>CM060935.1:773751544-776459044 GCA_030765085.1 Allium cepa
TATATCCGCAGTTATAATAAAGCGGATTATTTTACAAGGGTTACGTACAGTTGTAAAAAAACTTTTTACAACTGCAAATAGTAGTTGTAAAAGATTTATTTACAACTGCTTTCAGCAATTGTAGAATACCTTTTACAACTGTTATTTGCAGTTACATTAAAGTTCATTCAATTATATTACTTAATAATACGTAAAATAAAATAAATAATAATAATAATTTCAAGCTACTAATATATTATAATATCTTCAATAAATTATAAACATATCAATTATTAATTATATATTACTAAATAGTAAGTTAATTATTATTATTATTAATTATTAAATATTAAACTATGATAAATTATTAAATATTAATTACTGAAATAGTAAACTAATTAAATATTAAATATTAATTATTAAAATTTGATTATTAATTATTTAATATTAATTATTAATTATTTAATATTAATTACTAATTATTTAATATTAATTATTAACCATTAATTATATTTATTACTTATTAAATGTAACTAATAAGTATTAACTGTAATTTAAAAATTACTAATAATTAATTATACTAAATTATTAAATATTAAAACTAATTATTGACAATAGATAATAATTAGTAGTTATAAATTATATATTATTAATCATTAATTATAATAAATTATGAATAGTAATCTATATAAGTTGTCATTTATAATTATTAATTATAATTTATAAATTATTAAGTAATTATCTATTTTTTTATTAGTTAAAATATACTAACTATTAGTTATTACACTACTAGAATAACAATAAATGGCAATGGAAGCTTTCGACGGTCGTGGATGGCTATTTCCGACAACTATCGACGGTTGGCGATCTCCGTGGCATTTTCGTAAATAAAATATAGTGGTCGTCGCAAGCTGTCGAAAACCAACGTATATTAGCCGTCGGCGGTCGTCGCAAGCTGTCGGAAAAAAGTGTGTATACAGGCTCTAGGCTGAGAGCAGCTTCGTTATCACATTTCCTTCCAAATTCACCAAATCCCTAGCTCCACTACTTCCTCCTCGTCGTCAGCCAGCCCCCGCGCCTTCCCGATCATCTCCAACTTCATCATTATCCACTCTCGACAAACTTAGACCCTTCATCAATCTCCAATCATATTTTATTTCTAAACCCGAATTAATTTTAATTTGTTAAATTAGGGTTAATTTGTTGTTATAATTTTACAATACCCCATTGATTTTTTGTTATACCCTATTGAATACTAATTAAGTTGTTATTATAATTGTTTATCATTTGAATATTGAGAAAAATAATTTAGTGTATATTTGTGTTAATTGGTGTATATGTGTTGATTTATTAGTGCATATGCGCATTAAGACTGGTTAAGATTATTAGAATCGATGCTCAGGATTTAGTGTATGCATTTTTAAGATGACGAAAATGATGATTTAGTGTACGTGTTTCTTAGACTGTAAATAAATTATCGTAAAAATTTTTGTATAATACGCTTTACTTTTTATAACCCCTTAGAGAGTTTTTGACCCCATTTGAAAAGTATTATATATGATCGTCGTATGGATATTCGTTTTTATCACATAACAGATATTTATATTCATGTAATACAATGTATGTCGGATTTGTTAAATTAATTATATTTTGAAAATTATTTCATTTTAAGCGGTTCACAAAATTTTAACAATACTTTTTTTGTTCATATGTACACGCATATGTGTACGATATAGTGAACAAAGGGGAAGTGCTACCGAAATTTTTTTGAATCGTCTAAAATGAAATAATTTACAGAATATAATTACTACTGTGTTTGTAATGTAAAGTAGGATGACCAACCATCAACGTGTAAAACAATAACTTAAAAATTATAGATTTTATTCATAAAATAATTTGTGTAAATCCATTTGGAAAAAATTAAATAGAATAATATTATATATTTGTGAAAATTTAAATGTACGATTGAATTGAAAAATAAAATGTCAATACGTAAATGATTAATATGTTTCTATGTTTTAAAATAGGAAAAATGGTCAACTATTTTATTGATCGGAGTTGGATGTACCAACAAAGAAGAGAAATTGAAGGCTCAATAAGCGAACATTTTCAAAATGGTGTACATGTTTTTATTGAATTGGCTTTAAGTAATGTTGGGAACGGCGAATAAATTCGTTGTTTGTGTAGTAGGTGCAAATTATTGAAGTATTTGATACGAGATATGCTAATTATTCATTTGTGCCAATATGGTTTCATACCGAACTATTTGGTGTGAGATCGTCATGGAGAACTTATAGTACCTAATCCCGTACATTTGGAGGAGGAGGTGGATACTGAAATTGTTCCGACGAATCTCATAGAAGATATGGTTGAAGATGCAGCACGTTCAATGTTCCATACTATTGAAGTTGACGGTAATGATATTAATGTCAACTATCAATAACTGCAGAATACATTATGATGAAATCAAAATACAACTTCACAAAGCTGGTTTACAGCAATAGTACAAGCTGCAAAACGGCATATGCCACCCGATAATTTAATGTGCGAAAATTATTATGAAGTGAAAAAATTTTATGTCTGCTTTTAGTTTGCCATATCAAAAAATAGAGACACGTTTAAATAGTTGCATGTTGTTTTGGAAAGAAGACATCAATCTTAGGAATTATAAAATACGTAATCGGGAAAGATACAAACCAAGAAAAAAGAAGAGAAATGAAGTTCCGCACAAGCCTATACATTACCCATCACTTAAAAGCTTCAAATGTTATATTCATCTTCTGTAACCATGCATCATATGAGATGGCACTGTGTGAGAACATAAAAGAAGGTACGTTAGTACGCACAGCTGATGGAGAAGCATATAAGCATTTCAATAAGACATACCCGCTTTCGCAACAGAGAGCCATAATGTTAGACTTGGTTTATGTACAGATGAGTTTTCACCGTTCTCCCATTTTTTTTCAAAATATTCATTTTGACATATAATCATTACACCTTATAATTTACCTCCGAGTAAGTGTATAAAAAATCCGTAAATGTTTCTCATTATTGTCATCCCTGACCCTGATGCTCCACAAGGAATCGACGTATTTTTACAATTATTGATTGAAGATTTAAAAACATTGTGTTATGAAGATGTTTAAACATACGAAATTTCAAAAAAAAATGTTCTCTTCTCTTCTGCGTACTATAAGTGATTTTCTTGTGTATGCAATGCTTCTCGGTTGAAGTACGGCTTGTCGTCTAGCTTGTCATTATCGCATTGAAGAAATATGAGCATTTTCTTTACCGTATGGGAAGGAAATTTCATGCTTTTATTGTCATCGTTATTTTCTCCATATTAATCATCCTTTTAGAAAAGATTTAAAAAACTTTACAAGTAATAGACTTGAGGCCTTGCGACCACCAACGATTCGGTCAAGCGAAGCTATTTATGACCTTGTAAAGAATTATCCAAAGATATATGAAACTGGCAAAAAAATTAAAATTCAAGATAAATCGACGATTCATAATTGGTGCAAACAAAGTATATTTTGAGGGTTGCCTTATTGAAAAAATCTCCTAATTCTTCATAATATCGACGTGATGCACAATGAGAAAAATGTGTTCGATGACGTATTTTACACAGTTCTGAACGTTAAAGGAAAGATTAAAGACGATATGAAATCAAAACGTAATATAGAGGCAATGAAATCGTCCCGAGATTAAAATGAAGCCAAATGACACCAAAAAACCTAAAGCATGCTATGAGCTAGATAATAACCAAGTTAAAGTACAGTTAAAGTAGGTGGAAGAATTAAGATTTTCTGATGGGATTTTTTCTAATTTTCGTAGACGTGTCAACTATAAGAACGACAAACTGAGTGGGATGAAAAGTCATGATTGTCATGTAACGACGGAACATTTGTTAGTCATTGCTTTCAAAGAGCTCTTGCCCACAAAGGTTTGGAGAGCTGTAACAAAACTTAGTTTGTTTTATAACGAGCTTTGTTCAACTACGTTAAAAGTTGACCGTCTATGTAAATTTGAGTAAGAAATTCCCATACTGCTTTGAAAAATGGAGAAAATATTTCCTCTGGGTTTCTTTAATGTAATGGAGCGTTTACCTGTTCATCTTCCGTTTGAAGCACGTCTTCGAGGTCTTGTGCAATATGGATGGATGTATCCATTTAAAATGTATTAATATTGAGTATGTTAAATTTTAGTTTAATCACATGTAGTAAATTTAATTATAATTATTCTTAACATAATTAAATCATCTAACAAAAAAGTGAGTCAAAAAGCACGAGTTGAAGGCTCAATATGAAAATCATATATGGAAGAATCGTTCTTTTTCTCTCATTATTTCAGTGGCCATGTGAACTTATCCTTTGAAAGTGCTACGTGAAAAGATGAGGGCATTGAATAAGATTCTTCTAAATTAGTGTTATCTATTTTTAGATAGCTTGGACGTCCGGTTAGAAAATGTGTGGAAGTATGATTAGATGACAGAGATTACGATGTAGACGACACATATGTTCTTCTTAACTATGAAGAAGTTGCGCCATTTGTTTGGTATTATTAAATAGCACATCTAAAATTATTTACTTGAATAATACATATGTGTACTAATCATAATGCAATATATTATCCATCTATGCAGTATTTATGAATCACATCATTCAAGCGACAATATCAGAAAAAATTGCTACTTGATTTTCGAAGCACGTATATGATCCGGTAAATTGTGTGGTCGACGAAGGGTTGAAACATCTTTCCATGGAACCAAAAGAAAAAGTTAAGACATATCCAATATTGTTTGTCAATGGATACAAATTCAACAGCAAAGAATATGGGGCAGAAAAATAACTAAAAATGCGGTGTATATGTTAAAGATAGTGATGATCTAAATGATCACATAAATGATTTTTACGACATGTTAACTCAGGTTTTGCAATTAAATATTTCACCAGACCTACGAAAGAAGTTTATTTGTTTAGATGTAATCGGTTAAGTAATGGTCCAGGTTTTGGAATCAACGTGCACCAAAAATATAATATTATTGAAATAGAGCATACATCATGTTATTATAAGTACGATCCATTCATATTAGAAAAAAATCCCTACAAGTTTATTATTTTACTTATCCATCTATAAAAAGAGATAAAGTAGATTGGTTGGCAGTTTTTAAAACGAAGGTAAGATTTACGTTTGATGGAAAGAATATTCCATAGGAACAAGCATACCAAGGGGATATCAAGGAAAATGACAAAATTACAATAACAGACGATCAAACTGATTTTGTACCTCTAAATGATGATAAAATGTATTAGTAGAAGCATTTGAGAACATAGAGGAAAATAATATAGAGTATGAGGCCGAGTCTAAATCAAAAAACTATGAGGACCGATTTAATTGTATACATGTTGAGAAAAGGTAATTTATGGGAGATTGATGTTACACTGTTTTGTATGTTATATGCCGCTATTGATGTTAAATCTTGATATTTTACTCATAATTGAATGATATGTTCTGCCATAATAAAATAGTATGTATATGACAGGTATTGCAGATGTCTTTCTTTAAGTGGCGGAGTTATTTGCAGTCCCATTCCCCCTCTTCGTCTCAAAGAGGGACCATTCGCAGAGGAGGTGGTGGCAGCGGCCCGTCGTAGGAGTCACCGCATACAGTGATCAGATTGCTACCGAAAGCAAATGGCTCATAAGTATTAAATTTACTTCAGCATTATAAATATTTTTTATGATATATTAGTCATGATTTTCCTGTATCATATTTAATGCGGGGGTTTTGAGCTTGAGCCTTCAAATATAGTGCTTAGCATATCTAAGCATGCATACATGGGTCATATGACTACGTGCTGGCCGAAATGGAGTAGGATCTCAGAGCACGTCCCGGAGGGCATCTGGCATGACCTTTTGGTAAGTGTAAAATTATATATCATTATATATTATCACTTTCCAATTTGCTGACTATGTATAAATGTATAACTTATATTTTTTCAACATATATATAGGGTGCGGTAGACCTACAAAAGGAGGATATTTCTCTTTACCAGCACCTCTGGAACTTCAAAGTTGCAAAGAATTACCGAGGTACGATGTCTATCATTAGAAAATCTAAGAAGAAGCCAAACTGAATGGATGCCTACGTATAGGATGCTTGGGTCGCATGGTGGAGTAGCGATGAATTCATTGTAAGTCTATCAGATATCATCTTAATTTGTTCAGTAGAGAATGTATAATTTATATCTGTAAAATATAATCTTAATTTTTAATTTGCAGGAGGAGTCGGACACGAACTCAGTAATAGGTAGAAAAATCCACTCATATAATATGGTGGCTGGAAATCATTTCACTATCATCGCGTAGACCTGCTAAATTGATTAATTTCAATTACAAACATTTATTACATTTTTTGTATAAATTTATATGAACAACAATAATATATACCAATTAGTGCATATTTGCATATACACATGTCGTTAGGTAAACTGACGACGAAGGATCAGTGACTTATGCCTGACATGAGGATGATAAAGCATATGCCGCACATGTAAGTATATTTCAAGTTATAAGCTATTAATAATGATCATTATAATTAATTTGTTGTAAAATATTATAATAATGTCATTAATATTTAAATGTATTTTATTTTGCGTTGCGGGAAAGATTTATGCAAGCACATGCGTAGATGTTTGAGCATTCGGGATGGTAGCAATTGATCATCGATGAGGAGGATGCTATCCTCGACTCGGTTATGGACCCGATACGGAGAAATAGGCGCTATGGTTGCGACCACTACAACAAAACAGTCTTTTTACAACGGACAATGCCCGTTGTAATATGGTTTTCGCAACGGGAATGTGCCCGTTGTAATAAATCCACCACATTTTACAACGGATAAAGCACGTCGTAAAAACCGTTATAGTATACCTTTTTACAACGACCATAACCCGTTGTAAGAAGCTCATATAACAACGCACATTGCCCGTTGCAAAATAAATGCAAATTTAGAAAAAAATTACAGCAACATCCATA
Source organism: Allium cepa (assembly GCA_030765085.1). Lineage (NCBI taxonomy): Eukaryota > Viridiplantae > Streptophyta > Magnoliopsida > Asparagales > Amaryllidaceae > Allium > Allium cepa. The sequence continues at coordinate 773,758,564 of CM060935.1, forward strand.
CAATACTAAATATTGTCGTAAAATAATTAAACTCACATACGAAAAGACTAAAATTATAGTTTTACACGTTTATAAAACATGTACAATATTTTAGCAAATAAAACATGTATCTTAGAGCAAATAAAAAATGAAGAAAATGCACAATATTTGAGCATAGTTTTACATAGTTTTACACGTTTATAAGTTGAGGGACTAATATTTCTTACAATCCATCTAATGCCAGGAGTGCTAGAAAGTCCTGATGGTTGGTGTATGTTTACGCACTTCCCCCTCTGAAATCACCACACTACCCTGCCAATATTCCCCACTGACCATACAACAACATTGCTCTTCCATCCAAACAACTGCTGCCCCTACATTGCTGAACACTCCTATACAATCACCTATTACTGCTATTACCATTCACAAACTTCATACTCAATCATCTCCATTTACAAATACCCAACTTGTCTTCACTACCGCCTGCACTGTTTCATCAGTAACAGTTCATTACCTTTGCTAACATCATCCCATATGCCAAATTTTCCTACCACCATCAGCCACTCCATACAATATTTCATATAATACTCCTTCATCACCAACATCACTTCACCATACAAACTACAACACTATCTCATATCAACTACCATATCCCCTGTCATCTTCAAACTACTGACCATCCACCATGTACATCAGCAGTCCATCTCTCAACTTAATCACTACATACTCCACTGAAACCATTCCCACGGCAAAATCTCAAAACCCAACATATCAACATCATCAAACTTCTAAACTGTGCACTCCCACATAGCTACTTCCTGCACTTTAACACTACTAAGTAAATACTGCTTGCACAACTTCTCATTTACCCGCAAGTACATCCATACATCACCACTATATTAAAGTTCATCCACGCACCACTTAACAGCTGCTGCACTGCCTCGGTCTCATCCCTTCCAGTACCACCCCAATACACCTACTCCAGGCCATCAACTTCCATCACTCTGTACTCACCCACACTTACACTCCTCCAGTCCATTCCTGTAACAACATACTTTACACCATTCAACCATCATCGATTATCCCCTGCCGAGCGAACTATGCGTATCAACAACTCTATGCACTACACATCTCACCTGGCCATACTACACTACTAAATCACCTCTTCCTTCCACCCATCCATTCATCCCCATCAGTACAACCTTCCAAACCATCCATTCACCCACAACTGCCAATCAACTTCTGGCCTATCTGTTGGGCGAATTCTCACCCAGAAGATCTCGAGACCAAGAAGTCAGAGTTTTACCCGGGCTCGCAACCCCCGCTGCATTCGGAAAACACAAGGCTCGGTACAAGCATGGAAGACCATCCGGCATTCTCATTCGGCATAAGACCAACCTTCTCCAAGCTCCATTCGGCCACCGAACCAACCTTCTCCAAGCTCCATTCGGCCTCTCCCATGCGTGCCGAACCAAGGTCACCACCGGACCAAGGCCATCACCGAACCAACATGCCTTAGCCCTCTACAACCGAAACAAGGTCACCACCGGACCAAGGCCACTACCGGACCCACTCCACTACCGGACCAACCACCTACCTCAATGCCAAATGGACCTCCATCCCACTCCATCACCGGTCCAACACCACCCATTCAAGACCGAATGAAGCCTCGCCGAACCAGAACGCTGCCAGGCCAGATTGCTCCAGCCCAGGCCCACCAGCAGCTATATACATCCAAGACCCCTGCCCCCAACCTCACTCTATAAATAGAGGGGCAGGGATACAACAATGGCAGACAAGTTTGAGAGCTCAAGCACGGAAGGAACTTTCAAACTACTTTCATATACTTGTACACAAAGCATTGTACTTGTAATCTGAAACAAAGAAGATAATAACATATAAAGTGGACACGTTTTGGCCGAACCACTATAAATCTGTGTGTCTTTTACATTTCAGCCCCTGCTTTTCTCATATTTACATAACTCATCTGAATCATTAAGAATCACATAAAATCAACTAAATCACACGACTTGGAGGTGTTTGCCCATTTTTTGCGCAAACATTTTTGGTGCTTTCACTGAGAACTTCGAACTCGAAGCTTCAGCCTCCCTCATTCAACCTTCTTTCCCAATAGCACCCTTCATTGCCTAGGAAACATGACTTCCAGGCCAAGAAAAGACGCCAACAAGGGAAAGAACATTTCAACTAGCAGCACTCCAAATCCAGTGGATCCAGATCAAGAGAACCATCCCACTACAGCAGCAGTGCCACATGTAGATCAGGCAATTCCAACAGCCCCTGCCGCGGAACAACCGGCAGTAATCACTAGAGCAGACCTAGACAGAGTTGTGGTGGAAGTGACTAACCGCTTCGCATCCCAACAAGAAGCTTTGGTGAACCAACTAATGTCACGCTTGAGGGATGTCGAAGAATCCAACCGCAACACTGAATCATGGGATGAATCTCAATCTGGAGGATCTCGGAGACAGCAAAGGTCTTCCCTCTTCGAGGAAGCCATCAACAGGAACAACAATGATAGGGGCCGCGCCCGGACTCAGCCCGAACTCCGACTCGAGGAAGCGCTTGGAACCGAACCCAGTGGGGGAGGCGCCAGACGAGGGTCGGATGTAGCTGAGCCAGTCATGCCACCTAATCATAGAAACCCCGCTGAACGGAGCCGAGCTAGAACCCAGCCCGAAGTTGACCCCATGGAAATGCTCGAAACAGAACCCCACAGGGGAAGATCAAGGCAGGGGGGCAACTGTAGCTGGTCCTAGCATGCGTCCGAGTAGCCAGAGGCAACCACTGGATAACGTCAGAAGTGATAGACTATACCATTCCTACAGGTCATCTGGACGAGATCGATCCCGCAGGGAAGAACCAAGTTCATTTCTATCCGCTCCAAATTCTGATGAAAGAATGGCACGATTATTCAGAGAATGCGTCCAACGGGAGCAAAGGGACCGAGGAATAGGCGCTAGGGTCACCAGCCCCTTCACCCGCAATATCGAAACTGCCATCACCCCCCGGGAATGGAAAATGCCAACCATGGAACCTTACAAGGGAACTTCCGACCCCATCATACACTTACAAAGATACACCCAGCATATGCTCATGAGCGGAGCAACAGAAGGGGTGCTGTGTAAATGCTTTCCGCTATTCCTAGCAGATCTAGCTACCTCCTGGTTCTGCCATCTACCCCAAGGATCTATCAGCTCATGGGAGATGTTGAAAGAAAGGTTCATTAGCCAGTTCCGCATCCATGTAGAACATCCCAAGGATGCTTATTCTCTATCCAATGTCAAACAGAAATCCGGAGAGACACTGCAACAATATCTAACCCGGTTCAACGCCGCAGCGGCCGCAGTCCAAGATGCCGATGAGAAGCTCACCCTAATGGCCCTCTGTAGTGGTGTACACCCAGATACCAAGTTCGTTAGAAGGCTAACTAAGGAAAAACCAGCTACTTTACCTGATTTCTTCCATGAAGCTGGAAAGTATATGAGACTTGAAGACGCCGCCACTGAGAGGCAGTCAGGGCAACAAGGTAAGACAACTTCGGACAAGGTTCCCGCTGCAGCTAAGGACACTCGAAGAAATGAATCTAGAGACAATGCTGGGGGTAGGAAGGTTGAAAAATGCCAATATCGACCAGGACCAAGATTTGACTCCTATACTCCTTTGAATGAAACAATCGAAAACATCTTTCTAGCCACTCAGGGCGAACTCGGATACAAGCGCCCCCCGCACAAGAAAGAATCTGATAACGCACTCAAGTCTGGAAAGTTCTGCCGCTTCCACGAATCCCACGGACATGACACCAATGAATGCCACCATCTCCGGGACTTGATCGAAGAACGCATCAGAAGAAGAAGGCTGGAACGCTATGTGAAAGGTCAGAACATGACTCCAACTCCAGCCAATGAGAACTCAAAGCGACCCGTCCCAGAAGTAGGCGGAGGGAATCGCAACACCAGTGGCTCTAGTCAAGAGAAGATAATGGTCCATACCATCTCGGGAGGACCACCACATCGCCGACAGAAGCTGGGCAGAGATGGAAAGATACGGCAAGTCACTTAGAAATGCTGAAGGCTATGTTAACTCCATTATGGAAGAACACCACCCGAAATGGAAAGAGAGTGACAACATCGTATTCAGTAGGCGTGATTTAGAAGGAAGACAGTATACGCATATGGATCCCATGGTCATCTCTGCCTGGTTCGGTCCAGCTAAAGTTTTTCGAATTCTAATAGACACAGGAAGCTCCGTAAATATCCTATTCAAGCATGCTTTCGACAAAATGAAGCTGTCAATGAAGGATGTGTCTCCCTGCAACAAACCCCTGCACGGTTTCACTGGAGATGCGAAAATGCCACTCGGGCAACTTGACCTCTTCGTCGAAATAGGAAGTCATCCCCGCTCCGTTGTGCGAAAACAAACGTTCGTACTAATAGAAAACCACTCGGCCTACAACGCCTTCTTGGGAAGACCAGCCTTGTCTGACTTCCAAATTGTTCTAGCCCCGTGGTGCCTAAAGATGAAATTCCCAACAGATAACGGAATAGGATAAGTTGAAGGAGGTCAAGACGCCGCTCGAGATTGCTATGTAACTGAACTTCGCAATAACCGTAGAAAGAATAAAGGGAAAGATGCAGAGACTACTCTCTGCATGAAAAGCCTGGAAGCATAGCAACTAAAGAAAGCCCCTCCTCTTCGATACACCAGCGATCCTTTCAATGAACTAGACCCCAGAGATAAGGAGGAGGAGGCTACCGCTGAGCCTGCGGAGGCCATGGAATTCGTATCTGTAGACAAACATGATTCAAGTAGACTATTAAAAATAGGATCTCAGCTAAAAACAGAATTGAAGGATCAACTCATTGACTTTCTCCGCCACAACTTAGATGTATTTGCGTGGACACACGCCGATATGACAGGAATCTCCCCAGACATAGCATGCCACATGCTGAACGTCGATCCCACCAAGGTACCGATAAAGCAGAAAAAGAGAAGCATGGGAGCTGAACGATCAGCAGCCCTCGATGAGGAAGTAAAGAACCTACTTGCTAATGACTTCATACGAGAAGCCATCTACCCAGAATGGATCGCTAACCCAGTACTAGTAAAGAAAGCTAATGGGAAGTGGCGAACATGCATTGATTTCTCCAACTTAAATGACGCTTGCCCGAAAGACTGCTTCCCGTTCCCCCGAATCGATCAGCTTGTGGACAGCACTGCCGGGCACGAACTTTTATCTTTTATGGATGCATACTCCGGATACAACCAGATTGCCATGCACGCTCCCGATCAAGACCACACTAGCTTCATCACTGACCGGGGATTATATTGTTACAAAGTCATGCCTTTTGGACTCAAAAATGCCGGAGCTACCTATCAGCGCCTCGTCAATAAGATGTTCGCGGAATTAATAGGACGAACTATGGAAGTATATGTGGATGACATGTTGGTAAAGTCCAGGAGAGCCGACGATCATGTAAGCCACCTGAGCGAGATGTTTCAGGTACTTCGCCGATATGGAATGAAGCTGAATCCTCTAAAGTGCTCCTTCGGAGTGTCGTCGGGAAAATTCTTAGGATTCATCGTCCATGCCAGAGGAATTGAAGCAAACCCTGAACAAATCCGGGCTCTAAAAGAAATAAGATACCTTCCACTCGAAAAGAAATGCAGAGCCTAAACGGAAAGGTGGCCACCCTAAGCAGATTCATTTCCAAAGCAACTAACAAGTGCGTCCCTTTCTTCGAAGCTCTCAAGAAAGACAAAGGAAAGTTCGAATGGACCGATGAATGCTTAAAAGCCTTCCTTAACCTGATCGAACACCTTCAGAAACCACCAGTGCTCTCAACTCCAAACGAAGGCGAAGAGCTATACCTATACCTCGCTGTATCATCTCATGCTCTAAGCGCTGCCCTGGTAAGAGAAGAAGACCGCACACAACGCCCGGTATACTTTATAATAAGAGATTTACAGGGGCAGAAGCCAGATATCCTAAACTTGAGAAATTGGCATATTGTTTATTGATCGCGTCACGAAAACTGCGACACTACTTCCAATCTCACTCCATCAGAGTTCTAACCGATCAGCCACTAAGACAGGTGCTCCATCGTCCCGACACTTCTGGACGACTCCTCAAATGGTGCATTGAACTAAGTCAGTATGACGTCACCTACCATCCTCGCACCGCTATCAAGGGGCAAGCCATGGCCGATTTCATTGCCGAATTCACTACCAACGAAGGCAAGGATCAGTTTGAAATAGCAAAAAACATCAAGTGGAACCTCTTTGTAGATGGAGCATCGAACGAACAAGGCTCGGGGGCAGGTATTGTGATAATCACCCCCAGGGGAAGAAAGCTGTACTATGCATTAAGGTTGGAATTCGCGGCCACTAACAACGATGCGGAGTATGAGGCAGTAATAGCGGGATTGGAGCTTGCCTTAGAAATTGGAGTCAATTCTTTATGTCTTCATAGTGATTCTCAACTTGTCGTAAACCAAGTACTAGGAGAATTCCAGACACGAGGAGAACGACTCACAACATATCTAAAGAAAACCAAACTGCTGCTCGATCAATTGGACCATTATCTAATCAAACACATTCCTCGAGAAGATAACCAAGAGGCCGATGAACTAGCAAAGCAAGCTAGTATGAAGAATAGCACCATTTCCGGAGCACTAGCCATCTCAAGGCAGCTAGCCCCAAGTTTCGAACAAGTGAATCTGATAACTGCAATCGAAGAAGGAACTTGGATGACTCCTATCCGGAAATATTTGCAGGACGGCACACTACCAGACAAACGTGATGAAGTCAGGAGAATTTTGAGGAAAGCTCCCCACTACACAATACAAGAAGGCATCCTCTATCGGCGTGGCTTCTCTAGCCCCTTATTCAGATGCGTCGCTGGAAGGGAAGCCAAGGAAATCTTATTCAACATCCATCAAGGAAGTTGCGGAGATCACACTGGAGGGCAGACTCTGGCGAAAAAGATACTCCAATATGGATATTACTGGCCCACAATAAACAAAGACGCCTTGGACTTCGTCAAGAGATGCGACAGATGTCAGAAATTTGCCAAGATTCCTCGACTACCCACAAATGAGATTACTCAAATGACCAGCCCTTGGCCCTTTGCTGTATGGGGAATTGATTTAATTGGCGAACTGCCAACGGGCAGGGGCGGAGCCAAACATGCTATAGTGGCAGTCGATTATTTCACCAAATGGGTGGAAGCGGAACCCCTAAATAAAATATCTTCAGCAAAAGTTATCAACTTCTTGATCAAAAATATTCTGTGCAGGTACGGAGTACCACTCAAGATCATATCGGACAACGGACTCCAATTTGACAGCGAAGAATTCGCCGACTGGTGCCAAGAGTATGGAATTCATAAAAGCTTCTCATCAGTAGCTTACCCTCAGGCAAACGGGCAAGTCGAAGCTGTCAACAAAATTCTCAAAACCCTAATCAAGAAGAAACTTGAAAAGTCAAAAGGCGCTTGGGTGGACGAACTTCCTACGGCACTTTGGGCCTACCGCACATCTTTCAGAACATCAACGGGACATACTCCTTTCTCTTTGGCATACAGATCGGAGGCAATGCTCCCTGTTGAGACTATTGTTCCTTCCCACGGTAGGATCCACTACAATCCAGAAGAAAACGAAGAACTCCTCCTCATGTCTTTGGATCTGATTGAGGAAAGGAGAAACGATGCAGCACTCAAAGCAGCAGCTCACAAACAAAAAGTGGCAGCGCTATACAACTCCAAAGTCAAGCATCGCATCTTACAAGAAGGAGATCTTGTCCTCAGGCGAATCTTTCCGCGCCCCGGGGCACTGGACCCCATCTGGGACGGACCATATGTAATTCATAAAGATCTCCACAACGGAGCTTATATTTTGTCAACAGTGGACGGAGAGGTGTTCCAGAGGGCATGGAACATCCGACACCTCCGTCGATACTTTTCTTAACTTGTACTGCCCATATGAAGTGAATCAACAAAGAGAATCAGTGGACGTAGACATTTTCATGCCGAACCACTTTAAAAAATCTTGTCTCTTTTTAACTTGTTCCTTTTATATCTTGGCTGCTTGTTAAGCTTTATCCTTTTCTGTTGAACAAAACCTTATGGCATCTCCACTCAAGATGCACCACGGCCTCATCTGGACAAGGCCTAACAGGTACGCTACGATTCTATGCACTCGCCAATGAGACTCTTTTGCTCCATCATCCCTCTATTGCGGGTTAACTCATTGCTCGTGCCTGCCCTCAAAGCCAACTGTAATGAGCCGATTATAAGTCATCATAAAGGCCGACTATAGCCGATGGAAGCTCATTACGGCGTTCGGCTCGCCGGCAACTGTGAACCTACTTTAAGCCCCAACATAAGGTGCGGCCAGCCAGGGGTAGTTCACGGCCAACGGCACCCACGCTAGCCGGCCACGGAAAATCGAATAATACCCACGATTACGGACCATAATGGTTCGGGTAGTTACCGTGCGCGATCTCGGCTCCGATGTGTCTTAAGTGCGGCTGTGGTAAAAAAGAAAACTCCCCGCGGAGGCGTAAGATGGGTGACAAATGTCTCCAAGACCCACAGCTAGGGAAAGTGACTACAAAACCCGTTTGCCACGAACTTAAGCACATTGACGGCCTTCCGTGACTGGAAGTTTTACTTTTTCTATATTTCCATTTCATTTAAATACTTTTCTCCTACCCTGTATAACAAACTCCAAAGTACAGGAAACCAAATGGGGAGCATTCACTCATGAGAATCTAAGCCTGCGTACTGGGTGGCAAGGTACTCAGATATATCCATGATCAGTTACACAAGACGCTCAAAGCCACCGCCTGCAAATAAAACATGAAGGGCGGTACTCTCTTCTCTTGTACATAAATACATAACTATAGCTTATTCATACGTCGCACTAATATTGCAAAACACGAAATTATATTTCAAGCAAAGGCTTAACATCAAACACAACTAAAATCACAGGCATATACATAGTTATACTTCTCACGCAGCACATCAAAATGACAACAACATTTACACATAACAAAATCAGCTTATATTATAAAATCACACAAAGTTATTCTCTGCAAATAATACTATTACAGTCACATCAATGTTTTGGACTAACGTAAACAACGATAAAAAGAAATAAAAAAGCGGCCGAATCCGGACAAGTAACCAGCTGCGTCCACACTCCATCACCAACTTCCTAAGCCTACTTGGCCGCAGGGCCGGAGCCCCCAACATGTTGATCGGAAGTTCCGCCTGTCCAATTCAGAAGAGGAATCCATTAAACAAACGATAAACGATCAAGTTATGGAAACCCAAAAAGAAGAGGAAAAGAGAAGAATAACTCACCAGCGTCCGCCGCTTGATCCTCATCCTCCAGTTGCACACCCGCTTCCTCCGCAGCAAGCAACCGCATCCCCTCCTTCACCGCCGCTTGCTCCTCTTTCGAGAACTGAGCAGTGACCACATCCAGACTAAAAGCCACTCCACCTTCCTTACCCGCATTGACCCTGGCCTCCTCTAAAGCCCGAAGATATATCTTGGCCATGACTCGGGGATAGTCATCCATCCAAGACAAGCTGCCCTCCTTCCAAGTGCGGAAGTACATGTCCTGCAGCATCTCGTCCATCATCCCCTCATTCTCCTCAAACTCCCTCACCCGGGCCTCGGAAGCCTGCAACTTGGCAACAGCGACATCCCTCTCTGATCGGTATCTCAAGCAGTCAGCCTGGAGAGACCTCCTCATCTCCTCCATCTCCTCCTTTAGCTTGACTTGAGCCATCTCCGCGACCTCAAGCCCTCCGGACCAACACCAATATACCGGACCAACCAAAAGCCGAATGGGACCGTCTCTACCAACCAAAAGCCGAATGAAACTGTCCCTACCAGCAGAAACCAGAAACAGGGGGCATGCAAGGCGCCTCACTCAGATAAGTACCGAATTCTAGGACCTACTAATAAAATGGAGAATACGATAACGGTGAACAAGTAGTAAATCTCCCACTAACACGGGTTAATCATTTACACGTGTATGCAACCACGAACAGTCCATAGGCATGCTCTGAATGGCCATTAACCCTATCCTCGTGGGAATTTACACTTTGACATCCCTTCTTAAACTCATAGGTTAAACGGATATTTGATTCTGATGATTATGAAATGGCTAAGCTACTTACACATGTACGGGGTCGCGAACAATCCTTAGGCATGCTCTGAGCTGGCGATAAACCACCTTCACAAACGATCCAGGGGTCCACTCTAACATGAACCTGGCATCGATAATGCTAAGCCTCCTCGAGGCACACTCTCTCGCACCGAACGGCACGATTCACTTCATCTCAAATATTTCGATCCTGAACGATCGTCATTTGAAATCACACTAAAACTATAAGTTGCTTTGCAGGACACCAACAGGATATGAACGTCCAGCCCAAGGCATTGCAAAACAAGCCTTCCTACAACAAGGAAACAAAGCGCGACACATGCGAGCACGTGCCCCGCTTTGGGGGGCAAATGTTGGGCGAATTCTCACCCAGAAGATCTCGAGACCAAGAAGTCACAGTTTTACCCGGGCTTGCAACCCCCGCTTCATTCGGAAAACACAAGGCTCGGTACAAGCATGGAAGACCATCCGGCATTCTCATTCGGCATAAGACCAACCTTCTCCAAGCTCCATTCAGCCACCGAACCAACCTTCTCCAAGCTCCATTCAGCCACCGAACCAATCTTCTCCAAGCTCCATCGGCCTCTCCCATGCGTGCCGAACCAAGGTCACCACCGGACCAAGGCCATCACCGAACCAACATGCCTTAGCCCTCTACAACCGAACCAAGGTCACCACCGGACCAAGGCCACTACCGGACCCACTCCACTACCGGACCAACCACCTACCTCAATGCCGAATGGACCTCCATCCCACTCCATCACCGGTCCAACACCACCCATTCAAGACCGAATGAAGCCTCGCCGAACCAGAACGCTGCCAAGCCAGATTGCTCCAGCAGGCCCACCAGCAGCTATATACATCCAAGACCCCTGCCCCCAACCTCACTCTATAAATAGAGGGGCAGGGATACAACAATGGCAGACAAGTTTGAGAGCTCAAGCACGGAAGGAACTTTCAAACTACTTTCATATACTTGTACACAAAGCATTGTACTTGTAATCTGAAACAAAGAAGATAATAACATATAAAGTGGACGTAGGCACGTTCTGGCCGAACCACTATAAATCTGCGTGTCTTTTACATTTCAGCCCCTACTTTTCTCATATTTATATAACTCATCTGAATCATTAAGAATCACATAAAATCAACTAAATCACACGACTTGGAGGTGTTTGCCCATTTTTTGCGCAAACACTATCCACTTACAAAAGAAGTTTGGTGTGTAAGCCTGAATCTTGAGGGGTCTGCATACAAAGAACGAATAACTTACCTACTCCAAGATTGAATCATGAACAAAAATTTAATAGCATAATTTCGAAAGCAAACTTGCCATTCATAAACTAATATTCAAGCGAGGCAGTCTCGGCTACCCATGCTTTCCACTTCCACATCTATATATCAAAAGTAAACAATCAAAATCATCTAAAATAAAATAGGATATGGTTTGAATTTCAGGTATTCCATAACAAAAACCATAGGCATTGCATTTGTGATGACATTCTTCTCTATGTTTGATGTTCCTGTCTTCTGGCCAGTACTTATATTTTACTGGATTGTTCTTTTCATTTTGACTATGAAGCGCTAGATTGGACACATGATCAAATACAAATATGCACCTTTCAGCATTGGGAAACAGGTAAAATTACATAAGAAAATAAAACATTTCTTTCAGAAAATCAAGCTTCAGGATCAGATTTGATACACAACGAGAGGTATATATATTGTTTACTTGTGCAAACTGTATCATTAAGTTCATATTACAAATGCAGAAGTACACTGGGAACAAGAATGCTATGACAAAAAGTATTGTGGACTGATTATGGATGGCCAAAATGGGGCATTTCCTTGCGTAGTTGTGTGAAATAGTATCATTGGTATCGGCTAAGCTCATTTGCTACACTGTTACGGTGAATCGCTTAATATAACTTCTTATAATCTATCCACTTATGTAGGTGTTATGTCATTTATGTCAACAGGACTATCTGATGTGTATAAATATGTCTATATATACATTTCCATTTGTTTGTTGACTTGTATGCGTTGTTTTCCAAACATATTGTGTCGTGTTAGCCGAGAAATGAGAGTTCTTTTTTATCTTGCACACTACCTCTACTATAAGTTCAATAAATAGAATTTCCATCATGTTTTTTTTTGAAATTTCGAAACATTATATGATTATTATCAACAAAAACCAAAATTTACATTTTGACAAGATTACTAATTATTATTCCTTTAAGTGAAAAGGAGAATCCTTTGAAAATACCGATCATATCATATTCTCTTTACATAAGGGGAAGGTAAGTACCTTCATGCCATCTTCTCAAATTATGTGGATCGGCATTTTCTGACACCTTGTCCAAATGGATTAAGATTAAGATCTGAATTATAGTTGTAACGATGAATAAATAATTAAGATTATGATTTAAGTATCAAAATAAGGTAAGTATTTCTCAAAATAAGCGATGATTAAGATTTACATCGTAGCTGTGATGTTAAATGCATAAACTACTAATGGAGAAACTAAAATCAGCAATATTCAAAGTATACCGTAGAAATCAAAATCGTCTGAAGTATACCATAGAAACCACAGATGGAAGAAATTAAATTCATCGATATCCAAAGCATACCATAGAAACCATAAGTTGAGGAAAAGATTACCTTACAAGATAAAAGCAACGGTTTCCCATGCTTTCCACTTCCTCATCTATATATCAAAAGAAATTCCTCATCTATATATCAAAAGAAGAAATTCCTCCTCAAATCAACCAATCGAATGCAACCATCGCCACTTTCCAACTCGCCCCTTTGCCGTTCGACCCCAAATCTCAAACCTTCGACTCCATCGCCATCACAAAGTCACAACTTGATTTGCTGAGAGTACCTATTTTCCTTAAAAGAAAAAAAATAAATGGCGATTTGGATTGTTTCGATATCACTTCTACACGAGAACCAGTAACATTTAAACGATATAATTCACAGACCAAATTCGTTGATTCGAACTTAATACTAGAAGCAGCCGTGAACAAGCGCAAAGAGAAGAAAGCATCGATCGACAAAGCTAAGGGACGTAAATCATCATACGATCGAGATACTAATGTCGGCGCTTTCAGAAACCCTAATTTAGTTGAAGACAATACGAAAGAGAACGAGAAAATAACCGATATAATAAAGGGGTGAGTGGACGATATAATAAAGGCTATTACAACGGGCAATTTTGACCACTGTAAACTTGGCATCTATTACAACGGGTCTGAGTGGACCGTTGTAATAGCCTTCTTTAACAATGGGCAAACAATGCCCGTTGTAAAAAGGGCATTGTGTATGGCATCTTTTACAACAGGGCTGAATGGACCGTTGTAATAGCCTTCTATTACAACGGACAACCAATGCCCATTGTAAAAAGAGCGTTGTAATAGGGTATTTTTGTTGTAGTGGACAATCAATTAGTAATTTATAAAAATAAAAATTAACTAAGTTGTAAAAATTGTTTAATGTTTATAAAAGTTACGCAATAACTTAAACATATTTCGACTTGTTTTGTAAGCTCGGGCGTCACAAAAGGCCTATTGAAAAGCTCAAGATAATGCTGAGATTAATGAACTCCAACATTATATTACACAGTTGCAGGAGTAGGACCGCCTTCGAGCAGCGCAAATGGAGTAACTAAAGTAATGTTTGGCTAAGTATATGAAGCGTCATGGAGCATTCACTTTGTTTTATGGTTTCGGAGCTGATGACGAATCATGTGGTACGTTTTGCAGTTTTTGTTTTTGAAACTTGTGTATATACACAATAAGAGATGGTAAGGTTGATTTGTGGACATGTGGTGTTTGATGTTGATTTATGGGATTGATATTTGGGGTTGATGTTGGATGTATATATTGTACATTGATGTTGAATGTAGATATTGCATTTGGGTGATGATGGACGGTTTGTTTTGTATTGATTGGAAATGTTTGGGTTTTATATTATTATTAATATTGATATTGATTTTAGCTTATATCTAATATATATATATATATATATATTTGTTGTGTTGTGATATATATAAGGATATTGACGTCTTGTTGGTCTGTTGGAAATATATTTTTTACCTAGATTTACGATGGCTTATTGGTCGAAATATTCCGACCGCTTCCGGTGGTTAATCGGTCGAAAACTTCAAGGGCTTTCGACGGTTTTTTGGCATGTTTTTAAGGCACATGGACGTCGGCACCATCGGAAAAAACGTCGGAACTGCTGTCAAAATAGCCGCCGAAGGCCGTCGCAAAGCCATCGTCGATTTTATCGAAATGAACGAAATCCATGTTTTTCATTCCGATGGGATTTCCAACGGCTCTCAACGACAACCGACGACTTTGAGCCATCGGAAACTGGTATCTTGTGATGTTATAATATTTAAAGCAACAGTTAACATATTCAAAAAAAATTAACATCGGTCTTTTCCTACTGTGACCGTTTAATTTCCTCAAAGATATTTACAATCTTTGAGTAAAACAACTTTTATTGTAGTAACTAATATTTATAATTATTAAGGAAAAGGTGTAAAAATAATGCTTTTACAACACTTTTTTAAAAAAAAGTTGTTAAAAGAGCATTATTGCAAGCTTTTTAGAAAAACTTGTAAAACCAAGGATTTTACAACGTTTTCAACAAAAATGTTGTAAAAAGGAAAGCTTTTAAAACGTTTGCTTTGAAAATGTTGGAAAAAGACCTTCTTACAATGTTTTATAAATAAACGTGGTAAAAAGCTCTTTATGTTGCAATGTTTCTTATGTATGAAATTGTTGATCACTCGCAATCAAGTTCTTTAATTTACTAGCAACATTTTAGTTAAATTATGGTGCAAGAATAGTTAATATGTTTTGAATAGCTAAATTACACTTCTAACATGTAAAGCAACATAGCATTGTGTTAAAAGGAAAAAAGTTGGTTCCGTCTTTTATTTTCAGATTTGTTACGTAAAAAACACTTTTTATAGATATGTTTCTAATTAAACCTCTATTCAAAAAAATTATCGTTTCTTCGAAAATTAGATTTGAACATTAATCATGTGTTTCTAGGATCAAAACAATTTATTTTGATTTTTTTTAAAAAGAAAATATTTGCAGAGAACTTCACAAATATTTGCAGATTTATATAAATACTTACAATCCAACAACTTTAAGTATTTGCATATTTCTATGCAAATATCTATATATTTCTCTACAAATATTCTAATTTTTTATATATATGTGTATAAAAAAATATGTTTTTTGAAGGGATGACTGTGTACCTTGAAAATTGAGAATGGTGCTTTTAGGAAAATTCCTAAAACAGTTGAATAAAACTACGACATTCTTGTGAATCAAAATCCCACATCATCTATTTTATTGATGGATGATAAAAACAAAATTCACCTATAATTCACAACATCAGAACTGTCATTTTGTAACGGTTATAACCGTTGGCAATCAAGTTCTCAATTGTTATAACCGTTGGTAGTAGGTACGTTATAATTTTTTTACATATTTTGTAACGGTTATAACAGTTGAGAATTTTGAAACCTTCCAACGGTTATAACCGTTGGGAATGATCAAAATTCCCAGCGGTTATAACTGTTGGGAAAAACCGCAATTCTTAACGGTTATAACCATTGGGAATTACTTCACATTCCCAACGGTTATAACCGTTGAGAATATTTTAATTTTCCATGGTTATAACCATTAGGAATTCCTTGCATAAGTAAATAGAAAAATTACCAACACTTATAAATGTTACAAATTTGATATAGCAGAACCATGTCTTATTCATCATCTAATAGTATTTCATTCAAGCATATCCCATTCCGGATCTTATAGTACAATCACATATTATTTCATTCAACTATACAAATTCAAATTTATAGCAATAACAAACATGAAACTAAATTTCAAAACTAATATATCATCAAATTGTAAAGAAAATCAAACATACAAATCAGTTCGTATCAAATTCTACAAAGTTCATTGTGAAAACTTCATATTTCACCATACAAAATATTTATAAGCTTACAAACAATGAATGCGACACTCCGACCAAAAAATAAAACCACCATCAACAAACTTTGTATCCTACCCTTCTCGCCCAAGCTACTAACCACCTTCTTGTAGTGTTCTACTCTCTTCTTCCAAAGCTTTGTATCCTGCATGAACATTTCTCCATTCATTCCATCAACACTCCCACTACTGATTCTTGAAGGCACTGCAATCAATCTTTCAGACTATTTCCTCAACTCTTCCCCTGCAAATTTCAGGCTGTTTCAGGCTGCTATGCTTGGACGATCTTTTTTTGCATCCAATATTGCTATCTACTAACATAAAAAACATAAACTTTAGAATCTAACATACAAATAAGACAATTTTCGTACTTAAATTCATTTAAATTATGAAGATGGAAATGGTGCAAAGTATTATGCAAATTCAATTTATAATCTATATGATAATTCATTTATACCCATAACAATCACTATGAGCATTCCTTATAACTAAAGAAAGTTCATGAAATTCTGCACAATCTTCTATTTTAAATTTTTGAAATTTACCTTTTTGATAACATGGATATTTTATTAAGCAAACATCTTCAACTTTTGGCTATCATGAAGTACTTGATTTATTATATCAAGAAGTTGGGTTGGTAGCCATGTTGTAAATTGTACTTGATGCAGATTTTACTACATATCTTATCATATAAGTAAATGAAAATAGTAAAATAGTCACAAATAAATAATTTGGCTTAAAATGATTTATTTACAAATAGTAGTAGTTATAAGAATACTGCTATAAAATGAAATGAGTGGACTAAGTGCATGGAAATGCTTCGCGAGGAGGAAATGGTCATTGGTTTGTTATTTTTTCAACTTAAGAGTAAATTCAATTATATTCTAAATTAACTTACTTGAAAAAATATTGACAATTAAATTACCAAGGATGTACTGCCAAAAAGCTTTTTAACTCTTCATGCCAGCCAACATAGTAGTCAATGGAAGCAAGTAAAAAAAGATGTAAGAATGATGTCAATAAAATCAAAAATAAAAATAGAATAAAGTAATTAAATTGTTAATAATGCAAGGAAAGTGCCAATTCAAGAATGAACCATGTTTACAACTTACGAATATGAGCTAACTAAAATACAGTATGCGGCATGTGTTTGCCCCTGTTAGAACTTATATAACAACTTTTCCTCGCTTGTTATATTTATTCTCTTTAGCTACACATGTTAACATGTAACATAACTATAACAATACTAAGAAACTAAGCTCCTCAAACAAAAAAGTTTCATCATTATGCAACCTTAACTATCCATTAGCAACATTTCTCGTATCTTTTGATAATGGAAATACAGATATTTCTCAAACTCTTCTTCTATTTGTTGCACTATGCAGTAAAGTGTAAGCGACGTAACCTTATCTGATATTCAAAGGCTTAAGTAAAGAATTTAGCAGTTAGTTTATTATAGCAGTTAGCGTAAATATGGAACGGTGTTATAATATATGTAAATATATAAGTGAATATGCTTTTATAGTTTTTTGTTTAGTCCCACATCGTGGAATTGGTTAAGTCCTTTGCTCTGAAGCCTTTATATAAAGGAGGCTATGTAATGTAAATACATATCTATTCTTAGAAGTGAATAATATATCTTTTGTCTCTCTACAATGGCTTCTATTTTTCTTTATTCTATAACAAATGGTTAATATTCATATAATAGCCAATATATTTATTATAGATAATATACTAGTATAAAGCCCATGCCAATGGCATGTGTTCAAATCTTACTTTTTATATAACTTATGTCGACACCGTATACTACTTGAATGTGAATTTTTTTCAAGTATAGCAGTTGTATCGGTTTTTTTCAAGTCAGCTAAGAAAAATTATTAGTTAATAATGTTTTCTATATATGCTGTTGTTCTATAGGTATCCGATTTTATACGGCATAGTCATATACAGTTTATAAGTATGTGTTCCAAGTTGACAACTCAGTATGCATTGTTTAATATCTAAAATGGGATTTCTTAAATTGGAGTGAATATAAAATAATAATGCAATAACATGTATGAGTCAGAAACATCCATTACCAAAATTCTTTTACTTTTATACATGTTTTACGTATATCAGGAGAAAGCTGGATTGGAAATTATTACCGTCTTACAATTCTTTATTATTATTTTCATATAATTTGATGTAAGCATTTGTTACTAGCAATTTGATCCCATGATAAATGTGTTAAATATTATTTGAAATCATTTGCTTACAGTTAACTATTTAAATCTTCCTTAGGCTGATAGTAGGCATATGCATTGTTTGAGAAATTATATTCCTTAAATTGAAATGAATCTGTAGTAGTAGTTTGATAACATGTTTAGATTAGATAATAGAATTTAAAAAAATTATTTTTACATTTATAAGGTGCTAAAAGGACCTTAAAAATAGCATGCATCATACACAAATCAGTGAAGGAGAAATTAGCCATTTATAGTAAGAAAAAATCGCATAAAGTTTCCATAAGGAAACCCCGGTCATAACATAGTTGGACCAATATGCAAACTTCAGAATAATATTAACATGGACGCATAAATTTAGTGACCACGGTTATATGATAATTTAGACATGTCGGATCATCCCACAAAGATAAATAACATGAGGAGGGGATTTGCTATTGAAGGACATCGATCTGACATAAACTATTATAAAAAAGAACTTTGTCCATAACATTTCAACGTTAGTTTGGAAAATATTCCTCTGCAAACATTGTATGAACCATTTCTTGAGAAGTATACTTGTCAAGTTTCATATAGGACGTCGGGGTGATCATAAAATCAGCTGTGGAATGAATACAACGTAATTAGTAAGTACATCACATGGACTTTGTGAAGCATATAAAAGTACAATGATACGATTAAGTTATATTGCTGACTCATCCCAGCTTCAAGCTTGAAAATAACAACAAATACAATTTAGGATAAATAAAGTTGGACATTAGTATTTTGGTTACATTATTTCAAACATCTATTATTTCATATCGAGGCCACACTTCTTTGTTGTTTCCTATGTAATGATTCCTTAGCATAACTCATCCTTAAGATGTAATTTCATCCACAGTATAAGGAATATAAAACATAGATGAGGAATAGTTAGTGTAATATTTAGACATACCTCGTTTCTACAAAGAGGTTCTATGCAGTTGTTTCTAAATACAGTTCCTCCTTCAGCAAAAATGTAACAACCCTGTATTTTGTGATTTATTTTAATTGTTTATTTTGATTATTTTATTTGAACTCTTGATTTAAAAACTTCATTATATTTATTAAAATGGATAAATCTTTTTATTTTAAGTACAAATGTTGTTTTTTATGAGAACTATAATTTCTAACCTGAATAAATAGAATATTTCTAGAAAAGTGGATTTTGGTCAATCTCGTCAAACTTTGACTTTTAAATTTAAAATTTAAATATTTGAATTTTTCAATTTTATCTTTTATTATGAAAATATATTTAATTTCAAGAATACTGCTTTTCGTTTCGTTGAAATCCGATTTATACTGTGAAAGTTATGCTTTTTACAATTTTGTATGTAAATTAATTTATTTAATAAAATTATCTATTTTTATTTATATAAATAATATTTTTATTTGTAAAATCATGTTTTAATATGTGTTATATGACATGTTAGATATATATTTTATTTTAAAATATTTTTAAAGTGATAATAGAATTTTTTTCAAAATTTACTGCAATTATTTCCTATTTTTAAAGGCTATTTCCTAATTTTCTGCTATTTTCTTCATTAAAATTATATTTAATTAAAATTTATCTATTTATTTTTGTGAATGCATTTTTATTTTGTGTTCTTATCTTTATTTATAAATATTTTTCAAGTACATAAAAAATTTCTAAAATTTGTTGCATTTATTTTCAAAATTTTAAGACTAGTTTGCAATTTTTGCCATTTTTCTTAATCTAATTATATATAATTAATATATATTTTTTATTTACTAAATTTTTGTGTTTTTATCTGAATTTTTATGCATTTTCATGTAATTTAAAATTGCAAAAGAATTTTCGGTAATTTGAAGAGTTTTGTGACTTTTGATTTGCTTAGGGCTTTTTATATTCTTGTCTTTTCATTTAAACCAACACCTTTTTATTATTTGTTGCCTTAACTCCTCACTACCTTCAGCCGACAACTTCTCCCTCTCATTTTCACATGAATTTTTCTTCTCAACCCATCAAAAAAGTTCGGCCTTTTTTGTGAAAAAGTTTGGTAAAATCTCTTTTCTTTTTCCTTGTTTTATACTTGAATTATTGATTTGCACTTGCTTTCTTCACCATCTTTAGGTTCGACCTGCCACTCCAGCCACCTTGGCCGCCTCCACCACCACCTGAACCCGTCATCACCGCCTCCTCTCCAGCCCAAGCCCATGTCGTGCACCCATGTGACCAGATCTACCAAGGAATCTACACAAACTTCACATATATATGCATAGCCGAGCACTATATTGCTTCCACCACTTCAAACTCCTCTTTGGCCAGCCATACACCACCACCAGCAGCTTTTCCTGACCTGATACACACTGCCATGTCATCCCTACCCCACCTGAAGATCTAGACGTGCGTAGGTTAGCCTTGGCCGTGACCTTTTGTGGCTTGAATCCATGAGGTGTTGCCTTTGTATTGTTGTTTCATGCACACAACTCTCTACTCCATCATCTCTTACATGTTTGGCCGACCACTCATGAATCTAAACTAGATCAAAACCATGCCTTGGCCATGTATATTCAGATCTATAGTTGAGGCATAGATGGTAGAAAGCAAGTGCAAAGCTTTGGTTTTGTTTTATGCATTTATTCCTAACATTGTTTTATTTTATTTGTGTTGAAAACTTATGTTATATATACTTGTTTTGTTTGAATGTATTCAAGGTGATTAACTTTGTCTCTCCACTCTCAAATCATATTCGTTTTGTCGTGCCTTCAAATATTCTTTGTTGTGTATTTTGGTTGTCAACTCCAGCTTATACCAGTGAGTTATTCTCACCAGACAATGTGTACCTATATAACTGGTAAATTGACCGCTCGTGAATCTGTATAATGCATAACCATATTATATCGGCTATGTTATGATTATATGATGTTCACCCATGCTTAAACACCTATTATATCATATGTTACTGTTATATTATGTTGTTCTGTTATTTATATCAGTTTATCACACTGCAAGTTCCCTTTAGATTAGAATCACTATGGGTTGAAATGATACACACCCGAACGGACTTCAGAATAGGGAAAAATCATTATGAGCTGAAATGATAGGCCTAAACGATTTTCAAATTATTACATTTACTTGGGACTGCGGGTTTGAAATGATAAAACCCGGGTTTTCTTTATAAATTACGGGTAGAAATGATATATTACCCGTATCACTTTACCTAGGCTAGAAAATGAAATACAGACCCGTGTTTGAAATATATTTTTCTAAAATTTTAAAGATATTTTAGAAATGTAAATATTATAACATATTTATTTAAACGTAATTAAAAATGATTTTTGTGAAGTATTTTGATTTTTCTGAGAATTTATAAGTGAAATAAATTAATAATAAAGTGGAAATTTGAAATATAGGTTATTTTGGAAATTTTGATTTAATTATAATTGGAATTTAAATTAAATATGAAATATGATAAATTTATGATAATTTGGATTAATATGAAATTTAAATTGATTTTATAATATATTAATGATTTTTTAATAAAGTTAAAACGTGAAATGAATGAATATTTAAGTTGAAATATGGAAATATAACTTAAATTGGAATTTATGAATTTTGTTAAAAGTGAATTTTTGAAGTAAGTAAATAAAATGAAAATAAGTTATATTTGAAAATTCAAACTTAAGTGTTAAGTTAAAATTTAATTTAATGAATTTAAAATTGAATGTTGGAATTTAATAAGTGAATTATTATTAAATATTGATTTTTGAATGGAAATTTAACTTTATAAATCATGAATATAAGGGTATTTGAATGATTGTTTTAAAAGTGACAATACGTGATCTTATAAGTTAAGAATGATTTAAATAAAAATATAATTGTTTGTGAAATTATACTGAATATTTGAAGTTAATTAACTGCATTTCTGAAATGCTATTATTTCTAATGTGAATGATGTTACAGCATTTGTAAATGCTGTAGTTAATATAATTGAACTAAAGGGCTAAATTGAATTAAAGGCTATTATAGCACTTGTAAATGGTGTAAATGCTATAAATGAACTAAAGGGCTAAATTGATATTACAGCATTTGTAAATGTTGTAGTTAATATACATGAACTAAAGGGCTAAATTGAATTAAAGGCTATTATAGCACTTTGTTAGTGTTATAATTGTTGAATTTAACTAAGGTTTTATTTGAATTAATGTAACCTTATTACAGCATTTTTGAATGCTGTCTTTTGTTAAATTGAAGTGTTTTAAAAGTAACTTTCCGTAGCTTTTTTCTAAATGCTGCGAAAGTTGAATTTTCATTGTTTTAATAAATTTAAATGAATAAATGAATTTTGAAAGATTAAAATTTTGAAAATTTAATAATTTAATTATTAAATATAAGAACTTCATTTTTATGATTTAAAGTGAAGTAATTTGTTTTGAAATATAAACTATTTTGAAATGTGTGTTGAAATGGTATTTTAAATAAATGAATGTGGTTTGGAAGATATGATATTTAGATATTTTGAAATGGATTTGAATGATATTGAATTTTTAAATGATATTTGATTTCGAAGTATAAAATACCATTTTGAAATTTTAACCATGGGATGTATTTAATTTATAGTTTAACTGATCCTTAAAGGATGGGCGATCCCAAATATCCTTTAAGTTATTACTGATCCTTAAAGGAAGGACGATCCCAAACATCCTTTAAGTTATTACTGATCCTTAAAGGAAGGACGATCCCAAACATCCTTTAAGTTATTGTGCATTTCTTCTACAGTTCACTTAAGTTGGTTTACATTATATAAGTATATATGTCCTGACTTAAGTGTTTTATGTTTTACTTTACGCTCGGGTCAGCCTGAGTATTCACAGCTTTGGATTCTCTTTCTGGAGCTGGTCTTTGCTGGATTTTCTACCTATCAACATTTGTATCTATTTCCGTTTCAGCTGTTCTAGTTTATCTCATGTATTAGTGA
The DNA here is from genome assembly GCA_030765085.1 of Allium cepa. NCBI lineage: Eukaryota > Viridiplantae > Streptophyta > Magnoliopsida > Asparagales > Amaryllidaceae > Allium > Allium cepa. The sequence continues at coordinate 773,781,948 of CM060935.1, forward strand.
ACTTCTATGTATTTGAGATTTCTATTGTATATGGTTTTTCCAGAATGATTTTGTGTATTATGTTTTGAGACTCTGTTATAGTAGCTTCATGAACTACTATGTTATTTTTATATTCCGCTGCGAGTTATTCTGATTGTTCTGTATCTGTGATTGTATTTCATTTGCTCCAAATTTATTTACAATGCGGTATTTGAGCAATTCAAGTCCGGCATATGTGGATGCGGATGGCTGAAAATACCGAGTTGTTACAGTTGGTATCAGAGCTTTGGTTTTAGGCAAACCTTAGCCTGTGGAGCAAAAACTCATTAGAGATAGGGTAGAAATACCCTAAAATGAGTGAAATCAATCTCAGAATCCTTTCTTTGTAAGAGAACTTATTTTCGAAGTATAAAATGATTTCTAAATGATTTTAAAAGATTTTCAAAGATTATTTTGGTATAAAATTTTTCTTACTTTGAAATCAAGATTTTCTAAACTTTATCTCTTCGGTATCCACCTTGTTAGAAATCTCTTGGTTAGGATTCTTATCGACTAGGATTCCTTGAACTTTGGAACGCTCCCAGTTGTTCTGAAGTCCAGTCTTGTCTTTCCTATTTTATCCTTTTGATTTTGGAGCATTCCATAACTCCACTTGGAATGACTTTTATATAGATCGGTGATTTCGAAAATCTTTGAATGATCTGTAAAGAGGTGAAACTCCTTTACAAATTAGCATTGATTCGGCGGAGGTTTCTGTATCCATGGTTTACAGTGCTATCTATCTCCCGCTCTATCTGGATTCTATCTCTGGCGATCGAATGCCGATTGCCGTAGATTTCTGAATTGATTATATTCCTGAAGTCTCGGTTGACCGATTAAGGTCGCCCACGGTTTATATAGGCATATCCGTCTTCTGTTTGGTAATTAAATTATCTTATCTTCGTTCGAGCTTATCTTCGAATCAAAATTCTATTTGATTAGAGTTCCTCTAAATTCGAATTATGTTTGTTTGAAATCCATACTTGAAAAAAAATACCTTGAAATTTGTGTATTGAAATTGTGCATACATCGAAATTGTTATTTTAATAAGGATGAGCCTATTTTGTATATATAAGTGAAATGTTTTCAATAAGGATTTTTATATCTTTTGAAAAAGGAAATTTGAAACTTTGAAAGGATTTGAAATTTTGAAAAATTTACAAGAATTTGACTTATATAAAAATTATTTATAACTGAAGGGTTTTAAATTTGAATTTTGAAGAATCGAATTCCGGTGTTTTGAAATCGGTTTTAAGATTTTGGAAATATATAATAATAATATGATTTAAAGATATTTTTCGAATAGAAATGTTTCAAATATATTCGAATGCATTCCAATGATTTCAAAGAGATTTCAAAGAAGTTTCAGGAAAATAAAAGTCCAAAACCCACTTATGTCGCTGGAAAATGATTTGGGTGATGAATGCATGCATCATCGATATTGATTTTCGAGTTTCTAAGTAGGGGAGAGGCCACTCTAGTAGCTTTGCTATGCGAGTGATTTGGGTGATGATGGACAGTTTGTTTTGTATTGATTGGAAATTTTTGGGTTTTATATTATTACTAATATTGGTATTGATTTTAGCTTATATCTAATATATATATATATATATATATATATATATATATATTTGCTGTGTTATGATATATATTGATATTGATGTGTTGGTCTGTTGGAAAATATTTTTTACCTAGATTTACGACGGCTTATTGGTCGAAATATTCCGACCGCTTCCGGTAGTTAACCGGTCGGAAACTCCAAGGGCTTTTGATGGGTTTTCGGCATGTTTTTAAGGCACATGGACGTCGGCACTACCCAAAAAAACGTCGGAACTGCTGTCAAAAAAGCCATCGGAGGCCGTCGCAAAGCCAACGTCGATTTCATCGAAAATGAACAAAATCCATGTTTTGCATTCCGATGGGATTTCCAGCGGCTCCCAACGGCCACCGACGGTTTCGAGCCATCGGAAACTGTGTATCTTGTGATGTTATAATATTTAAAGCAACAGTAAACATATTCAAAAAAAATTTAACATCGGTCTTTTCCCACTGTGACCGTTTAATTTCCTCAAAGATATTTACAATCTTTGAGTAAAACAACTTTTACTATAGTAACTAATATTTATAATTTTTAAGGAAAAGGTGTAAAAACAATGCTTTTACAACGGTTTTTTTTTAAAAAGTTGTTAAAAGAGCATTGTTACAAGCTTTTTAGAAAAAACTTGTAAAACCAAGAATTTTACAACGTTTTCAACAAAAATGTTGTAAAAATGAATGCTTTTAAAACGTTTGCTTTGAAAATGTTGGAAAAAGACCTTTTTACAATGTTTTATAAATAAACATGGTAAAAAGCTCTTTATATTGGAGTGTTTCTTATGTATGAAATTGTTGATCACTCGCAATCAAGTTCTTTAACATACTAGCAACATTTTAGTTAAATTATGGTGCAAGATTAGTTAATATGTTTTGAATAGCTAAATTACGCTTCTAACATGTAAAGCAACACAACATTGTGTTAAAAGGAAAAAAGTTGGTTCCGTCTTTTATTTTCTGATTTGTTACGTAAAAAACACTTTTTATAGATATGTTTCTAATTAAACCTCTATTCAAAAAAATTACCGTTTCTTCGAAAATTAGATTTGAACATTAATCATGTGTTTCTAGGATCAAAACAATTTATTTTGATTTTTTTTTAAAAAGAAAATATTTGCAGAGAACTTCACAAATATTTGCAGATTTATCTAAATACTTAAAATCCAACAACTTTATTTTTTTGCATATTTCTATGCAAATATCTATAGATTTCTCTGCAAATATTCTAATTATATATATATATATATATATATGTATAAAAAACATGTTTTTTGAAGGGACGACCGTGTACTTTGAAAATTGAGAATGGTGCTTTTAGGAAAATTCCTAAAACAGTTGAATAAAACTACGACATTCTTGTGAACCAAAATCCCACATCATCTATTTTATTGATGGATGATAGAAACAAAATTCACCTATAATTCACAACATCTGAACTGTCATTTTGTAACGGTTATAATCGTTTTTCCAATTGTTATAACCGTTGGTAGTAGGTACGTTATAATTTTTTTACATATTTTGTAACGGTTATAACAGTTGAAAATTTTGGAGCTTCCCTACGGTTATAACCGTTGGGAGTGATCAAAATTCCCAGCGGTTATAACCGTTGGGAAAAACCCCAATTCCTAACAGTTATAACCATTGTGAATTACTTCACATTCCCAACGGTTATAACCGTTGAGAATATTTTAATTTTCAACGGTTATAACCATTAGGAATTCCTTGCATAAGTAAATAGCAAATTACCAACACTTATAAATGTTACAAATTTGATATAGCAGAACCATGTCTTATTCGTCATCTAATAGTATTTCATTCAAGCATATCCCATTCCGGATCTTATAGTTTAATCACATATTAATTCATTCAACTATACAAATTCAAATTTATAGCAATAACAAACATGAAACTAAATTTCAAAACTAATATATCATCAAATTGTAAAGAAAATCAAACATACAAATCATTTCGTATCAAATTGTACAAAGTTCATTGTGAAAACCTAATATTTCACTATACAAAATATTTTTAAGCTTACAAACAATGAATGCGACACTCCGACCAAACTATAAAACCACCATCAACATACTTTGTATCCTACCCTTCTGGCCCAAGCTACTAACAACCTTCTTGTAGTGTTCTACTCTCTTTTTCCAAAGCTTTGTATCCTGCATGAACATTTCTCCACTCTTTCCATCAACACTCCCACTACTGATTCTTGAAGGCACTGCAATCAATCTTTCAGGCTATTTCCTCAACTCTTCCCCTGCAAATTTCAGGTTGTTTCAGGCTGCTATGCTTGGACGATCTTTTTTTGCATCCAATATTGCTACCTACTAACATAAAAAACATAAACTTCAGAATCTAACATACAAGTAAGACAATCTTCATACTTAAATTCATTTAAATTATGAAGATGGAAATGGTGCGAAGTATTATGCAAATTCAATTTATAATCTATATGATAGTTTTTTTATATCCATAACAATCACTACCACTAGGCTTCGTATAGCGACGGAGCCTAGCGACGGCTAAAAAAAGTGGTCGTTGCTAGACGTCGCTATACGCAATATACAGATCCAAGCCGAGAGCAGCAGATTCACTTCACTTGCTTCCCCAAAACCTTCCTCCTTCCCCCAATTCGTCGCCCCCCATCATCGTAGCCGCCGCCCCAGCCTTCAACGCCTCCAAATCACCCAAATTTGTGTCGGTATACTCCTAATCTCTTGTTTGAATGTAAATTTGATGTTTTTAGATTTAGTTTAAACCCTAATTCAATTATGATTTGTTATAAAATTGAGATTTTTTGTTAAATTGGGTATTAGTAGTGTTGTTAAATTAGGCATTAGTAGTGTTGTATGTTGATTTGTAGATTAATTAGTTTATTATCATGAACTTGAATTAAGTATTACATTAATTAGTTTATCATGATCAAGTTGAATAAATGGTTGATGTAGATAATTAGTGTTGGCGATTAACATGGTTAGTTATTTTAGGTGAAAAAATAGTGTATATTAATGATTAACTTGGTTATGGATAAATTTACATGAAAGTATTTCATAGTTTATAAAATTGATAGATTACAAATTTAAGTTGTTAAGTGAATTTAAATTGACAAATTTTTATTTAATAATTAGTTTTTTATTGTTTTCTAATTATCTATTTAATAATTAGAATTTGTTGTTTTCTAATTATATTCATTGATAATTCTTATATTTACCCTGTTGATTGAGCGACGGCTAGCGACGGTCATTTTAATAATTTTAGCGTGACTAGTGACGGCTAGCGACGGCAAAAATGCAAAAAGTTGTATATATTGTAAAAAATAAAGTTTGTACAAAAAATTTAAAAACGAATATGAGAACATTAAAAATTCTGCAAATATCTAATTTATTTTAAAAAAATTAGGAAATGACTTTAAAAACAACTGATATTGTACTAAAATCGATTTTGTAAAGAAATTAAGAAATGAATATAACAACAACAAATAGTCACATAAAATCTATGTCGTAAAAAAATAATGAAATGAATATTGAACTAAAATTGTTAATTGAATGTTGAACTAAAATTTAAATACATAAATTTTGGAATAAAATATAAATAGTTGAAACATTGTCAAAATTTGAAAAGAACAACAATATTTGATAAAATTTAAAGAAATTTTTTATCCCTTAGATTGGCTTTGGCCCCGTCTGGCAAGTGTTGTATATGATCGTTATATGGATGTTCGTTTTGTAACGGAACAGACACTTATATTCATCTGATACAATATTTGTCGGATTTGTCCCTGTATAGGACAAGTTACAAACACAATAAAGTAATTACATATTATAAATCATTTCATTTTAAACGGTTACAAAATTTCGACAGCACTTCCTTTATGTTCCCTGTGTACACGCATTTGTGTACGATACAGGGAACATAAGGGAAGTGCTGCCGAAATTTTGTTGAACCGTTTAATCTGAAATGATTTATAAAATGTAATTACATTATTTGTTTGTAATGGGTAGTAGGATGACTGACCACCGAAGTGAAAACCAAAATACCAAAAAATAAAAAAATAAAGCGAAGTTTATATTTTGAATTTTCTAGAACGATGAATTGTTTACAATGGAGAATGGTTGAAAATTAATGATTTAAATTGTGTAACATACATTTTCAAATCAGGAAAAATGTTCAATTATTTTCTCGACCGTACTTGGATGTATGAAGTTAGAACTGGAAAGAAGGGATCAATAAAGCAACATTTCTACAACGGTGTACGCGAATTTATTAGATTTGCTAAACCTAATAACCGAAATAATACAGAAATTCATTGCCCGTGTAGTAAGTGCCAACATTTGAAGCATTGAAAACCGGATATAGTTGAAGTACATTTGTATCAATATGGTTTCGTGCCTGATTATTATTTCTGGGATCGTCATAGAGAACTTGTTGAACCTACACCTAATACTGAAGTTTTAGAGGTCGGTAATATGATGACGAATCCGATAGAAAATATGGTGGATATTGTAGCACGATCAATGTTTCCTACAACTGAAGTTGTCGATGAAGACGAAAATGGCGAAGAAGAACCGACTGCGGGAGCTAAAAAAATATACGATTTGTTGGATTCTGCTAAGAGGCCGTTGTGGGACGCATGTAAAAGAGGAAACGAACTTTCAGTAACCGTCGAATACATAACTATGAAATCAAAATTCAACCTTACGGAAGCTGCATTTAGAGCAGTTGTACAAGCTGCAAAACGACACATGCCACCCAATAATCTGATATGCGATAGTCATTATAAAGTAAAAAAATTGATGTCCGCTTTCGATCTACCGTACGAGAAGATAGAGGCATGCGTGAAAGGTTGCATGTTGTATTGGAAAGACGACGTTGACCTCAGAAAATGCAAAATATGTAACGAAGAAAGATACAAACCAAGAAAGAAGAAAGGGAAAGAAGTCCCGTACATGAGAATGCATTATTTACCCATCACTTCCAGACTTCAAAGATTATATGCATCTTCTGCTGTGGCCTGTCATATGCGATGGCATAGTGTGAGAACAGCGGAAGAAGGAACTTTGATACATCCATCCGATGGTGAAGCATGGAAACATTTCGATAAGAATTATCCCGCATTTGCTGCGGAAAGACGTAATGTCAGACTTGGTTTATATACGGATGGATTTTCACCATTTTCACAGTTTGGTAGTAAATATTCATCCTGGCCAATTATCGTTACTCCGTATAATTTACCTCCATGGTTGTGTATGAAGACACCATATATGTTTCTCACCACTGTCGTTCCCGGCCCTCATGATCCAACCTAAGGAATTGATGTTTATTTACAACCATTGATCGAAGAGTTAAAGAAACTGTGGAATGAAGGAGTCGAAACTTACGATGTATCAACGAAAAAAATTTCGGTTGTTCGCTTCTTTGTTATGGACGATTAATGATTTTCCTGCATACGGGATGCTTTCTGGTTGGAGTATGGCCGGTCGTCTAGCATGCCCTTATTGTATGGAAGAAATACGAGCATTTTCGTTACGATGTGGGAAGAAAGTTTCGTGGTTTGATTGTCATCGGTGTTTTCTTCATCCCAATCATACTTTTAGAAGAGATAAGAAAATTTTCATAGCTAACAGAGAAGAGAATCTGAAACCACCCAAGGTTTGGTCAGGCGAGGAAATATACGAAATTGTAAGAGACTATCCAAAGATACATGAAACTGGTATCCAGACTGAAATCCCAGGAAAGTCATACATTCATAATTGGTGCAAACAAAGTATATTTTGGGAGTTACCATATTGAAAAGATCTCTTACTCCGATAAATATTGATGTGATGCACAACGAAAAGAACGTGTTTGATAATCTGTTTAATACAATTTTGAATGTAAAGGGCAAAACCAAGGACGATTTGAATTCGAGGCTTGATATAGCAAACTATTGTAAGCTCCCGGAACTTCATATGAAGCCTAATGACAATAAAAAACCGAAAGCATGCTATGAGCTAGACAATAAGCAAGTAAAACTCGTGCTAAAGTGGGTGGAAGAATTAAGATTTCCCAATGGGATTTCTTCCAATCTTCATAGATGTGTTGACTTCAAAAATAGTAAACTGAGTGGGATGAAAAGTCACGATTGTCATATCATGATGGAATATTTACTCCCCGTGGCTTTCAAAGAACTGTTGCCCGTAAAAGTATGGAACGTCATAACAGAGTTATGTTTGTTTTATAAACAGCTTTGTTCAACAACATTAAAGGTGGATCGTATACGTAAACTTGAAGTAGAAATACCCATATTGCTATGCAAACGGGAGAAAATACTTCCGCTTGGTTTCTTTAACGTAATGGAGCATTTACCTATTCATCTTCCATCCGAAGCACTTCTTCGAGGTCCTGTGCAATATGGATGGATGTATCCATTTGAGAGGTAAATTAACGTGTGCAATGTTCATGCCAATTTCAAATTCAAATTTGTATATCTAAATATGTTATAAATATCTTAATAAGTACTTGAATCATCTGAAGAAGAAGATTCGACAAAAAGCCCAAGTTGAGGGTTCGATATGCAAATCATATCTTGAAGAAGAAGCCTCATTTTTTTTCTCTCACTACTTTAAGGACGATGTGAACTTATTGTTTGTAACTGTTCCTTGAAATGAGGAAGTCGTTTAACAAAATTCTTCTCAAACAATGTTATCTGTTTTTAGACAAGATGGTAGACCTGGTGGAAAACGTATGGAAATATGGTTGGACGATAGAGACCACCATGTAGCGCACACGTATGTTCTTTTAAATTGTGTCGAAGTTGCACCATTTGTCAGGTAATAATTAATTCACTTGTAATTTACTTGTACGTACATAATAATAATAACACATATTACATATATGCAGTATCTACGAATCACAGTATCCATCTTGCGATCTCAGTAAAGAATTTGCCAAATGGTTTTTGAACTATGTTTATGAGCTGAGAAACTGTGTCGTTGATGAAGGCTTAAGACATCTTGCGATTGGACCGAAAAGAAATGTGAAGACTTATCCAATATTCTTCGTCAACGGGTTTAAGTTCAACACAAAAGATTACGGTGCTGAAAAATTAACATATAACAGCGGAGTATTTGTCAAAGGCAGTGATGATCCAGATGAACATTTAAATTTTTTTACGGCGTCTTAACACAGATTCTAGAATTGACATATTATGTTGAACCTTTAGAAAAGGTTTTTTATTTAAGGGCAATTGGTTCAGTAACGTTCCTGGTTCCGGAATCAACGTGCATAAAAAGTACAAACTTATTAAAATAAGGCATACATCACACTACTATAAGTACGATCCTTTTGTATTAGCCAAGCAAGCGTTACAAGTTTATTTTTCTCCGTATCCATCTTTGAAAAGAGATAAAGCGGATTGGTCCGCTGTTTTCAAAACGAAACCAAGGTTTACGTTTGATGGAAATAATATTCCAGATGAAGCAGCATATCAACCCGATCTTGAATTAAATAAAGAAATAATAATAACTGATGATATTGATGTAGGGACTTTGAATGATGAATCGAACGTCCTATTTGATGCATTCGAAAGTACCGAAGAAAATGAGATAGAATACGAGACTGGATCTGAAAACGATGAAGACTGATCGTTATTGATATAATTGTTATGTGATAGTGATTGAAACATGCGATGTAATAGTAAATTTCTGTAATTGTTCTGTGATGATCATTTAGTTAATTTTTATCCATGTTTTGTACTAGTAAATTTTTATAATTGTTCTGTGAAATTGATTGAAACATGCTATGTAGTAGTGAATTTCTTTTATGGTTCTGTGATGATTATTTATATAATTTTTATCCATGTTTTGTACTAGTAAATTTTTATAATTGTTCTGTGAAAGTGATTGAAACATGCTATATAGTAGTGAATTTCTATTATGGTTTTGTGATTATTATTTATATAATTTTTATCCATGTTTTGTACTAGTAAATTTTCATAATTGTTTCTGTGAAAGTGATTGAAACATGCTATGTAGTAGTAGTGAATTTCTATAATTGTTCTCTGATGATATTGTTTTTCTATAGCAGATATGTCTAGCAGGAGACGGAGTGTAGGTGGTGGTGGCACGCCATCCCCATCTCCTGGTGTAGGTGGAAGTGGCACTGCACCGGACTTACGTCCGATTGCAGAAGTTGTTCCTACAAGTGCTGGGTAAGTATCAATTTTATTTAAAGAATAAAGCCACTAAACATATATATCATAACTTTGCAGTGGCTTTGAGGTGGAATCATCAGATTATATTTTACAGGTTTTGGAGAAAGGCATTTCAGAGCCGGATGGATGGTTGTTGGCCTCGCTGGGACGACATCCCCCTTCATGTCAAGAACGCTATACAGACGGATTTACTTGTAAGTAGTAGTTTGAATTTCAGTTGTAAATTAATAAAGTCTATATAACTTAAAATAATTTTAATTTACAGGCTGCAGTCCGCGTTGACCCTGATGACTTGGACATTTTTTTAAATCACTGGAACAAACGAATGAGGAAAAATTACAGGGATACATTGTCCAAGGCTAAGAATGCAGGGAAAAAGCCGAACTGAATGGGTGAGGGTGTATGGAATGAATTTCTTCAGCTTTGGAACAGTCCGGCGGTAAAAGTAAGTAAAATATGTTTCCTTTGTTGTTTAAGTCTAATATAAATCTCGCAAGATATATACGTGATAATTTATCTTAATTTGTAGGAGTTATCTGCACGGAACCAGGCAAACAGGAATAAAAATCCTGCATTGCACCGTGGTGGCTCCAAATCTTTTCAGGAGCACAAGAGAGAGCTGGTAATTAAATTTATAAACTGTGTTTACATTTTATTATAATATTTTATAATCAGATTAGCAATAATATTTATATATTTTCAGGCCGCGAGATACAACCGCGAGCCCACTATGGCCGAGCAGTTCAAGGCCACGCATGCCGTGGAGAGGACTGACGAAGAGGGCAATTTTTCGTACGAGTGGACGGATGACAAATCACAATCCGTAATGGTAAATTAATTTACTGTTAATAACAATATTTTGTCTTATTTATTTTTAAAATTTTGAAATTCGGCTTTTATCGTGTAAAACAATTGTTTGTAATCGCAGAAGAGGTACGAAGCAGAGCAAGCTCGTATAGCATAGTCCACTGGTCGGGAAGAGCTTACGTTAGAGGAGGAGAACCATATTTGGGATGCTATTATTGACCCGCCTTCTCGGACCAGTCGACGGTATAGCTATGGAAATGTGGAGGTAAATTTTGACATGTACTAATATATAAATTTACTTATGCATATGAATAGTTAAATAATTTTAATAATATTATATATATATACTAATATATAGATAATTATGAATTATTTTACAGGCGATGAGAATGCAGAGTGCATACAGGAGGTCGCAGTAAGAGGCGGAGATTGCTCAGTTGAGGGCAACAGTGGAAGAAATAAATGATTGGAGGAAGAGTTTCTTGAGCAACAGCTGGATGAGCGGATTGCGGCTTATTTGCAATAGCATGGGAGGATGCCTGGAGAGGACGACAGCGATAACGAGGAGTAGGTATGATAGTTTGGTATATACACATTTTGGTTGGTTTGGTGTATATATATTTCAGGATATTATGTATATATTTTGATGACTTCTAGTTGATGAATTTGGTTGGATATTATGTATATATATATGTCGGGATATTATGTAGAAATTTCGGTTTACTATGTACATATTCTGGTTAATGGATTTGGTTGGATTTGAAAATGAGATTTGGTTGGATTTGAAAACGAGATTTGGTTGGATTTTATATTGTTTGAATGTATAGTGATGTTATATGATGGATATATGATGGTTATAGTTGATGAATATAGTGTATAGCGGTTGTTTTGTTCAGATTGGTTGAAGTGTATATGGGCTGTGCATGTGCACAGAAATTTACCCAGGTTAGCGACGACCAGTGACGACTAGCGAGGCTATCCGGTTCAGTTTAGCGACGGCTAGCGACTGCCAATTGGTTCAGGTTAGGGACGGTTAGCTACGGCTAGCAATGTCATTTAGACGTTGAAAAAATTTCCACATGACACATTTGCAGTCGCGAGTCGTCGCTATTTATGTGACGGAGCCGTCGCTAAAGCCGTCGCTATACTATTGGCGACGACCAATATAGCGACAGCTTTTAGCGTCGGCTTGCGACGGCCGGCGACGGCTAAAAGCCGTCGCTATCTGGTGCCGTTCTTGTAGCGTATGACCATTCCTTATAACTAAAGAAAGTTCATGAAATTCTGCACAATCTTCTATTTTAGATTTTTGAAATTTACCGTTTTGATAACATGGATATTTTATTAAGCAAACATCTTCAACTTTTGGCTATCATGAAGTACTTGATTTATTATATCAAGAAGTTGGGTTGGTAGGCATGTTGTAAATTGTACTTGATGCAGATTTTACTACATATCACAAAGAAATAATTTGGCTAAAAATGATTTATTTACAAATAGTAATAGTTATAAGAATACTACTATAAAAAGAAATGAGTGGACTAAGTGCATGAAAATGCTTCGCGAGGAGGAAATGGTCATTGATTTGTTATTTTTTCAACTTAAGTGTAAATTCAATTATATTATAAATTAACTTACTTGAAAAAATATTGACAATTATATTACCAAGGATGTACTGCCAAAAAGCTTTTAACTCTTCATGCCAGCCAACATAGTAGTCAATGGAAGCAAGTAAAAAAAGATGTAAGAATGATGTCAATAAAATCAAAAATAAAAATAGAATAAAGTAATTAATTTGTTAATAATGCAAGGAAAGTGCCAATTCAAGAATGAACCATGTTTACAACTTAGGAATATGAGCTAACTAAAATACAGTATGCGGCATGTGTTTGCCCCTGTTAGAACTTATATAACAACTTTTCCTCGCTTGTTATATTTATTCTCTTTAGCTACACATGTTAACAGGTAACATAACTATAACAATACTAAGAAACTAAGCTCCTCAAACAAATAAGTTCCATCATTATGCTACCTTAACTGTCCATTAGCAACATTTCTCGTATCTTTTGATAATGGAAATACAGATATTTCTCAAACTCTTCTGCTATTTGTTGCACTATGCAGTAAAGTGTAAGCTGACGTAACCTTATCTGATATTCAAAGGCTTAAGAAAAGAATTTAGCAGTTAGTTTATTATAGCAGTTAGCGCAAATATGGAACAGTTAATATTCATATAACAGCCAATATATTTATAATAGATAATATACTAGTATAAAGCCCATTGCATGTGTTCAAATTTTACTTTTTATATAACTTATGTCGACACCACCGTATACCACTGAATGTGAATTTTGTTCAATGTATAGCTGTTGTATCGGTTTTTTTCAAGTCAGCTAAGAAAACTTATTAGTTAATAATGTTTTCTATATATGCTGTTGTTCTATAGGTATCCGATTTTATACGGCATAGTCATATACAGTTTATAATATGTGTTCCAAGCTGACAACTCAGTATGCATTGTTTAATATCTAAAATGGGATTTCTTAAATTGGAGTGAAAATAAAATAATAATGTAATAACATGTATGAGTCAGAAACATCCATTACCAAAATTCTTTTACTTTTATACATGTTTTAAGTATATCAGGAGAAAGCTGCATTGGAAATTATTACCGTCTTACAATTTTTTGTTATTGTTTCCATATAATTTGATGTAAGCATTTGTTACCAGCAATTTGATCCCGTGATAAATGTGTTAAATAGTATTTGAAATCATTTGCTTACAGTTAACTATTTAAATCTTCCTTAGGCTGATAGTGGCATATGCATTGTTTGATAAATTATATTCCTTAAATTGAAATGAATCTGTAGTAGTAGTTTGATAACTGTTTAGATTAGATAATAGAATTTAGAAAAATTATTTTTACATATATAAGGTGCTGAAAGAACCTTAAAAATAGCGTGCATCATACACAAATCAGTGAAGGAGAAATTAGCCATTTATAGTAAGAAAAAAATCGCATAAAGTTTCCATAAGGAAACCCCGGTCATAACATAGTTGAAGCAATATGCAAACTTCAGAATACTATTAACATGGACGCATAAATTTAGTGATCACAGTTATATGATAATTTAGACATGTCGGATCAGCCCACAAAGATAAATAACATGAAGAGGGGATTTGCTATTGAAGGACATCGATCTGACATAAACTATTATAAAAAAGAACTTTGTCCGTAACATTTCAACGCTAGTTTGGAAAATATTCCTCCGCAAACATTGTATGAACCATTTATTGAGAAGTATACTTGTCAAGTTTCATATAGGACATCGGGGTGATCATAAAATCAGCGGTGGAATGAATACAAAGTAATTAGTAAGTACATCACATGGACTTTGTGAAGCATATAAAAGTACAATGATACGATTAAATTATATTGCTGACTCATCCCAGCTTCAAGCTTGAAAATAACAACAAATACAACTTAGGATAAATAAAGTTGGACATTAATATTTTGGTTACATTATTTCAAACATCTATTATTTCATATTGAGGCCACACTTCTTTGTTGTTTCCTATGTAATGATTCCTTAGCATAACTCATCCTTAAGATGTTATTTCGTCCACAGTATAAGGAATATAAAACATAAGATGTCACAAAAGCTCTCAAAGAAAATGGCTTCCACGATTATCAAGAATAATCCAATCTTCGATAGTAATCCTGATCAGATTTCTGGAGTCTCTCCTCATCATCTCAATCCTTCTCTTATTCCCCCTGCTCCCTCTAATCCTAAAGATAAGCCTCCTGATCAAGATGAGGAAGGCTTCCAAAAAGTGAAGAACATGCGCAGAAATGGATCTGCTAAATTCCAGAATCCATCTCATAGATCAGCTGTTGTTCCTTTGGATAGATCCTTATCCTTAGGGCAGAGATCATACCCAAACCCTATCTATAGACAATCAAGATCCAGCCAAATACAGAAGCCACCAAGAACTCAACCATCTACCACTTTCAACTCTTCAAAGACAGCCTCTTCTTGGGAAGATTTGGTTAAGAACGGTGGATTCTCCAATAATACTGATCTATGCTACTATGCCCCCATTAAACTGGGAGATAAGAATATTGTGATCGTTAATGAGGAAATAAGCAGAAGGACTGAGGACAAATGGAGTAATTCTATTATAGCTTATGTTTATGGAGCTCGTCCATATTATCATCATTTCAGGAATTTTGTTTCTAAAACTTGGAACCCGGTAGGCAATTTTGGAATTTTTACTAGAAATAATGGTTTCTTTATCATCAAGTTTTCTATGGAGCAAGATTGCATCAAAGTTACTCAAAATGGCCCCTTCTTTATTAATGGCAAATTAATCATCTTGAAAAGATGAGACAAGAACTTGATTCTTAATCGAGACCTTCTCTCGACATATCCAATCTGGATTAGGTTGCCGGAATTGAACCTCAGATTATGGGATAAGGAGGCCTTTGCCGCCATAGCTAGTGTAGTGGGTAAACCACTTAAACTAGACGAGCCTACAGCTAAGGAGACTCGCCTTAGCTATGCCAGAATTCTAGTCGAGATAAAGGCCTCTGATGAGTTACCAGATCTTGCATTAATATTTATGCATGATGGTGAAACTATAATGCATAAATCGAATATGAATTCATTCCTCCTAGATGTCAAAAATGTGCTTGCTTTGGACACCTCTCAGATTCTTGCTCTTGGAAAACAGTTTGGATAGAAAAAGAGTCTTCAAGTAATAATTTAGATAAAAATCCTTTGAATGATTCAGAAATTGAAAGAGATCTCAATCAAGAAAATCAACTACTGGAAAATATCTCCTCTGGTAATGCTACTTCTGTAAACAATTTAGATTCTGTAAATCTTTTACAAATTTCTGGAAACAATTTGTGCACGGCGACTACAAAAGGCAATGTTGAAAAGAATCTTGTTGAAATATCTGAGCAATCTGAGAGTATTATCCCACAAGCTTTCTCAAATGAAATCAAGGCAAAAACCCCAATTATTAATGTAGCCATGGATACTGATCAGCAAATGATAGAGACAGTTGCCCCTTCAGATCATGGCAATTTTCAGATAGATAATAACAATCAGAATCATTACAAAGGAGATTATAAAGAACAGTTCTTGCCCTCTTCCCCCTTTAAGGAGAAAGCAATTTTAATTACAGACATGGTTTTTAATCATCAAGACACAGATACAAATCAACAAATACTCTCAAAAAGAAACATTTCAGAAAATTCTTCTCTGCCTGAATCCATGCTGGAGAATGCTGGATTGTTATTTTCTTCAGGCTCCTCATCTCCTGTCAAAAACAAAAGGAAAAAGGCCAGGAAAAAGTCTATACATGATATTCTGAATAAAAATACAGATGTCAGTCCAGAAAGTCCAACTCCTAATTCTACACTATTTGAGAAGAAATACATTATTAAAAACCCAAAATGGGAGGAATTTCTCAAAGTTCAGGATAAAAATGAATGTAAAAGGAAAGGAGGAAAAGCTTCAGAAAGCTTGGAAATAAGCAGCAAAATCATAATTTAGCTGCTATTGTATCCTTTTAATATCCTCTATATCTTATTTTATAATTATGAATATAATTACTTGGAATGTTAGAGGTCTTAACTCTCCTGAGAGGAAATTAGACCTCTCTAATTTACTAGTTTCTTATAAACCGTCTTTAGTTAGTATTTTAGAGCACAAATTATCTGATAATAGCATAGATCAGTTTATAATGAGTAATTCAAATAATTGGCAGCTTATCCATAATAATTCAATGGGGGGAAATGGTAGGATCATTGCACTTTGGGATCCTTCCATTTGGGATCTGAGCTACTACATTTCCAACCTTCAATATATTCACTGCAACTTTAAAAATAAAGGAGACTTACAAATTTTTTTTACATTTGTATATGCCTCCAATTTAGAAAATGAAAGAATACAGTTACGGAACTCACTTGCTCATCTTAATACAAATATCTCTCTTCCATGGGTTATTATGGGAGATTTTAATACTATAACCAAAGTTAATGAAAAAAGAGAAGGAATTCCAGTCTCTTTAAAAAAACTGGATTTTTTCTCTAACTTTCTAATTAAAACTGGGTTGATTGAGCCTTCCTTAAAGGGTAATAATTTTACTTGGAAATCAGGGGAATTTAGAAATATTCAATGTAATCTAGATAGAGTTCTTGTTAATAAATTTTTTATAAACCTTTTCTCTGATTTTAATTGCAACACTTTACCTCACATACTCCCATTCAACTTATCTTATCTCAAAACTCTTCAACTAAGAAAAAATTTCCTTTTAGATTTAAAAATGGTTGGATATATGATCCTGAATATAAAAATGTTATCAAAACTGCTTACAATTCTCCTCTAATGGTTCTGCCCAATTTAAGTGCAGAAACTTTCTTCTTCATACTAAAAATATTCTTAAAGCTTGGAATTTTTATAAAAATAAAAACAATAATAATATTAGCCAAATTAGAGAAGAATGTGTTAAGTTGCACGATAGTATTGATAATAACAGTTCTGACAAATCCAAAATTAAAGAATTCTATCTTTTACAGAAAAATCTTTCAAATGCACTTCATGTTGAAGCTGCTAATATTAGGCAGAAAGCCAAAGTTAATTGGCTCTCTCAAGGGGATCTTCCTACTAAATTCTTCTATGCTAAAATGTTTGGCACGAAATATCTTAATAACATAGGAAAATTAATCAATAATAATGGGATGATTATTAATGATGCCACTCTATTAGAGAAGGAAGCTATCAGCTACTTCTCTGACCTATTTTATTCTGTAGAGAACACTTGTTCTTTTTCAGATGTTACTCCTAAATTTATTTTACACTCTAACAGTGAGGAAATTCTTCTTGCCCCTATCTGTCTGGAAGATATTAAAAAAATTGTATTTTCTGCTAAGGATGATAAAAGCCCTGGACCTGATGGTTTTGGGGCAAATTTTTTTAAAACACATTGGGAAGATATAAAATTCATGCTTCTTGAGGCTGTAAAAGATTTTTTTTCTTCTGGTAGACTTTTAAATAAATCATAATTTCATAACTCTTATACCCAAGACTAAAAACCCTTCCTGTCTGGGTGAATATAGACCTATTGCTTGCTGCAATTTTTTATACAAAATTATAGCCTCTATTCTTAGTAAAAGAATTAAATGTTTTCTAAAATTTCTCATTTCAAAAAACCAATGTGCATTTATACCAGACAGGCTTATTGTTGATAATATTCTTTTATCTCATGAACTGCTTAGGGACTTTAATCAGGCATGTAAAAATAAAATGTGTCTCAAAATTGACCTTCATAAAGCTTTTGACAAAATAAATAGAAACTTTATTATATACATGATGGGTCAACTTGGCTTCAATGAAATTTTTTGCAACTTAGTCAAGGAATGCATATGTAATGTAACTCATTCCATACTTATTAATGGATCTCCTTGTGGTATGCTACACAGTAATAGAGGTATTAGACGAGGGGATCCTTTATCTCCTTATTTATTCACTATTGCTATGAAATATTTTACTTTACAAATGGAAAAGGAAATAATGTGTAAAAATATAAAACCTATTAACTCAATCTTTCCTTGTATTTCTCATCTTTTATATGCTGATGATCTTTTAATTTTTTCAAATGCAGATGTATCTACTGCAGCTAACATCAAAAAAATCTTTGACAATCTAAATCAGCAAGCAGGTCTACAAATCAATGAAAATAAAAGCAAAAACTTTTTCAGCAAAGATTTTAGGAGTAAAATGGATATCCTTAACATTTTAAAATTCCAACAGAGTGATCTCCCTGTCAGATATCTTGGCCTACCTCTAAGTAACAATCATATCAAAGAAAGAGACTGTGCTAAACTCTATCAAACCATCCAAAATAAAATCAACAACTGGTCTAGTAAATGTTATCTACAACAGGCAGAGTTGAGCTAGTGCATACAGTCATCACAGCAATCATGATGTACTGGTTACAATCTCACAACATTCCTTCAAAAACTTTAGAGAAAATTGAGAAACTATGTGCCAACTTCATTTGGAATGGAAAATTCCACAAAATATCTTGGAATACCATTACAAAAATCAAAGAAGCTGGAGGTTTGGGTATCAGAAACTTTTCAGACATTAATGAAGCTTGCAAATTCAAACTTTTCTGGAAATTCATAGAAGGCAAAACATTATGGGCTGAATGGATGAGGTCCAAATATGTCCAAAAAAAAAAACTTTTGGACCATGCCCATTAAAAGCCATTACTCTTTTGGTTGGAAAAACTTTTTAAATTGTAGAGATATTGGATCCAAGCTTATAAAAAGAAATTTTAAACATGGTAAAAACACAAGTTTATGGTTTGACCCTTGGATAGATGGCAATTCTCTTATCAACTTATTAGGGTGGAACAACCTTTACATCTTTGGAAAAGTTAATGCTGCCGTCGATAATATCATCCAAACTTCAACTTGGAACACCCAAGCATTTCCTGCATCTACCATTTTTAATTCTACTATTAATAAGATGGAGATTGACCCAAATACTGAGGAAGATGCTTGGAACTGGAAATTATCTTTAAAAGGAAAATTTTCTTTCAAGAATACTTGGTATTTTCTAAAAGGAGAGGAGATGGAAGTTGATTGACACAAATCAGTTTGGAATTCTGCAAATTGTCCCAAAATGTCTTACTGCACCTACTTTGCTTTATTAAATCGTCTGCCAACTAGAGAAAGATGTGGAAAATGGAACGATAATTCAGGAATTTTAAATTGCTTGTTTTGCAAAACTAATACCGAAAACATTGATCACCTTTTCTTTGACTGTCCCTATTCTAGACATGTTTGGTTCATTGCCAAGAATAAGCTAAAAATCAGCCAACAACTGGCTCTCCAAAACATTAGGGACAGTATTCACTACTTTCAGAATGCATACAAAGGCAAGAAAGCGGATTTTAACAAAGCAACAGTAGTTCTTACTATTGTCATTTACTTTATTTGGAAAGAAAGAAATAATAGACTTCACAACAACATAGCAACAGACAGTATTCAACTTTGGAAAGCTATTGAAATCGAATTCAATATTATTCTTCATAAATTCAGCAGAAACAACAACAATACTAATAACATCTCAGAAAATGACAACTATGAGAGGTTCGTTGAAGATTACTTACAAAATGAGAATTTTAATAAAAATTCTCATTATCCTGCTGAAGATGGCAATTTAGTGGTGAAGACACCAGAATTTATGGATCAGAGTTCCTCGGTTGAAGGTTGGTGTCCCAATATACATACCATAATATTATCCTGCAAGGGAAGTAACCATAAACTCAGTTCTAATTCTAATTTTAAAAGTCACTTAAATAAGGATTTTCACTCTTATTTACCTGATATGCATAGGTATAGCCGTCCGTTCAATGCCGAGCCTCAGCATTCTACTGATTGTCAACTGCAAAACGACAGCAATGTCATTTACAATGCTAATGTTAACAACGATAAAGCCACTAATTCTCGCAAGCACTTATCTGACTCGGCTCATTTTAATGTTGCTAGCAAGGCTACTGCTGTCAATACCCTAAATAATCAGATCTCAACCTGCCAGGGAAGTATCAAGGCACTAAATATGGTTAATAGTCGGATTAGTAAAGAATTATGCACTAATAAATATGTTTTATTACCTAATTATAGCAAGAGAAGGAGCAACAACACTGAAGTTGCCAACAATTTGCTTCTGCCCAACATTGAGCAAAGATTAGGACATTATTACTACATCAGCAAGCTTAATGATCATACCTATCACTTATCTGATTAGGAAAGAGGTGAGAGCAGCAACTCTCATGCTGAAGCTTGCCTCAAATTCCAAAGGTTTGACTCAAAGGAGGATTCTGCCTCGACTTTCACCACAACACCAGATCTGAAATCTAGGGGCAATTGTACGAGCAAGGAGGCCAATTTCTATGACACTAAGTCTAAAACAACTCGCAATGGTCACTCTAGCTTAGATCTGGAAGCCTCTCGTCTTCGCGCTAAAGATATGGAGGAGTGGAGACCCCCTTAAATCACATTGAAGCTCATTTCCCTCTTATTTTGAGGATCGCTAGATTTGTTTGCCATGATTTTCTTTTAGAGTAGTAGATGATTCTGGAGGCATTTGCTAAACCCTAGATGTTTTTGGCTTTGCGTTATCGTGTTTTTTGGGCTGGTGTGTATTGTATCGGGTTCCTACCCGCTTTCCACTTTTGGGCTTGGGCCTGATTTTATTCAGTTTCAAAAAAAAGGAATATAAAACATAGACAAGGAATAGTTAGTGTAATATTTAGACATACCTCGTTTCTACAAAAAGGTTCTATGCAGCTGTTTCAAAATAAAGTGCCTCCTTCAGCAAAAATGTAACAATCATGTATTTTGTGATTTATTTTAATTGTTTATTTTGATTATTTTATTTGAACTCTTGATTTAAAAACTTTATTATATTTATTAAAATGGATAAATCTTGTTATTTTAAATATAAATGTTGTTTTTTATGAGAACTATAATTCCTAACCTGAATAAATAGAATATTTCCAGAAAAGTGGATTTTGGTCAATCTCATCAAACTTTGACTTTTAAATTTAAAATTTAAATATTTGAATTTTTAAATTTTATTTTTTATTATGAAAATATATTAAATTTTAAGAATACTGCTTTTCGTTTCGTTGAAATCCGATTTATATTGTGAAAGTTATGCTTTTTACAATTTTGTATGTAAATTAATTTATTTAATAAAATTATCTATTTTAATTTATATAAATAATATTTTTATTTGTCAAATCATGTTCTAATATATGTTATATGACATGTTAGATATATATTTTATTTTAAAATATTTTTAAAGTGATAATAGAATTTTTCCAAAATTTACTGCAATTATTTCCTATTTTTAAAGGCTATTTCCTAATTTTCTGCTATTTTTTTCATTAAAATTATATTTAATTAAAATTTATTTATTTATTTTTGTGATGCATTTTTATTTTATTTTCTTATATTTATTTATATATATTTTTCAAGTACATAAAAAAATTCTAGAATTTGTTGCATTTATTTTCAAATTTTTAAGACTAGTTTGCAATTTTTGCCATTTTTCTTAATTAAAATTAATTAATATTTATTTATATATTTTTGTTTATTTACTAAATTTTCGTTTTTTTATCTGAATTTATATGCATTTTCATGTTATTTAAAGTTGCAAATGAATTTTTGGTAATTTGAAGAGTTTTGTGACTTTTGATTTGCTTAAGGCTTTTTATATTCTTGTCTTTTCATTTAAACCAACACCTTTTTATTATTTGCTGCCTTAACTCCTCATTACCTTCAGCTGACCACTTCTCCCTCTCATTTTCACGTGAATTTTTCTTCTCAACCCATCAAAAAAGTTCGGCCTCTTTTTGTGAAAAAGTTTGGTAAAATCTCTTTTCTTTTTCCTTGTTTTATACTTGAATTATTGATTTGCAATTGCTTTCTTCACCATCTTTAGGTTCGGCCTGCCACTCCAGCCACCTTGGCCGCCTCCACCACCACCTGAACCCTTCATAACCGCCTCCTCTCCAGCCTAAGCCCATGTCGTGCACCCATGTGACCAGATCTACCAAGGAATCTACACAAACTTCACATATATATGCATAGCCGAGCACTATATTGCTTCCACCACTTCAAACTCCTCTTTGGCCGGCCATACACGAACCACCAACAGCTTTTCCTGACCTGACACACACTGCCATGTCATCCCTACCCCACCTGAAGATCTAGACGTGTGTAGGTTAGCCTTGGCCGTGACCTTTTGTGGCTTGAATCCATGAGGTGTTGCCTTTGTATTGTTGTTTCATGCACACAACTCTCTACTCCATCATCTCTTACATGTTTGGCCGATCACTCATGAACCTAAACCAAATCAAAACCATGCCTTGGCCATGTATATTCAGATCTATAGTTGAGGCATAGGTGGTAGAAAGCAAGTGCAAAGCTTTGGTTTTTTTTTATGCATTTATTCCTAACATTGTTTTATTTTATTTGTGTTGAAAACTTATGTTATATATACTTGTTTTGTTTGAATGTATTCAAGGCGATTAACTTTGGCTCTCCACTCTCAAATCCTATTCATGTTTTCATGCCTTCGAAGATTCTTTGTAGTGTGTTTTGGTTGTCAACTCCAGCTTATACCAGTGAGTTATTCTCACCAGACAATGTGTACCTATATAACTAGTAAATTGATCGCTCGTGAATCTGTATAATGCATAACCATATTATATCGGCTATGCTATGATTATATGACGTTCACTCATGCTTAAACACCTGTTATATCATATGTTACTATTATATTATGTTGTTCTGCTATTTATATCAGTTTATCACACTGCAAGTTCCCTTTAGATTAGAATCACTATGGGTTGAAATGATACACACCCGAACGGACTTTAGAATAGGGGAAAATCATTATGAGCTGAAATGATAGGCCTGAACGATTTTCAAATTATTTCATTTACTTGGGACTGCGGGTTTGAAATGGTAAAACCCGGGTTTTCTTTATAAATTACGAGTTGAAATGATATATTACCCGTATCACTTTACCTAGGCTAGAAAATGAAATACAGACCCGTGTTTCAAATATATTTTTCTAAAATTTTTAAAATATTTTATAAATGTAAATATTATAACATATTAATTTAAACATAATAAAAAATGATTTTTGTGAAGTATTTTGATTTTTTTGAGAATTTATAAGTGAAATAAATTAACGATAAAGTGGAAATTTGAAATATAGGTTAGTTTGGAAATTTTGATTTAATTATAATTGGAATTTAAATTAAATATGAAATATGATAAATTTATGGTAATTTGGATTAATATGAAATTTAAATTGATTTTATAATATATTGATGATTTTTTGAATAAAGTTAAAACGTGAAATGAATGAATATTTAAGTTGAAATTTGGAAATATAACTTAAATTGGAATTTATGAATTTTGTTAATAGTGAATTTTTGAGGTATGTAAATAAAATGAAAATAAGTTATATTTGAAAATTCAAACTTAAGTGTTAAGTTAAAATTTAATTTAATGAATTTAAAATTGAATGTTGTAATTTAATAAGTGAATTATTATTAAATATTGATTTTTGAATGGAAATTTAACTTTATAAATCATGAATATAAGGGTATTTGAATGATTGTTTTAAAAGTGACAGTATGTGATTTTATAAGTTAAGAATGATTTAAATAAAAATATGATTGGTTGTGAAATTATACTGAATATTTGAAGTTAATTAACTGCATTTTTGAAATGCTATTATTTCTAATGTGAATGATATTAAAGCATTTGTAAATGCTGTAGTTAATATAAATGAACTAAAGGGCTAAATTGAACTAAAGGTTATTATAGCACTTCTAAATGCTGTAAATGCTATAAATGAACTAAAGGGCTAAATTGATATTACAACATTTGTAAATGTTGTAGTTAATATAAATGAACTAAAGGGCTAAATTGAATTAAAGGCTATTATAGCACTTTGTAAGTGTTATAATTGTTGAATTTAACTAAGGTTTTATTTGAATTAATGTAACGTTATTACAGCATTTTTGAATGCTATTTTTTGTTAAATTGAAGTGTTTTAAAAGTAACTTTCCGTAGCATTTTTCTAAATGCTGCGAAAGTTGAATTTTCATTGTTTTAATAAATTTAAGTGAATAAATGAATTTTGAAAGATTAAAATTTTGAAAATTTAATAATTTAATTATGAAATATAATAACTTCATTTTTATAATTTAAAATGAAGTAATTCGTTTTGGAATATAAACTATTTTGAAATGTGTGTTGAAATGGTATTTTAAATAAATGAATGTGGTTTGGAAGATACGATATTTAGATATTTTGAAATGGATTTGAATGATATTGAATTTTTAAATGATATTTGATTTCGAAGTATAAAATACCATTTTGAAATTTT
Source organism: Allium cepa (assembly GCA_030765085.1). NCBI lineage: Eukaryota > Viridiplantae > Streptophyta > Magnoliopsida > Asparagales > Amaryllidaceae > Allium > Allium cepa. The sequence goes on from CM060935.1 coordinate 773,806,563, forward strand.
AACCACGGATGTATTTAATTTATAGTTTAACTGATTCTTAAAGGATGGGCGATCCCAAGCATCCTTAAAGTTATTATTGATCCTTAAAGGATGGGCGATCCCAAGCATCCTTTAAGTTATTATTGATCCTTAAAGGATGGACGATCCCAAGCATCCTTTAAGTTATTATGCATTACTTCTACAGTTCACTTGAGTTGGTTTGCATTATATAAGTATATATTTCCTAACTCAAGTGTTTATGTTTTACTTTACGCTCGGGTCAGCCTGAGTATTCACAGCTTTGGATTCTCTTTCTGGGGCTGGTCTTTGTTGGAGTTTCTACTTATCTACATTTATATCTATTTCTATTTCAGTTGTTCTAGTTTATCTCATGCATTAGTGAACTTCTACGTATTTGAGATTTCTATGGTATATGGTTTTCCAGAATGATTTTATGTATTATGTTTTGAGACTCTGTTATAGTAGCTTCATGAACTACTATGTTATTTTTATATTCTGTTGGGAGTTATTCTGATTGTTCTGTATCTGTGATTGTATTTCATTTGCTCCAAATTTATTTACAATGCGGTATTTTGATCAATTCAAGTCCGACATGTGTGGATGCGAATGGCTGAAAATACCGAGTTGTTACAGTTGGTATCAGAGCTTTGGTTTTAGGCAAACCTTAGCCTGTGGAGCAAAAACTCATTAGAGATAAGGTAGAAATATCCTAGAATGAGTGAAATCAATCTCATAATCCTTTCTTTGTGAGAGAACGTATTTTCGAAGTATAAAATGATTTCCAAATGATTTTAAAAGATATTCAAAGATTATTTTTGTATAAAAAATTTCTTACTTTGAAATCAAGATTTTCTAAACTTCATCTCTTCGGTATCCACCTTGTTAGAAATCTCTTGGTTAGAATTCTTATCGACTAGGATTCCTTGAACATTGGAACGCTCCCAGTTGTTCTAAAGTCCAGTTTTGTCTTCCCTATTTTGTCCTTTTGATTGTGGAGCATTCCATAACTCCCCTCGGAATGACCTTTATATAGATCGGTGATTCCAAAAATCTTTGAATGATCTGTAAAGAGGTGAAACTACTTTACAAATTAGCATTGATTCACTGGAGGTTTCTGTATCCACGGTTTACAGTGCCATCTATCTCCCGCTCTGTCTATATTCTATCTCTGACGATCGAATGTCGATTGACGTAGATTTCCGAATTGATTATAATCCTGAAGTCTCGGTTGACCGGTTAAGGTCGCCCACGATTTATATAGGCATATCCGTCTTCTATTTGATAATTAAATTATCTTATCTTCGTTCGAGCTTATCTTCGAATCAGAATTATATTTGATTAGAGTTCCTCTAAATTCGAATTATGTTTGTTTGAAATCCATCCTTGAAAAAAAATCCATTGAAATTTGCGTATTGAAATTGTGCATACATCGAAATTATTATTTTAATAAGGATGACCCTGTTTTGTATATATAAGTGAAATGTTTTCAATAAGGATTTTTATATCTTTTGAAAAAGGAAATTCTAAACTTTGAAATGATTTGAAATTTTAAAAAATTTATAAGAATTTGACTTATATAAAAATGATTTATAACTGAAGGGTTTTAAATTTGAATTTTGAGGAATCGAATTTCGGTGTTTTGAAATCGGTTTTAAGATTTCGGAAATATATAATAATAATATGATTTAAAGATATTTTTCGAATAGAAATGTTTCAAATATATTCGAATGAATTCCAATGATTTCAAAGAGATTTCAAAGAAGTTTCAGGAAAATAAAAGTCCAGAACCCACTTATGTTGCTGGAAAATAATTTCGGTGATGAATGCATGCATCATCGACATTGATTTTCGAGTTTCTGAGTGGGGGAGAGGCCACTCTAGTAGCTTTGCTATGCGAGTGATTTTGTAAAACCAAATTCTGGTTTCAGATTTTGATGTATGGTTTGATATTCGAAAGATATATGTATATATATATATATTTGAAATGATTTAAAGTAAGCTAGTGTTCAGTCCTCGAGATTCAGATTGTTTTGGTATAACCCTATCTTTTGGAATTGGTTTACTGATTTGTTGGTGATTTCCAACTCTTGGATTTAAAATATGATTTCTTTGACTATTTTGAAGGTTCGGGCACTTCCAAATCAAGGTTAACTTTTCAAAGCTAAGAAATTTTGAAAGGTATAGGGTATTTGACAAAGAATATAAGTTTAGTTTGGTTTGAATTGAATTAAAGTTGGAAATTTTAGATTTGGGTTTAAATTGAATAAATTTGTGAAATGTAAAGAATTAAAGGAGTATTTTAGGATTTCAAATGTATGATTTCGAAAGGTTATGATTTTCAAAGTGTAATGATTTCAAGTATTTTGGTTTCGAAAGATTTATGACTTTGGAAGTATTATGATTTTTGAAAGTGAATATATGTTTGAAATGGAAATGAATTTGTTTGACCTAAATTTTTGTTGATTTGGAAATTTGGATTATTTTCTAAATCTATTGTTTTCAGAAACTTTGAAACTGAATATGTGTAATTTGGAAGAAATGATTTGGCGAAATCATATATGATTTCGAAACTGAATTGATATTGAATGGGTTTGAAATTGAGAACCTTGTTTATTTAATTACTTTGATTTAGGAGTCATCGAACTTATATAAAATTGAATTGTATAAGTATGAAGTGATTTTAAACTGTTGATTTGAAAGGGTGCTCAATTTGTAAATTGAAATCTTATATAATCGAAGTCTATATAAGTGTGATTTGATATACTATTGATTTTGGGAAGTATTTGATTTGGAAATGAAATCTTATATATAATGGATTTTATATAAGTATGATATTTGAAAGTGATTTTGAAAGGTACTATATGATACATATTTTCGAAGTAAAGATATGGAAAGTGCCTTCTATTTGATAGCCGCTTTGTGGTCACACTGTGAATTCATTCTATCGATATTATTCTCTCTCTGATTTGGGTTTTCCGGATATGATATTCGAGTGTCCATCGAATTCCACGGCGATCTCCGTGGTCTTACGAGCGCGACTGCATAGCGTAATTCACAGGGGCTGCGAGAGCCTACTTGTACGGATGTTTCCAGGAGGATCCAGGCATAACCATTGTGTATCTGTGATCTATTGGGTCGCTTGGTAGCGTAATCCACAGGGTCTGCGAGAGCCTAAGGGTACAAATGACGCCTGGGGGATCCAAGCGTAACCATTGTGTATCTGCGGTGCTACCAGTCTTCATGGCATAATCGCAGGGATGTGGTAGTCGGCCTATGGGTACAGATGTTTCCTGGAGGATCCAAGCATAACCATTCTGTATCCGCGATCCATGATCGACATGTTTCGGTTTGGTTGTTTTGTTTGGATTGTACTTTCCATATCTGTTTTTAAAAGTTTTTCTAGTATTTTCACTGGGTGTTGAAATAAGTCTACTAAGTACCTGGAGAATTCTAGCTTTGCGCCTGATCAACGCATGGCCAGAGTCTGCAGGAACGAAAGCAAACTCGTTAAGACATCGAGTTATAAAATTATTTTGGTAAAGTATTATATAAAGGATATTTTAATCATGATTTAAATTGTTTTAAATATTGTTTACTTCGAACTATTAAAATTGAATCAAATGACTATTCATCATATTATAAAATATTTAAAATGTTAAATATAAAATTTTAAATTGAAAGGTAGATGGTTTTAAAATAATAGTTCATCCTTGTCTTTCAATTTATTTCCCCTTCTAGCTATTCCTACCTTCTTCTTACTTTTCGAGGGTCCTTTTCACATTTGTGGAAAGAGTTAGTTCTTTGGCTTATCGACTGGATTTGCCCAAGAAGCATTCTGGAGTGCATGATGTATTCCATGTCTCACATCTCCTTTAGTACCTTCTTGACCCTTCTCCTTTTGGTTCAGCCTGCTGCTTTTGATAGTTGGATATTTAGCCTCATCTGACCGTCAAGAGGAAGCCACTTCGTATTGTCGACAGAGGTATGAAGCAGCTAAGAAGGAGATCTGTTAATCTGGTCAAAGTACTGTGAAGTACAGATGATTGGGACTGTACCTGGAAAACGGAGGAGAGCATTAATGCTTCGAATCCGGAATTATTTTTTTCAGATACTATTTGTTGTCTATCTTGCTTTTTCTTATTTTCCTTGTTCGTTCTTTTCGAGGACGAAAAGATTTGAGTGGGGAAGAATGTAACAACCCTGTATTTTGTGATTTATTTTAATTGTTTATTTTGATTATTTTATTGGAACTATTGATTTAAAAACATTATTATATTTATTAAAATGGATAAATCTTGTTATTTTAAATATAAATATTTATTTTTATGAGAATTATAATTTTTAACCTGAATAAATAGAATATTTCCAGAAAAGTGGATTTTGGTCAATCTCGTCAAACTTTGACTTTTAAACTTAAAATTTAAATTTTTGAATTTTTGAATTTTATAATTTATTATGAAAATATATTAAATTTCAAGAATACTGCTTTTCGTTTCGTTAAAATCTGATTTATATTGTGAAAGTTATGCTTTTTTACAATATTATATGTAAATTAATTTATTTAATAAAATTATCTATATTAATTTATATAAATAATATTTCTATTTTTCAAATCATGTTCTAATATGTGTTATATGACATGTTAGATATATATTTTATTTTAAAATATTTTTAAAGTGATAATAGATTTTTTCCAAAATTTACTGCAATTATTTCCTATTTTTAAAGGTTATTTCCTAATTTTATGTTATTTTCTTTATTAAAATTATATTTAATTAAAATTTATTTATTTATTTTTGCGAATGCATTTTTATTTTATGTTCTTATCTTTATTTATAAATATTTTTCAAGTACATAAAAAATTTCTAAAATTTGTTGCATTTATTTTCAAATTTGAAAGACTAGTTTGCAATTTTTGCCATTTTTCTTAATTTAATTATATATAATTAATATTTATATATTTAATTATATATAATTAATATTTATTTATTTATTTATTTTTGTTTATTTACTAAATTTTCGTATTTTTATCTGAATTTATATGCATTTTCATGTTATTTAAAATTGCAAAAGAATTTTTGGTAATTTGAAGAGTTTTGTGTCTTTTGATTTGCTTAAGGCTTTTTATATTCTTGTCTTTTCATTTAAACCAAAACCTTTTCATTATTTGCTACCTTAACTCCTCACTACCTTCAGCCGACCACTTCTCCCTCTTATTTTCACATGAATTTTTCATCTCAACCCATCAAAAAAGTTCGCCCTCTTTTTGTGAAAAAGTTTGGTAAAATCTCTTTTCTTTTTCCTTGTTTTATACTTGAATTATTGATTTGCACTTGCTTTATTCACCATCTTTGGGTTTGGCCTGCTACTCCAGCCACCTTGGCCGCCTCCATCACCACCTGAACCCGTCATCACCACCTCCTCTCCAGTCCAAGCCCATGCCGTGCACCCATGTGACCGGATTACCAAGGAATCTACACAAACTTCACATATATATGCATAGCCGAGCACTATATTGCTTCCACCACTTCAAACTCCTCTTTGGCCGGCCATACACCACCACCAGCAGCTTTTCCTGACCTGACACACACTGCCATGTCATCCCTACCCCAGCTGAAGATCTGGACGTGCCTAGGTTAGCCTTGGCCGTGTCCTTTTATGGCTTGAATCCATGAGGTGTTGCCTTTGTGTTGTTGTTTCATGCACACAACTCTCTAATCCATCAACTCTTACATGTTTGGCCGACCACTCATGAACCTAAACAAGATCAAAACCATGCCTTGGCCATGTATATTCAGATCTATAGTTGAGGCATAGGTGGTAGAAAGCAAGTGCAAAGCTTTGGTTTTGTTTTATGCATTTATTCCTAACATTGTTTTATTTTATTTGTGTTGAAAACTTATGTTATATATACTTGTTTTGTTTGAATGTATTCAAGGTCGATTAACTTTGGCTCTCCACTCTCAAATCATGTTCATGTTGTCGTGCCTTCGAAGATTCTTTGTTGTGTGTTTTGGTTGTCAACTCCAGCTTATACCAGTGAGTTATTCTCACTAGACAATGTGTACCTATATAACTAGTAAATTGACCGCTCGTGAATCTGTATAATGCATAACCATACTATATCTGCTATGTTATGATTATATGATGTTCACCCATGCTTAAACACCCGTTATATCATATGTTACTGTTATATTATGCTGTTATGTTATTTATATCAGTTTATCACACTGCAAGTTCCCTTTATATTAGAATCACTATGGGTTGAAATGATACATACCCGAACGGACTTTAGTATAAGGGAAAATCGTTATGGCCTGAAATGATAGGCCCAAACGATTTTCAAATTATTTCATTTACTTGGGACTGCGGGTCTGAAATGATAAAACCCGGGTTTTCTTTATAAATTACGGGTTGAAATGATATATTACCCGTATCACTTTACTTAGGCTAGAAAATGAAATACAGACCCATGATTAAAATATATTTTTCTAAAATTTCTAAAATATTTTAGAAATGTAAATATTATAATATTTTGATTTAAACTTAATTAAAAATGATTTTTTTAAAAGTATTTTGATTTTTATGAGAATTTATAAGTGAAATAAATTAACGATAAAGTGAAAATTTGAAATATAGGTTATTTTGGAATTTTTGATTTAATTATAATTGGAATTTAAATTAAATATGAAATATGATAAATTTATGATAATTTGGATTAACATGAAATTTAAATTGATTTTATAATATATTAATGATTTTTGAATAAAGTTAAAATGTGAAATAAATGAATATTTAAGTTGAAATTTGGAAATATAACTTAAATTGGAATTTATTAATTTTGTTAAAAGTGAATTTTTGAAGTAAGTAAATAAAATAAAAATACGTTATTTTTGAAAATTCAAACTTAAGTGTTAAGTTAAAATTTAATTTAATGAATTTAAAATTGAATGTTGGAATTTAATAAGTAAATTATTATTAAATATTGATTTTTGAATGGAAATTTAACTTTATAAATCATGAATATAAGGGTATTTGAATGATTGTTTTAAAGTGACAATATGTGATTTTATAAGTTAAGAATGATTTAAATAAAAATATAATTGTTTATGAAATTATATTGAATATTTGAAGTTAATTAACTGCATTTTTGAAAAGCTATTGTTTCTAATGTGAATGATATTACAGCATTTGTAAATGTAGTAGTCAATATAAATGAACTAAAGGGCAAAATTGAATTAAATGCTATTATAGCACTTTGTAAGTGTTATAATTGTTGAATTTAACTAAGGTTTCATTTGAATTAATGTAACATTATTACAGCATTTTTGAATGCTGTCTTTTGTTAAATTGAAGTGTTCTAAAAGTAACTTTCCGTAGCATTTTTCTAAATGCTGCGAAAGTTGAATTTTCATTTTTAATTTTTTTTTTTTAAGTGAATAAATGAATTTTGAAAGATTAAAATTTTTGAAATTTAATAATTTAGTAATTTAATTATTATATATAATAACTTCATTTTTATTATTTAAAATGAAGTAATTTGTTTTGAAATGTGTGTTGAAATGGTATTTTAAATAAATGAATGTGGTTTGGAAGATACGATATTTAGATATTTTGAAATGGATTTGAATGATATTGAATTTTTAAATGATATTTGATTTCGAAGTATAAAGTACCATTTTGAAATTTCAACCACGGGATGTATTTAATTTATAGTTTAACTGATCCTTAAAGGATGGGAGATCCCAAGCATCCTCCAAGTTATTACTGATCCTTAAAGGATGGGCGATCTCAAGCATCCTTTAAGTTATTGTGCATTTATTCTACAGTTCACTTGAGTTGGTTTACATTATATAAGTATATATGTCCTGACTCGAGTGTTTTATATTTTACTTTACGCTCGGGCCAGCCTGATTATTAACAGCTTTGGATTCTCTTTCTAGAGCTAGTCTTTGCTGGAGTTTCTACTTATCTACATTTATATCTATTTCTGTTTCAGCTGTTCTAGTTTATATCATGTATTAGTGAACTTCTATGTATTTGAGATTTATATTGTATAGAACTTCTATGTATTTGAGATTTATATTGTATATGGTTTTCCAGAATGATTTTATATATTATGTTTTGAGACTCTGTTATAGTAGCTTCATGAACTACTATGTTATTTTTATATTCCGCTGCGAGTTATTCTGATTGTTCTGTTTTGTGATTCTGTGATTGTATTTCATTTGCTCCAAATTTATTTACAATGCGATATTTTGGGCAATTCAAGTCCGACATGTGTGGATGTGAATGGATGAAAATATCGAGTTGTTATAAAAAAAATCTACTATAATCAACCATACTGAATCCAACTATTTAAATGATTATGGTGATCTGCAACGTTTCAAAGACAAAAAGTATGAAAAAATGTCACTGTCTTACTATTATTTAGCAAAAATCTCTAGTTTTTCTGGTCATTTTAAAACCCAATATAAGTCCCCTAACGTACTTAAACTAGGTATGAACATAAAAATGTAACGTAGTTTGGGGACAAAAAGTTGAATATTATGTCAATGAAATATAGCCTGAGTGTATCTTTGCAATGAAGGAGTGAGTAATTTAAGTTAATTAACCTTATAGTTGGTTGGTACTGTCAAATACCCAATTGTTGAAACATATCTGACAGTTGTGGTATAAAATACTTGTGAAGGAAGACAAGGAAAGTGAAGATATGATGGTGTTCTAACCCGAAAAGGTGGAGTAAGTTAGATGAGACTTACATCATATTGTTCAAGTACGACAAAGTATTTGTGAGTAATGTTTTTCCAATAACTACCGCTTACGAATTATGCAAACAAAAGCATATTTTTGGCAGTAACCGAGTAGATAAGCATGGAAAAAAAATACTAAGCAAGAGAAGAGGAAGTTACTTGAGCACTTTGAACAACGGAGTAGAAACACTACCTCGCTTAATCTAGGCATGTAATTTGGAGAACCTGTATTATTGAAACGAGCGTAATGGCACGCGCTTCGCGCGTGAATTATTTTTGTTATAAATTGTATATTTATAAATCAGTCAAAAAAATAATTTTTTATTTCAAGTGATGGTAAGATTTGTATATTTGTAGAGAAGTATTTTGAATTTTAAAAAAAGTTTAATTTTATATCCTAATTTTAGAAACGTTTTGAATTTGTAAAGTATGTTTGATTATTAGATCCTACTATTATGGCGTTTGAATATTTATTTCTATTATTAATTACTAAAGAATGGATTTAATTTTATATTTGTTTAAATTTTTATTTCTATTATTAATTGGTAAAAAATTACTTTGGAAAAAAGTTTATTCGTAAGATCCTATTTCAAAGTGATAATAAGATAAGTACGTTTTGAATTGTTAAAAAAAATTAACCGTTAGATCCTATTTTTAAGCAATAGTAATATTTAACAATATTTGTAGAGGGCGTTTTTGGTAGTTCACGTTGATACCAAAAAAGTGTGACACCAAAGGTATTACAACTATTATTAAAGATAAGCATTATCTAATAAAGGCAGAGATTAAAATTACAAATACAAAAGACTAAATAATAAATGTGTTCTTCAGAGCGAGCCTATACTTCAGAGCCAAATTCACAAAAATTGCGATGTTAATGCATTTTGAATCAAGCAAAGAAAATGAACATAAATCATAACAAATATGAAACATAATATTTGTAAAAAATACTTTGTAATTGAGATTTCAGAATCTTTTTATTGACTCATCACGAATCTGGTGTCATTTATTAGCAAATCTGATTTCGAACAATACAAAGTTTACTAACATTTTAGTAAATGTCTAATCCACTATGAAGAAATCCTCTAAAAATTAAAATTAAATTACCTTGGCTGATCCAAATTAGGGAGGACAAAATTAAAACCCATGAACCATCAGATCAACGTTCATTCAAAATTTCCCATGTATGGAAGTCTTCACATCTTAAGTCTGCCCTCACGTATAAACCCAGTATATTCATTCAAAACCTTGCATATTTAAAATTTAAACATATTCAAAACCACTATACCCATAATATAATACATGCAAAACTATATGGTATATTGCAGATCTGTATATTCAGACTAACCATACTAAAAAGCTTAGGTTTTTTTGCATTGCATAAAATTTGTTTACACACACCTGAGGCTTTACTTTATATAAGAGACTCCATATTCAAAAGCTAATAATCGTTCAAGAGCTCAACTGTATATTCATTTTTGAAGTCTTGTATTTGATTATTCAAAAATTTGTACCTTAAAAAATATTTTTATCTCTTTATACTCTTGAAGTCATATATATCTAAACCATACATTTCAAATTCATGTGCTTATGCTAGCTTTATTGAAAGCTCCATGCCCTGTTAAAACAAAATCAAATGAAACAGAGATATTCAAAACTCATACATCTGTATATTCAAACTCTGTACATTACTGCCATATATGCTTCAAATATAGAGGCATGTACATATACCCTAAATTGCATATTAAAATACTAAGGTTTACATGTATTTAGAATTTAATGCTTTCGAAACTTGCTATTATGTATATCCAAAATTAAAATGTCGAAACTCCCAAGGTCAAAGATAGTTATATATTAAAACTGTATAAGTTCATAGTTGAAAACAAGACTATACTTTCTGAAAAACTCTGACATTTTCAAAGTCATGTATATATGAATCTTTGTTTGTTCTAAAACTAGTACTCATACTCTTAAAATTATGTTCTTATGAAAATCACATATTTAAAGGTTTATATATGCTCAAAGATTATGAATATAATCCTGTTATGCGTACAACTCAAATCAAATCCTTTAGGAAATTTTTTGCTTTCGAAATCCTTTTCCTTTGAAGTCTACAGATTCAAAAAAATTCACATTTCAAAACCAATAAACAAGCTACAAATCCTTAATATACAAAGATTTTACAAATTGGCTTTGTAATCATTTTTCCAAATATTAAGTTTGTGAAAATCAATTTTAAAAGTTTGTAGAATTTTAAAGCTAAAAAATTAATTAATTCTAGGTTTAAGTCCCATACCTGAAATGGCTTATTTTGGGAAAGATGGTTGATACTTGCAAAGGAATGATGGAAGTTGGTCTAAAGTGCCACTGATTAGAGGCTTTGACAGATCATTCCTTAAGAAAAAAGTAGTTTCTTCATATTCCAAATTGCTTTCATCACTATTGTGGCATCAACTTCCTTTCGTCGATTTTAGCCGAGGGAATCAGCCGACTACTTCGGAAGGAACCCATCAACTACTTTGGAAGGAATTAATCAATGTGGCATCATAACCTTAATAGTTACAGTACTAGGTTTCAACGCTTACATCACCCAAGCTTTAAACACTAATAGCATCGTTCTTCTGATATTGACGACACCACCTTCTTCGCCTGAGGCCTATAAATCAAATAATCGTAGAAGCTTTACCTTTCGACATTGTCAAAAGCCCCCAAAATTGGACAGCTGTAGAAGCCTTCCCTTTCGTCGTCATTAGAAGCCAATAAATCAAACTATTGCCGAAGCTTTACCTTCCGACATCATCAGAAGTCACCAAATTGAATTACTACGGAAGCAATTTCATCATTGCGGAACCCCATTCAACCATTGCAGGCTGCACATTTCTTGGTTATGACTTTGACCATTTTAGGACGCACAGTTCTTGTCCGTGACCTTTGTATGTTTGTACAGCATGGGACCGGATTCTAACATCGTTATTTATGATTTTGCAATCCATTCCTCCTGTTGTTAGAATGTTGTTGTTCCATGCCAAAGCTCATACTCGAGATCGGTGTACTCCTCTTAGAGTTCTTAGCAAGCTCTTATTGGTTGAGTCCCACAACTGAACTTGCGAATTATTCAAACCGACAGTAATATGTTGGGCATCAGAAGCCCAACTAACACTAGTAATTGGACCTAGATCTTCGTCAATGGTAGCAAGTTCGGATGCAGAACCTTCTGAAGCATTCCACAGATAAACCGTGTTTCCAAGAGCAATTGACAATACATTATTGTTTCCTCAATCAAGAAGGTTCAGATAGCAGTCATCAATTATGTCTGGTGCATCTGTGTCCTTTCTGCAGTTTGAGAAATGTATCACCCTGGCTTAGCAGATTTTACAAGATGAGAAGACACAAAAGATGACTCGGAAAGGAAACCATCGTTGGCTGAAACAGGAAAAGGCTTGTGCTGAAGAGACAGAACTTGAGTTTTGTTGTTAAGGCAAGCCTCCGCCAGCAGTTTTCTATAAGCCTCTTTAGAAGGAGATGCAACAACTGTGTTTTCTTTCTCTTTCTTTGGTTCCGTTAAATGGTACTGATCAAAATCCATGCCCATTGAAGATCTGTCCAGTATGAATCTGTCTCCACCACAGGCTTGAAGATCTATCCGATATGAATCTAAACTTCAAAACATTGTTATTCATGATTTGAAAGCCTTATATATTAGACCAAGTATAATCGCTTTGTTTATTTATTTATTTACAGATATAAGCAAACCGATTATAGATGCTGAAATTGCAAAAAAATCAATAGATTTCACCAGGTGGATGTACCTGATTCTAAAGAACCACAATTATGGAATGGCACAACTAAGTTTCTTGAAAAAGATCAATGATTTATCAATTCTACACTACATTCCTAATATTTCTATGTAAAAATACGCATGTGCTTGTGTTAGTAACCTTGTATATTCTAACAGAATTTGATTGCAGCTTCTGTATTAAACTTCGAGGACAAAAAGAAACAAGCTATATATCAAAAAATATCCTTTGAAGAAGTTCACAAACAAGTAAATGCAGTTAAGGTATATTTTAATTGATTTCAACATGACTTCACTGGCATTTCTTGAACTATTAAATAGCTAAAATGCAGGTCTTAACCGTTAGATCTTTTGATATATGGATTAAGATATATGAATGAGAAACTGAGTTGTAACAACCTGCATATTTAACGATTTTATATTTAAATATTTTATTTAAATATAGCGTCGTTAGTCGGATTTAGGTCCGAACTGCTACTTTTTGCAAACGGCCGAATTAGGACTCGAAACCACCTCCATTGAGTCCAAAATGGCGTTTGCGATTTTTTAAGTATAAACTTTGATGTGTTTGAAGTAAGTCAAATTTTACTACTTTTTCTATTGGGTTTTGGGTTTGGGTTCAGCCCACTTGCTAGCTTAATACCCTAACTCAGCCTCCTCTCCTCTCCACTCACTCATTTCATTTCATAAAACTCAAGCACAACTGAAAAATGGGGGAAGAGAATGGGAAATAGAAATTCCAAGCCCTAGTTTACTTTGCAAACTTGAATTCTTGCTCCAAAATCAAAGTGAAGCTATTGGTAAGCCTCCTCTTCATCTTCTCCAACTCTTTTCCTCTTCAATTTCAGAAAGTTCCCTAAAACCTAACTTAGGAAATACTTGTTTTGGTCTTAGATTGAAGCTTGTAGAGTTAAAGTGGAGAGTGGTTGATCTTTTCTTTGTATTTGAGCTTCTCATCCTTGTTTTGAGTTAAAAGGTGAGATTTTTATCTCACATTTATGTTTACAACTATGTTGGATTGTTAGGAATGAGTTCCTAACATGTTTACATGTTCGTTTGCTTTCGATTTGGTTTGATTCGGCGAATTTGCCAATTTATGATATTTGAAGCCCTTATATGATTGATGTTTATATTGTTCGGAGTGTTTGGGTGAGTCGTTAAGGTTGGGCAGTCGTTGAAGTAAGCCCGTAATCATCACTCATCCGATCGCTTTCGATTAGTTTTGGCCATCTATGGCTAGGTTCAGGAAATGCCTAAACAACAAGATTTAGACGTCTGAATCCTCATTTTCAGGCGTCTGAATATTATACTGGAAAATTTTATTCCTCAATATTCAGACGTCTGAATCAAAGTTTCAGACGTCTGAATTGGCTCAATTTCAAACAGAAAGGAAATAGTCTAAAAAACGCCTATTTCAGACGTCTGAAACATTTGGTTCAGACGTCTGAATTACGTTTTGGAAAACTTCTAATTTTCCAGATTCAGACGTCTGAACTACCTATTTAAGATGTCTGAATCTGCTGTCTTTTGCCAATTTGCCTATTTTGCTTGGTTTTCCAAATTTAATCGACGCGTGTTGATTCCAATTAGCTATTTATGCATATTTGACTTTGATGATTCCTTTTTGATTTCATACAAGGGTTTTTCTAAAATGATCTCTTCAAATGTTATTAAAGATCATTCTCTAATTTATAATTTCTATTAAAACGCACACACAATTTTGCACTTCGAGCGAAGTGGAAAGAAGATTAAATGGTTAGGTAAAACACGGAACATGAATCCGCGCGTTTATCTTTCGATTAATCCCCGACCTATTCGATTGACTGTTTTGACCTTTTGGTCTGGTTTACCAATGAGATGAGGTAAGCTTTGTACTGCTTTGAGTGTGAAATTAACTAACGAATAGTAAATCATTTAGTGCGAACGGGTGGTTATGAGACTCGCGTTGCCACTTTTCGGATTCCTTTTCGAGAGTTGTGACACATTCTGCCAGTTAGTGGTGTCCAGTACTAGGCCTCCGGACCTTCACCACTACGGTTTGTTGCCTTTGGGAAAGTTTCTTCGGACTGTCTCCTTCAGATTTGTTGCCTTTGGGGATGTTGCCTTCGGGATTGTACCTTCGGGTTTGTGCCTTTGGGTTTGTTGCCCTATTGTATCGCTTTTGGAGTTGGTCATTTGTCACCGCTCGAGTGATATTGGGTTTGGAGTCTTCGGGCTCATGGATCCTTGTTTATACGGTACTGAGCACGTGCAATTTTCTGATGTTTCATTGATATGTATATTCCCTAGGTATCGCCCTTCGGTGTTGGTCTTTTCGAGCCGCACGATATATAGCGGTGACCTTGCGGACCTTGTATTACCTTCATTGGTATTTGTTATTGTCTTTTTGGCTTGTTTTGGGATATTCATATCCTTTTTTTTGCCAAAGCCAGCGGGATTGACTGACCCTCTACCAGTTTTATTGCAACCACAATAAAAAGATTCAAAACAAGCTTTGAATCAAAGAGAAATAGGGAAAACATAGTAGAAAAAGAAAACAAAAAACAACTGTTCAATGAGCCCAATTGCTAATCATGATTCCAGGGAAAAGGAAAGCTCTCCTTCTCATTTGCATGTAAATCTTTTCCCTCACTTCAGACCAAAGAGTGTTAATACTCTTTCTCTTATTATCAAACACAATTGTATTTCTCTCATTCCATATCACATCCATATAAATATTAATGCAAATAACCAATTCTTTGTTATTATGTTGCCAATGATATGAGGCTTGTCTTGTTATGATTCATCTTTTGTTAGATGATTGTTGTATCTCTTTTAGAGATATTTGTTATACGTATGACCTTGCAGGTTTATTGTTGTTCAGTTTATCTAACTGATTTGTTTAGATAGACTGACCTGTGTATTTTATACTCGGGTCAGACCGAGATGTTTCAGGTTAGCTGCTTTTGGACTTAGCCTATTTAGCTTCCGCATGGACTACTCCGCTAGCTTCTTTTTGTTATGGCTTTTTGCGTGGTCCCATTTTGTTGTAACTCTGATATACATGTATTCTTTTAACTCGTCTGTATATTGTGGTTTGCTATACCACTTGACATGTTTCAGTTGTATACTCTGTTATGTATCTGTATATGTGTATATGATGATCTACTATTCTGTGATGTATATTACATTTGAGTTGTTATATTCTGTTCTGATAGATCCTCCAGCCACCTATGGTTTTGTTTTAAGTATTCATTGGATATGTCGATCTGCATGGTATGACAACTGTCGATGTATTCAATAGATAGTTAAAGCAAGGCTATAGATGGTCGCTCCTAACCAGCCTTATTCTCCGCGTTAGCTGACGGCATACCTCGTAGTGTCCTTGGCTAGCGTGGGTATAGAGGTGGGGCGTCACATGAGTATTTATCTTATTGTAAATAGAGCCAGTAGAGTTGCATAGAGAAGAAAAATACTTCAAATTTTAACTTTTATATTAAAAATTTATATAGGATCTAGCCGATCGCCTGAACTCCCCTGTTGTGTTTGCTCATAATGATTTACTCATTGGAAATATAATGAGAAATGATACTTATCAGTAAACATATATATATATATATATATATATATGTTCTTAGTATGACCATACCCATAGTATAACCATAAATATACATGTGTATAGAAGCTCTACTTCATCGACTTCGAGTACGAATCATACAACTACAGAGGTTATGACATTGCAAACATTTCAATGAATATGTAGGTTTTGATTGCAATTATGGTTCGTATGTTCTTCCTCTACATTTAAAATTTTCATTTATTTATCAAACCGGTGGAACGCTGCAAATTGCTTCTATTAGTTCAATAACTATGCTTATTACCACATTTTGTACAGGTATCCTAGTAAGGCTTCACAGTATCACTTTCTCCAAAATTACTTGCAGCCAAACAACATAGAAGAGGTGTGTAAATATTTAATTGATGAAGGAGATCTATTAATTGGTAGCACCAAGTAAAAGTTACAACTCCCGATTTCATTTTAACAAGTGCAGAAAATTTCAGCATATTAACAAAAATTAAAAGGAAAAAGAAATTTTGACCTGAGATCTAAAAATTGAAAAGATACCCGACAACGGCGGTGCTGGAACGAGGTGGAGGCAAAGGAGACGATAACCCTAGAACGAATATCGAGGCAGAGGCGGGTAATCTTAGAATAGTAACGAGGCAAAGGTGGAAGCTAGAGGCGGAGGTGGCGATAATAGAGGGGGTGAAAACCCTATATTTAAATATTTGATTTACAGAACGATACTGGAAAATGATATTGGAAGTGTAAGAAATGATTTTAGAAGCGTGAGAAATGAGATGAGTACCAATAATAAACAAAAATGACATTCCTATCTGTATTGCTGTGAATTATTTACCAAACAACCAGATTTAGCAACAGTTATGATCGTGATAAATGGTCGTAACGAAAATAACCGTTAGAAATTTATAACGGTTATTATCGTTACAAATTGAAAACGGAAAAGTGTTACAAAACAAGCTGTTTGGTGTTTTGTAAAATACAACCATCTTAGTGCCTTAAGCACTACAAAAGGCATATGGATCCTTAGGCTGTGTTTGTTTTTATTCAAAAGTTCTGAACCAAACTTCTGATTTATAAATCAAACTTTCTATATTGTTTGTTTTTGTGCGTGCTTTAAATAAAACCATTTATCTGGACAAAATTATTTAAATCATTTTTTCTTCTTATATTTTGTTTTGAATGTTGAATACTGTTTTTGTTCTGAATGCTAAATGCAAACAAACAACTAAGTGATTAATTAGAATTTAGTATTCATCAATCAGCATTCGGATTTTAGAGTTCAATAACCAGAATTCATAATTCAGCATTTTAAGCAAAGAACGTTAGTCGGGACTATTTTCTGACCCGTTCAATTGAGTTTCCCATGTAAAAAATTGGAAGGTGCATTTGTGGTTCTTTTATGGTTTTCTGTGAGTTAATCGAAAGTTTTCCCCGGTTTAACCTCGGTTTTTCCAGTTTGATGGGCAAGCATAGTTTAGTTTTGGGATGTCCGGTCTGATTTCAACAACTATGGAAGAAATGAATATCCATTAAAAATTGTATATTTTATTAATAAGTGAACTGATTATAAGCATAGAACATGATTTGAGATAACTAAAAGGTTAATCTATCTAATGTAAACCCTACATAATTGGAAATTCCCAAAATAATAAGAAATATTATCGAACATGGAGATGATCCGGATTTAGAAAAGAAACATGTTAGAAGGATTTAAGAAATGTTATGCAGGAAAAAATATTCGTGTGGTGTGAGATTTTAGATATTTATACATACATCAAATTTCATCTTACAATTTTCATTTTTATGGGTTAAGCGTACCATGTAATAAAATTTTATTGTAACATTATAAGTATATTGTAGTTGTCGATACATTATACCTTATGCAAAGCAAGATGTCTGGCTAGCTATTTCCCTAAGCAAAGTTTTTTTTTTAAATTATAAAAATTAAAATAAAAAACCAGCTGTACCAATCACAATGTAAATTGATTTATTCTCACATTTTGAAAAATAAATACATAATTAAGCATCTCACAATAGATCCAAAATGGTTCTAAGGACAAAAAGTAATGACATAACCAGAAGCCCCAGCACAAGTAAAAGTACTAGAGGCATCATCGTAGGCATAACTATAAGCCTGGGGACAAGCAGACTTAAAGAGTTTGGCATATTTAGAAGGCTTGCAAGTGGCTGGGCTTCCATACGCGTTTTTGCAACAGTACTCGTCCGTGTTGAAGGCAAGACATGCGCTCTTGCAGCCAACCACTTGTCCCTTTGCATCCTTCAGCTGCAGTTCCGTAGGGCATTTCTTATTAACGTCAGCCGAACAGGTAGTCGAGGGACAGTGGCCTGAACCGCCCTGTGGGATCATGGATACAGGAACATTAAAACCGTCCACCAAACTGATGTCGTAGAAGTCTTTTCCTCCAGCTCCGTTTAGCGTGATTTCAATGAGCGTTGCTGGAGATGCACCTCCAGCCCCATTGCATGGTATTTTACCAGACCCGCAATCGGCCGATGAGCATGAGAACTTTCCAGAAGAATCCGCGGTGCATCCGGTTCTGGGCCAGAACCGCCCGCTCCACCCTGCTGGAGCTGTTAGGGTAACCGTGGATCCTTTGGGGAGAGCGAACCCGGTTTGTGACAAAGGCGGAGAGCTTGCACCGTTCAGCGTTCCTGGCCATACCGTGTATCCGCAATTGTTTTTGAAGGTGAAACTTGCTGACTCCACTGCATTTTTTATACACACACAATAATGATTAAATAAAACAGTTCAAATAAAAATTACAAATTAGAACTTCTGTATTTACCTTGTGAAAGAAATAAGGTCGTGGCAAACTGCAAGACAATCAAGGCTAGCACTATTTTCGCGTCCATGGTTGATAGTTCCATCTTGAGTTGGGCAAGAGTGAACTAGCCTTAATTTATAGAGTTTCAAGTGGAGGTTCAATTCCTCGGTATTAGTAAGTACTAAAGAGTAAAGATGTTTTTTTGTTGTAGGTATCTGAATCAGATAGCTCTTGCATTATCTGCTTTCTTTGTTCATGCATAGTTATCCAGCTAAACCACTTCCAGATTCATTTACTATAATATCTCACAAATTATGCATCCTATGTATCCAGTAATATTAGATAAGACTCATGGATAGCATTAACCAAATTTCTTTTTTGGTTAATATATGTTTCAGTTTTGGGATTTAAAATATATGAACGAACATATGTAGATCACATATTGATTAAAAGTTGTGGATTATCTACATATATGCTTCCCGAATGCATTAATGTTTATGTGCACGTTGTTTTTACTTCATAAAAAAAATACTTTTAAAAGCTTGAAATGCACCTGAACCATTAATTCATGTGAACTTCCGTCCTAAAGGCAGGGCTATCCATGGATATTCGAACACTACAAGAATAATATCAAATTCCGACGGTAGATAGCCGTTGACGGCCGTCGTTAGCCGTCAGCGTATCCATCGGAATAGCGTACACCTTGCCGACTCTTTTCGACGAGAATCAGCGATGAATTTCTGACGCCTTCCTACGGAATTTGGCAACGGTTTTCCAATGGCTGGCAGTGTACACGTGGCCACGAACCTTACCGATATTCTGTCGATAACCGTCGCTATCCGTCGAATATTACGATTAGATAGTCATCGCTAGCCGTCCGTACGTAATCTGAACGTTCTTTTTGTGCCAACAGCCATCCGATTTTCAAACATTCCATATAAAACAATATATTTCACAGCTTCATTTCACACACATACACGCTGACACACATAAATATATATATATATATATATATATATATATATAAAAAAGCTAAAATCACATATTATATCAACAACAATATTAACAACAAATCAAGCTCAAACAATTCAACAAACAAAAAATCAAATATCCAATATCTTCACAAAATGTACCAACAATATCAAATTAATATCAAACATCCAACATCTTCACAAAATGTATCAAACATATCCAAATCAACATAAAACATTCAATCTCTCATCAACGTATATCAAACATAACAAAACACATTATACTCACCATCTCCAAGTACATATATTACAATTTCCAAATACAAACACAAAATAGCATACCCTATCAAGACTCGTTCTTGCCTTCGGAAACACCCGACGATGAAGGGATTGCCACATGCTGCTGTACTCCATCAAGCACTGGTTCGGCTATGCCATCTCCACAGCACGAAGGCGGTCTTGATCCTATAGCTGTGCAATCATGCCTCTCAGCTCTGCAATCTCTGTTTTGTCCTGAGCTTTTTGGTAAGCTTTCTGGGAGGTCCTAGCCTGCGAATACAAATAAATTGTTATAGAACTTGAGTAACTTTTATAAAAATTGTTCAACTTTTATAAGATAGTTTATTTTTACAAATTACCACTTGGTTGCCAAAGCGAAAACGTCTACATTACGACGTCGGTTCTATGATAGAGTCAAAAATTGCATCCTCCTCATCACGCGTTAACCCTTCCCGTCCCGTTTCCTGTAGCATATGCGCTCATGCTTTCTAAAATTGTTCCTACAATGCCATAGAAAATACAATTGACCATTTTTCCAACTTTAAAACATATAATAATATAGATTAAAAAGGTATTAATCATTTTATGGATTGACATTTTATATTTCAATTCAATCGTAGAATTTAACGATTTATATATTATATAGTATTTTTATTTTTATTTTTAATTTATACATTAATTGTTTCTTTAACTATAATTCAATTTAATTCTTTTATATATTTTACGGATTGACATTATGAGTATAATATTAAAATTTTAGACTATTGCATTTTACTTTGATGGTCGATCATCCTACTTCCCATTACAAACACAATACTAATAACATTTCATAAATCATTTTATTTTAAGCGAGTCAATAAAATTTCGGCAGCACTTTCTCCATATTCCATGTATCGTAAACAAATACGTGTACCAGAAAAGAAAAAGGAAATGATGTCGAAATGTTGTGAACGGTTTAAAATTAAATAATTTACAAAATGTAATTACTTTATTGTGTTTGTAACTTATCCAATACAGCAACAAATCCATTAAATATTGTATTTGATGAATATAGATGTCCGTTCAGTGACGAAAATGAATATCTATACAACGATCATATATAATACTTATTAGATTGGGCCAAAAACTCTTCAAGAGAGATTTATAAAAAATAAAGCACTAATTACCGTATTCGACAATTTAGAAAGCACATACACTAAATCATGCACATCTACCTTAATTAACCTAAGCTAACTCTAATGCGCATATGCACTAATTAATCAACGTATATACACTTACACTAAATAAATTAATGTTTTCGACATTTAGATGATAATAACTGTAATTAGCATTCAATGGAGTATAGTAAACAATCAAACAGGGTTATAAACAACTAGAATAATAAATTAACCCTAATTTAACAAATCAAAATTAATTAGAGTTTAGAAATAAAATTTGACTGGAGATTGATGAAGGGCCTAGGTTTGTAGAATGTGGAGAATGATGAATTTGGAGATGATTGGAGAGGCGTGGGGCTGGCTAACGACGGGAAAAAAGGTGATGGAGTTAGGGATTTAGTGAATTTGGAGGGAAAATGGATAATGAATTAGGTCTCGACTTGATACTTGTATACATGCTTTTTTCAAACGGATTTCGACGGCCGCCGACGACAAATTTACGTTGGTTTTCGATGGTTTATCACGGTTACTATATTTTATTTACGTAAAGACCGTGGAGATCGTTATTCGTCGGCGGTCGTCGGAAACATCCGTCGCTATTTACTATAGTTCTAGTAGTGGAAAATTCTGAAATCCGTCCTCATCCGTATTCAAAAGCGTATACGAAGACATCTGCATTCAAAAATTATCCATTCAGTTTTGGTCAAGAAATTATAGTTTAAATCATGTGTATTTTATTATTTTTTATTAAGTTAGTTGTTTATATTATATGTACTTGATGCATATTAACTGTTCAAAATTATTTATCATCATCAAATTTGTTTATTTTTAATTTAAAATCAGTGCGATTGAAATTTTTTTAAGTTAAACTAAAATTTTCTATTTATGTTTCTTTATTTATTGGTTGTTTGCGAATATGATAATTATTCGATATCCTTCCGTGTTCGCGGATGCGAATACCGATATCTGAAAATAGTTTTGAATGTTGATATGGAAATGACACTATCAATATACGAAAGTATCCGTCGAGAGACATACCTAAAGGATATTGAACTTTCTTTTCCAATGATATAACTAACATTTTACACATTTTTATCTATACTATGAGCAAATATCAAAGTTTATATAAATTACAAAAGAGTTTATGTGCGTGAGTTTATTTTTTTTCTTTTGAAAATTCAAAAATAACGAGAACATGCATAGGTCATCAGAAAGAAGTTCAACTTTGTTTCTTTTTTATCAGTAAATGTCATCTTTTTAAAAAAAGTTGAATTTTCAATTTAACAAAATGGACTGCACGCACCAATTTTCGGTTTAGATGGACAAAACCGAGTGTAGTTACATATACATTTTAAATTTTACATTCGGAGAAAAAATATGTTATGTAAATATCTAAGTTTCAAAAATCTCATTCCATGTTTAAAGTTGTAGAGTGGAATTGTGTTTCAGGCAAGAATTTTGATTTCTAGTGTAATTCTTTGCAACAAATAAAAGTTATAAAATTAAACGATATTCCTGTTGTGTTTGTAAAGATTAAAAAAAATAGTTAAAAGAAAATATCTCCAGTTTAATGCATTATTCTAGATACCGAATTGTGAGTGGAACAGTGGTAGCTCGTGACTCTGGTTTTGATGGTACAGCCAAGTAAATCATATGAACATTGCAACCATTTTTTTTATGTTAGTCAAATTATTTCACATGCAAATTGACGTATACTGCGCCAAATTATACTAGTAAAATGCGTTAAGTCACATCTTTCAACGAAGCAACAAGTCATATGCATGTTTAATTACAATTAAATAGTACTAAACATTAAATAAAACAACAATTCCAATTCATTTTTATATTCAAGCAAACTTTTTGAACCACAATATGCATTTATGATGAATTACATCTTTGTCTGTTAGTTACTTCATCAAAAAATCCAACGAAAAGTTAACGAATACCGAGTTTACTTCAGCAAAGTACTTCAAATTTTTTTGAGCTATAGTTCTAAAATTATGCTTTGAGAATTCGGTACATGTTAGATGTGTAACCCGATGTTCTTAGGTCATGATGCTTAGTTGGCAGTTTGGTGGTTTTGAAACTTTTGGGTAATTATTCAGGGGAAAATTTTTTGAAGGCCAAATTATGTTAAAAAATTAGGCAAAATGACACGCGCGTTATTTATTTCTTTCAAGGACAAACTCAAAGCCCAAACAAAACTTATATCATTCACCTTCCTTGTATCAATCTGTCTCATTTCATTCATCTATCTTCTTCATTTTCAATCAGTCTGTCGATTCATTCTCAAAACTTAAATTCGCACTAGCAATGACGCCTCAAATAAGAAGAAAATCATCATCTCCAACAGAACCGCAAACGTCAACGCACGATGAACAACGACAACAAATTCAATAGGAATCTCTGACTGCGAAGTCGAAAACCTAACACCGTGTGAAATTCAATAGCAGAACGAAAACCTAGCTCAAGCGAAAATTCAACAACAATCACCAAGTCAAAAAACACAAATCCTAGCTTAGAATGATCCAAAACCGCAAGCGACGAGAGTAAAATCTAGTAAGCTAAAACTACAAAGACGACCAGTTGAACAAGAAGAACAACAGAAGCTAGGACAAAAAAACAAAGAGAAGAATGAAAAACAAAAAGAAAATGAAATCCAATCAAAAAAGAAAGAAACACAAGAGAAGGTAATTGATACTATAAACTACAGCAATATAATATAATCGTATTGCAATATCATTAAAAAAGTTTGACAAAAAACTGAAAAAAAACATGCAACAACAAATTGCTTTTAAGAGACAAAATAAAGAATGGCTGCAAAAAAACCAAAGAAAAAAAATGAAAAAACAATTCAGAAGGAAATTCAAGCAGAAACTCAAAACACAATTCAACAGGTAAATGATACTATAAAGTTATAAAACTAATACTAACAATATCATGTTTTTAAATATATTCTAACAATATCAAAAATTTTAAACAGGAAAGAGCTCAAAAAGAAAAGGAAAACAAATTGCAAATGAAGAATCTCAAGAGGAATAAATCAATTTGGTAAAATTACACACACTATCGCTTTACAGCATATTATTTATTGCAAAAAATGATACATGCAGTTTGTTTAGTTGAAAACAAGGCTTTGTAGTTCTAAATATAGTTTCATTGTCATTTTTAACAAAACTGATACTACTATATTGAAAAAATGATATCCACTGTTTTGTAGCAAAAACAATACCAATACCTTACAAAATTATACCCACTGTCTATTTGTTTGAAGTTGATACTTTTAATTTTATAAAATGATACTCGCCTTTTGTTTTGAGTGGAATTAATAATTAATAATTTTATGAAATGTTTTCCATGTCATTCGTAGCAAAACTGACATTAGTATCTTGCAGAAATAATGCAAATGATCATTTTGTTTGAAGATTGTACTTTGTACCTTGACAAATTGTTTTCACTGTATTTTCTATAAAAAATGATACCATTATAAACCATGAATGATATCTACAGTTTGTATGCTTGAAGTTATTAGTTTAGAATTTTAAAATTATATCTAACGTCATTTTTCTGAAAACTGATACCTATATTGAACAAAAATGAACCCACCGACTGTTTTTACTAGAGTTGATGCCTTTCTAATTTTATAATGACTTTCCAAGTAATTTATAGCAAAAATTATATCAGCACATCGCTAAATGATACTAGTAATATGTTTGTTTGAAATTTGTGCTTTGTATTTTTGTGAATGGTTTTCACTGTATTTTGTTTAAAAATCTACTATGATTAAAAATCAAAACTAATACCTAAATTATGTATGTTTGAGTTAAATAATTTGGAGTTTTCAAAATTGTTTCCATTGTCTTTTTATGAAAACTGGTATCAGTTTTCAACAAAAATGATACACGCTAGCTGTTTTGAGTAGAGTTGATGTCTTTCTAATTCTATGAATGATTATCAATCTAACTTGTATCGAAAATTATACCAATACAACAACAACAATAAAGTCATTATTCCTAAACGAGTTGGAGTCAGCTAGAAATGACACTTGAAACTAAATGACAAAAGTAATTTAAAGGTTATAACAATAACAATAATAATAACAATAATAAAATAAAGTCAAATAAATAAATTAATTATAATAGTAACTAAGTAAAATAAAAATAAAGAAAGAATATGTATGTAAAAAAATGATGATAACAATTCAAATAGTAATAATGGTGCTGATAGTAATATTGATCAAAGACCAAACGCTATGTCATAGACTCTTTTTCCCTAATCCTATAATCTAAAACTTATAAAACTCATAGCTCATGGTTCTGATACGTGGATCGCTAACTTCCGCGTGCTCTTATCCGTTACCAGCTCTTTGGATATATTCCAACCCTTCAAGTCCCTTTTAACTACTTCCTTCCATGTCAATCTTGGTCGACCTCTACCTCTCTTTGAGCAAAAGACATTTTCTATAATTCAAACGTGCACAGGAGGCCTTCGTTGGACATGTCCAAACCATTTTAAACGATGTTGAATTAGTTTCTCCTCAACTGGTGTGTAACGACCCAGAATTTTTATTAATTTAAATTTGAATATTTAATTAATTTTAAATGTTAATAAGTGAATTTTTAAGTCAAATAAATTTTTATTTGAATTTTTGGATTTAATTAGATAATTAAAACAATAATTTAATATGTTAAATTATGGAAATAATTAAAAATTGAGTTAAAAATGATTGAAAATAATTTGGAAAATTTTATTTAATCATACTGGAGTTATAGAAATATTTTAGAACTTTTAAAATCGAATTAAAAGTTAATTTGTGAAAATTGAATATTTTAATATTTAATAATCGACTGTAAAATAGCCAATTTTTGAACAGTCTCAGAATTGAACGAAACCAGTTCCATTGGATCCGTAATAGTTAGTTATTACCGGATTTCAATTTTCGTGTCAATCGGAGTTATCGTTTGATCGTGGCAGCTCGAAACGCATCGAATTATTTTTAATTTAAATTTGGCGAGTCAAAATAGCCATTTTTCAAAAAGTCTCGGATTTCGACGAAACCAGTTTCATCGGATCCGTAATGTGATATTATTGTAAGGTTTCAAATTTCAAGTCAATTGTATTTACCGTTTGTCCGGTACAAATTAAAACGCCTAGAAATCGATTTAAATCGGTTTAATTTAAATTGAGCGTTTATAGCCATAACTCGCACATACTTCCGAATTAGCTTCCGAAACCTGTTCCATTGTGTCCGGAACGCGGGATAAACCCTAGGTATGCTGGTTACGGCGTCTAAATCGGAGTTCGGAATTTCCGGAATGAATAGTGTTTACGCTTGCTTTTCCTATAAATATCACCTTAAATCTAAAATAAAAAAAAAAAAGAAAAACCCTAGCCATCTTCTACAGCCGCCACCCCTAAATTGAATGGCCGAAAAGCAACGATCTTCTTCCTCATTTATCTTCTAATCCGTGCAACGATTCGCGAAACCTTCAACTAGTAAATTGTAGAGCACTCTGAGATCTCGGAATCCAACGGTTAAGATGTCAATCGGAGCTTCGTAGTGGCCGCTAGGGGCCCGCATGCACCATCAGGTCGCGCATGTCTCTAGGGTGCTGGGGACTACCGAGCTCCAAGCTAGGGTGGCCGTGGGTAGCTCTTGGCAGCGGCGTTCGATTGGTGGTGGTTTGATGAAGTTTCGTCAAGCGGTTTGGAGGCGATTTCAAACCCTAATCTAGCTTGTTGGGTTCATTTTGCACGCATATGGCCTGGAGTTTGGAACGCACGCATCAGGGAGGAAGAAACGCGGTGGGGCCCAGGCGCATGGGAGAGGGTGAGCTTGTTTTTTTTTTTGTTTAAATCTGAAATTCAAATCGTGTCAACTTTAAACCGCAATAACTTTTTCATACGAGGTCGAAAAAATGCAAACTCAGTTGCGTTGGCATCGTATGGACGAGCACTACGCGATGGAGTTGGTTTGGAGTCGTTTGGAGTTAGTGAGAATTTTGGGTAAAATTAAACGCGCGTTTAATTTTATTCGAAATAAATTGCTAAAACGAAATTAAAATCAAGGTGAGAACTTCTCACTCAATCGAATGGGTTTCGATTTTATTTTAAATAGTTAGATTTAAAATATTTGAATGCATGTATGAATGATGATTGATATCTATTGATTGTTAAAATAGACATTATACGCCGTTAGTAAGCGGATGTTATTTATAAAAACATATACCGCGAATATTTCATAAACAGTGAAATTGGTATTATATATAGTAGCAATATATATATATTGGCATATGTATATATTGGAGTTGATTGATTCCCCGCATTTTTTGTTTAGCGGATGAGACCCTATTACGCCGTTATTAAGCGGATAATATTTATTAAGAACATATACCGCGATAATTTCGTACTGGAGCGAAATTGGTATTGTGCTAATGTTTTTGGATGCAGGAAAACAGGTTGGAGGGATCCAACTGGATTCCTCAACAGTTTTTATTTGATTTCAGATATTTTGATATTTGATGGATTTTCATATTGATATATGATATCGTTGTAGTCGTGATTGACTATTTGGGGTGTAGCATCATTGGACCCAAATTTTGGGATTTTAAAATGATTTTAAAAGTGATTTTTGAGAATATACTATATTTTTGGAATTGATCCGTTTTAAATAAATAAACGTTATAATTTTTTTTTAAAGTTATAAAAAATTATGATTTTGTGAAATATAGTTAAAAGCTGATTTTTGAGAAATATGGATTTATGATTTTATAAAATAGTTTAAATTGGATTTTTTGAATATATTATAAAAGTTTGAATATAGGATTTATAAAATTTGATTATTTTATAAATCAAAAGGATGAAATTATAAAGGAATTTAAAGACGTTTTAAAAGAATAATATAAATGGATTTATATTAAGAGATTTGTAAATGGATATTTATAAATTGAAATATAGACATTATAAAACGAGTTTTTATAAGTGTTTGAATGAAGTGAAAATGAATTTCATAAATGAATGAAATTTATAGAATTATAAACTATGAAGTTATAGATGAAATTTATAAATAGTAAGATTTATAAATTTGGTGAAATTATTTGAAGAATAGATTGGGTTAAATAAATGAATCTTATAAGTTATAAGATTTATAATTATGAAATTCTAAGGAACGATTTTGTGAAATAATCGTTTATAAGTAGTTAACTTATTATATGAACATTTAGTTTATAATTTAGTTATAAACTGGAATAGGTTAATAAAGGAATTTATAAAAAGGAAGTTTTTATAAATAAATAGAAATGGAATTTATGAACGTTGTTTTATAAATTCGCAAACGACTTATTTTGATAAGTTAATTGTTATAACTTAGAAATAGAGTTATATTCACGTTTTTAGACAGTGAATAATTCTTTGAATTAAAATGAATAAAAGGATGGAATTTGTTAAAGAAGTATATTCACGTTTTTGAATAGTGAATGATATGTTAAAGAAATTGTTTTGAATGAGATGTTTAAATTGAATTAAAACGATCTAACGATGTTTTAAAAGGTGTTGAGATTCGAAACCATAGATTTCAACATTCATTGTTGAAATAGATGTTTCGTGAAATAAAAGGAAATGGTGGACTATAACACTGTTGTTATAGTAAATGATTTCCGAAAGGAAATGTTTAGAATAATATTGGGATTTATATATCTATTTTAATTTCGAATCCCTATACTAGTGATTTTGGGTTGTTGTAACGATGTTTTACGCAACATTCGTTTTGGCCCAAATAAAAATGTTTAAGAGAATGATTTCCCTTAAAGAATGAAATATATACTTAATTCGATTTAAGTATATTGAATATTTTCAAAGGTTGAAAATAAAAAGATTTGTCGATTACTTATTTTTAATAAGTATGGAAATGTTTTCCAATATGAAGTGAATATTTAGAATTTATCTTTTGAAGATAAATTGAAATGGATAATTGAAATCGTATATGCATGGATATTTTGAAATATAAATTCATTATGGAATTTATATGTGAAAGTGAAACTTGTTAAAAATAAATATTGATTTATTTTTGAAGTGTTGAAATTATATATCTAGTAAAGATATTTTGGAAAATAAATAATTTGGAAAATTATTTGGAATCTGGTGATGTGTGCATATCCAGTGATAGTTCAATAACCGACTATCAGTATTCCCTTTGAATGGGTATTTGATGTGAATTGATTGAATTTGAATGCACACTTATTTTTGAATAAGCGCTCACTATTCGGGTTAACCGGGAAAGGACCATGGGGTCGTATAACCCATTCCGAATATGTGATACGTCGTTGTGAATCGCATTTGAAGATCGGTGTTGAAGACCGGTATTTGCAAGAGTGATAGGATGAACTATCGATTGACTCTGCACCGAGTTGCTCCGGTATTGAGTTCTCCATATGTGATGGTGAATCCGATCAGGATTGTGAATATCCGGATTGCAAGGACTTCTTTGTAAGTGCCTTCGGTTTTGTTCGAGCCCGGAACAGACTTGTATGGATTGTATGCCTGACATTACAAGTTGAGATATAAAGCCGATTTCTTTCAAATATATTTCTGTTGGTGGCGGAGAATTTATTCTTTGCTTAACGCCCTTCTTTGAGACGCATGTGCTCAAAGGTTATATAGTTGAAGTTATCAGCGATATATTCCCAGTTTGGTAATGTGACATGCTGAGTGATGCTGAAATGATCATTGTGTTGATTATTGTGATAGGATCATTTATTTGATCGTCTATCTTAGTGATCATTGTGTTGATCATTTGTTGACCCAAAGCATGGCTTTTGTATAAAGTATGTTTTTGTGGACGTGAATTCGTCGAGCCTCACATCCCGGAAATGGTCAAAACAGGAAAGAAGCAGCAAGGTTATGAGGGGTAGCGCCCTTTAGGATATGTGCATTTCCTTCTGGAAAAGGGTGGTATCATGGTATGGAGCCCAGATACTTACTCATGTTGAAACACTTTGTTTTTATGATTGTGTGAATTGATTAGAGAGCGCTCTCGGATAAAGGTCCCAAAGGACCGGGGGATGGCATATTCGGTCAGTTGTTACTCAGTTAGGGGTAACCCGGCCTTGTGTTGGTAGAGATCCGGTTTGGTTCTCGGGGATGTCCATCCAGAGGCATTCTCATGTGGCAATGGGAAGTTCCTTGGCCTGACCATTTATTGGAAATCCAATTCCCAATACGAAACTTGTACGGTATTAGTTGTAGAACCTGCTATTCACTTATGGTGGTCACCACTGTTTGGATAGTAGCTATAGTAGGCATACGATAATGGTCGTATGTTGGCTAAGATTTATATCTTTATTTTCGAAATGATTTTCCTCTACACTATGCACTAATAATAATATCAAATATTATTTTAAATGCGTATCAAGCATCTTTGACTATCATAAGGAGAAATCTCCTCCGATTCTGCGTTTGCATGTGTGTGTGTGCGGGAGGCCTTATGGTAGTCTCATTTTTAAAAGCATTGCGAATTGATTTAAAAATATTCCTCTATTTTGATTTTAAAGTAAATAAACTGTTTTGAGTTCTCACACCAGTCACATGACTGACTCGGAGTTTATTGTTTTCCTTCCTAAACTCTGGGTGCCCACCAATTTCCACACGGGCAGTTAAGAGTTAGGTTTATCAGGATATTCTGGATATTCTGGAGTTGCTGGAGGCAAGCTGGATGGCATGGCGTATTACTAGTTTATATAGTATTTCTTTTTCCGCTGCATTGTTTGTTGTTGTATGTTGTTGTACACTCTGATGTGATGATATGATGTAATAAAATGTGATGTAATGTAATAACTGATATAGTTCTTTGTTTAAAGATTATTCATTTATTATTATATGTTGTTCCACTGCGAATTGTGAGATTCTGTTGTTGTTCCGTTCTGTTTCTTCTGTCCCGTTCTATTAAAAAAAAAATCTTCTATCTTCTATTATCAAATTTTCTATTTTTCTATCTTCCTCTCTCTCTATTTTCTGTTATCTTCTTCTACTTCACTCCTTTTCTTTTCTTAAAATTTTTGTTAAAACCCATAACATTCCGTGTTTCCGGCCTTCGATTTCTCGGCAGTCGATAAAGTGAGTATCGATGTTGAATTTTCGAAAGTCGAAAATTTTCGGGGCGTTACATTTGGTATCAGAGCTGATGGTTAAGCGACAACCATGGTTCTGTAGGGTATTACTCATTAGAGATAGAGTCAGTGGTACTCTAGATTGAGTTTGAGTGTAATAATAGATACGAGTGCGTATTTGTTAGTGAATACAAAATTGTTTTATATTGTGATGATTGGTTTATTGAGTGGCATATGAACCTTCCTCAGCACGGTATGTACAACTTTGCCGAAGGGGTTTCTAAACACTTGAATAGAACAATTCGACACAATATTGTTTTAAATTGGGTGAATGAAATAATTTTACCTTGCTTATATTTTTAAATATAAAGGAATAATTTTTCAGAATTATTAAAGTGTATATAAGTTGATTGTTAGGTTGTTTGAATAATCTAAATTAAAGATTAATTGTATAAGCAAAAGAATTATAAGAATTGAATTATAATTAAAGTGTTTACAATTGTGAAATAAACTTATATATCTAAGAAGTGAAACTATATGAATATATTTATGAATATGAGTTGTGAATAAAAGTGATGGTGTTAAACCAAATTGAATGAATATAAGCAAAGGAATTTGGTTGTATTATATATACTTTGGTTGTTATTTGATTGTTAGTTGATTGTTGATTGATTGTATATATAATTCATTAAGTATTAATGAAATTGAAAGCTAGGAAATTGAATTCAAATTGAAAGTAAATAAATTTCAATAGAATTGAAAGTGAATTGGATTTAATTAGTAAATGTAAACTAATTGAATTGAGAATGAATGTTAGTAAATCCAATGTAAATAAATCAAATATGATTTAAAGTGAAAACCAATTCATTGAATATTAATGAGAATATGAATGAATATTCATTGATTATGAGTGATAGTTGGTTGATGTTTGCATTTGTTGTTTTACTGCATTACTATGTTAGCATATATAGATATTATGATGTTATATGTTGTAC
The DNA here is from genome assembly GCA_030765085.1 of Allium cepa. NCBI lineage: Eukaryota > Viridiplantae > Streptophyta > Magnoliopsida > Asparagales > Amaryllidaceae > Allium > Allium cepa. The sequence continues at coordinate 773,838,968 of CM060935.1, forward strand.
ATGGAGATTATTGCCTATATGCATGATTCTCATGTTGTTTGTTGAGTGTTTAGTAGGTGCGGATCGCGTTTGCTTCCCATTTGGAGTTCGCTTTAGCGCTATATTAGCCGTATATGCTTGCTAATAAAATATAAGGTACATATCTCGGATTAAATATCGTACTTTTATACTTTTTTCCCTTCGGGATGCCTCATTACTTGATGAGATGTATATTTGTGATATATATACTGTCATTTTTTTTTTCGGATCGAGCCGCGCAAAGGAGACTATGGCGAATTTTTCCGGAAATTTAAGGCGTTAGAAAAATTTGAGAAAATTTGGAAAATTTAGAAAACTTTAACTTTGATTTTGAAGTTGAAAGTTAAACAATAGTAATTGTTTTTGAAAAGATAACTAAGTATGATTTTGAAAACTTAGTAAAGTATTGTAAGGAATTTAATTATGAATTTTGGAAAAATAAATAGATTCTGTAACTTTCTTACTTGTAATTTCGAGGACGAAATTCTTTTAAGGGGGAAAGATTGTAACGACCCAGAATTTTTATTAATTTAAATTTGAATATTTAATTAATTTTAAATGTTAATAAGTGAATTTTTAAGTCAAATAAATTTTTATTTGAATTTTTGGATTTAATTAGATAATTAAAACAATAATTTAATATGTTAAATTATGGAAATAATTAAAAATTGAGTTAAAAATGATTGAAAATAATTTGGAAAATTTTATTTAATCATACTGGAGTTATAGAAATATTTTAGAACTTTTAAAATCGAATTAAAAGTTAATTTGTGAAAATTGAATATTTTAATATTTAATAATCGACTGTAAAATAGCCAATTTTTGAACAGTCTCAGAATTGAACGAAACCAGTTCCATTGGATCCGTAATAGTTAGTTATTACCGGATTTCAATTTTCGTGTCAATCGGAGTTATCGTTTGATCGTGGCAGCTCGAAACGCATCGATTTATTTTTAATTTAAATTTGGCGAGTCAAAATAGCCATTTTTCAAAAAGTCTCGGATTTCGACAAAACCAGTTTCATCGGATCCGTAATGTGATATTATTGTAAGGTTTCAAATTTCAAGTCAATTGTATTTACCGTTTGTCCGGTACAAATTAAAACGCCTAGAAATCGATTTAAATCGGTTTAATTTAAATTGAGCGTTTATAGCCATAACTCGCACATACTTCCGAATTAGCTTCCGAAACCTGTTCCATTGTGTCCGGAACGCGGGATAAACGCTAGGTACGCTGGTTACGGCGTCTAAATCGGAGTTCGGAATTTCCGGGATGAATAGTGTTTACGCTTGCTTTTCCTATAAATATCACCTTAAATCTAAAATAAAAAAATAAAAAGAAAAACCCTAGCCATCTTCTACAGCCGCCACCCCTAAATTGAATGGCCGAAAAGCAACGATCTTCTTCCTCATTTATCTTCTAATCCGTGCAACGATTCGCGAAACCTTCAACTAGTAAATTGTAGAGCACTCTGAGATCTCGGAATCCAACGGTTAAGATGTCAATCGGAGCTTCGTAGTGGCCGCTAGGGGCCCGCATGCACCATCAGGTCGCGCATGTCTCTAGGGTGCTGGGGACTACCGAGCTCCAAGCTAGGGTGGCCGTGGGTAGCTCTTGGCAGCGGCGTTCGATTGGTGGTGGTTTGATGAAGTTTCGTCAAGCGGTTTGGAGGCGATTTCAAACCCTAATCTAGCTTGTTGGGTTCATTTTGCACGCATATGGCCTGGAGTTTGGAACGCACGCATCAGGGAGGAAGAAACGCGGTGGGGCCCAGGCGCATGGGAGAGGGTGAGCTTGTTTTTTTTTTTTTTGTTTAAATCTGAAATTCAAATCGTGTCAACTTTAAACCGCAATAACTTTTTCATACGAGGTCGAAAAAATGCAAACTCAGTTGCGTTGGCATCGTATGGACGAGCACTACGCGATGGAGTTGGTTTGGAGTCGTTTGGAGTTAGTGAGAATTTTGGGTAAAATTAAACGCGCGTTTAATTTTATTCGAAATAAATCGCTAAAACGAAATTAAAATCAAGGTGAGAACTTCTCACTCAATCGAATGGGTTTCGATTTTATTTTAAATAGTTAGATTTAAAATATTTGAATGCATGTATGAATGATGATTGATATCTATTGATTGTTAAAATAGACATTATACGCCGTTAGTAAGCGGATGTTATTTATAAAAACATATACCGCGAATATTTCATAAACAGTGAAATTGGTATTATATATAGTAGCAATATATATATATTGGCATATGTATATATTGGAGTTGATTGATTCCCCGCATTTTTTGTTTAGCGGATGAGACCCTATTACGCCGTTATTAAGCGGATAATATTTATTAAGAACATATACCGCGATAATTTCGTACTGGAGCGAAATTGGTATTGTGCTAATGTTTTTGGATGCAGGAAAACAGGTTGGAGGGATCCAACTGGATTCCTCAACAGTTTTTATTTGATTTCAGATATTTTGATATTTGATGGATTTTCATATTGATATATGATATCGTTGTAGTCGTGATTGACTATTTGGGGTGTAGCATCATTGGACCCAAATTTTGGGATTTTAAAATGATTTTAAAAGTGATTTTTGAGAATATACTATATTTTTGGAATTGATCCGTTTTAAATAAATAAACGTTATAATTTTTTTTTAAAGTTATAAAAAATTATGATTTTGAGAAATATAGTTAAAAGCTGATTTTTGAGAAATATGGATTTATGATTTTATAAAATAGTTTAAATTGGATTTTTTGAATATATTATAAAAGTTTGAATATAGGATTTATAAAATTTGATTATTTTATAAATCAAAAGGATGAAATTATAAAGGAATTTAAAGACGTTTTAAAAGAATAATATAAATGGATTTATATTAAGAGATTTGTAAATGGATATTTATAAATTGAAATATAGACATTATAAAACGAGTTTTTATAAGTGTTTGAATGAAGTGAAAATGAATTTCATAAATGAATGAAATTTATAGAATTATAAACTATGAAGTTATAGATGAAATTTATAAATAGTAAGATTTATAAATTTGGTGAAATTATTTGAAGAATAGATTGGGTTAAATAAATGAATCTTATAAGTTATAAGATTTATAATTATGAAATTCTAAGGAACGATTTTGTGAAATAATCGTTTATAAGTAGTTAACTTATTATATGAACATTTAGTTTATAATTTAGTTATAAACTGGAATAGGTTAATAAAGGAATTTATAAAAAGGAAGTTTTTATAAATAAATAGAAATGGAATTTATGAACGTTGTTTTATAAATTCGCAAACGACTTATTTTGATAAGTTAATTGTTATAACTTAGAAATAGAGTTATATTCACGTTTTTAGACAGTGAATAATTCTTTGAATTAAAATGAATAAAAGGATGGAATTTGTTAAAGAAGTATATTCACGTTTTTGAATAGTGAATGATATGTTAAAGAAATTGTTTTGAATGAGATGTTTAAATTGAATTAAAACGATCTAACGATGTTTTAAAAGGTGTTGAGATTCGAAACCATAGATTTCAACATTCATTGTTGAAATAGATGTTTCGTGAAATAAAAGGAAATGGTGGACTATAACACTGTTGTTATAGTAAATGATTTCCGAAAGGAAATGTTTAGAATAATATTGGGATTTATATATCTATTTTAATTTCGAATCCCTATACTAGTGATTTTGGGTTGTTGTAACGATGTTTTACGCAACATTCGTTTTGGCCCAAATAAAAATGTTTAAGAGAATGATTTCCCTTAAAGAATGAAATATATACTTAATTCGATTTAAGTATATTGAATATTTTCAAAGGTTGAAAATAAAAAGATTTGTCGATTACTTATTTTTAATAAGTATGGAAATGTTTTCCAATATGAAGTGAATATTTAGAATTTATCTTTTGAAGATAAATTGAAATGGATAATTGAAATCGTATATGCATGGATATTTTGAAATATAAATTCATTATGGAATTTATATGTGAAAGTGAAACTTGTTAAAAATAAATATTGATTTATTTTTGAAGTGTTGAAATTATATATCTAGTAAAGATATTTTGGAAAATAAATAATTTGGAAAATTATTTGGAATCTGGTGATGTGTGCATATCCAGTGATAGTTCAATAACCGACTATCAGTATTCCCTTTGAATGGGTATTTGATGTGAATTGATTGAATTTGAATGCACACTTATTTTTGAATAAGCGCTCACTATTCGGGTTAACCGGGAAAGGACCATGGGGTCGTATAACCCATTCCGAATATGTGATACGTCGTTGTGAATCGCATTTGAAGATCGGTGTTGAAGACCGGTATTTGCAAGAGTGATAGGATGAACTTTCGATTGACTCTGCACCGAGTTGCTCCGGTATTGAGTTCTCCATATGTGATGGTGAATCCGATCAGGATTGTGAATATCCGGATTGCAAGGACTTCTTTGTAAGTGCCTTCGGTTTTGTTCGAGCCCGGAACAGACTTGTATGGATTGTATGCCTGACATTACAAGTTGAGATATAAAGCCGATTTCTTTCAAATATATTTCTGTTGGTGGCGGAGAATTTATTCTTTGCTTAACGCCCTTCTTTGAGACGCATGTGCTCAAAGGTTATATAGTTGAAGTTATCAGCGATATATTCCCAGTTTGGTAATGTGACATGCTGAGTGATGCTGAAATGATCATTGTGTTGATTATTGTGATAGGATCATTTATTTGATCGTCTATCTTAGTGATCATTGTGTTGATCATTTGTTGACCCAAAGCATGGCTTTTGTATAAAGTATGTTTTTGTGGACGTGAATTCGTCGAGCCTCACATCCCGGAAATGGTCAAAACAGGAAAGAAGCAGCAAGGTTATGAGGGGTAGCGCCCTTTAGGATATGTGCATTTCCTTCTGGAAAAGGGTGGTATCATGGTATGGAGCCCAGATACTTACTCATGTTGAAACACTTTGTTTTTATGATTGTGTGAATTGATTAGAGAGCGCTCTCGGATAAAGGTCCCAAAGGACCGGGGGATGGCATATTCGGTCAGTTGTTACTCAGTTAGGGGTAACCCGGCCTTGTGTTGGTAGAGATCCGGTTTGGTTCTCGGGGATGTCCATCCAGAGGCATTCTCATGTGGCAATGGGAAGTTCCTTGGCCTGACCATTTGTTGGAAATCCAATTCCCAATACGAAACTTGTACGGTATTAGTTGTAGAACCTGCTATTCACTTATGGTGGTCACCACTGTTTGGATAGTAGCTATAGTAGGCATACGATAATGGTCGTATGTTGGCTAAGATTTATATCTTTATTTTCGAAATGATTTTCCTCTACACTATGCACTAATAATAATATCAAATATTATTTTAAATGCGTATCAAGCATCTTTGACTATCATAAGGAGAAATCTCCTCCGATTCTGCGTTTGCATGTGTGTGTGTGCGGGAGGCCTTATGGTAGTCTCATTTTTAAAAGCATTGCGAATTGATTTAAAAATATTCCTCTATTTTGATTTTAAAGTAAATAAACTGTTTTGAGTTCTCACACCAGTCACATGACTGACTCGGAGTTTATTGTTTTCCTTCCTAAACTCTGGGTGCCCACCAATTTCCACACGGGCAGTTAAGAGTTAGGTTTATCAGGATATTCTGGATATTCTGGAGTTGCTGGAGGCAAGCTGGATGGCATGGAGTATTACTAGTTTATATAGTATTTCTTTTTCCGCTGCATTGTTTGTTGTTGTATGTTGTTGTACACTCTGATGTGATGATATGATGTAATAAAATGTGATGTAATGTAATAACTGATATAGTTCTTTGTTTAAAGATTATTCATTTATTATTATATGTTGTTCCGCTGCGAATTGTGAGATTCTGTTGTTGTTCCGTTCTGTTTCTTCTGTCCCGTTCTATTAAAAAAAAATTCTTCTATCTTCTATTATCAAATTTTCTATTTTTCTATCTTCCTCTCTCTCTATTTTCTGTTATCTTCTTCTACTTCACTCTTTTTCTTTTCTTAAAATTTTTGTTAAAACCCATAACATTCCGTGTTTCCGGCCTTCGATTTCTCGGCAGTCGATAAAGTGAGTATCGATGTTGAATTTTCGAAAGTCGAAAATTTTCGGGGCGTTACATGGTGCTACTCCAAGTTTTTCACCTATATCATCATTTCTAATTCAGTCTCTTCTTGTATGACCGTAACTCCATAGTAGCATACGCATCTCTGCTACACTTATCTTATGAATGTGTTGGTTTTCAGTAGCCAACATTCTGCACCATACAACATTAATTAATTAATTGTTTAATTAATTTTAAATAATTAGTTAATTAATTTCAAATAATCACTTAATTATGGATTAATTAAATGTAATTACTTAATAAAGTAATTAATGGTTAATTGTGAATGTAATTAAGGCAGTTAATTACTTATGGAAGTAATTAATGGTAATTACCCATGGAGTAAGTAGTTGAAGTGATTACTGGTTAATCACTTAATTAAAGATCAATATAATTGTTTTAAAGATAATTAATTATGAAGTAATTAATTAAAGGGTTAAGGATTATTTACTAATGGAATTAATTATTTAAGAGGGTAATTAAGATTCATTTATGAAAGTAATTAGAGATAATTACTTATGTAAGTAATTAAGAGTTAATTACTTAATTTATTTTAGTTAATTAATTAATGTAATTAATTAATTAATGAATGTGATTAATTTAAGATTAGTTACTAAGTGTAATTAATTAAAATATAATTAATTAATAAGGTAATTAATTAAGGATTTATTTATTAATTGTTTAAATAGTTACTTAATGAAGTAATTAAAGATTAATTAATTAATTAATCAAGGATTAATATAATTAGAAATTAATTAATTAATTAAGAAGCTAATTAATTAAGATAAGTAATTACAAATTGTTAATTACTAATTAGGATTAATTAGTTGATTAATTATAAGTTAATTATTTAATTAAGTAATGTAATTATGAATTAATAAGGATCATTATTTAATATAATTAATGATATTAATCGAGGTTGATTAATAAAAGTAATTAATTTAAGTATGATTAATTAATTGTACTTAATTAAGAATTAATGTAATTAATTATAGTTAATTAATTAATGTAGGATCATTAATTATTTTAATTAATGATAGTAATTAAAGGGTTAATTACTGTATATGATTAAGGATAATTACTTGTATGTAATTAAAGGATAATTAATCAAGGAAGATTAATTAAGGAAGACCATTAGAGATGATTAATTTAATTTATTTGGAATAATAATTAATGAAGAAGTATTTTAGTAATCCAATTGATTAAGAGATAATCAATTCTGTTTTGGATGTTTGATTAATATGGATTGATTGATTAATATTGGATAATTGATTGATACTGGATGATCAATATTTGGAAATTGATATTGGGTGATGGTTGATATTGGATGTTGATTGATATTGGTTGATACTGGATATCTCTGTTATGTGATATGCTGCTTTGTGAAGATGAATATTGTTATGAATTATCTATTGTGATAATATGATTCATCTATCTGTTTATATATCATCCTGAATATAAGTTAAACTATTTAAACCCTTAAGTATAACTTGGACATTAAAATGGCGTTTGGTTTCGATGAGACCGGGATCGGGTTTCCATATTTGGGATCCGAAAACCATATCGATTCCAATTAAACGTTAGGTCGTGTATCCAAGTGGAGCAAGTGAAGACTCGAGGTGTAAGGGCTATACGTCAGTATAACTCTGTGGGTGATTCCGTAACGAGTTGACGGAATAGTGCTTATAGATTCGAGACGGCGAATCAGAGTGCAAGGGTTATGGTCGTTGACTCTGAGGGTGATTCCAATAATGAGTGCAACAAGATAATGCCTTCGGTTTCGTTCGAACCCGGAACGAACTTGTATGGATTGAATGTTTTCAGCACATCATCAGGCGGACGATGAGCATTCTAAGATAGATGTGATCTATAAAGGTAATCGTAACCTCAAGCCTCATCAGCCGGGAATGGCTAAAACAGGGGAGGTGCAGCAAAGCTTCGTGGGTAGCCCCCACTTGAGAGTGAGATTTACCCCTGTCTAGATGTCCTTTTCTATTTCAGCTTAGTGTGTGGTTGGTCGCGCCAACTACGGGGTGGTCTTGTTCGGGACTGTCCAGTAAGGGATGGTTCCGGCCTTGTGTTGCAGGGGAGTGGGAGTACTCCTCGGTACTGTGATCTAGACCACGTACTGTGACGGGCGGTACCCCAGTAGCCTTGTCATTGTATGGAATCCAAAATCCAATAAGTGCCTGTATGGTTTTGATTGTGCCCAACTATGTTGGAACGTGAGATGTAAGCATTCCAGCTATTTCTGTATTTTATTTTGAAAACCCTAGACACTATTATAATACCACTAGATTTCCTATCAAATGTTTTGGTTAGCGTAAGGTAAAAACTTTTCCATGTTTATGTGTGGAAAGTCTTACGTGATACCTTTTTCTTTCAAAGGTTTTTCTAAAGTTAAGCAACTTTAACCCGTTTACTCACACCAGACCCCTGTCTGACCCGAGTGTTTATTTTCTGTTTATTAAACTCTTGGGTACTCATATTATGTATGAGTAGTCAAGTGGATCAGGTTAGCTTGACGAATTCTGGAGGAGTAATGGAGCAAGAGGCTTCGACGTGTAGTTATATATTGGTTCCGCTGTGTTTGTTTGGTATCTGTTTCTTGTATACTTGAGTTGTATAATTAGACAGATGTTTATAACTGTCTAATCTCTGTTGTTTAAGTTGTGTACTCTGATGTAATGAGATACTATGTAATATTTTATGAGATATATTATATTTTATTCGTTCCGCTGTGAGTTCTCTGATGTTGTTTGTGTTCTTCTTTCTCTTTCTTTTCTTCTTCTATCCCTTTCTTTCTTTAAGATGATGCGATTTTCTGGGAGTAGAAAGTCGGGTCGTCTCAAACTATTTGTTATCATTAAATTTCTTAATTTTGCGTACTTTTATAGTCAGTGGAATTAAAAAACAAATTATGTTAAACCAATTTTTTTTGTATATCTCTTTTGACTTGTTGATCGTTGGCGTATAAGACAATTATTTGATATTCGTCAATGTCCTTTGATAGGTTTACAAATGGCATACCTGCACAATTCCTTTCTTCCCTTCCCTAAAAAACAAAATTTAAAGTCTGTTTTAGTTTATAATTAAAATATATGCAAGTTTTATCAAATCTACGTTATCACATCAAATAAATCAATGAACTATAGTACATAGAATAGTACAAATTAGAGGAATAAAGTATCACAAACCTAATTTCGATATAGGTATCGATTGAATAGAAATTTAACTAACCTCGAAATTTCTATGAGTTGATATTGACAACGATTACATGCTAACATCGTGAAAGATAAATTGAAAACAAGGAAAAAATAAAGGAAGTAAATACTAAACAAGTAAAGAAACACAATGTTTAGAGCAGTTCGATCAAGAAATGATCTATCTCCAATATTATGTAATTTCTATTGCTTTGAGTTTTGGGTTATAATTACTTAACCATAAGAGACAATAGTAAGAACAACAAATGAAAATTTTATCCTTGCATAAGTGCGTTCCATGTCATATTTATAGTAATTGAAATCTAGTTTGGATGACATAGATTGATATACCACTCCCTAAGTTTCGTTTAGTCATGGATGGCATCAAATGGTCCAGATTTGAGCCATTAAGGATATCTATTAGGCCGAATTATTCAGATGATAGCCTGCTGATGGGTTGTATCAAAGCATGTTAGTTTTAGATAGGGCGACATGAGGAAAAGAAGTCATTGAAAAGTAACATCGTTGCTATATGGACAAAGAAGGACAAGGATTAGTTGTTGCACATTGCCACTTTTGTGAGATATATGAGTAATTTTGTATATATCAATCATTTTAGTGAACAGTGCTGAGTCGTTACCTTTTTTTATAGGGGCAGCTAGGAACTTTTGGCAAAGGCATGCCGAGTTGGGGAAAAACAAAGCATTTGTGTCATCTTCAACCTTATAATTCACAATTGCTAATTGACTCACAATCGCTTGAAAATCATTAAGCTGCTCTCTAATTTATCCACCTTCTTTAACTTAAGATTTACCAATCTTCTCAGAAGAAGATCTTATTTGTTGCTAGGAGTGTTAACTGGGTCGATTAGACCGGATATAGGTTGTCTGTGTCCTATCCTATAGGAGTTTCAAACGGACATGGATTGTACGAGCGCTCGAACATTCTTCGTATGAGCCAGACAACAGACAGACGATGTACAAATAGTAGGAAATTATTCGAACAATTCGCACGGATGAAATGTTATACAAATTTTCTTGTTCTAATTTGTGTCCTAAATAAGAAATGGACGAACATGAAAAGACATTTTCCGACTTTGAACCGAACCAGACAACGGACACACGTACAAAATTAACGCCCCTATTTGCTGCAGAGAAATTTGCATAAAGACCTTCTAAATTCTTCTAGATTGCATAACTAGATGTTTCATTAGGTACAATATGAAACACCTTACTTCTTAAAAAGCATCGGATAGCATCCCAATGTTCTTGTCAAATATTACCCATTGGATTTTTGTTATACCATTAATTCTCTCTCCTTTATTCTTTAATGGTTAACGAAGATCATTAAGATATAGAAATCCTCCATCTTCGACTTCCATGACTCCTAATTTCTACTATAAAAAATTTCAACAGCTATCTTCTCCATAACAAACGCTCTTCAGAAAAAATTACTGTTAGCGTCAAATTTGGTCACTAACACCCAATCCAAGCAAAAGCACCAAATACCAATCACAGCTCACAGATAGAATATAAGTGGGGAATATTAATATGAAGAACAACCAAGAATTAAATGAAAACAGGAAAGAGAAATAGATTTTATAGTGGTTCGTCTAACTCTAGCCTACGTCCACTCCAGAAATTTCCTTTTCATTGCTGTAACAATCGATTACAGTTACAAAACGGTAGAGTAGCCTTAGCCTTAGAAAATAGAAAGTCGGAATGCTAAAAAGAAGATCCCCTATCCGGAGACCCACATGCTGTATTTATAGGCAAATTCAGGTAGTTAGGCTTCCTGAATGACCCAGGGCATGCTATGTCCAGGGCCGATCTAGAACCTATAGCCTCGACCAACTTCCATTCCAGATGCTACCGACCCAGGAAACCACCAAGGCAACTCGGAGTAAATCCCACTCGAAGTAACCCGAAGACTTGATGCGGAAGAACCATGCATTGATGTCGACCTATGTTATCATGTAGCCAACGTCGAGCCACTTTGCCGAGCCACCCTGACCGAACAACAATGCCGAGCGACCCTGACCAAACCATAATGCCGAGTGACCCTTTCTGGCAGAACGACATATCCAGACCGAACCACACCATCCTGCCGATCCACTAGAGATCGATCCACCTTGTATTTATTTACCTTGCCCGACCTGCCAAGGCCGAACCATCATGGCCGAACCGCTTCCACTTTGTTACCTCTCCAGCTCACCGATCCACACCATCCTGCCGAACTGCTCCGTCAAGGCCGATCCACACCTACCGATCAATACAGGTCGAGCCACCCGCAACCTTCCACCCTTGACCTACCCACTTTCCTACCTTTACACCATTACCGAACGACGTGGCTGACCCGCACCATGAAGAGCCTCGATCCATGCTTATGCTAATCCAGCCTATGCCGATCCATCTTCCAAGCGTGATGAATCGTTTAGCCATCGACCATGCTTAATACTGACTTCATATTAATTCTCCATCCATTTAAATTGAATCCATGATATTCCATCCTTGATAATCATGAAGTTGGTTAGGTTGACTTTTCTTGTTTATGGCCTTGACAAAAGACAGGTTAGCATTTGCCCCCCAAAACATACCTTGCTATTGGAAGGTTTGTTTTGAATAGCCTCAAATTCGATGTCCGAAGTCCATATCCATCCGAATTCAGCAACCGAGTTCTAATCCATCCATTTCCAATAACCAATAACCACGTCCATGACCTCTCCAAGTCGATATCCAAATCTAGGACCACTCTGGTTCCATGCCCTAATCCTTAGTTGTTCATAACCAATACCCAAATCTATAACCTCTCCGGGTTCTTGTCAAGCGCAACCTGCACCTGACGACCTATGTCAAGTATTGCCGTGATGTTCCTAGTTCAATGTCCCTAAACGCTATGCAATGTTGTGGCTTAAGTCCTAAGTCAAATCGTGGTCCCTCCGGACCCTTGCCGAGTATAGTCCATAGTCGACGACCTGAAATAGTAACGGATAGATAATATGAGGCCTTAGTCCTAGGCTGAATCCTGGTCTCTCGGGACCTTTGCCAAGCATAGTCCATACTCGACGACCTTTTAACCAAAAACAAGATAAAAAGTCAATAAAAATCCAAAATCCAGATTCTAACCAGAAAATCAGAAATCCATATCAAAAGTTCAAATCAAAATCCAAGCCAGAAAACAAGCATCCAAACCAAGAAACCAACAAAACTGGGAGTTCAAACCGAACCCCAAAACCAAAGTAGAAAAAGCAAATATCCAAGGCAAAAGATAAAAACAAATTTCGCAAACTTGAGCGTCTCAGTAAACCATCATCTCAGAGCATGCCTAAGGGTTATCTTCGACCATGTACATGAGTAAGTGATTTAGCCGTTTTCTCGAAGTTTGTTACTAATTCCAAACCATCACGATTAGTTAATGACCAACTGGCCACCATTCTTGGACCTTATGCCTTCATCGTTCAAGGTTGGCTATGACAATTCCTGTTCCACCGCCGCATTTCGAGTTTCGACATATTGCCGCAAGTGACAATTCCTTACATGTTCCTCGATTATTTTCTTCAGATGCCGGTAGCTGTTAGTATCATGCTCGTCCATGTCATGAAAAAGACGATGCCTTGCTAATGCCCATTCACGTTCTGAGGGCTCCCTCCTTGCCGGCCTTCGATACGGAAGGCGATCTCGAGTTTTCAAGAATATCCACTCCAATGTTGCGTTCAATCCTGTGTAAGTGGAGAATTTTGGTTCTCTCCAGCGATTCCTTTTCCCTTTATCCTTGTCTTTACCCGATTTTTCACCGGGCGATCCTCCATCCTTAACCACGTTTATTTCCTTCGACTTCAGATCCAAACATGCATCCTCTCGTCGGAGAAACCTCTCGGCTTCACGAAAGAATTCCCCGAGATCCAGTGGTGGATCCTGTATCAATGATACTTTGAAATCCGAATCATCCTTGACCCCTAACACTGCCGCCATCAGAACCATTGATGGACCTGCCTGATCCACCGAAGCAACTACTGCATTAAACCGAGTTAAGAAAGTCTTGAGCGATTCATTCGTCCTTTGCTTAACCGACATCAGTGTCATCACGTTTTTTGGCCTTTTTATGTGAACTTAAAAACGACTTAAGAACTTGTCCACCATTTTGTCCATGTTCTAATGGATCCATCCTCTAGCTGCCTGAGCAACATAGCAGCTATATCGGTCAAGTACAGGGGGAAACACCGAGAAGTATCATCCTCTGTACCCCCAGCACTTCCATATGCCTTGTGTACTTCATCAAGTGGTCAATTGGATCCGTCTTCCCATTGTATACTTCTAGAGTGGACAGTTTGAAATCGGGCGGATTCCTCTGTCTTGATGTTCGGGTGAACGGACTTTTGTCGACTCCCTCCAAATCTCTATTTGTCAAACCTCCGCAAATGGTTCGCCTGATGATGTTAGCCAATCCATTGTTACCTACCAAGGGTTTCCCTCCATCCATATTTCCTAACTGCCCTCCAAATCCACGAGGAAATTCTAGCACATACTCCTCATCACGTACTCCTATATTCTTGTTGGCATCGGGATGCATAGCGTCATCCCGTTTCCCTCTATAGTTGGTCCAGCATTCCCTGGTGATGTACCTTCAAGTCTAGGTCCATCCTAATTGATAATTTTTTGTTGATTGGGAGATGCCACTGCTAAATCACTCCATATGCCTACTGGTTAAGTCCCTCTAATCCAGCTCCTAGAACTAGAGCACCTGCAGTTCTCGATTGTCCAAATTGACTAAGAAGAGCTCGCATCATCTCCTCTTACTGTTTCATCATCAGCTCTTGCATAGAGTCCATCATAACCTACATCTCATCCCGAGTTATGTAGATGGATGCTTGATCCGCTCCAGCTCCAAAAGTGGCTTCTTGACTTCCATCTTGGTTGCTCTTTTACATTGCTTGCTTCCTTGCCAGCGATCTAGCCATTGCTTTCTAAAATCCAAGCTCCCAATCTTCTGAATCTAAAACCCAAGCTCCAAAATCCCTAAGTGGTAGCTTTCTCAGTGAAAGCAACCAAAATGTTAGCACCAAATTTGGTCACTAACACCCAAATTCAAGCGAAAACACCAAATACCAGTCACAGCTCACAGATAGAATATAAGTGGGGGATATTATTATGAAGAACAATCGAGAATTAAAATGAAAACAGTAAAGAACAACGGATTTATAGTGGTTCGGCTAACTCCGACCTACGTCCACTATCAAAATTTCCTTTTTATTGCTGTAATAATAGATTATAGTTACAAAATGGTAGAGTTTCCTTAGCCTTAGAAAATAGAAAGCCGGAGAGCCAAAAAGAAGTCCCCCATCTAGAGACCCACATGCTGTATTTATTGACAAATCCAGGTAGTTGGGCTTCCTAAGTGACCCAGGGCCAGCTAAGTCCATGGCCGATCCGAAACCTATAGCCTTGACCAACTTCCTATCCAGATGCTGCCGACCCAGGAAACCCACCAAGGAAACTCGAAGTAAATCCCCTTTGGACTCGAAGTAACCCGAAGACTTGATGTGGCCGAACTATGCATTGATGCCGACCCATGTTATCACGTAGCCAACGCCAAGCCACTTTGTTGAGCCACCCCGACCAAACCACAATGCCGAGCTACCCTGACCGAACCACAATGCGGAGCGACCCTTTCTTACCGAATGACATATCCAGACTGAACCACACCATCCTACCGATCCACTCCGTCTTCACTTACCTTGGCCGACCTACCAAGGCCGAACCACCATGGCTGAATCGCTTCCACGTTATTACCTCTCTAACTCACCGATCCACACCATCCCGCCAAACCGCTCCATTAAGACTGATCCACACCCACCGACCCATACAGGCCGAGCCACCTGCAACATTTCACCCTTGACCAAGCCACCTTTCTACCTTTACACCATTATCGAATAACGTGGCTGATCCACACCATGGAGACCATCGATCCGTGCTTAGGCTAATCCATCATATGCCGATCTATCTTCTAAGCGCGCTGCGTCGTTTATCCATCGACCATGCTTAATCCTTACTTCATATTAATTCTCCATCCATTTAAACCGAATCCATGATATTCCATCCTTGATAATCATGAAGTTGGTTAGGTCGACTCCACGTGTTTATGGCCTTGACAAAATGCGGGTTAACAATTATGTAGTTGGCTCTGATACCAATTATTAGGGTTATCCAAGGATCTGCATAATTAAATTTGAGAAGAGATAAGAACTAAAGAGAAATAGTGTATAAATAACTTCTTCAACTTTTATTAAATTCACCGAAGATTAAAAAGAAACCCTAATTTATAAATCAATCTCAATTCCAAATCCCTAGAACAATAACTCTCCCTATATACGATCTATTTATAATAGCCTAATGGAATCTCTATCATTGGATCAGAACTCTAAAGATACCAATGGTGAAAACTCCAAATATGAAAAATATGAAAACACCCCTCCAATCTCAAACTCCAATTTATCCAAAAAAGCCAATCCATTCGAATGGAAATCCTATCAATCGGTTGGTGCCAGTAGACCGTGAGAGATTCCAATCGACCGAAAACATAGAGTTGTGCTCTGGTCAAGTAGCACCCAATCTTTAGTCGACTGGTTGATCCACTAATCGATTGGAAACAGCTCCAACCGACTGATGGCTTCCACCAGTCGATTAGATGCCATACATATCCTATAGGCTGATGTCACCCTCCCTCTTCTTCCCCTTTTCATCACATCTTCGTTGCTCCTCTTCTGCTGCTCCAAATGACTGTTTTTTATTTGATTTGAAATATTTTATCATTGATTCCAATGCAAGGTGCTAATTATACTTCATTTTTAACAAATCCAAGAAAATATGTCTACACTTCGAGGTCGG
Organism: Allium cepa; assembly: GCA_030765085.1. Taxonomy (NCBI): domain Eukaryota; kingdom Viridiplantae; phylum Streptophyta; class Magnoliopsida; order Asparagales; family Amaryllidaceae; genus Allium; species Allium cepa. The sequence goes on from CM060935.1 coordinate 773,855,178, forward strand.
CCTCGAGCATGGGCCACCTAAGTGATTGCAATAATCATTTTTGAAGTATGGCTTATTTTTATTTGAAATACCCATAAAGTTTTATTTGTACCAATGGTTCAATATGTACTCTTAGTTCAAGTCAAACCAATGTCTTTTTCTCCCCATTCCGCTGACACTTACTTATCATGCTTGCATATTTTATTTTCCTATAGGTGAATTGGTTTACAGTCAACCAAATTCCCTTTTTACCTCTTTTACTATTTTTACAATGCCCAATTTTACTACGGGTCAGGATGGTACACTTTAATATCTGATAAGGAGTATACAAATAAAGAGAGGTAAAAAACATGGTAATAATATAATGGAATATTGTATTCAACAAGTCATTTGGAAAGCTAAGTAAACCAAATACATTATAATCCCAATTACCTAACTCATTACAAACGTTATCATGAATCAAAGTTATCTAAACATTCACTATAAGTACAATAACATATTATGAATTTCCAAAGCCAGATAGAAAGTTCAAACATGAGTAAATCAAATTATTGTAGTAAATATACGTGGAATACATGGTGTTCATTAACACCTAAAATGTGATCATCATGCTTAGTTTATCACACTTAATATGAGGAAATCATATAAACATTACTTGTGAGCACACAAATAGACATAATTATAGAATTATATGTGCATAATATGTATTAGAACAATTATTGTATTTTTAGCAAAGCAAGTTGGTTTTATAACGACCATCCACTTTTATTAAAACAATAAAATTACATAAAAAGAACATTATAAGATAACCAAAAAAGCAACAAGGAGAGGAAAAATTAAAGCTGCATAGCAAATAGGGCTAGCTAAGGGTAATAAATTCACGTAATGCCTCAAAATTGAAGGATTAACCAAATTTAAGACCCTAAGACCAAATTCAACCCTGCACGACTTTGTCGAAAATCATTGCAACCGAGCATTTAATTCCTTTAAAATGTCTAGCATTCCTTTCCACTCATAAACCATTATTATCTTCTAAACCAGTCTTAGCGGCTAAGTTGACCTATGAGTTCTCCATCTAGTAATCCATTTAGTGGTATGATTTTTGGAAGGAGAATGATAGTTGAAACAAGCTAAGATTCTTTTCCGTAAATTATGGACATACAAGTAGCTAAAAAAACAAGTATGCTATATTTTTAGAAGCATGAGAACATAGAAAACAATTGTAAGAATTGATAAATTTCCTATGCATTAGGTTGTCTTGAGAGTGAATAACATTGTTGATGACTTTCCACATCAATAAATTCTCCTTAGGCTTAGAGCCAGATTTTCTATTTCTTTTATACCATGGGAAGATGGTAGCGTGATGATTTAAGATCATAGCTCTGTAGACAGAAGCAATCAAGTGCTTATCCTTTTTATTCTAGTGTATATTCATGCTCCTAATAGAAACGAAAGTACTTCGAATATTGTTTCACAAAGCTGCAACATAAGGAGAACTATAGTGAGGGAGCATAATGGAAGTATCATGAATATAATCACTAGCTCTGGCAGCTTCTAGAATACTAGAAAGGGCATATAATTTATAATCTGTTAACATTGAAAGAGTTATACCGGAGCCACTTCAAGGAGAATGCCAAAATGACTCATGATAACTATATTGGATCATGGTGAGGAATGAATTCCTAAGTTTAAGAATGCTTCGCCAAACCAACTTGTGCCTAGAAGGATATTCATAACCCACAAGTTATCATTTTTCAAGTTATAGTGGTCACTTCATGTAGCCCACAAACTATTCTCCTTATTGAGATAAAGAGAGGCAACGGCTTGGTTCCAAGATATAAGATTAGTAATTCCCAAGCCTCCATATTTGAGAGGGAATTGAATTCTCTTGTAAACAATTGGAATAGGCTTCTTGGAGAAAGGATTGCCACACCATAAGTAATGGTTGAAGGCCTTATTTAACATAGAGATAAGCTTACAAGGAATGATAAAGATTCTAAAATAATAAGTGCACATAGTAGTGGGCATACTTCTAATGAGTCATGTAGCTTGAGATAGATTATTGTTAAGCATTCTAACATAGAAACAATTTTCTCATAAAGATGTAAACTTTGGGTAGTCAAAACCCTAGTAGAACACAAAGGAGCACCAAGGTAAGTTGCATCAGAATCTAGAGTTTACAGACCAGATAAGGTAAGAATTATTGAAGCAGCACTATCCAATAAACCATCAGTTCCAGTTTGATATTTATGAGTATTGATTGGAATACCATTTATTAATTTAATAATATTCAAGCTATAAAAGAATTTGTAACAGAATGCACAGAAGGTTTTAAACAATAGAAGATTAACAACAAACATCAAAGATAGATATTATGTTTCCTACATTTAGGATGTTTCTTAATCAATTTGTCATGAACATATTGATTTATCAAACTAGTTAGCAACTCCATAATAAATATGAATAGGTAAGAGGAGATGGGGTCTCTTTACCTAATACCCCTAGTTAAAGTGAAATATCCAAAAGATTCACCATTCAAAGACAGGGATAGTTTAACAGTTGATATGCATGTGTGCACATAAGCAAGGAAAGGTAATTGAAAATTAATCTTAGACAGAATAGAAATTATAGTAGACTAGCAAACAATATCATAAATCTTCTTAATGTCTAATTTGAGAACACATCTAGGAGAAATATATTCACTCTCTTGTATCCTTTTATCAACTTTAGAGAAAGAAGAATATTATCCGTGATAGATATTCTGGGCAGGTAACTAGTTTGATTTGGAGATATGACAGTTAAGGAAGTCCTTTATTCTAGAGGATATAATTTTAGTTATAAACTTGTAAACAACATTACAACATGCTATTATACAAAACTAGGAAAAATCCCGAGGAAGCTCAACTTTAGGGATGAGGGCCAAGTTGGTATGAGAGTTAGGTTATGCAACTGCTTGAAAGTGTAGTAACATATTGTATAAAGTAGCGGGTTTCGAATTTCTGTGTATTGGGCTTTAAATATCAGCCCATATATTTACAAAATGCTCTATATATTAGAGTCGATATAATTGTACCAATGATTAACAGTTTATAAAGTACTCTTTTACATTTTCTCAAGTTACAGTCTATTAAAGAATTCTATATGGTATCAGAGCTTAAGTCTGTCAAACGACATTAAATTTTGCTCATCATCTACAGTTCATCAGAGTTTTCTTAGATCATCACCGAGCCGTCCAGCAAGTGGTGTAAGAATCCGTTCATCATCCACCATCCACGGTTGCTTTCAGAGACAACCTTCTCATCATCTGAACATTCTTTATCTATATTCACATCAATCCCCACTTATTATTTTCCAATAAAATGCCATGCCAAGTTTCTTGCAGCAAGAATTGCAAGATTACCTGCATAGTGAAGGATTCCTTGGCAAAGTCATCTACAGATTACTAGATTTCACAGTATGGCCGAAGACGAGTCATCGTCATTTGAATCAAGTGCAGTCAAGAATCAAGAACCATCAGGTTCAGAAAATACCCTATGCAATATCATCAAACCAAAGATCCATTTAGTAACCACTTCTCTAAATGAAAATAATTTCATATTATGGAAATATCAAGTTGAAACCAGTATAAGAGGGTATGGTTTGGAAGATTTTCTGTATGGAACAGTAACCATACCTACAAGAATGGTGGCTGATAGTAAAGGAGAAAGAATTAATAACAAAGAATTCATCAACTATCAAAGGCAAGATAGCTTATTGGCAGCATGGTTGCTTTCGTCTATCAGTTCTGGATTATTGTCACAAATTGTTGGTTGCAAGACCTCATTTGAAATATGGTCTGCAATTCAACAAACTTTCAATACTCAATCAGCTGCAAGAATCATGTATTGTATGAGGCAACTGCAGAATCTCAAAAAAGAGAATATGACAATGAGGGAATATCTAACGAAGGTGAAATCACACTATGCTCTTCTTGATACTACAGGTCATAGTATCTGAAACTAAACAGATACTAACTATTCTAAATGGACTTGACATTGAATATGAGTTCGTGGTGGCAATTATCTCTTCACAACAAAATCTACCTAATATGTACACTCAATATTATTGTCACATGAAGGAAGAATTGAGCAGAGAAAAGAAAACATTGTAGAATTATCAATCAACTATGCATCAAATTCCAAAAAACACAAGGAAAGAAGCAAGAAAACGATAATATCAGACAAGATCTTTATAATCAAAGAGGTGGTACTGCACAGAGAGGTAGAGGCAGAAACGAAAGATGGAATAATAATTGAACAAAATGTTAGATTTGTGAAAAGCTTGGACACACAGCCAGGAAGTTCTACTTCAGACTCAACACTGAATACTACCCAAATCAACGAAATCTGGCAAATCGAAGAAATTACAGTTTAATGCTAATGTGGCACACATTGATCAAAGACAAGGCAATTAGTATGAAGGCTCAAGAATGCAGAACTTAAACTCAGAAAAATCTTACTAGAATAGAGGAAATAGCAGGGGGAGGACTGGTACCCAGATTCAGGTGCCACCAACCACCTTACAAGCAGCCTTCAAAATATCAATCTTGGCAATAACGAATATACAGGTATGTATTCTATACATGTAGCCAATGGTGAAGCTTTAAAAATCACAAATGTTAGAACTAGCAGTTTATAAGCTAAAAGACATCTCTATCTTAACAATCTATTGAGAGTTCCTCAAATTAAGAAAAACTTTTGAGTGTATCCCAATTTGCTAATGATAATACTATGTATTTTGAGTTTATTATTAGAGGGTAAATTGGACAAAGGGTTATACAAATTCAACTTTGGCAATACAAGAAAGAGTAATAATACGAATTTATGGTGTAAAAGCACTGAATATCATGTTAAAAATGGCCAAGAAACATTTACTTTGTGGCACTATAAATTAGGACATCCTAGTGTAAACATTGTAAAACAAGTTCTTATGAATAATAATATCTCTTTTGATGTATCTCTGCCATATATATGTACCTATTGTCTATTAGGCAAAAGTCATAAAATGCCATTTGCATATTCAACAACAATTATTGGCAAATCACTGGAATTAGTGGCAAAAAAATTATGGGGCCAGCTCCTGTAAGTTTAGACTATAGTTTCAGGTATTATATATCTTTTGTTGACACCTATTCTAGATACACATGGATATATTTTCAAAAATCCAAGTCAAATACACACAAGGCAGTAATGCAGTTCATAACTCAAGCAGAGAAACAAATAAGTAGTGAGCTTAAAATTGAATAAACTGATGGTGGTAGTTAATATAAACCACTAAAAGAATATTTTCAAAAAAGATGTATTGTTCATAGAATAACCCGCCCGTATACCTCTGAGCAAAATGGGCATGTAGAGAGGAAGCATAGATATATAGTAGAGACTGGCTTAACTTTAATTGCTCAAGACTCTCTACCCATGAAATTTTGGCCAGAAGCTTTTAACATTTATGTATATCTAATTAATAGGCTTCTTATCAAAGTTCTCAAATATATGAATCCCATTGAAGTGCTGCTTGGGGTTAAACCTGATTATAAAGGTCTTAAGACATTTGGCTGCTTATGTTTCTCATGTCTTAGACTATATAATAATCACAAACTGACCCTCAGATCTACCCCATGCACCTTCTTAGGATATGGAAATAATCAAAAGGGATATAGTGTTTGAGCAGTGATGGTAGGATATTTTTTTCAAGGCATGTTGTATTTAATGAAAACATTTTCCATTTGCAGATGGAAATATCAAAAAAAAAACCAAGAAGGTATACAATAAAACAACATATAAATACCATCTATACCTGTTATACCATACTAGGATCAGATTCTTGGAAGTGTGTAGAGAAACCAAAGGCCACAAGAGACTTTACCGAGTAGTGACACTGGATCAGGTCATGACTCTCATGAGTCCTTCAGCCCCTTCAACACCAGCCGGATCAATGATAATAATCCAAGTCAAGGAGAATCCCCCTCATCCATGTCTCAACAATCCGATGACAATACCGATACCCATGATTCACCACCTATAAGATCAGGACAACATATGATTACAACGTCAAAGAGTGGTATTTTCAAACCTAAAGTATACAGTGTTCAACTAGACTCAACTAAGCCAAGAAACTATAATGAAGCCATTACCAACAGCAATTGGAAACAAGCTATGGATAATGAATATAGCTCTCTTATTAGAAACAAAACCTGGAGTATAGTATCAATACCCAAAGGCAAAAATATATTTGGTTGCAAATGTACCTGCAAAATTAAAAGAAATCCGGATGGAAGTATCTCAAAATATAAAGCAAGACTGGTAGCTAAAGGGTACAACCAATAGTAGGGTTTAATTTCAATGAGACATTTTCCCCTGTTGTTAAGCCAACTACTATAAGAATTATCTCGACAATTTCTCTTTACAGAAGATGGAAGATCGTACAACTTGATGTGAGCAATGTCTTTCTCAATGGAGACTTAAAAGAGGATGTATTCATGGAACAGCCAGAAGGGTATAAGAAGGGTGTCAACAACAATTTAGTACGCAAGCTACATAAAGCTATTTATGGGTTGAAGCAAGCACCACGTGCATGGAATGAAAAACTCAAGTCAACAATGATAGATCTGGGGTACATACCAACTAAATCAGACAACTCGTTGTACATACAATGCAAACAGGAAAAGATCACATACATTTTGATATACGTGGATGATATCATTATTACTGGAAATGACAATCAAGCCCTGAATCAAACTATCAAGCATCCTGATCACGTGTTTTCTATAAAAGATCTAGGTGATTTACATTACTTCCTAGGAATTGAAGTCATACAGAAATCTAACTCAAAAATGTTTTTGTGTCAAAAAAGATATATACTAGATCTACTAAAAAGAGCAAACATGGATCAGGCTAAACCACTACCTACTCCCATGACAAGCAACCTTAGATTATCAAAAGATTTAGGAGTGGTCATCACAAATTAAAAATAGTATAGAAGTATTGTAGGAGCACTTCAATACATTACAATAACAATACCAGATCTGAGCTATAGCATAAATAAAGTCTATCAATTCATGCATAAACCACTCAGTGACCAATGAAAAGCTGTAAAACGTATTTTACGTTACCTGAAGGAACAATGGACCTTGGTCTGCACCTTAACAATGCAAATGAACTAAACACACAAGCTTACTGTAATGCAGACTGGTCCATCGATCCAGAGGATAGAAGATCAATATCTAGATTCTGCATATATCTGGGTAGCAACCCCATCTCATAGAGTTCGAAGAAGCAAGCCACCGCTTTATGCTCCAGTACTGAAGCAGAATATCGATCTATTGCTAGTACTGTAGCGGAAATAACATGGATCGAGTCGCTGCTCAATGAAATCAAAATCAACCTCTCAATCACACCAATAATCTGGTGTGATAACTTAAGCTCCATTTCCCTCACTGCAAATCCGTTTTTACTCTCACGAACAAAGCACTTTGAAATAGATCTGCACTTTTTTCATGAGAAAGTAATGGAGGGAAAACTAAGAGTTAATCATATTTCAGAGAGCCAACATCCTTCTGAAACCCCTCTCAACAATTTTTTTACTCGATTGAAGAAGTAACTTAAATCGAAGACGGCGACATGGAGATGGGAAAGGGGAAGAAAACCCTAGATGGAATTGACGGGGGAGGGGGGGGAAGAGTTAGGTTATGAAACTGCTTGAAAGTGTAGTAGTATATTGTATAAAGCAGTGGGTTTTGAATTTATGTGTATTGGGATTTAGATATAAGCCCATATTTTACAAAATGCTCTATATATTAGAGCCGATATCATTGTATTAATGACTAACAGTTTACTCTTTTACATTTTTTCAAATTATAGTCTATCAAATAATTCTATTAATGAGTAATGTTAGAGAGCATGACAATGGTTTTAAAGAAGTGAAGAATTGCATTGATAAAATCAAAGCCAATGATGTCCAAGTAACTAGAAAGAAAAGAGTTGAGAAACCATTAACTCCAATTAAACTATTAGGTTTAATTTTAAAAACTGAATGTTTGATTTCTTCATAGGAAACTTGCTTGATGAGGCTGTCAGATTGAGAGTCAGAGATAGCTAGAAGGAGAATATTATTCAGAGGAGACAAGTCAGAGGGAGAGACAAAATGATCAGCCAACAAAAAGGGATAATAATTGCGAAAAGCATCCATAACATCAAGAAAAGGGGAAATAAGGATACCATATTGATCCTTTAGGGAATGGAAAATTGAGCTAGATCATTTGAGAATGAGAGAGGAATGAAAAACTTTAGTGTTCATATCACTATCTTTGCCCCAAAGGTCCTTATTTTTTTTCTTAATCATAGAAAGCTCAGTTCAATTGTAGAAATCCATTGAGTAGACATGGAGATATCCTTATCAACAAATGGAATATTTGTGGGATTAGCCCGTTGAACTTGCAGAGAGTGCAGCTCTTCTCTAATCTTGTTTGACAACAAGTTTTCTCTACCAAATTTATTATTAGACCAATCATTTAGCATTATTTTTTGTAGTTTTTAATTTCCTTTGAAGAATGAATATAGGAATACCAAAGATAGGAGAGCTCCAAACCTGTGTGACAAGAGGCATACAATCATTATATTTAGTCCAAATATTAAAAAAATTAAAAGAAGAAGGTCCTTTAGTGTTTAACACGCCCCATGATAAGATGATAGGAAATGTGATCGGATAGAACAGGAGAAGGAAATGGGATATGAGGTTAGGTCAGATAGAGAAAGCAGAAGAATTTATATAGGATATATCAAGTTTGTAGAAAATTCTGTTAACCCATCTACTACAATTATTCCAAGTGAAAAATGAGCTAGATTTTTGAATTCGAAAGAGATTAGCTTGTATAATTGCCTCATTAGGATGAGTAATATCAAAGATCATAAGAGGATTACCACCAGATTTTTACGAGTAAGATTGCATACTATTAAAATCACCCAAGCACAACCAAGACAAGTTAGAATTATGCAAGGAAGGGAGGATATCACTTCAACACAGTATTTAATTGTACCTTTATTAGTATCTTCCCTTATGCTTTTGTAATACCACTTCTCTCGGTATTAAAAGATTCAGCCAACCCAATTGGTTTAATAGTAAAATCAGCGGTGACAACGATTACTTTTCATATACCCTTAGAACTCTATGCTATGATAAAAGAGTAAATGTAATATTTCTCGAATTTTGATATATGAACGTACCATCTCGAAGTGTAGTTGAATAGGATGATCATTCTTTATTATAACTCTCCACCAAGAGATATTGCAGCGGTAACTATTGGGATAATTTTCGCTCCAATACTGCAATTATTAATATTTCATATAAAAAATTATCAGCTAACAACTGTTTTTATCACTTTTATAAAAATAAAAATTATATAAAATTATGTGACTAACAGCATGTGAGTGTGTGTGTATGTGTGTATATATTATGAATGCGTGTCTCTGTATATGTATGTATGTGTGTGTGAACACAAATTTAAGGCCAATTGTTCATATTCGATTTGTAATATGTTTATCCTATATGGCTAATAATTTCTATTTAATCATTGCTGATGTCTTTTTCACTAACTTAAAACAAAAACTCCAAAGAACACTCAATTTTCATAGATATAGAAAAAAATAAGGGAATAATAGTCTAATGGAATAAAGTAGTACAACAAAGAATACCCTATGAACTTGGATACAATACCATCTCCTTCATCTCTACAAATTTTAGATTTTATTCAGCTTATCATGAATACGCCAATACATGAGATTATAACTTTTGTTTATTTGTTTCAGAAAGCTCAAACTTCATCATTAACACCTTGAAATCAATCGCATTTATTTTCATTTAATTCCAAACGTCTCTTATAGAAGCATTTAGCTCTCTATAGTTGTGATTTTCAATCATTTGTGCCTCAAGCTTGCCCTTTTTCTCAAGTGATTCAACGAAATTCTTAAGATAAGTGATGTTGTTATCCCATTTATTCCCTTTCCTTAAACATAACATCATTATTTCTCCCAACAACCTTGTTGTTTTATAGTTTGTTGTCAAGCTGTCACTGACTAACGTTATAAAATTAAACACCATTTGGATCCATAATTAAAGTATTGACTGAATTTGTTCTTGTTATTCCACGGTACCGTTGTTAAAGTCTCATATAAGCAAATAAATCGAACAAGTTGTCACAAATGATCGCGATTGTACTATTTTTAAAAATGTAGTTGAATTAAATAAAAAATCAAACATAACCTTCAATACACATGCACATACATATATGTATGTACGCATGTGTATATTTCTTCAAGAGTACCAAAAGTAAATTGTGAAAATAAACATGCTCGGAAACATTTGTATTGTGGATACTTTATACTCTATTTTTTCAAATACAAGTCTTTTTAGAATAGTCTATTTTGATTTTTCAAGTGTTCATGAGAGAATTACATTTAACATTTAAGTTGAGAAACGTAAATAAAAATTTAGATCGCATGTTTTTGCCTTTGTTTTTTCTATTATATTTCAGTACCCAGATTCATATATGTTAATTTTTACAAAAATTCATATCATGTATGTCCAAAATATATTCCTCTTTTATATAAAAGACCTCCATCATGGTACATAGTTAGAGAGTAAGATTCCATGAAAGAACTGGTTGTAGGAAATTTAAAGAGGAAAAAACATGTAAACTTAGTTGCAATTAACTAAGTTTACATAAAATTGATTGCTAATAAAATATTAGGTCTAAAAAATGCAAAAAGATTACCCACTTAAAGAAAAAAAACTAATTGCGCACCAATCTAGAATATAAATTTTGCAACAAATTCATCAAATAAGCATCCCCATTCACATGTGCATAAGAAAGAAATAGAACCTTAACAAAAAAAACCTTCAAACAATATTGATATGCACAGAGCCTATTATCAGGTAAATTGCAACAACGGAGAAGTATTAAATAGGTTGAGAGGAAGAAGACGTAGAAAAAATGAAGAAGAAAACTTATCCAGCCATATCCTTTTCTTTCCTTTCACGGTGTATATAAAGATGTACACCATTCATGAATAATAACTTTGTAGGGCTGCATAACAACTTTGTATAGCTGACAGTCTATAATTTGCTAGATATTCTTAACCATACTTTTTATAACAGAAATATTAATAAAAAGATAAAGTTTTTTTCGCCCGCTAGCTCTACATATTCAACCTTTACTTCATGTAGCGGCTAGGCAATACAGTGGTCTTTTAGGCCTTGCATATGCAAAATTTGGGCACCTATTTACATGCACGGTTGATGTGAATGGAGCAACAGTTGTTCAAGGCGTATCAGTATCCCCTCCAAGAAGACCAACCTTATCCTCAAGGTTTGTAACGCCCGGTGGTAAAGGGTTTGGCAAGGTATGTTGCGGGTTGGGACAAAACTTGAGCATGAAAATGTGGAAAACCGGATGAGTGTGGGCATCGGCAGGTAAAAGCGGCTTATAGGCGACCGGGCTAACGCCATCCACAATTTGGAATGGTCCAAAATATTTTTTGGACAATTTGTGTTGGTGTTGACGGTTGGAAAGTTGATGGTATAGTTGAATCTTCACGAAAACCTATGAACCGACCGAAAATTCTCTGTCTTGCCGATGTTGATCCGCATGGCTTTTCATTCTAGATTAGGCTCGTTGCAAGTTTAGTTTAAGTGCTTCAAGATGTTGGTCTCTTCCTTATGCCCAGTCTTCAGCCTCTTGAAGTTGAGTGTTTCCTGTGAGGTAGTCGGAGATAATGAGCGGCGGGCGTCCATAAACGGCTTGGTACGGTGACATGCCGATGGTGGAATGTTCGCCAGTGTTATACCAATATTTGGCACATTGAAGGTATTTAGCCCATTTTGAAAGTTGGTCATCGCATATCGCTCTCAAGTAAGTTTTCAAGCAACGATTCACAATTTCCGTTTGACCGTCACTTTGGAGATGATAAGCGCTACTCATCTCGAGAGTCATACCATAAAGAAAGAAAATCTCTCTCCAGAATTGACTTATGAAGGCCCGATCTCGATCAAAAACTGTGGACTTAGGGAAACCATGAAAGCAGACACATTCGTGCACAAAATAAAAAGCTAGTTGTGTGGCATTTATGGAAATCGAAAGTGTGCAAAAATGAGCATATTTGGAGAGAAGATCGACGATGACCCATATGCCTTTTTTTTCCAAAAGACGGTGGGAGGTGTGTGATGAAATCCATCGATATATCTTCACATATACGACGTGGGATGGGCAAGGGGTGGAGAAGCCCCTTCGTTGGTGTATTCTCAAGTTTAGCTTGAAGGAAGATTGAACATTGACCTACATAGTCACGGACGGATTGAAGCAAGTTAGGCCAATAAAAATTGCTGGAAATTCTTGTAGCAGTCGCTTTAACTCCAAAATGTCCTCCAATCGGCGAAGAGTGGAAGGCTTCGATGATGTCATGCCATAGTGTTGGGTCGTGGGGAATGAAAAATCGATTGACCTTAAGTAGTAACCCATCTCGATGCACAATACCAACTGAAGCATTGCTTGCTGTTTGGTGGCTACTAGAAGGTGTTGGGCCATACGGTCATTCTGTAGAGCACTTCGTATGCATGATGTAAAGTCCATCATTGGAACAAAAAATACAGCCACTGAAGCCTCCGAGGTCCAACGAGAGAGCCCATCAGCTACACTATTTTCCCGTCCAGGCTGAAAACGAATAACAAAATCAAAGCCAAGGTGTTTGGATAACCATTTTTGTTGTTCCAGAGTTTGTATTGTTTGGGTGAGGAGCTATCGCAAGCTCTGATGATCGGTAGGGATACTGAACTGGCAGCCCAATAGATAGTGGAGCCATTTGTGGACAACAGAGGTAATTGCATACATTTCTCGTGCATATGCTGATGCGGTTTGGAGGCGTGGAGGAAGCCGTTGGCTGTGAAATGCTATTCGATGGCGTGACTAGGAGAGAGCAGCCCCACAAGTTGAGGCAAAGGTATCAGTTTAAATGTCAAAGGGGTTGGAGAATCTGGAAGGGCTGGAGGTGATGATAGCTTTGAGATGAAGAAATGTTCGCTAGGCTTGAATAGTCCACTGAAATGATTCATTCTTTTTTAATAGTTCTTTAATAGGACTTACAATATGAGCATATCCTTTTCTAAACTGCATGTAATAGCCGGTGAGTCCAAGGAAACCACGGATTACTATCGCATTGGATGGGGTTAGCCAAGAAATGATTGCTTCAATTTTAGATGGGTCGACTTGGACGCCTTATGTGAGATTATTTGACCCAAATAGTATAAGTCGGTTTAGCCAAAGATGCATTTCTTCTCATTAGCAAAGAATTGGTGTGACGTCAAAATGTGAAGAGTAACCCATAAGTGGTGGAGAGGCGATTCCCATGATCTACTATAAACAAGAATATCTTCGAAAATTACAAGTATAAATTTTCAATGATAAGGGCGAAAAATATCATTCACGATGGCTTGAAATGTAGAGGGGCGTTGGTAAGACCGAAGGGCATGACGAGAAATTCATAATGCCCGTCTTGTGTTCGAAATGCAGCCTTTGGGATATTGGTGGGTGGACGCAGATTTGAAAGTAGCCACTATGTAAGTCCAATTTAGAAAATTAAGTAGAGCCATGCAATTCATCAAGTAGTTCATCGACGTTTGGAATTGTAAATCGGTCTTCGATTGTGATTGCATTTAAGGCCCTATAGTCAACGCAAAAGCGCCATGAACCATGTAACAACCCGTATATTTTACGATTGAATATTTAAATATTTTATTTAAAATAATTCATCGTTAGTCGGATTATTGTCCAAAAAGATACTTTTTGCAAATAGTCGAATTAGGACTCGAGACCACCCCCATTGAGTTCAAAACGATGTTTGCGACCTTTTTGAGTATGAACTTCGATATGTTTGGAGTTAGTAGAATTTTGCTACTTTTCACTTAGGGCTTTGGGTTGGATTTTAGCCCATTAACCCCACTTATCCACCTAGCCCCAACCCTCTTGTCTTCATTCCTTCATAATTTTTTTAATACTCAAGCTTTAGCATCAATGGAGAGGGGAATGGGAGATTAAAACTCCAAGCCCTAATTATCTTTGCAAAATCCAAGCTTTAACTCCAAGTTCATAGAATAAGCTTTGGTAAGCCCTCTCTTCTTCTTCTCCAACTCATTCTCTTACTAATTTCAGAAATTCCTAAACCTAATTTAGGAAATGTTTCTCTTTTAAACTTAGATTCAAGCTTCTTGGCTTAGAATTGAAGAGTGATTGTTCTTGCCTTGCTCTATAGCTTCTTCTTCCTTATTTTTGTGCAAAAGGTGAGATTTTTATCTCACATCTTGGTCTATAACTATCTTTGATTGTTAGGTATGAATTCCTAACACTTATTCATGTGCATTTGCTTTTGGTTTGGATTGAATTGGTGAATATTCCAATTTTTGGTGTTTTGAAGTCAAATCTTCAAAAATCCTAACTTTGATGTTTAAACATGTTTTTGGTGATGCATTGAACAACCTATAGGGCCGGGTTGCTGATTGGCATAAACCCCTAGCGCTATTGCTCATTCGATTGCAATTTGGGAGAGTCTGCTCTTCATTGAATAGGCTGAAAAACAACCTAGCACCCAGTAAGTCGACTGACCAATTGCAATCAGTTGACTGGCTGTAGCCAATAATGGCTTTGGGGGCTGTTTACAGAGACAAGGAGTCTCTGTTTCCTGCAATCAGTCGACTGACTGCAGGAAATTAAATTTTCAGATTTCTGGATCAATCGACTGGCCAATTGCAGTCAGTCGACTGACCTGCTTTTATTTGCCTATTTAGCCTATTTTGTGTTAATTTCCAATTTCTATCGATTCGTGGTTTTCCGATTTGTTGTTATCATTTATTGCCGACCTTGATGACTTCTATTATGGATTTTTGGGTATATCCATTTTTGATGGATTTGAAATCGATTTCTTTGGATTTAATTCACGTCTTTGAACGTGAAATTTTGGTGATTGATTGTTTCTACAATCATTTTTGTGCTTTGTCACTTTAAAATACAAAGGTTTCTATACTAGTAGTAAATATTCAAACTCTTTCACAAAGATGATTTCAACTCTATTTTCAATACAAAGCTCATTTATTAAAACCTTCCAATCTATTAGTATATACAAACCTTTACCTCACCCGTACGAGAAATCTAATTAAACGGCTTAGTAAAACAAGTGGTATGAAACGCTTGCGTTTACTTCGTCGGTTAATTCTTGGACTTGTTCGATTGAATCTCTTGTGACAATTTTCGAGTGTAGATCTAAAATTTGGTCGTAAATATTTAAGTTAAGCCAGTGGTTAAGGGACATGAAGCTAAACTCATATATTTACTATCTTAGTGTAATTGACACTTAACCTCGAGTGGAAGTCTACAATTTGTTCGTAAATAATTAAGTTAAGCCAGTGGTTATGGGACATGAAGCTAAACTCATTTATTTACTAGCTTAGTATAATTTACACTAATCGATCAATGATGATCATTTTGTGATTTAGACTAGCAATGTGTGATGTCTCTTTGTCTGTGAAGGAGATTAAACCCCGTTCTTAGTGGAGCTTCGGCTTGGTGGGGTAGTGACCCCTAGTCTTCGGACCGTTTTAGTGAAACTTTGGCTCAAAAGTCTTCGGATCGTTTTAGTGGAGCTTCGGCTCAAAGGTCTTCAGGCCGTTTTAGTGGAGCTTCGGTTCAAAAATTAATGGTTAGCAACCATGGAATATCATTCTGTTTTGTGATACACTTGTTGGTGAACTTTCATGCTCTCGTTCTGTGATAGGCCTCTTTCCCCTTTTTTGTGATTTCTGGATTTCTAGTGATGATTTCTAGAATTTGTGTTTTCACCAATTTTTGTGATTTACATTGACAAGTTTTTATCAATATTTGTGCATCGGTGAATTTGTGTGTCATTAACTTTTGTGATTGGCATTGATGTAATTGTCAATATTTATGGTTTGGTGAATAAAATAAAGAGTATGACATTCTTTTGATCTTTGAGAAGATTCTTGTGATACTGATTAATCTTTGGTTGATTTTCAATTACATACTTATTACAGTATGGCTTTATGGTTATCATACGTTTTTGTCATATCTCTTATTTTATATCATTTTATCTGATATTTATAGCTAGACTGATCCGTTTATTATTTTATTGTTAAAAAATACTCGGGTCAGACCGAGATGTTACAAGTGCTTCTGCTTGACTCCTCATCTGGGGTTATTATCCCGACTTTTGGCTAACTACTTAGATTAGTAGTTTTTGGTTGTATACATTTGAGAAAGAGACTCCTTAATGTATATATATTATTTTATCTATCACTTGTATCCATACTTTCGTGTTATTGTGGTCCTTTTGACCACTAATCTGATGTACACTTTCATGTGTTATATTCATATCTATTTCCACCTTTGTGATATGGATATCCGTGACTGATTTGTGTTATGTTTATTTCTATATTTGTTTTCGATGATATCATAGCCACTATGTAGTAGCTTTGAGTTTGTATCGGCATGTCGGATTTCCTCTTGAAATGAAATGCATGTTATACTATCTGACATATCGGTGCTCGCACAAAGCAATTACATGGATGGTCGCTCCTCAACAGCCTTATTCTTTCGCGCTAGTTGACGGCATTACTCCGTAGTGTCCTTGGCTAGCGTGGGTATAGAGGTGGGGCGTCACAGCTTGGTATCAAAGCAAACTTCAAAACAATATAGAATAATCTAGCAAGGATCATTGTCCTAAGTCTTTCTTAGGAGTCGTGCCTTAGGATTTTATCCGAGTCTTAGGACCCATTCTATCCTATTTTCTTTTATGATGCCTTGTTTTATCAATCATGGTTGTTTGATATTCATTCTGAGAATAACCTTTTTCTTCTTCTTTCTTTCTTTCTTAAAGAAGAAGAGATGGTTATTTCTGGCAGTCCTAGCGCTGGTCAATCCAGTAGTCCTTCTCTGGATGGCGTATTCATGTCTGTCCAACAACTTTTGGATCTTATAAAGAATCAAAGGTTTATCTGTGCTTTGAGTAAGAACCCCATTATGGTTTTACCTCTGAAACTTGAAGTTCCTTTCAATCAGCTTGTGGATATCACTCTTCGACATGAAGAGGCTGATAAAGGAATTGATGGTGATATTGGGATTTTCAAGAAGAGACATATTAAGTTCAAGAGCCCTAATCCCAATAAGAAAGTGAAGCAAATTACTTCGGTAGCAAAGACTCCAATTCCTTATCGTGGAGGATGCTACAATTGTAATTCTATGGATCATTATGTAATTAAGTGTCCGAAACCCATTAGTTGTCGCTATTGCAAAAATCCGGGTCATCTTTTATCTACATGTCCCAAACTTTCGAGCAAAAGGGAGGGAAAGTTGAAAGTTGTGCAAGCCCCTTGTGACACTTCTCTTGGTCAAGGTATTTTTCATTCTATCCTTGATGGAATTATTGTGTTTTGTGATCATCCTATTCGAGTTCTTTTTCATACGGGCGCGTCCCATTCTATTGTATCGAAAGAACTTGTTGATTCTTTTTCTTTGAAACATATTGGGCTCGATGACTTCTTTGAGAATTGTGAGGCCGGTTGGTGGATCTACAACACTCAATTTGCTTTGTTTTGATGTCGAGATTATTTTATGTGATTTTTTCTTTCCGAGCCGATTTGCATGATATGCGTTACTTAGGCTTCGGAATTGATTTGTGTGAAAGGATTGACTTAATCATTATAAAGCCCATATCCTATTTTCCGAGTGGACTATTCATCCTCAACATTTTCAATCCGTTATGCAGATTTCTATTTTTCTTAATGATTTCAATGCCAATTTGATGACATCATTTTATTCTTTAAGCTCACATGTTGGGTGAAGTGTTATTTCTCTCATTTGGGTAGTTGTGAATTTTCTGGTATTTTTGAGCTTGTCTTATGAATATCACCGAAGCAATCTTTTGAGTGGTTTTAAGGTCTTTTCAGCCCGACCTTGCCACCGATTTTCATTAGTTACGATTGAGGAAGTTAGCATTCCACTTACCGCATTCGTACTCGTTATGATTCTTATGAATGACTTATTATGTCATTCAGTTGTCCACCTTATTTCGTCCATTTTATGAATCTAATTCGACGAATATCTTGATGACTCCATTCTTGTATTTATTGATTTTGGATGAAAACAAAATTTAAAATTTTGCAAATCTTTTTCATAAGATTATTTATTTATAAGTATAATTAGATTTTGTTATTAAAACGTACAAAGAATATTCGTAAAGTTTTTAAGAGATATTTTTATCATATAGAAGATGATTTGGTGATTGTATTGCCCATTGAGTGCTTTAAGAATTCTGGTCGATGCACTTGATTAACGTTATCGATAGGAATTTCTTAAACGCTTTGATGTGACAGTCGGACACAATAAATTGACTTGTAAAATGTAATTTTTTCTAGAAAAATGATTACATAAAGTTAGTTATACTTTTTGAAAGTTTTAGCTTTTTAGGAAAGAGGACCATTTAAAAGAACTCTTTTTCGATACTCCTATTCTTGTGATTCCTGAAGAGAACGTGTTATTGCTTATGCTTTTAGGCAATTGAAGCCAGCCGAGACTAGATATGTCACTCATGATTTAGAGCTCGCGGCTATTGTATTTGCCCTTCGAATTTGGCGTCATTATCTCTTGGGAGAGAAATTTGTTCTCTATACCGATCATAAATCTTTAAAGTATTTATTTTCTCAAAAGGAACTTAATTTGCATCAACAACGTTGGCTCGTGTTCCTTGCATCTTATGATCTTGATATTCTTTATACTTCCGGAAAGGGAAATCGTGTTGTCGATGCACTTAGTCGTAAGCAACAAGCGGTTGTTTCTATAATGATATCCGAATGGAATGATCTCGAGGCTTTATCCACTTGTGAGATTCGAGATCGTGAACCCGATTTATTTTCATCTCTTGTTTTATGTAGCCTTGAGGCTCATCCTTCTCTTCTAGACCGCATTCTAGATGCTCAAAAGCTAGATCCCGAATTGGCTCTTCTTCGCCAAAGTTTTAGTGATAAAATTGATATTAAAGGTTTGAAATAACTTGATATTGATTCTCGTGGCGGCATTCAAAAAAAAATTGGTAGACTTATCGTACCAAATATTAGTAATCTCGATAAAGATATTTTAGAAGATTCTCATCGTTCTAACCTTGCCATTCATCTCGGTAGTAGTAAAATATACGCGAATATGAAGCAACTCTATTATTGGGATGGAATGAAATCTGATATTGCTAACTTTGTAAAGTGTTGCATGACTTGCCAACTTGTCAAGGCCGAGCATCAAAGGCCCGATGGGTTAATGCAACCTTTAGAAATTCCAATATGGAAGTGGGATCAAATTTCCATGAATTTTATTGACGTCCTTCCCTGTTCTCGTTCTCGTCATGATATCTTATAGGTGATAGTTGATAGACTTACTAAATCCGCCCATTTTATTCCCGTTCGGTCTAATCGGACCGTTCCTCTTTTGGCCAAACTCTTTATCAAAGAAATTGTTAAATTGCATGGAGTTCCTACTTCTATTGTTAGCAATCGTGATCCATTATTTACTAGTGGATTTTGAAAGAGTCTTCAAAAAGCTTTGGGAACGAAGCTTAATTTTAGCACCGTTTATCATCCTCAGTCCGATGGACAAACCGAGCGTGTGAATCAAACTCTTGAAGATCTTCTTCGTACATGTGTTCTTGATTTTGGTGGAAGTTGGAAAGATCATATTTCTCTTGTTGAGTTTTCCTATAATAATAGCTTCCAATCTACTATTGGGATGACACCTTTTGAGGCACTCTATGGAAGGCCATGCCGATCTTCTTCTTGTTGGCTTGAGGCCGGTGAGAAGCTGGTTTTAGGTCCAGATTTTATTCGTGATTCCACAGAAAAATGGACCTTATTCGTCATAGGATGAAAGAAGCTCAAAGTAGGCAAAAATCCTATGCCGATAACCGAAGAAGGAAATTAGAATTTTCTGTGGAAGATTTTGTGTTTGTTCGTGTTTCACCTATGATGGGTGTTGTGCGTTTCAGTCGATCGAGAAAGTTAGCACCTCGATATATTAGTCCATTTCTCGTCATCGAACGTATTAGTTCCGTGGCTTATCGCCTTTTATTACTGGCTCAGTTTTCTGCTATTCATGACGTGTTTCACGTTTCTCAACTACGGAAATGCCTTCGAGATTCCGATTCTATTCTTGAGCCCGGTATTGTAGAAGAAATTGAGGTTTCACCTAATTTGACTTATGAGCAACATCCTATTCGTATCATTGCTTCGGAGATTAAATGTCTTTGCAATAAAAATGTTCCTCTTGTGAAAGTTCAATGGCCCTCAAATCCTAAGGATTTCTCTTGGGAATCTAGAGAATTCATCGAGCGAACACATCCGGACTTACTCTCTCGTGCTCTTTGAGGTGAACTTCTTATTTTGAAAATTTCTTCTTTTTGTGTTGATATGCTCTTATGGTTGTTACTTTTTGTTCATTTATTCCTTAAGATTGCGAGGACGCAATTTCTTTAAGGAGGGGAGTCTGTAACAACCAGCATATTTTACATTGAATATTTAAATATTTTATTTAAAATAATTCATCGTTAGTCGGATTATTGTCCGAAAAGCTACTTTTTACAAACAGTTGAATTCGGACTCGAGACCACCCCCATTGAGTTCAAAATGACGTTTGCAACCTTTTTGAGTATAAACTTCGATGTGTTTGGAGTTAGTAGAATTTTGCTACTTTTCTTAGGGGTTTGGGTTGGGTTTTAGCCCATTAACCCTACTTATCAACCTAGCCCCAACCCTCTTCTCTTCATTCCTTCATAATTTTCCTAATACTCAAGCTTTAGCATCAATGGAGAGGGGAATGGAAATTAAAACTCCAAGCCCTAATTATCTTTGCAAAATCCAAGCTTTAACTCCAAATTCATAGAAGAAGCTTTGGTAAACCCTCTCTTCTTCTTCTCCAACTTATTCTCTTAACAATTTCAGAAATTCCTAAACCTAATTTAGGAAATTTTTTTCTTTTAAGCTTAGATTCAAGCTACTTGGGTTAGAATTGAAGAGTGATTGTTCTTGCCTTGCTCTATAGCTTATTCTTCCTTGTTTTTGTGCAAAAGGTGAGATTTTTATCTCACGTCTATGTTTATAACTATCTTTGATTGTTGGGTATGAATTTCTAACACTTATTCATGTGCATTTGCTTTTGGTTTGGATTGAATTAGTGAATATTCCAATTTCTGGTGTTTTGAAGTCAAATCTTCAAAAATCCTAACTTTGATGTTTAACCATGTTTTTGGTGATGCATTTAAGAGATTATAGGACCGGGTTGCTGATTGGCGTAAACCCCTAACGCCATTGCTCATTCGATTGCAATTCGGGAGAGTTTTCTCTTCATTGAATAGGCTGAAAAATAGCCCAGCACCCAGGGGTTGTTTATAGAGACAGGGAGTCTCTGTTTCCTGCAATCAATCGACTGGCTCCTATAATCAGTCGACTGACTGCAGGAAACGAAATTTCTAGGTTTCTGGATCAGTCGACTGGCCAATTACAGTCAATCGACTAACCTGCTTCTATTTGCCTATTTAGCCTATTTTGTGTTAATTTCCAATTTCTATCGATTCGTGGTTTTCTGATTTGTTGTTATGATTTATTATCGACCTTGATGACTTCTATTATGGAATTTTTAGGTATATCCATTTTTGATGGATTTGGAATCGATATCTTTGGATTTAATTCACTTCTTTGAACGTGAAATTTTGGTGATTGATTGTTTGTACAATCATTTTTGTGCTTTGTCACTTTAAAATACAAAGGTTTCTATACTGGTAGTAAATATTCAAACTCTTTCACAAAGACAATTTCAACTCTATTTTCAATACAAAGCTCATTTATTAAAACCATTTTCCAATCTATTAGTATATACAAACCTTTACCTCACCCGTATGAGAAATCTAATTAAACGGCTTAGCAAAACAAGTGGTATGAAACGCTTGCGTTTACTTCGTCGGTTAATTCTTGGACTTGTTCGATCGAATCTCTTGTGACAATTTTCGAGTGGAGATTTACAATTTGTTCGTAAATATTTAAGTTAAGCCAGTGGTTATGGGACATGAAGCTAAACTCATATATTTACTAGCTTAGTGTAATTGACACTTAACCTCGAGTGGAAGTCTACAATTTGTTTGTAAATAATTAAGTTAAGCCAGTGGTTATGGGACATGAAGCTAAACTCATTTATTTACTAGCTTAGTGTGATTTACATTTATCGATCAATGATGATCATTTTGTGATTTAGACTAGCAATGTGCGATGTCTCTTTGTCTGTGAGGGAGACTAAACCCCGTTTTTAGTGGAGCTTCGCTTGGTGGGGTAGCGATCCATGGTCTTTGGACCGTTTTAGTGGAACTTCGGCTCAAAGGTCTTCGGATCATTTTAGTGGAGCTTCGGCTCAAAGGTCTTCGGGCCGTTTTAGTGGAGCTTCGGTTCAAAAATTAATGGTTAGCAAATATGGAATAGCATTCCGTTTTGTGATACACGTGTTGGTGAGTTTCCATGCTCCCGTTCTGTGATAGGCCTCTTTCCCCTTTTTTGTGATTTCTGGATTTCCACTGATGATTTCTAGAATTTGTGTTTTCACCAATTTTCGTGATTTACATTGATAAGTTTTATCAATATTTGTGCATTGGTGAATTTGTGTGCCATAACTTTTGTGATTGGCATTGATATAATTGCCAATATTTATGGTTTGGTGAATAAAAATAAAGAGTGACATTCTTTTTTATCTTTGAGAAGATTCTTGTGATATTGATTAATCTCTAATTGATTTTCAATTACATACTTATCACAATATGACTTTATGGTTATCATACGTTTTTGTCATATCTCTTATTTTATATCATTTCATCTGATATTTATAGTTAGACTGATCTGTTTATTATTTTCTTATTAAATAATACTCGGGTCAGACCAAGATGTTACAGGTGCTTCTGCTTGACTTCTCATCTGGGATTATTATCCTGACTTTTGGCTAACTACTTAGATTAGTAGTTTTTGGTTGTATACATTTGAGTTATAGACTCCATGATGTATACTTATTCTTTTGTGTAGCACTTGTAACTGTTCCTTTGGGATATTGTGGATCTTGTTAGACCCCTACTATGATATACACTTTTATATGTAATATTCATATATGTTTCCACCTTTAAGATATGAACTTCTGTGACTGATTTGTGTTATGATATTTCTATATTTGTTTCCGAAGATTACATATAGCCACTATGTAGTAGCTTTGTGTTTGTGTCGGTATGTCGGATTTCCTCTTGAGATGAAAAGTTATATTTTTATCTGGCATATCGGTACTCGTACAAAGCAGTTACACGGATGGTCGCTCCTCAACTGCCTTATTCTCCGTGCTAGTTGACGGCATTACTCCGTAATGTTCTTGGCTAGCGTGGGTATAGAGGTGGGGTGTTTCAAACCATCCTTCTTTTTTACAAGAAGTACAAGCGAGGAGAATGGGCTTGTGGATGGTTGGATTATGTTGGAGGTGAGCATATCTCAGATTTGTGATTCAGTCTCATTTTTTTGAAAGTATGGGTAACGATAGGGGGACGGACATCGACGGGTTAGGAGTTTGTGCGGTGAGTAATTTGGTGGTCGCGGTCACGGTGCGGTAGAAGGGTTGTTGGTTTAAGAAAAAGTAAAGGGTATTGGTTTAGAAGTATTTGAATATGAGGGTGTATGGTAGGTTGATTGGAAGTGGAATGTGGGTGTTTGTCAGTAGCCAAATCCAAATAAAAGTAGGAGTTGAAAGTAGTAGTGGATTACAACCTTCTAATCTGTTAAAGAGAAATTTAACATGGGCTTGAATTGGCATCTTCGACCGTTAATAGAACTAATTGCCCTTGATGATTGAATTGCATAGTGAATTTTTTTTTGATCAATAGTAACTATTCCAAGACTTTGTAACCAATCCACACCAAAAACAGCATCTGCACCTGAGATCGGCAATAAAAAGAAATTTACAACAAATTTGTGTCCCACTATCCCAACCAACACCCGTCGAAAAATTCATAGACATCGAAGTTTCTTGCCATTGCGGACGACAACTTGGAAGTCGTGTGTATTCTCGATTTGGAGGCTCAAGAAGCAGGCTGCCTTAGAGTGGATGTAATCGTGCGTGCTTCCCGAATCCATAGGGATCGAAATGAATTTATTGTTGATGAGAGAAGGTGGATGGATTGACTTTGGATTTGAGGAGCCGACTAAGGCACGGAAGGGGATCGCCGATTCATTGCTTGGAGGACTATCTAAAACATCTAGATCTGGTGGGTCTGGAACATCATCTGGTAAGAATAGCAGTGCATGTATCTTGGCACATTTATAGCTGACAGAATACTTCTCGTCACAGTGATAACAAAGGCCTTGCGCTTTACGATTTTGGAGCTCGTTTTGGGATAGTTTCTTGATTGGGTATGGAATATCAATTGTTTGTGTAGGCGGGGTGTAGGTGGGAGAGACGATAATGAAGGCTGGTTTCTAGAGAAGGTGGGTCGGTTGAAAAATTGTTTCATATCATTGTGCTTAGTCTCGATTAATTTTCCAAGAGCGATGGTAACGTTAATGATGGTAGGCTGGAGGGGTAACACATCATTCCTAATTTGGGGTTTTAGGCCGGACATGAAGCATTATGGAATGGCGTCGGGAGGAAGGTTGGTGATTCGATTAGATAGTGTTTCGAAGCGGGATTGGTAGTCTTCGACGGATGTCGTTTGACGAAGCTTGAAAAGGATTGATTGTGGACAAATGAAGGGGTGGGGTGGGCCGAAACGATTTTCGATGGAATGGGTAAGAGATGGCCAAGAGGAGAGTTGGTTGTTGTTATACATCCATTGGAACCAAGTCAAAGCTTGGCCACACATATAAAAGCTTGCTAGTTCTCTATGATCTTCATTGGGATTGGAGTGGTATTTGAAAAATCATTCGGCTTGGAAGATCCAATTGAATGGATTGGATCCATCAAATTATTTTAGTTCGCATTTGGGTGAGCGAAGATGGATAGGAGTTGGAATTTGGTGTGTGTTGATTGGAGTTGTTAATAATGGAGGAGAAGGTGGTGGTTGTCGAGTATATGGTGGTGGAGGTATTTTTGAGCCTGCAGTAGTCATGGAAGAGGGAGGTGGCAGAATTATGGGGGTTATGGTGGTGGAGGAGAACTTGGCGGACAGATCGGCTATAGCTTGAGTCAGGTTCTGGATAGCAGATTTAATATCGGGTATGTCGGCAATAGCGGTGTCTTGTTTGGATAGATGGTATTGATGGAATTAATGGCATTTTGTTGGGTGGTGAGTTGGGAGGCGATGTTGTCGAGACGAGTCATGTTGAAAGTGGAGAGGAGGAGTATGGATTAGTGAAAGCACCAATTTGATACGCACAGAGCCTGTTATCATGCAAATTGCAACAACAGAGAAGTATTAGAAAGGTTGAGAGGAAGAAGACATAGAAAAAATGGAGAAGAAAACTTATCCATCCATATCCTTTTCTTTCCTTTCACAGTTTATGTAAAGATGTACACCATTCATGCATAACAATATCATACAGCTGCATAACAACTTTGTATAGCCGGTAGCCTATAATTTGCTAGATATTCTTTACCATACTTTTTATAATAGAAATATTAATAAAAAGATAAAGTTTGTTATGCCCACTAGCTCTGCATATTCATCCTTTACTTCCTGTAGCGGCTAGGCAGTGTAGTGGTCCTTCTAGGCCTTGCATGTGCAATATTTGGGCAGCTATTTGCATGCATGGTTGATGTGAATAGAGTAACAATTGTTGAAGGCCTATCAGTATAAATTTTAATGTAGTGAAGTCTTTACCATACTAATTGCGCACCAATCCAAAATATAAATTTTGAAACAAATTCATCCAAAAAGCAGCCCCTTTCACATGTGCTTAAGAAAGAAATAGATTCTTAACAAAAAAACCTTCAAACAGTATAGTTTTATTTAGGTAGTGCAACCATATTGATA
This sequence comes from Allium cepa, assembly GCA_030765085.1. Taxonomy (NCBI): domain Eukaryota; kingdom Viridiplantae; phylum Streptophyta; class Magnoliopsida; order Asparagales; family Amaryllidaceae; genus Allium; species Allium cepa. Next base: position 773,881,268 of record CM060935.1, read on the forward strand.
TTCATGCTGCTTAAAGCAACCACTAGCATAGTTCAATGACGTAGTAGAAGAAAGAAAAAAAAGTTGTAAAGGACCTTAAAAGTCAAAATATTCATAGCCATTACTTCTTGAAATTTTATTATAGTGAAGTCATTTCACACCACCTAAAATTTTAAGTTTACTTTTATATCTTGTGCATAGTGGTGCTGACGTTAGATATTGGAAGCTAGTCAAAAAAGGATAACATGTAGATGCACTTCTGTTTAAATATACACAAATGCAAAACAAATTATAGACCTAAAATCTAAATATACAAAGAAATCTAACTTAGACAAATCACTTAGTATAGTAGGAGAAGGAAAAAGTATTAGCACATGCAGACATGGATAATGACAAAATTTTATGAGCTGGGTGATTAAGAAATTGACTGATTAAGAAACAATGACACCACTGCAAATAATATAAAAAATATAATAATATAAGGTACCTACAAATAATGATTGTTCCATATCAGCTTCAGCGTAAGAGTAAAGAATATTGCAGAAATAAATGTTCCTCACCTTACTTAGCATTTGGAAAATAATTAATATATCAAATCCTAAGTTTTATCATCATACACATGGCATCTGTATCTTATATTAATCTGCATAAGCAGCGTAAAACTTGCCATACATTAGGCATTATTGAAACTAAACATTATTAGTACAATGTTTGAGAAACCAAACCTCGACCCGTTACTAAAAACCAAATGTTTAATATGATAACAATAAACAAAGCATATAACATAAAATTTTGATTCTAACCAACTAAATCCCGCTATTATTATACTTTAATCACAAAACAATTAAACATCGAACCGGCGTTCATAGATGATTATCCTTTATTACACACTACAACAAAAGGATCTTAATAGAACGTTTTATTTTCAATATTTTTTAAATGTTGTAAAATAAACTTTAAGAAAGTTTATTCCACAAATGTTGTCAAAACTTTTTTTATACAATTTTTTTTATGTAAGTTACACTAATACACTTTTAACAAGGTCTATTACACAAAGTTGTAAAAACATAGTTTTCTACGGTGTTTTTCCTAAACATTGTAAATATTAATTTACAATAACTTTATTAAAAGTTGTTTTACTCAAAGGTTGTAAATGATTGCATGACACTCTTTGATGAAATGTTCACTACAAGAAAAAAAAATTAACGTTAATTTTTTTAATACATTTACATTTGCTTAAATACTACAATAATTAATGATTAGTAATTTATATTTAAAAATTAATACTTAATAATTTACGAACGATAATTTATATTTACTAACTTATAAATGATAACTTATATTGTAACTAATAATTAATAATTATTTACAAATGATAATTAATATTTGATAGAATATATAAATTATTCCATTAATTTATAAAAGATCATGTATATCATTTATAAATGGTTAGTTATTATTAGATTGTAATGTCAAAGGTCAAAGATCATGTATATCCATTTGATGTATTTCTAAATATAGTGTGGATTTTATTGCTATCAGCATTCTTATTAATGTTATTCTAGTTACTGGAGAATATATATCAAAATAGTCTTGGTCTTCCTTTTGTTTGAAACCTTGAACCACAAGTCGAGCTTTACACTTGCCTATTGTACCATCAGGTTTCAACTTCGTCTTAAATATCCATTATTACCCAAGGTCTTGCATACCTAAGGTAAATAAAATAATTCCTACGTATGGTTTGCCATAATGGATTTAATTTCATTGCTAATATCCTCCTTTCAATAAGAGGCATCGATGGAGGACATAACTTGTTTGTATGTTAATGGATCGTCTTCTAACAAAAATGTCTAGAAGTCTGGACCAAAGGTTTTTGATGTCCTTGATCTTTTTCTTCTCCTTGGTTCCTCCACTGTTGATTAGCACTATTTTGCTGATCATTATCAAAATTTTGTTTCGTATTCTCAAGAGAATTTGAAATTTCAATTTCCCTCTGTCTCTTTTGAGGATAATTTTCAGTTGCCTATTTTAAAGGGTATGCATGTTCGAAAAATCTAGTGTTTCTTGAGTCAATGATGGTATTTAGGTGAATATCATCGATTTTTCATTTGTGTATCAAAAACCAATAAGCGGCACTGTTTTGTGCATATCCAATGAGTACACAATCAATTGTTTTTAGTCTAATTTTGACTTTCTTTGGTTTAGGCACCTCTACTTTTAGAAGACACCTTCACACTTTTAAGTATTTGTCGAACGGTGGTCTATTTTTTCAAAGTTTGTAGGGAGACTTAGATGTTTTCTTTTGTGGTATCTTATGCAAAATATGATTTGCAGAAAGAATAGCTTCTCCCCAAAAGTTACTGGGCAAGCCTGAACTATTAGTAAGGCATTCATCACTTCTTTAAGAGTTCTATTTTTTGTTCGGCTATACCGTTGGATTGAGATGAATACAAGGCTACAATTTTGTGTATAATACCAGTTTGGCGTAGAATTCCTCAAAGGTAAATTAATATTCTCCTGCTCTATCACTTCTTAAAGCTTTTATTTTCTTGTTGAGTTGATTTCCAGCTTCTGCTTTATATTGTTTAAACATGTCGAATGCTTCGTCCTTACTTCTAAGGAATTACATGTAACTAAGGTACCTTTTACAATCATCAATGAAGGTAATGAAATACCTTTTTCCACCTCTAGTTTGACACATTTTTAAGTCACATACATTTGTGTGTATTAGGTCTAGAGGTTCAGTTTCTCGTTCAAAATGATGAAGTGAGGTTCTCGTCAATTTTTCTTTTGCACAAACTTGACGTTCATAGTTGGAACCTATGTTGCATTTTGGTATAAAATTTAGATTAATCAATTTTCATAAGGTATCGAAATTTACAAGGCCTAATCTAGAATATCATATATTAAGGGAATCAACAATATAACCAGAAGATTTAATTTTATTCATACCATTGTTTGGTATAATAGTGGTCACATCTGTCTTAAATAAACCATCACAAACATATCCTCTTCCTACATACACTTCATTCTTTGACAACACAAACTTATCAGACACAAAAATAAGTTTGAAGCCATGCTTGCTAAGCAGCGATCCGGAAATCTAGTTTTTGTAGATCTTTGGAAGATGAATAACATCCACCAAAGTTAGTTCTTTCCCGAAATTCATTTTCAGTATAATCTTTCCTTTGCCTTCGACTTTTGATGCAAATGAATTACCTATAAAAAGTCATTCGCCCTTGGTAGCAGTTTTGTAGGTTCTAAACATCCACTTATTTGCACATATGTGTCGTGTGGCTCCTGTGTCTACAAACCATTTCTTTGAGTCACCAACAAGGTTGCATTTGGACACTACTGCACATAAGTCCATATCAGACATTCCGTTTGAGATGTCTGCCATGTTTGCTTCTGATTTCTTTTTCTTGGGTGAGCAACATTCAACGGCTTTGTGTGCTTTCTTTCCACAATTATGACATGAACTTTAAAATTTCTTTTACTTTTCAGGAGCATGCTCACGTTTCCTTTTGTTGGGTTTCTCTGATCGACTACAATTGCCTTGGCAATCATGGTATGCAAAGTCTTCATCTAAGATTTTTGGTTGTCATCCTCAATCCTCAATCAGATTACAAGTCCCTCCATTGTCATCTCCTTGCGCTTTTGCTTAAGATAGTTTTCGAAATCTTTCCATGATGGAAAAAGCATTTCAATTGCAGCGGCAACCTGAAAGGATTCGCTTAGAGTCATTCCTTCATCATGTAGTTGGTGAATAATGACTTGTAACTCTTGAATCTGGTTGATAATGGCCTTTGCATCAATCATTTTGAAGTCAAGGAATTTTCCTACTATGAATTTCTTCATGCCTGCATCATCGGTTTTGTACCTTTTCTCTAATATCGTCCAAAGTTCTTTGAAAGTTCGAGCAGTAGAGTATACATTCTATAGGCTGTTGTCGAGCCCATTTAATATTTAGTTCTTGCACATAAAGTCGAAACTCTTCCAAACATTCAAGGCTTCAACCTTTGTTGCATCGCATTCCAATTCTTGAACAACGGTAGCATTTTTGTAAGAAACTTTGCAAGACCCAAAGTCTTCAAGTAAAATAGCATCTTTTGCTGCCAGCGTTTGAAGTCCATCCCTGTGAACTTTTCCGGTTGTTCTCCATGTGACAGCACCATGGTTGGAACCATATATGATGACAGAGCAGTAATCACAGTCTGTGTTGGTGTAGAATTATTGCTTTTATGAGACATTTTTGCCTACAAAAATAGCCAACAATAAATAAATACTATTTCAAGATTGTTATACTTGTTATTCAGTACTGTCAGAAAAGTATTACGAAACTGTATACAAAGATTGTTAACATAACGTTACAAAAGTGTTACAAAACTATTGCAAATATGTTGCAAATTGCAACAACAATAAACTGTCATAGGGACGTCGCAAAAAATGCTAGGAGTAGAACTGTGCAGTTGACAAATAAAATGGTAAATAGAGTACCGGTTAGATTTTCCGAGTCCAGTGTTTGAAAGCTGTTTTCTTAAAACAATATTGCTCCTTTTATCGAGCAACTGTTTCCTAAGATGAAACGGACCTTCTCTGCGATGCTGCACAACAACCATAGAGCAATGACGAACTCAAGAGAGTATATTTAAGAACTGAGTGCTGTAAGCAAAAAGTAATTGCAGAAAAACTTTATATGTTCACCGTTTTCTTTCTGCCTATATGTAAGAGTGGGGAGGTGCACCTATTTGGTAGTAGATGCATGTTCAAACGGATGAGACTGTTGGAAAGGTTGCGACCTTTTACCAGGTCGTATGACTGTTTGAGTTTTAACGGATAGAAATAAAAAATATTTGATATGAGGAACCATGCCAAGTCAATAAGTGCTTAGTGCCTCTAATATGCCTCAAACGCCCATTCGCCCATGTCATGGATTCGGGCTCGGGCTCGGGCATTGGCGTGGGCACGCGCGGACACATGCATGCGGGGTGGTGCGTTGCACCATCCATCATGGCTTTTTTCTCTTTTTGTCTATAGAAATTATCATAGTGTCCACATCTTAGTATATAAATACAAATAGTTTATTTTATTCTAAGATGTGGGACTATTCATATCCTAAGTTATTTAATGCCTTCACATTCATTAATGCTACTTATTCATTTCTAACATGTCCAACGTTTGTCAGAGGGTGCTAACCTTTGCCAACGATGAGAAGCTAGGATTGGCAGTGGTGGGGTAGGCAAAGCAGCAAAGATAGGAAGGCCAAGAAATTCTTTTCTACTATTTTAGGCATAAAATTCTGCACTAGGTTTGGAATGGTTTAATATCTCAAGTCGGTTAGTAAATGTTTTGTAATAAAGAGATAAAAGGACATGTGGTACAATGTTGAATTTTACAAAAAACGAGAAATGAAGAGGCATTAGTGAGTTTTCATACAATAAAATATACTATAACCATAACATGTTAGTTCATATAAAACCCTAATAAAAAACAATTTTATAATTATGGTATAACTAACAACCAGATTTAATCTAATCGTAATACAACAACGTAAGAAATTTTTATTGAATTTTTTTATATTGTATTACAATTACAGTAGCATAAGAATTAGTTTGCATAATATGGTGATAATATCTATTAGAAATAAATAATTAGGTTTTTTTAATACAATAAATATACCCTATTATAACATCAAAATATAGTTTCACAACGTTTTTAGAAACATAGTATTAGATCAAGTTGTAACAGATTTAGCATTTTTACAGAATTTTTTAGATGTTGCAAAAAACGTTGTAATAGTTACAACTATAACAGTTTTTAAATGTTGCAAAATATATGTGTTGCATAATTTTTCTTACAACTTTTTTTCCTATGTTGCAAAATACATACAGATTTAAAAAAAAAGAATTGCATAGACATTTCAACTGTTTTCAACATGTTGTTTTGTCCTAAATACTATTATAGACTTTAAATTTCAAAAATTATAATAAGTAAAATTCATCGATTCAAATATATAGAATTCATCCAATATAATATTCAGTTTACACATAATATTGAAACAATAAGGCCACAAGCTCAAACAATATCATATCCACCACTAACAAAACAACCTTACATAGAATCATACATACAACCTCAAAAACCTCTGAAATATATCACTGTGTTCAATCGTTTATTCATTGTTTTAAAGCGATTCGAGCGTGGCTAAAACATTCGACATTTTGGGTCTGAGCATCGCTTCATTGCAAATGCAATGCTATATGCAAATATTAGTATGGAGATAGCATATGCTACTTTCTTTGTGTATTGATTTGTTAATCTCGATCCACGGTTCTTTATACCTTCCTTTTATTTGCGAGAAACAAGTTATCCTTTCTCTACAAATAGCATATCCTCTCTCGTTTCCTCTAATATTAAATATTATCTAAAGAATGACAAAGCTTTACGTCAGCACATATAGCGTTCACCCTATTTTAATTCATGTTCCATTGCTAAGTTGTAAAACTAATCTTATAGATAATATACTAAATCAATTTGCACATGTTGCATTAATTCTTTTTAGAAAAAACATGATATCTTTAGATGTTTTGGCTCACTTATTTAACTAGTGTAATACATACACACACACATATATATCTGTGTATTTGTATGTGTGTGTGTGTGTATTTATATGTATATATGTATGTGTGTGTAAGTAGGATAAGCATAGCATGCTTGATGTAATCAAAGACTTTACCATGTTAAAAAGTGAAGAAAACTCTAGGGCCAGCGACCCACCCAACTTCCGACTCTCAAATAGCAGCTGCTATCCCTTCAATGAAACACTAAATGATAGGACAAAGATTGAGAAGATGATAAAAAAGGAAATGTGCTATTTTGCAATAAGAAGCCAAACATTATAGCTTTGATGATAGAAAATGTCTAAACTTTGCAACAGCCGTGCTGATGCAAAGAACCAATGCATATGCAGTTGCCAGTTCTTTTTTGGGTATTTAAAGACTTTAGCATATTATCTAATCTGATTGTTCAAACTCCACTAAAAAAACATCACTGCAAATCATCATCTTCATTCACAAAAACAAAACAAAAACATATCTTCAAAATAAAAACTCCACCATATCGTATCTTCATTCACCAAAAAAGCAACCACCACGAGAAAGGATTTCTTACCTCGTCATCTCCTCAGCAACAAGAAAACACCATCAGATTCAAAATAGTTTTGTGTAAAGCTGTAACAGCCACAATCTTCATCATCCTTTAAATTCAAGCCAGGCAGCAGTTTCCAGTTCCTTGTCGCCAAAAAGTTCCCAAAGAGTGCCGTAGATGACCCCCATAGGCAGGTCAGAGGAGCTGCCGTTCAAGTTCGTTCCAGCAGTTTTGAGGTTGTTATATAAAGATGGTGTATCTGCTGTGCACGTGCACAGGTTCACACTATGCATGTATACTGAATTGTCTTGATAATAAAATGAGAATGTAATATGTAATTAGTGGGTCAAATATGCTATATATATGTACATGATACGAGAGTTGTAAGGTGTGGATGAATAAAATTGTTTTAGTTGAAACTATGTGTTCATTTCTTCTTTTTAAATTTTGTTTTCCCACTCAATCATTAATTCTTGCTATCATCCTTCTCCTGCATTCTAGCTTGATTCTAAACAACCTAGTACAACTTAACTCCATGGCTGGACCCAGAAAAAACAAAGATCATGCCAAAGTTGTATCAGAGAAAGTTGATGACCCAGTTACATCTCCTCATCAACATAACGATCCTGAAAATGATAATCAAGATGATAGCCACCTATCAATGCCTGATCTTTATGATGAAGGTGAGTTATGGCAATGGCAAGAGCATATTAATGAGAGGACCAATCAAATCTTAAACAGCTTCAAGGAGCCCATTAAGAATTGCATAATTCTCATCAAGAACTTCATCAAAGCTTGCAAGATACATCTCACGAATTAAACCTCAAAATGGATCAAATTACAGGAGCACTAAATGTAGTTTTACAGGGAATGAAGAGCAGTCAGACCTTATCTCCCCAACCCTCAAACCAATCAAAATCCCAACCTTACATACCACCATCCAAAGAAATACATTAAGAAATCCCTCTGACTTAAACTTGAATCTTGACCAGAACTTAAGCATACTACCTACCGTAAGCTACTCCAATACACCACCATCAAACTTGATTTCACTACCTATTCTATTGTTGAAACAGTGATGGAATGGTTAGAGCAAGTAGACAACTTTTCAGGTATCACCAATCCCCAGAAATAGAGTGGGTTCCAACATGTTCATTCCACCTTGATCAAGATGCACAAAAGTGGTTTAAATGGTTGTCTAAGAATGTCAAGAACCATATGCTGTGGAAGATTTTTAAAGGGGAGATTATTATAAGATTTTCCACCCCTAAATTGAGGAAACCTTTCGGTGCTTTTGCAAATTGAAACAGTTAACAACAGTGCAAGCTTACCTTACCAAATTCGAGCTACTTTAAGGCTTACTTGATCATTTACACCCCGATTATGTTTTTGAAAAATTGATGGATGGACTTAAAGATGAAATTGGATTTGATGTTGAGGCTTCAGGGCCAACTTTTTTCAGAGAAGTTGTGTAATTAGCCAAGTTTTTTGAAGGGAAATACAACAGTACCAAGAAGGCCACAAGAAACTTAAATTATTCCTACACCTCTTCCCATGCAAAAGGCAATCCTCTAAGAATAATTTCAAATCCTACTCCCACTTACCGAAATCCAATTAAAAGAAATACATTGAATGATCCCGCTAGAGTCAAGGGTTTGACACCTGAAGAAATACTTGAAAAAAGAAGAAAGAATTTATGTTATGGGTGTGATGAAAAGTGGCATATAGGCCACCAATGTAAGAACAAGCATGTGTATATTCTTGAAGGGGTTATGGATTTAGATGGAGAAAGAGAACATGAGGAAAACATGGAGACCAAAATTGAAGAAGTACAAGAAGCCGATGAAAGTGAAGAAAACTTAGCCATTACATTCCATGCTATGTGTGGAATTCCTTCTTCACATACTATCACGGTTATTGGAATGATTCAAGATAAGCAAGTGCAGATCTTGATAAACTCAGGGTCCACCCATATTACCTTTAGATGGTTCAATAATGTATGATGTGGTGATAGCTAATGGTGACAGGTTGTAAGGAGCAGGAATATGTAAGCAAGTTATGCTCAAATGCCAAGGCTATAACATGCCATTGACTTGTTACTATTACCATTGGATGGGCGTCAAGTTGTATTAGGTACACAATGGATGAAAACCTTGGGTGAGATCACCTTGAACTTCAACAAGTTGTATGTCAAGTTTACTTACATGGGAAAAAGGTATATGTAGAAGGTAATTCAACCTGGTGATGTGCAGTTGATTAAACACGAGGTTTAATAAAGAAAGTAATAAAGGCAAACTAACCATGATGCTATGTGCTAGTGAAGTGATTCATGAAATTTCAGACCCTTCTCCTATACCACCTACTATAGCTACTATCCTCCACCAATACCCAGAAGTTACTAACCCACTCACACACTAACCACCTAAAAGACCACAAGACCATAAAATTCCTCTTCTACAAGACTCCAAACCTATTTGTCTCAAACCTTACCTATATTCCTTTTACATTAAAAATGAGTTAGAAAAAATCATATAAGACATGTTGGACTCGAGGGTGATCAGGCCTAGTTGTCGTGCTTATTCTTCTCCAATGGTGATGATTAGAAAGAAAGATGGTTGATGGAGGATGTGCTGATTCTAGAAGCTTGAATAGCATTACAATTAAAGACAAGTTTCCAATACCCTTAGTGGATGACTTATTTGATGAGTTGCATGGCTCAAAATATTTTTCAAAATTGGATTTAAGATCTGGATAATACCAAATCAGAATGAATGAGGAGGACATTCAAAAAACAACCTTCAAAGCCCATGAAGGCCATTTTGAATTCATTGTCATGGCTTTGGGTTATCAAATGCACCCTCTACCTTCCAATCTTTGATGAACACCATATTTAAACCCTATTTAAGGAGATTTGTGCTTGTGTTTTTGATGATATTTGGTTTATAGCCAGTCAATAATGATCACTTAAATCACCGCAAAATGACTTTACAGGTGCTAAAGGACAATTCAATGGTTATTAAATTGTCAAAGGGCACATTTGCTAAAGAGTCAACTGCATACTTGGGGCGTGTTATATCAAGTAATGGAGTAGTTGTAGACCCTAACAAGGTTGAAGCTATTAGACAATGGCCCCCTCCTAACAACCTTAAAGCAATAAGAGGGTTTCTAGGGCTTATAGGGTATAATAGGAAGTTCATAAAAATATTTGGGGTGATTGCAAGGCCAATCACTGATTTTCTTAAAAAGGATGCTTTCAAATTGAATGATAAGGCTACAGAAGCTGTGAAATAACAAAAATAGCGCCTCACCAATCTTCCAGTGCTATGCATGGTAGGTTTTAGTAAGACATTTATTGTTAAATGTGATACAAGTGGAGATGGAGTTGGAGCAGTTCTACTTCAAGATAAGAAACCAATAGCATTTTTAAGCAAAGCCCTACATAGAAGGACACTACATTGGTCTACATATGAAAATGAGTTACTTGCTTTAATTCTAGCCACTAAGAAATGGTCACGGTACTTGATTGGAAGACAATTCATTATTTGACCAGACCATCAAAGCCTAAAGTAGTTGTTAACGCAGAAACTACACACCGGAATTCAAGCTAAATGGTTGGCTAAATTGCATGGTTTTGATTATCTGGTTGAATTCAAGAGTGGAAAGGAGAATATTGTGGCTAATGACTTGTCAAGAAGAGATGAAGATATTGATTGCAATAATATAGAGTGTAAATCACTTTCACATGTGCAACCTACATGGTTACAAGAACTGAAGGATACACTTGCCCATTCTTCTTTTTATGCAGAGGTCATTAAAAAAATTGAGGAGGGAAGTAAGACATCTAGTAAATACAAGATAGTTGATCACCTAGTTTTTTTTTACAAGGGGAGAATATTAATTAATCACCATCATCATCCCTTATTCAGATATTGCTGAACGAATTTCGCTCCATGCCTCTAGAAGGCCATTCAGGAATGAAGGGGACATTAAAAGGAATAAATTTGGAAGAAGATGAGGAAGCATGTTGAACAATTTATTAGAGAATGTGAAATTTGTCAAAGGAATAAGGCATAAAATATAAACATGCCAGGGTTGTTACAACCTTACCCATACCCGAGAAGATTTGGATAGATATAAGCATGGACTTTGTTACCAACTTGCCAAAAGTTAAAAATATACGGTTATATATGTTGTAGTTGATAGATTATCCAAGTATGCCCATTTCTTTCCATTATCACACCCATATACTGCCAAGGATGGAGCTCAAATATTTTTTAATGGAGTACTCAAACTACATGGCCTTCATTCATCTATAGTTAGTGATAAGGATACCTTATTTACATGTTCATTCTGGTAGGAATTGTTCAGATTGCAAGGTTGCTTATTGAAACTCATTTATGTCCACCATCCTCAAACGGATGGGCAAACTGAAGTGATCAATAAAATAATGGAAGGGTATTTAAGGTGCTTTATATTTCATAAATCACATGAATGGTCTAAATGGCTTACATTAACCGAGTGTTGGTATAATACTACATAGAGAACAACTACAGACACCACCCACCTTTCAGGCTGTATATGGAGTGCTACCCCCTACATTGTTAACTTATGTCCCTAATATCGCTAAGTGCAGCAAGTTGAAGAGGAATAATTTTCTAGAGATTTGGTTATACAAATGTTAAAGGACAGCTTGATGCTTGCCAGAGATAAGAATGAAGAGGTATGCAGACTTGAGGAGATCGAAGATGAGTTTTCAAGTTGGTGATTGGGTATGTTTAAGGTTACAGCTTTATAGCCAAATTACTGCTAAGAATTACAAGACTCACACGCTCTTTCCTAAATTCTATGGTCCCTATGAGGTTGAAGAAATGATTGGAAAAGTTGCATATAGGTCGAAGTTACCTCCTACTGTCAAAATCCATAATATTTTCCATGTATCACAGTTAAAAAAGAAAGTGTCGCAAGGGGTGGTAATTCAAAAGGACATGCCTTCTTTTGTTGAGGAGATTGTTAAGGAATCAGAGAGGATCTTGAATAAGAGAATATTGCCGAAAAATAACAAGCGTGTAGTTCAAATATTGGTGAAGTGGAGAGATCAACCTAAGGAGGATGCCTATTGAGAGATGGTTAAGAAGTTCCCTGCTCTAGACCTTGAGGTCAGGTCCATTTTTCAAGGGAAAGGTAGATGTAGCAGCCACAATCTTCATGGGCCATTAAATTCAATCCAGGCAACAGTTTCCAGTTCCTTATCGCTAGAAAGTTCTCCAAAGAGTGTAGATGATCACCAAAGACAGGTCAGAGGAGCAGCGGTTCAAGTTGGTTCCAGCAATGTTGAGTTTGTTATATATAGATGGTGAATCTGCTATGCACATGCACAGGTGCATAGTTTGCATGTATACTGAATTATCTTGAAAATAAAATGCGAATGTAATATGTAATTAGATGAGTGGCCAGGAAATACCGGGTCAAGTATGCTATAAATACACGTACATGATGCGAGAGTTGTAAGGTGTGGATGAATAAAATTGTTTCAGTTGAAACTGTGCATTCATTTGTTCTTTTTAAATTTTGTTTTTCCCTCTCAATCATTAAATCTTGCTATCATCCTTCTCCTGCAATCTAGCTTCATTATAAACAACCCAATACAACTTAACTCCATGGCTGGACCTATAAACCCATCAAAAAAGAAAGATCATGTTAAAAGCACCATCACAATCAACACAACCTTCTCACAATACCAAAAATTCTAAAGCTGCAATAATCATCAACCCAGAACTAGCATCAGAGCATTGAAAACTCATATCATCATCAACCTTCATCGAACTCTAGCCAAAAACAACTCATCATTAGTAAACAATAATCATCTTGGTATTTTGCACCAGTATTCAACACAATCAAGAAACAAATCAGGTAGTCTATATCAGAGACAAATTGATTTCAACATTGAAAAAAGGCAAATTTTTTATATACCACATCAGAATTTTACCTAACTGCAATTCACCACCAGCTGCAGCACCCAGATCCGACTCACAACCCACAACCCACGATTCGACCCATGATCTCTTATTCCCTCTCCACCAGACTTACAATTCACACCAGTATCCAACTCGCAACCCATGACCACCAAGATCCAAAATCCGAACCTGTTATCATTAGAACGACCCACAAGCTTACCAATTTTTGATTTATTTTGCGAAGAAGAGTGGAGAAGATAGGAGAAAGCGATGAGAGGAATTAGCGGTGTAGATTAGATTTGTATTTTAAGAAGAGACGTTTATGTTTGGATTAGATTTAAGAAGAATGATGACACTGAAAGGCAAAAAGTGGTAATATGGATGAGAATTGGTACTTAGGAAAAAAAATTGTTTTCTGGAACATTTTTTTTATCACACACAAGTTGGAACACTTTGTATTATACAAAAGTTGAAATAACATTTTCAAATTTTCTAAAATTTCAAATATTTTATAAGTTGGTAAATTTATTTTAACCTTTAATTTTTTTATAACAAAAGTGATATTTTATTAAAGCAGAACACTCATTATGATGCTTCAGTGGCTTGAACCCATGACAAGTAGAACATGTGTCTAATGCCCCATACCTCTAATAAAGGGGTCTTTGACAAAAAAAATTAGTTAATTTTAGAATTTTATGAATTTTTTTGGAAAAAATTAAATTTTACATATACTTTTAAAATTAATTCAAAAACTACAAAATTATAATTTTTTAAAAATATTAAATATTAACAAGTATTATTAAATATTGAACTATAGTAAATTATTATTAAATAATGATTATTGAAATATTATATTTCAAACTGAAATACAAACAAGATATACCATTTTTCGGACACAGCGTTGCCTCTTATCCCACCATGGAGCGTATAACAGCTCACCCTGTAACACGCTTAAATTTAAACCTAGAAAATCCCATCGAAACTTAGATCCATTCTATGGCAAGCTGTTTGTAGTAAAAAGAAATAACATTACAAAGGCATAACTAAACTTTAAAACTCACAACGCATGGAATAAAATATAATAGAAAAGCATACCCATTTATTACCATAAAAATTTCATAATACAAAATTCCATATAAACCATAATATAATATCTGTTATGACAAGATAGAAAACAAAAATGATTTTTGAGGCTGCAGGAAACCCTAGAGGCGAAATAAACATCACAGCGACCGAGGAAGAAGATGACACGGGATGGCAAGTGGTTAGATACAAAGACAAGGGAAAGCATCAAATTAGGGTTAATCTGCAGCAAAAACGGAGAGAGCCCCCCCCCCCCAATTGGCATGTTTCAGCGGGCCTTATCTTTAAAAAACCGGAATTCAAAGGAGGAATAAGATCATGGGCATACGCGATTGCAGATAACACGTGTATTGATGGTGGGGTGAACAAATTCGAATCTCTAGAAGACACAGATGGAGTCTATGCGGACCTAGATGAAGAGGTTTTCAATTCAGCTAAAAGCATGTAGGGTATATCTATTTATATCTATCTAGCTAGGAAAAGACCTTATTACATACATCTCAATGCCTATATTAAAAGAGAATGGAAACCGACTGGTAAATGGGATGTTTTTCCTAGGGAAAATGGTTCTATCTTATTAAGTTTAGTAATGAATTGGATTGTGAAAAGGTTCTGGAATGAGGCCCTTGGTTCATTGACAGCAAACTTATCTTTACCAAAAAAATGGGAACCAAATTTAAGACTTGAGAGGGATATGCTACAATCACATCTTGTTTGGGTTAAACTGATGAAGTTGGATCTGTCCCTATGGAATGCTCATGGTATTAGTAAACTTTCTGGCCTTATTGGCACTCCCCTGGATATGGATGATTGTACCAGACGTGTTAAAAAACTGAAATATGCTAGAGTTCTAGTAGAAATCAAAGCAAGTGATACGATCAAAAGATAGGCGCGTGCGAAAGATAGAAGTGGTAATATTTACATACAGAAGGTAGAGTATGATCATATTACACCTGTCTACAACAAATGCAAAGTGTTTTCGTCATTCGACGGACCAATGTGAGTCTGTTTGTGGCCCCATCAAGCAAGTGTGGAGGCAAAAAATTACGGTAGAGACTAGTCAGACTGGGCCTAAGCAAAATATACAACAAAATAAGGCACGGTCTGAGCTTAGATCTGATGTGAGGAATATATGCACAGAACATTCAAGCATAAAAGATAAGAACCAAAAGGAAACACTTGCTGTCCTGGAGGATGTAGAAAAGATAGCTGGCCCATCACTGGATATAAAGGTTGGGGAAACTGCACTTGTCCATCATTCAGTTGAGAATTCATCAGAAATAGTACCTGTTATTTTAGAAGAAGAATATGAAATTAATAAATTTGTCTTGGATAGATTGGACTTAGACACAGACAGAGAGGAAAGTAGCCCTAACAATTTCACAAAGAATAATCTGGAGTATACAAAACAATTTAATAAAACAGATGCTAAAAGTAAGACGAGCTTAAGCCGTGAGGTTTCTCCTATGAAACTAAGGAGTAGAACTTTAAAACCCAAATGTCAATAATTAGTTGGAATGTAAGAGGTCTAAACAATGACACTAGATGTTTAGACCTCTTAAATCTTAGGAGAGTTTATTCTCCTTCTATTATAAGCATTTTAGAAAATAAATTCAATAATGAAAACCTAACTTTTTTTTCATTTACTATTTGGGAGATGAATGGAATTTCATTCATAATAATGATGTAGGAGGCAAAGGACGTATTTTATTATTATGGAATAAACAAAATTGGAAATCAGCCTCATGAAGAAGGATGATCAACACATTACTGTTAATGCTACTAACGTGGGTGGTCTTAATTTGACTTTGAGCTGCGTCTATGCAAGTAATTCGGCCTCTCAGTGAACTTATCTTTGGCAAGCTATAAAAGATATTAGTAAAAATATCAAAAACCCTTGGCTTGTATTGGGGGATTTCAACACTGTGCTCAGGGCAGAGGAGAACAAAGGTGGTCTTACCATGGGAGTCTCCCAGTTCGAAGAATTCAATAACCGCATCATTGAAGTAGGGCTGCTTGAACCCATCCACAGTGGCCTGAAATATACATGGAGAAGTGGAGAAAATAAGAAAATATCATGTATGCTAGATAGAGTTCTTGTTAAAGTGAAATGCATCACTCTAGTTTCTAACATCAGGGTCAACATTCTTCCTCCATCTACTAGTGATCATTGTCCTATCCTTGTAGACTTAGTAGGAAAAGGATTGAATAACAAAGGCAAACCTATTAGATATTCCAATCACTGGCATGAAATAGAGGGCTATAAAGAGGCTATTAATTTCAATAATATTCCTCAGGTTGAGGGTTCTCAATGTTACAAGCTAACCCATATCATCAAAACAGCTAAAAATGACATTAAGAATTGGAATAGATGCTGCCCAAGGAAGGTGATCAAATTTCCAACATGCAGAAATAATGTGAAGAACTTATGGTAACGATAGATAATGGAACTAATAATGATGACACATGGTGTAATTACAATCAAACACAGAGTAAATTAAAAGAAGCACTCGGAATTAAAGCTGCTGAACTTAAACAAAAAGCCAAGGAGAATGGATCACTGAAGGGGATGAATGCACCAAATTCTTTTACGCTAAAATGGCAATTCACAATAATAAGAACAATAGTTTTCATCTAATTAATCAAGAAGGAAATATAATATCCAATGCAGTAGATATTGAAGAGTAAGCAATCAAATATTATTATGACATGTTTAATGGGGAAGTTTGTACCAACTTACCAATCATTCAATGTAGAAGACATGTGAACTTCAGGGGTAGAAGGATGCTAACTAGGCAAATCACTGAAGCTGAAGTGTTGGAAGCTCTGAAATCCATCCATGTTGATTCCAGCCCAAGACCTGATGGACTTGGATCCAAATTCTACATCCTTCATTGGATTGACCGGAAAGACCATATCATATTAGCTATGCAAGATTTTTCAAAGTGGAAAATTTGTTAAAGAAATTAATCATATCTTCAACTGTCTAATCCCTAAAAAAGATAATCCATCAAAACTTAAGGATTATCGACCTACTTCCTGTCGCAATGTGATATATAAAATTCAAAGCAAGATCTTATGCAACAGAACGAAGATTATCGTACCCGAACTCATATCTGAATGTCAAATCATTAAGGTTAGAAGTATCTCTGAAAATTCTCTTATGGCATATGAACTAGTAAGGAATTTTAATAAATGCTGATAAATTCCATCTAAAGGTCGACCACAAAGCATATGACAAAATTAATAGACACTTTATTATTCATATGCTTATTGCTATGGGGTTCCCAATGAAATTTGTGAGTCTTATAAAAGAATGCATATCTACACCTAACTTCTCTATCCTGATCATTGGCATACCAAAAGGTTTTATAGGATCCAATAGAGGCATCTAGTAGGGTGATCCACTATCCCCTTACTTGATCGCAATTGTCATGGAATGCTTTTCGCTACAAATGGAGTTGTCTATTCATTATAAGATTAGTCAGTCTATTTTTAACATCCAGCCTACTGTGAGTCATTTACTCTATGCAGATGACTTGCTCATCTGTATAAAATCCAGCCGTGAATCAGCAAAAGCAGCTAAAGACATCTTCATTAACTTAGGAAAATATACTAGTCTAAAACTGAATGAATCGAAAACTAAATGCTATTTTAACAAAACATGTAACAGGAAAACAGAGGTGTTGGATCTCTTAAATGTGAAGGAAGGCAATCTGCCAGTAAAATACTTAGGAGTTCCATTATCTTCAAATAAGATTACTGACAGAGAATGTGCAGTCCTTATTTCCTCCATTAGAGATAGATTGCAGGGTTGGAGCCCTAAACTACAGTCCCTTGCTGGCCGAATTGAATAGATGTAAAGTTAATTTCTGGCTGCAAACTTTTTAATTGCCTGATGCTTCAATGCAAAAAATTAAAACGGTTTGTGCGGACTTCATATGGAAGGGTGGTATTCATAAGATCAAATATGACAAACTATGCGGACCCAAAGATGAAGGAGGTGTGGGACTTAGAAGACTTAAAGACATGAGAACAGTTTACACTCTGAAACAAGCATGGAGAATAATTAATGGTAAAGGTTTATGGGGAAAATGGGTGAGATAAAGTTACAATAAAGGCAATTTTTGGAAAATTCCTATAGACAACAATGCCTCAACCAACTGGAAGGCAATTATGAAAGTAAGAAACACCTTAGCAACATTCTGCACTCGTGAAATAGCTACAGGAAGAGATACTAACTTATGGAGAGACCCTTGGATTCAAGGTGAATCACTGATTGACATTTTGGGCCTCAATACTTTTTCTGACTTCGGTTGTCCGGATAAAAGAGTTCAAGATGTGATCAACAATAATAGGTGGAACTGCTCCTCGTTGCCGGTGAATCAAGGTAAGAAGGAAATAATTCAATTTCTTCCTATTCATAATGGTAGAGAGAATGACATATGGGTTTGGTAGCCTACTGGAATTGAGTTTACCACTATGTCTACTTGGAATGAAATCAGGCAAAAAGACAGTAAAGCTGCATGGAGTAAAATTATATGGGATCATGTTAATAATCCAAAGATGGCCTTCACCTCTTACAAAGCTATATTGAGAAGATTACCTACCAGAGACAGGCTATCGAAATGGGGAATGATAAATGAAACTGTTTGTGTCTTATGTAATCAGAACACTAAAACACATGAGCACTTATTTTTTGAATGTATTTACTCGAATCTGGCGTGGAATTAATATGTTAAACTCTCCACCATACTCAAATAACATAAAAGAACAGACTACTCACCTAATTCAGCACGGTCACAGCAAAGATCTGAAAGCTAAATTGAACAAAATCGACATCACTGTAGCTGTTTGGAACATTTAAAGAGAGGAATCATCGGGTATTTCAAAGTAAACAAAGAAGCCATTTTGAGGTCAATAAGCTTGCGATTGGAGACATGCAGATAATACAAAAGAGATTTAAGAACTACTCCCTTACCAGACTGGAACAAGGTGCAGTTCGAACTATAGGAGTGGATCTGAGCTCTCCATTGGTAGGAAACCCAAGTACGAGCTATCTGTATCGGCCTCTATGATTTCGAGAAGGTCGTATGAGGAAGGATAAGAAGCTATTTTAATATGGAAAGTGTCCACTTGGTTTACTTAATAGTTTGGTACTGTTTGTACCTTGTATTGTGCCAGATTGGGATAACGTTATGGGCTGAAATGCCTTAATAAAATCCTTACCCGTTTACAAAAAAATATATGTTACAACAATTGTCTAAATATATAGATACACATAAAAGTAAGTAATAATAATAAATATTACCACAACCCATGCTTCTCCATCTCTATGCATCATCATCATCACTATCCCTCCGTCCTTAATCCGTGTTGTAATGAGGAGGGAGTTAGAACAACAAGTATTTGGCAAATAAAATCCTCAATTCTTACCTTTTCAGTACTTGGGAAATATATTTCAAAATAAGAATATGTCTACAAACATAAAATCGTTTGATACTTCTTTATAAGGAAAGGAGGAGGGTCTAACCACTTAATATCTTCCATTCCAGAGGCAAATCCCATATCCTAATCATACATCATAAATAGCTAATAATGTGAGAGATGCTATCCAAGCCACTTAGCACTTCCCAGAAGAAAATACGCAAATCCTATCTTTTAAGACCTATATCTAGAAGCGTTCTCCTCAATGGTACTATCTAACTAACATCATATGAAATTTTATAGGCTACTTAATACTTTCAAGTGGAGGCGGACTCCGTCATTTAAGGCCTAGTTCCAAAAGTGGACCTCTGTAGAGATATCACCTAACATAATTACTTGGCTATTGAACACTTCATCTAGGGGGAAATGCATGTCCAACCACTTAATACATCAAACCTCAAAGCAGGCCTTTCACCTTATGGCTCATACCCATAACGAAGTCTCACATTACTCTTCTATTTGTAGGAACCGGTAGACAAATAGACGGGCAGATTTCGCCTACAAAATTTGAAACTAATCTCGCATCATTATAGATATTTATCATAAGGATATCTCACATCAATAAAAGTATACATAACTTTTGGTAGCCTCAAAGTGAAATGTAGACTTCTATCATATAGCTCTATTGACCTTGCATCCCTATGACTTAGCCGTAAATCAATTAATATATATATACACACACATACACACTCATCTCATCGTTTCATAAATATGACCATATAAAGAAACTTCCTTATTACACCTTAAAATAATAATTAAGATATATAAGAGTTTCCTCTTATTTTTGCCTCAAAATCAATTACCTTCCTAGTGGAGAAATAAATGTTAATAAATGCCTAATTAAATACGCCATACACGCAATAGTTATATGTTAATTATGTAAATAGAAATGAATAAATATTCATGCTTAACAAGTTCTAAACACATGGATTATATGCCCTAAGCTAGCATCTAATGTTAACTCCATAATCAATTATTATTTCAAGTTCCTTTTTCTTCAATTTTCCAAGATTTCATGGAATTCAAATGTACAAAATAGGGAATAAATAAACGTAACAAAAAATGCAATAACAGACTTGCAAGTAAAATAGAAGTTCAATTTCTTATGCCAATCAAATGGAATATCTTAAACTATAAGAATGGTCCAATCTAAATTCCACAATCTATTCAACTCCTCTTCTTACAAAGAAATAGATATGAATAAATGTGTAAACTATGAATAGAATTCATACTCTAAACTCCTCATTTTATCAAAGAATCATAATTTAATCCAAAGAAGAAGGAGAAGTGGAATATACTATAAAATTGTCAAAAATTTCATAAACGAAACAAATTCCATCAAATTAATGTAAATATTGAGAATCTCAACATAGAGTTGACATTTTGAAATAAAAAGGAATTGTTGGGGACTTTATCTATCATATTTTCGGAATTCCAAAATCCCTAAGGCATATTCAAATCAAAGAAGTGCATTAAACAATTGCTGAAAAGAAATACTAAGGTTTCCACTCACAGATTAGTTAGCTTTACTCAAATGGATTTGTAGCCTTCCTATCTATTCTAAAATCTCTCTTTTTCGATATAAAAACACACAATATGGAAGATGTATATATATTCATTAGATTCAGAATAATTGGAGAAGAATATGATAAGAATAAATTGGAGGAAGAAGAAACAAATAGGAAATACATTGAATCCTTACGTGAATTCTCTACAAAGTTTTTGAATCTTAGTAGAGAGATAGCAATGACAAAGTTTCGTCGTATTCCCCAAAACAATATGAATAAAAATAGTGAAGATATGGTTTTATTAGCATGAGTTGAAACATACCATAACCATATGATGGAAGTAGGTAGAAAAAGGGTAAATCTGGAATGTACAACCAAATAAAACATAACATAAAACACTAACCGCCACTGGCAACTGAAGTTGCCAAGCGGTCGACCACGCTTCGTCAATCGTCGACTGCCAAGATCGATTGGTTAACCTATTCAGGTTGACCGCACTTTTATTCAGGGGCGTTTATTTTATTTCCGTTGTCGTATTATTTTATTCCCTAATTAATATTTTAACGTCAAACGTTAATTAAACGTTTACCTAGTCTTCAATCTAATTTTTTAAATTTAGTTCTTAAATTTGATTTCACATTTGAATTTGAATTCAAACTAAATTAATTTAATTCTAAAAACTTCAAACACTCATAAGTTCTTTATTTGAGCTCCGTTTTTAGTATATTACCTATGGAAACAGATCAGAATTTCATCACCAATACGAAGGGATAATTTTTATAGTCAAATTTCAACTTTTATAAATTTCCATATCCAAAATTTATCATATTTAATTCAAAATACTTTATTTACAAATGTTACATTTTACGGGGTGTTACATTCTTCCCCCATTAAAAAGGATTTTGTCATGAAATCTTTGGGACAAACAGTGCAATTCGCGATAACATCCATATTATATAACCAAGTTATCTACACAACCACCCAAACCAATAGTGCAATGTGATTATTTACTACACACATACTAAAATGAGCTTAATTCTAGCGTGAGTGCGTAACCGTGTCATGAATCTATGTATGCATATACCCTAAAAATGCATAAAAATTTCTACATGAGTGTATAGTGATTGTAAAAAAGTATAGCAACCATCTCTTACCATCCAATTTAGCAACCACGATGCAACCAAAATCCAAATTTTAAAGAGAAAATTTTCCAAAGAAAGGTTTCGGGCGAAGAGTCCTCATACCTCCTATAAGATTTTCTCACCATTGTACTTGAACTAATCTAATTCTCTGTTGCAGGACCTTAGACTTCTGTGCTCTACGATGCATGTAATGGAACGAGATGTTATTGGCTCCTTCTTAAAATCCCCTAATTGATTAGGCTATACAACAATTGTTATGCTACGAAGGTATTTCCTCAAATGCAAAAATTTCATTGGCTCCAACCAACATAAAAGTTTTCTTGTTTTTCCCATATCGGGAAAAGGCCCAATAAATATGGTGCCTACTTTCCAACTATCCAAATCGTACACTGCCTAATCAGTTCTGACTTTCTGAATTCTCACAATACAAATCTAGTCCGAGTAGAATTTGTCAGTGGTTTCCCATCCATAATTTAATGATTTGCATAGCCTCCAAAATAAATGCTTCAATGGTGCCATATTAATCGTCCATTGATGATTACAATCCTGCATGGATTCTATTAAGATTAAGTGCTAATCCTAAGGATGTCCAAAGTGCAAGATACAATGCTTTCAAAAAGACCTCAAAGTTCCTATCCATTCCTTCACTTTGTCCATCGGTCTTCTCCAATTCAACAAGTTTCTAAAGCTGGTTCCTAAAGCTACTAGAAGACCCCTCCAAATTTTCTAGTAAAATAAGGGTCCCTATTACTAACAATGCAGAGCGCAACTCCATAAAGCTGTGTTGGAGTGCTGCGGTTCCACTGCTTTTAATGGAAAATTTCTGCCACCTTCTTCTTAATCCTTAATCAATAGGAAATTCCATTTTCATTCCTATATATTTTAGCTTTCCCTTGCATGGTGGCATTTTGTGAGCTAAATCCCTCATGTTTTCCAAAATCTAAAGTTTTGAGATTGAAAATTTACTCATTTTAGACTGCTAACCTAATTTCCCTATTAAGTTCTAGTTTTATCTATGGCCTATCGCTAATTAAGAATTCCCATAAAATTTCCTTATTTAGTTTGCTTTCTAAAATATATAAAGTGGTTTAAATTCCATTCATAAAGTCTACATGAATAAAAAAGAATATATCTTATACCGCATCATCCACTTTCTCAATAACTAAGAAAGACAATTAGCGACTGCAATCTAAGAACTTCAAAAGAAAATATTACTAGAAGTTGTCATTATTATCAGTTAATATAAATGGTGTTAAGGTCCTAACACTCATTTATAAATTAAAATGGGTTGTCTTCAATATTTCATTCCATTTCTACCCATTTTTATAATTTCCCTTTTTCTTCAGTCTTTAATAAATATGGTCCATTTATTGCTTAGATTAATATCTATAGCAGTTGATATTTACTGTCAAAGCTGGACCATCCTTTTAATACTTCTTAAAACCTTGTAACCTACTTCAGGTTTCCAAAATCATTCATTACTCGAATATCTTTCTTCTACAAATGCAATATCAAGCTTCTTAATCAGTCCCACTTTACATTACTTTTTCTCTCATTAATTACAAATTTATTGCCTGTTAAATTTGTAATTAACATCCATAAATCCTAATCTGTCAATTGCTAATTGATACGCGTATAGTCGTAATCGATGTTGTCTATCTATATTATAGTCGTTTAGCATAGGTGTACGATATTTCTATCTAACTACTAATTCTACAATTAGAATACTAATTTCCACATTTTATTTCATCGAAGTCATCCTTTCCAAAAGATTACTGTCATAAATTATCCACAATTTAAATTTTATTCTTTGTTTAAAATTACAAGAATCATTTGTTTTCTTATTATTGAAATAGACAGTGTAAACTGTGGAAAGAAATATCTATCTCTTACACATCTCTTTCCTTTTTAGTGTATTCCTTGTTACTACAAACAATGCAAGTTTAATGTATTTTGTAATAGGATAATTTATGGAGTTGCGCGGAAATTTCTCCAAAATTAAAATACAGAAATTCATATTTTATGGGTAACCTAATTTAAAAACCAATTACAGATCTAAAATATCTTTACACTTTATCAATTTATTCAACTAGAGGTTTCAGACTGACTTCAACTTTCCAGATCAAGTTGTGCCTTCTATTCCTATCTTACTCATGTCCTAAAAAAAACCTTAGTATGTCCTACCTAGGTCATGATCCATATCTACTCCATAAACTTTTATAAAACCTTAATTTTCGCACAAAAAAGAAATATTTTCACACAAATAAACTTATTAAAAAATAAGTATTTATTATCCATTTCTTACAATACACAAAACGTAAAGTATCAAATTCAATATCTACATTTCTGAAACTGTAAAATTTAATAAAAACTTTATCAAAGATTCAAAAATCCTTTGTTTCCAAACAGGAACAAAATAGTCTCCCTTTTTTCTAAAATTTTCTTTGCCAAACTTTTCTTAAAACTTGGACTTTCTAATTTATGGCACTTAAAATTCTCATGGTTTTTCAAAAAGGAGCTTATGAAGAACTTTCCAATAGCTCACCAAATTAAGGATTTACTCCTTTTTGAAAATAGGAATTTGAACACAAAAGATTCAGGACTTAATTATCTTTCCAAAACAATATTTTGAACCTTATTTATTTTTTATTTTGTCTCAAAGGGTTTTCTAGCTAAAAAATTATTGTTTGCAAAAGAGTAAAATTTTCGCAATCATCGTTTCAAAATAACAGCTATTTCCTTTTAATTCATACAATAATATTTATTAGCTTATTACTCGAAATATACTATTATTTGATAAAACATATCTCGCAACTTTGCTCAAAAAATCTTACAATCTCTTGCATGTTATAATATATGTAAATATATAAGTGAATATGCTTTTATGGATTTTTTGTTTAGTCCCACATCGTGGAATTGGTTAAGTCCTTTGCTCTGAAGCCTTTATATAAAGGAGGCTATGTAATGTAAATACATATCTATTCTCAGAAGTGAATAATATATCTTTTGTCTCTCTCCAATGGCTTCTATTTTTCTTTATTCTATAACATTGCAACACTTTTCTTTACCAAATCAAATATTTTTATTAATAAAATAACTTTGTATCAGATTTTGAAAAGCATATAAAATTCTCATCTTTACATTTTATCAATCATTATTTAAATCTAATCAATGATCAAAGATACCTTTTGTAACTTTATACGATAGAAAAATAGATGGACTAGACAAAGATAATTTCAGTCTTTCTCTAATACTCCTTTCAATATCTCTTCTACCAAAATTCACAATTCTATTATTACCTAAATTCTGGCCATCATTCTCTTGATCACCTTATATGGGAATACTCTCCTTACTATACTATCGGACATTTCTTTCTTTCTATTATCTATTTCTTTCCAAAATAGATGTTATTTCTATTTATAAACCCCTAAAAAGAGTTCTAAAGAAAGAACGTTAGGTTTATAAATAATGAAAAGAGAAGGATCAAAGAATCAAAAATTGGAATCTTTTTAACTAGAATAAAAAGGTTAAAAAATAAAAACTTTATAAGGAATTAATTTAAAATTAAAAACATCTACCATTTTATCTTAAAGAAATTCACTTCTTTTAATAATAACATTATCTTTCCAAACTTTTCCAAAATTAATAGTGGTATTTTTCCAAATTTGTCTAAAATCATAATGAATTTTCTAAAAATTTCCAACTTATATAGCCTCTAAGAAGTTATAAAAGAAAGCATTTTCAAATTTATTGCATAAGAAATATAACATAGAAAAACAAAAGCAAACAAAAAACAATAAAATGGAAAGCTTTTCTAATTCAATATAAATGAAAACTTTTTTTCAACTTCTCAAGTTAGTAATTTTTTATCTAAATAAAAACGAAATACCAAAAATGTTTCACCATTCTTTTTAAATTTAAACCAATTTTCAAACTTTTTACAAAACAAATGGTGGTATAATTAAAAGTCATATAAAATCACTTTTTATCAAAACTTTCTGACTTACAAGATTTTCATTTCGAAAATCTTTTGAAAGGAACTTTAGAAATTTTCAAGCGATTTTTAAAGAAACCTTTTTA
Organism: Allium cepa; assembly: GCA_030765085.1. Classification (NCBI taxonomy): domain Eukaryota; kingdom Viridiplantae; phylum Streptophyta; class Magnoliopsida; order Asparagales; family Amaryllidaceae; genus Allium; species Allium cepa. The sequence continues at coordinate 773,907,647 of CM060935.1, forward strand.
TTAAATTATGTCACAAAATGTAAGATTAAAATTTTGTTCTTTCTTTTAAACCTTTGTACTCTACCCTATAAAATCTAATTTCCTCCTTGTGGTGATAAATGCATTCCTTCTTGTGGAAGTTTGCTCCTTTCCTTACTTCCGTATTACTACATCACACCTTTATTATTTACCTACATAAATGTTAACTTTTTCGCATTAGTTGTTAGCCTAACAGGCATTTCCTTTTGGTCATTTATTTTCCATCAACCTTTTCATCTACGGTCACCTCTATTATTAAATATGTCTATAGGGTCCATAATGATAAGAAAGTATAGATCCTATCAATGGGTCAATTACTATCCAGCTTCTAGGGTGCTTCCATAAGTTGAGGTCATGCTCTCCCCAGTTTTCTCCTAAAGATATGATCTCTGTTCCATAGGAAATCAGATTAGGAGTAGAAATTATCTCTATTTATATTTCTAACTCATAGTCACCTTACCCATCATTCGGATTATGGTCACAACTACTTCTACAGTCGGAATTTATAAAGTTAAGCGCAAACTCAAAATTAAGTATATAGAGCATCAATTCTAGAAAAATATTTTGAAAAATATTTTTAAAAACCTTTACATAAATAACAAGTATGCCACTCATACATATAGTATACTTTCCACATTGATTGGGTAACTAAGGCTATATATACCAAATGTAACAATCCACCTCAGAATAGACATAAATTTCGATCTAGAAAAGGCCCATCGACACTTAGATCCATTCCAAGGCAAGCTGTTGGTAGTAAAAAATAATAATATTGCAGAACCATAGCTAAAATTTCAGAACTCATGGCAGATGGAATAAAATATAATTGTAAGGCGTGCCTATTTATTAACATTAAATGTCACAATACAAAATTCTATAAAAACGATAACATAATACCATTACAAAAATTGTCTAAATCCATGTTACACATAAAACCAACTAATAATAATAATAAATACTGCCACAAGCCAAGATTTTCCAACTTTAAGCATCGTCATCACCATCACGCCGTCCTTAACCTGTGTTGTAATGAGGAGGGAGTCAGAAAAAAAATGTCCGGTGAATAAAAACCTCGAGTCTTACCTTTTTAGTACATAGGCAGCATATTTTAAAATAAGAATATGTCTATGAACATAAATCATTTTATACTTATTTATAAGGAAAGGAGGCGGGTCAAACCACTTAATACCTTTTATTGCAAAAGTAGATCCCATATCCCAATCATATGTCATAAATAGCTAATCTTGTGAGAGAGGGTACCCAAGCCACAAAATTCTTCCCAATGGAAAATAGGCAGACCCCTACATTTAAGGCATATTTTCATAAGCATGCTCCTCTATGGTATAATATAGTTGACATCATATGGAATCTCATAGGCCACTTAATACTTTTAAGTGGAAAGTAGGCAACTCCCATCATTTAAGGCGTAATTCTAGAAGCAAACCCCTCTAGATATATCACCTAATGTAACCCCTTGGTCATTTAATACTTCATCTGGGGAAAAGGCATGTCCAACCACTTAAACCCCTAAGCATATCCTTCGTCTTATGGCCAATACTCATAATGACGTCTCACATTAGTCCTCTATTCCTAGGAACTAGTTACTAGATTAGTTGGGTAGATTTACCCTACAGAATTTGGAACAAATATCGTGTCATTACAAATATTTATCATAAGGATATCTCACAACAATAAAAGTGTACACAACTGCTGATAGTCTTAAAATGAAGGGAAGACTTCTGTCATGTAACTCTATTGACCACGCATCCCTATGACTTGGCCACAAATCAATTACTCCATATACACACACATACACACTTACTCATCTCATCATTTTATAAATAAGACCTTATATGGAATCTTCCTTATTACGCCTTAAAATTTTAATTAGGCCATATAAGAGTTTCATCTTATTTTCGACTCAAAATCAATTACCTTCTTAATAGGGGAAATAAATTTTAATAAATTCCTAATTAACTATGCCATATACGCAGTAGTTATATGTTAATAGGAATAAATAAATATTTGCACTTAATAATTTCTAAACACATGAATTTTACGTCCTAAGCTAGCATTTAATGTCAATTACCTAATCAATTATTATTACAATTCCTTTATCTTCAATTTCCTAAGTTTCATGGAATTCAAATGTCCAAAATAGAGAATAAATATTCATAATCAAAACTGGAATAAAATATTTGTAATTAAAATAGAAACTCGATTTATTATGGCAATTAAGTGGAATATCTTAAACAATAAGAATTGCAATCTAAATTTCATAATATATTCAACTTTTCTTTTTATAAAGAAATAGATACGAACAAGTGGTATAAACTACGAATAGAATTCGCAATCTAAAGCCTTTATTTAATCAAAGAACCATAATTTATCCCAAAGAAGAAGGAGAAGTGGAAAAGACAATGAAAGTATCAAAAATTGCATAAACAAAACAAACTCCATAAAATTAATATAAATAATTGAGAATCTCAATGTAGAATTAACATTTCGAAATAAAAAGGAATTTTGGGGAATTTTGTCTATCATATTTTCAAAACCCCAAAATCCCTAAGGCATATTCAAATCCAAAAGAAATACACTAAACCGTTGTTGGAAGAAGTAGAAATTCGCCAGAACCATAAGATATAAGTGGTAGAAAACGAGTAAATCTAGAGTGTACAACTGAATAAAACATAATGTAAAACACTAGCCACCACTGGCAACTGATGTTGCCAAGCGGTCGACCAGTTGGCCTGTTCGGGTCGCCTTTCTTTTATTCAGGGGTGTTTATTTTATTTCCATTGCTGTATTATTTTTATTTCCTAATTAACCTTTTTATGTTAAACATTAATTAAACATTTATTTAGCCTCCAAGCTAATTTTTTAAATTTAAATCCTAAATTTGATTTCTTATTTGAATTTGAGTTTAAACTAAATTATTTTGATTCTAAAATTTCAAATGCTCATAACTTATTTGGTTGAGCTCCATTTTCAGCATATTACATATGAAAACGAATCTGAATTTCGCCACGAATGAAACAGAATAACTTTCATAGTCAAATTCTAATTTTTATAAAATGTCCATATCAAATCCTTACCATATTTAATTCAGTTTACATTATTTATTTATGGTTCACTTTATGGAGTGTTACAGAGCACTGCCCCTTGGACCCTATGACCTGACCGGCCAGCTCAATCGATATGGGAACGGGTTGTCACCTCCTGACCCCGCTTCATGGTGGCAATCAATTGACATACATACATACATACATACATACATATATATATACACACACATATACATATATACATACATATACATATACATATACATATACATATACATATACATATACATATATATATATATATGCATACAAACTAAAGTTATGCTCACTACAACAAAAACACCCTTTCATAACTGCCAAAAACAGTCGTAACAGATCTATTACAACTGGCATCTACCAGTCCTTATATCCGCAGTTATAATAAAGCGGGATTATTTTACAAGAGTTACGTACAGTTGTAAAAAAGCTTTTTACAACTGCAAATAGTAGTTGTAAAAGATTTATTTACAACTGCTTTCAGCAATTGTAGAATACCTTTTACAACTGTTATTTGCAGTTACATTAAAGTTCATTCAATTATATTACTTAAGAATACGTAAAATAGAATAAATAATAATAATAATTTCAAGCTACTAATATATTATAATATCTTCAATAAATTATAAACATATCAATTATTAATTATATATTACTAAATAGTAAGTTAATTATTATTATTATTAATTATTAAATATTAAACTATGATAAATTATTAAATATTAATTATTGAAACAGTAAACTAAATAAATATTAAATATTAATTATTAAAATTTGATTATTAATTATTTAATATTAATTATTAATTATTTAATATTAATTACTAATTATTTAATATTATTTATTAACCATTAATTATATTTATTACTTAATAAATGTAACTAATAAGTATTAACTGTAATTTAAAAATTACTAATAATTAATTATACTAAATTATTAAATATTAAAACTAATTATTGACAATAGATAATAATTAGTAGTTATAAATTATATATTATTAATCATTAATTATAATAAATTATGAATAGTAATCTATATAAGTTGTCATTTATAATTATTAATTATAATTTATAAATTATTAAGTAATTATCTATTATTTTTTATTAGTTAAAATATACTAACTATTAGTTATTACACTACTAGAATAACAATAAATGGCAATGGAAGCTTTCGACGGTCGTGGATGGCTATTTCCGACAACTATCGACGGTTGGCGATCTCCGTGGCATTTTCGTAATAAAATATAGTGGTCGTCGCAAGCTGTCGAAAACCAACGTATGTTAGCCGTCGGCGGTCGTCGCAAGCTGTTGGAAAAAAGTGTGTATACAGGCTCTAGGCTGAGAGCAGCTTCGTTATCACATTTCCTTCCAAATTCACCAAGCCCCTAGCTCCACTACTTCCTCCTCCTCGTCAGCCAGCCACCGCGCCTTCCCGATCATCTCCAACTTCATCATTATCCACTCTCGACAAACTTAGACCCTTCATCAATCTCCAATCATATTTTATTTCTAAACCTGAATTAATTTTAATTTGTTAAATTAGAGTTAATTTGTTGTTATAATTTTACAATACCCCATTGATTTTTTGTTATACCCTATTGAATACTAATTAAGTTGTTATTATAATTGTTTATCATTTGAATATTGAGAAAAATAATTTAGTGTATATTTGTGTTAATTGGTGTATATGTGTTGATTTATTAGTGCATATGCGCATTAAGACTGGTTAAGATTATTAGAATCGATGCTCAGGATTTAGTGTATGCATTTTTAAGATGACGAAAATGATGATTTAGTGTACGTGTTTCTTAGAATGTAAATAAATTATCGTAAAAATTGTTGTATAATACGCTTTACTTTTTATAACCCCTTAGAGAGTTTTTGACCCCATTTGAAAAGTATTATATATGATCGTCGTATGGATATTCATTTTTATCACATAACAGATATTTATATTCATGTAATACAATGTATGTCGGATTTGTTAAATTAATTATATTTTGAAAATTATTTCATTTTAAACGGTTCACAAAATTTTAACAATACTTTTTTTGTTCATATGTATACGCATATGTGTACGATATAGTGAACAAAGGGGAAGTGCTACCGAAATTTTTTTGAATCGTCTAAAATGAAATAATTTACAGAATATAATTACTACTGTGTTTGTAATGTAAAGTAGGATGACCAACCATCAACGTGTAAAACAATAACTTAAAAATTATAGATTTTATTCATAAAATAATTTGTGTAAATCCATTTGGAAAAAATTAAATAGAATAATATTATATATTTGTGAAAATTTAAATGTACGATTGAATTGAAAAATAAAATGTCAATACGTAAATGATTAATATGTTTCTATGTTTTAAAATGGGAAAAATGGTCAACTATTTTATTGATCGGAGTTGGATGTACCAACAAAGAAGAGAAATTGAAGGCTCAATAAGTGAACATTTTCAAAATGGTGTACATGTTTTTATTGAATTGGCTTTAAGTAATGTTGGGAACGGCGAATAAATCCGTTGTTTGTGTAGTAGGTGCAAATTATTGAAGTATTTGATACGAGATATGCTAATTATTCATTTGTGCCAATATGGTTTCATACCGAACTATTTGGTGTGAGATCGTCATGGAGAACTTATAGTACCTAATCCCGTACATTTGGAGGAGGAGGTGGATACTGAAATTGTTCCGACGAATCTCATAGAAGATATGGTTGAAGATGCAGCACGTTCAATGTTCCATACTATTGAAGTTAACGGTAATGATATTAATGTCAACTATCAGTAACTGCAGAATACGTTATGATGAAATCAAAATACAACTTCACAAAGCTGGTTTACAGCAATAGTACAAGCTGCAAAACGGCATATGCCACCCGATAATTTAATGTGCGAAAATTATTATGAAGTGAAAAAATTTTATGTCTGCTTTTAGTTTGCCATATCAAAAAATAGAGACATGTTTAAATAGTTGCATGTTGTTTTGGAAAGAAGACATCAATCTTAGGAATTATAAAATATGTAATCGGGAAAGATACAAACCAAGAAAAAAGAAGAGAAATGAAGTTCCGCACAAGCCTATACATTACCCATCACTTAAAAGCTTCAAATGTTATATTCATCTTCTGTAACCATGCATCATATGAGATGGCACCGTGTGAGAACATAAAAGAAGGTACGTTAGTACGCACAGCTGATGGAGAAGCATATAAGCATTTCAATAAGACATACCCGCTTTCGCAACAGAGAGCCATAATGTTAGACTTGGTTTATGTACAGATCAGTTTTCACCATTCTCTCAATTTGTTTCAAAATATTCATTTTGACATATAATCATTACACCTTATAATTTACCTCCGAGTAAGTGTATAAAAACTCTGTAAATGTTTCTCATTATTGTCATCCCTGACCTTGATGCTCCACAAGGAATCGGCGTATTTTTACAATTATTGATTGAAGATTTAAAAACGTTGTGTTATGAAGTGTTTAAACATGCGAAATTTCAAAAAATAAATATGTTCTCTTCTCTTCTGCGTACTATAAGTGATTTTCTTGTGTATGCAATGCTTCTCGGTTGAAGTGCGGCTTGTCGTCTAGCTTGTCATTATCGCATTGAAGAAATACGAGCATTTTCTTTACCGTATGGGAAGGAAATTTCATGTTTTTACTGTCATCGTTATTTTCTCCATATTAATCATCCTTTTAGAAAAGATTTAAAAAACTTTACAAGTAATAGACTTGAGGCCTTGCGACCACCAACGATTCGGTCAAGCGAAGCTATTTATGACCTTGTAAAGAATTATCCAAAGATATATGAAACTGGCAAAAAAAATTAAAATTCAAGATAAATCGACGATTCATAATTTGTGCAAACAAAGTATATTTTGAGGGTTGCCTTATTGAAAAAATCTCCTAATTCTTCATAGTATCGACGTGATGCACAATGAGAAAAATGTGTTCGATGACGTATTTAACACAGTTCTGAACGTTAAAGGAAAGATTAAAGACGATATGAAATCAAAACGTAATATAGAGGCAATGCAATCGTCCCGAGATTCAAATGAAGCCAAATGACACCAAAAAACCTAAAGCATGCTATGAGCTAGATAATAACCAAGTTAAAGTACAGTTAAAGTGGGTGGAAGAATTAAGATTTTCTGATGGGATTTTTTCTAATTTTCATAGACGTGTCAACTATAAGAACGACAAACTGAGTGGGATGAAAAGTCATGATTGTCATGTAACGACGGAACATTTGTTAGTCGTTGCTTTCAAAGAACTCTTGCCCACAAAGGTTTGGATAGCTGTAACAAAACTTAGTTTGTTTTATAACGAGCTTTGTTCAACTACGTTAAAAGTTGACCGTCTATGTAAATTTGAGTAAGAAATTCCCATACTGCTTTGAAAAATGGAGAAAATATTTCCTCTGGGTTTCTTTAATGTAATGGAGCGTTTACTTGTTCATCTTCCGTTTGAAGCACGTCTTCGAGGTCTTGTGCAATATGGATGGATGTATCCATTTAAAAGGTATTAATATTGAGTATGTTAAATTTTATTTTAATCACATGTAGTAAATTTAATTATAATTATTCTTAACATAATTAAATCATCTAACAAAAAAGTGAGTCAAAAAGCACGAGTTGAAGGCTCAATATGCAAATCATATATGGAAGAAGAAGTTTCGTTCTTTTTCTCTCATTATTTCAGTGGCCATGTGAACTTATCCTTTGAAAGTGCTACGTGAAAAGATGAGGGCATTGAATAAGATTCTTCTAAATTAGTGCTATCTATTTTTAGATAGCTTGGACGCCCGGTTAGAAAATGTGTGGAAGTATGATTAGATGACAGAGATTACTATGTAGACGACACATATGTTCTTCTTAACTATGAAGAAGTTGCGCCATTTGTTTGGTATTATTAAATAGCACATCTAAAATTATTTACTTGAATAATACATATGTGTACTAATCATAATGCAATATATTATCCATCTATGCAGTATTTATGAATCACATCATTCAAGCGACAATATCAGAAAAAATTGCTACTTGATTTTCGAAGCACGTATATGATCCGGTAAATTGTGTGGTCGACGAAGTGTTGAAATATCTTTCCATGGAACCAAAAGAAAAAGTTAAGACATATCCAATATTGTTTGTCAATGGATACAAACTCAACAGCAAAGAATATGGGGCAGAAAATTAACTAAAAATACGGTGTATATGTTAAAGATAGTGATGATCTAAATGATCACATAAATGATTTTTACGACATGTTAACTCAGGTTTTGCAATTAAATATTTCACCAGACCTACGAAAGAAGTTTATTTATTTAGATGTAATCGGTTAAGTAATGGTCCAGGTTTTGGAATCAACGTGCACCAAAAATATAATATTATTGAAATAAAGCATACATCATGTTATTATAAGTACGATCCATTCATATTAGAAAAAAATCCCTACAAGTTTATTATTTTACTTATCCATCTATAAAAAGAGATAAAGTAGATTGGTTGGCAGTTTTTAAAACGAAGGTAAGATTTACGTTTGAAGGAAAGAATATTCCATAGGAACAAGCATACCAAGGGGATATCAAGGAAAATGACAAAATTACAATAACAGACGATCAAACTGATTTTGGACCTCTAAATGATGATAAAATGTATTAGTAGAAGCATTTGAGAACATAGAGGAAAATAATATAGAGTATGAGGCCGAGTCTAAATCAAAAAACTATGAGGACTGATTTAATTGTATACATGTTGAGAAAAGGTAATTTATGGGAGATTGATGTTACACTGTTTTGTATGTTATATGCCGCCATTGATGTTAAATCTTGATATTTTACTCATAATTGAATGATATGTTCTGCCATAATAAAATAGTATGTATATGACAGGTATTGCAGATGTCTTTCTTTAAGTGGCAGAGTTATTTGCAGTCCCATTCCCCCTCTTCGTCTCAAAGAGGGACCATTCGCAGAGGAGGTGGTGGCAGCGGCCCGTCGTAGGAGTCACCGCATACAGTGATCAGATTGCTACCGAAAGCAAATGGCTCATAAGTATTAAATTTACTTCAGCATTATAAATATTTTGTATGATATATTAGTCATGATTTTCCTGTATCATATTTAATGCAGGGGTTTTGAGCTTGAGCCTTCAAATATAGTGCTTAGCATATCTAAGCATGCATACATGGGTCATATGACTACGTGCTGGCCGAAATGGAGTAGGATCTCAGAGCACGTCCCGGAGAGCATCTGGCATGACCTTTTGGTAAGTGTAAAATTATATATCATTATATATTATCACTTTCCAATTTGCTGACTATGTATAAATGTATAACTTATATTTTTTCAACATATATATAGGGTGCGGTAGACCTACAAAAGGAGGATATTTCTCTTTACCAGCACCACTGGAACTTCAAAGTTGCAAAGAATTACCGAGATACGATGTCTATCATTAGAAAATCTAAGAAGAAGCCAAATTGAATGGATGCCTACGTATAGGATGCTTGGGTCGTATGGTGGAGTAGCGATGAATTCATTGTAGTCTATCAGATATCATCTTAATTTGTTCAGTAGAGAATGTATAATTTATATCTGTAAAATATAATCTTAATTTTTAATTTGCAGGAGGAGTCGGACACGAACTCAGTAATAGGTAGAAAAATCCCCTCATATAATATGGTGGCTAGAAATCATTTCACTATCATCGCGAGGACCTGCTAAATTGATTAATTTCAATCACAAACATTTATTACATTTTTTGTATAAATTTATATGAACAACAATAATATATACCAATTAGTGCATATTTGCATATACACATGTCGTTAGGTAAACTGACGACGAAGGATCAGTGACTTAGGCCTGACATGAGAATGATAAAGCATATGCCGCACATGTAAGTATATTTCAAGTTATAAGCTATTAATAATGATCATTTTAATTAATTAGTTGTAAAATATTATAATAATGTCATTAATATTTAAATGTATTTAATTTTGCGTTGCGGGAAATATTTATGCAAGCACATGCATAGATGTTTGAGCATTCGGGATGGTAGCAATTGATCATCGATGAGGAGGATGCTATCCTCGACTCGGTTATGGACCCAATACGGAGAAATAGACGCTATGGTTGCGACCACTACAACAAAACAGTCTTTTTACAATGGACAATGCCCGTTGTAATATGGTTTTCGCAACGGGCATGTGCCCGTTGTAATAGGCCTCGTTGTAATAAATGCACCACATTTTACAACGGGTAAAGCACGTTGTAAAAACCGTTATAGTATACCTTTTTACAACGACCATAACCCGTTGTAAGAAGCTCATATAACAACGCACATTGCCCGTTGCAAAATAAATGCAAATTTTAAAATAAAATTTACAGCAACATCCATACAATACTAAATATTTTCGTAAAATAATTTAAATCACATACGAAAAGACTAAAAGCATAGTTTTACACGTTTATAAAACATGTACAATATTTTAGCAAATAAAACATGTATCTTAGAGCAAATAAAAAATAAAGAAAATGCACAATATTTGAGCATAGTTTTACATAGTTTTACACGTTTATAAGTTGAGGGACTAATATTTCTTACAATCCATCTAATGCCAGGAGTGCTAGAAAGTCCTGATGGTTGGTGTATGTTTACGCACTTCCCCCTCTGAAATCACCACACTACCCTGCCAATATTCCCCACTAACCATACAACAACATTGCTCTTTCATCCAAACAACTGCTGCCCCTACATTGCTGAACACTCCTATACAATCACCTATTACTGCTATTACCATTCACAAACTTCATACTCAATCATCTCAATTTACAAATACCCAACTTGTCTTCACTACCGCCTGCACTTCTTCATCAGTAACAGTTCATTACCTCTGCTAACATCATCCCATCTGCCAAATTTTCCTACGACCATCAGCCACTCCATGCAATATTTCATATAATACTCCTTCATCACCAACATCACTTCACCATACAAACTACAACACTATCTCATATCAACTACCATATCCCCTGTCATCTTCAAACTACTGACCATCCACCCTGTACATCAGCAGTCCATCTCTCAACTTAATCACTGCATACTCCACTGAAACCATTCCCTCGGCAAAATCTCAAAACCCTACATATCAACATCATCAAACTTCTAAACTGTGCACTCCCACATAGCTACTTCCTGCACTTTAACACTACTAAGTAAATACTGCTTGCACAACTTTTCATTTACCCGCAAGTACATCCATACATCACCACTATATTAAAGTTCATCCATGCACCACTTAACAGCTGCTGCACTGCCTCGGTCTCATCCTTTCCAGTACCACCCCAATACACCTACTCCAGGCCATCAACTTCCATCACTCTGTACTCACCCACACTTACACTCCTCCAGTCCATTCCTGTAACCACATACTTTACACCATTCAACCATCATCGATTATCCCCTGCCGAGCAAACTATGCGTATCAACAACTCTATGCACTATACATCTCACCTGGCCATACTACACTAATAAATCACCCCTTCCTTCCACCCATCCACTCATCCCCATCAGTACAACCTTCCAAACCATCCATTCACCCACAACTGCCAATCAACTTCTGGCCTATCCACTTACAAAAGAAGTTTGGTGTGTAAGCCTGAACCTTGAGGGGTCTGCATACAAAGAACGAATAACTTACCTACTCCAAAATTGAATCATGAACAAAAATTTAATAGTATAATTTCGAAAGCAAACTTGCCATTCATAAACTGATATTCAAGCGAGGCAGTCTCGGCTACCCATGCTTTCCACTTCCTCATCTATATATCAAAAGTAAACAATCAAAATCATCTAAAATAAAATAGGATATGGTTTGAATTTCAGGTATTCCATAACAAAAACCATAGGCATTGCATTTGTGATGACATTCTTCTCTATGTTTGATGTTCCTGTCTTTTGGCCAGTACTTATATTTTACTGGATTGTTCTTTTCATTTTGACTATGAAGCGCCAGATTGGACACATGATCAAATACAAATATGCACCTTTCAGCATTGGGAAACAGGTAAAATTACATAAGAAAATAAAACATTTCTTTCAGAAAATCAAGCTTCGGGATCAGATTTGATACACAACGAGAGGTATACATATTGTTTACTTGTGCAAACTGTATCATTAAGTTCATATTACAAATGCAGAAGTACACTGGGAACAAGAATGCTACGACAAAAAGTATTGTGGACTGATTATGGATGGCCAAAATGGGGCATTTCCTTGCGTAGTTGTGTGAAATAGTATCATTGGTATCTGCTAAGCTCATTTGCTACACTGTTACGGTGAATCGCTTAATATAACTTCTTATAATCTATCCACTTATGTAGGTGTTATGTCATTTATGTCAACAGGACTATCTGATGTGTATAAATATGTCTATATATACATTTCCATTTGTTTGTTGACTTGTATGCGTTGTTTTCCAAACATATTGTGTCGTGTTAGCCGAGAAATGAGAGTTCTTTTTTATCTTGCACACTACCTCTACTATAAGTTCAATAAATAGAATTCCCATCATGTTTTTTTTGAAATTTCGAAACGTTATATGATTATTATCAACAAAAACCAAAATTTACATTTTGACAAGATTACTAATTATTATTCCTTTAAGTGAAAAGGAGAATCCTTTGAAAATATCGATCATGTCATATTCTCTTTACATAAGAGGAAGGTAAGTACCTTCATGCCATCTTCTCAAATTATGTGGATCGACATTTTCTGACACCTTGTCCAAATGGATTAAGATTAAGATCTGAATTATAGTTGTAACGATGAATAAATAATTAAGATTATGATTTAAGTATCAAAATAAGGTAAGTATTTCTCAAAATAAGCGATGATTAAGATTTACATCGTAGCTGTGATGTTAAATGCATAAACTACTAATGGAGAAACTAAAATCAGCAATATCCAAAGTATACCGTAGAAATCAAAATCGTCTGAAGTATACCATAGAAACCACAGATGGAAGAAATTAAATTCATCGATATCCAAAGCATACCATAGAAACCATAAGTGGAGGAAAAGATTACCTTACGAGATAAAAGCAACGGTTTCCCATGCTTTCCACTTCCTCATCTATATATCAAAAGCAATTCCTCCTCAAATCAACCAATCGAATGCAACCTTCGCCACTTTCCAACTCGCCCCTTTGCCGTTCGACCCCAAATCTCCAACCTTCGACTCCATCGCCATCACAAAGTCACAACTTGATTTGCTGAGAGTACCTATTTTCCTTAAAAGAAAAAAAATAAATGGCGATTTGGATTGTTTCGATATCACTTCTACACGAGAACCAGTAACATTTAAACGATATAATTCACAGACCAAATTCGTTGACTCGAACTTAATACTGGAAGCAGCCCTGAACAAGCGCAAAGAGAAGAAAGCATCGATCGACAAAGCTAAGGGACGTAAATCATCATACGATCGAGATACTAATGTCGGCGCTTTCAGAAACCCTAATTTAGTTGAAGACAATACGAAAGAGAACGAGAAAACAACCGATATAATAAAGGGGTGAGTGGACGATATAATAAAGGCTATTACAACGGGCAATTTTGACCATTGTAAACTTGGCATCTATTACAATGGGTCTGAGTGGACCGTTGTAATAGCCTTCTTTAACAACGGGCAAACAATGCCCGTTGTAAAAAGGGCATTGTGTATGGCATCTTTACAACAAGGCTGAATGGACTGTTGTACTAGCCTTCTATTACAACGGACAACCAATGCCCATTGTAAAAAGAGCGTTGTAATAGGGTATTTTTGTTGTAGTGGACAATCAATTAGTAATTTATAAAAATAAAAATTAACTAAGTTGTAAAAATTGTTTAATGTTTATAAAAATTACGCAATAACTTAAACATATTTCGACTTGTTTTGTAAGCTCGGGCGTCACAAAAGGCCTATTGAAAAGCTTAAGATAATGCTGAGATTAATGAACTCCAACATTATATTGCATAGTTGCAGGAGTAGGACCGCCTTCGAGCAGCATAAGTGGAGTAACTAAAGTAGTGTTTGGCTAAGTATATGAAGCGTCATATAGCATTCTCTTTGTTTTATGGTTTTGGAGCTGATGACGAATCATGAGGTACATTTTGCAGTTTTGGTTTTTGAAACTTGTGTATATAAACAATGAGAGATGGTAAGGTTGATTTGTGAACATGTGGTGTTTGATGTTGATTTATGGGATTGATATTTGGGGTTGATGTTGGATGTATATATTGTACATTGATGTTGGATGTAGATATTGCATTTGGGTGATGATGGACAGTTTGTTTTGTATTGATTGGAAATTTTTGGGTTTTATATTATTACTAATATTGGTATTGATTTTAGCTTTTATCTAATATATATATATATATATATATATATATATATATATATATATATATATTTGCTGTGTTATGATATATATTGATATTGATGTGTTGGTCTGTTGGAAAATATTTTTTACCTAGATTTACAACGGCTTATTGGTCGAAATATTCCGACCGCTTCCGGTAGTTGACCGGTCGGAAACTCCAAGGGCTTTCGATGGGTTTTCGGCATGTTTTTATGGCACATGGACGTCGGCACTACCTAAAAAAACGTCGGAATTGCTGTCAAAAAAGCCGTCGGAGGCCGTCGCAAAGCCAACGTCGATTTCATCGAAAATGAACGAAATCCAAGTTTTGCATTCCGATGGGATTTCCAGCGGCTCCCAACGGCCACCGACGGCTTCGAGCCATCGGAAACTGTGTATCTTGTGATGTTATAATATTTAAAATAACAGTAAACATATTCAAAAAAAAATTTAACATCGGTCTTTTCCCACTGTGACCGTTTAATTTCCTCAAAGATATTTACAATCTTTGAGTAAAACAACTTTTACCGTAGTAACTAATATTTATAATTTTTAAGGAAAAGGTGTAAAAACAATGCTTTTACAACGGTTTTTTTAAAAAAAGTTGTTAAAAGAGCATTGTTACAAGCTTTTTAGAAAAACTTGTAAAACCAAGGATTTTACAACGTTTTCAACAAAAATGATGTAAAAATGAACGCTTTTAAAACGTTTGCTTTGAAAATGTTGGAAAAAGACCTTTTTACAATGTTTTATAAATAAACATGGTAAAAAGCTCTTTATATTGGAGTGTTTCTTATGTATGAAATTGTTGATCACTCGCAATCAAGTTCTTTAACATATAGCAACATTTTAGTTAAATTATGGTGCAAGATTAGTTAATATGTTTTGAATAGCTAAATTACGCTTCTAACATGTAAAGCAACATAGCATTGTGTTAAAAGGAAAAAAGTTGGTTCCGTCATTTATTTTCTGATTTGTTACGTAAAAAACACTTTTTATAGATATGTTTCTAATTAAACCTCTATTCAAAAAAATTATCGTTTCTTCGAAAATTAGAACATTAATCATGTGTTTCTAGGATCAAAACAATTTATTTTGATTTTTTTTTAAAAAGAAAATATTTGCAGAGAACTTCACAAATATTTGCAGATTTATCTAAATACTTAAAATCCAACAACTTTATTTTTTTGCATATTTCTATGCAAATATCTATAGATTTCTCTACAAATATTCTAATTATATATATATATATATATGTATGCATGTATGTATAAAAAACATGTTTTTTTGAAGGGACGACTATGTACTTTGAAATTGAGAATGGTGCTTTTAGGAAAATTCCTAAAACAGTTGAATAAAACTACAACATTCTTGTGAACCAAAATCCCACATCATCTAATTTATTGATGGATGATAAAAAAAAATTCACCTATAATTCACAACATCTGAACTATCATTTTGTAACGGTTATAACCGTTTTTCCAATTGTTATAACCGTTGGTAGTAGGTACGTTATAATTTTTTTACATATTTTGTAACGGTTATAACAGTTAAAAATTTTAGAACTTCCCTACGGTTATAACCGTTGGGAGTGATCAAAATTCCCAGCGGTTATAACCGTTGGGAAAAACCGCAATTCCTAATGGTTATAACCATTGGGAATTACTTCACATTCCCAACGGTTATAACCGTTGAGAATATTTTAATTTTCAACGGTTATAACCATTAGGAATTCCTTGCATAAGTAAATAGCAAAATTACCAACACTTATAAATGTTACAAATTTGATATAGCAGAACCATGTCTTATTCGTCATCTAATAGTATTTCATTCAAGCATATCCCATTCCGGATCTTATAGTTTAATCACATATTATTTCATTCAACTATACAAATTCAAATTTATAGCAATAACAAACATGAAACTAAATTTCAAAACTAATATATCATCAAATTGTAAAGAAAATCAAACATACAAATCAGTTCGTATCAAATTCTACAAAGTTCATTGTGAAAACCTCATATTTCACTATACAAAATAATTTTAAGCTTACAAACAATGAATGCGACACTCCGACCAAACTATAAAACCACCATCAACATACTTTGTATCCTACCCTTCTGGCCCAAGCTACCGACAACCTTCTTGTAGTGTTCTACTCTCTTTTTCCAAAGCTTTGTATCCTGCATGAACATTTCTCCACTCATTCCATCAACACTCCCACTACTGATTCTTGAAGGCACTGCAATCAATCTTTCAGGCTATTTCCTCAACTCTTCCCCTGCAAATTTCAGGTTGTTTCAGGCTGCTATGCTTGGACGATCTTTTTTTGCATCCAATATTGCTACCTACTAACATAAAAAACATAAACTTCAGAATCTAACATACAAGTAAGACAATCTTCATACTTAAATTCATTTAAATTATGAAGATGGAAATGGTGCGAAGTATTATGCAAATTCAATTTATAATCTATATGATAGTTCTTTTATACCCATAACAATCACTACCACTAGGCTTCGTATAGCGACGGAGCCTAGCGACGGCTAAAAAAAGTGGCCGTCGCTAGACGTCGCTATACGCAATATACAGATCCAAGCCGAGAGCAGCAGATTCACTTCACTTGCTTCCCCAAAACCTTCCTCCTTCCCCCAATCCGTCGCCCCCCGTCATCGTAGCCGCCGCCCCAGCCTTCAACGCCTCCAAATCACCCAAATTTGTGTCGGTATGCTCCTAATCTCTTGTTTGAATGTAAATTTGATGTTTTTAGGTTTAGTTTAAACCCTAACTCAATTATGATTTGTTATAAAATTGAGATTTGTTGTTAAATTGGGTATTAGTAGTATTGTTAAATTAGGTATTAGTAGTGTTGTATGTGGATTTGTAGATTAATTAGTTTATTATCATGAACTTGAATTAAGTATTACATTAATTAGTTTATCATGATCAAGTTGAATAAATGGTTGATGTAGATAATTAGTGTTGGCGATTAACATGGTTAGTTATTTTAGGTGAAAAAATAGTGTATATTAATGATTAACTTGGTTATGGATAAATTTACATGAAAGTATTTCATAGTTTATAAAATTGATAGATTACAAATTTAAGTTGTTAAGTGAATTTAAATTGACAAATTTTTATTTAATAATTAGTTTTTTATTGTTTTCTAATTATCTATTTAATAATTAGAATTTGTTGTTTTCTAATTATATTCATTGATAATTCTTATATTTACCCTGTTGATTGAGCGACGGCTAGCGACGGTCATTTTAATAATTTTAGCGATGACTAGTGACGGCTAGCGACGGCCAAAATGCAAAAGGTTGTATATATTGTAAAAAATAAAGTTTGTAAAAAAAATTTAAAAACGAATATGAGAACATTAAAAATTCTGCAAATATCTAATTTATTTTAAAAAAATTAGGAAATGACTTTAAAAACAACTGATATTGTACTAAAATCGATTTTGTAAAGAAATTAAGAAATGAATATAACAACAACAAATAGTCACATAAAATCTATGTCGTAAAAAAATAATGAAATGAATATTGAACTAAAATTGTTAATTGAATGTTGAACTAAAATTTAAATACACAAATTTTTGGAATAAAATATAAATAGTTGAAACATTTTCAAAATTTGAAAAGAACAACAATATTTAATAAAATTTAAAGAAATTTTTTATCCCTTAGATTGGCTTTGGCCCCGTCTGGCAAGTGTTGTATATGATCGTTATATGGATGTTCGTTTTGTAACAGAACAGACACTTATATTCATCTGATACAATATTTGTCGGATTTGTCCCCGTATTGGACAAGTTACAAACACAATAAAGTAATTACATATTATAAATCATTTCATTTTAAACGGTTACAAAATTTCGACAGCACTTCCTTTACGTTCCCTGTGTACACGCATTTGTGTACGATACAGGGAACATAAGGGAAGTGCTGCCGAAATTTTGTTGAACCGTTTAATCTGAAATGATTTATAAAATGTAATTACATTATTTGTTTGTAATGGGTAGTAGGATGACTGACCACCGAAGTGAAAACCAAAATACCAAAAAATAAAAAAATAAAACGAAGTTTATATTTTGAATTTTCTAGAACGATGAATTGTTTACAATGGAGAATGGTTGAAAATTAACGATTTAAATTGTGTAACATACATTTTCAAATCAGGAAAAATGTTCAATTATTTTCTCGACCGTACTTGGATGTATGAAGTCAGAACTGGAAAGAAGGGATCAATAAAGCAACATTTCTACAACGGTGTACGCGAATTTATTAGATTTGCTAAACCTAATAACCGAAATGATACAGAAATTCATTGCCCGTGTAGTAAGTGCCAACATTTGAAGCATTGAAAACCGGATATAGTTGAAGTAAATTTGTATCAATATGGTTTCTTGTCTGATTATTATTACTGGGATCGTCATGGAGAACTTGTTGAACCTACACCTAATACTGAAGTTTTAGAGGACGGTAATATGATGACGAATCCGATAGAAAATATGGTGGATATTGTAGCACGATCAATGTTTTCTACAACTGAAGTTGTCGATGAAGACGAAAATATCGAAGAAGAACCGACTGCGGGAGCCAAAAAAATATACGATTTGTTGGATTCTGCTAAGAGGCCGTTGTGGGACGCATGTAAAAGAGAAAACGAACTTTCAGTAACCGTCGAATACATAACTATGAAATCAAAATTCAACCTTACGGAAGCTGCATTTAGAGCAGTTGTACAAGCTGCAAAACGACACATGCCACCCAATAACCTGATATGCGATAGTCATTATAAAGTAAAAAAATTGTTGTCTGCTTTCGGTCTACCGTACGAGAAGATAGATGCATGCGTGAAAGGTTGCATGTTGTATTGGAAAGACGACGTTGACCTCAGAAAATGCAAAATATGTAACGAAGAAAGATACAAACCAAGAAAGAAGAAAGGGAAAGAAGTCCCGTACAAGAGAATGCATTATTTACCCATCACTTTCAGACTTCAAAGATTATATGCATCTTCTGCCACGGCCTGTCATATGCGATGGCATAGTGTGAGAACAGCGGAAGAAGGAACTTTGATACATCCATCCGATGGTGAAGCATGGAAACATTTCGATAAGACTTATCCCGCATTTGCTGCGGAAAGACGTAATGTCAGACTTGGTTTATATACGGATGGATTTTCACCATTTTCACAGTTCGGTAGTAAATATTCATCCTGGCCAATTATCGTTACTCCGTATAATTTACCTCCATGGTTGTGTATGAAGACACCATATATGTTTCTCACCACTGTCGTTCCCGGCCCTCATGATCCAACCTAAGGAATTGATGTTTATTTACAACCATTGATCGAAGAGTTAAAGAAACTATGGAATGAAGGAGTCGAAACTTACGATGTATCAACGAAAAAATTTCGGTTATTCGCTTCTTTGTTATGGACGATTAATGATTATCCTGCATACGGGATGCTTTCTGGTTGGAGTATGACCGGTCGTCTAGCATGCCCTTATTGTATGGAAGAAATACGAGCATTTTCGTTACGATATGGGAAGAAAGTTTCGTGATTTGATTGTCATCGGTGTTTTCTTCATCCAATCATACTTTTAGAAGAGATAAGAAAATTTTCATAGCTAATAGAGAAGAGAATCTGAAACCACCCAAGGTTTGGTCAGGCGAGGAAATATACGAAATTTTAAGAGACTATCCAAAGATACATGAAACTGGTGTCCAGACTGAAATCCCAAGAAAATCAGACATTCATAATTGGGGCAAACAAAGTATATTTTGGGAGTTACCATATTGAAAAGATCTCTTATTCCGATAAATATTGATGTGATGCACAACGAAAAGAACGTGTTTGATAATCTGTTTAATACAATTTTGAATGTAAATGGCAAAACCAAGGACGATTTGAATTCGAGGCTTGATATAGCAAACTATTGTAAGCGCCCGGAACTTCATATGAATCCTAATGACAATAAAAAACCGAAAGCATGCTATGAGCTAGACAATAAGCAAGTAAAACTCGTGCTAAAGTGGGTGGAAGAATTAAGATTTCCCAATGGGATTTCTTCCAATCTTCGTAGATGTGTTGACTTCAAAAATAGTAAACTGAGTGGGATGAAAAGTCACGATTGTCATATCATGATAGAATATTTACTCCCCGTGGCTTTCAAAGAACTGTTGCCCGTAAAAGTATGGAACATCATAATAAAGTTATGTTTGTTTTATAAACAGCTTTGTTCGACAACATTAAAGGTGGATCGTATACGTAAACTTGAAGTAGAAATACCCATATTGCTATGCAAACTGGAGAAAATACTTCCGCTTGGTTTCTTTAACGTAACGGAGCATTTACCTATTCATCTTCCATCCGAAGCACTTCTTCGAGGTCCTGTGCAATATGGATGGATGTATCCATTTGAGAGGTAAATTAACATGTGCAATGTTCATGCCAATTTCAAATTCAAATTTGTATATCTAAATATGTTATAAATATCTTAATAAGTACTTGAATCATCTGAAGAAGAAGATTCGACAAAAAGCCCAAGTTGAGGGTTCGATATGCAAATCATATCTTGAAGAAGAAGCCTCATTTTTTTCTCTCACTACTTTAAGGACGATGTGAACTTATTGTTTGTAACTGTTCCTCGAAATGAGGAAGTCGTTTAACAAAATTCTTCTCAAACAATGTTATCTGTTTTTAGACAACATGGTAGACCTGGTGGAAAATGTATGGAAATAGGGTTGGACGATAGAGACCACCATGTAGCGCACATGTATGTTCTTTTAAATTGTGTCGAAGTTGCACCATTTGTTAGGTAATAATTAATTCACTTGTAATTTACTTGTACGTACATAATAATAATAACACATATTACATATATGCAGTATCTACGAATCACAGTATCCATCTTACGATCTCAGTAAAGAATTTGCCAAATGGTTTTTGAACTATGTTTATGAGCCGAGAAACTGTGTCGTTGATGAAGGCTTAAGATATCTTGCGATTGGACCGAAAAGAAATGTGAAGACTTATCCAATATTCTTCGTCAACGGGTTTAAGTTCAACACAAAAGATTACGGTGCTGAAAAATTAACATATAACAGCGGGGTATTTGTCAAAGGCAGTGATGATCCAGATGAACATTTAAATTTTTTTATGGCGTCTTAACACAGATTCTAGAATTGACATATTATGTTGAACCTTTAGAAAAGGTTTTTTATTTAAGTGCAATTGGTTCAGTAACGTTACTGGTTCCGGAATCGACGTGCATAAAGAGTACAAACTTATTGAAATAAGGCATACATCACACTACTATAAGTACGATCCTTTTGTATTAGCCAAGCAAGCGTTACAAGTTTATTTTTCTCCGTATCCATCTTTGAAAAGAGATAAAGCGGATTGGTCCGCTGTTTTCAAAACGAAACCAAGGTTTACGTTTGATGGAAATAATATTCCAGATGAAGCAGCATATCAAGCCGATCTTGAATTAAATATAGAAATAATAATAACTGATGATATTGATGTAGGGCCTTTGAATGATGAATCGAACGTCCTATTTGATGCATTCGAAAGTACCGAAGAAAATGAGATAGAATACGAGACTGAATCTGAAAACGATGAAGACTGATCGTTATTAATATAATTGTTATGTGATAGTGATTGAAACATGCGATGTAATAGTAAATTTCTGTAACTGTTCTGTGATGATCATTTAGTTAATTTTTATCCATGTTTTGTACTAGTAAATTTTTATAATTGTTCTGTGAAAGTGATTGAAACATGCTATGTAGTAGTGAATTTCTATTATGGTTCATTTATATAAATTTTATCCATGTTTTGTACTAGTAAATTTTTATAATTGTTCTGTGAAAGTGATTGAAACATGCTATATAGTAGTGAATTTCTATTATGGTTCTGTGATTATTATTTATATAATTTTTATCCATGTTTTGTACTAGTAAATTTTTATAATTGTTTCTGTGAAAGTGATTGAAACATGCTATGTAGTAGTAGTGAATTTCTATAATTGTTCTCTGATGATATTGTTTTTCTATAGCAGATATGTCTAGCAGGAGACGGAGTGTAGGTAGTGGTGGCACGCCATCCCCATCTCCTGGTGTAGGTGGTAGTGGCACTGCACCGGACTTACGTCCGATTGCAGAAGTTGTTCCTACAAGTGCTGGGTAAGTATCAATTTTATTTAAAGTATAAAGCCACTAAACATATATATCATAACTTTGCAATGGCTTTGAGGTGGAACCATCAGATTATATTTTACAGGTTTTGGAGAAAGCCATTTCAGAGCCGGATGGATGGTTGTTGGCCTCGTTGGGACGACATCCCCCCTCATGTCAAGAACGCTATACAGACGGATTTACTTGTAAGTAGTAGTTTGAATTTCAGTTGTAAATTAATAAAGTCTATATAACTTAAAATAATTTTAATTTACAGGCTACAGTCCGCGTTGACCCTGATGACTTGGACATTTTTTTAAATCACTGGAACAAACGAATGAGGAAAAATTACAGAGATACATTGTCCAAGGCTAAGAATGCAGGGAAAAAGCCGAACAGGATGGGTGAGGGTGTATGGAATGAATTTCTTCAGCTTTGGAACAGTCCGGCGGTAAAAGTAAGTAAAATATTTTTTCTTTGTTATTTAAGTCTAATATAAATCTCGCAAGATATATACCTGATAATTTATCTTAATTTGTAGGAGTTATCTGCGCGGAACCAGGAAAACAGGAATAAAAGTCCTGCATTGCACCGTGGTGGCTCCAAATCCTTTCAGGAGCACAAGAGAGAGCTGGTAATTAAATTTATAAACTGTGTTTACATTTTATTACAATATTTTATAATCAGATTAGCAATAATATTTATATATTTTCAGGCCGCGAGATACAACCGCGAGCCCACTATGGCCGAGCAGTTCAAGGCCACGCATGCTGTGGAGAGGACTGACGAAGAGGGCAATTTTTCGTACGAGTGGACGGATGACAAATCACAATCCGTAATGGTAAATTAATTTACTGTTAATAACAATATTTTGTCTTATTTTATTTTTAAAATTTTGAAATTCGGTTTTTATCGTGTAAAACAATTGTTTGTAATCGCAGAAGAGGTACGAAGCAGAGCAAGCTCGTATAGCATAGTCCACTGGTCGGGAAGAGCTTACGTTAGAGGAGGAGAACCATATTTGGGATGCTATTATTGACCCGCCTTCTCGGACCAGTCGACGGTATAGCTATGGAAATGTGGAGGTAAATTTTGACATGTACTAATATATAAATTTACTTATGCATATGAATAGTTAAATAATTTTAATAATATTATATATATATATATACACACACTAATATATAGATAATTATGAATTATTTTACAGGCGATGAGAATGCAGAGTGCATACAGGAGGTCGCAGTAAGAGGCGGAGATTGCTCAGTTGAGGGCAACAGTGGAAGAAATAAGTGATTGGAGGAAGAGTTTCTTTGAGCAACAGCTGGATGAGCGGATTGCGGCTTATTTGCAATAGCATGGGAGGATGCCTGGAGAGGATGGCAGCGATGACGAGGAGTAGGTATGATAGTTTGGTATATACACATTTTGGTTGGTTTGGTGTATATATATTTCAAGATATTATGTATATATTTTGATGACTTCTAGTTGATGGATTTGGTTGGATATTATGTATATATATGTCGGGATATTATGTAGAAATTTCGGTTTACTATGTACATATTCTGGTTAATGGATTTGGTTGGATTTGAAAATGAGATTTGGTTGGATTTGAAAACGAGATTTGGTTGGATTTTATATTGTTTGAATGTATAGTGATGTTATATGATGGATATATGATGGTTATAGTTGATGAATATAGTGTATAGCGGTTGTTTGGTTCAGATTGGTTGAAGTGTATATGGGCTGTGCAGGTGCACAGAAATTTACCCAGGTTAGCGACGACCAGTGACGACTAGCGAGGCTATCTGGTTCAGTTTAGCGACGGCTAGTGACGGCCAATTGGTTCAGGTTAGGGACGGTTAGCTACGGCTAGCGACGTCATTTAGACGATGAAAAAATTTCCACATGGCGCATTTGCAGTCGCGAGCCGTCGCTATTTATGTGACGAAGCCGTCGCTAAAGTCGTGCTATACTATTGGGCGACGACCAATATAGCGACAGCTTTTAGCGTCGGCTAGCGACGGCTTGCGACGGCCGACGACGGCTAAAAGCCGTCGCTATCTGGTGCCGTTCTTGTAGCGTATGACCATTCCTTATAACTAAAGAAAGTTCATGAAATTCTGCACAATCTTCTATTTTAGATTTTTCAAATTTACCTTTTTGATAACATGGATATTTTACTAAGCAAACATCTTCAACTTTTGGCTATCATGAAGTACTTGATTTATTATATCAAGATGTTGGGTTGGTAGGCATGTTGTAAATTGTACTTGATGCAGATTTTACTACATATCTTATCATATAAGTAAATGAAAACAGTAAAATAGTCACAAAGAAATAATTTGGCTTAAAATGATTTATTTACAAATAGTAATAGTTATAAGAATACTACTATAAAAAGAAATGAGTGGACTAAGTGCATGAAAATGCTTCGCGAGGAGGAAATGGTCATTGATTTGTTATTTTTTCAACTTAAGTGTAAATTCAATTATATTATAAATTAACTTACTTGAAAAAATATTGACAATTAAATTACCAAGGATGCACTGCCAAAAAGCTTTTAACTCTTCATGCCAGCCAACATAGTAGTCAATGGAAGCAAGTAAAAAAAGATGTAAGAATGATGTCAATAAAATCAAACTCTTCTTGTATTTTGTCCATTAGCAACATTTCTCGTATCTTTTGATAATGGAAATACAGATATTTCTCAAACTCTTCTGCTATTTGTTGCACTATGCAGTAAAGTGTAAGCTGACGTAACCTTATCTGATATTCAAAGGCTTAAGAAAAGAATTTAGCAGTTAGTTTATTATAGCAGTTAGCGCAAATATGGAACAGTTAATATTCATATAACAGCCAATATATTTATAATAGATAATATACTAGTATAAAGCCCATTGCATGTGTTCAAATCTTACTTTTTATATAACTTATGTCGACACCGTATACCACTGAATGTGAATTTTGTTCAATGTATAGCTGTTGTATCGGTTTTTTTCAAGTCAGCTAAGAAAACTTATTAGTTAATAATGTTTTCTATATATGCTGTTGTTCTATAGGTATCCGATTTTATACGGCATAGTCATATACAGTTTATAATATGTGTTCCAAGCTGACAACTCAGTATGCATTGTTTAATATCTAAAATGGGATTTCTTAAATTGGAGTGAAAATAAAATAATAATGTAATAACATGTATGAGTCAGAAACATCCATTACCAAAATTCTTTTACTTTTATACATGTTTTAAGTATGTCAGGAGAAAGCTGCATTGGAAATTATTATCGTCTTACAATTTTTTGTTATTGTTTGCATATAATTTGATGTAAACATTTGTTACCAGCAATTTGATCCCGTGATAAATATGTTAAATAGTATTTGAAATCATTTGCTTACAGTTAACTATTTAAATCTTCCTTAGGCTGATAGTGGCATATGCATTGTTTGATAAATTATATTCCTTAAATTGAAATGAATCTGTAGTAGTAGTTTGATAACTGTTTAGATTAGATAATAGAATTTAGAAAAATTATTTTTACATATATAAGGTGCTGAAAGAACCTTAAAAATAGCGTGCATCATACACAAATCAGTGAAGGAGAAATTAGCCATTTATAGTAAGAAAAAAATCGCATAAAGTTTCCATAAGGAAACCCCGGTCATAACATAGTTGAAGCAATATGCAAACTTCAGAATACTATTAACATGGACGCATAAATTTAGTGATCACAGTTATATGATAATTTAGACATGTCGGATCAGCCCACAAAGATAAATAACATGAAGAGGGGATTTGCTATTGAAGGACATCGATCTGACATAAACTATTATAAAAAAGAACTTTGTCCGTAACATTTCAACGCTAGTTTGGAAAATATTCCTCCGCAAACATTGTATGAACCATTTATTGAGAAGTATACTTGTCAAGTTTCATATAGGACATCGGGGTGATCATAAAATCAGCGGTGGAATGAATACAAAGTAATTAGTAAGTACATCACATGGACTTTGTGAAGCATATAAAAGTACAATGATACGATTAAATTATATTGCTGACTCATCCCAGCTTCAAGCTTGAAAATAACAACAAATACAACTTAGGATAAATAAAGTTGGACATTAATATTTTGGTTACATTATTTCAAACATCTATTATTTCATATTGAGGCCACACTTCTTTGTTGTTTCCTATGTAATGATTCCTTAGCATAACTCATCCTTAAGATGTTATTTCGTCCACAGTATAAGGAATATAAAACATAAGATGTCACAAAAGCTCTCAAAGAAAATGGCTTCCATGATTATCCTATCTTTGATAGTAATCCTGATCAGATTTCTGGAGTCTCTCCTCATCATCTCAATCCTTCTTTTATTCCCTCTGCTCCCTCTAATCCTAAAGATAAGCCTCCTGATCAAGATGAGGAAGGCTTCCAAAAAGTGAAGAACAGACGCAGAAATGGATCTGCTAAATTCCAGAACCCATCTCATAGATCAACTGTTGTTCCTTTGGATAGATCCTTATCCTTAGGGCAGAGATCATACCCAAACCCTATCTATAGACAATCAAGATCCAGCCAAATACAGAAGCCACCAAGAACTCAACCATCTACCACTTTCAACTCTTCAAAGACAGCCTCTTCTTGGGAAGATTTGGTTAAGAACGGTGGATTCTCCAATAATACTGATCTATGCTACTATGCCCCCATTAAACTGGGAGATAAGAATATTGTGATCGTTAATGAGGAAATAAGCAGAAGGACTGAGGACAAATGGAGTAATTCTATTATAGCTTATGTTTATGGAGCTCGTCCATATTATCATCATTTCAGGAATTTTGTTTCTAAAACTTGGAACCCGGTAGGCAATTTTGAAATTTTTACTAGAAATAATGGTTTCTTTATCATCAAGTTTTCTATGGAGCAAGATTGCATCAAAGTTACTCAAAATGGCCCCTTCTTTATTAATGGCAAATTAATCATCTTGAAAAGATGAGACAAGAACTTGATTCTTGATCGACACCTTCTCTCGACATATCCAATCTGGATTAGGTTGCCGGAATTGAACCTCAGATTATGGGATAAGGAGGCCTTTGCCGCCATAGCTAGTGTAGTGGGTAAACCACTTAAACTAGACGAGCCTACAGCTAAGGAGACTCGCCTTAGCTATGCCAGAATTCTAGTCGAGATAAAGGCCTATGATGAGTTACCAGATCTTGCATTAATATTTATGCATGATGGTGAAACCATAAAGCAAAAAATCGAATATGAATTCATTCCTCCTAGATGTCAAAAATGTGCTTGCTTTGGACACCTCTCAGATTCTTGCTCTTGGAAAACAGTTTGGATAGAAAAAGAGTCTTCAAATAATAATTTAGATAAAAATCCTTTGAATGATTCAGAAATTGAAAGAGATCTCAATCAAGAAAATCAACTACTGGAAAATATCTCCTCTGGTAATGCTACTTCTGTAAACAATTTAGATTCTGTAAATCTTTTACAAATTTCTGGAAACAATTTGTGCACGGCGACTTCAAAAGGCAATGTTGAAAAGAATCTTGTTGAAATATCTGAGCAATCTGAGAGTATTATCCCACAAGCTTTCTCAAATGAAATCAAGGCAAAAACCCCAATTATTAATGTAGCCATGGATACTGATCAGCAAATGATAGAGACAGTTGCCCCTTTAGATCATGGCAATTTTCAGATAGATAATAACAATCAGAATCATTACAAAGGAGATTATAAAGAACAGTTCTTGCCCTCTCCCCCCTTAAGGAGAAAGCAATTTTAATTACAGACATAGTTTTTAATCATCAAGACACAGATACAAATCAACAAATACTCTCAAAAAGAAACATTTCAGAAAATTCTTCTCTGCCTGAATCCATGCTGGAGAATGCTGGATTGTTATTTTCTTCAGGCGCCTCATCTCCTGTCAAAAACAAAAGGAAAAAGGCCAGGAAAAAGTCTATACATGGTATTCTGAATAAAATACAGATGTCAGTCCAGAAAGTCCAACTCCTAATTCTACACTATTTGAGAAGAAATACATTATTAAAAACCCAAAATGGGAGGAATTTCTCAAAGTTCAGGATAAAAAAGAATGTAAAAGGAAAGGAGGAAAAGCTTCAGAAAGCTTGGAAATAAGCAGCAAAATCATAATTTAGCTGCTATTGTATCCTTTTAATATCCTCTATATTTTATTTTATAATTATGAATATAATTACTTGGAATGTTAGAGGTCTTAACTCTCCTGAGAGGAAATTAGACCTCTCTAATTTACTAGTTTCTTATAAACCGTCTTTAGTTAGTATTTTAGAGCACAAATTATCTGATAATAGCATAGATCAGTTTAGAATGAGTAATTCAAATAATTGGCAGCTTATCCATAATAATTCAATGGGGGGAAATGGTAGGATCATTGCACTTTGGGATCCTTCCATTTGGGATCTGAGTAACTACATTTCCAACCTTCAATATATTCACTACAACTTTAAAAATAAAGGAGACTTACAAATTTTTGTTACATTTGTATATGCCTCCAATTTTGAAAATGAAAGAATACAGTTACTGAACTCACTTGCTCATCTTAATACAAATATCTCTCTCCCATGGGTTATTATGGGAGATTTTAATACTATAACCAAAGTTAATGAAAAAAGAGAAGGAATTCCAGTCTCTTTAAAAAAACTGGATTTTTTCTCTAACTTTCTAATTAAAACTAGGTTGATTGAGCCTTCCTTAAAGGGTAATAATTTTACTTGGAAATCAGGGGAATTTAGAAATATTCAATGTAATCTAGATAGAATTCTTGTTAATAAATTTTTTATAAACCTTTTCTCTGATTTTAATTGCAACACTTTACCTCACATACTCCCATTCAACTTATCTTATCTCAAAACTCTTCAACTAAGAAAAATTTTCCTTTTAGATTTAAAAATGGTTGGATATATGATCCTGAATATAAAAATGTTATTCAAAATTGCTTACAATTCTCCTCTAATGGTTCTGCCCAATTTAAGTGCAGAAACTTTCTTCTTCATACTAAAAATATTCTTAAAGCTTGGAATTTTTATAAAAATAAAAACAATAATAATATTAGCCAAATTAGAGAAGAATGTGTTAAGCTACACGATAGTATTGATAATAACAGTTCTGACAAATCCAAAATTAAAGAATTCTATCTTTTACAGAAAAATCTTTCAAATGCACTTCATGTTGAAGCTGTTAATATTAGGCAGAAAGCCAAAGTTAATTGGCTCTCTCAAGGGGATCTTCCTACTAAATTCTTCTATGCGAAAATGTTTGGCACGAAATATCTTAATAACATAGGAAAATTAATCAATAATAATGGGATGATTATTAATGATGCCACTCTATTAGAGAAGGAAGCTATCAGCTACTTCTCTGACCTATTTTATTCTGTAGAGAACACTTGTTCTTTTTCAGATGTTACTCCTAAATTTATTTTACACTCTAACAGTGAGGAAATTCTTCTTGCCCCTATCTGTCTGGAAGATATTAAAAAAATTGTATTTTCTGCTAAGGATGATAAAAGCCCTGGACCTGATGGTTTTGGGGCAAATTTTTTTAAAACACATTGGGAAGATATAAAATTCATGCTTCTTGAGGCTGTAAAAGATTTTTTTTCTTCTGGTAGACTTTTAAATAAATCATAATTTCATAACTCTTATACCCAAGACTAAAAACCCTTCCTGTCTGGGTGAATATAGACCTATTGCTTGCTGCAATTTTTTATACAAAATTATAGCCTCTATTCTTAGTAAAAGAATTAAATGTTTTCTAAAATTTCTCATTTCAAAAAACCAATGTGCATTTATACCAGACAGGCTTATTGTTGATAATATTCTTTTATCTCATGAACTGCTTAGGCACTTTAATCAGGCATGTAAAAATAAAATGTGTCTCAAAATTGACCTTCATAAAGCTTTTGACAAAATAAATAGAAACTTTATTATATACATGATGGGTCAACTTGGCTTCAATGAAAATTTTTGCAACTTAGTCAAGGAATGCATATGTAATGTAACTTATTCCATACTTATTAATGGATCTCCTTGTGGTATGCTACACAGTAATAGAGGTATTAGACAAGGGGATCCTTTATCTCCTTATTTATTCACTATTGCTATGAAATATTTTACTTTACAAATGGAAAAGGAAATAATGTGTAAAAATATAAAACCTATTAACTCAATCTTTCCTTGTATTTCTCATCTTTTATATGCTGATGATCTTTTAATTTTTTCAAATGCAGATGTATCTACTGCAGCTAACATCAAAAAAATCTTTGACAATCTAAATCAGCAAGCAGGTCTACAAATCAATGAAAATAAAAGCAAAAACTCTTTCAGCAAAGATTTTAGGAGTAAAATGGATATCCTTAACATTTTAAAATTCCAACAGAGTGATCTCCCTGTCAGATATCTTGGCCTACCTCTAAGTAACAATCATATCAAAGAAAGAGACTGTGCTAAACTCTATCAAACCATCCAAAATAAAATCAACAACTGGTCTAGTAAATGTTATCTACAGCAGGCAGAGTTGAGCTAGTGCATACAGTCATCACAGCAATCATGATGTACTAGTTACAATCTCACAACATTCCTTCAAAAACTTTAGAGAAAATTGAGAAACTATGTGCCAACTTCATTTGGAATGGAAAATTCCACAAAATATCTTGGAATACCATTACAAAAACCAAAGAAGCTGGAGGTTTGGGTATCAGAAACTTTTCAAACATTAATGAAGCTTGCAAATTCAAACTTTTCTGGAAATTCATAGAAGGCAAAACATTATGGGCTGAATGGATGAGGTCCAAATATGTCAGAAAAAAACTTTTGGACCATGCCCATTAAAATCCATTACTCTTTTGGTTGGAAAAACTTTTTAAATTGTAGAGATATTGGATCCAAGCTTATAGAAAGAAATTTTAAAGATGGTAAAAACACAAGTTTATGGTTTGACCCTTGGATAGATGGCAATTCTCTTATCAACTTATTAGGGTGGAACAACCTTTACATCTTTGGAAAAGTTAATGCTGCTGTCGATAATATCATCCAAACTTCAACTTGGAACACCCAAGCATTTCCTGCATCTACCATTTTTAATTCTACTATTAATAAGATGGAGATTGACCCAAATACTGAGGAAGATGCTTGGAACTGGAAATTATCTTTAAAAGGAAAATTTTCTTTCAAGAATACTTGGTATTTTCTAAAAGGAGAGGAGATGGAAGTTGATTGGCACAAATCAGTTTGGAATTCTGCAAATTGTCCCAAAATGTCTTACTGCACCTACTTTGCTTTATTAAATCGTCTGCCAACTAGAGAAAGATGTGGAAAATGGAATGACAATTCAGGAATTTTAAATTGCTTGCTTTGCAAAACTGATACCGAAAACATTGATCACCTTTTCTTTGACTGTCCCTATTCCAGACATGTTTGGTTCATTGCGAAGAATAAGCTACAAATCAGCCAACAACTGGCTCTCCAAAACATTAGGGATAGTATTCACTACTTTCAGAATGCATACAAAGGCAAGAAAGCGGATTTTAACAAAGAAACAGTAGTTCTTACTACTGTCATTTACTTTATTTGGAAAGAAAGAAATAATAGACTTCACAACAACATAGCAACAGACAGTATTCAACTTTGGAAAGCTATTGAAATCGAATTCAATATTATTCTTCATAAATTCAGCAGAAACAGCAACAATACTAATAACATCTCAGAAAATGACAACTATGAGAGGTTCGTTGAAGATTACTTACAAAATGAGAATTTTAATAAAAATTCTCATTATCCTGCTGAAGATGGCAATTTAGTGGTGAAGACACCAGAATTTATGGATCAGAGTTCCTCGGTTGAAGGTTGCTGTCCCAATATACATACCATAATATTATCCTGCAAGGGAAGTAACCATAAACTCAGTTCTAATTCTAATTTTAAAAGTCACTTAAATAAGGATTTTCACTCTTATTTACCTGATATGCATAGGTATAGCCGTCCGTTCAATACCGAGCCTCAGCTTTCTACTGATTGTCAACTGCAAAACGACAACAATGTCATTTACAATGCTAATGTTCACAACGATAAAGCCACTAATTCTCGCAAGCACTTATCTGACTCGGCTCATTTTAATGTTGCTAGCAAGGCTACTGCTGTCAATCCCCTAAATAATCAGATCTCAACCTGCCAGGGAAGTATCAAGGCACTAAATATGGTTAATAGTCGGATTAGTAAAGAATTATGCACTAATAAATATGTTTTATTACCTGATTATAGCAAGAGAAGGTGCAACAACACTGAAGTTGCCAACAATTTGCTTCTGCCCAACATTGAGCAAAGATTAGGACATTATTACTACATCAGCAAGCTTAATGATCATACCTATCACTTATCTGATTGGAAAGAGGTGAGAGCAGCAACTCTCATGCTGAAGCTTGCCTCAAATTCCAAAGGTTTGACTCAAAGGAGGATTCTGCCTCGACTTTCACCACTACACCAGATCTGAAATCTAGGGGCAATTGTACGAGCAAGGAGGCCAATTTCTATGACACTAAGTCTAAAACAACTCGCAATGGTCACTCTAGCTTAGATCTGGAAGCCTCTCGTCTTCGCGCTAAAGATATGGAGGAGTGGAGACCCCCTTAAATCACATTGAAGCTCATTTCCCTCTTATTTTGAGGATCGCTAGATTTGTTTGCCATGATTTTCTTTTAGAGTAGTAGATGATTCTGGAGGCGTTTGTTAAACCCTAGATGTTTTTGGCTTTGCGTTATCGTGTTTTTTGGGCTGGTGTGTATTGTATCGGGTTCCTACCCGCTTTCCACTTTTGGGCTTGAGCCTGATTTTATTCAGTTTCAAAAAAAAGGAATATAAAACATAGACGAGGAATAGTTAGTGTAATATTTAGACATACCTCGTTTCTACGAAAAGGTTCTATGCAGCTGTTTCAAAATAAAGTGCCTCCTTCAGCAAAAATCTAACAACCATGTATTTTGTGATTTATTTTAATTGTTTATTTTGATTATTTTATTTGAACTCTTGATTTAGAAACTTTATTATATTTATTAAAATGGATAAATCTTGTTATTTTAAATATAAATGTTGTTTTTTATGAGAACTATAATTTCTAACCTGAATAAATAGAATATTTCCAGAAAAGTGGATTTTGGTCAATCTCGTCAAACTTTGACTTTTAAATTTAAAATTTAAATATTTGAATTTTTAAATTTTATTTTTTATTATGAAAATATATTAAATTTCAAGAATATCGCTTTTCGTCTCGTTGAAATCCGATTTATATTGTGAAAGTTATGCTTTTTACAATTTTGTATGTAAATTAATTTGTTAATAAAATTATCTATTTTAATTTATATAAATAATATTTTTATTTGTCAAATCATGTTCTAGTATATGTTATATGACATGTTAGATATATATTTTATTTTAAAATATTTTTAAAGTGATAATAGAATTTTTCCAAAATTTACTGCAATTATTTCCTATTTTTAAAGGCTATTTCCTAATTTTCTGCTATTTTTTTCATTAAAATTATATTTAATCAAAATTTATTTATTTATTTTTGTGATGCATTTTTATTTTATTTTCTTATCTTTATTTATATATATTTTTCAAGTACATAAAAAATTCTAGAATTTGTTGCATTTATTTTCAAAATTTTAAGACTAGTTTGCAATTTTTGCCATTTTTCTTAATTTAATTATATATAATTAATATTTATTTATATATTTTTGTTTATTTACTAAATTTTCATGTTTTTATCTGAATTTATATGCATTTTCATGTTATTTAAAATTGCAAATGAATTTTTGGTAATTTGAAGAGTTTTGTGACTTTTGATTTGCTTAAGGCCTTTTATATTCTTGTCTTTTCATTTAAACCAACACCTTTTTATTATTTGCTGCCTTAACTCCTCATTACCTTCAGCTGACCACTTCTCCCTCTCATTTTCACGTGAATTTTTCTTCTCAACCCATCAAAAAAGTTCGGCCTCTTTTTGTGAAAAAGTTTGGTAAAATCTCTTTTCTTTTTCCTTGTTTTATACTTGAATTATTGATTTGCAATTGCTTTCTTCACCATCTTTAGGTTCGGCCTGCCACTCCAGCCGCCTTGGCCGCCTCCACCACCACTGAACCCTTCATAACCGCCTCCTCTCCAGCCCAAGCCCATGTCGTGCACCCATGTGACCAGATCTACCAAGGAATCTACACAAACTTCACATATATATGCATAGCCGAGCACTATATTGCTTCCACCACTTCAAACTCCTCTTTGGCCGGCCATACACGAACCACCAACAGCTTTTCCTGACCTGACACACACTGCCATGTCATCCCTACCCCACCTGAAGATCTAGACGTGCGTAGGTTAGCCTTGGCCGTGACCTTTTGTGGCTTGAATCCATGAGGTGTGGCCTTTGTATTGTTGTTTCATGCACACAACTCTCTACTCCATCATCTCTTACATGTTTGGCCGACCACTCATGAACCTAAACCAAATCAAAACCATGCCTTGGCCATGTATATTCAGATCTATAGTTGAGGCATAGGTGGTAGAAAGCAAGTGCAAAGCTTTGGTTTTTTTTTTATGCATTTATTCCTAACATTGTTTTATTTTATTTGTGTTGAAAACTTATGTTATATATACTTGTTTTGTTTGAATGTATTCAAGGCGATTAACTTTGGATCTACACTCTCAAATCCTATTCATGTTTTCATGCCTTCGAAGATTCTTTGTAGTGTGTTTTGGTTGTCAACTCCAGCTTATACCAGTGAGTTATTCTCACCAGACAATGTGTACCTATATAACTAGTAAATTGATCGCTCGTGAATCTGTATAATGCATAACCATATTATATCGGCTATGCTATGATTATATGACGTTCACTCATGCTTAAACACCTGTTATATCATATGTTACTATTATATTATGTTGTTCTGCTATTTATATCAGTTTATCACACTGCAAGTTCCCTTTAGATTAGAATCACTATGGGTTGAAATGATACACACCCGAACGGACTTTAGAATAGGGGAAAATCATTATGAGCTAAAATGATAGGCCTGAAGGATTTTCAAATTATTTCATTTACTTGGGACTGCGGGTTTGAAATGATAAAACCCGGGTTTTCTTTATAAATTACGAGTTGAAATGATATATTACCCGTATCACTTTACCTAGGCTAGAAAATGAAATACAGACCCGTGTTTGAAATATATTTTTCTAAAATTTTTAAAATATTTTATAAATGTAAATATTATAACATATTAATTTAAACATAATAAAAAATGATTTTTGTGAAGTATTTTGATTTTTTTGAGAATTTATAAGTGAAATAAATTAACGATAAAGTGGAAATTTGAAATATAGGTTATTTTGGAAATTTTGATTTAATTATAATTGGAATTTAAATTAAATATGAAATATGATAAATTTATGGTAATTTGGATTAATATGAAATTTAAATTGATTTTATAATATATTAATGATTTTTTGAATAATGTTAAAACGTGAAATGAATGAATATTTAAGTTGAAATTTGGAAATATAACTTAAATTGGAATTTATGAATTTTGTTAAAAGTGAATTTTTGAGGTATGTAAATAAAATGAAAATAAGTTATATTTGAAAATTCAAACTTAAGTGTTAAGTTAAAATTTAATTTAATGAATTTAAAATTGAATGTTGGAATTTAATAAGTGAATTATTATTAAATATTGATTTTTGAATGGAAATTTAACTTTATAAATCATGAATATAAGGGTATTTGAATGATTGTTTTAAAAGTGACAGTATGTGATTTTATAAGTTAAGAATGATTTAAATAAAAATATAATTGGTTGTGAAATTATACTGAATATTTGAAGTTAATTAACTGCATTTTTGAAAAGCTATTGTTTCTAATGTGAATGATATTAAAGCATTTGTAAATGCTGTAGTTAATATAAATGAACTAAAGGGCTAAATTGAACTAAAGGTTATTATAGCACTTCTAAATGCTGTAAATTCTATAAATGAACTAAAGGGCTAAATTGATATTACAACATTTGTAAATGTTGTAGTTTATATAAATGAACTAAAGGGCTAAATTGAATTAAAGGCTATTATAGCACTTCGTAAGTGTTATAATTGTTGAATTTAACTAAGCTTTTATTTGAATTAATGTAACGTTATTACAGCATTTTTGAATGCTATTTTTCGTTAAATTGAAGTGTTTTAAAAGTAACTTTCCGTAGCATTTTTCTAAATGCTGCGAAAGTTGAATTTTCATTGTTTTAATAAATTTAAGTGAATAAATGAATTTTGAAAGATTAAAATTTTGAAAATTTAATAATTTATTTATGAAATATAATAACTTCATTTTTATAATTTAAAATGAAGTAATTCGTTTTGGAATATAAACTATTTTGAAATGTGCGTTGAAATGGTATTTTAAATAAATGAATGTGGTTTGGAAGATACGATATTTAGATATTTTGAAATGGATTTGAATGATATTGAATTTTTAAATGATATTTGATTTCGAAGTATAAAATACCATTTTGAAATTTTAACCACGTGATGTATTTAATTTATAGTTTAACTGATCCTTAAAGGATGGGCGATCCCAAGCATCCTTTAAGTTATTATTGATCCTTAAAGGATGGGCGATCCCAAGCATCCTTTAAGTTATTGTGCATTACTTCTACAGTTCACTTGAGTTGGTTTGCATTATATAAGTATATATTTCCTAACACAAGTGTTTATATTTTACTTTACGCCCGGGTCAGCCTGAGTATTCACAGCTTTGGATTCTCTTTCTGGGGCTGGTCTTTGTTGGAGTTTCTACTTATCTACATTTATATCTATTTCTATTTCAGTTGTTCTAGTTTATCTCATGCATTAGTGAACTTCTACGTATTTGAGATTTCTATGGTATATGGTTTTCCAGAAGGATTTTATGTATTATGTTTTGAGACTCTGTTATGGTAGCTTCAAGAACTACTATGTTATTTTTATATTCTGCTGGGAGTTATTCTGATTGTTCTGTATCTGTGATTGTATTTCATTTGCTCCAAATTTATTTACAATGCGGTATTTTGAGCAATTCAAGTCCGACATGTGTGGATGCGAATGGCTGAAAATACCGAGTTGTTACAATTAGTATCAGAGCTTTGGTTTTAGGCAAACCTTAGCCTGTGGAGCAAAAACTCATTAGAGATAAGGTAGAAATATCCTAGAATGAGTGAAATCAATCTCATAATGCTTTCTTTGTGAGAGAACGTATTTTCGAAGTATAAAATGATTTCCAAATGATTTTAAAAGATATTCAAAGATTATTTTTGTATAAAAATTTTCTTACTTTGAAATCAAGATTTTCTAAACTTCATCTCTTTGGTATCCACCTTGTTAGAAATCTCTTGGTTAGGATTCTTATCGACTAGGATTCCTTGAACATTGGAATGCTCCCAGTTGTTCTAAAGTCCAGTTTTGTCTTCCCTATTTTGTCCTTTTGATTGTGGAGCATTCCATAACTCCACTCGGAATGACCTTTATATAGATCGGTGATTCCAAAAATCTTTGAATGATCTGTAAAGAGGTGAAACTCCTTTACAAATTAGCATTGATTCACTGGAGGTTTCTATATCCATGGTTTACAGTGCCATCTATCTCTCGCTCTGTCTATATTCTATCTCTGACGATCGAATGTCGATTGATGTAGATTTCCGAATTGATTATAATCCTAAAGTCTCGGTTGACCGGTTAAGGTCGCCCACGATTTATATAGGCATATCCGTCTTCTATTTGATAATTAAATTATCTTATCTTCGTTCGAGCTTATATTCGAATCAGAATTATATTTGATTAGAGTTCCTCTAAATTTGAATTATGTTTGTTTGAAATCCATCCTTGAAAAAAAATCCCTTGAAATTTGCGTATTGAAATTGTGCATACATCGAAATTATTATTTTAATAAGGATGACCCTATTTTGTATATATAAGTGAAATGTTTTCAATAAGGATTTTTATATCTTTTGAAAAAGGAAATTTGAAACTTTGAAATGATTTGAAATTTTAAAAAATTTATAAGAATTTGACTTATATAAAAATGATTTATAACTGAAGGGTTTTAAATTTGAATTTTGAGGAATCGAATTTCGGTGTTTTGAAATCGGTTTTAAGATTTCGGAAATATATAATAATAACATGATTTAAAGATATTTTTTGAATAGAAATGTTTCAAATATATTCGAATGAATTCCAATGATTTCGAAGAGATTTCAAAGAAGTTTTAGGAAAATAAAAGTCCAGAACCCACTTATGTCGCTGGAAAAAAATTTCGGTGATGAATGCATGCATCATCGACATTGATTTTCGAGTTTCTGAGTGGGGGAGAGGCCACTCTAGTAGCTTTGCTATGCGAGTGATTTTGTAAAACCAAATTCTGGTTTCAGATTTTGATGTATGGTTTGATATTCGAAAGATATATGTATATATATATATATTTGAAATGATTTAAAGTAAGCTAGTGTTCAGTCCTCGAGATTCAGATTGTTTTGGTATAACCCTATCTTTTGGAATTGGTTTACTGATTTGTTGGTGATTTCCAACTCTTGGATTTAAAATATGATTTCTTTGACTATTTTGAAGGTTCGGGCACTTCCAAATCAAGGTTAACTTTTCAAAGCTAAGAAATTTTGAAAGGTATAGGGTATTTGACAAAGAATATAAGTTTAGTTTGGTTTGAATTGAATTAAAGTTGGAAATTTTAGATTTGGGTTTAAATTGAATAAATTTGTGAAATGTAAAGAATTAAAGGAGTATTTTAGGATTTCAAATGTATGATTTCGAAAGGTTATGATTTTCAAAGTGTAATGATTTCAAGTATTTTGGTTTCGAAAGATTTATGACTTTGGAAGTATTATGATTTTTGAAAGTGAATATATGTTTGAAATGGAAATGAATTTGTTTGACCTAAATTTTTGTTGATTTGGAAATTCGGATTATTTTCTAAATCTATTGTTTTCAGAAACTTTGAAACTGAATATGTGTAATTAGGAAGAAATGATTTGGCGAAATCATATATGATTTCGAAACTGAATTGATATTGAATGGGTTTGAAATTGAGAACCTTGTTTATTTAATTACTTTGATTTAGGACTCATCAAACTTATATAAAATTGAATTGTATAAGTATGAAGTGATTTGAAACTGTTTATTTGAAAGGGTGCTCAATTTGTAAATTGAAATCTTATATAATCGAAGTCTATATAAGTGTGATTTGATATACTATTGATTTTGGGAAGTATTTGATTTGGAAATGAAATCTTATATATAATGGATTTTATATAAGTATGATATTTGAAAGTGATTTTGAAAGGTACTATATGATACATATTTTCGAAGTAAAGATATGGAAAGTGCCTTCTATTTGATAGCCGCTTTGTGCTCACACTGTGAATTCATTCTATCGATATTATTCTCTCTCTGATTTGGGTTTTTCGGATATGATATTCGAGTGTCCATCGAATTCCACGGCGATCTCCGTGGTCTTACGAGCGCGACTGCATAGCGTAATTCACAGGGGCTGCGAGAGCCTACTTGTACGGATGTTTCCAGGAGGATCCAGGCATAACCATTGTGTATCTGTGATCTATTGGGTCGCTTGGTAGCATAAT
Organism: Allium cepa; assembly: GCA_030765085.1. NCBI lineage: Eukaryota > Viridiplantae > Streptophyta > Magnoliopsida > Asparagales > Amaryllidaceae > Allium > Allium cepa. The sequence continues at coordinate 773,948,086 of CM060935.1, forward strand.
CCACAGGGTCTGCGAGAGCCTAAGGGTCCAAATGACGCCTGGGGGATCCAGGCGTAACCATTGTGTATCTGCGATGCTACCAGTCTTCATGGCGTAATCGCAGGGATGCGGTAGTCGGCCTATGGGTACAGATGTTTCCTGGAGGATCCAAGCATAACCATTCTGTATCCGCGATCCATGATCGACATGTTTCGGTTTGGTTGTTTTGTTTGGATTGTACTTTCCATATCTGTTTTTAAAAGTTTTTCTAGTATTTTCACTGGGTGTTGAAATAAGTCTACTAAGTACCTGGAGAATTCTAGCTTTGCGCCTGATCAATGCATGGCCAGATTCTGCAGGAACGAAAGCAAACTTGTTAAGACATCGAGTTATAAAATTATTTTGGTAAAGTATTATATAAAGGATATTTTAATCATGATTTAAATTGTTTTAAATATTGTTTACTTCGAACTATTAAAATTGAATCAAATGACTATTCATCATATTATAAAATGTTTAAAATGTTAAATATAAAATTTTAAATTGAAAGGTAGATGGTTTTAAAATAATAGTTCATCCTTGTCTTTCAATTTATTTCCCCTTCTAGCTATTCCTACCTTCTTCTTACTTTTCGAGGGTCCTTTTCACATTCGTGGAAAGAGTTAGTTCTTTGGCTTATCGACTAGATTTGCCCAAGAAGCATTCTGGAGTGCATGATGTATTCCATGTCTCACATCTCCTTTAGTACCTTCTTGACCCTTCTCCTTTTGGTTCAGCCTGATGCTTTTGATAGTTGGATATTTAGCCTAATCTGACCGTCAAGAGGAAGCCACTTCGTATTGTCGACAGAGGTATGAAGCAGCTAAGAAGGAGATTTGTTAATCTGGTCAAAGTACTGTGAAGTACAGATGATTGGGACTGTACCTGGAAAACGGAGGAGAGCATTCGTGCTTCGAATCCGGAATTATTTTTTTCAGATACTATTTGTTGTCTATCTTGCTTTTTTTTATTTTCCTTGTTCGTTCTTTTCGAGGACGAAAAAATTTGAGTGGGGAAGAGTGTAACAACCCTGTATTTTATGATTTATTTTAATTGTTTATTTTGATTATTTTATTGGAACTATTGATTTAAAAACATTATTATATTTATTAAAATGGATAAATCTTGTTATTTTAAATATAAATATTTATTTTTATGAGAATTATAATTTCTAACCTGAATAAATAGAATATTTCCAGAAAAGTGGATTTTGGTCAATCTCGTCAAACTTTGACTTTTAAACTTAAAATTTAAAATTTTGAATTTTTGACTTTTATAATTTATTATGAAAATATATTAAATTTCAAGAATACTGCTTTTCGTTTCGTTAAAATCTGATTTATATTATGAAAGTTATGCTTTTTTACAATATTATATGTAAATTAATTTATTTAATAAAATTATCTATATTAATTTATATAAATAATATTTCTATTTTTCAAATCATGTTCTAATATGTGTTATATGACATGTTAGATATATATTTTATTTTAAAATATTTTTAAAGTGATAATAGATTTTTTCCAAAATTTACTGCAATTATTTCCTATTTTTAAAGGTTATTTCCTAATTTTATGTTATTTTCTTTATTAAAATTATATTTAATTAAAATTTATTTATTTATTTTTGTGAATGCATTTTTATTTTATGTTCTTATCTTTATTTATAAATATTTTTCAAGTACATAAAAAATTTCTAAAATTTGTTGCATTTATTTTCAAATTTGAAAGACTAGTTTGCAATTTTTTCCATTTTTCTTAATTTAATTATATATAATTAATATTTATATATTTAATTATATATAATTAATATTTATATATTTATTTATTTTTGTTTATTTACTAAATTTTCGTATTTTTATCTGAATTTATATGCATTTTCATGTTATTTAAAATTGCAAAAGAATTTTTGGTAATTTGAAGAGTTTTGTGTCTTTTAATTTGCTTAAGGCTTTTTATATTCTTGTCTTTTCATTTAAACCAAAACCTTTTCATTATTTGCTACCTTAACTCCTCACTACCTTCAGCCGACCACTTCTCCCTCTTATTTTCACATGAATTTTTCATCTCAACCCATCAAAAAAGTTCGCCCTCTTTTTGTGAAAAAGTTTGGTAAAATCTCTTTTCTTTTTCCTTGTTTTATACTTGAATTATTGATTTGCACTTGCTTTATTCACCATCTTTGGGTTTGGCCTGCTACTCCTGCCACCTTGGCCGCCTCCATCACCACTTGAACCTGTCATCACCACCTCCTCTCCAGTCCAAGCCCATGCCGTGCACCCATGTGACCGGATTTACCAAGGAATCTACACAAACTTCACATATATATGCATAGCCGAGCACTATATTGCTTCCACCACTTCAAACTCCTCTTTGGCTGGCCATACACCACCACCAGCAGCTTTTCCTGACCTGACACACACTGCCATGTCATCCCTACCCCAGCTGAAGATCTGGACGTGCCTAGGTTAGCCTTGGCCGTGTCCTTTTGTGGCTTGAATCCATGAGGTGTTGCCTTTGTGTTGTTGTTTCATGCACACAACTCTTTACTCCATCAACTCTTACATGTTTGGCCGACCACTCATGAACCTAAACAAGATCAAAACCATGCCTTGGCCATGTATATTCAGATCTATAGTTGAGGCATAGGTGGTAGAAAGCAAGTGCAAAGCTTTGGTTTTGTTTTATGCATTTATTCCTAACATTGTTTTATTTTATTTGTGTTGAAAACTTATGTTATATATACTTGTTTTGTTTGAATGTATTCAAGGTCGATTAACTTTGGCTCTCCACTCTCAAATCATGTTCATGTTGTTGTGCCTTCGAAGATTCTTTGTTGTGTGTTTTGGTTGTCAACTCCAGCTTATACCAGTGAGTTATTCTCACTAGACAATGTGTACCTATATAACTAGTAAATTGACCGCTCGTGAATCTGTATAATGCATAACCATATTATATCTGCTATGTTATGATTATATGATGTTCACCCATGCTTAAACACACGTTATATCATATGTTAGTGTTATATTATGCTGTTATGTTATTTATATCAGTTTATCACACTGCAAGTTCCCTTTATATTAGAATCATTATGGGTTGAAATGATACATACCCGAACGGACTTTAGTATAAGGGAAAATCGTTATGGCCGGAAATGATAGACCCAAACGATTTTTAAATTATTTCATTTACTTGGGACTGCGGGTCTGAAATGATAAAACCCGGGTTTTCTTTATAAATTACGGGTTGAAATGATATATTACCCGTATCACTTTACTTAGGCTAGAAAATGAAATACAGACCCATGATTAAAATATATTTTTCTAAAATTTCTAAAATATTTTAGAAATGTAAATATTATAATATTTTGATTTAAACTTAATTAAAAATGATTTTTTTAAAAGTATTTTGATTTTTATGAGAATTTATAAGTGAAATAAATTAACGATAAAGTGAAAATTTGAAATATAGGTTATTTTGGAAATTTTGATTTAATTATAATTGGAATTTAAATTAAATATGAAATATGATAAATTTATGGTAATTTGGATTAATATGAAATTTAAATTGATTTTATAATATATTAATGATTTTTTGAATAAAGTTAAAACGTGAAATGAATGAATATTTAAGTTGAAATTTGGAAATATAACTTAAATTGGAATTTATGAATTTTGTTAAAAGTGAATTTTTGAGGTATGTAAATAAAATGAAAATAAGTTATATTTGAAAATTCAAACTTAAGTGTTAAGTTAAAATTTAATTTAATGAATTTAAAATTGAATGTTGGAATTTAATAAGTGAATTATTATTAAATATTGATTTTTGAATGGAAATTTAACTTTATAAATCATGAATATAAGGGTATTTGAATGATTGTTTTAAAGTGACAATATGTGATTTTATACGTTAAGAATGATTTAAATAAAAATATAATTGTTTATGAAATTATATTGAATATTTGAAGTTAATTAACTGCATTTTTGAAAAGCTATTGTTTCTAATGTGAATGATATTACAGCATTTGTAAATGTTGTAGTCAATATAAATGAACTAAAGGGCTAAATTGAATTAAATGCTATTATAGCACTTTGTAAGTGTTATAATTGTTGAATTTAACTAAGGTTTCATTTGAATTAATGTAACCTTATTACAGCATTTTTGAATGCTGTCTTTTGTTAAATTGAAGTGTTCTAAAAGTAACTTTCCGTAGCATTTTTCTAAATGCTGCGAAAGTTGAATTTTCATTTTTAAATTTTTTTTAAGTGAATAAATGAATTTTGAAAGATTAAAATTTTGAAAATTTAATAATTTAGTAATTTAATTCTTATATATAATAACTTCATTTTTATTATTTAAAATGAAGTAATTTGTTTTGAAATATAAACTATTTTGAAATGTGTGTTGAAATGGTATTTTAAATAAATGAATGTGGTTTGGAAGATACGATATTTAGATATTTTGAAATGGATTTGAATGATATTGAATTTTTAAATGATATTTGATTTCGAAGTATAAAGTACCATTTTGAAATTTCAACCACGGGATGTATTTAATTTATAGTTTAACTGATCCTTAAAGGATGGGCGATCCCAAGCATCCTCCAAGTTATTACTGATCCTTAAAGGATGGGCGATCTCAAGCATCCTTTAAGTTATTGTGCATTTATTCTACAGTTCACTTGAGTTGGTTTACATTATATAAGTATATATGTCCTGACTCGAGTGTTTTATATTTTACTTTACGCTCGAGCCAGCCTGATTATTCACAGCTTTGGATTCTCTTTCTAGAGCTAGTCTTTGCTGGAGTTTTTGCTTATCTACATTTATATCTATTTCTGTTTCAGCTGTTCTAGTTTATATCATGTATTAGTGAACTTCTATGTATTTGAGATTTATATTGTATATGGTTTTCCAGAATGATTTTATATATTATGTTTTGAGACTCTGTTATAGTAGCTTCATAAACTACTATGTTATTTTTATATTCCGCTGCGAGTTATTCTGATTGTTCTGTATCGTGATTCTATGATTGTATTTCATTTGCTCCAAATTTAATTACAATGCGATATTTTGGGCAATTCAAGTCCGACATGTGTGGATGCGAATGGATGAAAATATCGAGTTGTTATAAAAAAAATCTACTATAATCAACCATACTGAATCCAACTATTTAAATGATTATGGTGATCTGCAACGTTTCTAAGACAAAAAGTATGAAAAAATGTCACTGTCTTACTATTATTTGGCAAAAATCTCTAGTTTTTCTGGTCATTTTTAAAACCCAATATAAGTCCCCTAACGTACTTAAACTAGGTATGAACATAAAAATGTAACGTAGTTTGGGGACAAAAAGTTGAATATTATGTCAATGAAATATAGCCTGAGTGTATCTTTGCAATGAAGGAGTGAGTAATTTAAGTTAATTAACCTTATAGTTGGTTGGTACTGTCAAATACCCAATTGTTGAAACATATCTGACAGTTGTGGTATAAAATACTTGTGAAGGAAGACAAGGAAAGTGAAGATATGATGGTGTTCTAACCCGAAAAGGTGGAGTAAGTTAGATGAGACTTACATCATATTGTTCAAGCACGACAAAGTATTTGTGAGTAATGTTTTTCCAACTACTACCGCTTACGAATTATGCAAACAAAAGCATATTTTTGGCAGGAACCGAGTAGATAAGCATGGAAAAAAAAATACTAAGCAAGAGAAGAGGAAGTTACTTGAGCACTTTGAACAACGGAGTAGAAACACTACCTCGCTTAATCTTGGCATGTAATTTGGAGAACCTGTATTATTGAAACGAGCGTAATGGCACGCGCTTCGCGCGTGAATTATTTTTGTTATAAATTGTATATTTATAAATCAGTCAAAAAAATAATTTTTTATTTCAAGTGATAGTAAGATTTGTATATTTGTAGAGAAGTATTTTGAATTTTAAAAAAAGTTTAATTTTATATCCTAATTTTAGAAACGTTTTGAATTTGTAAAGTATGTTTGATTATTAGATCCTACTATTATGGCGTTTGAATATTTATTTCTATTATTAATTACTAAAGAATGGATTTAATTTTATATTTGTTTAAATTTTTATTTCTATTATTAATTGGTAAAAAATGACTTTGGAAAAAAGTTTATTCGTAAGATCCTATTTCAAAGTGATAATAAGATAAGTACGTTTTGAATTGTTAAAAAAAATTAACCGTTAGATCCTATTTTTAAGCAATAGTAATATTTAACAATATTTGTAGAGGGCGTTTTTGGTAGTTCACGTTGATACCAAAAAAGTGTGACACCAAAGGTATTACAACTATTATTAAAGATAAGCATTATCTAATAAAGGCAGAGATTAAAATTACAAATACAAAAGACTAAATAATAAATGTGTTCTTCAGAGCGAGCCTATACTTCAGAGCCAAATTCACAAAAATTGCGATGTTAATGCATTTTGAATCAAGCAAAGAAAATGAACATAAATCATAACAAATATGAAACATAATATTTGTAAAAAATACTTTGTAATTGAGATTTCAGAATCTTTTTATTGACTCATCACGAATCTGATGTCATTTATTCGCAAATCTGATTTCGAACAATACAAAGTTTACTAACATTTTAGTAAATGTCTAATCCACTATGAAGAAATCCTCTAAAAATTAAAATTAAATTACCTTGGCTGATCCAAATTAGGGAGGACAAAATTAAAACCCATGAACCATCAGATCAACGTTCATTCAAAATTGCCCATGTATGGAAGTCTTCACATCTTAAGTCTGCCCTCACGTATAAACCCAGTATATTCATTCAAAACCTTGCATATTTAAAATTTAAAAATATTCAAAACCACTATACCCATAATATAGTACATGCAAAACTATATGGTATATTGCAGATCTGTATATTCAGACTAACCATACTAAAAAGCTTAGGTTTTTTTGCATTGCATAAAATTTGTTTACACACACCTGAGGCTTTACTTTATATAAGAGACTCCATATTCAAAAGCTAATAATCATTCAAGAGCTCAACTGTATATTCATTTTTGAAGTCTTGTATTTGATTATTCAAAAATTTGTACCTTAAAAAAATATTTTTATCTCTTTATACTCTTGAAGTCATATATATCTAAACCATACATTTCAAATTCATGTGCTTATGCTAGCTTTATTGAAAGCTCCATGCCCTGTTAAAACAAAATCAAATGAAACAGAGATATTCAAAACTCATACATCTGTATATTCAAACTCTGTACATTACTGCCATATATGCTTCAAATATAGAGGCATGTACATATACACTAAATTGCATATTAAAATACTAAGGTTTACATGTATTTAGAATTTAATGCTTTCGAAACTTGCTATTATGTATATCCAAAATTAAAATGTCGAAACTCCCAAGGTCAAAGATAGTTATATATTAAAACTGTATAAGTTCAAAGTTGAAAACAAGACTATACTTTCTGAAAAACTCTGACATTTTCAAAGTCATGTATATATGAATCTTTGTTTATTCTAAAACTAGTACTCATACTCTTAAAATTATGTTCTTATGAAAATCACATATTTAAAGGTTTATATATGCTCAAAGATTATGAATATAATCCTGTTATGCGTACAACTCAAATCAAATCCTTTAGGAAATTTTTTGCTTTCGAAATCCTTTTCCTTTGAAGTCGACAGATTCAAAAAAATTCACATTTCAAAACCAGTAAACAAGCTACAAATCCTTAATATACAATGATTTTACAAATTGGCTTTGTAATCATTTTTCCAAATATTAAGTTTGTGAAAATCAATTTTAAAAGTTTGTAGAATTTTAAAGCCAAAAAATTAATTAATTCTAGGTTTAAGTCCTATACCTGAAATGGCTTATTTTGGGAAAGATGGTTAATACTTGCAAAGGAATGATGGAAGTTGGTCTAGAGTGCCATTGATTAGAGGCTTTGACAGATCATTCCTTAAGAAAAAAGTAGTTTCTTCATATTCCAAATTGCTTTCATCACTATTGTGGCATCAACTTCCTTTCGTCGATTTTAGCCGAGGGAATCAGCCGACTACTTCGGAAGGAACCCATCAACTACTTTGGAAGGAATTAATCAATGTGGCATCATAACCTTAATAGTTACAGTACTAGGTTTCAACGCTTACATCACCCAAGCTTTAAACACTAATAGCATCGTTCTTCTGACATTGACGACACCACCTTCTTCGCCCGAGTCCTATAAATCAAACAATCGCAGAAGCTTTACCTTTCGACATTGTCAAAAGCCCCCAAAATTGGACAGCTGTAGAAGCCTTCCCTTTCGTCGTCATTAGAAGCCAATAAATCAAACTATTGCCGAAGCTTTACCTTCTGACATCATCAGAAGTCACCAAATTGAATTACTACGGAAGCAATTTCATCATTGCGGAACCCCATTCAACCATTGCAGGCTGCACATTTCTTGGTTATGACTTTGACCATTTTAGGACGCACAGTTCTTGTCCGTGACCTTTGTATGTTTGTACAGCATGGGACCGGATTCTAACATCGTTATTTATGATTTTGCAATCCATTCCTCCTGTTGTTAGAATGTTGTTGTTCCATGCCAAAGCTCATACTCGAGATCGGTGTACTCCTCTTAGAGTTCTTAGCAAGCTCTTATTGGTTGAGTCCCACAACTGAACTTGCGAATTATTCAAACCGACAGTAATATGTTGGGCATCAGAAGCCCAACTAACACTAGTAATTGGACCTAGATCTTCGTCAATGGTAGCAAGTTCGGATGCAGAACCTTCTGAAGCATTCCACAGATAAACAGTGTTTCCAAGAGCAATTGACAATACATTATTGTTTCCTCAATCAAGAAGGTTCAGATAGCAGTCATCCATTATGTCTGGTGCATCTGTGTCCTTTCTGCAGTTTGAGAAATGTATCGCCCTGGCTTAGCAGATTTTACAAGATGAGAAGACACAAAAGATGACTCGGAAAGGAAACCATCGTTGGCTGAAACAGGAAACGGCTTGTGCTGAAGAGACAGAACTTGAGTTCTGTTGTTAAGGCAAGCCTCCGCCAGCAGTTTTCTATAAGCCTCTTTAGAAGGAGATGCAACAACTGTGTTTTCTTTCTCTTTCTTTGGTTCCGTTAAATGTACTGATCAAAATCCATGCCCATTGAAGATCTGTCCAGTATGAATTATCTCCACCAAAGGCTTGAAGATCTATCCGATATGAATCTAAACTTCAAAACATTGTTATTCATGATTTGAAAGCCTTATATATTAGACCGAGTATAATCGCTTTGTTTATTTATTTATTTACAGATATAAGCAAACCGATTATAGATGCTGAAATTGCAAAAAATCTCAATAGATTTCACCAGGTGGATGTACCTGGTTCTAAAGAACCACAATTATGGAATGGCACAACTAAGTTTCTTGAAAAAGATCAATGATTTATCAATTCTACACTACATTCCTAATATTTCTATGCAAAAATACGCATGTGCTTGTGTTAGTAACCTTGTATATTCTAACAGAATTTGATTGCAGCTTCTGTATTAAACTTCGAGGACAAAAAGAAACAAGCTATATATCAAAAAATATCCTTTGAAGAAGTTCACAAACAAGTAAATGCAGTTAAGGTATAATTTTAATTGATTTCAACATGACTTCACTGGCATTTCTTGAACTATTAAATAGCTAAAATGCAGGTCTTAACCGTTAGATCTTTTGATATATGGATTAAGATATATGAATGAGCAACTGAGTTGTAACAACCCGCATATTTAACGATTTTATATTTAAATATTTTATTTAAATATAGCGTCGTTAGTCGGATTTAGGTCCGAACTGCTACTTTTTGCAAACGGCCGAATTAGGACTCGAAACCACCTCCATTGAGTCCAAAATGGCGTTTGCGATTTTTTAAGTATAAACTTTGATATGTTTGAAGTAAGTCAAATTTTACTACTTTTTCTATTGGGTTTTGGGTTTGGGTTCAGCCCACTTGCTAGCTTAATACCCTAACTCAGCCTCCTCTCCTCTCCACCCACTCATTTCATTTCATAAAACTCAAGCACAACTGAAAAATGGGGGAAGAGAATGGGAAATAGAAATTCCAAGCCCTAGTTTACTTTGCAAACTTGAATTCTTGCTCCAAAATCAAAGTGAAGCTATTGGTAAGCCTCCGCTTCATCTTCTCCAACTCTTTTCCTCTTCAATTTCAGAAAGTTCCCTAAAACCTAACTTAGGAAATACTTGTTTTGGTCTTAGATTGAAGCTTGTAGAGTTAAAGTGGAGAGTGGTTGATCTTTTCTTTGCATTTGAGCTTCTCATCCTTGTTTTGAGTTAAAAGGTGAGATTTTTATCTCACATCTATGTTGGATTGTTAAGAATGAGTTCCTAACATGTTTACATGTTCATTTGCTTTCGATTTGGTTTGATTCGGCGAATTTGCCAATTTATGATATTTGAAGCCCTTATATGATTGATGTTTATGTTGTTCGGAGTGTTTGGGTGAGTCGTTAAGGTTGGACAGTCGTTGAAGTAAGCCCGTAATCATCGCTCATCCGATCGCTTTCGATTTGTTTTGGCCATCTATGGCTAGGTTCAGGAAATGCCTGAATAACAAGATTTAGACGTCTGAATCCTCATTTTCAGACGTCTGAATATTATACTGGAAAATTTTATTCCTCAATATTCAGACGTCTGAATCAAAGTTTCAGACGTCTGAATTGGCTCAATTTCAAACAGAAAGGAAATAGTCTAAAAAACGCCTATTTCAGACGTCTGAAACATTTGGTTCAGACGTCTGAATTACGTTTTGGAAAACTTCTAATTTTCTAGATTCAGACGTCTGAACCACCTATTTAAGACGTCTGAATCTGCTGTCTTTTGCCAATTTGCCTATTTTGCTTGGTTTTCCAAATTTAATCGACGCGTGTTGATTCCAATTAGCTATTTATGCATATTTGACTTTGATGATTCCTTTTTGATTTCATACAGGGGTTTTTCTAAAATGATCTCTTCAAATGTTATTAAAGATCGTTCTCTAATTTATAATTTCTATTAAAACGCACACACAATTTTGCACTTCGAGCGAAGTGGAAAGGAGATTAAATGGTTAGGTAAAACACGGACCATGAATCCGCGTGTTTATCTTTCGATTAATTCCCGACCTATTCGATTGACTGTTTTGACCTTTTGGTCTGGTTTACCAATGAGATGAGGTAAGCTTTGTACTGCTTTGAGTGTGAAATTAACTAACGAATAGTAAACCGTTTAGTGCGAACGGGTGGTTATGGGACTCGCGTTACCACTTTTCGGATTCCTTTTCGAGAGTTGTGACACATTCTGCCAGTTAGTGGTGTCCAGTACTAGGCCTCCGGACCTTCACCACTACGGTTTGTTGCCTTTGGGAAAGTGTCTTCGGACTGTCTCCTTCAGGTTTGTTGCCTTCGGGGATGTTGCCTTCGGGATTGTACCTTCGGGTTTGTGCCTTTGGGTTTGTTGCCCTATTGTATCGCTTATGGAGTTGGTCATTCGTCACCGCTCGAGTGATATTGGGTTTGGAGTCTTCGGGCTCATGGATCCTTGTTTATACGGTACTGAGCACGTGCAATTTTCTGATGTTTCATTGATATGTATATTCCCTAGGTATCGCCCTTCGGTGTTGGTCTTTTCGAGCCGCACGATATATAGCGGTGACCTTGCGGACCTTGTATTACCTTCATTGGTATTTGTTATTGTCTTTTTGGCTTGTTTTGGGATATTCATATCCTTTTTTTTTTGCCAAAGCCAGCGGGGTTGACTGGACCTCTACCAGTTTTATTGCAACCACAATAAAAAGATTCAAAACAAGCTTTGAATCAAAGAGAAATAGGGAAAACATAGTAGAAAAAGAAAACAAAAAACAACTGTTCAATGAGCCCAATTGCTAATCATGATTCCAGGGAAAAGGAAAGCTCTCCTTCTCATTTGCATGTAAATCTTTTCCCTCACTTCAGACCAAAGAGTGCTAATACTCTTTCTCTTATTATCAAACACAATTGTATTTATCTCATTCCATATCACATCCATATAAATATTAATGCAAATAACCAATTCTTTGTTATTATGTTGCCAATGATATGAGGCTTGTCTTGTTATGATTCATCTTTTGTTAGATGATTGTTGTATCTCTTTTAGAGATATTTGTTATACGTTATGACCTTGCAGGTTTATTGTTGTTCAGTTTATCTAACTGATTTGTTTAGATAGACTGACCTGTGTATTTTATACTCGGGTCAGACCGAGATGTTTCAGGTTAGGTGCTTTTGGACTTAGCCTATTTAGCTTCCGCATGGACTACTCCGCTAGCTTCTTTTTGTTATGGCTTTTTGCGTGGTCCCATTTTGTTGTAACTCTGATATACATGTATTCTTTTGACTCGTCTGTATATTGTGGTTTGCTATACCACTTGACATGTTTCAGTTGTATACTCTGTTATGTATTTGTATATGTGTATATGATGATCTACTATTCTGTGATGTATATTACATTTGAGTTGTTATATTCTGTTCTGATAGATCCTCCAGCCACCTATGGTTTTGTTTTAAGTATTCATTGGATATGTCGATCTGCATGGTATGACAACTGTCGATGTATTCAATAGATAGTTAAAGCAAGGCTATAGATGGTCGCTCCTAACCAGCCTTATTCTCCGCGTTAGCTGACGGCATATCTCGTAGTGTCCTTGGCTAGCGTGGGTATAGAGGTGGGGCGTCACATGAGTATTTATCTTATTGTAAATAGAGCCAGTAGAGTTGCATAGAGAAGAAAAATACTTCAAATTTTAACTTTTATATTAAAAATTTATACAGGATCTAGCCGATCGCCTGAACTCCCCTGTTGTGTTTGCTCATAATGATTTACTCATTGGAAATATAATGAGAAATGATACTTATCAGTAAATATATATATATATATATATATATATATATATGTTCTTAGTATGACCATACCCATAGTATAACCATAAATATACATGTGTATAGAAGCTCTACTTCATCGACTTCGAGTATGAATCATACAACTACAGAGGTTATGACATTGCAAACATTTCAATGAATATGTAGGTTTTGATTGCAATTATGGTTCGTATGTTCTTCCTCTACATTTAAAATTTTCATTTATTTATCAAACCGGTGGAACGCTGCAAATTGCTTCTATTAGTTCAATAACTATGCTTATTACCACATTTTGTACAGGTATCCTAGTAAGGCTTCACAGTATCACTTTCTCCGAAATTACTTGCAGCCAACCAACATAGAAGAGGTGTGTAAATATTTAATTGATGAAGGAGATCTATTAATTGGTAGCACCAAGTAAAAGTTACAACTCCCGATGTCATTTTAACAAGTGCAGAAAATTTCAGCATATTAACAAAAATTAAAAGGAAAAAGAAATTTTGACCTGAGATCTAAAAATTGAAAAGATACCCGACAACGGCGGTGCTGGAACGAGGTGGAGGCAAAGGAGACGATAACCCTAGAACGAATATCGAGGCAGAGGCGGGTAATCTTAGAATAGTAACGAGGCAAAGGTGGAAGCTAGAGGCGGAGGTGGCGATAATAGAGGGGGTGAAAACCCTATATTTAAATATTTGATTTACAGAACGATACTGGAAAATGATATTGGAAGTGTAAGAAATTATTTTAGAAGCGTGAGAAATGAGATGAGTACCAATAATAAACAAAAATGACATTCCTATCTGTATTGCTGTGAATTATTTACCAAACAACCAGATTTAGCAACAGTTATGATCGTGATAAATGGTCGTAACGAAAATAACCGTTAGAAATTTATAACGGTTATTATCGTTACAAATTGAAAACGGAAAAGTGTTACAAAACAAGCTGTTTGGTGTTTTGTAAAACACAACCATCTTAGTGCCTTAAGCACTACAAAAGGCATATGGATCCTTAGGCTGTGTTTGTTTTTATTCAAAAGTTCTGAACCAAACTTCTGATTTATAAATCAAACTTTCTATATTGTTTGTTTTTGTGCGTGCTTTAAATAAAACCATTTATCTGGACAAAATTATTTAAATCATTTTTTCTTCTTATATTTTGTTTTGAATGTTGAATACTGTTTTTGTTCTGAATGCTAAATGCAAACAAACAACTAAGTGATTAATTAGAATTTAGTATTCATCAATCAGCATTCGGATTTTAGAGTTCAATAACCAGAATTCATAATTCAGCATTTTAAGCAAAGAACGTTAGTCGGGACTATTTTCTGACCTGTTCAATTGAGTTTTCCATGTAACAAATTGGAAGGTGCATTTGTGGTTCTTTTATGGTTTTCTGTGAGTTAATCGAAAGTTTTCCCCGGTTTAACCTCGGTTTTTCCAGTTTGATGGGCAAGCATAGTTTAGTTTTGGGATGTCCGGTCTGATTTCAACAACTATGGAAGAAATGAATATCCATTAAAAATTGTATATTTTATTAATAAGTGAACTGATTATAAGCATAGAACATGATTTGAGATAACTAAAAGGTTAATCTATCTAATGTAAACCCTACATAATTGGAAATTCCCAAAATAATAAGAAATATTATCGAACATGGAGATGATCCGGATTTAGAAAAGAAACATGTTAGAAGGATTTAAGAAATGTTATGCAGGAAAAAATATTCGTGTGGTGTGAGATTTTAGATATTTATACATACATCAAATTTCATCTTACAATTTTCATTTTTATGGGTTAAGCGTACCATGTAATAAAATTTTATTGTAACATTATAAGTATATTGTAGTTATCGATACATTATACCTTATGCAAAGCAAGATGTCTGGCTAGCTATTTCCCTAAGCAAAGTTTTTTTTTAAATTATAAAAAATAAAATAAAAAACCAGCTGTACCAATCACAATGTAAATTGATTTATTCTCACATTTTGAAAAATAAATACATAATTAAGCATCTCACAATAGATCCAAAATGGTTCTAAGGACAAAAAGTAATGACATAACCAGAAGCCCCAGCACAAGTAAAAGTACTAGAGGCATCATCGTAGGCATAACTATAAGCCTGGGGACAAGCAGACTTAAAGAGTTTGGCATATTTAGAAGGCTTGCAAGTGGCTGGGCTTCCATACGCGTTTTTGCAACAGTACTCGTCCGTGTTGAAGGCAAGACATGCGCTCTTGCAGCCAACCACTTGTCCCTTTGCATCCTTCAGCTGCAGTTCCGTAGGGCATTTCTTATTAACGTCAGCCGAACAGGTAGTCGAGGGACAGTGGCCTGAACCGCCCTGTGGGATCATGGATACAGGAACATTAAAACCGTCCACCAAACTGATGTCGTAGAAGTCTTTTCCTCCAGCTCCGTTTAGCGTGATTTCAATGAGCGTTGCTGGAGATGCACCTCCAGCCCCATTGCATGGTATTTTACCAGACCCGCAATCGGCCGATGAGCATGAGAACTTTCCAGAAGAATCCGCAGTGCATCCGGTTCTGGGCCAGAACCGCCCGCTCCACCCTGCTGGAGCTGTTAGGGTAACCGTGGATCCTTTGGGGAGAGCGAACCCGGTTTGTGACAAAGGCGGAGAGCTTGCACCGTTCAGTGTTCCTGGCCATACCGTGTATCCGCAATTGTTTTTGAAGGTGAAACTTGCTGACTCCACTGCATTTTTTATACACACACAATAATGATTAATAAAACAGTTCAAATAAAAATTACAAATTAGAACTTCTGTATTTACCTTGTGAAAGAAATAAGGTCGTGGCAAACTGCAAGACAATCAAGGCTAGCACTATTTTCGCGTCCATGGTTGATAGTTCCATCTTGAGTTGGGCAAGAGTGAATTAGCCTTAATTTATAGAGTTTCAAGTGGAGGTTCAATTCCTCGGTATTAGTTGTTGGAATTCCTCTAATACAAATTGAATGAAATATACATATAGTCCCACATCGCCAATTTGTTGAGAGGTATAGAGGTTTATATATGCCTTTCTCATGAGGAGGTTGGGGGCCTGGGGCTCCCAAATGTATGCTTCGTTGTAAGGAGGGAGATCTTGCATCACCACCACACGCGCGCGCCGCCGTCCGCCCGACCGACCGGGCCGGGTCTAAAATGACCAGTTTCACCTCTTTACGGATCATTCAAAGATTTTTGGAATCACCGATCTATATAAAGGTCATTCCGAGTGGAGTTATGGAATGCTCCACAATCAAAAGGACAAAATAGGATTCTAGGATATTTCTACCTTATCTCTAATGAGTTTTTGCTCCACAGGCTAAGGTTTGCCTAAAACCAAAGCTCTGATACTAACTGTAACAACTCGGTATTTTCGGCCATTCGCATCCACACATGTCGGACTTGAATTGCTCGAAATACCGCATTGTAAATAAATTTGGAGCAAATGAAATACAATCACAGATACAGAACAATCAGAATAACTCCCAGCAGAATATAAAAATAACATAGTAGTTCATGAAGCTACCATAACAGAGTCTCAAAACATAATACATAAAATCATTCTGGAAAACCATATACCATAGAAATCTCAAATACGTAGAAGTTCACTAATGCATGAGATAAACTAGAACAACTGAAATAAAAAAAGATATAAATGTAGATAAGTAGAAACTCCAACAAAGACCAGCCCCAGAAAGAGAATCCAAAGCTGTGAATACTCAGGCTGACCCTAGCGTAAAGTAAAACATAAACACTTGAGTTAGGAAATATATACTTATATAATGCAAACCAACTCAAGTGAACTGTAGAAGTAATGCACAATAACTTAAAGGATGCTTGGGATCGCCCATCCATTAAGGATCAATAATAACTTAAAGGATGCTTGGGATCGCCCATTCTTTAAGGATCAATAATAACTTAAAGGATGCTTGGGATCGCCCATCCTTTAAGGATCAGTTAAACTATAAATTAAATACATCACGTGGCTAAAATTTCAAAATGGTATTTTATACTTCGAAATCAAATATCATTTAAAAATTCAATATCATTCAAATCCATTACAAAATATCTAAATATTGTATCTTCCAAACCACATTCATTTATTTAAAATACCATTTCAACACACATTTCAAAATGGTTTATATTCCAAAACGAATTACTTCATTTTAAATTATAAAAATGAAGTTATTATATTTCATAAATAAATTATAAAATTTTCAAAATTTTAATCTTTCAAAATTCATTTATTCACTTAAATTTATTAAAACAATGAAAATTCAACTTTCGCAGCATTTAGAAAAATGCTACGGAAAGTTACTTTTAAAACACTTCAATTTAACGAAAAATAGCATTCAAAAATGCTGTAATAACGTTACATTAATTCAAATAAAACCTTAGTTAAATTCAACAATTATAACACTTACAAAGTGCTATAATAGCCTTCAATTCAATTTAGTCCTTTAGTTCATTTATATTAACTACAACATTTACAAATGTTGTAATATCAATTTAGCCCTTTAGTTCATTTATAGCATTTACAGCATTTAGAAGTGCTATAATAACCTTTAGTTCAATTTAGCCCTTTAGTTCATTTATATTAACTACAGCATTTACAAATGCTTTAATATCATTCACATTAGAAATAATAGCATTTCAAAAATGCAGTTAATTAACTTCAAATATTCAGTATAATTTCACAACCAATTATATTTTTATTTAAATCATTCTTAACTTATAAAATCACATACTGTCACTTTTAAAACAATCATTCAAATACCCTTATATTCATGACTTATAAAGTTAAATTTCTATTCAAAAATCAATATTTAATAATAATTCACTTATTAAATTCCAACATTCAATTTTAAATTCATTAAATTAAATTTTAACTTAACACTTAAGTTTGAATTTTCAAATATAACTTATTTTCATTTTATTTACATACCTCAAAAATTCACTTTTAACAAAATTCATAAATTCCAATTTAAGTTATATTTCCAAGTTTCAACTTAAATATTCATTCATTTCACGTTTTAACTTTATTCAAAAAATCATTAATATATTATAAAATCAATTTAAATTTCATATTAATCCAAATTACCATAAATTTATCATATTTCATATTTAATTTAAATTCCAATTATAATTAAATCAAAATTTCCAAAATAACCTATATTTCAAATTTCCACTTTATCGTTAATTTATTTCACTTATAAATTCTCAAAAAAATCAAAATACTTCACAAAAATCATTTTTTATTATGTTTAAATTAATATGTTATAATATTTACATTTATAAAAAATTTTAAAAATTTTAGAAAAATATATTTCAAACACGGGTCTGTATTTCATTTTCTAGCCTAGGTAAAGTGATACGGGTAATATATCATTTCAACTCGTAATTTATAAAGAAAACTCGGGTTTTATCATTTCAAACCCGCAGTCCCAAGTAAATGAAATAATTTGAAAATCGTTCAGGCCTATCATTTCAGCTCATAATGATTTTCCCCTATTCTAAAGTCCGTTCGGGTGTGTATCATTTCAACCCATAGTGATTCTAATCTAAAGGGAACTTGCAGTGTGATAAACTGATATAAATAGCAGAACAACATAATATAATAGTAACATATGATATAACAGGTGTTTAAGCATGAGTGAACGTCATATAATCATTGCATAGCCGATATAATATGGTTATGCATTATATAGATTCACGAGCGATCAATTTACTAGTTATATAGGTACACATTGTCTGGTGAGAATAACTCACTGGTATAAGCTGGAGTTGACAACCAAAACACACTACAAAGAATCTTTGAAGGCATGAAAACATGAATAGGATTTGAGAGTGGAAAGCCAAAGTTAATCGCCTTGAATACATTCAAAAAAAACAAGTATATATAACATAAGTTTTCAACACAAATAAAATAAAACAATGTTAGGAATAAATGCATAAAAAAAAACCAAAGCTTTGCACTTGCTTTCTACCACCTATGCCTCAACTATAGATCTGAATATACATGGCCAAGGCATGGTTTTGATTTGGTTTAGGTTCATGAG
Organism: Allium cepa; assembly: GCA_030765085.1. NCBI lineage: Eukaryota > Viridiplantae > Streptophyta > Magnoliopsida > Asparagales > Amaryllidaceae > Allium > Allium cepa. Next base: position 773,967,106 of record CM060935.1, read on the forward strand.
TGGTCGGCCAAACATGTAAGAGATGATGGAGTAGAGAGTTGTGTGCATGAAACAACAATACAAAGGCAACACCTCATGGATTCAAGCCACAAAAGGTCACGGCCAAGGCTAACCTACGCATGTCTAGATCTTCAGGTGGGGTAGGGATGACATGGCAGTGTGTGTCAGGTCAGGAAAAGCTGTTGGTGGTTCGTGTATGGCCGGCCAAAGAGGAGTTTGAAGTGGTGGAAGCAATATAGTGCTCGGCTATGCATATATATGTGAAGTTTGTGTAGATTCCTTGGTAGATCTGGTCACATGGGTGCACGACATGGGCTTGGGCTGGAGAGGAGGCGGTTATGAAGGGTTCAGGTGGTGGTGGAGGCGGCCAAGGTGGCTGGAGTGGCAGGCCGAACCTAAAGATGGTGAAGAAAGCAATTGCAAATCAATAATTCAAGTATAAAACAAGGAAAAAGAAAAGAGATTTTACCAAACTTTTTCACAAAAAGAGGCCGAACTTTTTTGATCGGTTGAGAAGAAAAATTCACGTGAAAATGAGAGGGAGAAGTGGTCAGCTGAAGGTAATGAGGAGTTAAGGCAGCAAATAATAAAAAGGTGTTGGTTTAAATGAAAAGACAAGAATATAAAAAGTCTTAAGCAAATCAAAAGTCACAAAACTCTTCAAATTACCAAAAATTCATTTGCAATTTTAAATAACATGAAAATGCATATAAATTCAGATAAAAACACGAAAATTTAGTAAATAAACAAAAATATATAAATAAATATTAATTATATATAATTAAATTAAGAAAAATGGCAAAAATTGCAAACTAGTCTTAAAAATTTGAAAATAAATGCAACAAATTCTAGAATTTTTTTATGTACTTGAAAAATATATATAAATAAAGATAAGAAAATAAAATAAAAATGCATCACAAAAATAAATAAATAAATTTTAATTAAATATAATTTTAATGAAAAAAATAGCAGAAAATTAGGAAATAGCCTTTAAAAATAGGAAATAATTGCAGTAAATTTTGGAAAAATTCTATTATCACTTTAAAAATATTTTAAAATAAAATATATATCTAACATGTCATATAACATATATTAGAACATGATTTGACAAATAAAAATATTATTTATATAAATTAAAATAGATAATTTTATTAAATAAATTAATTTACATACAAAATTGTAAAAAGCATAACTTTCACAATATAAATCGGATTTCAACGAAACGAAAAGCAGTATTCTTGAAATTTAATATATTTTCATAATAAAAAATAAAATTTAAAAATTCAAATATTTAAATTTTAAATTTAAAAGTCAAAGTTTGACGAGATTGACCAAAATCCACTTTTCTGGAAATATTCTATTTATTCAGGTTAGAAATTATAGTTCTCATAAAAAACAACATTTATATTTAAAATAACAAGATTTATCCATTTTAATAAATATAATAAAGTTTTTAAATCAAGAGTTCAAATAAAATAATCAAAATAAACAATTAAAATAAATCACAAAATACATGGTTGTTACATTTTTGCTGAAGGAGGCACTTTATTTTGAAACAGCTGCATAGAACCTTTTTGTAGAAACGAGGTATGTCTAAATATTACACTAACTATTCCTCGTCTATGTTTTATATTCCTTTTTTTTGAAACTGAATAAAATCAGGCCCAAGCCCAAAAGTGGAAAGCGGGTAGGAACCCGATACAATACACACCAGCCCAAAAAACACGATAACGCAAAGCCAAAAACATCTAGGGTTTAACAAACGCCTCCAGAATCATCTACTACTCTAAAAGAAAATCATGGCAAACAAATCTAGCGATCCTCAAAATAAGAGGGAAATGAGCTTCAATGTGATTTAAGGGGGTCTCCACTCCTCCGTATCTTTAGCGCGAAGAAGAGAGGCTTCCAGATCTAAGCTAGAGTGACCATTACGAGTTGTTTTAGACTTAGTGTCATAGAAATTGGCCTCCTTGCTCGTACAATTGCCCCTAGATTTCAGATCTGGTGTAGTGGTGAAAGTCGAGGCAGAATCCTCCGTTGAGTCAAACCTTTGGAATTTGAGGCAAGCTTTAGCATGAGAGTTGCTGCTCTCACCTCTTTCCCAATCAGATAAGTGATAGGTATGATCATTAAGCTTGCTGATGTAGTAATAATGTCCTAATCTTTGCTCAATGTTGGGCAGAAGCAAATTGTTGGCAACTTCAGTGTTGTTGCTCCTTCTCTTGCCATAATCAGGTAATAAAACATATTTATTAGTGCATAATTCTTTACTAATCCGACTATTAACCTTATTTAGTGCCTTGATACTTCCCTGGCAGGTTGAGATCTGATTATTTAGGAGATTGACAGCAGTAGCCTTGCTAGCAACATTAAAATCAGCCGAGTCAGATAAGTGCTTGCGAGAATTAGTGGCTTTATCGTTGTGAACATTAGCATTGTAAATGACATTGCTGTCGTTTTGCAGTTGACAATCAGTAGAAAGCTGAGGCTCGGTATTGAACGGACGGCTATACCTATGCATATCAGGTAAATAAGAGTGAAAATCCTTATTTAAGTGACTTTTAAAATTAGAATTAGAACTGAGTTTATGGTTACTTCCCTTGCAGGATAATATTATGGTATGTATATTGGGACAACAACCTTCAACCGAGAAACTCTGATCCATAAATTCTGGTGTCTTCACCACTAAATTGCCATCTTTAGCAGGATAATGAGAATTTTTATTAAAATTCTCATTTTGTAAGTAATCTTCAACGAACCTCTCATAGTTGTCATTTTCTGAGATGTTATTAGTATTGTTGCTGTTTCTGCTGAATTTATGAAGAATAATATTGAATTCAATTTCAATAGCTTTCCAAAGTTGAATACTGTCTGTTGCTATGTTGTTGTGAAGTCTATTATTTCTTTCTTTCCAAATAAAGTAAATGACAGTAGTAAGAACTACTGTTGCTTTGTTAAAATCCGCTTTCTTGCCTTTGTATGCATTCTTAAAGTAGTGAATACTGTCCCTAATGTTTTGGAGAGCCAGTTGTTGGCTGATTTTTAGCTTATTCTTGGCAATGAACCAAACATGTCTGCAATAGGGACAGTCAAAGAAAAGGTGATCAATGTTTTCGGTATCAGTTTTGCAAAGCAAGCAATTTAAAATTCCTGAATTGTCGTTTCATTTTCCACATCTTTCTCTAGTTGGCAGAAGATTTAATAAAGCAAAGTAGGTGCAGTAAGACATTTTGGGACAATTTGCAGAATTCCAAACTGATTTGTGCCAATCAACTTCCATCTCCTCTCCTTTTAGAAAATACCAAGTATTCTTGAAAGAAAATTTTCCTTTTAAAGATAATTTCCAGTTCCAAGCATCTTCCTCAGTATTTGGGTCAATCTCCATCTTATTAATAGTAGAATTAAAAATGGTAGATGCAGGAAATGCTTGGGTGTTCCAAGTTGAAGTTTGGATGATATTATTGACAGCAGCATTAACTTTTCCAAAGATGTAAAGGTTGTTCCACCCTAATAAGTTGATAAGAGAATTGCCATCTATCCAAGGGTCAAACCATAAACTTGTGTTTTTACCATCTTTAAAATTTCTTTTTATAAGCTTGGATCCAATATCTCTACAATTTAAAAAGTTTTTCCAACCAAAAGAGTAATGGCTTTTAATGGGCATGGTCCAACAGTTTTTTTTTGACATATTTGGACCTCATCCATTCAGCCCATAATGTTTTGCCTTCTATGAATTTCCAAAAAAGTTTGAATTTGCAAGCTTCATTAATGTCTGAAAAGTTTCTGATACCCAAACCTCCAGCTTCTTTGGTTTTTGTAATGGTATTCCAAGATATTTTGTGGAATTTTCCATTCCAAATGAAGTTGGCACATAGTTTCTCAATTTTCTCTAAAGTTTTTGAAGGAATGTTGTGAGATTGTAACCAGTACATCATGATTGCTGTGATGACGGTATGCACTAGCTCAACTCTGCCTGCTGTAGATAACATTCACTAGACCAGTTGTTGATTTTATTTTGGATGGTTTGATAGAGTTTAGCACAGTCTCTTTCTTTGATATGATTGTTACTTAGAGGTAGGCCAATATATCTGATAGGGAGATCACTCTGTTGGAATTTTATAATGTTAAGGATATCCATTTTACTCCTAAAATCTTTGCTGAAAAAGTTTTTGCTTTTATTTTCATTGATTTGTAGACCTGCTTGCTGATTTAGATTGTCAAAGATTTTTTTGATGTTAGCTGCAGTAGATACATCTGCATTTGAAAAAATTAAAAGATCATCAGCATATAAAAGATGAGAAATACAAGGAAAGATTGAGTTAATAGGTTTTATATTTTTACACATTATTTCCTTTTCCATTTGTAAAGTAAAATATTTCATAGCAATAGTGAATAAATAAGGAGATAAAGGATCCCCTTGTCTAATACCTCTATTACTGTGTAGCATACCACAAGGAGATCCATTAATAAGTATGGAATAAGTTACATTACATATGCATTCCTTGACTAAGTTGCAAAAATTTTCATTGAAGCCAAGTTGACCCATCATGTATATAATAAAGTTTCTATTTATTTTGTCAAAAGCTTTATGAAGGTCAATTTTGAGACACATTTTATTTTTACATGCCTGATTAAAGTCCCTAAGCAGTTCATGAGATAAAAGAATATTATCAACAATAAGCCTGTCTGGTATAAATGCACATTGGTTTTTTGAAATGAGAAATTTTAGAAAACATTTAATTCTTTTACTAAGAATAGAGGCTATAATTTTGTATAAAAAATTGCAGCAAGCAATAGGTCTATATTCACCCAGACAGGAAGGGTTTTTAGTCTTGGGTATAAGAGTTATGAAATTATGATTTATTTAAAAGTCTACCAGAAGAAAAAAAATCTTTTACAGCCTCAAGAAGCATGAATTTTATATCTTCCCAATGTGTTTTAAAAAAATTTGCCCCAAAACCATCAGGTCCAGGGCTTTTATCATCCTTAGCAGAAAATACAATTTTTTTAATATCTTCCAGACAGATAGGGGCAAGAAGAATTTCCTCACTGTTAGAGTGTAAAATAAATTTAGGAGTAACATCTGAAAAAGAACAAGTGTTCTCTACAGAATAAAATAGGTCAGAGAAGTAGCTGATAGCTTCCTTCTCTAATAGAGTGGCATCATTAATAATCATCCCATTATTATTGATTAATTTTCCTATGTTATTAAGATATTTCGTGCCAAACATTTTAGCATAGAAGAATTTAGTAGGAAGATCCCCTTGAGAGAGCCAATTAACTTTGGCTTTCTGCCTAATATTAGCAGCTTCAACATGAAGTGCATTTGAAAGATTTTTCTGTAAAAGATAGAATTCTTTAATTTTGGATTTGTCAGAACTGTTATTATCAATACTATCGTGCAACTTAACACATTCTTCTCTAATTTGGCTAATATTATTATTGTTTTTATTTTTATAAAAATTCCAAGCTTTAAGAATATTTTTAGTATGAAGAAGAAAGTTTCTGCACTTAAATTGGGCAGAACCATTAGAGGAGAATTGTAAGCAGTTTTGATAACATTTTTATATTCAGGATCATATATCCAACCATTTTTAAATCTAAAAGGAAAATTTTTCTTAGTTGAAGAGTTTTGAGATAAGATAAGTTGAATGGGAGTATGTGAGGTAAAGTGTTGCAATTAAAATCAGAGAAAAGGTTTATAAAAAATTTATTAACAAGAACTCTATCTAGATTACATTGAATATTTCTAAATTCCCCTGATTTCCAAGTAAAATTATTACCCTTTAAGGAAGGCTCAATCAACCCAGTTTTAATTAGAAAGTTAGAGAAAAAATCCAGTTTTTTTAAAGAGACTGGAATTCCTTCTCTTTTTTCATTAACTTTGGTTATAGTATTAAAATCTCCCATAATAACCCATGGAAGAGAGATATTTGTATTAAGATGAGCAAGTGAGTTCCGTAACTGTATTCTTTCATTTTCTAAATTAGAGGCATATACAAATGTAAAAAAAATTTGTAAGTCTCCTTTATTTTTAAAGTTGCAGTGAATATATTGAAGGTTGGAAATGTAGTAGCTCAGATCCCAAATGGAAGGATCCCAAAGTGCAATGATCCTACCATTTCCCCCCATTGAATTATTATGGATAAGCTGCCAATTATTTGAATTACTCATTATAAACTGATCTATGCTATTATCAGATAATTTGTGCTCTAAAATACTAACTAAAGACGGTTTATAAGAAACTAGTAAATTAGAGAGGTCTAATTTCCTCTCAGGAGAGTTAAGACCTCTAACATTCCAAGTAATTATATTCATAATTATAAAATAAGATATAGAGGATATTAAAAGGATACAATAGCAGCTAAATTATGATTTTGCTGCTTATTTCCAAGCTTTCTGAAGCTTTTCCTCCTTTCCTTTTACATTCATTTTTATCCTGAACTTTGAGAAATTCCTCCCATTTTGGGTTTTTAATAATGTATTTCTTCTCAAATAGTGTAGAATTAGGAGTTGGACTTTCTGGACTGACATCTGTATTTTTATTCAGAATATCATGTATAGACTTTTTCCTGGCCTTTTTCCTTTTGTTTTTGACGGGAGATGAGGAGCCTGAAGAAAATAACAATCCAGCATTCTCCAGCATGGATTCAGGCAGAGAAGAATTTTCTGAAATGTTTCTTTTTGAGAGTATTTGTTGATTTGTATCTGTGTCTTGATGATTAAAAACCATGTCTGTAATTAAAATTGCTTTCTCCTTAAAGGGGGAAGAGGGCAAGAACTGTTCTTTATAATCTCCTTTGTAATGATTCTGATTGTTATTATCTATCTGAAAATTGCCATGATCTGAAGGGGCAACTGTCTCTATCATTTGCTGATCAGTATCCATGGCTACATTAATAATTGGGGTTTTTGCCTTGATTTCATTTGAGAAAGCTTGTGGGATAATACTCTCAGATTGCTCAGATATTTCAACAAGATTCTTTTCAACATTGCCTTTTGTAGTCGCCGTGCACAAATTGTTTCCAGAAATTTGTAAAAGATTTACAGAATCTAAATTGTTTACAGAAGTAGCATTACCAGAGGAGATATTTTCCAGTAGTTGATTTTCTTGATTGAGATCTCTTTCAATTTCTGAATCATTCAAAGGATTTTTATCTAAATTATTACTTGAAGACTCTTTTTCTATCCAAACTGTTTTCCAAGAGCAAGAATCTGAGAGGTGTCCAAAGCAAGCACATTTTTGACATCTAGGAGGAATGAATTCATATTCGATTTATGCATTATAGTTTCACCATCATGCATAAATATTAATGCAAGATCTGGTAACTCATCAGAGGCCTTTATCTCGACTAGAATTCTGGCATAGCTAAGGCGAGTCTCCTTAGCTGTAGGCTCGTCTAGTTTAAGTGGTTTACCCACTACACTAGCTATGGCGGCAAAGGCCTCCTTATCCCATAATCTGAGGTTCAATTCCGGCAACCTAATCCAGATTGGATATGTCGAGAGAAGGTCTCGATTAAGAATCAAGTTCTTGTCTCATCTTTTCAAGATGATTAATTTGCCATTAATAAAGAAGGGGCCATTTTGAGTAACTTTGATGCAATCTTGCTCCATAGAAAACTTGATGATAAAGAAACCATTATTTCTAGTAAAAATTCCAAAATTGCCTACCGGGTTCCAAGTTTTAGAAACAAAATTCCTGAAATGATGATAATATGGACGAGCTCCATAAACATAAGCTATAATAGAATTACTCCATTTGTCCTCAGTCCTTCTGCTTATTTCCTCATTAACGATCACAATATTCTTATCTCCCAGTTTAATGGGGGCATAGTAGCATAGATCAGTATTATTGGAGAATCCACCGTTCTTAACCAAATCTTCCCAAGAAGAGGCTGTCTTTGAAGAGTTGAAAGTGGTAGATGGTTGAGTTCTTGGTGGCTTCTGTATTTGGCTGGATCTTGATTGTCTATAGATAGGGTTTGGGTATGATCTCTGCCCTAAGGATAAGGATCTATCCAAAGGAACAACAGCTGATCTATGAGATGGATTCTGGAATTTAGCAGATCCATTTCTGCGCATGTTCTTCACTTTTTGGAAGCCTTCCTCATCTTGATCAGGAGGCTTATCTTTAGGATTAGAGGGAGCAGGGGGAATAAGAGAAGGATTGAGATGATGAGGAGAGACTCCAGAAATCTGATCAGGATTACTATCGAAGATTGGATTATTCTTGATAATCGTGGAAGCCATTTTCTTTGAGAGCTTTTGTGACATCTTATGTTTTATATTCCTTATACTGTGGACGAAATAACATCTTAAGGATGAGTTATGCTAAGGAATCATTACATAGGAAACAACAAAGAAGTGTGGCCTCAATATGAAATAATAGATGTTTGAAATAATGTAACCAAAATATTAATGTCCAACTTTATTTATCCTAAGTTGTATTTGTTGTTATTTTCAAGCTTGAAGCTGGGATGAGTCAGCAATATAATTTAATCGTATCATTGTACTTTTATATGCTTCACAAAGTCCATGTGATGTACTTACTAATTACTTTGTATTCATTCCACCGCTGATTTTATGATCACCCCGATGTCCTATATGAAACTTGACAAGTATACTTCTCAATAAATGGTTCATACAATGTTTGCGGAGGAATATTTTCCAAACTAGCGTTGAAATGTTACGGACAAAGTTCTTTTTTATAATAGTTTATGTCAGATCGATGTCCTTCAATAGCAAATCCCCTCTTCATGTTATTTATCTTTGTGGGCTGATCCGACATGTCTAAATTATCATATAACTGTGATCACTAAATTTATGCGTCCATGTTAATAGTATTCTGAAGTTTGCATATTGCTTCAACTATGTTATGACCGGGGTTTCCTTATGGAAACTTTATGCGATTTTTTTCTTACTATAAATGGCTAATTTCTCCTTCACTGATTTGTGTATGATGCACGCTATTTTTAAGGTTCTTTCAGCACCTTATATATGTAAAAATAATTTTTCTAAATTCTATTATCTAATCTAAACAGTTATCAAACTACTACTACAGATTCATTTCAATTTAAGGAATATAATTTATCAAACAATGCATATGCCACTATCAGCCTAAGGAAGATTTAAATAGTTAACTGTAAGCAAATGATTTCAAATACTATTTAACACATTTATCACGGGATCAAATTGCTGGTAACAAATGCTTACATCAAATTATATGGAAACAATAACAAAAAATTGTAAGACGGTAATAATTTCCAATGCAGCTTTCTCCTGATATACTTAAAACATGTATAAAAGTAAAAGAATTTTGGTAATGGATGTTTCTGACTCATACATGTTATTACATTATTATTTTATTTTCACTCCAATTTAAGAAATCCCATTTTAGATATTAAACAATGCATACTGAGTTGTCAGCTTGGAACACATATTATAAACTGTATATGACTATGCCGTATAAAATCGGATACCTATAGAACAACAGCATATATAGAAAACATTATTAACTAATAAGTTTTCTTAGCTGACTTGAAAAAAACCGATACAACAGCTATACATTGAACAAAATTCACATTCAGTGGTATACGGTGGTGTCGACATAAGTTATATAAAAAGTAAAATTTGAACACATGCAATGGGCTTTATACTAGTATATTATCTATTATAAATATATTGGCTGTTATATGAATATTAACTGTTCCATATTTGCGCTAACTGCTATAATAAACTAACTGCTAAATTCTTTTCTTAAGCCTTCGAATATCAGATAAGGTTACGTCAGCTTACACTTTACTGCATAGTGCAACAAATAGCAGAAGAGTTTGAGAAATATCTGTATTTCCATTATCAAAAGATACGAGAAATGTTGCTAATGGACAGTTAAGGTAGCATAATGATGGAACTTATTTGTTTGAGGAGCTTAGTTTCTTAGTATTGTTATAGTTATGTTACCTGTTAACATGTGTAGCTAAAGAGAATAAATATAACAAGCGAGGAAAAGTTGTTATATAAGTTCTAACAGTCGCCGGCCGTCGCAAGCCGTTGCTAGCCGACGCTAAAAGCTGTCGCTATATTGGTCGTCGCCCAATAGTATAGCACGGCTTTAGCGACGGCTTCGTCACATAAATAGCGACGGCTCGCGACTGCAAATGTGCCATGTGGAAATTTTTTCAACGTCTAAATGACGTCGCTAGCCGTAGCTGACCGTCCCTAACCTGAACCAATTGGCCGTCGCTAAACTGAACCAGATAGCCTCGCTAGTCGTCACTGGTCGTCGCTAACCTGGGTAAATTTCTGTGCACCTGCACAGCCTATATACACTTCAACCAATCTGAACCAAACAACCGCTATACACTATATTCATCAACTATAACCATCATATATCCATCATATAACATCACTATACATTCAAACAATATAAAATCCAACCAAATCTCGTTTTCAAATCCAACCAAATCTCATTTTCAAATCCAACCAAATCCATTAACCAGAATATGTACATAGTAAACCGAAATTTCTACATAATATCCCGACATATATATACATAATATCCAACCAAATCCATCAACTAGAAGTCATTAAAATATATACATAATATCCTGAAATATATATACACCAAACCAACCAAAATGTGTATATACCAAACTATCATACCTACTCCTCGTCATCGCTGCCGTCCTCTCCAGGCATCCTCCCATGCTATTGCAAATAAGCCGCAATCCGCTCATCCAGCTGTTGCTCAAAGAAACTCTTCCTCCAATCATTTATTTCTTCCACTGTTGCCCTCAACTGAGCAATCTCCGCCTCTTACTGCGACCTCCTGTATGCACTCTGCATTCTCATCGCCTGTAAAATAATTCATAATTATCTATATATTAGTATATATATATATATATAATATTATTAAAATTATTTAACTATTCATATGCATAAGTAAATTTATATGTTAGTACATGTCAAAATTTACCTCCACAGTTCCATAGCTATACCGTCGACTGGTCCGAGAAGGCGGGTCAATAATAACATCCCAAATATGGTTCTCCTCCTCTAACGTAAGCTCTTCCCGACCAGTGGACTATGCTATACGAGCTTGCTCTGCTTCATACCTCTTCTGCGATTACAAACAATTGTTTTACACGATAAAAACCGAATTTCAAAATTTTAAAAATAAAATAAGACAAAATATTGTTATTAATAGTAAATTAATTTACCGTTACGGATTGTGATTTGTCATCCGTCCACTCGTACGAAAAATTGCCCTCTTCGTCAGTTCTCTCCACGGCATGCGTGGCCTTGAACTGCTCGGCCATAGTGGGCTCGCGGTTGTATCTCGCGGCCTGAAAATATATAAATATTATTGCTAATCTGATTATAAAATATTGTAATAAAATGTAAACACAGTTTATAAATTTAATTACCAGCTCTCTCTTGTGCTCCTGAAAGGATTTGGAGCCACCACGGTGCAATGCAGGATTTTTATTCATGTTTGCCTGGTTCCGCGCAGATAACTCCTACAAATTAAGATAAATTATCAGGTATATATCTTGCGAGATTTATATTAGACTTAAATAACAAAGAAAAAATATTTTACTTACTTTTACCGCCGGACTGTTCTAAAGCTGAAGAAATTCATTCCATACACCCTCACCCATCATGTTCGGCTTTTTTCCTGCATTCTTAGCCTTGGACAATGTATCTCTGTAATTTTTCCTCATTCGTTTGTTCCAGTGATTTAAAAAAATATCCAAGTCATCAGGGTCAACGCGGACTGCAGCCTGTAAATTAAAATTATTTTAAGTTATATAGACTTTATTAATTTACAACTGAAATTCAAACTACTACTTACAAGTAAATCCGTCTGTATAGCGTTCTTGACATGAGGGGGGATGTCGTCCCAGCGAGGCCAACAACCATCCATCCGGCTCTGAAATGCCTTTCTCCAAAACCTGTAAAATATAATCTGATGGTTCCACCTCAAAGCCACTGCAAAGTTATGATATATATGTTTAGTGGCTTTATACTTTAAATAAAATTGATACTTACCCAGCACTTGTAGGAACAACTTCTGCAATCGGACGTAAGTCCGGTGCAGTGCCACTACCACCTACACCAGGAGATGGGGATGGCGTGCCACCACTACCTACACTCCGTCTCCTGCTAGACATATCTGCTATAAAAAAACAATATCATCAGAGAACAATTATAGAAATTCACTACTACTACATAGCATGTTTCAATCACTTTCACAGAAACAATTATAAAAATTTACTAGTACAAAACATGGATAAAAATTATATAAATAATAATCACAGAACCATAATAGAAATTCACTACTATATAGCATGTTTCAATCACTTTCACAGAACAATTATAAAAATTTACTAGTACAAAACATGGATAAAAATTATATAAATAATCATCACAGAACCATAATAGAAATTCACTACTACATAGCATGTTTCAATCACTTTCACAGAACAATTATAAAAATTTACTAGTACAAAACATGGATAAAAATTAACTAAATGATCATCACAGAACAGTTACAGAAATTTACTATTACATCGCATGTTTCAATCACTATCACATAACAATTATATTAATAACGATCAGTCTTCATCGTTTTCAGATTCAGTCTCGTATTCTATCTCATTTTCTTCGGTACTTTCGAATGCATCAAATAGGACGTTCGATTCATCATTCAAAGGCCCTACATCAATATCATCAGTTATTATTATTTCTATATTTAATTCAAGATCGGCTTGATATGTTGCTTCATTTGGAATATTATTTCCATCAAACGTAAACCTTGGTTTCGTTTTGAAAACAGCGGACCAATCCGCTTTATCTCTTTTCAAAGATGGATACGGAGAAAAATAAACTTGTAACGCTTGCTTGGCTAATACAAAAGGATCGTACTTATAGTAGTGTGATGTATGCCTTATTTCAATAAGTTTGTACTCTTTATGCACGTATATTACGGAACCAGGAACGTTACTGAACCAATTGCACTTAAATAAAAAACCTTTTCTAATGGTTCAACATAATATGTCAATTCTAGAATCTGTGTTAAGACGCCGTAAAAAAATTTAAATGTTCATCTGCATCATCACTGCCTTTGACAAATACCCCGCTGTTATATGTTAATTTTTCAGCACCGTAATCTTTTGTGTTGAACTTAAACCCGTTGACGAAGAATATTGGATAAGTCTTCACATTTCTTTTCGGTCCAATCGCAAGATATCTTAAGCCTTCATCAACGACACAGTTTCTCGGCTCATAAACATAGTTCAAAAACCATTTGGCAAATTCTTTACTGAGATCGCAAGATGGATACTGTGATTCGTAGATACTGCATATATGTAATATGTGTTATTATTATTATGTACGTACAAGTAAATTACAAGTGAATTAATTATTACCTAACAAATGGTGCAACTTCGACACAATTTAAAAGAACATACGTGTGCGCTACATGGTGGTCTCTATCGTCCAACCATATTTCCATACATTTTCCACCAGGTCTACCATGTTGTCTAAAAAGAGATAACATCGTTTGAGAAGAATTTTGTTAAACGACTTCCTCATTTCGAGGAACAGTTACAAACAATAAGTTCACATCGTCCTTAAAGTAGTGAGAGAAAAAAATGAGGCTTCTTCTTCAAGATATGATTTGCATATCGAACCCTCAACTTGGGCTTTTTGTCGAATCTTCTTCTTCAGATGATTCAAGTACTTATTAAGATATTTATAACATATTTAGATATACAAATTTGAATTTGAAATTGGCATGAACATTGCACATGTTAATTTACCTCTCAAATGGATACATCTATCCATATTGCACAGGACCTCGAAGAAGTGCTTCGGATGGAAGATGAATAGGTAAATGCTCCGTTACGTTAAAGAAACCAAGCGGAAGTATTTTCTCCAGTTTGCATAGCAATATGGGTATTTCTACTTCAAGTTTACGTATACGATCCACCTTTAATGTTGTCGAACAAAGCTGTTTATAAAACAAACATAACTCTGTTATGACGTTCCATACTTTTACGGGCAACAATTCTTTGAAAGCCACGGGGAGTAAATATTCTATCATGATATGACAATCGTGACTTTTCATCCCACTCAGTTTACTATTTTTGAAGTCAACACATCTACGAAGATTGGAAGAAATCCCATTGGGAAATCTTAATTCTTCCACCACTTTAGCACGAGTTTTACTTGCTTATTGTCTAGCCCACAGCATGCTTTCGGTTTTTTATTGTCATTAGGCTTCATATGAAGTTCCGGGCGCTTACAATAGTTTGCTATATCAAGCCTCGAATTCAAATCGTCCTTGGTTTTGCCCTTTACATTCAAAATTGTATTAAACAGATTATCAAACACGTTCTTTTCGTTGTGCGTCACATCAATATTTATCGGAGTAAGAGATCTTTTCAATATGGTAACTACCAAAATATACTTTGTTTGCACCAATTATGAATGTCTGACTTTCCTGGGATTTCAGTCTGGACACCAGTTTCATGTATCTTTGGATAGTCTCTTACAATTTCGTATATTTCCTCGCATGACCAAACCTTGGGTGGTTTCAGATTCTCTTCTCTATTAGCTATGAAAATTTTCTTATCTCTTCTAAAAGTATTATTGGGATGAAGAAAACACCGATGACAATCAAATCACGAAACTTTCTTCCCATATCGTAACGAAAATGCTCGTATTTCTTCCATACAATAAGGGCATGCTAGACGACCGGTCATACTCCAACCAGAAAGCATCCCGTATGCAGGAAAATCATTAATCGTCCATAACAAAGAAGCGAATAACCGAAATTTTTTCGTTGATACATCGTAAGTTTCGACTCCTTCATTCCACAGTTTCTTTAACTCTTCGATCAATGGTTGTAAATAAACATCAATTCCTTAGGTTGGATCATGAGGGCCGGGAACGACAGTGGTGAGAAACATATATGGTGTCTTCATACACAACCATGGAGGTAAATTATACGGAGTAACGATAATTGGCCAGGATGAATATTTACTACCGAACTGTGAAAATGGTGAAAATCCATCCGTATATAAACCAAGTCTGACATTACGTCTTTCCGCAGCAAATGCGGGATAAGTCTTATCGAAATGTTTCCATGCTTCACCATCGAATGGATGTATCAAAGTTCCTTCTTCCGCTGTTCTCACATTATGCCATCGCATATGACAGGCCGTAGCAGAAGATGCATATAATCTTTGAAGTCTGGAAGTGATGGGTAAATAATGCATTCTCTTGTACGGGACTTCTTTCCCTTTCTTCTTTCTTGGTTTGTATCTTTCTTGGTTACATATTTTGCATTTTCTGAGGTCAACGTCGTCTTTCCAATACAACATGCAACCTTTCACGCATGCATCTATCTTCTCGTACGGTAGACCGAAAGCGGACAACAATTTTTTTACTTTATAATGACTATCGCATATCAGATTATTGGGTGGCATGTGTCATTTTGCAGCTTGTACAACTACTCTAAATGCAGCTTCCGTAAGGTTGAATTTTGATTTCATAGTTATGTATTCGACGGTTACTGAAAGTTCGTTTTCTCTTTTACATGCGTCCCACAACGGCCTCTTAGCAGTATCCAACAAATCGTATATTTTTTTGGCTCCCACAGTCGGTTCTTTTTCGATATTTTCGTCTTCATCGACAACTTCAGTCGTAGGAAACATTGATCGTGCTACAATATCCACCATATTTTCTATCGGATTCGTCATCATATTACCGTCCTCTAAAACTTCAGTATTATGTGTAGATTCAACAAGTTCTCCATGACGATCCCAGAAATAATAATCAGGTAAGAAACCATATTGATACAAATGTACTTCAACTATATCTGGTTTTCAATGCTTCAAATGTTGGCACTTACTACACGGGCAATGAATTTCTGTATTATTTCGGTTATTAGGTTTAGCAAATCTAATAAATTCGCGTACACCGTTGTAGAAATGTTGCTTTATTGATCCCTTCTTTCCAGTTCTGACTTCATACATCCAAGTACGGTCGAGAAAATAATTGAACATTTTTCCTGATTTGAAAATGTATGTTACACAATTTAAATCATTAATTTTCAACCATTCTCCATTGTAAATAATTCATCGTTCTAGAAAATTCAAAATATAAACTTTGCTTTATTTTTTTATTTTTTGGTATTTTGGTTTTCACTTTGGTGGTCAGTCATCCTACTACCCATTACAAACAAATAATGTAATTACATTTTATAAATCATTTCAGATTAAACGGTTCAACAAAATTTCGGCAGCACTTCCTTTATGTTCCCTGTATCGTACACAAATGCGTGTACACAGGGAACGTAAAAGAAGTGCTGTCGAAATTTTGTAACCGTTTAAAATGAAATGATTTATAATATGTAATTACTTTATTGTGTTTGTAACTTGTCCAATACAGGGACAAATCCGACAAATATTGTATCAGATGAATATAAGTGTCTGTTCCGTTACAAAACGAACATCCATAAAACGATCATATACAACACTTGCCAGACGGGGCCAAAGCCAATCTAAGGGATAAAAAATTTCTTTAAATTTTATCAAATATTGTTGTTCTTTTCAAATTTTGACAATGTTTCAACTATTTATATTTTATTCCAAAAATTTGTGTATTTAAATTTTAGTTCAACATTCAATTAACAATTTTAGTTCAATATTCATTTCATTATTTTTTTACGACATAGATTTTATGTGACTATTTGTTGTTGTTATATTCATTTCTTAATTTCTTTACAAAATCGATTTTAGTACAATATCAGTTGTTTTTAAAGTCATTTCCTAATTTTTTTAAAATAAATTAGATATTTGCAGAATTTTTAATGTTCTCATATTCGTTTTTAAATTTTTTTTACAAACTTTATTTTTTACAATATATACAACCTTTTGCATTTTGGCCGTCGTTAGCCGTCACTAGTCATCGCTAAAATTATTAAAATGACCGTCGCTAGCCGTCGCTCAATCAACAGGGTAAATATAAGAATTATCAATGAATATAATTAGAAAACAACAAATTCTAATTATTAAATAGATAATTAGAAAACAATAAAAAACTAATTATTAAATAAAAATTTGTCAATTTAAATTCACTTAACAACTTAAATTTGTAATCTATCAATTTTATAAACTATGAAATACTTTCATGTAAATTTATCCATAACCAAGTTAATCATTAATATACACTATTTTTTCACCTAAAATAACTAACCATGTTAATCGCCAACACTAATTATCTACATCAACCATTTATTCAACTTGATCATGATAAACTAATTAATGTAATACTTAATTCAAGTTCATGATAATAAACTAATTAATCTACAAATCAACATACAACACTACTAATACCCAATTTAACAACACTACTAATACCCAATTTAACAACAAATCTCAATTTTATAACAAATCATAATTGAGTTAGGGTTTAAACTAAACCTAAAAACATCATATTTACATTCAAACAAGAGATTAGGAGCGTACCGACACAAATTTGGGTGATTTGGAGGCGTTGAAGGCTGGGGCGGCGGCTACGGTGACGGGGGGCGACGGATTGGGGGAAGGAGGAAGGTTTTGGGGAAGAAAGTGAAGTGAATCTGCTGCTCTCGGCTTGGATCTGTATATTGCGTATAGCGACGTCTAGCGACGGCCATTTTTTTTAGCCGTCGCTAGGCTCCGTCGCTATACGAAGCCTAGTGGTAGTGATTGTTATGGGTATAAAAGAACTATCATATAGATTATAAATTGAATTTGCATAATACTTCGCACCATTTCCATCTTCATAATTTAAATGAATTTAAGTATGAAGATTGTCATACTTGTATGTTAGATTCTGAAGTTTATGTTTTTTATGTTAGTAGGTAGCAATATTGGATGCAAAAAAAAGATCGTCCAAGCATAGCAGCCTGAAACAACCTGAAATTTGCAGGGGAAGAGTTGAGGAAATAGCCTGAAAGATTGATTGCAGTGCCTTCAAGAATCAGTAGTGGGAGTGTTGATGGAATGAGTGGAGAAATGTTCATGCAGGATACAAAGCTTTGGAAAAAGAGAGTAGAACACTACAAGAAGGTTGTCAGTAGCTTGGGCCAGAAGGGTAGGATACAAAGTATGTTGATGGTGGTTTTATAGTTTGGTCGGAGTGTCGCATTCATTGTTTGTAAGCTTAAAATTATTTTGTATAGTGAAATATGAGGTTTTCACAATGAACTTTGTAGAATTTGATACGAACTGATTTGTATGTTTGATTTTCTTTACAATTTGATGATATATTAGTTTTGAAATTTAGTTTCATGTTTGTTATTGCTATAAATTTGAATTTGTATAGTTGAATGAAATAATATGTGATTAAACTATAAGATCCGGAATGGGATATGCTCGAATGAAATACTATTAGATGACGAATAAGACATGGTTCTGCTATATCAAATTTGTAACATTTATAAGTGTTGGTAATTTTGCTATTTACTTATGCAAGGAATTCCTAATGGTTATAACCGTTGAAAATTAAAATACTCTCAACGGTTATAACCGTTGGGAATGTGAAGTAATTCCCAATGGTTATAACCATTAGAAATTGCGGTTTTTCCCAACGGTTATAACCGCTGGGAATTTTGATCACTCCCAACGGTTATAACCGTAGGGAAGTTCCAAAATTTTCAACTGTTATAACCGTTACAAAATATGTAAAAAAAATATAGCGTACCTACTACCAACGGTTATAACAATTGGAAAAACGTTTATAACCGTTATAAAATGACAGTTCAGATGTTGTGAATTATAGGTGAATTTTTTTTTTATCATCCATCAATAAATTAGATAATGTGGGATTTTGGTTCACAAGAATGTCGTAGTTTTATTCAACTATTTTAGGAATTTTCCTAAAAGCACCATTCTCAATTTCAAAGTACATAGTCGTCCCTTCAAAAAACATGTTTTTTATACATACATACATACATATATATATATATATAATTAGAATATTTGTAGAGAAATCTATAGATATTTGCATAGAAATATGCAAAAAAATAAAGTTGTTGGATTTTAAGTATTTAGATAAATCTGCAAATATTTGTGAAGTTCTCTGCAAATATTTTCTTTTTAAAAAAAAATTCAAAATAAATTGTTTTGATCCTAGAAACACATGATTAATGTTCTAATTTTCGAAGAAACGATAATTTTTTTGAATAGAGGTTTAATTAGAAACATATCTATAAAAAGTGTTTTTTACGTAACAAATCAGAAAATAAATGACGGAACCAACTTTTTTCCTTTTAACACAATGCTATGTTGCTTTACATGTTAGAAGCGTAATTTAGCTATTCAAAACATATTAACTAATCTTGCACCATAATTTAACTAAAATGTTGCTAGTATGTTAAAGAACTTGATTGCGAGTGATCAACAATTTCATACATAAGAAACACTCCAATATAAAGAGCTTTTTACCATGTTTATTTATAAAACATTGTAAAAAGGTCTTTTTCCAACATTTTCAAAGCAAACGTTTTAAAAGCGTTCATTTTTACAACATTTTTGTTGAAAACGTTGTAAAATCCTTGGTTTTACAAGTTTTTCTAAAAAGCTTGTAACAATGCTCTTTTAACAACTTTTTTTAAAAAAACCGTTGTAAAAGCATTTTTTTTTACACCTTTTCCTTAAAAATTATAAATATTAGTTACTACGGTAAAAGTTGTTTTACTCAAAGATTGTAAATATCTTTAAGGAAATTAAACGGTCACAGTGGGAAAAGACCGATGTTAAATTTTATTTTGAATATGTTTACTGTTGCTTTAAATATTATAACATCACAAGATACACAGTTTCCGATGGCTCGAAGCCGTCGGTGGCCGTTGGGAGCCGCTGGAAATCCCATCGGAATGCAAAACATGGATTTCGTTCATTTTCGATGAAATCGACGTTGGCTTTGCGACGGCCTCCGACGGCTTTTTTGACAGCAGTTCCGACGTTTTTTTGGGTAGTGCCGACGTCCATGTGCCATAAAAACATGCCGAAAACCCATCGAAAGCCCTTGGAGTTTCCGACCGGTTAACTACCGGAAGCGGTCGGAATATTTCGACCAATAAGCCGTCGTAAATCTAGGTAAAAAATATTTTCCAACAGACCAACACATCAATATCAATATATATCATAACACAGCAAATATATATATATACATATATATATATATATATATTAGATATAAGCTAAAGTCAATACCAATATTAGTAATAATATAAAACCCAAAAATTTCCAATCAATACAAAACAAACTGTCCATCATCACCCAAATGCAATATCTAAATCCAACATCAATGTACAATATATACATCCAACATCAACCCCAAATATCAATCCCATAAATCAACATCAAACACCACATGTCCACAAATCAACCTTACCATCTCTCATTGTGTATATACACAAGTTTCAAAAACCAAAACTGCAAAATGTACCTCATGATTCGTCATCAGCTCCAAAACCATAAAACAAAGAGAATGCTATATGACGCTTCATATACTTAGCCAAACACTACTTTAGTTACTCCACTTATGCTGCTCGAAGGCGGTCCTACTCCTGCAACTATGCAATATAATGTTGGAGTTCATTAATCTCAGCATTATCTTAAGCTTTTCAATAGGCCTTTTGTGACGCCCGAGCTTACAAAACAAGTCGAAATATGTTTAAGTTATTACGTAACTTTTATAAACATTAAACAATTTTTACAACTTAGTTAATTTTTATTTTTATAAATTACTAATTGATTGTCCACTACAACAAAAATACCCTATTACAACGCTCTTTTTACAATGGGCATTGGTTGTCCGTTGTAATAGAAGGCTAGTACAACGGTCCATTCAGCCCTGTTGTAAAGATGCCATACACAATGCCCTTTTTACAACGGGCATTGTTTGCCCGTTGTTAAAGAAGGCTATTACAACGGTCCACTCAGACCCATTGTAATAGATGCCAAGTTTACAATGGTCAAAATTGCCCGTTGTAATAGCCTTTATTATATCGTCCACTCACCCCTTTATTATATCGGTTGTTTTCTCGTTCTCTTTCGTATTGTCTTCAACTAAATTAGGGTTTCTGAAAGCGCCAACATTAGTATCTCGATCGTATGATGATTTACGTCCCTTAGCTTTGTCGATCGATGCTTTCTTCTCTTTGCGCTTGTTCACCGCTGCTTCCAGTATTAAGTTCGAGTCAACGAATTTGGTCTGTGAATTATATCGTTTAAATGTTACTGGTTCTCGTGTAGAAGTGATATCGAAACAATCCAAATCGCCATTTATTTTTTTTCTTTTAAGGAAAATAGGTACTCTCAGCAAATCAAGTTGTGACTTTGTGATGGCGATGGAGTCGAAGGTTGGAGATTTGGGGTCGAACGACAAAGGGGCGAGTTGGAAAGTGGCGAAGGTTGCATTCGATTGGTTGATTTGAGGAGGAATTTCTTTTGACATATAGATGAGGAAGTGGAAAGCATGGGAAACCATTGCTTTTATCTCGTAAGGTAATCTTTTCCTCCACTTATGGTTTCTATGGTATGCTTTGGATATCGATGAATTTAATTTCTTCCATCTGTGGTTTCTATGATATACTTCAGACGATTTTGATTTCTACGGTATACTTCGGATATTGCTGATTTTAGTTTCTCCATTAGTAGTTTATGCATTTAACATCACAACTACGATGTAAATCTTAATCATCGCTTATTTTGAGAAATACTTACCTTATTTTGATACTTAAATCATAATCTTAATTATTTATTCATCGTTACAACTATAATTCAGATCTTAATCTTAATCCATTTGGACAAGGTGTCAGAAAATGCCGATCCACATAATTTGAGAAGATGGCATGAAGGTACTTACCTTCCTCTTATGTAAAGAGAATATGACATGATCGGTATTTTCAAAGGATTCTCCTTTTCACTTAAAGGAATAATAATTAGTAATCTTGTCAAAATGTAAATTTTGGTTTTTGTTGATAATAATCATATAACGTTTCGAAATTTCAAAAAAAAAACATGATGGGAATTCTATTTATTGAACTTATAGTAGAGGTAGTGTGCAAGATAAAAAAGAACTCTCATTTCTCGGCTAACACGACATAATATGTTTGGAAAACAACGCATACAAGTCAACAAACAAATGGAAATGTATATATAGACATATTTATACACATCAGATAGTCCTGTTGACATAAATGACATAACACCTACATAAGTGGATAGATTATAAGAAGTTATATTAAGCGATTCACCGTAACAGTGTAGCAAATGAGCTTAGCAGATACCAATGATACTATTTCACACAACTACGCAAGGAAATGCCCCATTTTGGCCATCCATAATCAGTCCACAATACTTTTTGTCGTAGCATTCTTGTTCCCAGTGTACTTCTGCATTTGTAATATGAACTTAACGATACAGTTTGCACAAGTAAACAATATATATACCTCTCGTTGTGTATCAAATCTGATCCTGAAGCTTGATTTTCTGAAAGAAATGTTTTATTTTCTTATGTAATTTTACTTGTTTCCCAATGCTGAAAGGTGCATATTTGTATTTGATCATGTGTCCAATCTGGCGCTTCATAGTCAAAATGAAAAGAACAATCCAGTAAAATATAAGTACTGGCCAGAAGACAGGAACATCAAACATAGAGAAGAATGTCATCACAAATGCAATGCCTATGGTTTTTGTTATGGAAAACCTGAAATTCAAACCATATCCTATTTTATTTTAGATGATTTTGATTGTTTACTTTTGATATATAGATGAGGAAGTGGAAAGCATGGGTAGCCGAGACTGCCTCGCTTGAATATCAGTTTATGAATGGCAAGTTTGCTTTCGAAATTATGCTATTAAATTTTTGTTCATGATTCAATTTTGGAGTAGGTAAGTTATTCGTTCTTTGTATGCAGACCCCTCAAGGTTCAGGCTTACACACCAAACTTCTTTTGTAAGTGGATAGGCCAGAAGTTGATTGGCAGTTGTGGGTGAATGGATGGTTTGGAAGGTTGTACTGATGGGGATGAGTGGATAGGTGGAAGGAAGGGGTGATTTATTAGTGTAGTATGGCCAGGTGAGATGTATAGTGCATGGAGTTGTTGATACGCATAGTTTGCTCGGCAGGGGATAATCGATGATGGTTGAATGGTGTAAAGTATGTGGTTACAGGAATGGACTGGAGGAGTGTAAGTGTGGGTGAGTACAGAGTGATGGAAGTTGATGGCCTGGAGTAGGTGTATTGGGGTGGTACTGGAAGGGATGAGACCGAGGCAGTGCAGCAGCTGTTAAGTGGTGCGTGGATGAACTTTAATATAGTGGTGATGTATGGATGTACTTGCGGGTAAATGAGAAGTTGTGCAAGCAGTATTTACTTAGTAGTGTTAAAGTGCAGGAAGTAGCTATGTGGGAGTGCACAGGTTAGAAGTTTGATGATGTTGATATGTAGGGTTTTGAGATTTTGCCGTGGGAATGGTTTCAGTGGAGTATGCAGTGATTAAGTTGAGAGATGGACTGCTGATGTACAGGGTGGATGGTCAGTAGTTTGAAGATGACAGGGGATATGGTAGTTGATATGAGATAGTGTTGTAGTTTGTATGGTGAAGTGATGTTGGTGATGAAGGAGTATTATATGAAATATTGTATGGAGTGGCTGATGGTCGTAGGAAAATTTGGCAGATGGGATGATGTTAGCAGAGGTAATGAACTGTTACTGATGAAGTAGTGCAGGCGGTAGTGAAGACAAGTTGGGTATTTATAAATGGAGATGATTGAGTATGAAGTTTGTGAATGGTAATAGCACTAATAGGTGATTGTATAGGAGTGTTCAGCAATGTAGGGGCAGCAGTTGTTTGGATGGAAGAGCAATGTTGTTGTATGGTCAGTGGGGAATATTGGCAGGGTAGGGTGGTGATTTCAGAGGGGGAAGTGCGTAAACATACACCAACCATCAGGACTTTCTAGCACTCCTGGCATTAGATGGATTGTAAGAAATATTAGTCCCTCAACTTATAAACGTGTAAAACTATGTAAAACTATGCTCAAATATTGTGCATTTTCTTCATTTTTTATTTGCTCTAAGATACATGTTTTATTTGCTAAAATATTGTACATGTTTTATAAACGTGTAAAACTATGCTTTTAGTCTTTTCGTATGTGATTTTAATTATTTTACGACAATATTTAGTATTGTATGGATGTTGCTGTAATTTTTTTTTAAAATTTGCATTTATTTTGCAACGGGCAATGTGCGTTGTTATATGAGCTTCTTACAACGGGTTATGGTCGTTGTAAAAACGTATACTATAACGGTTTTTACAACGTGCTTTACCCGTTGTAAAATGTGGTGGATTTATTACAACGAGACCTATTACAACGGGCACATGCCCGTTGCGAAAACCATATTACAACGGGCATTGTCCGTTGTAAAAAGACTGTTTTGTTGTAGTGGTCGCAACCATAGCGTCTATTTCTCCGTATTGGGTCCATAACCGAGTCGAGGATAGCATCCTCCTCATCGATGATCAATTGCTACCACCCCGAATGCTCAAACATCTATGCATGTGCTTGCATAAATATTTCCCGCAACGCAAAATTAAATACATTTAAATATTAATGACATTATTATAATATTTTACAACTAATTAATTAAAATGATCATTATTAATAGCTTATAACTTGAAATATACTTACATGTGCGGCATATGCTTTATCATCCTCATGTCAGGCCTAAGTCACTGATCCTTCGTCGTCAGTTTACCTAACGACATGTGTATATGCAAATATGCACTAATTGGTATATATTATTGTTGTTCATATAAATTTATACAAAAAATGTAATAAATGTTTGTGATTGAAATTAATCAATTTAGCAGGTCCTCGCGATGATAGTGAAATGATTTCTAGCCACCATATTATATGAGGGGATTTTTCTACCTATTACTGAGTTCGTGTCCGACTCCTCCTGCAAATTAAAAATTAAGATTATATTTTACAGATATAAATTATACATTCTCTACTGAACAAATTAAGATGATATCTGATAGACTTACAATGAATTCATCGCTACTCCACCATACGACCCAAGCATCCTATACGTAGGCATCCATTCAATTTGGCTTCTTCTTAGATTTTCTAATGATAGACATCGTATCTCGGTAATTCTTTGCAACTTTGAAGTTCCAGTGGTGCTGGTAAAGAGAAATATCCTCCTTTTGTAGGTCTACCGCACCCTATATATATGTTGAAAAAATATAAGTTATACATTTATACATAGTCAGCAAATTGGAAAGTGATAATATATAATGATATATAATTTTACACTTACCAAAAGGTCATGCCAGATGCTCTCCGGGACGTGCTCTGAGATCCTACTCCATTTCGGCCAGCACGTAGTCATATGACCCATGTATGCATGCTTAGATATGCTAAGCACTATATTTGAAGGCTCAAGCTCAAAACCCCTGCATTAAATATGATACAGGAAAATCATGACTAATATATCATACAAAATATTTATAATGCTGAAGTAAATTTAATACTTATGAGCCATTTGCTTTCGGTAGCAATCTGATCACTGTATGCGGTGACTCCTACGACGGACCGCTGCCACCACCTCCTCTGCGAATGGTCCCTCTTTGAGACGAAGAGGGGGAATAGGACTGCAAATAACTCCGCCACTTAAAGAAAGACATCTGCAATACCTGTCATATACATACTATTTTATTATGGCAGAAGATATCATTCAATTATGAGTAAAATATCAAGATTTAACATTAATAGCGGCATATAACATACAAAACAGTGTAACATCAATCTCCCATAAATTACCTTTTCTCAACATGTATACAATTAAATCAGTCCTCATAGTTTTTTGATTTAGACTCGGCCTCATACTCTATATTATTTTCTTCTATGTTCTCAAATGCTTCTACTAATACATTTTATCATCATTTAGAGGTCCAAAATCAGTTTGATCGTCTGTTATTGTAATTTTGTCATTTTCCTTGATATCCCCTTGGTATGCTTGTTCCTATGGAATATTCTTTCCTTCAAACGTAAATCTTACCTTCGTTTTAAAAACTTCCAACCAATCTACTTTATCTCTTTTTATAGATGGATAGGTAAAATAATAAACTTGTAGGGATTTTTTTCTAATATGAATGGATCGTACTTATAATAACATGATGTATGCTTTATTTCAATAATATTATATTTTTGGTGCACGTTGATTCCAAAACCTGGACCATTACTTAACCGATTACATCTAAACAAATAAACTTCTTTCGTAGGTCTGGTGAAATATTTAATTGCAAAACCTGAGTTAACATGTCGTAAAAATCATTTATGTGATCATTTAGATCATCACTATCTTTAACATATACACCGTATTTTTAGTTAATTTTCTGCCCCATATTCTTTGCTGTTGAATTTGTATCCATTGACAAACAATATTGGATATGTCTTAACTTTTTCTTTTGGTTCCATGGAAAGATGTTTCAACCCTTCGTCGACCACACAATTTACCGGATCATATACGTGCTTCGAAAATCAAGTAGCAATTTTTTTCTGATATTGTCGCTTGAATGATGTGATTCATAAATACTGCATAGATGGATAATATATTGCATTATGATTAGTACACATATGTATTATTCAAGTAAATAATTTTAGATGTGCTATTTAATAATACCAAACAAATGGCGCAACTTCTTCATAGTTAAGAAGAACATATGTGTCGTCTACATAGTAATCTCTGTCATCTAATCATACTTCCACACATTTTCTAACCGGGCGTCCAAGCTATCTAAAAATAGATAGCACTAATGTCGAAGAATCTTATTCAATGCCCTCATCTTTTCACGTAGCACTTTCAAAGGATAAGTTCACATGGCCACTGAAATAATGAGAGAAAAAGAACGAAACTTCTTCTTCCATATATGATTTGCATATTGAGCCTTCAACTCGTGCTTTTTGACTCACTTTTTTGTTAGATGATTTAATTATGTTAAGAATAATTATAATTAAATTTACTACATGTGATTAAACTAAAATTTAACATACTCAATATTAATACCTTTTAAATGGATACATCCATCCATATTGCACAAGACCTCGAAGACGTGCTTCAAACGGAAGATGAACAGGTAAACGCTCCATTACATTAAAGAAACCCAGAGGAAATATTTTCTCCATTTTTCAAAGCAGTATGGGAATTTCTTACTCAAATTTACATAGACGGACAACTTTTAACGTAGTTGAACAAAGCTCGTTATAAAACAAACTAAGTTTTGTTACAGCTATCCAAACCTTTGTGGGCAAGAGTTCTTTGAAAGCAACGACTAACAAATGTTCCGTCGTTACATGACAATCATGACTTTTCATCCCACTCAGTTTGTCGTTCTTTTAGTTGACACGTCTATGAAAATTAGAAATAATCCCATCAGCAAATCTTAATTCTTCCACCCACTTTAACTGTACTTTAACTTGGTTATTATCTAGCTCATAGCATGCTTTAGGTTTTTTGGTGTCATTTGGCTTCATTTGAATCTCGGGACGATTGCATTGCCTCTATATTACGTTTTGATTTCATATCGTCTTTAATCTTTCCTTTAACGTTCAGAACTGTGTTAAATACGTCATCGAACACATTTTTCTCATTGTGCATCACGTCGATATTATGAAGAATTAGGAGATTTTTTCAATAAGGCAACCCTCAAAATATACTTTGTTTGCACAAATTATGAATCGTCGATTTATCTTGAATTTTAATTTTTTTGCCAGTTTCATATATCTTTGGATAATTCTTTACAAGGTCATAAATAGCTTCACTTGACCGAATCGTTGGTGGTCGCAAGGCCTCAAGTCTATTACCTGTAAAGTTTTTTAAATCTTTTCTAAAAGGATGATTAATATGGAGAAAATAACGATGACAGTAAAAGCATGAAATTTTCTTCCCATACGGTAAAGAAAATGCTCGTATTTCTTCAATGCGATAATGACAAGCTAGACAACAAGTCGTACTTCAACCGAGAAGCATTGCATACACAAGAAAATCACTTATAGTACGCAGAAGAGAAGAGAACATATTTTTTTTTTGAAATTTCGTATGTTTAAACACTTCATAACACAATGTTTTTAAATCTTCAATCAATAATTGTAAAAATACGTCGATTCCTTGTGGAGCATCAGGGTCAGGGATGACAATAATGAGAAACATTTACGGAGTTTTTATACACTTACTCGGAGGTAAATTATAAGGTGTAATGATTATATGTCAAAATGAATATTTTGAAACAAATTGAGAGAATGGTGAAAACTGATCTGTACATAAACCAAGTCTAACATTATGGCTCTCTGTTGCGAAAGCGGGTATGTCTTATTGAAATGCTTATATGCTTCTCCATCAGCTGTGCGTACTATCGTACCTTCTTTTATGTTCTCACACAGTGCCATCTCATATGATGTATGGTTACAGAAGATGAATATAACATTTGAAGCTTTTAAGTGATGGGTAATGTATAGGCTTGTGCGGAACTTCATTTCTCTTCTTTTTTCTTGGTTTGTATCTTTCCCGATTACATATTTTATAATTCCTAAGATTGATGTCTTCTTTCCAAAACAACATGCAACTATTTAAACATGTCTCTATTTTTTGATATGGCAAACTAAAAGCAGACATAAAATTTTTTTACTTCATAATAATTTTCGCACATTAAATTATCGGGTGGCATATGCCGTTTTGCAGCTTGTACTATTGCTGTAAACCAGCTTTGTGAAGTTGTATTTTGATTTCATCATAATATATTCTGCAGTTACTGATAGTTGACATTAATATCATTACCGTCAACTTCAATAGTATGGAACATTGAACGTGCTGCATCTTCAACCATATCTTCTATGAGATTCGTCGGAACAATTTCAGTATCCACCTCCTCCTCCAAATGTACGGGATTAGGTACTATAAGTTCTCCATGACGATCTCACACCAAATAGTTCGGTATGAAACCATATTGGCACAAATGAATAATTAGCATATCTCGTATCAAATACTTCAATAATTTGCACCTACTACACAAACAACGAATTTATTCGCCGTTCCCAACATTACTTAAAGCCAATTCAATAAAAACATGTACACCATTTTGAAAATGTTC
This sequence comes from Allium cepa, assembly GCA_030765085.1. Lineage (NCBI taxonomy): Eukaryota > Viridiplantae > Streptophyta > Magnoliopsida > Asparagales > Amaryllidaceae > Allium > Allium cepa. Next base: position 773,996,330 of record CM060935.1, read on the forward strand.
ACTTATTGAGCCTTCAATTTCTCTTCTTTGTTGGTACATCATACTCCGATCAATAAAATAGTTGACCATTTTTCCTATTTTAAAACATAGAAACATATTAATCATTTACGTATTGACATTTTATTTTTCAATTCAATCGTACATTTAAATTTTCACAAATATATAATATTATTCTATTTAATTTTTTCCAAATGGATTTACACAAATTATTTTATGAATAAAATCTATAATTTTTAAGTTATTGTTTTACACGTTGATGGTTGGTCATCCTACTTTACATTACAAACACAGTAGTAATTATATTCTGTAAATTATTTCATTTTAGACGATTCAAAAAAAATTCGGTAGCACTTCCCCTTTGTTCACTATATCGTACACATATGCGTATACATATGAACAAAAAAAGTATTGTTAAAATTTTGTGAACCGTTTAAAATGAAATAATTTTCAAAATATAATTAATTTAACAAATCCGACATACATTGTATTACATGAATATAAATATCTGTTATGTGATAAAAACGAATATCCATACGACGATCATATATAATACTTTTCAAATGGGGTCAAAAACTCTCTAAGGGGTTATAAAAAGTAAAGCGTATTATACAACAATTTTTACGATAATTTATTTACATTCTAAGAAACACGTACACTAAATCATCATTTTCGTCATCTTAAAAATGCATACACTAAATCCTAAGCATCGATTCTAATAAGCTTAACCAGTCTTAATGCGCATATGCACTAATAAATCAACACATATACACCAATTAACACAAATATACACTAAATTATTTTTCTGAATATTCAAATGACAAACAATTATAATAACAACTTAATTAGTATTGAATAGGGTATAACAAAAAATCAATGGGGTATTGTAAAATTATAACAACAAATTAACTCTAATTTAACAAATTAAAATTAATTCAGGTTTAGAAATAAAATATGATTGGAGATTGATGAAGGGTCTAAGTTTGTCGAGAGTGGATAATGATGAAGTTGGAGATGATCGGGAAGGCGCGGGGGCTGGCTGACGACGAGGAGGAAGTAGTGGAGCTAGGGACTTGGTGAATTTGGAAGGAAATGTGATAACGAAGCTGCTCTCAGCCTAGAGCCTGTATACACACTTTTTTCCGACAGCTTGCGACGACCGCCGACCGCTAATATACGTTGGTTTTCGACAGCTTGCGACGACCACTATATTTTATTACGAAAATGCCACGGAGATCGCCAACCGTCGATAGTTGTCGGAAATAGCCATCCACGACCGTCGAAAGCTTCCATTGCCATTTATTGTTATTCTAGTAGTGTAATAACTAATAGTTAGTATATTTTAACTAATAAAAAATAATAGATAATTACTTAATAATTTATAAATTATAATTAATAATTATAAATGACAACTTATATAGATTACTATTCATAATTTATTATAATTAATGATTAATAATATATAATTTATAACTACTAGTTATTATCTATTGTCAATAATTAGTTTTAATATTTATTTTTAAATTACAGTTAATACTTATTAGTTACATTTAATAAGTAATAAATATAATTAATGGTTAATAATTAATATTAAATAATTAGTAATTAATATTAAATAATTAATAATTAATATTAAATAATTAATAATCAAATTTTAATAATTAATATTTAATATTTATTTAGTTTACTGTTTCAATAATTAATATTTAATAATTTATCATAGTTTAATATTTAATAATTAATAATAATAATAATAATTAACTTACTATTTAGTAATATATAATTAATAATTGATATGTTTATAATTTATTGAAGATATTATAATATATTAGTAGCTTGAAATTATTATTATTCTTTATTCTATTTTACGTATTCTTAAGTAATATAATTGAATGAACTTTAATGTAACTGCAAATAACAGTTGTAAAAGGTATTCTACAATTGCTGAAAGCAGTTGTAAATAAATCTTTTACAACTACTATTCACAGTTGTAAAAAGCTTTTTTACAACTGTACGTAACTCTTGTAAAATAATCCCGCTTTATTATAACTGCGGATATAAGGACTGGTAGATGCCAGTTGTAATAGATCTGCTACGACTGTTTTTGGCAGTTATGAAAGGGTGTTTTTGTTGTAGTGAGCATAACTTTAGTTTGTATGCATACATATATATATATATATGTATGTATGTATGTATGTATGTATGTATATATGTATATGTGTGTGTGTGTATATATATATATATGTATGTATGTATGTATGTATGTATGTATGTATGTATGTATGTATGTCAATTGATTGCCACCGTGAAGCGGGGTCAGGAGGTGACAACCCGTTCCCATATCGATTGAGCTGGCCGGTCAGGTCATAGGGTCCAAGGGGCAGTGCTCTGTAACACTCCATAAAGTGAACCATAAATAAATAATGTAAACTGAATTAAATATGGTAAGGATTTGATATGGACATTTTATAAAAATTAGAATTTGACTATGAAAGTTATTCTGTTTCATTCGTGGCGAAATTCAGATTCGTTTTCGTATGTAATATGCTGAAAATGGAGCTCAACCAAATAAGTTATGAGCATTTGAAATTTTAGAATCAAAATAATTTAGTTTAAACTCAAATTCAAATAAGAAATCAAATTTAGGATTTAAATTTAAAAAATTAGCTTGGAGGCTAAATAAATGTTTAATTAATGTTTAACATAAAAAGGTTAATTAGGAAATAAAAATAATATAGCAATGGAAATAAAATAAACACCCCTGATTAAAAGAAAGGCGACCCGAACAGGCCAACTGGTCGACCGCTTGGCAACATCAGTTGCCAGTGGTGGCTAGGGTTTTACATTATGTTTTATTCAGTTGTACACTCTAGATTTACTCGTTTTCTACCACTTATATCTTATGGTTCTGGCGAATTTCTACTTCTTCCAACAACGGTTTAGTGTATTTCTTTTGGATTTGAATATGCCTTAGGGATTTTGGGGTTTTGAAAATATGATAGACAAAATTCCCCAAAATTCCTTTTTATTTCGAAATGTTAATTCTATATTGAGATTCTCAATTATTTATATTAATTTTATGGAGTTTGTTTTGTTTATGCAATTTTTGATACTTTCATTGTCTTTTCCACTTCTCCTTCTTCTTTGGGATAAATTATGGTTCTTTGATTAAATAAAGGCTTTAGATTGCGAATTCTATTCGTAGTTTATACCACTTGTTCGTATCTATTTCTTTATAAAAAGAAAAGTTGAATATATTATGAAATTTAGATTGCAATTCTTATTGTTTAAGATATTCCACTTAATTGCCATAATAAATCGAGTTTCTATTTTAATTACAAATATGTTATTCCAGTTTTGATTATGAATATTTATTCTCTATTTTGGACATTTGAATTCCACGAAACTTAGGAAATTGAAGATAAAGGAATTGTAATAATAATTGATTAGGTAATTGACATTAAATGCTAGCTTAGGACGTAAAATTCATGTGTTTAGAAATTATTAAGTGCAAATATTTATTTATTCCTATTAACATATAACTACTGCGTATATGGCATAGTTAATTAGGCATTTATTAACATTTATTTCCCCTATTAAGAAGGTAATTGATTTTGAGTCGAAAATAAGATGAAACTCTTATATGGCCTAATTAAAATTTTAAGGCGTAATAAGGAAGATTCCATATAAGGTCTTATTTATAAAATGATGAGATGAGTGAGTGTGTATGTGTGTGTATATGGAGTAATTGATTTGTGGCCAAGTCATAGGGATGCGTGGTCAATAGAGTTACATGACAGAAGTCTTCCCTTCATTTTAAGACTATCAGCAGTTGTGTACACTTTTATTGTTGTGAGATATCCTTATGATAAATATTTGTAATGACACGATATTTGTTCCAAATTCTGTAGGGTAAATCTACCCAACTAATCTAGTAACTAGTTCCTAGGAATAGAGGACTAATGTGAGACGTCATTATGAGTATTGGCCATAAGACGAAGGACATGCTTAGGGGTTTAAGTGGTTGGACATGCCTTTTCCCCAGATGAAGTATTAAATGACCAAGGGGTTACATTAGGTGATATATCTAGAGGGGTTTGCTTCTAGAATTACGCCTTAAATGATGGGAGTTGCCTACTTTCCACTTAAAAGTATTAAGTGGCCTATGAGATTCCATATGATGTCAACTATATTATACCATAGAGGAGCATGCTTATGAAAATATGCCTTAAATGTAGGGGTTTGCCTATTTTCCATTGGGAAGAATTTTGTGGCTTGGGTACCCTCTCTCACAAGATTAGCTATTTATGACATATGATTGGGATATGGGATCTACTTTTGCAATAAAAGGTATTAAGTGGTTTGACCCGCCTCCTTTCCTTATAAATAAGTATAAAATGATTTATGTTCATAGACATATTCTTATTTTAAAATATGCTGCCTATGTACTAAAAAGGTAAGACTCGAGGTTTTTATTCACCGGACATTTTTTTTCTGACTTCCTCCTCATTACAACACAGGTTAAGGACGGCGTGATGGTGATGACGATGCTTAAAGTTGGAAAATCTTGGCTTGTGGCAGTATTTATTATTATTATTATTAGTTGGTTTTATGTGTAACATGGATTTAGACAATTTTTGTAATGGTATTATGTTATCGTTTTTATAGAATTTTGTATTGTGACATTTAATGTTAATAAATAGGTACGCCTTACAATTATATTTTATTCCATCTTCCATGAGTTCTGAAATTTTAACTATGGCTCTGCAATATTATTATTTTTTACTACCAACAGCTTGCCTTGGAATGGATCTAAGTGTCAATGGGCCTTTTCTAGATCGAAATTTATGTCTATTCTGAGGTGGATTGTTACATTTGGTATATATAGCCTTAGTTACCCAATCAACGTGGAAAGTATACTATATGTATGAGTGGCATACTTGTTATTTTTGTAAAGGTTTTTAAAAATATTTTTCAAAATATTTTTCTAGAATTGATGCTCTATATACTTAATTTTGAGTTTGCGCTTAACTTTATAAATTCCGACTGTAGAAGTAGTTGTGACCATAATCCGAATGATGGGTAAGGTGACTATGAGTTAGAAATATAAATAGAGATAATTTCTACTCCTAATCTGATTTCCTATGGAACAGAGATCATATCTTTAGGAGAAAACTGGGGAGAGCATAACCTCAACTTATGGAAGCACCCTAGAAGCTGGATAGTAATTGACCCATTGATAGGATCTATACTTTCTTATCATTATGGACCCTATAGACATATTTAATAATAGAGGTGACCGTAGATGAAAAGGTTGATGGAAAATAAATGACCAAAAGGAAATGCCTGTTAGGCTAACAACTAATGTGAAAAAGTTAACATTTATGTAGGTAAATAATAAAGGTGTGATGTATTAATACGGAAGTAAGGAAAGGAGCAAACTTCCACAAGAAGGAATGCATTTATCACCACAAGAAGGAAATTAGATTTTATAGGGTAGAGTACAAAGGTTTAAAAGAAAGAACAAAATTTTAATCTTACATTTTGTGACATAATTTAATAAAAAGGTTTCTTTAAAAATCGCTTGAAAATTTCTAAAGTTCCTTTCAAAAGATTTTCGAAATGAAAATCTTGTAAGTCAGAAAATTTTGATAAAAAGTGATTTTATATGACTTTTAAATTATACCACCATTTGTTTTGTAAAAAGTTTGAAAATTGGTTTAAATTTAAAAAGAATGGTGAAACATTTTTGGTATGTCGTTTTTATGAATGGAATTTAAACCACTTGATATATTCTAGAAAGCAAACTAAATAAGGAAATTTTATGGGAATACTTAATTAGCGATAGGCCATAGATAAAACTAGAACTTAATAGGGAAATTAGGTTAGCAGTCTAAAATGAGTAAATTTTCAATCTCAAAACTTTAGATTTTGGAAAACATGAGGGATTTAGCTCACAAAATGCCACCATGCAAGGGAAAGCTAAAATATATAGGAATGAGAATGGAATTTCCTATTGATTAAGGATTAAGAAGAAGGTGGCAGAAATTTTCCATTAAAAGCAGTGGAACCGCAGCACTCCAACACAGCTTTATGGAGTTGCGCTCTGCATTGTTAGTAATAGGGACCCTTAGTTTACTAGAAAAATTGGAGGGGTCTTCTAGTAGCTTTAGAAACCAGCTTTAGAAACTTGTTGAATTGGAGAAGACCGATGGACAAAGTGAAGGAATGGATAGGAACTTTGAGGTCTTTTTGAAAGCATTGTATCTTGGACTTTGGACATCCTTAGGATTAGCACTTAATCTTAATAGAATCCATGCAGGATTGTAATCATCAATGGACGATTAATATGGCACCATTGAAGCATTTATTTTGGAGGCTATGCAAATCATTAAATTATGGATGGGAAACCACTGACAAATTCTACTCGGACTAGATTTGTATTGTGAGAATTCAGAAAGTCAGAACTGATTAGGCAGTGTACGATTTGGATAGTTGGAAAGTAGGCACCATATTTATTGGGCCTTTTCCCGATATGGGAAAAACAAGAAAACTTTTATGTTGGTTGGAGCCAATGAAATTTTTGCATTTGAGGAAATACCTTCGTAGCATAACAATTGTTGTATAGCCTAATCAATTAGAGGATTTTAAGAAGGAGCCAATAGCATCTCGTTCCATTACATGCATCGTAGAGCACAGAAGTCTAAGGTCCTGCAACAGAGAATTAGATTAGCTCAAGTACAATGGTGAGAAAATCTTATGGGAGGTATGAGGACTCTTCGCCCGAAACCTTTCTTTGGAAAATTTTCTCTTTAAAATTTGGATTTTGGTTGCATCGTGGTTGCTAAATTGGATGGTAAGAGATGGTTGCTATACTTTTTTACAATCACTGTACACTCATGTAGAAATTTTTATGCATTTTTAGGGTATATGCATACATAGATTCATGACACGGTTACGCACTCACGCTAGAATTAAGCTCATTTTAGTATGTGTGTAGTAAATAATCACATTGCACTATTGGTTTGGGTGGTTGTGTAGATAACTTGGTTATATTATATGGATGTTATCGCGAATTGCACTGTTTGTCCCAAAGATTTCATGACAAAATCCTTTTTAATAGGGGAAGAATGTAACACCCCGTAAAATGTAACATTTGTAAATAAAGTATTTTGAATTAAATATAATAAATTTTGGATATGGAAATTTATAAAAGTTGAAATTTGACTATAAAAATTATCCCTTCGTATTGGTGATGAAATTCTGATCTGTTTCCATAGGTAATATACTAAAAACGGAGCTCAAATAAAGAACTTATGAGTGTTTGAAGTTTTTAGAATTAAATTAATTTAGTTTGAATTCAAATTCAAATGTGAAATCAAATTTAAGAACTAAATTTAAAAAATTAGATTGAAGACTAAGTAAACGTTTAATTAACGTTTGACGTTAAAATATTAATTAGCGAATAAAATAATACGACAACGGAAATAAAATAAACGCCCCTGAATAAAAGTGCGGTCAACCTGAATAGGTTAACCAATCGATCTTGGCAGTCGACGATTGACGAAGCGTGGTCGACCGCTTGGCAACTTCAGTTGCCAGTGGCGGTTAATGTTTTATGTTATGTTTTATTTGGTTGTACATTCCAGATTTACCCTTTTTCTACATACTTCCATCATATGGTTATGGTATGCTTCAACTCATGCTAATAAAACCATATCTTCACTATTTTTATTCATATTGTTTTGGGGAATACGACGAAACTTTGTCATTGCTATCTCTCTACTAAGATTCAAAAACTTTGTAGAGAATTCACGTAAGGATTCAATGTATTTCCTATTTGTTTCTTCTTCCTCCAATTTATTCTTATCATATTCTTATCCAATTATTCTGAATCTAATGAATATATATACATCTTCCATATTGTGTGTTTTTATATCGAAAAAGAGAGATTTTAGAATAGATAGGAAGGCTACAAATCCATTTGAGTAAAGCTAACTAATCTGTGAGTGGAAACCTTAGTATTTCTTTTCAGCAATTGTTTAATGTACTTCTTTGATTTGAATATGCCTTAGGGATTTTGGAATTCCGAAAATATGATAGATAAAATCCCCAGCAATTCCTTTTTATTTCAAAATGTCAATTCTATGTTGAGATTCTCAATATTTACATTAATTTGATGGAATTTGTTTCGTTTATGAAATTTTTGACAATTTTATAGTATATTCCACTTCTCTTTCTTCTTTGGATTAAATTATGATTCTTTGATAAAATGAGGAGTTTAGAGTATGAATTCTATTCATAGTTTACACATTTATTCATATCTATTTCTTTGTAAGAAGAGGAGTTGAATAGATTGTGGAATTTAGATTGGACCATTCTTATAGTTTAAGATATTCCATTTGATTGGCATAAGAAATTGAACTTCTATTTTACTTGCAAGTCTGTTATTGCATTTTTTGTTACGTTTATTTATTCCCTATTTTGTACATTTGAATTCCATGAAATCTTGGAAAATTGAAGAAAAAGGAACTTGAAATAATAATTGATTATGGAGTTAACATTAGATGCTAGCTTAGGGCATATAATCCATGTGTTTAGAACTTGTTAAGCATGAATATTTATTCATTTCTATTTACATAATTAACATATAACTATTGCGTGTATGGCGTATTTAATTAGGCATTTATTAACATTTATTTCTCCACTAGGAAGGTAATTGATTTTGAGGCAAAAATAAGAGGAAACTCTTATATATCTTAATTATTATTTTAAGGTGTAATAAGGAAGTTTCTTTATATGGTCATATTTATGAAACGATGAGATGAGTGTGTATGTGTGTGTATATATATATATTAATTGATTTACGGCTAAGTCATAGGGATGCAAGGTCAATAGAGCTATATGATAGAAGTCTACATTTCACTTTGAGGCTACCAGCAGTTATGTATACTTTTATTGATGTGAGATATCCTTAAGATAAATATCTATAATGATGCAAGATTAGTTTCAAATTTTGTAGGCGAAATCTTCCCGTCTATTTGGCTACCGGTTCCTACAAATATAAGAGTAATGTGAGACTTCGTTATGGGTATGAGCCATAAGGTGAAAGGCCTGCTTTGAGGTTTGATGTATTAAGTGGTTGGACATGCATTTCCCCCTAGATGAATTGTTCAATAGCCAAGTAATTATGTTAGGTGATATCTCTACAGAGGTCCACTTTTGGAACTAGGCCTTAAATGACGGAGTCCGCCTCCACTTGAAAGTATTAAGTAGCCTATAAAATTTCATATGATGTTAGTTAGATAGTACCATTGAGGAGAACGCTTCTAGATATAGGTCTTAAAAGATAGGATTTGCGTATTTTCTTCTAGGAAGTGCTAAGTGGCTTGGATAGCATCTCTCACATTATTAGCTATTTATGATGTATGATTAGGATATGGGATTTGCCTCTGGAATGGAAGATATTAAGTGGTTAGACCCTCCTCCTTTCCTTATAAAGAAGTATCAAACGATTTTATGTTTGTAGACGTATTCTTATTTTGAAATATATTTCCCAAGTACTGAAAAGGTAAGAATTGAGGATTTTATTTGCCAAATACTTGTTGTTCTAACTCCCTCCTCATTACAACACGGATTAAGGACGGAGGGATAGTGATGATGATGCATAGAGATGGAGAAGCATGGATTGTGGTAATATTTATTTATTATTACTTACTTTTATGTGTATCTATATATTTAGACAATTGTTGTAACATATATTTTTTTGTAAATGGGTAAGGATTTTATTAAGGCATTTCAGCCCATAACGTTAGCCCAATCTGGCACAATACAAGGTACAAACAGTACCAAACTATTAAGTAAACCAAGTGGACACTTTCCATATTAAAATAGCTTCTTATCCTTCCTCATACGACCTTCTCGAAATCATAGAGGCCGATACAGATAGCTCGTACTTGGGTTTCCTACCAATGGAGAGCTCAGATCCACTCCTATAGTTCGAACTACACCTTGTTCCAGTCTGGTAAGGGAGTAGTTCTTAAATCTCTTTTGTATTATCTGCATGTCTCCAATCGCAAGCTTATTCACCTCAAAATGGCTTCTTTGTTTACTTTGAAATACCCGATGATTCCTCTCTTTAAATGTTCCAAACAGCTACAGTGATGTCGATTTTGTTCAATTTAGCTTTCAGATCTTTGTTGTGACCGTGCTGAATTAGGTGAGTAGTCTGTTCTTTTATGTTATTTGAGTGTGGTGGAGAGTTTAACATATTAATTCCACGCTAGATTCGAGTAAATACATTCAAAAAATAAGTGCTCATGTGTTTTAGTGTTCTGATTACATAAGACACAAACAATTTCATTTATCATTCCCCATTTCGATAGCCTGTCTCTGGTAGGTAATCTTCTCAATATAGCTTTGTAAGAGGTGAAGGCCATCTTTGGATTATTAACATGATCCCATATAATTTTACTCCATGCAGCTTTACTGTCTTTTTGCCTGATTTCATTCCAAGTAGACATAGTGGTAAACTCAATTCCAGTAGGCTACCAAACCCATATGTCATTCTCTCTACCATTATGAATAGGAAGAAATTGAATTATTTCCTTCTTACCTTGATTCACCGGCAACAAGGAGCAATTCCACCTATTATTGTTGATCACATCTTGAACTCTTTTATCCGGACAACCGAAGTCAGAAAAAGTATTGAGGCCCAAAATGTCAATCAGTGATTCACCTTGAATCCAAGGGTCTCTCCATCTGTAGCTATTTCACGAGTGCAGAATGTTACTAAGGTGTTTCTTACTTTCATAATTGCCTTCCAGTTGGTTGAGGCATTGTTGTCTATAGGAATTTTCCAAAAATTGCCTTTATTGTACCTTTATCTCACCCATTTCCCCATAAACCTTTACCATTAATTATTCTCCATGCTTGTTTTAGAGTGTAAACTGTTCTCATGTCTTTAAGTCTTCTAAGTCCCACACCTCCTTCATCTTTGGGTCCGCATAGTTTGTCATATTTGATCTTATGAATACCACCCTTCCATATGAAGTCCGCACAAACCGTTTTAATTTTTTGCATTGAAGCATCAGGCAATTAAAAAGTTTGCAGCCAGAAATTAACTTTACATCTATTCAATTCGGCCAGCAAGGGACTGTAGTTTAGGGCTCCAACCCTGCAATCTATCTCTAATGGAGGAAATAAGGACTGCACATTCTCTGTCAGTAATCTTATTTGAAGATAATGGAACTCCTAATTATTTTACTGGCAAATTGCCTTCCTTCACATTTAAGAGATCCAACACCTCCGTTTTCCTGTTACATGTTTTGTTAAAATAACATTTAGTTTTCGATTCATTCAGTTTTAGACTAGTATATTTTCCTAAGTTAATGAAGATGTCTTTAGCAGCTTTTGCTGATTCACGGCTGGATTTTATACAGATGAGCAAGTCATCTGCATAGAGTAAATGACTCAAAGTAGGCTGGATGTTAAAAATAGACTGACTAATCTTATAATGAATAGACAACTCCATTTGTAGCGAAAAGTATTCCATGACAATTGCGATCAAGTAAGGGGATAGTGGATCACCCTACTAGATGCCTCTATTGGATCCTATAAAACCTTTTGGTATGCCAATGATCAGGATAGAGAAGTTAGGTGTAGATATGCATTCTTTTGTAAGACTCACAAATTTCATTGGGAACCCCATAGCAATAAGCATATGAATAATAAAGTGTCTATTAATTTTGTCATATGCTTTGTGGTCGACCTTTAGATGGAATTTATCAGCATTTATTAAAATTCCTTACTAGTTCATATGCCATAAGAGAATTTTCAGAGATACTTCTACCCTTAATGAAAATGCTTTGACATTCAGATATGAGTTCGGGTACGATAATATTCGTTCTGTTGCATAAGATCTTGCTTTGAATTTTATATATCACTTTGCGACAGGAAGTAGGTCGATAATCCTTAAGTTTTGATGGATTATCTTTTTTAGGGATTAGACAGATGAAGATATGATTAATTTCTTTAACAAATTTTCCACTTTGAAAAATCTTGCATAGCTAATATGATATGGTCTTTCCGGTCAATCCAATGAAGGATGTAGAATTTGGATCCAAGTCCATCAGGTCTTGGGCTGGAATCAACATGGATGGATTTCAGAGCTTCCAACACTTCAGCTTCAGTGATTTGCCTAGTTAGCATCCTTCTACCCCTGGAGTTCACATGTCTTCTACATTGAATGATTGGTAAGTTGGTACAAACTTCCCCATTAAACATGTCATAATAATATTTGATTGCTTACTCTTCAATATCTACTGCATTGGATATTATATTTCCTTCTTGATTAATTAGATGAAAACTATTGTTCTTATTACTGTGAATTGCCATTTTAGCGTAAAAGAATTTGGTGCATTCATCCCCTTCAGTGATCCATTCTCCTTGGCTTTTTGTTTAAGTTCAGCAGCTTTAATTCCGAGTGCTTCTTTTAATTTACTCTGTGTTTGATTGTAATTACACCATGTGTCATCATTATTAGTTCCATTATCTATCGTTACCATAAGTTCTTCACATTATTTCTGCATGTCGGAAATTTGATCACCTTCCTTGGGCAGCATCTATTCCAATTCTTAATGTCATTTTTAGCTGTTTTGATGATATGGGTTAGCTTGTAACATTGAGAACCCTCAACCCGAGGAATATTATTGAAATTAATAGCCTCTTTATAGCCCTCTATTTCATGCCAGTGATTGGAATATCTAATAGGTTTGCCTTTGTTATTCAATCCTTTTCCTACTAAGTCTACAAGGATAGGACAGTGATCACTAGTAGATGGAGGAAGAATGTTGACCCTGATGTTAGAAACTAGAGTGATGCATTTCACTTTAACAAGGACTCTATCTAGCATACATGATATTTTCTTATTTTCTCCACTTCTCCATGTATATTTCAGGCCACTGTGGATGGGTTCAAGCAGCCCTACTTCAATGATGCGGTTATTGAAATTCTTCGAACTAGGAGACTCCCATGGTAAGACCACCTTTGTTCTCCTCTGCCCTGAGCACAGAGTTGAAATCCCCCAATACAATCCAAGGGTTTTTGATATTTTTACTAATATCTTTTATAGCTTGCCAAAGATAAGTTCACTGAGAGGCTGAATTACTTGCATAGACGCAGCTCAAAGTCAAATTAAGACCACCCACGTTAGTAGCATTAACAGTAATGTGTTGATCATCCTTCTTCAGGAGGCTGATTTTCCAATTTTGTTTATTCCATAATAATAAAATACGTCCTTTGCCTCCTACATCATTATTATGAATGAAATTCCATTCATCTCCCAAATAGTAAATGAAAAAAAGTTAGGTTTTCATTATTGAATTTATTTTCTAAAATGCTTATAATAGAAGGAGAATAAACTCTCCTAAGATTTAAGAGGTCTAAACATCTAGTGTCATTGTTTAGACCTCTTACATTCCAACTAATTATTGACATTTAGGTTTTAAAGTTCTACTCCTTAGTTTCATAGGAGAAACCTCACGGCTTAAGCTCGTCTTACTTTTAGCATCTGTTTTATTAAATTGTTTTGTATACTCCAGATTATTCTTTGTGAACTTGTTAGAGCTACTTTCCTCTATGTCTGTGTCTAAGTCCAATCTATCCAAGATAAATTTATTAATTTCATATTCTTCTTCTAAAATAACAGGTACTATTTCTGATGAATTCTCAACTGAATGATGGACAAGTGCAGTTTCCCCAACCTTTATATCCAGTGATGGGCCAGCTATCTTTTCTACATCCTCCAGGACAGCAAGTGTTTCCTATCGGTTCTTATCTTTTATGCTTGAATGTTCTGTGCATATATTCCTCACATCAGATCTAAGCTCAGACCGTGCCTTATTTTGTTGTATATTTTGCTTAGGCCCAGTCTGACTAGTCTCTACCGTAATTTTTTGCCTCCACACTTGCTTGATGGGGCCACAAACAGACTCACATTGGTCCGTCGAATGAGTAAAACACTTTGCATTTGTTGTAGACAGGTGTAATACGATCATACTCTACCTTCTGTATGTAAATATTACCACTTCTATCTTTCGCACGCGCCTATCTTTTGATCGTATCACTTGCTTTGATTTCTACTTGAACTCTAGCATATTTCAGTTTTTTAACACGTCTGGTACAATCATCCATATCCAGGGGAGTGCCAATAAGGCCAGAAAGTTTACTAATACCATGAGCATTCCATAGGGACAGATCTAACTTCATCAGTTTAACCCAAACAAGATGTGATTGTAGCATATCCCTCTCAAGTCTTAAATTTGGTTCCCATTTTTTTGGGTAAAGATAAGTTTGCTGTCAATGAACCAAGGGCCTCATTCCAGAACCTTTTCACAATCCAATTCATTACTAAACTTAATAAGATAGAACCATTTTCCCTAGGAAAAACATCCCATTTACCAGTCGGTTTCCATTCTCTTTTAATATAGGCATTGAGATGTATGTAATAAGGTCTTTTCCTAGCTACATAGATATAAATAGAAATACCCTACATGCTTTTAGCTGAATTGATAACCTCTTCATCTAGGTCCGCATAGACTCCATCTGTGTCTTCTAGAGATTCGAATTTATTCACCCCACCATCAATACACGTGTTATCTGCAATCGCGTATGCCCATGATCTTATTCCTCCTTTGAATTCCGGTTTTTTAAAGATAAGGCCCGCTGAAACATGCCAATTAGGGGGGCTCTTTCCGTTTTTGCTGCAGATTAACCCTAATTTGATGCTTTCCCTTGTCTTTGTATCTAACCACTTGCCATCCCGTGTCATCTTCTTCCTCGGTCGTTGTGATGTTTATTTCGCCTCTAGGGTTTCCTGCAGCCTCAAAAATCATTTTTGTTTTCTATCTTGTCATAACAGATATTATATTATGGTTTATATGGAATTTTGTATTATGAAATTTTTATGGTAATAAATGGGTATGCTTTTCTATTATATTTTATTCCATGCGTTGTGAGTTTTAAAGTTTAGTTATGCCTTTGTAATGTTATTTCTTTTTACTACAAACAGCTTGCCATAGAATGGATCTAAGTTTCGATGGGATTTTCTAGGTTTAAATTTAAGTGTGTTACAGGGTGAGCTGTTATACGCTCCATGGTGGGATAAGAGGCAACGCTGTGTCCGAAAAATGGTATATCTTGTTTGTATTTCAGTTTGAAATATAATATTTCAATAATCATTATTTAATAATAATTTACTATAGTTCAATATTTAATAATACTTGTTAATATTTAATATTTTTAAAAAATTATAATTCTGTAGTTTTTGAATTAATTTTAAAAGTATATGTAAAATTTAATTTTTTCCAAAAAAATTCATAAAATTCTAAAATTAACTAATTTTTTTTGTCAAAGACCCCTTTATTAAAGGTATGGGGCATTAGACACATGTTCTACTTGTCATGGGTTCAAGCCACTGAAACATCATAATGAGTGTTCTGCTTTAATAAAATATCACTTTTGTTATAAAAAAATTAAAGGTTAAAATAAATTTACCAACTTATAAAATATTTGAAATTTTAGAAAATTTGAAAATGTTATTTCAACTTTTGTATAATACAAAGTGTTCCAACTTGTGTGATAAAAAAAATGTTCCAGAAAACAATTTTTTTTCCTAAGTACCAATTCTCATCCATATTACCACTTTTTGCCTTTCAGTGTCATCATTCTTCTTAAATCTAATCCAAACATAAACGTCTCTTCTTAAAATACAAATCTAATCTACACCGCTAATTCCTCTCATCGCTTTCTCCTATCTTCTCCACTCTTCTTCGCAAAATAAATCAAAAATTGGTAAGCTTGTGGGTCGTTCTAATGATAACAGGTTCGGATTTTGGATCTTGGTGGTCATGGGTTGCGAGTTGGATACTGGTGTGAATTGTAAGTCTGGTGGAGAGGGAATAAGAGATCATGGGTCGAATCGTGGGTTGTGGGTTGTGGGTCGGATCTGGGTGCTGCAGCTGGTGGTGAATTGCAGTTAGGTAAAATTCTGATGTGGTATATAAAAAACTTGCCTTTTTACAATGTTGAAATCAATTTGTCTCTGATATAGACTACCTGATTTGTTTCTTGATTGTGTTGAATACTGGTGCAAAATACCAAGATGATTATTGTTTACTAATGATGAGTTGTTTTTGGCTAGAGTTCGATGAAGGTTGATGATGATATGAGTTTTCAATGCTCTGATGCTAGTTCTGGGTTGATGATTATTGCAGCTTTAGAATTTTTGGTATTGTGAGAAGGTTGTGTTGATTGTGATGGTGCTTTTAACATGATCTTTCTTTTTTGATGGGTTTATAGGTCCAGCCATGGAGTTAAGTTGTATTGGGTTGTTTATAATGAAGCTAGATTGCAGGAGAAGGATGATAGCAAGATTTAATGATTGAGAGGGAAAAACAAAATTTAAAAAGAACAAATGAATGCACAGTTTCAACTGAAACAATTTTATTCATCCACACCTTACAACTCTCGCATCATGTACGTGTATTTATAGCATACTTGACCCGGTATTTCCTGGCCACTCATCTAATTACATATTACATTCGCATTTTATTTTCAAGATAATTCAGTATACATGCAAACTATGCACCTGTGCATGTGCATAGCAGATTCACCATCTATATATAACAAACTCAACATTGCTGGAACCAACTTGAACCGCTGCTCCTCTGACCTGTCTTTGGTGATCATCTACACTCTTTGGAGAACTTTCTAGCGATAAGGAACTGGAAACTGTTGCCTGGATTGAATTTAATGGCCCATGAAGATTGTGGCTGCTACATCTACCTTTCCCTTGAAAAATGGACCTGACCTCAAGGTCTAGAGCAGGGAACTTCTTAACCATCTCTCAATAGGCATCCTCCTTAGGTTGATCTCTCCACTTCACCAATATTTGAACTACACGCTTGTTATTTTTCAGCAATATTCTCTTATTCAAGATCCTCTCTGATTCCTTAACAATCTCCTCAACAAAAGAAGGCATGTCCTTTTGAATTACCACCCCTTGCGACACTTTCTTTTTTAACTGTGATACATGGAAAATATTATGGATTTTGACAGTAGGAGGTAACTTCGACCTATATGCAACTTTTCCAATCATTTCTTCAACCTCATAGGGACCATAGAATTTAGGAGAGAGCGTGTGAGTCTTGTAATTCTTAGCAGTAATTTGGCTATAAAGCTGTAACCTTAAACATACCCAATCACCAACTTGAAAACTCATCTTCGATCTCCTCAAGTCTGCATACCTCTTCATTCTTATCTCTGGCAAGCATCAAGTTGTCCTTTAACATTTGTATAACCAAATCTCTAGAAAATTATTCCTCTTCAACTTGCTGCACTTAGCGAAATTAGGGACATAAGTTCACAATGTAGGGGGTAGCACTCCATATACAGCCTGAAAGGTGGGTGGTGTCTGTAGTTGTTCTCTATGTAGTATTATACCAACACTCGGTTAATGTAAGCCATTTAGACCATTCATGTGATTTATGAAATATAAAGCACCTTAAATACCCTTCCATTATTTTATTGATCACCTCAGTTTGCCCATCCGTTTGAGGATGGTGGACATAAATGAGTTTCAATAAGCAACCTTGCAATCTGAACAATTCCTACCAGAATGAACATGTAAATAAGGTATCCTTATCACTAACTATAGATGAATGAAGGCCATGTAGTTTGAGTACTCCATTAAAAAATATTTGAGCTCCATCCTTGGTAGTATATGGGTGTGATAATGGAAAGAAATGGGCATACTTGGATAATCTATCAACTACAACATATATAACCGTATATTTTTAACTTTTGGCAAGTTGGTAACAAAGTCCATGCTTATATCTATCCAAATCTTCTCGGGTATGGGTAAGGTTGTAACAACCCTGGCATGTATATATTTTATGCCTTATTCCTTTGACAAATTTCACATTCTCTAATAAATTGTTCAACATGCTTCCTCATCTTCTTCCAAATTTATTCCTTTTAATGTCCCCTTCATTCCTGAATGGCCTTCTAGAGGCATGGAGCGAAATTCGTTCAGCAATATCTGAATAAGGGATGATGATCGTGATTAATTAATATTCTCCCCTTGTAAAAAAAAAACTAGGTGATCAACTATCTTGTATTTACTAGATGTCTTACTTCCCTCCTCAATTTTTTTAATGACCTCTGCATAAAAAGAAGAATGGGCAAGTGTATCCTTCAGTTCTTGGAACCATGTAGGTTGCACATGTGAAAGTGATTTACACTCTATATTATTGCAATCAATATCTTCATCTCTTCTTGACAAGGCATTAGTCACAATATTCTCCTTTCCACTCTTGAATTCAACCAGATAATCAAAACCATGCAATTTAGCCAACCATTTAGCTTGAATTCCGGTGTGTAGTTTCTGCGTTAACAACTACTTTAGGCTTTGATGGTCTGGTCAAATAATGAATTGTCTTCCAATCAAGTACCGTGACCATTTCTTAGTGGCTAGAATTAAAGCAAGTAACTCATTTTCATATGTAGACCAATGTAGTGTCCTTCTATGTAGGGCTTTGCTTAAAAATGCTATTGGTTTCTTATCTTGAAGTAGAACTGCTCCAACTCCATCTCCACTTGTATCACATTTAACAATAAATGTCTTACTAAAACCTACCATGCATAGCACTGGAAGATTGGTGAGGCGCTATTTTTGTTATTTCACAGCTTCTGTAGCCTTATCATTCAATTTGAAAGCATCCTTTTTAAGAAAATCAGTGATGGGCCTTGCAATCACCCCAAATATTTTTATGAACTTCCTATTATACCCTATAAGCCCTAGAAACCCTCTTATTGCTTTAAGGTTGTTAGGAGGGGGCCATTGTCTAATAGCTTCAACCTTGTTAGGGTCTACAACTACTCCATTACTTGATATAACACGCCCCAAGTATTCAGTTGACTCTTTAGCAAATGTGCCCTTTGACAATTTAATAACCATTGAATTGTCCTTTAGCACCTGTAAAGTCATTTTGCGGTGATTTAAGTGATCATTATTGACTGGCTATAAACCAAATATCATCAAAAACACAAGCACAAATCTCCTTAAATAGGGTTTAAATATGGTGTTCATCAAAGATTGGAAGGTAGAGGGTGCATTTGATAACCCAAAGCCATGACAATGAATTCAAAATGGCCTTCATGGGCTTTGAAGGCTGTTTTTTGAATGTCCTCCTCATTCATTCTGATTTGGTATTATCCAGATCTTAAATCCAATTTTGAAAAATATTTTGAGCCATGCAACTCATCAAATAAGTCATCCACTAAGGGTATTGGAAACTTGTCTTTAATTGTAATGCTATTCAAGCTTCTAGAATCAGCACATCCTCCATGAACCATCTTTCTTTCTAATCATCACCATTGGAGAAGAATAAGCACGACAACTAGGCCTGATCACCCTCGAGTCCAACATGTCTTATATGATTTTTTCTAACTCATTTTTAATGTAAAAGGAATATAGGTAAGGTTTGAGACAAATATGTTTGGAGTCTTGTAGAAGAGGAATTTTATAGTCTTGTGGTCTTTTAGGTGGTTAGTGTGTGAGTGGGTTAGTAACTTCTGGGTATTGGTGGAGGATAGTAGCTATAGTAGGTGGTATAGGAGAAGGGTCTGAAATTTCATGAATCACTTCACTAGCACATAGCATCATGGTTAGTTTGCCTTTATTACTTTCTTTATTAAACCTCGTGTTTAATCAACTGCACATCACCAGGTTGAATTACCTTCTACATATACCTTTTTCCCATGTAAGTAAACTTGACATACAACTTGTTGAAGTTCAAGGTGATCTCACCCAAGGTTTTCATCCATTGTGTACCTAATACAACTTGACGCCCATCCAATGGTAATAGTAACAAGTCAATGGCATGTTATAGCCTTGGCATTTGAGCATAACTTGCTTACATATTCCTGCTCCTTACAACCTGTCACCATTAGCTATCACCACATCATACATTATTGAACCATCTATAGGTTATATGGGTGGACCCTGAGTTTATCAAGATCTGCACTTGCTTACCTTGAATCATTCCAATAACCGTGATAGTATGTGAAGAAGGAATTCCACACATAGCATGGAATGTAATGGCTAAGTTTTCTTCACTTTCATTAGCTTCTTGTACTTCTTCAATTTTGGTCTCCATGTTTTCCTCATGTTCTCTTTCTCCATCTAAATCCATAACCCCTTCAAGAATATACACATGCTTGTTCTTACATTGGTGACCTATATGCCACTTTTCATCACACCCATAACATAAATTCTTTCTTCTTTTTTCAAGTATTTCTTCAGGTGTCAAACCCTTGACTCTAGCGGGATCATTCAATGTATTTCTTTTAATTGGATTTCGGTAAGTGGGAGTAGGATTTGAAATTATTCTTAGAGGATTTCCTTTTGCATGGGAAGAGGTGTAGGCATAATTTAAGTTTCTTGTGGCCTTCTTGGTACTGTTGTATTTCCCTTCAAAAAACTTGGCTAATTACACAACTTCTCTGAAAAAAGTTGGCCCTGAAGCCTCAACATCAAATCCAATTTCATCTTTAAGTCCATCCATAAATTTTTCAAAAACATAATCGGGGTGTAAATGATCAAGTAAGCCTTAAAGTAGCTCGAATTTGGTAAGGTAAGCTTGCACTGTTGTTAACTGTTTCAATTTGCAAAAGCACCGAAAGGTTTCCTCAATTTAGGGGTGGAAAATCTTATAATAATCTCCTCTTTAAAAATCTTCCACAGCATATGGTTCTTGACATTCTTAGACAACCATTTAAACCACTTTTGTGCATCTTGATCAAGGTGGAATGAACATGTTGGAACCCACTCTATTTCTGGGGATTGGTGATACCTGAAAAGTTGTCTACTTGCTCTAACCATTCCATCACTGTTTCAACAATAGAATAGGTAGTGAAATCAAGTTTGATGGTGGTGTATTGGAGTAGCTTACGGTAGGTAGTATGCTTAAGTTCTGGTCAAGATTCAAGTTTAAGTCAGAGGGATTTCTTAATGTATTTCTTTGGATGGTGGTATGTAAGGTTGGGATTTTGATTGGTTTGAGGGTTGGGGAGATAAGGTCTGACTGCTCTTCATTCCCTGTAAAACTACATTTAGTGCTCCTGTAATTTGATCCATTTTGAGGTTTAATTCGTGAGATGTATCTTGCAAGCTTTGATGAAGTTCTTGATGAGAATTATGCAATTCTTAATGGGCTCCTTGAAGCTGTTTAAGATTTGATTGGTCCTCTCATTAGTATGCTCTTGCCATTGCCATAACTCACCTTCATCATAAAGATCAGGCATTGATAGGTGGCTATCATCTTGATTATCATTTTCAGGATCGTTATGTTGATGAGGAGATGTAACTGGGTCATCAACTTTCTCTGATACAACTTTGGCATGATCTTTGTTTTTTCTGGGTCCAGCCATGGAGTTAAGTTGTACTAGGTTGTTTAGAATCAAGCTAGAATGCAGGAGAAGGATGATAGCAAGAATTAATGATTGAGTGGGAAAACAAAATTTAAAAAGAAGAAATGAACACATAGTTTCAACTAAAACAATTTTATTCATCCACACCTTACAACTCTCGTATCATGTACATATATATAGCATATTTGACCCACTAATTACATATTACATTCTCATTTTATTATCAAGACAATTCAGTACACATGCATAGTGTGAACCTGTGCACGTGCACAGCAGATACACCATCTTTATATAACAACCTCAAAACTGCTGGAACGAACTTGAACGGCAGCTCCTCTGACCTGCCTATGGGGGTCATCTACGGCACTCTTTGGGAACTTTTTGGCGACAAGGAACTGGAAACTGCTGCCTGGCTTGAATTTAAAGGCTGATGAATATTGTGGCTGTTACAGCTTTACACAAAACTGTTTTGAATCTGATGGTGTTTTCTTGTTGCTGAGGAGATGACGAGGTAAGAAATCCTTTCTCGTGGTGGTTGCTTTTTTGGTGAATGAAGATACGATATGGTGGAGTTTTTATTTTGAAGATATGTTTTGGTTTTGTTTTTGTGAATGAAGATGATGATTTGCAGTGATGTTTTTTTAGTGGAGTTTGAAGAATCAGATTAGATAATATGCTAAAGTCTTTAAATACCCAAAAAAGAACTGGCAACTGCATATGCATTGGTTCTTTGCATCAGCACGGCTGTTGCAAAGTTTAGACATTTTCGATTATCAAAGCTATAATGTTTGGCTTCTTATTGCAAAATAGCACATTTCCTTTTTTATCATCTTCTCACTCTTTGTCCTTTCATTTAGTGTTTCATTGAAGGGCTAGCAGCTGCTATTTGAGAGTCGGAAGTTGGGTGGGTCGCTGGCCCTAGAGTTTTCTTCACTTTTTAACATGGTAAAGTCTTTGATTACATCAAGCATGCTATGCTTATCCTACTTACACACACATACATATATACATATAAATACACACACACACACATACAAATACACAGATATATATGTGTGTGTATGTATTACACTAGTTAAATAAGTGAGCCAAAACATCTAAAGATATCATGTTTTTTCTAAAAAGAATTAATGCAACATGTGCAAATTGATTTAGTATATTATCTATAAGATTAGTTTTACAACTTAGTAATGGAACATGAATTAAAATAGGGTGAACGCTATATGTGCTGACGTAAAGCTTGTCATTCTTTAGATAATATTTAATATTAGAGGAAACGAGAGAGGATATGCTATTTGTAGAGAAAGGATAACTTGTTTCTCGCAAATAAAAGGAAGGTATAAAGAACCGTGGATCGAGATTAACAAATCAATACACAAAGAAAGTAGCATATGCTATCTCCATACTAATATTTGCATATAACATTGCATTTGCAATGAAGCGATGCTCAGACCCAAAATGTCGAATGTTTTAGCCACGCTCGAATCGCTTTAAAACAATGAATAAATGATTGAACACAGTGATATATTTCAGAGGTTTTTGAGGTTGTATGTATGATTCTATGTAAGGTTGTTTTGTTAGTGGTGGATATGATATTGTTTGAGCTTGTGGCCTTATTGTTTCAATATTATGTGTAAACTGAATATTATATTGGATGAATTCTATATATTTGAATCGATGAATTTTACTTATTATAATTTTTGAAATTTAAAGTCTATAATAGTATTTAGGACAAAACAACATGTTGAAAACAGTTGAAATGTCTATGCAATTCTTTTTTTTTAAATCTGTATGTATTTTGCAACATAGGAAAAAAAGTTGTAAGAAAAATTATGCAACACATATATTTTGCAACATTTAAAAACTGTTATAGTTGTAACTATTACAACGTTTTTTGCAACATCTAAAAAATCTGTAAAAATGCTAAATCTGTTACAACTTGATCTAATACTATGTTTCTAAAAACGTTGTGAAACTATATTTTGATGTTATAATAGGGTATATTTATTGTATTAAAAAAACCTAATTATTTATTTCTAATAGATATTATCACCATATTATGCAAACTAATTCTTATGCTACTGTAATTGTAATACAACATAAAAAATTCAATAAAAATTTCTTACGTTGTTGTATTACGATTAGATTAAATCTGGTTGTTAGTTATACCATAATTATAAAATTGTTTTTTATTAGGGTTTTTATATGAACTAACATGTTATGGTTATAGTATATTTTATTGTATGAAAACTCACTAATGCCTCTTCATTTCTCGTTTTTTGTAAAATTCAACATTGTACCACATGTCCTTTTATCTCTTTATTACAAAACATTTACTAACCGACTTGAGATATTAAACCATTCCAAACCTAGTGCAGAATTTTATGCCTAAAATAGTAGAAAAGAATTTCTTGGCCTTCCTATCTTTGCTGCTTTGCCTACCCCACCACTGCCAATCCTAGCTTCTCATCGTTGGAAAGGTTAGCACCCTCTGACAAACGTTGGACATGTTAGAAATGAATAAGTAGCATTAATGAATGTGAAGGCATTAAATAACTTAGTATATGAATAGTCCCACATCTTAGAATAAAATAAACTGTTTGTATTTATATACTAAGATGTGGACACTATGATAATTTCTATAGACAAAAAGAGAAAAAAGCCATGATGGATGGTGCAACGCACCACCCCGCATGCATGTGTCCGCGCGTGCCCACGCCAATGCCCGAGCCCGAGCCCGAATCCATGACATGGGCGAATGGGCGTTTGAGGCATATTAGAGGCACTAAGCACTTATTGACTTGGCATGGTTCCTCATATCAAATATTTTTTATTTCTATCCGTTAAAACTCAAACAGTCATACCACCTGGTAAAGGGTCGCAACCTTTCCAACAGTCTCATCCGTTTGAACATGCATCTACTACCAAATAGGTGCACCTCCCCACTCTTACGTATAGGCAGAAAGAAAACGGTGAACATATAAATTTTTTCTGCAATTACTTTTTGCTTACAGCACTCAGTTCTTAAATATACTCTCTTGAGTTCGTCATTGCTCTATGGTTGTTGTGCAGCATCGCAGAGAAGGTCCGTTTCATCTTAGGAAACAGTTGCTCGTTAAAAGGAGCAATATTGTTTTAAGAAAACAGCTTTCAAACACTGGACTCGGAAAATCTAACCGGTACTCTATTTACCATTTTATTTGTCAACTGCACAGTTCTACTCCTAGCATTTTTTGCGACGTCCCTATGACAGTTTATTGTTATTGCAATTTGCAACATATTTGCAATAGTTTTGTAACACTTTTGTAACATTATGTTAACAATCTTTGTATACAGTTTCGTAATACTTTTCTGACAGTACTGAATAACAAGTATAACAATCTTGAAATAGTATTTATTTATTGTTGGCTATTTTTGTAGGCAAAAATGTCTCATAAAAGCAATAATTCTACACCAACACAGACTGTGATTACTGCTCTGTCATCATATATGGTTCCAACCATGGTGCTGTCACATGGAGAGCAACCGGAAAAGTTCACAGGGATGGACTTCAAACGCTGGCAGCAAAAGATGCTATTTTACTTGAAGACTTTGGGTCTTGCAAAGTTTCTTACAAAAATGCTACCGTTGTTCAAGAATTGGAATGCGATGCAACAAAGGTTGAAGCCTTAAATGTTTGGAAGAGTTTCGACTTTATGTGCAAGAACTAAATATTAAATGGGCTCGACAACAGCCTATAGAATGTATACTCTACTGCTCGAACTTTCAAAGAACTTTGGACGATATTAGAGAAAAGGTACAAAACTGATGATGCAGGCATGAAGAAATTCATAGTAGGAAAATTCCTTGACTTCAAAATGATTGATGCAAAGGCCATTATCAACCAGATTCAAGAGTTACAAGTCATTATTCACCAACTACATGATGAAGGAATGACTCTAAGCGAATCCTTTCAGGTTGCCGCTGCAATTGAAATGCTTTTTTCATCATGGAAAGATTTCGAAAACTATCTTAAGCAAAATCGCAAGGAGATGACAATGGAGGGACTTGTAATCTGATTGTGGATTGAGGATGACAACCAAAAATCGTAGATGAAGACTTTGCATACCATGATTGCCAAGGCAATTGTAGTCGATCAGAGAAACCCAACAAAAGGAAACGTGAGCATGCTCTTGAAAAGTCAAAGAAATTTTAAAGTTCATGTCATAATTGTGGAAAGAAAGCACATAAAGCCATTGAATGTTGCTCACCCAAGAAAAAGAAATCAGAAGCAAACATGGCAGACATCTCAAACGGAATGTCTGATTGGACTTATGTGCAGTAGTGTCCAAATGCAACCTTGTTGGTGACTCAAAGAAATGGTTTGTAGACACAGGAGCCACACGACACATATGTGCAAATAAGTGGATGTTTAGAACCTACAAAACTGCTACCAAGGGCGAATGACTTTTTATAGGTAATTCATTTGCATCAAAAGTCGAAGGCAAAGGAAAGATTATACTGAAAATGAATTTCGGGAAAGAACTAACTTTGGTGGATGTTATTCATCTTCCAAAGATCTACAAAAACTAGATTTCCGGATCGCTGCTTAGCAAGCATGGCTTCAAACTTACTTTTGTGTTTGATAAGTTTGTGTTGTCAAAGAATGAAGTGTATGTAGGAAGAGGATATGTTTGTGATGGTTTATTTAAGACAGATGTGACCACTATTATACCAAACAATGGTATGAATAAAATTAAATCTTCTGGTTATATTGTTGATTCCCTTAATATATGATATTCTAGATTAGGCCTTGTAAATTTCGATACCTTATGAAAATTGATTAATCTAAATTTTATACCAAAATGCAACATAGGTTCCAACTATGAACGTCAAGTTTGTGCAAAAGAAAAATTGACGAGAACCTCACTTCATCATTTTGAACGAGAAACTGAACCTCTAGACCTAATACACACAAATGTATGTGACTTAAAAATGTGTCAAACTAGAGGTGGAAAAAGGTATTTCATTACCTTCATTGATGATTGTAAAAGGTACCTTAGTTACATGTAATTCCTTAGAAGTAAGGACGAAGCATTCGACATGTTTAAACAATATAAAACAGAAGCTGGAAATCAACTCAACAAGAAAATAAAAGCTTTAAGAAGTGATAGAGCAGGAGAATATTAATTTACCTTTGAGGAATTCTACACCAAACTGGTATTATACAAAAAATTGCAGCCTTGTATTCATCTCAATCCAACGGTATAGCCGAACAAAAAATAGAACTCTTAAAGAAGTGATGAATGCCTTACTAATAGTTCTGGCTTGCCCAGTAACTTTTGGGGAGAAGCTATTCTTTCTGCAAATCATATTTTGCATAAGATACCACAAAAGAAAACATCTAAGTCTCCCCACAAACTTTGAAAAAATAGACCACCGTTCGACAAATACTTAAAGGTGTGGAGGTGTCTTCTAAAAGTAGAGGTGCCTAAACCAAAGAAAGTCAAAATTAGACTAAAAACAATTGATTGTGTACTCATTGGATATGCACAAAACAGTGCCGCTTATTGGTTTTTGATACACAAATGAAAAATTAATGATATTCACCTAAATACCATCATTGACTCAAGAAACACTAGATTTTTCGAACATGCATACCCTTTAAAATAGGCAACCGAAAATTATCCTCAAAAGAGACAGAGGGAAATTGAAATTTCAAATTCTCTTGAGAATACGAAACAAAATTTTGATAATGATCAACAAAATAGTGCTAATCAACAGTGGAGGAACCAAGGAGAAGAAAAAGATCAAGGACATCAAAAACCTTTGGTCCAGACTTCTAGACATTTTTGTTAGAAGACGATCCATTAACATACAAACAAGTTATGTCCTCCATCGATGCCTCTTATTGAAAGGAGGATATTAGCAATGAAATTAAATCCATTATGGCAAACCATACGTAGGAATTATTTTATTTACCTTAGGTATGCAAGACCTTGGGTAACAATGGATATTTAAGACGAAGTTGAAACCTGATGGTACAATAGGCAAGTGTAAAGCTCGACTTGTGGTTCAAGGTTTCAAACAAAAGGAAGACCAAGACTATTTTGATATATATTCTCCAGTAACTAGAATAACATTAATAAGAATGCTGATAGCAATAAAATCCACACTATATTTAGAAATACATCAAATGGATATACATGATCTTTGACCTTTGACATTACAATCTAATAATAACTAACCATTTATAAATGATATACATGATCTTTTATAAATTAATGGAATAATTTATATATTCTATCAAATATTAATTATCATTTGTAAATAATTATTAATTATTAGTTACAATATAAGTTATCATTTATAAGTTAGTAAATATAAATTATCGTTCGTAAATTATTAAGTATTAATTTTTAAATATAAATTACTAATCATTAATTATTGTAGTATTTAAGCAAATGTAAATGTATTAAAAAAATTAACGTTAATTTTTTCTTTTCTTGTAGTGAACATTTCATCAAAGAGTGTCATGCAATCATTTACAACCTTTGAGTAAAACAACTTTTAATAAAGTTATTGTAAATTAATATTTACAATGTTTAGGAAAAACACCGTAGAAAACTATGTTTTTACAACTTTGTGTAATAGACCTAGTTAAAAGTGTATTAGTGTAACTTACATAAAAAAAATTGTATAAAAAAAGTTTTGACAACATTTGTGGAATAAACTTTCTTAAAGTTTATTTTACAACATTTAAAAAATACTGAAAATAAAACGTTCTATTAAGATCCTTTTGTTGTAGTGTATAATAAAGGATAATCATCTATGAACGCCGGTTCGATGTTTAATTGTTTTGTGATTAAAGTATAATAATAGCGGGATTTAGTTGGTTAGAATCAAAATTTTATGTTATATGCTGTGTTTATTGTTATCATATTAAACATTTGGTTTTTAGTAATGGGTCGAGGTTTGGTTTCTCAAACATTGTACTAATAATGTTTAGTTTCAATAATGCCTAATGTATGGCAAGTTTTACGCTGCTTATGCAGATTAATATAAGATACAGATGCCATGTGTATGATGATAAAACTTAGGATTTGATATATTAATTATTTTCCAAATGCTAAGTAAGGTGAGGAACATTTATTTCTGCAATATTCTTTACTCTTACGCTGAAGCTGATATGGAACAATCATTATTTGTAGGTACCTTATATTATTATATTTTTTATATTATTTGCAGTGGTGTCATTGTTTCTTAATCAGTCAATTTCTTAATCACCCAGCTCATAAAATTTTGTCATTATCCATGTCTGCATGTGCTAATACTTTTTCCTTCTCCTACTATACTAAGTGATTTGTCTAAGTTAGATTTCTTTGTATATTTAGATTTTAGGTCTATAATTTGTTTTGCATTTGTGTATATTTAAACAGAAGTGCATCTACATGTTATCCTTTTTTGACCAGCTTCCAATATCTAACGTCAGCACCACTATGCACAAGATATAAAAGTAAACTTAAAATTTTAGGTGGTGTGAAATGACTTCACTATAATAAAATTTCAAGAAGTAATGGCTATGAATATTTTGACTTTTAAGGCCCTTTACAACTTTTTTTTCTTTCTTCTACTACGTCATTGAACTATGCTAGTGGTTGCTTTAAGCAGCATGAATATCAATATGGTTGCACTACCTAAATACAACTATACTGTTTGAAGGTTTTTTTGTTAAGAATCTATTTCTTTCTTAAGCACATGTGAAAGGGGCTGCTTTTTGGATGAATTTGTTTCAAAATTTATATTTTGGATTGGTGCGCAATTAGTATGGTAAAGACTTCACTACATTGAAATTTATACTGATAGGCCTTCAACAATTGTTACTCCATTCACATCAACCATGCATGCAAATAGCTGCCCAAATATTGCACATGCAAGGCCTAGAAGGACCACTACACTGCCTAGCCGCTACAGGAAGTAAAGGATGAATATGCAGAGCTAGTGGGCATAACAAACTTTATCTTTTTATTAATATTTCTATTATAAAAAGTATGGTAAAGAATATCTAGCAAATTATAGGCTACCGGCTATACAAAGTTGTTATGCAGCTGTACGATGTTGTTATGCGTGAATGGTGTACATCTTTACATAAACTGTGAAAGGAAAGAAAAGGATATGGCTGGATAAGTTTTCTTCTCCATTTTCTCTATGTCTTCTTCCTCTCAACCTTTCTAATACTTCTCCGTTGTTGCAATTTGCATGATAACAGGCTCTGTGCGTATCAAATTGGTGCTTTCACCAATCCATACTCCTCCTCTCCACTTTCAACATGACTCGTCTCGACAACATCGCCTCCCAACTCACCACCCAACAAAATGCCATTAATTCCATCAATACCATCTATCCAAACAAGACACCGCTATTGCCGACATACCCGATATTAAATCTGCTATCCAGAACCTGACTCAAGCTATAGCCGATCTGTCCGCCAAGTTCTCCTCCACCACCATAACCCCCATAATTCTGCCACCTCCCTCTTCCATGACTACTGCAGGCTCAAAAATACCTCCACCACCATATACTCGACAACCACCACCTTCTCCTCCATTATTAACAACTCCAATCAACACACACCAAATTCCAACTCCTATCCATCTTCGCTCACCAAAAGCGAACTAAAATAATTTGATGGATCCAATCCATTCAATTGGATCTTCCAAGCCGAATGATTTTTCAAATACCACTCCAATCCCAATGAAGATCATAGAGAACTGGCAAGCTTTTATACGTGTGGCCAAGCTTTGACTTGGTTCCAATGGATGTATAACAACAACCAACTCTCCTCTTGGCCATCTCTTACCCATTCCATCGAAAATCGTTTCGGCCTAACCCCCCCCCTTCATTTGTCCACAATCAATCCTTTTCAAGCTTCGTCAAACGACATCCGTCGAAGACTACCAATCCCGCTTCGAAACACTATCTAATCGAATCACCAACCTTCCTCCCGACGCCATTCCATAATGCTTCATGTCCGGCCTAAAACCCCAAATTAGGAATGATGTGTTACCCCTCCAGCCTACCATCATTAACGTTACCATCGCTCTTGGAAAATTAATCGAGACTAAGCACAATGATATGAAACAATTTTTCAACCGACCCACCTTCTCTAGAAACCAGCCTTCATTATCGGCTCTCCCACCTACACCCCGCCTACACAAACAATTGATATTCCATACCCAATCAAGAAACTATCCCAAACCGAGCTCCAAAATCGTAAAGCGCAAGGCCTTTGTTATCACTGTGACGAGAAGTATTCTGTCAGCTATAAATGTGCCAAGATACATGCACTGCTATTCTTACCAGATGATGTTCCAGACCCACCAGATCTAGATGTTTTAGATAGTCCTCCAAGCAATGAATCGGCGATCCCCTTCCGTGCCTTAGTCGGCTCCTCAAATCCAAAGTCAATCCATCCACCTTCTCTCATCAACAATAAATTCATTTCGATCCCTATGGATTCGGGAAGCACGCACGATTACATCCACTCTAAGGCAGCCTGCTTCTTGAGCCTCCAAATCGAGAATACACACGACTTCCAAGTTGTCGTCCGCAACGGCAAGAAACTTCGATGTCTATGAATTTTTCGACGGGTATTGGTTGGGATAGTGGGACACAAATTTGTTGTAAATTTCTTTTTATTGCCGATCTCAGGTGCAGATGCTGTTTTTGGTGTGGATTGGTTACAAAGTCTTGGCATAGTTACTATTGATCAAAAAAAAATTCACTATGCAATTCAATCATCAAGGGCAATTAGTTCTATTAACGGTCGAAGATGCCAATTCAAGCCCATATTAAATTTCTCTTTAACGGATTAGAAGGTTGTAATCCACTACTACTTTCAACTCCTACTTTTATTTGGATTTGGCTACTGACAAACACCCACATTCCACTTCCAATCAACCTACCATACACCCTCATATTCAAATACTTCTAAACCAATACCCTTTACTTTTTCTTAAACCAACAACCCTTCTACCGCACCGTGACCGCGACCACCAAATTACTCACCACACAAACTCCTAACCCGTCAATGTCCGTCCCCCTATCGTTACCCATACTTTCAAAAAAATGAGACTGAATCACAAATCTGAGATATGCTCACCTCCAACATAATCCAACCATCCACAAGCCCATTCTCCTCGCTTGTACTTCTTGTAAAAAAGAAGGATGGTTTGTAACGCCCCACCTCTATACCCACGCTAGCCAAGAACATTACGGAGTAATGCCGTCAACTAGCACGGAGAATAAGGCAGTTAAGGAGCGACCATCCGTGTAACTGCTTTGTACGAGCACCGATATGCCAGATAAAAATATAACTTTTCATCTCAAAAGGAAATCCGACATACCGACACAAACACAAAGCTACTACATAGTGGCTATATGTAATCTTCGGAAACAAATATAGAAATATCATAACACAAATCAGTCACAGAAGTTCATATCTCAAAGGTGGAAACATATATGAATATTACATATAAAAGTGTATATCATAGTAGGGGTCTAACAAGATCCACAATATCCCAAAGGAACAGTTACAAGTGCTACACAAAAGAATAAGTATACATCATGGAGTCTATAACTCAAATGTATACAACCAAAAACTACTAATCTAAGTAGTTAGCCAAAAGTCAGGATAATAATCCCAGATGAGAAGTCAAGCAGAAGCACCTGTAACATCTTGGTCTGACTCGAGTATTATTTAATAAGAAAATAATAAACAGATCAGTCTAACTATAAATATCAGATGAAATGATATAAAATAAGAGATATGACAAAAACGTATGATAACCATAAAGTCATACTGTGATAAGTATGTAATTGAAAATCAATTAGAGATTAATCAATATCACAAGAATCTTCTCAAAGATAAAAAAGAATGTCACTCTTTATTTTTATTCACCAAACCATAAATATTGGCAATTATATCAATGCCAATCACAAAAGTTATGGCACACAAATTCACCAATGCATAAATATTGATAAAACTTATCAATGTAAATCACGAAAATTGGTGAAAACACAAATTCTAGAAATCATCAGTGGAAATCCAGAAATCACAAAAAAGGGGAAAGAGGCCTATCACAGAACGGGAGCATGGAAACTCACCAACACGTGTATCACAAAATGGAATGCTATTCCATAGTTGCTAACCATTAATTTTTGAACCGAAGCTCCACTAAAACGGCCCGAAGACCTTTGAGCCGAAGCTCCACTAAAATGATCCGAAGACCTTTGAGCCGAAGTTCCGCTAAAACGGTCCAAAGACCATGGATCGCTACCCCACCAAGCGAAGCTCCACTAAAAACGGGGTTTAGTCTCCCTCACAGACAAAGAGACATCGCACATTGCTAGTCTAAATCACAAAATGATCATCATCGATCGATAAATGTAAATCACACTAAGCTTGTAAATAAATGAGTTTAGCTTCATGTCCCATAACCACTGGCTTAACTTAATTATTTACAAACAAATTATAGACTTGCACTCGAGGTTAAGTGTCAATTACACTAAGCTAGTAAATATATGAGTTTAGCTTCATGTCCCATAACCACTGGCTTAACTTAAATATTTACGAACAAATTGTAAATCTCCACTCGAAAATTGTCACAAGAGATTCGATCGAACAAGTCCAAGAATTAACCGACGAAGTAAACGCAATCATTTCATACCACTTGCTTTACTAAGCCGTTTAATTAGATTTCTCATACGGGTGAGGTAAAGGTTTGTATATACTAATAGATTGGAAAATGGTTTTAATAAATGAGCTTTGTATTGAAAATAGAGTTGAAATCGTCTTTGTGAAAGAGTTTGAATATTTACTACTAGTATAGAAACCTTTATATCATAAAGTGACAAAGCACAAAAATGATTGTACAAACAATCAATCACCAAAATTTCACGTTCAAAAAAGTGAATTAAATCCAAAGATATCGATTCCAAATCCATCAAAAATGGATATACCTGAAAATTCCATAATAGAAGTCATCAAGGTCGATAATAAATCATAACAACAAATCAGAAAACCACGAATCGATAGAAATTGGAAATTAACACAAAATAGGCTAAATAGGCAAATAGAAGCAGGTCAGTCGATTGACTGTAATTGGCCAGTCGACTGATCCAGAAACCTGGAAATTTCGTTTCCTGCAGTCAGTCGACTGGTTATAGGAGCCAGTCGATTGATTGCAGGAAACAGAGACTCCCTGTCTCTATAAACAATCCCCGGAGCCATCATTGGCTGCAGCCAGTCGACTGATTGCAATTGGTCAGTCGACTGACTGGGTGCTGGGCTATTTTTCAGCCTATTCAATGAAGAGAAAACTCTCCCGAATTGCAATCGAATGAGCAATGGCGTTAGGGGTTTATGCCAATCAGCAACCCGGTCCTATAAGCTCTTAAATGCACCACCAAAAACATGGTTAAACATCAAAGTTAGGATTTTTGAAGATTTGACTTCAAAACACCAGAAATTGGAATATTCACCAATTCAATCCAAACCAAAAGCAAATGCACATGAATAAGTGTTAGGAATTCATACCCAACAATCAAAGATAGTTATAAACATAGATGTGAGATAAAAATCTCACCTTTTGCACAAAAACAAGGAAGAAGAAGCTATAGAGCAAGGCAAGAACAATCACTCTTCAATTCTAACCCAAGTAGCTTGAATCTAAGCTTAAAAGAATTTTTTTTCCTAAATTAGGTTTAGGAATTTCTGAAATTGTTAAGAGAATAAGTTGGAGAAGAAGAAGAGAGGGTTTACCAAAGCTTCTTCTATGAATTTGGAGTTAAAGCTTGGATTTTGCAAAGATAATTAGGGCTTGGAGTTTTAATTTCCATTCCCCTCTCCATTGATGCTAAAGCTTGAGTAGTAGGAAAATTATGAAGGAATGAAGAGAAGAGGGTTGGGGCTAGGTTGATAAGTAGGGTTAATGGGCTAAAACCCAACCCAAAGCCCTAAGAAAAGTAGCAAAATTCTACTAACTCCAAACACATCGAAGTTTATACTCAAAAAGATTGCAAACGTCATTTTGAACTCAATGGGGGTGGTCTCGAGTCCGAATTCGACTGTTTGTAAAAAGTAGCTTTTCGGAAAATAATCCGACTAACGATGAATTATTTTAAATAAAATATTTAAATATTCAATATAAAATATGTTGGTTGTTACAGACTCCCCTCCTTAAAGAAATTGCGTCCTCGCAATCTTAAGGAATAAATGAACAAAAAGTAACAACCATAAGAGCATATCAACACAAAAAGAAGAAATTTTCAAAATAAGAAGTTCACCTCAAAGAGCACGAGAGAGTAAGTACGGATGTGTTCGCTCGATGAATTCTCTAGATTCCCAAGAGAAATCCTTAGGATTCAAGAACACATGTACGAAGAAGATCTTCAAGAGTTTGATTCACACGCTCGGTTTGTCCATCGGACTGAGGATGATAAGCGGTGCTAAAATTAAGCTTCGTTCCCAAAGCTTTTTGAAGACTCTTTCAAAATCCACTAGTAAACAATGGATCACGATTGCTAACAATAGAAATAGGAACTCCATGCAATTTAACAATTTCTTTGATAAAGAGTTTAGCCAAAAGAGGAACGGTCCGATTAGACCGAACGGGAATAAAATGGGCGGATTTAGTAAGTCTATCAACTATCATTTATAAGATATCATGACGAGAACGAGAACAGGGAAGTACGTCAATAAAATTCATGGAAATTTGATCCCACTTCCATATTGGAATTTTTAAAGGTTGCAATAATCCATCGGGCCTTTGATGCTCGGCCTTGACAAGTTGGCAAGTCATGCAACACTTTACAAAGTTAGAAATATCAGATTTCATTCCATCCCAATAATAGAGTTGCTTAATATTCGCGTACATTTTACTACTACCGAGATGAATGGCAAGGTTAGAACGATGAGAATCTTCTAAAATATCTTTATGAAGATTACTAATATTTGGTACGATAAGTCTACCAATTTTTTTTTGAATGCCGCCACGAGAATCAATATCAAGTTATTTCAAACCTTTAATATCAATTTTATCACTAAAACTTTGGCGAAGAAGAGCCAATTCGGGATCTAGCTTTTGAGCATCTAGAATGCGGTCTAGAAGAGAAGGATGAGCCTCAAGGCTACATAAAACAAGAGATGAAAATAAATCGGGTTCACGATCTCGAATCTCACAAGTGGATAAAGTCTCGAGATCATTCCATTCGGATATCATTATAGAAACAACCGCTTGTTGCTTACGACTAAGTAAATCGACAACACGATTTCCCTTTCCGGAAGTATAAAGAATATCAAGATCATAAGATGCAAGGAACACGAGCCAACGTTGTTGATGCAAATTAAGTTCCTTTTGAGAAAATAAATACTTTAAAGATTTATGATCGGTATAGAGAACAAATTTCTCTCCCAAGAGATAATGACGCCAAATTCGAAGGGCAAATACAATAGCCGCGAGCTCTAAATCATGAGTGACATATCTAGTCTCGGCTGGCTTTAATTGCCTAAAAGCATAAGCAATAACACGTTCTCTTCAGGAATCACAAGAATAGGAGTATCGGAAAAGAGTTCTTTTAAATGGTCCTCTTTCCTAAAAAGCTAAAACTTTCAAAAAGTATAAGTAACTTTATGTAATCATTTTTCTAGAAAAAATTACATTTTACAAGTCAATTTATTGTGTCCGACTGTCACATCAAAGCGTTTAAGAAATTCCTATCGATAACGTTAATCAAGTGCATCGACCAGAATTCTTAAAGCACTCAATGGGCAATACAATCACCAAATCATCTTCTATATGATAAAAATATCTCTTAAAAACTTTACGAATATTCTTTGTACGTTTTAATAACAAAATCTAATTATACTTATAAATAAATAATCTTATGAAAAAGATTTGCAAAATTTTAAATTTTGTTTTCATCCAAAATCAATAAATACAAGAATGGAGTCATCAAGATATTCGTCGAATTAGATTCATAAAATGGACGAAATAAGATGGACAACTGAATGACATAATAAGTCATTCATAAGAATCATAACGAGTACGAATGCGGTAAGTGGAATGCTAACTTCCTCAACTCGTAACTAATGAAAATCGGTGGCAAGGTCGGGCTGAAAAGACCTTAAAACCACTCAAAAGATTGCTTAGGTGATATTCCTAAGACAAGCTCAAAAATACCGGAAAATTCACAACTACCCAAATGAGAGAAATAGCACTTCACCTAACATGTGAGCTTAAAGAATAAAATGATGTCATCAAATTGGCATTGAAATCATTTAGAAAAATATAAATCTGCATAACGGATTGAAAATGTTGAGGATGAATAGTCCACTTGGAAAATAGGACATGGGCTTTATAATGATTAAGCCAATCCTTTCACACAAATCAATTCCGAAGCCTAAGTAACGCATAACATGCAAATCGGCTCGGAAAGAAAAAATCACATAAAATAATCTCGACATCAAAACAAAGCAAATTGAGTGTTGTAGATCCACCAACCGGCCTCGCAATTCTCAAAGAAGTCATCGAGCCCAATATGTTTCAAAGAAAAAGAATCAACAAGTTCTTTCGATACAATAGAATGGGACGCGCCCGTATGAAAAAGAACTCGAATAGGATGATCACAAAACACAATAATTCCATCAAGGATAGAATGAAAAATACCTTGACCAAGAGAAGTGTCACAAGGGGCTTGCACAACTTTCAACTTTCCCTCCCTCTTGCTCGGAAGTTTGGGACATGTAGATAAAAGATGACCCGGATTTTTGCAATAGCGACAACTAATGGGTTTCGGACACTTAATTACATAATGATCCATAGAATTACAATTGTAGCATCCTCCACGATAAGGAATTGGAGTCTTTGCTACCAAAGTAATTTGCTTCACTTTCTTATTGGGATTAGGGCTCTTGAACTTAATATGTCTCTTCTTGAAAATCCCAATATCACCATCAATTCCTTTATCAGCCTCTTCATGTCGAAGAGTGATATCCACAAGCTGATTGAAAGGAACTTCAAGTTTCAGAGGTAAAACCATAATGGGGTTCTTACTCAAAGCACAGATAAACCTTTGATTCTTTATAAGATCCAAAAGTTGTTGGACAGACATGAATACGCCATCCAGAGAAGGACTACTGGATTGACCAGCGCTAGGACTGCCAGAAATAACCATCTCTTCTTCTTTAAGAAAGAAAGAAAGAAGAAGAAAAAGGTTATTCTCAGAATGAATATCAAACAACCATGATTGATAAAACAAGGCATCATAAAAGAAAATAGGATAGAATGGGTCCTAAGACTCGGATAAAATCCTAAGGCACGACTCCTAAGAAAGACTTAGGACAATGATCTTTGCTAGATTATTCTATATTGTTTTGAAGTTTGCTTTGATACCAAGCTGTGACGCCCCACCTCTATACCCACGCTAGACAAGGACACTACGGAGTAATGCCGTCAACTAGCGCGAAAGAATAAGGCTGTTGAGGAGCGACCATCCATGTAATTGCTTTGTGCGAGCACCGATATGTCAGATAGTATAACATGCATTTCATTTCAAGAGGAAATCCGACATGCCGATACAAACTCAAAGCTACTACATAGTGGCTATGATATCTTCGAAAACAAATATAGAAATAAACATAACACAAATCAGTCACGGATATCCATATCACAAAGGTGGAAATAGATATGAATATAACACATGAAAGTGTACATCAGATTAGTGGTCAAAAAACCACAATAACACGAAAGTATGGATACAAGTGATAGACAAAAGAATATATATATATTAAGGAGTCTCTTTCTCAAATGTATACAACCAAAAACTACTAATCTAAGTAGTTAGCCAAAAGTCGGGATAATAACCCCAGATAAGGAGTCAAGCAGAAGCACCTGTAACATCTCGGTCTGACCCGAGTATTTTTTAATAATAAAAAAATAAACGGATCAGTCTAGCTATAAATATCAGATAAAATGATATAAAATAAGAGATATGACAAAAACGTATGATAACCATAAAGCCATACTGTAATAAGTATGTAATTGAAAATCAACCAGAGATTAATCAATATCACAAGAATCTTCTCAAAGACCAAAAGAATGTCATAATCTTTATTTTATTCACCAAACCATAAATATTGACAACTACATCAATGCCAATCACAAAAGTTAATGACTCACAAATTCACCGATGCACAAATATTGGTAAAACTTGTCAATGTAAATCACAAAAATTGGTGAAAACACAAATTCTAGAAATCATCACTAGAA
Source organism: Allium cepa (assembly GCA_030765085.1). Classification (NCBI taxonomy): domain Eukaryota; kingdom Viridiplantae; phylum Streptophyta; class Magnoliopsida; order Asparagales; family Amaryllidaceae; genus Allium; species Allium cepa. The sequence goes on from CM060935.1 coordinate 774,035,128, forward strand.
ATCCAGAAATCACAAAAAAGGGGAAAGAGGCCTATCACAGAACGGGAGCATGAAAGTTCACCAACACGTGTATCACAAAACAGAATGATATTCCATGGTTGCTAACCATTAATTTTTGAACCGAAGCTCCACTAAAACGGCCTGAAGACCTTTGAGCCGAAGCTCCACTAAAACGATCCGAAGACTTTTGAGCCAAAGTTTCACTAAAACGGTCCGAAGACTAGGGGTCACTACCCCACCAAGCCGAAGCTCCACTAAGAACGGGGTTTAATCTCCTTCACAGACAAAGAGACATCACACATTGCTAGTCTAAATCACAAAATGATCATCATTGATCGATTAGTGTAAATTATACTAAGCTAGTAAATAAACGAGTTTAGCTTCATGTCCCATAACCACTGGCTTAACTTAATTATTTACGAATAAATTGTAGACTTCCACTCGAGGTTAAGTGTCAATTACACTAAGATAGTAAATATATGAGTTTATCTTCATGTCCCTTAACCACTGGCTTAACTTAAATATTTACGACCAAATTTTAGATCTACACTCGAAAATTGTCACAAGAGATTCAATCGAACAAGTCCAAGAATTAACCGACGAAGTAAACGCAAGCGTTTCATACCACTTGTTTTACTAAGCCGTTTAATTAGATTTCTCATACGGGTGAGGTAAAGGTTTGTATATACTAATAGATTGGAAGGTTTTAATAAATGAGCTTTGTATTGAAAATAGAGTTGAAATCATCTTTGTGAAAGAGTTTGAATATTTACTACTAGTATAGAAACCTTTGTATTTTAAAGTGACAAAGCACAAAAATGATTGTAGAAACAATCAATCACCAAAATTTCACGTTCAAAGACGTGAATTAAATCCAAAGAAATCGATTTTAAATCCATCAAAAATGGATATACCCAAAAATTCCATAATAGAAGTCATCAAGGTCGGCAATAAATGATAACAACAAATCGGAAAACCACGAATCGATAGAAATTGGAAATTAACACAAAATAGGCTAAACAGGCAAATAAAAGCAGGTCGGTCGACTGACTGCAATTGGCCAGTCGATTGATCCAGAAATCTGAAAATTTAATTTCCTGCAGTCAGTCGACTGATTGCAGGAAACAAAGACTCCTTGTCTCTGTAAACAGCCCCCAAAGCCATTATTGGCTACAGCCAGTCAACTGATTGCAATTGGTCAGTCGACTTACTGGGTGCTAGGTTGTTTTTCAGCCTATTCAATGAAGAGCAGACTCTCCCAAATTGCAATCGAATGAGCAATAGCGCTAGGGGTTTATGCCAATCAGCAACCCGGCCCTATAGGTTGTTCAATGCATCACCAAAAACATGTTTAAATATCAAAGTTAGGATTTTTGAAGATTTGACTTCAAAACACCAAAAATTGGAATATTCACCAATTCAATCCAAACCAAAAGCAAATGCACATGAATAAGTGTTAGGAATTCATACCTAACAATCAAAGATAGTTATAGACCAAGATGTGAGATAAAAATCTCACCTTTTGCACAAAAATAAGGAAGAAGAAGCTATAGAGCAAGGCAAGAACAATCACTCTTCAATTCTAGGCCAAGAAGCTTGAATCTAAGCTTAAAAGAGAAACATTTCCTAAATTAGGTTTAGGAATTTCTGAAATTAGTAAGAGAATGAGTTGGAGAAGAAGAAGAGAGGGCTTACCAAAGCTTATTCTATGAATTTGGAGTTAAAGCTTGGATTTTGCAAAGATAATTAGGGCTTGGAGTTTTAATCTCCCATTCCCCTCTCCATTGATGCTAAAGCTTGAGTATTAAAAAAATTATGAAGGAATGAAGAGAAGAGGGTTGGGGCTAAGTGGATAAGTGGGGTTAATGGGCTAAAATCCAACCCAAAGCCCTAAGTGAAAAGTAGCAAAATTCTACTAACTCCAAACATATCGAAGTTCATAATCAAAAAGGTCGCAAACATCGTTTTGAACTCAATGGGGGTGGTCTCGAGTCCTAATTCGACTGTTTGCAAAAAGTATCTTTTCGGACAATAATCCGACTAACGATGAATTATTTTAAATAAAATATTTAAATATTCAATCGTAAAATATACGGGTTGTTACATGGTTCATGGCGCTTTTGCGTTGACTATAGGGCCTTAAATGCAATCACAATCGAAGACCGATTTACAATTCCAAACGTCGATGAACTACTTGATGAATTGCATGGCTCTACTTAATTTTCTAAATTGGACTTACATAGTGGCTACTTTCAAATCTGCGTCCACCCACCAATATCCCAAAGGCTGCATTTCGAACACAAGACGGACATTATGAATTTCTCGTCATGCCCTTCGGTCTTACCAACGCCCCTCTACATTTCAAGTCATCGTGAATGATATTTTTCGCCCTTATCATTGAAAATTTATACTTGTAATTTTCGACGATATTCTTGTTTATAGTAGATCATAGGAATCGCCTCTCCACCACTTATGGGTTACTCTTCACATTTTGACGTCACACCAATTCTTTGCTAATGAGAAGAAATGCGTCTTTGGCTAAACCGACTTATACTATTTGGGTCAAATAATCTCACATAAGGCGTCCAAGTCGACCCATCTAAAATTGAAGCAATCATTTCTTGGCTAACCCCATCCAATGCGATAGTAATCCGTGGTTTCCTTGGACTCACCGGCTATTACATGCAGTTTAGAAAAGGATATGCTCATATTGTAAGTCCTATTAAAGAATTATTAAAAAAGAATGAATCATTTCAGTGGACTATTCAAGCCTAGCGAACATTTCTTCATCTCAAAGCTATCATCACCTCCAGCCCTTCCAGATTTCTCCAACCCCTTTGACATTTAAACTGATACCTTTGCCTCAACTTGTGGGGCTGTTCTCTCCTAGTCACGCCATCGAATAGCATTTCACAGCCAACGGCTTCCTCCACGCCTCCAAACCGCATCAGCATATGCACGAGAAATGTATGCAATTACCTCTGTTGTCCACAAATGGCTCCACTATCTATTGGGCTGCCAGTTCAGTATCCCTACCGATCATCAGAGCTTGCGATAGCTCCTCACCCAAACAATACAAACTCTGGAACAACAAAAATGGTTATCCAAACACCTTGGCTTTGATTTTGTTATTCGTTTTCAGCCTGGACGGGAAAATAGTGTAGCTGATGGGCTCTCTCGTTGGACCTCGGAGGCTTCAGTGGCTGCATTTTTTGTTCCAATGATGGACTTTACATCATGCATACGAAGTGCTCTACAGAATGACCGTATGGCCCAACACCTTCTAGTAGCCACCAAACAGCAAGCAATGCTTCAGCTGGAATTGTGCATCGAGATGGGTTACTACTTAAGGTCAATCGATTTTTCATTCCCCACGACCCAACACTATGGCATGACATCATCGAAGCCTTCCACTCTTCGCCGATTGGAGGACATTTTGGAGTTAAAGCGACTGCTACAAGAATTTCCAGCAATTTTTATTGGCCTAACTTGCTTCAATCCGTCCGTGACTATGTAGGTCAATGTTCAATCTTCCTTCAAGCTAAACTTGAGAATACACCAACGAAGGGGCTTCTCCACCCCTTGCCCATCCCACATCGTATATGTGAAGATATATCGATGGATTTCATCACACACCTCCCACCGTCTTTTGGAAAAAAAAGGCATATGGGTCATCGTCGATCTTCTCTCCAAATATGCTCATTTTTGCACACTTTCGATTTCCATAAATGCCACACAACTAGCTTTTTATTTTGTGCACGAATATGTCTGTCTTCATGGTTTCCCTAAGTCCACAGTTTTTGATCGAGATCGGGTCTTCATAAGTCAATTCTGGAGAGAGATTTTCTTTCTTTATGGTATGACTCTCGAGATGAGTAGCGCTTATCATCCCCAAAGTGACGGTCAAACGGAAATTGTGAATCGTTGCTTGGAAACGTACTTGAGAGCGATATGCGATGACCTACTTTCAAAATGGGCTAAATACCTTCAATGTGCCAAATATTGGTATAACACTGGCGAACATTCCACCATCGGCATGTCACCGTACCAAGCCGTTTATGGACGCCCACCGCTTATTATCTCCGACTACCTCACAGGAAACACTCAACTTCAAGAGGCTGAAGACTGGGCATGATGAAGATCTAACCTTATACCGGAGCACCCCCAAATCGCCTTGCCGACCCAACTCGCCTTGCCGACCCAACTCCAGCCGACCCAACAAACCCAAATCCACCGAGCTAAATTTCCTCCGACCTAATCCCCTCAACCCCACCGAGATACGAGATAAACCTCCTCAACTTCACCGAGACACGACCTCCGACCTAATCCCCTCAATTCCACCTCGTCCACGACCTAACTCCTCCATCCTGAGTCGCGACCGACTCATCTATTTCTCCCCGACCCAAAACCCTAATTCACGATTCAACGTTGAGTCGCGAACGACTTAATCTTCCCCTCCGCCTTTTCATAAGTCGCGCGCGCCTTATTTCCCTCCCCAGTAGATCGTTCGTGAAGGAAGAGACGAATTTAAGTCGCGGCCGATCCATTGTTAAGTCGCGAGAGTTTCATTTCCATGTTTCTGTCGAGTCTTTAAGTCGCTGATGAATTTCATAAGTCGCGAGCGACTTATTACTGAGTCCTTAAGTCGTTTTAGCTGAGTCGGAGCCGAGTCAATGTATTTTTGCTTATTTTCTTAAGTCGTGTAATGTTTGTGTTGAAATTTTAAGTCATGTTGTAAGCCTATAAATAGGCTAGTTGTGTCATTGTAACAGGTTGTTGATTTTTTTGAATAAAATTCTCTTTGATTGCTTTGTGCTTTCTTCAATTGGTAGTTGAGTGTGATCTCCTATCTCCTCGTTCGGATAATCGAGTGCGCTCGATTCAACGTTCGTAGAAGCCGATTCACGGAATCTAGTGCGCTAGATCAACGTCCGAAGAATCGTAGATCTTTGTTTCTCGGTATCGTGCGCGATCAACGAGACGAAGATAGCTAGAATCCAGTATCTTTGGATCAACGGATTTGGGCCATTCAGTATTCATCAATTCACCAATTGCTACATTCACCGATTGAAGTTTGTTTTCGAATTATCCGCTGCGTCAGTTTGGTATCAGAGCTAGATTGCAAGGAGTTTGCATCATTTGGAGACTTGGGTTTCGAGAAATTGAAGTTTGAAGATCGGATTTGCCATTGTTGAAGAATTTGGTGTTCATCGTGTTCATCGTGAAATTACGACAAGTTGGAAGTTTCGATCTATTTTACTTTGGATCAGAGTTCGAAAGGTGTTTGAAAATTTATTTTTTGAAGTTTGTTTGAAGTTTAATCATGCCTCCGAGACGAGCTCAACGACATCGCAATATTAATGCCTTGTATGGAAGAGAAGAGGCTGACGAAATGGAGCAACGAATTAACGAGAGTTTCACTGAAAAGTTGAATGATGGAATTGGTCGATTAGAGAGAATGATGCTTGAAATGAATCAAAATCGAAGAAGAGTTTCGCCAGAATCAGACCATGGGGGAAGTAGAGCTTCGATCCATTCAGATCGAGAGAGAAGAGAAGAGCAAGATCATCGAAGTGTTGACAACCGTAATAGAAATGTTGAACGACGGAATGGTAGTAGAGATGTTGGAGGACGAGATCGACAACGTTATACATCAGACTTTGATGAGGAGTTTGATGGTGAAAGAGGAAGTGTTCATTTCAGAGATAGAGATCAGGGACAACGTCAATATCGGGTTATTGATGATGATCGACGATGGGAATCGGGAATGAAGATGGAGATTCCAGAATTTAAAGGCGGAATGGTTGCAGAAGAATTCTTGGATTGGTTATCTAATGTTGAAGAAATCTTTGATTTCAAGGAAGTGCCGGAGAATCGTCGAGTAAAGTTGGTTGCTACTAGGTTGAGAGGGAGAGCTTTGGCGTGGTGGCAGCAAACCAAACTTACACGAGAACGGATGGGAAAGTCAAAGATTGAGTCTTGGGAGAAGATGAAGAAATTGATGAGAGCTACATTTTTACCATACAACTATCAATCTCTTATGTACCAAAGGTTGCAGAATCTACGGCAGGGGACGAAATCAGTAAATGACTATGCTGATGAATTCTATCAACTGATTGCTCGAAATGACATTATGGAGACAGATGAACAGTTGACTGCTAGGTTTGTTGGAGGATTGCGAATGCAGATCCAGGATATGGTTAATATGTTTGATCCGAGATCTGTGGCTGAAGCGCACCAGAAAGCGTTGGCTTGGGAGAAGCAGGGAAGACGAGGAGGTGGTGTGTTTACAAATTCCAATATTCAAAGCAGAGGTGTTAATGGGAGTTCCAATGTTTCTAAAGCTGTCAGTAAACCAGTTGTGAAGGAGAATGAAAAGGCGAAGGTCAACAGCAGTTTCAAATGTTACAATTGCCAGGAAGTGGGCCACAAGAGCAACGAATGTCCAAAACCAAAGAAGCGAACTATGATTGCTGAGATTGAAGATGAGGATGTGGGTGAAGATGATTCTAGTCCAGTTGAGGAGAATGAACAGGATATCGCATCGGGAGACGAAGGCTGTAATCTAATGATGAGGAGGTCTTGTTTAACACCAAAGCAAGAGGATGAAGCTAGTTGGTTGAGAAGTAACATTTTTCAGTCGACATGCACTATATTGGGGAAAGTATGTAAGTTTGTGATAGATGCAGGAAGCTGTGACAATATTATTTCAACTGAAGCAGTGAGGAAACTGAAATTGAAGACGGAGAGACACCCTAATCCTTATAAATTAGCGTGGCTGAGAAAAGGAGGAGAAGTGAAGGTTGATAAACGAGTTCGAGTACCCTTTTCTATTGGGAAGAAATATAAAGACGAGATTTGGTGTGATGTAGTTGAGATGGATGTTTGTCATTTGCTTTTGGGTAGACCGTGGCAGTATGATCGAGCAGTGCAGCATGACGGTCGGACCAATAGTTACAGTTTTATGTTCGAAGGTGTTAAAATCATTTTAGTGCCAAAGAAGAGACAGCACGGAGAAAACAAATCTAAGGAGATTGAGGAGTTGAAAACGTTATTGACATTGAAAGAATTCGTTGAAGAAGTAGAAGAGAGTCCTGAAGTGTTTTTGTTAATTGGACATGAACTACTGAATCCGTGGAAATTCCAGAAGAAGTGAAGCCGTTATTGGAAGAATTCAGTGATGTGTTTCCTGAAGAGCTACCGAAGGAATTGCCACCGTTGAGAGACATACAACATCAAATTGATCTAGTGCCAGGTGCTGTTTTACCGCATAGGCCACATTATCGTATGAGTCCGAAAGAACACGAGGAGTTGAGAAGGCAAGTGGAAGAGTTGTTAGAGCAAGGACGTGTACAGGAAAGTTTAAGTCCATGTGCTGTGCCAGCATTGTTAGTACCAAAGAAGGACGGGACGTGGAGGATGTGCACTGATAGTCGAGCCTTGAATAAGATTACTGTAAGATATAGATTTCCTATGCCAAGGTTTGATGATTTGATTGACCAGTTGAGCGGAGCTGTTGTGTTTTCCAAGATTGACCTGAAGAGTGGATACCATCAGATTCGTATTAGACCGGGTGATGAGTGGAAAACTGCTTTTAAAACCAGGGAAGGTTTATACGAATGGTTGGTTATGCCGTTTGGCTTGTCAAACGCTCCTAGTACGTTTATGAGAGTGATGAACCAGATTTTTAGACCATTTGTTGGGAAGTTCGTGGTTGTTTATTTTGATGATATTCTGATTTATAGTGGGAATATGGAAGAGCACATCCAGCATTTGCGAGAAGTGTTGATAATTCTACGACGAGAGCAGTTTTATGCAGCAACAAAGAAGTGTGTGTTTATGACGAGCAGTGTTTTGTTCTTGGGGTATGTTCTGTCAAAGGAAGGTATTCAAGTGGATGAGAATAAAATAGAAGCTGTCAGAAGTTGGCCACAACCGAAGACAATTACTGAAGTTCGAAGTTTTCATGGATTGGTTTCGTTTTATCCAAGATTCATTCCACATTTTAGCAGTGTTATGGCACCAGTAACCGATTGTATGAAAGGAAAGAAGTTTATATGGTCAGAGGAAGCAGGAGTTGCTTTTGAGAAGATTAAGACACTCTTGACGACAGCACCGATTCTAGTACTGCCGAATTTTCAGTTGTTATTTGAATTGCATACTGATGCTTCGAAAGTGGGAATTGGTGGAGTATTGAGCCAGAGTGGGAGACCAGTCGCTTATTTCAGTGAGAAGTTATCAGGAGCAAAGTTGAGATACAGTACATATGACGTTGAATTCTATGCTGTTGTACAAGCTGTTAAACATTGGAGACACTATCTATTTCAGAAAGAATTTGTTCTATACACTGATCATGAGGCGTTGAAGCATTTACAAGGACAAGACAAGATTTCAGCGAGACATGCATCTTGGATTGCTTATTTACAGCAGTTTACTTTTGTTGTCAAACATAAGTCAGGGGTGACGAATCGGGTAGCTGATGCTTTGAGTAGGAGGAGTCACTTATTGACGACTATGAAGGTTGAAGTGACAGGGTTTGAATTATTACCAGAACTGATTGAGGAAGATCCTTACTTTAAGAAATTTGTTGAACAAGTTAAGGAAGGGAGTGCTGATGAATTCATGTTGATAGATGGTTTTCTGTTTAAGGGAAATCGTTTATGTATTCCAGATTGTAGTCTGAGGTTGAAGATTATTAAAGAGTTGCACGAGGAAGGTCATGTGGGCCGTGATCGTACTTTGCAGTTGATTTCACATTCTTACTTTTGGCCGTCAATGAGGAAAGAGGTCGAGAGATTTGTGGAGAGATGTCATACTTGTCAAGTTTCGAAAGGAACAGCGACCAATGCGGGGTTGTATATGCCATTACCTGTACCGACTAAGCCTTGGGTTGATTTGAGTATGGATTTTGTTTTGGGGTTACCTAGAACTCAAAGGGGAAACGATTCCATTTATGTAGTGGTTGATCGATTTTCAAAAATGGCACACTTTATAGCCTGTAAGAAGACAGCGGATGCAGTTCGAGTTGCTCAGTTATTTTTCAAAGAAATCTATCGACTTCATGGGTTACCAGAGTCTATTGTGTCGGATAGAGATACTCGATTTCTGAGTCACTTTTGGCTGAGTCTGTGGAAAATGGTCGGAACGAAGCTGAATTTTAGTAGCGCGTACCACCCGCAGTCAGATGGACAGACGGAAGTGGTTAACCGATCATTGGGAAACTTACTGAGATGTCTTGTGAAAGATAATCTGAAGAGTTGGGATATGAAGTTGAGCCAAGCTGAATTTGCTCACAACCATGCAAATAACCGAAGTACAGGGTTCAGTCCATTCCAGATTGTATATTCAAGTTTACCAAAGGGACCGTTGGACTTGGTAGTAGTACCATGTCAGAAAGGAGTTATTAAACGGGCTGTTGATTTTGTCGATGGGTTGACAGAATGCCATAGAATCGTTCAGGAACGATTGAAGAAGTCAAATGAAAGGTATAAACATATGGCGGATAAGAAACGGAGAAATGTTGTTTTCAAAGAAGGTGATTTTGTTTATGCAGTGTTGACGAAAGATCGTTTTCCAGTGGGAACTTACAACAAGTTGAAAGCACGAAAAATTGGTCCAGTAGAAATTTTGAAAAGGATCAATGATAATGCGTATCGATTAAGATTACCGGAAAATATTCATACTTCTGATGTTTTCAATATCAAACACTTAGTTCCGTATTATGGAGGGGAACTTGATGAAGTTGACGAGAGTGTGAATTCGAGGTCGAATTCCTTCCAACAAGGGGAGGATGATGAAGATCTAACCTTATACCGGAGCACCCCCAAATCGCCTTGCCGACCCAACTCCAGCCGACCCAACAAACCCAAATCCACCGAGCTAAATTTCCTCCGACCTAATCCCCTCAACCCCACCGAGATACGAGATAAACCTCCTCAACTTCACCGAGACACGACCTCCGACCTAATCCCCTCAATTCCACCTCGTCCACGACCTAACTCCTCCATCCTGAGTCGCGACCGACTCATCTATTTCTCCCCGACCCAAAACCCTAATTCACGATTCAACGTTGAGTCGCGAACGACTTAATCTTCCCCTCCGCCTTTTCATAAGTCGCGCGCGCCTTATTTCCCTCCCCAGTAGATCGTTCGTGAAGGAAGAGACGAATTTAAGTCGCGGCCGATCCATTGTTAAGTCACGAGAGTTTCATTTCCATGTTTCTGTCGAGTCTTTAAGTCGCTGATGAATTTCATAAGTCGCGAGCGACTTATTACTGAGTCCTTAAGTCGTTTTAGCTGAGTCGGAGCCGAGTCAATGTATTTTTGCTTATTTTCTTAAGTCGTGTAATGTTTGTGTTGAAATTTTAAGCCATGTTGTAAGCCTATAAATAGGCTAGTTGTGTCATTGTAACAGGTTGTTGATTTTTTTGAATAAAATTCTCTTTGATTGCTTTGTGCTTTCTTCAATTGGTAGTTGAGTGTGATCTCCTATCTCCTCGTTCGGATAATCGAGTGCGCTCGATTCAACGTTCGTAGAAGCCGATTCACGGAATCTAGTGCGCTAGATCAACGTCCGAAGAATCGTAGATCTTTGTTTCTCGGTATCGTGCGCGATCAACGAGACGAAGATAGCTAGAATCCAGTATCTTTGGATCAACGGATTTGGGCCATTCAGTATTCATCAATTCACCAATTGCTACATTCACCGATTGAAGTTTGTTTTCGAATTATCCGCTGCGTCAGGGCATAAGGAAGAGACCAACATCTTGAAGCACTTAAACTAAACTTGCAACGAGCCTATAAGCCATCATGTTGAAAAGCCATGCGGATCAACATCGGCAAGACAGAGAATTTTCGGTCGGTTCATAGGTTTTCGTGAAGATTCAACTATACCATCAACTTTCCAACCGTCAACACCAACACAAATTGTCCAAAAAATATTTTGGACCATTCCAAATTGTGGATGGCGTTAGCCCGGTCGCCTATAAGCCGCTTTTACCTGCCGATGCCCACACTCATCCGGTTTTCCACATTTTCATGCTCAAGTTTTGTCCCAACCCGCAACATACCTTGCCAAACCCTTTACCACCGGGCGTTACAAACCTTGAGGATAAGGTTGGTCTTCTTGGAGGGGATACTGATACGCCTTGAACAACTGTTGCTCCATTCACATCAACCGTGCATGTAAATAGGTGCCCAAATTTTGCATATGCAAGGCCTAAAAGACCACTGTATTGCCTAGCCGCTACATGAAGTAAAGGTTGAATATGTAGAGCTAGCGGGCGAAAAAAACTTTATCTTTTTATTAATATTTCTGTTATAAAAAGTATGGTTAAGAATATCTAGCAAATTATAGACTGTCAGCTATACAAAGTTGTTATGCAGCCCTACAAAGTTATTATTCATGAATGGTGTACATCTTTATATACACCGTGAAAGGAAAGAAAAGGATATGGCTGGATAAGTTTTCTTCTTCATTTTTTCTGCGTCTTCTTCCTCTCAACCTATTTAATACTTCTCCGTTGCTGCAATTTACCTGATAATAGGCTCTGTGCATATCAATATTGTTTGAAGGTTTTTTTTGTTAAGGTTCTATTTCTTTCTTATGCACATGTGAATGGGGATGCTTATTTGATGAATTTGTTGCAAAATTTATATTCTAGATTGGTGCGCAATTAGTTTTTTTTTCTTTAAGTGGGTAATCTTTTTGCATTTTTTAGACCTAATATTTTATTAGCAATCAATTTTATGTAAACTTAGTTAATTGCAACTAAGTTTACATGTTTTTTCCTCTTTAAATTTCCTACAACCAGTTCTTTCATGGAATCTTACTCTCTAACTATGTACCATGATGGAGGTCTTTTATATAAAAGAGGAATATATTTTGGACATACATGATATGAATTTTTGTAAAAATTTAACATATATGAATCTGGGTACTGAAATATAATAGAAAAAACAAAGGCAAAAACATGCGATCTAAATTTTTATTTACGTTTCTCAACTTAAATGTTAAATGTAATTCTCTCATGAACACTTGAAAAATCAAAATAGACTATTCTAAAAAGACTTGTATTTGAAAAAATAGAGTATAAAGTATCCACAATACAAATGTTCCCGAGCATGTTTATTTTCACAATTTACTTTTGGTACTCTTGAAGAAATATACACATACATACATACATATATGTATGTGCATGTGTATTAAAGGTTATGTTAGATTTTTTATTTAATTCAACTACATTTTTAAAAATAGTACAATCGCGATCATTTATGACAACTTGTTCGATTTATTTGCTTATAGGAGACTTTAACAACGGTACCGTGGAATAACAAGAACAAATTCAGTCAATACTTTAATTATGGATCCAAATGGTGTTTAATTTTATAACGTTAGTCAGTGACAGTTTGACAACAAACTATAAAACAACAAGGTTGTTGGGAGAAATAATGATGTTATGTTTAAGGAAAGGGAATAAATGGGATAACAACATCACTTATCTTAAGAATTTCGTTGAATCACTTGAGAAAAAGGGCAAGCTTGAGTCACAAATGATTGAAAATCACAACTATAGAGAGCTATAACTATAGAGAGATAAATGCTTCTATAAGAGACGTTTGGAATTAAATGAAAATAAATGCGATTGATTTCAAGGTGTTAATGCTGAAGTTTGAGCTTTCTGAAACAAATAAACAAAAGTTATAATCTCATGTATTGGCGTATTCATGATAAGCTGAATAAAATCTAAAATTTGTAGAGATGAAGGAGATGGTATTGTATCCAAGTTCATAGGGTATTCTTTGTTGTACTACTTTATTCCATTAGACTATTATTCCCTTATTTTTTTCTATATCTATGAAAATTGAGTGTTCTTTGGAGTTTTTGTTTTAAGTTAGTGAAAAAGACATCAGAAATGATTAAATAGAAATTATTAGCCATATAGGATAAACATATTACAAATCGGATATGAACAATTGGCCTTAAATTTGTGTTCACACACACATACATACATATACAGAGACACGCATTCATAATATATACACACATACACACACTCACATGCTGTTAGTCACATAATTTTATATAATTTTTATTGTTATAAAAGTGATAAAAACAGTTGTTAGCTGATAATTTTTTATATGAAATATTAATAATTGCAGTATTGGAGCGAAAATTATCCCAATAGTTACCGCTGCAATATCTCTTGGTGGAGAGTTATAATAAAGAATGATCATCCTATTCAACTACACTTCGAGATGGTACGTTCATATATCAAAATTCGAGAAATATTACATTTACTCTTTTATCATAGCATAGAGTTCTAAGGGTATATGAAAAGTAATCGTTGTCACCACTGATTTTACTATTAAACCAATTGGGTTGGCTGAATCTTTTAATACCGAGAGAAGTTAATAGTATGCAATCTTACTCGAAAAAATCTGGTGGTAATCCTCTTATGATCTTTGATATTACTCATCCTAATGAGGCAATTATACAAGCTAATCTCTTCCGAATTCAAAAATCTAGCTCATTTTTCACTTGGAATAATTGTAGTAGATGGGTTAACAGAATTTTCTACAAACTTGATATATCCTATATAAATTCTTCTGCTTTCTCTATCTGACCTAACCTCATATCCCATTTCCTTCTCCTGTTCTATCCGATCACATTTCCTATCATCTTATCATGGGGCATGTTAAACACTAAAGGACCTTCTTCTTTTAATTTTTTTAATATTTGGACTAAATATAATGATTGTATGCCTCTTGTCACACAGGTTTGGAGCTCTCCTTTCTTTGGTATTCCTATATTCATTCTTCAAAGGAAATTAAAAACTACAAAAAATAATGCTAAATGATTGGTCTAGTAATAAATTTGGTAGAGAAAACTTGTTGTCAAACAAGATTAGAGAAGAGTTGCACTCTCTGCAAGTTCAACGGGCTAATCCCACAAATATTCCATTTGTTGATAAGGATATCTCCATGTCTACTCAATGGATTTCTACAATTGAACTGAGCTTTCTATGATTAAGAAAAAAAATAAGGACCTTTGGGGCAAAGATAGTGATATGAACACTAAAGTTTTTCATTCCTCTCTCATTCTCAAATGATCTAGCTCAATTTTCCATTCCCTAAAGGATCAATATGGTATCCTTATTTCCCCTTTTCTTGATGTTATGGATGCTTTTCGCAATTATTATCCCTTTTTGTTGGCTGATCATTTTGTCTCTCCCTCTGACTTGTCTCCTCTGAATAATATTCTCCTTCTAGCTATCTCTGACTCTCAATCTGGCAGCCTCATCAAGCAAGTTTCCTATGAAGAAATCAAACATTCAGTTTTTAAAATTAAACCTAATAGTTTAATTGGAGTTAATGGTTTCTCAACTCTTTTCTTTCTAGTTACTTGGACATCATTGGCTTTGATTTTATCAATGCAATTCTTCACTTCTTTAAAACCATTGTCATGCTCTCTAACATTACTCATTAATAGAATTATTTGATAGACTATAATTTGAGAAAATGTAAAAGAGTAAACTGTTAGTCATTGATACAATGATATCGGCTCTAATATATAGAGCATTTTGTAAAATATGGGCTTATATCTAAATCCCAATACACATAAATTCAAAACCCACTGCTTTATACAATATACTACTACACTTTCAAGCAGTTTCATAACCTAACTCTTCCCCCCACCCCCCCCCCCCCCCCCCCCCAAATTCCATCTAGGGTTTTCTTCCCCTTTCCCATCTCCATGTCGCCGTCTTCGATTTAAGTTCCTTCTTCAATCGAGTAAAAAAATTGTTGAGAGGGGTTTCAGAAGGATGTTGGCTCTCTGAAATAGAGCTGAAATATGATTAACTCTTAGTTTTCCCTCCATTTCTTTCTCATGAAAAAAGTGCAGATCTATTTCAAAGTGCTTTGTTCGTGAGAGTAAAAACGGATTTGCAGTGAGGGAAATGGAGCTTAAGTTATCATACCAGATTATTGGTGTGTTTGAGAGGTTGATTTTGATTTCATTGAGCAGCGACTCGATCCATGTTATTTCCGCTACAGTACTAGCAATAGATCGATATTCTGCTTCAGTACTGGAGCATAAAGCGGTGGATTGCTTCTTCGAACTCTATGAGATGGGGTTGCTACCCAGATATATGCAGAATCTAGATATTGATCTTCTATCCTCTGGATCGATGGACCAGTCTGCATTACAGTAAGCTTGTGTGTTTAGTTCATTTGCATTGTTAAGGTGCAGAGCAAGGTCCATTGTTCCTTCAGGTAACGTAAAATACGTTTTACAGCTTTTCATTGGTCACTGAGTGGTTTATGCATGAATTGATAGACTTTATTTATGCTATAGCTCAGATCTGGTATTGTTATTGTAATGTATTGAAGTGCTCCTACAATACTTCTATACTATTTTTAATTTGTGATGACCACTCCTAAATCTTTTGATAATCTAAGGTTGCTTGTCATGAGAGTAGGTAGTGGTTTAGCCTGATCCATGTTTGCTCCTTTTAGTAGATCTAGTATATATCTTTTTTGACACAAAAACATTTTTGAGTTAGATTTCTGTATGACTTCAATTCCTAGGAAGTAATGTAAATCACCTAGATCTTTTATAGAAAACACGTGATCAGGATGCTTGATAGTTTGATTCAGGGCTTGATTGTCATTTCCAGTAATAATGATATCATCCACGTATATCAAAATGTATGTGATCTTTTCCTATTTGCATTGTATGTACAACAAGTTGTCTGATTTAGTTGGTATGAACCCCAGATCTATCATTGTTGACTTGAGTTTTTCATTCCATGCACGTGGTGCTTGCTTCAACCCATAAATAGCTTTATGTAGCTTGCATACTAAATTGTTGTTGACACCCTTCTTATACCCTTCTGGCTGTTCCATAAATACATCCTCTTTTAAGTCTCCATTGAGAAAGACATTGTCCACATTAAGTTGTACGATCTTCCATCTTCTGTAAAGAGAAATTGTCGAGATAATTCTTATAGTAGTTGGCTTAACAACAGGGGAAAATGTCTCATTGAAATCAAACCCAACTGTTGGTTGTACCCTTTAGCTACCAGTCTTGCTTTATATTTTGAGATACTTCCATCCGGATTTCTTTTAATTTTGCAGGTACATTTGCAACCAAATATATTTTTGCCTTTGGGTATTGATACTATACTCCAGGTTTTGTTTCTAATAAGAGAGCTATATTCATTATCCATAGCTTGTTTCCAATTGCTGTTGGTAATGGCTTCATTATAGTTTCTTGGCTTAGTTGAGTCTAGTTGAACACTGTATACTTTAGGTTTGAAAATACCATTCTTTGACGTTGTAATCATATGTTGTCCTGATCTTATAGGTGGTGAATCATGGGTATCGGTATTGTCATCGGATTGTTGAGACATGGATGAGGGGGATTCTCCTTGACTTGGATTATTATCATTGATCCGGCTGGTGTTGAAGGGGCTGAAGGACTCATGAGAGTCATGACCTGATCCAGTGTCACTACTCGGTAAAGTCTCTTGTGGCCTTTGGTTTCTCTACACACTTCCAAGAATCTGATCCTAGTATGGTATAACAGGTATAGATGGTATTTATATGTTGTTTTATTGTATACCTTCTTGGTTTTTTTTTTGATATTTCCATCCACAAATGGAAAATGTTTTCATTAAATACAACATGTCTTGAAAAAAATATCCTACCATCACTGCTCAAACACTATATCCCTTTTGATTATTTCCATATCCTAAGAAGGTACATGGGGTAGATCTGAGGGTTAGTTTGTGATTATTATATAGTCTAAGACATGAGAAACATAAGCAGCCAAATGTCTTAAGACCTTTATAATCAGGTTTAACCCCAAACAGCACTTCAATGGGATTCATATATTTGAGAACTTTGATAAGAAGCCTACTAATTAGATATACATAAATGTTAAAAGCTTCTGGCCAAAATTTCATGGGTAGAGAGTCTTGAGCAATTAAAGTTAAGCCAGTCTCTACTATATATCTATGCTTCCTCTCTACATGCCCATTTTGCTCAGAGGTATACGGGCGGGTTATTCTATGAATAATACATCTTTTCTGAAAATATTCTTTTAGTGGTTTATATTAACTACCACCATCAGTTTATTCAATTTTAAGCTCACTACTTATTTGTTTCTCTGCTTGAGTTATGAACTGCATTACTGCCTTGTGTGTATTTGACTTGGATTTTTGAAAATATATCCATGTGTATCTAGAATAGGTGTCAACAAAAGATATATAATACCTGAAACTATAGTCTAAACTTACAGGAGCTGGCCCCATAATTTTTTTGCCACTAATTCCAGTGATTTGCCAATAATTGTTGTTGAATATGCAAATGGCATTTTATGACTTTTTCCTAATAGACAATAGGTACATATATATGGCAGAGATACATCAAAAGAGATATTATTATTCATAAGAACTTGTTTTACAATGTTTACACTAGGATGTCCTAATTTATAGTGCCACAAAGTAAATGTTTCTTGGCCATTTTTAACATGAGATTCAGTGCTTTTACACCATAAATTCGTATTATTACTCTTTCTTGTATTGCCAAAGTTGAATTTGTATAACCCTTTGTCCAGTTTACCCTCTAATAATAAACTCAAAATACATAGTATTATCATTAGCAAATTGGAATACACTCAAAAGTTTTTCTTAATTTGAGGAACTCTCAATAGATTGTTAAGATAGAGATGTCTTTTAGCTTATAAACTGCTAGTTCTAACATTTGTGATTTTTAAAGCTTCACCATTGGCTACATGAATAGAATACATACCTGTATATTCGTTATTGCCAAGATTGATATTTTGAAGGCTGCTTGTAAGGTGGTTGGTGGCACCTGAATCTGGGTACCAGTCCTCCCCCTGCTATTTCCTCTATTCTAGTAAGATTTTTCTGAGTTTAAGTTCTGCATTCTTGAGCCTTCATACTAATTGCCTTGTCTTTGATCAATGTGTGCCACATTAGCATTAGAACTGTAATTTCTTCGATTTGCCAGATTTCGTTGATTTGGGTAGTATTCAGTGTTGAGTCTGAAGTAGAACTTCCTGGCTGTGTGTCCAAGCTTTTCACAAAATCTAACATTTTGTTCA
This sequence comes from Allium cepa, assembly GCA_030765085.1. Taxonomy (NCBI): domain Eukaryota; kingdom Viridiplantae; phylum Streptophyta; class Magnoliopsida; order Asparagales; family Amaryllidaceae; genus Allium; species Allium cepa. The sequence continues at coordinate 774,053,260 of CM060935.1, forward strand.
ATTATTATTCCATCTTTCGTTTCTTCCTCTACCTCTCTGTGCAGTACCACCTCTTTGATTATAAAGATCTTGTCTGATATTATCGTTTTCTTGCTTCTTTCCTTGTGTTTTTTGGAATTTGATGCATAGTTGATTGATAATTCTACAATGTTTTCTTTTCTCTGCTCAATTCTTCCTTCATGTGACAATAATATTGAGTGTACATACTGCTATTAGGTAGATTTTGTTGTGAAGAGATAATTGCCACCACGAACTCATATTCAATGTCAAGTCCATTTTGAATAGTTAGTATCTGTTTAGTTTCAGATACTATGACCTGTAGTATCAAGAAGAGCATAGTGTGATTTCACCTTCGTTAGATATTCCCTCATTGTCACATTCTCCTTTTTGAGATTCTGTAGTTGCCTCATACAATACATGATTCTTGCAGCTGATTGAGTATTGAAAATTTGTTGAATTGCAGACCATATTTCAAATGAGGTCTTGCAACCAACAATTTGTGACAATAATCCAGAACTGATAGACGAAAGCAACCATGCTGCCAATAAGTTATCTTGCCTTTGATAGTTGATGAATTCTTTGTTATTAATTCTTTCTCCTTTACTATCAGCCACCATTCTTGTAGGTATGGTTATTGTTCCATACAGAAAATCTTCCAAACCATACCCTCTTATACTGGTTTCAACTTGATATTTCCATAATATGAAATTATTTTCATTTAGAGCAGTGGTTACTAAATGGATCTTTGGTTTGATGATATTGCATAGGGTATTTTATGAACCTGATGGTTCTTGATTCTTGACTGCACTTGATTCAAATGACGATGACTCGTCTTCGGCCATACTGTGAAATCTAGTAATCTGTAGATGACTTTGCCAAGGAATCCTTCACTATGCAGGTAATCTTGCAATTCTTGCTGCAAGAAACTTGGCATGGCATTTTATTGGAAAATAATAAGTGGGGATTGATGTGAATATAGATAAAGAATGTTCAGATGATGAGAAGGTTGTCTCTGAAAGCAACCATGGATGGTGGATGATGAACGGATTCTTACACCACTTGCTGGACGGCTCGGTGATGATCTAAGCAAACTCTGATGAACTGTAGATGATGAGCAAAATTTAATGTCGTTTGACAGACTTAAGCTCTGATACCATATAGAATTCTTTAATAGACTGTAACCTGAGAAAATGTAAAAGAGTACTTTATAAACTGTTAATCATTGGTACAATTATATCGACTCTAATATATAGAGCATTTTGTAAATATATGGGCTGATATTTAAAGCCCAATACACAGAAATTCGAAACCCGCTACTTTATACAATATGTTACTACACTTTCAAGCAGTTGCATAACCTAACTCTCATTCCAACTTGGCCCTCATCCCTAAAGTTGAGCTTCCTCGGGATTTTTCCTAGTTTTGTATAATAGCATGTTGTAATGTTGTTTACAAGTTTATAACTAAAATTATATCCTCTAGAATAAAGGACTTCCTTAACTGTCATATCTCCAAATCAAACTAGTTACCTGCCCAGAATATCTATCACGGATAATATTCTTCTTTCTCTAAAGTTGATAAAAGGATACAAGAGAGTGAATATATTTCTCCTAGATGTGTTCTCAAATTAGACGTTAAGAAGATTTATGATATTGTTTGCTAGTCTGCTATAATTTCTATTCTGTCTAAGATTAATTTTCAATTACCTTTCCTTGCTTATGTGCACACATGCATATCAACTGTTAAACTATCCCTGTCTTTGAATGGTGAATCTTTTGGATATTTCACTTTAACTAGGGGTATTAGGTAAAGAGACCCCATCTCCTCTTACCTATTCATATTTATTATGGAGTTGCTAACTAGTTTGATAAATCAATATATTCATGACAAATTGATTAAGAAACATCCTAAATGTAGGAAACGTAATATCTATCTTTGATGTTTGTTGTTGATCTTCTATTGTTTAAAACCTTCTGTGCATTCTGTTACAAATTCTTTTATAGCTTGAATATTATTAAATTAATAAATGGTATTTCAATCAATACTCATAAATATCAAACTGGAACTGATGGGTTATTGGATAGTGCTGCTTCAATAATTCTTACCTTATCTGGTCTGTAAACTCTAGATTCTGATGCAACTTACCTTGGTGCTCCTTTGTGTTCTACTAGGGTTTTGACTACCCAAAGTTTACATCTTTATGAGAAAATTGTTTCTATGTTAGAATGCTTAACAATAATCTATCTCAAGCTACATGACTCATTAGAAGTATGCCCACTACTATGTGCACTTATTATTTTAGAATCTTTATCATTCCTTGTAAGCTTATCTCTATGTTAAATAAGGCCTTCAACCATTACTTATGGTGTGGCAATCCTTTCTCCAAGAAGCCTATTCCAATTGTTTACAAGAGAATTCAATTCCCTCTCAAATATGGAGGCTTGGGAATTACTAATCTTATATCTTGGAACCAAGCCGTTGCCTCTCTTTATCTCAATAAGGAGAATAGTTTGTGGGCTACATGAAGTGACCACTATAACTTGAAAAATGATAACTTGTGGGTTATGAATATCCTTCTAGGCACAAGTTGGTTTGGCGAAGCATTCTTAAACTTAGGAATTCATTCCTCACCATGATCCAGTATAGTTATCATGAGTCATTTTGGCATTCTCCTTGAAGTGGCTCCGGTATAATTCTTTCAATGTTAACAGATTATAAATTATATGCCCTTTCTGGTATTCTAGAAGCTGCCAGAGCTAGTGATTATATTCATGATACTTCCATTATGCTCCCTCACTATAGTTCTCCTTATGTTGCAGCTTTGTGAAACAATATTCGAAGTACTTTCGTTTCTCTTAGGAGCATGAATATACACTAGAATAAAAAGGATAAGCACTTGATTGCTTCTGTCTACAGAGCTATGATCTTAAATCATCACGCTACCATCTTCCCATGGTATAAAAGAAATAGAAAATCTGGCTCTAAGCCTAAGGAGAATTTATTGATGTGGAAAGTCATCAACAATGTTATTCACTCTCAAGACAACCTAATGCATAGGAAATTTATCAATTCTTACAATTGTTTTCTACGTTCCCATGCTTCTAAAAATATAGCATACTTGTTTTTTAGCTACTTGTATGTCCATAATTTACGGAAAAGAATTTTAGCTTGTTTCAACTATCATTCTCCTTCCAAAAATCATACCACTAAATGGATTACTAGATGGAGAAATCATAGGTCAACTTAGCCGCTAAGACTGGTTTAGAAGATAATAATGGTTTATGAGTGGAAAGGAATGCTAGACATTTTAAAGGAATTAAATGCTCGGTTGCAATGTTTTTCGACAAAGTCGTGCAGGGTTGAATTTGGTCTTAGGGTCTTAAATTTGGTTAATCCTTCAATTTTGAGGCATTACGTGAATTTATTACCCTTAGCTAGCCCTATTTGCTATGCAGCTTTAATTTTTCCTCTCCTTGTTGCTTTTTTGGTTATCTTATAATGTTCTTTTTATGTAATTTTATTGTTTTAATAAAAGTGGATGGTCGTTATAAAACCAACTTGCTTTGCTAAAAATACAATAATTGTTCTAATACATATTATGCACATATAATTCTATAATTATGTCTATTTGTGTGCTCACAAGTAATGTTTATATGATTTCCTCATATTAAGTGTGATAAACTAAGCATGATGGTCACATTTTAGGTGTTAATGAACACCATGTATTCCACGTATATTTACTACAATAGTTTGATTTACTCATGTTTGAACTTTCTATCTGGCTTTGGAAATTCATAATATGTTATTGTACTTATAGTGAATGTTTAGATAACTTTGATTCATGATAACGTTTGTAATGAGTTAGGTAATTGGGATTATAATGTATTTGCTTTACTTAGCTTTCCAAATGACTTGTTGAATACAATATTCCATTTATATTATTACCATGTTTTTTACCTCTCTTTATTTGTATACTCCTTATCAGATATTAAAGTGTACCATCCTGACCCGTAGTAAAATTGGGCATTGTAAAAATAGTAAAAGAGGTAAAAAGGGAATTTGGTTGACTGTAAACCAATTCACCTATAGGAAAATAAAATATGCAAGCATGATAAGTAAGTGTCAGCAGAATGGGGAGAAAAAGACATTGGTTTGACTTGAACTAAGAGTACATATTGAACCATTGGTACAAATAAAACTTTATGGGTATTTCAAATAAAAATAAGCCATACTTCAAAAATGATTATTGCAATCACTTAGGTGGCCCATGCTCGAGGCCGACCTCGAAGTGTAGACATATTTTCTTGGATTTGTTAAAAATGAAGTATAATTAGCACCTTGCATTGGAATCAATGATAAAATATTTCAAATCAAATAAAAAACAGTCATTTGGAGCAGCAGAAGAGGAGCAACGAAGATGTGATGAAAAGGGGAAGAAGAGGGAGGGTGACATCAGCCTATAGGATATGTATGGCATCTAATCGACCGGTGGAAGCCATCAGTCGGTTGGAGCTGTTTCCAATCGATTAGTGGATCAACCATTCGACTAAAGATTGGGTGCTTCTTGACCAGAGCACAACTCTATGTTTTCGGTCGATTGGAATCTCTCACGGTCTACTGGCACCAACCGATTGATAGGATTTCCATTCGAATGGATTGGCTTTTTTGGATAAATTGGAGTTTGAGATTGGAGGGGTGTTTTCATATTTTTCATATTTGGAGTTTTCAACATTGGTTTCTTTAGAGTTCTGATCCAATGATAGAGATTCCATTAGGCTATTATAAATAGATTGTATATAGGGAGAGTTATTGTTCTAGGGTTTTGTTATTGAGATTGATTTATAAATTAGGGTTTCTTTTTAATCTTCGGTGAATTTAATAAAAGTTGAAGAAGTTATTTATACACTATTTCTCTTTAGTTCTTATCTCTTCTCAAATTTAATTATGCAGATCCTTGGATAACCCTAATAATTGGTATCAGAGCCAACTAAATAATTGTTAACCCGTATTTTGTCAAGGCCATAAACACGTGGAGTCGACCTAACCAACTTCATGATTATTAAGGATGGAATATCATGGATTTGGTTTAAATGGATGGAGAATTAATATGAAGTGAGGATTAAGCATGGTCGATGGATAAACGACGCAGCGCGCTTAGAAGATAGATCGGCATATGATGGATTAGCCTAAGCACGGATCGATGGTCTCCATGGTGTGGATCAGCCACGTTATTCGATAATGGTGTAAAGGTAGAAAGGTGGCTTGGTCAAGGGTGAAATGTTGCAGGTGGCTCGGCCTGTATGGGTCGGTGGGTGTGGATCGGTCTTAATGGAGCGGTTCGGCGGGATGGTGTGGATCGGTGAGTTAGAGAGGTAATAACGTGGAAGCGATTCAGCCATGGTGGTTCGGCCTTGGCAGGTCGGCCAAGGTAAGTGAAGACGGAGTGGATCGGTCTCCAGTGGATCGGTAGGATGGTGTGGTTCAGTCTGGATATGTCATTCGGTAAGAAAGGGTCGCTCCGCATTGTGGTTCGGTCATGGTAGCTCGGCATTGTGGTTTGGTCAGGGTGGCTCAGCAAAGTGGCTTGGCGTTGGCTACGTGATAACATGGGTCGGCATCAATGCATAGTTCGGCCACATCAAGTCTTCGGGTTATTTCGAGTCCAAAGGGAATTTACTTCGAGTTTCCTTGGTGGGTTTCCTGGGTCGGCAGCATCTGGACAGGAAGTTGGTCAAGGCTATAGGTTTCGGATCGGCCGTGGACTTAGCTGGCCCTGGGTCACTTAGGAAGACCAACTACCTGGATTTGCCAATAAATACAGCATGTGGGTCTCTAGACGGGGGACTTCTTTTTGGCTCTCCGGCTTTCTATTTTCTAAGGCTAAGGAAACTATACCATTTTGTAACTATAATCTATTATTACAGCAATAAAAAGGAAATTTCGAGAGTGGACGTAGGTCGGAATTAGCCGAACCACTATAAATCCGTTGTTCTTTACTGTTTTCATTTTAATTCTCTATTGTTCTTCATAATAATATCCCCTACTTATATTCTATCTGTGAGCTGTGACTGTTATTTGGTGTTTTCGCTTGAATTTGGGTGTTAGTGACCAAATTTGGTGCTAACATTTTGGTGCTTTCACTGAGAAAGCTACCACTTGGGGATTTTGGAGCTTGGGTTTTAGATTCAGAAGATTGGGAGCTTGGATTTTAGAAAGCAATGGCTAGATCGCTGGCAAGGAAGCAAGCAATGTAAAAGAGCAACCAAGATGGAAGTCAAGAAGCCACTTTTGGAGCTGGAGCGGATCAAGCATCCATCTACATAACTCGGGATGAGATGTAGGTTATGATGGACTCTATGCAAGAGCTGATGATGAAACAGCAAGAGGAGATGATGCGAGCTCTTCTTAGGCAATTTGGACAATCGAGGACTGCAGGTGCTCTAGTTCTAGGAGCTGGATTAGAGGGACTTAACCAGTAGGCATATGGAGTGATTCAGCAGTGGCATCTCCCAATCAACAAAAAATTATCAATTAGGATGGACCTAGACTCGAAGGTACACCTCCAGGGAATGCTGGACCAACTATAGAGGGAAACGGGATGACGCTATGCAGCCCGATGCCAACAAGAATATAGGAGTACGTGATGAGGAGTATGTGCTAGAATTTCCTCGTGGATTTGGAGGGCAGTTAGGAAATATGGATGGAGGGCAACCCTTGGTAGGTAACACTGGATTGGCTAACATCATCAGGCGAACCATTTGCGGAGGTTTGACAAATAGAGATTTGGAGGGAGTCGACAAAAGTCCGTTCACCCGAAACATCAAGACAGAGGAATCCGCCCGATTTCAAACTGTCCACTCTAGAAGTATACAATGGGAAGACGGATCCAATTGACCACTTGATGAAGTACACAAGGCATATGGAAGTGCTGGGGGGTACAGAGGATGATACTTCTCGGTGTTTCCCCATGTACTTGACCGATATAGCTGCTATGTTGCTCAGGCAGCTAGAGGATGGATCCATTAGAACATGGACAGAAATGGTGGACAAGTTCTTAAGTCGTTTTTAAGTTCACATAAAAAGGCCAAAAAACGTGATGACACTGATGTCGGTTAAGCAAAGGACGAATGAATCGCTCAAGACTTTCTTAACTCGGTTTAATGCAGTAGTTGCTTCGGTGGATCAGGCAGGTCCATCAATGGTTCTGATGGCGGCAGTGTTAGGGGTCAAGGATGATTCGAATTTCATAGTATCATTGATACAGGATCCACCACTGGATCTCGAGGAATTCTTTCGTGAAGCCGAGAGGTTTCTCCGACGAGAGGATGCATGTTTGGATCTGAAGTCGAAGGAAATAAACGTGGTTAAGGATGGAGGATCGCCCGGTGAAAAATCGGGTAAAGACAAGGATAAAGGGAAAAGGAATCGCTGGAGAGAACCAAAATTCTCCACTTACACAGGATTGAACGCAACATTGGAGTGGATATTCTTGAAAACTCGAGATCGCCTTCCGTATCGAAGGCCGGCAAGGAGGGAGCCCTCAGAACGTGAATGGGCATTAGCAAGACATCGTCTTTTTCATGACATGGACGAGCATGATACTAACTGCTACCGGCATCTGAAGAAAATAATCGAGGAACATGTAAGGAATTGTCACTTGCGGCAATATGTCGAAACTCGAAATGCGGCGGTGGAACAGGAATTGTCGTAGCCAACCTTGAATGATGAAGGCATGAGGTCCAAGAATGGTGGCCAGTTGGTCATTAACTAATCGTGATGGTTTGGAATTAGTAACAAACTTCGAGAAAACGGCTAAATCACTTACTCATGTACATGGTCGAAGATAACCCTTAGGCATGCTCTGAGATGATGGTTTACTGAGACGCTCAAGTTTGCGAAATTTGTTTTTACCTTTTGCCTTGGATATTTGCTTTTTCTACTTTGGTTTTGGGGTTCGGTTTGAACTCCCAGTTTTGTTGGTTTCTTGGTTTGGATGCTTGTTTTTTGGCTTGGATTTTGATTTGAACTTTTGATATGGATTTCTGATTTTCTGGTTAGAATCTGGATTTTGGATTTTTATTGACTTTTTATCTTGTTTTTGGTTAAAAAGTCATCGAGTATGGACTATGCTTGGCAAAGGTCCCGAGAGACCAGGATTCAGCCTAGGACTAAGGCCTCATATTATCTATCCGTTACTATTTCAGGTCGTCGACTATGGACTATACTCGGCAAGGGTCCGGAGGGACCACGATTTGACTTAGGACTTAAGCCACAGCATTGCATAGCGTTTAGGGACATTGAACCAGGAACATCACGGCAATACTTAACATAGGTCGTCAGGTCCAGGTTGCGCTTGACAAGAACCCGGAGAGGTTATAGATTTGGGTATTGGTTATGAACAACTAAGGATTAGGGCATGGAACCAGAGTGGTCCTAGATTTGGATATCGACTCGGAGAGGTCATGGATGTGGTTATTGGTTATTGGAAATGGATGGATTAGAACTCGGTTGCCGAATTCGGATGGATATGGACTTCGGACATCGAATTTGAGGCTATTCAAAACAAACCTTCCAATAGCAAGGTATGTTTTGGGGGGCAAATGCTAACCTGTCTTTTGTCAAGGCCATAAACAAGAAAAGTCAACCTAACCAACTTCATGATTATCAAGGATGGCATATCATGGATTCGATTTAAATGGGTGGAGAATTAATATGAAGTCAGTATTAAGCATGGTCGATGGCTAAACGATTCATTACGCTTGGAAGATGGATCGGCATAGGCTGGATTAGCATAAGCATGGATCGAGGCTCTTCATGGTGCGGGTCAGCCACGTCGTTCGGTAATGGTGTAAAGGTAGGAAAGTGGGTAGGTCAAGGGTGGAAGGTTGCGGGTGGCTCGACCTGTATGGATCGGTAGGTGTGGATCGGCCTTGACGGAGCAGTTCGGCAGGATGGTGTGGATCAGTGAGCTGGAGAGGAATGTGGAAGCGGTTCGGCCATGATGGTTCGGCCTTGGCAAGTCGGGCAAGGTAAATAAATACAAGGTGGATCGATCTATAGTGGATCGGCAGGATGGTGTGGTTCGGTCTGGATATGTCGTTCTGCCAGAAAGGGTCGCTCGGCATTATGGTTTGGTCAGGGTCGCTCGGCATTGTTGTTCGGTCAGGGTGGCTCGGCAAAGTGGCTCGACGTTGGCTACATGATAACATAGGTCGACATCAATGCATGGTTCTTCCACATCAAGTCTTCGGGTTACTTCGAGTGGGATTTACTCCGAGTTGCCTTGGTGGTTTCCTGGGTCGGTAGCATCTGGAATGGAAGTTGGTCGAGGCTATAGGTTCTAGATCGGCCCTGGACATAGCATGCCCTGGGTCATTCAGGAAGCCCAACTACCTGAATTTGCCTATAAATACAGCATGTCGGTCTCCGGATGGGGGATCTTCTTTTTAGCATTCCGGCTTTCTATTTTCTAAGGCTAAGGCTACTCTACCGTTTTGTAACTGTAATCGATTGTTACAGCAATGAAAAGGAAATTTCTGGAGTGGACGTAGGCTAGAGTTAGACGAACCACTATAAAATCTATCTCTTTCCTGTTTTCATTTAATTCTCAGTTGTTCTTCATATTAATATTCCCCACTTATATTCTATCTGTGAGCTATGATTGGTATTTGGTGCTTTTGCTTGGATTGGGTGTTAGTGACCAAATTTGACGCTAATAATAATTTTTTCTGAAGAGCGTTTGTTATGGAGAAGATAGCTGTTGAAATTTTTTATAGTAGAAATTAGGAGTCATGGAAGTCGAAGATGGAGGATTTCTATATCTTAATGATCTTCGTTAACCATTGAAGAATAAAGGAGAGAGAATTAATGGTATAACAAAAATCGAATGGGTAATATTTAACAAGAACATTGGGATGCTATCTGATGCTTTTTAAGAAGTAAGGTGTTTCATATTGTACCTAATGAAACATCTAGTTATGCAATATAGAAGAATTTAGAAGGTCTTTATGCAAATTTCTCTGCAGCAAATAGGGGCGTTAATTTTGTACGCGTGTCCGTTGTCTGGTTCGGTTCAAAGTCGGAAAATGTCTTTTCATGTTCGTCCATTTCTTATTTAGGACACAAATTAGAACCAGAAAATTTGTATAACATTTCATCCGTGCGAATTGTTCGAAGAATTTCCTACTGTTTGTACATCGTCTGTCTGTTGTCTGGCTCATACGAAGAATGTTCGAGCGCTCGTACAATCCATGTCCGTTTGAAACTCCTATAGGATAGGACACAAACAACCTATATCCGGTCTAATCGACCTAGTTAACACTCCTAGCAACAAATAAGATCTTCTTCTGAGAAGATTGGTAAATCTTAAGTTAAAGAAGGTGGATAAATTGGAGAGCAGCTTAATGATTTTCAAGCGATTGTGAGTCAATTAGCAATTGTGAATTATAAGGTTGAAGATGACACAAATGCTTTGTTTTTCCCCAACTCGGCATGCCTTTGCCAAAAGTTCCTAGCTGCCCCTATAAAAAGAGGTAACGACTCAGCACTGTTCACTAAAATGATTGATATATACAAAATTACTCATATATCTCACAAAAGTGGCACTGTGCAACAACCAATCCTTGTCCTTCTTTGTCCATATAGCAACGATGTTACTTTTCAATGACTTCTTTTCCTCATGTCGCCATATCTAAAACTAACATGCTTTGACACAACCCATCAGCAGGCTATCATTTGAATAATTCGGCCTAATAGATATCCTTAATGGCTCACATCTGGACCATTTGATGCCATCCATGACTAAACGAAACTTAGGGAGTGGTATATCAATCTATGTCATCCAAACTAGATTTCAATTACTATAAATATGACATGGAACACACTTATGCAAGGATAAAATTTTCATTTGTTGTTCTTACTATTGTCTCTTATGGTTAAGTAATTATAACCCAAAACTCAAAGCAATAGAAATTACATAATATTGGAGATAGATCATTTCTTGATCGAACTGCTCTAAACATTGTGTTTCTTTACTTGTTTAGTATTTACTTCCTTTATTTTTTCCTTGTTTTCAATTTATCTTTCACGATGTTAGCATGTAATCGTTGTCAATATCAACTCATAGAAATTTCGAGGTTAGTTAAATTTCTATTCAATCGATACCTATATCGAAATTAGGTTTGTGATACTTTATTCCTCTAATTTGTACTATTCTATGTACTATAGTTCATTGATTTATTTGATGTGATAACGTAGATTTGATAAAACTTGCATATATTTTAATTATAAACTAAAACAGACCTTAAATTTTGTTTTTTAGGGAAGGGAAGAAAGGAATTGTGCAGGTATGCCATTTGTAAACCTATCAAAGGATACATTCAGATGCGGATACTTACATATCCATATCCGCACCCAAAATCATTTTTGAATATTAGATTTTCACATTTCGGACATTGACGAATATCAAATAATTGTCTTATACGCCAACGGTCAACAAGTCAAAAGAGATATACAAAAAAAAATTGGTTTAACATAATTTGTTTTTTAATTCCACTGACTATAAAAGTACGCAAAATCAAGAAATTTAATGATAACAAATAGTTTTGAGACGACCCGACTTTCTACTCCTAGAAAATCGCATCATCTTAAAGAAAGAAAGGGATAGAAGAAGAAAAGAAAGAGAAAGAAGAACACAAACAACATCAGAGAACTCACAGCGGAACGAATAAAATATAATATATCTCATAAAATATTACATAGTATCTCATTACATCAGAGTACACAACTTAAACAACAGAGATTAGACAGTTATAAACATCTGTCTAATTATACAACTCAAGTATACAAGAAACAGATACCAAACAAACACAGCGGAACCAATATATAACTACACGTCGAAGCCTCTTGCTCCATTACTCCTCCAGAATTCGTCAAGCTAACTTGATCCACTTGACTACTCATACATAATATGAGTACCCAAGAGTTTAATAAACAGAAAATAAACACTCGGGTCAGACAGGGGTCTGGTGTGAGTAAACGGGTTAAAGTTGCTTAACTTTAGAAAAACCTTTGAAAGAAAAAGGTATCACGTAAGACTTTCCACACATAAACATGGAAAAGTTTTTACCTTACGCTAACCAAAACATTTGATAGAAAATCTAGTGGTATTATAATAGTGTCTAGGGTTTTCAAAATAAAATACAGAAATAGCTGGAATGCTTACATCTCACGTTCCAACATAGTTGGGCACAATCAAAACCGTACAGGCACTTATTGGATTTTGGATTCCATACAATGGCAAGGCTACTGGGGTACCGCCCGTCACAATACGTGGTCTAGATCACAGTACCGAGGAGTACTCCCACTCCCCTGCAACACAAGGCCGGAACCATCCCTTACTGGACAGTCCCGAACAAGACCACCCCGTAGTTGGCGCGACCAACCACACACTAAGCTGAAATAGAAAAGGACATCTAGACAGGGGTAAATCTCACTCTCAAGTGGGGGCTACCCACGAAGCCTTGCTGCACCTCCCCTGTTTTAGCCATTCCCGGCTGATGAGGCTTGAGGTTACGATTACCTTTATAGATCACATCTATCTTAGAATGCTCATCGTCCGCCTGATGATGTGCTGAAAACATTCAATCCATACAAGTTCGTTCCGGGTTCGAACGAAACCGAATGCACTATCTTGTTGCACTCATTATTGGAATCACCCTCAGAGTCAACGACCATAACCCTTGCACTCTGATTCGCCATCTCGAATCTATAAGCACTATTCCGTCAACTCATTACGGAATCACCCACAGAGTTATACTGACGTATAGCCCTTACACCTCGAGTCTTCACTTGCTCCACTTGGATACACGACCTAACATTTAATTGGAATCGATATGGTTTTCGGATCCCAAATATGGAAACCCGATCCCGGTCTCATCGAAACCAAACGCCATTTTAATGTCCAAGTTATACTTAAGGGTTTAAATAGTTTAACTTATATTCAGGATGATATATAAACAGATAGATGAATCATATTATCACAATAGATAATTCATAACAATATTCATCTTTACAAAGCAGCATATCACATAACAGAGATATCCAGTATCGACCAATATCAATCAACATCCAATATCAACCAATCACCCAATATCAATTTCCAAATATTGATCATCCAATATCAATCAATTATCCAATATTAATCAATCAATCCATATTAATCAAACATCCAAAACAGAATTGATTATCTCTTAATCAATTGGATTACTAAAATCCTTCTTCATTAATTATTATTCCAAATAAATTAAATTAATCATCTCTAATGGTCTTCCTTAATTAATCTTCCTTGATTAATTATCCTTTAATTACATACAAGTAATTATCCTTAATCATATACAGTAATTAACCCTTTAATTACTATCATTAATTAAAATAATTAATGATCCTACATTAATTAATTAACTATAATTAATTACATTAATTCTTAATTAATAACAATTAATTAATCATACTTAAATTAATTACTTTTATTAATCAACCTCGATTAATATCATTAATTATATTAAATAATGATCCTTATTAATTCATAATTACTTTACTTAATTAAATAATTAACTTATAATTAATCAACTAATTAATCCTAATTAGTAATTAACAATTTGTAATTACTTATCTTAATTAATTAGCTTCTTAATTAATTAATTAATTTCTAATTATATTAATCCTTGATTAATTAATTAATTAATCTTTAATTACTTCATTAAGTAACTATTTAAACAATTAATAAATAAATCCTTAATTAATTACCTTATTAATTAATTATATTTTAATTAATTACACTTAGTAACTAATCTTAAATTAATCACATTCATTAATTAATTAATTACATTAATTAATTAACTAAAATAAATTAAGTAATTAACTCTTAATTACTTACATAAGTAATTATCTCTAATTACTTTCATAAATGAATCTTAATTACCCTCTTAAATAATTAATTCCATTAGTAAATAATCCTTAACCCTTTAATTAATTACTTCATAATTAATTATCTTTAAAACAATTATATTGATCTTTAATTAAGTGATTAACCCATAATCACTTCAACTACTTGCTCCATGGGTAATTACCATTAATTACTTTCATAAGTAATTAACTGCCTTAATTACATTCACAATTAACCATTAATTACTTTATTAAGTAATTACACTTAATTAATCCATAATTAAGTGATTATTTGAAATTAATTAACTAATTATTTAAAATTAATTAAACAATTAATTAATTAATGTTGTATGGTGCAGAATGTTGGCTACTGAAAACCAACACATTCATAAGATAAGTGTAGCAGAGATGCGTATGCTACTATGGAGTTACGGTCATACAAGAAGAGACTGAATTAGAAATGATGATATAGGTGAAAAACTTGGAGTAGCACCAGTTGAGGAGAAACTAATTCAACATCGTTTAAGATGGTTTGGACATGTCCAACGAAGGCCGCCTGTGCATGTTTGAATTATAGAAAATGTCTTTTGCTCAAAGAGAGGTAGAGGTCGACCAAGGTTGACATGGAAGGAAGTAGTTAAAAGGGACTTGAAGGGTTGGAATATATCCAAAGAGCTGGTAACGGATAAGAACACGCAGAAGTTAGCGATCCACGTATCAGAACCATGAGCTATGAGTTTTATAAGTTTTAGATTATAGGATTAGGGAAAAAGAGTCTATGACATAGCGTTTGGTCTTTGATCAATATTACTATCAGCACCATTATTACTATTTGAATTGTTATCATCATTTTTTTACATACATATTCTTTCTTTATTTTTATTTTACTTAGTTACTATTATAATTAATTTTTTTATTTGACTTTATTTTATTATTGTTATTATTATTGTTATTGTTATAACCTTTAAATTACTTTTGTCATTTAGTTTCAAGTGTCATTTCTAGCTGACTCCAACTCGTTTAGGAATAATGACTTTATTGTTGTTGTTGTATTGGTATAATTTTCGATACAAGTTAGATTGATAATCATTTATAGAATTAGAAAGACATCAACTCTACTCAAAACAGCTAGCGTGTATCATTTTTGTTGAAAACTGGTACCAGTTTTCATAAAAAGACAATGGAAACAATTTTGAAAACTCCAAATTATTTAACTCAAACATACATAATTTAGGTATTAGTTTTGATTTTTAATCATAGTAGATTTTTAAACAAAATACAGTGAAAACCATTCACAAAAATACAAAGCACAAATTTCAAACAAACATATTACTAGTATCATTTAGCGATGTGCTGATATAATTTTTGCTATAAATTACTTGGAAAGTCATTATAAAATTAGAAAGGCATCAACTCTAGTAAAAACAGTCGGTGGGTTCATTTTTGTTCAATATAGGTATCAGTTTTCAGAAAAATGACGTTAGAAATAATTTTAAAATTCTAAACTAATAACTTCAAGCATACAAACTGTAGATATCATTCATGGTTTATAATGGTATCATTTTTTATAGAAAATACAGTGAAAACAATTTATCAAGGTACAAAGTACAATCTTCAAACAAAATGATCATTTGCATTATTTCTGCAAGATACTAATGTCAGTTTTGCTACAAATGACATGGAAAACATTTCATAAAATTATTAATTATTAATTCCACTCAAAACAAAAGGCGAGTATCATTTTATAAAATTAAAAGCATCAACTTCAAACAAATAGACAGTGGGTATAATTTTGTAAGGTATTGGTATTGTTTTTGCTACAAAACAGTGGATATCATTTTTTCAATATAGTAGTATCAGTTTTGTTAAAAATGACAATGAAACTATATTTAGAACTACAAAGCCTTGTTTTCAACTAAACAAACTGCATGTATCATTTTTTGCAATAAATAATATGCTGTAAAGCGATAGTGTGTGTAATTTTACCAAATTGATTTATTCCTCTTGAGATTCTTCATTTGCAATTTGTTTTCCTTTTCTTTTTGAGCTCTTTCCTGTTTAAAATTTTTGATATTGTTAGAATATATTTAATAACATGATATTGTTAGTATTAGTTTTATAATTTTATAGTATCATTTACCTGTTGAATTGTGTTTTGAGTTTCTGCTTGAATTTCCTTCTGAATTGTTTTTTCATTTTTTTTCTTTGGTTTTTTTGCAGCCATTCTTTATTTTGTCTCTTAAAAGCAATTTGTTGTTGCATGTTTTTTTCAGTTTTTTGTCAAACTTTTTTAATGATATTGCAATACGATTATATTATATTGCTGTAGTTTATAGTATCAATTACCTTCTCTTGTGTTTCTTTCTTTTTTGATTGGATTTCATTTTCTTTTTGTTTTTCATTCTTCTCTTTGTTTTTTTGTCCTAGCTTCTGTTGTTCTTCTTGTTCAACTGGTCGTCTTTGTAGTTTTAGCTTACTAGATTTTACTCTCGTCGCTTGCGGTTTTGGATCATTCTAAGCTAGGATTTGTGTTTTTTGACTTCGTGATTGTTGTTGAATTTTCGCTTGAGCTAGGTTTTCGTTCTGCTATTGAATTTCACACGGTGTTAGGTTTTCGACTTCGCAGTCAGAGATTCCTATTGAATTTGTTGTCGTTGTTCATCGTGCGTTGACGTTTGCGGTTCTGTTGGAGATGATGATTTTCTTCTTATTTGAGGCGTCATTGCTAGTGCGAATTTAAGTTTTGAGAATGAATCGACAGACTGATTGAAAATGAAGAAGATAGATGAATGAAATGAGACAGATTGATAGAGGGAAGGTGAATGATATAAGTTTTGTTTGGGCTTTGAGTTTGTCCTTGAAAGAAATAAATAACGCGCGTGTCATTTTGCCTAATTTTTTAACATAATTTGGCCTTCAAAAAATTTTCCCCTGAATAATTACCCAAAAGTTTCAAAACCACCAAACTGCCAACTAAATATCATGACCTAAGAACATCGGGTTACACATCTAACATGTACCGAATTCTCAAAGCATAATTTTAGAACTATAGCTCAAAAAAATTTGAAGTACTTTGCTGAAGTAAACTCGGTATTCGTTAACTTTTCGTTGGATTTTTTGATGAAGTAACTAACAGACAAAGATGTAATTCATCATAAATGCATATTGTGGTTCAAAAAGTTTGCTTGAATATAAAAATGAATTGGAATTGTTGTTTTATTTAATGTTTAGTACTATTTAATTGTAATTAAACATGCATATGACTTGTTGCTTCGTTGAAAGATGTGACTTAACGCATTTTACTAGTATAATTTGGTGCAGTATACGTCAATTTGCATGTGAAATAATTTGACTAACATAAAAAAAATGGTTGCAATGTTCATATGATTTACTTGGCTGTACCATCAAAGCCAGAGTCACGAGCTACCACTGTTCCACTCACAATTCGGTATCTAGAATTATGCATTAAACTGGAGATATTTTCTTTTAACTATTTTTTTTAATCTTT
This sequence comes from Allium cepa, assembly GCA_030765085.1. Lineage (NCBI taxonomy): Eukaryota > Viridiplantae > Streptophyta > Magnoliopsida > Asparagales > Amaryllidaceae > Allium > Allium cepa. The sequence goes on from CM060935.1 coordinate 774,070,712, forward strand.
ACAAACACAACAGGAATATCGTTTAATTTTATAACTTTTATTTGTTGCAAAGAATTACACTAGAAATCAAAATTCTTGCCTGAAACACAATTCCACTCTACAACTTTAAACATGGAATGAGATTTTTGAAACTTAGATATTTACATAACATATTTTTTCTCCGAATGTAAAATTTAAAATGTATATGTAACTACACTCGGTTTCGTCCATCTAAACCGAAAATTGGTGCGTGCAGTCCATTTTGTTAAATTGAAAATTCAACTTTTTTTAAAAAGATGACATTTACTGATAAAAAAGAAACAAAGTTGAAATTCTTTCTGATGACCTATGCATGTTCTCGTTATTTTTGAATTTTCAAAAGAAAAAAAATAAACTCACGCACATAAACTCTTTTGTAATTTATATAAACTTTGATATTTGCTCATAGTATAGATAAAAATGTGTAAAATGTTAGTTATATCATTGGAAAAGAAAGTTCAATATCCTTTAGGTATGTCTCTCGACGGATACTTTCGTATATTGATAGTGTCATTTCCATATCAACATTCAAAACTATTTTCAGATATCGGTATTCGCATCCGCGAACACGGAAGGATATCGAATAATTATCATATTCGCAAACAACCAATAAATAAAGAAACATAAATAGAAAATTTTAGTTTAGAATGTTAAAAATAAACAAATTTGATGATGATAAATAATTTTGAACAGTTAATATGCATTAAGTACATATAATATAAACAACTAACTTAATAAAAAATAATAAAATACACATAATTTAAACTATAATTTTTTGACCAAAACTGAATGGATAATTTTTGAATGCAGATGTCTTCGTATACGCTTTTGAATACGGATGAGGACGGATTTCAGAATTTTCCACTACTAGAACTACAGTAAATAGCGACGGATGTTTCCGACGACCGCCGATGAATAACGATCTCCACGGTCTTTACGTAAATAAAATATAGTAACCGTGATAAACCATCGAAAACCGACGTAAATTTGTCGTCGGCGGCCGTCGAAATTCGTTTGAAAAAAGTATGTATACAAGTATCAAGTCGGGACCTGATTCATTATCCATTTTCCCTCCAAATTCACTAAATCCCTAACTCCATCACCTTTTTTCCCGTCGTTAGCCAGCCCCACGTCTCTCCAATCATCTCCAAATTCATCATTCTCCATATTCTACAAACCTAGGCCCTTCATCAATCTCCAGTCAAATTTTATTTCTAAACTCTAATTAATTTTGATTTGTTAAATTAGGGTTAATTTGTTATTCTAGTTGTTTATAACCCTGTTTAATTGTTTACTATACTCCATTGAATGCTAATTACAGTTATTATCATCTAAATGTCGAAAACATTAATTTATTTAGTATAAGTGTATATACGTTGATTAATTAGTGCATGCATGCATTAGAGTTAGCTTAGGTTAATTAAGGTAGATGTGCATGATTTAGTGTATGTGTTTTCTAAATTGTCGAATACGGTAATTAGTGCTTTATTTTTTATAAATCTCCCTTGAAGAGTTTTTGGCCCCATCTAATACGTATTGTATATGATCGTTGTATAGATATTCATTTTCATCACTGAACGGACATCTATATTCATCGAATACAATATTTATCGGATTTGTTGCTGTATTGGATAAGTTACAAACACAATAAAGTAATTACATTTTGTAAATTATTTAATTTTAAACCGTTCACAACATTTCGACATCATTTCCTTTTTCTTTTTTGTGTACACGTATTTGTTTACGATACATGGAATATGGAGAAAGTGCTGCCGAAATTTTATTGACTCGCTTAAAATAAAATGATTTACGAAATGTTATTAGTATTGTGTTTGTAATGAGAAGTAGGATGATCGACCATCAAAGTAAAATGCAATAATCTAAAATTTTAATATTATACTCATAATGTCAATTCGTAAAATATATAAAAGAATTAAATTGAATTATAGTTAAAGAAACAATTAATGTATAAATTAAAAATAAAAATAAAAATACTATATAATATATAAATCGTTAAATTCTACGATTGAATTGAAATATAAAATGTCAATCCATAAAATAATTAATACTTTTTTAATCTATATTATTATATGTTTTAAAGTTGGAAAATGGTCAATTGTATTTTCTATTGCATTGTAGGAACAATTTTAGAAAGCATGAGCGCATATGCTACAGGAAACGGGACGGGAAGGGTTAACGCGTGATGAGGAGGATGCAATTTTTGACTCTATCATAGAACCGACGTCGTAATGTAGACGTTTTCGCTTTGGCAACCAAGCGGTAATTTGTAAAAATAAACTATCTTATAAAAGTTGAACAATTTTTATAAAAGTTACTCAAGTTCTATAACAATTTATTTGTATTCGCAGGCTAGGAACTCCCAGAAAGCTTACCAAAAAGCTCAGGACAAAACAGAGATTGCAAAGCTGAGAGGCATGATTGCACAGCTATAGGATCAAGACCGCCTTCGTGCTGTGGAGATGGCGTAGTCGAACCAGTGCTTGATGGAGTACAGCAGCATGTGGCAATCCCTTCATCGTCGGGTGTTTCCGAAGGCAAGAACGAGTCTTGATAGGGTATGCTATTTTGTGTTTGTATTTGGAAATTGTAATATATGTACTTAGAGATGGTGAGTATAATGTGTTTTGTTATGTTTGATATACGTTGATGAGAGATTGAATGTTTTATGTTGATTTGGATATTTTTGATACATTTTGTGAAGATGTTGGATGTTTGATATAATTTGATATTGTTGGTACATTTTGTGAAGATATTGGATATTTGATTTTTTGTTTGTTGAATTGTTTGAGCTTGATTTGTTGTTAATATTGTTGTTGGTATAATATGTGATTTTAGCTTTTATATATATATATATATATATATATATATATATATATATATATTTATGTGTGTCAGCGTGTATGTGTGTGAAATGAAGCTGTGAAATATATTGATTTATATGGAATGTTTGAAAATCGGATGGCTGTTGGCACAAAAAAAACATTCAGATTACGGACGGCTAGCGATGACTATCTAATCGTAATATTCGACAGATAGCGACGGTTATCGACAGAATATCGGTAAGGTTCGTGGCCACGTGTACACTGCCAGCCATTGGAAAACCATTGCCAAATTCCGTAGGAAGGCGTCAGAAATTCATCGCCGATTCTCGTCGAAAAGAGTCGGCAAGGTGTACGCTATTCCGATGGATACGCTGACGGCTAACGGCGGCCGTCAACGGCTATCTACCGTCGGAATTTGATATTATTCTTGTAGTGTTCGAATATCCATGGATAGCCCTGCCTTTAGGACGGAAGTTCACATGAATTAATGGTTCAGGTGCATTTCAAGCTTTTAGAAGTATTTTTTTTATGAAGTAAAAACAACATGCACATAAACATTAATGCATTCGGGAAGCATATATGTAGATAATCCACAACTTTTAATCAATATGTGATCTACATATGTTCGTTCATATATTTTAAATCCCAAAACTGAAACATATATTAACCAAAAAAGAAATTTGGTTAATGCTATCCATGAGTCTTATCTAATATTACTGGATACATAGGATGCATAATTTGTGAGATATTATAGTAAATGAATCTGGAAGTGGTTTAGCTGGATAGCTATGCATGAACAAAGAAAGCAGATAATGCAAGAGCTATCTGATTCAGATACCTACAACAAAAAACATCTTTACTCTTTAGTACTTACTAATGTTATACGTTAGTATACCAAAACAGAGAATATAAACTCGTCGCACAAGTTTATAATTCAGATTTCCACTACACTGGAATTCTGTATTAATTATTATAACAATATGAATGTTGTAAATAAATTACAACAACAATGTTATACTATTTCGAATAAATAGTATAACCAAAATAAAGGGTAGAAAAATAGAATAATGTATATGAATATACAAACAGACTAAAATTCTAACCGGATTGTGTCTGAGGCTCGTCGTAACGATTTCCTTAAGAATTTTATTTCAAAAATTCTCCCAAGATACAACAGACGAATTCCGCTCGAAATTGTAATGAGTATATCACTCTGTGATTTGAGTATAAGAACAGCAGTCAATAGAAGAGAAGGGATTAGAAAATTCAGTGAGGAAAGTGATCAGTTTTCCTCCTTATTTATAGTTGGTCCGTATCCCTTCCGAACGGTCGTGTCTGCACCCGTTCGTTCAAGCAGTCGCGTCCGTACAGTCGCATCTGTATCGCACCCGCCCGCTCGTACTGTTTTGCCTGCACCGCTTCAGTCGGGTCGCACCCGTTCGCCTGTGTCTGCTTCAGTCAGGTCGCACCCGTTCATTTCCGCGCCCGTTTCAAAAATCGCGCCTCTTCAGACAAAATCCGCGTCTGTCTTTCATCTGCCCGCTTCTCTTCAATTTCCAGGCCCAGCCCAGTTTCAGACAAAAGCCCAAAACTGTTAAACAGTGGCCTAGTAAAAAGAATGGTCATTTTAGACCCGTACCCGTACCCGTACCCGGCCCGGTTCGGTTCGGTCGGTCGGTCGGACGGCGGCGGCGGCGCGTGCGCGCGTGTGGTGGTGATGCAAGATCTCCCTCCTTACAACGAAGCATACATTTGGGAGCCCCAGGCCCCCAACCTCCTCATGAGAAAGGCATATATAAACCTCTATACCTCTCAACAAATTGGCGATGTGGGACTATATGTATATTTCATTCAATTTGTATTAGAGGAATTCCAACAATCCCCCACATGAATGATAATATACATATCCCCCACACAAAGCGAAATATCACAGAGTATATATGGAATAATGCTTTATCGTGGATAAGTAGATATTTCACTTTGAACTTTCCCTAGTTAAAACTTATCGGATCTACTTGGCTAATCGGTGAATTATTTCATCTTGAACCGTCAGCCTTTATTGTATACCCAGACAATAAGTTTTACGAAGCATTGATTCCCTTCACATCCAATCTCTTGGTTTTGTTCATTTTGGTCCTGAACAATTTTAGGTTCTGCGAGTGTTTTAGAGAATAAAAGCCTTTTAATATTCTCATAGAGCCGACCCAGCTCACACTAACATAGGTGATCGCAACCATTAAGAGTATCCTACATATACCCCACTTGTTATTTCCAAGATATGGTCATCATTAAAAAATAGTTTTATCCTTTAAATACTTCTGTAGGCATGCATTTATATTGTGCACCATAGGAATGGAGTGGGACTAAGTCCAGACAAATGCATTACTTCTTGAGTTACTCATAACTGGTTTGCCTATTGATCCTAGTCCGTGGGATCTCCAGTCGCTAGGATAGGTTTCCGTATAAGGTAACTCTTGTTGGTTTAGGCTTTTAAACCCATTCCCCTCGATGCGCAGTCAATTTTCTCTCTTGATAAACCTTTAGTAAATGGATCCGCTAGGTTATCATTTGTCCTCACATAACCAATGGAAATAGTTCCATTTGAGAGTAACTGCCTAACTGTGTTATGGCGTCGACGAATATGTCGTGACTTTCCATTATACACAAAGTTTTGCGCTCTGCTTAGCGCTGCTTGGTTATCACAGTGTATGCATATGGCCGGTACAGGTTTAGGCCAAAACGGAATATCTTCTAAAAAGTGACGAAGCCATTCTGCTTCTTCACCTGCTTTATCTAATGCAATGAACTCTGATTCCATAGTGGATCGAGCTATGCATGTTTGTTTAGTAGATTTCCATGACACCGCTGCCCCTGCTAGGGTAAAGACATAACCACTCGTTGATTTTGATTCCTCTGAATCTGCAATCCAGTTTGCATCACTATATCCTTCTAAGACGGCAGGATATTTTCCATAATGTAAGGAATAGTTAGTGGTATTTTTTAAATATCCAAGCACTCTCATTAGTGCTTTCCAGTGTTCCTTCCCTGGATTGCTTGTATACCTGCTCAATCGACTTACTGCATAAGCTATATCTGGTCTGGTGCAATTCATCAGATACATTAAGCATCCTATTACACGAGAGTATTCCAGTTGCATTACACTCTCATCAGTGTTTTTATGCAGTACTTCCGATGGATTAAAGGGTGTATTTACTCCTTTAATTCCAAAGTTTTGAAATCTTTCAATTACTTTTTCTACATAATGTGATTGAGATAACTCAATTCCATTCGATGTTCTTATTATTTTTATTCCCAAAATAATATCTGCAACACCCAAGTCTTTCATGTCGAAATTATTGATCAACATTTTCTTTATGGTCTCAATTACTTGAGTATTTGGACCGAATATTAGCATATCGTCCACATATAGACAAATCATCACATATGATTGCCCAACCTGTTTGTAATAAACACATTTATCACATTCATTTATACGAAAACCATTTTTCATCATGACACTATCAAATTTTGCGTGCCATTGCTTTGGAGCTTGTTTTAGTCCGTATAATGATTTGACTAATCTACAGACTTTGTTTTCATTTCCTTTGGAAATAAATCCCTCAGGTTGCTCCATGTAAATCTCCTCATCGAGATTTCCATTTAAGAATGTTGTTTTTACATCCATTTGATGAATCTCTAGATTATAAATGGATGCAATTGCTATTAACATTCTTATAGAGGTTATTCGTGTAACCGGTGAATAGGTATCAAAGAAGTCTACTCCTTCTTTTTGACGATATCCTTTGGCTACTAATCTGGCTTTATACTTGTCGATAGAGCCATCTGCTTTCATTTTCTTCTTGAAAATCCATTTGCAGCCAATTGGTTTTATTCCTGGTGGAATATCAACAATTTCCCAAGTTTTATTACTTAGAATTGAATCAATCTCACTTTGGATTGCTTCTTTCCAACATGAAGATTCAGAAGATGACATTGCTTCCTTGTACGTTTGAGGTTCGTGTTCTAACATATAAGTTAAAAAATCCGAACCAAATGATTTGGAAGTTCTTGCCCTTACGCTTCTTCTTGGTTCAACCTTCTCGTTGTCCTGATGAGTTTCATCTTCACATGTCTCATCTCTGTTATCTCTTGTCCTTTTTGGGACAGGATTTCCATCGTTTCTTTTATGTGGAAACACATCTTCAAAAAACGAGGCATCTCTTGATTCCATGATTGTATTTACATGAATATCATTTATATCAGACTTGAATACCAAAAATCTATAGGCACTACTATTTTGGGCTGGCCCAAGATAATAACAGTCTACTGTTTTTGGTCCAAGTTTGACTCTCTTGGGAGGCGGAACTGGAACTTTTGCCAAGCACCCCCACACTTTGAGGTATTTAAAGCTTGGTTTGTGTCCTTTCCATATCTCATATGGAATTGTTCCCGTTTTATTGTGAGGAACTTTGTTTAATATGTGATTAGACATATTTAAGGCTTCCCCCCACAAGTTCGTCGGTAGACCAGAAGTTAAAAGCATGGCAGTAATCATGTCTTTTAACGTTCTATTCTTCCTCTCGGCTACACCATTTTGTTGTGGTGAATATGGAGCCGTTGTTTGATGAATTATTCCATTTTCTTCACAGAATTTTTCAAATGGTGATTCATACTCTCCACCTCGATCAGATCTCAATATCTTGATCTTTTTACTTAACTGATTTTCTACCTCAGCCTTGTATTTTATAAACGCTGTTATTGCTTCATCTTTACTATTTAAAAGATATACATAGCAATATCGCGTATAATCGTCAATAAAAGTAATGAAATACTTTTTCCCACCTCTTGTAGGTAGTGATTTAAAATCACATAAATCCGTATGTACCAAACTTAATGGTTCGGTGCTTCTGTCAACAGATTTAAATGGTTGTTTGACCATTTTTGCTTCTACACATGTCTCACATTTGTAGTTCTTATCTACTTGGAAATTTGGAATCAATCCCAAGTTTGATAATTTCTTCATTTTTCGGAAGTTTATGTGTCCTAATCTATCATGCCATAGTAAAATTTCGTGCTCAAGCAAGTAAGAAACTTCAATTTTATTAATAGCACAATCAGAATACATAGTTTTATTGCCGATAACGGCTACATTTGCCTTAAATAGGCCATCACATAAGTAACCCCTTCCGATATACATTCCAGCTTTGGACAGAACCATTTTGTCTGACTCGAACACCATTCTGAATCCTTTCTTTGATAATACTGCACCAGAGATGAGATTCTTGCGTATGTCTGGAACGTGGAGCACGTCATTCAACTTGACAGTTTTTCCCGAAGTAAACTTGAGGATAACTGTGCCACTGCCTTCGATCATAGATACTGCTGAATTACCCATATAGAGCTTTTCTTCATGATCGAATTTCTTGTATGTAGAGAACATGGATTTGTCAGAGCAGACATGACGTGTAGCGCCTGTGTCTACCCACCATTGATTAGGATTCTGAACCATATTGCATTCAGATACAACTGCTGAGAAGTTGGACTCATCCACTTCCATGTTGTCTACTAAATTTGCCTCTTTGTTGCGGTCCTTTTTGAGCCTGCAATCTCTAGCGGCATGTCCAACTTTTCCACAAACCCAACATTCGCCATTAAACTTCTTGGTTCGTTTGTTGTCTTTTGGTTTGTTGTCTTGAGCTTTCCTTTTCTTCTGGAAATTCTTCTTTTTGTTTTTGGTCTTTGAATCTTCAACCACAAATGCCTCCTCGCTTTGTTTTGTAATTCCACGGTTATCTGCCTCAATTTTCAATCGGACTATGAGATCCTGTAAAGAGATTTCCTTCTTTTTATGCTTTAGATAATTGCGGTAATCTCTCCATGACGGCGGCAGTTTTCCCGTGATGGCTTCAACCAAAAATGATTCTCCAACCGTATGACCTTCCGCCTCGAGTTCATGAATGATGATTTGCAGTTCATGCAGTTGAGTAGTCACTGGTTTGGAGTCAACCATCTTGTAGTCTATGTGATGGCTCTATCGACAAGTATAAAGCCAGATTAGTAGCCAAAGGATATCGTCAAAAAGAAGGAGTAGACTTCTTTGATACCTATTCACCGGTTACACGAATAACCTCTATAAGAATGTTAATAGCAATTGCATCCATTTATAATCTAGAGATTCATCAAATGGATGTAAAAACAGCATTCTTAAATGGAAATCTCGATGAGGAGATTTACATGGAGCAACCTGAGGGATTTATTTCCAAAGGAAATGAAAACAAAGTCTGTAGATTAGTCAAATCATTATACGGACTAAAACAAGCTCCAAAGCAATGGCACGCAAAATTTGATAGTGTCATGATGAAAAATGGTTTTCGTATAAATGAATGTGATAAATGTGTTTATTATAAACAACTTGGACAATCAGGTTGGGCAATCATATGTGATGATTTGTCTATATGTGGACGATATGCTAATATTCGGTCCAAATACTCAGGTAATTGAGACCGTAAAGAAAATGTTGATCAACAATTTCGATATGAAAGACTTAGGAGTTGCGGACGTTATTTTGGGAATCAAAATAATAAGAACACCTAATGGAATTGAACTATCTCAGTCACACTATGTAGACAAAGTGATTGAAAAATTCCAAGAGTATGGAATTAAAGGAGTGAGGACACCTTTTAATCCATCGGAAGTACTGCATAAAAACACTGATGAGAGTGTAATGCAACTGGAATACTCTCGTGTAATAGGATGCTTAATGTATCTGATGAATTGCACCAGACCAGATATAGCTTATGCAGTAAGTCGATTGAGCAGGTATACAAGCAATCCAGGGAAGGAACACTGGAAAGCACTAATGAGAGTGCTTGGATATTTAAAAAATACCACTAACTATTCCTTACATTATGGAAAATATCCTGCCGTCTTAGAAGGATATAGTGATGCAAACTGGATTGCAGATTCAGAGGAATCAAAATCAACGAATGGTTATGTCTTTACCCTAGCAGGGGCAGCGGTGTCATGGAAATCTACTAAACAAACATGCATAGCTCGATCCACTATGGAATCAGAGTTCATTGCATTAGATAAAGCAGGCGAAGAAGCAGAATGGCTTCGTCACTTTTTAGAAGATATTCCGTTTTGGCCTAAACCTGTACCGGCCATATGCATACACTGTGATAACCAAGCAGCGCTAAGCAGAGCGCAAAACTTTGTGTATAATGGAAAGTCACGACATATTCGTCGACGCCATAATACATTTAGGCAGTTACTCTCAAATGGAACTATTTCCATAGATTATGTGAGAACAAATGATAACCTAGCGGATCCATTTACTAAAGGTTTATCAAGAGAGAAAATTGACTGCGCATCGAGGGGAATGGGTTTAAAAAAGCCTAAACCAACAAGAGTTACCTTATACGGAAACCTATCCTAGCGACTGGAGATCCCACGGACTAGGATCAATAGGCAAACCAGTTATGAGTAACTCAAGAAGTAATGCATTTGTCTGGACTTGGTCCTACTCCATTCCTATGGTGCAAAATATAATGCATACCTACAGAAGTAGTTAAAGGTTAAAACTATGTTTTTTAATGATGACCATATCTTGAAAATAACAAGTGGGGTATATGTAGGATACTCTTAATGGTTGCGATCACCTATGTTAGTGTGAGCTGGGTCGGCTCTATGAGAATATTAAAGGCTTAAATTCTCTATAACACTCGCAGAACCAAAATATGTTCAGGACCAAAATGAACAAAACCAAGAGATTGGATGAGAAGGGAATCAATGCTTCGTAAAGCTTATTGTTTGGATATACAATAAAGGCCGACGGTTCAAGATGAAATAATTCACCGATTAGCCAAGTAGATCCGATAAGTTTTAACTAGGGAAAGTTCAAAGTGAAATATCTACTTATCCACGATAAAGCATTATTCCATATGTACTCTGTGATATTTCGCTTTGTGTGGGGGATATGTATATTATCATTCATGTGGGGGATTGTTGGAATTCCTAAAGCTAGAATGAATGGAAATATACAAAGTCCCACATCGCCAAATTCTTGAGAGCTATATTGGTTTATATATGGTTTTCTCAAGTGCAGGTTGGGGGCCTGGGGCTCCCAAATGTATGCTTCGTTGTGAGGAGGGAGATCATGCATCACCACCATACACGCGCGCGCGCGCCGCCGCCGCCGTCCGTCCGACCGAACCGGGCCGGGCTCGGGTTCAGGTACGGGTACGGGTCTAAAATGACCATTCTTTTTACTAGGCCATTGTTAAACGGTTTTGGGCTTCGTCTGAAACTGGGCTGGGCCTGGAATTTAAAGAGAAGCGGGCGGGTGAACAGACGCAGGGTTTTTTGCCTGAGCAGATGCGACTGTTCATGAACGGACGCGAACAGTAAACGGGTGCGACCCGTTGGAAGCAAACAGGTGCGAGCGAGCCGATTGAAGCGGACGCCGACGCAAGCGGGTGCGACCCGACTGAACAGGCGCGGGCGAAACAGTGCGAGCAGGTATGAAACAGTACCGTTGGACGGGCGGGTGCGACCCGTTAACGAACAGCAGCGACCAAAAGGCAACGGGTGCGACCCGTCAAGCAGACGCGACTGTTCGAAGGGATACGGACGAAATTATAAATAGGAGAGAATACTGATCACATTCTTATCCTATTCCAATCTAATTTCTTCTGCTTCTTTGCTCCACTGCTCTATATTCCATATATATATCACAGAGTTGACATACTCATTACAATCTCGTGCAGATTACGTCTGTTGTATCTTGGGAGAGTTTTGAAATAAAATTCTTAAGGAAATTGTTACGACAAGCCTCAGACGGAATTTCCTTTATATACTGGTTAGATTCACGGTAATCTTTCCCGTTTATAAGTTATACTATTTCTTACAATAGTATAACGTTGTTGTTGTAATTTATTTACAACGTAACTTATTGTTACATTTATCTAATACAGAATTCCAGCGTAGCGGAATTCTAATTAATAAACTTGTGCGACGAGTTTATTGTAGCGTGCTATCTGTTTTAGTACACTAGACATATAACAAGTTTATTATAGCAGTTAGCGCAAATATGGAACAGTTAATATTCATATAACAGCCAATATATTTATAATAGATAATATACTAGTATAAAGCCCATTGCATGTGTTCAAATCTTACTTTTTATATAACTTATGTCGACACCGTATACTACTGAATGTGAATTTTGTTCAATGTATAGCTGTTGTATCGGTTTTTTCCAAGTCAGCTAAGAAAACTTATTAGTTAATAATGTTTTCTATATATGCTGTTGTTCTATAGGTATCCGATTTTATACGGCATAGTCATATACAGTTTATAATATGTGTTCCAAGCTGACAACTCAGTATGCATTGTTTAATATCTAAAATGGGATTTCTTAAATTGGAGTGAATATAAAATAATAATGTAATAACATGTATGAGTCAGAAACATCCATTACCAAAATTCTTTTACTTTTATACATGTTTTAAGTATATCAGGAGAAAGCTGCATTGGAAATTATTACCGTCTTACAATTTTTTGTTATTGTTTCCATATAATTTGATGTAAGCATTTGTTACCAGCAATTTGATCCCGTGATAAATGTGTTAAATAGTATTTGAAATCATTTGCTTACAGTTAACTATTTAAATCTTCCTTAGGCTGATAGTGGCATATGCATTGTTTGATAAATTATATTCCTTAAATTGAAATGACTCTGTAGTAGTAGTTTGATAACTGTTTAGATTAGATAATAGAATTTAGAAAAATTATTTTTACATATATAAGGTGCTGAAAGAACCTTAAAAATAGCGTGCATCATACACAAATCAGTGAAGGAGAAATTAGCCATTTATAGTAAGAAAAAAATCGCATAAAGTTTCCATAAGGAAACCCCGGTCATAACATAGTTGAAGCAATATGCAAACTTCAGAATACTATTAACATGGACGCATAAATTTAGTGATCACAGTTATATGATAATTTAGACATGTCGGATCAGCCCACAAAGATAAATAACATGAAGAGGGGATTTGCTATTGAAGGACATCGATCTGACATAAACTATTATAAAAAAGAACTTTGTCCGTAACATTTCAACGCTAGTTTGGAAAATATTCCTCCGCAAACATTGTATGAACCATTTCTTGAGAAGTATACTTGTCAAGTTTCATATAGGACATCGGGGTGATCATAAAATCAGCGGTGGAATGAATACAAAGTAATTAGTAAGTACATCACATGGACTTTGTGAAGCATATAAAAGTACAATGATACGATTAAATTATATTGCTGACTCATCCCAGCTTCAAGCTTGAAAATAACAACAAATACAACTTAGGATAAATAAAGTTGGACATTAATATTTTGGTTACATTATTTCAAACATCTATTATTTCATATTGAGGCCACACTTCTTTGTTGTTTCCTATGTAATGATTCCTTAGCATAACTCATCCTTAAGATGTTATTTCGTCCACAGTATAAGGAATATAAAACATAAGATGTCACAAAAGCTCTCAAAGAAAATGGCTTTCATGATTATCAAGAATAATCCAATCTTTGATAGTAATCCTAATCAGATTTCTAGAGTCTCTCCTCATCCTCTCAATCCTTCTCTTATTCCCCCTGCTCCCTCTAATCCTAAAGATAAGCCTCCTGATTAAGATGAGGAAGGCTTCCAAAAAGAGAAGAACAAGCGCAGAAATGGATCTGCTAAATTCCAGAACCCATCTCATAGATCAGCTGTTGTTCCTTTGGATAGATCCTTATCCTTAGGGCAGAGATCATACCCAAACCCTATCTATAGACAATCAAGATCCAGCCAAATACAGAAGCCACCAAGAACTCAACCATCTACCACTTTCAACTCTTCAAAGACAGCCTCTTCTTGGGCAGATTTGGTTAAGAACGGTGGATTCTCCAATAATACTGATCTATGCTACTCTGCCCCCATTAAACTGGGAGATAAGAATATTGTGATCGTTAATGAGGAAATAAGCAGAAGGACTGAGAACAAATGGAGTAATTCTATTATAGCTTATGTTTATGGAGCTCGTCCATATTATCATCATTTCAGGAATTTTGTTTCTAAAACTTGGAACCCGGTAGGCAATTTTGAAATTTTTACTAGAAATAATGTTTTCTTTATCATCAAGTTTTCTATGGAGCAAGATTGCATCAAAGTTACTCAAAATGGCCCCTTCTTTATTAATGGCAAATTAATCATCTTGAAAAGATGAGACAAGAACTTGATTCTTGATCGAGACCTTCTCTCGACATATCCAATCTGGATTAGGTTGCCGGAATTGAACCTCAGATTATGGGATAAGGAGGCCTTTGCCGCCATAGCTAGTGTAGTGGGTAAACCATTTAAACTAGACGAGCCTACAGCTAAGGAGACTCGCCTTAGCTATGCCAGAATTCTAGTCGAGATAAAGGCCTCTGATGAGTTACCAGATCTTGCATTAATATTTATGCATGATGGTGAAACCATAAAGCAAAAAATCGAATATGAATTCATTCCTCCTAGATGTCAAAAATGTGCTTGCTTTGGACACCTCTCATATTCTTGCTCTTGGAAAACGGTTTGGATAGAAAAAGAGTCTTCAAATAATAATTTAGATAAAAATCCTTTGAATGATTCAGAAATTGAAAGAGATCTCAATCAAGAAAACCAACTACTGGAAAATATCTCCTCTGGTAATGTTACTTCTGTAAACAATTTAGATTCTGTAAATCTTTTACAAATTTCTGGAAACAATTTGTGCACGGCGACTTCAAAAGGCAATGTTGAAAAGAATCTTGTTGAAATATCTGAGCAATCTGAGAGTATTATCCCACAAGCTTTCTCAAATGAAATCAAGGCAAAAACCCCAATTATTAATGTAGCCATGGATACTGATCAGCAAATGATAGAGACAGTTGCCCCTTCAGATCATGGCAATTTTCAGATAGATAATAACAATCAGAATCATTACAAAGGAGATTATAAAGAACAGTTCTTGCCCTCTCCCCCCTTAAGGAGAAAGCAATTTTAATTACAGACATGGTTTTTAATCATCAAGACACAAATACAAATCAACAAATACTCTCAAAAAGAAACATTTCAGAAAATTCTTCTCTGCCTGAATCCATGCTGGAGAATGTTGGATTGTTATTTTCTTCAGGCTCCTCATCTCCTATCAAAAACAAAAGGAAAAAGGCCAGGAAAAAGTCTATACATGATATTTTGAATAAAAATACAGATGTTAGTCCAGAAAGTCCAACTCCTAATTCTACACTATTTGAGAAGAAGTACATTATTAAAAACCCAAAATGGGAGGAATTTCTCAAAGTTCAGGATAAAAAAGAATGTAAAAGGAAAGGAGGAAAAGCTTCAGAAAGCTTGGAAATAAGCAGCAAAATCATAATTTAGCTGCTATTGTATCCTTTTAATATCCTCTATATCTTATTTTATAATTATGAATATAATTACTTGGAATGTTAGAGGTCTTAACTCTCCTGAGAGGAAATTAGACCTCTCTAATTTACTAGTTTCTTATAAACCGTCTTTAGTTAGTTTTTTAGAGCACAAATTATCTGATAATAGCATAGATCAGTTTAGAATGAGTAATTCAAATAATTGGCAGCTTATCCATAATAATTCAATCGGGGGAAATGGTAGGATCATTGCACTTTGGGATCCTTCCATTTGGGATCTGAGCAACTACATTTCCAACCTTCAATATATTCACTGCAACTTCAAAAATAAAGGAGACTTACAAATTTTTGTTACATTTGTATATGCCTCCAATTTTGAAAATGAAAGAATACAGTTACGGAACTCACTTGCTCATCTTAATACAAATATCTCTCTCCCATGGGTTATTATGGGAGATTTTAATACTATAACCAAAGTTAATGAAAAAAGAGAAGGAATTCCAGTCTCTTTAAAAAAACTGGATTTTTTCTCTAACTTTCTAATTAAAACTGGGTTGATTGAGCCTTCCTTAAAGGGTAATAATTTTACTTGGAAATCAGGGGAATTTAGAAATATTCAATGTAATCTAGATAGAATTCTTGTTAATAAATTTTTTATAGACCTTTTCTCTGATTTTAATTGCAACACTTTACCTCACATACTCCCATTCAACTTATCTTATCTCAAAACTCTTCAACTAAGAAAAAAATTTCCTTTTAGATTTAAAAATGGTTGGATATATGATCCTGAATATAAAAATGTTATTCAAAATTGCTTACAATTCTCCTCGAATGGTTCTGCCCAATTTAAGTGCAGAAACTTTCTTCTTCATACTAAAAATATTCTTAAAGCTTGGAATTTTTATAAAAATAAAAACAATAATAATATTAGCCAAATTAGAGAAGAATGTGTTAAGCTACACGATAGTATTGATAATAACAGTTCTGAACAATCCAAAATTAAAGAATTCTATCTTTTACAGAAAATTTTTTCAAATGCACTTCATGTTGAAGCTGCTAATATTAGGCAGAAAGTCAAAGTTAATTGGCTCTCTCAAGGGGATCTTCCTACTAAATTCTTCTATGCTAAAATGTTTGGCACAAAATATCTTAATAAAATAGGAAAATTAATCAATAATAATGGGATGATTATTAATGATGCCACTCTATTAGAGAAGGAAGCTATCAGCTACTTCTCTGACCTATTTTATTCTGTAGAGAACACTTGTTCTTTTTCAGATGTTACTCCTAAATTTATTTTACACTCTAACAGTGAGGAAATTCTTCTTGCCCCTATCTGTCTGGAAGATATTAAAAAAATTGTATTTTCTGCTAAGGATGATAAAAGCCCTGGACCTGATGGTTTTGGGGCAAATTTTTTTAAAACACATTGGGAAGATATAAAATTCATGCTTCTTGAGGCTGTAAAAGATTTTTTTTCTTCTGGTAGACTTTTAAATAAATCATAATTTCATAACTCTTATACCCAAGACTAAAAACCCTTCCTGTCTGGGTGAATATAGACCTATTGCTTGCTGCAATTTTTTATACAAAATTATAGCCTCTATTCTTTGTAAAAGAATTAAATGTTTTCTAAAATTTCTCATTTCAAAAAACCAATGTGCATTTATACCAGACAGGCTTATTGTTGATAATATTCTTTTATCTCATGAACTGCTTAGGGACTTTAATCAGGCATGTAAAAATAAAATGTGTCTCAAAATTGACCTTCATAAAGCTTTTGACAAAATAAATAGAAACTTTATTATATACATGATGGGTCAACTTGGCTTCAATGAAAATTTTTGCAACTTAGTCAAGGAATGCATATGTAATGTAACTTATTCCATACTTATTAATGGATCTCCTTGTGGTATGCTACACAGTAATAGAGGTATTAGACAAGGGGATCCTTTATCTCCTTATTTATTCACTATTGCTATGAAATATTTTACTTTACAAATGGAAAAGGAAATAATGTGTAAAAATATAAAACCTATTAACTCAATCTTTCCTTGTATTTCTCATCTTTTATATGCTGATGATTTTTTAATTTTTTCAAATGCAGATGTATCTACTGCAGCTAACATCAAAAAAATCTTTGACAATCTAAATCAGCAAGCAGGTCTACAAATCAATGAAAATAAAAGCAAAAACTTTTTCAGCAAAGATTTTAGGAGTAAAATGGATATCCTTAACATTTTAAAATTCCAACAGAGTGATCTCCCTGTCAGATATATTGGCCTACCTCTAAGTAACAATCATATCAAAGAAAGAGACTGTGCTAAACTCTATCAAACCATCCAAAATAAAATCAACAACTGGTCTAGTGAATGTTATCTACAGCAGGCAGAGTTGAGCTAGTGCATACCGTCATCACAGCAATCATGATGTACTGGTTACAATCTCACAACATTCCTTCAAAAACTTTAGAGAAAATTGAGAAACTATGTGCCAACTTCGTTTGGAATGGAAAATTCCACAAAATATCTTGGAATACCATTACAAAAACCAAAGAAGCTGGAGGTTTGGGTATCAGAAACTTTTCAGACATTAATGAAGCTTGCAAATTCAAACTTTTCTGGAAATTCATAGAAGGCAAAACATTATGGGCTGAATGGATGAGGTCCAAATATGTCAAAAAAAAAACTGTTGGACCATGCCCATTAAAAGCCATTACTCTTTTGGTTGGAAAAACTTTTTAAATTGTAGAGATATTGGATCCAAGCTTATAAAAAGAAATTTTAAAGATGGTAAAAACACAAGTTTATGGTTTGACCCTTGGATAGATGGCAATTCTCTTATCAACTTATTAGGGTGGAACAACCTTTACATCTTTGGAAAAGTTAATGCTGCTGTCAATAATATCATCCAAACTTCAACTTGGAACACCCAAGCATTTCCTGCATCTACCATTTTTAATTCTACTATTAATAAGATGGAGATTGACCCAAATACTGAGGAAGATGCTTGGAACTGGAAATTATCTTTAAAAGGAAAATTTTCTTTCAAGAATACTTGGTATTTTCTAAAAGGAGAGGAGATGGAAGTTGATTGGCACAAATCAGTTTGGAATTCTGCAAATTGTCCCAAAATGTCTTACTGCACCTACTTTGCTTTATTAAATCTTCTGCCAACTAGAGAAAGATGTGGAAAATGAAACGACAATTCAGGAATTTTAAATTGCTTGCTTTGCAAAACTGATACCGAAAACATTGATCACCTTTTCTTTGACTGTCCCTATTGCAGACATGTTTGGTTCATTGCCAAGAATAAGCTAAAAATCAGCCAACAACTGGCTCTCCAAAACATTAGGGACAGTATTCACTACTTTCAGAATGCATACAAAGGCAAGAAAGCGGATTTTAACAAAGCAACAGTAGTTCTTACTACTGTCATTTACTTTATTTGGAAAGAAAGAAATAATAGACTTCACAACAACATAGCAACAGACAGTATTCAACTTTGGAAAGCTATTGAAATTGAATTCAATATTATTCTTCATAAATTCAGCAGAAACAGCAACAATACTAATAACATCTCAGAAAATGACAACTATGAGAGGTTCGTTGAAGATTACTTACAAAATGAGAATTTTAATAAAAATTCTCATTATCCTGCTAAAGATGGCAATTTAGTGGTGAAGACACCAGAATTTATGGATCAGAGTTCCTCGGTTGAAGGTTGTTGTCCCAATATACATACCATAATATTATCCTGCAAGGGAAGTAACCATAAACTCAGTTCTAATTCTAATTTTAAAAGTCACTTAAATAAGGATTTTCACTCTTATTTACCTGATATGCATAGGTATAGCCGTCCGTTCAATACCGAGCCTCAGCTTTCTACTGATTGTCAACTGCAAAACGACAGCAATGTCATTTACAATGCTAATGTTCACAACGATAAAGCCACTAATTCTCGCAAGCACTTATCTGACTCGGCTGATTTTAATGTTGCTAGCAAGGCTACTGCTGTCAATCTCCTAAATAATCAGATCTCAACCTGCCAGGGAAGTATCAAGGCACTAAATAAGGTTAATAGTCGGATTAGTAAAGAATTATGCACTAATAAATATGTTTTATTACCTGATTATGGCAAGAGAAGGAGCAACAACACTGAAGTTGCCAACAATTTGCTTCTGCCCAACATTGAGCAAAGATTAGGACATTATTACTACATCAGCAAGCTTAATGATCATACCTATCACTTATCTGATTGGGAAAGAGGTGAGAGCAGCAACTCTCATGCTGAAGCTTGCCTCAAATTCCAAAGGTTTGACTCAACGGAGGATTCTGCCTCGACTTTCACCACTACACCAGATCTGAAATCTAGGGGCAATTGTACGAGCAAGGAGGCCAATTTCTATGACACTAAGTCTAAAACAACTCGCAATGGTCACTCTAGCTTAGATCTGGAAGCCTCTCTTCTTCGCGCTAAAGATACGGAGGAGTGGAGACCCCCTTAAATCACATTGAAGCTCATTTCCCTCTTATTTTGAGGATCGCTAGATTTGTTTGCCATGATTTTCTTTTAGAGTAGTAGATGATTCTGGAGGCGTTTGTTAAACCCTAGATGTTTTTGGCTTTGCGTTATCGTGTTTTTTGGGCTGGTGTGTATTGTATCGGGTTCCTACCCGCTTTCCACTTTTGGGCTTGGGCCTGATTTTATTCAGTTTCAAAAAAAAGGAATATAAAACATAGACGAGGAATAGTTAGTGTAATATTTAGACATACCTCGTTTCTACAAAAAGGTTCTATGCAGCTGTTTCAAAATAAAGTGCCTCCTTCAGCAAAAATGTAACAACCATGTATTTTGTGATTTATTTTAATTGTTTATTTTGATTATTTTATTTGAACTCTTGATTTAAAAACTTTATTATATTTATTAAAATGGATAAATCTTGTTATTTTAAATATAAATGTTGTTTTTTATGAGAACTATAATTTCTAACCTGAATAAATAGAATATTTCCAGAAAAGTGGATTTTGGTCAATCTCGTCAAACTTTGACTTTTAAATTTAAAATTTAAATATTTGAATTTTTAAATTTTATTTTTTATTATGAAAATATATTAAATTTCAAGAATACTGCTTTTCGTTTCGTTGAAATCCGATTTATATTGTGAAAGTTATGCTTTTTACAATTTTGTATGTAAATTAATTTATTTAATAAAATTATCTATTTTAATTTATATAAATAATATTTTTATTTGTCAAATAATGTTCTAATATATGTTATATGACATGTTAGATATATATTTTATTTTAAAATATTTTTAAAGTGATAATAGAATTTTTCCAAAATTTACTGCAATTATTTCCTATTTTTAAAGGCTATTTCCTAATTTTCTGCTATTTTTTTCATTAAAATTATATTTAATTAAAATTTATTTATTTATTTTTGTGATGCATTTTTATTTTATTTTCTTATCTTTATTTATATATATTTTTCAAGTACATAAAAAAATTCTAGAATTTGTTGCATTTATTTTCAAATTTTTAAGACTAGTTTGCAATTTTTGCCATTTTTCTTAATTTAATTATATATAATTAATATTTATTTATATATTTTTGTTTATTTACTAAATTTTCGTGTTTTTATCTGAATTTATATGCATTTTCATGTTATTTAAAATTGCAAATGAATTTTTGGTAATTTGAAGAGTTTTGTGACTTTTGATTTGCTTAAGACTTTTTATATTCTTGTCTTTTCATTTAAACCAACACCTTTTTATTATTTGCTGCCTTAACTCCTCATTACCTTCAGCTGACCACTTCTCCCTCTCATTTTCACGTGAATTTTTCTTCTCAACCGATCAAAAAAGTTCGGCCTCTTTTTGTGAAAAAGTTTGGTAAAATCTCTTTTCTTTTTCCTTGTTTTATACTTGAATTATTGATTTGCAATTGCTTTCTTCACCATCTTTAGGTTCGGCCTGCCACTCCAGCCACCTTGGCCGCCTCCACCACCACCTGAACCCTTCATAACCGCCTCCTCTCCAGCCCAAGCCCATGTCGTGCACCCATGTGACCAGATCTACCAAGGAATCTACACAAACTTCACATATATATGCATAGCCGAGCACTATATTGCTTCCACCACTTCAAACTCCTCTTTGGCCGGCCATACACGAACCACCAACAGCTTTTCCTGACCTGACACACACTGCCATGTCATCCCTACCCCACCTGAAGATCTAGACATGCGTAGGTTAGCCTTGGCCGTGACCTTTTGTGGCTTGAATCCATGAGGTGTTGCCTTTGTATTGTTGTTTCATGCACACAACTCTCTACTCCATCATCTCTTACATGTTTGGCCGACCACTCATGAACCTAAACCAAATCAAAACCATGCCTTGGCCATGTATATTCAGATCTATAGTTGAGGCATAGGTGGTAGAAAGCAAGTGCAAAGCTTTGGTTTTTTTTTTATGCATTTATTCCTAACAATGTTTTATTTTATTTGTGTTGAAAACTTATGTTATATATACTTGTTTTTTTTGAATGTATTCAAGGCGATTAACTTTGGCTCTCCACTCTCAAATCCTATTCATGTTTTCATGCCTTCAAAGATTCTTTGTAGTGTGTTTTGGTTGTCAACTCCAGCTTATACCAGTGAGTTATTCTCACCAGACAATGTGTACCTATATAACTAGTAAATTGATCGCTCGTGAATCTATATAATGCATAACCATATTATATCGGCTATGCAATGATTATATGACGTTCACTCATGCTTAAACACCTGTTATATCATATGTTACTATTATATTATGTTGTTCTGCTATTTATATCAGTTTATCACACTGCAAGTTCCCTTTAGATTAGAATCACTATGGGTTGAAATGATACACACCCGAACGGACTTTAAAATAGGGGAAAATCATTATGAGCTGAAATGATAGGCCTGAACGATTTTCAAATTATTTCATTTACTTGGGACTGCGGGTTTGAAATGATAAAACCCGGGTTTTCTTTATAAATTACGAGTTGAAATGATATATTACCCGTATCACTTTACCTAGGCTAGAAAATGAAATACAGACCCGTGTTTGAAATATATTTTTCTAAAATTTTTAAATTTTTTTATAAATGTAAATATTATAACATATTAATTTAAACATAATAAAAAATGATTTTTGTGAAGTATTTTGATTTTTTTGAGAATTTATAAGTGAAATAAATTAACGATAAAGTGGAAATTTGAAATATAGGTTATTTTGGAAATTTTGATTTAATTATAATTGGAATTTAAATTAAATATGAAATATGATAAATTTATGGTAATATGGATTAATATGAAGTTTAAATTGATTTTATAATATATTAATGATTTTTTGAATAAAGTTAAAACGTGAAATGAATGAATATTTAAGTTGAAACTTGGAAATATAACTTAAATTGGAATTTATGAATTTTGTTAAAAGTGAATTTTTGAGGTATGTAAATAAAATGAAAATAAGTTATATTTGAAAATTCAAACTTAAGTGTTAAGTTAAAATTTAATTTAATGAATTTAAAATTGAATGTTGGAATTTAATAAGTGAATTATTATTAAATATTGATTTTTGAATAGAAATTTAACTTTATAAGTCATGAATATAAGGGTATTTGAATGATTGTTTTAAAAGTGACAGTATGTGATTTTATAAGTTAAGAATGATTTAAATAAAAATATAATTGGTTGTGAAATTATACTGAATATTTGAAGTTAATTAACTGCATTTTTGAAATGCTATTATTTCTAATGTGAATGATATTAAAGCATTTGTAAATGCTGTAGTTAATATAAATGAACTAAAGGGCTAAATTGAACTAAAGGTTATTATAGCACTTCTAAATGCTGTAAATGCTATAAATGAACTAAAGGGCTAAATTGATATTACAACATTTGTAAATGTTGTAGTTAATATAAATGAACTAAAGGACTAAATTGAATTAAAGGCTATTATAGCACTTTGTAAGTGTTATAATTGTTGAATTTAACTAAGGTTTTATTTGAATTAATGTAACGTTATTACAGCATTTTTGAATGCTATTTTTCGTTAAATTGAAGTGTTTTAAAAGTAACTTTCCGTAGCATTTTTCTAAATGCTGCGAAAGTTGAATTTTCATTGTTTTAATAAATTTAAGTGAATAAATTAATTTTGAAAGATTAAAATTTTGAAAATTTTATAATTTATTTATGAAATATAATAACTTCATTTTTATAATTTAAAATGAAGTAATTCGTTTTGGAATATAAACCATTTTGAAATGTGTGTTGAAATGGTATTTTAAATAAATGAATGTGGTTTGGAAGATACAATATTTAGATATTTTGTAATGGATTTGAATGATATTGAATTTTTAAATGATATTTGATTTCGAAGTATAAAATACCATTTTGAAATTTTAGCCACGTGATGTATTTAATTTATAGTTTAACTGATCCTTAAAGGATGGGCGATCCCAAGCATCCTTTAAGTTATTATTGATCCTTAAAGGATGGGCGATCCCAAGCATCCTTTAAGTTATTATTGATCCTTAAAGGATGGGCGATCCCAAGCATCCTTTAAGTTATTGTGCATTACTTCTACAGTTCACTTGAGTTGGTTTGCATTATATAAGTATATATTTCCTAACTCAAGTGTTTATGTTTTACTTTACGCTAGGGTCAGCCTGAGTATTCACAGCTTTGGATTCTCTTTCTGGGGCTGGTCTTTGTTGGAGTTTCTACTTATCTACATTTATATCTATTTTTATTTCAGTTGTTCTAGTTTATCTCATGCATTAGTGAACTTCTACGTATTTGAGATTTCTATGGTATATGGTTTTCCAGAATGATTTTATGTATTATGTTTTGAGACTCTGTTATGGTAGCTTCATGAACTACTATGTTATTTTTATATTCTGCTGGGAGTTATTCTGATTGTTCTGTATCTGTGATTGTATTTCATTTGCTCCAAATTTATTTACAATGCGGTATTTCGAGCAATTCAAGTCCGACATGTGTGGATGCGAATGGCCGAAAATACCGAGTTGTTACAGTTAGTATCAGAGCTTTGGTTTTAGGCAAACCTTAGCCTGTGGAGCAAAAACTCATTAGAGATAAGGTAGAAATATCCTAGAATGAGTGAAATCAATCTCATAATCCTTTCTTTGTGAGAGAACGTATTTTCGAAGTATAAAATGATTTCCAAATGATTTTAAAAGATATTCAAAGATTATTTTTGTATAAAAATTTTCTTACTTTGAAATCAAGATTTTCTAAACTTCATCTCTTCGGTATCCACCTTGTTAGAAATCCCTTGGTTAGGATTCTTATCGACTAGGATTCCTTGAACATTGGAACGCTCCCAGTTGTTCTAAAGTCCAGTTTTGTCTTCCCTATTTTGTCCTTTTGATTGTGGAGCATTCCATAACTCCACTCGGAATGACCTTTATATAGATCGGTGATTCCAAAAATCTTTGAATGATCCGTAAAGAGGTGAAACTCCTTTACAAATTAGCATTGATTCACTGGAGGTTTCTGTATCCATGGTTTACAGTGCCATCTATCTCTCGCTCTGCCTATATTCTATCTCTGACGATCGAATGTCGATTGACGTAGATTTCAGAATTGATTATAATCCTGAAGTCTCGGTTGACCGGTTAAGGTCGCCCACGATTTATATAGGCATATCCGTCTTCTATTTGATAATTAAATTATCTTATCTTCGTTCGAGCTTATCTTCGAATTAGAATTATATTTGATTAGAGTTCCTCTAAATTTGAATTATGTTTGTTTGAAATCCATCCTTGAAAAAAAATCCCTTGAAATTTGCGTATTGAAATTGTGCATACATCGAAATTATTATTTTAATAAGGATGACCCTATTTTGTATATATAAGTGAAATGTTTTCAATAAGGATTTTTATATCTTTTGAAAAAGGAAATTTGAAACTTTGAAATGATTTGAAATTTTAAAAATTTTATAAGAATTTGACTTATATAAAAATGATTTATAACTGAAGGGTTTTAAATTTGAATTTTGAGGAATCGAATTTCGGTGTTTTGAAATCGGTTTTAAGATTTCGGAAATATATAATAATAATATGATTTAAAGATATTTTTTGAATAGAAATGTTTCAAATATATTCGAATGAATTCCAATGATTTCGAAGAGATTTCAAAGAAGTTTCAGGAAAATAAAAGTCCAGAACCCACTTATGTCGCTGGAAAAAAATTTCGGTGATCAATGCATGCATCATCGACATTGATTTTCGAGTTTCTGAGTGGGGGAGAGGCCACTCTAGTAGCTTTGCTATGCGAGTGATTTTGTAAAACCAAATTCTGGTTTCAGATTTTGATGTATGGTTTGATATTCGAAAGATATATGTGTGTATATATATATATATATGAAATGATTTAAAGTAAGCTAGTGTTCAGTCCTCGAGATTCAGATTGTTTTGGTATAACCCTATCTTTTGGAATTGGTTTACTGATTTGTTGGTGATTTCCAACTCTTGGATTTAAAATATGATTTCTTTGACTATTTTGAAGGTTCGGGCACTTCCAAATCAAGGTTAACTTTTCAAAGCTAAGAAATTTTGAAAGGTATAGGGTATTTGACAAAGAATATAAGTTTAGTTTGGTTTGAATTGAATTAAAGTTGGAAATTTTTGATTTGGGTTTAAATTGAATAAATTTGTGAAATGTAAAGAATTAAAGGAGTATTTTAGGATTTCAAATGTATGATTTCGAAAGGTTATGATTTTCAAAGTGTAATGATTTCAAGTATTTTGGTTTCGAAAGATTTATGACTTTGGAAGTATTATGGTTTTTGAAAGTGAATATATGTTTGAAATGGAAATGAATTTGTTTGACCTAAATTTTTGTTGATTTGGAAATTTGGATTATTTTCTAAATCTATTGTTTTCAGAAACTTTGAAACTGAATATGTGTAATTAGGAAGAAATGATTTGGCGAAATCATATATGATTTCGAAACTGAATTGATATTGAATGGGTTTGAAATTGAGAACCTTGTTTATTTAATTACTTTAATTTAGGAGTCATCGAACTTATATAAAATTGAATTGTATAAGTATGAAGTGATTTGAAACTGTTTATTTGAAAGGGTGCTCAATTTGTAAATTGAAATCTTATATAATCGAAGTCTATATAAGTGTGATTTGATATACTATTGATTTTGGGAAGTATTTGATTTGGAAATGAAATCTTATATATAATGGATTTTATATAAGTATGATATTTGAAAGTGATTTTGAAAGGTACTATATGATACATATTTTCGAAGTAAAGATATGGAAAGTGCCTTCTATTTGATAGCCGCTTTGTGGTCACACTGTGAATTCATTCTATCGATATTATTCTCTCTCTGATTTGGGTTTTCCGGATATGATATTCGAGTGTCCATCGAATTCCACGGCGATCTCCGTGGTCTTACGAGCGCGACTGCATAGCGTAATTCACAGGGGCTGCGAGAGCCTACTTGTACGGATGTTTCCAGGAGGATCCAGGCATAACCATTGTGTATCTGTGATCTATTGGGTCGCTTGGTAGCGTAATCCATAGGGTCTGCGAGAGCCTAAGGGTACAAATGATGCCTGGGGGATCCAGGCGTAACCATTGTGTATCTGCGATGCTACCAGTCTTCATGGCGTAATCGCAGGGATGCGGTAGTCGGCCTATGGGTACAGATGTTTCCTGGAGGATCCAAGCATAACCATTCTGTATCCGCGATCCATGATCGACATGTTTCGGTTTGGTTGTTTTGTTTGGATTGTACTTTCCATATCTGTTTTTAAAAGTTTTTCTAGTATTTTCACTGGGTGTTGAGATAAGTCTACTAAGTACCTGGAGAATTCTAGCTTTGCGCCTGATCAACGCATGGCCAGATTCTGCAGGAACGAAAGCAAACTTGTTAAGACATCGAGTTATAAAATTATTTTGGTAAAGTATTATATAAAGGATATTTTAATCATGATTTAAATTGTTTTAAATATTGTTTACTTCGAACTATTAAAATTGAATCAAATGACTATTCATCATATTATAAAATGTTTAAAATGTTAGATATAAAATTTTAAATTGAAAGGTAGATGGTTTTAAAATAATAGTTCATCCTTGTCTTTCAATTTATTTCCCCTTCTAGCTATTCCTACCTTCTTCTTACTTTTCGAGGGTCCTTTTCACATTTGTGGAAAGAGTTAGTTCTTTGGCTTATCGACTGGATTTGCCCAAGAAGCATTCTGGAGTGCATGATGTATTCCATGTCTCACATCTCCTTTAGTACCTTCTTGACCCTTCTCCTTTTGGTTCAACCTGCTGCTTTTGATAGTTGGATATTTAGCCTAATCTGACCGTCAAGAGGAAGCCACTTCGTATTGTCGACAGAGGTATGTAGCAGCTAAGAAGGAGATTTGTTAATCTGGTCAATGTACTGTGAAGTACAGATGATTGGGACTGTACCTGGAAAACGGAGGAGAGCATTCGTGCTTCGAATCCGGAATTATTTTTTTCAGATACTATTTGTTGTCTATCTTGCTTTTTCTTATTTTCCTTGTTCGTTCTTTTCGAGGACGAAAAGATTTGAGTGGGGAAGAGTGTAACAACCCTATATTTTGTGATTTATTTTAATTGTTTATTTTGATTATTTTATTGGAACTATTGATTTAAAAACATTATTATATTTATTAAAATGGATAAATCTTGTTATTTTAAATATAAATATTTATTTTTATGAGAATTATAATTTCTAACCTGAATAAATAGAATATTTCCAGAAAAGTGGATTTTGGTCAATCTCGTCAAACTTTGACTTTAAACTTAAAATTTAAATTTTTGAATTTTTGAATTTTATAATTTATTATGAAAATATATTAAATTTCAAGAATACTGCTTTTCGTTTCGTTAAAATCTGATTTATATTATGAAAGTTATGCTTTTTTACAATATTATATGTAAATTAATTTATTTAATAAAATTATCTATATTAATTTATATAAATAATATTTCTATTTTTCAAATCATGTTCTAATATGTGTTATATGACATGTTAGATATATATTTTATTTTAAAATATTTTTAAAGTGATAATAGATTTTTTCCAAAATTTACTGCAATTATTTCCTATTTTTAAAGGTTATTTCCTAATTTTATGTTATTTTCTTTATTAAAATTATATTTAATTAAAATTTATTTATTTATTTTTGTGAATGCATTTTTATTTTATGTTCTTATCTTTATTTATAAATATTTTTCAAGTACATAAAAAATTTCTAAAATTTGTTGCATTTATTTTCAAATTTGAAAGACTAGTTTGCAATTTTTTCCATTTTTCTTAATTTAATTATATATAATTAATATTTATATATTTAATTATATATAATTAATATTTATATATTTATTTATTTTTGTTTATTTACTAAATTTTCGTATTTTTATCTGAATTTATATGCATTTTCATGTTATTTAAAATTGCAAAAGAATTTTTGGTAATTTGAAGAGTTTTGTGTCTTTTGATTTGCTTAAGGCTTTTTATATTCTTGTCTTTTCATTTAAACCAAAACCTTTTCATTATTTGCTACCTTAACTCCTCACTACCTTCAGCCGACCACTTCTCCCTCTTATTTTCACATGAATTTTTCATCTCAACCCATCAAAAAAGTTCGCCCTCTTTTTGTGAAAAAGTTTGGTAAAATCTCTTTTCTTTTTCCTTGTTTTATACTTGAATTATTGATTTGCACTTTCTTTATTCACCATCTTTGGGTTTGGCCTGCTACTCCAGCCACCTTGGCCGCCTCCATCACCACCTGAACCCGTCATCACCACCTCCTCTCCAGTCCAAGCCCATGTCGCGCACCCATGTGACCGGATTTACCAAGGAATCTACACAAACTTCACATATATATGCATAGCCGAGCACTATATTGCTTCCACCACTTCAAACTCCTCTTTGGCCGGCCATACACCACCAGCAGCAGCTTTTCCTGACCTGACACACATTGCCATGTCATCCCTACCCCAGCTGAAGATCTGGACGTGCCTAGGTTAGCCTTGGCCGTGTCCTTTTGAGGCTTGAATCCACGAGGTGTTGCCTTTGTGTTGTTGTTTCATGCACACAACTCTCTACTCCATCAACTCTTAAATGTTTGGCCGACCACTCATGAACCTAAACAAGATCAAAACCATGCCTTGGCCATGTATATTCAGATCTATAGTTGAGGCATAGGTGGTAGAAAGCAAGTGCAAAGCTTTGGTTTTTTTTTTATGCATTTATTCCTAACATTGTTTTATTTTATTTGTGTTGAAAACTTATGTTATATATACTTGTTTTTTTTGAATGTATTCAAGGCGATTAACTTTGGCTCTCCACTCTCAAATCCTATTCATGTTGTTGTGCCTTCGAAGATTCTTTGTTGTGTGTTTTGGTTGTCAACTCCAGCTTATACCAGTGAGTTATTCTCACTAGACAATGTGTACCTATATAACTAGTAAATTGACCGCTCGTGAATCTGTATAATGCATAACCATATTATATCTGCTATGTTATGATTATATGATGTTCACCCATGCTTAAACACCCGTTATATCATATGTTACCGTTATATTATGCTGTTATGTTATTTATATCAGTTTATCACACTGCAAGTTCCCTTTATATTAGAATCACTATGGGTTGAAATGATACATACCCGAACGGACTTTAGTATAAGGGAAAATCGTTATGGCCTGAAATGATAGGCCCAAACGATTTTCAAATTATTTCATTTACTTGGGACTACGGGTCTGAAATGATAAAACCCGGGTTTTCTTTATAAATTACGGGTTGAAATGATATATTACCCGTATCACTTTACTTAGGCTAGAAAATGAAATACAGACCCATGATTAAAATATATTTTTCTAAAATTTTTGAAATATTTTAGAAATGTAAATATTATAATATTTTGATTTAAACTTAATTAAAAATGATTTTTTTAAAAGTACTTTGATTTTTATGAGAATTTATAAGTGAAATAAATTAACGATAAAGTGAAAATTTGAAATATAGGTTATTTTGGAAATTTTGATTTAATTATAATTGGAATTTAAATTAAATATGAAATATGATAAATTTATGATAATTTGGATTAACACGAAATTTAAATTGATTTTATAATACATTAATGATTTTTGAATAAAGTTAAAATGTGAAATAAATGAATATTTAAGTTGAAATTTGGAAATATAACTTAAATTGGAATTTATTAATTTTGTTAAAAGTGAATTTTTGAAGTAAGTAAATAAAATAAAAATACGTTATTTTTGAAAATTCAAACTTAAGTGTTAAGTTAAAATTTAATTTAATGAATTTAAAATTGAATGTTGGAATTTAATAAGTAAATTATTATTAAATATTGATTTTTGAATGGAAATTTAACTTTATAAATCATGAATATAAGTGTATTTGAATGATTGTTTTAAAGTGACAATATGTGATTTTATAAGTTAAGAATGATTTAAATAAAAATATAATTGTTTATGAAATTATATTGAATATTTGAAGTTAATTAACTGCATTTTTGAAAAGCTATTGTTTCTAATGTGAATGATATTACAGCATTTGTAAATGTTGTAGTCAATATAAATGAACTAAAGGGCTAAATTGAATTAAATGCTATTATAGCACTTTGTAAGTGTTATAATTGTTGAATTTAAATAAGGTTTCATTTGAATTAATGTAACCTTATTACAGCATTTTTGAATGCTGTCTTTTGTTAAATTGAAGTGTTCTAAAAGTAACTTTCCGTAGCATTTTTCTAAATGCTGCTGAAAGTTGAATTTTCATTTTTAAATTTTTTTTAAGTGAATAAATGAATTTTGAAAGATTAAAATTTTGAAAATTTAATAATTTAGTAATTTAATTATTATATATAATAACTTCATTTTTATTATTTAAAATGAAGTAATTTGTTTTGAAATATAAACTATTTTGAAATCTGTGTTGAAATGGTATTTTAAATAAATGAATGTGGTTTGGAAGATACGATATTTAGATATTTTGAAATGGATTTGAATGATATTGAATTTTTAAATGATGTTTGATTTCGAAGTATAAAGTACCATTTTGAAATTTCAACCACGGGATGTATTTAATTTATAGTTTAACTGATCCTTAAAGGATGGGCGATCCCAAGCATCCTCCAAGTTATTACTGATCCTTAAAGGATGGGCGATCTCAAGCATCCTTTAAGTTATTGTGCATTTATTCTACAGTTCACTTGAGTTGGTTTACATTATATAAGTATATATGTCCTGACTCGAGTGTTTTATATTTTACTTTACGCTCGAGCCAGCCTGATTATTCACAGCTTTGGATTCTCTTTCTAGAGCTAGTCTTTCCTGGAGTTTCTGCTTATCTACATTTATATCTATTTCTGTTTCAGCTGTTCTAGTTTATATCATGTATTAGTGAACTTCTATGTATTTGAGATTTATATTGTATATGGTTTTCCAGAATGATTTTATATATTATGTTTTGAGACTCTGTTATAGTAGCTTCATAAACTACTATGTTATTTTTATATTCCGCTGCGAGTTATTCTAATTGTTCTGTATCGTGATTCTGTGATTGTATTTCATTTGCTCCAAATTTATTTACAATGCGATATTTTGGGCAATTCAAGTCCGACATGTGTGGATGCGAATGGATGAAAATATCGAGTTGTTATAAAAAAAATCTACTATAATCAACCATACTGAATCCAACTATTTAAATGATTATGGTGATCTGCAACGTTTCTAAGACAAAAAGTATGAAAAAATGTCACTGTCTTACTGTTATTTGGCAAAAATCTCTAGTTTTTCTGGTCATTTTTAAAACCCAATATAAGTCCCCTAACGTACTTAAACTAGGTATGAACATAAAAATGTAACGTTCTTGGGGACAAAAAGTTGAATATTATGTCAA
This sequence comes from Allium cepa, assembly GCA_030765085.1. Classification (NCBI taxonomy): domain Eukaryota; kingdom Viridiplantae; phylum Streptophyta; class Magnoliopsida; order Asparagales; family Amaryllidaceae; genus Allium; species Allium cepa. The sequence continues at coordinate 774,102,994 of CM060935.1, forward strand.
TGAAATATAGACTGAGTGTATCTTTGCAATGAAGGAGTGAGTAATTTAAGTTAATTAACCTTATAGTTGGTTGGTACTGTCAAATACCCAATTGTTGAAACATATCTGACAGTTGTGGTATAAAATACTTGTGAAGGAAGACAAGGAAAGTGAAGATATGATGGTGTTCTAACCCGAAAAGGTGGAGTAAGTTAGATGAGACATACATCATATTGTTCAAGCACGACAAAGTATTTGTGAGTAATGTTTTTCCAACTACTACCGCTTACGAATTATGCAAACAAAAGCATATTTTTGGCAGTAACCGAGTAGATAAGCATGGAAAAAAAAATACTAAGCAAGAGAAGAGGAAGTTACTTGAGCACTTTGAACAACGGAGTAGAAACACTACCTCGCTTAATCTTGGCATGTAATTTGGAGAACCTGTATTATTGAAACGAGCGTAATGGCACGCGCTTCGCGCGTGAATTATTTTTGTTATAAATTGTATATTTATAAATCAGTCAAAAAAATAATTTTTTATTTCAAGTGATAGTAAGATTTGTATATTTGTAGAGAAGTATTTTGAATTTTAAAAAAAGTTTAATTTTATATCCTAATTTTAGAAACGTTTTGAATTTGTAAAGTATGTTTGATTATTAGATCCTACTATTATGGCGTTTGAATATTTATTTCTATTATTAATTACTAAAGAATGGATTTAATTTTATATTTGTTTAAATTTTTATTTCTATCATTAATTGGTAAAAAATGACTTTGGAAAAAAGTTTATTCGTAAGATCCTATTTCAAAGTGATAATAAGATAAGTACGTTTTGAATTGTTAAAAAAAATTAACCGTTAGATCCTATTTTTAAGCAATAGTAATATATAACAATATTTGTAGAGGGCGTTTTTGGTAGTTCACGTTGATACCAAAAAAGTGTGACACCAAAGGTATTACAACTATTATTAAAGATAAGCATTATCTAATAAAGGCAGAGATTAAAATTACAAATACAAAAGACTAAATAATAAATGTGTTCTTCAGAGCGAGCTTATACTTCAGAGCCAAATTCACAAAAATTGCGATGTTAATGCATTTTGAATCAAGCAAAGAAAATGAACATAAATCATAACAAATATGAAACATAATATTTGTAAAAAATACTTTGTAATTGAGATTTCAGAATCTTTTTATTGACTCATCACGAATCTGATGTCATTTATTCGCAAATCTGATTTCGAGCAATACAAAGTTTACTAACATTTTAGTAAATGTCTAATCCACTATGAAGAAATCCTCTAAAAATTAAAATTAAATTACCTTGGCTGATCCAAATTAGGGAGGACAAAATTAAAACCCATGAACCATCAGATCAACGTTCATTCAAAATTGCCCATGTATGGAAGTCTTCACATCTTAAGTCTGCCCTCACGTATAAACCCAGTATATTCATTCAAAACCTTGCATATTTAAAATTTAAACATATTCAAAACCACTATACCCATAATATAATACATGCAAAACTATATGGTATGTTGCAGATCTGTATATTCAGACTAACCATACTAAAAAGCTTAGGTTTTTTTGCATTGCATAAAATTTGTTTACACACACCTGAGGCTTTACTTTATATAAGAGACTCCATATTCAAAAGCTAATAATCATTCAAGAGCTCAACTGTATATTCATTTTTGAAGTCTTGTATTTGATTATTCAAAAATTTGTACCTTAAAAAAATATTTTTATCTCTTTATACTCTTGAAGTCATATATATCTAAACCATACATTTCAAATTCATGTGCTTATGCTAGCTTTATTGAAAGCTCCATGCCCTGTTAAAACAAAATCAAATGAAACAGAGATATTCAAAACTCATACATCTGTATATTCAAACTCTGTACATTACTTCCATATATGCTTCAAATATAGAGGCATGTACATATACACTAAATTGCATATTAAAATACTAAGGTTTACATGTATTTAGAATTTAATGCTTTCGAAACTTGCTATTATGTATATCCAAAATTAAAATGTCGAAACTCCCAAGGTCAAAGATAGTTATATATTAAAACTGTATAAGTTCAAAGTTGAAAACAAGACTATACTTTCTGAAAAACTCTGACATTTTCAAAGTCATGTATATATGAATCTTTGTTTGTTCTAAAACTAGTACTCATACTCTTAAAATTATGTTCTTATGAAAATCACATATTTAAAGGTTTATATATGCTCAAAGATTATGAATATAATCCTGTTATGCGTACAACTCAAATCAAATCCTTTAGGAAATTTTTTGCTTTCGAAATCCTTTTCCTTTGAAGTCGACAGATTCAAAAAAATTCACATTTCAAAACCAATAAACAAGCTACAAATCCTTAATATACAATGATTTTACAAATTGGCTTTGTAATCATTTTTCCAAATATTAAGTTTGTGAAAATCAATTTTAAAAGTTTGTAGAATTTTAAAGCTAAAAAATTAATTAATTCTAGGTTTAAGTCCTATACCTGAAATGGCTTATTTTGGGAAAGATGGTTGATACTTGCAAAGGAATGATGGAAGTTGGTCTAGAGTGCCATTGATTAGAGGCTTTGACAGATCATTCCTTAAGAAAAAAGTAGTTTCTTCATATTCCAAATTGCTTTCATCACTATTGTGGCATCAACTTCCTTTCGTCGATTTTAGCCGAGGGAATCAGCCGACTACTTCGGAAGGAACCCATCAACTACTTTGGAAGGAATTAATCAATGTGGCATCATAACCTTAATAGTTACAGCACTAGGTTTCAACGCTTACATCACCCAAGCTTTAAACACTAATAGCATCGTTCTTCTGACATTGACGACACCACCTTCTTCGCCCGAGGCCTATAAATCAAACAATCGCAGAAGCTTTACCTTTCGACATTGTCAAAAGCCCCCAAAATTGGACAGCTGTAGAAGCCTTCCCTTTCGTCGTCTTTAGAAGCCAATAAATCAAACTATTGCCGAAGCTTTACCTTCCGACATCATCAGAAGTCACCAAATTGAATTACTACGGAAGCAATTTCATCATTGCGGAACCCCATTCAACCATTGCAGGCTGCACATTTCTTGGTTATGACTTTGATCATTTTAGGACGCACAGTTCTTGTCCGTGACCTTTGTATGTTTGTACAGCATGGGACCGGATTCTAACATCGTTATTTATGATTTTGCAATCCATTCCTCCTGTTGTTAGAATGTTGTTGTTCCATGCCAAAGCTCATACTCGAGATCGGTGTACTCCTCTTAGAGTTCTTAGCAAGCTCTTATTGGTTGAGTCCCACAACTGAACTTGCGAATTATTCAAACCGACAGTAATATGTTGGGCATCAGAAGCCCAACTAACACTAGTAATTGGACCTAGATCTTCGTCAATGGTAGCAAGTTCGGATGCAGAACCTTCTGAAGCATTCCACAGATAAACCGTGTTTCCAAGAGCAATTGACAATACATTATTGTTTCCTCAATCAAGAAGGTTCAGATAGCAGTCATCCATTATGTCTGGTGCATCTGTGTCCTTTCTGCAGTTTGAGAAATGTATCGCCCTGGCTTAGCAGATTTTACAAGATGAGAAGACACAAAAGATGACTCGGAAAGGAAACCATCGTTGGCTGAAACAGGAAAAGGCTTGTGCTGAAGAGACAGAACTTGAGTTCTGTTGTTAAGGCAAGCCTCCGCCAGCAGTTTTCTATAAGCCTCTTTAGAAGGAGATGCAACAACTGTGTTTTCTTTCTCTTTCTTTGGTTCCGTTAAATGTACTGATCAAAATCCATGCCCATTGAAGATCTGTCCAGTATGAATTATCTCCACCACAGGCTTGAAGATCTATCCGATATGAATCTAAACTTCAAAGCATTGTTATTCATGATTTGAAAGCCTTATATATTAGACCAAGTATAATCGCTTTGTTTATTTATTTATTTACAGATATAAGCAAACCGATTATAGATGCTGAAATTGCAAAAAAACTCAATAGATTTCACCAGGTGGATGTACCTGGTTCTAAAGAACCACAATTATGGAATGGCACAACTAAGTTTCTTGAAAAAGATCAATGATTTATCAATTCTACACTACATTCCTAATATTTCTATGCAAAAATACGCATGTGATTGTGTTAGTAACCTTGTATATTCTAACAGAATTTGATTGCAACTTCTGTATTAAACTTCGAGGACAAAAAGAAACAAGCTATATATCAAAAAGTATCCTTTGAAGAAGTTCACAAACAAGTAAATGCAGTTAAGGTATAATTTTAATTGATTTCAACATGACTTCACTGGCATTTCTTGAACTATTAAATAGCTAAAATGCAGGTCTTAACCGTTAGATCTTCTGATATATGGATTAAGATATATGAATGAGCAACTGAGTTGTAACAACCCGCATATTTAACGATTTTATATTTAAATATTTTATTTAAATATAGCGTCGTTTGTCGGATTTAGGTCCGAACTGCTACTTTTTGCAAACGGCCGAATTAGGACTCGAAACCACCTCCATTGAGTCCAAAATGGCGTTTGCGATTTTTTAAGTATAAACTTTGATATGTTTGAAGTAAGTCAAATTTTACTACTTTTTCTATTGGGTTTTGGGTTTGGGTTCAGCCCACTTGCTAGCTTAATACCCTAACTCAGCCTCATCTCCTCTCCACTCACTCATTTCATTTCATAAAACTCAAGCACAACTGAAAAATGGGGGAAGAGAATGGGAAATAGAAATTCCAAGCCCTAGTTTACTTTGCAAACTTGAATTCTTGCTCCAAAATCAAAGTGAAGCTATTGGTAAGCCTCCTCTTCATCTTCTCCAACTCTTTTCCTCTTCAATTTCAGAAAGTTCCCTAAAACCTAACTTAGGAAATACTTGTTTTGGTCTTAGATTGAAGCTTGTAGAGTTAAAGTGGAGAGTGGTTGATCTTTTCTTTGCATTTGAGCTTCTCATCCTTGTTTTGAGTTAAAAGGTGAGATTTTTATCTCACATCTATGTTTACAACTATGTTGGATTGTTAGGAATGAGTTCCTAACATGTTTACATGTTCGTTTGCTTTCGATTTGGTTTGATTCGGCGAATTTGCCAATTTAATGTATTTGAAGCCCTTATATGATTGATGTTTATGTTGTTCGGAGTGTTTGGGTGAGTCGTTAAGGTTGGACAGTCGTTGAAGTAAGCCCGTAATCATCGCTCATCCGATCGCTTTCGATTTGTTTTGGCCATCTATGGCTAGGTTCAGGAAATGCCTGAACAACAAGATTTAGACGTCTGAATCCTCATTTTCAGACGTCTGAATATTATACTGGAAAATTTTATTCCTCAATATTCAGACGTCTGAATCAAAGTTTCAGACGTCTGAATTGGCTCAATTTCAAACAGAAAGGAAATAGTCTAAAAAACGCCTATTTCAGACGTCTGAAACATTTGGTTCAGACGTCTGAATTACGTTTTGGAAAACTTCTAATTTTCCAGATTCAGACGTCTGAACCACCTATTTAAGACGTTTGAATCTGCTGTCTTTTGCCAATTTGCCTATTTTGCTTGGTTTTCCAAATTTAATCGACGCGTGTTGATTCCAATTAGCTATTTATGCATATTTGACTTTGATGATTCCTTTTTGATTTCATACAAGGGTTTTTCTAAAATGATCTCTTCAAATGTTATTAAAGATCGTTCTCTAATTTATAATTTCTATTAAAACGCACACACAATTTTGCACTTCGAGTGAAGTGGAAAGGAGATTAAATGGTTAGGTAAAACACGGACCATGAATCCGCGCGTTTATTTTTCGATTAATCCCCGACCTATTCGATTGACTGTTTTGACCTTTTGGTCTGGTTTACCAATGAGATGAGGTAAGCTTTGTACTGCTTTGAGTGTGAAATTAACTAACGAATAGTAAACCGTTTAGTGCGAACGGGTGGTTATGGGACTCGCGTTACCACTTTTTGGATTCCTTTTCGAGAGTTGTGACACATTCTGCCAGTTAGTGGTGTCCAGTACTAGGCCTCCGGACCTTCACCACTACGGTTTGTTGCCTTTGGGAAAGTGTCTTCGGACTGTCTCCTTCAGCTTTGTTGCCTTCGGGGATGTTGCCTTCGGAATTGTACCTTCGGGTTTGTGCCTTTGGGTTTGTTGCCCTATTGTATCGCTTTTGGAGTTGGTCATTCGTCACCGCTCGAGTGATATTGGGTTTGGAGTCTTCGGGCTCATGGATCCTTGTTTATACGGTACTGAGCACGTGCAATTTTCTGATGTTTCATTGATATGTATATTCCCTAGGTATCGCCCTTCGGTGTTGGTCTTTTCGAGCCGCACGATATATAGTGGTGACCTTGCGGACCTTGTATTACCTTCATTAGTATTTGTTATTATCTTTTTGGCTTGTTTTAGGATATTCATATCCTTTTTTTTTTGCCAAAGCCAGCGGGGTTGACTGGCCCTCTACCAGTTTTATTGCAACCACAACAAAAAGATTCAAAACAAGCTTTGAATCAAAGAGAAATAGGGAAACATAGTAGAAAAAGAAAACAAAAAACAACTGTTCAATGAGCCCAATTGCTAATCATGATTCCAGGGAAAAGGAAAGCTCTCCTTCTCATTTGCATGTAAATCTTTTCCCTCACTTCAGACCAAAGAGTGTTAATACTCTTTCTCTTATTATCAAACACAATTGTATTTCTCTCATTCCATATCACATCCATACAAATATTAATGCAAATAACCAATTCTTTGTTATTATGTTGCCAATGATATGAGGCTTGTCTTGTTATGATTCATCTTTTGTTAGATGATTGTTGTATCTCTTTTAGAGATATTTGTTATACGTTATGACCTTGCAGGTTTATTGTTGTTCAGTTTATCTAACTGATTTGTTTAGATAGACTGACCTGTGTATTTTATACTCGGGTCAGACCGAGATGTTTCAGGTTAGGTGCTTTTGGACTTAGCCTATTTAGCTTCCGCATGGACTACTCCGCTAGCTTCTTTTTGTTATGGCTTTTTGCGTGGTCCCATTTTGTTGTAACTCTGATATACATGTGTTCTTTTGACTCGTCTGTATATTGTGGTTTGCTATACCACTTGACATGTTTCAGTTGTATACTCTGTTATGTATCTGTATATGTGTATATGATGATCTACTATTCTGTGATGTATATTACATTTGAGTTGTTATATTCTGTTCTGATAGATCCTCCAGCCACCTATGGTTTTGTTTTAAGTATTCATTGGATATGTCGATCTGCATGGTATGACAACTGTCGATGTATTCAATAGATAGTTAAAGCAAGGCTATAGATGGTCGCTCCTAACCAGCCTTATTCTCCGCGTTAGCTGACGGCATACCTCGTAGTGTCCTTGGTTAGCGTGGGTATAGAGGTGGGGCGTCACATGAGTATTTATCTTATTGTAAATAGAGCCAGTAGAGTTGCATAGAGAAGAAAAATACTTCAAATTTTAACTTTTATATTAAAAATTTATACAGGATCTAGCCGATCGCCTGAATTCCCCTGTTGTGTTTGCTCATAATGATTTACTCATTGGAAATATAATGAGAAATGATACTTATCAGTAAACACATATATATATATATATATATATATATATATGTATGTATATATGTTCTTAGTATGACCATACCCATAGTATAACCATAAATATACATGTGTATAGAAGCTCTACTTCATCGACTTCGAGTATGAATCATACAACTACAGAGGTTATGACATTGCAAACATTTCAATGAATATGTAGGTTTTGATTGCAATTATGGTTCGTATGTTCTTCCTCTACATTTAAAATTTTCATTTATTTATCAAACCGGTGGAACACTGCAAATTGCTTATATTAGTTCAATAACTATGCTTATTACCACATTTTGTACAGGTATCCTAGTAAGGCTTCACAGTATCACTTTCTCCGAAATTACTTGCAGCCAAACAACATAGAAGAGGTGTGTAAATATTTAATTGATGAAGGAGATCTATTAATTGGTAGCACCAAGTAAAAGTTACAACTCCCGATTTCATTTTAACAAGTGCAGAAAATTTCAGCATATTAACAAAAATTAAAAGGAAAAAGAAATTTTGACCTGAGATCTAAAAATTGAAAAGATACCCGACAACAGCGGTGCTGGAACGAGGTGGAGGCAAAGGAGACGATAACCCTAGAACGAATATCGAGGCAGAGGCGGGTAATCTTAGAATAGTAACGAGGCAAAGGTGGAAGCTAGAGGCGGAGGTGGCGATAATAGAGGGGGTGAAAACCCTATATTTAAATATTTGATTTACAGAACGATACTGGAAAATGATATTGGAAGTGTAAGAAATGATTTTAGAAGCGTGAGAAATGAGATGAGTACCAATAATAAACAAAAATGACATTCCTATCTGTATTGCTGTGAATTATTTACCAAACAACCAGATTTAGCAACAGTTATGATCGTGATAAATGATCGTAACGAACATAACCGTTAGAAATTTATAACGTTTATTATCGTTACAAATTGAAAACGGAAAAGTGTTAAAAAACAAGCTGTTTGGTGTTTTGTAAAACACAACCATCTTAGTGCCTTAAGCACTACAAAAGGCATATGGATCCTTAGGCTGTGTTTGTTTTTATTCAAAAGTTCTGAACCAAACTTCTGATTTATAAATCAAACTTTCTATATTGTTTGTTTTTGTGCGTGCTTTAAATAAAACCATTTATCTGGACAAAATTATTTAAATCATTTTTTCTTCTTATATTTTGTTTTGAATGTTGAATACTGTTTTTGTTCTGAATGCTAAATGCAAACAAACAACTAAGTGATTAATCAGAATTTAGTATTCATCAATCAACATTCGGATTTTAGAGTTCAATAACCAGAATTCATAATTCAGCATTTTAAGCAAAGAACGTTAGTCGGGACTATTTTCTGACCCGTTCAATTGAGTTTCCCATGTAAAAAATTGGAAGGTGCATTTGTGGTTCTTTTATGGTTTTCTGTGAGTTAATCGAAAGTTTTCCCCGGTTTAACCTCGGTTTTTCCAGTTTGATGGGCAAGCATAGTTTAGTTTTGGGATGTCCGGTCTGATTTCAACAACTATGGAAGAAATGAATATCCATTAAAAATTGTATATTTTATTAATAAGTGAACTGATTATAAGCATAGAACATGATTTGAGATAACTAAAAGGTTAATCTATCTAATGTAAACCCTACATAATTGGAAATTCCCAAAATAATAAGAAATATTATCGAACATGGAGATGATCCGGATTTAGAAAAGAAACATGTTAGAAGGATTTAGGAAATGTTATGCAGGAAAAAAATATTCGTGTGGTGTGAGATTTTAGATATTTATACATACATCAAATTTCATCTTACAATTTTCATTTTTATGGGTTAAGCGTACCATGTAATAAAATTTTATTGTAACATTATAAGTATATTGTAGTTATCGATACATTATACCTTATGCAAAGAAAGATGTCTGGCTAGCTATTTCCCTAAGCAAAGTTTTTTTTTAAAATTATAAAAATTAAAATAAAAAACCAGCTGTACCAATCACAATGTAAATTGATTTATTCTCACATTTTGAAAAATAAATACATAATTAAGCATCTCACAATAGATCCAAAATGGTTCTAAGGACAAAAAGTAATGACATAACCAGAAGCCCCAGCACAAGTAAAAGTACTAGAGGCATCATCGTAGGCATAACTATAAGCCTGGGGACAAGCAGACTTAAAGAGTTTGGCATATTTAGAAGGCTTGCAAGTGGCTGGGCTTCCATACGCGTTTTTGCAACAGTACTCGTCCGTGTTGAAGGCAAGACATGCGCTCTTGCAGCCAACCACTTGTCCCTTTGCATCCTTCAGCTGCAGTTCCGTAGGGCATTTCTTATTAACGTCAGCCGAACAGGTAGTCGAGGGACAGTGGCCTGAACCGCCCTGTGGGATCATGGATACAGGAACATTAAAACCGTCCACCAAACTGATGTCGTAGAAGTCTTTTCCTCCAGCTCCGTTTAGCGTGATTTCAATGAGCGTTGCTGGAGATGCACCTCCAGCCCCATTGCATGGTATTTTACCAGACCCGCAATCGGCCGATGAGCATGAGAACTTTCCAGAAGAATCCGCGGTGCATCCGGTTCTGGGCCAGAACCGCCCGCTCCACCCTGCTGGAGCTGTTAGGGTAACCGTGGATCCTTTGGGGAGAGCGAACCCGGTTTGTGACAAAGGCGGAGAGCTTGCACCGTTCAGCGTTCCTGGCCATACCGTGTATCCGCAATTGTTTTTGAAGGTGAAACTTGCTGACTCCACTGCATTTTTTATACACACACAATAATGATTAAATAAAACAGTTCAAATAAAAATTACAAATTAGAACTTCTGTATTTACCTTGTGAAAGAAATAAGGTCGTGGCAAACTGCAAGACAATCAAGGCTAGCACTATTTTCGCGTCCATGGTTGATAGTTCCATCTTGAGTTGGGCAAGAGTGAACTAGCCTTAATTTATAGAGTTTCAAGTGGAGGTTCAATTCCTCGGTATTAGTAAGTACTAAAGAGTAAAGATGTTTTTTTGTTGTAGGTATCTGAATCAGATAGCTCTTGCATTATCTGCTTTCTTTGTTCATGCATAGTTATCCAGCTAAACCACTTCCAGATTCATTTACTATAATATCTCACAAATTATGCATCCTATGTATCCAGTAATATTAGATAAGACTCATGGATAGCATTAACCAAATTTCTTTTTTGGTTAATATATGTTTCAGTTTTGGGATTTAAAATATATGAACGAACATATGTAGATCACATATTGATTAAAAGTTGTGGATTATCTACATATATGCTTCCCGAATGCATTAATGTTTATGTGCACGTTGTTTTTACTTCATAAAAAAAATACTTTTAAAAGCTTGAAATGCACCTGAACCATTAATTCATGTGAACTTCCGTCCTAAAGGCAGGGCTATCCATGGATATTCGAACACTACAAGAATAATATCAAATTCCGACGGTAGATAGCCGTTGACGGCCGTCGTTAGCCGTCAGCGTATCCATCGGAATAGCGTACACCTTGCCGACTCTTTTCGACGAGAATCAGCGATGAATTTCTGACGCCTTCCTACGGAATTTGGCAACGGTTTTCCAATGGCTGGCAGTGTACACGTGGCCACGAACCTTACCGATATTCTGTCGATAACCGTCGCTATCCATCGAATATTACGATTAGATAGTCATCGCTAGCCGTCCGTACGTAATCTGAACGTTCTTTTTGTGCCAACAGCCATCCGATTTTCAAACATTCCATATAAAACAATATATTTCACAGCTTCATTTCACACACATACACGCTGACACACATAAATATATATATATATATATATATATATATATATATATAAAAGCTAAAATCACATATTATATCAACAACAATATTAACAACAAATCAAGCTCAAACAATTCAACAAACAAAAAATCAAATATCCAATATCTTCACAAAATGTACCAACAATATCAAATTAATATCAAACATCCAACATCTTCACAAAATGTATCAAACATATCCAAATCAACATAAAACATTCAATCTCTCATCAACGTATATCAAACATAACAAAACACATTATACTCACCATCTCCAAGTACATATATTACAATTTCCAAATACAAACACAAAATAGCATACCCTATCAAGACTCGTTCTTGCCTTCGGAAACACCCGACGATGAAGGGATTGCCACATGCTGCTGTACTCCATCAAGCACTGGTTCGGCTATGCCATCTCCACAGCACGAAGGCGGTCTTGATCCTATAGCTGTGCAATCATGCCTCTCAGCTCTGCAATCTCTGTTTTGTCCTGAGCTTTTTGGTAAGCTTTCTGGGAGGTCCTAGCCTGCGAATACAAATAAATTGTTATAGAACTTGAGTAACTTTTATAAAAATTGTTCAACTTTTATAAGATAGTTTATTTTTACAAATTACCACTTGGTTGCCAAAGCGAAAACGTCTACATTACGACGTCGGTTCTATGATAGAGTCAAAAATTGCATCCTCCTCATCACGCGTTAACCCTTCCCGTCCCGTTTCCTGTAGCATATGCGCTCATGCTTTCTAAAATTGTTCCTACAATGCCATAGAAAATACAATTGACCATTTTTCCAACTTTAAAACATATAATAATATAGATTAAAAAGGTATTAATCATTTTATGGATTGACATTTTATATTTCAATTCAATCGTAGAATTTAACGATTTATATATTATATAGTATTTTTATTTTTATTTTTAATTTATACATTAATTGTTTCTTTAACTATAATTCAATTTAATTCTTTTATATATTTTACGGATTGACATTATGAGTATAATATTAAAATTTTAGACTATTGCATTTTACTTTGATGGTCGATCATCCTACTTCCCATTACAAACACAATACTAATAACATTTCATAAATCATTTTATTTTAAGCGAGTCAATAAAATTTCGGCAGCACTTTCTCCATATTCCATGTATCGTAAACAAATACGTGTACCAGAAAAGAAAAAGGAAATGATGTCGAAATGTTGTGAACGGTTTAAAATTAAATAATTTACAAAATGTAATTACTTTATTGTGTTTGTAACTTATCCAATACAGCAACAGATCCGTTAAATATTGTATTTGATGAATATAGATGTCCGTTCAGTGACGAAAATGAATATCTATACAACGATCATATATAATACTTATTAGATTGGGCCAAAAACTCTTCAAGAGAGATTTATAAAAAATAAAGCACTAATTACCGTATTCGACAATTTAGAAAGCACATACACTAAATCATGCACATCTACCTTAATTAACCTAAGCTAACTCTAATGCGCATATGCACTAATTAATCAACGTATATACACTTACACTAAATAAATTAATGTTTTCGACATTTAGATGATAATAACTGTAATTAGCATTCAATGGAGTATAGTAAACAATCAAACAGGGTTATAAACAACTAGAATAATAAATTAACCCTAATTTAACAAATCAAAATTAATTAGAGTTTAGAAATAAAATTTGACTGGAGATTGATGAAGGGCCTAGGTTTGTAGAATGTGGAGAATGATGAATTTGGAGATGATTGGAGAGGCGTGGGGCTGGCTAACGACGGGAAAAAAGGTGATGGAGTTAGGGATTTAGTGAATTTGGAGGGAAAATGGATAATGAATTAGGTCTCGACTTGATACTTGTATACATGCTTTTTTCAAACGGATTTCGACGGCCGCCGACGACAAATTTACGTTGGTTTTCGATGGTTTATCACGGTTACTATATTTTATTTACGTAAAGACCGTGGAGATCGTTATTCGTCGGCGGTCGTCGGAAACATCCGTCGCTATTTACTATAGTTCTAGTAGTGGAAAATTCTGAAATCCGTCCTCATCCGTATTCAAAAGCGTATACGAAGACATCTGCATTCAAAAATTATCCATTCAGTTTTGGTCAAGAAATTATAGTTTAAATCATGTGTATTTTATTATTTTTTATTAAGTTAGTTGTTTATATTATATGTACTTGATGCATATTAACTGTTCAAAATTATTTATCATCATCAAATTTGTTTATTTTTAATTTAAAATCAGTGCGATTGAAATTTTTTTAAGTTAAACTAAAATTTTCTATTTATGTTTCTTTATTTATTGGTTGTTTGCGAATATGATAATTATTCGATATCCTTCCGTGTTCGCGGATGCGAATACCGATATCTGAAAATAGTTTTGAATGTTGATATGGAAATGACACTATCAATATACGAAAGTATCCGTCGAGAGACATACCTAAAGGATATTGAACTTTCTTTTCCAATGATATAACTAACATTTTACACATTTTTATCTATACTATGAGCAAATATCAAAGTTTATATAAATTACAAAAGAGTTTATGTGCGTGAGTTTATTTTTTTTCTTTTGAAAATTCAAAAATAACGAGAACATGCATAGGTCATCAGAAAGAAGTTCAACTTTGTTTCTTTTTTATCAGTAAATGTCATCTTTTTAAAAAAAGTTGAATTTTCAATTTAACAAAATGGACTGCACGCACCAATTTTCGGTTTAGATGGACAAAACCGAGTGTAGTTACATATACATTTTAAATTTTACATTCGGAGAAAAAATATGTTATGTAAATATCTAAGTTTCAAAAATCTCATTCCATGTTTAAAGTTGTAGAGTGGAATTGTGTTTCAGGCAAGAATTTTGATTTCTAGTGTAATTCTTTGCAACAAATAAAAGTTATAAAATTAAACGATATTCCTGTTGTGTTTGTAAAGATTAAAAAAAATAGTTAAAAGAAAATATCTCCAGTTTAATGCATTATTCTAGATACCGAATTGTGAGTGGAACAGTGGTAGCTCGTGACTCTGGTTTTGATGGTACAGCCAAGTAAATCATATGAACATTGCAACCATTTTTTTTATGTTAGTCAAATTATTTCACATGCAAATTGACGTATACTGCGCCAAATTATACTAGTAAAATGCGTTAAGTCACATCTTTCAACGAAGCAACAAGTCATATGCATGTTTAATTACAATTAAATAGTACTAAACATTAAATAAAACAACAATTCCAATTCATTTTTATATTCAAGCAAACTTTTTGAACCACAATATGCATTTATGATGAATTACATCTTTGTCTGTTAGTTACTTCATCAAAAAATCCAACGAAAAGTTAACGAATACCGAGTTTACTTCAGCAAAGTACTTCAAATTTTTTTGAGCTATAGTTCTAAAATTATGCTTTGAGAATTCGGTACATGTTAGATGTGTAACCCGATGTTCTTAGGTCATGATGCTTAGTTGGCAGTTTGGTGGTTTTGAAACTTTTGGGTAATTATTCAGGGGAAATTTTTTTGAAGGCCAAATTATGTTAAAAAATTAGGCAAAATGACAAGCGCGTTATTTATTTCTTTCAAGGACAAACTCAAAGCCCAAACAAAACTTATATCATTCACCTTCCTTGTATCAATCTGTCTCATTTCATTCATCTATCTTCTTCATTTTCAATCAGTCTGTCAATTCATTCTCAAAACTTAAATTCGCACTAGCAATGACGCCTCAAATAAGAAGAAAATCATCATCTCCAACAGAACCGCAAACGTCAACGCACGATGAACAACGACAACAAATTCAATAGGAATCTCTGACTGCGAAGTCGAAAACCTAACACCGTGTGAAATTCAATAGCAGAACGAAAACCTAGCTCAAGCGAAAATTCAACAACAATCACCAAGTCAAAAAACACAAATCCTAGCTTAGAATGATCCAAAATCGCAAGCGACGAGAGTAAAATCTAGTAAGCTAAAACTACAAAGACGACCAGTTGAACAAGAAGAACAACAGAAGCTAGGACAAAAAAACAAAGAGAAGAATGAAAAACAAAAAGAAAATGAAATCCAATCAAAAAAGAAAGAAACACAAGAGAAGGTAATTGATACTATAAACTACAGCAATATAATATAATCGTATTGCAATATCATTAAAAAAGTTTGACAAAAAACTGAAAAAAAACATGCAACAACAAATTGCTTTTAAGAGACAAAATAAAGAATGGCTGCAAAAAAACCAAAGAAAAAAAATGAAAAAACAATTCAGAAGGAAATTCAAGCAGAAACTCAAAACACAATTCAACAGGTAAATGATACTATAAAGTTATAAAACTAATACTAACAATATCATGTTTTTAAATATATTCTAACAATATCAAAAATTTTAAACAGGAAAGAGCTCAAAAAGAAAAGGAAAACAAATTGCAAATGAAGAATCTCAAGAGGAATAAATCAATTTGGTAAAATTACACACACTATCGCTTTACAGCATATTATTTATTGCAAAAAATGATACATGCAGTTTGTTTAGTTGAAAACAAGGCTTTGTAGTTCTAAATATAGTTTCATTGTCATTTTTAACAAAACTGATACTACTATATTGAAAAAATGATATCCACTGTTTTGTAGCAAAAACAATACCAATACCTTACAAAATTATACCCACTGTCTATTTGTTTGAAGTTGATACTTTTAATTTTATAAAATGATACTCGCCTTTTGTTTTGAGTGGAATTAATAATTAATAATTTTATGAAATGTTTTCCATGTCATTTGTAGCAAAACTGACATTAGTATCTTGCAGAAATAATGCAAATGATCATTTTGTTTGAAGATTGTACTTTGTACCTTGACAAATTATTTTCACTGTATTTTCTATAAAAAATGATACCATTATAAACCATGAATGATATCTACAGTTTGTATGCTTGAAGTTATTAGTTTAGAATTTTAAAATTATTTCTAACGTCATTTTTCTGAAAACTGATACCTATATTGAACAAAAATGAACCCACCGACTGTTTTTACTAGAGTTGATGCCTTTCTTATTTTATAATGACTTTCCAAGTAATTTATAGCAAAAATTATATCAGCACATCGCTAAATGATACTAGTAATATGTTTGTTTGAAATTTGTGCTTTGTATTTTTGTGAATGGTTTTCACTGTATTTTGTTTAAAAATCTACTATGATTAAAAATCAAAACTAATACCTAAATTATGTATGTTTGAGTTAAATAATTTGGAGTTTTCAAAATTGTTTCCATTGTCTTTTTATGAAAACTGGTACCAGTTTTCAACAAAAATGATACACGCTAGCTGTTTTGAGTAGAGTTGATGTCTTTCTAATTCTATAAATGATTATCAATCTAACTTGTATCGAAAATTATACCAATACAACAACAACAATAAAGTCATTATTCCTAAACGAGTTGGAGTCAGCTAGAAATGACACTTGAAACTAAATGGCAAAAGTAATTTAAAGGTTATAACAATAACAATAATAATAACAATAATAAAATAAAGTCAAATAAATAAATTAATTATAATAGTAACTAAGTAAAATAAAAATAAAGAAAGAATATGTATGTAAAAAAATGATGATAACAATTCAAATAGTAATAATGGTGCTGATAGTAATATTGATCAAAGACCAAACGCTATGTCATAGACTCTTTTTCCCTAATCCTATAATCTAAAACTTGTAAAACTCATAGCTCATGGTTCTGATACGTGGATCGCTAACTTCTGCGTGCTCTTATCCGTTACCAGCTCTTTGGATATATTCCAACCCTTCAAGTCCCTTTTAACTACTTCCTTCCATGTCAATCTTGGTCGACCTCTACCTCTCTTTGAGCAAAAGACATTTTCTATAATTCAAACGTGCACAGGAGGCCTTCGTTGGACATGTCCAAACCATCTTAAACGATGTTGAATTAGTTTCTCCTCAACTGGTGCTACTCCAAGTTTTTCACCTATATCATCATTTCTAATTCAATCTCTTCTTGTATGACCGTAACTCCATAGTAGCATACGCATCTCTGCTACACTTATCTTATGAATGTGTTGGTTTTCAGTAGCCAACATTCTACACCATACAACATTAATTAATTAATTGTTTAATTAATTTTAAATAATTAGTTAATTAATTTCAAATAATCACTTAATTATGGATTAATTAAGTGTAATTACTTAATAAAGTAATTAATGGTTAATTGTGAATGTAATTAAGGCAGTTAATTACTTATGAAAGTAATTAATGGTAATTACCCATGGAGTAAGTAGTTGAAGTGATTATTGGTTAATCACTTAATTAAAGATCAATATAATTGTTTTAAAGATAATTAATTATGAAGTAATTAATTAAAGGGTTAAGGATTATTTACTAATGGAATTAATTATTTAAGAGGGTAATTAAGATTCATTTATGAAAGTAATTAGAGATAATTACTTATGTAAGTAATTAAGAGTTAATTACTTAATTTATTTTAGTTAATTAATTAATGTAATTAATTAATTAATGAATGTGATTAATTTAAGATTAGTTACTAAGTGTAATTAATTAAAATATAATTAATTAATAAGGTAATTAATTAAGGATTTATTTATTAATTGTTTAAATAGTTACTTAATGAAGTAATTAAAGATTAATTAATTAATTAATCAAGGATTAATATAATTAGAAATTAATTAATTAATTAAGAAGCTAATTAATTAAGATAAGTAATTACAAATTGTTAATTACTAATTAGGATTAATTAGTTGATTAATTATAAGTTGATTATTTAATTAAGTAATGTAATTATGAATTAATAAGGATCATTATTTAATATAATTAATGATATTAATCGAGGTTGATTAATAAAAGTAATTAATTTAAGTAAGATTAATTAATTGTACTTAATTAAGAATTAATGTAATTAATTATAGTTAATTAATTAATGTAGGATCATTAATTATTTTAATTAATGATAGTAATTAAAGGGTTAATTACTGTATATGATTAAGGATAATTACTTGTATGTAATTAAAGGATAATTAATCAAGGAAGATTAATTAAGGAAGACCATTAGAGATGATTAATTTAATTTATTTGGAATAATAATTAATGAAGAAGGATTTTAGTAATCCAATTGATTAAGAGATAATCAATTCTGTTTTGGATGTTTGATTAATATGGATTGATTGATTAATATTGGATAATTGATTGATACTGGATGATCAATATTTGGAAATTGATATTGGGTGATGGTTGATATTGGATGTTGATTGATATTGGTTGATACTGGATATCTCTGTTATGTGATATGCTGCTTTGTGAAGATGAATATTGTTATGAATTATCTATTGTGATAATATGATTCATCTATCTGTTTATATATCATCCTGAATATAAGTTAAACTATTTAAACCCTTAAGTATAACTTGGACATTAAAATGGCGTTTGGTTTCGATGAGACCGGGATCGGGTTTCCATATTTGGGATCCGAAAACCATATCGATTCCAATTAAACGTTAGGTCGTGTATCCAAGTGGAGCAAGTGAAGACTCGAGGTGTAAGGGCTATACGTCAGTATAACTCTGTGGGTGATTCCGTAACGAGTTGACGGAATAGTGCTTATAGATTCGAGACGGCGAATCAGAGTGCAAGGGTTATGGTCGTTGACTCTGAGGGTGATTCCAATAATGAGTGCAACAAGATAATGCCTTCGGTTTCGTTCGAACCCGGAACGAACTTGTATGGATTGAATGTTTTCAGCACATCATCAGGCGGACGATGAGCATTCTAAGATAGATGTGATCTATAAAGGTAATCGTAACCTCAAGCCTCGTCAGCCGGGAATGGCTAAAACAGGGGAGGTGCAGCAAGGCTTCGTGGGTAGCCCCCACTTGAGAGTGAGATTTACCCCTGTCTAGATGTCCTTTTCTATTTCAGCTTAGTGTGTGGTTGGTCGCGCCAACTACGAGGTGGTCTTGTTCGGGACTGTCCAGTAAGGGATGGTTCCGGCCTTGTGTTGCAGGGGAGTGGGAGTACTCCTCGGTACTGTGATCTAGACCACGTACTGTGACGGACGGTACCCCAGTAGCCTTGCCATTGTATGGAATCCAAAATCCAATAAGTGCCTGTACGGTTTTGATTGTGCCCAACTATGTTGGAACGTGAGATGTAAGCATTCCAGCTATTTCTGTATTTTATTTTGAAAACCCTAGACACTATTATAATACCACTAGATTTCCTATCAAATGTTTTGGTTAGCGTAAGGTAAAAACTTTTCCATGTTTATGTGTGGAAAGTCTTACATGATACCTTTTTCTTTCAAAGGTTTTTCTAAAGTTAAGCAACTTTAACCCGTTTACTCACACCAGACCCCTGTCTGACCCGAGTGTTTATTTTCTGTTTATTAAACTCTTGGGTACTCATATTATGTATGAGTAGTCAAGTGGATCAGGTTAGCTTGACGAATTCTGGAGGAGTAATGGAGCAAGAGGCTTCGACGTGTAGTTATATATTGGTTCCGCTGTGTTTGTTTGGTATCTGTTTCTTGTATACTTGAGTTGTATAATTAGACAGATGTTTATAACTGTCTAATCTCTGTTGTTTAAGTTGTGTACTCTGATGTAATGAGATACTATGTAATATTTTATGAGATATATTATATTTTATTCGTTCCGCTGTGAGTTCTCTGATGTTGTTTGTGTTCTTCTTTCTCTTTCTTTTCTTCTTCTATCCCTTTCTTTCTTTAAGATGATGCGATTTTCTGGGAGTAGAAAGTCGGGTCGTCTCAAAACTATTTGTTATCATTAAATTTCTTGATTTTGCGTACTTTTATAGTCAGTGGAATTAAAAAACAAATTATGTTAAACCAATTTTTTTTTGTATATCTCTTTTGACTTGTTGATCGTTGGCGTATAAGACAATTATTTGATATTCGTCAATGTCCGAAATGTGAAAATCTAATATTCAAAAATGATTTTGGGTGCGGATATGGATATGTAAGTATCCACATCTGAATGTATCCTTTGATAGGTTTACAAATGGCATACCTGCACAATTCCTTTCTTCCCTTCCCTAAAAAACAAAATTTAAAGTCTGTTTTAGTTTATAATTAAAATATATGCAAGTTTTATCAAATCTACGATATCACATCAAATAAATCAATGAACTATAGTACATAGAATAGTACAAATTAGAGGAATAAAGTATCACAAACCTAATTTCGATATAGGTATCGATTGAATAGAAATTTAACTAACCTCGAAATTTCTATGAGTTGATATTGACAACGATTACATGCTAACATCGTGAAAGATAAATTGAAAACAAGGAAAAAATAAAGGAAGTAAATACTAAACAAGTAAAGAAACACAATGTTTAGAGCAGTTCGATCAAGAAATGATCTATCTCCAATATTATGTAATTTCTATTGCTTTGAGTTTTGGGTTATAATTACTTAACCATAAGAGACAATAGTAAGAACAACAAATGAAAATTTTATCCTTGCATAAGTGCGTTCCATGTCATATTTATAGTAATTGAAATCTAGTTTGGATGACATAGATTGATATACCACTCCCTAAGTTTCGTTTAGTCATGGATGGCATCAAATGGTCCAGATGTGAGCCATTAAGGATATCTATTAGGCCGAATTATTCAGATGATAGCCTGCTGATGGGTTGTATCAAAGCATGTTAGTTTTAGATAGGGCGACATGAGGAAAAGAAGTCATTGAAAAGTAACATCGTTGCTATGTGGACAAAGAAGGACAAGGATTGGTTGTTGCACAGTGCCACTTTTGTGAGATATATGAGTAATTTTGTATATATCAATCATTTTAGTGAACAGTGCTGAGTCGTTACCTCTTTTTATAGGGGCAGCTAGGAACTTTTGGCAAAGGCATGCCGAGTTGGGGAAAAACAAAGCATTTGTGTCATCTTCAACCTTATAATTCACAATTGCTAATTAACTCACAATCGCTTGAAAATCATTAAGCTGCTCTCTAATTTATCCACCTTCTTTAACTTAAGATTTACCAATCTTCTCAGAAGAAGATCTTATTTGTTGCTAGGAGTGTTAACTGGGTCGATTAGACCGGATATAGGTTGTCTGTGTCCTATCCTATAGGAGTTTCAAACGGACATGGATTGTACGAGCGCTCGAACATTCTTCGTATGAGCCAGACAACAGACAGACGATGTACAAATAGTAGGAAATTATTCGAACAATTCACACGGATGAAATGTTATAAAAATTTTCTGGTTCTAATTTGTGTCCTAAATAAGAAATGGACGAACATGAAAAGACATTTTCCGACTTTGAACCGAACCAGACAACGGACACACGTACAAAATTAACGCCCCTATTTGCTGCAGAGAAATTTGCATAAAGACCTTCTAAATTCTTCTAGATTGCATAACTAGATGTTTCATTAGGTACAATATAAAACACCTTACTTCTTAAAAAACATCGGATAGCATCCCAATGTTCTTGTCAAATATTACCCATTCGATTTTTGTTATACCATTAATTCTCTCTCCTTTATTCTTCAATGGTTAACGAAGATCATTAAGATATAGAAATCCTCCATCTTCGACTTCCATGACTCCTAATTTCTACTATAAAAAATTTCAACAGCTATCTTCTCCATAACAAACGCTCTTCAGAAAAAATTATTGTTAGCGTCAAATTTGGTCACTAACACCCAATCCAAGCAAAAGCACCAAATACCAATCACAGCTCACAGATAGAATATAAGTGGGGAATATTAATATGAAGAACAACCAAGAATTAAATGAAAACAGGAAAGAGAAATAGATTTTATAGTGGTTCGTCTAACTCTAGCCTACGTCCACTCCAGAAATTTCCTTTTCATTGCTGTAACAATCGATTACAGTTACAAAACGGTAGAGTAGCCTTAGCCTTAGAAAATAGAAAGCCGGAATGCTAAAAAGAAGATCCCCTATCCGGAGACCCACATGCTGTATTTATAGGCAAATTCAGGTAGTTAGGCTTCCTGAATGACCCAGGGCATGCTATGTCCAGGGCCGATCTAGAACCTATAGCCTCGACCAACTTCCATTCCAGATGCTACCGACCCAGGAAACCACCAAGGCAACTCGGAGTAAATCCCACTCGAAGTAACCCGAAGACTTGATGCGGAAGAACCATGCATTGATGTCGACCTATGCTATCATGTAGCCAACGTCGAGCCACTTTGCCGAGCCACCCTGGCCGAACAACAATGCCGAGCGACCCTGACCAAACCATAATGCCGAGTGACCCTTTCTGGCAGAACGACATATCAAGACCGAACCACACCATCCTGCCGATCCACTAGAGATCGATCCACCTTGTATTTATTTACCTTGACCGACCTGCCAAAGCCGAACCATCATGGCCGAACCGCTTCCACTTTGTTACCTCCCCAGCTCATCGATCCACACCATCCTGCCGAACTGCTCCGTCAAGGCCGATCCACACCTACCGATCAATACAGGTCGAGCCACCCGCAACCTTCCACCCTTGACCTACCCACTTTCCTACCTTTACACCATTACCGAACGACGTGGCTGACCCGCACCATGAAGAGCCTCGATCCATGCTTATGCTAATCCAGCCTATGCCGATCCATCTTCCAAGCGTGATGAATCGTTTAGCCATCGACCATGCTTAATACTGACTTCATATTAATTCTCCATCCATTTAAATTGAATCCATGATATTCCATCCTTGATAATCATGAAGTTGGTTAGGTTGACTTTTCTTGTTTATGGCCTTGACAAAAGACAGGTTAGCATTTGCCCCCCAAAACATACCTTGCTATTGGAAGGTTTGTTTTGAATAGCCTCAAATTCGATGTCCGAAGTCCATATCCATCCGAATTCGGCAACCGAGTTCTAATCCATCCATTTCCAATAACCAATAACCACATCCATGACCTCTCCGAGTCGATATCCAAATCTAGGACCACTCTGGTTCCATGCCCTAATCCTTAGTTGTTCATAACCAATACCCAAATCTATAACCTCTCCGGGTTCTTGTCAAGCGCAACCTGCACCTGACGACCTATGTCAAGTATTGCCGTGATGTTCCTAGTTCAATGTCCCTAAACGCTATGCAATGCTGTGGCTTAAGTCCTAAGTCAAATCGTGGTCCCTCCGGACCCTTGTCGAGTATAGTCCATAGTCGACGACCTGAAATAGTAACGGATAGATAATATGAGGCCTTAGTCCTAGGCTGAATCCTGGTCTCTCGGGACCTTTGCCAAGCATAGTCCATACTCGACGACCTTTTAACCAAAAACAAGATAAAAAGTCAATAAAAATCCAAAATCCAGATTCTAACCAGAAAATCAGAAATCCATATCAAAAGTTCAAATCAAAATCCAAGCCAGAAAACAAGCATCCAAACCAAGAAACCAACAAAACTGGGAGTTCAAACCGAACCCCAAAACCAAAGTAGAAAAAGCAAATATCCAAGGCAAAAGGTAAAAACAAATTTCGCAAACTTGAGCGTCTCAGTAAACCATCATCTCAGAGCATGCCTAAGGGTTATCTTCGACCATGTACATGAGTAAGTGATTTAGCCGTTTTCTCGAAGTTTGTTACTAATTCCAAACCATCATGATTAGTTAATGACCAACTGGCCACCATTCTTGGACCTCATGCCTTCATCGTTCAAGGTTGGCTATGACAATTCCTGTTCCACCGCCGCATTTCGAGTTTCGACATGTTGCCGCAAGTGACAATTCCTTACATGTTCCTCGATTATTTTCTTCAGATGCCGGTAGTTGTTAGTATCATGCTCGTCCATGTCATGAAAAAGACGATGCCTTGCTAATGCCCATTCACGTTCTGAGGGCTCCCTCCTTGCCGGCCTTCGATACGGAAGGCGATCTCAAGTTTTCAAGAATATCCACTCCAATGTTGCGTTCAATCCTGTGTAAGTGGAGAATTTTGGTTCTCTCCAGCGATTCCTTTTCCCTTTATCCTTGTCTTTACCCGATTTTTCACCGGGCGATCCTCCATCCTTAACCACGTTTATTTCCTTCGACTTCAGATCCAAACATGCATCCTCTCGTCGGAGAAACCTCTCGGCTTCACGAAAGAATTTCCCGAGATCCAGTGGTGGATCCTGTATCAATGATACTTTGAAATCCGAATCATCCTTGACCCTAACACTGCCGCCATCAGAACCATTAATGGACCTGCCTGATCCACCGAAGCAACTACTGCATTAAACCGAGTTAAGAAAGTCTTGAGCGATTCATTCGTCCTTTGCTTAACCGACATCAGTGTCATCACGCTTTTTGGCCTTTTTATGTGAACTTAAAAACGACTTAAGAACTTGTCCACCATTTCTGTCCATGTTCTAATGGATCCATCCTCTAGCTGCCTGAGCAACATAGCAGCTATATCGGTCAAGTACAGGGGGAAACACCGAGAAGTATCATCCTCTGTACCCCCAGCACTTCCATATGCCTTGTGTACTTCATCAAGTGGTCAATTGGATCCGTCTTCCCATTGTATACTTCTAGAGTGGACAGTTTGAAATCGGGCGGATTCCTCTGTCTTGATGTTCGGGTGAACGGACTTTTGTCGACTCCCTCCAAATCTCTATTTGTCAAACCTCCGCAAATGGTTCGCCTGATGATGTTAGCCAATCCATTGTTACCTACCAAGGGTTTCCCTCCATCCATATTTCCTAAATGCCCTCCAAATCCACGAGGAAATTCTAGCACATACTCCTCATCACGTACTCCTATATTCTTGTTGGCATCGGGATGCATAGCGTCATCCCGTTTCCCTCTATAGTTGGTCCAGCATTCCCTGGTGGTGTACCTTCAAGTCTAGGTCCATCCTAATTGATAATTTTTTGTTGATTGGGAGATGCCACTGCTGAATCACTCCATATGCCTACTGGTTAAGTCCCTCTAATCCAGCTCCTAGAATTAAAGCACCTGCAGTTCTCGATTGTCCAAATTGACTAAGAAGAGCTCGCATCATCTCCTCTTACTGTTTCATCATCAGCTCTTGCATAGAGTCCATCATAACCTACATCTCATCCCGAGTTATGTAGATGGATGCTTGATCCGCTCCAGCTCCAAAAGTGGCTTCTTGACTTCCATCTTGGTTGCTCTTTTACATTGCTTGCTTCCTTGCCAGCGATCTAGCCATTGCTTTCTAAAATCCAAGCTCCCAATCTTCTGAATCTAAAACCCAAGCTCCAAAATCCCCAAGTGGTAGCTTTCTCAGTGAAAGCAACCAAAATGTTAGCACCAAATTTGGTCACTAACACCCAAATTCAAGCGAAAACACCAAATACCAGTCATAGCTCACAGATAGAATATAAGTGGGGGATATTATTATGAAGAACAATCGAGAATTAAAATGAAAACAGTAAAGAACAACGGATTTATAGTGGTTCGGCTAACTCCGACCTACGTCCACTATCGAAATTTCCTTTTTATTGCTGTAATAATAGATTATAGTTACAAAATGGTAGAGTTTCCTTAGCCTTAGAAAATAGAAAGCCGGAGAGCCAAAAAGAAGTCCCCCATCTAGAGACCCACATGCTGTATTTATTGACAAATCCAGGTAGTTGGGCTTCCTAAGTGACCCAGGGCCAGCTAAGTCCACGGCCAATCCGAAACCTATAGCCTTGACCAACTTCCTATCCAGATGCTGCCGACCCAGGAAACCCACCAAGGAAACTCGAAGTAAATCCCCTTTGGACTCGAAGTAACCCGAAGACTTGATGTGGCCGAACTATGCATTGATGCCGACCCATGTTATCACGTAGCCAACGCCAAGCCACTTTGTTGAGCCACCCTGACCAAACCACAATGCCGAGCTACCCTGACCGAACCACAATGCGGAGCGACCCTTTCTTACCGAATGACATATCCAGACTGAACCACACCATCCTACCGATCCACTGGAGACCGATCCACTCCGTCTTCACTTACCTTGGCCGACCTGCCAAGGCCGAACCACCATGGCTGAATCGCTTCCACGTTATTACCTCTCTAACTCACCGATCCACACCATCCCACCAAACCTCTCCATTAAGACCGATCCACACCCACCGACCCATACAGGCCGAGCCACCTGCAACATTTCACCCTTGACCAAGCCACCTTTCTACCTTTACACCATTATCGAATAACGTGGCTGATCCACACCATGGAGACCATCGATCCGTGCTTAGGCTAATCCATCATATGCCGATCTATCTTCTAAGCGCGCTGCGTCGTTTATCCATCGACCATGCTTAATCCTTACTTCATATTAATTCTCCATCCATTTAAACCGAATCCATGATATTCCATCCTTGATAATCATGAAGTTGGTTAGGTCGACTCCACGTGTTTATGGCCTTGACAAAATGCGGGTTAACAATTATGTAGTTGGCTCTGATACCAATTATTAGGGTTATCCAAGGATCTGCATAATTAAATTTGAGAAGAGATAAGAACTAAAGAGAAATAGTGTATAAATAACTTCTTCAACTTTTATTAAATTCACCGAAGATTAAAAAGAAACCCTAATTTATAAATCAATCTCAATTCCAAATCCCTAGAACAATAACTCTCCCTATATACGATCTATTTATAATAGCCTAATGGAATCTCTATCATTGGATCGGAACTCTAAAGAAACCAATGGTGAAAACTCCAAATATGAAAAATATGAAAACACCCCTCCAATCTCAAACTCCAATTTATCCAAAAAAGCCAATCCATTCGAATGGAAATCCTATCAATCGGTTGGTGCCAGTAGACCGTGAGAGATTCCAATCGACCGAAAACATAGAGTTGTGCTCTGGTCAAGAAGCACCCAATCTTTAGTCGACTGGTTGATCCACTAATCGATTGGAAACAGCTCCAACCGACTGATGGCTTCCACCAGTCGATTAGATGCCATACATATCCTATAGGCTGATGTCACCCTCCCTCTTCTTCCCCTTTTCATCACATCTTCGTTGCTCCTCTTCTGCTGCTCCAAATGACTGTTTTTTATTTGATTTGAAATATTTTATCATTGATTCCAATGCAAGGTGCTAATTATACTTCATTTTTAACAAATCCAAGAAAATATGTCTACACTTCGAGGCCGGCCTCGAGCATGGGCCACCTAAGTGATTGCAATAATCATTTTTGAAGTATGGCTTATTTTTATTTGAAATACCCATAAAGTTTTATTTGTACCAATGGTTCAATATGTACTCTTAGTTCAAGTCAAACCAATGTCTTTTTCTCCCCATTCTGCTGACACTTACTTATCATGCTTGCATATTTTATTTTCCTATAGGTGAATTGGTTTACAGTCAACCAAATTCCCTTTTTACCTCTTTTACTATTTTTACAATGCCCAATTTTACTACGGGTTAGGATGGTACACTTTAATATCTGATAAGGAGTATACAAATAAAGAGAGGTAAAAAACATGGTAATAATATAAATGGAATATTGTATTCAACAAGTCATTTGGAAAGCTAAGTAAAGCAAATACATTATAATCCCAATTACCTAACTCATTACAAACGTTATCATGAATCAAAGTTATCTAAACATTCACTATAAGTACAATAACATATTATGAATTTCCAAAGCCAGATAGAAAGTTCAAACATGAGTAAATCAAATTATTGTAGTAAATATACGTGGAATACATGGTGTTCATTAACACCTAAAATGTGATCATCATGCTTAGTTTATCACACTTAATATGAGGAAATCATATAAACATTACTTGTGAGCACACAAATAGACATAATTATAGAATTATATGTGCATAATATGTATTAGAACAATTATTGTATTTTTAGCAAAGCAAGTTGGTTTTATAACGACCATCCACTTTTATTAAAACAATAAAATTACATAAAAAGAACATTATAAGATAACCAAAAAAGCAACAAGGAGAGGAAAAATTAAAGCTGCATAGCAAATAGGGCTAGCTAAGGGTAATAAATTCACGTAATGCCTCAAAATTGAAGGATTAACCAAATTTAAGACCCTAAGACCAAATTCAACCCTGCACGACTTTGTCGAAAATCATTGCAACCGAGCATTTAATTCCTTTAAAATGTCTAGCATTCCTTTCCACTCATAAACCATTATTATCTTCTAAACCAGTCTTAGCGGCTAAGTTGACCTATGAGTTCTCCATCTAGTAATCCATTTAGTGGTATGATTTTTGGAAGGAGAATGATAGTTGAAACAAGCTAAAATTCTTTTCCGTAAATTATGGACATACAAGTAGCTAAAAAACAAGTATGCTATATTTTTAGAAGCATGGGAACATAGAAAACAATTGTAAGAATTGATAAATTTCCTATGCATTAGGTTGTCTTGAGAGTGGATAACATTGTTGATGACTTTCCACATCAATAAATTCTCCTTAGGCTTAGAGCCAGATTTTCTATTTCTTTCATACCATGGGAAGATGGTAGCATGATGATTTAAGATCATAGCTCTGTAGACAGAAGCAATCAAGTGCTTATCCTTTTTATTCTAGTGTATATTCATGCTCCTAAGAGAAACGAAAGTACTTCGAATATTGTTTCACAAAGCTGCAACATAAGGAGAACTATAGTGAGGGAGCATAATGGAAGTATCATGAATATAATCACTAGCTCTGGCAGCTTCTAGAATACTAGAAAGGGCATATAATTTATAATCTGTTAACATTGAAAGAATTATACCGGAGCCACTTCAAGGAGAATGCCAAAATGACTCATGATAACTATATTGGATCATGGTGAGGAATGAATTCCTAAGTTTAAGAATGCTTCGCCAAACCAACTTGTGCCTAGAAGGATATTCATAACCCACAAGTTATCATTTTTCAAGTTATAGTGGTCACTTCATGTAGCCCACAAACTATTCTCCTTATTGAGATAAAGAGAGGCAACGGCTTGGTTCCAAGATATAAGATTAGTAATTCCCAAGCCTCCATATTTGAGAGGGAATTGAATTCTCTTGTAAACAATTGGAATAGGCTTCTTGGAGAAAGGATTGCCACACCATAAGTAATGGTTGAAGGCCTTATTTAACATAGAGATAAGCTTACAAGGAATGATAAAGATTCTAAAATAATAAGTGCACATAGTAGTGGGCATACTTCTAATGAGTCATGTAGCTTGAGATAGATTATTGTTAAGCATTCTAACATAGAAACAATTTTCTCATAAAGATGTAAACTTTGGGTAGTCAAAACCCTAGTAGAACACAAAGGAGCACCAAGGTAAGTTGCATCAGAATCTAGAGTTTACAGACCAGATAAGGTAAGAATTATTGAAGCAGCACTATCCAATAAACCATCAGTTCCAGTTTGATATTTATGAGTATTGATTGGAATACCATTTATTAATTTAATAATATTCAAGCTATAAAAGAATTTGTAACAGAATGCACAGAAGGTTTTAAACAATAGAAGATCAACAACAAACATCAAAGATAGATATTATGTTTCCTACATTTAGGATGTTTCTTAATCAATTTGTCATGAACATATTGATTTATCAAACTAGTTAGCAACTCCATAATAAATATGAATAGGTAAGAGGAGATGGGGTCTCTTTACCTAATACCCCTAGTTAAAGTGAAATATCCAAAAGATTCACCATTCAAAGACAGGGATAGTTTAACAGTTGATATGCATGTGTGCACATAAGCAAGGAAAGGTAATTGAAAATTAATCTTAGACAGAATAGAAATTATAGTAGACTAGCAAACAATATCATAAATCTTCTTAACGTCTAATTTGAGAACACATCTAGGAGAAATATATTCACTCTCTTGTATCCTTTTATCAACTTTAGAGAAAGAAGAATATTATCCGTGATAGATATTCTGGGCAGGTAACTAGTTTGATTTGGAGATATGACAGTTAAGGAAGTCCTTTATTCTAGAGGATATAATTTTAGTTATAAACTTGTAAACAACATTACAACATGCTATTATACAAAACTAGGAAAAATCCCGAGGAAGCTCAACTTTAGGGATGAGGGTCAAGTTGGTATGAGAGTTAGGTTATGCAACTGCTTGAAAGTGTAGTAACATATTGTATAAAGTAGCGGGTTTCGAATTTCTGTGTATTGGGCTTTAAATATCAGCCCATATATTTACAAAATGCTCTATATATTAGAGTCGATATAATTGTACCAATGATTAACAGTTTATAAAGTACTCTTTTACATTTTCTCAAGTTACAGTCTATTAAAGAATTCTATATGGTATCAGAGCTTAAGTCTGTCAAACGACATTAAATTTTGCTCATCATCTACAGTTCATCAGAGTTTGCTTAGATCATCACCGAGCCGTCCAGCAAGTGGTGTAAGAATCCGTTCATCATCCACCATCCACGGTTGCTTTCAGAGACAACCTTCTCATCATCTGAACATTCTTTATCTATATTCACATCAATCCCCACTTATTATTTTCCAATAAAATGCCATGCCAAGTTTCTTGCAGCAAGAATTGCAAGATTACCTGCATAGTGAAGGATTCCTTGGCAAAGTCATCTACAGATTACTAGATTTCACAGTATGGCCGAAGACGAGTCATCGTCATTTGAATCAAGTGCAGTCAAGAATCAAGAACCATCAGGTTCAGAAAATACCCTATGCAATATCATCAAACCAAAGATCCATTTAGTAACCACTGCTCTAAATGAAAATAATTTCATATTATGTAAATATCAAGTTGAAACCAGTATAAGAGGGTATGGTTTGGAAGATTTTCTGTATGGAACAGTAACCATACCTACAAGAATGGTGGCTGATAGTAAAGGAGAAAGAATTAATAACAAAGAATTCATCAACTATCAAAGGCAAGATAGCTTATTGGCAGCATGGTTGCTTTCGTCTATCAGTTCTGGATTATTGTCACAAATTGTTGGTTGCAAGACCTCATTTGAAATATGGTCTGCAATTCAACAAACTTTCAATACTCAATCAGCTGCAAGAATCATGTATTGTATGAGGCAACTGCAGAATCTCAAAAAAGAGAATGTGACAATGAGGGAATATCTAACGAAGGTGAAATCACACTATGCTCTTCTTGATACTACAGGTCATAGTATCTGAAACTAAACAGATACTAACTATTCTAAATGGACTTGACATTGAATATGAGTTCGTGGTGGCAATTATCTCTTCACAACAAAATCTACCTAATATGTACACTCAATATTATTGTCACATGAAGGAAGAATTGAGCAGAGAAAAGAAAACATTGTAGAATTATCAATCAACTATGCATCAAATTCCAAAAAACACAAGGAAAGAAGCAAGAAAACGATAATATCAGACAAGATCTTTATAATCAAAGAGATGGTACTGCACAGAGAGGTAGAGGCAGAAACGAAAGATGGAATAATAATTGAACAAAATGTTAGATTTGTGAAAAGCTTGGACACACAGCCAGGAAGTTCTACTTCAGACTCAACACTGAATACTACCCAAATCAACGAAATCTGGCAAATCGAAGAAATTACAGTTTAATGCTAATGTGGCACACATTGATCAAAGACAAGACAATTAGTATGAAGGCTCAAGAATGCAGAACTTAAACTCAGAAAAATCTTACTAGAATAGAGGAAATAGCAGGGGGAGGACTGGTACCCAGATTCAGGTGCCACCAACCACCTTACAAGCAGCCTTCAAAATATCAATCTTGGCAATAACGAATATACAGGTATGTATTCTATACATGTAGCCAATGGTGAAGCTTTAAAAATCACAAATGTTAGAACTAGCAGTTTATAAGCTAAAAGACATCTCTATCTTAACAATCTATTGAGAGTTCCTCAAATTAAGAAAAACTTTTGAGTGTATCCCAATTTGCTAATGATAATACTATGTATTTTGAGTTTATTATTAGAGGGTAAATTGGACAAAGGGTTATACAAATTCAACTTTGGCAATACAAGAAAGAGTAATAATACGAATTTATGGTGTAAAAGCACTGAATCTCATGTTAAAAATGGCCAAGAAACATTTACTTTGTGGCACTATAAATTAGGACATCCTAGTGTAAACATTGTAAAACAAGTTCTTATGAATAATAATATCTCTTTTGATGTATCTCTGCCATATATATGTACCTATTGTCTATTAGGCAAAAGTCATAAAATGCCATTTGCATATTCAACAACAATTATTGGCAAATCACTGGAATTAGTGGCAAAAAAATTATGGGGCCAGCTCCTGTAAGTTTAGACTATAGTTTCAGGTATTATATATCTTTTGTTGACACCTATTCTAGATACACATGGATATATTTTCAAAAATCCAAGTCAAATACACACAAGGCAGTAATGCAGTTCATAACTCAAGCAGAGAAACAAATAAGTAGTGAGCTTAAAATTGAATAAACTGATGGTGGTAGTTAATATAAACCACTAAAAGAATATTTTCAGAAAAGATGTATTGTTCATAGAATAACCCGCCCGTATACCTCTGAGCAAAATGGGCATGTAGAGAGGAAGCATAGATATATAGTAGAGACTGGCTAACTTTAATTGCTCAAGACTCTCTACCCATGAAATTTTGGCCAGAAGCTTTTAACATTTATGTATATCTAATTAATAGGCTTCTTATCAAAGTTCTCAAATATATGAATCCCATTGAAGTGCTGTTTGGGGTTAAACCTGATTATAAAGGTCTTAAGACATTTGGCTGCTTATGTTTCTCATGTCTTAGACTATATAATAATCACAAACTAACCCTCAGATCTACCCCATGCACCTTCTTAGGATATGGAAATAATCAAAAGGGATATAGTGTTTGAGCAGTGATGGTAGGATATTTTTTTCAAGGCATGTTGTATTTAATGAAAACATTTTCCATTTGCAGATGGAAATATCAAAAAAAAACCAAGAAGGTATACAATAAAACAACATATAAATACCATCTATACCTGTTATACCATACTAGGATCAGATTCTTGGAAGTGTGTAGAGAAACCAAAGGGCACAAGAGACTTTACCGAGTAGTGACACTGGATCAGGTCATGACTCTCATGAGTCCTTCAGCCCCTTCAACACCAGCCGGATCAATGATAATAATCCAAGTCAAGGAGAATCCCCCTCATCCATGTCTCAACAATCCGATGACAATACCGATACCCATGATTCACCACATATAAGATCAGGACAACATATGATTACAACGTCAAAGAGTGGTATTTTCAAACCTAAAGTATACAGTGTTCAACTAGACTCAACTAAGCCAATAAACTATAATGAAGCCATTACCAACAGCAATTGGAAACAAGCTATGGATAATGAATATAGCTCTCTTATTAGAAACAAAACCTGGAGTATAGTATCAATACCCAAAGGCAAAAATATATTTGGTTGCAAATGTACCTGCAAAATTAAAAGAAATCCGGATGGAAGTATCTCAAAATATAAAGCAAGACTGGTAGCTAAAGGGTACAACCAATAGTAGGGTTTGATTTCAATGAGACATTTTCCCCTGTTGTTAAGCCAACTACTATAAGAATTATCTCGACAATTTCTCTTTACAGAAGATGGAAGATCGTACAACTTGATGTGAACAATGTCTTTCTCAATGGAGACTTAAAAGAGGATGTATTTATGGAACAGCCAGAAGGGTATAAGAAGGGTGTCAACAACAATTTAGTACGCAAGCTACATAAAGCTATTTATGGGTTGAAGCAAGCACCACGTGCATGGAATGAAAAACTCAAGTCAACAATGATAGATCTGGGGTTCATACCAACTAAATCAGACAACTCGTTGTACATACAATGCAAACAGGAAAAGATCACATACATTTTGATATACGTGGATGATATCATTATTACTGGAAATGACAATCAAGCCCTGAATCAAACTATCAAGCATCCTGATCACGTGTTTTCTATAAAAGATCTAGGTGATTTACATTACTTCCTAGGAATTGAAGTCATACAGAAATCTAACTCAAAAATGTTTTTGTGTCAAAAAAGATATATACTAGATCTACTAAAAAGAGCAAACATGGATCAGGCTAAACCACTACCTACTCCCATGACAAGCAACCTTAGATTATCAAAAGATTTAGGAGTGGTCATCACAAATTAAAAATAGTATAGAAGTATTGTAGGAGCACTTCAATACATTACAATAACAATACCAGATCTGAGCTATAGCATAAATAAAGTCTATCAATTCATGCATAAACCACTTAGTGACCAATGAAAAGCTGTAAAACGTATTTTACGTTACCTGAAGGAACAGTGGACCTTGGTCTGCACCTTAACAATGCAAATGAACTAAACACACAAGCTTACTGTAATGCAGACTGGTCCATCGATCCAGAGGATAGAAGATCAATATCTAGATTCTGCATATATCTGGGTAGCAACCCCATCTCATAGAGTTCGAAGAAGCAAGCCACCGCTTTATGCTCCAGTACTGAAGCAGAATATCGATCTATTGCTAGCACTGTAGCGGAAATAACATGGATCGAGTCGCTGCTCAATGAAATCACAATCAACCTCTCAATCACACCAATAATCTGGTGTGATAACTTAAGCTCCATTTCCCTCACTGCAAATCCGTTTTTACTCTCACGAACAAAGCACTTTGAAATAGATCTGCACTTTTTTCATGAGAAAGTAATGGAGGGAAAACTAAGAGTTAATCATATTTCAGAGAGCCAACATCCTTCTGAAACCCCGCTCAACAATTTTTTTACTCGATTGAAGAAGTAACTTAAATCGAAGACGGCGACATGGAGATGGGAAAGGGGAAGAAAACCCTAGATGGAATTGCCGGGGGGGGGGGAAGAGTTAGGTTATGAAACTGCTTGAAAGTGTAGTAGTATATTGTATAAAGCAGTGGGTTTTGAATTTATGTGTATTGGGATTTAGATATAAGCCCATATTTTACAAAATGCTCTATGTATTAGAGCCGATATCATTGTATTAATGACTAACAGTTTACTCTTTTACATTTTCTCAAATTATAGTCTATCAAATAATTCTATTAATGAGTAATGTTAGAGAGCATGACAATGGTTTTAAAGAAGTGAAGAATTGCATTGATAAAATCAAAGCCAATGATGTCCAAGTAACTAGAAAGAAAAGAGTTGAGAAACCATTAACTCCAATTAAACTATTAGGTTTAATTTTAAAAACTGAATGTTTGATTTCTTCATAGGAAACTTGCTTGATGAGGCTGTCAGATTGAGAGTCAGAGATAGCTAGAAGGAGAATATTATTCAGAGGAGACAAGTCAGAGGGAGAGACAAAATGATCAGCCAACAAAAAGGGATAATAATTGCGAAAAGCATCCATAACATCAAGAAAAGGGGAAATAAGGATACCATATTGATCCTTTAGGGAATGGAAAATTGAGCTAGATCATTTGAGAATGAGAGAGGAATGAAAAACTTTAGTGTACATATCACTATCTTTGCCCCAAAGGTCCTTATTTTTTTTCTTAATCATAGAAAGCTCAGTTCAATTGTAGAAATCCATTGAGTAGACATGGAGATATCCTTATCAACAAATGGAATATTTGTGGGATTAGCCCGTTGAACTTGCAGAGAGTGCAGCTCTTCTCTAATCTTGTTTGACAACAAGTTTTCTCTACCAAATTTATTATTAGACCAATCATTTAGCATTATTTTTTGTAGTTTTTAATTTCCTTTGAAGAATGAATATAGGAATACCAAAGATAGGAGAGCTCCAAACCTGTGTGACAAGAGGCATACAATCATTATATTTTAGTCCAAATATTAAAAAAATTAAAAGAAGAAGGTCCTTTAGTGTTTAACACGCCCCATGATAAGATGATAGGAAATGTGATCGGATAGAACAGGAGAAGGAAATGGGATATGAGGTTAGGTCAGATAGAGAAAGCAGAAGTATTTATATAGGATATATCAAGTTTGTAGAAAATTCTGTTAACCCATCTACTACAATTATTCCAAGTGAAAAATGAGCTAGATTTTTGAATTCGAAAGAGATTAGCTTGTATAATTGCCTCATTAGGATGAGTAATATCAAAGATCATAAGAGGATTACCACCAGATTTTTACGAGTAAGATTGCATACTATTAAAATCACCCAAGCACAACCAAGACAAGTTAGAATTATGCAAGGAAGGGAGGATATCACTTCAACACAGTATTTAATTGTACCTTTATTAGTATCTTCCCTTATGCTTTTGTAATACCACTTCTCTCGGTATTAAAAGATTCAGCCAACCCAATTGGTTTAATAGTAAAATCAGCGGTGACAACGATTACTTTTCATATACCCTTAGAACTCTATGCTATGGTAAAAGAGTAAATGTAATATTTCTCGAATTTTGATATATGAACGTACCATCTCGAAGTGTAGTTGAATAGGATGATCATTCTTTATTATACTCTCCACCAAGAGATATTGCAGCGGTAACTATTGGGATAATTTTCGCTCCAATACTGCAATTATTAATATTTCATATAAAAAATTATCAGCTAACAACTGTTTTTATCACTTTTATAACAATAAAAATTATATAAAATTATGTGACTAACAGCATGTGAGTGTGTGTGTATGTGTGTATATATTATGAATGCGTGTCTCTGTATGTGTATGTATGTGTGTGTGAACACAAATTTAAGGCCAATTGTTCATATTCGATTTGTAATATGTTTATCCTATATGGCTAATAATTTCTATTTAATCATTTCTGATGTCTTTTTCACTAACTTAAAACAAAAACTCCAAAGAACACTCAATTTTCATAGATATAGAAAAAAATAAGGGAATAATAGTCTAATGGAATAAAGTAGTACAACAAAGAATACCCTATGAACTTGGATACAATACCATCTCCTTCATCTCTACAAATTTTAGATTTTATTCAGCTTATCATGAATACGCCAATACATGAGATTATAACTTTTGTTTATTTGTTTCAGAAAGCTCAAACTTCATCATTAACACCTTGAAATCAATCGCATTTATTTTCATTTAATTCCAAACGTCTCTTATAGAAGCATTTAGCTCTCTATAGTTGTGATTTTCAATCATTTGTGACTCAAGCTTGCCCTTTTTCTCAAGTGATTCAACGAAATTCTTAAGATAAGTGATGTTGTTATCCCATTTATTCCCTTTCCTTAAACATAACATCATTATTTCTCCCAACAACCTTGTTGTTTTATAGTTTGTTGTCAAGCTGTCACTGACTAACGTTATAAAATTAAACACCATTTGGATCCATAATTAAAGTATTGACTGAATTTGTTCTTGTTATTCCACGGTACCGTTGTTAAAGTCTCATATAAGCAAATAAATCGAACAAGTTGTCACAAATGATCGCGATTGTACTATTTTTAAAAATGTAGTTGAATTAAATAAAAAATCTAACATAACCTTTAATACACATGCACATACATATATGTATGTACGTATGTGTATATTTCTTCAAGAGTACCAAAAGTAAATTGTGAAAATAAACATGCTCGGGAACATTTGTATTGTGGATACTTTATACTCTATTTTTTCAAATACAAGTTTTTTTAGAATAGTCTATTTTGATTTTTCAAGTGTTCATGAGAGAATTACATTTAACATTTAAGTTGAGAAACGTAAATAAAAATTTAGATCGCATGTTTTTGCCTTTGTTTTTTCTATTATATTTCAGTACCCAGATTCATATATGTTAAATTTTTACAAAAATTCATATCATGTATGTCCAAAATATATTCCTCTTTTATATAAAAGACCTCCATCATGGTACATAGTTAGAGAGTAAGATTCCATGAAAGAACTGGTTGTAGGAAATTTAAAGAGGAAAAAACATGTAAACTTAGTTGCAATTAACTAAGTTTACATAAAATTGATTGCTAATAAAATATTAGGTCTAAAAAATGCAAAAAGATTACCCACTCAAAGAAAAAAAACTAATTGCGCACCAATCTAGAATATAAATTTTGCAACAAATTCATCAAATAAGCATCCCCATTCACATGTGCATAAGAAAGAAATAGAACCTTAACAAAAAAAACCTTCAAACAATATTGATATGCACAGAGCCTATTATCAGGTAAATTGCAGCAACGGAGAAGTATTAAATAGGTTGAGAGGATAGGTTGAGAGGAAGAAGACGTAGAAAAAATGAAGAAGAAAACTTATCCAGCCATATCCTTTTCTTTCCTTTCACGGTGTATATAAAGATGTACACCATTCATGAATAATAACTTTGTAGGGCTGCATAACAACTTTGTATAGCTGACAGTCTATAATTTGCTAGATATTCTTAACCATACTTTTTATAACAGAAATATTAATAAAAAGATAAAGTTTTTTTCGCCCGCTAGCTCTACATATCAAGGTACTAAAGTCCGGCCGGCACGCCGGAGTTCCGGCCATCTCGGCCCGGTTCCGGCGTGGACCGGACCGGAATCTGCGAAGAAAACCGATTTCGGTTTTCTTCCCCCCCCAAAAAAAAAAAAAAAAAAAAAAACGAATAAAACCAACAGAAGCAAATCAACCCGTGATTGAATCAAATGAGCAAAAGATCGAAGCTTTATTCCAATCAATCAAAAAACTTGTCTGCCACTTACAAATTACAGCCAACATATTCATGTGAATGAGATTCGATTTTCCTCTATAAAAGCAGATATAATTCATAGTAAATAGACAGAACAAATTAACCTCTTGTTCGAGCTTCGCAAGAATCGCAACAGCGTCGATCCTCCTTGCAGCGTCAGGTTCTTGTTCGAGCTTCGCAACAGCGTCGATCTTCCTTGCAGCGTCTCTTGGCAACGGCGACGTCGATCTTCCTTGCAGCATCGATTGGCAACGACGATTGATTTTTGCAGCGTCGATTGGCAACCGCGACTTAATTTTGGGCGACCGGGTAATTTTTTTCTCGTGCTAATTATTGGAAATACGTGACTTTTGAGGAAGATGTTGAGTTACTGGGTAGAATAATAGATCTGTTACTAAAGTATACGCAAATTTTATTTTTAAAGCATATGCAGTAAAATAGGGTTAAGGTATTAGCGAAGCCAAAATTGGAAAAACTGAGTCGTTGTAGGCATTTCAGCAAACTTAGGTGTTGATATCGTGAAGAACGCTTTTGTTTTTGCTGATTTCTAGTTTAGTCTAACGGTGTCTGATACTTTGCAGTAGATCATATCTACATTGTTAAGAGTATAGTTCTGAGTATGCTCTGAAAAAAAGAAACAAAAAGTTAAGATATTAGCGAAAGGAATTAGCATAAAGATAAAACAATAGTCTGCCTCATCGTTTTAAAGTATACGCAGTAAAATGAGGTTGAATAACTGATTAAACAATAAATATATGGCAAATGTAAGCAGTAAAGGTATTAAAGTATACGTAGTAAAATGTATTAAACATTAGTCTGCCTCATCGTTCATTTAGGTAGCTGATTATCGATCAACATACGCAGTGAAAGTATTAAAATGTATTAGCGTTAAGTGATTAAACGCTAAATTATTTTGTTTCTTATTTAGGTGGCTGATTATGGCAAATCGTGACATCGTTTGGAATTATTGTACGGCCGTTATTGGTGAAAAAAGAAAAAACAAATGTAATTATTGTCATAAAATAATTTCTGGTGGTGGTATAACACGTATGAAAGAACATTTAGCAGGACAAACAGGCGACGTGGCAGTATGTCCGACTGTTCCCAGAGAAGTCAGGAAACTTATACGAGAACATCTGAATAAAAAGAGAAGCGAGCGAAATCAAGGGAAGCTCGAAAAACAACGTGTGCAAGAAGAGTTAATGAGCATGCCCGAACAACAAAATGAAGATACCGACAGTGATGGAGGTGAAGATGACAGAGAGCTAAGATACGCCTTGCAAGAAAGTAAAGAAAGTTATATGAACTCGGGTGTAGGATCTAGTGGAACAGGTGTACGATCTAGCGGACTAAAGCGCAATGACCGTTCTAAATCAATCAGAATAGATGACGATTTAGCAACACGGGCAGCTGGAAGGATTGATCCCTATGTACAAAAACGAGGAGGTAGAACTCAACCTTTTATTAGAACTGCAATAAAAGGCATTAAAGATGCCAAAAAACACATAGGTCGTGCAATATCAAATTTTTTTTACTTTAATCATATCCCACACAATGCTGCTAATAGTCCTTACTATGAAACTATGGTAGAGGCAATTCAAGAAGCCGGTCCTGGAATTAAAGGACCCACAGCACATGAATTATCAAAAACATATTTAGATTTAGAGTGCACTGAAATCAAACAACACATCGACACTTACTCTAACTTTTGGGATGAGTATGGTTGTACGTTGATGTGCGACGGTTGGAGCACACAAAATAGAAGAAAAATCATAAATTTTCTTGTGTATTCTACCCAAGGAACTGTCTTTCTTAAATCTGTTGATGCTACCGACAAATTTCAAAGTGCCGAGTATATTTGTGGTCTAATGGATAATGTTGTTAATTTTATTGGAGAAGATAGAATTGTGCAAATAGTAACTGACAATGGAGCAAATTACAAAGCTGCTGGCCAACTACTGATGGAAAAAAGAAGAAAACTATATTGGACACCATGCGCAGCACATTGTATCGATTTGATTCTTGAAGATATTTCAAAAGAAACCGAGGTAAAATCGATTATTTTAAATTGTCAATCAATAACAGGATTCATATACAATCATGGTTGGTTGCTTACCATAATGAGAAAAGAAACCAATAATAAAGAGCTGATTCGGCCAGCAGTAACCAGGTTTGCTACTCACTTTATTGCATTGGAATCTATATACACACATAAAGAGAATCTAAGAAGAATGATTTCTTCGAGGGAGTGGAGCGCAAAGATTCCTAAACTCGGTCCTAAGGATAAAAAAACTGCAATTCTTATCTATAATTTGATTCACAGTGATAAATTTTGGGCCAACGTTGCTGCTATAATTCTCGTATTTGGTCCACTTGTAAAAGTTTTAAGAATGGTGGATAATGATGATAAAGCAGAGATGGGATATCTATATGAAGCAATGGATCGAGCGAAGGAATCAATTAAGAAAAATGTTGGTGTAAGACAGTGTCAAAAGTGGTGGAATATAATCGATAAAAGATGGGAAAGACAATTGCATCGACCTATTCATGCAGCAGGTAATTCTTTTTAATTATTGCACAATTATAAAAGTACATATCATGTCAATATTTCTTTGAAATATCAAATTTTTTTAGGTTATTTTCTCAATCCTCATATACAATACGGAGATAATGCAACAAACGATGATGAGGTTCTAAATGGATGGACAAATGTTCTTGAAAAAATGGTGCCTGATATTGCTATGCAAATTGAAATTTCAAAAGAGGTAATAAAAAAGTTATTAAACTTAATATTTAGCGCAAAGAATAACTTGGTTTATTATGAATGATTCGTAGGTTGAAAAATATAGAATGAAACTTGATGTATTTGGTTCTGCAAAAGCGAAACGTGCAGTTAAATCGTGTCTTCCAGCTATGTGGTGGTCAATAATTGGTAGGGAAGCTGCTCCAAATTTAACACGCATAGCTATGCGTATTCTTAGCCAAACAGTTTCTTCTTCAAATTGTGAAAGAAATTGGACAACATTTGCAATGATTCACACGAAGTTAAGAAACAGAATAAAAATGGAGAACTTAGAAAAACTGGTATTTGTACATTATAATATGCGATTAAGAGTACGACATGCTAAACGCCAACAAACAACCGACCAACTTATTGATTTAGATTACGTCTTTCATGAAGAGGATCCACTTGCAGAATGGACTAGAGAAGCTGAGAATCCACTACTTGATAATGCAAGCGATAATCCTTGGTCGGACAATGATAATATATCTGCAGAAAATACTGAAAATGATAGTTCATCAAATGATGATTCAGGTAATGCTGGTGGTGACGGTATTGGTTCTAATGGTTATGGTGTTGGTTCCACTTTTGATGAGTCTCAAAGACATTTCCAAAATTATGAAGCAGATGACTATAGTCGACGAAGAGATAGAAGTTTGAACGTTGTACATGAAGATCAAGGGGATTATGATGGCAGATATACTTCTAACAATGTCCCTAGTTTTAGATATTCTACGTCTGACTATACCGGAGGTTATTCGTATTGTGGATTAAATCAACCGTATGCTGCTGAGGCATCAAGTAGCCAAGATGAGCCTTCACCTTTTGATAATATGACGACGACATTTTTAAGTTCGGATCAGATACAGCAGTATGCTTTTCCGGCATATTATAATCCGACACCAGATGAAGAGAGCGATGGACAAAATTTATATGATGCTCAGAGAAATAGCTTTTGGTATTAAACTTTTATGTTGTATGTTTTGTAACTTCTATGTCACTTGAATAATTTAGTGTAATTGACTATTAGTATTGCGTATTTATTTGCGTATTTATAATAAAAATGTACCGGAATTCACAAACCGGATTTAAAACGGAATTTCCGGAAATCCCGGAACGGGACCGAAATTTTGAATTTTTCAGATGACCGGAACGGAAACGGAATCCGGAACTTCGAACCTTGCTACATATTCAACCTTTACTTCATGTAGCGGCTAGGCAATACAGTGGTCTTTTAGGCCTTGCATATGCAAAATTTGGGCACCTATTTACATGCACGGTTGATGTGAATGGAGCAACAGTTGTTCAAGGCGTATCAGTATCCCCTCCAAGAAGACCAACCTTATCCTCAAGGTTTGTAACGCCCGGTGGTAAAGGGTTTGGCAAGGTATGTTGCGGGTTGGGACAAAACTTGAGCATGAAAATGTGGAAAACCGGATGAGTGTGGGCATCGGCAGGTAAAAGCGGCTTATAGGCGACCGGGCTAACGCCATCCACAATTTGGAATGGTCCAAAATATTTTTTGGACAATTTGTGTTGGTGTTGACGGTTGGAAAGTTGATGGTATAGTTGAATCTTCACGAAAACCTATGAACCGACCGAAAATTCTCTGTCTTGCCGATGTTGATCCGCATGGCTTTTCATTCTAGATTAGGCTCGTTGCAAGTTTAGTTTAAGTGCTTCAAGATGTTGGTCTCTTCCTTATGCCCAGTCTTCAGCCTCTTGAAGTTGAGTGTTTCCTGTGAGGTAGTCGGAGATAATGAGCGGCGGGCGTCCATAAACGGCTTGGTACGGTGACATGCCGATGGTGGAATGTTCGCCAGTGTTATACCAATATTTGGCACATTGAAGGTATTTAGCCCATTTTGAAAGTTGGTCATCGCGTATCACTCTCAAGTAAGTTTTCAAGCAACGATTCACAATTTCCGTTTGACCGTCACTTTGGGGATGATAAGCGCTACTCATCTCGAGAGTCATACCATAAAGAAAGAAAATCTCTCTCCAGAATTGACTTATGAAGACCCAATCTCGATCAAAAACTGTGGACTTAGGGAAACCATGAAAGCAGACACATTCGTGCACAAAATAAAAAGCTAGTTGTGTGGCATTTATGGAAATCGAAAGTGTGCAAAAATGAGCATATTTGGAGAGAAGATCGACGATGACCCATATGCCTTTTTTTTCCAAAAGACGGTGGGAGGTGTGTGATGAAATCCATCGATATATCTTCACATATACGACGTGGGATGGGCAAGGGGTGGAGAAGCCCCTTCGTTGGTGTATTCTCAAGTTTAGCTTGAAGGAAGATTGAACATTGACCTACATAGTCACGGACGGATTGAAGCAAGTTAGGCCAATAAAAATTGCTGGAAATTCTTGTAGCAGTCGCTTTAACTCCAAAA
This sequence comes from Allium cepa, assembly GCA_030765085.1. Taxonomy (NCBI): domain Eukaryota; kingdom Viridiplantae; phylum Streptophyta; class Magnoliopsida; order Asparagales; family Amaryllidaceae; genus Allium; species Allium cepa. The sequence goes on from CM060935.1 coordinate 774,147,108, forward strand.
TGTCCTCCAATCGGCGAAGAGTGGAAGGCTTCGATGATGTCATGCCATAGTGTTGGGTCGTGGGGAATGAAAAATCGATTGACCTTAAGTAGTAACCCATCTCGATGCACAATTCCAGCTGAAGCATTGCTTGCTGTTTGGTGGCTACTAGAAGGTGTTGGGCCATACGGTCCTTCTGTAGAGCACTTCGTATGCATGATGTAAAGTCCATCATTGGAACAAAAAATGCAGCCACTGAAGCCTCCGAGGTCCAACGAGAGAGCCCATCAGCTACACTATTTTCCCGTCCAGGCTGAAAACGAATAACAAAATCAAAGCCAAGGTGTTTGGATAACCATTTTTGTTGTTCCAGAGTTTGTATTGTTTGGGTGAGGAGCTATCGCAAGCTCTGATGATCGGTAGGGATACTGAACTGGCAGCCCAATAGATAGTGGAGCCATTTGTGGACAACAGAGGTAATTGCATACATTTCTCGTGCATATGCTGATGCGGTTTGGAGGCGTGGAGGAAGCCGTTGGCTGTGAAATGCTATTCGATGGCGTGACTAGGAGAGAGCAGCCCCACAAGTTGAGGCAAAGGTATCAGTTTAAATGTCAAAGGGGTTGGAGAATCTGGAAGGGCTGGAGGTGATGATAGCTTTGAGATGAAGAAATGTTCGCTAGGCTTGAATAGTCCACTGAAATGATTCATTCTTTTTTAATAATTCTTTAATAGGACTTACAATATGAGCATATCCTTTTCTAAACTGCATGTAATAGCCGGTGAGTCCAAGGAAACCACGGATTACTATCGCATTGGATGGGGTTAGCCAAGAAATGATTGCTTCAATTTTAGATGGGTCGACTTGGACGCCTTATGTGAGATTATTTGACCCAAATAGTATAAGTCGGTTTAGCCAAAGACGCATTTCTTCTCATTAGCAAAGAATTGGTGTGACGTCAAAATGTGAAGAGTAACCCATAAGTGGTGGAGAGGCGATTCCCATGATCTACTATAAACAAGAATATCGTCGAAAATTACAAGTATAAATTTTCAATGATAAGGGCGAAAAATATCATTCACGATGGCTTGAAATGTAGAGGGGCGTTGGTAAGACCGAAGGGCATGACGAGAAATTCATAATGCCCGTCTTGTGTTCGAAATGCAGCCTTTGGGATATTGGTGGGTGGACGCAGATTTGAAAGTAGCCACTATGTAAGTCCAATTTAGAAAATTAAGTAGAGCCATGCAATTCATCAAGTAGTTCATCGACGTTTGGAATTGTAAATCGGTCTTCGATTGTGATTGCATTTAAGGCCCTATAGTCAACGCAAAAGCGCCATGAACCATGTAACAACCCGTATATTTTACGATTGAATATTTAAATATTTTATTTAAAATAATTCATCGTTAGTCGGATTATTGTTCGAAAAAATACTTTTTGCAAATAGTCGAATTAGGACTCGAGACCACCCCCATTGAGTTCAAAACGATGTTTGCGACCTTTTTGAGTATGAACTTCGATATGTTTGGAGTTAGTAGAATTTTGCTACTTTTCACTTAGGGCTTTGGGTTGGATTTTAGCCCATTAACCCCACTTATCCACCTAGCCCCAACCCTTTTCTCTTCATTCCTTCATAATTTTTTTAATACTCAAGCTTTAGCATCAATGGAGAGGGGAATGGGAGATTAAAACTCCAAGCCCTAATTATCTTTGCAAAATCCAAGCTTTAACTCCAAATTCATAGAATAAGCTTTGGTAAGCCCTCTCTTCTTCTTCTCCAACTCATTTTCTTACTAATTTCAGAAATTCCTAAACCTAATTTAGGAAATGTTTCTCTTTTAAACTTAGATTCAAGCTTCTTGGCTTAGAATTGAAGAGTGATTGTTCTTGCCTTGCTCTATAGCTTCTTCTTCCTTATTTTTGTGCAAAAGGTGAGATTTTTATCTCACATCTTGGTCTATAACTATCTTTGATTGTTAGGTATGAATTCCTAACACTTATTCATGTGCATTTGCTTTTGGTTTGGATTGAATTGGTGAATATTCCAATTTTTGGTGTTTTGAAGTCAAATCTTCAAAAATTCTAACTTTGATGTTTAAACATGTTTTTGGTGATGCATTGAACAGCCTATAGGGCCGGGTTGCTGATTGGCATAAACCCCTAGCGCTATTGCTCATTCGATTGCAATTTGGGAGAGTCTGCTCTTCATTGAATAGGCTGAAAAACAACCTAGCACCCAGTAAGTCGACTGACCAATTGCAATCAGTTGACTGGCTGTAGCCAATAATGGCTTTGGGGGCTGTTTACAGAGACAAGGAGTCTCTGTTTCCTGCAATCAGTCGACTGACTGCAGGAAATTAAATTTTCAGATTTCTGGATCAATCGACTGGCCAATTGCAGTCAGTCGACTGACCTGCTTTTATTTGCCTATTTAGCCTATTTTGTGTTAATTTCCAATTTCTATCGATTCGTGGTTTTTCGATTTGTTGTTATCATTTATTGCCGACCTTGATGACTTCTATTATGGAATTTTTGGGTATATCCATTTTTGATGGATTTGAAATCGATTTCTTTGGATTTAATTCACGTCTTTGAACGTGAAATTTTGGTGATTGATTGTTTCTACAATCATTTTTGTGCTTTGTCACTTTAAAATACAAAGGTTTCTATACTAGTAGTAAATATTCAAACTCTTTCACAAAGATGATTTCAACTCTATTTTCAATACAAAGCTCATTTATTAAAACCTTCCAATCTATTAGTATATACAAACCTTTACCTCACCCGTATGAGAAATCTAATTAAACGGCTTAGTAAAACAAGTGGTATGAAACGCTTGCGTTTACTTCGTCGGTTAATTCTTGGACTTGTTCGATTGAATCTCTTGTGACAATTTTCGAGTGTAGATCTAAAATTTGGTCGTAAATATTTAAGTTAAGCCAGTGGTTAAGGGACATGAAGCTAAACTCATATATTTACTATCTTAGTGTAATTGACACTTAACCTCGAGTGGAAGTCTACAATTTGTTCGTAAATAATTAAGTTAAGCCAGTGGTTATGGGACATGAAGCTAAACTCATTTATTTACTTGCTTAGTATAATTTACACTAATCGATCAATGATGATCATTTTGTGATTTAGACTAGCAATGTGTGATGTCTCTTTGTCTGTGAAGGAGATTAAACCCCGTTCTTAGTGGAGCTTCGGCTTGGTGGGGTAGTGACCCCTAGTCTTCGGACCGTTTTAGTGAAACTTCGGCTCAAAAGTCTTCGGATCGTTTTAGTGGAGCTTCGGCTTAAAGGTCTTCAGGCCGTTTTAGTGGAGCTTCGGTTCAAAAATTAATGGTTAGCAACCATGGAATATCATTCTGTTTTGTGATACACGTGTTGGTGAACTTTCATGCTCCCGTTCTGTGATAGGCCTCTTTCCCCTTTTTTGTGATTTCTGGATTTCTAGTGATGATTTCTAGAATTTGTGTTTTCACCAATTTTTGTGATTTACATTGACAAGTTTTTATCAATATTTGTGCATCGGTGAATTTGTGTGTCATTAACTTTTGTGATTGGCATTGATGTAATTGTCAATATTTATGGTTTGGTGAATAAAATAAAGAGTATGACATTCTTTTGATCTTTGAGAAGATTCTTGTGATACTGATTAATCTCTGGTTGATTTTCAATTACATACTTATTACAGTATGGCTTTATGGTTATCATACGTTTTTGTCATATCTCTTATTTTATATCATTTTATCTGATATTTATAGCTAGACTGATCCGTTTATTATTTTATTATTAAAAAATACTCGGGTCAGACCGAGATGTTACAGGTGCTTCTGCTTGACTCCTCATCTGGGGTTATTATCCCGACTTTTGGCTAACTACTTAGATTAGTAGTTTTTGGTTGTATACATTTGAGAAAGAGACTCCTTAATGTATATATATTATTTTATCTATCACTTGTATACATACTTTCGTGTTATTGTGGTCTTTTTGACCACTAATCTGATGTACACTTTCATGTGTTATATTCATATCTATTTCCACCTTTGTGATATGGATATCCGTGACTGATTTGTGTTATGTTTATTTCTATATTTGTTTTCGATGATATCATAGCCACTATGTAGTAGCTTTGAGTTTGTATCGGCATGTCGGATTTCCTCTTGAAATGAAATGCGTGTTATACTATCTGACATATCGGTGCTCGCACAAAGCAATTACATGGATGATCGCTCCTCAACAGCCTTATTCTTTCGCGCTAGTTGACGGCATTACTCCGTAGTATCCTTGGCTAGCGTGGGTATAGAGGTGGGGCGTCACAGCTTGGTATCAAAGCAAACTTCAAAACAATATAGAATAATCTAGCAAGGATCATTGTCCTAAGTCTTTCTTAGGAGTCGTGCCTTAGGATTTTATCCGAGTCTTAGGACCCATTCTATCCTATTTTCTTTTATGATGCCTTGTTTTATCAATCATGGTTGTTTGATATTCATTCTGAGAATAACCTTTTTCTTCTTCTTTCTTTCTTTCTTAAAGAAGAAGAGATGGTTATTTCTGGCAGTCCTAGCGCTGGTCAATCCAGTAGTCCTTCTCTGGATGACGTATTCATGTCTGTCCAACAACTTTTGGATCTTATAAAGAATCAAAGGTTTATCTGTGCTTTGAGTAAGAACCCCATTATGGTTTTACCTCTGAAACTTGAAGTTCCTTTCAATCAGCTTGTGGATATCACTCTTCGACATGAAGAGGCTGATAAAGGAATTGATGGTGATATTGGGATTTTCAAGAAGAGACATATTAAGTTCAAGAGCCCTAATCCCAATAAGAAAGTGAAGCAAATTACTTTGGTAGCAAAGACTCCAATTCCTTATCGTGGAGGATGCTACAATTGTAATTCTATGGATCATTATGTAATTAAGTGTCCGAAACCCATTAGTTGTCGCTATTGCAAAAATCCGGGTCATCTTTTATCTACATGTCCCAAACTTTCGAGCAAAAGGGAGGGAAAGTTGAAAGTTGTGCAAGCCCCTTGTGACACTTCTCTTGGTCAAGATATTTTTCATTCTATCCTTGATGGAATTATTGTGTTTTGTGATCATCCTATTCGAGTTCTTTTTCATACGGGCGCGTCCCATTCTATTGTATCGAAAGAACTTGTTGATTCTTTTTCTTTGAAACATATTGGGCTCGATGACTTCTTTGAGAATTGTGAGGCCGGTTGGTGGATCTACAACACTCAATTTGCTTTGTTTTGATGTCGAGATTATTTTATGTGATTTTTTCTTTCCGAGCCGATTTGCATGATATGCGTTACTTAGGCTTCGGAATTGATTTGTGTGAAAGGATTGACTTAATCATTATAAAGCCCATATCCTATTTTCCGAGTGGACTATTCATCCTCAACATTTTCAATCCGTTATGCAGATTTCTATTTTTCTTAATGATTTCAATGCCAATTTGATGACATCATTTTATTCTTTAAGCTCACATGTTGGGTGAAGTGTTATTTCTCTCATTTGGGTAGTTGTGAATTTTCTGGTATTTTTGAGCTTGTCTTATGAATATCACCGAAGCAATCTTTTGAGTGGTTTTAAGGTCTTTTCAGCCCGACCTTGCCACCGATTTTCATTAGTTACGAGTTGAGGAAGTTAACATTCCACTTACCGCATTCATACTCGTTATGATTCTTATGAATGACTTATTATGTCATTCAGTTGTCCATCTTATTTCGTCCATTTTATGAATCTAATTCGACGAATATCTTGATGACTCCATTCTTGTATTTATTGATTTTGGATGAAAACAAAATTTAAAATTTTGCAAATCTTTTTCATAAGATTATTTATTTATAAGTATAATTAGATTTTGTTATTAAAACGTACAAAGAATATTCGTAAAGTTTTTAAGAGATACTTTTATCATATAGAAGATGATTTGGTGATTGTATTGCCCATTGAGTGCTTTAAGAATTCTGGTCGATGCACTTGATTAACGTTATCGATAGGAATTTCTTAAACGCTTTGATGTGACAGTCGGACACAATAAATTGACTTGTAAAATGTAATTTTTTCTAGAAAATTGATTAAATAAAGTTAATTATACTTTTTGAAAGTTTTAGCTTTTTAGGAAAGAGGACCATTTAAAAGAACTCTTTTTCGATACTCCTATTCTTGTGATTCCTGAAGAGAACGTGTTATTGCTTATGCTTTTAGGCAATTGAAGCTAGCCGAGACTAGATATGTCACTCATGATTTAGAGCTCGCGGCTATTGTATTTGCCCTTCGAATTTGGCGTCATTATCTCTTGGGAGAGAAATTTGTTCTCTATACCGATCATAAATCTTTAAAGTATTTATTTTCTCAAAAGGAACTTAATTTGCATCAACAACGTTGGCTCGTATTCCTTGCATCTTATGATCTTGATATTCTTTATACTTCCGAAAAGGGAAATCGTGTTGTCGATGCACTTAGTCGTAAGCAACAAGCGGTTGTTTCTATAATGATATCCGAATGGAATGATCTCGAGACTTTATCCACTTGTGAGATTCGAGATCGTGAACCCGATTTATTTTCATCTCTTGTTTTATGTAGCCTTGAGGCTCATCCTTCTCTTCTAGACCGCATTCTAGATGCTCAAAAGCTAGATCCCGAATTGGCTCTTCTTCGCCAAAGTTTTAGTGATAAAATTGATATTAAAGGTTTGAAATAACTTGATATTGATTCTCGTGGCGGCATTCAAAAAAAAATTGGTAGACTTATCGTACCAAATATTAGTAATCTTGATAAAGATATTTTAGAAGATTCTCATCGTTCTAACCTTGCCATTCATCTCGGTAGTAGTAAAATATACGTGAATATGAAGCAACTCTATTATTGGGATGGAATGAAATCTGATATTGCTAACTTTGTAAAGTGTTGCATGACTTGCCAACTTGTCAAGGCCGAGCATCAAAGGCCCGATGGGTTAATGCAACCTTTAGAAATTCCAATATGGAAGTGGGATCAAATTTCCATGAATTTTATTGACGTCCTTCCCTGTTCTCGTTCTCGTCATGATATCTTATAGGTGATAGTTGATAGACTTACTAAATCTGCCCATTTTATTCCCGTTCGGTCTAATCGGACCGTTCCTCTTTTGGCCAAACTCTTTATCAAAGAAATTGTTAAATTGCATGGAGTTCCTACTTCTATTGTTAGCAATCGTGATCCATTGTTTACTAGTGGATTTTGAAAGAGTCTTCAAAAAGCTTTGGGAACGAAGCTTAATTTTAGCACCGCTTATCATCCTCAGTCCAATGGACAAACCGAGCGTGTGAATCAAACTCTTGAAGATCTTCTTCGTACATGTGTTCTTGATTTTGGTGGAAGTTGGAAAGATCATATTTCTCTTGTTGAGTTTTCCTATAATAATAGCTTCCAATCTACTATTGGGATGACACCTTTTGAGGCACTCTATGGAAGGCCATGCCGATCTTCTTCTTGTTGGCTTGAGGCCGGTGAGAAGCTGGTTTTAGGTCCAGATTTTATTCGTGATTCCACAGAAAAATGGACCTTATTCGTCATAGGATGAAAGAAGCTCAAAGTAGGCAAAAATCCTATGCCGATAACCGAAGAAGGAAATTAGAATTTTCTGTGGAAGATTTTGTGTTTGTTCGTGTTTCACCTATGATGGGTGTTGTGCGTTTCAGTCGATCGGGAAAGTTAGCACCTCGATATATTAGTCCATTTCTCGTCATCGAACGTATTGGTTCCGTGGCTTATCGCCTTTTATTATCGGCTCAGTTTTCTGCTATTCATGACGTGTTTCACGTTTCTCAACTACGGAAATGCCTTCGAGATTCCGATTCTATTCTTGAGCCCGGTATTGTAGAAGAAATTGAGGTTTCACCTAATTTGACTTATGAGCAACATCCTATTCGTATCATTGCTTCGGAGATTAAATGCCTTTGCAATAAAAATGTTCCTCTTGTGAAAGTTCAATGGTCCTCAAATCCGAAGGATTTCTCTTGGGAATCTAGAGAATTCATCGAGCGAACACATCCGGACTTACTCTCTCGTGCTCTTTGAGGTGAACTTCTTATTTTGAAAATTTCTTCTTTTTGTGTTGATATGCTCTTATGGTTGTTACTTTTTGTTCATTTATTCCTTAAGATTGCGAGGACGCAATTTCTTTAAGGAGGGGACTCTGTAACAACCAGCATATTTTACATTGAATATTTAAATATTTTATTTAAAATAATTCATCGTTAATCGGATTATTGTCTGAAAAGCTACTTTTTACAAACAGTCGAATTCGGACTCGAGACCACCCCCATTGAGTTCAAAATGACGTTTGCAACCTTTTTGAGTATAAACTTCGATGTGTATGGAGTTAGTAGAATTTTGCTACTTTTCTTAGGGCTTTGGGTTGGGTTTTAGCCCATTAACCCTACTTATCAACCTAGCCCCAACCCTCTTCTCTTCATTCCTTCATAATTTTCCTAATACTCAAGCTTTAGCATCAATGGAGAGGGGAATGGAAATTAAAACTCCAAGCCCTAATTATCTTTGCAAAATCCAAGCTTTAACTCCAAATTCATAGAAGAAGCTTTGGTAAACCCTCTCTTCTTCTTCTCCAACTTATTCTCTTAACAATTTCAGAAATTCCTAAACCTAATTTAAGAATTTTTTTTCTTTTAAGCTTAGATTCAAGCTACTTGGGTTAGAATTGAAGAGTGATTGTTCTTGCCTTGCTCTATAGCTTATTCTTCCTTGTTTTTGTGCAAAAGGTGAGATTTTTATCTCACGTCTATGTTTATAACTATCTTTGATTGTTGGGTATGAATTTCTAACACTTATTCATGTGCATTTGCTTTTGGTTTGGATTGAATTGGTGAATATTCCAATTTCTGGTGTTTTGAAGTCAAATCTTCAAAAATCCTAACTTTGATGTTTAACCATGTTTTTGGTGATGCATTTAAGAGATTATAGGACCGGGTTGCTGATTGGCGTAAACCCCTAACGCCATTGCTCATTCGATTGCAATTCGGGAGGGTTTTCTCTTCATTGAATAGGCTGAAAAATATCCCAGCACCCAGTCAGTCGACTGACCAATTGCAATCAGTCGACTGGCTGTAGCCAATAATGGCTCCAGGGGTTGTTTATAGAGACAGGGAGTCTCTGTTTCCTGCAATCAATCGACTGGCTCCTATAATCAGTCGACTGACTGCAGGAAACGAAATTTCCAGGTTTCTGGATCAGTCGACTGGCCAATTACAGTCAATCGACTGACCTGCTTCTATTTGCCTATTTAGCCTATTTTGTGTTAATTTCCAATTTCTATCGATTCGTGGTTTTCAGATTTGTTGTTATGATTTATTATCGACCTTGATGACTTCTATTATGAAATTTTTAGGTATATCCATTTTTGATGGATTTGGAATTGATATCTTTGGATTTAATTCACTTCTTTGAACGTGAAATTTTGGTGATTGATTGTTTGTACAATCATTTTTGTGCTTTGTCACTTTAAAATACAAAGGTTTCTATACTAGTAGTAAATATTCAAACTCTTTCACAAAGACAATTTCAACTCTATTTTCAATACAAAGCTCATTTATTAAAACCATTTTCCAATCTATTGGTATATACAAACCTTTACGTCACCCGTATGAGAAATCTAATTAAACGGCTTAGCAAAACAAGTGGTATGAAACGCTTGCGTTTACTTCGTCGGTTAATTCTTGGACTTGTTCGATCGAATCTCTTGTGACAATTTTCGAGTGGAGATTTACAATTTGTTCGTAAATATTTAAGTTAAGCCAGTGGTTATGGGACATGAAGCTAAACTCATATATTTACTAGCTTAGTGTAATTGACACTTAACCTCGAGTGGAAGTCTACAATTTGTTTGTAAATAATTAAGTTAAGCCAGTGGTTATGGGACATGAAGCTAAACTCATTTATTTACTAGCTTAGTGTGATTTACATTTATCGATCAATGATGATCATTTTGTGATTTAGACTAGCAATGTGCGATGTCTCTTTGTCTGTGAGGGAGACTAAACCCCGTTTTTAGTGGAGCTTCGCTTGGTGGGGTAGCGATCCATGGTCTTTGGACCGTTTTAGTGGAACTTCGGCTCAAAGGTCTTCGGATCATTTTAGTGGAGCTTCGGCTCAAAGGTCTTCGGACCGTTTTAGTGGAGCTTCGGTTCAAAAATTAATGGTTAGCAAATATGGAATAGCATTCCGTTTTGTGATACACGTGTTGGTGAGTTTCCATGCTCCCGTTCTGTGATAGGCCTCTTTCCCCTTTTTTGTGATTTCTGGATTTCCACTGATGATTTCTAGAATTTGTGTTTTCACCAATTTTCGTGATTTACATTGATAAGTTTTATCAATATTTGTGCATTGGTGAATTTATGTGCCATAACTTTTGTGATTGGCATTGATATAATTGTCAATATTTATGGTTTGGTGAATAAAAATAAAGAGTGACATTCTTTTTTATCTTTGAGAAGATTCTTGTGATATTGATTAATCTCTAATTGATTTTCAATTACATACTTATCACAGTATGACTTTATGGTTATCATACGTTTTTGTCATATGTCTTATTTTATATCATTTCATCTGATATTTATAGTTAGACTGATCTGTTTATTATTTTCTTATTAAATAATACTCGGGTCAGACCAAGATGTTACAGGTGCTTCTGCTTGACTTCTCATCTGGGATTATTATCCTGACTTTTGGCTAACTACTTAGATTAGTAGTTTTTGGTTGTATACATTTGAGTTATAGACTCCATGATGTATACTTATTCTTTTGTGTAGCACTTGTAACTGTTCCTTTGGGATATTGTGGATCTTGTTAGACCCCTACTATGATATACACTTTTATATGTAATATTCATATATGTTTCCACCTTTAAGATATGAACTTCTGTGACTGATTTGTGTTATGATATTTCTATATTTGTTTCCGAAGATTACATATAGCCACTATGTAGTAGCTTTGTGTTTGTTTCGGTATGTCAGATTTCCTCTTGAGATGAAAAGTTATATTTTTATCTGGCATATCGGTACTCGTACGAAGCAGTTACACGGATGGTCGCTCCTCAACTGCCTTATTCTCCGTGCTAGTTGACGGCATTACTCCGTAATGTTCTTGGCTAGCGTGGGTATAGAGGTGGGGCGTTACAAACCATCCTTCTTTTTTACAAGAAGTACAAGCGAGGAGAATGGGCTTGTGGATGGTTGGATTATGTTGGAGGTGAGCATATCTCAGATTTGTGATTCAGTCTCATTTTTTTGAAAGTATGGGTAACGATAGGGGGACGGACATTGACGGGTTAGGAGTTTGTGCGGTGAGTAATTTGGTGGTCGCGGTCACGGTGCGGTAGAAGGGTTGTTGGTTTAAGAAAAAGTAAAGGGTATTGGTTTAGAAGTATTTGAATATGAGGGTGTATGGTAGGTTGATTGGAAGTGGAATGTGGGTGTTTGTCAGTAGCCAAATCCAAATAAAAGTAGGAGTTGAAAGTAGTAGTGGATTACAACCTTCTAATCTGTTAAAGAGAAATTTAACATGGGCTTGAATTGGCATCTTCGACCGTTAATAGAACTAATTACCCTTGATGATTGAATTGCATAGTGAATTTTTTTTTGATCAATAGTAACTATTCCAAGACTTTGTAACCAATCCACACCAAAAACAGCATCTGCACCTGAGATCGGCAATAAAAAGAAATTTACAACAAATTTGTGTCCCACTATCCCAACCAACACCCGTCGAAAAATTCATAGACATCGAAGTTTCTTGCCGTTGCGGACGACAACTTGGAAGTCGTGTGTATTCTCGATTTGGAGGCTCAAGAAGCAGGCTGCCTTAGAGTGGATGTAATCGTGCGTGCTTCCCGAATCCATAGTGATCGAAATGAATTTATTGTTGATGAGAGAAGGTGGATGGATTGACTTTGGATTTGAGGAGCCGACTAAGGCACGGAAGGGGATCGCCGATTCATTGCTTCGAGGACTATCTAAAACATCTAGATCTGGTGGGTCTGGAACATCATCTGGTAAGAATAGCAGTGCATGTATCTTAGCACATTTATAGCTGACAGAATACTTCTCGTCACAGTGATAACAAAGGCCTTGCGCTTTACGATTTTGGAGCTCGGTTTGGGATAGTTTCTTGATTGGGTATGGAATATCAATTGTTTGTGTAGGCGGGGTGTAGGTGGGAGAGACGATAATGAAGGCTGGTTTCTAGAGAAGGTGGGTCGGTTGAAAAATTGTTTCATATCATTGTGCTTAGTCTCGATTAATTTTCCAAGAGCGATGGTAACGTTAATGATGGTAGGCTGGAGGGGTAACACATCATTCCTAATTTGGGGTTTTAGGCCGGACATGAAGCATTATGGAATGGCGTCGGGAGGAAGGTTGGTGATTCGATTAGATAGTGTTTCGAAGCGGGATTGGTAGTCTTCGACGGATGTCGTTTGACGAAGCTTGAAAAGGATTGATTGTGGACAAATGAAGGGGTGGGGTGGGCCGAAACGATTTTCGATGGAATGGGTAAGAGATGGCCAAGAGGAGAGTTGGTTGTTGTTATACATCCATTGGAACCAAGTCAAAGCTTGGCCACACATATAAAAGCTTGCTAGTTCTCTATGATCTTCATTAGGATTGGAGTGGTATTTGAAAAATCATTCGGCTTGGAAGATCCAATTGAATGGATTGGATCCATCAAATTATTTTAGTTCGCATTTGGGTGAGCGAAGATGGATAGGAGTTGGAATTTGGTGTGTGTTGATTGGAGTTGTTAATAATGGAGGAGAAGGTGGTGGTTGTCGAGTATATGGTGGTGGAGGTATTTTTGAGCCTGCAGTAGTCATGGAAGAGGGAGGTGGCAGAATTATGGGGGTTATGGTGGTGGAGGAGAACTTGGCGGACAGATCGGCTATAGCTTGAGTCAGGTTCTGGATAGCAGATTTAATATCGGGTATGTCGGCAATAGCGGTGTCTTGTTTGGATAGATGGTATTGATGGAATTAATGGCATTTTGTTGGGTGGTGAGTTGGGAGGCGATGTTGTCGAGACGAGTCATGTTGAAAGTGGAGAGGAGGAGTATGGATTAGTGAAAGCACCAATTTGATACGCACAGAGCCTGTTATCATGCAAATTGCAACAACAGAGAAGTATTAGAAAGGTTGAGAGGAAGAAGACATAGAAAAAATGGAGAAGAAAACTTATCCAGCCATATCCTTTTCTTTCCTTTCACAGTTTATGTAAAGATGTACACCATTCATGCATAACAACATCATACAGCTGCATAACAACTTTGTATAGCCGGTAGCCTATAATTTGCTAGATATTCTTTACCATACTTTTTATAATAGAAATATTAATAAAAAGATAAAGTTTGTTATGCCCACTAGCTCTGCATATTCATCCTTTACTTCCTGTAGCGGCTAGGCAGTGTAGTGGTCCTTCTAGGCCTTGCATGTGCAATATTTGGGAAGCTATTTGCATGCATGGTTGATGTGAATGGAGTAACAATTGTTGAAGGCCTATCAGTATAAATTTTAATGTAGTGAAGTCTTTACCATACTAATTGCGCACCAATCCAAAATATAAATTTTGAAACAAATACATCCAAAAAGCAGCCCCTTTCACATGTGCTTAAGAAAGAAATAGATTCTTAACAAAAAACCTTCAAACAGTATAGTTTTATTTAGGTAGTGCAACCATATTGATATTCATGCTGCTTAAAGCAACCACTAGCATAGTTCAATGACGTAGTAGAAGAAAGAAAAAAAAGTTGTAAAGGACCTTAAAAGTCAAAATATTCATAGCCATTACTTCTTGAAATTTTATTATAGTGAAGTCATTTCACACCACCTAAAATTTTAAGTTTACTTTTATATCTTGTGCATAGTGGTGCTGACGTTAGATATTGGAAGCTAGTCAAAAAAGGATAACATGTAGATGCACTTCTGTTTAAATATACACAAATGCAAAACAAATTATAGACCTAAAATCTAAATATACAAAGAAATCTAACTTAGACAAATCACTTAGTATAGTAGGAGAAGGAAAAAGTATTAGCACATGCAGACATGGATAATGACAAAATTTTATGAGCTGGGTGATTAAGAAATTGACTGATTAAGAAACAATGACACCACTGCAAATAATATAAAAAATATAATAATATAAGGTACCTACAAATAATGATTGTTCCATATCAGCTTCAGCGTAAGAGTAAAGAATATTGTAGAAATAAATGTTCCTCACCTTACTTAGCATTTGGAAAATAATTAATATATCAAATCCTAAGTTTTATCATCATACACATGGCATCTGTATCTTATATTAATCTGCATAAGCAGCGTAAAACTTGCCATACATTAGGCATTATTGAAACTAAACATTATTAGTACAATGTTTGAGAAACCAAACCTCGACCCATTACTAAAAACCTAATGTTTAATATGATAACAATAAACAAAGCATATAACATAAAATTTTGATTCTAACCAACTAAATCCCGCTATTATTATACTTTAATCACAAAACAATTAAACATCGAACCGGCGTTCATAGATGATTATCCTTTATTATACACTACAACAAAAGGATCTTAATAGAACGTTTTATTTTCAATATTTTTTAAATGTTGTAAAATAAACTTTAAGAAAGTTTATTCCACAAATGTTGTCAAAACTTTTTTTATACAATTTTTTTTATGTAAGTTACACTAATACACTTTTAACTAGGTCTATTACAGAAAGTTGTAAAAACATAGTTTTCTACGGTGTTTTTCCTAAACATTGTAAATATTAATTTACAATAACTTTATTAGAAGTTGTTTTACTCAAAGGTTGTAAATGATTGCATGACACTCTTTGATGAAATGTTCTCTACAAGAAAAGAAAAAATTAACGTTAATTTTTTTAATACATTTACATTTACTTAAATACTACAATAATTAATGATTAGTAATTTATATTTAAAAATTAATACTTAATAATTTACGAACGATAATTTATATTTACTAACTTATAAATGATAACTTATATTGTAACTAATAATTAATAATTATTTACAAATGATAATTAATATTTGATAGAATATATAAATTATTCCATTAATTTATAAAAGATCATGTATATCATTTATAAATGGTTAGTTATTATTAGATTGTAATGTCAAAGGTCAAAGATCATGTATATCCATTTGATGTATTTCTAAATATAGTGTGGATTTTATTGCTATCAGCATTCTTATTAATGTTATTCTAGTTACTGGAGAATATATATCAAAATAATCTTGGTCTTCCTTTTGTTTGAAACCTTGAACCACAAGTCGAGCTTTACACTTGCCTATTGTACCATCAGGTTTCAACTTCGTCTTAAATATCCATTATTACCCAAGGTCTTGCATACCTAAGGTAAATAAAATAATTCCTACGTATGGTTTGCCATAATGGATTTAATTTCATTGCTAATATCCTCCTTTCAATAAGAGGCATCGATGGAGGACATAACTTGTTTGTATGTTAATGGATCGTCTTCTAACAAAAATGTCTAGAAGTCTGGACCAAAGGTTTTTGATGTCCTTGATCTTTTTCTTCTCCTTGGTTCCTCCACTGTTGATTAGCACTATTTTGCTGATCATTATCAAAATTTTGTTTCGTATTCTCAAGAGAATTTGAAATTTCAATTTCCCTCTGTCTCTTTTGAGGATAATTTTCAGTTGCCTATTTTAAAGGGTATGCATGTTCGAAAAATCTAGTGTTTCTTGAGTCAATGATGGTATTTAGGTGAATATCATCGATTTTTCATTTGTGTATCAAAAACCAATAAGCGGCACTGTTTTGTGCATATCCAATGAGTACACAATCAATTGTTTTTAGTCTAATTTTGACTTTCTTTGGTTTAGGCACCTCTACTTTTAGAAGACACCTCCACACTTTTAAGTATTTGTCGAACGGTGGTCTATTTTTTCAAAGTTTGTAGGGAGACTTAGATGTTTTCTTTTGTGGTATCTTATGCAAAATATGATTTGCAGAAAGAATAGCTTCTCCCCAAAAGTTACTGGGCAAGCCAGAACTATTAGTAAGGCATTCATCACTTCTTTAAGAGTTCTATTTTTTGTTCGGCTATACCGTTGGATTGAGATGAATACAAGGCTACAATTTTGTGTATAATACCAGTTTGGCGTAGAATTCCTCAAAGGTAAATTAATATTCTCCTGCTCTATCACTTCTTAAAGCTTTTATTTTCTTGTTGAGTTGATTTCCAGCTTCTGCTTTATATTGTTTAAACATGTCGAATGCTTCGTCCTTACTTCTAAGGAATTACATGTAACTAAGGTACCTTTTACAATCATCAATGAAGGTAATGAAATACCTTTTTCCACCTCTAGTTTGACACATTTTTAAGTCACATACATTTGTGTGTATTAGGTCTAGAGGTTCAGTTTCTCGTTCAAAATGATGAAGTGAGGTTCTCGTCAATTTTTCTTTTGCACAAACTTGACGTTCATAGTTGGAACCTATGTTGCATTTTGGTATAAAATTTAGATTAATCAATTTTCATAAGGTATCGAAATTTACAAGGCCTAATCTAGAATATCATATATTAAGGGAATCAACAATATAACCAGAAGATTTAATTTTATTCATACCATTGTTTGGTATAATAGTGGTCACATCTGTCTTAAATAAACCATCACAAACATATCCTCTTCCTACATACACTTCATTCTTTGACAACACAAACTTATCAGACACAAAAATAAGTTTGAAGCCATGCTTGCTAAGCAGCGATCCGGAAATCTAGTTTTTGTAGATCTTTGGAAGATGAATAACATCCACCAAAGTTAGTTCTTTCCCGAAATTCATTTTCAGTATAATCTTTCCTTTGCCTTCGACTTTTGATGCAAATGAATTACCTATAAAAAGTCATTCGCCCTTGGTAGCAGTTTTGTAGGTTCTAAACATCCACTTATTTGCACATATGTGTCGTGTGGCTCCTGTGTCTACAAACCATTTCTTTGAGTCACCAACAAGGTTGCATTTGGACACTACTGCACATAAGTCCATATCAGACATTCCGTTTGAGATGTCTGCCATGTTTGCTTCTGATTTCTTTTTCTTGGGTGAGCAACATTCAACGGCTTTGTGTGCTTTCTTTCCACGATTATGACATGAACTTTAAAATTTCTTTGACTTTTCAGGAGCATGCTCACGTTTCCTTTTGTTGGGTTTCTCTGATCAGCTACAATTGCCTTGGCAATCATGGTATGCAAAGTCTTCATCTAAGATTTTTGGTTGTCATCCTCAATCCTCAATCAGATTACAAGTCCCTCCATTGTCATCTCCTTGCGCTTTTGCTTAAGATAGTTTTCGAAATCTTTCCATGATGGAAAAAGCATTTCAATTGCAGCGGCAACCTGAAAGGATTCGCTTAGAGTCATTCCTTCATCATGTAGTTGGTGAATAATGACTTGTAACTCTTGAATCTGGTTGATAATGGCCTTTGCATCAATCATTTTGAAGTCAAGGAATTTTCCTACTATGAATTTCTTCATGCCTGCATCATCGGTTTTGTACCTTTTCTCTAATATCGTCCAAAGTTCTTTGAAAGTTCGAGCAGTAGAGTATACATTCTATAGGCTGTTGTCGAGCCCATTTAATATTTAGTTCTTGCACATAAAGTCGAAACTCTTCCAAACATTCAAGGCTTCAACCTTTGTTGCATCGCATTCCAATTCTTGAACAACGGTAGCATTTTTGTAAGAAACTTTGCAAGACCCAAAGTCTTCAAGTAAAATAGCATCTTTTGCTGCCAGCGTTTGAAGTCCATCCCTGTGAACTTTTCCGGTTGTTCTCTATGTGACAGCACCATGGTTGGAACCATATATGATGACAGAGCAGTAATCACAGTCTGTGTTGGTGTAGAATTATTGCTTTTATGAGACATTTTTGCCTACAAAAATAGCCAACAATAAATAAATACTATTTCAAGATTGTTATACTTGTTATTCAGTACTGTCAGAAAAGTATTACGAAACTGTATACAAAGATTGTTAACATAACGTTACAAAAGTGTTACAAAACTATTGCAAATATGTTGCAAATTGCAACAACAATAAACTGTCATAGGGACGTCGCAAAAAATGCTAGGAGTAGAACTGTGCAGTTGACAAATAAAATGGTAAATAGAGTACCGGTTAGATTTTCCGAGTCCAGTGTTTGAAAGCTGTTTTCTTAAAATAATATTGCTCCTTTTATCGAGCAACTGTTTCCTAAGATGAAACGGACCTTCTCTGCGATGCTGCACAACAACCATAGAGCAATGACGAACTCAAGAGAGTATATTTAAGAACTGAGTGCTGTAAGCAAAAAGTAATTGCAGAAAAACTTTATATGTTCACCGTTTTCTTTCTGCCTATATGTAAGAGTGGGGAGGTGCACCTATTTGGTAGTAGATGCATGTTCAAACGGATGAGACTGTTGGAAAGGTTGCGACCCTTTACCAGGTGGTATGACTGTTTGTGTTTTAACGGATAGAAATAAAAAATATTTGATATGAGGAACCATGCCAAGTCAATAAGTGCTTAGTGCCTCTAATATGCCTCAAACGCCCATTCGCCCATGTCATGGATTCGGGCTCGGGCTCGGGCTCGGGCATTGGCGTGGGCACGCGCGGACACATGCATGCGGGGTGGTGCGTTGCACCGTCCATCATGGCTTTTTTCTCTTTTTGTCTATAGAAATTATCATAGTGTCCACATCTTAGTATATAAATACAAATAGTTTATTTTATTCTAAGATGTGGGACTATTCATATCCTAAGTTATTTAATGCCTTCACATTCATTAATGCTACTTATTCATTTCTAACATGTCCAACATTTGTCAGAGGGTGCTAACCTTTGCCAACGATGAGAAGCTAGGATTGGCAGTGGTGGGGTAGGCAAAGCAGCAAAGATAGGAAGGCCAAGAAATTCTTTTCTACTATTTTAGGCATAAAATTCTGCACTAGGTTTGGAATGGTTTAATATCTCAAGTCGGTTAGTAAATGTTTTGTAATAAAGAGATAAAAGGACATGTGGTACAATGTTGAATTTTACAAAAAACGAGAAATGAAGAGGCATTAGTGAGTTTTCATACAATAAAATATACTATAACCATAACATGTTAGTTCATATAAAACCCTAATAAAAAACAATTTTATAATTATGGTATAACTAACAACCAGATTTAATCTAATCGTAATACAACAACGTAAGAAATTTTTGTTGAATTTTTTTATATTGTATTACAATTACAGTAGCATAAGAATTAGTTTGCATAATATGGTGATAATATCTATTAGAAATAAATAATTAGGTTTTTTTAATACAATAAATGTACCCTATTATAACATCAAAATATAGTTTCACAACGTTTTTAGAAACATAGTATTAGATCAAGTTGCAACAGTTTTAGCATTTTTACAGAATTTTTTAGATGTTGCAAAAAACGTTGTAATAGTTACAACTATAACAGTTTTTAAATGTTGCAAAATATATGTGTTGCATAATTTTTCTTACAACTTTTTTTCCTATGTTGCAAAATACATACAGATTTAAAAAAAAAGAATTGCATAGACATTTCAACTGTTTTCAACATGTTGTTTTGTCCTAAATACTATTATAGACTTTAAATTTCAAAAATTATAATAAGTAAAATTCATCGATTCAAATATATAGAATTCATCCAATATAATATTCAGTTTACACATAATATTGAAACAATAAGGCCACAAGCTCAAACAATATCATATCCACCACTAACAAAACAACCTTACATAGAATCATACATACAACCTCAAAAACCTCTGAAATATATCACTGTGTTCAATCATTTATTCATTGTTTTAAAGCGATTCGAGCGTGGCTAAAACATTCGACATTTTGGGTCTGAGCATCGCTTCATTGCAAATGCAATGCTATATGCAAATATTAGTATGGAGATAGCATATGCTACTTTCTTTGTGTATTGATTTGTTAATCTCGATCCACGGTTCTTTATACCTTCCTTTTATTTGCGAGAAACAAGTTATCCTTTCTCTACAAATAGCATATCCTCTCTCGTTTCCTCTAATATTAAATATTATCTAAAGAATGACAAAGCTTTACGTCAGCACATATAGCGTTCACCCTATTTTAATTCATGTTCCATTGCTAAGTTGTAAAACTAATCTTATAGATAATATACTAAATCAATTTGCACATGTTGCATTAATTATTTTTAGAAAAAACATGATATCTTTAGATGTTTTGGCTCACTTATTTAACTAGTGTAATACACACACACACATATATATCTGTGTATTTGTATGTGTGTGTGTGTGTATTTATATGTATATATGTATGTGTGTGTAAGTAGGATAAGCATAGCATGCTTGATGTAATCAAAGACTTTACCATGTTAAAAAGTGAAGAAAACTCTAGGGCCAGCGACCCACCCAACTTCCGACTCTCAAATAGCAGCTGCTAGCCCTTCAATGAAACACTAAATGATAGGACAAAGAGTGAGAAGATGATAAAAAAGGAAATGTGCTATTTTGCAATAAGAAGCCAAACATTATAGCTTTGATAATCGAAAATGTCTAAACTTTGCAACAGCCGTGCTGATGCAAAGAACCAATGCATATGCAGTTGCCAGTTCTTTTTTGGGTATTTAAAGACTTTAGCATATTATCTAATCTGATTGTTCAAACTCCACTAAAAAAACATCACTGCAAATCATCATCTTCATTCACAAAAGCAAAACAAAAACATATCTTCAAAATAAAAACTCCACCATATCGTATCTTCATTCACCAAAAAAGCAACCACCACGAGAAAGGATTTCTTACCTCGTCATCTCCTCAGCAACAAGAAAACACCATCAGATTCAAAATAGTTTTGTGTAAAGCTGTAACAGCCACAATCTTCATCATCCTTTAAATTCAAGCCAGGCAGCAGTTTCCAGTTCCTTGTCGCCAAAAAGTTCCCAAAGAGTGCCGTAGATGACCCCCATAGGCAGGTCAGAGGAGCTGCCGTTCAAGTTCGTTCCAGCAGTTTTGAGGTTGTTATATAAAGATGGTGTATCTGCTGTGCACGTGCACAGGTTCACACTATGCATGTGTACTGAATTGTCTTGATAATAAAATGAGAATGTAATATGTAATTAGTGGGTCAAATATGCTATATATATGTACATGATACGAGAGTTGTAAGGTGTGGATGAATAAAATTGTTTTAGTTGAAACTATGTGTTCATTTCTTCTTTTTAAATTTTGTTTTCCCACTCAATCATTAATTCTTGCTATCATCCTTCTCCTGCATTCTAGCTTGATTCTAAACAACCTAGTACAACTTAACTCCATGGCTGGACCCAGAAAAAACAAAGATCATGCCAAAGTTGTATCAGAGAAAGTTGATGACCCAGTTACATCTCCTCATCAACATAACGATCCTGAAAATGATAATCAAGATGATAGCCACCTATCAATGCCTGATCTTTATGATGAAGGTGAGTTATGGAAATGGCAAGAGCATATTAATGAGAGGACCAATCAAATCTTAAACAGCTTCAAGGAGCCCATTAAGAATTGCATAATTCTCATCAAGAACTTCATCAAAGCTTGCAAGATACATCTCACGAATTAAACCTCAAAATGGATCAAATTACAGGAGCACTAAATGTAGTTTTACAGGGAATGAAGAGCAGTCAGACCTTATCTCCCCAACCCTCAAACCAATCAAAATCCCAACCTTACATACCACCATCCAAAGAAATACATTAAGAAATCCCTCTGACTTAAACTTGAATCTTGACCAGAACTTAAGCATACTACCTACCGTAAGCTACTCCAATACACCACCATCAAACTTGATTTCACTACCTATTCTATTGTTGAAACAGTGATGGAATGGTTAGAGCAAGTAGACAACTTTTCAGGTATCACCAATCCCCAGAAATAGAGTGGGTTCCAACATGTTCATTCCACCTTGATCAAGATGCACAAAAGTGGTTTAAATGGTTGTCTAAGAATGTCAAGAACCATATGCTGTGGAAGATTTTTAAAGAGGAGATTATTATAAGATTTTCCAGCCCTAAATTGAGGAAACCTTTCGGTGCTTTTGCAAATTGAAACAGTTAACAACAGTGCAAGCTTACCTTACCAAATTCGAGCTACTTTAAGGCTTACTTGATCATTTACACCCCGATTATGTTTTTGAAAAATTGATGGATGGACTTAAAGATGAAATTGGATTTGATGTTGAGGCTTCAGGGCCAACTTTTTTCAGAGAAGTTGTGGAATTAGCCAAGTTTTTTGAAGGGAAATACAACAGTACCAAGAAGGCCACAAGAAACTTAAATTATTCCTACACCTCTTCCCATGCAAAAGGCAATCCTCTAAGAATAATTTCAAATCCTACTCCCACTTACCGAAATCCAATTAAAAGAAATACATTGAATGATCCCGCTAGAGTCAAGGGTTTGACACCTGAAGAAATACTTGAAAAAAGAAGAAAGAATTTATGTTATGGGTGTGATGAAAAGTGGCATATAGGCCACCAATGTAAGAACAAGCATGTGTATATTCTTGAAGGGGTTATGGATTTAGATGGAGAAAGAGAACATGAGGAAAACATGGAGACCAAAATTGAAGAAGTACAAGAAGCTGATGAAAGTGAAGAAAACTTAGCCATTACATTCCATGCTATGTGTGGAATTCCTTCTTCACATACTATCACGGTTATTGGAATGATTCAAGGTAAGCAAGTGCAGATCTTGATAAACTCAGGGTCCACCCATATTACCTTTAGATGGTTCAATAATGTATGATGTGGTGATAGCTAATGGTGACAGGTTGTAAGGAGCAGGAATATGTAAGCAAGTTATGCTCAAATGCCAAGGCTATAACATGCCATTGACTTGTTACTATTACCATTGGATGGGCGTCAAGTTGTATTAGGTACACAATGGATGAAAACCTTGGGTGAGATCACCTTGAACTTCAACAAGTTGTATGTCAAGTTTACTTACATGGGAAAAAGGTATATGTAGAAGGTAATTCAACCTGGTGATGTGCAGTTGATTAAACACGTGGTTTAATAAAGAAAGTAATAAAGGCAAACTAACCATGATGCTATGTGCTAGTGAAGTGATTCATGAAATTTCAGACCCTTCTCCTATACCACCTACTATAGCTACTATCCTCCACCAATACCCAGAAGTTACTAATCCACTCACATACTAACCACCTAAAAGACCACAAGACCATAAAATTCCTCTTCTACAAGACTCCAAACCTATTTGTCTCAAACCTTACCTATATTCCTTTTACATTAAAAATGAGTTAGAAAAAAATCATATAAGACATGTTGGACTCGAGGGTGATCAGGCCTAGTTGTCGTGCTTATTCTTCTCCAATGGTGATGATTAGAAAGAAAGATGGTTGATGGAGGATGTGCTGATTCTAGAAGCTTGAATAACATTACAATTAAAGACAAGTTTCCAATACCCTTAGTGGATGACTTATTTGATGAGTTGCATGGCTCAAAATATTTTTCAAAATTGGATTTAAGATCTGGATAATACCAAATCAGAATGAATGAGGAGGACATTCAAAAAACAGCCTTCAAAGCCCATTAAGGCCATTTTGAATTCATTGTCATGGCTTTGGGTTATAAAATGCACCCTCTACCTTCCAATCTTTGATGAACACCATATTTAAACCCTATTTAAGGAGATTTGTGCTTGTGTTTTTGATGATATTTGGTTTATAGCCAGTCAATAATGATCACTTAAATAACCGCAAAATGACTTTACAGGTGCTAAAGGACAATTCAATGGTTATTAAATTGTCAAAGGGCACATTTGCTAAAGAGTCAACTGAATACTTGGGGCGTGTTATATCAAGTAATGGAGTAGTTGTAGACCCTAACAAGGTTGAAGCTATTAGACAATGGCCCCCTCCTAACAACCTTAAAGCAATAAGAGGGTTTCTAGGGCTTATAGGGTATAATAGGAAGTTCATAAAAATATTTGGGATGATTGCAAGGCCCATCACTGATTTTCTTAAAAAGGATGCTTTCAAATTGAATGATAAGGCTACAGAAGCTGTGAAATAACAAAAATAGCGCCTCACCAATCTTCCAGTGCTATGCATGGTAGGTTTTAGTAAGACATTTATTGTTAAATGTGATACAAGTGGAGATGGAGTTGGAGCAGTTCTACTTCAAGATAAGAAACCAATAGCATTTTTAAGCAAAGCCCTACATAGAAGGACACTACATTGGTCTACATATGAAAATGAGTTACTTGCTTTAATTCTAGCCACTAAGAAATGGTCACGGTACTTGATTGGAAGACAATTCATTATTTGACCAGACCATCAAAGCCTAAAGTAGTTGTTAACGCAGAAACTACACACCGGAATTCAAGCTAAATGGTTGGCTAAATTGCATGGTTTTGATTATCTGGTTGAATTCAAGAGTGGAAAGGAGAATATTATGGCTAATGACTTGTCAAGAAGAGATGAAGATATTGATTGCAATAATATAGAGTGTAAATCACTTTCACATGTGCAACCTACATGGTTACAAGAACTGAAGGATACACTTGCCCATTCTTCTTTTTATGCAGAGGTCATTAAAAAAATTGAGGAGGGAAGTAAGACATCTAGTAAATACAAGATAGTTGATCACCTAGTTTTTTTTTACAAGGGGAGAATATTAATTAATCACCATCATCATCCCTTATTTAGATATTGCTGAATGAATTTCGCTCCATGCCTCTAGAAGGCCATTCAGGAATGAAGGGGACATTAAAAGGAATAAATTTGGAAGAAGATGAGGAAGCATGTTGAACAATTTATTAGAGAATGTGAAATTTGTCAAAGGAATAAGGCATAAAATATAAACATGCCAGGGTTGTTACAACCTTACCCATACCCGAGAAGATTTGGATAGATATAAGCATGGACTTTGTTACCAACTTGCCAAAAGTTAAAAATATACGGTTATATATGTTGTAGTTGATAGATTATCCAAGTATGCCCATTTCTTTCCATTATCACACCCATATACTACCAAGGATGGAGCTCAAATATTTTTTAATGGAGTACTCAAACTACATGGCCTTCATTCATCTATAGTTAGTGATAAGGATACCTTATTTACATCTTCATTCTGGTAGGAATTGTTCAGATTGCAAGGTTGCTTATTGAAACTCATTTATGTCCACCATCCTCAAACGGATGGGCAAACTGAGGTGATCAATAAAATAATGGAAGGGTATTTAAGGTGCTTTATATTTCATAAATCACATGAATGGTCTAAATGGCTTACATTAACCGAGTGTTGGTATAATACTACATAGAGAACAACTACAGACACCACCCACCTTTCAGGCTGTATATGGAGTGCTACCCCCTACATTGTTAACTTATGTCCCTAATATCGCTAAGTGCAGCAAGTTGAAGAGGAATAATTTTCTAGAGATTTGGTTATACAAATGTTAAAGGACAGCTTGATGCTTGACAGAGATAAGAATGAAGAGGTATGCAGACTTGAGGAGCAGCGGTTCAAGTTGGTTCCAGCAATGTTGAGTTTGTTATATATAGATGGTGAATCTGCTATGCACATGCACAGGTGCATAGTTTGCATGCATACTGAATTATCTTGAAAATAAAATGCGAATGTAATATGTAATTAGATGAGTGGCCAGGAAATACCGGGTCAAGTATGCTATAAATACACGTACATGATGCGAGAGTTGTAAGGTGTGGATGAATAAAATTGTTTCAGTTGAAACTGTGCATTCATTTGTTCTTTTTAAATTTTGTTTTTCCCTCTCAATCATTAAATCTTGCTATCATCCTTCTCCTGCAATCTAGCTTCATTATAAACAACCCAATACAACTAAACTCCATGGCTGGACCTATAAACCCATCAAAAAGGAAAGATCATGTTAAAAGCACCATCACAATCAACACAACCTTCTCACAATACCAAAAATTCTAAAGCTGCAATAATCATCAACCCAGAACTAGCATCAGAGCATTGAAAACTCATATCATCATCAACCTTCATCGAACTCTAGCCAAAAACAACTCATCATTAGTAAACAATAATCATCTTGGTATTTTGCACCAGTATTCAACACAATCAAGAAACAAATCAGGTAGTCTATATCAGAGACAAATTGATTTCAACATTGAAAAAAGGCAAGTTTTTTATATACCACATCAGAATTTTACCTAACTGCAATTCACCACCAGCTGCAGCAACCAGATCCGACTCACAACCCACAACCCACGATTCGACCCATGATCTCTTATTCCCTCTCCACCAGACTTACAATTCACACCAGCATCCAACTCGCAACCCATGACCACCAAGATCCAAAATCCGAACCTGTTATCATTAGAACGACCCACAAGCTTACCAATTTTTGATTTATTTTGCGAAGAAGAGTGGAGAAGATAGGAGAAAGCGATGAGAGGAATTAGCGGTGTAGATTAGATTTGTATTTTAAGAAGAGACGTTTATGTTTGGATTAGATTTAAGAAGAATGATGACACTGAAAGGCAAAAAGTGGTAATATGGATGAGAATTGGTACTTAGGAAAAAAAATTGTTTTCTGGAACATTTTTTTTATCACACACAAGTTGGAACACTTTGTATTATACAAAAGTTGAAATAACATTTTCAAATTTTCTAAAATTTCAAATATTTTATAAGTTGGTAAATTTATTTTAACCTTTAATTTTTTTATAACAAAAGTGATATTTTATTAAAGCAGAACACTCATTATGATGTTTCAGTGGCTTGAACCCATGACAAGTAGAACACGTGTCTAATGCCCCATACCTCTAATAAAGGGGTCTTTGACAAAAAAAATTAGTTAATTTTAGAATTTTATGAATTTTTTTGGAAAAAATTAAATTTTACATATACTTTTAAAATTAATTCAAAAATTACAGAATTATAATTTTTTAAAAATATTAAATATTAACAAGTATTATTAAATATTGAACTATAGTAAATTATTATTAAATAATGATTATTGAAATATTATATTTCAAACTGAAATACAAACAAGATATACCATTTTTCGGACACAGTGTTGCCTCTTATCCCACCATGGAGCGTATAACAGCTCACCCTGTAACACGCTTAAATTTAAACCTAGAAAATCCCATCGAAACTTAGATCCATTCTATGGCAAGCTGTTTGTAGTAAAAAGAAATAACATTACAAAGGCATAACTAAACTTTAAAACTCACAACGCATGGAATAAAATATAATAGAAAAGCATACCCATTTATTACCATAAAAATTTCATAATACAAAATTCCATATAAACCATAATATAATATCTGTTATGACAAGATAGAAAACAAAAATGATTTTTGAGGCTGCAGGAAACCCTAGAGGCGAAATAAACATCACAGCGACCGAGGAAGAAGATGACACGGGATGGCAAGTGGTTAGATACAAAGACAAGGGAAAGCATCAAATTAGGGTTAATCTGCAGCAAAAACGGAGAGAGCCCCCCCCCCAATTGGCATGTTTCAGCGGGCCTTATCTTTAAAAAACCGGAATTCAAAGGAGGAATAAGATCATGGGCATACGCGATTGCAGATAACACGTGTATTGATGGTGGGGTGAACAAATTCGAATCTCTAGAAGACAAAGATGGAGTCTATGCGGACCTAGATGAAGAGGTTTTCAATTCAGCTAAAAGCATGTAGGGTATTTCTATTTATATCTATGTAGCTAGGAAAAGACCTTATTACATACATCTCAATGCCTATATTAAAAGAGAATGGAAACCGACTGGTAAATGGGATGTTTTTCCTAGGGAAAATGGTTCTATCTTATTAAGTTTAGTAATGAATTGGATTGTGAAAAGGTTCTGGAATGAGGCCCTTGGTTCATTGACAGCAAACTTATCTTTACCAAAAAAATGGGAACCAAATTTAAGACTTGAGAGGGATACGCTACAATCACATCTTGTTTGGGTTAAACTGATGAAGTTGGATCTGTCCCTATGGAATGCTCATGGTATTAGTAAACTTTCTGGCCTTATTGGCACTCCCCTGGATATGGATGATTGTACCAGACGTGTTAAA
The DNA here is from genome assembly GCA_030765085.1 of Allium cepa. NCBI lineage: Eukaryota > Viridiplantae > Streptophyta > Magnoliopsida > Asparagales > Amaryllidaceae > Allium > Allium cepa. The sequence continues at coordinate 774,175,259 of CM060935.1, forward strand.
AAACTGAAATATGCTAGAGTTCTAGTAGAAATCAAAGCAAGTGATACGATCAAAAGATAGGCGCGTGCGAAAGATAGAAGTGGTAATATTTACATACAGAAGGTAGAGTATGATCATATTGCACCTGTCTACAACAAATGCAAAGTGTTTTCGTCATTCGACGGACCAATGTGAGTCTGTTTGTGGCCCCATCAAGCAAGTGTGGAGGCAAAAAATTACGGTAGAGACTAGTCAGACTGGGCCTAAGCGAAATATACAACAAAATAAGGCACGGTCTGAGCTTAGATCTGATGTGAGGAATATATGCACAGAACATTCAAGCATAAAAGATAAGAACCAAAAGGAAACACTTGCTGTCCTGGAGGATGTAGAAAAGATAGCTGGCCCATCACTGGATATAAAGGTTGGGGAAACTGCACTTGTCCATCATTCAGTTGAGAATTCATCAGAAATAGTACCTGTTATTTTAGAAGAAGAATATGAAATTAATAAATTTGTCTTGGATAGATTGGACTTAGACACAGACAGAGAGGAAAGTAGCCCTAACAAGTTCACAAAGAATAATCTGGAGTATACAAAACAATTTAATAAAACAGATGCTAAAAGTAAGACGAGATTAAGCCGTGAGGTTTCTCCTATGAAACTAAGGAGTAGAACTTTAAAACCCAAATGTCAATAATTAGTTGGAATGTAAGAGGTCTAAACAATGACACTAGATGTTTAGACCTCTTAAATCTTAGGAGAGTTTATTCTCCTTCTATTATAAGCATTTTAGAAAATAAATTCAATAATGAAAACCTAACTTTTTTTCATTTACTATTTGGGAGATGAATGGAATTTCATTCATAATAATGATGTAGGAGGCAAAGGACGTATTTTATTATTATGGAATAAACAAAATTGGAAAATCAGCCTCATGAAGAAGGATGATCAACACATTACTGTTAATGCTACTAACGTGGGTGGTCTTAATTTGACTTTGAGCTGCGTCTATGCAAATAATTCGGCCTCTCAGTGAACTTATCTTTGGCAAGCTATAAAAGATATTAGTAAAAATATCAAAAACCCTTGGATTGTATTGGGGGATTTCAACACTGTGCTCAGGGCAGAGGAGAACAAAGGTGGTCTTACCATGGGAGTCTCCCAGTTCGAAGAATTCAATAACCGCATCATTGAAGTAGGGCTGCTTGAACCCATCCACAGTGGCCTGAAATATACATGGAGAAGTGGAGAAAATAAGAAAATATCATGTATGCTAGATAGAGTTCTTGTTAAAGTGAAATGCATCACTCTAGTTTCTAACATCAGGGTCAACATTCTTCCTCCATCTACTAGTGATCATTGTCCTATCCTTGTAGACTTAGTAGGAAAAGGATTGAATAACAAAGGCAAACCTATTAGATATTCCAATCACTGGCATGAAATAGAGGGCTATAAAGAGGCTATTAATTTCAATATTATTCCTCAGGTTGAGGGTTCTCAATGTTACAAGCTAACCCATATCATCAAAACAGCTAAAAATGACATTAAGAATTGGAATAGATGATGCCCAAGGAAAGTGATCAAATTTCCAACATGCAGAAATAATGTGAAGAACTTATGGTAACGATAGATAATGGAACTAATAATGATGACACATGGTGTAATTACAATCAAACACAGAGTAAATTAAAAGAAGCACTCGGAATTCAAGCTGCTGAACTTAAACAAAAAGCCAAGGAGAATGGATCACTGAAGGGGATGAATGCACCAAATTCTTTTACGCTAAAATGGCAATTCACAGTAATAAGAACAATAGTTTTCATATAATTAATCAAGAAGGAAATATAATATCCAATGCAGTAGATATTGAAGAGTAAGCAATCAAATATTATTATGACATGTTTAATGGGGAAGTTTGTACCAACTTACCAATCATTCAATGTAGAAGACATGTGAACTCCAGGGGTAGAAGGATGCTAACTAGGCAAATCACTGAAGCTGAAGTGTTGGAAGCTCTGAAACCCATCCATGTTGATTCCAGCCCAAGACCTGATGGACTTGGATCCAAATTCTACATCCTTCATTGGATTGACCGGAAAGACCATATCATATTAGCTATGCAAGATTTTTCAAAGTGGAAAATTTGTTAAAGAAATTAATCATATCTTCAACTGTCTAATCCCTAAAAAAGATAATCCATCAAAACTTAAGGATTATCGACCTACTTCCTGTCGCAATGTGATATATAAAATTCAAAGCAAGATCTTATGCAACAGAACGAAGATTATCGTACCCGAACTCATATCTGAATGTCAAAGCATTTTCATTAAGGTTAGAAGTATCTCTGAAAATTCTCTTATGGCATATGAACTAGTAAGGAATTTTAATAAATGCTGATAAATTCCATCTAAAGGTCGACCACAAAGCATATGACAAAATTAATAGACACTTTATTATTCATATGCTTATTGCTATGGGGTTCCCAATGAAATTTGTGAGTCTTATAAAAGAATGCATATCTACACCTAACTTCTCTATCCTGATCATTGGCATACCAAAAGGTTTTATAGGATCCAATAGAGGCATCTAGTAGGGTGATCCACTATCCCCTTACTTGATCGCAATTGTCATGGAATGCTTTTCGCTACAAATGGAGTTGTCTATTCATTATAAGATTAATCAGTCTATTTTTAGCATCCAGCCTACTGTGAGTCATTTACTCTATGCAGATGACTTGCTCATCTGTATAAAATCCAGCCGTGAATCAGCAAAAGCAGCTAAAGATATCTTCATTAACTTAGGAAAATATACTAGTCTAAAACTGAATGAATCGAAAACTAAATGCTATTTTAACAAAACATGTAACATGAAAACAGAGGTGTTGGATCTCTTAAATGTGAAGGAAGGCAATCTGCCAGTAAAATACTTAGGAGTTCCATTATCTTCAAATAAGATTACTGACAGAGAATGTGCAGTCCTTATTTCCTCCATTAGAGATAGATTGCAGGGTTGGAGCCCTAAACTACAGTCCCTTGCTGGCCGAATTGAATAGATGTAAAGTTAATTTCTGGCTGCAAACTTTTTAATTGCCTGATGCTTCAATGCAAAAAATTAAAACGGTTTGTGCGGACTTCATATGGAAGGGTGGTATTCATAAGATCAAATATGACAAACTATGCGGACCCAAAGATGAAGGAGGTGTGGGACTTAGAAGACTTAAAGACATGAGAATAGTTTACACTCTGAAACAAGCATGGAGAATAATTAATGGTAAAGGTTTATGGGGAAAATGGGTGAGATAAAGTTACAATAAAGGCAATTTTTGGAAAATTCCTATAGACAACAATGCCTCAACCAACTGAAAGGCAATTATGAAAGTAAGAAACACCTTAGCAACATTCTGCACTCGTGAAATAGCTACAGAAAGAGATACTAACTTATGGAGAGACCCTTGGATTCAAGGTGAATCGCTGATTGACATTTTGGGCCTCAATACTTTTTCTGACTTCAGTTCTCCGGATAAAAGAGTTCAAGATGTGATCAACAATAATAGGTGGAACTGCTCCTCGTTGCCGGTGAATCAAGGTAAGAAGGAAATAATTCAATTTCTTCCTATTCATAATGGTAGAGAGAATGACATATGGGTTTGGTAGCCTACTGGAATTGAGTTTACCACTATGTCTACTTGGAATGAAATCAGGCAAAAAAACAGTAAAGTTGCATGGAGTAAAATTATATGGGATCATGTTAATAATCCAAAGATGGCCTTCACCTCTTACAAAGCTATATTGAGAAGATTACCTACCAGAGACAGGCTATCGAAATGGGGAATGATAAATGAAACTGTTTGTGTCTTATGTAATCAGAACACTAAAACACATGAGCACTTATTTTTTGAATGTATTTACTCGAATATGGCGTGGAATTAATATGTTAAACTCTCCACCATACTCAAATAACATAAAAGAACAGACTACTCACCTAATTCAGCACGGTCACAGCAAAGATCTGAAAGCTAAATTGAACAAAATAGACATCACTGTAGCTGTTTCGAACATTTAAAGAGAGGAATCATCGGGTATTTCAAAGTAAACAAAGAAGCCATTTTGAGGTCAATAAGCTTGCGATTGGAGACATGCAGATAATACAAAAGAGATTTAAGAACTACTCCCTTACCAGACAGGAACAAGGTGCAGTTCGAACTATAGGAGTGGATCTGAGCTCTCCATTGGTAGGAAACCCAAGTACGAGCTATCTGTATCGGCCTCTATGATTTCGAGAAGGTCGTATGAGGAAGGATAAGAAGCTATTTTAATATGGAAAGTGTCCACTTGGTTTACTTAATAGTTTGGTACTGTTTGTACCTTGTATTGTGCCAGATTGGGATAACGTTATGGGCTGAAATGCCTTAATAAAATCCTTACCCGTTTACAAAAAAATATATGTTACAACAATTGCCTAAATATATAGATACACATAAAAGTAAGTAATAATAATAAATATTACCACAACCCATGCTTCTCCATCTCTATGCATCATCATCATCACTATCCCTCCGTCCTTAATCCGTGTTGTAATGAGGAGGGAGTTAGAACAACAAGTATTTGGCAAATAAAATCCTCAATTCTTACCTTTTCAGTACTTGGGAAATATATTTCAAAATAAGAATATGTCTACAAACATAAAATCGTTTGATACTTCTTTATAAGGAAAGGAGGAGGGTCTAACCACTTAATATCTTCCATTCCAGAGGCAAATCCCATATCCTAATCATACATCATAAATAGCTAATAATGTGAGAGATGCTATCCAAGCCACTTAGCACTTCCCAGAAGAAAATACGCAAATCCTATCTTTTAAGACCTATATCTAGAAGCGTTCTCCTCAATGGTACTATCTAACTAACATCATATGAAATTTTATAGGCTACTTAATACTTTCAAGTGGAGGTGGACTCCGTCATTTAAGGCCTAGTTCCAAAAGTGGACCTCTGTAGAGATATCACCTAACATAATTACTTGGCTATTGAACACTTCATCTAGGGGGAAATGCATGTCCAACCACTTAATACATCAAACCTCAAAGCAGGCCTTTCACCTTATGGCTCATACCCATAACGAAGTCTCACATTACTCTTCTATTTGTAGGAACCGGTAGCCAAATAGACGGGCAGATTTCGCCTACAAAATTTGAAACTAATCTCGCATCATTATAGATATTTATCATAAGGATATCTCACATCAATAAAAGTATACATAACTTCTGGTAGCCTCAAAGTGAAATGTAGACTTCTATCATATAGCTCTATTGACCTTGCATCCCTATGACTTAGCCGTAAATCAATTAATATATATATACATACACATACACACTCATCTCATCGTTTCATAAATATGACCATATAAAGAAACTTCCTTATTACACCTTAAAATAATAATTAAGATATATAAGAGTTTCCTCTTATTTTTGCCTCAAAATCAATTACCTTCCTAGTGGAGAAATAAATGTTAATAAATGCCTAGTTAAATACACCATACACGCAATAGTTATATGTTAATTATGTAAATAGAAATGAATAAATATTCATGCTTAACAAGTTCTAAACACATGGATTATATGCCCTAAGCTAGCATCTAATGTTAACTCCATAATCAATTATTATTTCAAGTTCCTTTTTCTTCAATTTTCCAAGATTTCATGGAATTCAAATGTACAAAACAGGGAATAAATAAACGTAACAAAAAATGCAATAACAGACTTGCAAGTAAAATAGAAGTTCAATTTCTTATGCCAATCAAATGGAATATCTTAAACTATAAGAATGGTCCAATCTAAATTCCACAATCTATTCAACTCCTCTTCTTACAAAGAAATAGATATGAATAAATGTGTAAACTATGAATAGAATTCATACTCTAAACTCCTCATTTTATCAAAGAATCATAATTTAATCCAAAGAAGAAGGAGAAGTGGAATATACTATAAAATTGTCAAAAATTTCATAAACGAAACATCAAATTAATGTAAATATTGAGAATCTCAACATAGAGTTGACATTTTGAAATAAAAAGGAATTGTTGGGGATTTTATCTATCATATTTTCGGAATTCCAAAATCCCTAAGGCATATTCAAATCAAAGAAGTACATTAAACAATTGCTGAAAAGAAATACTAAGGTTTCCACTCACAGATTAGTTAGCTTTACTCAAATGGATTTGTAGCCTTCCTATCTATTCTAAAATCTCTCTTTTTCGATATAAAAACACACAATATGGAAGATGTATATATATTCATTAGATTCAGAATAATTGGAGAAGAATATGATAAGAATAAATTGGAGGAAGAAGAAACAAATAGGAAATACATTGAATACTTACGTGAATTCTCTACAAAGTTTTTGAATCTTAGTAGAGAGATAGCAATGACAAAGTTTCGTCGTATTCCCCAAAACAATATGAATAAAAATAGTGAAGATATGGTTTTATTAGCATGAGTTGAAACATACCATAACCATATGATGGAAGTAGGTAGAAAAAGGGTAAATCTGGAATGTACAACCAAATAAAACATAACATAAAACACTAACCGCCACTGGCAACTGAAGTTGCCAAGCGGTCGACCACGCTTCGTCAATCGTCGACTGCCAAGATCGATTGGTTAACCTATTCAGGTTGACCGCACTTTTATTCAGGGGCGTTTATTTTATTTCCGTTGTCGTATTATTTTATTCCCTAATTAATATTTTAACGTCAAACGTTAATTAAACGTTTACTTAGTCTTCAATCTAATTTTTTAAATTTAGTTCTTAAATTTGATTTCACATTTGAATTTGAATTCAAACTAAATTAATTTAATTCTAAAAACTTCAAACACTCAAAAGTTCTTTATTTGAGCTCCGTTTTTAGTATATTACCTATGGAAATAGATCAGAATTTCATCACCAATACGAAGGGATAATTTTTATAGTCAAATTTCAACTTTTATAAATTTCCATATCCAAAATTTATCATATTTAATTCAAAATACTTTATTTACAAATGTTACATTTTACGGGGTGTTACATTCTTCCCCCATTAAAAAGGATTTTGTCATGAAATCTTTGGGACAAACAGTGCAATTCGCGATAACATCCATATTATATAACCAAGTTATCTACACAACCACCCAAACCAATAGTGCAATGTGATTATTTACTACACACATACTAAAATGAGCTTAATTCTAGCGTGAGTGCGTAACCGTGTCATGAATCTATGTATGCATATACCCTAAAAATGCATAAAAATTTCTACATGAGTGTACAGTGATTGTAAAAAAGTATAGCAACCATCTCTTACCATCCAATTTAGCAACCACGATGCAACCAAAATCCAAATTTTAAAGAGAAATTTTTCCAAAGAAAGGTTTCGGGCGAAGAGTCCTCATACCTCCTATAAGATTTTCTCACCATTATACTTGAACTAATCTAATTCTCTGTTGCAGGACCTTAGACTTCTGTGCTCTACGATGCATGTAATGGAACGAGATGCTATTGGCTCCTTCTTAAAATCCCCTAATTGATTAGGCTATACAACAATTGTTATGCTACGAAGGTATTTCCTCAAATGCAAAAATTTCATTGGCTCCAACCAACATAAAAGTTTTCTTGTTTTTCCCATATCGGGAAAAGGCCCAATAAATATGGTGCCTACTTTCCAACTATCCAAATCGTACACTGCCTAATCAGTTCTGACTTTCTGAATTCTCACAATACAAATCTAGTCCGAGTAGAATTTGTCAGTGGTTTCCCATCCATAATTTAATGATTTGCATAGCCTCCAAAATAAATGCTTCAATGGTGCCATATTAATCGTCCATTGATGATTACAATCCTGCATGGATTCTATTAAGATTAAGTGCTAATCCTAAGGATGTCCAAAGTCCAAGATACAATGCTTTCAATAAGACCTCAAAGTTCCTATCCATTCCTTCACTTTGTCCATCAGTCTTCTCCAATTCAACAAGTTTCTAAAGCTGGTTCCTAAAGCTACTAGAAGACCCCTCCAATTTTTCTAGTAAACTAAGGGTCCCTATTACTAACAATGCAGAGCGCAACTCCATAAAGCTGTGTTGGAGTGCTGCGGTTCCACTGCTTTTAATGGAAAATTTCTGCCACCTTCTTCTTAATCCTTAATCAATAGGAAATTCCATTTTCATTCCTATATATTTTAGCTTTCCCTTGCATGGTGGCATTTTGTGAGCTAAATCCCTCATGTTTTCCAAAATCTAAAGTTTTGAGATTGAAAATTTACTCATTTTAGACTGCTAACCTAATTTCCCTATTAAGTTCTAGTTTTATCTATGGCCTATCGCTAATTAAGTATTCCCATAAAATTTCCTTATTTAGTTTGCTTTCTAGAATATATCAAGTGGTTTAAATTCCATTCATAAAGTCTACATGAATAAAAAAAAAATATCTTATACCACATCATCCACTTTCTCAATAACTAAGAAAGACAATTAGCGACTGCAATCTAAAACTTCAAAAGAAAATATTACTAGAAGTTGTCATTATTATCAGTTAATATAAATGGTGTTAAGGTCCTAACACTCATTTATAAATTAAAATGGGTTGTCTTCAATATTTCATTCCATTTCTACCCATTTTTATAATTTCCCTTTTTCTTCAGTCTTTAATAAATATGGTCCATTTATTGCTTAGATTAATATCTATAGCAGTTAATATTTACTGTCAAAGCTGGACCATCCTTTTAATACTTCTTAAAACCTTATAACCTACTTCAGGTTTCCAAAATCATTCATTACTCGAATATCTTTCTTCTACAAATGCAATATCAAGCTTCTTAATCAGTCCCACTTTACATTACCTTTTCTCTCATTAATTACAAATTTATTGCCTGTTAAATTTGTAATTAACATCCATAAATCCTAATCTGTCAATTGCTAATTGATACGCGTATAGTCGTAATCGATGTTGTCTATCTATATTATAGTCGTTTAGCATAGGTGTACGATATTTCTATCTAACTACTAATTCTACAATTAGAATACTAATTTCCACATTTTATTTCATCGAAGTCATCCTTTCCAAAAGATTACTGTCATAAATTATCCACAATTTAAATTTTATTCTTTGTTTAAAATTACAAGAATCATTTGTTTTCTTATTATTGAAATAGACAGTGTAAACTGTGGAAAGAAATATCTATCTCTTACACATCTCTTTCCTTTTTAGTGTATTCCTTGTTACTACAAACAATGCAAGTTTAATGTATTTTGTAATAGGATAATTTATGGAGTTACGCGGAAATTTCTCCAAAATTAAAATACAGAAATTCATATTTTATGGGTAACCTAATTTAAAAACCAATTACAGATCTAAAATATCTTTACACTTTATCAATTTATTCAACTAGAGGTTTCAGACTGACTTCAACTTTCCAGATCAAGTTGTGCCTTCTATTCCTATCTTACTCATGTCCTAAAAAAAACCTTAGTATGTCCTACCTAGGTCATGATCCATATCTACTCCATAAACTTTTATAAAACCTTAATTTTCGCACAAAAAAGAAATATTTTCACACAAATAAACTTATTAAAAAATAAGCATTTATTATCCATTTCTTACAATACACAAAACGTAAAGTATCAAATTCAATATCTACATTTCTGAAACTGTAAAATTTAATAAAAACTTTATCAAAGATTCAAAAATCCTTTGTTTCCAAACAGGAACAAAATAGTCTCCCTTTTTTCTAAAATTTTCTTTACCAAACTTTTCTTAAAACTTGGGCTTTCTAATTTATGGCACTTAAAATTCTCATGGTTTTTCAAAAAGGAGCTTATGAAGAACTTTCCAATAGCTCACCAAATTAAGGATTTACTCCTTTTTGAAAATAGGAATTTGAACACAAAAGATTCAGGACTTAATTATCTTTCCAAAACAATATTTTGAACCTTATTTATTTTTTATTTTGTCTCAAAGGGTTTTCTAGCTAAAAAATTATTGTTTGCAAAAGAGTAAAATTTTCGCAATCATCGTTTCAAAATAACAGCCATTTCCTTTTAATTCATACAATAATATTTATTAGCTTATTACTCGAACTATACTATTATTTGATAAAACATATCTCGCAACTTTGCTCAAAAAATCTTACAATCTCTTGCATGTTATAATATATGTAAATATATAAGTGAATATGCTTTTATGGATTTTTTGTTTAGTTCCACATCGTGGAATTGGTTAAGTCCTTTCCTCTGAAGCCTTTATATAAAGGAGGCTATGTAATGTAAATACATATCTATTCTCAGAAGTGAATAATATATCTTTTGTCTCTCTCCAATGGCTTCTATTTTTCTTTATTCTATAACATTGCAACACTTTTCTTTACCAAATCAAATATTTTTATTATTAAAATAACTTTGTATCAGATTTTGAAAAGCATATAAAATTCTCATCTTTACATTTTATCAATCATTATTTAAATCTAATCAATGATCAAAGATACCGTTTGTAACTTTATACGATAGAAAAATAGATGGACTAGACAAAGATAATTTCAGTCTTTCTCTAATACTCCTTTCAATATCTCTTCTACCAAAATTCACAATTCTATTATTACCTAAATTCTGGCCATCATTCTCTTGATCACCTTATATGGGAATACTCTCCTTACTATACTATCGGACATTTCTTTCTTTCTATTATCTATTTCTTTCCAAAATAGATGTTATTTCTATTTATAAACCCCTAAAAAGAGTTCTAAAGAAAGAACGTTAGGTTTATAAATAATGAAAAGAGAAGGATCAAAGAATCAAAAATTGGAATCTTTTTAACTAGAATAAAAAGGTTAAAAAATAAAAACTTTATAAGGCATTAATTTAAAATTAAAAACATCTACCATTTTATCTTAAAGAAATTCACTTCTTTTAATAATAACATTATCTTTCCAAACTTTTCCAAAATTAATAGTGGTATTTTTCCAAATTTGTCTAAAATCATAATGAATTTTCTAAAAATTTCCAACTTATATACCCTCTAAGAAGTTATAAAAGAAAGCATTTTCAAATTTATTGCATAAGAAATATAACATAGAAAAACAAAAGCAAACAAAAACAATAAAATGGAAAGCTTTTCTAATTCAATATAAATGAAAACTTTTTTTCAACTTCTCAAGTTAGTAATTTTTTATCTAAATAAAAACGACATACCAAAAATGTTTCACCATTCTTTTTAAATTTAAACCAATTTTCAAACTTTTTACAAAACAAATGGTGGTATAATTAAAAGTCATATAAAATCACTTTTTATCAAAATTTTCTGACTTACAAGATTTTCATTTCGAAAATCTTTTGAAAGGAACTTTAGAAATTTTCAAGCGATTTTTAAAGAAACCTTTTTATTAAATTATGTCACAAAATGTAAGATTAAAATTTTGTTCTTTCTTTTAAACCTTTGTACTCTACCCTATAAAATCTAATTTCCTCCTTGTGGTGATAAATGCATTCCTTCTTATGGAAGTTTGCTCCTTTCCTTACTTCCGTATTAATACATCACACCTTTATTATTTACCTACATAAATGTTAACTTTTTCGCATTAGTTGTTAGCCTAACAGGCATTTCCTTTTGGTCATTTATTTTCCATCAACCTTTTCATCTACGGTCACCTCTATTATTAAATATGTCTATAGGGTCCATAATGATAAGAAAGTATAGATCCTATCAATGGGTCAATTACTATCCAGCTTCTAGGGTGCTTCCATAAGTTGAGGTCATGCTCTCCCCAGTTTTCTCCTAAAGATATGATCTCTGTTCCATAGGAAATCAGATTAGGTGTAGAAATTATCTCTATTTATATTTCTAACTCATAGTCACCTTACCCATCATTCGGATTATGGTCACAACTACTTCTACAGTCGGAATTTATAAAGTTAAGCGCAAACTCAAAATTAAGTATATAGAGCATCAATTCTAGAAAAATATTTTGAAAAATATTTTTAAAAACCTTTACATAAATAACAAGTATGCCACTCATACATATAGTATACTTTCCACGTTGATTGAGTAACTAAGGCTATATATACCAAATGTAACAATCCACCTCAGAATAGACATAAATTTCGATCTAGAAAAGGCCCATCGACACTTAGATCCATTCCAAGGCAAGCTGTTGGTAGTAAAAAATAATAATATTGCAGAGCCATAGCTAAAATTTCAGAACTCATGGCAGATGGAATAAAATATAATTGTAAGGCGTACCTATTTATTAACATTAAATGTCACAATACAAAATTCTATAAAAACGATAACATAATACCATTACAAAAATTGTCTAAATCCATGTTACACATAAAACCAACTAATAATAATAATAATAAATACTGCCACAAGCCAAGATTTTCCAACTTTAAGCATCGTCATCACCATCACGCCGTCCTTAACCTGTGTTGTAATGAGGAGGGAGTCAGAAAAAAAATGTCCGGTGAATAAAAACCTCGAGTCTTACCTTTTTAGTACATAGGCAGCATATTTTAAAATAAGAATATGTCTATAAACATAAATCATTTTATACTTATTTATAAGGAAAGGAGGCGGGTCAAACCACTTAATACCTTTTATTGCAAAAGTAGATCCCATATCCCAATCATATGTCATAAATAGCTAATCTTGTGAGAGAGGGTACCCAAGCCACAAAATTCTTCCCAATGGAAAATAGGCAGACCCCTACATTTAAGGCATATTTTCATAAGCATGCTCCTCTATGGTATAATATAGTTGACATCATATGGAATCTCATAGGCCACTTAATACTTTTAAGTGGAAAGTAGGCAACTCCCATCATTTAAGGCGTAATTCTAGAAGCAAACCCCTCTAGATATATCACCTAATGTAACCCCTTGGTCATTTAATACTTCATCTGGGGAAAAGGCATGTCCAACCACTTAAACCCCTAAGCATATCCTTCGTCTTATGGCCAATACTCATAATGACGTCTCACATTAGTCCTCTATTCCTAGGAACTAGTTACTAGATTAGTTGGGTAGATTTACCCTACAGAATTTGGAACAAATATCGTGTCATTACAAATATTTATCATAAGGATATCTCACAACAATAAAAGTGTACACAACTGCTGATAGTCTTAAAATGAAGGGAAGACTTCTGTCATGTAACTCTATTGACCACGCATCCCTATGACTTGGCCACAAATCAATTACTCCATATACACACACATACACACTTACTCATCTCATCATTTTATAAATAAGACCTTATATGGAATCTTCCTTATTACGCCTTAAAATTTTAATTAGGCCATATAAGAGTTTCATCTTATTTTCGACTCAAAATCAATTACCTTCTTAATAGGGGAAATAAATTTTAATAAATGCCTAATTAACTATGCCATATACGCAGTAGTTATATGTTAATAGGAATAAATAAATATTTGCACTTAATAATTTCTAAACACATGAATTTTACGTCCTAAGCTAGCATTTAATGTCAATTACCTAATCAATTATTATTACAATTCCTTTATCTTCAATTTCCTAAGTTTCATGGAATTCAAATGTCCAAAATAGAGAATAAATATTCATAATCAAAACTGGAATAACATATTTGTAATTAAAATAGAAACTCGATTTATTATGGCAATTAAGTGGAATATCTTAAACAATAAGAATTGCAATCTAAATTTCATAATATATTCAACTTTTCTTTTTATAAAGAAATAGATACGAACAAGTGGTATAAACTACGAATAGAATTCGCAATCTAAAGCCTTTATTTAATCAAAGAACCATAATTTATCCCAAAGAAGAAGGAGAAGTGGAAAAGACAATGAAAGTATCAAAAATTGCATAAACAAAACAAACTCCATAAAATTAATATAAATAATTGAGAATCTCAATATAGAATTAGCATTTCGAAATAAAAAGGAATTTTGGGGAATTTTGTCTATCATATTTTGAAAACCCCAAAATCCCTAAGGCATATTCAAATCCAAAAGAAATACACTCAACCGTTGTTGGACGAAGTAGAAATTCGCCAGAACCATAAGATATAAGTGGTAGAAAACGAGTAAATCTAGAGTGTACAACTGAATAAAACATAATGTAAAACCCTAGCCACCACTGGCAACTGATGTTGCCAAGCGGTCGACCAGTTGGCCTGTTCGGGTCGCCTTTCTTTTATTCAGGGGTGTTTATTTTATTTCCATTGCTGTATTATTTTTATTTCCTAATTAACCTTTTTATGTTAAACATTAATTACACATTTATTTAGCCTCCAAGCTAATTTTTTAAATTTAAATCCTAAATTTGATTTCTTATTTGAATTTGAGTTTAAACTAAATTATTTTGATTCTAAAATTTCAAATGCTCATAACTTATTTGGTTGAGCTCCATTTTCAGCATATTACATACGAAAATGAATCTGAATTTCGCCACGAATGAAACAGAATAACTTTCATAGTCAAATTCTAATTTTTATAAAATGTCCATATCAAACCCTTACCATATTTAATTCAGTTTACATTATTTATTTATGGTTCACTTTATGGAGTGTTACAGAGCACTGCCCCTTGGACCCTATGACCTGACCGGCCAGCTCAATCGATATGGGAACGGGTTGTCACCTCCTGACCCCGCTTCATGGTGGCAATCAATTGACATGCATACATACATACATACATATATATATACACACACATATACATATATACATACATACATATATATATATATATATATATATATATATGCATACAAACTAAAGTTATGCTCACTACAACAAAAACACCCTTTCATAACTGCCAAAAACAGTCGTAACAGATCTATTACAACTGGCATCTACCAGTCCTTATATCCGCAGTTATAATAAAGCGGGATTATTTTACAAGAGTTACGTACAGTTGTAAAAAAGCTTTTTACAACTGCAAATAGTAGTTGTAAAAGATTTATTTACAACTGCTTTCATCAATTGTAGAATACCTTTTACAACTGTTATTTGCAGTTACATTAAAGTTCATTCAATTATATTACTTAAGAATACGTAAAATAGAATAAATAATAATAATAATTTCAAGCTACTAATATATTATAATATCTTCAATAAATTATAAACATATCAATTATTAATTATATATTACTAAATAGTAAGTTAATTATTATTATTATTAATTATTAAATATTAAACTATGATAAATTATTAAATATTAATTATTGAAACAGTAAACTAAATAAATATTAAATATTAATTATTAAAATTTGATTATTAATTATTTAATATTAATTATTAATTATTTAATATTAATTACTAATTATTTAATATTAATTATTAACCATTAATTATATTTATTACTTATTAAATGTAACTAATAAGTATTAACTGTAATTTAAAAATTACTAATAATTAATTATACTAAATTATTAAATATTAAAACTAATTATTGACAATAGATAATAATTAGTAGTTATAAATTATATATTATTAATCATTAATTATAATAAATTATGAATAGTAATCTATATAAGTTGTCATTTATAATTATTAATTATAATTTATAAATTATTAAGTAATTATCTATTATTTTTTATTAGTTAAAATATACTAACTATTAGTCATTACACTACTAGAATAACAATAAATGGCAATGGAAGCTTTCGACGGTCGTGGATGGCTATTTCCGACAACTATCGACGGTTGGCGATCTCCGTGGCATTTTCGTAATAAAATATAGTGGTCGTCGCAAGCTGTCGAAAACCAACGTATGTTAGCCGTCGGCGGTCGTCGCAAGCTGTTGGAAAAAAGTGTGTATACAGGCTCTAGGCTGAGAGCAGCTTCGTTATCACATTTCCTTCCAAATTCACCAAGCCCCTAGCTCCACTACTTCCTCCTCCTCGTCAGCCAGCCCCCGCGCCTTCCCGATCATCTCCAACTTCATCATTATCCACTCTCGACAAACTTAGACCCTTCATCAATCTCCAATCATATTTTATTTCTAAACCTGAATTAATTTTAATTTGTTAAATTAGAGTTAATTTGTTGTTATAATTTTACAATACCCCATTGATTTTTTGTTATACCCTATTGAATACTAATTAAGTTGTTATTATAATTGTTTATCATTTGAATATTGAGAAAAATAATTTAGTGTATATTTGTGTTAATTGGTGTATATGTGTTGATTTATTAGTGCATATGCGCATTAAGACTGGTTAAGATTATTAGAATCGATGCTCAGGATTTAGTGTATGCATTTTTAAGATGACGAAAATGATGATTTAGTGTACATGTTTCTTAGAATGTAAATAAATTATCGTAAAAATTGTTGTATAATACGCTTTACTTTTTATAACCCCTTAGAGAGATTTTGACCCCATTTGAAAAGTATTATATATGATCGTCGTATGGATATTCATTTTTATCACATAACAGATATTTATATTCATGTAATACAATGTATGTCGGATTTGTTAAATTAATTATATTTTGAAAATTATTTCATTTTAAACGGTTCACAAAATTTTAACAATACTTTTTTGTTCATATGTATACGCATATGTGTACGATATAGTGAACAAAGGGGAAGTGCTACCGAATTTTTTTTGAATCGTTTAAAATGAAATAATTTACAGAATATAATTACTACTGTGTTTGTAATGTAAAGTAGGATGACCAACCATCAACGTGTAAAACAATAACTTAAAAATTATAGATTTTATTCATAAAATAATTTGTGTAAATCCATTTGGAAAAAATTAAATAGAATAATATTATATATTTGTGAAAATTTAAATGTACGATTGAATTGAAAAATAAAATGTCAATACGTAAATGATTAATATGTTTCTATGTTTTAAAATGGGAAAAATGGTCAACTATTTTATTGATCGGAGTTGGATGTACCAACAAAGAAGAGAAATTGAAGGCTCAATAAGTGAACATTTTCAAAATGGTGTACATGTTTTTATTGAATTGGCTTTAAGTAATGTTGGGAACGGCGAATAAATTCGTTGTTTGTGTAGTAGGTGCAAATTATTGAAGTATTTGATACGAGATATGCTAATTATTCATTTGTGCCAATATGGTTTCATACCGAACTATTTGGTGTGAGATCGTCATGGAGAACTTATAGTACCTAATCCCGTACATTTGGAGGAGGAGGTGGATACTGAAATTGTTCCGACGAATCTCATAAAAGATATGGTTGAAGATGCAGCACGTTCAATGTTCCATACTATCGAAGTTGACGGTAATGATATTAATGTCAACTATCAGTAACTGCAGAATACATTATGATGAAATAAAAATACAACTTCACAAAGCTGGTTTACAGCAATAGTACAAGCTGCAAAACGGCATATGCCACCCGATAATTTAATGTGCGAAAATTATTATGAAGTGAAAAAATTTTATGTCTGCTTTTAGTTTGCCATATCAAAAAATAGAGACATGTTTAAATAGTTGCATGTTGTTTTGGAAAGAAGACATCAATCTTAGGAATTATAAAATATGTAATCAGGAAAGATACAAACCAAGAAAAAAGAAGAGAAATGAAGTTCCGCACAAGCCTATACATTACCCATCAATTAAAAGCTTCAAATGTTATATTCATCTTCTGTAACCATGCATCATATGAGATGGCACCATGTGAGAACATAAAAGAAGGTACGTTAGTACGCACAGCTGATGGAGAAGCATATAAGCATTTCAATAAGACATACCCGCTTTCGCAACAGAGTGCCATAATGTTAGACTTGGTTTATGTACAGATCAGTTTTCACCATTCTCTCAATTTGTTTCAAAATATTCATTTTGACATATAATCATTACACCTTATAATTTACCTCCGAGTAAGTGTATAAAAACTCTGTAAATGTTTCTCATTATTGTCATCCCTGACCTTGATGCTCCACAAGGAATCGGCGTATTTTTACAATTATTGATTGAAGATTTAAAAACATTGTGTTATGAAGTGTTTAAACATACGAAATTTCAAAAAATAAATATGTTCTCTTCTCTTCTGCGTACTATAAGTGATTTTCTTGTGTATGCAATGCTTCTCGTTGAAGTACGGCTTGTCGTCTAGCTTGTCATTATCGCATTGAAGAAATACGAGCATTTTCTTTACCGTATGGGAAGGAAATTTCATGCTTTTACCGTCATCGTTATTTTCTCCATATTAATCATCCTTTTAGAAAAGATATAAAAAACTTTACAAGTAATAGACTTGAGGCCTTGCGACCACCAACGATTCGGTCAAGCGAAGCTATTTATGACCTTGTAAAGAATTATCCAAAGATATATGAAACTGGCAAAAAAATTAAAATTCAAGATAAATCGACGATTCATAATTTGTGCAAACAAAGTATATTTTGAGGGTTGCCTTATTGAAAAAATCTCCTAATTCTTCATAATATCGACGTGATGCACAATGAGAAAAATGTGTTCGATGACGTATTTAACACAGTTCTGAGCGTTAAAGGAAAGATTAAAGACGATATGAAATCAAAACGTAATATAGAGGCAATGCAATCGTCCCGAGATTCAAATGAAGCCAAATGACACCAAAAAACTTAAAGCATGCTATGAGCTAGATAATAACCAAGTTAAAGTACAGTTAAAGTGGGTGGAAGAATTAAGATTTTCTGATGGGATTTTTTCTAATTTTCATAGACGTGTCAACTATAAGAACGAAAAACTGAGTGGGATGAAAAGTCATGATTGTCATGTAACGACGGAACATTTGTTAGTCGTTGCTTTCAAAGAACTCTTGCCCACAAAGATTTGGATAGCTGTAACAAAACTTAGTTTGTTTTATAACGAGCTTTGTTCAACTACGTTAAAAGTTGACCGTCTATGTAAATTTGAGTAAGAAATTCCCATACTGCTTTGAAAAATGGAGAAAATATTTCCTCTGGGTTTCTTTAATGTAATGGAGCGTTTACTTGTTCATCTTCCGTTTGAAGCACGTCTTCGAGGTCTTGTGCAATATGGATGGATGTATCCATTTAAAAGGTATTAATATTGAGTATGTTAAATTTTATTTTAATCACATGTAGTAAATTTAATTATAATTATTCTTAACATAATTAAATCATCTAACAAAAAAGTGAGTCAAAAAGCACGAGTTGAAGGCTCAATATGCAAATCATATATGGAAGAAGAAGTTTCGTTCTTTTTCTCTCATTATTTCAGTGGCCATGTGAACTTATCCTTTGAAAGTGCTACGTGAAAAGATGAGGGCATTGAATAAGATTCTTCTAAATTAGTGCTATCTATTTTTAGATAGCTTGGACGCCCGGTTAGAAAATGTGTGGAAGTATGATTAGATGACAGAGATTACTATGTAGACGACACATATGTTCTTCTTAACTATGAAGAAGTTGCGCCATTTGTTTGGTATTATTAAATAGCACATCTAAAATTATTTACTTGAATAATACATATGTGTACTAATCATAATGCAATATATTATCCATCTATGCAGTATTTATGAATCACATCATTCAAGCGACAATATCAGAAAAAAATTGCTACTTGATTTTCGAAGCACGTATATGATCCGGTAAATTGTGTGGTCGACGAAGGGTTGAAACATCTTTCCATGGAACCAAAAGAAAAAGTTAAGACATATCCAATATTGTCTGTCAATGGATACAAACTCAACAGCAAAGAATATGGGGTAGAAAATTAACTAAAAATACGGTGTATATGTTAAAGATAGTGATGATCTAAATGATCACATAAATGATTTTTACGACATGTTAACTCAGGTTTTGCAATTAAATATTTCACCAGACCTACGAAAGAAGTTTATTTATTTAGATGTAATCGGTTAAGTAATGGTCCAGGTTTTGGAATCAACGTGCACCAAAAATATAATATTATTGAAATAAAGCATACATCATGTTATTATAAGTACGATCCATTCATATTAGAAAAAAATCCCTACAAGTTTATTATTTTACTTATCCATCTATAAAAAGAGATAAAGTAGATTGGTTGGCAGTTTTTAAAACGAAGGTAATATTTACGTTTGAAGGAAAGAATATTCCATAGGAACAAGCATACCAAGGGGATATCAAGGAAAATGACAAAATTACAATAACAGACGATCAAACTGATTTTGGACCTCTAAATGATGATAAAATGTATTAGTAGAAGCATTTGAGAACATAGAGGAAAATAATATAGAGTATGAGGCCGAGTCTAAATCAAAAAACTATGAGGACTGATTTAATTGTATACATGTTGAGAAAAGGTAATTTATGGGAGATTGATGTTACACTGTTTTGTTTGTTATGTGCCGCTATTGATGTTAAATCTTGATATTTTACTCATAATTGAATGATATGTTCTGCCATAATAAAATAGTATGTATATGACAGGTATTGCGGATGTCTTTCTTTAAGTGGCAGAGTTATTTGCAGTCCCATTCCTCCTCTTCGTCTCAAAGAGGGACCATTCGCAGAGGAGGTGGTGGCAGCGGCCCGTCGTAGGAGTCACCGCATACAGTGATCAGATTGCTACCGAAAGCAAATGGCTCATAAGTATTAAATTTACTTCAGCATTATAAATATTTTGTATGATATATTAGTCATGATTTTCCTGTATCATATTTAATGCAGGGGTTTTGAGCTTGAGCCTTCAAATATAGTGCTTAGCATATCTAAGCATGCATACATGGGTCATATGACTATGTGCTGGCCGAAATGGAGTAGGATCTCAGAGCACGTCCCGGAGAGCATCTGGCATGACCTTTTGGTAAGTGTAAAATTATATATCATTATATATTATCACTTTCCAATTTGCTGACTATGTATAAATGTATAACTTATATTTTTTCAACATATATATAGGGTGCGGTAGACCTACAAAAGGAGGATATTTCTCTTTACCAGCACCACTGGAACTTCAAAGTTGCAAAGAATTACCGAGATACGATGTCTATCATTAGAAAATCTAAGAAGAAGCCAAATTGAATGGATGCCTACGTATAGGATGCTTGGGTCGTATGGTGGAGTAGCGATGAATTCATTGTAGTCTATCAGATATCATCTTAATTTGTTCAGTAGAGAATGTATAATTTATATCTGTAAAATATAATCTTAATTTTTAATTTGCAGGAGGAGTCGGACACGAACTCAGTAATAGGTAGAAAAATCCCCTCATATAATATGGTGGCTAGAAATCATTTCACTATCATCGCGAGAACCTGCTAAATTGATTAATTTCAATCACAAACATTTATTACATTTTTTGTATAAATTTATATGAACAACAATAATATATACCAATTAGTGAATATTTGCATATACACATGTCGTTAGGTAAACTGACGACGAAGGATCAGTGACTTAGGCCTGACATGAGGATGATAAAGCATATGCCGCACATGTAAGTATATTTCAAGTTATAAGCTATTAATAATGATCATTTTAATTAATTAGTTGTAAAATATTATAATAATGTCATTAATATTTAAATGTATTTAATTTTGCGTTGCGGGAAATATTTATGCAAGCACATGCATAGATGTTTGAGCATTCGGGATGGTAGCAATTGATCATCGATGAGGAGGATGCTATCCTCGACTCGGTTATGGACCCAATACGGAGAAATAGACGCTATGGTTGCGACCACTGCAACAAAACAGCCTTTTTACAACGGACAATGCCCGTTGTAATATGGTTTTTGCAACGGGCATGTGCCCGTTGTAATAGGCCTCGTTGTAATAAATCCACCACATTTTACAACGGGTAAAGCACGTTGTAAAAACCGTTATAGTATACCTTTTTACAACGACCATAACCCGTTGTAAGAAGCTCATATAACAATGCACATTGCCCGTTGCAAAATAAATGCAAATTTTAGAATAAAATTTACAGCAACATCCATACAATACTAAATATTGTCTTAAAATAATTAAAATCACATACGAAAAGACTAAAAGCATAGTTTTACACGTTTATAAAACATGTACAATATTTTAGCAAATAAAACATGTATCTTAGAGCAAATAAAAAATGAAGAAAATGCACAATATTTGAGCATAGTTTTACATAGTTTTACACGTTTATAAGTTGAGGGACTAATATTTCTTACAATCCATCTAATGCCAGGAGTGCTAGAAAGTCCTGATGGTTGGTGTATGTTTACGCACTTTCCCCTCTGAAATCACCACACTACCCTGCCAATATTCCCCACTAACCATACAACAACATTGCTCTTTCATCCAAACAACTGCTGCCCCTACATTGCTGAACACTCCTATACAATCACCTATTACTGCTATTACCATTCACAAACTTCATACTCAATCATCTCAATTTACAAATACCCAACTTGTCTTCACTACCGCCTGCACTTCTTCATCAGTAACAGTTCATTACCTCTGCTAACATCATCCCATCTGCCAAATTTTCCTACGACCATCAGCCACTCCATACAATATTTCATATAATACTCCTTCATCACCAACATCACTTCACCATACAAACTACAACACTATCTCATATCAACTACCATATCCCCTGTCATCTTCAAACTACTGACCATCCACCCTGTACATCAGCAGTCCATCTCTCAACTTAATCACTGCATACTCCACTGAAACCATTCCCACGGCAAAATCTCAAAACCCTACATATCAACATCATCAAACTTCTAAACTGTGCACTCCCACATAGCTACTTCCTGCACTTTAACACTACTAAGTAAATACTGCTTGCACAACTTTTCATTTACCCGCAAGTACATCCATACATCACCACTATATTAAAGTTCATCCACGCACCACTTAACAGCTGCTGCACTGCCTCGGTCTCATCCCTTCCAGTACCACCCCAATACACCTACTCCAGGCCATCAACTTCCATCACTCTGTACTCACCCACACTTACGCTCCTCCAGTCCATTCCTATAACCACATACTTTACACCATTCAACCATCATCGATTATCCCCTGCCGAGCAAACTATGCGTATCAACAACTCTATGCACTATACATCTCACCTGGCCATACTACACTAATAAATCACCCCTTCCTTCCACCCATCCACTCATCCCCATCAGTACAACCTTCCAAACCACCCATTCACCCACAACTGCCAATCAACTTCTGGCCTATCCACTTACAAAAGAAGTTTGGTGTGTAAGCCTGAACCTTGAGGGGTCTGCATACAAAGAACGAATAACTTACCTACTCCAAAATTGAATCATGAACAAAAATTTAATAGCATAATTTCGAAAGCAAACTTGCCATTCATAAACTGATATTCAAGCGAGGCAGTCTCGGCTACCCATGCTTTCCACTTCCTCATCTATATATCAAAAGTAAACAATCAAAATCATCTAAAATAAAATAGGATATGGTTTGAATTTCAGGTATTCCATAACAAAAACCATAGGCATTGCATTTGTGATGACATTCTTCTCTATGTTTGATGTTCCTGTCTTTTGGCCAGTACTTATATTTTACTGGATTGTTCTTTTCATTTTGACTATGAAGCGCCAGATTGGACACATGATCAAATACAAATATGCACCTTTCAGCATTGGGAAACAGGTAAAATTACATAAGAAAATAAAACATTTCTTTCAGAAAATCAAGCTTCAGGATCAGATTTGATACACAACGAGAGGTATACATATTGTTTACTTGTGCAAACTGTATCATTAAGTTCATATTACAAATGCAGAAGTACACTGGGAACAAGAATGCTACGACAAAAAGTATTGTGGACTGATTATGGATGGCCAAAATGGGGCATTTCCTTGCGTAGTTGTGTGAAATAGTATCATTGGTATCTGCTAAGCTCATTTGCTACACTGTTACGGTGAATCGCTTAATATAACTTCTTATAATCTATCCACTTATGTAGGTGTTATGTCATTTATGTCAACAGGACTATCTGATGTGTATAAATATGTCTATATATACATTTCCATTTGTTTGTTGACTTGTATGCGTTGTTTTCCAAACATATTGTGTCGTGTTAGCCGAGAAATGAGAGTTCTTTTTTATCTTGCACACTACCTCTACTATAAGTTCAATAAATAGAATTCCCATCATGTTTTTTTTTGAAATTTCGAAACGTTATATGATTATTATCAACAAAAACCAAAATTTACATTTTGACAAGATTACTAATTATTATTCCTTTAAGTGAAAAGGAGAATCCTTTGAAAATACCGATCATGTCATATTCTCTTTACATAAGAGGAAGGTAAGTACCTTCATGCCATCTTCTCAAATTATGTGGATCGGCATTTTCTGACACCTTGTCCAAATGGATTAAGATTAAGATCTGAATTATAGTTGTAACGATGAATAAATAATTAAGATTATGATTTAAGTATCAAAATAAGGTAAGTATTTCTCAAAATAAGCGATGATTAAGATTTACATCGTAGCTGTGATGTTAAATGCATAAACTGCTAATGGAGAAACTAAAATCGGCAATATCCAAAGTATATCGTAGAAATCAAAATCGTCTGAAGTATACCATAGAAACCACAGATGGAAGAAATTAAATTCATCGATATCCAAAGCATACCATAGAAACCATAAGTGGAGGAAAAGATTACCTTACGAGATAAAAGCAACGGTTTCCCATGCTTTCCACTTCCTCATCTATATATCAAAAGCAATTCCTCCTCAAATCAACCAATCGAATGCAACCTTCGCCACTTTCCAACTCGCCCCTTTGCTGTTCGACCCCAAATCTCCAACCTTCGACTCCATCGCCATCACAAAGTCACAACTTGATTTGCTGAGAGTACCTATTTTCCTTAAAAGAAAAAAAATAAATGGCGATTTGGATTGTTTCGATATCACTTCTACACGAGAACCAGTAACATTTAAACGATATAATTCACAGACCAAATTCGTTGACTCGAACTTAATACTGGAAGCAGCCCTGAACAAGCGCAAAGAGAAGAAAGCATCGATCGACAAAGCTAAGGGACGTAAATCATCATACGATCGAGATACTAATGTCGGCGCTTTCAGAAACCCTAATTTAGTTGAAGACAATACGAAAGAGAACGAGAAAACAACCGATATAATAAAGGGGTGAGTGGACGATATAATAAAGGCTATTACAACGGGCAATTTTGACCATTGTAAATTTGGCATCTATTACAATGGGTCTGAGTGGACCGTTGTAATAGCCTTCTTTAACAACGGGCAAACAATGCCCGTTGTAAAAAGGGCATTGTGTATGGCATCTTTACAACAGGGCTGAATGGACCGTTGTACTAGCTTTCTATTACAACGGACAACCAATGCCCATTGTAAAAAGAGCGTTGTAATAGGGTATTTTTGTTGTAGTGGACAATCAATTAGTAATTTATAAAAGTAAAAATTAACTAAGTTGTAAAAATTGTTTAATGTTTATAAAAGTTACGCAATAACTTAAACATATTTCGACTTGTTTTGTAAGCTCGGGCGTCACAAAAGGCCTATTGAAAAGCTTAAGATAATGCTGAGATTAATGAACTCCAACATTATATTGCATAGTTGCAGGAGTAGGACCGCCTTCGAGCAGCATAAGTGGAGTAACTAAAGTAGTGTTTGGCTAAGTATATGAAGCGTCATATAGCATTCTCTTTGTTTTATGGTTTTGGAGCTGATGACGAATCATGAGGTACATTTTGCAGTTTTGGTTTTTGAAACTTGTGTATATACACAATGAGAGATGGTAAGGTTGATTTGTGGACATGTGGTGTTTGATGTTGATTTATGGGATTGATATTTGGGGTTGATGTTGGATGTATATATTGTACATTGATGTTGGATGTAGATATTGCATTTGGGTGATGATGGACAGTTTGTTTTGTATTGATTGGAAATTTTTGGGTTTTATATTATTACTAATATTGGTATTGATTTTAGCTTATATCTAATATATATATATATATATATATATATATATATATATATATATTTGCTGTGTTATGATATATATTGATATTGATGTGTTGGTCTGTTGGAAAATATTTTTTACCTAGATTTACGACGGCTTATTGGTCGAAATATTCCGACCGCTTCCGGTAGTTAACCGGTCGGAAACTCCAAGGGCTTTCGATGGGTTTTCGGCATGTTTTTATGGCACATGGACGTCGGCACTACCCAAAAAAACGTCGGAACTGCTGTCAAAAAAGCCGTCGGAGGCCGTCGCAAAGCCAACGTCGATTTCATCGAAAATGAACGAAATCCAAGTTTTGCATTCCGATGGGATTTCCAACGGCTCCCAACGGCCACCGACGGCTTCGAGCCATCGGAAACTGTGTATCTTGTGATGTTATAATATTTAAAATAACAGTAAACATATTCAAAAAAAAATTTAACATCGGTCTTTTCCCACCGTGACCGTTTAATTTCCTCAAAGATATTTACAATCTTTGAGTAAAACAACTTTTACCGTAGTAACTAATATTTATAATTTTTAAGGAAAAGGTGTAAAAACAATGCTTTTACAACGGTTTTTTTAAAAAAAGTTGTTAAAAGAGCATTGTTACAAGCTTTTTAGAAAAACTTGTAAAACCAAGGATTTTACAACGTTTTCAACAAAAATGTTGTAAAAATGAACGCTTTTAAAACGTTTGCTTTGAAAATGTTGGAAAAAGACCTTTTTACAATGTTTTATAAATAAACATGGTAAAAAGCTCTTTATATTGGAGTGTTTCTTATGTATGAAATTGTTGATCACTCGCAATCAAGTTCTTTAACTTATAGCAACATTTTAGTTAAATTATGGTGCAAGATTAGTTAATATGTTTTGAATAGCTAAATTACGCTTCTAACATGTAAAGCAACATAGCATTGTGTTAAAAGGAAAAAAGTTGGTTCCGTCATTTATTTTCTGATTTGTTACGTAAAAAACACTTTTTATAGATATGTTTCTAATTAAACCTCTATTCAAAAAAATTATCGTTTCTTCGAAAATTAGAACATTAATCATGTGTTTCTAGGATCAAAACAATTTATTTTGATTTTTTTTAAAAAGAAAATATTTGCAGAGAACTTCACAAATATTTGCAGATTTATCTAAATACTTAAAATCCAACAACTTTATTTTTTTGCATATTTCTATGCAAATATCTATAGATTTCTCTACAAATATTCTAATTATATATATATATATATATATGTATGCATGTATGTATAGAAAACATGTTTTTTTGAAGGGACGACTATGTACTTTGAAATTGAGAATGGTGCTTTTAGGAAAATTCCTAAAACAGTTGAATAAAACTACAACATTCTTGTGAACCAAAATCCCACATCATCTAATTTATTGATGGATGATAAAAAAAAAATTCACCTATAATTCACAACATCTGAACTATCATTTTGTAACGGTTATAACCGTTTTTCCAATTGTTATAACCGTTGGTAGTAGGTACGTTATAATTTTTTTACATATTTTGTAACGGTTATAACAGTTAAAAATTTTGGAACTTCCCTACGGTTATAACCGTTGGGAGTGATCAAAATTCCCAGCGGTTATAACCGTTGGGAAAAACCGCAATTCCTAATGGTTATAACCATTGGGAATTACTTCACATTCCCAACGGTTATAACCGTTGAGAATATTTTAATTTTCAACGGTTATAACCATTAGGAATTCCTTGCATAAGTAAATAGCAAAATTACCAACACTTATAAATGTTACAAATTTGATATAGCAGAACCATGTCTTATTCGTTATCTAATAGTATTTCATTCAAGCATATCCCATTCCGGATCTTATAGTTTAATCACATATTATTTCATTCAACTATACAAATTCAAATTTATAGCAATAACAAACATGAAACTAAATTTCAAAACTAATAGATCATCAAATTGTAAAGAAAATCAAACATACAAATCAGTTCGTATCAAATTCTACAAAGTTCATTGTGAAAACCTCATATTTCACTATACAAAATAATTTTAAGCTTACAAACAATGAATGCGACACTCCGACCAAACTATAAAACCACCATCAACATACTTTGTATCCTACCCTTCTGGCCCAAGCTACCGACAACCTTCTTGTAGTGTTCTACTCTCTTTTTCCAAAGCTTTGTATCCTGCATGAACATTTCTCCACTCATTCCATCAACACTCCCACTACCGATTCTTGAAGGCACTGCAATCAATCTTTCAGGCTATTTCCTCAACTCTTCCCCTGCAAATTTCAGGTTGTTTCAGGCTGCTATGCTTGGACGATCTTTTTTTGCATCCAATATTGCTACCTACTAACATAAAAAACATAAACTTCAGAATCTAACATACAAGTAAGACAATCTTCATACTTAAATTCATTTAAATTATGAAGATGGAAATGGTGCGAAGTATTATGCAAATTCAATTTATAATCTATATGATAGTTCTTTTATACCCATAACAATCACTACCACTAGACTTCGTATAGCGACGGAGCCTAGCGACGGCTAAAAAAAGTGGCCGTCGCTAGACGTCGCTATACGCAATATACAGATCCAAGCCGAGAGCAGCAGATTCACTTCACTTGCTTCCCCAAAACCTTCCTCCTTCCCCCAATCCGTCGCCCCCCGTCACCGTAGCCGCCGCCCCAGCCTTCAACGCCTCCAAATCACCCAAATTTGTGTCGGTATGCTCCTAATTTCTTGTTTGAATGTAAATTTGATGTTTTTAGGTTTAGTTTAAACCCTAACTCAATTATGATTTGTTATAAAAATTGAGATTTGTTGTTAAATTGGGTATTAGTAGTATTGTTAAATTAGGTATTAGTAGTGTTGTATGTGGATTTGTAGATTAATTAGTTTATTATCATGAACTTGAATTAAGTATTACATTAATTAGTTTATCATGATCAAGTTGAATAAATGGTTGATGTAGATAATTAGTGTTGGCGATTAACATGGTTAGTTATTTTAGGTGAAAAAATAGTGTATATTAATGATTAACTTGGTTATGGATAAATTTACATGAAAGTATTTCATAGTTTATAAAATTGATAGATTACAAATTTAAGTTGTTAAGTGAATTTAAATTGACAAATTTTTATTTAATAATTAGTTTTTTATTGTTTTCTAATTATCTATTTAATAATTAGAATCTGTTGTTTTCTAATTATATTCATTGATAATTCTTATATTTACCCTGTTGATTGAGCGACGGCTAGCGACGGTCATTTTAATAATTTTAGCGATGACTAGTGACGGCTAGCGACGGCCAAAATGCAAAAGGTTGTATATATTGTAAAAAATAAAGTTTGTAAAAAAAAATTTAAAAACGAATATGAGAACATTAAAAATTCTGCAAATATCTAATTTATTTTAAAAAAATTAGGAAATGACTTTAAAAACAACTGATATTGTACTAAAATCGATTTTGTAAAGAAATTAAGAAATGAATATAACAACAACAAATAGTCACATAAAATCTATGTCGTAAAAAAATAATGAAATGAATATTGAACTAAAATTGTTAATTGAATGTTGAACTAAAATTTAAATACACAAATTTTTGGAATAAAATATAAATAGTTGAAACATTTTCAAAATTTGAAAAGAACAACAATATTTAATAAAATTTAAAGAAATTTTTTATCCCTTAGATTGGCTTTGGCCCCGTCTGGCAAGTGTTGTATATGATCGTTATATGGATGTTCGTTTTGTAACAGAACAGACACTTATATTCATCTGATACAATATTTGTCGGATTTGTCCCTGTATTGGACAAGTTACAAACACAATAAAGTAATTACATATTACAAATCATTTCATTTTAAACGGTTACAAAATTTCGACAGCACTTCCTTTACGTTCCCTGTGTACACGCATTTGTGTACGATACATGGAACATAAGGGAAGTGCTGCCGAAATTTTGTTGAACCGTTTAATCTGAAATGATTTATAAAATGTAATTACATTATTTGTTTGTAATGGGTAGTAGGATGACTGACCACCGAAGTGAAAACCAAAATACCAAAAAATAAAAAAATAAAGCGAAGTTTATATTTTGAATTTTCTAGAACGATGAATTGTTTACAATGGAGAATGGTTGAAAACTAATGATTTAAATTGTGTAACATACATTTTCAAATCAGGAAAAATGTTCAATTATTTTCTCGACCGTACTTGGATGTATGAAGTCAGAACTGGAAAGAAGGGATCAATAAAGCAACATTTCTACAACGGTGTACGCGAATTTATTAGATTTGCTAAACCTAATAACCGAAATAATACAGAAATTCATTGCCCGTGTAGTAAGTGCCAACATTTGAAGCATTGAAAACCGGATATAGTTGAAGTACATTTGTATCAATATGGTTTCTTGCCTGATTATTATTACTGGGATCGTCATGGAGAACTTGTTGAACCTACACCTAATACTGAAGTTTTAGAGGACGGTAATATGATGACGAATCCGATAGAAAATATGGTGGATATTGTAGTACGATCAATGTTTCCTACAACTGAAGTTGTCGATGAAGACGAAAATATCGAAGAAGAACCGACTGCGGGAGCCAAAAAAATATACGATTTGTTGGATTCTGCTAAGAGGCCGTTGTGGGACGCATGTAAAAGAGGAAACGAACTTTCAGTAACCGTCGAATACATAACTATGAAATCAAAATTCAACCTTACGGAAGCTGCATTTAGAGCAGTTGTACAAGCTGCAAAACGACACATGCCACCCAATAACCTGATATGCGATAGTCATTATAAAGTAAAAAAATTGTTGTCTGCTTTCGGTCTACCGTACGAGAAGATGGATGCATGCGTGAAAGGTTGCATGTTGTATTGGAAAGACGACTTTGACCTCAGAAAATGCAAAATATGTAACGAAGAAAGATACAAACCAAGAAAGAAGAAAGGGAAAGAAGTCCCATACAAGAGAATGCATTATTTACCCATCACTTCCAAACTTCAAAGATTATATGCATCTTCTGCTACGGCCTGTCATATGCGATGGCATAGTGTGAGAACAGCGGAAGAAGGAACTTTGATACATCCATCCGATGGTGAAGCATGGAAACATTTCGATAAGACTTATCCCGCATTTGCTGCGGAAAGACGTAATGTCAGACTTGGTTTATATACGGATGGATTTTCACCATTTTCACAGTTCGGTAGTAAATATTCATCCTGGCCAATTATCGTTACTCCGTATAATTTACCTCCATGGTTGTGTATGAAGACACCATATATGTTTCTCACCACTGTCGTTCCCGGCCCTCATGATCCAACCTAAGGAATTGATGTTTATTTACAACCATTGATCGAAGAGTTAAAGAAACTATGGAATGAAGGAGTCGAAACTTACGATGTATCAACGAAAAAATTTCGGTTATTCGCTTCTTTGTTATGGACGATTAATGATTTTCCTGCATACGGGATGCTTTCTGGTTGGAGTATGACCGGTCGTCTAGCATGCCCTTATTGTATGGAAGAAATACGAGCATTTTCGTTACGATATGGGAAGAAAGTTTCGTGATTTGATTTTCATCGGTGTTTTCTTCATCCCAATCATACTTTTAGAAGAGATAAGAAAATTTTCATAGCTAATAGAGAAGAGAATCTGAAACCACCCAAGGTTTGGTCAGGCGAGGAAATGTACGAAATTTTAAGAGACTATCCAAAGATACATGAAACTGGTGTCCAGACTGAAATCCCAGGAAAGTCAGACATTCATAATTGGGGCAAACAAAGTATATTTTGGGAGTTACCATATTGAAAAGATCTCTTACTCCGATAAATATTGATGTGATGCACAACGAAAAGAACGTGTTTGATAATCTGTTTAATACAATTTTGAATGTAAATGGCAAAACCAAGGACGATTTGAATTCGAGGCTTGATATAGCAAACTATTGTAAGCGCCCGGAACTTCATATGAAGCCTAATGACAATAAAAAACCGAAATCATGCTATGAGCTAGACAATAAGCAAATAAAACTCGTGCTAAAGTGGGTGGAAGAATTAAGATTTCCCAATGGGATTTCTTCCAATCTTCGTAGATGTGTTGACTTCAAAAATAGTAAACTGAGTGGGATGAAAAGTCACGATTGTCATATCATGATAGAATATTTACTCCCTGTGGCTTTCAAAGAACTGTTGCCCGTAAAAGTATGGAACATCATAACAGAGTTATGTTTGTTTTATAAACAGCTTTGTTCGACAACATTAAAGGTGGATCGTATACGTAAACTTGAAGTAGAAATACCCATATTGCTATGCAAACTGGAGAAAATACTTCCGCTTGGTTTCTTTAACGTAACGGAGCATTTACCTATTCATCTTCCATCCGAAGCACTTCTTCGAGGTCCTGTGCAATATGGATGGATGTATCCATTTGAGAGGTAAATTAACATGTGCAATGTTCATGCCAATTTCAAATTCAAATTTGTATATCTAAATATGTTATAAATATCTTAATAAGTACTTGAATCATCTGAAGAAGAAGATTCGACAAAAAGCCCAAGTTGAGGGTTCGATATGCAAATCATATCTTGAAGAAGAAGCCTCATTTTTTTTCTCTCACTACTTTAAGGACGATGTGAACTTATTGTTTGTAACTGTTCCTCGAAATGAGGAAGTCGTTTAACAAAATTCTTCTCAAACAATGTTATCTGTTTTTAGACAACATGGTATACCTGGTGGAAAATGTATGGAAATATGGTTGGACGATAGAGACCACCATGTAGCGCACATGTATGTTCTTTTAAATTGTGTCGAAGTTGCACCATTTGTTAGGTAATAATTAATTCACTTGTAATTTACTTGTACGTACATAATAATAATAACACATATTACATATATGCAGTATCTACGAATCACAGTATCCATCTTGCGATCTCAGTAAAGAATTTGCCAAATGGTTTTTGAACTATGTTTATGAGCCGAGAAACTGTGTCGTTGATGAAGGCTTAAGATATCTTGCGATTGGACCGAAAAGAAATGTGAAGACTTATCCAATATTCTTCGTCAACGGGTTTAAGTTCAACACAAAAGATTACGGTGCTGAAAAATTAACATATAACAGCGGGGTATTTGTCAAAGGCAGTGATGATCCAGATGAACATTTAAATTTTTTTACGGCGTCTTAACACAGATTCTAGAATTGACATATTATGTTGAACCTTTAGAAAAGGTTTTTTATTTAAGTGCAATTGGTTCAGTAACGTTCCTGGTTCCGGAATCGACGTGCATAAAGAGTACAAACTTATTGAAATAAGGCATACATCACACTACTATAAGTACGATCCTTTTGTATTAGCCAAGTAAGCGTTACAAGTTTATTTTTCTCCGTATCCATCTTTGAAAAGAGATAAAGCGGATTGGTCCGCTGTTTTCAAAACGAAATCAAGGTTTACGTTTGATGGAAATAATATTCCAGATGAAGCAGCATATCAAGCCGATCTTGAATTAAATATAGAAATAATAATAACTGATGATATTGATGTAGGGCCTTTGAATGATGAATCGAACGTCCTATTTGATGCATTCGAAAGTACCGAAGAAAATGAAATAGAATACGAGACTGAATCCGAAAACGATGAAGACTGATCGTTATTGATATAATTGTTATGTGATAGTGATTGAAACATGCGATGTAATAGTAAATTTCTGTAATTGTTCTGTGATGATCATTTAGTTAATTTTTATCCATGTTTTGTACTAGTAAAATTTTATAATTGTTATGTGAAAGTGATTGAAACATGCTATGTAGTAGTGAATTTCTATTATGGTTATGTGATGATTATTTATATAATTTTTATCCATGTTTTGTACTTGTAAATTTTTTTAATTGTTCTGTGAAAGTGATTGAAACATGCTATATAGTAGTGAATTTCTATTATGGTTCTGTGATTATTATTTATATAATTTTTATCCATGTTTTGTACTAGTAAATTTTTATAATTGTTTCTGTGAAAGTGATTGAAACATGCTATGTAGTAGTAGTGAATTTCTATAATTGTTCTCTGATGATATTGTTTTTCTATAGCAGATATGTCTAGCAGGAGACGGAGTGTAGGTAGTGGTGGCACGCCATCCCCATCTCCTGGTGTAGGTGGTAGTGGCACTGCACCGGACTTACGTCCGATTGCAGAAGTTGTTCCTACAAGTGCTGGGTAAGTATCAATTTTATTTAAAGTATAAAGCCACTAAACATATATATCATAACTTTGCAGTGGCTTTGAGGTGGAACCATCAGATTATATTTTACAGGTTTTGGAGAAAGGCATTTCAGAGCCGGATGGATGGTTGTTGGCCTCGCTGGGACGACATCCCCCCTCATGTCAAGAACGCTATACAGACGGATTTACTTGTAAGTAGTAGTTTGAATTTCAGTTGTAAATTAATAAAGTCTATATAACTTAAAATAATTTTAATTTACATGCTGCAGTCCGCGTTAACCCTGATGACTTGGACATTTTTTTAAATCACTGGAACAAACGAATGAGGAAAAATTACAGAGATACATTGTCCAAGGCTAAGAATGCAGGGAAAAAGCCGAACAGGATGGGTGAGGGTGTATGGAATGAATTTCTTCAGCTTTGGAACAGTCCGGCGGTAAAAGTAAGTAAAATATTTTTCTTTGTTATTTAAGTCTAATATAAATCTCGCAAGATGTATACCTGATAATTTATCTTAATTTGTAGGAGTTATCTGCGCGGAACCAGGCAAACAGGAATAAAAGTCCTGCATTGCACCGTGGTGGCTCCAAATCCTTTCAGGAGAACAAGAGAGAGCTGGTAATTAAATTTATAAACTGTGTTTACATTTTATTACAATATTTTATAATCAAATTAGCAATAATATTTATATATTTTCAGGCCGCGAGATACAACCGTGAGCCCACTATGGCCGAGCAGTTCAAGGCCACACATGCTGTGGAGAGGACTGACGAAGAGGGCAATTTTTCGTACGAGTGGACGGATGACAAATCACAATCCGTAATGGTAAATTAATTTACTGTTAATAACAATATTTTGTCTTATTTTATTTTTAAAATTTTGAAATTCGGTTTTTATCGTGTAAAACAATTGTTTGTAATCGCAGAAGAGGTACGAAGCAGAGCAAGCTCGTATAGCATAGTCCACTGGTCGGGAAGAGCTTACGTTAGAGGAGGAGAACCATATTTGGGATGCTATTATTGACCCGCCTTCTCGGACCAGTCGACGGTATAGCTATGGAAATGTGGAGGTAAATTTTGACATGTACTAATATATAAATTTACTTATGCATATGAATAGTTAAATAATTTTAATAATATTATATATACACACTAATATATAGATAATTATGAATTATTTTACAGGCGATGAGAATGCAGAGTGCATACAGGAGGTCGCAGTAAGAGGCGGAGATTGCTCAGTTGAGGGCAACAGTGGAAGAAATAAATGATTGGAGGAAGAGTTTCTTTGAGCAATAGCTGGATGAGCGGATTGCGACTTATTTGCAATAGCATGGGAGGATGCCTGGAGAGGATGGCAGCGATAACGAGGAGTAGGTATGATAGTTTGGTATATACACATTTTGGTTGGTTTGGTGTATATATATTTCAGGATATTATGTATATATTTTGATGACTTCTAGTTCATGGATTTGGTTGGATATTATGTATATATATGTCGGGATATTATGTAGAAATTTCGGTTTACTATGTACATATTCTGGTTAATGGATTTGGTTGGATTTGAAAATGAGATTTGGTTGGATTTGAAAACGAGATTTGGTTGGATTTTATATTGTTTGAATGTATAGTGATGTTATATGATGGATATATGATGGTTATAGTTGATGAATATAGTGTATAGCGGTTGTTTGGTTCAGATTGGTTGAAGTGTATATGGGCTGTGCAGGTGCACAGAAATTTACCCAGGTTAGCGACGACCAGTGACGACTAGCGAGGCTATCTGGTTCAGTTTAGCGACGGCTAGTGACGGCCAATTGGTTCAGGTTAGGGACGGTTAGCTACGGCTAGCGACGTCATTTAGACGTTGAAAAAATTTCCACATGGCACATTTGCAGTCGCGAGCCGTCGCTATTTATGTGACGAAACCGTCGCTAAAGCTGTGCTATACTATTGGGCGACGACCAATATAGCGACAGCTTTTAGCGTCGGCTAGCGACGGCTTGCGACGGCCGGCGACGGCTAAAAGCCGTCGCTATCTGGTGCCGTTCTTGTAGCGTATGACCATTCCTTATAACTAAAGAAAGTTCATGAAATTCTGCACAATCTTCTATTTTAGATTTTTCAAATTTACCTTTTTGATAACATGGATATTTTACTAAGCAAACATCTTCAACTTTTGGCTATCATGAAGTACTTGATTTATTATATCAAGATGTTGGGTTGGTAGGCATGTTGTAAATTGTACTTGATGCAGATTTTACTACATATCTTATCATATAAGTAAATGAAAACAGTAAAATAGTCACAAAGAAATAATTTGGCTTAAAATGATTTATTTACAAATAGTAATAGTTATAAGAATACTACTATAAAAAGAAATGAGTGGACTAAGTGCATGAAAATGCTTCGCGAGGAGGAAATGGTCATTGATTTGTTATTTTTTCAACTTAAGTGTAAATTCAATTATATTATAAATTAACTTACTTGAAAAAATATTGACAATTAAATTACCAAGGATGCACTGCCAAAAAGCTTTTAACTCTTCATGCCAGCCAACATAGTAGTCTATGGAAGCAAGTAAAAAAAGATGTAAGAATGATGTCAATAAAATCAAAAATAAAAATAGAATAAAGTATTTAATTTGTTAGTAATGCAAGGAAAGTGCCAATTCAAGAATGAACCATGTTTACAACTTAGGAATATGAGCTAACTAAAATACAGTATGCGGCATGTGTTTGCCCCTGTTAGAACTTATATAACAACTTTTCCTCGCTTGTTATATTTATTCTCTTTAGCTACACATGTTAACAGGTAAAATAACTATAACAATACTAAGAAACTAAGCTCCTCAAACAAATAAGTTCCATCATTATGCTACCTTAACTGTCCATTAGCAACATTTCTCGTATCTTTTGATAATGGAAATACAGATATTTCTCAAACTCTTCTGCTATTTGTTGCACTATGCAGTAAAGTGTAAGCTGACGTAACCTTATCTGATATTCAAAGGCTTAAGAAAAGAATTTAGCAGTTAGTTTATTATAGCAGTTAGCGCAAATATGGAACAGTTAATATTCATATAACAGCCAATATATTTATAATAGATAATATACTAGTATAAAGCCCATTGCATGTGTTCAAATCTTACTTTTCATATAACTTATGTCGACACCGTATACCACTGAATGTGAATTTTGTTCAATGTATAGCTGTTGTATCGGTTTTTTTCAAGTCAGCTAAGAAAACTTATTAGTTAATAATGTTTTCTATATATGCTGTTGTTCTATAGGTATCCGATTTTATACGGCATAGTCATATACAGTTTATAATATGTGTTCCAAGATGACAACTCAGTATGCATTGTTTAATATCTAAAATGGGATTTCTTAAATTGGAGTGAATATAAAATAATAATGTAATAACATGTATGAGTCAGAAACATCCATTACCAAAATTCTTTTACTTTTATACATGTTTTAAGTATATCAGGAGAAAGCTGCATTGGAAATTATTACCGTCTTACAATTTTTTGTTATTGTTTCCATATAATTTGATGTAAGCATTTGTTACCAGCAATTTGATCCCGTGATAAATGTGTTAAATAGTATTTGAAATCATTTGCTTGCAGTTAACTATTTAAATCTTCCTTAGGCTGATAGTGGCATATGCATTGTTTGATAAATTATATTCCTTAAATTGAAATGACTCTGTAGTAGTAGTTTGATAACTGTTTAGATTAGATAATAGAATTTAGAAAAATTATTTTTACATATATAAGGTGCTGAAAGAACCTTAAAGATAGCGTGCATCATACACAAATCAGTGAAGGAGAAATTAGCCATTTATAGTAAGAAAAAAATCGCATAAAGTTTCCATAAGGAAACCCCGGTCATAACATAGTTGAAGCAATATGCAAACTTCAGAATACTATTAACATGGACGCATAAATTTAGTGACCACAGTTATATGATAAATAACATGAAGAGGGGATTTGCTATTGAAGGACATCGATCTGACATAAACTATTATAAAAAAGAACTTTGTCCGTAACATTTCAACGCTAGTTTGGAAAATATTCCTCCGCAAACATTGTATGAACCATTTATTGAGAAGTATACTTGTCAAGTTTCATATAGGACATCAGGGTGATCATAAAATCAGCGGTGGAATGAATACAAAGTAATTAGTAAGTACATCACATGGACTTTGTGAAGCATATAAAAGTACAATGATACGATTAAATTATATTGCTGACTCATCCCAGCTTCAAGCTTGAAAATAACAACAAATACAACTTAGGATAAATAAAGTTGGACATTAATATTTTGGTTACATTATTTCAAACATCTATTATTTCATATTGAGGCCACACTTCTTTGTTGTTTCCTATGTAATGATTCCTTAGCATAACTCATCCTTAAGATGTTATTTCGTCCACAATATAAGGAATATAAAACATAAGATGTCACAAAAGCTCTCAAAGAAAATGGCTTCCATATTGATTATCCTATCTTTGATAGTAATCCTGATCAGATTTCTGCAGTCTCTCCTCATCATCTCAATCCTTCTCTTATTCCCTCTGCTCTCTCTAATCCTAAAGATAAGCCTCCTGATCAAGATGAGGAAGGCTTCCAAAAAGTGAAGAACAGACGCAGAAATGGATCTGCTAAATTCCAGAACCCATCTCATAGATCAACTGTTGTTCCTTTGGATAGATCCTTATCCTTAGGGCAGAGATCATACCCAAACCCTATCTATAGACAATCAAGATCCAGCCAAATACAGAAGCCACCAAGAACTCAACCATCTACCACTTTCAACTATTCAAAGATAGCCTCTTCTTGGACAGATTTGGTTAAGAACGGTGGATTCTCCAATAATACTGATCTATACTACTCTGCCCCCATTAAACTGGGAGATAAGAATATTGTGATCGTTAATGAGGAAATAAGCAGAAGGACTGAGGACAAATGGAGTAATTCTATTATAGCTTATGTTTATGGAGCTCGTCCATATTATCATCATTTCAGGAATTTTGTTTCTAAAACTTGGAACCCGGTAGGCAATTTTGAAATTTTTACTAGAAATAATGGTTTCTTTATCATCAAGTTTTCTATGGAGCAAGATTGCATCAAAGTTACTCAAAATGGCCCCTTCTTTATTAATGGCAAATTAATCATCTTGAAAAGATGAGACAAGAACTTGATTCTTGATCGAGACCTTCTCTCGACATATCCAATCTGGATTAGGTTGCCGGAATTGAACCTCAGATTATGGGATAAGGAGGCCTTTGCCGCCATAGCTAGTGTAGTGGGTAAACCACTTAAACTAGACGAGCCTACAGCTAAGGAGACTCGCCTTAGCTATGCCAGAATTCTAGTCGAGATAAAGGCCTATGATGAGTTACCAGATCTTGCATTAATATTTATGCATGATGGTGAAACCATAAAGCAAAAAATCGAATATGAATTCATTCCTCCTAGATGTCAAAAATGTGCTTGCTTTGGACACCTCTCAGATTCTTGCTCTTGGAAAACAGTTTGGATAGAAAAAGAGTCTTCAAATAATAATTTAGATAAAAATCCTTTGAATGATTCAGAAATTGAAAGAGATCTCAATCAAGAAAATCAACTACTAGAAAATATCTCCTCTGGTAATGCTACTTCTATAAACAATTTAGATTCTGTAAATCTTTTACAAATTTCTGGAAACAATTTGTGCACGGCGACTTCAAAAGGCAATGTTGAAAAGAATCTTGTTGAAATATCTGAGCAATCTGAGAGTATTATCCCACAAGCTTTCTCAAATGAAATCAAGGCAAAAACCCCAATTATTAATGTAGCCATGGATACTGATCAGCAAATGATAGAAACAGTTGCCCCTTTAGATCATGGCAATTTTCAGATAGATAATAACAATCAGAATCATTACAAAGGAGATTACAAAGAACAGTTCTTGCCCTCTCCCCCCTTAAGGAGAAAGCAATTTTAATTACAGACATAGTTTTTAATCATCAAGACACAGATACAAATCAACAAATACTCTCAAAAAGAAACATTTCAGAAAATTCTTCTCTGCCTGAATCCATGCTGGAGAATGCTATTAAAAACCCTTCCTGTCTGGGTAGACTTTTAAATAAATCATAATTTCATAACTCTTATACCCAAGACTAAAAACCCTTCCTGTCTGGGTGAATATAGACCTATTGCTTGCTGCAATTTTTTATACAAAATTATAGCCTCTATTCTTAGTAAAAGAATTAAATGTTTTCTAAAATTTCTCATTTCAAAAAACCAATGTGCATTTATACCAGACAGGCTTATTGTTGATAATATTCTTTTATCTCATGAACTGCTTAGGGACTTTAATCAGGCATGTAAAAATAAAATGTGTCTCAAAATTGACCTTCATAAAGCTTTTGACAAAATAAATAGAAACTTTATTATATACATGATGGGTCAACTTGGCTTCAATGAAATTTTTTGCAACTTAGTCAAGGAATGCATATGTAATGTAACTTATTCCATACTTATTAATGGATCTCCTTGTGGTATGCTACACAGTAATAGAGGTATTAGATAAGGGGATCTTTTATCTCCTTATTTATTCACTATTGCTATGAAATATTTTACTTTACAAATGGAAAAGGAAATAATGTGTAAAAATATAAAACCTATTAACTCAATCTTTCCTTGTATTTCTCATCTTTTATATGCTGATGATCTTTTAATTTTTTCAAATGCAGATGTATCGACTGCAGCTAACATCAAAAAAATCTTTGACAATCTAAATCAGCAAGCAGGTCTACAAATCAATGAAAATAAAAGCAAAAACTCTTTCAGCAAAGATTTTAGGAGTAAAATGGATATCCTTAACATTTTAAAATTCCAACAGAGTGATCTCCCTGTCAGATATCTTGGCCTACCTCTAAGTAACAATCATATCAAAGAAAGAAACTGTGCTAAACTCTATCAAACCATCCAAAATAAAATCAACAACTGGTCTAGTAAATGTTATCTACAGCAGGCAGAGTTGAGCTAGTGCATACAGTCATCACAGCAATCATGATGTACTGGTTACAATCTCACAACATTCCTTCAAAAACTTTAGAGAAAATTGAGAAACTATGTGCCAACTTCATTTGGAATGGAAAATTCCACAAAATATCTTGGAATACCATTACAAAAACCAAAGAAGCTGGAGGATTGGGTATCAGAAACTTTTCAAACATTAATGAAGCTTGCAAATTCAAACTTTTCTGGAAATTCATAGAAGGCAAAACATTATGGGCTGAATGGATGAGGTCCAAATATGTCAGAAAAAACTTTTGGACCATGCCCATTAAAAGCCATTACTCTTTTGGTTGGAAAAACTTTTTAAATTGTAGAGATATTGGATCCAAGCTTATAGAAAGAAATTTTAAAGATGGTAAAAACACAAGTTTATGGTTTGACCCTTGGATAGATGGCAATTCTCTTATCAACTTATTAGGGTGGAACAACCTTTACATCTTTGGAAAAGTTAATGCTGCTGTCGATAATATCATCCAAACTTCAACTTGGAACACCCAAGCATTTCCCGCATCTACCATTTTTAATTCTACTATTAATAAGATGGAGATTGACCCAAATACTGAGGAAGATGCTTGGAACTGGAAATTATCTTTAAAAGGAAAATTTTCTTTCAAGAATACTTGGTATTTTCTAAAAGGAGAGGAGATGGAAGTTGATTGGCACAAATCAGTTTGGAATTCTGCAAATTGTCCCAAAATGTCTTACTGCACCTACTTTGCTTTATTAAATCGTCTGCCAACTAGAGAAAGATGTGGAAAATGGAACGACAATTCAGGAATTTTAAATTGCTTGCTTTGCAAAACTGATACCGAAAACATTGATCACCTTTTCTTTGACTATCCCTATTCCAGACATGTTTGGTTCATTGCCAAGAATAAGCTAAAAATCAGCCAACAACTGGCTCTCCAAAACATTAGGGACAGTATTCACTACTTTCAGAATGCATACAAAGGCAAGAAAGCGGATTTTAACAAAGAAACGGTAGTTCTTACTACTGTCATTTACTTTATTTGGAAAGAAAGAAATAATAGACTTCACAACAACATAGCAACAGACAGTATTCAACTTTGGAAAGCTATTGAAATCGAATTCAATATTATTCTTCATAAATTCAGCAGAAACAACAACAATACTAATAACATCTCAGAAAATGACAACTATGAGAGGTTCGTTGAAGATTACTTACAAAATGAGAATTTTAATAAAAATTCTCATTATCCTGCTGAAGATGGCAATTTAGTGGTGAAGACACCAGAATTTATGGATCAGAGTTCCTCGGTTGAAGGTTGCTGTCCCAATATACATACCATAATATTATCCTGCAAGGGAAGTAACCATAAACTCAGTTCTAATTCTAATTTTAAAAGTCACTTAAATAAGGATTTTCACTCTTATTTACCTGATATGCATAGGTATAGCCGTCCGTTCAATACCGAGCCTCAGCTTTCTACTGATTGTCAACTGCAAAACGACAACAATGTCATTTACAATGCTAATGTTCACAACGATAAATCCACTAATTCTCGCAAGCACTTATCTGACTCGGCTCATTTTAATGTTGCTAGCAAGGCTACTG
Source organism: Allium cepa (assembly GCA_030765085.1). Classification (NCBI taxonomy): domain Eukaryota; kingdom Viridiplantae; phylum Streptophyta; class Magnoliopsida; order Asparagales; family Amaryllidaceae; genus Allium; species Allium cepa. The sequence goes on from CM060935.1 coordinate 774,218,023, forward strand.
CTGTCAATCCCCTAAATAATCAGATCTCAACCTGCCAGGGAAGTATCAAGGCACTAAATATGGTTAATAGTCGGATTAGTAAAGAATTATGCACTAATAAATATGTTTTATTACCTGATTATAGCAAGAGAAGGAGCAACAACACTGAAGTTGCCAACAATTTGCTTCTGCCCAACATTGAGCAAATATTAGGACATTATTACTACATCAGCAAGCTTAATGATCATACCTATCACTTATCTGATTGGAAAGAGGTGAGAGCAGCAACTCTCATGCTGAAGCTTGCCTCAAATTCCAAAGGTTTGACTCAAAGGAGGATTCTGCCTCGACTTTCACCACTACACCAGATCTGAAATCTAGGGGCAATTGTACGAGCAGGGAGGCCAATTTCTATGACACTAAGTCTAAAACAACTCGCAATGGTCACTCTAGCTTAGATCTGGAAGCCTCTCGTCTTCGCGCTAAAGATACGGAGGAGTGGAGACCCCCTTAAATCACATTGAAGCTCATTTCCCTCTTATTTTGAGGATCGCTAGATTTGTTTGCCATGATTTTCTTTTAGAGTAGTAGATGATTCTGGAGGCGTTTGTTAAACCCTAGATGTTTTTGGCTTTGCGTTATCGTGTTTTTTGGGCTGGTGTGTATTGTATCGGGTTCCTACCCGCTTTCCACTTTTGGGCTTGGGCCTGATTTTATTCAGTTTCAAAAAAAAGGAATATAAAACATAGACGAGGAATAGTTAGTGTAATATTTAGACATACCTCGTTTCTACAAAAAGGTTCTATGCAGCTGTTTCAAAATAAAGTGCCTCCTTCAGCAAAAATCTAACAACCATGTATTTTGTGATTTATTTTAATTGTTTATTTTGATTATTTTATTTGAACTCTTGATTTAAAAACTTTATTATATTTATTAAAATGGATAAATCTTGTTATTTTAAATATAAATGTTGTTTTTTATGAGAACTATAATTTCTAACCTGAATAAATAGAATATTTCCAGAAAAGTGGATTTTGGTCAATCTCGTCAAACTTTGACTTTTAAATTTAAAATTTAAATATTTGAATTTTTAAATTTTATTTTTTATTATGAAAATATATTAAATTTCAAGAATACCGCTTTTCGTTTCGTTGAAATCCGATTTATATTGTGAAAGTTATGCTTTTTACAATTTTGTATGTAAATTAATTTATTAATAAAATTATCTATTTTTATTTATATAAATAATATTTTTATTTGTCAAATCATGTTCTAATATATGTTATATGACATGTTAGATATATATTTTATTTTAAAATATTTTTAAAGTGATAATAGAATTTTTCCAAAATTTACTGCAATTATTTCCTATTTTTAAAGGCTATTTCCTAATTTTCTGCTATTTTTTTCATTAAAATTATATTTAATCAAAATTTATTTATTTATTTTTGTGATGCATTTTTATTTTATTTTCTTATCTTTATTTATATATATTTTTCAAGTACATAAAAAATTCTAGAATTTGTTGCATTTATTTTCAAATTTTTAAGACTAGTTTGCAATTTTTGCCATTTTTTTTAATTTAATTATTTATAATTAATATTTATTTATATATTTTTGTTTATTTACTAAATTTTCGTGTTTTTATCTAAATTTATATGCATTTTCATGTTATTTAAAATTGCAAATGAATTTTTGGTAATTTGAAGAGTTTTGTGACTTTTGATTTGCTTAAGGCCTTTTATATTCTTGTCTTTTCATTTAAACCAACACCTTTTTATTATTTGCTGCCTTAACTCCTCATTACCTTCAGCTGACCACTTCTCCCTCTCATTTTCACGTGAATTTTTCTTCTCAACCCATCAAAAAAGTTCGGCCTCTTTTTGTGAAAAAGTTTGGTAAAATCTCTTTTCTTTTTCCTTGTTTTATACTTGAATTATTGATTTGCAATTGCTTTCTTCACCATCTTTAGGTTCGGCCTGCCACTCCAGCCACCTTGGCCGCCTCCACCACCACTGAACCCTTCATAACTGCCTCCTCTCCAGCCCAAGCCCATGTCGTGCACCCATGTGACCAGATCTACCAAGGAATCTACACAAACTTCACATATATATGCATAGTCGAGCACTATATTGCTTCCACCACTTCAAACTCCTCTTTGGCCGGCCATACACGAACCACCAACAGCTTTTCCTGACCTGACACACACTGCCATGTCATCCCTACCCCACCTGAAGATCTAGATGTGCGTAGGTTAGCCTTGGCCGTGACCTTTTGTGGCTTGAATCCATGAGGTGTGGCCTTTGTATTGTTGTTTCATGCACACAACTCTCTACTCCATCATCTCTTACATGTTTGGCCGACCACTCATGAACCTAAACCAAATCAAAACCATGCCTTGGCCATGTATATTCAGATCTATAGTTGAGGCATAGGTGGTAGAAAGCTAGTGCAAAGCTTTGGTTTTTTTTTTTATGCATTTATTCCTAACATTGTTTTATTTTATTTGTGTTGAAAACTTATGTTATATATACTTGTTTTGTTTGAATGTATTCAAGGCGATTAACTTTGGCTCTCCACTCTCAAATCCTATTCATGTTTTCATGCCTTCGAAGATTCTTTGTAGTGTGTTTTGGTTGTCAACTCCAGCTTATACCAGTGAGTTATTCTCACCAGACAATGTGTACCTATATAACTAGTAAATTGATCGCTCGTGAATCTGTATAATGCATAACCATATTATATCGGCTATGCTATGATTATATGACGTTCACTCATGCTTAAACACCTGTTATATCATATGTTACTATTATATTATGTTGTTCTGCTATTTATATCAGTTTATCACACTGCAAGTTCCCTTTAGATTAGAATCACTATGGGTTGAAATGATACACACCCGAACGGACTTTAGAATAGGGGAAAATCATTATGAGCTGAAATGATAGGCCTGAATGATTTTCAAATTATTTCATTTACTTGGGACTACGGGTTTGAAATGATAAAACTCGGGTTTTCTTTATAAATTACGAGTTGAAATGATATATTACCCGTATCACTTTACCTAGGCTAGAAAATAAAATACAGACCCGTGTTTGAAATATATTTTTCTAAAATTTTTAAAATATTTTATAAATGTAAATATTATAACATATTAATTTAAACATGATAAAAAATGATTTTTGTGAAGTATTTTGATTTTTTTGAGAATTTATAAGTGAAATAAATTAACGATAAAGTGGAAATTTGAAATATAGGTTATTTTGGAAATTTTGATTTAATTATAATTGGAATTTAAATTAAATATGAAATATGATAAATTTATGGTAATTTGGATTAATATGAAATTTAAATTGATTTTATAATATATTAATGATCTTTTGAATAAAGTTAAAACGTGAAATGAATGAATATTTAAGTTGAAATTTGGAAATATAACTTAAATTGGAATTTATGAATTTTGTTAAAAGTGAATTTTTGAGGTATGCAAATAAAATGAAAATAAGTTATATTTGAAAATTCAAACTTAAGTGTTAAGTTAAAATTTAATTTAATGAATTTAAAATTGAATGTTTGAATTTAATAAGTGAATTATTATTAAATATTGATTTTTGAATGGAAATTTAACTTTATAAATCATGAATATAAGGGTATTTGAATGATTGTTTTAAAAGTGACAGTATGTGATTTTATAAGTTAAGAATGATTTAAATAAAAATATAATTGGTTGTGAAATTATACTGAATATTTGAAGTTAATTAACTGCATTTTTGAAAGCTATTATTTCTAATGTGAATGATATTAAAGCATTTGTAAATGCTGTAGTTAATATAAATGAACTAAAGGGCTAAATTGAACTAAAGGTTATTATAGCACTTCTAAATGCTGTAAATGCTATAAATGAACTAAAGGGCTAAATTGATATTACAACATTTGTAAATGTTGTAGTTTATATAAATGAACTAAAGGGCTAAATTGAATTAAAGGCTATTATAGCACTTCGTAAGTGTTATAATTGTTGAATTTAACTAAGGTTTTATTTGAATTAATGTAACGTTATTACAGCATTTTTGAATGCTATTTTTCGTTAAATTGAAGTGTTTTAAAAGTAACTTTCCGTAGCATTTTTCTAAATGCTGCGAAAGTTGAATTTTCATTGTTTTAATAAATTTAAGTGAATAAATGAATTTTGAAAGATTAAAATTTTGAAAATTTAATAATTTATTTATGAAATATAATAACTTCATTTTTATAATTTAAAATGAAGTAATTCGTTTTGGAATATAAACTATTTTGAAATGTACGTTGAAATGGTATTTTAAATAAATGAATGTGGTTTGGAAGATACGATATTTAGATATTTGGAAATGGATTTGAATGATATTGAATTTTTAAATGATATTTGATTTCGAAGTATAAAATACCATTTTGAAATTTTAACCACGTGATGTATTTAATTTATAGTTTAACTGATCCTTAAAGGATGGGCGATCCCAAGCATCCTTTAAGTTATTATTGATCCTTAAAGGATGGGCGATCCCAAGCATCCTTTAAGTTATTGTGCATTACTTCTACAGTTCACTTGAGTTGGTTTGCATTATATATGTATATATTTCCTAACTCAAGTGTTTATATTTTACTTTACGCTCGGGTCAGCCTGAGTATTCACAGCTTTGGATTCTCTTTCTGGGGCTGGTCTTTGTTGGAGTTTCTACTTATCTACATTTATATCTATTTCTATTTCAGTTGTTCTAGTTTATCTCATGCATTAGTGAACTTCTACGTATTTGAGATTTCTATGGTATATGGTTTTCCAGAAGGATTTTATGTATTATGTTTTGAGACTCTGTTATGGTAGCTTCATGAACTACTATGTTTTTTTTATATTCTGCTGGGAGTTATTCTGATTGTTCTGTATCTGTGATTGTATTTCATTTGCTCCAAATTTATTTACAATGCGGTATTTTGAGCAATTCAAGTCCAACATGTGTGGATGCGAATGGCTGAAAATACCGAGTTGTTACAATTAGTATCAGAGCTTTGGTTTTAGGCAAACCTTAGCCTGTGGAGCAAAAACTCATTAGAGATAAGGTAGAAATATCCTAGAATGAGTGAAATCAATCTCATAATCCTTTCTTTGTGAGAGAACGTATTTTCGAAGTATAAAATGATTTCCAAATGATTTTAAAAGATATTCAAAGATTATTTTTGTATAAAAATTTTCTTACTTTGAAATCAAGATTTTCTAAACTTCATCTCTTCGGTATCCACCTTGTTAGAAATCTCTTGGTTAGGATTCTTATCGACTAGGATTCCTTGAACATTGGAACGCTCCCAGTTGTTCTAAAGTCCAGTTTTGTCTTCCCTATTTTGTCCTTTTGATTGTGGAGCATTCCATAACTCCACTCGGAATGACCTTTATATAGATCGGTGATTCCAAAAATCTTTGAATGATCTGTAAAGAGGTGAAACTCCTTTACAAATTAGCATTGATTCACTGGAGGTTTCTGTATCCATGGTTTACAGTGCCATCTATCTCTCGCTCTGTCTATATTCTATCTCTGACGATCGAATGTCGATTGACGTAGATTTCCGAATTGATTATAATCCTAAAGTCTCGGTTGACCGGTTAAGGTCGCCCACGATTTATATAGGCATATCCGTCTTCTATTTGATAATTAAATTATCTTATCTTCGTTCGAGCTTATCTTCGAATCAGAATTATATTTGATTAGAGTTCCTCTAAATTTGAATTATGTTTGTTTGAAATCCATCCTTGAAAAAAAATCCCTTGAAATTTGCGTATTGAAATTTTGCATACATCGAAATTATTATTTTAATAAGGGTGACCCTATTTTGTATATATAAGTGAAATGTTTTCAATAAGGATTTTTATATCTTTTGAAAAAGGAAATTTGAAACTTTGAAATGATTTGAAATTTTAAAAATTTTATAAGAATTTGACTTATATAAAAATGATTTACAACTGAAGGGTTTTAAATTTGAATTTTGAGGAATCGAATTTCGGTGTTTTGAAATCGTTTTTAAGATTTCGGAAATATATAATAATAACATGATTTAAAGATATTTTTTGAATAGAAATGTTTCAAATATATTCGAATGAATTCCAATGATTTCGAAGAGATTTCAAAGAAGTTTCAGGAAAATAAAAGTCCAGAACCCACTTATGTCGCTGGAAAAAAATTTCGGTGATGAATGCATGCATCATCGACATTGATTTTCGAGTTTCTGAGTGGGGGAGAGGCCACTCTAGTAGCTTTGCTATGCGAGTGATTTTGTAAAACCAAATTCTGGTTTCAGATTTTGATGTATGGTTTGATATTCGAAAGATATATGTATATATATATATATATATATATATATATTTGAAATGATTTAAAGTAAGCTAGTGTTCAGTCCTCGAGATTCAGATTGTTTTGGTATAACCCTATCTTTTGGAATTGGTTTACTGATTTGTTGGTGATTTCCAACTCTTGGATTTAAAATATGATTTCTTTGACTATTTTGAAGGTTCGGGCACTTCCAAATCAAGGTTAACTTTTCAAAGCTAAGAAATTTTGAAAGGTATAGGGTATTTGACAAAGAATATAAGTTTAGTTTGGTTTGAATTGAATTAACGTTGGAAATTTTAGATTTGGGTTTAAATTGAATAAATTTGTGAAATGTAAAGAATTAAAGGAGTATTTTAGGATTTCAAATGTATGATTTCGAAAGGTTATGATTTTCAAAGTGTAATGATTTCAAGTATTTTGGTTCCGAAAGATTTATGACTTTGGAAGTATTATGATTTTTGAAAGTGAATATATGTTTGAAATGGAAATGAATTTGTTTGACCTAAATTTTTGTTGATTTGGAAATTTGGATTATTTTCTAAATCTATTGTTTTCAGAAACTTTGAAACTGAATATGTGTAATTAGGAAGAAATGATTTGGCAAAATCATATATGATTTCGAAACTGAATTGATATTGAATGGGTTTGAAATTGAGAACCTTGTTTATTTAATTACTTTGATTTAGGAGTCATCAAACTTATATAAAATTGAATTGTATAAGTATGAAGTGATTTGAAACTGTTTATTTGAAAGGGTGCTCAATTTGTAAATTGAAATCTTATATAATCGAAGTCTATATAAGTGTGATTTGATATACTATTGATTTTGGGAAGTATTTGATTTGGAAATGAAATCTTATATATAATGGATTTTATATAAGTATGATATTTGAAAGTGATTTTGAATGGTACTATATGATACATATTTTCGAAGTAAAGATATGGAAAGTGCCTTCTATTTGATAGCCGCTTTGTGGTCACACTGTGAATTCATTCTATCGATATTATTCTCTCTCTGATTTGGATTTTCCGGATATGATATTCGAGTGTCCATCGAATTCCACGGCGATCTCCGTGGTCTTACGAGCGCGACTGCATAGCGTAATTCACAGGGGCTGCGAGAGCCTACTTGTACGGATGTTTCCAGGAGGATCCAGGCATAACCATTGTGTATCTGTGATCTATTGGGTCGCTTGGTAGCGTAATCCACAGGGTCTGCGAGAGCCTAAGGGTACAAATGACGCCTGGGGGATCCAGGCGTAACCATTGTGTATCTGCGATGCTACCAGTCTTCATGGCGTAATCGCAGGGATGCGGTAGTCGGCCTATGGGTACAGATGTTTCCTGGAGGATCCAAGCATAACCATTCTGTATCCGCGATCCATGATCGACATGTTTCGGTTTGGTTGTTTTGTTTGGATTGTACTTTCCATATCTGTTTTTAAAAGTTTTTCTAGTATTTTCACTGGGTGTTGAAATAAGTCTACTAATTACCTGGAGAATTCTAGCTTTGCGCCTGATCAACGCATGGCCAGATTCTGCAGGAACGAAAGCAAACTTGTTAAGACATCGAGTTATAAAATTATTTTGGTAAAGTATTATATAAAGGATATTTTAATCATGATTTAAATTGTTTTAAATATTGTTTACTTCGAACTATTAAAATTGAATCAAATGACTATTCATCATATTATAAAATGTTTAAAATTTTAAATATAAAATTTTAAATTGAAAGGTAGATGGTTTTAAAATAATAGTTCATCCTTGTCTTTCAATTTATTTCCCCTTCTAGCTATTCCTACCTTCTTCTTACTTTTCGAGGGTCCTTTTCACATTTGTGGAAAGAGTTAGTTCTTTGGCTTATCGACTGGATTTGCCCAAGAAGCATTCTGGAGTGCATGATGTATTCCATGTCTCACATCTCCTTTAGTACCTTCTTGACCCTTCTCCTTTTGGTTCAGCCTGATGCTTTTGATAGTTGGATATTTAGCCTAATCTGACCGTCAAGAGGAAGCCACTTCGTATTGTCGACAGAGGTATGAAGCAGCTAAGAAGGAGATTTGTTAATCTGGTCAAAGTACCGTGAAGTACAGATGATTGGGACTGTACCTGGAAAACGGAGGAGAGCATTCGTGCTTTGAATCCGGAATTATTTTTTCCAGATACTATTTGTTGTCTATCTTGCTTTTTCTTATTTTCCTTGTTCGTACTTTCCGAGGACGAAAAGATTTGAGTGGGGAAGAGTGTAACAACCCTGTATTTTGTGATTTATTTTAATTGTTTATTTTGATTATTTTATTGGAACTATTGATTTAAAAACATTATTATATTTATTAAAATGGATAAATCTTGTTATTTTAAATATAAATATTTATTTTTATGAGAATTATAATTTCTAACCTGAATAAATAGAATATTTCCAGAAAAGTGGATTTTGGTCAATCTCGTCAAACTTTGACTTTTAAACTTAAAATTTAAATTTTTGAATTTTTGAATTTTATAATTTATTATGAAAATATATTAAATTTCAAGAATACTGCTTTTCGTTTCGTTAAAATCTGATTTATATTATGAAAGTTATGCTTTTTTACAATATTATATGTAAATTAATTTATTTAATAAAATTATCTATATTAATTTATATAAATAATATTTCTATTTTTCAAATCATGTTCTAATATGTGTTATATGACATGTTAGATATATATTTTATTTTAAAATATTTTTAAAGTGATAATAGATTTTTTCCAAAATTTACTGCAATTATTTCCTATTTTTAAAGGTTATTTCCTAATTTTATGTTATTTTCTTTATTAAAATTATATTTAATTAAAATTTATTTATTTATTTTTGTGAATGCATTTTTATTTTATGTTCTTATCTTTATTTATAAATATTTTTCAAGTACATAAAAAATTTCTAAAATTTGTTGCATTTATTTTCAAATTTGAAAGACTAGTTTGCAATTTTTTCCATTTTTCTTAATTTAATTATATATAATTAATATTTATATATTTAATTATATATAATTAATATTTATATATTTATTTATTTTTGTTTATTTACTAAATTTTCGTATTTTTATCTGAATTTATATGCATTTTCATGTTATTTAAAATTGCAAAAGAATTTTTGGTAATTTGAAGAGTTTTGTGTCTTTTGATTTGCTTAAGGCTTTTTATATTCTTGTCTTTTCATTTAAACCAAAACCTTTTCATTATTTGCTACCTTAACTCCTCACTACCTTCATCCGACCACTTCTCCCTCTTATTTTCACATGAATTTTTCATCTCAACCCATCAAAAAAGTTCGCCCTCTTTTTGTGAAAAAGTTTGGTAAAATCTCTTTTCTTTTTCCTTGTTTTATACTTGAATTATTGATTTGCACTTGCTTTATTCACCATCTTTGGGTTTGGCCTGCTACTCCTGCCACCTTGGCCGCCTCCATCACCACTTGAACCCGTCATCACCACCTCCTCTCCAGTCCAAGCCCATGCCGTGCACCCATGTGACCGGATTTACCAAGGAATCTACACAAACTTCACATATATATATATAGCCGAGCACTATATTGCTTCCACCACTTCAAACTCCTCTTTGGCTGGCCATACACCACCACCAGCAGCTTTTCCTGACCTGACACACACTGCCATGTCATCCCTACCCCAGCTGAAGATCTGGACGTGCCTAGATTAGCCGTGGTCGTGTCCTTTTGTGGCTTGAATCCATGAGGTGTTGCCTTTGTGTTGTTGTTTCATGCACACAACTCTTTACTCCATCAACTCTTACATGTTTGGCCGACCACTCATGAACCTAAACAAGATCAAAACCATGCCTTGGCCATGTATATTCAGATCTATAGTTGAGGCATAGGTGGTAGAAAGCAAGTGCAAAGCTTTGGTTTTGTTTTATGCATTTATTCCTAACATTGTTTTATTTTATTTATGTTGAAAACTTATGTTATATATACTTGTTTTGTTTGAATGTATTCAAGGTCGATTAACTTTGGCTCTCCACTCTCAAATCATGTTCATGTTGTTGTGCCTTCGAAGATTCTTTGTTGTGTGTTTTGGTTGTCAACTCCAGCTTATACCAGTGAGTTATTCTCACTAGACAATGTGTACCTATATAACTAGTAAATTGACCGCTCGTGAATCTGTATAATGCATAACCATATTATATCTGCTATGTTATGATTATATGATGTTCACCCATGCTTAAACACACGTTATATCATATGTTAGTGTTATATTATGCTGTTATGTTATTTATATCAGTTTATCACACTGCAAGTTCCCTTTATATTAGAATCATTATGGGTTGAAATGATACATACCCGAACGGACTTTAGTATAAGGGAAAATCGTTATGGCCGGAAATGATAGGCCCAAACGATTTTTAAATTATTTCATTTACTTGGGACTGCGGGTCTGAAATGATAAAACCCGGGGTTTCTTTATAAATTAGGGTTGAAATGATATATTACCCGTATCACTTTACTTAGGCTAGAAAATGAAATACAGACCGATGATTAAAATATATTTTTCTAAAATTTCTAAAATATTTTAGAAATGTAAATATTATAATATTTTGATTTAAACTTAATTAAAAATGATTTTTTTAAAAGTATTTTGATTTTTATGAGAATTTATAAGTGAAATAAATTAACGATAAAGTGAAAATTTGAAATATAGGTTATTTTGGAAATTTTGATTTAATTATAATTGGAATTTAAATTAAATATGAAATATGATAAATTTATGATAATTTGGATTAACATGAAATTTAAATTGATTTTATAATATATTAATGATTTTGGAATAAAGTTAAAATGTGAAATAAATGAATATTTAAGTTGAAATTTGGAAATATAACTTAAATTGGAATTTATTAATTTTGTTAAAAGTGAATTTTTGAAGCAAGTAAATAAAATAAAAATACGTTATTTTTGAAAATTCAAACTTAAGTGTTAAGTTAAAATTTAATTTAATGAATTTAAAATTGAATGTTGGAATTTAATAAGTGAATTATTATTAAATATTGATTTTTGAATGGAAATTTAACTTTATAAATCATGAATATAAGGGTATTTGAATGATTGTTTTAAAGTGACAATATGTGATTTTATAAGTTAAGAATGATTTAAATAAAAATATAATTGCTTATGGAATTATATTGAATATTTGAAGTTAATTAACTGCATTTTTGAAAAGCTATTGTTTCTAATGTGAATGATATTACAGCATTTGTAAATGTTGTAGTCAATATAAATGAACTAAAGGGCTAAATTGAATTAAATGCTATTATAGCACTTTGTAAGTGTTATAATTATTGAATTTAACTAAGGTTTCATTTGAATTAATGTAACCTTATTACAGCATTTTTGAATGCTGTCTTTTGTTAAATTGAAGTGTTCTAAAAGTAACTTTCCGTAGCATTTTCTAAATGCTGCGAAAGTTGAATTTTCATTTTTAAATTTTTTTTTAAGTGAATAAATGAATTTTGAAAGTTTAAAATTTTGAAAATTTAATAATTTAGTAATTTAGTTATTATATATAATAACTTCATTTTTTTATTTAAAATGAAGTAATTTGTTTTGAAATATAAACTATTTTGAAATGTGTGTTGAAATGGTATTTTAAATAAATGAATGTGGTTTGGAAGATACGATATTTAGATATTTTGAAATGGATTTGAATGATATTGAATTTTTAAATGATATTTGATTTCGAAGTATAAAGTACCATTTTGAAATTTCAACCACGGGATGTATTTAATTTATAGTTTAACTGATCCTTAAAGGATGGGCGATCCCAAGCATCCTCCAAGTTATTACTGATCCTTAAAGGATGGGCGATCTCAAGCATCCTTTAAGTTATTGTGCATTTATTCTACAGTTCACTTGAGTTGGTTTACATTATATAAGTATATATGTCCTGACTCGAGTGTTTTATATTTTACTTTACGCTCGAGCCAGCCTGATTATTCACAGCTTTGGATTCTCTTTCTAGAGCTAGTCTTTGCTGGAGTTTCTGCTTATCTACATTTATATCTATTTCTGTTTCAGCTGTTCTAGTTTATATCATGTATTAGTGAACTTCTATGTATTTGAGATTTATATTGTATATGGTTTTCCAGAATGATTTTATATATTATGTTTTGAGACTCTGTTATAGTAGCTTCATAAACTACTATGTTATTTTTATATTCCGCTGCGAGTTATTCTGATTGTTCTGTATCGTGATTCTGTGATTGTATTTCATTTGCTCCAAATTTATTTACAATGCGATATTTTGGGCAATTCAAGTCCGACATGTGTGGATGCGAATGGATGAAAATATCGAGTTGTTATAAAAAAAATCTACTATAATCAACCATACTGAATCCAACTATTTAAATGATTATGGTGATCTGCAACGTTTCTAAGACAAAAAGTATGAAAAAATGTCACTGTCTTACTATTATTTGGCAAAAATCTCTAGTTTTTCTGGTCATTTTTAAAACCCAATATAAGTCCCCTAACGTACTTAAACTAGGTATGAACATAAAAATGTAACGTAGTTTGGGGACAAAAAGTTGAATATTATGTCAATGAAATATAGCCTGAGTGTATCCTTGCAATGAAGGAGTGAGTAATTTAAGTTAATTAACCTTATAGTTGGTTGGTACTGTCAAATACCCAATTGGTGAAACATATCTGACAGTTGTGGTATAAAATACTTGTGAAGGAAGACAAGGAAAGTGAAGATATGATGGTGTTCTAACCCGAAAAGGTGGAGTAAGTTAGATGAGACTTACATCATATTGTTCAAGCACGACAAAGTATTTGTGAGTAATGTTTTTCCAACTACTACCGCTTACGAATTATGCAAACAAAAGCATATTTTTGGCAGTAACCGAGTAGATAAGCATGGAAAAAAAAATACTAAGCAAGAGAAGAGGAAGTTACTTGAGCACTTTGAACAACGGAGTAGAAACACTACCTCGCTTAATCTTGGCATGTAATTTGGAGAACCTGTATTATTGAAACGAGCGTAATGGCACGCGCTTCGCGCGTGAATTATTTTTGTTATAAATTGTATATTTATAAATCAGTCAAAAAAATAATTTTTTATTTCAAGTGATAGTAAGATTTGTATATTTGTAGAGAAGTATTTTGAATTTTAAAAAAAGTTTAATTTTATATCCTAATTTTAGAAACGTTTTGAATTTGTAAATTATGTTTGATTATTAGATCCTACTATTATGGCGTTTGAATATTTATTTCTATTATTAATTACTAAAGAATGGATTTAATTTTATATTTGTTTAAATTTTTATTTCTATTATTAATTGGTAAAAAATGACTTTGGAAAAAAGTTTATTCGTAAGATCCTATTTCAAAGTGATAATAAGATAAGTACGTTTTGAATTGTTAAAAAAAATTAACCGTTAGATCCTATTTTTAAGCAATAGTAATATTTAACAATATTTGCAGAGGGCGTTTTTGGTAGTTCACGTTGATACCAAAAAAGTGTGACACCAAAGGTATTACAACTATTATTAAAGATAAGCATTATCTAATAAGTTTGTAGAATTTTAAAGCTAAAAAATTAATTAATTCTAGGTTTAAGTCCTATACCTGAAATGGCTTATTTTGGGAAAGATGGTTAATACTTGCAAAGGAATGATGGAAGTTGGTCTAGAGTGCCATTGATTAGAGGCTTTGACAGATCATTCCTTAAGAAAAAAGTAGTTTCTTAGTATTCCAAATTGCTTTCATCACTATTGTGGCATCAACTTCCTTTCGTCGATTTTAGCCGAGGGAATCAGCCGACTACTTCGGAAGGAACCCATCAACTACTTTGGAAGGAATTAATCAATGTGGCATCATAACCTTAATAGTTACAATACTAGGTTTCAACGCTTACATCACCCAAGCTTTAAACACTAATAGCATCGTTCTTCTGACATTGACGACACCACCTTCTTCGCCCGAGTCCTATAAATCAAACAATCGTTGAAGCTTTACCTTTCGACATTGTCAAAAGCCCCCAAAATTGGACAGCTGTAGAAGCCTTCCCTTTCGTCGTCATTAGAAGCCAATAAATCAAACTATTGCCGAAGCTTTACCTTCCGACATCATCAGAAGTCACCAAATTGAATTACTACGGAAGCAATTTTGCGGAACCCCATTCAACCATTGCAGGCTGCACATTTCTTGGTTATGACTTTGACCATTTTAGGACGCACAGTTCTTGTCCGTGACCTTTGTATGTTTGTACAGCATGGGACCGGATTCTAACATCGTTATTTATGATTTTGCAATCCATTCCTCCTGTTGTTAGAATGTTGTTGTTCCATGCCAAAGCTCATACTCGAGATCGGTGTACTCCTCTTAGAGTTCTTAGCAAGCTCTTATTGGTTGAGTCCCACAACTGAACTTGCGAATTATTCAAACCGACGGTAATATGTTGGGCATCAGAAGCCCAACTAACACTAGTAATTGGACCTAGATCTTCGTCAATGGTAGCAAGTTCGGATGCAGAACCTTCTGAAGCATTCCACAGATAAACAGTGTTTCCAAGAGCAATTGACAATACATTATTGTTTCCTCAATCAAGAAGGTTCAGATAGCAGTCATCCATTATGTCTGGTGCATCTGTGTCCTTTCTGCAGTTTGAGAAATGTATCGCCCTGGCTTAGCAGATTTTACAAGATGAGAAGACACAAAAGATGACTCGGAAAGGAAACCATCGTTGGCTGAAACAGGAAAAGGCTTGTGCTGAAGAGACAGAACTTGAGTTCTGTTGTTAAGGCAAGCCTCCGCCAGCAGTTTTCTATAAGCCTCTTTAGAAGGAGATGCAACAACTGTGTTTTCTTTCTCTTTCTTTGGTTCCGTTAAATGTACTGATCAAAATCCATGCCCATTGAAGATCTGTCCAGTATGAATTATCTCCACCACAGGCTTGAAGATCTATCCGATATGAATCTAAACTTCAAAACATTGTTATTCATGATTTGAAAGCCTTATATATTAGACCGAGTATAATCGCTTTGTTTATTTATTTATTTACAGATATAAGCAAACCGATTATAGATGCTGAAATTGCAAAAAAACTCAATAGATTTCACCAGGTGGATGTACCTGGTTCTAAAGAACCACAATTATGGAATGGCACAACTAAGTTTCTTGAAAAAGATCAATGATTTATCAATTCTACACTACATTCCTAATATTTCTATGCAAAAATACGCATGTGCTTGTGTTAGTAACCTTGTATATTCTAACAGAATTTGATTGCAGCTTCTGTATTAAACTTCGAGGACAAAAAGAAACAAGCTATATATCAAAAAATATCCTTTGAAGAAGTTCACAAACAAGTAAATGCAGTTAAGGTATAATTTTAATTGATTTCAACATGACTTCACTGGCATTTCTTGAACTATTAAATAGCTAAAATGCAGGTCTTAACCGTTAGATCTTTTGATATATGGATTAAGATATATGAATGAGCAACTGAGTTGTAACAACCCGCATATTTAACGATTTTATATTTAAATATTTTATTTAAATATAGCGTCGTTAGTCGGATTTAGGTCCGAACTGCTACTTTTTGCAAACGGCCGAATTAGGACTCGAAACCACCTCCATTGAGTCCAAAATGGCGTTTGCGATTTTTTAAGTATAAACTTTGATATGTTTGAAGTAAGTCAAATTTTACTACTTTTTCTATTGGGTTTTGGGTTTGGGTTCAGCCCACTTGCTAGCTTAATACCCTAACTCAGCCTCCTCTCCTCTCCACTCACTCATTTCATTTCATAAAACTCAAGCACAACTGAAAAATCGGGGAAGAGAATGGGAAATAGAAATTCCAAGCCCTAGTTTACTTTGCAAACTTGAATTCTTGCTCCAAAATCAAAGTGAAGCTATTGGTAAGCCTCCGCTTCATCTTCTCCAACTCTTTTCCTCTTCAATTTCAGAAAGTTCCCTAAAACCTAACTTAGGAAATACTTGTTTTGGTCTTAGATTGAAGCTTGTAGAGTTAAAGTGGAGAGTGGTTGATCTTTTCTTTGCATTTGAGCTTCTCATCCTTGTTTTGAGTTAAAAGGTGAGATTTTTATCTCACATCTATGTTTACAACTATGTGGGATTGTTAAGAATGAGTTCCTAACATGTTTACATGTTCATTTGCTTTCGATTTGGTTTGATTCGGCGAATTTGCCAATTTATGATATTTGAAGCCCTTATATGATTGATGTTTATGTTGTTCGGAGTGTTTGGGTGAGTCGTTAAGGTTGGACAGTCGTTGAAGTAAGCCCGTAATCATCGCTCATCCGATGGCTTTCGATTTGTTTTGGCCATCTATGGCTAGGTTCAGGAAATGCCTGAATAACAAGATTTAGACGTCTGAATCCTCATTTTCAGACGTCTGAATATTATACTGGAAAATTTTATTCCTTAATATTCAGACGTCTGAATCAAAGTTTCAGACGTCTGAATTGGCTCAATTTCAAACAGAAAGGAAATAGTCTAAAAAACGCCTATTTCAGACATCTGAAACATTTGGTTCAGACGTCTGAATTACGTTTTGGAAAACTTCTAATTTTCCAGATTCAGACGTCTGAACCACCTATTTAAGACGTCTGAATCTGCTGTCTTTTGCCAATTTGCCTATTTTGCTTGGTTTTCCAAATTTAATCGACGCGTGTTGATTCCAATTAGCTATTTAAGCATATTTGACTTTGATGATTCCTTTTTGATTTCATACAAGGGTTTTTCTAAAATGATCTCTTCAAATGTTATTAAAGATCGTTCTCTAATTTATAATTTCTATTAAAACGCACACACAATTTTGCACTTCGAGCGAAGTGGAAAGGAGATTAAATGGTTAGGTAAAACACGGACCATGAATCCGCGTGTTTATCTTTCGATTAATCCCCGACCAATTCGATTGACTGTTTTGACCTTTTGGTCTGGTTTACCAATGAGATGAGGTAAGCTTTGTACTGCTTTGAGTGTGAAATTAACCAACGAATAGTAAACCGCTTAGTGCGAACGGGTGGTTATGGGACTCGCGTTACCACTTTTCGGATTCCTTTTCGAGAGTTGTGACACATTCTGCCAGTTAGTGGTGTCCAGTACTAGGCCTCCGGACCTTCACCACTACGGTTTGTTGCCTTTGGGAAAGTGTCTTCGGACTGTCTCCTTCAGGTTTGTTGCCTTCGGGGATGTTGCCTTCGGGATTGTACCTTCGGGTTTGTGCCTTTGGGTTTGTTGCCCTATTGTATCGCTTTTGGAGGTGGTCATTCGTCACCGCTCGAGTGATATTGGGTTTGGAGTCTTCGGGCTCATGGATCCTTGTTTATACGGTACTGAGCACGTGCAATTTTCTGATGTTTCATTGATATGTATATTCCCTAGGTATCGCCCTTCGGTGTTGGTCTTTTCGAGCCGCACGATATATAGCGGTGACCTTGCGGACCTTGTATTACCTTCATGGGTATTTGTTATTGTCTTTTTGGCTTGTTTTGGGATATTCATATCCTTTTTTTTTTTGCCAAAGCCAGCGGGGTTGACTGGCCCTCTACCAGTTTTATTGCAACCACAATAAAAAGATTCAAAACAAGCTTTGAATCAAAGAGAAATAGGGAAAACATAGTAGAAAAAGAAAACAAAAAACAACTGTTCAATGAGCCCAATTGCTAATCATGATTCCAGGGAAAAGGAAAGCTCTCCTTCTCATTTGCATGTAAATCTTTTCCCTCACTTCAGACCAAAGAGTGTTAATACTCTTTCTCTTATTATCAAACACAATTGTATTTATCTCATTCCATATCACATCCATATAAATATTAATGCAAATAACCAATTCTTTGTTATTATGTTGCCAATGATATGAGGCTTGTCTTGTCATGATTCGTCTTTTGTTAGATGATTGTTGTATCTCTTTTAGAGATATTTGTTATACGTTATGACCTTGCAGGTTTATTGTTGTTCAGTTTATCTAACTGATTTGTTTAGATAGACTGACCTGTGTATTTTATACTCGGGTCAGACCAAGATGTTTCAGGTTAGGTGCTTTTGGACTTAGCCTATTTAGCTTCCGCATGGACTACTCCGCTAGCTTCCTTTTGTTATGGCTTTTTGCGTGGTCCCATTTTGTTGTAACTCTGATATACATGTATTCTTTTGACTCGTCTGTATATTGTGGTTTGCTATACCACTTGACATGTTTCAGTTGTATACTCTGTTATGTATCTGTATATGTGTATATGATGATCTACTATTCTGTGATGTATATTACATTTGAGTTGTTATATTCTGTTCTGATAGATCCTCCAGCCACCTATGGTTTTGTTTTAAGTATTCATTGGATATGTCGATCTGCATGGTATGACAACTGTCGATGTATTCAATAGATAGTTAAAGCAAGGCTATAGATGGTCGCTCCTAACCAGCCTTATTCTCCGCGTTAGCTGACGGCATATCTCGTAGTGTCCTTGGCTAGCGTGGGTATAGAGGTGGGGCGTCACATGAGTATTTATCTTATTGTAAATAGAGCCAGTAGAGTTGCATAGAGAAGAAAAATACTTCAAATTTTAACTTTTATATTAAAAATTTATACAGGATCTAGCCGATCGCCTGAACTCCCCTGTTGTGTTTGCTCATAATGATTTACTCATTGGAAATATAATGAGAAATGGTACTTATCAGTAAATATATATATATATATATATATATATATATATGTTCTTAGTATGACCATACCCATAGTATAACCATAAATATACATGTGTATAGAAGCTCTACTTCATCGACTTCGAGTATGAATCATACAACTACAGAGGTTATGACATTGCAAACATTTCAATGAATATGTAGGTTTTGATTGCAATTATGGTTCGTATGTTCTTCCTCTACATTTAAAATTTTCATTTATTTATCAAACCGGTGGAACGCTGCAAATTGCTTCTATTAGTTCAATAACTATGCTTATTACCACATTTTGTACAGGTATCCTAGTAAGGCTTCACGGTATCACTTTCTCCGAAATTACTTGCAGCCAAACAACATAGAAGAGGTGTGTAAATATTTAATTGATGAAGGAGATCTATTAATTGGTAGCACCAAGTAAAAGTTACAACTCCCGATGTCATTTTAACAAGTGCAGAAAATTTCAGCATATTAACAAAAATTAAAAGGAAAAAGAAATTTTGACCTGAGATCTAAAAATTGAAAAGATACCCGACAACGGCGGTGCTGGAACAAGGTGGAGGCAAAGGAGACGATAACCCTAGAACGAATATCGAGGCAGAGGCGGGTAATCTTAGAATAGTAACGAGGCAAAGGTGGAAGCTAGAGGCGGAGGTGGCGATAATAGAGGGGGTGAAAACCCTATATTTAAATATTTGATTTACAGAACGATACTGGAAAATGATATTGGAAGTGTAAGAAATGATTTTAGAAGCGTGAGAAATGAGATGAGTACCAATAATAAACAAAAATGACATTCCTATCTGTATTGCTGTGAATTATTTACCAAACAACCAGATTTAGCAACAGTTATGATCGTGATAAATGGTCGTAACGAAAATAACCGTTAGAAATTTATAACGGTTATTATCGTTACAAATTGAAAGCGGAAAAGTGTTACAAAACAAGCTGTTTGGTGTTTTGTAAAACACAACCATCTTAGTGCCTTAAGCACTACAAAAGGCATATGGATCCTTAGGCTGTGTTTGTTTTTATTCAAAAGTTCTGAACCAAACTTCTGATTTATAAATCAAACTTTTTATATTGTTTGTTTTTGTGCGTGCTTTAAATAAAACCATTTATCTGGACAAAATTATTTAAATCATTTTTTCTTCTTATCTTTTGTTTTGAATGTTGAATACTGTTTTTGTTCTGAATGCTAAATGCAAACAAACAACTAAGTGATTAATTAGAATTTAGTATTCATCAATCAGCATATTTTAGAGTTCAATAACCAGAATTCATAATTCAGCATTTTAAGCAAAGAACGATAGTCGGGACTATTTTCTGACCTGTTCAATTGAGTTTCCCATGTAAAAAATTGGAAGGTGCATTTGTGGTTCTTTTATGGTTTTCTGTGAGTTAATCGAAAGTTTTCCCCGGTTTAACCTCGGTTTTTCCAGTTTGATGGGCAAGCATAGTTTAGTTTTGGGATGTCCGGTCTGATTTCAACAACTATGGAAGAAATGAATATCCATTAAAAATTGTATATTTTATTAATAAGTGAACTGATTATAAGCATAGAACATGATTTGAGATAACTAAAAGGTTAATCTATCTAATGTAAACCCTACATAATTGGAAATTCCCAAAATAATAAGTGTTTGCGTAAAAAATGGCCGCAAACACCCAAAGTCGTATGAGTTGGTTGATTTTATGTTGTTCTTAGTGATTTGGGTGATTTATGCAAATATATGAAAAACAGGGACTAAACTGTAAAAGACACACAGATTTATAGTGGTTCGGCAAGAACGTGCCTACGTCCACTTTATATGTTATTCTCCTTTTTTCCTTCAGATTACAAGTACAAAGCTTTGATTACAAGTATCTAAAGTTGTTTGAGAATTCCTTCCAGGCTTGAGCTCTCAAACTTGTCTCAAAACTCGTCCCCCTATTGTTGTACCCCCGCCCCTCTATTTATAGAGTGAGGCTGGGGGTAGGGGTCTTGGATGTTTATAGCTGCTGGTGGGCTTGGGCTGAAGCAATCTGGCCTGGCAGATCTGGTTCGGTTGTCACCTGGTTCGGTGGTAGGAGTATGGTGGTGGACCGGTGGAGCTTGGATTCGGTAGGAGGATGGAGGTTGAGATGGATCGGTGGCGTTGGATCGGTAGTGGATGGAAGAGATGGTTCGGTAGAAGAGATTCGGTGGTGAGAGGGATGCCGAATGAACTGTGGTGAGAGGGATGCCGAATGAACTTCCATATATGGGAGTGCCGAATGGAAATGGGTGCTCGGACCACCGAATGAGAATTGCGACCACCGAATGAGAATTGCCTTGGGAATGCCGAATGGAACTTCATGTTTGGAGTGCCGAATAAGGCTCTGCCGAATGAAACCTTAAACTTCCTATTACCGAATGAGCTTTTGCACTGGGGCTATGAATGAAATCTTCGACTTGTATACGCTTGCTTGCTTCTTATTGGCTCGATCGTGGTGGAGACGCGCTCGACATGGATATCCTAGTTTTGACCAAAAAATGGGATAACACTTTGCCCCCCAAAATATGCCTTGCGGTAGGAAGGCGTGTTTTGTAATGCCATGAGCTGGATGTTCATATCCTGTCATCAACCTGTAAAGAATTTGATAGTTTATATGGCCCCAAATGACGACCGTTCGGGATCGAGCTATTCGGGATGAAGCGCGGCCGTTCATGGTCAAGCGCCTAACTTCAAATGACGACCGTTCGCGATCGAGTCATTCGAGGTGAAGTGCGACCCTGCGCGGTCAAGCGCGTAAATCCATGCGTCGATCGTTCGGGATCGAGTCATCTGCGGTGAAATGTGACCGTTCAAGGTCAAGCGCTTAACTTCAAATGACGACCGTTCGGGATCGAGTCATTCGAGGTAAAGTGCGACAGTGCGCGGTCGAGTGGGGACCGTTCAAGGTCAAGCGCTTAACTTCAAATGACGACCGTTCGCGATCGAGTCATTCGAGGTAAAGTGCGACAGTGCGCGGTCGAGTCTGTATGTCCACGCGTCGATCGTTCGAGACCGAGCCATTTGTGATGAAATGTGACCGTTCAGGGTCAAGCGCCTAACTTCAAATGACGATCGTTCGTGATCAAGTCATTCGAGGTAAGGTGCGACAGTGTGCGGTCAAGTGGCGGTCCTCAAATGACGACCGTTCGCGATCAAGCCATTTGAGGTGAGGTGTAACAGTCAGTGATCAGGTGGCGGACCTCAAATGACGACCGTTCGCGATCGAGCCATTTGGGGTAAGATGAGCTGTGCCGTTCGAGGCGAGTTGTGCCGTTCGAGGCGAGTTGTGATCGTTCGCGATCGGGTGCCGTTCGAGGCGAGTTGTGACTGTTCGAAGTCGGGTGCCGTTCGAGGCGAATTGTGACTGTTCGAAGTCGGGTGCCGTTCGAGGCGAATTGTGACTGTTCGAAGTCGGGTGCCGTTCGTGGCGAATGAGTGTGCCCGGGGGGGACTTAATATTATCAGTGTTGGAGTTATTGTTTGGGGGAGTTTTCGAATCAAAGACTTCGGCAGTTCGTTGCCATGCAATAGGTGGTGCTCGTGGACCGTTCGCGATCCAACGGGCATACAAGCAAATAATTTTTTCCATGGAATTGTAAATGTTAAAGCAATAGTCATACGAGTTCCACAGTAGGAACGTTCAAATCAAAGTCAAAGCAGGAGCAAGACGAGGATGTCAAAGTGTAAACTCTTACTATGGTGCGGTCTATAGTCATTCAGAGCATGCCTATGGATCGTGCGCGATCGCTCGCATGTGTAAATGATTTAACCGTGCTAGTGAGAGTTTTGCGACTTGTTCATCGTTTTCGACCTGCCCCCGTGTTCATGAGGGAATTTTACCTGCCCCCTGGCTGGGCGTTCATTCCTTACCTGGTTGCTCAGAGGCCTCTATCTCACTCTCTGTGATTGGATTAACTGGCTCCAAGTGTGGTGCCCCCATGCGGGATCGACGCCTGATTGATAGTCGTCTGCTGCTTGGGGGTTGCCCCCTAGCTCTGGTGCTGCGCCAGATGGTTCTGCTCCGTTCTGAACTCTAGTTGCTCCTTGGATTTGTGCTCCAATTTGCCCAATTTGTTGAAGTAAATTCTGTATCATCTCTTCCTGTCTTCTCATCATGACCTCCATCTCATCCCTAGTGATGAAGATTGACGCTTGATTCCCTCCTGAGGAAGCCTGTTGACTTCCTTGGTTTTCACTTCTCTCTGGCCTTTGCCTTCTACTTGTTTGTCTCGTCATAACTCTCAGATCTGAATTCTTAGATTTTCAAATTCAACTTCTATCCGATGTAGCGGGAGCTGGTTGCTCTCAATGAAAGCACCAAAATGTTTGCGTAAAAAATGGCCGCAAACACCCAAAGTCGTATGAGTTGGTTGATTTTATGTTGTTCTTAGTGATTTGGGTGATTTATGCAAATATATGAAAAACAGGGACTAAACTGTAAAAGACACACAGATTTATAGTGGTTCGGCAAGAACGTGCCTACGTCCACTTTATATGTTATTCTCCTTTTTTCCTTCAGATTACAAGTACAAAGCTTTGATTACAAGTATCTAAAGTTGTTTGAGAATTCCTTCCAGGCTTGAGCTCTCAAACTTGTCTCAAAACTCGTCCCCCTATTGTTGTACCCCCGCCCCTCTATTTATAGAGTGAGGCTGGGGGTAGGGGTCTTGGATGTTTATAGCTGCTGGTGGGCTTGGGCTGAAGCAATCTGGCCTGGCAGATCTGGTTCGGTTGTCACCTGGTTCGGTGGTAGGAGTATGGTGGTGGACCGGTGGAGCTTGGATTCGGTAGGAGGATGGAGGTTGAGATGGATCGGTGGCGTTGGATCGGTAGTGGATGGAAGAGATGGTTCGGTAGAAGAGATTCGGTGGTGAGAGGGATGCCGAATGAACTGTGGTGAGAGGGATGCCGAATGAACTTCCATATATGGGAGTGCCGAATGGAAATGGGTGCTCGGACCACCGAATGAGAATTGCGACCACCGAATGAGAATTGCCTTGGGAATGCCGAATGGAACTTCATGTTTGGAGTGCCGAATAAGGCTCTGCCGAATGAAACCTTAAACTTCCTATTACCGAATGAGCTTTTGCACTGGGGCTATGAATGAAATCTTCGACTTGTATACGCTTGCTTGCTTCTTATTGGCTCGATCGTGGTGGAGACGCGCTCGACATGGATATCCTAGTTTTGACCAAAAAATGGGATAACAATAAGAAATATTATCGAACATGGAGATGATCCGGATTTAGAAAAGAAACATGTTAGAAGGATTTAAGAAATGTTATGCAGGAAAAAATATTCGTGTGGTGTGAGATTTTAGATATTTATACATACATCAAATTTCATCTTACAATTTTCATTTTTATGGGTTAAGCGTACCATGTAATAAAATTTTATTGTAACATTATAAGTATATTGTAGTTATCGATACATTATACCTTATGCAAAGCAAGATGTCTGGCTAGCTATTTCCCTAAGCAAAGTTTTTTTTTTAAATTATAAAAAATAAAATAAAAAACCAGCTGTACCAATCACAATGTAAATTGATTTATTCTCACATTTTGAAAAATAAATACATAATTAAGCATCTCACAATAGATCCAAAATGGTTCTAAGGACAAAAAGTAATGACATAACCAGAAGCCCCGGCACAAGTAAAAGTACTAGAGGCATCATCGTAGGCATAACTATAAGCCTGGGGACAAGCAGACTTAAAGAGTTTGGCATATTTAGAAGGCTTGCAAGTGGCTGGGCTTCCATACGCGTTTTTGCAACAGTACTCGTCCGTGTTGAAGGCAAGACATGCGCTCTTGCAGCCAACCACTTGTCCCTTTGCATCCTTCAGCTGCAGTTCCGTAGGGCATTTCTTATTAACGTCAGCCGAACAGGTAGTCGAGGGACAGTGGCCTGAACCGCCCTGTGGGATCATGGATACAGGAACATTAAAACCGTCCACCAAACTGATGTCGTAGAAGTCTTTTCCTCCAGCTCCGTTTAGCGTGATTTCAATGAGCGTTGCTGGAGATGCACCTCCAGCCCCATTGCATGGTATTTTACCAGACCCGCAATCGGCCGATGAGCATGAGAACTTTCCAGAAGAATCCGCAGTGCATCCGGTTCTGGGCCAGAACCGCCCGCTCCACCCTGCTGGAGCTGTTAGGGTAACCGTGGATCCTTTGGGGAGAGCGAACCCGGTTTGTGACAAAGGCGGAGAGCTTGCACCGTTCAGTGTTCCTGGCCATACCGTGTATCCGCAATTGTTTTTGAAGGTGAAACTTGCTGACTCCACTGCATTTTTTATACACACACAATAATGATTAATAAAACAGTTCAAATAAAAATTACAAATTAGAACTTCTGTATTTACCCTGTGAAAGAAATAAGGTCGCGGCAAACTGCAAGGCAATCAAGGCTTGCACTATTTTCGCGTCCATGGTTGATAGTTCCATCTTGAGTTGGGCAAGAGTGAATTAGCCTTAATTTATAGAGTTTCAAGTGGAGGTTCAATTCCTCGGTATTAGTAAGTACTAAAGAGTAAAGATGTTTTTTGTTGTAGGTATCTGAATCAGATAGCTCTTGCATTATCTGCTTTCTTTGTTCGTGCATAGTTATCCAGCTAAACCACTTCCAGATTCATTTACTATAATATCTCACAAATTATGCATCCTATGTATCCAGTAATATTAGATAAGACTCATGGATAGCATTAACCAAATTTCTTTTTTGGTTAATATATGTTTCAGTTTTGGGATTTAAAATATATGAACGAACATATGTAGATCACACATTGATTAAAAGTTGTGGATTACCTACATATATGCTTCCCGAATGCATTAATGTTTATGTGCATGTTGTTTTTACTTCATAAAAAAAAATACTTTTAAAAGCTTGAAATGCACCTGAACCATTAATTCATGTGAACTTCCGTCCTAAAGGCAGGGCTATCCATGGATATTCGAACACTACAAGAATAATATCAAATTCCGACGGTAGATAGCCGTTGACGGCCGTCGTTAGCCGTCAGCGTATCCATCGGAATAGCGTATACCTTGCCGACTCTTTTCGACGAGAATTAGCGATGAATTTCTGACGCCTTCCTACGGAATTTGGCAAAGGTTTTCCAATGGCGGACAGTGTACACGTGGCCACGAACCTTACCGATATTCTGTCGATAACCGTCGCTATCCGTCGGAATATTATGATTAGATAGTCATCACTAGCCGTCCGTAATCTGAATGTTTTTTTTTGTGCCAACAGCCATCCGATTTTCAAACATTCCATATAAAGCAATATATTTCACAGCTTCATTTCACACACATACACGCTGACACACATAAATATATATATAAAAGCTAAAATCACATATTATACAAACAACAATATTAAAAACAAATCAAGCTCAAACAATTGAACAAACAAAAAATCAAATATCCAATATCTTCACAAAATGTACCAACAATATCAGATTAACATCAAACATCCAACATCTTCACAAAATGTATCAAACATATCCAAATCAACATAAAACATTCAATCTCTCATCAACGTATATCAAACATAACAAAACACATTATACTTGTTATTTGTCTAGTGTACTAAAACAGATAACACGCTACAATAAACTCGTCGTACAAGTTTATTAATTAGAATTCCACTACGCTGGAATTCTGTATTAGATAAATGTAACAATAAGTTACGTTGTAAATAAATTACAACAACAACGTTATACTATTGTAAGAAATAGTACAACTTATAAACGGGAAAGATTACAGTGAATCTAACCAGTATATAAAGGAAAATCCGTCTGAGGCTTGTCGTAACAATTTCCTTAAGAATTTTATTTCAAAACTCTCCCAAGATACAACAGACGTAATCTGCACGAGATTGTAATGAGTATGTCAACTCTGTGATATGTATGAAATATAGAGCAGTAGAGTAAAGAAGCAGAAGAAATTAGATTGGAATTGGATGAGAATGTGATCAGTATTCTCTCCTATTTATAATTTCGTCCGCATCCCTTCAAACAGTCGCGTCCGCTTGACGGGTCGCACCCATTTGTCTTTTGGTCGCTGCTGTTTGTTAACGGGTCGCACCCGCCTGCTACTGGTCGCATCTGCTTGCGTCCAACGGTACTGTTTCGCACCCTCTTGTACCGCCTGCACCTCTACAGTCGGGTCGCATCTGTTCGCCCGCGTCCGCTTCAATCAGCTCGCGCCTGTTTGCTTCTAACGGGTCGCACCCGCTAATGTTCGCGTCTATTCAACCCGCTCGCTTCAGAAGTCGCACCTCCTCAGCAATCCGCGTCCGTTCGTATAGCCTGCAACTGTTAAAAAGCCCGGTCCAGTTGCAGTAAAAATACGAGTATCATATTAGACCCAAACCCGGCCCGGCCCGGCCCGGTTCGGTCGGACGGACGATGGCGGCGGCGCGCGCGTGTGATGGAGATGCATGATCTCCCTCCTCACAACGAAGCATACATTTGGGTGCCCCTAGGCCCCAACACCTTCATTGCAAAGCCATATATATATTTGAATGGCTTTGCAAATTTGGCGATGTGGGACAAGTGTATGTCATTTACACAAGGAATTCCAACAATCCCCCACATAAATGATAATATACTTTTCCCCCATACAAAGCGAAATATCACAGAGTACATATGGAATAATGCTTTATCGTGGATAAGTAGATATTTCACTTTGAACTTTCCCTAGTCAAAACTTATCGGATCTACTTGGCTAATCGGTGAATTATTTCATCTTGAACCGTCGACCTTTATTGTATATCCAGACAATAAGCTTTACGAAGCATTGATTCCCTTCTCATCCAATCTCTTGGTTGTGTTCATTTTGGTCCTGAACAATTTTTGGTTCTGCGAGTATTTTTAGAGAATAAAAGCCTTTTAATATTCTCATAGAGCCGACCCAGCTCACACTAACATAGGTGATCGCAACCATTAAGAGTATCCTACATATACCCCACTTGTTATTTTCAAGATATGGTCATCATTAAAAAACATAGTTTTAACCTTTAAAACTTCTGTAGGCATGCATTATATTTTGCACCATAGGAATGGAGTAGGACCAAGTCCAGACAAATGCATTACTTCTTGAGTTACTCATAACTGGTTTGCCTATTGATCCTAGTCCGTGGGATCTCCAGTCGCTAGGATAGGTTTCCGTATAAGATAACTCTTGTTGGTTTAGGCTTTTAAACCCATTCCCCTCGATGCGCAGTCAATTTTCTCTCTTGATAAACCTTTAGTAAATGGATCCGCTAGGTTATCATTTGTTCTCACATAATCTATGGAAATAGTTCCATTAGAGAGTAACTGCCTAACTGTGTTATGGCGATGACGTATGTGTCGTGATTTGCCATTATACGCAAGGTTTTTCGCTCCACTTAGCGCTGCTTGATTATCGCAGTGAATACATATGGCCGTCACAGGTTTTGGCCAAAATGGAATATCTTCTAAGAATTGACGAAGCCATTCTGTCTCTTCGCCTGCTTTATCTAATGCGATAAACTCAGATTTCATGGTGGATCGAGCTATGCATGTTTGTTTAGTAGATTTCCATGACACTGCTGCTCCTACAAGGGTAAAGACATAACCACTTGTGGATTTTGATTCCTATGAATCTACAATACAGTTTGCATCACTATATCCTTCTAAGACGGCAGGATATTTTTCATAATGTAAGGAAAAATTAGTGGTATTCTTTAAATATCCCAACACTCTCATTAGTGCTTTCCAGTGTTCCTTCCCTGAATTACTTGTATACCTGCTTAATTGACTTACCGCGTAAGCAATATCTGGTCTGGTGCAATTCATCAGATACATTAAGCATCCTATTACACGAGAGTGTTCCAGTTGCATTACACTCTCATCAGTGTTTTTATGCAGTACTTCCGATGGATTAAAAGGTGTCCTCACTCCTTTAATTCCATACTCTTGGAATTTTTCAATCACTTTGTCTACATAGTGTGACTGAGATAGTTCAATTCCATTAGGTGTTCTTATTATTTTGATTACCAAAATAACGTCCTCAACTCCTAAGTCTTTCATATCAAAATTGTTGATTAACATCTTTTTTATAGTCTCTATTACTTTAGTATTAGGACCAAAGATTAGCATATCGTCTACATATAGACAAATCATCACATATGATTGTCCAACCTGTTTGTAATAAACACATTTATCACATTCATTTATACGAAAATCATTTTTCATCATGACACTATCAAATTTTTCATGCCATTGTTTTGGGGCTTGTTTTAGTCCGTATAGTGATTTCACCAACCGACATACTTTGTTTTCATTTCCTTTGGAAATAAAACCCTCAGGTTGTTCCATGTAAATCTCCTCATCGAGTTCTCCATTTAAGAATGCTGTTTTGACATCCATCTGATGAATTTCTAGATTATATATGGAAGCAATTGCTATTAACATTCTTATAGAGGTTATTCGTGTAACCGGTGAATAGGTATCAAAGAAGTCTACTCCTTCTTTTTGACGATATCCTTTGGCTACCAATCTGGCTTTATATTTATCTACAGAGCCGTCTGATTTCAAATTCTTCTTGAAAATCCATTTGCAGCCAATTGGTTTTATTCCAGGTGGAATATCAACTATTTCCCAAGTTTTATTACTTAGAATTGAATAAATCTCACTTTGTATTGCTTCTTTCCAAGATGAAGATTCAGAAGATGACATTGCTTCCTTGTACGTTTGAGGTTCGTGTTCTAACATATAAGTTAAAATATCCGAACCAATTGTTTTGAAAGTTCTTGCCCTTACGCTTCTTCTTGGTTCAACCTCCTCGTTGTCCTGATGAGTTTCATCTTCAC
The DNA here is from genome assembly GCA_030765085.1 of Allium cepa. NCBI lineage: Eukaryota > Viridiplantae > Streptophyta > Magnoliopsida > Asparagales > Amaryllidaceae > Allium > Allium cepa. Next base: position 774,247,913 of record CM060935.1, read on the forward strand.
ATGTCTCATCTCTGTTATCTCTTGTCCTTTTTGGGACAGGATTTCCATCGTTTCTTTTATGTGGGAACACATCTTCAAAGAACGAGGCATCTCTTGATTCCATGATTGTATTTACATGAATATTATTTATATCAGACTTGAATACCAAAAATCTGTAGGCAATACTATTTTGGGCTGACCCAAGATAATAACAATCTACTGTTTTTGGTCCAAGTTTGACTCTCTTGGGAGGCGGAACTGGAACTTTTGCCAAGCACCCCCACACTTTGAGGTATTTAAAGCTTGGTTTGTGTCCTTTCCATATCTCATATGGAATTGTTCTCGTTTTATTGTGAGGAACTTTGTTTAATATGTGATTAGACATATTTAAGGCTTCCCCCCATAAGTTCGTCGGTAGACCAGAAGTTAAAAGCATGGCAGTAATCATGTCTTTTAACGTTCTGTTCTTTCTCTCGGCTACACCATTTTGTTGTGGTGAATATGGAGCTGTTGTTTGATGAATTATACCATTTTCGGTACAGAACTGTTCAAATGGTGATTCATATTCTCCACCTCGATCAGATCTCAATATCTTGATCTTTTTATTTAATTGATTTTCTACCTCAGCCTTTTATTTTATAAACGCAGTTATTGCTTCATCCTTACTATTTAAAAGATATACATAGCAATATCGCGTATAATCGTCAATAAAAGTTATAAAATACTTTTTTCCACCTCTTGTAGGTAGTGATTTAAAATCACATAAATCTGTATGTACCAAACCTAATGGTTCGGTGCTTCTGTCAACAGATTTAAATGGTTGTTTGACCATTTTTGCTTCTACACATGTCTCACATTTGTAGTTCTTATCTACTTGGAAATTTGGAATCAATCCCAAGTTTGATAATTTCTTCATTTTTCGGAAGTTTACGTGTCCTAATCTATCGTGCCATAGTAAAATTTCGTGCTCAAGCAAGTAAGAGACTTCAATTTTATTAATGGCACAATCAGAATACATAGATTTATTGCCGATAACGGCTATGTTTGCCTTAAATAGGCCATCACAAAAATATCCCCTTCCGATATACATTCCAACTTTGGACAGAACCATCTTGTCTGACTCGAGCACCATCTTGAATCCCTTCTTTGATAGGACTGCACCAGAGATGAGATTCTTGCGTATGTCTGGAATGTGGAGCATGTTATTCAATTTGACAGTTTTTCCAGAAGTGAACTTGAGGATAACTGTGCCACTGCCTTCGATCATGGAAACTGCAGAATTACCCATGTAGAGTCTTTCTTTCTGATCGAATTTCTGGTATGTTGAAAACATGGATTTTTCAGAGCAAACATGACGAGTAGCTCCTGTGTCAACCCACCATTGGTTAGGATTCTGAATCAAATTGCATTCAGAAATAACCGCTGAAAAGTTGGACTTATGCATTTTCATGTTGTCAACTGTTAACATCTCTGTTTCATTGTAAAACAGTAAAAATTTTAAGATGTTATTTGTCTAGTGTACTAAAACAGATAGCACGCTACAATAAACTCATCGCACAAGTTTATTAATTAGAATTCCACTACGCTGGAATTCTGTATTAGATAAATGTAACGATAAGTTACGTTGTAAATAAATTACAACAACAACGTTATACTATTGTAAGAAATAGTACAACTTATAAACGGGAAAGATTACAGTGAATCTAACCAGTATATAAAGGAAATTCCGTCTGAGGCTTGTCGTAACAATTTCCTTAAGAATTTTATTTCAAAACTCTCCCAAGATACAACAGACGTAATCTGCACGAGATTGTAATGAGTATGTCAACTCTGTGATATGTATGGAATATAGAGCAGTAGAGCAAAGAAGCAGAAGAAATTAGATTGGAATTGGATGAGAATGTGATCAGTATTCTCTCCTATTTATAATTTCGTCCGCATCCCTTCAAACAGTCGCGTCCGCTTGACGGGTCGCACCCGTTTGTCTTTTGGTCGCTGCTGTTTGTTAACGGGTCGCACCCGCCTGCTACTGGTCGCATGTCCGCGTCCGTTCGTATAGCCTGCAACTGTTAAAAAGTCCGGTTCAGTTAAAATACGAGTATCATATTAGACCCAAACCCGGCCCAGTTCGGTCGGACGGCGGCGCGCGCGTGTGATGGAGATGCATGATCTCTCTCTTCACAACGAAGCATACATTTGGGTGCCCCTAGGCCCCAACACCTTCATTGCAAAGCCATATATATATTGGAATGACTTTGCAAATTTGGCGATGTGGGACAAGTGTATGTCATTTACACAAGGAATTCCAACAATACTCACCATCTCCAAGTACATATAATACAATTTCCAAATACAAACACAAAATAGCATACCTATCAAGACTCGTTCTTGCCTTCGGAAACACCCGACGACGAAGGGAATGCCACATGTTGTTGTACTCCGTCAAGCACTGGTTCAGCTACGCCATCTCCACAGCACGAAGGCGGTCTTGATCCTATAGCTGTGCAATCATGGCTCTCGGCTCTACAATCTCTGTTTTGTCCTGAGCTTTTTGGTAAGCTTTCTGGGAGGTTATAGCCTACGAATATAAATAAATTGTTATAGAACTTGAGTAACTTTTATAAAAATTGTTCAACTTTTATAAGATAGTTTATTTTCACAAATTACCGCTTGGTTGCCAAAGCGAAAACGTCTACATTACGACGTCGGTTCTATGATAGAGTCAAAAATTGCATCCTCCTCATCACGCGTTAACCCTTTCCGTTTCGTTTCCTGTAGCATATGCGCTCATGCTTTCTAAAATTGTTCCTACAATGCAATAGAAAATACAATTGACCATTTTTCCAACTTTAAAACATATAATAATATAGATTAAAAAAGTATTAATCATTTTATGGATTAACATTTTATATTTCAATTCAATCGTAGAATTTAATGATTTATATATTATATAGTATTTTTATTTTTATTTTTAATTTATAAATTAATTGTTTCTTTAACTATAATTCAATTTAATTCTTTTATATATTTTACGTATTGACATTATGAGTATAATATTAAAATTTTAGATTATTGCATTTTACTTTGATGGTCGATCATCCTACTTCCCATTACAAACACAATACTAATAACATTTCGTACATCATTTTATTTTAAGCGAGTCAATAAAATTTCGGCAGCACTTTCCCCATATTCCATGTATCGTAAACAAATACGTGTACACAGAAAAGAAAAAAGAAATGCTGTCGAAATGTTGTGAACGGTTTAAAATGAAATAATTTACAAAATGTAATTACTTTATTGTGTTTGTAACTTATCCAATGCAGCAACAAATCCGATAAATATTGTATTTGATGAATATAGATGTCCGTTCAGTGACGAAAATGAATATCTATACAACGATCATATACAATACTTGTCAGATGGGGCCAAAAACTCTTCAAGGGAGATTTATAAAAAATAAAGCACTAATTACCGTATTCGACAATTTAGAAAACACATACACTAAATCATGCACATCTACCTTAATTAACCTAAGCTAAGTCTAATGCGCATATGCACTAATTAATCAACGTATATACACGTACACTAAATAAATTAATGTTTTCGACATTTAGATGATAATAACTGTAATTAGCATTCAATGAAGTATAGTAAATAATCAAACAAGGTATTATAAACAACTAGAATAACAAATTAACCCTAATTTAACAAATCAAAATTAATTAGGGTTTAGAAATAAAATTTGACTGGAGATTGATGAAGGGTCTAGGTTTGTAGAATGTGGAGAATGATGAATTTGGAGATGATTGGAGAGGCGTGAGGCTGGCTAACGACGGGAAAAAAGGTGACGGAGTTAGGGATTTGATGAATTTGGAGGGAAAATGGATAATGAATCAGGTCTCGACTTGATACTTGTATACATGCTTTTTTCAAACGGATTTCGACGGCCGCCGACGACAAATTAACGTCGGTCTTCGATGGTTTATCACGATTACTATATTTTATTTACATAAAAACCGTGGAGATCGTTATTCGTTGGCGGTCGGCGGTCGTCGGAAACATCCATCGCTATTTACTGTAGTTCTAGTAGTGGAAAATTCTGAAATCCGTCCTCATCCGTATTCAAAAGCGGATAAATATACAATATTTGAAAAAAGATGCGGATGCGTACACGAAGACATCTACATTCAAAAATTATCCATTCGGTTTTGGTCAAGAAATTATAGTTTAAATTATGTGTATTTTATTATTTTTTATTAAGTTAGTTGTTTATATTATATGTACTTAATGCATATTAACTGTTCAAAATTATTTATCATCATCAAATTTGTTTATTTTTAACACTTTAATAATAAGTGCGATTGAAATTTTTTTAAGTTAAACTAAAATTTTCTATTTATGTTTCTTTATTTATCGGTTGTTTGCGAATATGATAATTATTCGATATCTTTCCATGTTCGCGGATGCGAATACCAATATCTGAAAATAGTTTTGACTGTTGATATGGAAATGACACTATCAATATACAAAAGTATTCGTCGAGAGACATACCTAACGGATATTGAACTTTCTTTTCCAATGATATAACTAACATTTTACACATTTTTATCTATATTATGAGCAAATATCAAAGTTTATATAAATTACAAAAGAGTTTATGTGCGTGAGTTTATTTTTTTTCTTTTGAAAATTCAAAAATAACGAGAACATGCATAGGTCATTAGAAAGAAGTTCAACTTTGTTTCTTTTTTATAAGTAGATGTCATCTTTTTAAAAAAAGTTGAATTTTCAATTTAACAAAATGGACTGCACGCACCAATTTTCGGTTTAGATGGACAAAACCGAGTGTAGTTACATATACATTTTAAATTTTACATTCGGAGAAAAAATATGTTATGTAAATATCTAAGTTTCAAAAATCTTATTCCATGTTTAAAGTTGTAGAGTGGAATTGTGTTTCAGGCAAGAATTTTGATTTCTAGTGTAATTCTTTGCAACAAATAAAAGTTATAAAATTAAACGATATTCCTGTTGTGTTTGTAAAGATTAAAAAAAATAGTTAAAAGAAAATATCTCCAGTTTAATGCATAATTCTAGATACCGAATTGTGAGTGGAACAGTGGTAGCTCGTGACTCTGGTTTTGATGGTACAGCCAAGTAAATCATATGAACATTGCAACCATTTTTTTTATGTTAGTCAAATTATTTCACATGCAAATTGACGTATACTGCACCAAATTATACTAGTAAAATGCGTTAAGTCACATCTTTCAACGAAGCAACAAGTCATATGCATGTTTAATTACAATTAAATAGTACTAAACATTAAATAAAACAACAATTCCAATTCATTTTTATATTCAAGCAAACTTTTTGAACCACAATATGCATTTATGATGAATTACATCTTTGTCTGTTAGTTACTTCATCAAAAAATCCAACGAAAAGTTAACGAATACCGAGTTTACTTCAGCAAAGTACTTCAAATTTTTTTGAGCTATAGTTCTAAAATTATGCTTTGAGAATTCGGTACATGTTAGATGTGTAACCCGATGTTCTTAGGTCATGATGCTTAGTTGGCAGTTTGGTGGTTTTGAAACTTTTGGGTAATTATTCAGGGGAAAATTTTTTGATGGCCAAATTATGTTAAAAAATTAGGCAAAATGACACGCGCGTTATGTATGGACAAACTCAAAGCCCAAACGAACTTTATATCATTCACCTTCTCCGTATCAATCTATCTCATTTCATTCGTCTATCTTCTTCATTATCAATCAGTCTGTTGATTCATTCTCAAAACTTAAATTCGCACTAGCAATGACGCCTCAAATAAAAAGAAAATCAACATCTCCAACAGAACCGCAAACGTCAACGCACGATGAACAACGACAACAAATTCAATAGGAATCTCTGACTGCGAAGCCGGAAACCTAACACCGTGTGAAATTCAATAGCAAAACGAAAACCTAGCTCAAGCGAAAATTCAGCAACAATCACCAAGTCAAAAAACACAAATCCTAGCTTAGAATGATCCAAAACCGCAAGCGACGAGAGTAAAATCTAGTAAGCTAAAACTACAAAGGCGACCAGTTGAACAAGAAGAACAACAGAAGCTAGGACAAAAAAACAAAGAGAAGAATGAAAAACAAAAAGAAAATAAAATCCAATCAAAAAAGAAAGAAACACAAAAGAAGGTAATTGATACTATAAACTACAGCAATATAATATAATCGTATTGCAATATCATTAAAAAAGTTTGACAAAAAATTGAAAAAAACATGCAACAACAAATTGCTTTTAAGAGACAAAATAAAGAATGGCTGCAAAAAAAATCAAAGAAAAAAAAATGAAAAAACAATTCAGAAGGAAATTCAAGCAGAAACTCAAAACACAATTCAACAGGTAAATGATACTATAAAATTATAAAACTAATACTAAGAATATCATGTTATTAAATATATTCTAACAATCAAAATTTTAAACAAGAAAGAGCTCAAAAAGAAAAGGAAAACAAATTGCAAATGAAGATCTCAAGAGGAATAAATCAATTTGGTAAAATTACACACTATCGCTTTACAGCATATTATTTATTGCAAAAAATAATACATGCAGTTTGTTTAGTTGAAAACAAGGCTTTGTAGTACAAATATAGTTTCATTGTCATTTTTAACAAAACTGATACTACTATATTGAAAAAATGATATCCACTGTTTTGTAGCAAAAACAATACCAATACGTTACAAAATTATACTCACTGTCTATTTATTTGAAGTTGATACTTTTAATTTTATAAAATGATACTCGCTTTTTGTTTTGAGTGGAATTAATGATTAGTAATTTTATGAAATGTTTTTCATGTCATTTGTAGCAAAACTGACATTGGTATCTTGCAGAAATAATACAAATGATCATTTTGTTTGAAGATTGTACTTTGTACCTTGACAAATTGTTTTCACCATATTTTTTATAAAAAATGATACCATTATAAACCATGAATGATATCTACAGTTTGTATGCTTGCACTACAAGGGGAAACGCATTTTCCGACGGTCAGAATCCGTCGGCGGCCGTCGAAAAAAGCCGTCGGAAAAGACTGCGTCGGAGAGCAGTATTTCCGACGGCTTCCGACGGATGCTGCCGATCACGTTTCCGACGGCTCTTGACAATTTCCGACGATTTCCGACGGCTTCTGACGGGCGTCGGACACCGTCGGAAGCCGATGGAAATGTTTAGCTACAGGCCGCCGGAAATTGTTGGAAGCCGACGAAAATTTTGACCTGTAAGCCGTCGGAAATCTGCTGTTTTTTTTATATTTGCTGCAAATACAGCCTTCCAACCACATTTCTCTTCCAAACACTACGATATCAATACTGCACAATCCAATAAACAATAAGCCAACCAAATATCCAAACCTAGACTACAAAATATTCAATAAACACACAAATGGATAAAATTAGAATAAAAATAAAATACAAAATATACATACCATTCCAACATTAACAATAATCCTAACAATAACTGTTCTACCATGTTGTTAATACACAAATTCATCAACATTCTCATGCATATCCTCATACAACTACAGAACTAAGTGTATCATACATAATTATACAAATCAACAATTAATTGCACCATCTACCAAATCCTTCTAAACTAAAACAAAACATACCTGCACGAACGAATAAACAAGCAATGAATCAATCTCTTCCAGATCCAAAGCCAGCCGAGAAAGGGAAGCGGCCACCAAACAGCTGCATGTACTCTAACAACTGTGCAGTCTGCAAGGCCTATTGGCGGTTCTGCTCCTCCAATTGGGACACTCTAGTCTGCAATTCTTCTATACCTGTTAAATCGCTCTGAGGTCTACTCCGCCGTCCCCTACTCTGACTACTGGACTGCAATAATTGAAAAATAAATAAAATCCAAGTTTATTGTTTTGAAAAGGTAAAAATATCATATTTTCAGTATTTTAAGAAAAAGTAAATTATTTACCGCTAAATTGCCAAATCCGTATCATCGACCATGCTCTGCTGGACTCATAACGTACTCAAAAATAACGTCCTCCTCATCGGTCGTCAGCTGCTCTCTACCCGTATCAGCAAGGAGTTGCTGCCGCTGCTTCATAAACATCTCCTGCATTAACAAATTAATAATATCATATTTTATTTCATTATAATTTAATAATTAAAACAATTACTAATACTGAATAACATGAAATATGCTTACATGACTTTTGCTGGATTTATCGTCCTGCCATGTGTACGAAACAGTCCCGTCTGGATTAACATGCTCGACAGCATGCGTACGGGCGAACACGTTCATATAGTTGACAGGACCATGTGTCTCGGCTTCCTGAAGTTGATTGTTACATACAATTATTATACGTTTAAAATCATATAGCATAAATTATTTACATTTATTATTCAGTAAATTTACCAACTCCTGCCGATACTGCTGAAACGACTTCGATCCTCCGCGATGAGTGACGGGATTCTTATTTCTATTTGTAGAGTTTCTATCCGACTCTGCCTGTACATTCAAAATTTGATACATTATTTTTCATTCACGTCAAATTAATAATTCAAAAAAAAATTAGTATACTTGCCTTCGCCTCGTCCGTCTCCCAGTAGCTCAACCAAGCTTGCCATACGCTCTGTCCCATCCACCGTGGTTTCTTACCAGATTTCTTCATCTCAGATATCGTGTCCCTGTAGTTCTTGCGCATCTTCTTCATCCAGTATGCTCGTGCCAGCATCATATCGTCTGTTTGGATGTCTATCTCAGCTTGTATTAAAAAAAAGATTATACTTTAAACAATAAACAATAGAAAAACGACAAAAACGAATTAAAAAACAGAAAAATTATACATACTAGGACATCCTGCCATATGCACTCAATGATGTGAGGAGGGATGGTATCCCACCTCGGCCAGCACGCACTTATCCTACTGCGATAAGATGCTCTAGAGACGTCCAACACAACCTTAGAGGGAAGTAGGTCGAACCCCCTGTTTTTAAGTACGATATAGATAAGTACGTATGTATATCATAGAAAAAATAAGATGTTGGATAATTTAATTCTTACCCATCTGCTCTAGGGACTAACGATACAACTGCATGCTGTGGCTCTTGCGATGGGCCACTGCCATCGCCTCCTGACGATCGGGAAGAGCTCCTACCTCTATACGACATAATGATAAACCTGTGACATATACACATCATTATATAAGAGAATAAAAACATGATAATGAAATATATTTCGTATGAAAATGACATCAACGGTATAAATTGCTTAATTAATGACTGAAATGGAAATAGAAATGGAAGTGTGTTATACCTGATTCATAATGGGTGTACTCACTGTAAAATTTGGATACGTTTTATCGAAATGCTTCCATGCTTTTCCATCGGCCGGATGTGTCAACGTACCCTTTTCCTCCGTTCTCACTCTATGCCATCTCATATTAGACGCAGTTACAGAAAGATGCATATAATCTTTGAAGTCTTGGAGTTATGGGTAAGTAGTGCATACGCTTGTACGGAACTTCATTCCCCTTCTTTTTTCTTGATTTGTATCTCTCCTGGTTACAAACTTTACAATTTCTAAGGTTTGCGTCTTCTTCCCAAAACAACATGCATCCTTTTAAACATGCATCTATTTTCTGATGCGGTAAACCAAAAGCCGACATAAGTTTTCTAACTTCGTAGTGGTTTTCATACATTAGATTATCGGACGGCATATGTCTTTTTGCAGCTTGTACAACAGCCGTAAACCAAGCTTCAGTAATGTTGTATTTTGACTTCATCGCAATGTATTCTGCGATTACTGACAGCCGAATGCCGTTTTACAACCATCCCAAATAGGTTTCTTAGCTGCATCTAGTAAATCATAAAAAAAATTAGCTTCAATATTTGATTCTTCAACATTTCCATCATCGTCGTCAACTTCAACCATAGGAAACATTGATCGTGCTGCATCTTCGACCATATTTTCTATACGGGTCGTTGAAACTATTTCGTTAACGACACTTTCAGACTCTATAGAAGTATTTGCTACAACTTCTCCATGCCGATCCCAAACATAATATTCGGGTGCGAAACCGTGTTGGCACAAATGAACTTTCACAATATCTGGTAACAAATACTTCAAATGTCTACACCTACTACACGGACAATGAATTTCTGGATCGTTTCCGTTATTACTTAAAGCGAATTCAACAAACACGTCTATACCATTATAAAAATCTTCTTTTATTGAGCCCTTCAGTCCTTTTCTTTGGTACATCCATCTCCTCCGATCAACAAAATAATCAATCATTTTTCCTATTTGACAAAATGAGAAGTTCAAAATTTAATATTTATTTTGAAGAATACAAATTCGAAAAAGATTATTTTCATGGTCGTATAATATTTTGAATTTAAAGAACAACTTCACAAATTTAAAAATATTTTCAAATAGGGCACATTTTATTTTTTAACGTAACGATTTAAAAATATATATAATTTTTTTTCATTGGTTAGTCATCCTACTTCTCATTTCAAACACAGTAAGCATTTACATTTCGTATATTACTTCGTCTCAAACGATTCAACAAAATTTCGGCAGCATTTTCTTTTTGTTCCCTGTATTGTACACAAATGCGTGTACGCAGGAAACAAAAAAGAAAAGTTAGGCCGAAATTTTATGAACTGTTTCAGACGAAGTAGTATACAAAATGTAAATTCTTACTGTGTTCATAACTTGTCCAATACAGGGACAAATCCGACAAACATTGTACCAGATGAATATAAATGGTCGTTTTTCGAAAAAACGACTATTTATACAACGATCATGTACAACACTCGTCAGACGGGGCCAAAAACTCTCTAAGGGACATTTGTCAGTTAACATGCGCACATTTTACGAAAAAATACAGTTTTACTCACTGTTCACATTTACAAAAATATATATTAATTTAACACATTTATTCGACGTATTACGCATCAACTTAAGGCTGGTTTAACATTTTTGTTATTTTTCAATACACACAATTATAATTTAGAGTAATGCATTTTTTTTGTTTCATAAGTAAATACGTGCACAGTATAATACTCCTAGTTCATTCAATCATTTTATCTTATTCCAAATAACGTATACAATCGTCGAATCAAGGCATACACAACAATTTACATATACATAAACAACCATAAATTATACGTGTTTTTCACAATTTCACGATAAAAGATGAAATATGTATGCCATGTGATGCTATAAACCGTTATTACGCTATTGGAAACAATGGCAATCACTAATTCGCCATAATTTATCAATTTATGCAAATCTAGAATTAGGGTAAAAACTGAAATTTTCACAAAAATAAGAGATTATACCTGAGATTAAGAGCAAGAGATGTTGAATTAACAGCGGGGAAGGAGAAAAAATCACGAAATCAGCGATTGGAGGTGGAAAATGGGAATTTTGGGGGTTTTTCTTGAGAAATTGAGAAGCTGGAAAATGAGGAAGAAAGGCTCGACCGAGCTGCAGATAATCGCGAATTTCCGACGGCTTCCGACGGTCGCCGACGGCCTATCGGAAGCCGTCGGAAGCCGTCGCTCCCACCCGTCGCTATTTGGCATTTTTCTAGTAGTGTTGAAGTTATTAGTTTGGAATTTCAAAATTATTTCTAATGTCATTTTTTTGAAAACTGATACCTATATTGAACAAAAATGAACCCACCGACTGTTTTTACTAGAGTTGATGCCTTTCTAATTTTATAATGACTTTCCAAGTAATTTGTAGCAAAAATTATATCAGCACATCGCTAAATGATACTAGCAATATGTTTGTTTGAAATTTGTGCTTTGTATTTTTGTGAATGGTTTTCACTGTATTTTGTTTAAAAATCTACTATGGTTAAAAATCAAAATTAATACCTAAATTATGTATGTTTGAGTTAAATAATTTGGAGTTTTCAAAATTGTTTCCATTGTCTTTTTATGAAAACTGGTACCAGTTTTCAACAAAAATGATACACGCTAGCTATTTTGAGTAGAGTTGATGTCTTTCTAATTCTATAAATGATTATCAATCTAACTTGTATCGAAAATTATACCAATACAACAACAACAATAAAGCCATTATTCCTAAACAAGTTGGAGTCAGCTAAAAATGACACCTGAAACTAAATGACAAAAGTAATTTAAAGGTTATAACAATAACAATAATAATAACAATAATAAAATAAAGTCAAATAAATAAATTAATTATAATAGTAACTATGTAAAATAAAAATAAAGATAGAATATGTATGTAAAAAAATGATGATAACAATTCAAATAGTAATAATGGTGCTGATAGTAATATTGATCAAAGACCAAACGCTATGTCATAGACTCTTTTTCCCTAATCCTATAATCTAAAACTTATAAAACTCATAGCTCATGGTTCTGATACGTGGATCGCTAACTTCCGCGCGCTCTTATCCGTTACCAGCTCTTTGGATATATTCCAACCCTTCAAGTCCCTTTTAACTACTTCCTTCCATGTCAACCTTGGTCGACCTCTACCTCTCTTGAGCAAAAGACATTGTCTATAATTCCAACGTGCACAGGCGGCCTTCGTTGGAGATGTCCAAACCATCTTAAGCGATGTTGAATAAGTTTCTCCTCAACTGGTGCTACTCCAAGTTTTTCACCTATATCATCATTTCTAATTCAGTGTCTTCTTGTATGACCGCAACTACATAGTAGCATACGCATCTCTGCTACACTTATCTTATGGATGTGTTGGTTTTCAGTAGCCAACATTCTGCACCATACAACATCGCAGGCCTAATTGCCATTTTATAGAACTTTCCAATAAACTTTTGTGGAACTTTCATGTCACAGAGAATGTCAGATGTCTGTAGTCACTTCACCCATCCCTTCGAATTCTAAAACTAACATCTTCATCAATCTCACCATTACACTACAACATTGATCCTAAATATCGAAAGAATTTCTTTTTAGAAACTATTTTTCGGGCCAGAATGACATCTCAATTCTCCAACCTGACACCGCTGAACTCGCACTTCATATACTATATTTTAGTTCTGCTAAGCCTAAATCCCTTAGATTCTAAAGTCCGTCTCCATGGCTCATGTTGTCTATCAACCCCAATCCTACTATCATCAATTAGCACAACATCATAAGCAAATAGCTTGTAAAAATGAAACCACTAAAATGTTTATTTGAAGCTTATACTTTGTACTTTTATAAAATGTTTTCATTGCATTTTATTTAAAAACTGATACCATTATAAATCAAAAATGATACTAAATTCTATATGTTTAAGGTTAATGATTTGGAATTTTGGAATTCTAAAATTATTTGCACTGTCATGTTTATGAAAATTGATACCAGTGTTGAACAAAAATGATACCCACTAGATGTTTTGAGTAGAGTTGATGAATTTCTAATTTTATAAACTATTTTTCATGTAATAAGTAGCGAAAAGATACTAGTAGCTTCTAAAAATGAAACCACTAAATGATTGTTTGAGTCTTGTACTTTGTACTTCTATAAATTATTTTCACTGCAATTTGTTTAAAAAATGATACTATTATAAACCAAGAATGATACGTACAATTTGTATGCTTGAAGTTATTAGTTTGGAATTTGCAAAATTATTTCCTCATTTTTATGAAAACTGGCATCTATATTTAACAAAATTGATACCTATATACTGCAAAAATGATACCCTTTATATATTTGTATAAAGATGTTTCGTTGCTACTAATACTTATTATGTGGTTATGTTTCAATGTCATTTGTATCACTGTCAACTTAATACCACTTTTTCAAACAATAGGATGATGATGATTTTGTCAATCCATATCCTACAAGCACGAAAGTGATATCTAAATGATTACAGCAGGAAATAGGAAAAATGCGAAGATACAAAACCAAAACAACATACAGATGTCGCTTGCAAGCAATTTTCAAGATGGTAAAATTGGTAAAATAAAAGAATGGATTGACCAAAAATAAATGGACATCTTAAAAAGGACTCCATTGTAAAAATTCTTTAATGTCTTCTATGAAGAAAAAATAACAACGAAAAAATGCAAGAAACATCAACACAATTTGGAAGGTTTGCACAGTTGCTGCTCAACTGAAAATGATACATTCATATTTAAACAAGACAAAATAAAAGTAACTATAATTGATATAAGCTTGCATTTTGCTCTACCATTGGAATTAAGAAACATAGAGCCGACACAAAAAATGATGAGCAAACTATTCCAAAGGAGTGCAAAGAATTTGCAAGAAGAAATTTTGAAAATTGTACTTTCATTACAATAAATGTGGTTGAAAGAATAAAACAAAAATGCTAAAGAAGAAAAGGAAAAATGAAGAAGGCTTGCCACTGTTGATAGTAATGGAAATACTATAATGTTCTTCTTCCCTAACAACCGACAAAAATTAAGATAGGGAATTCTACCTTTCTTGATCAGTTTTGAAACATTGCACACGATTTCTTAGCCATGGACAATAGAAAAAAATTCAACATATTTGTTAAAAATTTATCCACAAACCCACAAACATGTCCAGATGCTTCATGCTTCCATTGGTAAGATATGTTATTCAAAATATTAATATATGAAATAAATATTATTTTTAATACTCTTATCTAATCTTTTTTTTAGATGTTTGCAGTATTGCATTTCGGAAAAGATGCAACTCATTAGACCATGACGACAACATAATGAAACAGTACGTGGATTTGCAAGATGAGATTTGTGCAAGCTGAAATCCATAGTGGTCAAGTAGTTTTTAGATGATGTAAAAGAAGGCGAGGTATGTTAAAACTCCATCTTGCCTACATTAATCAGTAAAAATCTATTTTCTACTTAGAATTTGTCTACCAATACATTTCTTTTACTTCCATTTTTTTTCTTTTGCATGGTATCGATTTCTACCAACATATAGTATTAGTTTCAATACTTGGTATCATTTTTGTCTTTACACAATATCAGCTTCAAAACTTGGTATCATTTTTGTCTTTATATGGCATCAGTTTTTCCACTGTATTGTATCAACTTTCCCTCTGCATGATATCTGTTATAGTACAATATGATAATTGGTATCATTTTCAACACTACATAGTATCACTTTATGCTTCTGCATAATATCAATTGCATATTTATTATTTTTGCTTCTATGAAGAAATCAGCAACAACAAAATGATACACTTAGTATCAGTTCAAAACTAACACCAAATTTTCCTACCAATTATATATGTGAAAGAAATAACTAATATTCTTCCATACGAAGAAAGGCTTCTTCAGACAGCATCAACAGAAGGACAATTAAGCAACAAAGGAAACAAAAAGCAAGGACAAAAAGAAAAATTGAACAAGCCGAACAAATATTGGATCATTTGAAGAAGACGTAAGCATTAGAGTCATGCAAATGCACATAATTGTTAAAAAAATTAAAGAAGAAATTGGAAAAAGAAAAGAAAATGAGGTTATAGGATGAGAATGAAATTTTGAAGCTGAAATGAGAATTGAGAAATCAAATCAAGACTGCAAGAGAATAAAGAGAGAAATTCAGAGGCCAAAGTAGAAAATCTACACACAGTAGATGAATCCGACAAACTATTAGATCAACATATACCTGTAGAAACTGAAATAAAAAACACATGAAAGAAATCCACACATGAAAACAATAAAGAACAAAATGAAGAGACAAATGTTGAGCCCTGTGTAGAAAAAGTCCACACAGCAAATGAAATGAACGAAGATACGTGTTTAGAGATGGAAGCCCAAAATGCAAAAAAGAGATCTGCAACTGAAAAGAATGAAGAAAAAAATAAAAAGGAAAATGCACAATGTCAAGAACAAACCGTAGAGTGTCAATTAGAAAAAGAATAAAGAAGCAACTAAAATAAAGCAAGATACATCTATAGGCATGGCAAAAGAAAATATAAATGAAAGTAAAAAAAATAGTACAATGGATAAAAATTAAGAGAAGGAAACAACACCTAAAAAAAATGAAGGACAAATTGAAGAAACAATTGCCGAGACTTATATATAACAAGTCCACCAAGCAACCGAAAAAGACAATGCATGCATAAAGATAGGAACAACAACTAAAATGCACGAAATAGTGCTTTAACCCAATCAAGATATATCTATGGAGACAACAAAAGAAAGTGTAGACATGGTGAACGAAACAAATGACACAGTTTTTCGAACAAATCAAGATAAAATGGTAGAAAAAGAAATAGAAAAGGCTCAAAATATGAAAGAAGATACCACTAGCAAAAGCCAAATTATACCGTATCATGATTTAGTACTTGACTTCACTCCTCCATCTTTCAAACTCTATGACTCACAAGAGTATGAAATGAAAAACTGAACAGGATCAAGAAAAGAAACCAACAAAACTTGCTAGTCGAAAAGGAAAAACAACGGTGACAAAACTAAGAGTAAAACAAAGAATAAGAAAAGGAAAAGAAAGCGACAGCTTTGACTAGGTCAGCTAGTGAAAAAAAAGAAAATAAACAAAAACTGAAGGAAAAAACAAAGACGATGAAAAAAAAGTAAAGAAGAATCCATCCCAAAGTCAATTTAGTAATAGAACTAACATTTTCATAGTTAGGACTAGGATACTACAAATGGTTAGCATATTTGAGCAAAGAACAAGAAGATGTAATCAAAACTTTCTTTACTCTGACATCACAAGAATAAGTTTACAAATATTTATACTAATACTGCATATTAAAATACTTCAATTAATTGATTTCAAATCTTTTTTGTTACGCTAGTGAAGTAGCATGGGAGGAGGATGATAACATCAAAGTAGCATGGGAGGAGGATGATAACATCAAAGGAGGATGTGTAATAATAAAAAAGCACTAGGACATGTTCTTAAATGAAATTACATAGATGGACATGTACATAAATTTATTTATTTTGGCTTAATTGTTATTAATCAAAATAATTAAAAAAACAAATACCTAATAGTTGTTTGATTGGAATTCATGCTTGGTTATTTTATAAATAATTTTGACTTCTATGTATAACAAAACCGATACCTATATATATATATATATATATATATATATATATATATATATATATGTATGTATATATGCAAAAATGAAACCTAGTTTCTATTTGTCATAAGTTGATGGTTTGTAAATTTAACTATTTAATTGACCATCATGTGTGACAAGAATGATACTAAAATAGTACAAAACTGATACCTTGTAGCTGTTTTATTGGAATTCATGCTTGGTTATTTTACAATTATATTGACCATTATTTAAAACAAAATTGATGCTTATATGTATGGAAAACTGATACCTAACTTCTATTTGATAAAAATTGATGCTATGTAATTTTAGTTACTTAGTTGACCGTCATGTATAACAAAAGTGATACCAAAATACTGCAAAACTGATACTTAGTAGCTATATGTTTGGAGCTTACGCTTACATCCTTTATAAATTATTTTGACTGTAATTTATATAGAAAATGATACCACAATATATGCAAAAATGATATCTAGTTTCTGGTTGATAAAATATAATGATCGTTAATTTAAAAACTATTTTGAGTATCATGTACAACAAAACTGATACGAAATCAATGCAAAATTGATACCCAGAAGCTGTTTGATTGGAGCTGATGCATAGTTATTTTTATATTGTTCAATATATACTGCCACCATTAACATTATTGATACTATTTACTATTTAATATTGCTTCACCTGTAACGACCCGGAATTTTGGGCAATAACAATTTAATAATCTGCATTAATAATTTAATTGATTTGATAATTTTCTTTATAATTTTAATTTAGAATTTGTGAATTTGATCTTTTAAAGGTTAATAAATATTTAATATGTTAATGGTGATCAATATCCTTCTGACAATCTAAATTTGATAAGAATTGTTTTTCAAAGCTAATCAGATTTTATTCTGTTTATAATATATACATTTGATATATATTGTAAATAGAAAATCTTCTGTTTTAATTAAAGATTAATTTTCGAATTGTAATATATATGTTTGTATATGTTATAATTTGAGTCATTTTGAAATTTGATTTAATAAATTAATAATTTATAATGTATGAATATTATAGATTTAAGCTTTGTTTTAGAATCAATGTTTTCAAAGTTAATTTAGTTTAATTTATTTGTTTTCAAATATAAGATGGATATTTATTTTTAAATATGATAGTTTATAAAGGAAATTTATCAATGTTTTGTTTTCTTTAAAATGTTCAAATTAAAATGGTTATAAATGCATATGTATAAATGTTTAGATTTTAAATACATATATAAGAATTATTTGCATTTTTATTAGTTTAGAATATTTTCTTTAAAAAGGTAAGCTTATATTTATTTATAAGGTAAATCAACATGTGAGTTTTTATTTACATTTAAACAAAGTAAAATTTATCAAAAAGGGGCTTTAGAACATGTGTAACCATATAAACATATATAAGCACTTATTAATTAAGAGAATGAAGTAAGTTAGCTTTCTATTAACATTTAAATTAAATAAAAATCTAATTAAAGATACTTAAAACATGTGTTCTTATCTTAATTCACTTATGTAACACATGTAAGGCATTTAGGCAATATGGAGGACAAATGTAACTTTAAAATAACAAGTGTCTTTATTTTTAAAATTTATATTTTCTTTAATCATTAATAAAACATAACCATTTTCATTTCTTGGTTTATTTTTCTTAACCCAAAATTTATGGCAATCAGAATTTTTTTCAAACCTGTAATCTTCTTCAAATCAGAAAATAAAACCCAAAAGAAAATTTAAAATCTAAAAAAAAAAAAGAGACTTCAACCTGCAAATGAAGTCTGCATTTCTAAATTCATCTTCAACCTGCAAAGTGAAAACCTGCATTCAAATAAGGCTCAAACCTGCAAATTCTTAAGGGGTTTTCAACATGCAAGTTCAATATCAATTTCAACTATTAAAATCAACAATTGTAAAGCATGCATGGATTCAACTTCATCAGCAAAGCCTGGAAAATGAAACAAAGTCTGTTCTGTTTTCTGCATACTGCTCTGCATATTTTAGAAAGGTGAGTAAATTATTTTAAAAAAAACAGTTTAAATTGATTTAGTCTCTAATGCATGTGTGATGACTCATGTAGTAGTTTAGTTTCAATTGTTTTGTGAAAAAGATTGCATGTTTACAAAGAAGTGATGTATGTTTGTGACTGCATGGGTATGCTCTGTTAAATTACAGGCAATGATTATTCAAATTCATTCAAATCTCCCAAACCATTCATTATTTAGCTTCGATAATTTAATGAAATTTGTTTATTTATGGATGATGGTGGTGTTTAAAATCAATTTAGGATTTTTACATAGTAAATAAGTTAAAATTTAGAAATGCAGTGGCAAATTCTAAATTGCATGATAAATCAAATGTTATCATTTTATAATCTAATCTCATAACTTGAATCCATATTGGAAATAAGGAATTTAAAAACAAAAATCAAAATTTTTAAGTGGGTTTTGGAAGTGCATTTCAGAGATGCTTGGAATTTGTTCTCCGAGCAATTAACGATGATCAGAGAGTCTGGAATGACTGGGATTTTGGCTAGGGGTAGAGGAAGGATACGAGTATTCAGAAAAATTGGTTGGAAGGGTGACCCATCAGTGTGGGTCGGCGACGAAGTAATTAGGTTTCTAAACCTAGTTCAGGTCGCATTGGGAAATTGGGATCTTTCATCTTCCCTGATACATCGAGCTTCAGGATATTCTAGGAGTTGGTTCGTGGGAGTATGGTTAAGTTGTGGCTGGAGTTGCGGCAGTTCCGGTGGTGGCGATTATCAGAGGTGATGGAATTGGTGTTCGTGTTATGCTGCAGTTGTTCGTTCTTTTGGGTACGATTGTTCGAATTTCGATTCGCATTTCGATTTATGGATCTGGGTCGAAGTTAGGGTTGTCGAGGTCACGTATGGTTGGTCGACGATCGACTTGATGGTCGGAGTTGTTTGGATTGGTGGTGCATGTGCACCGTGCACGACTTTGGGTATGGTGAGTTTTGAATTTGAGAAGATGAGTTTCGCTCGAAGGAAAGCTCGCGTTTTCCTGTAGGTTGACTCGAAGAAGATGGGGAGTTGTAGTTTCTCGGGGAAGACTTGTGATGTTGCCGTGCTTTTCTCGGGTGTTGGGTTGTTGTGTTTTTGTTAAGAACTGTATAAATTTTGGTTGCATTGAAAACTTGATTTTGGTGAGATCAAACATTTATCTATAAACAAGTTTTATAAAAGGAACCAAAATGCAAAGTTAAAACTTGTTATTTAAAGAAATTGATAATCAAACTTTAAAAGTATAAATGGAATTTATTTTAAAATTTAAATTTGTTTTAAACGATTTCTTTTTGAAGTAATTTAATTTAATTTAATTTTGAATGTTAAGTTTAAAGAAGAATGTTTTGAATTCAAATATTGAATCAAATTTAAAGAAAATTTTAAAGTAATGTTTTGAAAACTTAAGTTTTAAAAATTATTGGAAGTGAATAAGTTTGAATTTGATAATTTAAGTGTTTTAAATTTTAGAATTTGATTTCTAAATTCCTTATTTCCAAATAAGGTTATTGTTATAATTTTGAAATCAAAATAGAATAATTTATTTTTAAGTTGTTAAAATTTGATTAAATTCAAATAATTATTTATGGAAATAAATAAGGTTAAATTATTTAGGTAATTAACTTAAGAATACTTATTTAATGTGAATCATTAATAAGTAAAAGGATTAATTGAGATTAATGTTTTCTTAATAAAGGAAGTTATATTAGAAGTTAATTAATTAATTATTTAATTAATTTTAAATAATTAGTTAATTATTTATTAAATATTAAATAATCACTTAATTATGGATTAATTAAGTGTAATTACTTAATAAAGTAATTAATGATTAATTGTTGAATGTAATTAAGGAAGTTAATTACTTATGGAAGTAATTAATGGTAAGTACTCATGGAGTAATTAGTTGAAGTGATTATTGGTTAATCACTTAATAATATCAATTAAAGAATTGATTAATATAATTGTTTTAAAGATAATTAATTATGAAGTAATTAATTAAAGGGTTAGGGATTATTTAAGAATGGAATTAATTATTTTAGAAAGTAATTAAGATTCATTAACGAAAGTAATTAGAGATAATTAATTATGTAAGTAGTTAAGAGTTAATTACTTAATTATTTAGGTAATCAACCAATGTGATTAATTAATTAATGAATTTAACTTAAGGTTAATTACTAAGTGCAATTAATTCAAATTGAAATTGATTAATAAAGTAATTAATCAAGGTTTTATTATTTAATTGTTTAATAATTACTTAACGAAGTAATTAAAGATTAATTAATTGAATTAATTAATTAAGGATTAATCTAATTAGAAATTAATTAATTAAGAAGTTCATTAATTAAAATAAATAACTACAAATTGTTAATTACTAATTATGAATTAACGAGTTGATTAATTATAAGTTAATTGGTTAATTAATTAAAGTATAATTAATTAAAGTATAATTAATTAATAAGGATCATTAATTAATATGATTAATGATATTAATCAAGGTTGATTAATATAAGTAATTTAAATATGATTAATTAATTGTAATTAATTAAGAATTAATGTAATTAATTATAGTTAATTAATTAATGTAGGATCATTAATTATTATAATTAATGATAGTAATTAAAAGGTTAATTACTGTATCTGGTTGAGAATAATTACTTGAATGTAATTAAATATAATTAATCAAGAAAGATTAATTAAGGAAAATCATTAGAGATGATTAATTTATTTGGAATAATAATTAATGAAGAAGAATTATGGAAATTAAATTGATTGAGTGATAATCAATTCCATTTTGGATGTTTGATTTATATGGGTTAATTGATTAATATTGGTTAATTGATATTGGATGATCAATATTTGGTGATTGCTATTGGGTGATTGATTTTGGTTGAAATTGGTTGATATTGGATATCTTTGTTATGTGATATGCTGCTTTGTGAAGATGAATATTGATATGAATTATCTCTTGTGATAATATGATTCACGTACCTGTTTACATATCATCCTGAATATAAGTTTAATTTTTTAAAACCCTTAAGTACAACTTGGACATTAAATGGCGTTTTGTTTCGGTGAGACCGGGATCGGGTTTACATATATGGAATCCGAAAACCACACCGATTCCAATTAAACGTTAGGTCGTGTATCCAAGTGGAGCAAGTGAAGACTCGAGGTGTAAGGGCTATACGTCAGTATAACTCTGTGGGTGATTCCGTAATGAGTTGACGGAATAGTACTTATATATTCGAGATGGCGAATCAGAGGGCAAGGGCTATGGTCGTTGACTCTGAGGGTGATTCCAATAATGAGTGCAACGAGATAGTGCCTTCGGTTTCGTTCGAACCCGGAACGAACTTGTATGGATTGAATGCTTTCAGAACATCGTCAAGTGGACGATGAGCATTCTAAGATAAATGTGTTCTATAAAGGTAATCGTAACCTCAAGCCTCATCAACCGGGAATGGCTAAAACAGGGGAGGTGCAGCAAGGCTTCGTGGGTAGCCCCCACTTGAGAGCGAGATTTACCCCTGTTTAGAGGTCCCTTTTTATTCGGCTGTGTGGGAAGTTGGGTCGCGGCCAACTGTGGGGTGGTCTTGTTCGGGACTGTCCAGTAAGGGATGGTTCCGGCCTTGTGTTGCAGGGGAGTGGGTGTACTCCTCGGTACATTGATCTAGGCCACGTACTGTGACGGACGGTACCCCAGTAGCCCTGCCATTGATGGAATCCAAAATCCAATAAGTGCCTGTACGGTTTTGATTGTGCCCAACTATGTTGGAACGTGAGATGTAAGCATTCCAGCTGTTTCTGTATTTTATTTTGAAAACCCTAGACACTATTATAATATCACTGGATTTCCTATCAAATGTTTTGGTTAGCGTAAGATAAAAACTTTTCCATGTTTATGTGTGGGAAGTCTTACGTGATACCTTTTCTTTCAAAGGTTTTCTAAAGTTAAGCAATTTTAACCCGTTTACTCACACCAGACCCCTGTCTGACCCGAGTGTTTATTTTCTGTTTTATTAAACTCTTAGGTACTCATATTATGCATGAATAGTCAAGTGGTTCAGGTTAGCTTGACGAATTCTGGATGAGATATGGAGCAGGAGGCTTCGACGTGTAGATATATTGATTCCGCTGTGTTTATTTGTACCTGTATCTGTTGTTCTTGAGTTGTATAGTTAGACAGAAGTTTATAACTGTCTATTATCTGTTGTTTAAGTTGTGTACTCTGATGTAGTGAGATACTATGTAATATTTTATGAGATATATTATATTTTATTCGTTCCGTTGTGAGTTCTCTGATGTTGTTTGTGTTCTTTCTTTCTCTTTATTTTCTTCTTCTATCCCTTTCTTTCTTCAAGATGATGCGATTTTCTGGAAGTAGAAAGTCGGGTCGTCACAATTGGTATCAGAGCATTAGGCTCTGAAGTGTGTCTTTCTTTAAGGAGCATTAGTTTGAGTGAATACCTAGGCTCTGTAGTAGTGTCTTTCTTGAGAGAGCGTACTTGTAATTTTTATATATAACTATATGTATATATATCTGTATCTACCTAATCTGTTGGGCTATCTGTTCGGATTTTCCAACATAAGTTATAGAGGTAGATGGAGTAGTGGTGTTTGGGTCTAACACGACTACCACTAATGGAAGAGGTCCATATGTTTGAGGTTGGAAGTATTTGTCGAGACTGTAGACCTAATACCGTCTCGAGTGAGATTTGTAGTTTGGAGTAAGGATTTCTCTGATGTCCGAAGGAAATATTTTGAAGATTTGGAGTGTATCTTTGGAGTGTAAGTTTGGATTTCGCTCGGGTAAGCGAATTTTTCTTGTGTTTGGATTTGTTGGAAGTGCAGAAGTAAGTAATGATATCTTTGTAACTGCATGATGAGATGCAGTATCCTTGGATATATTTTCCAAAGATGTTTTCTCTTGAAGCAGTTTTAGTAGTAGTTGAGGAGCAGTCTTTACCTACCTCAGGGAAGATTCGACTGTGTAGAAGTTGTTTGGATCTTCAGCAAGGAGATTAGCTGTTTTGGGATATGAGACTAAGGTCTATGAGTTGTTTCTCTACAGGCATGGTCTCATTGTTATTCCTTAAGGAGAGCAAGATGTTGATGCTTGGTTTGGAGCCCGAGTTTCTTTTGGAATGTCTGCCACCTCGGAGGTCCGTTGTGTGGTTTGTTGAAGGTTTTGGTTTTGGAGAAGCCTTTGGATTTGAAGTCTTTGGTTAGCTGTGGTAGCAGTTCAGCTCGAAGTGATCGATGTGATGTCAAGGAGATCTTTTAGCTTTGCAGTATCATCAAGGGAGAGTTTGGAAGCAGTAGTGTGGTTTGTTTCTCCGATGGTTGGGAAATCTTTGTGGTTCTCTTTCAGCAGTCCGGACTGAAGGTAGTGAAGTTTTCTTGAAAGGTTAACCGTGTTTGGAAAAGCTTAAAGCTGTTCTAATTGGTAAAGTGAGGACAGTTTCTTTGGAATCCGAATTAGGTAGGATCGCAAAAGTGACTTGCGATTAGTTTGGGTATTTTCTTAGGCTATCTTTTGTTTGAGGCTGAGAGTTCTCATGTGGAAGTAGGGGCTACTGATGTAATCAGAAGTTTGTCTGCATCTGGAGTTGAGTTCCATATTTGTTTTGGTTCCAGAAGAGATTTTGGTAGTTAGCCTAGTAGTAGAGTTGGTATAGCAGCTCAGATATTTTTGGAATTGGAATTGGACTGATCTAGCTTTTGAATAGGATTCTGTTTTGAGGATGTGTGACTAAGTCAGATAAGTCGCTCAAATTTTTATGGATTTGATGAACAAAGTTTCCCTGATATATTGGATAAGTTTGTATTCGTGTTCATCAACAGTATTTCTCATCTATTTTAGAATCAAAGTTGTGCAGCGAAAGCGAGGTAGCAGCTGTGCAAGGAAGGAAGCAAGTTCTATTTGCTATTTCTTTGGAGTAGAGCATGTGTTTTGGATTTCGACGGATTTTGGAAGACTTTTCTGTTGAATAGGATCCAGAAGCTGTTTTCTTTGGTCTAGTTGTTTTTGGAAGTATCAGAATAGATTGAGATGGTCAGGAAAAAGGTTGGCAGCCCAGGATTGTCTGTTGAGTTACAGATATGAGATAAGAAGTTTGGAATTTGAAGTTGGAGACTTCATTGTTGTTAAGATTTCTCTGGTTAAGAGAGAGAGAGTAGTAATTAGTTTAGATTGGTTGGTTAGTGCTGAGGCATTCGAGGATTTCTTATCTGTGTTTTGATAGGATAAGATTGAATTGCCAGTTTGGATATCTGGAATTCATTGTGCATCACGTATCTCCAAGGGAGTACGTGTATGATTCATCGTTGGTTATTGAATCTGTAGTTCAGTTGGATTTAGAAGTTGAGCTGGACTTGGGTATAGTCTGATGTTCTGTTTAGATTGAAGGATCTAGAGATGAGTGGAGCTCTGCATTTTGGTTGTGTAGTTAGTTTGTTGGCTTTTGTAGAGAGAGTCTCCCGGTGATTTATCTTGGGAAACTCGAGATAGTATTAGAAGATTTATTCTGATTTGTGTCAGAATAATTAGTTGAGTTTGTTTGTTTATTTGATTACTATGGATGTTAGTAACTGGTTATTAGGAATACTTTGCTGATTGAAATTAAAATCTGTACTGGATTATTAAATTACCTTTGCTTTTAAATTTCGGGGACGAAATTCTTTTAAGGGGGAGGATTGTAACGACCCGGAATTTTGGGCAATAACAATTTAATAATCTACATTAATAATTTAATCGATTTGGTAATTTTCTTTATAATTTTAATTTAAAATTTGTGAATTTGATCTTTTAAAGGTTAATAAATATTTAATCTGTTAATGGTGATCAATATCCTTCTGACAATCTAAATTTGATAAGAATTGTTTTTCAAAGCTAATCAGATTTTATTCTATTTATAATATACACATTTGATATATATTGTAAATAGAAGATCTTCTGTTTTAATTAAAGATTAATTTTCAAATTGTAATATATATGTTTGTATATGTTATAATTTGAGTCATTTTGAAATTTAATTTAATAAATTAATAATTTATAATGTATGAATATTATAGATTGAAGCTTTGTATTAGAATCAATGTTTTCAAAAGTTAATGTAGTTTACTTTATTTGTTTTCAAATATAAGATGGATATTTATTTTTAAATATGATAGTTTATAAAGGAAATTTATCAATGTTTTGTTTTCTTTAAAATGTTCAAATTAAAATGGTTATAAATGCATATGTATAAATGTTTAGATTTTAAATACATATATAAGAATTATTTGCATTTTTATTAGTTTAGAATATTTTCTTTAAAAAGGTAAGCTTATATTTATTTATAAAGTAAATCAACATGTGAGTTTTTATTTACATTTAAACAAAGTAAAATTTATCAAAAAGAGGCTTTAAAACATGTGTAACCATATAAACATATATAAGCACTTATTAATTAGGAGAATGAAGTAATTTAGCTTTCTATTAACATTTAAATTAAATAAAAATCTAATTAAAGATACTTAAAACATGTGTTCTTATCTTAATTCACTTATGTAACACATGTAAGGCATTTAGGCAATATGGAGGACAAATGTAACTTTAAAATAACAAGTGTCTTTATTTTTAAAATTTATATTTTCTTTAATCATTAATAAAACATAACCATTTTCATTTCTTGGTTTATTTTTCTTAACCCAAAATTTATGGCAATCAGAATTTTTTCCAAACCTGTAATCTTCTTCAAATCTGAAAATAAAACCCAAAAGCAAATTTAAAATCTAAAAAAAAAAGACTTCAACCTGCAAATGAAGTCTGCATTTCTAAATTCATCTTCAACCTGCAAAGTGAAAACCTGCATTCAAATAAGGCTCAAACCTGCAAATTCTTAAGGGGTTTTCAACATGCAAGTTCAATATCAATTTCAACTATTAAAATCAACAATTGTAAAGCATGCATGGATTCAACTTCATCAGCAAAGCCTGGAAAATGAAACAAAGTCTGTTCTGTTTTCTGCATACTGCTCTGCATATTTTAGAAAGGTGAGTAAATTATTTTAAAAAAAAACAGTTTAAATTGATTTAGTCTCTAATGCATGTGTGATGACTCATGTAGTAGTTTAGTTTCAATTGTTTTGTGAAAAAGATTGCATGTTTACAAAGAAGTGATGTATGTTTGTGACTGCATGGGTATGCTCTGTTAAATTACAGGCAATGATTATTCAAATTCATTCAAATCTCCCAAACCATTCATTATTTAGCTTCGATAATTTAATGAAATTTGTTTATTTATGGATGATGGTGGTGTTTAAAATCAATTTAGGATTTTTACATAGTAAATAAGTTAAAATTTAGAAATGCAGTGGCAAATTCTAAATTGCATGATAAATCAAATGTTATCATTTTATAATCTAATCTCATAACTTGAATCCATATTGGAAATAAGGAATTTAAAAACAAAAATCAAAATTTTTAAGTGGGTTTTGGAAGTGCATTTCAGAGATGCTTGGAATTTGTTCTCCGAGCAATTAACGATGATCAGAGAGTCTGGAATGACTGGGATTTTGGCTAGGGGTAGAGGAAGGATACGAGTATTCAGAAAAATTGGTTGGAAGGGTGACCCATCAGTGTGGGTCGGCGACGAAGTAATTAGGTTTCTAAACCTAGTTCAGGTCGCATTGGGAAATTGGGATCTTTCATCTTCCCTGATACATCGAGCTTCAGGATATTCTAGGAGTTGGTTCGTGGGAGTATGGTTAAGTTGTGGCTGGAGTTGCGGCAGTTCCGGTGGTGGCGATTATCAGAGGTGATGGAATTGGTGTTCGTGTTATGCTGCAGTTGTTCGTTCTTTTGGGTACGATTGTTCGAATTTCGATTCGCATTTCGATTTATGGATCTGGGTCGAAGTTAGGGTTGTCGAGGTCACGTATGGTTGGTCGACGATCGGCTTGATGGTCGTAGTTGTTTGGATTGGTGGTGCATGTGCACCGTGCATGACTTTGGGTATGGTGAGTTTCGAATTTGAGAAGACGAGTTTCGCTCGAAGGAAAGCTCGCGTTTTCCTGTAGGTTGACTCGAAGAAGATGGGGAGTTGTAGTTTCTCGGGAAAGACTTGTGATGTTGCCGTGCTTTTCTCGGGTGTTGGGTTGTTGTGTTTTTGTTAAGAACTGTATAAATTTTGGTTGCATTGAAAACTTGATTTTGGTGAGATCAAGCATTTATCTATAAACAAGTTTTATAAAAGGAACCAAAATGCAAAGTTAAAACTTGTTATTTAAAGAAATTGATAATCAAACTTTAAAAGTATAAATTGAATTTATTTTAAAATTTAAATTTGTTTTAAACGATTTCTTTTTGAAGTAATTTAATGTAATTTAATTTTGAATGTTAAGTTTAAAGAAGAATGTTTTGAATTCAAATATTGAATCAAATTTAAAGAAAATTTTAAAGTAGTGTTTTGAAAACTTAATTTTTAAAAATTATTGGAAGTGAATAAGTTTGAATTTGATAATTTAAGTGTTTTAAATTTTAGAATTTGATTTCTAAATTCCTTATTTCCAAATAAGGTTATTGTTATAATTTTGAAATCAAAATAGAATAATTTATTTTTAAGTTATTAAAATTGATTAAATTCAAATAATTATTTATGGAAATAAATAAGGTTAAATTATTTAGGTAATTAACTTAAGAATACTTATTTAATGTGAATCATTAATAAGTAAAAGGATTAATTGAGATTAATGTTTTTTTAATAAAGGAAGTTATATTAGAAGTTAATTAATTAATTGTTTAATTAATTTTAAATAATTAGTTAGTTATTTATTAAATATTAAATAATCACTTAATTATGGATTAATTAAGTGTAATTACTTAATAAATTAATTAATGATTAATTGTTGAATGTAATTAAGGAAGTTAATTACTTATGGTAGTAATTAATGGTAAGTACTCATGGAGTAATTAGTTGAAGTGATTATTGGTTAATCACTTAATAATATCAATTAAAGAATTGATTAATATAATTGTTTTAAAGATAATTAATTATGAAGTAATTAATTAAAGGGTTAAGGATTATTTAAGAATGGAATTAATTATTTAAGAAAGTAATTAAGATTCATTAATGAAAGTAATTAAAGATAATTACTTATGTAAGTAGTTAAGAGTTAATTACTTAATTACTTAGTTAATCAACCAATGTGATTAATTAATTAAAGAATTTAACTTAAGGTTAATTACTAAGTGTAATTAATTCAAATTGAAATTAATTAATAAAGTAATTAATTAAGGATTTATTATTTAATTGTTTAATAATTACTTAGTGAAGTAATTAAAGATTAATCAACTGAATCAATTAATTAAGGATTAATATAATTAGAAATTAATTAATTAAGAAGTTCATTAATTAAAATAAATAATTACAAATTGTTAATTACTAATTATGAATTAATGAGTTGATTAATTATAAGTTAATTGCTTAATTAATTAAAGTATAATTAATTAATAAGGATCATTAATTAATATGATTAATGATATTAATCAAGGTTGATTAATATAAGTAATTTAAATATGATTAATTAATTGTAATTAATTAAGAATTAATGTAATTAATTATAGTTAATTAATTAATGTAGGATCATTAATTATTATAATTAATGATAGTAATTAAAAGGTTAATTACTGTATCTGGTTGAGGATAATTACTTGAATGTAATTAAATATAATTAATCAAGAAAGATTAATTAAGGAAAATCATTAGAGATGATTAATTTATTTGGAATAATAATTAATGAAGAAGAATTATGGAAATTAAATCGATTGAGAGATAATCAATTCCGTTTTGGATGTTTGATTTATATGGGTTGATTGATTAATATTGGTTAATTGATATTGGATGATCAATATTTGGTGATTGCTATTGGATGATTGATTTTGGTTGAAATTGGTTGATATTGGATATCTTTGTTATGTGATATGCTGCTTTGTGAAGATAAATATTGATACGAATTATCTCTTGTGATAATATGATTCATGTACCTGTTTACATATCATCCTGAATATAAGTTTAATTGTTTAAAACCCTTAAGTACAACTTGGACATTAAAATGGCGTTTGGTCTCGGTGAGACCGGGATCGGGTTTCCATATTTGGAATCCGAAAACCACACCGATTCCATTTAAACGTTAGGTCGTGTATCCAAGTGGAGCAAGTGAAGACTCCAGGTGTAAGGGCTATACGTCAGTATAACTCTGTGGGTGATTCCGTAATGAGTTGACGGAATAATACTTATAGATTCGAGATGGCGAATCAGAGTGCATGGGCTATGGTCGTTGACTCTGAGGGTGCTTCCAATAATGAGTGCAACGAGATAGTGCCTTCGGTTTCGTTCGAACCCGAAACGAACTTGTATGGATTGAATGCTTTCAGAACATCGTCAGGTGGACGATAAGCATTCTAAGATAAATGTGTTCTATAAAGGTAATCGTAACCTCAAGCCTCATCAACCGGGAATGGCAAAAACAGGGGAGGTGCAGCAAGGCTTCGTGGGTAGCCCCACTTGAGAGCGAGATTTACCCCTGTCTAGAGGTCCCTTTTTATTCGGCTGTGTGGGCAGTTGGGTCGCGGCCAACTGCGGGGTGGTCTTGTTCGGGACTGTCCAGTAAGGGATGGTTCCAGCCTTGTGTTGCAGGGGAGTGGGCGTACTCCTCGGTACGTTGATCTAGGCCAAGTACTGTGACAGGCGGTACCCCAGTAGCCCTTCCATTGATGGAATCCAAAATCCAATAAGTGCCTGTACGGTTTGATTGTGCCCAACTATGTTGGAACGTGAGATGTAAGCATTCCAGCTATTTCTGTATTTTATTTTGAAAACCCTAGACACTATTATAATATCACTGGATTTCCTATCAAATGTTTTGGTTAGCGTAAGATAAAAACTTTTCCATGTTTATGTGTGGGAAGTCTTATGTGATACCTTTTCTTTCAAAGGTTTTCTAAAGTTAAGCAATTTTAACCCGTTTACTCACACCAGACCCCTGTCTGACCCGAGTGTTTATTTTCTGTTCTATTAAACTCTTGGGTACTCATATTATGTATGAGTAGTCAAGTGGTTCAGGTTAGCTTGACGAATTCTGGTGGAGATATGGAGCAGGAGGCTTCGACGTGTAGATATATTGATTCCGCTGTGTTTGTTTGTACCTGTATCTGTTGTTCTTGAGTTGTATAGTTAGACAGAAGTTTATAACTGTCTATTATCTGTTGTTTAAGTTGTGTACTCTGATGTAATGAGATACTATGTAATATTTTATGAGATATATTATATTTTATTCGTTCCGCTGTGAGTTCTCTGATGTTGTTTGTGTTCTTTCTTTCTCTTTCTTTTCTTCTTCCATCCCTTTCTTTCTTCAAGATGATGCGATTTTCTGGAAGTAGAAAGTCGGATCGTCACATCACCAATAACAAAAACTTACAATTTCCAATTGTTAATATCGATAATTGATTGGTATATACCTAAATATGAGTTGGCATTGCATAGCTATGCACGCACGACAACGACGACGGTAGATAGTATTATTTTTGTATGCAAGTACATAATAATCGCTACATACATTGAATTATAACTTATTTTTGCATCCAACAAAAGCGATAGTCTTTAATATAAATAATATTAAAATACATCTGGTCCTTTCTATGCTTGAAGAAATCATGAAAGTTTAATATGCAGAAGCTTTTTATTTCTCACTGCATTGTAAAGACCATTGGACATTAGTAACTTTGACATACTGAACAATTACAATAGTTTCAGGTAGATTCTAGATGTCTTAGAAGATCAAATGATAGAAACAACTCTAGTCTAAAAGATGTAATGAAATTGGTATGATATATTTTTTTTCAAAAAAATTAACTAATATGATTGAAACAAAATGAACATTAGCTAACTTTGCATCATTTTTTCTTAAATAGAGAAATTGAGTTGAATAAATGCTGCAAGAACTCTGAAAAAATAAAAATATATAAGATGTTGAAGTAAAACCAGAAGAAATGCATCAAATTGACTGTGCACAACAAGCTCCGGACGTGTAAGCTTTTTTTGTTTAAAAGATACCTACTTGGAGCAAAATTGATACTTGAACTGAAACTAATAGTGAAACTAAATTGATAGCTAATTGATACTTAGAACTTGTTATATATTTGCATTATACTCTGTTATATAAAGTAATATACATCTTTATATTCCTAGTACATTGAATTGAATTTGCTTAATACAGAAGCTATTATCTTTCAGTTCAATAAACATTTCATTTGATCTAAACTTATACCTATATACACAAAACTTATACCTATAGGCATAAAACCGATACCTACATACACAAAACTAATTCTAAACTTGTATATAATCAAAACTGAAACAAAACAACTATCACAAATCTTAAAAGTAGTACCTACATGCACTAAAACCAATACTAAAACTAATGCTAACTGTGGTAATAAAACCATTGAATACTTTATTTCAAAGCATATGATCTATTTGCACCATTATCTTCGAAACACAATGTTTTATTTTTGTTACAACCCGATGCTACAAGTGATGCAAACCGATACTAAAAATATATTTTTGCTTTAAATAGGGTTGACTGTGGTACATACGTCATGATAGTCATCATTTTAATGAATAAAATCAAAATACCAGTCAAAACAAACATTAACAAATATTGAAAACAAGAGCAAGAATTGTGCATGAGATACTAACATACGATGATCATTGCCGGAATTTAGCCATGTTCATGTCAAGCCCGGAAGAAGAAAAAAAGTGAAGAAGTGAATTTGTTTGTAATAACTACTATTATATTTAGTTGAGCTAATATACATTTGAGATATTGCGTTAGAAATAATTGAATTTAGCTTTTTTAATGTTGATACAAACAATTCTTGATATTATGTCAATTTGTTGTAAAATTACGAACTTATTTCTAATGTTATAAAAATTAGCTTTGTTTAACTTCTCTTACACTTGATATTCTGTTTTGGTTGTAAATATATTTCTATTTACACCTGAAACTGATACATCATTCTGCATGAATTGATACTATTTTTTCACCTATCTGAAACTATTATTGATACTAATACAACACAAAAACTGATACCATATTCTACTATACTTAAAAATGATACTATTATTATGCGGTAGTAGATATATGTACTTTGATTTAAGTTGTGCTCTTTATTTTTAATATTTAAATTAGATAATTGCCCATAACATAAACAAAGATGTTGACTGTTGCTTGTATAATTTGTATTTTCTTTTTCTTGCTATAGTAAAATGTCTGAATTCAACTGTGACTGTGCATCTGCTTTAAAAGAATTTTTGAACACTCCAAGCCCACGTTATCTTCATTGTACTGAGCTGAGACATTTCAACTCTTTGAATAGTCTGTATATATGCTAGTTCACTGTCATGTATGACAAAAGTGATATCAAAATTATGCAAACCTCATACCTAGTAACTGTACGATTGGAATTCACGTTTGATTATTTTATAAATTATTTTGAATGTTATTTAAAACAGAAATTTTACCTATATCTATGCAAAAATGATACCCAATAACTGTTCCATATAACATGATGCTTTATATATTAAATTGTTTAGTTTACTATCATATATAACAAAAGTGATATCAAAATAGTGTAAAACTCATACCAACTACCTATATGATTGGAATTCATGGTTGATTATTTTATAACTTATTTTAAATGTTATTACAACAAAAATGATGCCTATATTTATACAAAAATGATACCCAATAACTGTTCCACATAATATAATGCTCTATAAATTAAATTATTTAGTTTATTGTTATGCATAACAAAAGTGATATCAAAATAGCGCAAAAACTCATACCTAGTAAATGTATGATTGAAATTCACGCTTGATTATTTTATAAATTATTTTAAAAGTTATTTACAACGAAACTTTTACTTATATTTATGCAAAAATAATACTCAATAATTCTTCCATATAATATGATGCTCTATAAATTAAATTATTTAGTTTACTTTCATTTATAACAAAGGTGATATCAAAACAGTGCAAATTCATACCTAGTAACTGTATGATTGGAATTCAAGCTTGATTATTTTATAAATTATTTAAATGTTATTTACAACAAAATTGATACCTATATTTATGCAAAAATGTTACGCGATAACTATTCCATATAATATGATGCTCTATAAATTAAATTATTTAGTTTGTTGTTAGGTATAACAAAAGTGATATTAAAATAGTGCAAAACTCATACCTAGTAACTGTGTGATTGGAATTCATGCTTGAATATTTTATAAATTATTTAAATGTTATTTACAACAAAAATGATACCTATATTTATGGAAAAATGATACCCGGTGGCTTTTTGATATAATATGATACTTTATAAATTTAATTATTTAGTTCAGTATCATGTGTGACAAAAGTGATACCAAAATAGTGCAAACTCGTACTTAGTAGATTTTTGATCGAAATTCATGTTCGGTTATTTTATAAATTATTTTGGCTATAATTAATAAATTGTTGATACCTACGTATATGCGAAACTTATACCCGGTAGCATTTTGAATAATCTAACAACAGCACTATGCAAAACAAATAATTGCAGTCACTTCAACATCATATATCAGTTGCAGTCACTTCAACATCACATACCTACGTATATCAGTTGTCACTTCAACAGCACTATGCAAAACAAATAATTGCAGTCACTTCAGCACTATGCAAAACAAATAGTGCAAACTTTTATACTTGTACATCATATATATCAGTTGCCAACTATTCACCATAACATAGTTTACATTATATGTTGTCATTTAAGCTCATAATTCTTCTCATAGTTTTTCACTTAACAACTCAGCAAACAAATAATTGCAGTCACTTCAAAACTGGAAAGAAAATAAAAATCACCATGCACAAATAATGCTAGTACCATGCAAAAATTAATATCATAATTGTTTATACCTGAAACTGATATTAAAAGCATATAAAAAATGATAGCGTAATTTGTAATACCCTAAACTGATAATAATACAATACAAAAACTGATATCATATTTTTACATGCCTAAATCTGACATTAATAGTATATCACATTTTTACGTGCCTAAGTCTTACACTAATAGTACCAAAAACTGATATCAAACAACAAATAAAAATGAACAAAGTGAACAACATAAAACATAATAACACACCACTTCCCATGCCACTTACATATTCCAAACACACAACAGTTAATTAAAATTGATACTATATTCAACTACAAAGAGAAAGTCAATGTCAAATCTAGTGTATGATAAACCAGTATACTTATATAACTAGGTTGAGTTAAATAAAATTGCCAAAAAGACATACAACCAAGTATAACTGTAACGACCCGAAATTTCACTACCTTCATTTGCGAATATTTAATTAATTTTAAATATTCAAATAATATGTTTTATAATCAAAATGAAACTTTTTTAAATGATAAATAATGGTGAAATAATTTTCAAATTTAATTTACAAAATATATAGTTCGATGAAAAACATAAAACATTACCGGAAACCATTTTCTGAATTTTCGATGTTTCATCGTATATAGGTTATTTGAAACGTTGTGTACTCATTGTAAATGTATTTTCACATATATGCAAAGATTATGAACATATATTAGTAAATTAGTTAGGACTGATTATAATTAAATTAGGTTAAGTAAGTTATATATATATATATATATATATATATATATATATATATATGTCACAACATGGGAGACATGATTAGACTTAATGGCAACTAAAGGACATTTGGCCATATTTTCATGTTCTTCATGGTAATTTAGAAATTAACAAAGCGGGAGACAAGGAGACATGGTATGGTGAGGTGGCGTAAGGAGGAGGAGGGCAAAGTATGAGGGGTAGTTTGGTAATTGAACATATTAACATAATATATAAATGAATTTTCCTAATTTTTATTTCACTTTCTCCTTCTCTTTTCCATTTGAAAAACTTTCCCATGCTTGGAAATAAAACTTCCGTAACATCTCTATTTAGTTTTTAGGTTTTAAAGTTTTTAAAATGAAATTCTTACTTTAAAAACTTTTAAAAACTTAGTTTTAAATCACTTGTTTTAAGCTCCATTTTCTCCATTTTTATCCCAAATTCACCCGATCAAAACTTCGTCTAAAATGCTCTAAATCAAGATTTTAGGTTTTTGAAACCATGTAAGATTTCAATGGCTACAACTTTTATGTAGATCACTTTTTCAAATTTTGGGTCCAGCTATGTCAAAATATCGTTATTTACAAAGTGTTTTTTGACTCAGAGATCCAAGTCTGAAAATGGTCCTTCTTATTTCGACCATATCTTCCTCAAAGTAACTGAAATTGAGTGTTTTTTATTTAAATTGCAAAGGAAATAAATTTATAAAACATTCCTTTTAACCACTTTTCCAAAATCCGAGAATTGCATGCCAAAAAATCGAGTGGAAATTGACCTATATTCGAATAGCCTTTTGATTTTCTAAGCTTTTTGAATTTCAAAATGTTTCAAATTTTCAAAATATTTTGGTGAGTAAACTTCTTACTTTTGTAATGACCCAGAAATTTTGATTTCAAAAATTCCAGACAGTTAGGAAAATAAGAAAAGAGGTAGAAGAAGACACAAGAAACAATCACAGAATCTCACATTCGCAGCGGATTAAATATAATATCAAGTAAAATAATAGTTATACAAGGGAAAAAAACCGTATCAGTTAATTTACATTAATACATCAGAGTTACAACATTGCACAAACACTGGACAGTTAAGATCAACTTGTCCCAGATAAACTATAATGTATTATAGCGAAATACTTTCCATACGTTCCTGTCATCCAGCTCGCCTCCTAAGCTCCAGAACGTCCTTACCTGGAAATATGTAATACTCGGTCTGACTCGAGTATTACATCAAAGTAACACCCGGGTCAGGCTGGAAACCATCGTGAGTAAACCCATCTAACATGAAATTCCACTACATAGAACTTATTTAAACTCGGGGTAACTCATTCATCACTACAAGTTCTCAACTTGTTATAGTCAACACTTAATCAATACCTAAGTACCTTTACTTAGTTTTAAATGGTCCAGTCATTTAAATTATTCCATTTCAGCCTATTGATTTCACATATCATATCTATATAGAATTATTATAGATTACAAATCGAAGTGGTTTCGGGTATTTATTAATACCCGACTCTGGCCTCTTCGAATTCAATACTAACTTAACCCACATTATTCAAGTAAATACAATTCAATCTTAAAAATATGATGTCACTTTCACACAGAAATTCATCATAGATAATCAAATTATCACTGCTCAACCCAACATCTCATATTACAAAACATTTCATATTAGAGATATCAATCAATTCAAGGCATTTAACATCATTCAATCATTTCTACGCAAGACTGATCACTTCCGAAATTAATTTAGTTTATCTCTAATTAAATTAATAACTAACTTTAATCACTTAGATTACCCTTACTTAACATTAATTAATTACAAACCAATTAATTAATCATCCTTTAATTATACATCTTAATTAATCACTTTTGACTAATTATCCTTTAATTACAATAAGTGATTAATTCTTAATTATTTACACAAATTAATTAGCCTTCACCCATCACACTAAATAATCCCTTAATTACTCTTATAAAGTAATTAACAATGTTTATTACATTTATCCTTAATTAATTACTCAAATTAATTATTCAATAACCACTTACATTGATTAATTATCCCTTAATTAATCACACTTCATTTATTAACTAACCCTTGATTAGTTTCCTTAATCTATCAATCTTTAATTAATTACACCAAGTAATTAATCCTTAATTACTTCCATTAAGTAATTATCATTTAAGTAATTAATCTCTAATTACTTACATTAGTTAACTTATAATCACCGATTCATTAATTTCTAATTACTAATTAATGAATTTCTATTAATTAATTTATAATTCTAAACTGTTGATTAATTAGTCCTTAATTAATCATCTTTAATAACTTTCCTTAATTAATTAACCTTCAGTTAATAACCAATCAATTAAATAATAAATCTTAATTACCCACTTTAGTTAATTTTAAGATAAACAATTTATCTTATCCATTACTTAATTACATTATTAAATTTTACTTAATAACTTTTATAATTAACTAAATAATATAGTTATCTCACCTAATTAAATTAGCATCATTGTGTCCTAAGTTAAGAGTTAAGTCAAACCTTGAAAATTTCTTTATTTATATTCCCATCCTAAATAAAACATTAACTTTAAACTAAATAAAAATTCTGGAAACTTTGTTTACATTTATTTCATTTATTCAAAAGGAATCACGGCCTAAGAAAAATTAACCGGCCCAAAGCCCAAAACTCCTTGCTCTTCTTCTCTTTTCCTTATTATTAAAACCTGCTAATTACAAAAGTCCTACACGAGCCTGCACCGATGTTTCCCCCATTAAACCCGAGTCCAAACTTTCCTTTTCCCGATCTCTCTCTCTATATTCCAAACTCTCAATCAACTCCCTGTGCACTGAAGACATGCACGTGCATGCCACATCGGAGCGTCTCCGACTGACGTCGATGTCACCAACCAGTCGCCACTGACCCTTCCATCCATCCTTGCAACACAATTTCCACAAAAAATGCTCGAATCCCAAAATCGAATTTCGCCATCACTAGGAAAAGAAACCCCAACCTATATCCGCCTCAGCGAGCCACCAGCGTATACCATCTCCTACCAAACCTCGCCGAGGGATGCACCACACCGTCCTCTTCCATCCCCACCAGAACTTCATCTCCCTACAGTCCCAGTTTCTACACCATTGATAAGAAACCGTAGCAAACCTGATCCCCTTGTAAAACCCTAAAACTGCCTCGATTGATCAACCCTCACAATAGAAAAATGCCAAACAATTTTTCTCGAACGCGCCGCTCTTTGAACCCCCTCCACGACCAACCCTCCGCCATGAAATTAAATGGTTCGCCAGAATTTCACCGTAAACCCAATTTCGATCATCCAACAATTTCTCTCAAATTACAACCCTAAAAATCATAAATCTACCTCCAAAAATTATCACCTTTAAAATCGAATCTAGCTATAAAATCAAAACTGGGAATTTAAATAATTGATTTTTTTGACATGAATTGATTTCTCATGGTAAATGCAATCTTACTTGGTGATTTCTTAATAACTACTCTTGGAACTATTTTTAAAAATAGTATTTCATTTATACAAACAATTTTTCTTTAATGATCATAGCCTATAATTGTTTAAGTGAAGAGATACGAATTTATTATGGAAAATTTTGTTTGTAAATCAAGAACAGGTTCTAGAACAACATGAATATATACATACAGTGACTTCATACTTATATATACACCAAGCAAAACGACCATTTCATCCATGTAAAACATTTCAAGACACTTTTATCATTAGTTATTGCATGTAGAAAATTTAGTCTTTTAAAATGAAAGTTTACTCACATGCAAAACTTTGAACAGAGAAACCAGAGGACACAACATTTTGAATCTGGAAATTGCTTCTGATTTTAACTGGAAGCTTGATGTTTGATTTTTGAATCTACCCAGTTTGAAAACTTGAATTTCTTCTTTTCTTTATCTCATTTTGAATATGAAGTTGTTTGGCTTAATTTTTGTTTGTTTTAGTTTAGAAGATAAATGAAAGAAGATTGATAAAATAATCTCAGCCTGGTTTCTAAAACATCTATTTATATTTTCAAAAAAAACCATGCTACTTGTGAATTGCAAATTATCATTATCTCACAAATGTCCAAAGCATATTACTTAGCTTACAAATGTTTAAACCTTTATTTTATTCATTACTTATGTATTTATATTAATATGTATTATTCTTTTAAATATTTTTATATATATAAATTATACCTAGTTATGTATAATTTAAAGAAAATATATTAACCTTTACTAAATCCTACTTTAAACTTAAACTATTATATATTTTAAATTAATAAATATTATCTTTAGTGTTTTAGAAATATAAAGTTTAACTTCAACTAGCATTTGAAAATTATTACATTTAATTCAAGTCCATGCTTTCAAATCTCAATACATACATATATATATATATATACACACACACATAAATATATATATATATACACACACTTGTATATGTACACTTTAAAATGTTCAACATTATAAAGTTTGCATATATCTATTAATATATTTGTTATTTACCATTTCTAGATACTTAAAATTCAACATTTATTATAGTTTCAGATCCATTTATATACATATCCAAATAATCTTTAAATTATCAGAATTCTATATTTTTAACCAAATAAGTATCTCAATAGTTAAAACCAATTAATTATCCAATTAATAGCTATTCAAAAATTCGGGTTATCACATTCTTCCCCCCTTTGAATCTTTTCGTCCTCGAAAAGGAACGAAGCCATAATTATTAAAATGCTTATTATCAGAAAATTATTCTTTGATCACTTTTAAAACACTTTTAAAATCTACATAATATTATAAATAGTTTTTATAAAAATACTTTTTATAGCTCGATGTCTCAACCAGTCCATCCTTGTTCTCACAGAAATTCGGTCATACGTTGATCAGGCGTACGACTGAAAATCTATAAGTACTTAGCAGACCCATTTTCAACACCCTGTGAAAATACTTGGAAAACATTTTGTTGAAAATATAGAAAATATTTTTGAAAATAGAGGAAACATTTTTGGTGAGAATGCTATGGAAATCATCACTCCCATCCATGGTCGCAGTTAACCCGATGGTTACTTTGCCATCCTGGCAAAATCCATAGATAAATGTAAGCACTCCGTGCCCCGCTACAGATCGCAGCTACATCTGGATTTACATTACTATCGCAGCAAAAAACCATATAACTGTAGGCATACGTGCCCTCGAATTCTGCTACCAAAAGAATGAAACTTATCCACTCCACTCGACCATAGATCGCAGTCTACCGATGTTACGTAGCCTTCCCGGCAAAATCAAATGTAGACCGTTGACACTCACCTCCACACGATTTCCGCTATGGTCCACAGTAGATCGCAGCGTCATCGAGTTACACCATCATCACTGCATAATCCAAATTCCTTTGTAGGCATCAGCACCCTCGACTTTCGCTACGTAATAATCCTCAGGAACTTCAGTTTGTACGGACTTCCTTACAGGATCCACTTTAGAGCCTCCCCCTTTTGAGGCTTAAGGCAGTACCAACCTATGGTACTCCTGAGAAGTTCATTTCAAGGGAGCGCCTTTTTCTCCATTGCCATTTTCTAAACATTTTATACTATACACATATAGTATCTTCCAAATCATACACCTAGTATGAATCCCATATAAATCTCCTTTTCTCAAAATCGATTATCGCAAAATCGATAGTTCTCAACTAAAATTTCCAAATTTCCAAAATTGATTTTTCCCCAAAAATCAAAAGCCTTTCCAAAGTCCATAGGTTCCCAAAACCTTTCCTCAAAATCATTCTCATAAGATCCTTTATATATATATAGATATATATAACCTTGAAAAATCTTTGGATCACTTCATACTTGTATAAAGTCCCTTTTTTTACAATAAATACTTTCAGAAACCTTTTTCTTCTGGCTATAGATTCAACAAGGGGAGTTTTATCTTAGATAACAAAGATATATAACTTTGTTTAGTTCAAATCAAATATTCAAATTTGATTAATCTTTTATAAAATTATTAACCATATTATTTTTCTTCAAAAAGTGAATCTTTAAACATAGAAATGTCCAATTTCCCTTTTATTTCATCATATATTTCACAAATATACTCTTCCATTTCAAAATCATTTTACAGTTCTTATTCACAATTTCCCAATATCAATTTCATTCAAACTCCTACGATGTACTCATATCATCCGTACGCAATATCAATCTGATCGCTTACTAGATCACGCAATTTGTCCTTCGAACTAGTATCGTCCACCCGACTTCCTAGTGCGGACTCAGATCTGGTTTCTTGATCAGAAACCATCATTCTCCTTGCATAGCCACAATTATAATAGAGAATACCTAGAGCCAATCAAAAATCCATATCCAGGATCAATATCGAAAATTGAGTGAAAAATCCCAACTCGGATAGATATATTATCTCGAAATTCTATGCTCGAATCTGGATCAAATCACTATGAGAATAGAATAATATACATACATCATATGTATTTATCTTCATTGATTGTTAGCTAAAACAATTCCCTTCTCATTCCTTTATGATTCTATTCGCTTATTCACAGTTGCTTCAATCCTTATTTGGATTATCACTTCAATCCTTATTTCAATTGGCAATTAATTATGAACAGTTTGTACTCTGATCAGTTTAAATTTAGAAAATAGCTTGAAAAGTCAAAAATAGATAAGTTGTTGAACAACAATTATTAGTTTGTAAAATAGCTAAATAATTGTAAAATAGTTGGAAAATAGTCAAATAGTTATAGAAATTTTAAACAATTGCAAAATAGTTGTAAAATAGTAATTAGATATAAAGTAGTTGAAAAACAGTAATTAGTTTTAAAAAGTTGAAAAATTGTTAAATAGTTCCAAAAATAATTGTAAAATAAGTATGAAATAGTTTGGCTTTAAAAAGGAAGATTGTATATAATAAATAGCTTAGAAAAATAGATTTAAGAAAGCTATATTAAAATAATTTGTTTGAAAATAGTTCAGGGCCAAACTGTTCAATTACCAATCTCCATTTCCAATCAATTGCCTATTTCCAATTAACTTCTAATTTCAATTCAAATTAAGTTAACTTCCATTTCCATTCCAAATTCGAATCAACTTCCCATCTGAATTTGAACTTATTCAACTTTAATTTTATTTCAAATTAACCCAATTCAAATTTTCCATTTGAATTTTAAACTTATCCATCTTCAATCACAATTCTAATTACTTCAAATCAAATTCAATTTGAACCAATGCAATTTAAATCTCAATTTTAAACCATCTCGAATTATATAAATTTGAGTTAAATTTTAAATGTTGATTTAATCCCTTAAATTAATTTAACCTTTATTTTTAAATCAACAATATAAATCTTTAAACAATTTAATTTTGAGTCCAAATTTCAACATTCCATTGTAAATTATCTTTACTTAACTTATTTCAAAGTTCTAAGAGTTCAAAACAATTTTAGTTTACAAATCCAATTCTTAACATTTAAATCTTAAGTTCAAAGTGATTCCATATCCTTAATTTCAAATTAAATTTAAATTTTCGTTCAACTCTAT
The DNA here is from genome assembly GCA_030765085.1 of Allium cepa. NCBI lineage: Eukaryota > Viridiplantae > Streptophyta > Magnoliopsida > Asparagales > Amaryllidaceae > Allium > Allium cepa. The sequence continues at coordinate 774,291,318 of CM060935.1, forward strand.
AACGGATATATTACCACAATCAGTTTCTTCATTTATTTAAACATATCCAATTCACAGTTTAAAGATTATTAATAACAACAGGATGATACTATCCAAATTATTTTAAAACATCCATCCATTTCCAATTTCCAAATCTCAAACCCATCTTGAGATCACACAAATTCCCAACTCAAATCAACCATTTAACTTCCCAAGTTAAATTTCGATTTCATCTAGAAATTCCAATTTTGATTGTTTATTAACTTATTTAACTTTCCCAAAGTTAAATTTAATTTAATTTACTTAATCCAGTCAACTTTACACAATTTGAATTCCCATTTCAAATTTTAAACTTCATACTAATAATCTTCTCACTTGAGTTTAAAAACTTATTTCACTTTGGGTCTTCACATCACATTCCAAGGAAAAATTCAAAATTCAACCTTAGAGTTTATTTCAAATCATCTTTGATATTATGCATACCCCTCATTATACATATTCATTTCCTTTGCACACCAAGTAATATCCTTAAATTTTAAACCACCCTTGGTTTTAATTCAAAACAAATTTCTTCAAAATTTTCATACAACTCTTGTTTTAAACAGTATCTTGTAAATAATACTATCATTATTTCTTTTAACACTTTGAAACAAATTCCAAATTTCTGGACCTTGATTTAAAACATCACAATTTAGTTCATCTTCAATTCCAATTTATAAGTCATACTCACCTAAATGTATTACTTCCTTAAGACATTTCATTTTGCTTACTCATTAACATACATTTCATTATTAAATACAACAATCATTTATGATAATAACCAAAATTATCATATATGTAAACCAATTCACTATTATCTTATTCTGAAAACTCCTCTCCAAATCAAGATTTTAATTTCAGTTTGAATCCATTTCAATCTTATCTTTATTCAATTTCAGTTTGGTTGTATTTCAATTACCACTTAATTCTCATTATTTTAATAAATTCCAAAGATTTAACAACCAATTTCTTTAATATATTTAATAATTAGAAAAAATTATTTCTTAATATATCAAAAGATAATCTTATATATAAATCATTTTTAAAATCATTTAAAATCATTATATAAGAAAATAACAAGTACGCTCTTATATATATATATATATATATATATATATATATATATATATATATATATATATATAGACACACACACACACACACACACACACTCAACTCATTCTAGGGTACTACTAACCCTATCCTTAATGAGTAGACACACCAGAGCTAAGGTTCTCGCTTAACCTTCTGCTCTGATACCAAATGTAACGACCCAGAATTTTCGATACCGAAAATTCTAGATAGTTAGGAAAAGAAGAAAAGAGGTAAAAAAAGATACAAGAACCAATCACAAAATCTCACATTCACAGCGGATCAAATATAATATCAAATAAAATAATAGTTATATAAGGAAAAAAACTGTATCAGTTAATTTACATTAATACATCAGAGTTACAACATTTCACTAACACTGGACTGTTAAAATCAACTTGTCCTAGATAAACTACAATATATCATAGCGGAATACTTTCCATACGTTCCTACCATCTAGCTCGCCTCCTGAGCTCCAAAACGTCCTTACTTGGATATCTGTAACACTCGGTTTGACCCGAGCATTGCATCAAAGTAACACCCGGGTCAGGCTGGAAAACAGCGTGAGTAAACCCATCTACCATGAAATTCCAATGCATAGAACTTATTTAAACCCAGGGTAACTCATCACTACAAGTTCACAACTTGTTATAGTCAACACTTAATCAATCCCTAAGTGCCTTTACTTAGTTTTAAATGGTCCAGTCATTTAAATTATTCCATTTCAGCCTATTGATTTCACATATCAAATCTGTATAGAATTATTATAGATTACAAATCGAAGTGGTTTCGGGTATTTACTAATACCCGACTCCAGTCTCTTCGAATTCAATGCCACCTTAACCCACGTTATTCAAGCGAATACAATTCAATCTTAAAAATATGATGTCACTTTCACACAGCAAGATAATCACATTATCACTGTTCAACCCAACATCTCATATTACAAAACATTTCATATTAGAGATATAAACCCATTCAAGGCATTTAACATCATTCAATCATTTCTAAGCAAGATTGATCACTTCCAAAATTAATTTAATTTATCCCTAATTAAATTAATAACTAACTTTAATCACTTAGATTACCCTTACTTAACATTAATTAATTACAAACCAATTATTTAATCATCCTTTAATTATCCATCTTATTTAATCATCTTTGACTAATTATCCTTTAATTGCAATAAGTAATGAATTCTTAATTAATTACATAAATTAATTAGCCTTCACCCATCACATTAAATAATCCCTTAATCACTCTTATAAAGTAATTAATAATTATTTATAACATTTGTCCTTAATTAATTACTCAAATTAATTATCCTATAATCACTTACATTGATTAATTATCCCTTAATTAATCATACTTCATTAATTAACCAACCCTTGATTAGTTTCCTTAATCTATCAATCTTTAATTAATTACACTAAGTAATTAATCCATAATTAATTCCATTAAGTAATTATCGTTTAGGTAATTAATCTCTAATTACTTACATTAGTTAACCTCTAACCACTAATTCATTAATTTCTAATTACCAATTAATGAATTTCTATTAATTAATTTATAATTCTAAACTATGTATTAATTTTTCCTTAGTTAATCAACTTTAATAACTTTTCTTAATTAATTAATCTTTAGTTAATAACCAATCAATTAAATAATAAATCTTAATTACCCAAAACTTAATTAATTTTAAGATAAACCATTTATCTTATCCATTACTTAATTAGATTATTAAATTTTACTTAATAACTTTTATAATTAAATAAATAATATAGCTATCTCACCTAATTAAATAGCATCATTAGTGTCCTAAGTTAAAGAGTTAAATCAAACCTTGAAAATTTCTTTATTTATATTCCCATCCTAAATAAAACATTAACTTTAAACTTGATAAAAATTCTAGAAACTTTGTTAACATTTGTTTCATTTTATTAAAAAGGAATCACGGCCCAAGAAAAATTAACTGGCCCAAAGCCCAAAACTCCTTCCGCTTCTTCTCTTTTCCTTATTAACGACCGTAATTTTTACCGTCGTGATAAATATTTTAAAAAATGGGCAACGACCGTGATTTTTGAATTACCGTCGGAGTAAATATTTTAAATAAAATATTTTTTAAATTAAAATTTGGAAAGAAAAATATAGATGCAAACTCAAAGGCAAAGTCAGTGTGTCCAAGTCACTTATTTGGAAATAAGCTTTGGTATTTTCTTTCATGCGTGTTGTCACTATGCCCAGGTCATTAAAAAGGTGACCATAATTCATAAAACAAGGGCTCACGTTAAAATAAAAAACGTGAGATGTGGAAATATGTTAACAGAGAGTGAACCAAGTGTGAAAACATTTGCATTGCTATCACTTTTGTACACAGTGCTACTATCATTCTTCTACACGTCCTTTTTTTTTCTTTCTTCACTCAAGCACGTTTCATTAAATGCAAGTAGACTAGCACGTTTTCTAGTTAATGCAATTGTACCCCGAGTGCCAGATTTCATATTTTATTTGACTTATTCATATTTTTGAGAAAAGAAAATAGCCGCAACTTTATTTTCACTTGGTTTTGAAAGCTTCAGTTGCAGTGAAAAAATTGCATTAATGGCTGTCATTCTTGCCACTTAAATCCCTGGTGCTTATTTCTTTGAACGAGTTGAGGTGAGTTTAAATACTCACGTTACTAATTTATTGAACACGAATGCTTCATGTATACGAATTCGTAGACCAAGTTTTAATAAATGTTGAAAGTAATTTAGGTATAATTCATATACACGAAAATATTTGTCCATACGTTTTGCTGTTCTACTGGAAGCATGCGAAAAATTTGGTTGGCCAGGTTTACTTTTCTTTTTGTTTCGTGTGTTTCATTTTTACATGCAATTCGAACTCATGAAATTCAAGATCTGGTAATTTTCTTCACTTGTGGGCAAGTGTAATATTTGTAGCGTGCCAGTGTACAAAGATTTCCAATCTATGCAAGCGTTCTTATAACATGAGACAACCCAGGTCATCATGTAGTGTTCAACCTTCTTCGCATACGTTGGACATATAATTGTTCTATGTTTTGCTTATTCATTCTAGTCTAAGTTATTACATATTTTCGTGCACATATTTATTAGTTACAGGGTAGCTTCACTTTACATTTTAGCTTGCATCAATATATGGGGTGCGCACTTATATTTATGCCCAAATTGCTCACTTTATACTTTCAATATATATAAGTGAGTCCACGGCATCTAGTTCAAGGATATTGATTTGTAAATTGAAAGTTGGAAAATACACGTGTAGACCAATTGAGCCATCCCCCTGTTGGATTATACTTTTGTAAATACATGCATGGTGTGGTACACGTGTAGCACATAGAGTATTACTTTGGTGAGAATTGAATTGTTTCTATTGTTTTGTTCAGAGCGACTTGAATTTGCATACGTTTTTTCATGTATCCAGAGTACTGCATTTACGTGAACCGGTGTTTACAAATTCGATTACAGGCTACACCTATATTTTTCCCACTTTCATTATATTCGTGATTTCGGCTAATTTACGTTGAACCGATGTTCGGTTTTAAAACGTAATTTGTTGTTGAACTGGTGTTACGTTTTAAAAACGTATTTTTGCGCCGTTATTTTTATAACGGAATTTTTACGCCAGTATTAGCTAATTACAAAAGTCCTACAAGAGCCTGCCCCGATGTTTCCCCATGTAAACCCAAGTCCAAACTTTCCTTTGCCCGAGCTCTCTCTCTATATTCCAAACTCTCGATCAACTCCCTGTGCACTGAAGACGTGCATGTGCACGCCGCATCGGAGCATCTCCGACCGACGTCGACATCACCAACCAGTCACCACTAACCCTTCCACCCATCCTTGTAACACAATTTCCACGAGAAATGCTCGAATCCCAAAATCGAATTTCGCCATCACCTGGAAAAGAAACCCCAACCTATATCTGCCTCAACGAGCCACCACCGTATACCATCTCCTACCAAACCTCACCGAGGGATGTACCACACCATCCTCTTCCATCCCCACCAGAACCGCATCTCCCTAACGTCCCAGCTTCTACACCATTGACAATAAACGAAGCAAACCCGATCCCCTTGTAAAACCCTAAAACTTCCTTGACCGATCAACCCTCACAATAGAAAAATTCCAGATTATTTTTCTTGAATGCGCCGCTCCTTGAACCCCCGCTGTGAAAGAAGTAGGCTGCGCAGCTTTTGCAATCTTACTTGGTAACTTCTTAATAATTACCCTTGAAACTATTTTTAAAAATAGTATTTCATTTAGACAAACAATTTTTCTTTAATGATCATAGCCTATAATTATTTAAATGAGGAGATACGAATTTATTATGGAAAATTTGGTCTGTAAATAAAGAATAGGTTCCAGAACGACATGCATATATACATACAGTGACTTCATACTTATATATATACCAGGCAAAACATCCATTTCATCCATGCAAAACATTTCAAGACACTTTTATCATTAGTTATTGCATGCAGAAAATTTAGTCTTTTAAAAATGAAAGTTTACTCACATGTAAAACTTTGAACAGAGAAACCAGAGGACACAGCATTTTGAATTTAGAAATTGCTTCTGATTTTAACTAGAAGCTTGATGTTTGAATCTACCCAGTTTGAAAAACTTGAATTTCTGCTTTGCTTTATCTCAGTTTGAATCTGAAGTTGTTTGGTTTGATTTCGTTTTAGTTTAGTTTAGAAGATAAATGAAAGAAGATTTAGAAAATAATCTCAGCCTGGTTTCTAAAACACTTATTTATATTTTCAAAAGAACAATGCCACTTATGAATTGCAAATTATCATTATCTCACAAATGTCCAAAGCTATTACTTAGCTTTCAAATGTTTAAACCTTTATTTTATTCATTACTTATTTATTTATATTAATATATATTATGCTTTTAAATGTTTATATATATACAAATTATATTTAGTTATGTATAATTTAAAGAAAATATATTAACCTTTACTTAATCCTATTTTAAACTTAAACTGCTATATATTTTAAATTAATGAATATTATCTTTAATGTTTTAGAAATATAAAATTTAACTTCAACTAGCATTTGAAAATTATCACATTTAATTCAAATCCATTCTTTCAAATCTCAATACATATATATATATATACATACATTCTTATACACTTGTATATGTACACTTTAAAATTTTCAACATTATAGAGTTTGCATATATCTATTAATATATTTGTTAATTTACCATGAAATTTACCATTTCCAGATATTTAAAATTCAACATTTATTATAGTTTCAGATCCATTTATATACATATCCAGATATTCTTTAAATTATTAGAATTCTATTTGTTTAACCAAGTAAAACCAGTATCTCAATAGTTAAAATCGATTAATTATCCAATTAAACGCTGTTCAAAAATCCGGGTTATCACAAAATTTTTGGGAAAGTTTTTACCTTTATATATATTGATTGATTGGTGGTAAAATAAGTTGATTGTTTGGTTGGATTATTGTGTGATTTGAATATATGTATAGGTTGCTAGTTGCGGTTTAGATTTTGACTTGTGATCAAAGGATTAAGCGATGTTTTTCGTTATAAAGATGTAATGTTTGGCTGTGTTATGATGGTGATATGTTTATGGATGGTTAGACACGTGCATTGATGTATGCTAAAAAATTAACACTTGAACTTGTTAAGTGACATGGATATTCCTTGGGTTCAAACTTATTTTAGTCACCTTGTTTTAACAAAAAAGTTTATAACGTTTTCTAACTTTAATTTTGCTCCAAAAACTTTATGCTAAGTTAGTAAAGTAATTGAAAGTAAAGGTAAGATTTTTAAAGGAAATTTGAGATGTTAAACAAGATTGAAAGTTATGGTATTCAGAGCGATAGTTGCTATAGATGCAATTTCGCTTAAAGTCCGATTTTTGCAGCAATTTGGTTTTATTAACTTAGAGTGTTTTGAAATTGTTTTATAAACTTAATGATGATGTTTTGTAAAGTTAATTAAGTATTTAAATGATTAAATTTTTATGAATTAATTTTAAATAATTAAAAATTAATTAAGAATGAGCATATTTTATTAATTTAATTAAGTAAAGATTAGTTATTAATTAATTATATTTTAAGGATAAGATTAATTTTAATTAATAATTAATTAAGTAAGATTGATTTTTAATATAATTTGAGTATAAGGTTTATTTTTAATTAATTATTAATTAAGTATAAGCTCAACTATTTAAATAATCCAATTATTTAAAATTATTTTTAATTAATTAAGGTTTTAATTTAAAATAAATTATTTATTTATGGTTTAATTTATTATTTAATTTTTAATTAAAATATTATTTAATTAATTAAGATTAATTAATAATCGATTATTGATTAAGGTTTTAAATTAATAATTAATAATTAATAATTAATAAAGGACTAATTAAGGGTTTAATTTATAAATAAATTATTTATTGAAGGTTTGATTAATTATTAATGTATAATTAAATTAATTTCAAATTTAATAAAGACTAATTATTATTTAATAAGAGCTTATCTTGTAATTAATCATTTTAAAGGGTATCGCAAGTTTTAAATCCTTATTTTCCAAGAATCAAATTGTTAAATGTACTTCCTTTTCAAAAATGGTTTTGAATACAAGGGATTCAAATGTCGATACCATTAAGTAGCCAAACAATTGTGAAAGAGTTATGTAAATGGTGTGATTATATAGATATGTGTTAGCAGAATAAATCAATGTTCTGCTATAATGTATGTGAGTCTATTATTGTGGACATAGATTAGCAGAATAAATCCCCGTTCTGCTATAGATTGATTATTTGATTTTATGGACATATGTATTATCAGAATAAATCCATGTTACGCTATAGGTAAATTGTTTGATTGTTGGACATTTCTTTAGCAGAGCAAATCACCATCATGTTATTATGTTATTTGGATTTGTATATGCTAGTTCATTTATATTGACATATTATTTCCTGATTTGAATATGATGTGTATTTACATATACGTTGACTTATGTAAATAAATTATTGAATGACATGAAAATGGAATCGAAATTAAATGGTAACTTAAATTAGTACCTTTGGGATTACTAAGCCTCTTTTTGAATTTATTAAGTATGATTATGAATTAACTTCAATTCTTTTACCGGTTTGGGGTTTTAAAGTTTATAAATGATTTTCACGTTATATAATTATTTTATAAAGGTATTTATGAATAATAACCTGTTTAAATAAAAAGCGCTTTACTAAGTAAAATATTTTATTTAAAGTGATTTAAAAATAAGAGTTTGTAAATGATATTTTGTAATGTCAAATAAAGGAAACATAAAGAGTTTTATACATGGAAAGAGATTTTATAAATTACTAAGAGATTTTAAAAGAAGTTTGAATCTAGTTTAGAAATTATAAGGAGGGTTGAAATATGAAGTGGACTTATAAAAAGATTTTTTATAAGGATAAGTGAATGAGTTTTATAAAGTGGATGGGTTTTATAGTAAGTGATGTTTTGAAAAGGGAATTCCTTTGCCATTTAATATGCAATTTGAGAAAAGGGAATTTTCCAAATGTTTTTGGTAAATACTTATATTTTTGAGATAAGTAAAAAATGTTTCCCAAGTACAAAAGGGATGTAAAGGGTTTTGGGAATAGTGTTTTAAAAAGATCTTTCGAACAAGTTTTGCAAAGCGTTTTAATTAATTAAAGATTAATTAATAAAGGCTTAGCGGATCCCATATGGAATCAAATCAACGTTGGATGATTGTTTATTTGATAGTTAAATAAATGACTATCAAATCTAAACCTAAACGTAACTTTGGAAATATCTACAAGAAACATGTGAGTTATATAGCGCAATCATCCCCAATGATGTTGAACTATGCATATAAACCTCGTTCCGTTCTTCTAGATAAATAATAAGGAAATTTGTCCACTAAAATTTAGGAGGTGAACTCGGTTCTTATCTTTGGCTATCTATTTCCTAAGAACCGGGGTTGAGTTTACCGAAAATTATCAAAATTTATTTTAAAGAGATCGAGATCAGATATGTTATCCGAAAACCATTTCGATCCAACCCAACCATTTTGAACTGAAGACATCTTGAAGAATATGGAATCGAAGACGGAGCATTAAAGTGCAAGGGTTGCTTGCTACTAGTTCTAATGGTGATTCCAAAATGGATGTAGTAGAAGTAGTGCATTTGGTTTGTCCTTATCCTGGACAACTTGTATGAATGAATGCTGGCACTGCAATACTGCCTGAAAGGTAGTGTTCGCATTCCAAGTGGGATTGCTATTCAAAAGGTAAGCGTAGCCTCAAGCCTCATCAATCGAGAATGACTAAAATCAAGGGAGATACTGCAAGGCTAAGTGGGTCGCTCCCATTAGGGTGTGTCTTCACCTTTCCGGATACATCTACATATTTATGGATTGGGTGTGCATGAGATCTCAAATAAAAAGGGTTGTAAAGCAACCGGGTGGTGGCATTTTCGGTAATATCAAGTCAGGGGTATGCCAATCTTGTGTTGGAAGGGAATCCTAGCGAGGTCCTTGGTACAGTTTATAGATGTGTAGCCTGTGCAGTTAAAGCACTCGGCGGATTCAATGCGGTGGAGATGCAAAAAGTCACAGCGGAGATATAGCAAGGATATAGCAGGGATATAGCAGATGAGTCTAAAATCGCATATAAAACTCATACTTAGTGTTTTTACAAATATATAAATGGTAGTTAAATGAAAAGTTAACATTCAATTTAACTACAATTAATACATATTTCATTTTAAATAAAAATATATGTAAATATATTGTAAATAAACGTAAACTTTTATTTAACATGATTAAATTTAATAGAATATTAAACTATTTTTGTTTCTGAAAATATGTTAAAAATTCAATTAAAAAGATTAATTTTAAAATTTGTATAATGTACAAGTGATATTTTTCAGTTCATTTCTTTAAAGAAAATATAGTGGAATAGCGAAATATAGTGCAATAATGGGATATAGCGGGGCTTAAAGCGGAATGGTTATATTTAAGGCTATCTGGGAAAATCGTAGCGGTGGGAATCCGCTATGGATTAGCGGGGTTATAGCGTGTAACAAACCTGTATTTTCTAATTATTGTAATTGTATATTTTAATTATTTTAATTTAAATTCCTAACTTAAAAACTTTATTTTAATTATGAAAATGAATATATTTTGTTAATTGAAATATAAATGTTGATTTTGATGTGGATTAGAATTTCAAACATGCATAAATTGAATATTTCTAGAAAATGTGAATTTTGGTCAATCTGGTCAAATTTTTACTTTTAAATTTAAATTTTAAAAGTTAGAAAATTTGAATTTTATCGTTTATTATGAAAGTAAATAAAATTTCAAGAACAATGTTTTTCGTTTCGTTGAAATCCGAATAATACTGTGAAAGTTATGCTTTTACAAAGTTGGGTGTAAATTGTTTTATTTAACAATATTGTTTATTTTAAGTTATATAAATAATTTTTATTTGTCATATCTTATTCTAAATTGTATTATATGTTATGTTACATATATTTTACCTTTTTAATATTTTTAAAGTGGTGTTTGAAATTTTCCAAAGCTCATTGAATTTATTTTCTATTTTTAAAGGTTAGTTTCCATTTTTCTATTATTTTCTTTATTTAAATTATATTTAATTAAAATTTATTTATTCATTTTTATGTATGCATTTTATTTTTATGTTTTTATCTTTATTTATAAATATGTTTCGTGTACATACAATTTTTCAAAAGTTCATTTCATTATCTTCAAATTTTCTAGCCTAGTTGACAATTTCTGCTATTTTCTTGATTTAATTATTTATAATTAATATTTATTTATTTATATTTTGTTTATTTAATAAATTTTCGTATTTTTACCTAAATGTATATATATTTTTCAGTTATATAAAATTTAAAGACAAATAATGGATATATGAAGAGTTTGAAACCCTTTGTATGCTTAGTCTCTTTGTATTCTTGTCCTTTCGTTTTCCAATCGCCTCTTCATTTTCTTGCATAGCCGACCTTTTCTTTTTGCACTGCCGTGAGTTATGTTTCTCATTCACGTGAGAAACCTTTTTCTCCTCAAAAATATCACGGCCATGAGAAAAATTTGAAGGAAATGGCCTCTCTCCTTCCTTCTTTTCCACTTTTCCCTTCTCCTTTTCTACGTTTAGCCTTCCTCTTCCTCTTGCTTGCTCGGCCCCACTTCACCTCCATCACCACAGACCATCACCCCTCCATCTACAGCAGCAAAAAGTCCCCTCCCTATGACCAAGACAGGCCATGACCTTCCACTTGAAGCCATCACAATTTTTTTCCAAAAAACTTCACTAAAATTGCCTTAGCCGACCAATACTTCAACACCACTTTCATAGTTTGCCTTTGGCCACCCCTTAGCCGCCACCACCATCATCTACTTCAACTCTGGCCTCCTTTTTCACTACTATCCAGATCAGACCGGACATGAAGAACCCATGGCCGGCCTATATGTGGTCATAGCCGAGCCAAAATGCACCAAAACTGCACTTATTTTGCCTTGTCCATCGATATTCTTCATGTTTCATCTACTACAACCTCATGTTGCCATGCATTCGTGTGCTAAACCTGACCTATATGATGCTAAGCTGAGCCCAAACACATCAATGGCTGAGCATATATTATTTTGGTCGAGCTTTTGGATGGTCAAAAGCAAGGTCTAATCATATCTTGTCATTATTGCTTTTATATTTCAGTTTGTTCAACATTGTTTTGTATTGAATATTCAAATGTTATATTGTCTTGTTTTGGGTTGTTTACAAGATGATATATTGGCTCTCTCCACTCATTTGAATCACAAGTCGTGCTGTATTGTGCTTGTCGTGCCTTTGGAATCGTTTTGTATGTCGTAGTGGTCTTCAGCTTGAAAAAGGCGAGTCTTTCTCACTCTGACATTTATACTTATGAAATAGTGAATTGATGACAAGTGTTTAGTAATATAAAATGTTATGCAAGTTAATGATCATCATATGATATGCTATGCCATGTTATGACCGTGTTAAAAACTGTTAATTATCACCTGACATCTGATATATGACATTATATTGTGACATTGACATTGTTTATATTGTTTATGCATATATTCACACTGCAAGTTCCCTGTTAGAATAGAATCACTATGGGTTGAAATGATACATACCCAAACGGACTTTAGATTAGGGAAAAATCATTATGGGCCGAAATGATAGGCCTGAGCGATTTTTATTGTATTTTATTTGACTTGGGATTGCGGGTTTGAAATGATAGAACCCGGGTTTTCTTTGTAAACTGCGGATTGAAATGATATATATCCGTATCACTTGACCTAGGTTAGAAAATTATATACAGACCCCGTGGTATATTTTTAAATGATATTTATTAAAATATGTATTTTTAAAAGTATGAAATTTTGATTTAAAAATATATATTTTATGATTTGAAGAAAATTAAATATTAAGTCTTGAAATTGTGAATTTGAATACGTAAATGTGAAAAAATTAAGATTTTAGACCTTAAATTTTATTTTAAAATGTAAATAAATAATGGAAATTAAATTTAAAGTTTTAAAATTATATTTGAAGTAAAATTTTAAGTTTTATTTAATTTATATGTTAATAAACAGTGAATTTTGACTTAATAAATGAATGGAGTTTTTAAATTGAATATTTGATCTAAAAATTTTGTTGTGTTAAATCATATGTTAAAATGATTTTAAATGTGAAATTTTGAAGTCTAGAAATATGAATTTTAAGTTATAATAAAAATTTGGAGTTTTATTATTATATTTTTTTTAAAGCTAAAATGAAATCTGGAATTCATAGCATTTTCAAAATGTTGTAGTCTTTTGACAGCATTTTTAAATGCTATTGTTTTGAATCTAACAATGTTTGAAATAACTAAATATCTATTACGACATTTTATAAATGCCGTTATTCTTGAACTAAACCATTTTTGGAAGCTATAAGCTACGATAGCACTTTATAAATGATGTCGTTGCTATAATTTGACAATGTTTGAAATGTTATAGTTTTTAACACTGTTTGAGTTATATTTTAAAGTGTTAAATGATTTAAATTTTGGAAATTGATTAATTGTGAAATTTAAGAAGTTTTGAATATATTTTAATATTTAAATTTGAATTTTTAAGGAATTTAAATTTGAATTTGAATTTAAGTAAGGTTTACTTGGTTATGTGTTAAATGGAATGAAATGTAATGAGATAAATGAATTTTGAATGGAATTTTTAATGTATTTTGTAATGATACTTGAAATAACAAATGAATGACTTATTTGATTTGAAAATGATATTTAAATTTGAGTATTTGAATTTGAATTCAAATAATGATTTGATAATAACGTGGAAATGATTTGATCTTTATTTTGATAAAGAATATGAATTAGAATGATATGTACTTTTGATAAATGAATATTTGAAGTTTATATTGGTATGAAAGGATATTTAGTTTAATTGTAAATTGAGTTTATTTAAATAGTATTGGATTTATGAAATGAATATTTCAAAACTAAGTAATAATGATACTAGATTTGAGATATATGAAATTATAAAATTTAGTTTTGAAATGCGGGATATTAAAGCTTTGAAATTTATTAAAAATTGAATAGTTTAATTTGTGGATCAATTCTATATTTGAAAATGATATGATTTGAAATGGTTATTGGGAAATTTAATTGAAACTGATGGTTTGAATTGAATTAAGTTGGAAATTGAAAATTTGGGATTAATTGAATGAATTGTAAAATGTAAAGAATTAAATGAATATCCGATGATTTCAAATGTATGATTTTGAAATGTTATGATTTTCAAAGTGTAATTGTTTCAAGTATTTTTGGTTTCGAAAGAGTTATACTTTGAAAATAATATGATTTTGAAATGAATATATGTTTGAAATGTTTTTGGTTTTGAAGTATAAACTATTTTGATTGAATAAATAGTTTTGAAATAAAAATGGTTTTGGTTTCGAAGTATAAACTATTTTGAAAGGAATATAGTTTTGAAATGAAATGATTTGATCCTTTTGAAATATAAACTATTTTGAAATGACCACGGCGTTATAATAGCGTTTGGTTGTTAAAGAGACCGGGATCGAAAGTTGTCATACTCTTTGCCAACTCCGAAAACCACTTTAACAACCGTGTACGCGGTGGAGATTCCAGAATGAAGTAGGATGGTGGCGACGTTCTTGAGGTATATTCGTGGACCCAACTCCCGTGAGTTGGCATAAGGTGGCTAAAACAGGAGCGATCTCGGGCCAAAGGAGGTAGCACCTCTGGTCGGACACATTCCTTCGATACTATACTCTTACTGGTGATTGATTAGATGGCCATCCTCCGATTTTGATATGGGAGTGTGTTCCGAGGTGGGCGTATGTGGCTGCTGCGTTACCACCAGCCCGTGCGCGTAATTGGTATATCTACCCTGGCATTGCCTTGTGTGCCGTGTCGCCTACCATACCGAGCCTTTACTACGAGTTTGTTTTTCTCCCGTAACCCGTGTGGTATCATCTGACAGTCACCCGGAGTGGAGATGGCATGATATTGGATGGACTACTAGGACTATTATGTGTGAAGGGTGATATGGGTAGCCCGGAACGCTATTTAAAAGTATGTTTATTTTACTGTAGACATTATTATAGTAGCGCAATATTACTACATAGTAAATAGTTTAACGGATCCTTAAAGGATGGGCGATCCCAAGCATCCTTTAAGTTACTGATGCATTTTTGTTACTGTTCACTTAAGTTTATTTACAGTTCATAAGTATTTATGTCCTGACTCGAGTGTTTTGTGTTTTTCTTTACGCTCGAGTCAGATTGAGTGAGTTAGCATTCAAGATTCACCTTTGGAGCTGGAGCTTTCCTTGAAGATCTAGCCATCTATTTTGCTTTTTGTATCCAGTGATTTCGGTGATGTATTCTGATTTATACCTGATGTATCTTGTTACTCTTCTGTTGTATCTTGTTTAACTCTGATGTATCTTATTTTTATATAGTAGCTTCATGAACTACTATCACTTTTATTTCCGCTGCATTATTATTTACTCTGTGTCTGTGATCTGTGACTATGTATTTACTGTATATTATGAGATTTGCCAAATTTTATTTACAACGCGTTATTTTGAGCAATTCAAGTCCGACATGTGCGGATGCGAATCGTTGAAAATATCGGGTCGTTACAGTTGGTATCAGAGCTTTGGTAGCTCTAGGCAAAACTCAGTATATAGGGTAAATGTATTTACAGAATCACTTCCATTCGAGTTTAAACCTCTTCCTTTTTGACTCGATTCCTTTGAATTTTGGAACATTCCTTGTGGTTCCAAAATCCATTTCGTGTCCCTCACTATTCATCTTCATTTGATTCTGGAGTATCCCATGACTCCACTTTGAATGATCTTTATAAAGAGTCGGCGGTCTCGCCAACCTCAAATTTATTTGTAAAGGGGGAAACTCCTTTACAACAGCATCGATTTACCAGAGATTCTATATCCTCGGTTTAGGTGCTAGTATCTCTTATAACTTCGAACTCTACATCTTGAGATCGAATGTCGATTTACCCAAGAAATCCACATCGATCTTATTCTTTAAGTCAGGTTGACCCGATTAAGGTTGCCCGCGATTTACATAAGCTTATCCATCTTTCTATTCTGTTATTTAATTATCTCATCTTTGTTTCCAACTTATCTTCAAATTATTCTTGAAGTGTATTTGTAAACTAGTATTTAAAATGTTTTATATATTGTGTTGTTTGAGTTGTTGATGTTGATTTGGGTTTCTAATCGATTCGTCTGATCGACGCTATCGATAAGATTTCCAAAACACTTGAACAGAGCAAACTGACACAATATGTTTTTAAAATTTAGTAATGAAATAAATTTTGTGAAATAAATTTTGTAATTATATTATAAATCTTTATCTGGATTTTGTTTGAATTGGTTGTTAAGAAATAATATTTGATTTTATATATCATTTTCTATTGTTTCATATATCTAATTGAACTATAAAACATGGTTATAAATTTATTTGGAAAATTAAAATGAATGTAAAACAAGAATTTGAGAATTTAATTTCCGATGGATTTCAAACTTTGTGTTTAAAGTTTTAAAGGATATATTATTTAAAGTATTTTCGAATAGAAATTTGTTTCCAAAGAATTTTAAATTTAAATTTAGTGCTCTTCTCTTTGTCGCTGGAAAATAATTTCGGTGATGACTGCAGCATCATCGACATTCATTTTCGAGTTTCGAAGTGAAGAGACCATTCTGTAGTCCTGCTACAGTTTTGTTTTGGGAAAATTTAATTGATTTTAATTTCTAAAATAAGAATGGATTTATAACATATGCTGATATATGATTTAAGTTTGAATGGATATATATATATATATATATATATATATATATATAGTATATGAGCATTTATTTATCTCTAAATAGTTTGGAATTTATCGGAAATTTAATTCCTAATTTTTTCTTCAAAGATAATTTCTAAGTATAATTTCAAGATTCGGATTAATATTCAAGCTTGAAATAATTTAATTAGAAAGTTTTATTTGTACAATACACAATTTCATTCCAATATAACTAACCTTAATTTTCAGAAGTTGAATATGTAATTGGATAATGTACAATATAAAAAAAAGATTTTATAAGTTATTATAAATTCTATATACTTAAATTTTAGTTATAAAAGGGATTAACAGAGGTAAATAGAAAAAGGGGTAATGGAATAATTTACAATATAAAATGATGATAAAGGAACTAAGAATAAGATAAAGCAGTTATAATAAGTATAAATATATGTAACATAGGTGATAAAATATATTGAGAGGAATAAAGTAAAATTTTTAATTAGGAATAAGGAAGAATTAAATTTTGTTAAGTACATTTTGAATATAATAAATGATTTTTTTTTCAAATCCATGATTTTAGGGATTTGTTAATTTAAGATAATTGGATGATAAGATAATGATATTAGAGATGCTTAAGATTTATTTGACTTATGTAAAATTAATTTTCAGTTTAAGTTGAAATTTTATGGTTTCAAATTTATTATTTTATTTTGTTTTTCAAACTATCTTTTAGTTGTCCTAATTTCCCTTATCTTGCTACAGAATGGGAGACTATTGCATATACCAGTCTGTTTAGAAATCTTTCTATAATCTTTAATAATCTTTGGTACTCGTCTTTGAATCTAAGCACTGCTTTCCATCCACAGACCGTCGGTTAAACGGGAAGGGTGAATCAGATTGTAAAAGATTTTTTTTCCATGCTTGTGTTCTTGAATTCTGGAAGATCTTGGAAAGATCATCTCCACATTGTTAAACTTAACTATAGCAACAGCTTTCAGGTATAATTTTAATCTTCTTATCATCTTGTCTTAATACTATTTCATTCTATCTTTTTCTGTGCTTTCCCGTACCTCATTCCTTTTCGGGGACGAAAAATTTTGAGTGGGGGAGAGTGTAACAAACCTGTATTTTCTGATTATTGTAATTGTATATTTTAATTATTTTAATTTAAATTCCTAACTTAAAAACTTTATTTTATTTATTAAAATGAATATATTTTGTTAATTAAAATATAAATGTTGATTTTGATGTGGATTAGAATTTCAAACATGCATAAATTGAATATTTCCAGAAAATGTGAATTTTGGTCAATCTGGTCAAATTTTTACTTTTAAATTTAAATTTTAAAAGTTAGAAAACTTGAATTTTATCTTTTATTATGAAAGTAAATAAAATTTCAAGAACAATGCTTTTCGTTTCGTTGAAATCCGAATAATACTGTGAAAGTTATGCTTTTACAAAGTTGGGTGTAAATTGTTTTATTTAACAATATTGTTTATTTTAAGTTATATAAATAATTTTTATTTGTCATATCTTATTCTAAATTGTATTATATGTTATGTTACATATATTTTACCTTTTTAATATTTTTAAAGTGGTGTTTGAATTTTTCCAAAGCTCATTGAATTTATTTTCTATTTTTAAAGGTTAGTTTCCATTTTTCCATTATTTTCTTTATTTAAATTATATTTAATTAAAATTCATTTATTCATTTTTATGTATGCATTTTATTTTTATGTTTTTATCTTTATTTATAAATATGCTTCATGTACATACAATTTTTCAAAAGTTCATTTCATTATCTTCAAATTTTCTAGCCTAGTTGACAATTTCTGCTATTTTCTTGATTTAACTATTTATAATTAATATTTATTTATTTATATTTTGTTTATTTACTAAATTTTCGTATTTTTACCTAAATGTATATATATTTTTCGGTTATATAAAATTTAAAGACAAATAATGGATATATGAAGAGTTTGAAACCCTTTGTATGCTTAGTCTCTTTGTATTCTTGTCCTTTCGTTTTCCAATCGCCTCTTCATTTTCTTGCATAGCCGACCTTTTCTTTTTGCATTGCCGTGAGTTATGTTTCTCCTTCACATGAGAAACCTTTTACTCCTCAAAAAGATCACGGCCATGAGAAAAATTTGAAGGAAATGGCCTCTCTCCTTCCTTCTTTTCCACTTTTCCCTTCTCCTTTTCTACGTTTAGCCTTCCTCTTCCTCTTGCTTGCTCGGCCCCACTTCTCCTCCATCACCACAGACCATCACCCCTCCATCTACAGCAGCAAAAAGTCCCCTCTTTCTGACCAAGACAGGCCATGACCTTCCACTTGAAGCCATCACAATTTTTTTCCAAAAAACTTCACTAAAATTGCCTTAGCCGACCAATACTTCAACACCACTTTCATAGTTTGCCTTTGGCCACCCCTTAGCCACCACCACCATCATCTACTTCACCTCTGGCCTCCTTTTTCACTACTGTCTAGATCAGACCTGACATGAAGAACCCATGGCCGGCCTATATGTGGTCATAGCCGAGCCAAAATGCACCAAAACTGCACTTATTTTGCCTTGTCCATCGATATTCTTCATGTTTCATCTACTACAACCTCATGTTGCCATGCATTCGTGTGCTAAACCTGACCCATATGATGCTAAGCTGAGCCCAAACACATCAATGGCTGAGCATATATTATTTTGGTCGAGCTTTTGGATGGTCAAAAGCAAGGTCTAATCATATCTTGTCTTTATTGCTTTTATATTTCAGTTTGTTCAACATTGTTTTGTATTGAATATTCAAATGTTATATTGTCTTGTTTTGGGTTGTTTACAAGATGATATATTGGCTCTCTCCACTCATTTGAATCACAAGTCGTGCTGTATTGTGCTGGTCGTGCCTTTAGAATCGTTTTGTATGTCGTAGTGGTCTTCAGCTTGAAAAAGGTGAGTCTTTCTCACTCTGACATTTATACTTATGAAATAGTGAATTGATGACAAGTGTTTAGTAATATAAAATGTTATGCAAGTTAATGATGATCATATGATATGCTATGCCATGTTATTACCATGTTAAAAACTGTTAATTATCACCTGACATCTGATATATGACATTATATTGTGACATTGACATTGTTTATATTGTTTATGCATATATTCACACTGCAAGTTCCCTGTTAGAATAGAATCACTATGGGTTGAAATGATACATACCCAAATGGACTTTAGATTAGGGAAAAATCGTTATGGGCTGAAATGATAGGCCTGAGCGATTTTTATTGTATTTTATTTGACTTGGGATTGCGGGTTTGAAATGATAGAACCCGGGTTTTCTTTGTAAACTGCGGATTGAAATGATATATATCCGTATCACTTGACCTAGTTTAGAAAATTATATAAAGACCCCGTTGTATATTTTTAAATGATATTTATTAAAATATGTATTTTTAAAAGTATGAAATTTTGATTTAAAAATATATATTTTATGGTTTTAAGAAAATTAAATATTAAGTCTTGAAATTGTGAATTTGAGTACGTAAACGTGAAAAAATTGAGATTTTAGACCTTAAATTTTATTTTAAAATGTAAATAAATAATGGAAATTAAATTTAAAGTTTTAAAATTATATTTGAAATAAAATTTTAAGTTTTATTTAATTTATATGTTAATAAACAGTGAATTTTGACTTAATAAATGAATGGAGTTTTTAAATTGAATATTTGATCTAAAAATTTTGTTGTGTTAAATCATATGTTAAAATGATTTTAAATGTGAAATTTTGAAGTCTAGAAATATGATTTTTAAGTTATAATAAAAATTTGGAGTTTTATTATTATATATTTTTTTTAAAGCTAAAATGAAATCTGGAATTCATAGCATTTTCAAAATGTTGTAGTCTTTTGACAGCATTTTTAAATGCTATTGTTTTGAATCTAACAATGTTTGAAATAACTAAATATCTATTACGACATTTTATAAATGCCGTTATTCTTGAACTAAACCATTTTTGGAAGCTATAAGCTACGATAGCACTTTATAAATGATGTCGTTGCTATAATTTGACAATGTTTGAAATGTTATAGTTTTTAACACTGTTTGAGTTATATTTTAAAGTGTTAAATGATTTAAATTTTGGAAATTGATTAATTGTGAAATTTAAGAAGTTTTGAATATATTTTAATATTTAAATTTGAATTTTTAAGGAATTTAAATTTGAATTTGAATTTAAGTAAGGTTTACTTGGTTATGTGTTAAATGGAATGAAATGTAATGAGATAAATGAATTTTGAATGGAATTTTTAATGTATTTTGTAATGATACTTGAAATAACAAATGAATGACTTATTTGATTTCAAAATGATATTTAAATTTGAGTATTCGAATTTGAATTCAAATAATGATTTGATAATAAGGTGGAAATGATTTGATCTTTATTTTGATAAAGAATATGAATTAGAATGATATGTACTTTTGATAAATGAATATTTGAAGTTTATATTGGTATGGAAGGATATTTAGTTTAATTGTAAATTGAGTTTATTTAAATAGTATTGAATTTATGAAATGAATATTTCAAAACTAAGTAATAATGAAACTAGATTTGAGATATATGAAATTATAAAATTTAGTTTTGAAATGCGGGATATTAAAGCTTTGAAATTTATTAAAAATTGAATAGTTTAATTTGTGGATCAAATCTATATTTGAAAATGATATGATTTGAAATGGTTATTGGGAAATTTAATTGAAACTGATGGTTTGAATTGAATTAAGTTGAAAATTGAAAATTTGGGATTAATTGAATGAATTGTAAAATGTAAAGAATTAAATGAATATCCGATGATTTCAAATGTATGATTTTGGAATGTTATGATTTTCAAAGTGTAATTGTTTCAAGTATTTTTGGTTTCGAAAGAGTTATACTTTGAAAATATTATGATTTTGAAATGAATATATGTTTGAAATGTTTTTGGTTTTGAAGTATAAACTATTTTGATTGAATAAATAGTTTTGAAATAAAAATGGTTTTGGTTTCGAAGTATAAACTATTTTGAAAGGAATATAGTTTTGAAATGAAATGATTTGATCCTTTTGAAATATAAACTATTTTGAAATGACCACGGCGTTATAATAGCGTTTGGTTGTTAAAGAGACCGGGATCGAAAGTTGTCATACTCTTTGCCAACTCCGAAAACCACTTTAACAACCGTGTACGCGGTGGAGATTCCAGAATGAAGTAGGATGGTGGCGACGTTCTTGAGGTATATTACGTGGAACCAACTCCCGTGAGTTGGCATAAGGTGGCTAAACCAGGAGCGATCTCGGGCCAAAGGAGGTAGCACCTCTGGTTGGACACATTCCTTCGATACTATACTCTTACTAGTGATTGATTAGATGGCCATCCTCCGATTTTGATATGGGAGTGTGTTCCGAGGTGGGCGTATGTGGCTGCTGCGTTACCACCAGCCCGTGTGCGTAATTGGTATATCTACCCTGGCATTGCCTTATGTGCCGTGTCGCCTACCATACCGAGCCTTTACTACGAGTTTGTTTTTCTCCCGTAGCCCGTGTGGTATCCTCTAACAGCCACCCGGAGTGGAGATGGCATGATATTGGATGGACTACTGGGACTATTATGTGTGAAGGGTGATATGGGTAGCCCGGAACGCTATTTAAAAGTATGTTTATTTTACTGTAGACATTATTATAGTAGCGCAATATTACTACATAGTAAATAGTTTAACGGATCCTTAAAGGATGGGCGATCCCAAGCATCCTTTAAGTTATTGATGCATTTTTGTTACTGTTCACTTGAGTTTATTTACAGTTCATAAGTATTTATGTCCTGACTCGAGTGTTTTGTGTTTTGCTTTACGCTCGAGTCCGATTGAGTGAGTTAGCATTCAAGATTCACCTTTGGAGCTGGAGCTTTCCTTAAATATCTAGCCATCTATTTTGCTTTTTGTATCCAGCGATTTCAGTGATGTATTCTGATTTATACCTGATGTATCTTGTTACTCTTCTGTTGTATCTTGTTTAACTCTGATGTATCTTATTTTTATATAGTAGCTTCATGAACTACTATCTCTTTTATTTCCGCTGCATTATTATTTACTCTGTGTCTGTGATCTGTGACTATGTATTTACTGTATATTCTGAGATTTGCCAAATTTTATTTACAACGCGTTATTTTGAGCAATTCAAGTCCGACATGTGCGGATGCGAATGGTTGAAAATATCGGGTCGTTACATAGCGGGATAAAAGCAGGGCATTAACTGCACAGCATGTACAGTGATAGGTGTTACCTCGATGCTTTGTCATAGTATAGAATGCAATCTCCAATACGTGCCTTTACAGTTTTGATTGTAGAACCTAGTATGTTAGAATTTAATAATGGCAACAATATTGGCTATTTTCATATATTTATTTTGTACGCTTATACATTATTATAATATAACTGAATTTCTATATACATTTTTGGGTTATCGTAAGGTAAAAACCAGTCCGTGTTTATATCCGACGTGGTCTTTCTAGATACCTTTGATTTTAAAAGGGTTTTAAACATTATAATTCAGTTGTTTGAGTTTACTCACACCAGATCCATGTCTGACACCGAGTTTTATTTTCGTTTCCTAAAACTCTTGGGTGCTCAAATTCTTTGGGCACCCAAGTAGTTCAGGTTTTCCCACAAATGCTTTTTGGAGGAGCTAAGTAAGAGTCTTCGTCAGTAGCTAGTTATTATCTTGTTTCCATTGTATTATATATATCTTGTATAAGTTAGAAAGAGACAAGCCGTTATAACTCTCCAAGGGTATAATTTGTATTAGTATGACACCGATGTATCATTTTTGAAATGACTCTGTAAAGCATTATGTTAATTAATATATGTTATTCCGTTGCTTTGTGAGATTTTATGATTGTTTAGTTTCTTCTATCTTCTATCTCCTTTCTTTCCCCTAACAATCTATCTTTCCGACACTTAGTTGTTCCACACATGAATGTCGTGGATGTATTAGTGTCGACCTCTGGGAATCGAAAAGTGGGCCATTACAATAATTCTTATCAAACTCATAAAAACTTGAAAATCAAAATATATCTTCTTAGACACTTGATAGTTACGCTTATTGTGACCATATTGCTTGCATACACCGCATCTGTTTTGCTTATTTTAAAAATATGTAAATCCTCCTTTCTGTTTTATATAAGCTTACCGACAACTCATATCTTCTTAGGTGGCTTAATAATATCTTCAATACTTGCTTCAACAATAGGCTTTTCAAAATTAGCAATATGATTAATAGCATTAGCAGAAGAAGAACGATAAGCAGCCACGATCAAATAATACTCTAAAAAAGCATAAACAGACAATTTTGACTTGTTCATGCACTTAATACCGTGAACATAAGGAAATCCTGTAACTTTCCATTGATTGCAACTACAAATTTATTCTTTAAGATCAACACAATGAGAGTTTAGCAATTTCAATTCAAAAACAAACTCTAAAGTCTTGGATACATCTCATTCAAATCCTTCTTCCAACAATTCACTTAAATGAAACTCAATAGAAGAACAAAGAATTATATTCCACAAACAATACCCCTTTCTCCTTCTATCCATTTGTCTCATAATAATAACACGAATGCCATATGAGCATGCAATATTAGGAAATACTCGTTCATCCAAGATCCAATTACTAAAACTTTTAGCAACATTTGAACTATATTCACCATAATATTTCCCTGGAAAAAGGAATTAGTCCACTTGTCATAAGGTTTATTCTTCGAAAAATTCACAGCAGCAACACCATCTATTTCAAAAAAATTAAAATGTGCTTCTTCAAATTCATCAAATTAGAAACTTTAAAGCATATTTTGAAAAAAAATCAACAATAGACAAATTGGCATTCTTTGCCTTTACGTCTAAAATAAGATTCAGTTGCATATGAAGATAGTAATAATTATGAAAGGATGAAGAAAAAACTTCACGAACGCCTAAACTCAAACCTTGTTGATGGCGATCTGACATAAAAACCAAATCACGATCTTCTCGAAGGATTAGTTTTAAATGATTAAAAAACCATTTCCAACTATCCATATTCTCTAGATATACTATACCCATGGCTAAAGAAAAAAAAACCCGCAAATAAAAAAAAACATTAAACAAAATTTAATCAACTGTCAATATAAAACTGATACCTAAAAACTGCTACCTGAAAAACTCATACTTAAAAACTGAAAATTACATTCTAACCTACATATTAAAACATGTGTAAATTATGATACCGAAAAACTTAATATACCAATGCCACAAATGTAATACAACAAAATATCACTTTTTTACATAATAACTAATACTAAGAAAAACCGATGTAACAAAGCTTAAAAAACTGATGCCAATGAAACCAAAAAAA
Source organism: Allium cepa (assembly GCA_030765085.1). Taxonomy (NCBI): domain Eukaryota; kingdom Viridiplantae; phylum Streptophyta; class Magnoliopsida; order Asparagales; family Amaryllidaceae; genus Allium; species Allium cepa. The sequence continues at coordinate 774,316,252 of CM060935.1, forward strand.
TGATACTAGTTAGATTTCACAATAACCACACAACATAACTACATAACTCACAAACAAACAAAAATAAAAACTTACATGATTACCATTTTTTATATTAGCACCCATAAAAATGTCTGTATGTCCCCTTAAATGAGTGGCATCTAAAAAAAATCATAGCTCGACAATGCTTGAAATCAAGTATACAAGCACCAAAACCAACAAACACACTCTCTTAAATTGATTGCTACAAGGATTAATATCCATCTTGACATAACTACTTGGATTATACTTCTTCAATGCTTTCAAATACCAACTTAAATCATTTTAGGACATATCATCATTACCATGTAATTCCATCAAACCAAGTTGTTTTACAGAATAAGCAAAAGAGTAAGACAAATTAGATTGTATTCTCTTTTAAAATCATCTATTATATCTTTAGGCTTCTTATTAGGACAATCACGAGTCTCATCAATGATCAATGACTTAACAAATGCACTAGAAAGATGTGGATTGTTCATATTTCTAAGATCAACCCCATAAGGATGAAAGCTAACATATGTATAGTGAAAACCTATTTAGTTGTCCCGAATCACAAGAAACATGCACTATAAAAGGACAACCATCCTTGGAAGAAGAGCAAATAGTAGCAATTCTCATAGCACAATTAAAAACACAAACTCATGTCCCTTTTGAAGTTGATACGCCATCAAGAAGTCTCTAAAATCATTAGCTCCTCCAAAATAACAACCAATAAAATCAAAAATGGATAATGTCAAAACTCTCTTCAATATAGCCTTCAAATAACTTTTACTATGGAAAACAATATCAGAACACAAAGATCCACTAGAAGATGAATAATTAGGAGGAGTAAATGAAATTGAAACAAAACTATCACCTTTATTTTGCAATAGAGAACTCTTAACCTTAACAGTAAAAGGAAATAAAGCACTCTTCTTATACAATTGAAAACAAATTATACTCTAATGATCAGAACCGATATCAACCATGATAATTTTATTCTCAAGCACGTAAGAAATTTCAATGGATGAAGGAGTAAGTTGTGAACAATGCTGACAAATGTCATTCTTTAAATTGTAAAAGAACAATCAACAGACAACTAAGTGCTGAAAGTATTATCATTGAATATAAACAAATAAAGAAGACTATTCTCACCACTATGAAAGAAAGAAAGATCAACAAAAATGATGCTTAATGATACTAAAACCGATACCTAAAAATTGATCCTCAAATTAATAGTCAGACTTCATTAAATATTTGATACTAACAGAACACTAATTCAACTCATTGATTGTTTACTGCATATCATCATATTTACTATGCAACGACTTCATTTTTTTATACGCTCAAACACAAAAATATTTAAATAAAACCTCTAAGGGTAGTCCTATGCATCAAAAAGCCTTGAATTTTGTTATAGAGAATATTTTCCTGAATTTTTCTGATGAAAATGATAGTTGAAGAGGAAATATAAATGCGTTTTATTAGTTTGAAAAGGTTGGTTCAAAGTGGTTAATACAAAAGATTGTCATGATTTGTAGTTGAACCATTGGCTCATGGGTTAAACAACCGGTTGACATACGCTATTTGATTCTCTAATGGCACAGGTTGGTCACGGTTGGGTTCGAGTTTTAGAATATTGATTTGATACTTATCAAGAATAGCTATCCGTATCACACTTTTCAATGATTGATAAGTCATTTGTTCGATACTTCCATAGATTTGGTGCTTTTTTACACCATTAACACTCTTTTTGGATTTGTTAAATTATCTTCGGTCGAGTCAAGGATCCACCATGCATTTATTATAAGAAGAAGACGGTCAATACTATTCTTTTCTTCTGTGGTAACTTAGCAATTAAAAATATTTGGCACAAAAGTAGCATGTCTAACAACATCTTAACCTAAAAATATTGGGAATCACTAAAGTGAGAAATTTTTTAGATACAGGGAGTGAAAGGTAATATTTTAATGGCAAATTCTATTTGAACCTAGAAAATTATGAAATAGCCCCCTAACCCAAAATAATTTTTTTACCCCTCTTTTTTGCTAGGTAGTCCTACAAATTACTAAAATAGTTCCAATTTTTCCCCTCTCTATTATTCATGCACAAAACAAAAAAATACAAAATCCGTTGTATTTGTTGCTAAATCTGAAATCCTAATCGCCTAAATAAAATTTGAAACCATAATCAAATATTCTTAAGTACAATTCAATGAAATTAGTCTAATACATCCCTAACTGGACATTTCTTTTCTTTAGAATAACAACAATCGAAAGCAACTGTGCGATTAAGATTATATCACAGAGTTTGCCTATGGGGCTTAAGTATGATTCAAGCACTGTGATTTCTATGATATTGAAATTTTTTTAGCCTAATTAAAATGTAAAAAAAAGGAATTATTTTATCTCCTTTTTTTGTCGAAGCATTTCATCATTCTTATCAAAATCCATTAATTTGAAGAAGAGAGAAAATGATATATTTGACTTATACTAATCTATGGCTTAATGATACAAAAGGTTAAAGTCGATGTTCGTGGAGGATAATTCATCTCAACCATCATTCAAAAATCTCCATATATCTTCTTCCAAATCTCCGCCTATAAATTTGATACGGATATTGTTTACGTCAAAATTTAGCACAAACATCCAAAGACTAATAGAAGAGAATAAAATGATGAAAATAAATTGAAAACTAGGGAAGCAAGAACATACAATAATTATAGTAGTTTGGCTAATCAGAGGCATACTCCACTTAAACTTTATTGAAGTTTCTACTGAATTTTTACAAAGGTGTTCTTGTAGATCGATGATAATCCATGAGATTACAGAGAAAATACATAAATTCATTAAAAAGCAAAAAAGATCCCTTAAATAATGCTCCACCTCCTCTATTTATAGCTATAGATTGACAAAATTATCTCCTCTACATTCTCCATGCCTTGGAGAAGTTGAACTAAAAAGATCATGGCCAACTTATCTAGTTTTAGGGATTGATACCAAATCATGCGTTAGTGATAGGTACTGATTCATAAGATGGGTTATGAATCCTTTCTCAACCTCTTGTGAATGCTTGTTCGACTCATTTCTTGATCTTTGATCATTGATTGCATCATTACAAGTTCAAACTCGAGTGGGTTCCTTGGTTCAGAAGTTGGATAGGAGTACTTGACTTATCTGTCATTCATTTGGGTTAAGAGCAATGGGAAAACCATCTTAGACAATGTTTACAATTAATAATGGCTTTGACTCTTTGTAGCATGAGTCGTACTATAAAATTAGGTATCCATCAGGGATCGGTATCGAGCCATGATCAAGGATCGATACCGATCCAAGACTTTGGTCGTATCTTGGATTCTTGGATTTGGCCAGTGTAGTGGGTGGTGTGTAGACCATTCTTGGAGGCTCTTGGCAAGCTTGTGAACTCCATCTCTTGATCTTGTCTGATATCTGATTCTAGAGGTTATCGTTCTGGATTCCTGCTTGGTCATATTCCTGTTTGACTAACTTGACTCATCTGAATATGGCTTAGTCAGAAGGTCGGATAACATTTTCCCCTCAAAGTATATCTTGCTTTAACAAGATATGCTTTGGAGCGAAGCAAAATAAGGATTATATACCATTGGTATTAAGATTTTCCTCGAATAGACGCTACTTTTCCTTTGGATCGCTTTTGTTTAGCACGGCACTTTATTGATCGTTGTGTTGCTTCATGTAGTTTTGAATTTGTAGTTTTTATGTAGTATAAAGACTGCAATATGTACTCCAAATCCATCATTCCAAGGTTGGAGAGCTTTCAATGATCACCATTTTTAAATTATACAAGTTGGACCTTGTTCCCTTGGAACTTTAACTATCTAGAGCCATGCATGCGCACATACATACATTCACTTGATGTTATATAATTTAACATATGCATGCTTGTGTATACATATAGACTTCTCTCTCTTCCTCTTCATTTTTTAAGGATTCGGTACCAATCCATATGCCAAGGATCGGTATCGATCCTTGATGCCTAAAAAATGGGTGCTTTGCATACCTAAGCCCATAGATCGGGCCCTCTATAATTGCGAACCCACACGTGCATATTTTCACTTTGCTTTTTTTGAAATTCTTTTCTCCTAAGCCTCCATGTTCTCCATTTCCAAAATTCTAACGGCCAATTAAATTCTAACCTTGGATGACATCGTTACCGTTGACTTGAGCTTTGCCTCTCCTAGCCATTAACATCACTAGAGTCATGGATTCATGGCCATAATTAACAATGCCGAACCACACAAGCATCAAGCGATTTGAAAAACTTTGAGCTTTGAAACATAATTTCTTCCAACCTTGATTAACTTAGGTAGAAGGTATCATCATTCAATTAAGCTTGTCGTCGATTCGCCACTCAACTATGCTTAACCAAAAAAGGACAAAATTCTTTTCTTTACGGATTGGTATCAATCTCGGATTTAGGGAACCTCTACTTAAATCTGAGTGTATGAGGATTTTTTTTGCAAAAATAAGAAGGAAACTTGAGTTTTGGCCTAATTTTCTTGAAGTATGACTCGAGTTTAGGTTGTTTCGGTCAGTATCAGGTGTCACTCAGGGCAAGCTCGAGTTTTCTCCAGTTGATCAAATTTTGGTGAAAATTTCCGAAATACTTGCAGAATTATAAATGGAATTATAAGTTGAATTTTGTCGGGTCATGGTCAATGGTACAAAATCTGTTGGGACGGTCTACATTGAAAGTCTCATCAGATGTCAAATCGACACTTGAATGAACATTCCAATTTTGTTATTGAATAATGAATTTAAGCTACACGGCGTTCAACCATAAAAGCACGCATTGCACGATTTAAGAAACACACACGATACAATTTCAGATGCACACACTACACAATTTTAACTACATACTATTTCACCCCTACCCTCTTTCCCGACGATGTGCGAGATCCGGTTGATTGATACATGTCGGTATCCATCGAGTTTTTCAAATAAACTATACAGGGCTCTTTTTTTAGCGTAAAGAATATAGATTTTAATACGCCTGACATTACTTACGTATGAAGCTATGATATGGGCCATAGACTCTCCTTGCGTCTCTCGGTTATGACTATAGGTCCTTCGACCTCAGCATACGTTGAATCTGACATGAAATCCAGTTTTACTACATTACCTACAGCAAGGAATATTCCTCGGTCAACCGGTACATTCTCCGAAAATAATTCATTTTGTGCCAGTCGAGGGGCCTACAATTGGGGTTACTCCTAACATTGATATGGGCGATGCCATTATTTATGATGATCCCAAGTATTCCTCAGCTTCGAAAGTTGATAAACTATTCCTTAGGAGGATATGTGAGAAGCATGGTATTTCGTTCAGAGATGTATTAGTTCTAGCCTATTATCAACGAACGCATCAGCCCCTAATGGGATATATAGCTTGCAATCGGTACATGTGTATGGATGGTTGTGTTCCGCCATTCAATCACTTTATCCGTAGGGTTCTGTAGTATATGAAGTTAGCTCCAGTTGAACTATATCTGAACAGTTATACTTTTCTGAATAGTATGTATATAATTTTTGTTCGCCATCTGAATCGTGAGCCTAGTGCCTGAGAGATCCATTATCTGTATAGCTTCAAATTCCAAAAAGGATCTTCCTCGCTTACCTAACTGGAACCTTCCAAGGAAGGTCGGATAGTGATGGGTCTTTGGAACAAGTTGAGTAAGTTCAAGGATTAATTTTTCTTTGTTCGATGCCAACTTGGCTTTACTCAAAGGTGCCTATCCGGTTGTAAGTCTTATTTTTGTCATTCTTTTCTGATATGGATGTTACAGCTTCAGTTGCTTGAACCATCATTCCTTATCTTTGCAGATAATTCGAAGGCCTAGTAGTGTGGCCATAGTAAGTACTCTAGATGATGCCCATTGAGTTTCACTCAAAGAGAGGGACGCTTCTCACAGATGAGAATCTACACACTTATAATTTGTAAGAAGAGGGCCATAGCGTTGGCCACATTTTAGAGGTTGTGGAAGATAACGATGATGATATCTCCTCGCAAGAGCACAATGCCACCACAGATGTCGATGTAGTTCATGCGGTGCCCCAGGTTCGAAGCCGTGTTATTGATCCTAAAGCAAGCCAAAGGGCTAAAGATAGTGGAGGAGCAAGTAGTGAACATGTGAAGGAAGGAGCGAGTGATGGCGGGGATAATAATGATGTCGATATTAACCCTGAGTCTTCTAGTGATGGAGGTGATGATGAGTGCATTTCCCACAGCTCGACGACCAGAAATAAAGATTATTTCATCTCAGATGCCCGTGCAACCTCCACCAGCTACCACAACAAAGGAGAACCACATCCCACGTTTTGGGGGTATCTCTAGATCCTTTGGAAGTATACCATATAAGTTTGGATCTTTTGTCCTTGAAAATATCAGCATTGGGAATATTGGATCTCCCATCCATCTTCCTAATTGAGTGTTAACTACTCGCGCAGAGGAAATAACCCCTATTATCAAATTTCAAGTCCACGGTCCATGAGAGGACACTATGGCATGTTCACATTTACATGACGTTATACCCTTACTCTGTTTTCACTATGTTTCCATCATGTTGGTGTTAACTCATTTTGTTTCATTTATAGATTCAATGAAGTGTAGGAATATGTATGACACCAACTAGAGGCAAGGGTACAAGTACAGAAAGCCTGGATCAACCGATCTCTCTTGTGGTTCCCCGCATGATTTTGATTAAGGAAGGCACCTAGGCTAGGACTGAAGGGATCGAGACAGAGGTCACAACCTCATGAGTCATCTCCTCGACATAGGTCTCGTTTACCCTTACCACATAGCATGGATAATTATTCAATGAGACTCGTTCTTGTCCCATCCATTGAGATTCTAATCTCCTACATTTCAATTCCTCCATCAACACACATGACGACATTCTCTCACATGCCGCTATTCTCTAAGCAGTCATCTGGGATAGTGTTCTTTGGTTCCCATCGTCAACAGTCCAGGGGAGGGATAATCGAAACCTCTACAACCCTTGCTGAAATGGAAACTGCTTCTAATCCTCACGTGGCGAAGATAAAGCATGCTTTTCCAAAAAAAATCTTCGATGATGCCGCTTTTGTTCCTCATCAAAAGGATATCCCCCCGAGGGTCTAATCCAATGCCACAGCTAGTGTAAATGACGTGTGATCAATACTTCAAGTAGAAAAGAATAGCTAAGGCTATTTCTGAAGGTGCCTAAAAGAGAAAAGTGGAGCTTGATGGAGTGAGACTAGAACAAGAACAAGACAAATGCATCATCTCCACCCTTAGCAAGGAGGTTGAAAAGCTTAATGCATTGCTGGCTAAGGCCAAGAAGCAAGTGGAGGATCTGACCAAGTCTACAGAGTTAGAGCGCTAAAATCAATGAAAGAAAATCAAGGTTGCTCATCATAAGAGCCATATTTTATCGCTAGAGAATGAGTCGCTTAAGAAAGAGGTAAAGGAACTGAAAAAGCTGTTGGAAAGTAAGAAGAAGGAGAAAAACAATGCCCTTATCCAAGCCTAGGAATGTGGCAAGGAGTTATTAGATGCTCGTCAAGGGAAAGACAATGTAGAAGCCTGAGTGAAGGGTGCTGAAGAGTAGGTCAGAGCCATGGAGAGTCGAGTTAAAGCTGCACTCAAGCCTATTATTGTGCAACATAATGTAAACGTCATTATGTTTGGCAACTTGAAGTGGTTGGACAATGGGTACCCTCAGGCCTTGGCCATAGCCTAGGAGGAAATCAAGAGATAGGAGCGAGAACACTCTGATGGAGTTAAGGTCAACGAAGAGGAACTAAAACTTACCTTCTAGATGCTAAAGAGTTAAAAGCACTCAAGTTCGACGAGCGCGTTCTACACCCTAAATTGTTTGCTGAGGTTCAACAGAACCGAGGGAAAGTTCTAGTTCCACTCTTAACAATTCAATGGCTGGTATTGCTACTCTTTTCCTTTGACTATAGAGCCAATTATTTTCGAAAGTGTAATCTCTCTCTGGTTCCACTATTATTCCTACCACTAGGGTAGTTTCAGAGTTTCAACTACTTCGGTACCTTCATCTGATACTCAATATAATCCTAATGAGCCTTCGCTCATAAGATGCCCATCTTGTCTCTCATTTTGGAGGGAGGTTCTGATGGCACTCCAGATCATATTGAATCCATATCTCCTGGAGTTATATCATTAACGTTGCATGTATTTAAGATGACTCATATAACACCAACTGACGTCACTAATCTCTGCTTTTATGTTTCTCAAGTTTTAGGTCTGCCTCTAATTGTCCTTCTGCTTGAAGAGAACCTAATATTGGGCATGAATACTAGTTTGGCCAAGTTCGTCATCATGTCAAATCTAGTCTCCAATGTGAGCACCACCCTCGGTCCCGATGTCAAAATAATCCATGCTTTGGACGATGATGTTAGTTCTTGGGATGATGGTTTTGATGACAACAACCCTAGGATTGTTATAAAATATAAATACTAATATTCTTATCTATGTATATGTATATGCAGAATATATATGTCGGTACTGAAGACTGTACAATATAAAGATTCAAGACCGAGTATAGAGTTCAAAACTGACGAATCGAAGACTGAAGAAACCAAGATTGTAGACTCATGAGTATCACGAGTTCAAGATATCCAGATAAGTTATAGTATCTAGATTTACGTTAGAACTTCATAATAGCTCTAAAATCTTTATTCGGATTTTAATAGTGGAATGGAATCCACCTTCCCGCTTCAATAGTGGGATGGAACCCATGACGTTCTCTCGTGGAATGGAATCCATGAAATTTTCAAAATGATTTATTTTAAATATTTTTCATATTTTTTTAATGCCATCTCTTCCGGTTTAAATATTTTAGCCTTAAACTATTTTTATTATATTTTACAATCTAATTTCAAAATCATCTCTTGTTTTTAAACTATCTCCTGGTTTTAATATTATAAGCTTTAAATCTCAAAAATATATCCTATACTTAGTTTTTACTATTACTTTTATATTATAGATTATATACTTTTAAGATTAAATTTTAAATCTCCTCTATAAGTTTAAACTATATTCAAAATGGTTTATAAACTTTAGAAATTATTTTGACAAGTTTTAGAAAGAAAATCTCTTTTTGAAACAAAAATCAATTTTCAAATTTGACTAGGGCATGTCGACATACCGCATCCCCCATGTCGACATGTGACCATAGAATTTAAAATTTAAATTTTCAAATGAAGTGTCTGTTCATTATAACCTTTCATGAATGGACATGACTACTGTTCTTCTATAATACTATTTATTTTCAACGAATTTTAAGTTAGTTTTTCTTCATTTCTTCACTCCTTCTTATCTACTCAAGTATTCTCTTATATTTCAACAAAACTTTGTCGAAGTCATAAGTGAATCAAACTTGATCATCTCTAGTTCGATTCTTTCCCACTCTCTCTCAATGATCTCTGTGTTATTCAGAGTTGAAGGATCATTTGTAATCAAAGAAGTGTATAGAGTCTCTTATCTATCAAATTGATATTGGAAACAGTGTGATTGTGGCCCATAAATCAAATGGGTGTGATTGTTGCTCGTAAATCAATTGGGTGTGATTGTAGCCTGGTTAAATCAAGAGAGTTTGCCCTAGACTCGAAGATAGGTGGGTGTATCTCATGGTCGTGAAATCAAGGTTGTATTATCGACATTATATTTGAAATGAAATCTGCATAAGAAATTGTATGGGACTGGATGTAGGGTAACTCCAAACCAGTATAAAATTCCGGTGCGTAATTTTCTTTTACTGATTTTATTTACTATTTGCATCTATGTCCGATTCTGTGATTGTCTCTATGTTTGTGAATTGCATCTGTCTATTTCTAATTTCAAAAGATATCAAAAATTCCATAAAATCCATTAAACACTCTTCACACCCCCTTTAGGGTTAATCCAGCCTTAAGATCCGTAATCCATATTTCCTACGTTTGGTATCAGAGCATTGGTTTTCAAAGTTATCATGATCTGAATTTTAAAAAAGTTTAAAATGACAATTTTTGGAGATTTTGTAAACATTAGTTATAAACTGTCCATATCATTATTGTTTTATAAGTCTACATATTGTTATTATAGAAAATCAAGTTACCTACCGAATTGATGTGTTGTGCAGGAACAGATGTGTTATATGGATTTTGATGAATCAACACTAAATAGACAAATGGTGCAAATAAAGAAAAATAAATGGACACTTGATAGTGGATGTTTGAGACACAGACTGGCAATTCGGAGATACTGAAGACATAATTTATAAAGATGGAAGACTTGTCAACTTTGGAGACAACTCAAAAGGATATTTGATTGGCATCGGCAATGTCGATAACTCTAAAACTCCTACTATTTCTAATGTTTTTTAGTTAGGAATCTAAAACACAATTTACTTAGCATAAGTAAACTATGTGATAAAGGGTATAAAATTAAACTTGAAAAGGATAAGTGTCACATCGAACATAATAAATCAAATATTATCTTTAAAGGAATTAGGAAGAAAAATATTTATATTCTCAGTATGAAAATCTCAAATGATAACCTATGTCTTTTGGCTAATACAAGTGACCCTTGGATTTGGCATAAAATATTTAAGCGTTTGAATTTCAAACTCTTGTCTAAACTTTCAAAACTTGATCTAGTAAGAGATCTCCCTAAATGGATTTTAAAATAGATATATGTGATGCTTGTCAATTATGAAAACTTAGGAAGAATTCATTTAAATTAAAAGATATGGTCTCAACTTCAAAACCTCTGGAGTTACTTCATTTAGATCTGTTTGGTCCATCTCAAATTTAGTCAATATATCGCAGTAATTATGTTTTTGTAATCGCCGATGGTTATTCTATATTTACATGGACAATTTTTCTGAAACTTAAAAGTGGTGCTTTTGATTTATTTTAAGCTTTTGCAAAAAGAATTCAAAATCAACTTTCTTTAAAAAATCAAAACTATTCATGGTGATTACGTTGGAGAATTTGAAAATGAAAATTTTAAGAATTTCTATAATAAAAAAGAAATAACTCATAATTTTTCCTTTCCAAGAAATCCATAACAAAACGGGTGGTAGAGCGTAAAAATAGGACGATTCAAGAGTGTGCAAGATCTTTGCTTCTGATAGTAAATTACTAAGAAATTTTTAGGCTGAAGTAGTCCCTACAGCTTGTTATATTTTAAATAGGATTTTAATTAGATCTTTAACCAATAAAACACCATATGAACTTCTTTTCAATAAGAAACCTAAGGTGTCTTATTTTAAATTTTTTGGAAGTAAATGCTTTATTCTAAATAAAAATGACAATTTGGATAAATTTTATCCTAAATCCGACAAAGGAATCTTTATCGAATATTCTAGAAGAAGTAAAGCATACAGAGTTTTCAATTTAAAAACTAACACCATTGAAGAAATAATACATGTATCTTTTGATGAAAATTTCAAAGATTTTTTAAATAAATGATGAAGATGATTTTGTTACTTTAAATAATGAATAAAATGAAACAAATTGTGACACTGTTCATCCTAATAAAAGGATCATACTTTTAAAAGATCATCCAGTAGAGTATATACAAGGAAATATTGAATCTGTTTTTAGAATTGGAAATCAATTAAACAAGATAAGTAATGTAGCTTTTATATCAACTGTTGAACCTAAAAATCCAAAGGAAGCATCATCTGATGATTCATGGATTCTTTTCATGGAAGAAGAACTGAATCAATTCATTGAAATGATGTATGAGAACTTGTTCCTAGACCCGAGGACAAAACTATAATAGGAACTAAATGGGTTTATAAAAATAAAATGAACGAACAATGTGAGGTTGTTAGAAATAAAGCTCGGTTAGTCATGCAAGGTTATCATCAAGAAGAAGGAATAGACTATGATGAAACCTTTGCACCCATAGCAAGATTAGAAGTCATTAGAATTCTACTTGCTTTCGTAAACCATAACAATTTCAAATTATCCCAAATGGATGTCAAAGGTGCATTTTTAAATGGTTGTTAAATAAGGTGTTTATGTTGAACAACCCCCAAGTGTTGAAGGTGAAAAGTTTCCAAATCATGTTTAAAAATTAAAGAAAGCTTTATATGACCAGAAACAAGCTCCTAGAGCCTGATATGATAGATTAAGATCTTACCTATTACAATCAAAATTTGAAACTATTAAAGAAGATAATACTCTTTTTATTAAAGAAACAAAATGATATTCAATTAGTACAAATATATGTAGATGATATTATTTTTGGATGAACAAAAAATTAAATAAACAAAGAGATTTTTGAAAAAATGACAAAAGAATTTGAGATGAGTCATATTGGTGAACTTACTTTCTTTCTAGGATTGCAAGTAAAACAATTAGATAGTTGTATTTTCATTAGTCAAGAAAAGTATGCTAGGGATCTAATTAATAAGTTTGGTATGACCATTGCGAGTGGAGAACCCACTCCTATGGAAAGCAACGTAGCCTTGAATAAAGAATACATGTCAAAAGATGTCAACCAAGAACTATGCAGGGGAATGATTGGATCACTACTCTGTATAACTGCGAGTAGGCCTGATATCATGCATAGCGTCTGTCTCTTTGCAAGATACCAATCTCAACTCAAAGAGACTCATTTAAAAGCTGTGAAACGTATCCTAAGATATGTTAAACACAAACTTTAGACTATGGCATGTTTTACCCTAAAAATGATTCATTTGATTTAATGTCATATTGTGATGCTGACTATGCTGGTTGTAAATCAGACCGAAAAAGTACAAGTGGAACTTATCACTTTTTAGGACATTCTCTGATTTTCTAGTTTAGTAAAAAGAAAAATACTATCTCACTATCAACAATTGAAGCAGAATATATCTCTGCTGCTTTGGCTTGTTCTCATGTAATCTATATGCAACAGACCCCTAAAGCATTTTGGATTAAATATTTCAAACTCAACAATTTATTGTGGTAATACAAATGTAATAAATTTATCTAGAAATCCTACTCATTATGCCAGAACCAAACATATTGATATTAGACATCATTTTCTCAGAGATAATGTAAGTAAAGTGATTATTTCTCTTGAATTTATCAACACTGAGAATCAAATAGCTGATATTTTAACCAAGCCCTTGAATCAATCAACCTTTACTAAACTTAGAAGAGAACTAGGTATTTGCTTTATAACTGAGATATAATATAGATATAGTAATATATATATTTAAATAAATAAAGAAAAATAAAATTGTCAAAATTTCCATATGGATGTCGACATCCTCTTACCCCCCATGTCGACATACAACGGAAAAATTTAAAACGTTGATTTTCCCTCTAAAATTAGTATGGTAGTTATATATTCTCTATATTTTGAATTCTTCTGTCTTCTACTTCATTTCTCTCTGTAATAAACTTCTGAGAATATAAAAAATGGCCTCCTTTTCCAAATCAAACCAAAATGCGACCTTTTCTTTCCCTTCTCCTAATACTGGTCCATTTCAACAAACTATACTAGCCTGAGTCATGAAGATAGAGGAAACTTTGAAGGACTCTCTACAAATGATGACTGAGATGCAAGTCATGCAAATAAAGATGGCTAAGGAACAATAGAAACAGGGCAAAATCCTGAGAAATTTGCAAAAAATTCTACTAGATAATCATGCGGACCTGATCGTGATTGGAGATGACTCCTCTAACATTCATATTCATAATCCATTAGAGGAAGATGAAGAAGAAGAAGAAGAAGCACAAATGGATGAAGACGATAAAGTTATTCGCATTGGAGAAGTCTGTTTTTGATAAAATGGTAATTTGTTCGAACAACGTGGAAACATTTGTCTCCATTACCCAATTTGTTCGATTCACAAGTCACCAATTATCAAGGACTTTCACTAGATTGTTTTTATGATAATTTTCTTATATATATAGTGTGTAGTTGTATATATTTGTGTTTATATGTGTAATATGACAACATATATATATATATATATATATATATATAAGTTAAATTTATAATTACGTTTTACTTAATTATACTTCGTTGTTAGTATTTAGTTTCTTAAGTATTAGTTTAAGGGGGAGTTATGTAGTTTAGGATTAGTTTTTCTTGATGACAAAGGTTGAGAATTAGGTTAGATAGACTTAGATTAAAAGGGAGCTAATCGATTAAAGGGGATTTGTTGAAATAATGGGGAATCAGAGTAGAATCAAAGTTAGGTGGAGTATCTTTTATAAACATAGGTTTTCATCATCAAAAATGGGCAGATTGTTAGTTCCTAAGATGATGGTTTTGATGACAATAACCTTAGGACTTGTTATGAAATATAAATACTAATATTCTTGTCTAGATATATATGTATATGCAGGATATATATGCAAGTATTGAAGACTGTATAATATAAATATTCAAGACTGAGTATAGGGATTCAAAACTGACGAATTCAAGATTGAACAAATCAATACTGAAGACTCATGAGTGTCAAGAGTTTAGGATATCAAGAGTTCAAGATATCAAGATAAGCAATATTGTCTAGATTTATGTTAAAACTTCATAATAGCACTAAAATCTTTATTTGGATTTTAATAGTGTAATGAAATCCACCTTCTCGCTTTAATAGTGGGATGTTACCCATGACCTTCTCTAGTGGAATGGAATCCATGGAAACTTCAAAAAGATTTATTTAAAATATTTTTTCAAAAACTTTTTAAATTCATCTCTCTCGGTTTAAATATTTTAGCCTTAAACTATTTTTGTTGTCTTTCATATTTTGATTTCCAAATCATCTTTTTTTTAAATTACCTCATGGTTTTAATATTATAAGCTTTGAATCTCAATAATATATATTCTATACTTAGTTTTTAATATTACTTTTATATTATAGATTATATATTTTAAGATTACTTTTTAAATCTCCTTTATAAGTATAAACTATATTCAAAATAGTTTATAAACTTCCGAAATTATTTTGACAAGTTTTAGAGAGAAAATCTCTTTCAAAAACAAAATCAATTTTCAAAATTTACTAGTGCACGTCGACATACCCCATCCCCCATATTGACATGGTGACCGTAGAAATTCAAATTCAAATTTTCAAATGAAGTGTCTATTTGTTAAAATCTTTCACGAATGGACATGACTGTTTTTCTTCTATAAATACAAGTTGTTTTCAATGAATTTTAAGTTAGTTTTTCTTCATTTATTCACTCCTTCTTTCCAGTCAAGATTTCTCTTATATTTTAACAAAACTATGCCGAAATCCTAAGTGAATCAAACTTGATCATCTCTAGTTTGATTCTCTACCACTCTCTCTCAAAGATCTTAATGCTATTTAGAATTATAGGATCATTTGTAATCAAAGAAGTGTATAGAGTCTCTATACCTATCAAAGTGATATTGCAAACGGTGTGATTGTGGCCCATTAATCAATTGAGTGTGATTGTAGCCCATAAATCAATTAGATGATCTTATAGCCTAGTTAAATCAACAGAGTTTGCGTTGGACTCGAAGATAGAAGGGTGTCTCTCGTGGCCTTGGAATCAAGGTTGTAATATCGACATTATATTTGAAAAGAAATTTGCACCAGAAATTGTGTGGGAATGGATGTAGGGTAACTCCAAACCAGTATAAAATTCCAGGTTGTTCTTTCCTTTTATTGCTTTTATTTACTATTTGCATCTGTATCCGATTCTGTGGTTGTCTCTGAGTTTATGAATTGCATCTGTCTGTGTTTAATTTCAAAAGATTTCAAAAATTTCATCAAATCCAGTAAATACTATTCACCCCCTCTAGTCTTAATCCAGCCTTAAGATCTGTAATCGCATTTCCTATAGAAGAAACCGGGGTGACGATCACGAGGCTCAAGAAGAGGAGGACATCACCATAATTGAGGGTTTCGATCCTTCCTCGGGACCTATCTTGAAAGAGATGCTACTTAAGTCCTACCTGCCAAGGAGATCAAGAAAGAAAACGAAGTTGATATACCTCCCCCCATGTCTATCTTGTTTCTCGACGAGTCTATCTTTGCTTCTGTTACCATCCCCGGCTCCGAAGGTGTACAAAATATGCCTCCTGAGTCCTCAAGGAGCAATCTATCGAAGGGCCGTATATGTAGTGAGAAAAATAAAAGGAAGCATGGTGAGTCTGGCACACACTCCTCCATGGAAAGTAAGAAGGAGATGAAGAGGAAGAAGACTGTTTTCTTTCAAGCCTTGTGTCAGTTTGTTTAAACATTAAAAAATGTGTTTATTATTTTGCTCGCATGCGTGCGAATCATTCTCTATCATTAGTTAGCCAAATCAGTACATTATTTTGTTATCCTTTAATTGATTTCTGTCCGACCAATAGTAATGCCCAAAATTACCATATCTGCATTCTCAGAGAATAATGTCCCAGATATCTAACTTCAGGCATCCTTGTTCGACCAAGCCTACTTCTGGGCCTTGACCGAAATCGGTTGCTTAGAGCCGTAGTTCGAACATCCGTTTCGTAGGTATTTTCTCTTGATTTTACCTAGCTCCACGCTTGGTTGGGGTTGATCACTTAGAATGGTGATTAGGACGTCCACTTTGTGGATTTTTTCATCTGATTTTGCCTAAATCCATGTGTGGATCAAGGTTGATTGCCTGGAACAATGGTTAAATTGTCCATCTGTTGGATACTTAGGGAGATCCTGCCTATCTTTGGGTATGGATCTACGGCATCACCATTCTTCGAGCGAGGAGTTTGCGCTCTGCCAAACTCCGGGCGAGAGCTCTGTTAGGATGTAGATCGTTAGATTTTCCAAACTCTAGGCAACAGTTCTCTTGGTGAACGTCTCGTTCGATCCCTTATGTGTTTATACTCTAATTCTAAGTTATGGGTCAAATGATTTATTCGGCATCTACGCTGGCCGACTGGTACGTTTACGTTCCTCAGTTCCAGTCATGAACCATAAATTTCAGTTGACACTGTCTCCGGGAACCTGCATTTATGCATTATATGAGTAATTCAATTATGTTATTTTTCACAAAGCAAGATTTAGCTAATGAGAATGCAAAATCATCGATCCTAAAAGCTAATTTATTTCATATCCACAATAACGGCATACAATGCCTTGTTATATTGGAATAAACATAGTACGTACAAAGACAGTTTCAAGTGAAGTAGTGTCATAAATGCTCGCTATTCCATGCCCTCGGAAGTGAAATTTCACCAACTATCGCAAGATTGAATGTTCCATCTTCATTCTTATTTTCAATAACATACAGATCTCCCCAAGTTAGGCCCATGTTCACTAGACCATGAAATATTCATTTAAGATGATATTGTCGATCTCGAAGGTCCAGTACTTGACATTTCTGTTGTAATGCCATGCTACTCACTTTCGGTAAGCAACGACTCTCAAATCAGCTTCTTTGCACTTCTCATTAATCATATTGAGGGAATCGAGCAGGAGTTCCTCATTCTTTTGGGATTATGGTAGATCTATGACAATCCACATCCTAATGGGTTTGAACTTTTGCTAAATTGAAAATCTAGGTCCGCCAAAGTACATATCGTTGGTTTGGTATCCTACATATAAAATAAATGAATGCACATCAAAGCACTAATGAAATAACTCACGACGGAACAATAAACTATAATGAGTCACATTTTTACTAGCAAAGATTGACACTTCCAATGTCTAGTGTCCTAGTCAGCATCGAGCATGCATAAGGAACCCGTCCTTTCACTATTCTTGCCTTGTATCAATACCTATCCATCTGGCTATCTCATGTGTTATAATGAGGAAGGAGTCAGAACAATGCCCTTATGATTGGTAAATCATATACCTTATACATGAAACCAGTTTATGATGATTTCC
Source organism: Allium cepa (assembly GCA_030765085.1). Lineage (NCBI taxonomy): Eukaryota > Viridiplantae > Streptophyta > Magnoliopsida > Asparagales > Amaryllidaceae > Allium > Allium cepa. The sequence goes on from CM060935.1 coordinate 774,334,108, forward strand.
CTTGTAATGCCCCACCTCAAGACCCATACTAAAAAAGGATATTACTATATAATATCATCCGCTAGTGCAAAGAATAAGGCAGATTAGGAGCGACCATCCATGAATATTGCTCTAAGTGGGTATTGAAACGTCGAATTGAGTTGTAAAATTTTCTTTTGTAGAGGATTTAATGTATGTAATTCATGCTTAAAACAACATTGCGGTAGCTATAATACATGTTCAGGACAACATAAGAGATCTCAATACATGGAATTGTAGAGTACGTTGCAAAATATATGTATATAACGTACACTAAAAGGAGTAAAAGAATATATACACAAGAAATCGTCTACAAGGACGGTGATATGAGTACAATATAACTTACATAATAGATACAACCCAAATCAAAATGATATACATAAAAAGGTGTCTATCCCGATATATATGCAGTACATCAACATAGGACTAAGAAAAATAGTACATCAAAAGATATAGACCTAAGCGAGAGGCTTCGGGCTAGGTAAGCTCTAGGATCAACAGAAGATACCTATAACAATTCGGTCTCATCTGAGTATTATTTAAAATAATAAATGGTTTAGTCTTGTACCGGTTTAAGTGAATAAGGTGGTATAACATAACGAATATACATAAGCAGAATGAATTAGAAACATAGGCAAATCTCTATTTATTGCATGTTTAAATACCATAATGGTACCTCTTATACTAATAGTCACAATCTAGTGCAAGTTCAATTACCATGTTGGTAACTCATAGGGGAATAGTCCCAAAATCGACAATTAGCCATAAATAATAACAAGCATTAGAATTTTGAAAACCACCGAATCAAGAAACTCAAATAAAACCCTTATTTGGCCAAAACTAGTGAGACGACCCGAATTTTTCTCCACAAAAAGTCGTATCATCCTTAAGAAAGAAAGGGATAGAAAAGAGAAAATAAAGAAGAGAAAGAAGAAACAACACAAGAATCTCAACAGTGGAATGAATAAATTATATTAGTAACATAAGTATAACATAGTATACATCAAATATCAGAGTTACACAGACATACACAACACATACTAGACAGTTATAAACACCTGTCTAGTTATTACAACTCAATCACAACAACTCAGAGAAAACCACACAGTGGAAAACTATATATATCTACACGCAGAAGCCTCTTGCTCCATTGCTCCTCCACAATTCGTCAAAGCTAACCTGAATCCTAACCTGAATTCCCTTGACTACTCATAAAAATTTGAGTACCCAAGAGTTAAAGAAAAACAGAAATAACTCCGGGTCAGACATGGGTATGGTGTGAGTAACAGGTTAAAGTTGCTTAATTTTCAAAACCTTTTGAAAGAAGGTTATCACGTAAGACTTCCCACACATAAATATGGAAAAGTTTTTACCTTACGCTAACCAAAACATTTGATAGGAAATCCGATGATATTATAATAGTGTCTAGGGTTTTCAAATAAATAAGAAATAGCCGAAATTGTTACATCTATTAAATTCCAGCTACTAGCCACAAAAGTGGGTAATACAATCAAAACTGTTGGCACTTATTGGATTTTGGATTCCATACAATGGCAGGGCTACTGGGGTGCCGCCCGTCACAGTACGTGGCCTAGATCACCGTACCGAGGATTACTCCCAATCCCCTGCAACACAAAGCCGGACCCATTCCTTACTGAACAGTTCCAAATAAGACAACCCCGACGGTTGTCATGATCAACCGCCCACACAGCCGAAATATAAAGGGACCTCTAGACAGGGGTAAATCTTACTCTCAAGTGGGGGCTACCCGCGAAGCCTTGCTGAACCTCTCCTGTTTTAGCCATTCCCGGTTGATGAGGCTTGAGGCTACGATTACCTTTATAGGACACATCACTTAGAATGCTCATCGTCCACTTGACGATGTTCTAAAAGCATTCAATCCATACAAGTTCGTTCCGGGCTCGAACGAAACTGAAGGCATTATCTCGTTACACTCATTTTGGAATCACCCTCAGAGTTAACGACAATAACCCTTGCACTCTGATTCACCATCTCGAATCTATACGTACTATTCCGTCAAATTACGGAATCACCCACAGAGTTATATCGACTTATAGTCCTTACACCTCGAGTCTTCACTCGCTCCACTTGGATTAACGACCTAACGTTTAATTTGGGATCGATGTGGTTTTCGGATCCCAAATATGGAAACCCGATCCCGGTCTCATCGAAATCCAAAGCGTGTCTTTTACGTCCAAGTTGTTTTAAGTTTAAAACAATTCAATTCATTATCTAAATATACATAGATAGATAATTCACAACACAATAGATAATCAACCTTATCATTATCAATAGATAATTCATATCATAATCAGATAATCCATATTATCATCCAAAAGCAACCAATGCATCCATATCACATACACTACTCATCTCATAACTGAGATTACAAACCATACCAGGCAACCAATACCATTCATCAAACATAAGCAATGATCTAATGATCACACTTTCTATAATTAATTTAAAATGAATTAAATTAATTACTCAATCTCTAATTAATTTAAAATGAATTAAATTAATTACTTCATCATTAAAATTCTGCTTAACTTAACCATCCATTGATTTCAAATCAATTTATAAATCATCATCTCAATATTTCAATTAATATTGATTAACTATCTCTAATTATAATAAGTAATTAGCTTATAAGTTAATCACACAAGTTAATTACTTAAACCCTTTGCAAACAATTAACTTGTAATTACTAAATTAATTGATTAACTATAATTAATTACATTAATTATTTATTCATTATTAATTATACCTTAATTAATCTATTTCAAATTACATCATTAATTAATTAATTAATGATTTCTGATTACATTTAATAAATCTCTCAATATAAATTAATTACATAAGTAATTAATGTTCAATTTAAACCATATATATATTAATCATCCATGATTAATAACCATTCAGTAATTAACTACTTTAATTACTCATCCCATAATTAATTCATAATTAATTATTTCCCTTGATTAATTTTCAAAGTAATTTAAATCCATATTACTTCTATATCAAATATCTTTAATTACATTCAGTAATTATTAATAAATTACTTCCTTAAGTAATTACAAATTACAAATTCATAAATTACATAAAGTAATTATCAAACAATCCACAAATGTTTAAATTAATTTAACTTAATTAATCTAAACTAATCACATAAATCAAATTAATTACACCAAGTAATTAATTCATTAATTACTACATTAAGTAATTAAACTTAAACTAATGATTATTATTAATTAATTAATCTAATTAATTATCAAAAATTAATCACATTAATTAATTGTTAAAATAATTTTAAGTTAATGACTTCATTAATATTTCTTAATTACTTAATTAAGAATTAACTTAAATTAATCATTATTAATTATCAATTAATTAATATATTATTATCATTTAATTAATCTTTAATTATTAATTAATTAAGTGTTAATTAAAATCTAAATTATCTTTAATCACTTGATTAAATAAATCTTAATTATCAATTAAAATTTAATTAACAATCCTTAATTACAGATTAATTAACCCTAATTAATTAATCTCAAATCTAATTAATTAACTTAAAAAAATCATTAATTACTTAATTAAACATCCACATAATTAATTAATTAAATAATTAATATTCATCTTAATTACCTTAATAATTAAATGAATCCAATCATTAAATTTTATTTATCTTTTAGATAAACATTTCTTATTTAATTATACATTTAAAAACAAAATGTTTTTAAATTTACTTTAAATTCTATTTAACTTCATTTTAAACTTAAGATTCAAATTTATCTTAAATAAGATTTTAAACCAATTCAAAACTTTTTATCATATATGTTAAAACATCTACCTTATCAATAAGTTAAAACAATTTAAATTACAAATTCAATTTAAATTCAAATCAATTTAAAATTTTCTTTTAAGTTTCAAAATTGGAATACAACTCTTAAATTCATTCTAGATTTAACTTAAATCTACACCTTCAATTTAAATGCAAATCATCATTTTGAAGCAAATCTAAATTTAAGCCTTTATTTGAAATCTGCAAATTTAAATTAAAAATCCATATTTAAAACTAGAATTTAAACTCATTTTAAATTTCTACTTTAAAAATTTAACCTTTCAATTCAAATGCTAAACACATATGCATCTACACTTGTGAGTTTGGAATCAAATTTAAATTTTAAAAACATAATTGAATTTAATTTCAGATAATCTAGTTTTAAATTCTTATTAAAATTTCAGATTTTAAAAATCCAGTTTAAACTTAAATTTTCAATTTGAACTTAATATTTTAAAACAGAAAACAATTTCTGTTTTCATTTAAAACCAAACTTAAATTTTTAAAAATTTAAATTATTTCTAAAAACCAGAATTCAAACTTATCTCAATTCATATTTAAATTCAGGTTTTAAATCCTAAGTTGAGATTTTAGTTCATATTTAAAACTTGCTTTTAATTTTCAAAACTGCAAACAAGTTTCTGATTTTAGATTTAAAACCCAATCTAAAATTTAAAAATTTAAAATTTTCAAAGACCAAAATTTAAATTATTTTAATTTATATCTTAGATTCAGGTTTTCAAACTTGGTTTCAAAATTTTAGTTTGCATTTCAAATCTCCACTTCAATTTTATAAAACCTGGAAAAAAACAGTTTCCCTGGTTTTGTTTTAAAACCTGCAACACCACTCACTCGAGTCTTCTCTGCCTTTACTTCGAGTCAACAACTTCTCTGCTCCGAGTCTCCCTTCAAAATACCCGAGACCATCACGGGTATAAAACCCTGCAACCAAAACATCATCAATATGCACACCACTGTACTGTGCACCTAACCACCAACTCCGGCCATCAGTGGCCATCATCAACGGACATCCCCCATCGACCAGTGACCCCACTTCAACCTTCAACCCTCAGAATCCCAGAATTCAACTTGAATTTGAATTCAAATTTTAAAACAGAAACTGGAAACACAAGATCCCAACCTAATCAAACCTGTCAACATCCAATTCTCCCATCTCCGATCACCATTACACACCATACTCCGACGATGTCTTCATCAAAACAACATCTAACAATACCCAGAAAATCAAAGAACTCGATCCATTTAAGAAGCCACAACACTCAATTCCTTGAACCCGGTAAAAACTAGGGTTCTACACTTTAAATCCCAATTTACAACAACAAAATTGAATTTCAATAAAATTCTGTAATTTTATCATCATCAATGATAACTACACTATCACCAGAAACATTTTCAACCAAATTAAAAGCAAGTATCAACTATACTTAGCTAATATGAAAAATACAGTAATTTCAAAACTTCATTTCCAACTCTTTCTAAAAATTTATATTTTGATCTTAGAAATCATGTTTTAGTATAGGGTTTCACTTTATATTACTGATTTATCAAATCCTCATACTTGAATTTTCACTAATTTAATGTTTGCTCAACTGTTTATAAATCCAGAGATAATACTGGGTTATTTTAACCTAAGTAAAATTCTAAACTAAAGTTTATAATTAAACTAACAAGTTTAATTTTAATCTCAAATTTAAATGGTAATTAGATCAAGAGGTTTGAACTTGAAAGATCAAGAACTGGGGAGTATAACAAAGTTGACTTTGTTGAAAATAAACAGACACAAGAAATTTCACAATATACAGCCACAAACATGTTTATTTCAAACAACTAGCATGCACACATATAATCATACCTATAAATATTCACTGAAAATTTCAACTCATTTCAGATTAAAAACATGCAATCAACCTACTAATTTTTTTTTGAAAAAAGGAGTTACTCACAGTTTTTTTTTTAAAAATGCAGAGCCCAGAATTTTTAACATGCAGAGAACAATCCTGAATTTTGAAAACCCTTTGAAACTTGCTTCAAATTCTGATGCTTGTTTTCTTTTCTAAAAGATGCTTCCAGATTCAAATGCAGGTTGTTTGCTTCATGGTTGCAGAACAATTTGAAGTTGCAGTTTCAGATCCAGATTGTTTTTGAAAACATGAATTGAATGCAGGCCTCAAATTTGATTTAGAAATGCAGAATCTTGCATGTTTCAGATGAATGCATGTTTTAGTTTGTTGCATGCAGGTCCTTTTTGTTTCCAGATTGAAGAAACAAAATTCAAACATCTTGCTTGCTTAAAGTTGTTGTATGCAGGTTTGAAAATGGTGATGGGATTTGAGAAATACTGGTGTTAGCCTGAAATTGTTGCATGCATGTTTTATTTTGGAGGATGCAAATTTGTATTTTGAGGAGTTGAATGCAATGCATTTGAATAGGTTTTTGAGGATAAAAATGTTATAGAAGTTTGATTTTCAGATTTCTTTGTTTTAGAATGAAAGAGGAGAAGAAATGAGTAAATGCAATGTTTTATATCTAGTTTATGATGAATTAAAATTAAAGAAAAATAAATATTGAAACATGACACTTGTCTTAAGCGTTAACATTTGTTAAATTCCTTATTCAAACATCTAACACATGTTTACACATGTTCTAACATACATACACATGTCTTGTAAATGTTTTTGTTATTTAAATTAAGATTGATGAATGTTTAAACTTAGTTAATTATTTAGTTCTTAGACTTAGTTATGTATATATTTAATTTCTAAAGAACAAAGCAAAGTATTATTACAAATAGAACAATATACAATTAAATCATTTATCAAAGATACCTTTAAATAATTAAAATAGATTTATAAAAGAGGTTACAATAACTTACATGAGTACATGTTCACATTTTAAATTGTATTTTAAATTTCAAATCAAATTTACAAATCAAAATTATCAATTAATAATTTAAAAAGAATAACACAAATATATTGTAACATATTTTAATATACAAACTTAAGTTAAAATGAAATTTTAAACCAATAAAATATTTATCTTACATATTTAAAATCATATAGTTATTTAATTAAATATTTTTGAAAAGCTTAAATTAAAAATAAATCACAATTCCTAATTTTCAAAATATTAAAATTATGCTATACTAATTTAATTAGAAACAACTTGTCTATTTAAAATATATATAAATACATATACATTATAAAATAGAAAACAATTTATTAACTCATTAAAAATAATTTCACAAATTAAATATTTAAATAAAGAATGTTATTAAATCAAATCAAATTTATTAACAAAAATTATCAATTCAAAATAAATTTAAACACAGATTATCAAATTTATATTGTCCAAAATTCCGGGAAATTACAACTAGAATTTGGTGAAAATTCAAATCAAATATCAATATTTAACTAGATAACGTAAAAATGGCACCAATTGCCAAAGATGAGCTAATACTCGCCGATCATGCATGCTAATATGAGGTACAATCCCCTATACGATAGAGGTGCAGTCCTCCCTAGATAGAGGTATAGTCCCCTCACGAACCACAAAGAAGAACCTAAGGGTTATGCCGACCACAAAGACATGCACACAAGAAATTTCAAACACAAATGAGGTGTTATCCCCTCATGAACAAACCGAAGATGCACACAAAAGTGATGCCTAACTGGAGACGGACCCGAAGATCGCGTCTAACTAGGGACGAGCACAAGGAAATTTCCAATCCTAAAGACGAGCACGAATGCTACGTCGAACAAAAAATGAGGTTCTATCCCCTAATGGACAATCAGGAGATGTACATGAATGTAGCACCTAACTGGAAGTGTCACTTACTCTCACTTAGTAAATAATTGAACTTCGACTATTTACTAGAGATCATAAACTCCACTTAGCGAAAACATAATAAATATAATAAAAATGCTCGTTTGGGAGAGTACAAAAATTTACCAATAAAGTAAACGCAAGCATTCTACACCTACTTATTTTATTAAATCGTTAATTGAATTCCTCGTCCGAATGAGATAATAGTTTTATATTAAAAATACTTCTTTTGAAATCATTTGAACTATTAGCCTAATAACCATAAAATTAATGATCTAAAACTATATTTATAAATAGATTTTGAAATCATAATTTTTTTTACTAAAACACCTTAATTTCAAAAATAGGTTTGAAACTATGTTTACTTTTAGAATTGATATAAAACATAGTTTGATATATTAAATATCAATAAACTTTCCTTTGTGAAAACACTTGAAACTAGTGCATGAAAATTGTGTATTTGTAAATGTACGCATAGAGTAAAACCTCTTGGAATTAAAAGCAACAAGAAGCCATTCATAACTCAAAAATAGGAAATGATATTATCATCAAACAAAGCTCAAGTTGTAGCAGAACTAGCATAGAAAATAGTAGGGGAAAATGTAAAATGAGCAGCATAAGAGAAGAGAATGAGCTGCCTAAACACATGCTCAGGCTTGCAACAATGAAATGCAATTTCGCCCCTTTATAACTCAAAATTTTGCAACAATATAAACATGAAATTTGTAGATAAAAGTATAACCTTTCTGGCAAGAAAAAGATCGTCAAATTTGGATTTATTGTTCAAAAGTTATAATCAAAATAAGTTTCAAGTTTAAATTTATTAGCCCTATCATTCATTCATAGGTCAGTGATACAAAAGTGCAATTTCGACCATTTAGATCTTAAAATTTTTACAAAATTCAAAACATAAAATTGTTGATGAAAATCCAAGCTTTCAAATAAGAAAAAGGTCATCAAATTATGACTACGGCTCAAAAAGTTATGAAACCCTTTTTTTATTCCTAGATCGGCGATACAAAAGTGCGATTTTGACCATATAGACCTCAAAATTTTGCGAAACTCAAAATATGGTAGTAGTAGAAAAAGTCTTAGCCTTCCATCAAGTAAAAGATCATCAAATTTGGACTTGTCTTTCAAAAGTAATGATCCAAATAATTTTTTGGTTTAAATTTATTAACTCCGTCTTTCATTCTCAAGTCAACAATACAAAAGTGCAATTTCCCATTTAGATCTCAAAATTTTGCAAAACTCAAAACATGACAGCTACAATAAATGTCTAAACTTTCAAAAAAAATATCATTGAATTCAGACTTATGGTTCAAAAGTTATGATCAAAAATAAATATTAGGTTTAAATTTATTAACCATGTCTTTCATTTTCAGGTCAACGATAAAAAAATGCAATTTCGACCATTTAGACCTCAAAATTTTGCAAAACTCAAAACATGAAAGTTGTAGATAAAAGTCTAAGTTTCCATCAAATCAATAATTAATGAATTCCGACTAAGTAAGAAAAAGATATTGCCTAATTACTAACAATGACTGGTTTAGGTTCAACCATTAGTAAATTACCAACATCAGAACTTGCATTTACAAAGATTAGTCACCCAAATTTCACCGTTAATAGCTATTCAAAAATGGACTATAATTCAGTTCATGATGCGAGATCAACTCACTTGAATTCAAAGATTTGCAGCCGAATGGAGATGAATTAGAGGTTGTTTGTTTCAGCCCTTGGCTCTAACAAGACATGCAAGAAAGAATAGTCACAAATGGACTTAATGAGCTAAAATCATATATTTAATAACTGAAATTGAAATTACTAATTTGGGAGCAAATACCTGAGATGATTAACTATCAAATTTTGTAACTTAAGTCCTCAAATACTAGATGAAATTAAGGATTTTTCGAGCTAGGGTTTTGGCAAGAGGAGAAAGAAAGATAGTTTCTGGTTTCTAAAGAAGGGGATGAAAAAGTAACATACAACTACTTTGCTAAGGAAGGCCAATATCTCTCTTAAGTGATAAATGGGTCAATTAGCCCATTACCCTCAGTATTAATAGATAAAAATTGTTTTTATTAATTATAAGGCTATTTAACCCTTCTTCTTAGGTTATATAATAAGATAGTTTTTATTAAATTATAAAACTTAATTACTTAAGTTTTATACATTTTTAATTATAATAAAAAGGTAATTTATAGTCATTATAATTTCCTTATCAATACAAACTTGAACTATTCATCTAATTAAATTTACAATAATTTGTTACAAACTAATTAACTCAAATTTTCCAACTAATAAACTTATTTCCACTTATTTTTAATTAATTACAACAAATAACTTTTATGACCAAATTCAATTTAATAAAAGCCGTAAACTCCATTTAAATTTCAATCAATCACCATAACAATGAACTCAAATTCATTTGTCAAATAAAATTAAGCTAATAATACCCAATTTATCCAATTCAAATTTTAAACCAAAAGATTTTATCCTTACAATCATTTAAACGATTACAAAAACGACCAAAATTTGTTAACTCAACTTTAGATTTAATTCAGCTAATACCATTTGCTAGACTTTGAAATAGAATTTGCATAATTGCTTGTTTATTTACAATGTATTTAAAAGATCACAGTCCTATTTTATTTTATTTCCAACTCTATTTTTAGTTTTCGGGTAAAAATCCCTATTGTGCCAAAGGATTGTTACAGTATTCTATCACATGTAATGTCTTTTTATATTTTTAATCAATCTTCTCAACTTTACGTACGCATAAAATACGCCCCATGTACATGTGGTAGGCTATCACTACACACGCGCGAGCATGCGCACAAATATCTTATATATAAATCAAATACTTGAGAAGTGAAGCCTTTTTTGAATTGCCAAAATCGTCCTTTACCATGATATTAAATTCTTCGTGCTTTGAAAGGATTAACATGTCTTTTAACATAAAGAACCTACATATCCATCTAACTACACAATAGTCAGCACGTTTTCCTATTTACATCCAACCCCACTTATCACCGAGCATTTTATTTCTCTCTCATTCATTCACAAATCCAAGACCCTTTCTTCCTCATTGAAAATGCATCGATGGCATTACAAATAACTTTAAAAAACCCTAATTAATAAAAGAAAATACCTACTAAATCATAGATCCGTAATGCCTCACCCAGACATGCAAGCTCACGAAATTTGAAATTGAAGAAGTGTTATTTCGAATTTGGTATATCTTGATCTTTCACCTGCTAATGAGTTCTTCCAATTACTACTTTGTTAGTTTAGTTTGAAGCTTTATTATAATTGTTAATAAAGAAATATTCACTGTTATTCGGTTTTTCAATAGCATATGACTTATTCATCGCTAAGCTTTACCGTAATTTATTGGATCTAGTTTTCAACTAACTTTGATATATGTAATTATTTCATTGTTGTTCATAATTTCAATCATATATATGCACACAATATTCTAGAAACAATGCCCGAGCCTTAAAAGCTATTCCATTTCTACTTGATTTTTTAGTCGCTTAGTTTATTACCTAAAATCTAAATTGCTTTGATTTTTTTTTACCTTTTTATATTCTATTTATACTTGAAACATGTTTGAAGATGATCAACATCAATTTTGGTTTGATAATCAAGATTATTGAAAGGGTAATTTGTAAACAGTTTGTATCGAGAATAAACAAGTCGTCAATGATACTAAATAAGGCTATAATAAGGTACAATTTGATTTATGAACTCACTATTTTCGTATAATTTAACAATGAGTAGCATGTTTCACTTCCATGCCATTTTTATTCTGTAACCATTAGAATGTATTGGTTAGTGCTTTGTTACCTTACTATCTATTGTAGATAATGTGTGTACCGAACTGTAAACAAAAAAAATTAAAATAATAGTCATTCACCATCCATAATAAAATTATGAAAAGCACCATTATCCTAGTGGTTAAGTAATTTGGTTTTTGTGCAAGATGTCACAAGTTCAAAACTTGCGTAGCATGATTTGAACAATTATTGACATGTGATGTGTAGTCACATAGATTTGCTGTATATAAAATACCATTTCGAAAAAAAATATGATTTCTTTTTGAGGGGTATGAAGTAATAGAAGCTTAAATGTATAGTATGTGACGCAACCAAATTAATTTTTGATCTAGTAATAATGGCTACAATTTATGAATGTACCATATTTTCTAGCTAGCTAGAAAAATGTTTGTTTTATATTTATCTGAGCCCAATAATAAACTTAGTTTGTTTATCCATAATTTTGAAGGATTTTGATTTATTATTTTTCTTAAAGGAAACTTTCATTTTAACAATTTTTGTTATGCTTTTCACAGGTTATTTGAAGAATAAAATTTATGTATCAAGTTTTAGCTCTTGTATGGTTTCTTTTTCTTGAATGATTACAGTCTGTTACAAATGATTGCAGTCATACTGAGCGACGTTTGTTTGTCAATATGTTGTGTAGTATTATAACGAATTTTATAGCCTAGGTATTAATGATTTCAAATTCCTGACATAAAGAACTTACAAATGATTGCAATCACACTCTTAATGACGAGTGTTTGTTAATATATTGTGTACTATCTTAAGGAATTCTATAGCCCAGGTGTTAATGAGTTCAAACACTTGACATAAAGGACCTACAGGAAAAAAATTACTTTCACGATGCTTTTGAGGTAAAATTGGTATGTATTTATACGTGTGTATGTCAACAAGACTTTTTACTATTTAACTCCGAACTTCCTTTGTATTCTATAAATTTTCATCTAACATATCTAAAATGTGGATATAATCAAAAATTTATATTGTTGGAGCTATAGACGGTGTATAAAAATATATTCATTAATACTTTTTAATGTTTTCATGCGTTCAAGCAAACACCACTAAAAAAGAGATTAAGCCCTTGAATGTAGGGATTAAGCTTTTAACATAAAATTGGTATGTATTTATGTTGTGTGCATGAAAACAAGACTTTTTACCGTTTGACTCTGAACTTCCTTTGTCTTGTATAAATTTTCAGCTGCAAGCACAGTATATCTAAAATATGGATATCACCAAGAGTCTTCAGTGTCGGAGTTTTAGAAGGTGTGTAAAATATATTCATTTACACTTCTTATGTTTTCATGTGTTGTTTTTACCCAAGCAAACACCACTGAGAAAGGCATTAATCCTTTGAACATAGGTAAAATCAATATTTCATGAGAATTTTGCATTTCTTAGGTGTAAGTCTTCCAACATATGAAAAAACAATAATAACAGTATGTAAAAATAAATTAAAACATAAAATGTTAGCTATAAGGCAATGGGATATTAAAACAGGAAAATGATTCCATGATTAATCATTTGTAATAAATATTTTTCATCCACTTTATTCTATATTTTTCATCCACTTTATTCTATATTTTTCATCCACTTTATTCTTAGTTTTCAAAATTTAAGTTTTGATGTAGTAAAACCGTTCTTGATATTTATATTTGCTGACTGGAATGTAATGTAAAACTTTAAACGCATAGATTTATTTGATTAGATTCATAAAATATATTACTAGGAGCGAATGCACTTTGGTTTATAACAAGGACTGGACTTATAAATAGATACTTTCGAAAAACTCTATATCCGCATCCGCATCCAAATTCATTTATGGATAGTGGATATTCGCACCTGCAGATATGGATAATATTGGAATATAAAGATTAGAATATAATTTCATATATTGCTTTCTAAGTTTTCAAGGAAAGCTATAAATATAGTATTTCAAATTTTAGAGTTTCAATGGAAGCTATAGGTACAGCAAGAGCAAGAGCAATTCAAATAGGAATCCCTAATTTTGATCTAAGTTACAATTCTATGGATATTGATAATAGTTAATTACTTTCTTTGCTTTATTTCATTATTTCCTAAAGTAACATAGTTTGATTTACGGTTTGACAAATGATTGATTTGTGCATGTATGTTGTACACACACAAAAGAATACAACATTACATATACTTAAAAGTCATTTTGTAAGATTAAAAAACTTTGCATATAGTGCTTTTTAATACCCAATTTCTTCTATGCACGTGCACTGCACGTGCCAAATTATGTGTATATATATAATTACAATGGTACTCCATTGGACTAGGATACTATCATCGCTAGTATCCATAACGCAACACCATAATAGGATACATCACCCTCACTTTCTCGTCGCTGCATATACCGAGGAACAACCGCTGTGGCTAATAACTGCATTTCAATAATTTAGTCGTACTATATCTCACTTTTTGCGATTTTTGACTTGTCTTCTTTTGGATTTATAGACCCAGCTCCACGAACTATAGCTAATAGTGGAGTCGGTGCTATGGGCCATGGATTCAACTCCACAGACTACCCATGCATTTTTGAAAGACCTCTTTGAAATGGTTAGCTAGCCTTGCCTTCTAATATAAAATTACCAAACAACTGTGATGGTGCATGACCTAATCTGGACCGTACAGTAGTAGAGAGTGTAGCTCCTTAGTTGTAACCCCTGTCTTTTACATTGACCGCTCAGGACTGATGATGTTCTTGACCTGTGTACAGCCCCCTACTCCTTAATTTGGTACCAACAACTGATATAGCATTCTTCTTCGCTCACCATCCTATTTAGATTGCCTATTGCAATCAGGTTAATCCCCCCTTTCCATTTTATTGAAACAGACTCTACTGGGTTATTCCTTTATCTATACGCAAGCGTATATACTTCATGGGTCCCACGATTGGATATATCTTACATCGGTATAATGTATACACAACTACTGGTAGCCCCTTGTGGTAGGCAAACTTCTATTATACAACACTACTGGCCTTGTATCCCAACCCATTCAAATGACTTGTCATTTTATTCATTCAATCATTTATAACTTTAGTAGTTCACACCCATCAAAAATGCATACTTGAGGCTATATATATATATATATATAATTATTTTGCCTCTATAATTTATCGTTAATCATAATTATTTACTTCTTTATGTGTTTATATCATACTTGATTCAAGACTATATACTGCTTTCTTTTTAAAAGATTTAAATGCCTTTTCACACTATTTTACCTTTTTTCCATATTCTATCTCTATTCCCTTTTCAACCCTTAATTTACTTTTGCCTACTCTTCACTTTCTTTTTTATTTGATTTCCATTTTTTATTTGTAGCGTGCATCTTTTCTCTTAGAATGTTCTTATCACACTGATAATGTTTAACACTTAGGGATTTTCTACATTTAGTGCATTGAAATTACGTCTCTTCCAAATTGAAATATTAACAGTGTAAATTTCTATATCTTATCAAAAATGAAGATTTGTGTTACGTTCAGAATTGCAAGGAATTATCTTTCCATAGTTATTGAAATAGACGGTACAAAATACAGTAAATACTCCTTTTTATACATCTCTTTCTTTTTAGTTGTAATCCCTGTCACTTCAAATGATGCACCTTTATCTATTTTGAAATTAATAATATGTAGAAATTCACATTGCAACATCATATATTCAAGATTTACATTCATACAACATATATATATATATATATATATATGTATATATATCAAGTTAACAATTTGTAGAATATGATGAAGAGTTTATAATTTCATTACATGTGTATAGATTTAGCTTACAACTCCAATTTACATTTTAGGCTATAGGAATAGATCTACAACAATATAAATCTAATACTATACAAAAGTATATAATTTTTTCCACTAGCCTTTTTAGCTTCCTAATTCTCCAGATCTAATCCCTGTTATTTCAATCTGATTCTTTTCGTATTTAAACACTCTAAGCATATACAGGTCTATTAGAAATCTAAATTAGAAAAGAGATTGGATTTTTGATTTTTATTTTAGATCGGGATTTACAGTTTACCATGGCATTAGAATTTTGAAGGAGAATTGTATATACATATAAACTAGAACTATTTCTAAGAATTTAGAATTTTAGAGGAGAAGAGAAATTGGAAGATCTCCAGCTCACTCCAAAAATATGAGTTTAGAAGTGAGGGCCTAGGTCTATATTTATAGAAGTTCAAATCAATTCCATTCATTCGATAAAACAAGATTAAATCGAGGCCATAGTTTACTGTTGATTTTACATTACCAACAGTCGACCATTAAAACCACACGATAGACCACTACGGTCGACCGTGGTGCATTTTGGGTCGACCATTTGGCTCCTAAATTTTGAATTTCTTGTGTTTTTGATTTGTTTAATTTTCTTACTTGTTTAAACAAATGCGTTAATTTATTTCAAACTTTACACATCTGGTGATGTTTTATTTTATCGTTAACATTTCTTAACGCCTAAACTTCCGTTAATAATTTATTTATTTTCATTACCATAATTACATATATAGTTATTTACGATTCAAAAAGTTTAAGCGTTAATGACTTTTCTATTTGAACTCAGATCGAAAAACTTTATATATGAAAATTTATCATAAAATCGCCACGAACCCAATGGTGCAAGATTCTTAGCTTGTCGAATATGCGACCGTATGATTTTTGTTTGATGATAATAAATATATACGTATATACATATATATATATATATTCATTTAAATGTATTTGTTAATGTACTATTTTATTTTTCACATAATTAAATAAATATTTGCTAAAGAAAATAAATAACAGAGTTGAAATTCTAATAGATATTTTATCCAAATAAATATTTATTATAATTTTGAATAGCACAAATTTGAGCTCTCACTATATATATACAATTAAAATTACAATACAATTTCAATCACATCACGATTTTCATTCACATATGCACCTCACTACACATCACTCGTTCACTCAAAATTAATCTTCAACTCCATTCTAGATTGAATCCAGTATATGAGAAATCTGCAAAAATATACACTGACGTAGTAAAATTGAAAATGAAATATTTTTGCAGTGTAAAATAAAATGTATTTTGAAAATATTATTTGCCTCAGTTATTTGGGTTGTTCGTCATGTTTAATTTTGAATTCATCATACATGAACAGCTTGTAACATGCACAATGTATCACTGTACATGCCATAAGGCCGTGCACACCGATATATACACTTGATAAAATTACAGGGAAATGTGAGCACAGGTTAAACCCAAATTAAAAGCCGGGTTCAACTCAAGTGAAATACAAATAAAATCACGACACGAGCACAAGGTCAAAGTCGAGTTTTATCCTGGATTCAACACAGGTGCACGTTTAAGAAAATGGTCAAAACAACTAAAACAAGCCTCAACTAAAAATTTTAGTGATGTACACATGAAACCAGTCTTGAAATCAGACTCAAGAAAACCAGAGGCTGCCACTTAAATACAAATGCACTTACAACATCTCAAATGTCATATGAAACAAAATATAGGCGTCAACCAGACTGTACATGAAACAAGCAATGCAGTGATATGCACAGTGCACAGCAACTACACAGTGACAACAAAACATGTCGAAATCAACCCACGAACGTGACTGCATCAAGAAAACAATCAACGTACAAATGCACAGTCAAACTGCTACAATACATGGAAATGGGTTAAGCAAAAAGAGCTATGCTCAACCAAGTGGTTCAACTACTCAAAGATGGTTTCAAAAGACTACAAACTGCACATGAACTACATGACTCGAAGTTCAGTGGATAGTGCAACGAAGACTACAAGGAAATGCGACGCTGAAGCATACATGACAACCAGGCTACAGAGATGAAACAAAAAAGGCATAAGATTTCAAGTTCACATACGTGACTACAATACAATGCAAAACAAGCAACTACATAGTAAACAACATTTGCAATGATATGTATGAAACTACAGGCTTGAAAACATGTCGAACAAAACAAAATCAGAGACCAGATAATCAAGCAGTGAATTTCAAAAAGGGCTGAAGTCAAAATGAAATCAAATCCAATGCCAGGGAATTCAAAGCAGCAGTTCGAAACCAAAATCAAAAGCATGGTCATGTCGAAGTCAACAAACACAAAGAAAGGAATCATGTCAGAGCTGTGATAACCAAGGAAATCGAACCAAGTCAGAAATCAAAGCCGTGACAACCAACCAAAATATATACAAATTTGAACAAATCAAGGTCAATCTCAATCATACAAACATAATCAAGCGGCCAAGCATTAAATTAGCAGACGAATTCATATAAAATATATGAACGAAAATCAAGGGGTTCAAACCCTATATAAACCCTAAACATCATTGGCAAAAAATTATTTGAGTTCAAGCAACAAAGAACAAATCATTCAACTCGAATCAAAGTCGAGTATAGTATAAATCGAAGAAGGAACGAACGTTTCAATTTTTGCAACAATTGAGCTCGACTTGGTTAAAGCTGTCGAACATATAATCGATTGAAGAAAGGAATCGAAGCATCAACAATCAAATTCGACAAAGTGGCAACTTCATCCAGAAGCCCTAATTTCAGAGCAAAGAAGAAACAAACGAAGCAGGCATTATCACATACGATAAAAGGAACCGACCGAATAAATAAATGAGAAAAGGGGTTACTTTAATGTTTTATTTTGGGCCAGTTATAAATAGCATTTGGGCTTCAATATTTAAATTAGGGTTTTAAATTGTTTGTTTTAATTTTTTTTTAAACTTGTGTATTTTCTAGTCATATGACTAGGGGACGAACTATAGTGGTGCAGTTCGAGAATTCGCAACTCAGTGGATGAGTTGTGGCAGGGTTTTGAGCGCAGAGTTAAGGATATTAGATAGCAGGTGTTTACTTTGTAAGCATCTAATTGCTTAATTTCTAGTAGAAACCTTGGGGGCAGCACGTAGGCCGAGTTTTACTAAAGCTGGGTAATTTCTGTGTTGTTTTATTTCTGCAATTTTATCTGTGCTGCTGTTATTCAACTATTATTTTTGCTGGAATTATTTTATATAAACTTCCGTAATAATTTTTTTTAAAATTTAATAGTATCACCCTATTCACCCTCCTCTAGGGTGAAATCGATCCTACAAGTGGTATCAGAGCTAGGAACAAAAGCCATTTTTGTTTCAAAAATTTGATTTTTCAAAAGCCAAATTTTGTTTTAAAAATTTGAATTTTTAAAATAGATTCTTTTAATACTGCTTTTGCTGAGGGTCAATCCATAGTTAGACCACCAATGTTCAATGGTGAATATGCTTACTGGAAAAATAGAATGAATTTTTTTGAAAAGCATTGATGCTTGGAATATCGATGGAACAGGTTATAGAGCACCAACTATAGTTGTAAATAATCAAGAAATAGATAAACCGATGGATCAATGGATAAATCTAGAAAATAAATTACAGAATGCTAATGTCGAAGCTATAAATTCCAATATTTGTTCATCAGACTAATTTGAATTTAATCGTGTCTCACATTGCCTAACTGCGCAGGTAATCTAGCACACACTTGAGGTGACTCACGAAGGAATGTCTCAAATCAAGGAATCTTGTCTTGTAATGCTTAGTAGCAAATACAAGAACTTCACAATGGCCAACGATGAGAATGTTAAAGAGATGTATGCACGACTTTACAGTCTCATATACAAATCATCATCTCATTGAAAATCATATACAGAGTTGGAAATAGTCAAAAAAATCCTTAGAGTCCATCCATGAAATTTTGAAGCAGAAGTTACAGCTATTCAAGAATCAAAAGATTTGAAACAAATCAAAGTTGAAGATCTCATCAGAAATCTCACCACTTAGAAGCTAGAAATGAAATTCAAGGAAGAATGAGAAGGATGTGATACTTGAAAGAAATCAACAGCGCTTAAAGGAACAACGAAAAGTGATGATGATAATGGAGCAGTTGAGCTGGCACTATTAATGAAGAAATTCAAAAAGTGGAACCACAAATACGAAAATCCAGCTCTAAACCAGAAATTTAAAAGCAGAATATCCAAAGTACTTGACAACCCAAAAGAACGGGAGATCATCTATCACAAGTGCAACAAACTGGGACACATCAAGCCCAATTGTCCTCAGAATGACACGGCCTACAAAAGAAATCAAAAAGGAGAAATTTTGCAGCCACGTGGAATACAAATGATGAAGACAATAAAAGTACTAGCAGTGAGAGTGAGAAAATAGATACGTGTCTTCGAGGAGATATAACTGATAGCGACGATGACGAGCCAAGCGAGGTATCAAAACTCACTCACTCATAATTACTTATATATTTCCACGAAGTAAATGGCTGTTTTGAACAACTTAGGGAGAAGTATGCTAAAATTGAATCACAAAGAGATACTTTGATAGAATCAAATAAACAACTTGACCAATTAGTTAAAAACTATCAAAGTAGGATCCCTAAGTGTGATAAGTGTCCATCACTTGAAGAAGAAATTAAAAAAATCAGAATTTAAAATTAAAACGCTTGAAAATGAAATTCTGATTTTGAAAGAGAGTGAAAATACTAGAAGAGAAAATTCAATTAAAAAATGCACTCAATTATTGAATGAAAATGAATCTCTGAAAACACAAGTCCAACAACTATCAACAATTTAAGAAAATTTTCCAAAAGTGAAAGATCGTTGAATATGCTATTAGGGAAACAAACTGTTAATAAAGTTAGACAAGGACTCGGATATAATCAATCTGAAAATGTTCGAAATGAAATTAATCAAGTCAATTTCATGTGCACAATTTGTAGAAAACATGGACAAAATCAAAATAATTGTTGGTATATACCCAAACAAATGAAAACTATACCAATTTGGGTTCCAAAAGGCACGAATATAAAATCTCTCAAAATTAAACAAATCTAGGTGCCAAAAGGAACATATATATATAGTTTTAGGTCTCCACAAACTTATTTTTAAACTCATTTGCCACTAACAACTATGGACCTATAAAAACAAATAGGTCACAAAAATCTTTTAACGTGTAGGTGCGGTGGCAGGTTAAGTAATAACAGCAATGTTATCTGGATTCTGGCTGTTCCAAAAATACAACAGACGACAAATCAAAGTTCCTTAGCCTAGTACAAAGGTGACAGAATCATAATGGGCAACAACGAAATAATGTCAGTAAAGGTAAAAGAGGTAACGGTATACCTATTTTAAACGATATATTTAATGTGAAAACCTGCACCGTAATCTAATTAGCCAGTTATATGATTATAAAATAAATGTTGATATTGATTCTGACTTGTTCATATGTTCTTATTTGACTTGTTCTTATTTATGACTTTGATTTGTTCTTAGATGTTGACCAATCATCTTTTCATCTTTGAACTAATCCATATAAATTTGTTCGGTCAAATGATGGTGTTTTGTTGGTTTTTGATTGCTCATGTTACTCGTGGATATATTTGATCTGACGTTATGGTCACTGTTTGTAAATCTGCACGATTTCAATTCAAATTTAAGAGAATTTCATGTGGAAGCTGTTAAAAATGATTTTAAGAAATTTGTTGCAACTTTACGGTCTGGTCTATAACATTCAAATGATAATCTTGAGTCAAAGAAAAATTCAGATGCATATTACACCGGTAATCTAATTGATAGAAAAGTTACTAATGGAACGTGATTTATGTTACGACATTTCATTAGCTGCATCATTTTTCAAAGAAAATATCTGCATATTTTTCATTTCAAATATTTTAAAATAGCAGAATTTTTCTTATAAAACCCCTTCTAAAAAATCATTTTTTGACCTTGTTTCAAATTAGTCACTTTTAGAAAATTTGATAATTATTTTTGAATTTGAGCTTTAATGATTACATTAACTAATCTGACTCCCTACTGATTATTAAAAAGATAAATAATGATTGAAAAAGTCATGATTGTTGATATTGATCATATATTATAACTCGAGATAGTATAATTAGTAATTTCTTTAGAAATTTAAAAAAGTGTTATAAAAACTTTTTGTTGGTAAAAATTCCATAACCATTTCTATTTCTATCAACCATCACTCATCAAAATTCAATATAGTATGTCTATATGTGGTATTTTAAACGGGAATCATTCATTTTCATTTCATTATTTTTTATAATATTAATATCCAAAGTATTCACTCTCATTTAAAAGTCCTCACAGTTATGCATGGGTGAATTACTTGGAATTTTTGATTATGTGCTTCCATGCTCATTTAAAAGTCCTCACGGTTATGCATGTATTGAACACATATCAAAATTGATTAATAAAATAGACAAGTTGATTCTAATCCCATTTAAAAGTCCTTCAGTTATGCATGGTTAGAAGATACTTGAATTCATTGTTTTATAAAAAATTTGAAATACTACTAATCTCATTTAAAAGTCCTAACGGTTGTGCATGGTTAGTAGATATTCAAATTCCTGAGATAAATATACCACAAATAGATGCAACTGTATGGTTTTGCATCATCCCTATCATTCTAAAAGTGGAATATGCAACTAACAGAGTTTTTACGATTTTTGTTTGATTTTTTTTTAATTTAATGTTTATATTCGATTGAGTTTTAATGTTGTATAGATGTCTATCACTTTATCTCTATTTTCTTAACACTATTACTCTTTTGCTGATAACAAAAGGGGGAGAGAAAAGTTAAGATTTTGGGAAATAAAGGTCAAATATTTGCTATATTGCATCTAGGCTCATTTCAACATTTATTTTCATGCATATATGGGAGCTTTTGTAGAGAAAGCATTCAAATAGGGGGATCAAATTGAATGATCAAATACATTTAACAAGTTCAAAATCTTAAATATATGTTTGTTATCATCAAAAGGGGAAGATTGTTGAATTTGCAAGTATATGATTTTTGTTTGATGATAATAAACATATATATATATATATTCATTTAAATATATTGGCTAATGTACTATTTTATTTTTCACATAATTAAATAAATATTTGCTGAATAAAATAAGTATCACAGAGTTTAAATTCTAATAGATATTTTATCCAAATAAATATTTATTATAATTTTGAATAGCACAAATTTGAGCTCTCACTATATATATATACACACACAATTTCAATTACAATACAATTTCAATCACATCACGATTATCATTCACATATGCACCTCACTACACATTACTCGTTCACTCAAAATTGATCTTCAACTCCATTCCAGATTGAATCCAGTATTTGAGAAATCTGCAAAAATATACACTGACGCAGTAAAATTGAAAATGAAATATTTTTGTAGTGTAAAATAAAATGTATTTTGAAAATATTGTTTGCCTCAGTTATTTGGGTTGTTCGTCATATTTAATTTTGAATTCATCATACATGAACAACTTGTGACATGCACAGTGTATCACTGTACATGCCATAAGGCCGTGCACACCGATATATACACTTGATAAAATTACAGGGAAAGGTGTGAACAGGTCAAACCCAAGTTAAAAGCCGGGTTCAACTCAAGTGAAATACAAATAAAATCACGACATGAGCATAGGGTCATATTCAAGTTTTATGCTGGATTCAACACTGGTGCAAGTTTAAGAAAATGGTCAAAACAACTAAAATAAGCCTCGACTAAAAAGTTCAGTTATGTACACATGAAACCAGTCTTGAAATCAGATTCAAGAAAACCAGAGGCTGCCACTTAAATACAAATGCACTTACAACATCTCAAATGTCATATGAAACAAAATATAGGCGTCAACCAAACTGTACATGAAACAAGCAATGCAGTGATATGCACAACGCACAGCAACCACACAGTGACAACAGAACATGTCGAAATCAACCCACGAACATGACTGCATCAAGAAAACTGTGACGCCCCACCTCTATGCTCACAATAATAAAGAGTATTAAAATAAATACTGTCTATTAGAATAAGGCTGGATAGGAGCGGCCATCCGTAGTTAGGCCTTACACTAGTATTGGTTATCTCGATAGGAGTGGTATATATTTTTATTTTTCATCTCTTATTTATTTACTCCCATCGACATACCCAATTCTAGTATAAAACAAACTACGATGGTTCATAATAGTTTAGGACAATATATATAATAATAACACAGATAATGTAAATGCGGAACACAGATATAACAGAAAGTCTCATATATATATAACTGATGTCAGTTGATATACATGAATACAATACATATGATACAACTACAACTGTCGACTCTGGAAGCTACATAAACAAGTACATTATCGTGAATAATATACATGAATATACAACATCCTATACAAGATTACTACAATAACGACGACTACTCCAAGAGAAGTGAAAAGACTTCATAGCTCTAACAGCAACCCAAAGTAAAATATCAACAACCTGTAAATACTCGGTCTGACCCGAGTATTAAATTCAAGAGAAAATAATACACGGGTCAGTCTAATTCAAACTCAGTTATTAGTGCACAGAAGCAATAATAATTAATTATGAATAGACGACAGTCACTATAATTCTCGTTTATCCATCCCTTCTAGAAGAGAATCGGATAGCGGTAAATATAACACGTAATAGTGTTAAACAACAAATCAGCTGATTCAAAATATCAACAAAGATGAGTGAAAAGAATATCCATGAAGATAATTAAGAAAACATCAGAATTGTCTAAACGACAATTAACACAAAATGATTAAATTAAATCAAATCAATTCAAATAATTGAAATGTCACTTAACAACATCAAAACCGATTGGCTGCAGTACACGCACGCCTGCACTGCCTCGCCAATACGGCATATAAAATACGCAAAGGATCAATGGATCAAAAGTAAAAGAAATACCAATAAAATCAATACCGTGTGGCTGCAGTTCACGCTTGCGTGCACTGCCTTGCCACTACAGTGATGAAATACATAAGAGCTCAGTGCATCAAAAGCAATACAAGGTCAAATCCGAGCCACGAGCTGGATTCAACTCAAGTGTAACTAAAAACAAATCCAATTGCATCATTGCAACTCAAATCAACACGGGCAAGACTGCATACAAATCGAAACTGCAGTCACCACAAAAAGATGCAACAGTTCAAATTCCAAATTGTCAAAAGAAGATGACAGCGGTGGTACAACTACAGGGAGACAACAAACCGAAGGTGAGAGCACCAAGGATATGGCACCACAACACTCAACATATGGCAATGGATCAGTTGCAACTAATTGAAACTGGAATTTGCAATTAACAAATAAAGTACCCAAAGCATGAGTCAGAATCAAACAAGTCCAGATATATACAAGCACCGTGTAGCATTGCAACACGAAGTTATGGACAACGACAACAATCTAGATGCAAACTAAATGAATCAAGTGGACAATGTTAACAAGACCGCATATAGGTACATCACAACATTGTACCCAGTATACAACTCAAAGTGAATAGAGAAAAGCAACTGACAACAATACACAGTGCCTATATGAATTATACCAAGACTCGAGTGCAGCCTCAACATAACTGCAAGAAAGCTACAAAATGACCAGAACAACCAAATAGTGAATTAACCCTGTCAGAGACCAAAGAATGGTCTGAGACCAGACAAGCGTATCTCTCCTGCATGTATATGAATACTTGCAACAAACTGGTGCAATACAACCTGCAGCTATACACAATGGCATGTGACCCGAAGCAATGCAAATGAGACCAAACAAACAAGACTTCACAATTGCAAACTAATGCACTAAGCAAGTGGCAGCAGTATAGAGCTTCAACCAAACTGTTCAGACTCAAACCCAATACAATGCATCACAGTCCTATATGCTATGGACAGTGAAAAATATACCCCAAGCTCAACAAATTGAATTGCAAACTGTATCAACATGATACAGTGACAATTATGAAGTCGGAAAAATACAACTTCAATGCTTATGTGGAAGTACCACTACTAAGTGCAACATTTTATAACAACATCAAGCTGCATGAACACAGTGTATAGGACTATCAATTTCTAGTCTTCGAAGCATGTATGAAGTAGTGGATATGTATATAGTCAAACACCAAACTGGAAGTGATCAATGCATAAGTAAAAGGACTCAAAGCTATGCAACAAGCTAAAGGCGGTATAAACAATTTCTGTCAGAGGTACAACACAGCAAACGATCATGAGTATAACCCAGTTATGGTCGAACTGAAGACCAAATGAAACTCAGATAACAATGACTAATTTCACATAGCAAAAGATTACCACTGTCAACAGGCACAAGTGCAACACCAACACGGCGGTGAGACAGTATCGTGCGAGTTTAAAAACAAGGTACAACAGTTTCAAACAAAGACAAATATGTCTTTCAAATCATCATATAAACACGGTCAAGTCAAAAATAGAAATCCAAAGCCGTATAATCGAAAACCAGAGAATACTTCATCAATCAACAAAACAAATCGAACTAACTACACATAGCATTTGAATCAGATATGAGTAGATAGCACTCACACAACCACGTGACCGAAGTCAGATGGAAGTAGAGCCGTGGTGGTCACGAGGTAAAGCACTGCTGTGAAAACCAGCAAACAAGAAATCAGCAACATCGAAATGAATTTACCCAGAAAAACGACAGTTTAAAATCACGTCAACACCAAAAATCAATCACGGTCAAAAGTCGAAGAACATCAACGTCGTAAAATCAAACAGCAGAGGTCGCAAATTTGAACAAGTCAGAAAACACCAAACTTGAATTAGATGTGAGTGACAAGAATCACTCACCTTAGCCACGAATTGACGCAGTCGCGAACAAAGCTACACGAAGCCCTGTACGAGTCGAAGCCGAGGCCAAAAACGAACTCAAACCAAGCACCATCAATCGTCAACATCAATTTGCAGAGAACCCTAGTTTTTTAAAAGGAGGACGAACGAAGAATAGAGTAGAGAGGCCGCCATTTTTTTTTTCCTTCGTACGTTTAATTTTTTTTAGGGTTTATCGAATGAACGAGAGTGAAAGGGGGACGGGTCGAATTGCAATAAAAAGGGAACGACATTCAAAACTAAATGGGTCGAGATTCAAAATTTCAAAGCTCAACAACACTTAACCAATTTTAAAGAATTTCAACCCTAGAAAAATCCAATTGCAAATTTTTATCAAAGGATTCCAACCGATAAAATTCAATAGCAATTATCATAACTTAAATCGTTAAATGACAATTATAAATTCGAAGCTAAATCCCGGGTTGTTACAGACTCTCTTCCTTATAAAAATTGCATCCCCGCAATTTTCATAATTAAGGTCGTCACTAACAATTATTTTTCTAACATAAACTGGTTAAGCTAGAAAAATAAAAGTCAGGAATATAAACGCCAAAGAAATCTTTTAATTTCATAAAAGAAGTTCACTAATTATCAACACAATCTAATTATCAAAAACGATAATCAGAATTCTCAAATCAACAAATATTCAATTATCAAAAGCGATAATTAAATCTCAAATCAGCAAATATTTAATTATCAAAAGAGATAATTAAATCTCAAATATTCGATTATCAAAAACGATAATCAAAAATCAACAAATATTCGATTATCAAAAACAATAATCAAATCTCAATTCAACAAATTTTCAATTATCAAAAGCGATAATTAAATCAACGAATATTCGATTATCAAAACGATAATCAAAAATCAACAAATATTCGTTTATCAAAAACGATAATCAAATCTCAATTCAACAAATATTCGATTATCAAAACGATAATCAAATCAACAAATATTCGATTATCAAAAACGATAATCAAAAATCAACAATATTCGATTATCAAAAACGATAATCAAATCAACAAATATTCGATTATCAAAAACGATAATCAAATCAACAAATATCTGATTATCAAAAACGATAATCAGAACTCATATCAACAAATATTCGATTATCATAAACGATAATCAAATCAACAAATATCCGATTATCAAAAATGATAATCAGAACTCATATCAACAAATATTCGATTATCAAAAACGATAATCAAATCAACAAATATCCGATTATCAAAAACGATAATGAGAACTCATATCAACAAATATTCGATTATCAAAAACGATAATCAAATCAACAAATATTCGATTATCAAAAACGATAATCAGAACTCATATCAACAAATATTCGATTATCAAAAACGATAATCAAATCAACAAATATCCGATTATCAAAAACGATAATCAGAACTCATATCAACAAATATTCGATTATCAAAAACGATAATCAAATCAACAAATATCCGATTATCAAAAATGATAATCAGAACTCATATCAACAAATATTCAATTACCTGCAGATAATTGGAAACAACAAATATCTAGAATCAATTAAGATAACTAGAAAATCAACATAAAAGGTTGGATCGATCCCATCAGATGGCGAGTTTTAGCTATGCCGCACATGCATCAACATATGGCCGAAGCCTACCAAGTACCCAACATAATTTTGGCGCCCAACAAATGACCCGAAGGTCCAACATATGACCCGAAGGTCCGGTACTGGTATTGACCCGAAGGTCCAATATATGACCCGCGGGTCCAACATATATTCAATTAACGAGTCCGGAATTAACCGAAAAAGCAAACGCACATGTCCCATACCACGTGTTTTACTAAATCGTTTGATTCTCTTCATCGTTTCCTTGAACGTGCAAAATCGTGTATTCCAAAAATAACATTTCACATTCTCAAACGGACAAGTACGGAATTAAGCGAATCAGTAAAAGAAAGGGGTCATAGTCCTCGATTTTGCCGAAACGTTTAAATCGCTTCCTCATTATTTTGAAAGCGCAAAATGCAAAACTTCTGAAAAAAATTTCATTTATTTCATAAAAGTATTAATCTACATTCTCAAACGAATAAGTCCGGAATTAAGTGAATCAGTAAAAGAAAGGGTTCATAGTCCTCGATTTTGCTGAATCATTTAAATCTCTTTCTCATTCTTTTGAAAACGTAAACTGAAAAATTGTGAAAACAATTTTTATTTTAAAACGCTTTTTATAATCACGTGATTAAATCAGCAACATAAGTATCAATTTCAACAAGAAAATGGAACTTCTCAAAACAACACAAAACTAATCTCAAAATCAGCATTGCGGGATAACCGCTTGAAAATCCACTTTAAAATTTGATAGTTACTGAAGTCAAGGCGACAGTAGTTTTTAAATGTCAAAATCTCATCAAAATAATTTGCATCAAAATATAATATCAGTGAATTTTCATTCATTGAAATATGTCAACAAAACACCGTGCTTCAAAATATAGCATTGGTGTGAAAAGCCCGTTATAAGAATAACGGCAAGAAAATACGTTTCATAACCAAGCATCGGTTCAACGTAAAATTAATGCAGTAACGTGCAGCTTGAATTTTGCACGTACACTACAAAATGAACAAAGAAATCATTCGAATATATCTTCAATGAAGATAATTCAAAACAGCAAAATCTAATCAACATGTGATTAGCATCAAAGGAAACCAGCAAAATTTCAACAAAACCACATAGCTGCAATCGCTTCGAATCCTCAAATCGGATTCAAAATTTTAAAGAAAACAAAATAAACACAGCTATGTAAACAACAAATGAAATTTATTTCAATTTCATACTTTGATTTTTAAATCAAAATAATTATCATCTGTACTCAGCGAAGCAGACACACTGTTTTCGCTGCGCACTCTGATAAACAAAGCACAAATCAATCAATCATCAAAACCCAAATCAACTTTTATTTTTAAATAAAGCTATAAAAAAAATTTATCAAAAATTTAAAATTTTAGTTTTGACTCAAAGCACATATAAAACATCGACTAATAGTTGTAACACATGTTCCATCTAAGTTATGTTTTATATTATGTCTATAAACCTGAAGCTCTGATACCAACTGTGCAGCTATACACAATGGCATGTGACCCGAAGCAATGCAAATGAGACCAAACAAACAAGACTTCACAATTGCAAACTAATGCACTAAGCAAGTGGCAGCAGTATAGAGCTTCAACCAAATTGTTCAGACTCAAACCCAATACAATGTATCACAGTCCTATATGCTATGGACAGTGAAAAATATACCCCAAGCTCAACAAATTGAATTGCAAACTGTATCAACATGATACAGTGACAATTATGAAGTCGGAAAAATACAACTTCAATGCTTATGTGGAAGTACCACTACTAAGTGCAACATTTTATAACAACATCAAGCTGCATGAACACAGTATATATGACTATCAACTTCTAGTCTTCGAAGCATGTATGAAGTAGTGGATATGTATATAGTCAAACACCAAACTGGAAGTGATCAATGCTTAAGTAAAAGGACTCAAAGCTATGCAACAAGCTAAAGGCGGTATAAACAATTTTTGTCAGAGGTACAACACAGCAAACGATCATGAGTATAACCCAGTTACGGTCGAACTGAAGACCAAATGAAACTCAGATAACAATGACTAATTTCACAGAGCAAAAGATTACCACTGTCAACAGGCACAAGTGCAACACCAACACGGCGGTGAGACAGTATCGTGCGAGTTTAAAAACAAGGTACAGCAGTTTCAAACAAAGACAAATATGTCTTTCAAATCATCATATAAACACGGTCAAGTCAAAAATAGAAATCCAAAGCCGTATAATCAAAAACCAGAGAATACTTCATCAATCAACAAAACAAATCGAACTAACTACACATAGCATTTGAATCAGATATGAGTAGATAGCACTCACACAACCACGTGACCGAAGTCAGATGGAAGTAGAGCCGTGGTGGTCACGAGGTAAAGCACTGCTGTGAAAACCAGCAAACAAGAAATCAGCAACATCGAAATGAATTTACCCAGAAAAACGACAGTTTAAAATCACGTCAACACCAAAAATCAATCACGGTCAAAAGTCGAACAACACCAACGTCGTAAAATCAAACAGCAGAGGTCGCAAATTTGAACAAGTCAGAAAACACCAAACTTGAATTAGATGTGAGTGACAAGAATCACTCACCTTAGCCACGAATTGACGCAGTCGCGAACATATCTACACGAAGCCCTGTACGAGTCGAAGCCGAGGCCAAAAACGAACTCAAACCAAGCACCATCAATCATCAACATCAATTTGCAGAGAACCCTAGTTTTTTAAAAGGAGGACGAACGAAGAATAGAGTAGAGAGGCCGCCATTTTTTTTTCCTTCGTACGTTTAATTTTTTTTTAGGGTTTATCGAATGAACAAGAGTGAAAGGGGGACGGGTCAAATTGCAATAAAAAGGGAACGGCATTCAAAAGTAAATGGGCCGAGATTCAAAATTTCAAAGCTCAACAACACTTAACTAATTTTTAAAGAATTTCAACCCTAGAAAAATCCAATTGCAAATTTTTATCAAAGGATTCCAACCGATAAAATTCAATAGCAATTATCATCACTTAAATCGTTAAATGACGATTATAAATTCGAAGCTAAATCCCGGGTTGTTACAGACACCCTTCCTTACCGCAATTTTCATAATTAAGGTCGTCACTAACAATTATTTTTCTAACATAAACTGGTTAAGCAACAAAAATAAAAGTCAGGAATATAAACGCCAAAGAAATCTTTTAATTTAATAAAAGAAGTTCACTAATTATCAACACAATCTAGTTATCAAAAACGATAATCAGAATTCTAAAATCAACAAATATTCAATTATCAAAAGCGATAATTAAATCTCAAATCAGCAAATATTTAATTATCAAAAGAGATAATTAAATCTCAAATATTCGATTATCAAAAACGATAATCAAAAATCAACAAATATTCGATTATCAAAAACGATAATCAAATCTCAATTCAACAAATATTCAATTATCAAAAGCGATAATTAAATCAACGAATATTCGATTATCAAAACGATAATCAAAAATCAACAAATATTCGATTATCAAAAACGATAATCAAATCTCAATTCAACAAATATTTGATTATCAAAACGATAATCAAATCAACAAATATTCGATTATCAAAAACGATAATCAAAAATCAACAAATATTCGATTATCAAAAACGATAATCAAATCAACAAATATCCAATTATCAAAAACGATAATCAAATCAACAAATATCTGATTATCAAAAACGATAATCAGAACTTATATCAACAAATATTCGATTATCAAAAACGATAATCAAATCAACAAATATCTGATTATCAAAAACGATAATCAGAACTCATATCAACAAATATTCGAATATCAAAAACGATAATCAAATCAACAAATATCCGATTATCAAAAACGATAATTAGAACTCATATCAACAAATATTCGATTATCAAAAACGATAATCAAATCAACAAATATCCGATTATTAAAAAAGATAATCAGAACTCATATCAACAAATATTCGATTATCAAAAACGATAATCAAATCAACAAATATCCGATTATCAAAAACGATAATCAGAACTCATATCAACAAATATTCGATTATCAAAAACGATAATCAAATCAACAAATATCCGATTATCAAAAACGATAATCAGAACTCATATCAACAAATATTCGATTATCAAAAACGATAATCAAATCAACAAATATCCGATTATCAAAAA
The DNA here is from genome assembly GCA_030765085.1 of Allium cepa. Taxonomy (NCBI): domain Eukaryota; kingdom Viridiplantae; phylum Streptophyta; class Magnoliopsida; order Asparagales; family Amaryllidaceae; genus Allium; species Allium cepa. Next base: position 774,366,258 of record CM060935.1, read on the forward strand.
CGATAATCAGAACTCATATCAACAAATATCCAATTACCTGCAGATAATTGGAAACAACAAATATCTAGAATCAATTAAGATAAATAGAAAATCAACATAAAAGGTTGGATCGATCCCATCAGATGGCGAGTTTTAGCTATGCCGCACGTGCATCAACATATGGCCGAAGCCTACCAAGTACCCAACATAATTTTGGCGCCCAACAAATGACCCGAAGGTCCAACATATGAACCGAAGATCTGGTACTGGTATTGACCTGAAGGTCCAACATATGACCCGAAGGTCCAACATATATTCAATTAACGAGTCCGGAATTAACCGGAAAAGCAAACGCACATGTCCCATACCACGTGTTTTACTAAATCGTTTGATTCTCTTCATCGTTTCCTTGAACGTGCAAAATCGTGTATTCCAAAAATAACATTTCACATTCTCAAACGGACAAGTCTGGAATTAAGCGAATCAGTAAAAGAAAGGTGTCATAGTCCTCGATTTTGCTGAAACGTTTAAATCGCTTCCTCATTCTTTTGAAAGCGCAAAATGCAAAACTTCTGAAAACACTTTCATTTATTTCATAAAAGTATTAATCTACATTCTCAAACGAATAAGTCCGGAATTAAGTGAATCAGTAAAAGAAAGGGTTCATAGTCCTCGATTTTGCTGAATCATTTAAATCTCTTTCTCATTCTTTTGAAAACGTAAACTGAAAAATTGTGAAAACAATTTTTATTTTAAACGCATTTTATAATCACGTGATTAAATCAGCAACGTAAGTAACAATTTCAACAAGAAAATGGTACTTCTCAAAACAACACAAAACTAATCTCAAAATCAGCATTGCGGGATAGCCGCTTGAAAATCCACTTTAAAATTTGACAGTTACTGAAGTCAAGGCGACAGTAGTTTTTAAATGTCAAAATCTCATCAAAATAATTTGCAATAAAATATAATATCAGTGAATTTTCATTCATCGAAATATGTCAACAAAACACCGTGCTTTAAAATATAGCATTGGTGTGAAAAGCCCGTTATAAGAATAATGGCAACAAAATACGTTTCATAACCAAGCATCGGTTCAACGTAAAATTAATGCAGTAACGTGCAGCTTGAATTTTGCACATACACTACAAAATGAACAAAGAAATCATTCGAATATATCTTCAATAAAGATAATTCAAAACAGCAAAATCTAATCAACATGTGATTAGCATCAAAGGAAACCAGCAAAATTTCAACAAAACCACATAGCTGCAATCGCTTCGAATCCTCAAATCGGATTCGAAATTTTAAAGAAAACAAAATAAACACAGCTATGTAAACAACAAATGAAATTTATTTCAATTTCATAATTTGATTTTTAAATCAAAATAATTATCATCTGTACTCAGCGAAGCAGACACACTGTTTTCGCTGCGCACTCTGATAAACAAAGCACAAATCAATCAGTCATCAAAACCCAAATCAACTTTCATTTTTAAATAAAGCTATAAAAAAATTTTATCAAATTTTCTAAATTTTAGTTTTGATTCAAAGCACATATAAAACATCGACTAATAGTTGTAACACATGTTCCATCTAAGTTATGTTTTATATTATGTCTATAAACCTGAAGCTCTGATACCAACTGTGCAGCTATACACAATGGCATGTGACCCGAAGCAAGGCAAATGAGACCAAACAAACAAGACTTCATAATTGCAAACTAATGCACTAACCAAGTGGCAGCAGTATAGAGCTTCAACCAAACTGTTCAGACTCAAACCCAATACAATGTATCACAGTCCTATATGCTACGGATAGTGAAAAATATACCCCAAGCCCAACAAATTGAATCGCAAACTGTATCAACATTATACAGTGACAATTATGAAGTCGGAAAAATACAACTTCAATGCTTATGTGGAAGTACCACTACTAAGTGCAACATTTTATAACAACATCAAGCTGCATGAACACAGTGTATAGGACTATCAATTTCCAGTCTTCAAAGCATGTATGAAGTAGTGGATATGTATATAGTCAAACACCAAACTGGAAGTGATCAATGCTTAAGTAAAAGGACTCAAAGCTATGCAACAAGCTAAAGGCAGTATAAACAATTTCTGTCAGAGGTACAACACAGCAAACGATCATGAGTATAACCCAGTTACGGTCAAACTGAAGACCAAATGAAACTTAGATAACAATGACTAATTTCACAGAGCAAAAGATTACCACTGTCAACAGGCACAAGTGCAACACCAACACGGCGGTGAGACAGTATCGTGCGAGTTTAAAAACAAGGTACAACAGTTTCAAACAAAGACAAATATGTCTTTCAAATCATCATATAAACACGGTCAAGTCAAAAATAGAAATCCAAAGCGGTATAATCAAAAACCAGAGAATACTTCATCAATCAACAAAACAAATCGAACTAACTACACATAGCATTTGAATCAGATATGAGTAGTTAGCACTCACACAACCACGTGACCGAAGTCAGATGGAAGTAGAGCCGTGGTGGTCACGAGGTAAAGCACTGCTGTGAAAACCAGCAAACAAGAAATCGGCAACATCGAAATGAATTTACCCAGAAAAACGACAGTTTAAAATCACGTCAACACCAAAAATCAATCACGGTCAAAAGTCGAACAACATCAACGTTGTAAAATCAAACAGCAGAGGTCGCAAATTTGAACAAGTCAGAAAACACCAAACTTGAATTAGATGTGAGTGACAAGAATCACTCACCTTAGCCACGAATTGACGCAGTCGCGAACAAAGCTACAGGAAGCCCTGTACGAGTCGAAGCCGAGGCCAAACACGAACTCAAACCAAGCACCATCAATCGTCAACATCAATTTGCAGAGAACCCTAGTTTTTTAAAAGGAGGACGAACGAAGAATAGAGTAGAGAGGCTGCCATTTTTTTTTCCTTCGTACGTTTAATTTTTTTTTTAGGGTTTATCGAATGAACGAGAGTGAAAGGGGGATGGGTCGAATTGCAATAAAAAGGGAACGTCATTCAAAAGTAAATGGGCCGAGATTCAAAATTTCAAAGCTCAACAACACTTAACCAATTTTTAAAAATTTCAACCCTAGAAAAATCCAATTGCAAATTTTTATCAAAGGATTCCAACCGATAAAATTCAATAGCAATTATCATCACTTAAATCGTTAAATGACGATTATAAATTCGAAGCTAAATCCCGGGTTGTTACAAAAACAATCAAAGTACAAATGCACAGTCAAACTGCTATAATACTTGGAAATGGGTCAGGCAAAAAGAGCGTATGCTCAACCAAGTGGTTCAACTACTCAAAGACGGTTTCAAAGGACTACAAACTGAACATGAACTACATGACTCGAAGTTTAGTGGATAGTGCAATGAAGACTACAAGGAAATGCAACACTAAAGCATACATGACGACCAGACTACGGAGATGAACTAGATAAGGCACAAGATTTCAAGTTCACATATATGACTAAAATATAATGCAAAGTATACAACTACATAGTAAATAACATGTGCAGTGATATGTACGAAACTACAGGCTTGAACACACATGTCGAACAAAACATAGTCAGTGACCTGATAATCAAGCAGTGAATTTCAAAAATGGCCGAAGTCAAAATGGAATCAAATCCAATGCTAGGGAATTCAAAGTAGCTGTTTGAAACCAAAATCAAAACCGTGATCATGCCGAAGTCAACAAGCACAAAGAAAGGAATCAAGTCAAAGCCGTGATAACTAAGGAAGTCGAACCAAGTCAGAAATCAAAACCGTGACAACCAAGCAAAATAAATACGAATTTGAACAAGTCAAGATCAATCTCAATCATACAAACATAATCAAGCGGCCAAGCATTAAATTATCAGACGAATTCATATAAAGTATACGAACGAAAATCAAGGGGTTCGAACCTTATATAGACCCTAAACATCATCGACAAAAAATTATTCGAGTTCAAGCAACAAAGAACAAATTATTCAACTTGAATCAAAGTTGAGTATAGTATAAATCGAAGAAGGAACGAACGTACCAATTTTCGCAACATTCAAGCTCGACTTGGTTGAAGCTGCCGAACATATAATCGATTGAAGAAAGGAATCGAAGCATCAATAATCAAATTCGACAAAGAGGCAACTTCATCCAGAAGCCCTAATTTTAGAGCAATGAAGAAAGAAACGAAGCAGCCATTATCACATACGAGAAAAGGAACCAGGCGAACAAATAAAAGAGAAAAGGAGATTATTTTAGTGTTTTATTTTGGGTCGGTTATAAATAGAATTTGGGCTTTAATATTTAAATTAGGGTTTTAAATTGTTTTTTAATTGATTGTTTTAAAATTGTATTTTTTAAACTTGTGTATTGTCTAGTCGTGTGACTATGGGATGAATTACGGTGGTGCAGCTCGAGAATTCGCAACTCAGTGGTTGAGTTGTGGCAGAGTTTTGAGCATAGAGTTAAGGCTAGTCGATAATGGGTGTCGCGAATTTACGTGTGTAAGCGTCTGACTACTTAATTTCTAGTAGAAACCTTGGGGGCAGCACGTAGGCAGGGTTTTGCCGAAGTTGGATAAATTCTGTGTTGTTCTATTCTGCATTTTTATCTGTTCTATTGTTATTCAACTATTATCTATGCTGAAATTATTTTATATACTTCCGCAATAATTTTATAATTAGTAGTATCACCCTATCCACCCCCCCTCTAGGGTAAAATTGATCCTACATAGCCAAATTATGATGTTTAAAAAAAATAGTTTTCAACGTTATTATTTATTAATAAATTTTATTTAAATTAATTATCATAAAAATTCAGGATGTTACATTCTTCCCCTTGAAAGAATTTCATCTCTGAAATTCCTCAAGGACTTAACGATGAACATAATGTACGACCTTTCTAAACTAACAAATCAATTAGTGTACAAATAATTTTGAAACCAATTATGTACTAGTGCACGGTGTTTCACAATATATATGTTATATATACAAATAATTATATGAGGCGCCTCCAATATGAATGTATTCTTTTAAATCGATTTCGAAAATATAGTGTAGACATCCTAAATATATTGGCAGTTCTATACGCATGCAACTTTTGAAAACCAAAAACTCATTTGATCCCAATTCTTTTCCAACTTTTCAAAGTATAGTTTGCATAAGTAAATTTTATTTTAGATCTTTTAGAATTTTAAAACAGAATTATTTTAAAACAAGTTTAGTTCACCTACTAACAAGGTATGGAGGAAATCACTCAATAGCAAAAACAGCTTTTTCCCTTGTCTCTAATCGTATTTTATTTTACCATCATTTATGTCGTATAGTAAAATCTATACTAGCTAACCTGTTAACTATTCTCCCATGTCAAGTATGAGCATTTAGGAAATTTGAAAATTCCTTTTTTTCTCCTAAAAAATATTTGTATTTACTCTTTGAAAAATTTGTACAAATTTTATATTTCAAAATTTTAATCACAAAATTTTCAAAAAAATTTCAGAACTGTACTTTATTTACCAAAACTAAGAATTTTAAACAAAAATTTTCTAAAGTATGCATATTTTTTTCAAAACAAAGTATGCCACACCAGATGAAATAAGGGTTTAATCAATTTGTTGAAGGTCCATAGTGCACTATATCTAACCACGTAGTAAATTTTAACTTCAAAAAAATTCTTTTATTTATAATAACAACTAGCATACAAGTTCATTTTTAAATTTCATCTTTTAAGGTACAAGAACATTGACCAGTGGCTTCTTAACAAACTTACCATGTCCTTCGCTTGCCAAATTTATTTTCCTAAAACTTTAAGGCTTTTGGAACTTGACTTAACTTCTTTTAGTAGCTAATTTAATAAATTCCTTAACTTATTTTTTAAACTTCCATCCTTGTATTTATGCATTTTGCATTAATTAGGCGTCTACCATGAGATTTCCTTACTTACACAGTTTTCCAACTATTATTGCGGTCCACCTAGAAAATCAATTCAAAAGAAACATTCATCATATGTGTTTCACCAAAATAACTAATGCTTATAGCCCAAATCTAAAAGGAAAAATGGTTGGAAGCCACCCTTCAACATCAGCTCATTTATGATGTTGTGGCCATATCTTCTTCATACTGGTAGTTAAATGGGCCTTCCCAACATGCATCACTCTCCAACCTACATATCTTAACTTTCCTTTATGACTTCTGATGAATAAGATATATCCATTACTACATCCAATTATTGAGTAAATTGTGCATCCCACATTGTAGTGGATGAAAAATAAAACTATGCACATTTTTAATAACTTGTTGGCAACTAGCTTGGCGGAATAATTTTTTCCACCCTCTATCTTGCCTTCCTTAACTTTGAGTCTACCAATCTCCTATATGTGTTTATCATCTCATTACTCTCTGTTATCATCTTCTTTTAATCCAAATCTTTTGAAGGTATTCTAAAATCTTGGTATTTACTTTCTTTACCCTTGATTCTCCGTACGAGCATACCCTAGTACTTGTAGAAGTGTAATTTAATATCATTTATCATTATTTGTGAATTTTTCTTATGGCTTACACACTTGTCTAACCAAACAATACTAGGTTCTCACCAATATTTCTTACACGTTATAGGGGTTTCTTATTGCTTATCTATGACTAGTCATTGCTAGCTTCTTCATAGCCTTAACTTTTACACCGTCTTGCCTTGGCGGTCCTTTCTATCTACTTCATATAAAAATTTTTGTTTGATCTTCATAAATTTTCTTCAAGTATTAAAACTAAGAAATTTTGAAGTATTTAATCCCAAAACTTTTATCTTCAAAAGTACAATTTAGAAACATTTTAAAGACCTTTTTCAACTTTTACTTTCGAAAATGAAATTTTTAACTTAAACCATTTATTAAGGTTTTCTTTTTCTTAAAAATGTCAATTGTTATACCAAACCTTTTTTTTCTAGAATGTTCTTTACAATATTTCTAAATATCTTTTATAATTTTTAAACAATAAAAACCGGAGTAGATTAGAACAACATTCACTCTATCACTCATAATATCTCCACATCCAATCCTTGGTGGAGTCTCAAGCATATGAGCGGAACTTTTAAAAGATTCTTGTAATAAATGTGAACAACAATGGAAAATGTCCATTTTTCTATGTTTTTCCCTTAATTTCCTATGTTGCTTCTAATTAGATTACTACCATTATTTTCAATACAACCTCCTAATGTTTTTTCTACATTTTAACATTATTTTATATACATTCCTAACATTATTTCTTAATGTTACTGCCATGTAACTTTCTTCTACCTAAAATTCTCTTATATAATTGACTTATATTTATATATTTCTACTCTAAATTGATTATCTCCTTAATTAAAGCATCGCAGTGCATTCACCTACCGCTTTATTTTTGGATTCTAATCTTCTTTTCCGTTCTTTTTACCCGATTTAAAACTTGTACCACTTCCCATTTTTAATCCTCAAAAGGAATTTTCCAACTTAAAAATTTTTCGTCTTAAAAAAATCAACAAGCTGCGTTCACTATAGTATATTTTTCAAACCAAATAACTTTACTATTTATATAAACCCATTTACTAAAATTTTAGTTTTTAACTAATTTTAATTTCCTCTAGTATTTTATATTTAAATAAAATTTAAATATTTTAATTTTTTTCAAAAATTTAACATTTACTTGCCCTCCAAAATGAAGGGTCTCTCTACTTTAAATAAACACTTTGAAAATTATTTCAAATATATCATTTATATATTTTCGCTAACATTTTATTAAAATCATTTCAAATATATTATTTATATATTTTCTCTAACTTTTATATTAAAGTCACTTAAACTTTTATATTAAATTCTTCTATATCGGGTCAGACTGAGAATGGATTTTTATTCGGTGCTCCTTTTGAACTTTTCTTCATTCCTACTTACTGGCTTATTTTCTTCCAAATATTAAAAATCCGACTACTATCTTGGAGTGACTACTTCACACCATCCTTCAAGAACTCAATTACTTTCGGATATCTTCTACATATAGACTCTTTCTTTCCCCTTATCTGGACCCATTGTTCATCATCAATTGACAATCTTACATGGAACTACAATCATTGGGCTATCGGGGGCCCAACTAAGGAGTTACATCCAGCTTCATGGACCTTTCATATACTGCCTTATGCTCTTTTAAAGTCAACACCTTTCCATACGACCTATTTCCCATTGGGTATTCGTGGTAGGTTTACATCTTCAACTTCTTTCATTATTTCGACTTATAATCGACTTATCCATATTTCAGTTTATGGTTGCAACTACTCTATAGTCAGAATTCTTAGGATTTGGCATATAATATATTGATATTTATAGACAAAATACAAATATATTCGCTCAATATTTCCTAATTTTTTAAGATTGACGAAGTTAAGCTCTGATATCACATGTGAAAATCCACACCCTAATAGGCCCAAAATTTTTCCTAAATCGAAAACATGCACCAAAGTACGAATCATTAGTTTGGTATCCTGCATATTAAATATATGAATGCATATCAGAGCACTAACGAGATAACTCCCAACAGAATAATAAAATATAATAAGTTAGAAAGTTATTGACCAAGATTGACGCTTCCAATGTCTAGTGTCCTTATCAGCGTCAAGCACACACAAGGAACCTGTCCTTTCACTGTTTCCATCTTGTACCAGTACTTATCCGGCTAGCTACTTTGTCGATTGTAATGAGGAGGGGTCAGAACAATGTTTTGATGACTTGTAATCATAAACGTGATATATAATACTAGCTTATGCCGATTGCCTTCTAGCACATGTTATGTCTTTTTATATTTTTAACCAATCATCTTTAATTCACATGTGTGTACGATACACCGCATCTATCCGTGGCAGACTATGACTACATGCATAAATATACATACATATATGCAGCACCCTACCAGGATCCTATCCCAGCTAATATCCATAACACAGCACCCTATCGGGATCCATCACCCTCGATGTATCATGCTCCCATCGCCATACATATTGAGGAACTCCGACAATGATTAATAATGGATTTTCAATAATTTAGTCATACTCTATCTCGCTTTTGGGGATTTTTGACTTTTCTGCTTCTTGATTTGTAGACTCTGCTCTTCGAACTATGGATAATAGTGGACTCAACGCCATGGGCTATGGACTTGGGTTCATGGACTACCCCATGCATTTTCAAAAGACTTCTCTAAAAGGGTTAGCTAGCCTTGACTCCTAAAAAATTAACCAGCCGACAAATGTGGCGATGCATGACCTATGTGGACCGTACACTAGCAGGGACTGTAGCCCATTAGCTGTAACCACGTCATTTTCATTGACTGCTCAAGACTGATGACATTCTGGACCAATGTAGAGCCCCTACTCCTTAATTTGGTACCAACATACTGACATAGCACCGTTCTTCATTTGCCATCTTATTTAAATTGCCTATTACAATTAAGGAAATGCCCCTTTCTAGGTTATTGAAGCGGACTCTACCGGGGTATTCCTTCATCTATACACAAGCATATATACTTCATGGGTTCTACAGTTTGATATATCTACATCGGTATAACGTATATGTAAGATCGATTTCATCCTAGAGGGGGGGTGAATAGGGTGATAATGATAATTATAAAAGTTAATTGCGGAAGCTTATAAAATTATTTCAACACAGATAAATTAGAATTTATAGCAGCACAGATAATAACAGAATAAATGCAGAAATAGAATGACATAGAATTTACCCAGCTTTGGCAAAACCCTGCCAACGTGTTGCCCCTAGGGTTTCTACTAGAAATTAAGTAGTCACATGCTTACAAAACGTAAAACTCGCGACACCCGCTATTTACTAACCTAACTCTACGCTCAAAACCCTGCCACAACTCAGCCACTGAGTTGCGAATTCTCAAACTACGCTACGTAGTTTGTCCCCTAGTCACACGACTAGAAATTACAATGGTTTAAAAAGAGAAATACAAATTTAAAACAATTAAAATTAAAACTACCCTAATTTTTAAACTAAATCCCTTATGCAATTAAAAACACAACACAATAAAAAAGGGCCGACCCCTTTTTCTTTTTATATCCTTTGGCCCGTTCCTTTGTGTTTGAGATAATGGCGGATCACGTTCGTTCCACTTTCTTCAAAAATTAGGGTTCTCGTGAAATTTCGAAGAAGCTGACTATGAATTATCGATTGAATAGATGGTTTAGCATTTCTTTTTTGTCAATCGATGGTCTATGTTAATTACTTCGACTGCTTCGAATTGATCGAGTTTGAGATGGCTTCGGTATGTAATTTTTTGCTCTTTTTACTTTTTGATTGAATGCTTAAACTCGATTGATTCATTGCCGATGATGATTTGTGGGTTTATATATGGATTCGATCTCCTTTATTTGCGCTCGACTGATTTTTTCAATATTTTGCTTCGGCCATTAGATTATTGTTGGACGTTGATTGATTTCTCTGACTTAATCAAATTCGTATAAATTGATACTTGCTTCTCACGGATTCAATTCTGAACTGTTTGATTTTTTTTGACGTGTTCATTTATAAAGCTTTGATGATTTTTGAACTGTTCGAACTCCTTGGTCATTACGGCTCTGACTTTAAACTGTTCGATCTCGTTCTCGTTGACTTCAGCTTTGACTCGGTGATGTTGATTTCATTCTCTGATTTCATGAATATCATGATTTTGAGCTTTTTGCATTTGAACTGACGTGGTTCTATTCTTTGTGCTTGTTGACTTCGGCTTCTCTGTCTTTGGTTGTGAATTGAGTTGATTCAACTTGATATTGCCATTGCTCTGACTTGATACATTTGACTTTGTTATAACTGTTAAATGCTTTGACTATGTTTCACTTGGATTTGTACTTCGTTATGTACACGGCTTGGTCTTGTAGTCTATTGTGTATTCATTGTTGAGGCTGCTATTGACCGGTCTTTGCTTGTGCATAGCATATTGAGTTGATAAATGTTGATTACTTTGTAGTTGTACATATGTCTTTGTGTTCGTACTTTATATTTTGTTTGCATATCTATGCATATTGTGATCTGGTATCACTGGCTTCGAGTTGCTTTGAGCATTTGTGTTATGTGTGCATTCTTGACCTGTTGTATCACTTTGTTGATGATGCTCGACTGTTGAGCTTGGTGGTCTTGTGGCACTGCTTTCTGTCATACTACCATGTTTGTATTGTATTTGGTTATTTTAATTTGAAATGAATGCTTCTGTACTTGATTTCTTCAGCTTGTTGTACATACCCTTGAGTTAGATTCCTGGTCTGGTTCGTGTAGCATTAAGTTGCCTTCACTGTTCACTGCTTGGTTGCTGCATTGCTCTTTCTGGTAGATTGTTTATTCAAGTCTGCATTTGTAGTATATATGAACTTGGTTCATATGTTTGCTGTGCATTTATAATTGACTAGTTATCTTGGAGTTTCAGACCATATATATGTGTGTTCATGAATGTTTGCATCGACTTGTTTTGCTTACAACTGCCCTTGTGCACTGTTATTTGCTGTGCCTTGCTGTGTTGCCTTATCTTTGGTGCACTTGTTTGCTTCCCCGACCTGTTTCAGTGTAACCTTCACGTGAAATTCTGGTTAGTATATTTAGCTTGGTTGTCACTTGCTCATCCAAGCTTGCACTGTCCAGTTTCATGATTCTAGTTGTGGTGTTGTTTTGAAAATGCCCATTGCATTTTGTTTATGGTTTGGTGCCTTCTTGAATTGTGCAGTCTTTTGTGCGGATGCTGACTTTTAGTTGGACTGTGCATTACAATTGAGTTGAATCCAGCTTGTAGCTCGGATTTGACCTTGTGCTGAAAGTTGTGACATTATTTATCGCACTTGAGTTGAATCCGGTATTTTGGGTTTGACCTGTGCTCACCTGTCCCTTTAAATTTATCAAGTGTACACATCAGTGTGCACGACCTTGTGACAAATACAGTGATACACTGTGTATGTCACAAGCTATTCGTGTATGATGAATTGAAAATTAAATGATGACAAACAACCCAATAACCGAGGAAAATATAATTTTCAAAACCCACATTTTGTTTTATACTGCAAAAATATTTCCTTTTCTATTTTATTGCGTCAATATTTATTTTTGCAGATTGCTCAGATGATGGATTCAATTTGGAGTGAAATTGATGATAAAGTACGAGTTGAGTGACTGAGTGATATGTAGTAAGGTCAAATGTAAATGTGAAACGTGATGTAATCAAAGTTGTACTGCAATTAAAATTATATATATATATATATATATATATATATATGTATATATATATAGTGAGAGCTTGAACTTTGTACTATTCAAAGATTGTAATAAATATTTGTTTGAATAAAAATTCTATTTGAATTCAAATTCTGTGTTATTTATTTTTATTTAGCAAATATTTATTTAATCTATGAAAAATAAAATAGTACATCAACAAATACATTTACATGAATATATATATGTTTATTATCATCAAACAAAAATCATATAATCGCATATTCAACAATCTCCCCCTTTTGATGATAACAAACATATATTTAAGATTTTGAATATGTTAAATGTATTTGATCATTGATATACTCTAATTGTTCCCCTTATTTAAATGCTTCCTCTCAACACAACGCTCCCCTACATATATGCATACAATTAAAAATATGCAAATGAGCCTAAATGCAAATGGAAAATATTTGACCTTTGCTTGATTTTATTTGACAAAATCTTGGCTTTTCTCTCCACTTTTTGTTATCAGCAAAAGAGTAATAGTGTTAGAGAAAATAGAGATAAAGTGATCGATATTAATCCAACATTAAAACTCAATTGAATATAAATACTAAATTTCAATAAAAAATCAAACAAAAATCATAAATACTTTGTTAGGCGCTTATTCCACCTTTAGAGTGATGGGAATGATGTCATCATATAAAACCATACGGTTGTGTCTATTTGTGGTATATTTATATAAGGAATTTGAATATCTACTAACCATGCATAACCGTTAGGACTTTTAAATGAGATTAGCAGTATTCCGATTTTACTTTTTTAAAATGAATTCAAGTATCTTCTAACCACGCATAACCGTGAGGACTTTTAAATGGGATTAGAATCAACTTGTTTATTTTAAAAAATCAATTCTGATATGCGTTCCATACATGCATAACCGTGAGGACTTTTAAATGAGCATGGAAGCACAAAACAAATTCCAAGTAATTCACCCATGCATAACCATAAGGACTTTTAAATGAGAGTGAATACTTTGGATTTTATTTTATTTTATTATTATTTTATCTACTATATAATTTTTTATTATTTTATTAAAAAAATGTAAAATGAAAAAACGAATGGTTCCTGTTTAAAGTACCACATATTGACAAACTATATAGAATTTTGATGAGTGATGGTCGCTAGAAATATGATAGAAATAGAGATGGTCATGGAATTTTTACCAACAAAAGGTTTATAACTCTTGTTTAAATTTCTAAAGAAATTTACTAGTTATACCGTCTCAGGTCATAATATATGATAAATATCAACACTCGTCACTTTTTAAATCACTATTTATCTTTTCGATAATTATTAGGGAGTCAGATTAGTCAAAATAGTCATTTAAAATCAAATTCAAAAATAATTATAAAATCAATTTTTCAAAAGTGACTGATCTGAAAATATGGTCAAAAATGATTTTCTTGAAGGGGTTATATGAGAAAAATTTCTGCTATTTGAAAATTATTTGAATTGAAAAATATGCAGATATTTTCTTAAAAAACGATGCAGTTACTAAATGTCTCTGCAAAAAATCACATTCAACTAGTAAGTTTTCTATCAACTAGATTACCAGTGTAATCTGCATCTAAATTTCTCTTTCACTCCAAATTATCACTAATTGAATTTGATAGACCAGACCATGAAGTGTGCACCAAAAATTTCATACTCAATTTTAACAGCATTTTAAATGACATTCTATTGAATTTGAATTGAAGTCATGTAAATAATCAGAAACCGTGAATATAGAGTTAGCCGTATTATAACCAAATGTATTATCATCCAACAAAACACTATTTTTAATCCAAACTAATATATATGAAGTAATTCAAAGAATCTAGAGATTTTTATTGCGTTTTTGGCATAAGAATATAATTGGCCAACAATTTTGAATAAATCAGAATCAAAATCATCATTATTTCATCATCTCATTATTAGCTGATTTGACTTAGATTACGGTGCAGATTATCATATTTAATATATCGTTCAAATAAATATACCATTACCTGTTTTACCTTTACGATATTTTTCATTGTTGTCCATTGTGATTCTGTCACCTTTGTACTAGGCTAAGGAACTTTGCTTTGTTGCTCATTGTGTCCTTGGAATAGCCAGAATCCAAGTAGCACTGTTGTTGTTCCTTAGCATGCCACCACACCTATACGGGAAAAGATTTTTGTCACCTATTTGTTTTTATAGGTCCATGGTTGTTAGTAGCAGAATATTTAGAAAAATAATTTTGTGGAGACCCAAAACTATTTATTTATGTTCCCTTTGGCACCCAAATTTGTTTAACTTTGAGAGATTTTAAATTTGTGCCTTTTGGAACCCAAATTGGTATAGTTTTCTCATGTTTGGGTCTATACCAACAACTATTTTGATTGTGTCCAAATTTTCTACGAATTGTGCACATTGAATTTTCTTGATTAATCTTGCTTTCAACATTTTCAGATCGATTATATCCAAGTCATTGTCTAACTGTATTAACAGTTTGCTTTCCTAATAGCATATTCAACGATTTTTCACTTTTTGAAAATTTATCTAAAGTCGTTGACAATTGTTGGACTTGTGCTTTGAGAGATTTATTTTCGTTTAACAATTGTGTGTACTTTTTGATAGAATCTCTCTCCTAGTATTTTCACTCTCTTTCAAAATCAGATTCATTTTCAAGTGATTTTATATTAATTTTTTAATTTTTAATTTCTTCTTTGAATGTTGGACACTTATTGCACTTAGGGATCCTACTTTGATAGTTTTTAACTAATTGGTCAAGTTGTTCTTTTAATTCTATCAAAGTATCTTTTTGTGATTCAAGTTTGGCATACTTTTTCCTAAGTCGTTCAAAACAACCATTTACTTCGTGAAAATATATAAGTAATTCTGAGTGAGAGAGTTTTGATACCTCGCTTGGCTCGTCATCGTCGCGATCAGTTATATTTCCTTGAAGGCACATATCTGCTTTCTCACTCTCACTGCTAGAACTTTGATTATCTTCATCACTTGTATTCCATGTGGCTGCAAAACTTCTCCTTTTTGATTTCTTTTTAAAGTCGCGTCGATTTTGAGGACAAATGGGCTTGATGTGTCCGGGTTGGTTGCACTTATGACAGATGATCTTCTGTTCTTCTGAGTAGCCTAGTGTTTTGGCTATTCTACTTTTCAATTTTTGAATTTGAGCTGGATTTCGTATTTGTAATTCCATCTTTTGAATTTCTTTATTAACAGCTCTAATTCTGCTGCTCCATCATCATCACCGTTATCATCATCACTTTCCGTTGTTCCCTTGAGCGCTATTGATTTATTTCGAGTGTCACCTCCTTCACGCTCTTCCTTGAATTTCATTTCTAGCTCATAAGTGGTGAGATTTCTGATGAGTTCTTCAACTTTCATCTGTTTTAAATCTTTTGATTCTTGATTGGCAATCACTTTTGATTCAAATCTTCGTGGAAGAACTCTGAGGATTTTTCATACTATTTCAAATTTCGTGTATGATTTTCCAAGAGCTTTTGATTTGTATACGATATTGGAAAGTCATCAATACATCTCTTTGACATTTTCTTCCTTCACCATTGTGAAGTTCCCGTATTCGCTGCTTAGCATGGCAAGGCGAGATTATTTGACTTGAGATGTTCCTTCATGAGTCACTTCTAGTGTGTACCATATTTCCTACGCAGACAGACAATGTGAGACACGATTAAATTCAACCCGATCTAATGAACAAATAATCGAATTGATAGCTTTAGCATTAGTAATCTGTGACTTATTTTATAGATATGTCCATTGATCCTTCGGTTTTTTTATTTCCTGATTATTTTCAATTATAGTTGGCACTCCATACCCTGTCTCAACAATATCCCAAGCGTCAATGGTTTTCATAAAAATTTCCATCCTATTTTTCCAGTAAGCATATTCACCATTGAACATTGGTGATCTAACTATGGACTAACCCTCAGCAAAAGCATTATTAGAAGAAGCCATTTTAAAAATTCAATTTTTTAAAATAAAACTGATTTTTGAAAAACGAATTTTTAAAATAAAAGTTGACTTCTATTCCTAGCTTTGATACCACTTGTTGGACCGATTTCACCCTAGAGGGGGGGTGAATAGGGTGATACTGATAATTATAAAAGTTAATTGCGGAAGCTTATAAAATTATTTCAATGTAGATAAATCAGAAATTATAGCAGCACAGATAATAGCAGAATAAATGCAGGAATAGAACGACATGTAATTTACCCAGCTTCGGCAAAACCCTGCCTATGTGGTGCCCCCAAGGTTTCTACTAGAAATTAAGTAGTAACACGCTTACACAACGTAAACTCGCGACACCCGCTACTGACTAACCTAACTCTATGCTCAAAACCCTGCCACTGAGTTGTGAATTCTCAAACTATGCCATGTAGTTTGTCCCCTAATCACACGACTAGAAATTACAACGGTTTAAAAAGAGTAATACAAATTTAAAACAATTAAAATTAAAACTACCCTAATTTTTAAACTAAATCCCTTATGTAATTAAAAACACAACACAATAGAAAAGGGCCGGCCCCTTTTTCTTTTTATATCCTTTGGCCCGTTCCTTTGTGTTTGAGATAATGGCGGATCTCGTTCGTTCCTCTTTCTTCAAAAATTAGGGTTCTCGTGAAATTTCGAAGAAGCCGACTATGAATGATCGATTGAATAGATGGTTTAGCGTTTCTTTTCTGTCAATCGATGGTCTCTGTTAATTACTTCGACTGCTTCGAATTGATCGAGTTCGAGATGGCTTCGGTATGTAATTTTTTGCTCTTTTTACTTTCTGATTGAATGCTTGAACTCGATTGATTTATTGCCGATGATGATTTGTGGGTTTATACACGAATTCAATCTCTTTATTTGCGTTCGTCTGATTTTTTCAATATTGTGCTTCGGCCATTATATTATTGTTGGACGTTGATGATTTCTCTGACTTGATCAAATTCGTATAAATTGATACTTGCTTCTCACTGCTTCAATTCTGAACTGTTCGATTTTTTTGACTTGTTCATTTATACGGCTTTGATGATTTTTGAACTGTTCGAACTCCTTGGTCATTATGGCTCTGACTTTAAACTGTTCGATCTCATTCTCGTTGACTTCAGCTTTGACTTGATGATGTTGATTTCTCTCTATGATTTCATGAATATCATGACTTTGAGTTTTTTGCATTTGAACTCGACCTGGTTCTATTCTTTATGATTGTTGACTTCGGCTTCTCTGTCTTTGGTTGTGAATTGAGTTGATTCGACTTGATATTGTCACTTCTCTGACTTGATACATTTGACTTTGTTATAACTATTAAATGCTTTGACTATGTTTCACTTGGATTTGTACTTCGTTATGTACACGGCTTGGTCTTGTAGTCTATTGTGTATTCATTATTGAGGCTGCTATTGACCGATCTTTGCTTGTGCATAGCATAATGAGTTAATACATGTTGATTACTTTGTAGTTGTACATATGTCTTTGTGTTCGTGCTATATATTTTGTTTTCATATCTATGCATATTGTGATCTAGTATCACTGGCTTCGAGTTGCTTTGAGAATTTGTGTTATGTGTACATTCTTGACCTGTTGTATCACTTTGTTGATGATGCTCGACTGTTAAACTTGGTGGTCTTGTGGCATTGCTTTCTGTCATACTACCATGTTGTATTGTATTTGGTCATTTTAATTTGAACTGAATGCTTCTGTACTTGATTTCTTCACCTTTTTTTACATATCCTTGAGTCAGATTCCTGGTCTGGTCTGTGTAGCATTAAGTTGCCTTTACTGTTCACATCTTGCTTGCTGCATTGCTCTTTCTGGTAGATTGTTTATTCAAGTCTGCATTTGTAGTATATATGAACTTGGTTCGTATGCATATTGTGCAGTTATAATTTACTAGTTATCTTGGAGTTTCGACCATATATATGTGTGTTCATGAATGTTTGCATCGACTTTTTTTGCTTACAACTTCCCTTGTGCACTGTTATTTGCTGTGCCTTGCTGTGCCTTGCTGTGTTGCCTTATCTTTGGTGCACTTGTTTGCTTCCCCGACCTGTTTCAGTGTAACCTTCATGTGAACTTCTAGTTAGTATATTTAGCTTGGTTGTCACTTTCTCATCCATGCTTGCACTTTCCAGTTTCATGTTTCTAGTTGTGGTGTTGTTTCATATTTTATTTTTGCAGATTGCTCAGATGCTGGATTCAATTTGGAGTGAAATTGAATATAAAGTACGAGTTGAGTGACCGAGTGATAGGTAGTGAGGTCAAATGTAAATGTGAATCGTGATGTAATCAAATTTGTACTGTAATTGAAATTATATATATATATAGTGAGAGCTTGAACTTTGTACTATTTAAAGATCGTAATAAATATTTGTTTGAATAAAAATTCTGTTTGAATTCAAATTCTGTGTTATTTATTTTTATTCAGCAAATATTTATTTAATCTATGAAAAATAAAATAGTACATTAACAAATACATTAACACGTATATATATATATATATGTTTATTATCATCAAACAAAAATCATATAATCGCATATTCAACAGTATACACAACTACCGATAGCCCCTTTTAGTTCTATTGCGTAACACTACTAACCTCACATCCCAATCCGTTCTAATGACTGTGCCATTT
The DNA here is from genome assembly GCA_030765085.1 of Allium cepa. Lineage (NCBI taxonomy): Eukaryota > Viridiplantae > Streptophyta > Magnoliopsida > Asparagales > Amaryllidaceae > Allium > Allium cepa. The sequence goes on from CM060935.1 coordinate 774,385,152, forward strand.
TTTCATTTAATCACTTGTTAACATAAATAGTTTACATCCATCATAAATGCATGCCTGGGGCTATGTATATATATCTTCATTCATCCTTACTTAATTGTTTTGCTTCTATAGTTTACTGTTAATCATTATTCTTTACTTCTTTATGCGTTTATATCTTACTTGATTTAATACTATTTACTGCTTTCTTTTTAAAAGATTTAAATGTCTTTTCACACTCCTTTACCCTTTTTCCATTTATTTCATTTCCCTTTTTAACCCTTAATTTATTCTTGCCTATTCTTCACTTTCTTTTTTATTTGATTTCCATTTTTGTATCGCACACTTTTTCTCTTAGAATGTACTTATCACATTTATAATTCTTTATTTAACACTTAGGGATTTTTTGAATTTTAATGCATTGGATTTACGTCTCTTTAAATGGAAAGGTTAAAGCTGTAAATTTCTACGTCATATCAAAAAGAAAGATTTGTGTTGTATTTGAAATTACAAGAAATTATCTATTCATAGTTATTGAAATTGACGATACAAAATATGGTAAATATCCATAATTATACTTTTCTATCCTTTTAGATGTATTCCTTGTCATTTCAAACGATGCACTTTTATTTATTTTAAACTTGATACTTTGTTGAAATTAACATTGCAACATCCTATATTCCAACGAATTAAAATATCACTTAAACCCCCAAAAATTTTCTGTGATTACTTTATTTTACGTTCTTATTTTTCACCAACCATTCAAATAACAAACCTAGAATTATTACATCATTTATAAGTTCATGGTCTAATATTATTCAATGATAAATTCAAGGACTACTAGTACCCAAATATTTTCTAGATTAACTTTCATACATCATATATTTCAACCTAATAATCACAGAATATGCAGGTATAGTTTATAATTTCATTGCATGTGCATAGACTTAGCCTACAACTCCAATTTACATTTCAGGCATATAGGAATAGATCTACAATGATATAAATCAAGTATTACGTAAATGAATATAATTTTTCCCACTCGCCTTTTTTTGCTTTTCAAATCTCCAGATCTAATCCCTGTTATTCTAGTTCGACTCCCTTTTTTCATGTTCGGATTTATACACTACAAGCATATACAGATCTATTTGAAATCCTGATTAGTAAAGAGATTTGGATTTTTGATTTGTAATTTAGATTTGGATTTACATTTTACCTTGGCTTTGGCGATTTGATTTGCACATACTGTCTTTCTTAATCATCTTCTACGATTCTCCCATCATATTATAAATTAGATATTTCTAAGAATTTAGAATTTTAGAGGAGAAGAGAAAATGGCAGAGCTCCACTCCGAAAATATGAGTTTAGAAGTGATGATCTATTCTATATTTGTAGAGGTTCAAATCAATGTCAATTGTTCGATAAAACTGGATTAAATCCGGGTTGTTCAGGCCATAATTTACTGTCTATATTACATTACAAATGGCTGATCGCTAACCCTACACGGTCGGCTACTATAGGTCGACCGTGCTGCATTTTGGGTCGACCATTTTGCTCCTAAATTGTGAATTTCCTACGCTGTTTGATTTGTTTAATTACTTGTTTAACCAATTGTGTTCATTTGTTTCCCACTTTTCACATCTTCTGAGATTTGATTTTAATATTAATATATCTTAACGCCTAACCTTCCATTAACATTATTGACTAACATTTAATTTATTTTTATTATCATAATTACATATATAATTATTTCTGATTGAATACTCTAAACAATAACTTTTTCGTCTGAACATCAATAAAAAAACATTATATATGAAAAAATATCAGAGAGTCACCACAAACCCAATGATGCAAGTTTCGTAGCCAAATTATGATGTTTGCAAAAAAATCAGCATTATTATTAATAATTTTTTTAAAATCAATTATCGTAAAAATTATGAGGTGTTGTAGGATCTTTTGATGAGACTTCACAATCATGGCCTTCGACCTGTAGGCCAGAGTGAATGGAGTGTGACCAGTCGTGGATTTATGGGTTGTTTAATGGGCCCAAAGTGCCAGGGTAATTCATGGGCCCACTTTCCTTTGGCCTTTGTCAATTGCATTTTCAAAATGGACCTGATGATTTTGTTTACTGGTTTCACCTATCCATTCGCCTAGGATGTGCTACTTTAGAAGATCTTGAATTATGCCATGTCAAATTAGATCCCATTGTAGGAAATGATCATTTTATGGGACCCAAATCGATAGATTTTTTTTGACAATGAAATTGATCACCTTCTTCATGGAGATCATGCCGAGCTGTTCTGCCTAAGCCTACTTTGTGAAATTGTTAACCGCAACAATGGTGTACTTCGCCCCACCCTTTGACATTAGCAGCACGCCAACAATGACGATTTTCCATACTATAAATAACTGTGGGCTAGCCATTTGTGTAATCTGCATAGGCGGGGACCTAAGAACTTTGGTGGAACTTTGGCACCGATAACACCTCTTTGGGTAATCTGTTATATCTCTATTGACAATCGACCAAAAGTATTCACAGCGAAGAATCTTCTTCGCTAACGTTCGCCCCCAGTATGATCCTCATATGCTTCTTTATGAACATCCACAAGGATCTTTTGGCTTCTTCATTAGTGACACACCGCAATTGGGGAAGACAGAAACCTCTTTTATATAATAACCCATCCCGACACTAAATCATGGGGCTTGGCGCATGAGTTTTCTTCGTCCGATCCTTCCACCTGGAAGGGTTCCCTTCAATTGGTACTACTTAAACGTGTTAGAACCTCAATTGTTGGATTTTAATGACAACAACTATATAACTATGCCAAAGAATCTCTAAGCTAATTTGCATGTACACGAGCATCGAAAAGAGACAAACAAATACGTTCAAAATGAAGATACACAGTACAAAAAAGGATGAAAGTGTGTGTATTGAGATACAAGAAGAGATATACATGATAGAGACAAGATGAAGGTGAAAAACAAAGCATTATTAGTCATAGAGTGTCGTATCTAGAGTTCACAAATGTTAAAATCTTCTCAAAATGACACACACACACATACATTCATATTTTAAATGAAAAATCAAGTTTTCAAAAATTGCATCGAGCGGCGCTCGAACTCGGATCACTAGTTTGGAAGGAAAATGATCTAACCAAATGAGCTATGATAATTTTTGTTATAGGCTATAATTCAGCCAGCTGAATTATATCCCTCAGACGGCTTAATGTTGAAACAAAGCATAAATTTTTAAGCAGTTTCAACCGGCTGAATGACTTTATTCAGCCGACTGAATGACTTTATTCAGCCGGCTGAATTAGGCTAAATTTAACCCATTTCCTTGTTGTCTTCGATTTAATTCAATTCAGAAGGTTGAATTAATAAATTCAACCAGTTGAATATTTGCAACAGCTATTTTCATGAATAGACCCTTCTCTTCACCGAAGAGAAATGTCTTCAAAATCGACAGTTGCACCTGTTTCTTTTCAACATATTTTTTCATCTATGGTTGCAACCTTTTAAACTCTATAAATAGATTACAGAATTCTACAAACATTTCACCAAAATTAATTTTAATATTCTTGAATTCTTATCTATTATTCTCTATTTTTCAAACTGCATTCAAACTGCTTACATTCTCCGATCGTTGATCACTCTGTCTTTCACAATTTTCAAAGCACATTACACTGTATACTATAAAGGAGAAGATTATAGGAAGATTGCACTAAATTGACTTATCAGTGCTATTCAAATAGCACATTACAGTCAGATACTTTTGTTATTTGTGAAGAAGTCTTTTTTGGTTACTCAGGAGGTAGATGTCCTATTCGGTTGCTTAGGCGGTAGAAGTCCAGTTCGGTTACTCACGCGGATAAACCTATTCCTCTGGATTAAGTGAGGGTTGCTAGTTTAATTCTAGAAGGAGTATGGGACTGGACGTAGAGCGGGAGTTCGAATCAGTATAAAAATCTCTGGTGTCATTTACTTTACTATTTTTACTATTTACTTACTTACTTATTCCGCACAAGTAGTTTATCCATATTACACGATCCAATAGCACAGTGACTTTCAAAACAGGGTCATCTATGATTCCTTCTTAGGTTCAGCCTCGAAGGTCCAATCAGCATCCATATGCTTGATACTTAAAGCTAATAACACCTTTATTAGAACCAAACCCATAAGATATGCATCCTCAGAGCTAGCCAGCTTGGCTAAAAAATCAGCTTTCATGTTTTCTACCTTGGGGATATGCTTTATTGCGTAATACTCAAAATCTTTGAGCAGTTCCAGAAACTTCATCAAATAAGGTGCTAACATATCCTCCTTTTCCTGGAATTCCTTCCTCATCTGGTAGGCCACAAATTGAGAGTCACGGTATATGTGCATAGTCTTGACTCCCAATTCTTTTGAAATCCTGAGTCCTGCGATCAATGCTTCATTCTCAGCTTCATTGCTTGTTGCGAGGAACACAAGCTTTAAGGCATAGTAAACTAATCATTCCTCAAGGGTTACCAAAACCACTCTTGCCCCTGAGCAATGTTCATTGGATGCTCCGTCCATGTACAACTTCCATTAAGCATTATACTTTGCGATTTCTTCTCTCTCATCATCTCAAGTAGTGAACTCAATAATGAAATCAGTCGACGCTTGGCCTTGGATCACTCTTCTAGGATGATACGCTATATCTTACTAACTCAGTTCAATGTTCCATTTTAGCAACCTCCTAGAAGTCTCATGACGTTGCAGTATCTGTCTCAAGGGCTGATAAGTTAGCACTTAATTAGATAAGCTTGGAAGTAGAGACGGAGTTTCCTTGATGCGATCAACAAACAATAGGCCAACTTTTCCAACTTTGGATAATTTATCTCTACTTCCACCAAGTGCTTGTTGATATAGTATATCGGCCTTTAGATTTTGGTTTCTTCTCGTATAAGGGCAGCACTCCAAACTAAGCAGATATTACCAGATAAATAAACATATCTACTCCCTCTAAAGGCTTTGATAAGAAAGGTGGTCTCTCCAAATAGTCGACCAAGGCTTGGAAAGCATCCTTGTATCCTTGCATCCAGGCAACTTTTCTTTTCCTACTTTAAGGAGATAAAAGAACGGTACACATTTTTTTGTAGCCCTTGAGATGAATTGGCTTAACGTAGCCACTTTCTAACTTAGATTTTGTACCTTTTTATCATCTTTGGAGTTTTAACATTCCTTGCGGCTTCAATCTTCTCAATATTGCTAATTCCTCTTGATTTTGCAATAAAACCCAAGAAATTCCCTGATGCGACTTTGAATGAGCACTTGAGCAGGTTGAGCTTCATCCCATATTTTTGGAGCATGCCAAACATTTATGAAAAGTCCCTTAAACTTGTCGATCGTTGCAAATTCACCAGCATATCGTCTACATGGACTTCCATTTGAGCATCCAATCTGATCCCTAAACATTGAATTTACAAGTCTTTTGTAGGTGGCTCTGGCGTTCTTCAGACAAAATAGCATGATAAGGTAACAATACGGTTCCAAATCGGTTATGAAGTTGGTATGTTCCTGGTTTGGAATGCACATTGGAATATGATTATAGCTAGAGTAAGCTTCCATGACTGACAACGATTCATGGTCGGTGGTTAAATCTACCAGTTAGTCAATCTTTAGTAGTGGGATACTATCCTCATGCATATCTTTGGTAGTGGGAAACTATCCTTCGTGCAAACTTTATTCAAATCTGAATAGTTGATGCACTTCTTCCGTTTCTTATCATACTTCTTGACTAGACCGGATTGGATACCCACTCCGGGTATAGAGCGTCGAAAGATGAAGTTGTTCTCTTTCAGCTTATCCACCTCTTCTTTTACCATAGGAGATCACTTCGGACCTAGACTACGCCACTTCTATTTCATAGGGAGACATCTAGGGTTTACATTCAATGCATGCCATGCTATCTCTAATGATATTCCATACATGTCAGAATGAGTCAAGGAAAACACATCAAGATTTATCCAGAGAAACCTCGCTAATTTCTTCTTCATCTTCATGTTGAGTTAAGAATCGATTTCCAGAACCTGATTAGGATCATCCTAACTGACCAGGATGTAGATCGTCAATTCGACTAAGGTCATCCTTACATGGCTAAAATAAAAAGAATGAAGACCACCTGGAAACTAGCAAGGGCCGGTCAGCCTAAAAAGGATTTGTAAACTGAGAAAATATCCATCACAATAAAGGTAATAACTCGCACTCTCTTGTTATCTCCTTCTCCGAAGACTGCCAGTAAATCAACAAACCCCACAGGTTCAGCAACCTCTTTGGTAAATCCTTGAATCGAAGATTTACATGGCTTTAGACCCAAATCGCCATCATCATCTGATCATATGCTCTTTTAAACATCATATTTACTGAACTTCCATAATCAACAAGACTTTCTTCACCGTTGCTGGCCCAATCATATAACAACCTGCCTTTTCGACCATCGAAAGTCGACACTCAATAAATCCACCATATTCAAATGTCGTACATCTAATCGTTGGGAAGATATATTATTATGGTAAAATAAAAGGAACAATGAAAAAAATAGAATCTTATATAGGCAAACAACATATAATATAACAAAAATAGTATAAACTGTCACTTCAAGATACAAGGTACATCAAAGTTAAAAACAAACCTCATCAACTGGACAATGATAATTTCTTGACCTTAAAATTGCTGATTGGTATACAATATAATACAGTGGAAAATAAAATACTATGTTAGGTGAACATCCCACTCTTCTCTTAGAGCTCCATAACACCAATGCTAACCTGGAAAATATTCAGCCTGACCCGAGTTTTATTATAAAATAACACCCGTATCAGTCTAAAAAACCAACATGAGAAAATTCAAGGGATATAGTAAACATAAAATAATTAGTGGGACCACGCTGAAAAACATAGAAGAAGGTTTCATCTTATAAGAAAAACATCTATACATAAGAGAATGGACAAATGATAGAAACAAATCCAAACATAAAGGTTGGACACAAGTAAAGACAAATAAGTAGAATGAATTTATCCAACATGTCTAAGAGGGTGCGTCCCCTACACCGAAATTGTACCTCTAGACAAAATGTACTTGAGAGCCCATGCAAAACATGCATCACCCATGGGAACCTCCAAGCTGGACCTTAGTAAACCGTGGGCATCCGAATATACTCACATCACTGCGTGCATGCTAACAACAAATCCCTAGATAAATGTAAATATACCCTAATGAGTGAACCCCATAATGGCTTGGTTCGCACTCGCTCTTTAATTTTAGTTATCCACAGTGTTGGATGCCAATGCTCAAAATGGGCAACAAATCGACTTAGATTGATGAAGTACAAAGAAGGATATTAGAATCAATAGTTGATAAATTGACTATCGGAAACAAACCAATACTACCCCGAGGAAAACAACGAAGCCAGAAAAGACTTGACAACATTATTAACTTTAAGAATATTAAGAGTTTAAATGCCGCAAACGAGCAACAAAATCATCTTGAATCAACTGAACACACAAAGAAGATAACAGAATCGATAGTCAATAAATCAACTATCGGGAATAAATGAATGATTGCATATGGGAATTAAACGGCATACACATACCACCAATAAATGAATCAAGATTTTAAAACATTTGATTCTCACCAAATATTTGTAAAACACATTAAAAACACTCTTTGAAAATATTTTGTAAAAGAGATAATTATTTTCTAAGAATATTAAAAGAATGGTCAAAAACGAATGTCATTGAAACGTTATTTATTATAAACCCCAGAGTAATATATACTTAGCTTTGTTTTTAAACATTCCTTTTAAAGATTTCCACATTCATAAACTATCATTTATAAATTTATTACAACATTTATTATCTAGGAACATAATAAATCAATTTAAACACTTTTATTAATTTTAAACAATGTTAGTCATCCTGAAAGATAATTGATATAATTCTTTTATAAATTTTAAAACCACATTAATTATCCCAAAATACCATAAATCAAATTATAATATTTTTATATATTTTAAACAACATTAATTATACAAAAAGATAATAAATCAGATTTATAATCTATTTATACATTTTAAAACCACATTAATTATCCCGAAAGATAATAAATCAAATTTATAATATTTTTATGAATTTAAAACAACACTAATTATCCCGGAAGATAATAATCAAATTTATAATCTATTTATGAATTAAAAACAACATTAATTATCTCAAATGATAATAAATTTATAATCTTTATATAAATTGAAAACAACATTAATTATCCCGAAAGTTAATTAACCAAATATATAATTTTTACATAAATTGAAAGCAACATTAATTATCCCGAAAGATTATTAATCAAATTTATTATTCGTTACAAATTTAAAACAATATTAGTTATCCCAAAAGATAATTAATCAAATTTGTAACTTCTTTTTTAAATTTTAATTGATACTTAACCTTTATTTTCATAATTCTCAAAAAAATTGAAAATATAGTTTTAAACAACTTTCAAAGTGCAAAAACGTAACCAAATATTTATTTTGTAAAAATACAAGCACAAGTTCAACACACACAATGATTTAAGGAGATGATATTTCATAAGTGATGGTTAGCGAAAATTGTTGTAACGAAACTTACACAGAACAAACAGTATGTCATAGTATTCCAATCAAACATCAATATAAGCAATATAAGAATATAAATAAATGAATAATATCGAGAAACCCCTTAGTGTCTCTATCCTATAATTCACATATATATATAAACACTTCAAAGTGTCCCGTAGTAACACGACGAAAACATTACGATTTCTTCTTTTTGTCTACTGCAACAAAATTGTTATTTATGCCATTTACTATCAAGCAGGACAAAGGACCATATATAGTCATATGGGTTCCCTGTAAATCATACAATTGTCATCCGCTTTCCAAAGTGGAAATCCAAACAATTCAAACAACCAACAATCAACTATCATCTAAGCATTCTACAATAATCTATAGTAACATAGATAACTTATAGTCTATTTGAAGGTGAATTAACTCACCGAAATTTTAGTTGAGGCTTTCGCGTTCCAGTTTAAACTAAAATCGAACGACATTCGATTTTAGCCTAAAATTCTACTAGTTCTAAATCTAAGGAAATATGTTCCAACACATAGGTATCTTCGATACGAGTTCAAGCAAAAGGCAGCATCCAAATCCGACCTCAGTACAGTAGTTATTAAACTGATAAGGTTCGAGGTTAATTAAATTACTTAATTTACACTACTTACTCAATTAGTTTAATGACCCCTATTAATCTTTCTTCCCAAACAAAATCAAATGCCTATGCCTAATATACTGACATATACCCCAATTTCCATCAATTCCACTGCCAATTTATCCATCACCACTCGATGAATAAAAGAACCATCGACTTCATTACAACATCCTTCGCCAGTTCATCACGACCGACATAACCATCCAGGCACTGATGCCCTTGGTCAAAACACAACCTAAGTTTCTTCCACCTACCGAACACATGATGCGATTTTCCTGGAGGAGCCGCACTCCATCAAAACGTTGCCACTAGCTCGCCTTTCTATGACCAGCACCAATCCAAACTCGGTCGTGCCTAACTTCGTCTATAACTCAAATAAATCAAAACCCTATCTTCCCTACTACACGCAGCTAAACTATCATACTCTGCCAAACAACCCCGCACTCGACAAACAACGCATGGATATGAAACTTAACATCATACATGTACAAATGACATAATGTTTCGTTGAGTAAAAAACTTTGTTTTGATTTTATAAGGAGAAGGCCATAATTTTTTTATAGCAATTGACAAAAATAGAGGATGAGGAGAACACTTGTTGAAATAGGTTAAGTGTTGAAGTTGTGCTGACATTTTCATATTTATAAACAAACTCAATTTCTTTACTTTGAACTCAATTTGAACAAAAGTTTCAAGCAACACATTAAATTAAAATGCACATCACAGTTAGGGCTAGACCAAAAATTTAAATTTGATTTGATTTGAAACAGTTTTTGTGGTACTTTGCTACATAATTTTCCATTCGCTTACGAACCACAGAAGATAAAAATAAAAATACGATCGTGCATAAAAATGTGACACGATCCTCAAATAATTATAAAATACACTAGTTATCTTATTTTGTACAATCACAAAATACCATCGTTTGCTGAAAAATACACCAAAGAATAATAAAAATATTTTCAAATTAAAAACTATGGAAAAATCCAATAAATTAGATCAATAATACGTCATTAAATATCAAGTCGTTTTATTACCAACTGATTTTCTTGTTATTTATTCGAACTACTTATTATTGTAAATAAACTTATAAATTGAGTTCACCGTTATTATTTATTAATTAAAAGAAGTAAAATAAAGCTACTAATCCATTTATTAATATTTAATTCAAAATTTAGATATTTTAATAATCCTTGTATGTGAATATGTGTTTTTTTAGATTTTTAAACACCAACTATTTAAATATTTAGAATTAATTAGATATTCATAATTGAAACAATAAAATTCCAGGATTTTACAAATCACGACCGATATTACAAAGCAATCAAGTATAAGTACTTCAACCTCGTTTTCATCACGACTTCTAAATATAGTGTCGCCTTTTATTATTCTCATTCGCTTCACTGGAGCTGTCTTCGATGGCAAAGCAACTTTAACGCACTACATGTTTTAGAGAATTCCCATGTTTTTCCATCTCGTTCCAACTCTTCTCAATTGGATGAGGTCCAGCAGTTATCATATTGATCACAAATCATTTTCCAACTACCCGGGCTCATTAGTACTAGGCCGAGCTTAGCCCCATCTGAGTAGTTGCTCCCGGGTTGTGCATTCTTTTACCTGCCATTCTGCGGGGCTTGTAGGGCTTTTACATACTATTGAAGCTTCTTCTTCAGGATTAAATCTTCAAATACGTCTCGTAGGTGTCTGCGTTCATTTGTTTTATGACCCTGGGTCTCATGGAAGCGATGAAACTTCCCAGATCTTTTCTCCCTCTCAATCGACTCCCTCGAAGACGGCTTCTTATATAGCTCAATACCCCATGTCACCAGGTATATATTCTCAACCAATTTTTTTAGTAGTGTATAATTTTTGTATTTCGGACGTTACTTGAAATCAGTTTTTCTACCTTCGGTACCTTTATTAATTCTCTTCTGGTTATTACCTTTATTCTCCACATTCATAGCTATATTCCTGGAACCTTCATCGGATTGCTTCATTGCCACGTTACTCTGAATTATTTCAGTCGATTGGTCACCATCGGCCTTCTCAGCGGTCGTACTTACCTCTTCCAAGTGCAAGAGCTGAGTCAACTTTCTATAAAAAAACATTTATAGTCGATGGGGTTACATTTCCTACCATCCTCCAAAGCCAATATCTGGATGTTTCCCCTTGATCAAAGCCATCAATACTATGTCTTCCACCGAGTTACTGGCTTCCATCACTTTCATGTTAAACCTATTCAAAATATTCTTCAATGACTCCCCAGTACCCTAGAAGAGATCCGATAACGATATCACATCCTTCGGACGGGTACTATGCAAGCGAAACTGTTCGACAAACCTCCTTGCCAACCGATTGAATGACGATATTGACCTCGTCGAAATCCGAGTGAACCATATCATTGCCACATCTTCAAGGAAAATACAAAAATATCAACACCTAATGACCTTTATTTCCCTAGCCGTCCCCATATGCCATTTGTATTTCAAACAAGTGTTACCTTGGACCTATCATTCCATTATAGGATGGTATCGTCGGCATTGTGAACCTTCGGGGATACTGCTCATTCAATATCTCATAAGTGAATGAGTTTCTACTAAGGGAAAAGCCCCACTCATCATTACCTCTATGTTGGCTTTCATTTACCAATTTTTTCACCGTATCTAAAAGTGACTCTAGCTCTATCTGATATACTAAATAAGGATAATCATGGCTTATCCCAAGTGTTTGGCCCTATAAATGATCTCGGTTGGTTTTGTGGTGCCTGGGTTCTCCTATCTTTAGGAAAACATTCATCTAGTTGATGTGCTTCTTTGATTTCTACGCAAAGGGTCAGCAACAGCTGTCTGAACTTCTACATCCTGGTCATTAATAACACGACCATCTCCACCACCAACACTATCATTCAAACAACGACAACCACCAACATCAGTATCTAAACCAACACTACCTCTTCAGCCAACATTACGTCTGTAGTGCTCAGTAGCAATCCTTGGGATAAATCAATGTCGGTCCATACTCATGCATTCTAAGAGTTAATCAATTTTCCTTTTGAAGTCCCAATCTCCTTTCTCTCCATTTTTAGTTTCGCCTCTTTATGGTTTTCTCTAGATGATAAAGAACAGTCGTATTTTAAGTCGACTGGAGACAGATCCCTCATGTTCCTTCTATGGTTGCGGGTTAAATAGTTCAGCAAGTCAAGACTTTCCTTCATCTAGTTCCTCAATTCATCTTGACTTTCGTGCATCTTATTGTTCATCTCCTTCGTTATTCTTCCCATTTCAACTTGTGTTATCATATCTGTTGGGCTTTGAATTTCTACAGCATTAGGTCGAGCAACTTCTTCAACACGTTGAGAACCAGCATTGTTAGCAGGCCTAGAGGCGGTCGATTTCTCTCTTTATAGGGCCATAATTTCAAATTATCCTATGAAAGATTTTGTGGATATCTGAATAATTACGGATTACAGCAACAAAACCTCTACCTCATGGACTAAAGCAATCCAAAAGTAGAAAATAGATCAAAATAGCCTGAGATTGATATGCTCTTAGTGAAAGCATTGAAATGTTTATGCCAAAATTTAACACAAACACCTAAAGATTAATAGCAAAGAATAAAATGAATAAAACAAATTGAAAATTAGGAAGACAAGAATGTACAACAATTATAGTGGTTTGGCAAATCAGAGGCCTACGTCAACTTAAAATTTATTGAAGTTTCTGTTGAGTTTTTACAAAGTCGTTCTCATGAATCGATATAAGGTTACAGAGATAATGAAGAAATTTGTTAAACAAGTAAAAAGATCCCCTAGACGGTAGTCCTTCACCTCTATTTATAGCTACAGATTGACGAAATTATTTCCTCCATGTTCTTGCCCACGTTCTCTACGTCCTAAAGAAGTTGAACTGAAAAGACATTGGCCAACTCAGCTAATTTCAAGGATTGGTACCAAACCATGCCTTAGGTATCTGTACCGATCCAAAAGATGGGTTATGAATCCTTCCTCAACCTCTTGTGAATGCTTGGTCGACTCATTTCTTCGTCTTCGATACTTGATTGCATCCTTACAAGATCAAACTCTAGTGTGTTCCTTGGTTCGAGGGTTTGACAAGAGCACTTGACTTACTTACCATTCATTTAGGTTAAGAGTAATGGGCGAACTATCTTAGATAATGAGTACTAGCTAATAATGGCATCGACTACATAGAATGTGTCATATGATAAAATTGGTTAACTACCAGGATCAATACTGATCCAATACCTTGGATGTATCTTGGCTTCTTGGATTTAGCAAGTGTAGTGGGTGGTGGGTTGACCATTCTTGGAGGCTTTTGGAAAGCTTGTGAACTCCATCTCTTGATCTTGTTTGGTATTTCATTCTGGCGTTTATCGCTCTGTATTCCTGCTTGGTCATATTCATGTTTGACTAACTTGATTCATCTGAATATGGCTTACTTATAAGGCTGGATAAAAGATATATATTGCGATATGTCCTTATATATTCAAGATTTCAATGATGCATTTTAAAGAAAATGAAATTATACTAAGTATTTGAGGAAATCTGATTTTTTAGTCAATGGACACAGATTTGGATTTGAAGGCAATAAACCAAACGAGTATAATGGGTGGAAATTTGGCAGTTGGAGAACGGATTGGTGGATTTCAATTGATAATGGATAGCCACGATGGAGTAAAAATTGAAGCGGTGACTGGATTGAAATTAAAGGAGGGAAATTTTCGAAAAAGAGAACATTACATTTTTAAATGCAAAATAGTGTACAGTGTACATTTCTCACTTTTCCATTTTTCACTTATTACAATTTACCTCCTTTTATATTGTCCCCTTATCCATTTTCTTTTTCATTAACCAGGTCTCAAAATATTTGGGATGAAGGTGCATCTTTTTTTCCTTCGTTACTCTTTCCTTCATTCAAAGGAAACTAGTGTATAACCATTGTTAACTGGGTTTTTGACCCAGCAGAATTCAACAGGAGTTATAGCATCTAGACTAAGCCAGAATGACTTGAAACTTGAACAAGGCATTTAAAAGAACAAGCCAATGGAACCTAAGAGAAACAAGCCAAAATCGATTAAGTAGATGGATCGTTGGCGATCCATCATCCATAGATCGCTAGCGGTCCAAAAGGAAGCATCATAAGTTGTCAAAGCCTCTTGCATCATGACCTACTACCTCTTCTAAGACTACTTACCAAGTTTCATAGCATTCTAAGCAACGTAGTTTAAAAAGTAAAGACTCATCTGATTCAAGCTATTTTGACCAAAGTAACTAACTTAAAATGGACCTAGAGAAGTCATACAGAGTCAAATATACTTGAAATTATGGGAGAACGCTTAGAAGATAAAAAAGAAGGCTCAATGAAAAAGTGGGATCATTTGGAGTTGTCTGATGGATCGCTAGCGACCTAACTAGATGGACCACAAACGATCTGTGTAGTTTGGTCCCCATAACCTAAAATTTGTAGGGTAGGTCCCATACACCAAAGAGAGAGTATCTGTAAAGTTTCTTCTAGTTTCGTTAAGTTTTGGACGAGTTATGGATGATTCCTCTTTGATTTGAGCCAGTTTGATCCGTCAAGTCTGACCATGAGGAGTGGGCCCTATAACCTATGATCCATAGGGGAGGCTCTCCTACTCATCCACATTGCATGTGAGAAGTTTCTTGCGATTTGGTTAAGTATTGAGTGAGTTATGGATGATTATTCTGGATCAGATGACCCATGAAGACAGATGAGCGAACGAACTCCAAACTGCTTGATATTTGGACAAGGCACTTAAATAGAAGATAAGAAGACAACCAAACTAAGATCACTCAAAAATATTCTAAGTTGATGGATAGATAGATATCCATCCTCTATGGATAGCTAGCGATCCACCTCATACGGATAGTTAGTGATCCGTAAAAATAGGTCGGATTGCCCTCAAACTTTCCAAGCTCCTTCGTAGCACTAAGTAAAGGTTTATGGTAGAAAAATATGTTAAGTTGACGGATAGCTAACGATCCATCCCCAATAGATGCTAGCGATCCATCCCCGATCGATAGCTAGCGATCCATTGAAATGACTCAGATTGATTTGAGATTTTTGGTGATGACTTGGCATAATAACCGAACTCTTCTGTACTTAGACTTTTGGCCCAATACTCACCAATTCCCCTATAAATACTCATCTATCTACAACATAAAGAGGATCTTCTGGACTGGCTGCTGCAACTCTACAGATATTATTCTTCACTTTTCTCTTCCTATATTAGTTATTTGAGGGTTTACTGTGATTCTTCAATGAACTCTTATACTTGTGACTTGATCTAACTTAGAAGATTCAATCATATTGTAATCCGATTCAACCTGTAAAACCAGTCAGTTAATAAAAAGTTATAAATTGGACGTAGGCTTCATTAACATCCAAACCACTACAAAAATCTTCTTGTCTTTTTACTATTTCTGCTCATTTTACATTTATTTTCTATATTATTTCTCTACGAGAACAGAGTTGATGCTTTCACACTCAATACAAGGTGTTGATCCATTTTTTGGGTTAACATTTTGGTGCTTTTGCTTAGAACCCAACTTAGGCTTAGATCTAGCTATCTACTTTGGATTAGATAGGTTCAGAAGTTAGATCAACAATATCTGCTTGTGCTGTTGAGAATCAATGACACCAGGAAGAAAGAGGACCACCTCCAGAAGATCCATAGGAGCTACCATTGCTGGAGAAGAAATAAACCCTCAGCAAATTAAACTCAACTACCCCCAACAACCAGTTATTAGAAGCTAAAGTTGGAGATCAGGTTCCAGGATCCTCCACACAGCATGAAGTTGTGACTAAGGGATTTGAACAAGATGGTTGATGAAATTAACCAGAAAATGGAAGATAGTCAAAGGCTCTTATGGAAAAGACAGATGCTCTCTTAGCACCCCGATCACTAACTACCCCTAGAAGGTGCCTAAATCCATGGCTGCTATGAAGCAAGAGCATTCTTTTATTGTTGGCCTGAACGGAAGAAACATAAGGCAAAAGCAAAGGAAAGTAGTGGGCGAAGCTCCAAGATTCATGATAAAAGAAAACATTAACACTCCACCCACTACAAAATCACCTGCTACAAACCTGAACTTAGGGGTGAAAACCCCATGGGGAGATATTATAATGGCTCTCTCCAGCTCTTAAGATGACAAAAAATTTAACAAAGACAAATTGGATCAAAATACTAACATTCAGAATGTTAGAAGAAGCCCTAGAACCCGTGTCGTAACACAGTTCTAAGCAATGGAGGAGGAACCGCTACTTAAATGGTACTCCCAGAGGCAGAAGAACCAAGAAGATACGATACAATTTGGAATCGATTACAAGGCCAAGCTTCCACGGTTTATTATGACCTCTCTCAGCTGACCAACTTCCAATCCCATCATGGAGCTCCCATTATCGAATCACGAATGGTCGTCGTCGAAAATCAACAAAAATCGTCAAAATGGTCGTTGAAAACTCACTTTAGGGTTGACTCAAAGTTGAACTTGGATAATCACCTATTTGACTCGAAATAGATTCTAGAAGTCCAGACTCAAAGTCGAACTCGGGTAATCACCGATTTGACTTAAAGAAAATCTTGGAAATTCAAGCCGAAATCAAACTCGGGTAAAACAAAGATTTTCTCCAAGCAAACATGCAAATGACTCCAAGCATCGTTCGTCACCAACCCAACACTTCAAATTCTACGACTCCAAGTGAACCATGTGCTAACTCTAAGAAAATGAAAAAAATTCTCGGTTCAAACTCCAAGTAAAATAACATTGATCCATCAATGTCGATCCATCTTCTTTTGTCCATAACTCGAACATGCGAACTCCAATTGCCTTGAAATTTAGAATGCAACCTTATCGGGCCTTCTTTATCGCCCCATATCGATCTTACCTGGTTTGAAATTTTTTAGGGATCGTCACTGATCCATGACCCCATCCTAAGTGATTTGTCATTAAGTCGACATTTCCAATCATTCAAGCATAGGACAATCATGCATATATCATTCTCAAGTATTATAAAGAACCGTAACTTGAAAATAGATCGGACTAACAACGATAAAAGCATCTTCCTTAATTAAAACCAATTCACTAAAGCCATTCAGCATGCAGAATATCCAAAGAAGTTTATCATGCCAACTATACCACCCTATAACTGTACAATCGTTCAAAATTTCTTTTTTATAGGTATGGCTAGCATATGGACGAAGCTAGGGTGACAAATGCAGTCTACTGCATGGCCTTTAGGAATCATTAAAGGATGAAACAGCCTACTATCCTAGAAGAATAACCATTTCTAGAGATTAGAGGTAGTGCAATTGGCAAAAAACAAACCTAGCAATTTTCCAATGAACATAACAAACTTTGAAGGAGCTATAAGACTTCAGAGACCTTCTTCCCAAGCAAGGCCACTGAGAACCAGTAGAAAAGCATCCCGGCTAACTGATCAAATCAGACGAAAGGATGATTATCAAATGACACTCTAGCAAGCTCGCTATTAAGGAATGGGACAGAAACCTAAAACGATGCCTTCTCATCCATCCTTGTCTACTTTTCCTTTTCGAAATGAGCCATACCAAGACATTGGAGGCATTATAGACAACATGGTGAAAGAAATGCTTCTATGACCTCGATGAGTCATGTCGATCCCCTTCTAAGAATCGATGTTGCTCTGGTAGCATCGAGAAGGCATCTCTAAAGGATCATCAAACTATTAAATTTGATCCCTAATTTCCAGGAACCAATAAAACTATGTTCCCGCGAGTCGAATCAAAAAATTCCTCTTGAAGTCAGTGAATAATCACTTTAATACAATCGAGTCATCGGTCACATGACCCAAAACTCTTCTAACAGTCGATGAATTATCATTCTAGGGCTATCTAGTCGTTGGACATCCAAACAAATTTCTCTTGAAGTCGATGAACCATCACTTTAAGGCCATCGGACACACGACCCAAAACTCTTCTTGGAGTCAATGAATTATTGCTTCAAGGCCGTCTGGTCGTTGGACATCCAACTAAAATTCCCCTTGAAGTCGATAAATCAAACTTTAAAACCGCCGGGCCATTGGAAAAACAACTTAAAACTCTATTTGGAGTCGATGAATAATCGCTCTAGGGCCATCTGGTTGCTGGACATTCGACCAAAATTTCCACAGCATATCGATAACTTATCGTTCCAAGGCCGTCTGGTCAGCGAACATCCAACCATGAAAATTCCTTCACGAACTAAAGCCTTATGAAGGTCGTTCACGAACTAAAGCATTGTGAATGGCCTTCACGAAAGAAGTGTCGTGAAGGCGAACCGGTAGATCAGCAGTCATCTAATCCAAAAATCCTTCACGAACTAAAGCGTCGTGAATGCCAACTAGAACATCAGCGGTTATCTCATCCAGAACTGCCCGAAGTAAGTTAAGTCATGCTCCATGGCCACGAATTGACATTCACATCATCCACTCCACAAAATTAAAAGAATCACTTCCAATGAACAATGAGACAAATAGTGTTCAATTCGAGTGCTTCAAAGTCTCTTAAAGAAACTAATCCAAACCTGAACTAACCTTATGATCAATCAGAGGCCGACCCGAACCAATCCAAGATTCGGCACCTAAAAGAACCATGTATTTCAAATCCCTAATATATAAGTCTCTAAAGATAGAGGCTTCCCTATGCTTTAATCGTCTAGAAGACACAGCCGCATCCACTGGACCGCATGCAACCAAACGGGTTATGAAGAAATGTCGGATACAGTTTAAGCACAAGAGCATCCCTGTAGCATGGGGGAATCATACATACTTGAATAGTTACAAGGAAAGCTAAGCCTAATAATACCATAGTTCTATAACGCCCGATCGTAGATTCTGGCATTCTGATAAATACAGACTTAACGACCCAGCTAACACAACAAACAAAATAGATTCATAATACCCGCTTACTTCTTCCTAACTCCTCCTTCACCATCCTTGGTGACCAGTTCCTTTTCCTTTTAGACTATATGTCAGTTGAAGATCAATTCTCTGAAGGCGGTTTGGACAAAAAACTAAGAGTCTTGCCCTGAACTCCCACAAGCTCTTTCTTTATAACATCTCTATGTGGTAGACTGTAGATCGCTCCACCATGGCAACCTTATTTGTTTGGCCGTGTAAATCTTCCCAAAATATGAAACGATCGTTCAAGCCATGGTTACCTAATTCAAAAACCATTTATCTCTTAGAACCGATGAAATCACGTTCCAACGAAATCAAATTGCCGAATTGACGCGAAAACTTGATCCTTGCCTTCTAAGAACTGGTATTTCTCCCCCACCATCGAGAATGCCCAAACCATTGTGCGCATCTCATAAACCGTGCATCAGTTCTTTAGCCATGGATCCATGCTCTTATAGCATGTACTCCTTACGTTACCCAAGGATTGGCAATGTGGAGAAGTTCCAAACTGTTCTTAATTGGCCAATCGTATCAATCTCATATGTCATGCGCTCCCATAAGCAATGCATCACTTCTTCAGTCGTGGAACCACGCTCCCGAGGCACGAACTCCTCACGTTACGCGGAGGTTGCAACGTGGAGATGTTCCAAACCATTGTAGATCGACGGGTCCTATCGTTTTCATAAGCCATGCACTCCCATAAGCTGCGAATCACTTCTTGAGCCATGGAACCACGCTCTCAAATGACGAACTCCTCACATTACCCGAAGATTGGCAACGTTGAGAAGTTCCAAACCATTCTAGATCGATAGGTCATTTTGGTCTCATAAGCCATGCACAGCCATAAGCCGCGTATTATTTCTTAAGCCATGGAACCATACTCTCGAAGCACGAACTCCTCAGGTTACCCAAAGTTGGGCAACGTCAAGAAGTTTTAAACCATTTCAAATCAACGACTCATATCGATTCTATAAGCTAAGCATTTCATAAGCCGCACACTCCCAAAAGCTGAGCATTTCGTAAACCATGTGCTCTCAAAAGCCATGCATTTCACAAGTTGCACACTCCCAAAAGTCATGCACTACGTAAGCCGCACATTCCCAAAAGCCACACATTTCGTAAGCCATGCATTTTTATAAGCCACACCTCTAATAAGCCATGCAAACACTGCTTGATGTTGCTCAGGCATCATCAACAAACCGTTAAATTTTTCTAAGCACCGGTATTGTCCTGGCAACACTGCGAAACTTGTCTATTGCAGGATTACAGGGTTAACTCCCGCTACCCAAAGGAACCGACATTGTTTTGGTAGTTCTGCAAAATTTACAAACCAAGAAGTCAACAAAGAACTATGATCTTTGACAAAAATTAAAGTAAAAATTGTCTAAATTCAAGATATCCAAGCAACGAGTTCCCAGTAATTGAAGCTACGATGCATCTTTGTCTTGGGGCATCTAGGGAGTCACCTAGAACATCAATTCTCGCATCAATTTTTCAGTATAATCATCCCTATGGGCAGAGGGGCGCATAACACATTAACACTTGGTAAGAATAAAAAGTCGCTCCAACTTGCAATAAAGAAGGAACTTACCATAGTCCAGAGATAGACGATAATGGAAGGCATTTCAGGAAACAAATCATCAACGCGCCAGTTTCCAAAGATGGATGCAGGTGCTCGACTAAGGTCTCAAACCCCAACTTGTTGAAAACCAGCTGTTATCAGAAGATAGACAACGGCAAGGAGAGAACGCTCGAAATCAAGTAGCTAAACCATTCATTCCTAAAGATGTGGACCAACGAATAAGGTTGATATCTGCAAAAATGCTCTCAGCCCAACATAACGCTTATAGCCTTAAACAAGCAAGGTTAAGTGTCATAAATTCAAGGCAAACACCATCGAACTCTGTCGGTCTGTGAGCACGATAGGAATAAGCGTGGTCGTAATGGGGCCAATGTGATGACTTGCTCCACAATTTCTAATTTTCTATAAATACTTGAAACTTGAATCTAAAAATAAAGGGTTCCGCAGATAAAAGTCAGATCATAACAAAACCAGTTGGAGGAAACCTGATTTTTCGTGAATAAGAATAACCATGGAATTGGTTAGGCAACAACTCTGCATTTCCAAGGGTAACGCTTGACGGTGATAAACAAGGCTAGGAAATGGAAACACCCGGGACTCCCGTCCTTCCAGAACATGGTGTATCCCGATGTTAAGCAACCTTATGAAAAACAACAACATTGGGTTGAAAGGGGTCTACTCAAATATACAGGATTATACGAATGATTTAATCCTAACTAACATGACTTTAACATTGCCGAAGACAGGCAACACTAAGAAAAGATTTCTTCAATCAAATCATCGAAGTGTAAATTTTTGAAGACAGAGACTATTGCCCACCTGGATTTAAAGCATTGCCGGATCGGTGAGGAAAATCGATCCCAACCTCCTGAGTGTCAGTATTGCCCCGGTAACGCTAAGATCTTTTCAAATTTCTTAAGTACCGGTGTTGCCTCGGTAACGTCGAGAAAATTTCTATTTCATAACTATCGGTGTTTTCTCGACAATGCCGAAAACACTCTATTTACTAAATACCGACATTGCCTTGGTAATAACGGGAAATTTGTTGTTCACTATGTACCGGTGTTGCCTCAGCAACGCCAGGAAAAATTTAATCTACAGGTTCGATCAAAAATGCTAATCATAGCAAACCATCAAAGCACTACCTTTTGGAGAAAGAATTGGTCCTCAATTGAGATTCTACCCTTGTATTCAAAAAACTACTGTTGCTCGAAAATAGGCAATAACAGGAAGACATAAACTTTCATAGGTCAGCCCGATCGTTCAACCTTTCATCATAGGAATCAGTCACTGCATAGGAATACTGCAGCGTCGAAAGGAAATCGTAGGATTAAATTGCTCATGTGCTAATTTCTAGGGATGCAAGCTGGTGCATAATCGGATTTCTTGAATTCAACTTAGAAAGAATTTAGATACAGCCAAATCATTGGCAGCCTAGAGGAAATGTTGTTTGGAACCAAGTAGCTAGGTTATCAATTCCCGAAGACAGGAATTGGTATATGAATAGAACTTCTGTGACGATAGCAATCAAGTAAACCACACACTATAAGATCGATTTCACTCTAGAGAGGGGGTGAATACGGCGATACTAATAATTATAAAAATTATTGCGGAAGTATATAAAATAATCGCAGCACAGATAATAGCAGCAATAGAACAACATAGAATTACCCAACTTCGGCAAAACCCTACCTACGTGCTACCCCCAAGGTTTCTACTAGAAATTAAGTAGTCAGACGCTTACACATGTAAACTTGCAACATCCGTTATCGACTAACCTAACTCTATGCTCAAAACCCTGCCACAACTCAGCCACTGAGTTGCGAATTCTCAAATTGCACCACCGTACTTTGTCCCCTAGTCACACGACTAAATTTATAAAAGTTTAAAAGAGGAATAAAAACAATTTTAAAATACAAAACCCTAATTTAATTTATAAGCCCAAATTCAATTAAAGATGCCGGGCCAAATAACTAAATTGATAAAAATATCTCCTTCTCCCTTTTTTTAATATCGGTCGGTATCTTGTGAATAATTTCTGCCCCGTCCTGTTACCCTTTTTCAAAAATTAGGGTTTTTGGAATTTGCTGAAGTCGCCGACTTCAGTTGTTGATTGAATGATGAACTATCTACAGTTTTCTTTGTCAATCAAATTGTCACTTTGATTCGCAAATGGATGCTTCAACAAGTCAAGTTCGAATTGAATTGGTATGTGATTTTGCTTTATTTCTTTCATTGATATGCTTGAACTTGAATCTTTTCATGCCAATGATGTAAATAGTATTTACAGAGTTTAGTTCCCTAAAATATCGTTTGAATGGATCATTTGAATTCATTTGCTAATTTTAGCTCAGCCATTCTATTTTGACGGGTTTCTTGTGATTGTTCCTGACGGTTCTATTTCAAATAATTTTTTGCTTGATTATCACAGCTTTGGCTTGTTCGATTTTTTCTTGGTTCTCATGGCTTTGACTTTTGGCATGATCACTTTGTTTGAAACACGACTACCCTGATTTTTGTAACTGCAAATTGACATTGGCCACTTTGAATTTGTGATAAAATTTTGAGCTTCGACTTGTTCAATTTTGTGTCACCTGTTATTTACCTTCCTTGCTGACAGCATTTGATTCTAAGATAATATTTTGACTTGTTGAAAAAAAATCGACTTGATAGACTCAGATTGATTTTGGCCTTGACTTTGTTAAAACTGTAACCAATAGTTGCTTTGTTGCTTGATTTGTTCATTGTATTGAGGTTTGGTTTCATTGTTCAGTTCCAATGCATTGATGTCTCCATGTACATACATACATATATGTATGTATATATGTTTATGATTGTTGCATATCCACTTGGTTCCGTTTATTATTCGAAACTGCTACTTAACCATGCCTTGATTTTTCTGTGACCATTGTATTCCTTCATTTTTCCTTTATTGTTGTCAAACATAATACGCATGCGTGCCTCTTAGTTTAAGCTTGCATAATCTTCGACGGTGGCTGATCATATGTATGCTTTGAGCCTCTATTTCATTGGTAGTTATTTTGCATTTAGCTATACTGTTGAGGCTTTGTTCATTTTGGTTTTGTTGCATTCATTCTTTACTGTCATGTGTGGTATACAAGTCTGGTTCAATTTGGTTCACAATTGTCCATGCTTTATATGTGGTCAGTGGTTGTGCTCACACTTAAATTTTATCCGTTTGCCTACTTACCTTCACTTGTTCCACATGAGTCTAGTTATATATGAAATATTTTTACGCACAGTATATATATATATATATATATATATATATATATATTAACACACATGTCAGTGTTGCATATTTGTGTGTTGTCCACAACTTTTTGTACTAGTTCATTGTGCCTTCATGTATACACGAGTCTGGTTGGACCGTCTAACCTTTGATTTCATGCGATGCTTTGAGTATTGCCTCGGTTCTGTTATGCATATGTATTTAGTAGCACATTTCTTAGTTCAAGTCTACCATTTGAACCGATCTTTTATTGTTTGCTGATCTTCATGTACACTTGAATTTGGTCTTGGCCTTGGTTTCTTTGTAATCTAATATAGGTTGCTCTGACCGGTTCATTGAACGTGTTACATTAATGTTGTGCTCATTAGTTCTGGTGCACATGCTTAAATCCCTGATTTTCACTTGAGTTTGAATGGTTGTGTATTTTTCATGTGTACACTGAATTTTTAGTCAAGGCTTGTTTTATGTTGGTTTTTGAATTCTTGTACTTGACAATTTTGTGTTGTCTTTGTAGTGCACCCGAGTTGAACCTATCTTTGACTCAGGTTTGACCTTATGCTCATATCGTTACTTTATTTGTATTGCACTTGAGTTAAACATAGCTTTGGCTCGGATTGACCTTGTGCTCACCTGCCCCTGCAGTTTTTTCAAGTGTATATCGGTGTGCGCGGTCTTATGGCATGCACAGTGATACACTGTGCATGTCACAAGTTGTTCATGTATGATGAATTTAAAATAAATATAATGACGAACAAACCAAATAACTAAGGCAAATAATATTCCAAAATACACATTTTATTTTACTCGGCACAAATAATTCTTTGTCAATTTTACCGCGTCAGTGTGTATGATGCAGATCGCTCAAATGCTGGATTCAATCTAGAATAGAGTTGAAGATAAATACGAGTGAATGAGTGATATGTAGTGAGGACAGTTGTGTAAATTGAAATGTATTGTAATTGAAATTTTGTATATATAGGGAGAGCACAAATGTGCACTAATCAAAATTGTAATAAATTATTTATTTGAATCAAATATCTATTTGAATCTAAATTCTGTGTTATTTATTTTATTCAGCAAATATTTATTTAATTATGTGAAAAATAAAATAGTACAATAACAAATACATTTAAATGAATATATATATGTTTATTATCATCAAACAAAAATCATATACTAGCATATTCAACAAACTCCCTCTTTTGATGATAACATATATTTAAGATTTGGTTATTGATGGACTCTATTTGCTCCTCATATTTGAATGCTCCTTTTGTACAGCAAAGCTCCCCCTTTATATATATATATATATATATATATGAAAATAAATAAAAATATGCAAATGTTCCTAGATGAAAATAAAAAAATAAAAAAATTTGACAATTAGCTGCAAAATTTTTAACTTATCTCTCTCCCTTTTGTTATCAGCAAAAGAGTAATAGTGTTAGAAAAATAGAGATAAAGTGATAGACATTAATACAATATTAATACCTAATCGAGTATAAATATTAGATTTCAATGAAAAATCAAACAAAAATCATAAATACTCTATTTGATGCATATTCCACTTTAGAGTGATAGGGATGATGTCGGTAAACAAAACCATATAGTTGTGCCTATTTGTGATATATTTATATTAGGAATTTGAATATCTACGAACCATGCATAACCGTTAGGACTTTTAAATGAGATTAGCAGTATTCCTAATTATTTCTATAAAAAATGAATTTCAAGCATCTTCTAACCATGCATAACCATGAGGACATTTAAATGGGATTAGAATCAACTTATGTATTTAATAATCAATTTTGATATGCATTCCATACATGCATAACCGTGATGACTTTTAAATGAGCTTGAAAGAACATAATCAAAAATTCCAAATAATTCACCGATGCATAAACGTGAGGACTTTTAAATGAGAGTAAATACTTTGGATGTTTTTTATTGCTAAAAATATAATAAAATGAAAAACGAATAATTTTAAAATACCATTGACATACTACATTGGATTTTGATGAGTGATGGTCGATAGAAATATGATAGAAATAGAGATGTCATGGAATTTTTACCCATAAAAAATTATTATAAATCTTGTTTAAATTTCTAAAGAAATTTACTGATTATACCATCTCAAGTTATAACATATAATTAATGTCAATACTCATCACTTTTTCAATCACTATTTATCTTTTCAATAACCATTAGGTAGTCAGATTAGTTAATGTAGTCATTTAAGATCAAATTCAAAAATAATTGTAAAATCAAATTTTCTAAAATGACTAATTTGAAACAAGGTTGGCAAAAGCTATGTTCTTGAAGGTGTTTTATGAGGAAAATTTCTGCTAATATGAAAATCGGTTGAAATGAAAAATATGCAGATATTTTCTTTGAAAATGTGAAGCAACTAATAAATTTCTCTACATAACACTTGTTCCACTAGTAATTTTTCTATCAACTAGATTACTAGTATAATCTGCTTCCAAATTTTTCTATGACTCAAGCTTATCATTAGTTGGATGTCATAGACTAGACCATGAAGTTGCAAAAAATACCATAAAATCCTTTTTACAGCTTTTAAATGAAATTATTTTGAATTTGAATCGAAACCATGTAAATAAACATAAAGTGAACATAATGACAGATTAGAAACAGTGAGATAAAGAAATATATCCACGTGCATCAAGAGTAATCATCAACAAATAAGGGAACATCATTAGTCCAAACACATCTATATGAACTAGTTCAAAGACTCTAGAGGTCTTTAAAATGTTCTCGGCATAAAAGAATAATTGGCCAATAATTTTGAATCAATCAGAATCAAAAATATCATTTATTACTTTATCACATAACCGGCTGATTTAATTCAGACTATGGTGCAGATTTTCATATTTAATAAATCATTCAAGATGAATATACCGTTACCTATTTTACCTTCACGATAATTTTTCGTTATTGCTCATTGTTATTCCACCACCTTTGTACTAGGCTAAAGAACTTTGATTTGTCACCCACTGTGTGCCAGGAACAGCCAGAATCCAGATATCACTGTTGTTATTCCTTAGCCTGCCACCACACCTACATGAGAAAAGATTTTTGCGACCTATTTGTTTTTATAGGTCTATGATTGTTAGTGGCAAAAGATTTTGAAAAATATGTTTGAGTAGATCCAAGGTCATTTATATTTGTTCTTTTGGCATCCAGATTTGTTTAACTTCAAGGGATTTTATATTAACGCCTTTTGATACCCATTGGTTTTCACGTGTTTGGGTCTATACCAACAATTATTGTGACCGTGTCTAGTTTTTCCATAAATTGTGCACTTGGAATTGACTTGATTAATTTCGCTTCTAATATGTTTAAATTGATTATATCCAAGTCCTTGTCTAACAGCATTAACAGTTTGTTTCTCTAATAGCATATTTAACGATTTTTCTCCTTTGGAAACTTTTCTTAGAGTTATAGACAATTGTTGGACTTGTGTTTTCAGAGACTCATTTTCATTCAATAATTTAGTGCACTTTTTAACAGAATTTTCTCTCCTCATGTTTTCACTCTCTTTCAAAATCAGATTTTCATTTCAAGTGATTTGATTTTAATTTCTTCTTCAAGTGATGGACAATTATCACACTTAGGGCTCCTTTTTGATAGTTTTTAACTAATTGAACAAGCTGTTTATTTAATTCTATCAAACTATCTCTTTGTGATTCAATTTTGGTGTACTTTTCCCTAAGTCGTTCAAAACAGCCATTTACTTTATGAAATATATAAGTAATTCTGAGTGAGTGAGTTTTGATATCTCGCTTGGATCATCATCAATGCTACCAGTTATATCACCTCAAAGACACATATCAGATTTTTCACTCTCACTGCTAGTTCTTTTATTATCATCATCACTTTATTCCACGTGGCTGCAAAACTTCTCCTTTTTGATTTCTTTTCTTGGCCGAGTCGATTTTAAGGACAATTGGCCTTAATGTGACCAGGTTTATTGCACTTGTGATGGATGATCTCTCGCTCTTTTGGATTTCTAGAACTTTGACAATTCTGCTTTTCAAATATTGATTTAGAGATAGATTTCCATATCTACAATCCCACCTTTTGAATTTCTTTATTATCAGCGCTAGTTCTGCTGCACCATCATCATCATCTTCACTTTCAGTTGTTCCTTTGATGGTTATTGATTTCATTCGCGTATCACCTCCTTCATGTTCTTCCTTGAATTTGATTTCTAGCTCATAAGTGGTGAGATTTTCGATGAGTTCTTCGACCTTGATTTGTTTCAAGTCCTTCGATTCTTCAATAGCACTGACTTTGGCTTCAAAATTTTGTGGAAGGACTCTAAGGATTTTCGGACTATTTCTAATTCTGTATATAGTTTTTCAAGAGCTTTTAATTTATATATGTGATCAGAAAGTCATCCGTACATCTCTTTGACATGTTCCTCCTTGGCTATTGTGAAATTCTCGTATTCGCTACTAAGCATGGGAAGGCAAGATTCCTTGACCTTGAGATGTTCCTTCGTGAGTCACTTCTA
The DNA here is from genome assembly GCA_030765085.1 of Allium cepa. NCBI lineage: Eukaryota > Viridiplantae > Streptophyta > Magnoliopsida > Asparagales > Amaryllidaceae > Allium > Allium cepa. The sequence continues at coordinate 774,413,728 of CM060935.1, forward strand.
GTGTGTGCCAGATTTCTGGCGCAGTTAGACAATGTGAGACACGATTAAATTCATTATAATCCAATGAACAGATAATAGAATTCATAGCTTTAGCATTAGCATTCTACAGTTTATTTTCTAGATCTGTCCATTGATCCATTGATTTTTCAATTTATTGATTGTCTACCACTATAGTTGGTATCCTATATCTTGTCTCGACAATATTTCAAGCATCAATGTTTTTCGGAAAAAAATTCCATTCTATTTTTCTAGTAAGCACATTCACTATTGAACATTGGTGGTCTAACCATGGACTGATCCATAGTTAAAGCAATATTAAAAGAAGCCATTAAAAAATTTAAACTTTTAAAACAAAATATGGTTTTCGAAAAATAAAAATTTTAAAATAAAAATTGGCTTATGTTCCTAGCTCTGATACCACTTATAGGATCGATTTCACCCTAGAGGGGTGGTAAATAGGGTGATACTAATAATTATAAAAATTAATGCGAAAGCATATAAAATAATCACGGCACGGATAATAGCAGAATAATAGCAGCAATAGAACAACACAGATTTACCCAGCTTCAGTAAAACCCTACCTATGTGCTTCCCCCAGGTTTCTACTATAAATTAAGTAGTCAGAAGCCTGCACATGTAAACTCACGATATCCGCTATCCACTAACTTAACTCTACTCTCAAAACCCTACCACACTCAGCCACTGAGTTGCGAATTCTAAAATACACCAACGTAGTTCGTCCCCTAGTCACACGACTAGACTTTACAAAAGTTTAAAAGGGAAATAAAAACAATTTTAAAATACAAAACCTTAATTTAAAATTATAAGCCCAAAATCAATTAAAGATGATGGCCCAAATAACTAAAGTGATAAAAATATCTCCTTCTCCCTTTTTTTATTATTGGCTCGTATCTTTGTGAATAATGGCCGCCTCGTCCTATTTCCCTCTTTCAAAAATTAGGGTTTCTAGAATTTATTGAAGTCGCTGACTTAAGTTGTTGATTAAATGATGAACTATCTACAATTTGCTTTGTCAATCAAAATGTCACTTTGATTTGCAAATGGTTGCTTCAACAAGTCGAGTTTGAATTGAATTGATATGTGATTTTGCTTTATTTCTTACGTTGATCTGCTTGAACTCGAACCTTTTAATGCCGATGATGTTAATAGTATTTGTAGGGTTTAATACCTTAAAATATCGTTTTAATAAATCGTTTGAATCCATCTGCTAATTTTAGCTCGGTCGTTCGATATTGACTGGTTGCTTGTGATTGTTCCTGACCAGTTCTATTTCAAATAATTCTTTGCTTGATTATCATCGCTTCGATTTTGGTTTGTTCGATTTTTTCATCACGGCTTTGATTTTTGGAACGATCATTGACTTTGTTTGAAACACGGCTACCCTGATTTTTGTAACTACAAATTGACTTCAACAACTTTGAATTTGTGATAATATTTTGAGCTTCAACTTGTTCAATTTTGTGTCACTTGCTAGTTGCCTTCCTTGCTGACAGCATTTGAATCTGAGATAACACTTGTTGATTTCGGCCTTGACTTTGTTAAAATTGTAACCAATAGTTGCTTTGTTGCTTGATTTGTTCACTGTATTGAGGTTTGGTTTCAATGTTCAGTTCCAAAGCATTGATGTCTCCATGTATATGCGTACATATATGTGTGTATATATGTGTGTGATTGTTGCCTATCCACTTGGTTTCATTTATTGTTCGAAACTGCTACTTAACCATGCCTTGATTTTCCTGCGACCATTGTGTTCCTCCATTTTTCTTTTACTGTTCTGGAACATAATATGCATGTGTGCCTCTGAGTTTACGCTCATATTGCCTTCGACAGTGCCTGATCATATGTATGCTTCGAGCCTCTGTTTCATTGGTAGTTGTTTTGCATTTAGCTGTACTATTGAGGCTTTGTTCATTTTAGTTTTATTGCATTCATTCTTTACTGTCATGTGTCGTATACAAGTCTGGCTCAATTTGGTTCACAATTTTCAATGTTTTATATGTGGTCAGTGGTTGTGTTCACACCTAAATTTGGTCTGTTTGCCTCCATACCATCACTTGTTCCACATGAGTCTAGTTGTATATTAAATATTTTTATGCATAGTGTGTGTGTGTGTGTGTGTGTGTGTGTGTGTGTGTGTGTGTGTGTGTGTGTGTGTGTGTGTGTGTGTATATATATATATATATGTCAGTGTTGCTCCTTTATGCGCTAGCCACCTCTTTATATATTGATTCATTGTGTCTTCGTGTGTACTCGAGTCTGGTTGCACTGTCTAGCCTCTGTTTTCATGTGATGCTTTGTGTATTGCCTCAGTTCTGTTATGCACTTGTATTTAGTTGCACATTTCATAGTTCAAGTCTACTATTTGAAGTGTTCTTTTGTTATTTGCTGAACTTCGTGTATACTTGAATCTGGCCTTGTCCTTCGTTTCTTTGTAGTTTGGTATACACTGCCCTGACTAGTTCATTGAACATGTTACGTTGATGTTGTGTTCATTTGTTCTGGTGCACATGCCTGAATCCCTGGTTTTCACTTGAGTTTGAATGGTTGTGTATTTTTCATGTGTACATTGAATTTTTGGTCGAGGTTTGTTTTTTCTGTTGGTTTTTGAATTCTTGTGCTCAACAATTTTGTGATGCTTTTGTGGTGCACCTAAGTTGAACCTAACTTTGGCTTAGGTTTGGCCTTATGATCATATCGTGACTTTATTTGTATTGCACTTAAGTTGAACCTAACTTTGGCTCGGGTTTGACCTTGTGCTCACCTGTCCATGCAGTTTTATCAAGTGTATATCGGTGTGCACGACTTTATGGCATGTATAGTGATATGCTGTGCATGTCACAAGCTTTTCATTTATGATCAATTAAAAATAAATATGGTGACGAACAACCTAAATAACTGAGAGCATAAATTTGTACTGTTCAAAATTGTAATAAAATATTTGTTTGAATAAAATACCCGTTTGAATTTAAATTCTATGCTATTTATTTTATTCAGCAAATATTTATTTAATTATGTGAAAAATAAAATAGTAAAATAACAAATATATTTGAATGAATATATATATATATGTTTATTATTGTCAAACAAAAATCATACACTAGCTTATTCAACATGCAGAACTAAGGACATATAGGGAAAATCATGGAAGTTCAGAACTAAATCCTTCAGACTTCCTCGATCCTAGAATAGGATTGAGAGCCAGACCAAGGGCAATCGAATAATTTTTCCCAAACCTTTCCATCTCTTACTATCGCCTAAATATAGGAATTCGAAATAGCTAGTCCCTTGAGCAGCAAAGTCCCTAGTTCCTAGAGATAGGAGCTATCGTATCAATCAAACTGGGATGCTTGAAAGTATTGGCCAGGAGACCTAGTCTCCCGAAAACATATAGACTTAGCATTTAGAGAAACAACCCCATGGACTAGGGCAGATACACCAACACTTTGTTGAAATGAACTCAATTGAGCATAAGTAGTGATTAGCTACAAAACTGGCTAGACCAAGCTACCTCATAGTTATGAAAAAAGCTATGAAATCGAATATGCCGAAATGATCGCAAAAGTGTTACTTACATGTATAGAATTATAGTAAATGAGTACACTACACATGAACACAAGAGGTGCAACACAAGAAAAAGTAATACTCAAAATCGAGCAATTAAACTAATAGTCCCAGAAGACAGAGGCCGGTGTGCAGGATAAATTCCGAAAAATACAAAGCAAGGATAATCACAATCGATCAAGTCATGCACTAGTTTTTGAAGACTGAAACTGTGCTTCATCGAACGTCAACTACAACTCTAAAAGAGAAGATGTGCCTTGTAATGTAATTGCTATCAATCATCCCAATATGATAGGAATAATAAGCGAAGCCTAAGTTGCAAGGGACCTAGCTTCTGGATTAGTTGAAGTCCTTCCATCGAACTAAAGATTGAATAACCGAAAAGTCATTTTGAACAATAAAACATAGCATTCAACCCTATCGGGTATGTCTTAGTTTAAATAATATCATCATATAACCAATGCCTGAAATCCAAGGAAAGTCGGCGTATGTTGACCAGTTGGGTGCCGAGTGTTGACCGGGGTAAATGTGGTGTGTTATCTACATCAGAAGAGTCCAATATCTTGAATACCAAAAACGAACAATCTATTGTTGATAGCTTGCTTACATTTGAAAAACAATCCATATCTTCCTTTGAAATTATCTTTTTCACACTTACCCGTTATCGATCAACGACTGATAACAGAGTCGTTGTCCGAAGCGACGTGGGAGGCTTTTCTTTTAGGATCAGTAGAGTACAAAAATGGGAAGAGCAATACGATTGAATCATCTATTATATCCGATTTTGGAAAAACTCGTCACATTAGAATTTAAAATGGCGACAAGAACTTAACCAAGTCCTCGAAAAGAAACAGTTAAAGACAAAGAGCAAGACTTTGCTCCAGAACAGTGCACAATCATTCGAGACAAAACTTAGCTTCACTGACTGTCCATTTAAAACTATATAGGTGACTCCAAACTTACGTCATGCACCCATTTACCAACCTAAACCCTTGTAAATTATAGAGCAAAAATTGTGTCGTCAATACAAGGAATTGAAATTCAGATCAACGGATACCAAAAATTAGTAAATTGAAAACAACATCTTAAGATGGACTTCGACAATTCACTGAAATTCATAGAATAGTCATCTAAAACTTGTCTTGTTCCAGAGCACACTTTGTTTCTAGGGAAAGCATACTCCAGGGGAAAAGGTTAACTAGGTTTTTAACCCGACAGAATTCAACAGGAGTTAGAGCATCCACACTAAGCTAGAATAACTTGAAACTTAAACAAGGCATCTAAAAGAACAAGCCAATGAGCTTAAGAGAAATAAGCCAAAAATCCATTGAGTAGATGGATCATGATCCATCATCCATGGATCGCTAGCGATCCAAAAGGAAGCATCATGAGTCGTCAAAGCCTCTTGCATCACGACCTACTGCTTCTTCTAAGAATACTTACAAAGTTTCATAGAATTCCTGGCAGCGTAGTTCAAGATGTAAAGACTCAATGGATTCAAACTATTTTGACCAAAGTAACTAACTTAAAACAGACTAGAGAAATCATACAGAGTTGGATTTACCTGAAATTTTGGAAAAACACTTAGAAGACATAAAAGAAGGCTCATACAAAAATAAAATCATTTAGAGGTGGCTTGATGGATCGCTAGTGACCTAACTAAATGGATCGCTAACGATCCATGTAGCTTGGGCCTCACAATCTATAATTTATAGGTTAGGTCCCACACACCCTAGAGAGAGTACATACAAAGTTTCGTTTAGGTTTGTTAAGTTTTGAGCGAGTTATAGATGATTCTTCTTCGAATTAAGCTTGTTTGATCCATCAGGTTCGACGCATGAGTAATAGGCCCCATGACTTATGATCCATAAGGGAGGTTCTCCTTCTCATCTACATTGCATATATGAAGTTTTACATGATTTGGTTAAGTATTGAGTGAGTTATGGACGATTCTTTTGGATCAGATGACCCATGAAGACGGATAATCAAATGAACTCCAAACGACTTTATATTTGAACATGACACTTAAGTAGAAGATAAAAAGATAACCAAACTAAGATCACTCAAAAATATTCTAAGTTGGTGGATTGCTAGCGATCCACTCCCTATAGTTAGCTAGCGGTCCATCATATGGATAGCTAACGATCTATCAAGATAGGTCGGATCGTCCTCAAACTTTCCAAGCTCCTTCATAGCACTAAATAAAGGCTTCTAGTACAAAAGTATGCTAATTTAATGGATAGTTAACGATCCATCCCCTCTGGATGGTTAGCGATCCATTGAAATGATTCAGACTGATTCAAGATTTTCGATGATGACTTAGTATAACAACTTTGTACTTAGACTTCTGGCCAAACACTCATTGAATTCCCCTATAAATACTGGCATATCTGTAATATAAAGAGGATCTTTTGGACTGGCTGTAGCAACTCTGTAGAGATTATTCTTCACTCTTCTCCTCCCACAATACAGTCACCTGGGGGTTCACTGTGATTCTCCAATGAGCACTTGTACTTGTGACTTGATCTTACTTAGATGATTCAACCGTATTGTAATCTGATTCAACTTGTAACAGCAATCAGTTAATAGAAAGTCATAAAGTGGATGCAGGCTTCGTTAACAGCCAAAACGCTATATAAATCTTCTTGTCTTTTTACATTTATTTTCTATGTTATTGCTCTGCGAAGGAGAGCTGGTGCTTTCACACTCAATCCAGAGTGTTGATCCATTTTTGGGTCAATAACCATAAACTGACATGTCAGTATTGCAAAAAAAAAAATACCTGAATTTTAAATACATTGTTAAGAATTAGAATTTTTTTTGCAAGGTAAGCAAGGATTTTAAAAAGGACCTGTAAGTCTATAAACTGAAACTTGTTAGTATATAAATATTCAAACTTTGTTATGTGAGTTATTCATTTTGAAATCCAAATAAAAAAGGTCATTGACTTTTTTATACAAATTGAGTTATATATTATGTTATTTTTATGGTTCAATATTATTAATAAAACAAACTAATATCAATTAATCACATTAGTTTGATTGATTTAAATTTATGCTTGGTTTTTTTTAATTTTACAAGACAAATTTTTAATTTGAAATCCCATATGTGATACATTTTAAAGATAAACACTATGTAGATTCAAATCTTGATGTTCATTGAGAAAGTGGTAAATAATCAAAATTGAAAGTGTAATAATAATGACTCGATATGTTTTGTGGTTATAAAACTTTAAATCAAATATCAAAACATACTTCTAGAATGTCAAGGACCATTAGCTCAAATGGTAAGATCTCTATATTATGGTTCTAGAGTCATCAGTTTGATCCCCCAAAACACTAAAAAGAGTGGTATCATTTTCAAAATGATGTATTTTATCACATAACTTAGCTCAAATGGTAAAAATTTAATTTTTTATTATAGATTATAAAACAATTTAAAGTGGAAATTGATAGAGTTAACGGTGCGTCCTATGGACAATTATGTATTTTATCACATAACTTAACTCTTATGAGAGAATCATATTCAAAATGATTTATGCATCTGGTTTTATTTTCCTCTACATATGTTACTTTATAGAGATATAAATAGTGAACTGATTGCATTTAACATATATATAAGTAGAAAATCCTTAGTAGAAGAGTTTTTGTCGATTGTAATTACGAGTATGTTCATAACCATCAATATTGAATACATATATATAACACTAATTCCTTAAATGTTTCTAGTCAAGACATATCGAGTGAGCGATATTAGTACATCCGTTGAGACTGGTGTACATAATGTTCTTCATTCGATGATCGTTGAACTATTAAGGACCAGTGGACCCACTAATGGTTACCTACTTGTGATTATTTAGAACAATCATAGATGATTCGACAACAGTCTTTTTTATGTTGAAGATCTCAGCGTAATGACATATAGTAGTCTTCATACTTGAGAGTACTGTCGATCTTAGGTGGTCAGGCTACACTTTGACTGGCGTAGTGACCTTGTTGCAACCATAGTCGGGTGTATGTTGATTTAATTGAAGTGAAACACTACCGGAGTGCATTCATCTCCTTCGTCGTCGAAGATTAGTATTACCATAATTGATATTCTGCTTAAAAGTCAAAATCTCTAGCTGTAGTAAATCGGTTAATCAATAAATGTTATCTGATATAACCAAGGAGTCTAAAATGGTTTATGTAATTAAATACAGTTATTAACAAAGTTTTTGACCTTAGACCAAACTCTAGATATCTAAATGATATAGCTATGATGAAAAGAACTAGTGTATAAAATGTTGTTATCGGGTGATCTTAAAGTAGACTAGAAATAGGATTTCTCCCTAATGATGTATAAGGATTGAATGTATGCCCTATGCCATGCTTCAGCAAAGTCCATACAGACTTCAATATTTAAATTATTTAAATATTGACTACCGAGTTCACACCAGAGAGTCAACGCAAGTGAGTTGTTCGTTATTTCCAAATTCAACCGATATAAAATTAATTTATTAATGTTATAAATTATTTATAAAATCAACAGAAATGTTGTGTTAAATTTTATGGCATTCTATTTATATGTTTAAAGCTTAAAAATCAATTAATACAAGCCTTAAAGTTGTACATCAACATCATCAAAGAATGGGATTAAATTGATTCGAATCGAGTCAATGGATATGCTAACCAGTGAAGACTAAGCAATCTAGGGCCGGCCATAATGGGGAGGCAAAGGGTGGGGACTTGGTCTTCAAAAAGGCTTAGTCACTCAGGGTTTGAGAAATATAAGGGAGATATTCGATATTTAAAGATCTATAAATAGGCACTTTCCAATCTCAATCTCTCTACGCTCAACCAACCGAATCATAGCCTCCATTAGACATCGATGAAGTCAAGGGACAACGTCGAAACATGTAGCCACGCCCAAGGACACTACACTTAAAATTGGATTTAGTAGCGCATAAAAAACACTATCATAACTTATAAGAGCATTTTAGAGAATGCCATTATAGAAGGTAAAACTAAAAATTCTGGACTTTGGTTGCATTTTCATAAATGCTACCGAAAAGCAATATGTTGCAGTGTTCTACATACACAACAAGATAATTATCGTAGCGATGCATAAATGCCACTAAAAAGTAACATTGTTGCTGTTAGAAAATAGCATATTAGCATTTTCATAAATGCCACCATATATGTTTTGTGGAGTTTTTTGTCTACGACCGTATATATTTTTTAGCGTTTATTTTGCTGCATATTCTTTTCTGTATCTTTATTAAATGCGGCTAAAAATATTTGATTTTCTGTGCAGGTTTCCCTCTCTATGGCAGCTCATTCAGTTTCCACTTCATTTTGTTTACAACATACATTATGTAGTAATAATTAACATATTTTGTTATGAAACCAACAATCACTCGTACGACTATCGCGTTAAAACAACCAAAAATACATTAATCACATAATGAAATATGATGTACAAATAATTTGATGTAAAAAAATAAGCACGTTCACATAAAAGCCATAACCGTATAGATATTGTAGTTTCAAGACAACCAAATTAACTAAAATTCATAACCATGCATAGAGAAGTTTACACAACTAGTTCTAACAAAATGTTATAATATAGATGGCAATTAAAGGCAAGTACCAGTTCATTGTAGCAGTTGATCATTCGTTCAAAAAAGATTAGGTACCTATTATAATAATAAAAAATGAGAACTTGTACAAATCTTCTAAGAAATGCGGTACATAACTAGTTTAAACTGCATTATATAATATAAATGTTAATTAAATGAACCAAGCATATACTTTTAATCCTTGTTTAAGTAAGGTAAGTTAATGATTAACTAGTTGGGATGTGCATCTCTTAAAACAGCATAAGATAAAAAGCCGCTTGTGGTAAATGGGTTATATTTGTTAAAATTTATAGACTTACGGAAACATAGATTGAGCCTGTTGTAAATTGAACCAAACCATGTCAAAATGGGTCAGGCTTGTGAAAACACACTGAACTACCAGATATGTTTTGGTTCATTTAGTTTACCAAAATGGAACAGGCTCTACATAAATGAAAATTAAATGAACCAAGATATAAATAGATAGACTTGTGAAAACATATATTGAGCATGTTCCATTTTATAAATAAAGCTGCCATTTCATATTTTGTACATATTTTTCTTACCATCGGCTTTACAGTTTATAGTTTCATGAACCACGTGCTGGCTTTATATTCACTAAGATTTGCATTCATAAAGCTAATTAACTAAAACCAACAAGTGGTTCATTCCACTCAACCAATTGATAACTATTCCAATCATAACACAAGTAAACATGAGTGATGTGTAATGCAACAAAAACATTCCCCGAGTCAAAAATTACACTAAAAGCAACTCGATTAATTACATTATAAAAGCTACATTTTCTTTAATGCTGGTATTAATTAACTACAGTAGAAGCAACTCGATAAAACCATCTTCACTAAAACCAAAGCCCATCCTACGGATAATTACCAAAGAGGCGTTTAGGTTTGCACATTATGAAGCTCAAGAAATCTATGCAACATTGCTAATTTAACACATTATTACCAGAGAAAAAGTTATTTATGGTCCAAAAATATCGCATTTTTACCGAAGCAAAACCTATGAAATATTGATAAAACCGTCTTCACTAAAACAAAAGCTCATCCTGTGGATAATCAACAAAAAATAGTTATTTATGGTTCATGATTTAAATATCACTTAAGTTAACCATTTGGACTTAAAAACAGGAATTGAATGTATGTAATGTTTTTTAGCATAAATAGCATGTGATACTTGATGAATAAATAGTATAACTAATGTACTGTTCCGAATAAGTCAAATATTACAAAATTGTTGTTTACACTCCAAAGGCTTGTGTCCAACTTGGACGCGACCATTTTGCTGCTTCAACTAACCACATTATAATGAATGAAATTATCTACTCAATACATGCCTCAACGTGATCAGAACAAGCACTAAATTTTCCAAACTAATTTCCACCAAATGAATAAATATCTCCGGCATCTAGTAGGCACATACTAGTCATATGCATCGAGTTCAAAGCTATTGCACAACCCTACATCATGCCTTGGTAACATAAATTCATGAACCCAAACACTCCAACCTTTACTTGCTGCAAACAGCGATGTTGTTTTTCTTTGTGTTGATATTTGCGGTCTGCTTTATTTTTGCTTTGCCTGTACACATTTAAAAAATATTACATCAACTATTTTCTTTACGCTTGGTGGAAATAACGTAGTTTATATTGACACCAAAAATTGCACAACACCCAAAGTCTTGTAAAAATATAGAAAACTAAGAGGAAATATATGAGAAACAAAGAGAACGACACGGATCTTAAAGTGTTGGAAATTATTTTGAAAGTAAGTGAATTTTTTAAAAAATTGACTAAGTGTGTAAATTATCTTTTATATGTGAATAGTCCCACGTTGTAGGATTATATGTAAGAATCAGGTATTTATACTTGATTCTTAGAGGCTAAGTTGGGCAATTTGGACACCCAATGATGCTCTTCTGTGAGGAGAGATCTTGCTTGACCACCACACATGTGCGCGCGCCGACTGACTCGACTTGGGTTCGGGCTTGTAGTCATGTAACACTTATATTTTTGGTACAAATTTATTAATGGTTTTTGACCGGGCTGACCCGTGTTGAAGAACGTTACATAACGTTCATTGATTTCATCCGTTATTTCTCAAGATCCGTTTTTTAAGACCACTTTTCCCTCAACCAGTAACGTTCTTTTTATTACTCCATCTTCTTAACCGATACGAGGACGAAACAGAAAGAACAACATCTCACTTTAACCTTTTTCACAAATTCGAGCAATATTTCTGAGTGCAAACTGAATCGCTTCGTCCGCGCAAACGTACCGATACCACAAAACCTTTGAGATGCTGTTTTATCCTAGAGGCGACGGTGAGAGTTACGAACTGCTTGCACCGAAGAGAAGATCGCCGAAACGTCTTCAACAAAGTGACGTAGTCCACGACTCAGCCGAAGATAAACATTGTTTCCAACAGTTTGTAGACGGCGCCAAAGACGATGACTTCTGCTACAGATCTCGATTCGCTGCTCCCGCTTCGCTCTTCCAAGTCCTCATGGTCTCTGCTGCGCCTTTCAGATTCGAGGGACTCCATTTCAAACGCTGGAGACATAAGATGGAATTCTTCCTAACCATAAGGAAGGTCGTGGCTGTGCTGACAACCGACAAACTGCAGTTGCCGGACAGACCAGACGAAGCAGACGCAGATCTGATGCGAGCCTGGACAGAAAAATCAAAGGAGCTGCAGAACTGGACAGAGCAAGGTTACCTGTGCCGGAACTTCATCCTCAACGACCTCAGTGATGACCTCTACGACTACTACAACTCTGACAAGTCGGCCAAAGAGATCTGGGAAGCACCGCAAAAGAAGTATGACACTGAAGAGGCTGGAGCGAAGAAATATGCAGTCAGTCGCTACCTCAAATACCAGATGACAAATGACAGGTCAGTAGAGATGCAACCTCATGAGCTATAGAAAATTGCTCGGGAGATCATCTCTGAAGGTATGAGTTTGGATGAACAGTTTCAGATTGCTGTTATTATTGATAAATTGTCCCCAGGTTGGAAAGACTTTAAGAATGTGCTTAGGCACAAGACTAAGGAATTCTCCTTAGAGAGCTTGATCACTCGCCTCCGTATTGAGGAGGAGGCTCGTAAGCAGGATCAGAAGGAGAAAGTGCTTGTTGTTACCAACAACAACACTAAAAAGTCCAAGACCGCAGTTCTGAAACTGAATCCGCAAAACTTTAAGAATCAGAACCGCTACCGCAACAAGCAGAATTGGAATCCGCAAGGGAAACAAAAAGGACAGCAGAAACCGACCCAAAAGAATGACTCTAGACAGTTGTTTCTGTATTACAACTGTGGAAAACCAGGTCATATGGTACGCAATTTTTGGAACAGACCTGGCCCTGCACCATAGGCTAACCTGGCTGAGGAGCCTCTTACGGCTATGATTTCTGAGATTCATCTTGTTGGTGGATCAGAGGGTTGGTGGGTAGATATTGGTGCATCACGCCATGTCTGCTATGATCGTGCTATATTCACTACATACACGGCTGCTGATGATCAAAAAGTGCTGCTGGGAGATTCTCACACCACTACAGTTGCTGGCATTGGAAATGTGGAAATAAAGTTTACCTCTGAAAAGACAGTTCTTTTGAAAGATGTGATGCATACTCCAGATATGAGAAAGAATTTGGTTTCTGGTTTTCTCCTTAATAAGGCTGGTTTTACTCAAGTTATAGGGGATGATTTGTATACTTTGACTTATAAGGGAATGTTTGTAGGGAAGGGTTATGCTTGTGAGGGTATGTTTAAACTTAATGTTGAATCTAATAAAGTAACCAGTTCTACTTATATGTTGTGTGACTTTAATATTTGACATTCTAGATTATGTCATATAAATAAGCGTACAATTCATAACATGATCACATTAGATTTGATTCCTAAAATGTCACAAACTGATTTTAATAAATGTGAATTCTGTAATCAAGCAAAAATCACTAAGAAACCCCATAAATCAGTTGATAGATTTTATGAACCCTTAGACTTGATTCATTCTGACAAATGTGAGCTAGATGGCACTTTGACTAGACATGGACACCGTTATTTTATCACTTTCATAGATGATACCTCTGATTTCACTTATGTATATCTTATGAGAAATAAAAGTGATCTGTTTGATATGTTTAAATTATTGAAAACTGAAATCGAGAATCAATCAAATAAGAAAATTAAGAGACTTCATAGTGATAGAGGAACAAAATATGAATCTAGTCCATTTCTTGATTTCTATAAATTGCATGGTATAATACATGAGAGAACTGCACCTTATCACCTGAAATGAACGGTAAAGCTGAAAGAAAGAACAGTACCTTTACCAAATTAGTTGTAGCTATTTTATTAAGTTCGAGTGCAGCAAAACATTGGTGGGGGATATTTTGTTGACTGTATGCTATGTATTGAATAGAATCCCTAAATCAAAGGGTAAGATTTCACCTTTTTAAATTTTAAGAAATTATAAACCGAATGTATCTTACTTTAGAACTTGGGATGTTTGGCATATGTTCGTATACCCGACCCTAAGAGAATAAAATTAGCAAGTAGAACATACAAATGTGTATTTATTGGCTATGCTATTAATAGCAAAGCATATAGATTTTATGACCTGAATACACATAATACAGTAGAATCTATTGATGCTGATTTTTATGAAATTAAATTTCCTTTTAAATTGAGGAATAGTGGGGGCACGTCAAATAACATCATGCCTATTAGAACAGAACTTAATGAATCTTCTGAAATTGAACCTAGAAGAAGTAAAAGAGAAAGAGTTGATAAAGATTTTGGCTCGTATTTTTGCACTTTTACTATAGAGGAGGATCCAACAAACCTCCAAGAAGCATTATCTTCATTAGATGCCGATTTTTGGCAAGAGGCCATAAATGATAAGATGGATTCCTTGGAATCCAATAAGACTTGGCATATAGTAGATTTACCACCTGATTGTAAGTCTATAGGTTGTAAATGGGTACTTAAAAAGAAATTAAGACCTGATGGAATAGTTGAAAAATATAAAGCCCGTTTGGTAGCTAAAGGTTTTAGGCAAAGAGAAAATATAGAATATTTTGATACTTTTTCACCTGTAACTAGAATCACATTCATTCGAGTGCTATTTCATTAGCATCTATTTATAATTTAATTATACACCAAATGGATGTTAAAACTGTTTTTTTAAATAGTGAATTAGAAGAGGAAATTTATACGGACCAACCTGAAAGCCTTGTTATTCCTGGTCAAGAACATAAAGTTTGCAAATTAGATAAATCATTATGTGGTTTAAAACAAGCACCTAAACAATGACATGAAAAATTTGATAACTTAATAATCTCAAATGGTTTCAAAGTTAATGAAAGTGACAAATGCATCCATTATAAATCTGAAAATGAAATTTGCACTATAATATGTTTGTATGTAGATGATCTACTTATTTTTGGATCAAACATTCATGACATAAACACTGTTAAATCTTTGTTAAGTGCCAATATTGATATGAAAGATCTAGGTGAAGCGAGTGTAATCCTTGGTATTAAGATTACTAGGTCCTAAAAGGGACTTTCTTTGGATCAATCTCATTATATTGAGAAGATCTTAAAGAAATGCAATTACTTTGACTATAAACCTGCATGTACACCAAATGATCCTAGTGTAAAGCTTTTCAAGAACACTGGTGAAGGCGTAAGACAGTCTGATTATGCGAGCATCATTGGCAGCCTTCGGTATGCCACTGATTGTACTAGACCCAACATTGCCTATGTCGTGGGATTATTATGGAGGTTTACTAGTAGACCCAGTATAGAGCATTGGCAAGCTATTGAGAGGTTCATGAGATACCTAAAACGAACCATAAACCTTGGATTACATTATGAAAAGTTTCCAGCTGTTCTTGAAGGTTACACTGATGCAGACTGGAATACTTTTTCTGATGACTCAAAGGCAACCAGTGGCTATATCTTTAGCAATGCTGGAGGAGTTGTTTCTTGGAAATCCAAGAAACAGACTATTTTGGCTCAGTCTGCTATGGAGTCTGAGATGATAGCACTAACCACAACCAGTGAGGAAGCAGACTTAAGAAATCTGCTAGTTGAGATTCCTTTATGGGAAAAACCGATACCAGCTGTGTTGATCCATTGCGATAGTACCGCGGCTATTGAAAAAGTTCAAAACCATTATTACAATGGTAAGAGATGATAGATACGTCGTAAGCACATCACGGTTAGAGAGCTACTCTCTTCAGGAGCTGTTAGAGTGGATCACATACGTAGTGACGAGAATTTGGCAGATCCTTTGACGAAAGGACTGGCCAGAGAGAAAGTCCTTACGACTTCTAGAAAAATGGGACTATTTCCCTTAGATTGTTGAATCACACACAATGGTAACCCAACCTAATGACTGGAGATCCCAAGAACTAGGTTCAATGGGTAAGAACAAGTTGTGAAGTGATATAAGTGGAACATGCTACTTTTTCATCCATATAGAAGCATGTATTCCTGAAGTGATTAGAGGATGAGTTAATAGAAACTCTTAATGAGATCTATACTCCATTTTGAGTAGAGTACATACCTTCAGGAGTACTCTTGATAGACTCACCTATGTGAATGTGGAAATTTGGCCGTTTCCTATGGAATTTTGGGCAAAACTCCTAGAACATTCACTAAATTGGGATAGACGTGCATGGATACAAATGCACGAGCTTATTTGATTGCACTCTAGAAAGATTGTGTGTGGTCTGATGTAAGGAATAGAGTTCAAGACTACGAGTCACTCTAGTAAAAACTGAATCTTATTCACTATGCAAAGGTTCAAGTCAAACGGCACCTTTGTTTATGCACAATCTTATGTTTTCAGAAATTGCTCGAAAATATTTAAAAAAAATTCAAGTGGGGGATTGTTGGAAATTATTTTGAAAGTAAGTGAATTATTAAAAAAAACTGACTAAGTGCGTAAATTATTCCTATATGTGAATTGTCCCACATTGTAGGATTATATGTAAGAATCAAGTATTTATAATTGATTCTTAGAGGCTAAGTTGGGACCTTTGGGCATCCAATGATGCTCTTTTGTGAGGAGGGAGATCTTGCTTGACCACCACACATGCGCGCGCGTCGACCGACCGACTCGAATCGACCCGACCCGGGCCGGGTTTGGTTTTGGTTCAGGCTTGTAGTGGTGTAGCACTTATATTTTTGGTACAAATTTATTAACAGTTTTTGACCGGGCTGACCCATATTGAAGAACGTTACATAACGTTCATTGATTTGACCCGTTATTTCTCAAGATCTATTTTTTAAGACCACGTTTCCCCCAACCAGTAACGTTCTTTTTACTACTCCGTCTTCTTAACTAATACGAGGACGAAACAGAAACATCTCATTTTGAAAATTTTCACAAATTCGAGCAATATTTCTAAGTGCAAACTGAATCGCTTCGTCTGTGCAAATGAACTGATACCATAAAACCTTTGAGAGGCTGTTTTATCCTAGATGCGGTGGTGAAATAGTTACGAACTGCTTGCACCGAAGAGCAGATCGTCGAAACATCTTCAAGAAAGTGACGCATTCCACGACTCAACTGAAGATAAACATTGTTTCCAACAAAAAGTATTCGGCAATCTATGACTTAAGTCCACTGTAATTTATATGATTAATTTGATTGAGAGTTACCCATATAAAGAATTGACAAGTTCTTTCAGTTTAGAACAGTCAATAGTATCTATGTTAGTAACTATGGTGACGAGAGTAGAAGATAAAAGAGGATAATGAGCCAAAGGCCAATGGAATACAAAGTCCGGATCAAGATTAGAAAATGTAGGAGTAGAAAAGCAAGCCAATTAGGCAATAAAATCAACTCGGTACTGACCAGAAGTGGTTGGTACTGACCTTGTTTCCTTGGGGGGAACTTCCCCTCCTTTCTTCCCTTGGTCTTTCTTCTCCGACTTATTGAGTTTTAAGCACTTTTCCTTGAAGATTGTATTGTTCCTTAGAGGTACTAAACCACTTGTACTTGTCTTCTCCCCTTGAATATCCCTAGGGTTGTTCATTCATTCCTTGAGAAAAGCACTCTGTAAATATCACACCTACCATTATCCTATGTACAAGAGTCTTGGGGGTCCAATGGAGGTAAGAAAAATGCTTTGTAACGAGTAGAAGTGCTTAGTACCGAGAGGTCCACTTAACTCCTCTTTTGTAACTTTTGGCGCTCCTGCCTTTAGTCTTCCCAAGCATGTCCCCAAGTCTGTAAATCATTTCGTCTTTATCCTAACATCTAGATTGGAGCAAAAGCCTGCTTGGTTAAATAGCCAGTTAACAATTTCCCTCTAAAGTATGCTTTCATTGGAAACAAATTGTGCTCTGGATCAAGACAACCATTATTCATCATTCGTATATGTCAGTTAGTCATCCAAGAGTTGTTTTTAAGCATTGTATCCATTCCACGAATACCCGTTCATCTGATTCATATGGTAGAGATTTCATACTCCATGCTAAGGGCAAGATCTACACTTTAGAGAACGTTCCATGCCTTAGCTAGGTTTTTTGTTCTTTTCCTCCGCTTTTTCCTCAACTTTTGGTTCAAAACTTCAAGTCAATACCAAGTGGTTTCTTGGTACCAAGTCCTTTTTGTTACCCCTGAGTACTATAAATATTTAGTGCTTAAAATATTTTTTGCTCTTATATTTCATTTTGTTGTTAAGTTTATATCCTCACTGAGCATGCTAATTACTTTAGCTCGCTACCGACCTTATTCCAAAGCTAATCCTTCATCGCAAACTAACCACCGCTGATCGCCCCAAACTGTTGATACTTCCAAGACGCCATCGCCATCATCATATCATCACTGCTGACTATCGCTGTTTGTCCTAATTAATTTGCTACTGACGTTTCTGTTGCAATTCGATCCGAAGCCCTTCAGTCCAACATCAAGTCTACAAACTGTTGAGGTGGGCTGTTGATCTATGATCATATCATGGCCGCTTAGATAATGGCCAAGGATTGCCATAATGGTTTGGTTTGTCTCAACAGGGGTATGGTTGAAGCAGACCTTAGGTTTTTTGAAGCCTCTTCTCTGATCCGACCCTAAGTACACTCAGGTTCGACTTGGGGTGTGCTTGGGGTTGGCTTAGGGTATAGGAGAAGGGTCCAATCATTCTAAGACGATTTTTTTCATTCCAAAGATCTTTGGGTTAGCTCTGACCAACACTCAACCGAATTAACACCACCGCTCAAATATCGATAGGATGGTTCTCCTCCCAAAGAATGGTCATATTGAATGATCCCATCACATTGCATTTCCTATTCCTCCACCTCTAGGTTCTTGTAAAAAAAATTCCACATCGCTCTGGACAGCATTTCCATTATCGACTGTTTGTCGATAATGGGTAAGATCCGATGCATGGTTCTATAATGCGACATGGCTCGTTTTTCTAGCCCTAGCGAGCTATCTATGCAAGATAGACCATTCTTGGTCATAGGATGCGGGACTCACACTGCATAGATTTATAGTTCCACTTGCCACAATTGACATTCAGAGTTTGAT
Source organism: Allium cepa (assembly GCA_030765085.1). Classification (NCBI taxonomy): domain Eukaryota; kingdom Viridiplantae; phylum Streptophyta; class Magnoliopsida; order Asparagales; family Amaryllidaceae; genus Allium; species Allium cepa. The sequence goes on from CM060935.1 coordinate 774,432,474, forward strand.
TGGACAATACACGTCGACATCCGTTGAATTCTGAGTGTTGGTCACACGAGCTTAAAATCGAAATAGACTTTCAAAATAAAAAATACCTAACTGTGTTAAGCACTAATTTTTCCTATTTATAATGATTCGTCAATCACATTGCTTTAATACCGGCATTGGGCCATCCACTCCGATCGACCCCGGATCCATTATTGCTTAGGCTTCCGTGTCCACGCCTCTTAAAACTAGGCATTCGATTATTGTTGAACGACAAGGAATGATGGTCCCAATAAATTAAAGATGGTTCCAATAAATAAAAACCATGAAAACTTCCTCCATTGAACAAGTACATCGGTTTAATGATTCTAGAAGATCCGCCTGAACAAGTGCCAATAATCCTCACCCTTAAGATGCTTCAAACCATCTGCCAACATTAGAGGATCACGACATGTGATTTTCTGCTTCCTACATAGGGGCAATGAGTTCACAATCCCTTCGTGGATTACAGAACCTGTAATAGATACATGTGGCTTAGTGGCATTATACCGCCTTTTATTCCATTAATTCGTTTCTCCGTATGATTCTCTAGGAGCTTGGGTTAGCTCCATCCCAAATTCATCCCAATGGGTATGCACTAATAGACTCCTTAAATGTGCTATTCATAAATTTATTCCAACGATCTCCAAACTTCGAAGTGCTAACCCATATCTTGAGCTTCAAGCATGACAAGACTCACCAACTATCATGATCATTGAGGTCTGGTGCAGGTGAAAAGTTATAGATGCACTTCACAACAAATGCCCATATTTCAAGGATGAGTATTTTTTGTCTGTTGTTCATACAGTTTCAATAGGTGTTAGCTTTTTGGTAGTAAAATCCTTTTTGTCTTCATTTTTTCTACACTTGGATTTCTTACGTTCAAGCGTTCAATTCATTATCTAATTTTTGCTCAAATCCCACTTGAGAAATGAGTGACGAACATGTTGAAACTTTGAAAGCTCTAAATGGAATTAACTTCTAACACTGCACCATCACATACCTTCTAACGAAATAGAACATCCACGGTGCAACTTGCTGCATTTTGAACATTTTGCCATTCCTACAACCACTCCATCGAGCAGCTCTAGAATGTTGATTCAATCTTTAGTCCCTGCCCACAACTCTAGCGATAATATTAAAGGAGAATTTGAAGGTCCATCGGGTACCACAAATGTCAATGAGCCTGCAAAAAGTGTAGAAAAAGAGACTCCTGCTGGTGATATTCCGGGAGAAGAAAATGAAGGAGCTAGGATGCAAATGATACCGAAAGAAAGGGAAGATGGAGAAAGAAAAGGAGGAAAAGAAGAAATGAAAGAAGAAGAAGAAGAAGAAGAAGAAGAAGAAGAGGAAGAGGAAAAGAGTATAGAGGGAGGGGACATTGGCTACGGTGCTAGTTCAGAGGAAGAAGAGTCGGGCGGCGAGACATCTCCTGATGTCACCGAACATCCTGCCTATCCTCGACAAAAACGTATCATTACCAATTCTCCTTAGAAAACCAAAGAACCAAGTGCCACATCGTTAGCTACGGGACTCTTCTAGCTGGATCCTTTGGGAATGTTTTTGGCTTCTTGAGAGACTTTAATATCTCCATTGGGAACCTCCTCAAGGAAGTCTCCTTGTGCTTCACCTTCCCCTTCGATGGTGTCATAACAAAAGGAGGCGAGACTTTGTTTCACTTCCATGTAAACACGATCCATAAAGTACATAGTGGACCATCGACATTCTATACTTCATTAGGATCAAAAACACACATCACTTTGTCAATAGACCAAGGAAAAGAAAGCTAGACATAAGAAGAGAGAATAAAATATGGAAGATGATCAACATAAGAAAAAAGAAGGAAAGAAACGATAGACCGAAGAAGGGCAGTCTAGCGATTCAAGCAAGCGGCACAATGACTCGTACGATCACCATAACACCTCTTTCAATGCTCCTCTGCCCCACACAAAATTCCAAATTCCTTCGCACTAACAAATTCCTACTTCGCGACCCTTGATTACCATTAAGCCTCCTTACTCTAAGGGACTTGCTACTCCTCCAATTCCTCTTCCTACTACACTGCCCCACCTATAGGCCGCTTTTCCTAACCTCTTATTGCAGGGTGTCATATTCGATCGTGAATTCAAAGATATTTCAAAGGAAAAGGTAGACCACATATAGCAAATTCAAATGCATATCGATCAAGGCTATGAATGGAAAAAGCTTACCTATTTCCTCTTCAAGTTCAACCGTATTAATCATTTGAACAACTAATCATTCTAGTTTGATAAAAAAGACTTATTTGCAAGGTATAAAGAGGATTTGGAGAATATAAAGTAAAAGAAGGATGCCATTGTGGAATCCAAGCTAAAGTTGACAGTTTGATGGTGAAAATGAGGACAACCCATACCAATGTAGAACTCATGCTGAAGGACCTGCCTAGAATTACTCACAAGGACAGTACTGCTCTGAAGGCATAGATTGCTGAGAAGGACTTGGCACTTACTGCCAAAGATGAACTATCTAGGCCAGGGATAAAACAATTAAGAGCAGGCAGCCAAGATCCAAAAGCTTCGTGTGGACAAAGACAAGTTCAAGGAGTGCCTGCTATTAGTGAAGACTGTAAAGCTAGATATGGAAATTGATTATTCCTTTGTCGCATAAGAGCTAAAAGACATAAAGAGGGAAAGGAAAAAGAAAGAGAAGAACTGAACAATACATTCTAGTAATTCTTCACCAATGTGATTCAGTTCGAGAATCTATAATGGCTGGGGAGTAATTATGTTGTCACCCTCGCTGATACCTAGGAGGAGGAACTGTGTCATTCAGTAGCACTCGGTGAGGGCCTCACCGAAGAAGAAATGATGGCTAAATACCTTGATGCTGATGATATAGTAAAACTTGCAGAGGGAAAGGCCATCCTAGATGAAGAAGACGCCACCACCGCTGTTGCTACCATCGAAGCTTCTTCTGGCCCAAGCACATCTTGTCATCCTGAATCTCCAACTAAAAGTTCTTAAGAGCTAGTGGTACATATGCCTGCTATCACAGGGACTAGCTCGAGAGCCACCAGGATCATTCCGGCATCCGCATCGACTACTACTATTGATAGTTACATTTCCCTTCCCGTCGATTAACCAACTCACCACTCACCTGAAGAAGATGAAATTTCTAAATCTCCTACGCATGAAAGTCTAGGCCAAGGCATATTACTCATTTCTCTAGTTTTTTAGAAACTCCTGTTCTCACCTAAATCCTTCTCTAATCTTTATCATTTTGTTTGCTAACTTGAGGACATCCATATCTTCCTTCTCTGCCATCGGACACTCAAGGCCTGGTTTATACAACATCTTCACCACGTTGACCTCCATATCCATGGGACATACCATTGTCGTTCCTCCTCTAAATTTTAGTCCAGGGCTTGATTCCAAGAAGATAACCCTTTGGAGAACCTAGAGGATGTATCATTATCCATGGAGAAAGATGTTGCTATGACCAATGTTGTAGAGCCAACTGATCAAATCACCATGGCAGAGAGACTAAAGATTGACCTTTCCAAGGTCAAGCTCAAGAATGAGCATGGAACTAAAAAATCCATCAGCTCTGTGCCTACAAGCCCTTTTACAAAACTTCCTTCAATCAAGTTGAAGCCCCTTAAAATTAAATCTTTTAATGCCCTTACGGGAAAGACTGATGAGCCACATGCTGCAACCGAGGAGGGGACTACCTGGTCTAAGGGGGACTCTCCCAAAGAAGGTAAGTCTAGGGGTGGATGGAAGCACAAGAAGCAACCTAGTAGCTTAGGCCACAAGGGCCATAGGAGAGGGAAGAATAAGTAGAAAATCCTTAGGACTCGTAGGCTAAGTGACTCTTTTTGTTGCCTATTTCGTCTTATGATGTGATCAGGTTATGTTTGTGAGGGAATGGCTCCCGCTACTTTTTTATACAAAAATCTAAAGTAATGAAAGATTCCATTTGTCCTGCTTACTTTTCATAGTTTTATGTACTATATCCACTTGTATACAACCACCTGCATGTATAATATAATTGTATGTATTCCGCTTATCTAGATTATACACATTTATTTCCATGTAAAGCTTTTATTTACTGCAACTATGTGTATATAAATAAAATTCTTGCGATCGTTTTGCTTATAATCCATTAATTAGCTTCATTTAGAGCAGCCAAAGTGTTCTGTTCAGTGAAACTAAGCTATAATTTTTTACCCGCTCCATGGTTATTCCAATTTGCTTTAGGTCCAATTTCATTCGACCGTCAACGGGTTATAAATAATTCAAGTTTTTTGCTAATATTGATTTCTAAGAAACATCGATTCAAACATCTAATTCTTGACTTTCCCAATCTTGCTGGCAACCGGGCGTGATTAACGTTCTAATCATACAGGGCAAATTATCCTGATCATGGACTAGAGGAAACTGGTAGTACCTATTTCCAACCTTTAATGACTATCCTCGCTTATCCTCGGCAATGCTAGAACTGGGCCTGCCCATAGTAGAAGTAAGTGAATTTCAATTTTTTTTAAACTATTTTGGATCTTTATTAAGATTATGAAGTCTAATTTATTTAGAACATTTCTAAATTTCTTTTAAATAGAATCAATATTTTATTTAATTAATAAAATAATTTTATATTATGCAATTAATGTTACATTATACATTACGTGTATCATATACACATATATATGTGTGCATGTGTAACACAACAATCTATGCAAGTTGTAACATGTCCGTGTATAAATGCTAGGATTTATACTGCAACTGATATGTTAGTTCATATATTATGCAAATTTATCATCCAAAAGTATGTTTATATACTTTAATATATGTATACAAAATATTATATATATATATATATATATTTACTGGTATGTACATAAACTATATTTTATTTTAAATAAATTTATAAATTACAAATATATATATATATATATATATATAAATATGTAAATGGAATTTCAATATTAAATAAATGTACAATTATACAAGTATGTTTAAAATATTTATTAAAAATATATTTAATTTTTTAATTTTACTACAAAACAAAAAATTACATATATATACATATACATATATATGTATAAAATATATATATTGTAAATAAATGTATGTTAAATTTTTTTAAAATATCCAAATATATAGAAAATATATATATTTGATATTATGCATGACACAAAATTGGTTTTGTTTTCATTTGAAAGATATATTTGAATTAATATCCATACGGATAATATTAAAAATTAAATAAAAATATATTTTGAAACATAATTTTAAATTATAATTTTTTTATAACAAACCTAAATTATATTTTGTTATTTGATTATTCGATATATAATTTTATAATTTAAAAAAAAAATTAAAATCAAATTTTGAATTTTGACCGAATTTAAAATAATAAATTATATATAACAAATTGTTTTTTATTTTTCTGCTAAAAAGATATTAGGTGAGATTTTAACTTTATAAAATTTAAAACATATTTTATAATACATAAAATATAGGTATAATTAAGTTAGATAATTAGTTGGCTTAAATAATATTTAATAATAGTATATAAATATAAAAAAATATTTTTGTTGAAACTATTTTATATATGAAACTATACATATAAAATTGCAAAACTATATTTTGTATACAATAAAATATAGAAGTTAAAATTATAAAGCTGATATTTGATTAAATAATATATATTAAATTAATTAAATAATAAATGATTGTTTTACATTATTATTTAGCCGTGCATATTATAGGTGGAGGCATATAAAAAAATGTTATATAAATATACAGGTAAACTTACAACCAACTTGATTTGTAACAATATATTGATATGATAGAATCGTCACTTAATTAATATTGTAGAGTATGATATATAAATATTAATTCAATTTGATTTAATTGTAAATTGAATCATTACCTAAAACCACAGCTAAAAACTCACACATTGAACCATTGAAATGAACTCCTGAAACGAATTCTAATTCTGAAAGTGTTATCTCCCAAATTACAGACCACCGGCTATCCAACATAATTTTATTTAATTTGAGCTTGTAATAATGGAGGAGAGGGGATAATGGTTTTGCCTGAGCTAAGAGGGTATGGAGGCTTCCAAAAATCATCTAATAGGTGTGGGTTGATATACTTATATTGTGGAGGAATGGAGATAAGTTATGATCTTGATCTCTTATCAAGCATCCCACCCTTTTCTATGAAAAATCTAGCACATATAGTTCTATTAAATGGCCGCACCAACCTATCCCTATCATAGCCAAACTGACCAGCCATTATATGGGCTTCAAAGTTATTTGAAGCCCGAACAAAAATATTTTGCATTTAGATCCAATTTAAACGCGTATCAATATTATATATCGATTAAAATATTTAGAACTACTAAATATATATATAATAATTTTGTTTATCAAATCAAAATAAAATTTTATAATTAATATTTCATAACTAATACTTAATTTAATTAATTTATAACAATTATAAACTAATTAAATTACATGATCGAGGAGTGTTCAACAATTTCGGTTGTGTTGTGTGAGTCTTTAGGTGTAAGTTTGGTCAGCGATTAATATCGAACTATTCGATATTAACATTCATATGTCAAGTGACAATTAGGCCAAATTTATTGCTTATTTGGTTGTGATAAAATAAAATTTTGCTTTGTTAAGCATTATCCAGTTGTGACTACTATTTACACCAATTCTCTTTCTCAAAACTATATCACTTTGGACTTATAGAATTTGATAATGGTCAAAATTCCAATATCATTCATATTCAACTCTATAGTCCAAACACAAAGTCATTTGTTTAATAACAACAATTATTATTAACTGAAATGCTCTAGCTATTGACTTTGACTTTGAGTTGACTTCAATTGATCGTGATACTAACCTCATATAATGGAGGAGACAAATCCTCTCATAAATAGTGTTCCACTTCTAATACTTCCACTCGATCCAACTATAGTCATTTAATGGACGTTGTGCCATGATTTGATTAAATCAGGCGCAGCTTTATATAGAAGATCAATAGTATTCTCAAGTCAAGAGAACTGTGTAATTTTGTTACATCGATATTTTCTATTTGACCTTAGTTATATTAACTAAAAGAAAACTATCGAGTGAATCATTACATAATTATCCAATAACTATCAATTTGTAACCCCTTGGTGCACCAACGACCATGTGTAATACACCGTCCAACATTGAAGAGCGTCATGTACTCTAGTATCAACGGATGTATCGATATCTAGTCTCGATACATCTTTACATGGAATATTTAAAATGGTACATTTATTTTCTTTTTGATAAATTACTTGTTATCCTGCCTTCTGGCAAGGCCGTGACACCAAGAAATTAACTAGAAACTAAGGACGATCCGTCCTGAAGATCGGCTACATACAGGTTCACTATGGATACCGGTAAATTTTACCCAAGTCTGGATCAAGCCACAATCGATGTAATATGACAAACCAAAGCTATAAAAGCCAACGTTCCAAATTTTGAGTCAATCAAAATTCGTATGTTCAAGTTACGGATCGATCAAGTTTCAAAAGAAGCACCTTCTATTCGTATCCATCATGGTTCGTATCCGTCCCTTCAGAAAGCGTCGCTCGTGTCCATCAAACATCCCTCACTTCGTATCCATCACGCCAACCATGTTTCGTATCCATCACTTTAAAATATGCCGTATCGCTTCCAATTGCCTAATTCATATCAGTCATTGTTGTAACAGTTCGTATCGATTGGTGAAGTATCGATACGAAACCATCCACTAACGATATAAAGCAACAGTCAAGAGATCGATACGAATGCAGTAGTTTGGAAAGATACGAAAGGGACTGTATCGGATCGATACGAAAGACGTGGCATACATCGATATAAAATGCATTTCCTCCATAATTGATGCGAGATAAGACCCTACAGATGGACATAAACGAGCATGAACTTATGGATACGACCGAGGCCTACGAAGAAGGAAGACTTGGTCGCTTGGCATAAAAAGAGGATCGATCCTAGAAGATAGCACCACATCATTGGCCATCATATGCTTTAATCGATACAAACGAGACAATACGAACGTATCGATAGGAGCTTGGCTACACATTGAAGACCAAACTTGCATTGATCATAACTCAAAATCTACAAGTCCAAATACCACCAAATTTTCACAGGAGCTTGCGTACAACCTCAAGAATGTCTATACAATTCCAACCCAAAAGGACTATTTTTTGATTGATACAAATTTGGTACGTATCAATCAAGCTCTGAGTCAAAATATCTGAGGATCGATCACGTAGGCCCACCCAAGTGAGGGAAGGAGTTTTCCAAGATCCGAGCAAGATATTTGCTGCCTAAAACTATAAATAGTTGCCCTAGGCCTTCAGAAAAGGGACCTTTGGACGCTGGAATGCCAATATTCTGCCAAAATCATTGTTGTATCTTGATTGTACTGTTGTAAACAACTGTAACCAGTGAATCATATCAATAAAACAACAACTTTCCTTAGTCGACCTAGGCTACAATGTCGAACCACTCTAAATCCTTGTGTTACTATACTTCTTTCTGTCTGTTTTTGGTGTGTTTGTTAGGTTTGCCTCATTTTTCATTTATATTCTTCAATTTAATCTCTTCAAACATGCTCAAAAAGTTTTATGCCCAATTTTGACACAAACATTGGTGCTTTCACTGAGAAACTCTTAGTTTTTTTCCTACTCTTTGGATCTACTACCGATATCAGATTGAAAGAATCTAATGAGTAGATCCAGATCTTATACCTAGAAATTCTTCCATCCTATGAAGATTTGTATCAAGTCTAGGAGAGAACATCACCCTTCACCATGGTCACTACAAGGACTACCTCAACCGTGGTAGATCAGGAAAGACGAGATAAATAAAATCCTGTGTAGCAACCCGTTACCGATTAGAACTCAGTGTGACCGTCACATCCATAAGGCCCACTCACTAGGGAAGAATTTTAGATGTTGATGCAAAAACTGACCCAAAGTCGTCAACAACTTACCCGGCAGATCTGTGCCAACTTGAGTTAACTAGCCGATTGAATCAGGAAAGGCGAAGGAGATTCAAGAGGGATCAAGCTTCCTACTCATCTAATGAGATATCTGCTTGTTCTGATTACCATCACAAATCTACACGTCCACAACTGGATGGAAGCTACATGCAAGCACCTGGGATTCAGCGCACTCTAAATCTTGGACAAGCAGGAACCAGTCAATTTACTTATCACCAGGAAGGCCTTTCCTCTCGAGGAGGTTCCTTATCACATCACTAATAGTCCTACTGCTACCGCCACTATCGACTTGGAAGCTGTCGTTCATCAAACAGATCCGAACCTTCATCAACGCAATTGTACTCCTAATCACCATGTTCTCGAAGACCTAGAGCCACGGAGGTGAGGTATCGATCGTCAATCGCGCCCGGGCCATCCTCGCTTTGTGAAACCCGACCACACCTTGGCCCAGCATGCTCACAATGCCTAGATTCCAGACATCCCGGCCATGATTCGTCAAATGATTCATGAAAGTCAAGGTCTCTTCAGTGATGACTGGGGAATCTCCTAGAGTCATACACCCTTTACAAATGACATCCTTTATGCTGAACCGCCTCATCGATTCAGAATTCCTACTTTACCTATTTATGAAGGGAGTTCAAACCCTAACCAGCACATTTTGAAGTATGAATGGCTTATGAATACTGCACAAGCTGACGATGTGGTCAAATGCATAAGTTTTACAGGTTCTTTAGGGGGCAACATGACTATGTGGTTTACTCGCTTGCCATCCCGATCCGTTTCATGTTTTGATCAGTTAGCTACGAAATTCGTCGAACGGTTTCTTATGCACGTTAAAAGACCTAAGGATGTGAACATCTTATCTAGCATCACTAAAGCTCCTAGAGAGATGCACAGATGTTATCTGGAAAGGTTTCATGTTGCTTGCATAGAGATTAGTAACCTTAATGATAATTTCATATTAATGTCACCGACTAAAAGAATCAATCCTAATTTCGAATTTGGAAACCGGTTGGCTGGGAAACCCCCTACGTCATTGGACCATTTCTATTCCAAGGCAGCCTAGTTCTTGAGAAGGGAAAATGCGAAACAGTTTAGGAAGAAGGATGACGCAGGGCCCAGTGCGGAAGGAATCCAGAGCAATGTCGCTATGAAACAAACCGGTGAGAATTCCTAAAAGGTGCAGTTAAATATATAGAATAAGCAGAATCAGCAGAAAAGCAATGGAAATCAGGGTAAGAAGCGGGATCAAAATCGCGGACCGCGATGTAGAGCTTCCATGTTTGACACCTATACTCCTTTGAATACATCCCTGGGGAATGTGTGCTTGCAAACCTATAATACTAGCCACTATAAGCAGTCATCTGAAAAGCAGATTCAATCTAGAAAATTTTATATATTCCATGATTGCTATGGTCACAATACCAAAGAATGTCACCACTTATAGGATATCATTGAGAAATTAATCTTAGATAGGAAGTTGGAACAATTTGTTCGGGTGCCGCAAGCTGGAGGTGCAGGCCCATCAAACTAGTATCAAGTACCGAATCAGGCTAGGACGAAGGAACCCACGCGTACTGGCGGGAAGTTAGTGATTAACATAGTTAGTGGTGGTTCTTATCTAGCGGATTAGAGATGGACGGAATGGAGTCGTATGCCAGTTCAATTAGGCATGCGGACTTCGAGTGCTGTAGTAATCTTGATGATATGGCTTCGACTGTACAACTAAAGACGATGACCGATGACATCGTTTCGAAGCCCCTACCATTGATCCACTAGTCATTTTAGCTCAAATAGGTCTTGCTTAGATAAAGAGGATCTTAGTGGATAGTGGAAGCTCAGTGAATATACTTTTCAAGCGAGCGTATGACCAAATGAAAATGGAAGCAAAGGACCTGAAACCATGTCAATCCTGTATACATGGTTTGAATGGAATTGCGACTATACCCTCTGGAAAGGTAGAATAACTAGTGGAGTTGGGAGTTGGAGAATGCCGGGGTGTCCAGATGTTGCAGTTCATTGTGTTGGATATTTATTCGCCATATAATACTTTCTTGGGTCGGCCGACCATAGCTGAATTTAGGGAAGCTATTGCCCCTTGGTGTTTAAATTTTAAATTCCCCACTGACAACAGATTTGGAGTACTTCAGGGAGATTAGGCGACTCGACACGCTTGTTATGTTGCTGAGCTGTGGGAAGCGTAGCGGAAAGATAAGGGCATAGAGGAATCTCTTTGCGTCCGTTTGACCGACAATTGATAGCTAACGCCTGGGCCTCGGCCTGAGCACTACAACTAACTCCTAAAAGATCTTGGTCCAAGAGACGATGATAACGAAGAGGAAGTCAAAGATAGTCAGGCTTCCCCGACAGAGTTGACGATCGATGTTCCGATCGATGATGATGATGACCCAGAATGATGAAGATTGCGTCTCAGCTAAGCTAGCAGATGAAAGAGGAATTGGTAGAATTTCTCCAAGCAAACCTCGACATGTTCGCTTGGACAAACTCAGAAATGGATGGGATCTCACTGGACATCGCAAGCCATGTGTTGAGCATTGACCCGCGGCATGCCCTGGTCAAGCAGAAGAAGCATGGTATGGATCCAAAAAGATCTGCTGCCCTTAAGGAAGAGGTGGATAAACTCAAGACGAACAGGTTTATCCGAGATGCATTATATCCAAAATGGTTATCCAACCTAGTGCTTGTCAGGAAACCAAACGGGAAATGGAGAACTTGTGTGGACTACTCAGACCTAAATAAAGCTTGCCCTAAAGATAGCTTTCCACTTTCTAGAATTGATCAACTTGTAGATTCAACAACCGAACACGAGCTCTTGTCTTTTATGGATTTGTATTTCGACTACAATCAGATACCGATGCACCTATCCAATCAAGAGAATACTAGCTTTGTCACCAATCTAGGACTCTATTATTTCAAAGTGATGTCGTTCGGACTTATGAACGCCAGAGCGACCTATCAAAGACTTGTCAATCGAATGTTTTCCAGCCAGATCAGGAAAACTATGGAGGTGTACATGGACGACATGCTTGTAATGTCGTGATTCTCTATCAATCACGTAACAGACCTTGAAATAATGTTCAACATCCTCCAAGAATACCGAATGAAGCTCAACCCGTTGAAATGTCATTTAGGAGTCGCCTTCGAAAAGTTCCTTGGATTCATTTTCAATGCTCTAGGAATTGCAGCCAATCCCGAGAAGATCCGGGCAATTCGAAATCTCAAAACTCATAGAACTATAAAGTAAGTGCAAAGCCTCAATGGGAAGGTAGCAACATTATGCAGGTTCATCTCCAAATCCACCGACAAATATATTCCCTTCTTCGATTTGATCAGTAAAGGAAAGTGGAACTTTGAATGGACTGAGGAGTGTGAGGGTACATTCCGAGCTCTAGGTCAGCACCTACCTATGCCGCCTATTTTGTCGAAGCCAATTGATCATGGGAGACATACATTTATTTGGCAGTGTCGGAGAATGCAATCAGTGCTGCATTAATTTAGGAGGAGGATCGGATATAACGACCGGTCTATTACATTAGCAAACGATTGACTGGACCAGAGAGAAACTATCCGAAGTTTTAAAAGCTAGACTACTGTCTCGTCATTGCCTCGAGAAAGCTCTATCCCTACTTTTAGGCTCATCCTATAACAGTATATGTCGATCAGCATTTACGACAGGTCCTTACGTGGCCTGAGATGCTTGGTCGGTTATTAAAGGGGAACATTGAGTTGAGTCAGTTTGATATTGCTAACACACCAAAGGCGGACTATTCAAGGACAAATTCTAGCGGATTTCATTGTTGAGTTCACTATACCGGAGGACATGCCCGAAACCGGTGAATTTGCTAAATACATATGGAAGCTATATACAGATGGTGCATTGAATAACTTTTGTTCAGGCGCAGGAGTTGTACTTGAAACCCCAGAAGGTCGATCTATATGTTATGCTTTGAAGTTTGATTTTCGTGCAACCAATAACGAGGCCGAATGCAAAGCTTAGGACAAATGTACTCATACACACCACAGACTTGAAAATTGTTGGCGTGGAAATTTACTATGATTCGCAAGTAGCCGTGTGTCATGTTTAGGGATAATAGCAAGCAAGAGACCGGAGGTTGGTTGCTTATCTTGCTCCGGTCTTGGAAGTATTGAATCAGTTTGATTATTATTCCATCTATTGCATACCCTGAGATCATAACCAGAACATCAATTCTTTGGCAAAACTGGCCAGCATCAGTTAAGAGAAGCAAATGGTACTTGTCCCTTTTGAGACATTTACCCATCTGAGTATCGGTCAGTTGGAGACAGACTGGGTTCATGAAGCCACACCCGAGAAAGAGTCATGGATGACCTTTTTTAGAAACTATCTCAAGCATGGAACTTTGCCCGAGCGTAGATGTGAGAAAAGACAAGTTCTTCGAAGAGCTTCATGGTTCATTATCCAGAATAAAGTTATGTATAGAAGAGGATACTCTATTCCTTTACTCTGATATATCGCCCACGATGAAATCAAATGATTGTTTCATTATATGCATGAAGGAGAATGTGGCGATCACACTAGAGGCAAGCCCTTGCTAAGAAGATACTTTGATATGGGTATTATTGGCCGACTATGAATCGGAACGCATTAAAATATGCCAAGAGGCGTGATAGATGTTACAAACATGCTCATACCAAGAGCCTCACCTACTAAAATCTCTCAAATGGTCTGTCCTTGGCTGTTTTCTATATAGGGCATCGATATAATTGGATCTTTGCCTCTGGCTAAAGGTGGTGCGAAGTACATTATCATTGCAGTTGACTACTTTAGAAAATGGGTGGAAGCTGAACCCCTTGCTACTATCATGACGAAATAAGTAATCAATTTTGTTGACTGCAATATCATCTGTAATTTTGGCCTCCCACATACCATTATCACTGACAATGGAGCCCAATTTGATACTGTTGAGTTCAAGAACTTCTGCCAATGTTTCCACTTTCAGAAGAAGTTCTCAGCAGTTGCTCACCCTCAAGTGAATGGACAGGTCGAAGCTGTTAACAAAATTATCAAATCCATTTTGAAAAGCGACTGGAAAAGGCCAGAGGCAAATAGATCTATGAGCTTCCCATGGCCCTATGGGCATATCGAACTAACCACAAGTCCGCGGCCAACCACACTCCATTTTCGCTCTCTTACGGGTCGGAAGCCATCATTTCGATCAAACTGGAATTACCTTCTCATCATGTGACTTATTATGATCCAAAGACAAATGCTACACTGCTTTCCGAATCTCTGGACTTATTAGATGAGAAGTGTGAAGAGGCTGATTTGAGGGCAACCACACATCGAAGTCGAGTCATCCGAGTTTACAATGCTATGGTCCGACCTCGAACCTTTGAACGTGGCAATCTTGTGCTCAAGAAAATATATTCGGACCCTTCGCATATGAAGCAAATGTGGGAAGGATCGTATGTAATTGAACGAAGTCTCAGAGATGGAACATTCAAATTATCGACCGTCGATGGTCTCACTTTGCCGAGAGCTTGGAACAACGAAAATCTTCGTCGCTACTACACGTAACATGCTTTATTTATTCATTTAGTTTGCTTTTCATTTGCAATTTGTTCATGAATTTCGAAATTTGAACTTCTAATAAGGCAACCGACTTTCCCGTACTTTCTTATTTCAGCAATAAAATGCAATCTCTTCGAGCCAGAGTAGTGATTATTGCAATGCTTCATGCGACCATCACAATGCAAGGAGAGCTAAATTCCATCCTATAGTGGGATTTATTCAATGAGGGAGTGACTGTGATACGACCGGACACTCGCTAAGTGAAACACGAGCTTGGGGGAAAACTACCACACTGAAGCCGAAAAGGATTGATACACAACAATAATTTAACTAACTCCGACTCCCAAAGTGCGAGCTGGATTATAAACATACAAATGTGGGTTCGAAGAGGGTGAATCCGTCCACCCGTGAGTTCACCTATGTACCATCAAAGCTCGAGGAGGGTGGACCCATCCATTTAAGGACCTCGCTTTCCATATTAACAAGCTCGAGGAGGGTGGATCCGTCCACCTACGACTTTGCTTATTTACTTAGGGTGGACGTGACCGGACTATCCATGATCCTGATCAATTTATCATTCCCAAAGTGTGAATGAGGTCTCAAATAAACTTAAAAAAGATGTGATTGATAGTTTTTTAGCTAAACCAGATTCCCATAGCACGAACTGGAGTATAAACATCGATTGGGCATGAACCGACCGCTCACCAACTAACTTTAAGGCCCAGAGCATGGATTGGAGTATAAACATCAATTAGGCATGAACTAACTGCCCATAATTCAATCTAAGTCCCTCGTGTGTGGACGCAAATACGATTATTAAAATGGGTGTGATTGATCGCCCGAAAAACAACTTAAGTCCCAAGAGCGTGGACTTAACTTTAAGCATCAAGCAGGTGTGATTGACCGCCCGCATACTAGTTCAATCCCCAGAGTGTGGATGCGATTGTCAATACATAAACGAGTGTGATCGAACCACTTGATTTCATCTCACAACAACTTAGTTCCGACCGAGTAAAAATAAAAGTATCAAGGGTGAATAACAATCATCATCCGACCACTTCACTTCATCCTCGGGACCGGGGTCATAACTCTAGCACCAACTACTGATCGAGACAATACAACATCGAGAATCGAATTAACATTTGGTTGCAGCCCGAAGCTATGACTCCAGTACATAATAACCAAACACAAGTCCAATCCAAACAATAAAGCTTCGTAGTATATTAAATGGAAATTGGAATACTGAAACACTTAGACAAGCCAACTCGGAGTTATGCTAAAAAGCAAAAGTAGATTTTATTTCATCTATTCTTTGGAAGCGAATGTGAGTACAAAAAGAAGCTTATTTCAAAAATCCTTATAAGTAGGGGTCGAACCTAGATCTATACACGACCTACAAAAACCCAAAAAAGTAACTCCGACCTATCTACTAAAAAAAGGGACACCAAGATACACACCTACTCCTTAGGCTTCTTCTTCTCCTTCTGACATCGACCCACTTGAGCTGCCACTATGGTACCATTTTGAGCTCTTGCCTTTACCCGGCTTATTCTCGACTGGGGGAAGAATTGTAATCTCTTCCTCCGAACTCATGAAAATTGGAGCACTTCTAGAGTGCATGGTCGGAGGGAAAGGGGCGCTTTCTACATAAGGAGACAGGGGAGGTACCCCGGTGATGATAATTGTACCACCCGGGGAGACCATGTATAAAGGAGCCAGGCCAGGACCTGCCATGCAACCTCCCATAGTACCACCCAATGCAGCACTTGCCATCTCGACATTGATCTCCGCCATTGTCGCCTCATCATGAGCTGCTTGAGTGTCCAACGGAATGCTAGTAATTGGGGCCGAAGAGCTGGCTGCGAACACCCCTTCTCCTGCGATAAAAGTAAAATCTACAAGTGGATCACTTTGATGACCAAGGAGTTCTTCCATCGTCTGTTCGTTGTAGATAAAAGCGCTCACATGAACTTCCTCGGTTTATGCGGTAGCTGTGGTAATCGTCGCCTCAATCACGACTGCCTCCTGCTCTTGATGTTGCATTTAGGTTGTAGGGGGCACGGCCAGTGCAGCTCCTACCACTGGATGAAGATAAGAAAAAATATTAGTGACTTCTTCTGATAATACTTCAAACTTATCATGAATTCAAGAAGTGTTCAGTTAGGTTGACTTGTGGGTGAAGCCTGGGCTCCTTTAGAGATGTGCTCATGAGCTAGAGATAATTGTGGTTGATTGAAATTGTAGGTAAACACATGTGGAGGATCGACTGCAAGGGTAGATTCAGGCTAGATTGGCATAGGAATTTCAGAACTTGTGTCATGATGCTCAATACCAGAACCCTCTCCGACCTTCGAATGCTGATTGACAAGTTTCTCTTTTTCAAATATGATAGTGGCATTGTGGAGAACTCTTCTATCGTCCTCAGTCAGCATGCACTTCTCTAATTCAAATTCATCAACGGATTTAGTTTAATGCTCTATCTTTTCGTCTACAACTAAATGGCGGAAGGCATTATGCAAATGGGTCGAATAATCATCAAGCTAGCTCAAACCTCAATATCTCAGGAATTAGCGTTATAAGTGATTAAAAGATCTTCCATATCGCCTTTTAATCTGGCTTCAGATGCACCGACTTCGGTTTCAATCCTTGCCTCCGCCTCTTTAACCTTTATCACCACTGTATCCCATTCACCTTTGAGCTCCACGGTTTGGTCACATGCCTCCTGAGCAGCCTTGTTTTCCGCATCCTTTTCTTTAACGACTTCAGCGTACTTTGTTTTAAGCTCTTTAAGCGTGTTGTCTCTTTCAGTTATGCCGATGGCATTCTTATGGCCCATATCTTCAACCAATTTCAAGTGCTCCTGCCTCATCCGCTCCATTTCCTTGGCCTCGTTAACTTTCTTCAGGGCCTCTATTTTAGAATTCCTCAAAGTTTCAGTTTTAGAATTCTTCAAAGTTTCATTTTCAGTTGTGAGCACCATGCCTATTCAATCTTTCTTGGCAATAGTTCCTTGTAGCTCCTCAATTGTCTTTGCCCACTCAAATGCCACAGCCGAGGCCTTCTCTATGGTTTTCTTCCACTCGTGATATTGGCCAAAGGCATGATAAACATGGTCGTGTACAATTTTCTATGCTGTATCTGGAAGCACCGTCAAATTAGGAGGGAAGTGGAAGCCATCGAAATAGATATTAGGAAACTCTCTTTTCAGTTGGGCAATTTGAGCGGCTTCCTCCCCTGTAATATTTGCAGTCATTGAAGTGGTAGTGATAGAAGTGTCCGCCCCAGTTGCATGGCAATGTTCGCTAGGCCTTGGAACTTATGGAGGCACTGGCTGGCGTGATGATCCAACAGTTTGCATTCCAGAGCTAGGGGTTGGCAATGAAACCCCGGGTGGAGGAGAGCGTGATTAGGAGTGGCGCATGTCTCGCCTATCTCTTTCCTCTCTCCTTCTCTTTCTTTTTCCCTTTCCCTAGCTCTTTCTCTATCATAGTAATCCCTGTCCCAACTGGAATGATGGCGGTCATAGTTACAATCATGCCTGTGGGACTCCCTTTATGAACTAGACGATAGGTGTGCAGCACGGAGGCTAGCAAGCATAGATGGTTGCTTCGACATTGAATCTGTAGAGTGAAAAGAGAAACAAAATTAGTTATCACCAAAAATTGAACAGCTCATAAATTTCAGTTGTGTGTTGCCGTGAAGTGTATGTATGCAAGTGCTAACCCCCCAACCAACAGGTTGTTGCAGCCATGCTCGTAGAAGTTGGCTCTCCTTGATCTGAGGCACTTTTAATCCCTTCCAATATGGTGTCTTGTTGAAGAGATACATCGTTCGAAATTGGGAGGTCTGCAAGTCCTTCGAAAGGGCTCTCAATGTGCGAGGAGGGAACCTTTGAAATTACTACACCAGCTGCCGGTAAAGACCTTGTCTTTCCTTATTCTGTCTCGGAGCTTTATGGGCAGCGACTTTGCCTTTCCTTATTCTATCATAATGTCGATGGCTTCGTGAAGGCCTGGGTGCAGGTTCATCCTCGGCAGGCGTATCCTCATCATCACCTTGCTCGGTGATCGCTATCTCGGGAATTCTCCCCCTAATTTGCGTCACCAGAACTGCCCTAAGAGACCCTTAAAGCTTTATGCTTTTGTTTCCACCAATTAGCCCAATGGCTCTAAAGTTTTCATCTGTTAGAACTTCATCGATTCCTCTATCCACGATGGGCACTCTTTGAAGAACCCGTACAATCTCTTTAAACTGGTCACCTTCGGGTCGTGGAATCAAAGCTGTGAAAGTAAAAAACTATTAGATTCAACATCAAATAAGATTATCTAGTCAACCGGCATAAAAGTTGAAATACGCCTGACTAGCCACCGTCTGGCGATACTCGGTGGGCATCAAACGTAGAACCATTAAATCATAAAATAATTTAGATTAGTCCACGCTCCGTTCATGACCTAACAGTTCCTAACTGCCTCTAATAATGTAAAAGATGGATTATCCTTCGGCTCTTTATATTGAATAGGTACCGGATTTCCTCTACAGTCGTGGGTCAAAAAAGATGCTCCATGAAGATGATAAATCATATGTTCAGCGAAGCATATCTATTCGGGTGCATTTGTGATGGAGTAATCCTTAAGTAGGATAACACTTCCCGGATTTATTGGTTTAATAGAGGGTGTGTCCCAGGTGTGCATGAGAATCTATTAAAAGTGGTTTACCCTTCCGAGGGAGAGTGAGGTCTGTCTTCTGCCCCTAGTAGAAGGGTGTCATCCCTCGACAACTCATGCCATGTGCAAATCCTACCCAGCATTTCCTCAGACATATTAGATGAGATAGAGTCTTGTGGATTCCCAATGAAGGCTGCTCCTGGTAGATCATTTAGAGCTGGACTTATACTTTGGCTGCGATAGTCGGCATCTCTATTATGGGAAGAGGCGGGTTCTAAGCCTCCTTTTGTTGCAAACTTCCAATGCCCAGAGCTAATCAACTCAGCAAAAATCATCATTAGATGACAATAATCCCGTATTTTCCCTAGTGTGAAGTGTATGAATGTGTTGTGCAGTGCATTGCTGTATATTATCAATGAAGTGCTACGAGATTAAAAGTCCTTGAACGACAAGACTTTAGAATTCAACCAGAGTGACCATCATAGCTGACCGTCACAACCGTGCCATCCAAACTTTGGAGACCGATCCAAGTTGAGATTCGTTAAACTTTGTCAAGTTACAGTTCCATCAATGAGCTTCGAAGGGCAGTCAAATATGCAGTGAAATGATTAAGTAAATTATGAAAGGCAGAAGCTCATCGGAGTCAAATGTTCAGATATGAAAAAAAAATTATCTTCATCGAGTTCAAACTTAGATCGACCTCCACTTAGACGATTCGTATCAATGAGAAGAGGGAGCAATTCACATCACTCACTTTTGCATCACTTCGTGTCAATCGAAAGCTTGAGTTCGTACCGATCACCTTGCAACAGTTCGTATCAATCATCCAAGTCATTTCCGTATCTATCATGCCATGGATCGATACAAAACTACATAGTTCCAGAAGCGATACGAAATTCTATACTTCAAGATCAACACGAATCTCCTCTTCGTAACCATAAGTTGCAGATCGACTCAAGTGTACTATCCCCTCCCTCATTCACCGATACGAAGCCGAGACCAAGCCACCCTTCAAGAGTCCTTCATATCCCAAACTTCATCTTCTCCAATGGCTTCAAAGGGACCAGCTCCTCGACCCTCGACCTCACTTCGACTATCTACAGCCACGACTTTACCAGGATCGGTCACAGAATCAGCTAGATAGGCCAGAGAGTTCAAATCTCGTCACTTTTAGAATAGATTCATGGATTAATTACCTAGTATTAATAGTTGATTTGAAGATTTAGGAGTTAGTTTTTTATTCAAGAACACAAGCAGTTTCGGCTCTTTATGAACTGAATACGACACTCGTATTCGAATGCCGCAGATCCAAACGTCGAACCTGGTTCGCCGGAGCTTATAACACATTAAGTGAATAACATAGCGGAAGAAATGAATAATACATATCAATATACAACATTTGATACAATAACTGATACAACATGAATGATACAAAAGAATGGTACAATAGATATCAACATTATCAGAGATACAAAGAATAGCAGCGGAAAGATAATGATAATACTAGCAGCGGAACCAAACTCCAAAATAATCTTCAAGAAAGAACTCCATCTTCAAAATACCAATCCAGCAATAGCTCGAACTCCCAATAATGATGCATGAAGATAAGCAACTCGATCCAAATGCAATTGCCAAATCCTGAGGCTGAAAGCTATCGAATCTACACCTACTATAGATTATCTGAAAATCCCAACTCTAGACTGCCCGTGTGGGAAATAGTGGGCACCCAGAGTTTAGGAAAGGAACAATAAACTCCAGGTCAGTCATGGGACTGGTATGATCAAACAAAAACATTTGGTCTTTAAAACAAACAAAAGAATTTAAATTTGAAATCCGCAATGCTTTTTGGAAAATGAAACTACCATAAGGCCTCCCGCCACACACACAATGCAAACGCAGAATTGGAGGAGATTTCTCCTTATGATAGTCAAATATGCTTAATACGAGAAAATTTCTTTGATATTATTACTATAAGTGCAAAGTGCGGAAAACCATTTCGAAAATATAATATAAATCCTAGCCAACATACGACCAGTATCGTATGCCTACTATAGCTACCATCTAAACAGTAGGGCGCCACCATAAGTAAATGGCAGGTAATACAACTAAAACCGTACAAGGCACGTATTGGATGAATGGATTTCCAACAAATGGTCAGGCTAAGGAACTTCCTACTGCCACATGGGATCGCCTCTGGCGGGACGTCCCGAGAACTAACGTTACGGTTAGATCTCTGCCAACACAAGGCCGGGTTACCTCTGTAACTAGGTAACTACTACACGAATATGCCATCCCCCGGTCCTTTGGGACCTTTATCCGAGCGCTCGCAACAACAACACCACACAGTAATAGGTATAGTGTATCAACATGAGTAAGTATCTGGGCTCCATACCATGATACCACCCTTTTCCAGAAGGAAATGACATACCCTAAAGGGAGCGACCCTCATAACCTTGCCGCATCTTTCCTGTTTCGACCATTTCCGGGGTGTGAGGTCCTGATGCAGTCTCGTCCACAAAGCTACGCTTTGTGCAACAAAGCCATGCTTTGGGTCAACAGATGACCAAAGCAATGATCACAAAGATAAATGATCAAACAATTGATCATATCACAAATGATCAACCAATGATCATCACACAGCAGCACTCAGCATGCCACATTACCAAATTGGGAATATCACTGATAAATATCAACTACATAACCTCTGAGCTCGTACGTCTCAGAGAAGGGTGTTAAGCTAAGAGAATAAATTCTCCGCCACCAAGCAGAAATGTATTTGATAGAGATCAGTTTAATATCTCAAAGTGTAATGTCGGACATACAACCATACAAGTCTGTTCCGGGTTCGAACAGAACCGAAGGCACTTCCGAAGAAGCCCTTGCAAATCCGGATAATCCCTAATCACGTCCGGACTTCCCATCACATATGGAGATCTCTATACCGGGATCAGCCAGTGCAGAGACAATCGACGAGTTACCCTATTGTTTTCGGAAATATCTGGTCTTCACCACCGGTCTTCAATTGCTATCCATAACGTCGTATTACTATTCGGAATGGGCTATATGACACTAGGTCCTCTCCCGGCTAAACCGAATAATGAGCGCCATATTTTAAAACATATGGATATGGGATTTTAGTTAAGTCACAACTTATAAAATCCAAAACTTTTCTTTCAAATGGTTAAACAAATTACCATTTTAAATCTTTAAACAAAAAGATTTATTTCACAAAGTTTCACCTAGTTTCACAAAGATCTATTCATAGATTTCAAAACAACTTCCATTCCAATTGGATTTACTCGATAAATCTTTAAATTTAAGATTTAATTTATAGCTTTCAAAACACGTTCCCAAGATTTATTCATAACTTGGAAAACCATTTTCTTTTCAAAACTTGAATTCCTTTTAACATACATTGGAAATCCATTTCTTATATGAAAGCTTCTATTATTTGAAAACGACAGTTTTCGTTTCAGAAAAGTCCGATTTATACAAGTTGAAATCTTAGGTTAAATTTAAATTCCAAACATCACTTTTTAAAATGGTTTAAAAACCCATATAAATCCATTTATAAGTTGAATACCCTTTTTAAACATAGTTTTCAAATCATAGAATTCAACTTCAAATATTGAATTCAAATTTAAATCAAATTATTTAAATTTCAAAACTCAATTAAGTTATTCATATAACTTTTATTTTTTGAAATTCATTTTTTTCAAAAGCTTCAATTCTAATTCCAAAACTATTTTGGATTCAAAAATTCAGATTTTAAAACAATTTCAAAATCTGTGACTTAACCCATTTCCACGTGCAATCCATATTTGTGTGTGTATAAGTGTGGTTTAGGGGTTCAACACAATAGTGCACAACATCATCACAGATTCAATCATAAAGATAAGCGGTATAACCCATAGCGCTTATCTATATTCACAGATTCATAGATAAAGTAAATTATCAATCACAAAAATTCACTAATATGATTCGATGTGGGTTTCGGATAACCAGTTGGAATCCGACTCCCTGTCGCATCGAAATTCAAATGTCGTTTTACGGGTCAAAGGGTTTCATATTCATACAACAGTATATTCATCACAAATATAGCAGATCAGCACAAAGTATCACATAGCATCACATCACATATCAAATATATCAATCCATCACACAACATTCAATAACAATCAGCATCTACGATTAAGATGAATAAACTGGGTGGTTTTAAATTTATTACCTACATGATTACTTTCATTTATTATTCCTAATTAATTAACTATCCATATTTATTCAATTAATAAATCTTCAATTATTAATTTAAAATCTAATATCATTCAATTAATGATTTCTTAATTACAAATTAATTATTCTAAGAAAATTTAATCTTAAACTTTAATTAATCAAATTAAAACCCTTGATTACTTTAACTAATTATCCATTTCTTAATTAATTAATTATATTAATTATCCATTTGTACTACCTTAATAATTAAATGAATTACAAATCATTATACTTTTCTTTATCTTTAGATAAGCATTCCTTATTTAAATTATGCATTTAAAAACAAAATGTTTTTAAATTTACATTAAATTCCATTTAACATTCTCTTTAAACTCAAGACTCAAATTTGTCTTAAATAAGAGTTTAAAACAATACACAACTTAATCTTATATGTTTAAAAGAAACATATACTTTATTAATAAGTTTAAAACAATTTAGATTTCAATTCAACTTGAATTCAAATAAATTTAAAAATTGCTTTAAAATCTCAAAACTGAAGTATAACTTCCATTTTCAATTTAGTTTAAACTCTTTAAAACTCTTCCTACAATTTCACCTTCAATTCAAATGTAAATCATTTTAAAGCAATTTAAATTTAATTCTTTACTTTAAAACTGAAGTTTAAAAATTTAAATCCAGATTTAAAAACTCAGATTGAATTCATTTTAAACTCCTAGTTTCAAATTCTTAACCTTCCAATTCAAATGCCAAAACACAATGCATTCACACTTGAGAGTTTAAAATTAAATTTAAATTTAAAAGCCATCAATGATTTCAAATTCCAGACAAATCAAATTTGAATTCATATTCAAATTCAAACCAAAACTCAGTTTAAAATCTTCACCTGCAAATTTAAACTTTATCTTTACATATGAAACAGAAAACAGTTTTTCTGTATTATTAAAACAAACAAACTTTGAATTTCCCAGAATTCAAACTATTTCTAAGAAAACAGAATTTAAACTTATTTAAATTCATATTTGAATTCAGTTTTAACATCCTAAGTAAAACTTTAGTTTGCATTTTTTTTTCAAACTTTAAAATCTGGAAACAGGCTCCCTGTTTCTCTTTTTTTTATTTTATTTTAAACCAATTTGAATTTCTGCTTTCAAATTATTTCAACAACAGAATTCAAACATTTTGAATTCATCTTCAGATTCAAGATTTATCCTAAGTTCAAATTTCCAGTATGAATTTAAAACTCTACTTTATAAATTTCAAAAAAAAAACAGAACAGTTCTGTTTAATTTGAAAACCTGAAACAAAAAGTACACCCGAGCAAACCCATATTTACTTCGAGTAAAAAATCCTTTTGCTTCGAGTTTTCCCCTCCATTTACCCTATACCAACTCGAGTAAAAATCCCTGCAACCCTGAAACATCAAACCCTGCACAACACCATCACTGTGCACCACCTACCCATCTCAGGCCATCTCTGATCATCTTCTCTGGCCATACCCCTACGACCACAATTCCCAACAAAACACTCCAACACTCAAGAATCCAGAATTCTACTTGAATTTAAATTCAAGTTTTTAAACCCAAAACCTAAAATATTAACTTACTACAGTGCCAACCTGTCATCACTAAACACTTCCATCTCCAGCCACCATTACACTCCATACTCCGGCGACAACTCCAATATTACACCATCTACCATTACCCACAGGATCATTGAACTCGATGCACCCTTGAAGCCATACTCGAGCAAACAAAGCAACCCAGTGAAACTAGGGTTCATGACAAGAATTCCCAAATTACAAACTAAATTTTGAATTGTAAATCAATTCAATGATTTACTTATGATCTAAGATAGATAAGCACTTCCAGAAACAATTTTACTTAATTCAAATGCAAGGATCAAAGGATCCTGATCAAAAATAAAATACAGTATACATGAAACTGTATTTTTCTCTTTTCACTGTAAATTTAAAAATTTAGTTTTAAAATTCTTGAAATTTACTTACTGATTTTATTAGTACTTATGCTATTCTAAAACATCATGATTTAGTCAAAGCTGAGTAACAACAACAACAAAAACAAGTCAAAGCAAAATCCAAATATTAAACATCAGTTGAAATTTTGGAAATCACACATGCAAAATCAAAATCATGTTCACAAACACATACTTGCAGATCAATTCATAGATATTTATCTGAAATTCATAAGCATGATTAACTACCTATTAAACAATTTTAAAAGTTTGAGTTACTCACCTTTATTCAAAGTGCAGAGCATATTTCATTATGCAGGTTCCAGAGTTTTGAAAATGTGAAATGCAGGCACTTTGTCTTGCTTTTAAAATTGAAATGCAGTAGCTTCTTGTTCCAGAGTTATGAAATGCAGGCTTGAATGCTTTTTAAAAACATGCAGCTTCTACTTGATGCATGCAGGCCTTGCTTGCAATTTGCAGATGTAAAGAAATGCAGGGTTCCCTTGCATTTCCAGATTATGAAAATATGAAATGCAGCCCCTTTGTTTCCAGAGTTTGATTTGCAACTTGACATTATAACACTTTGTTTAAATCTCTATTGCATGCTCTTGTTTATTCAATTTATTAATATCAAAACAAGAATTTTAAATTGTACTTACTATTTTGAATGAAACAGAGAAGCCTCTTTTTTTTTTTCTCTGCAACTAGAAACCAAAATAGATTAACCTTGATCTTGATTTTTTTTTCCTGCAATTGATTGAATATTGTTGTACTTAATTCATGTTTTATTACAGATTGTAGCTTCAAATTCAAACTAAAAATTACTTGCCTTTAACTTATTTTCCAGAGACTTGCATTGGCAATGCTGCAGCTCCTTTCTCCTTTTTTTTTTTTCCTTTTTATAAAATAAATCTGAGATCTGCTTTGAATTTGCATGTTGCAGTTTGATTGCTTTAAGATTGTGACTTTGAATCTCAGGTTGCTCTTTCTTCTTTTCTTTTTCCTGATTTTTTTTCTTTGGTGTTTGAGTTTCTGTTTTCAGGTTTATCAATTTTTTTTTTCTGTTTTCAGGTTTATCAATTTTTTCTTCTTTGGGAGTTGAGATATAAGATACTCAAATCTTCTTTACTGTATACTCAGATTTGGTAAGAAGTTTAATAATGGTATATGGGGAGATGGAAAGGTTTCTTGTAATTTTAAATTTGATTATTTTATTAAGTAATTGAGCCACTTGTATGTATATAGATATGTATGATGTAAATGGGTGTTTACATTCATTTGCATATACACATATACAATAATCTTATGTTTTTATATCCATTTTGTTTATTATTTTCTACTTACATCAATTTGAAGAAAGAATGATTTTAGACTAATTATATTTTTAGTAGATAAACACATATATAATAGTATTTAGTTCTAAACAATTGTTTTGAAAATCATTTATATCTAATTCAAAATAAAATTTTCAAAATAAATATTACCAATTTCTACTAGTATAAAATTATGTGGTTTTCAAATCCAAATTTATAAATATATACATTTTGAATTTTCAAAATCAAAATCTTATTTAAAACTTTAACTTTCAATATATACATATTTCTTCAAATTATAGTGCATATTCATCTCAAAAAAAATTATCCTTAAATTCCCACCAAATTTCTATTTATAATCTAAAATTTTAAGTTTATTTTGGAAATCTCAAATTAATTCACAATTAAATTCACAGTTTAAATTCAAAATCAATTTAATTATTGAATTATTTTGGCTAATATTTCAGGAATGTTACAGATTCCCCTCCTTAAGAAATTTCGTCCTCGAAATTTGAAAGTAGGAAGACAACCAATGATGGATAGATACACAAGGATAGATAATCAACTCATAAATCAGGCCGATTAACTATTCTGCATTTGGCTTACCAAATAAGAATATCAACAATAGATATGAGAACAATCTCATATAATATTACACAAGATATTTGGGTCCATCGGTCTACGAATATGCAAGGGCATTGACTAGTTCGAAGAGATAACTAATCGTTCGTAGAATATATCGAATCCCAGAGAATAGATAGATGGATCAAATCTTCATATTAGTTAACCAATTTACTAATTTAAAATTTCCAATTTATTTAATATTTTCAATTTCAAATTCATTAGAGTTTAGATCGAAAAGCTGATAAGAAACCGATGAAGATACGAAGTAAGAATTTCCTACAACAATACGTATGGCCATCATCACACCGAAACTTCTTTCTGGAGCAGTCACGAAGCAATCAAAAAATTTGAAATCGAATCAAAGGAGATTGATAGAGAAAAGATATTCCCACTGTTGCAGGGTATTGACCATTCGTAGTGGTACTCCCCTGCCCCCTATCTCGTCCCCTTCTCGCACTCATACTCACTATCAGTGGATAGTAAGAGAATTTACTGAGGCGTTCGAACAGATATCTTAGGGATATACTCATTCTAGGGTTTACTTCACCCTATCTCTAATGAGTTACTTAATGTGTTATACTACTGAGCTAAGGTTTTAACCATCAGCTCTGATACCAAATGTAACGACCCTGACTCGACCTTCGAAAATCGGCACCGAATACGACACTCGTATTCGAATGCCGCAGATCCAAACGTCGAACCTGGTTCGTCGGAGCTTATAACACATTAAGTAAATAACATAGCGGAAGAAATGAATAATACATATCAATATACAACATTTGATACAATAACTGATACAACATGAATGATACAAAAGAATGGTACAATAGATATCAACGTTATCAGAGATACAAAGAATAGCAGCGGAAAGATAATGATAATACTAGCAGCGGAACCAAACTCCAAAATAATCTTCAAGAAAGAACTCCATCTTCAAAATACCAATCCAGCAATAGCTCGAACTCCCAATAATGATGCATGAAGATAAGCAACTCGATCCAAATGCAATTGCAAATCCTGAGGCTGAAAGCTATCGAATCTACACCTACTATAGATTATCTGAAAATCCTAACTCTAGACTGCCCGTGTGGGAAATAGTGGGCACCCAGAGTTTAGGAAAGGAACAATAAACTCCAGGTCAGTCATGGGACTGGTATGAGCAAACAAAAACATTTGGTCTTTAAAACAAACAAAAGAATTTAAATTTGAAATCCGCAATGCTTTTTGGAAAATGAAACTACCATAAGGCCTCCCGCCACACACACAATGCAAACGCAGAATTGGAGGAGATTTCTCCTTATGATAGTCAAATATGCTTAATACGAGAAAATTTCTTTGATATTATTACTGTAAGTGCAAAGTGCGGAAAACCATTTCGAAAATATAATATAAATCCTAGCCAACATACGACCAGTATCGTATGCCTACTATAGCTACCATCTAAACAGTGGGGCGCCACCATAAGTAAATGGCAGGTAATACAACTAAAACCGTACAAGGCACGTATTGGATGAATGGATTTCCAACAAATGGTCAGGCTAAGGAACTTCCTACTGCCACATGGGATCGCCTCTGGCGGGACGTCCCGAGAACTAACGTTACGGTTAGATCTCTGCCAACACAAGGCCGAGTTACCTCTATAACTAGGTAACTACTACACGAATATGCCATCCCCCGGTCCTTTGGGACCTTTATCCGAGCGCTCGCAACAACAACACCACACAGTAATAGGTATAGTGTATCAACATGAGTAAGTATCTAGGCTCCATACCATGATACCACCCTTTTCCAGAAGGAAATGACATACCCTAAAGGGAGCGACCCTCATAACCTTGCCGCATCTTTCCTGTTTCGACCATTTCCGGGGTGTGAGGTCCTGATGCAGTCTCGTCCACAAAGCTACGCTTTGTGCAACAAAGCCATGCTTTGGGTCAACAGATGACCAAAGCAATGATCACAAAGATAAATGATCAAACAATTGATCATATCACAAATGATCAACCAATGATCATCACACAGCAGCACTCAGCATGCCACATTACCAAATTGGGAATATCACTGATAAATATCAACTACATAACCTTTGAGCTCGTACGTCTCAGAAAAGGGTGTTAAGCTAAGAGAATAAATTCTCCGCCACCAAGCAGAAATGTATTTGATAGAGATCAATTTAATATCTCAAAGTGTAATGTCGGACATACAACCATATAAGTCTGTTCCGGGTTCGAACAGAACCGAAGGCACTTCCGAAGAAGCCCTTGCAAATCCGGATAATCCCTAATCACGTCCGGACTTCCCATCACATATGGAGATCTCTATACCGGGGATCAGCCAGTGCAGAGACAATCGACGAGTTACCCTTTTGTTTTCGGAAATATCCGGTCTTCACCACCGGTCTTCAATTGCTATCCATAACGTCGTATTACTATTCGGAATGGGCTATATGACACTAGGTCCTCTCCCGGCTAAACCGAATAATGAGCGCCATATTTTAAAACATATGGATATGGGATTTTAGTTAAGTCACAACTTATAAAATCCAAAACTTTTCTTTCAAATGGTTAAACAAATTACCATTTTAAATCTTTAAACAAAAAGATTTATTTCACAAAGTTTCACCTAGTTTCACAAAGATCTATTCATAGATTTCAAAACAACTTCCATTCCAATTGGATTAACTCGATAAATCTTTAAATTTAAGATTTAATTTATAGCTTTCAAAACACGTTCCAAAGATTTATTCATAACTTGGAAAACCATTTTCTTTTCAAAACTTGAATTCCTTTTAACATACATTGGAAATCCATTTCTTATATGAAAGCTTCTATTATTTGAAAACGACAGTTTTCGTTTCAGAAAAGTCCGATTTATACAAGTTGAAATCTTAGGTTAAATTTAAATTCCAAACATCACTTTTTAAAATGGTTTAAAAACCCATATAAATCCATTTATAAGTTGAATACCCTTTTTAAACATAGTTTTCAAATCATAGAATTCAACTTCAAATATTGAATTCAAATTTAAATCAAATTATTTAAATTTCAAAACTCAATTAAGTTATTCATATAACTTTTATTTTTTGAAATTCATTTTTTTCAAAAGCTTCAATTCTAATTCCAAAACTATTTTGGATTCAAAAATTCAAATTTTAAAACAATTTCAAAATCTGTGACTTAACCCATTTCCACGTGCAATCCATATTTGTGTGTGTATAAGTGTGGTCTAGGGGTTCAACACAATAGTGCACAACATCATCACAGATTCAATCATAAAGATAAGCGGTATAACCCATAGCGCTTATCTATATTCACAGATTCATAGATAAAGTAAATTATCAATCACAAAAATTCACTAATATGATTCGATGTGGGTTTCGGATAACCAGCTGGAATCCGACTCCCTGTCGCATCGAAATTCAAATGTCGTTTTACGGGTCAAAGGGTTTCATATTCATACAACAGTATATTCATCACAAATATAGCAGATCAGCACAAAGTATCACATAGCATCACATCACATATCAAATATATCAATCCATCACACAACATTCAATAACAATCAGCATCTACGATTAAGATGAATAAACTGGGTGGTTTTAAATTTATTACCTACATGATTACTTTCATTTATTATTCCTAATTAATTAACTATCCATATTTATTCAACTAATAAATCTTCAATTATTAATTTAAAATCTAATATCATTCAATTAAAGATTTCTTAATTACAAATTAATTATTCTAAGAAAATTTAATCTTAAACTTTAATTAATCAAATTAAAACCCTTAATTACTTTAACTAATTATCCATTTCTTAATTAATTAATTATATTAATTATCCATTTGTACTACCTTGATAATTAAATGAATTACAAATCATTATACTTTTCTTTATCTTTAGATAAGCATTCCTTATTTAAATTATGCATTTAAAAACAAAATGTTTTTAAATTTACATTAAATTCCATTTAACATTCTCTTTAAACTCAAGACTCAAATTTGTCTTAAATAAGAGTTTAAAACAATACACAACTTAATCTTATATGTTTAAAAGAAACATATACTTTATTAATAAGTTTAAAACAATTTAGATTTCAATTCAACTTGAATTCAAATAAATTTAAAAATTGCTTTAAAATCTCAAAACTGAAATATAACTTCCATTTTCAATTTAGTTTAAACTCTTTAAAACTCTTCCTACAATTTCACCTTCAATTCAAATGTAAATCATTTTAAAGCAATTTAAATTTAATTCTTTACTTTAAAACTGAAGTTTAAAAATTTAAATCCAGATTTAAAAACTCAGATTGAATTCATTTTAAACTCCTAGTTTCAAATTCTTAACCTTCCAATTCAAATGCCAAAACACAATGC
Organism: Allium cepa; assembly: GCA_030765085.1. Classification (NCBI taxonomy): domain Eukaryota; kingdom Viridiplantae; phylum Streptophyta; class Magnoliopsida; order Asparagales; family Amaryllidaceae; genus Allium; species Allium cepa. The sequence goes on from CM060935.1 coordinate 774,464,274, forward strand.
ATTCACACTTGAGAGTTTAAAATTAAATTTAAATTTAAAAGCCATCAATGATTTCAAATTCCAGACAAATCAAATTTGAATTCATATTCAAATTCAAACCAAAACTCAGTTTAAAATCTTCACCTGCAAATTTAAACTTTATCTTTACATATGAAACAGAAAACAGTTTTTCTGTATTATTAAAAAAAACAAACTTTGAATTTCCCAGAATTCAAACTATTTCAAAGAAAACAAAATTTAAACTTATTTAAATTCATATTTGAATTCAGTTTTAACATCCTAAGTAAAACTTTAGTTTGCATTTTTTTTTCAAACTTTAAAATCTGGAAACAGGCTCCCTGTTTCTCTTTTTTTTTTTTTTAAACCAATTTGAATTTCTGCTTTCAAATTATTTCAACAACAGAATTCAAACATTTTGAATTCATCTTCAGATTCAAGATTTATCCTAAGTTCAAATTTCCAGTATGAATTTAAAACTCTACTTTATAAATTTCAAAAAAAAAACAGAACAGTTCTGTTTAATTTGAAAACCTGAAACAAAAAGTACACCCGAGCAAACCCATATTTACTTCGAGTAAAAAATCCTTTTGCTTCGAGTTTTCCCCTCCATTTACCCTATACCAACCCGAGTAAAAATCCCTGCAACCCTGAAACATCAAACCCTGCACAACACCATCACTGTGCACCACCTACCCATCTCAGGCCATCTCTGATCATCTTCTCTGGCCATACCCCTACGACCACAATTCCCAACAAAACACTCCAACACTCAAGAATCCAGAATTCTACTTGAATTTAAATTCAAGTTTTTAAACCCAAAACCTAAAATATTAACTTACTACAGTGCCAACCTGTCATCACTAAACACTTCCATCTCCAGCCACCATTACACTCCATACTCCGGCGACAACTCCAATATTACACCATCTACCATTACCCACAGGATCATTGAACTCGATGCACCCTTGAAGCCATACTCGAGCAAACAAAGCAACCCAGTGAAACTAGGGTTCATGACAAGAATTCCCAAATTACAAACTAAATTTTGAATTGTAAATCAATTCAATGATTTACTTATGATCTAAGATAGATAAGCACTTCCAGAAACAATTTTACTTAATTCAAATGCAAGGATCAAAGGATCCTGATCAAAAATAAAATACAGTATACATGAAACTGTATTTTTCTCTTTTCACTGTAAATTTAAAAATTTAGTTTTAAAATTCTTGAAATTTACTTACTGATTTTATTAGTACTTATGCTATTCTAAAACATCATGATTTAGTCAAAGCTGAGTAACAACAACAACAAAAACAAGTCAAAGCAAAATCCAAATATTAAACATCAGTTGAAATTTTGGAAATCACACATGCAAAATCAAAATCATGTTCACAAACACATACTTGCAGATCAATTCATAGATATTTATCTGAAATTCATAAGCATGATTAACTACCTATTAAACAATTTTAAAAGTTTGAGTTACTCACCTTTATTCAAAGTGCAGAGCATATTTCATTATGCAGGTTCCAGATTTTGAAAATGTGAAATGCAGGCACTTTGTCTTGCTTTTAAAATTGAAATGCAGTAGCTTCTTGTTCCAGAGTTATGAAATGCAGGCTTGAATGCTTTTTAAAAACATGCAGCTTCTACTTGATGCATGCAGGCCTTGCTTGCAATTTGCAGATGTAAAGAAATGCAGGGTTCCCTTGCATTTCCAGATTATGAAAATATGAAATGCAGCCCCTTTGTTTCCAGAGTTTGATTTGCAACTTGACATTATAACACTTTGTTTAAATCTCTATTGCATGCTCTTGTTTAATCAATTTATTAATATCAAAACAAGAATTTTAAATTGTACTTACTGTTTTGAATGAAACAGGGAAGCCTCTTTTTTTTTTCTCTGCAACTAGAAACCAAAATAGATTAACCTTGATCTTGATTTTTTTTTCCTGCAATTGATTGAATATTGTTGTACTTAATTCATGTTTTATTACAGATTGTAGCTTCAAATTCAAACTAAAAATTACTTGCCTTTAACTTATTTTCCAGAGACTTGCATTGGCAATGCTGCAGCTCCTTTCTCCTTTTTTTTTTCCTTTTTATAAAATAAATCTGAGATCTGCTTTGAATTTGCATGTTGCAGTTTGATTGCTTTAAGATTGTGACTTTGAATCTCAGGTTGCTCTTTCTTCTTTTCTTTTTCCTGATTTTTTTTTCTTTGGTGTTTGAGTTTCTGTTTTCAGGTTTATCAATTTTTTTTTTCTGTTTTCAGGTTTATCAATTTTTTCTTCTTTGGGAGTTGAGATATAAGATACTCAAATCTTCTTTACTGTATACTCAGATTTGGTAAGAAGTTTAATAATGGTATATGGGGAGATGGAAAGGTTTCTTGTAATTTTAAATTTGATTATTTTAATAAGTAATTGAGCCACTTGTATGTATATAGATATGTATGATGTAAATGGGTGTTTACATTCATTTGCATATACACATATACAATAATCTTATGTTTTTATATCCATTTTGTTTATTATTTTCTACTTACATCAATTTGAAGAAAGAATGATTTTAGACTAATTATATTTTTAGTAGATAAACACATATATAATAGTATTTAGTTCTAAACAATTGTTTCGAAAATCATTTATATCTAATTCAAAATAAAATTTTCAAAATAAATATTACCAATTTCTACTAGTATAAAATTATGTGGTTTTCAAATCCAAATTTATAAATATATACATTTTGAATTTTAAAAATCAAAATCTTATTTAAAACTTTAACTTTCAATATATACATATTTATTCAAATTATAGTGCATATTCATCTCAAATAAAATTATCCTTAAATTCCCACCAAATTTCTATTTATAATCTAAAATTTTAAGTTTATTTTGGAAATCTCAAATTAATTCACAATTAAATTCACAGTTTAAATTCAAAATCAATTTAATTATTGAATTATTTTGGCTAATATTTCAGGAATGTTACAAAATTGCCCGTTCGTCTCCCAGTACGGTGACGTGTTAGAACCAAGTTTTCTCCCAGTCGATATAAAGATGAGCACTTTATAGCTAGTCACTATCGGTTTGAGGCAACTATGTTTCGTATCCAACAAACATATCGATACGAAATGCTCTATTCGATTTTTATCCATCCCTCATCCACCTAATGCAACAACCATTCGTACCCATTAGTTCCCATCGATATGAACGCCACTACTAAGTCGTGTTTGGGCTGATCAACTCTACAGATATGAAAGATTTCAGAGAATTATTGGCTCATAACAATCATCATTGATACGAAGCATTCCTAAAAAAGCTAATACATATCGATACCAATCGATATGAAGTACCATCGTAACTTCAAAAATCAGTCCAGAAGAGGATCGATATGAAGAGTTACACCAAAAAAACCCATCGGGCGTTGTTACAACTCAAATTTCACATCAATTTAGGAGATGATCGATAAGGAATTCGGTACAAGAAAACTGACAACGACTCGTTAAGGTACAAACGTTAATGGAAGTCAGGTTAACATATATTTTGTGTGCAATGAATTAACATTTAATTTTCAAAATTCACAGGAATTAAATACTCACCCGATGACAAGTACGACCTTGAACAATAGTTTGCCATCATTTAACACTCAGTTACAACAATGCATGGTACAATCATTAGCAGCCAATAGTTCGGTCTTTATATTACCCAGAAATAATCAATGGTTAAATTTTTGGCAAAAAGACGACAATTATTCATCTAATCAGATAGAACTTTTCATATAGAACGTCGCAAATTTTGAAAGCACGTCATGTTTGCACAATAAATATTTTGGGGGAAAAATGTTATCCCGCCTTTTGGTAAGGCCGTGACATCAAGAAATTAACTGAAAACCACGGTCGGTCTGTCCCAAAGATCGGCTACATACAGGTTCACTATGGATACTGGTAAATTTTTCCCAAGTCCAAATTGAGCCACAATCGATATGGTATGACAAGAAATGCTATAAAAGCCAACATTCCAAATTTCAAGTCAATCTCAATTCGTATGCTCAAAATACGGATCGATCAATTTCATGAGAAGCACAATCTATTCGTATCCACCAAGGTTCGTATCTGTCCCTTCAGAAAGCCTCGCTCATGTCAATCAAACATCCCTCACTTCATATCCATCACGCCAACCATGTTTCGTATCCATCACTTAGAAATATATTGTGTCACTTCCACTTATCGACCAATTCGTATTGGACATTGTTGGCACAATTCGTATCAATTGGTGAAGCATCGATACGAAACCATCCACCAATGATACAAAGAAACAGTCAAGAGATCGATACAAATGCAGTGGTTGGAATGATACAAAAGGGACTGTATCAGATCGATACGAAAGACATGGGCATACATCGATACGAAAAACACTTCCTCCATAATAGATATAAGATAAAAGCCTACAGATGGACATGAATGAGCATGAACTGATGAATACGACCGAGGTCTACGAAGAGGGAAGACTCGGTTGCTCGATATAAAAAGAGGATCGATCCTAGAAGATAGCGCCATGTCATTGGCTATCACGTGCCTTCAACTGATACGAACGAGATCAATACGAACGTATCGATGCGAACTCGGATGTATATTGAAGTTCCAAACTTGCATCGATCATAACTCAAAATTTTCAAGTCCAAACGCCACCAAATTTGCACAAGAGCTTGCGTACAACCTCAAGAATGTCCATGATCGATCCCAACCCAAAAAGACTATTTTTGATCCATACAAATTTAGTACGTATCGATTATGGACCGAATTGAAATGTTCGAGGATCGATCACGTGGGCATACCCATATGAGAGGAGGAGTCTTCTGAGATCTATGTGTGATATTTGCTGCCTACGCCTATAAATAGTTGACCTAGTCCTTCAGAAAAGGAACTTTTGAATGCTGGATAGCCGATATTCTATCGAAATTATTGTTGTATCTCGATTGTACTGTTGTAAACATATGTAACCAGCGAATCATATTAATAAAACAACAACTTTCCATAGTGGATGTAGGCTACAACGTCGAACCACTCTAAATCCTTGTGATTCTATATATCTTTTTGTCTATTTTTGGTGTGTTTGTCAGATTTGCCTCATTTTTCATCTATATTCTTCAATTTAATCTCTTCAAACACACCCGAAGAGTGTTGTGCCCAATTTTGACACAAACATTACTCATGGTTACAATACTTTATAACTACTATCAAAAAACATATCATTTATGGATTTTATACTAAACATGCTTTTAATTAAACTAATTAATTAATATAATACAATATATCAAGTATATAATAGAAAGAAAACACCTTTTATTTCGAACAAGATTGATTTTCGAGTTATATATTATAACGAATTTACATATTGCACATACGGCATACCCCTAACTCTATCAATATCGCACTTACACTTGGGGTCAATTATGGATTCTGATTCCCACTTCTCTAATTAGTTCCCTCAAAACCAATCGGGCATGTCATCAGTGAACGGGTATGCTATTATGTTTCAATTATCTACTCTGTCGGTTAACTTTCTCCGACGATGATAAACTACATTTATTATATGGAACAATTTGGAGCATGTCTCTTGACTTCTAGTGAGATTTAAGTTCTGTTATGAAATATATCATGACATTGTTATCACATAACAAGGTTATGGATTATTAACATTTGTAATCATCCTCGGCTCAGTTATAAATTTATGCGTTTATATTTGTATGCATTGCTTTTATAGCGACACTATTCAAGGCTATGTACTTAGCCATTTTCATTGAATCGACCACAGTCTTTCATTTGGAACATTTCTAACTTAAAGATTCTTAACTTGAATTTATTATACATATTATACTCAATATCACTTATGAAAGTTTGAGTCTGAACTCTCCTTTATAAGGACTTTATTGTTTCTGAAAACAATTCTCTAGTATTTCCTAAATAAACGAGAACTCTCCAAGTTACCATTTAGTTATATTAATTTAGATTTGATATTTTCTTAATGTATCAAATGCATAAATAAATCATGATATCATAAACAACATAATATTTATGATAATTTCTATTGCCAATGCATAAGGAATCCATCTTACATGTTCTGTATTAAAAATTTTTATAAGATGTCCTTGCATATCATTTGGGACATTCCCAGTATCTTTCATACTTACTATAAAGACATCATTTACAAATTCAACATCGAGTATTAAAATAGGTAAAGCTAATAAGTACATCGTTAACAATCAACAACATGTTGTTTACTTTTGGTTCAGAAATATATATATACCTTTTCACGTTCTTTCTTATGAATACACGCTTCCTTTGCACATTGACTGATAATCAAACTATTTGATATTTCTAACAAATTATTTTCTCAATGCCAATGCTTATAAAATGATACTTTATATCATTTCTTAGATCATATCCAAAAACTCACATACTCAACATCGCTTCCACTGACTTTGAGACACTTTTGTTATTAAACAATTTACCCTAAATCATTATTTAGAATATTCTATTTCAACACATACGTAACAAGATATAAAGTCATACAATGCGATAATTTTTTGAGTAAAATCCAAACCAACTTAAGCTTATTGAATGGTGAATCTATTACATTGATTTGAACAATTTAAATTTATGGTATTATTCTTATCAATATGGTCACTATATTTCAACTGCATTTATCTTTCTCTTAAAAGATACATTTATTACCAATGGATCATATCCCTTGGGCACAACTTTCAAAATCATATTATGATAATGTACTTGGAATCTATTTTGGATTTATGCACCATGCCACATCATAGACTCAATACTCTTAATGGTTTAGTTGATTTCTGAGGATTATCTATTCATGACATTGATAAGAAATTCGTTGTTTCTCTTTAGTGTACAAGAATACTTACTAGGCATTATAATATATTGTGTTCATTTAGGTTTGGTTAATTTCATTTCATCCCTGGTAATCATTTTTATTCTTGGATCGTATCCAAATCCTTTTTATACTAATAATTTCTTATAGAAATTTCATCGCAATCTAGTGGGTATTTCTTGAAACAATAGTTGTTTTCTTAGTGTAATTGAGCAGGCATTCATAAATGCTAGATGAATTGCCGTATACAAAACTGATTTTGCATTAGTTCATAGTATATTCATGTTCACAACATAAATTAGTGATTTAATGACTATCGTTCCCAAAGTTCTCCTCGGACGATTCATGCAAGATTCCTTACGTACAATTATTATGTGTAGTCTTTCAACTCGCATAACCTACCAACTCCTTGGCCTAGGATATTTAGGGATTTCTCATAAACTCTTATCTTGTATGGTATTGTAAATTATTCTTTGGATGGTATTAATTTTAACCTTGTGTACTGCTCTTATACCTTGTAAAAGGTGTTTAACTCAACTTCACCCATCATAATCATGCTTTGTCCAATAAAGGTCGATTACTCCTTATCAATACATCATTATGTTTTATAAGGAGGAGTGACCTTTGAGACTAAATCTTTATTCATGTTAGGTACATACAGAACTATTTCCAATATATCTGTCCATTCGATCAAATCGAATCATTTATATTGCATGTTATATTACTTAATTTCATTTTATATTGTATGCGCTTATCATAGACTTATATGCATATCAAATACGCATGTTTATGTTTGTGATAACTCATCAATGAATATTATGACGAATGTGGAATCGCTTTGGTATTACTAGACTTACTATTGCATATATCTATATGTATCAATCTAAAGAGTTCATCTACTCTCATGACGCTCCTACTAAATGAGTGCATAGCCCTTAATTGTTTGGGATATAATTAACTAGTATCACCATATTCTAATAAATAAACATATTGATAAAATCCATTAAAATATGGTTAAAAGATGGGTTGCTACAAGCTTGGAGAAGGAATTTTCAAGCTATCTACTTTTGATGGGATCCCAGTACTGCGGGCATGGAATAACAAGGACCATCAACGCTATTTCACTTGATTTCCTTATTTGCAAGCAAGACATCACATTCCTTGGGATTCGATGTAATAAGGCATTGATTGCCGACCTCTTATTTATATATAAAATTTTCTTTTTGAATCAATGGGAACATATTGTTAAAATCTAACTTCATTCTACATGATCAGTAGCACAATCAAACATTCTATGTTTTAAGAAACCTAACATCTAGATACCGATGATGGGTATCGATAAACTCCTCTAATCAATGATCAGATCATGGGAGCATAATTGTACTGGGTCGATTACAATCCTACACATATATTCTTTGACCCATGCCCAGAGATAGGAAGCTTAAGAATTAATGCCCAATGATAGGCATTTGAGACGCTGATTCTTAGAGATAGGAAATGGCATGGAGTTGAATTTTGTTACGGATACACTATTGAAATATATTGGTGCTTATGTTGGTATGATTAGACAAGCCATATAGTCATAGTGATATTGATGAGAAAACCTTGTTTAGGACTAGGCTTTACTTGCTTGGTTGATGTAAACAAAGTTGATCGAAGTGAAGCAGATTTGTTTAGCCAAGCGAGATGCATCTGATTGGTGATAATTGAAACAGAACAATAGAATCACACCAAGCAATCATAGAAATTTATTTATATGTACAAAGTAATAGTAAATAATTACATAATTCATAGACATTGCCAAGTATAATATAGAAGTAACTAAATCATAAATAGTTATATTTATATATGCCGATAGGTATATAAACAAGGGAAACAGAAGATGCAATAATGTAAATAAGACAAAGATTGAAAAGAATACAATCTTTTATTTACATACCTTTGAGTACCGAGTTACATGGGCTGCTTCTACACAATTACAGCCTATATATAAGGAAAACCGAAGAAGAATGAAACGCAAGAAGATAAAAATAAAATGTCCTCTGAAAGTAACAATGATTAGCTATTTCTTCCTCCATTGGTTGCCTTCCTTCGTCGGCTGCTTATTAGGATGATTCTTCTCAATAGTTTTCTCCTTCTCTAGGTGCTCTTATTCCTACAAGAAGTCTTGTCCTTTGTAGTCTAGTAGAGGGGATTTTTAGATTTGTCAAGAATATTTGGGTAAACTTTGAAAGAACTAGCCACACACCCTAGTGTTTGTAATCTTGAGGGGGGATTGGTGGAGCAGAAAACGGCTTGATATAACCAATAAGAGGCTTGATATGAGCACTTAAACTTGGAAAAGATGCAAATAGTGGAGGAGGGAGCTTCTTAGTGCCTGGTTCAAGCTTAACATTGATTTTTGCCAAGTCAATCGCTAGTCTTTCCATCATATCAGTGGATTTAGGCCCTTCCTCGTTGACAATGGTAACATTATTGTCGAATGAAACTTTAGATTCTCTAAGTCAATTAGTTATTAAGAACCAAACTTTCATCCTATGAGTGTCTGCCTCCTTTGACAATCTCTTTTGAGATTCTTTAGTAACCTTGGCCTTCTCTTCTTTCCATTTTTTTAGCCTAGCTAGCTGCGTGTTTGGTTCCCTTTGTGTTGAAGCTTCGAATGATCAACTGATTTGCACTATTAACTTTCGAGAGGCCCTTGGCTTATTTCCTTAGATCACTGGGTGATGGTGGCAGTAAGAGGTCGAGAAGAAGGAAGAATACCGAGTTAGGAAGATTGTTAGAATTAGAAAAACTAAGAATGTGATTGCTTTTGGTGATGGAAGTTATGTTCATGCCTAGAGCGGTAGCATGAATTCCTATGGTCATTATGGAAGTACTTTCTCTCTTTGTCCTCATGCTATTCTTTATCTTTCTTTTTCGATCTTTCACTCTCAAATTCATAGTAAGAGGCGTGATAAGGGTAAGTGCTTCTCATAGTTTGGGAGTGATACTATCCAATAGACTCATGGTGTCTTTTCATTCGACTGTTGGTAACTGGCTTTTTGATCAAGTAGATTTTCACTGGAGTTAGAATGTTAAGATGAAGATGAAACAACTCACAAACTTAGAGACATGCTTAGAAAGACCGTCATATTTAATAAATTTCAAAGGTAAAGGGGAGAGCGGACAACTAGGTACCGAGAAGAACCACTCGGTACTGAGAGCCTTTTTCTCCACTTTGAACCTCCAAAACCACTTATACTTGAAGTAGTACTTCAAGTGATCGCCAAGGAGTACTTTCCTTCAAGATTAACCAAGAAATTCCATGGATTCTTGAGAAGAAAGAAAAAAAAGCAGGAAAAGACAAGTAGTATTAAGGAAATTATTAGGAACAACTCAATCTCCAAGGAAATGGGTTTGAAACACGACGAATCAAAGATAGGAAAGCAAAATAGAAGAAGAAGAAGAAGGTGAGAATTTCCCTACAAAAATCGTTTAGTGCCAGAGGTTTCTCTCGGCACCGAGAGCATTTTATGGAAGATTAGGTTGACTTTGGCTCTCTTGCACCTTTGGACTTAGATTTGGACTTCATATCACATAGGCTCCGATTCTACTGGCGAATTCCCCTTTAAATACAAATCCTATGGCTACTGAAATAGGACTTTTGTGCCATTCTATTTTCTTCATCTCCAACCTCTCTTTTCCATAGTTACCAAGGTAGACATTGTTGACAGTTCTAGACTTTAGCAACTTGTCAACCTATTGTACTAGTGACACTAATCAAATAATCAATAAATTAGAGTGGACATAGGCCAAAGATTATCGAGCCACTATAAAATTCATGTTTTCTCTTTAATTTTCCATTAGTATTTTCTAAATCTCGATTTTTCAATAGGGTTTTGGACGTTGTACCGCTTTTGGCATCAACATTTTGGTGCTTTCACTAAGAGAATTGATTCTCCTAGTTAGATCTTGCTTGCTATTTTAGATTTACAAATATTTATTAGTTAGACCCAAAAGATTTGCTTTGAAGAATTCAGAAGCTTGTTGGTAAAATTCAATGGCGTCTAGGAATACTGGAAGATCAAGTAGATGGTTGTTGAAACTGGAGGAGCAGTTGCTGGTGGTGATGAAGGAAATGCTCACCAATTGGAAGTCAGTAACCAACAGGTGGTACCAGGATCATCCACTCAACATGAAGTGGCAACTAGGAATGGGCTTGATAAGATGATGCGAGAGTTGAATCTAAAATTGGTTGATAGTTAGAAGGCTTTAATGGAAAAGATGGGTGCTAGCATAGCACTATTGACCCAGCAACCGTAAAGGACTAAAAGCAATAGGTGTAAAGCTTCACCTCTAGATCCGAAGAAGAGAACCCATGCATTTTGGTCAGTACATACGAAATTGAAAGGGCAAACAAAAGAAGTAGTTGCCAGAGTAGCGAAAGGGTTACTGGAGGAAGCAAAATCGCTCCTCCAAAAAGAAAACCACTCGGTGCTAACTAGAACGTGGTCGGTACCGAGAGGAATTCTGGAAAACTTAGTGAATGAGAAGCTGAGCTTTGAACTTATCTGATTTGGAGGAGGATCTGTAACTTAATGATGATGATTATGAGTTGGACGTTAAAGCTAATGAAGCTGGAGTTCAAACAGCTACAAAAAAACCAACCGTACATCAACAGAAAACCAGAAGAGTGGCTATCCCAAAGACTAAATTGCCTAGACGTCGGCAGGAAAACCAAGATTTTTTACGGAGCCAAACAGTCGGTGTAACTCCTAATAATCGACTATATCGTGCCAGTGAGGACTATATAACGGAGATGGTTAAGTGGTTGGTCGAGGAAAGAAAAGGTAGAAAAAACAAGGTTTGGGGTTCTGCACCAAACAGAACTTCGTTTATGGAAAACAGTCTAAGAGAGGAGTATCATAGGAAGTTTACGATGCTGCCATTGTATTACAAGATTACCAAACCAAGACAACACTTCCTTAAGTACGAATGGCACATGGATGTTGCTAGGGCAACGTATGAGGTTCAATGTAGATGTTCTCCTATTTTCTTTGAAGGTGTTGCAACGATATGGTTCACTTGGCTCATGTCGAGATTCATATCGGCCTTTGATTAGTTGGCTAGGAAATTCTAGGAACGATTCTAGCTCCTTGCTGCTAGGCCTAAGGACATGATGTCCTTGCCAAGCCTATCTCAAGAACCTAAGGAGTCCTTGAACGGGTACTTGAATCGATTTAATATTGCTATTCTAAAACTAAGTAATCCAAAGGAGGATTTGGTATTTATAGCGTTGGTCTGGGGCATATACTAAGATACAAATTTCAGTAGATGGCTAAAAATGAAGCAACCTACGACTATGGAAGAGTTCCATCGGAAGACTAATCAGTTTCTATGATTGGAAAATGCGAGTCTAGCTGTAGGAAAAGATAATGATGGACGTTCAAAGGAATTTATCCAGAGCAACGTGGCGGTTATTAAACAAGCTGGGGAAAGCTCTGGTAAAAAGGCAGTCAATGCTGGAAATTCTGGCATTCAAAAGAAAAGAAATCAAGGCCCTACCGATAGGCGTAACGAAAATACGAAATGCCCAAGGAATATGAAACTAAATGACTATACGCCCTTGAATGATACACTAGGAAACATATACCTTGCTATTCAAGGAACCAAATGATATATAAAGCTGCCTAGGAAGGAGGTGACCAAGCAGGAAAGGGGCTCTTCAAAGTTATGATGTTTCCATTAAACTCATGGAAAAAACACAAACGAGTGCCAACATTTGAGGATCTCATTGAAGAATTGATAAGGAAGTATAAGCTCTAGTAGTACATTAAAGAGCCATAAGATGGTAGTCAAGTTGCAAGACCCCAAGGGCCGCCTGCCCAAGGGAGTTAGTCCAAACCATGTGGAGAAGGACCTAGATGAAATGATGAAAGGATGGTTATCAATACCATAACTGGAGTACCTCATCCAAAAGCTAGAGGGAAATGGAGCGATACGCGGACTCGCTAATGCAAGTACCAAAGGAGGATTGCTTTGCCGTAGAAGATGGAGATCCGACTAAGTAGCGTAAACTGGTAACAGATGATGTCATGTTTAGAAATATGGATAATGATGGAGTCGAAGCTCCAAATTTTTACCACATGGTTATAACGGCTGGTATTGGACCGACAATGGTACGTCGTGTCTTGGTGGATACAGGATGTTCCATAAACATACTATTCAGAAAAACATTTGATCAAATAAAGATTAACATTAAGGAGGTTACAACATGTAAAACTAAGATCCAAGGGTTTACCGGTGAAACAATACAACCAATTGCGACGATCTATCTCCCATGGAATTGGGTGAAGGAGATCGTAGGATAGTCCAGATTGAGAAATTTATCATTATGGATGAATACTTGGCATACAAAGATTTTTTTTGGGCCGAACACTTTTTGTTGAATTTAGAATAGCATCGGTTCCATGGTATCTAATGATGAAGTTCTCCATGGAGAATGGTGTCAGATCAGTAAGAGGAAACCAAAGCGCAGGAAGGCAATGTTATGTTGTGGAGCTGAGAGAAGCAAAATGACAAGAGAAAGGCAAGAATGTAGAAGGAATTCTCTGCTTCGAGTTTCACAAGCACAACAACTAAAGCCCGAACCCTATCTCAGAAACCATATTAGGTTTGTTAAGGCTATGGATGTAAGTAAAAAGTCAGAGGAAGGGCGAGCAGCGCCAACAAAGCAAACGGTGAATGTTCCGGTCAACATGGATGATCCTACATGGGTTCTAAACATTAGAATTAGCTCGGCCATAATTTAAGGAAGCATTTAGTTAATTTCCTTGGTGGGAACTTAGGTGTGTTTGCTTGGACACATTCGGATATGCATGGATAACACCGGAGATGACATGTCACATACTCAATATTGATCCACAGTTTACATCAGTTTAACAGAAAAGGCGCACATCAATCGACTATTCGGATCTAAATAAGGCATGACCAAAAGTCGATATTCCTCTGCCTAGGATTGACCAACTAGTAGATCGGACTGTAGGGAATGAGTTACTCTTATTCATTGATGCTTATTCAGGTTATAACCAAATTCTGATGCATATTAAGAATTAAAAAACTCTAGCTTTATAACAAATTTAGGACTATACTGCTATCAAGTAATGTCATTTGGTTTGAAGAACGCCGGAGCCACTTACCAAAGATTGGTAAATTCTATGTTCAAGAATCAAATTATACGAACAATGGAGGTGCATGTAGATGAAATGCTTGTGATTTTGCGAGTATCAGGAACCATTTGGATGACCTTTTAGAGATGTTCGAGGTTTTATAAAAATATGGAATGAAGCTGAACCCGTTAAAATGTTCTTTCGGTGTAGCATTAGGAAATTTTTTGGGATTCATTGTTAATGAAAAGGGCATTGAGGCTAATCTAGAGTGGACAAATGCCTTAAGGAATGTAATAGATACGACTACAAATAAACAATTACAAGTTTGAATAGGAAGATTGCTACCTTGAGTCGGTTTGTCTCAAAGGCAACGGGCAAACACATACCTTTCTTCGATGCTCTCAAGAAGGGTAAGAAAACTTTGAGTGGAATCAGGATTGTCAAAATTCCTTTGTGTAGTTGCTAAGTCACATGGAGACACCACCAATTTTATCCAAACTGTTGGATGGAGAGGACTTATTCATCTATTAGGCAATGTCAGCTCATGCATCGGTAAATTGTTTACATGAGCTGAAAAGAACTACCCAAACTTGGAAAAACTAGCATATCACTTGCTGATTGCATTGAGAAAGCTGTGACTGTATTTCCAGCCTCATTCGATCGAAGTGATGACAGATCAAATACTAAAGCAGGTGTTATACCAATCCGAGACTTCAAGGAGGCTACTAAAGTGGAATATAGAGTTAAGCCAACTTCTTCATCCAAGCGTAATTCCCAGTCTCATTAATTCCATCAAGAAGATCAACCTAATCATTTTGTTTATAGTGGAGATCATACTTCCCATTCGGGACCTCAAATTGTCGTATCGCACGAGCAATACTTAGGTTCTTCCAACTCTAAGCAACCTCACGACCATAGATCGAGTAAGCATCCAATTGCCACTTCTGATCCATCCTTGCCTATTATTTCCCCTGACACTTCCACGGTAGAGAAATTAATCGAACTTAAAGCCACTTTCTCGAAAATCTGTTTTGATGGGCTTAAATTTCTTCTCACAATTCATATAATCCCGATGTACGCCAAAGCAAGCTCTTTCGCATGTGTTAATGACGTTTTCGTGCAACATGAGTCATTCTAACACTTAGTGGGAAAAATCTTCGAAGTGTTAATTGAATGACAATAAGAAATAAATCGACTCAAGCTAGAGGCGTTCCACGATAAAGATATAATCAAGCACCAAGATAATGAGCTATCGAAATTGACAACAATACTTGCTGATGTAGAAAAGCGTGCCATGGAAATGCCAGAGGTAGTGAGTCGTTTGGAA
The DNA here is from genome assembly GCA_030765085.1 of Allium cepa. Classification (NCBI taxonomy): domain Eukaryota; kingdom Viridiplantae; phylum Streptophyta; class Magnoliopsida; order Asparagales; family Amaryllidaceae; genus Allium; species Allium cepa. The sequence continues at coordinate 774,479,650 of CM060935.1, forward strand.
GCTGCCCATAAGAAAGAACTTGACGGTGCCCTTTATAATTCATAATAAACATAAACATCTATAAGAAAAATTTTAGAACAATTTTATATAGGAGATATAAACTTATATGCTTTACAAATTTTAAATGAGTACTAATACATAAACTAATATTTATATGAATATAAACTAATATAAAATTAAACAAAAAATTTGTTGAACTTATAATATCGGTTTGCAAACAAATTTATGAATATAAACATTAAATTTTATGCACATAACCAATCTCAATTGTGACAACAACATTACATATAAAAATCTCACCTTACTACTGCAATAATAATGATATGTAAATATTTGAAGACATATACGATTAAAAATTATAAAACATGATAAATTATTTAATATCTATGTAAATTAATGTTACCTACTACAGATGCCCTCAAGTCCACGTTGAAATAGTGAATTCTCTTTTACCAATTGTTCCTTGATCCATCAGATTGCTAATCTGGAATCAACGACCTTCCACCATCAAATAGTTTGGTTTTAACTTGAATTTGATATGAAAATTTTGGGGATAAATGAAGCTTTGTTTCACCAGCAATAGGCGGCCATACTTCAGAAAATGGAGGCGGCTCAAAATCTATCATTTAGGTTACAGTTAGAGGGGCCTTTAGTAATGTTAGAGAGAGAAAAGATGACATGCCTTTCCTTTTTCTTTCCTAATTTCCTCCATCTATTTTAAACCCTAATTGCCTCCATTTTATGCCATACCTACTACGTAATTACAGCGAAAAATCTCTTCCAAATCTAAATGGATTAATATCCCATTCAAGCCCAATCAAACATGGTAGTTAAATCTAATTTAATTTCTTATCAATATCTCATATTGACTGACATATTTATAGCAGTTATAATATATATACACAATATTTGTTTCTCAAATCATATTCAAATTCAGAATTAATGTTTCATAAATATGAGTTAATATAATTAATTTATAGCAATTTTAAACTAATTAAATCATTAGGTTAAAAGAGAATTCATCATTTTGATTGTATGACTCTTGGATATAAATCTGATCGGTGATTAAGACCGCACTATTTGAATGTTAACGTTCACACATCACTTAATAGGTGGTGTGACATTATGGCCAAATTTATCGCTTACTCAGTTTTGATAAAATCCAATTTTAGTTTAATAAGCGTTATCCAGCTGTGACATTTACTTACACTAAATCTCTTTGCCAAAACTATATCACTTTGGACTTGTGGAATTTGGTAATGGTCAAAATTCCAATATCGTCCGCATTCGACTCTATAGTCCAAATATAAATTCCTTGTTTTAATAATAAAAATTATTATTAATTGAAATACTCTGGCTACCGACTTAACTTTGAGTTGGCCATGACACTAACCCCATATAAGTGAGGAGACGAATCCTCTTTTGAATAATGCTTCACTTCCTGTACTTCCACTGGACCCAACTATAGATGCTCGATTGAATTCCACGCTATGATTTGAATATAATCAAAGCGAAGCTTTCATATTAAAGACCCATGGTATTCTCAACTTGAGAGAATTGGTAAATCAGTCACATCGATATTTTCTGTTTGGCTTTAGTTATATTAACCAACAGAAAACTATCGGGTGGGTCTTTTCATAGTTATCCAATAACTATCAGTACGTAACCCCTAGGTGCCTCCGATAGTCATGAGTAATATACTTTCCAACATTTAGAGAGCGTTACATAGTCTAGTCTCAACGGATACATCGATATCCAGTATTGATGCATCTTGAATAGGAACTTTTAAAATAGTATATTTAATTTTATTGTGATAAATTACTCATGGTTACAACACCTTGTATCTACTATCACAAAACATGCCATTTATGGATTTTCTATTTAATATAATTTTAATTAAATTAATTAAGTAATGTAACCATATTATATTAAGTATATAATAGAAAGAAAACACCTTTATTTCAAACAAGATTAGTCAACGAGTTAGATATATGTAACAAATTACGTAATTCCCCACTACGGCTACACCTAACTCTATCATTTTTAGTTTTTATTTCAGTTTATTTGTCAAGATTTTGATTTGGTTCGATCATCAATCAAATGATCTTCAACATTAGCACGTCATCTAAACAAATTAGATATGCAACACACATTGGAATCGCTAACTATTAGACTTGCTAGCAATCTTACATTTTTGTATAATGATAAATTAGTTCTCATGCTCTTATTTTTTAAGGACCATCCTTTCATTAGAAAAGTATAACCATGAAAAACATAACAAAAATATGATAACGTGAAAAGGTTATATTATTACTTTCAAACTGATATAGACCAAGAGCTGGATGCAACACAGCGGCAACTAGAGCAACTTTGGACTAAAACGAACTTAGTTAACACTATGTTAATTGATTCTAGAAAGCCAAGCGCGTTCCACTAAGGTCTAAAATAATATATGAAGCACCTAAAACTACATAGTCGATGCAAGTTGGCAAAGAGTGTGTAGCAATAGTGGTGCCAAAGATTGAAAACATTGGCATTCCACATAAACCTTTGAAGGTAATATCAATTTTCTTCTAATGTGAAAAAAGTGAATTATGTTTATAAAAGTTTTATATTAATAAGGAAAAATCCACATTCTACATCTTTTACAAATCAAAGTAAATAAGAGAAAAACAACACTTACTCATATCACTTGATCATTTATTTGCAATACTATTGTCATTATCTAACCGAAAATAGGAGTTGATTTGTAACTTAACAAACTTATAGCATTAAATAAATAAAACACCCACTTTATACTACAACTGATAAGTAAAGTTGCTTCTTAATTTGCAGGATTATGGAGTATTAATAATGTACTATCGATCACCATTTCTTATGGTTAAATTTAAAATTTAGGCTTGCATATTTTTGCTTAGCCCATGTAACTTGATTTCGAGCGTGGATGCTTAACTTTATATGCAACCGATGTGGTTGTTAGTGCCAGGGATACAATTGATGACAAAGATTCATCATGTATGCATAACTTTATATGTTGTAAAAAAATTTATTCATGTAAATGATTCCATAGAGTTGCATCTTACTAATTGTATATTCAATTTCGGGTTCAATTCTAAACAAGAAATTGTGAAATTTTGCGAGTAATATGGTAAGTTCATGCATGTATCTCCCTTTGTGTACATATAAGTGGTGTTATTCTATAGAAAATGATGTCCTTAATTTGTTGGATGGTAGTGTCGCTTCAACTGAAAGAATCATATTAAATTTATGTCGTGTTCCACTTGGGTTGTTTTGCCGATAATTAGGGACAATATTTTCTGCTGTTTGAGCTAGTCAAATTAATTTGAACTTGTCATATTTGGTACTAAATGAATTTATATATGTTCTCTTCTACTGACGATCTCAAATTATTTTTTTCCTTATAGGCATATTGGACTTTTAAAGGAGACGAGCTTGGATTTTCTATGATTTATATTTTCTCTTTTAACAAGCTCTTTTTGCAAGATTTTATACTGCTGACATTTTTGTTCAAAGCATTGTTCACAAAATATTGTATATGACTAAATTTTATGGTTTATGAAATGGATGTAGTTTTGATTATGTTTAATCTTCATAACTGCTTATAATATAACATTATATCTTTTGTTTTATAAATTTAACAGTTTCCTTTAAATATATTATTCATGGTTTTCATAAATTTTTTAAAACTAGTACCATATGCATAAAATGTTGCAAAAAGGTTGATGTACCGCAGTGTTTCAAAAAGCTACAACAGGGGTAACAAGTTGCAAAAAGGTGATATACAATGGCATTTCAAAAGAGCTACAATACTAAAAAAATATCAAAATGCTACAGAAAACAAATTGAAGCAAATAAATGTTGCAAGAATCAAAACATAACGGCAAAAAACCACTTCAATAAAAAACCATTGAATAAAACGCTGCAAGAATCAAAACATAATGGCAACAATAAAAACCATTAAATAAAACGCGGCTTAAATTATTTTTTGCAACATTTTAAAACTATTGCTATGTTACTTATTCTATCAAAACAAGCTGTTGGATAGCGTTCTCGAAAGCACTACTAAATGAGTTTGCATCATCCGTATGATATGCCTGACCGCCTCTGAGGTATAACTATATATATGTCATATCCATGTTTTTCTAAATGATACTCTACCCAAAAACCTCGGTTAATACTTCTTAAACAGGAAGGAGGTAGACCCAATGAACATTTAATATCTTAATCCTCAAAGAGGGCCCTCCACAATGTAAATGCTAGTCAATCGGTTCTAGCTACAAGATCGATGATGTCTATATACGACTTTATAATTTATAATTTAATTGTTGTAATACTAACGCATCTCAAAGACTCATCTAGGGGTTAACTATCCCTCTTTCGATAAATAAATTTTCATCTAACCATCTACTTTGAGGTCTGTGTGTATCCCGTACAGATTCCACACTAGTAGGAAGCGAAATCCGTCAGGGTATAACCTAAGTCTTTGCTATTGCGCGCTCGGGACAGCTGATGGTCATAGCCTATATGCCAGACCTACTATTATATATTGGTAAAAATTACTGACATAGATCGACAACCTTCCATAGTTGACATCTTGTTTAGACTACCAAATTCAAGGAAAAATGTCCCTTTCAATTACGTAATAAGTCTTATTGGAAATGAAGCAGACCGCATTTCCTTAAAAGTACCGTACCATTTAATACTTCAAATCCGAGACGAACCCTCTATATAACTTTCCTGCACCTATCCACAACGCATATCCCTTCCTCATGGGTCCCACGGTTGGAGATGTCTCACATCAGTGGTAAGTATACACGATTGCTGGTGGCCTCTAGGTAAAGGCCAAACTTCTATTGATTGACTCTACTGACCTCGCATCACAACCCACTAAACCAAACCTATCACACAAAGCCCAAGTGTTGGGCTAAAACCACTAATTCACTCTTATTCTAAACGTATACTTGAATCTATACAATTTCCTACTATGAAAATTATATTGCCTTATACGTATATATTTAATAGTACTAACTTGATTTCGCAACATAATTATTCTGATTTGATACGCTTAAGCGTTTATTTCACCGTTTCCTTCTTATGTCTAATAAATGTCAATTGTCGATAATAATTGGCCATTAGTGTCAAAATTGGATAATCTCTAATGATATTGATTACCTGTTTCAAAATCCACCAATTATGCCCATACAATTTCCTCATAAATGCTATATTAAGTTCTCAATCTGTCCTCATTTAATTCTTTTAACTCTTTATTTGTTGGATCCGGGCTAGCCTTTAGTGGAAGAAATGGCTGAATTTCAAACATTTTACCATTTTTGATCTTTATGGACCTATGAAGTCTAAATTCATTAAGAACTTTTTTAAATTTCTATTCATCAATATTTTATTTAGTTTTATAAACGAAGTTTTTCTTTAATTTAATGTGTATGTAAATTAGAGTATATCAAATATACTCTTATGTATATATATGAGTGTAACAGTAACTTATTAAAATTATTTAGAGAAGGAATCTTCCCATTTCCTATCTCTTAAATTATTCAATTAATGACAGAGCATAAATTTATTTAGAGAAGGAAACTTTTCATTTCCTTCATCTTAAATTATTCAATTAATGAGGGATCATAAATTTACTTAGAGAATGAAACTTTTCATTTCCTTCTCTTAATTGAATTAACTAATTTATTAATAAAATAACTTTATTGACTAATCTAAATATGACATGAATTGTAAATATATTCACAGTAAGTATTGTGCAAGTGCAACATAGATGGAGTGTGCACAGTCACTGGTAATTAATATGTATACATAAAATAACAAGGACAATTCGAATGGTTATTACACAGTAGATCCAAATATGTATATATGGAATTCAATCAAAGCTTTCTAATAATATAAATTAAATAGTTATTACAGTTAATTTATAAACTTTGATTTGTTGTTAAAATTCATTTATTCATATGTAAATATATAATGCAATAAAAATTGCAAGTAATACATGCATGCATACATACATATATTAAAATTCAAAACTAAATTTACACTTTGTTATGAAAGATTAAAACAAAGATCTACAATTGAAACATTGTAATGATTTCATATAAATTTCTTTTTAACTTTAAATATAATTCAATCAACCAACATGAAAATGTAAACTTATAGATTTAAAACATGGAATTAAATAAAACATTTTAGTTTAGAATATATAGATTTAGTTTTAATTTAACAAAGTAAAGAAAAAGCAGCTAATCAATTCGAACATGTAAACATTCAAAACTGAAGAATTACAATTTATTCAAAATGTTTAAAAACATATATCTTCACTTAAATATTGTTTTAAAACATAAACAAATTTAATTTGATCTATCAAATGAAAACTCAATCATATCATTCAACAAATAATTCATTCTTCATAAATAGTCATTTAATTAAGCAAGATGGTAATACATCTACAAATTATGAAAGTCAAATTAAATTTCGATCAAATGTTGCATAATCACTATCTATATATAGAAAATGACATACCTTGCTACCCAATCCTCAAAACACACCTTGTTGATGTTACCTCTGATTTTCATCTTGAACGAAGAATGCTTCTAGATTCGATTGAATCACCTTAGGATGTTGCCTAGAAACCACATCTGGAATGATGTTATCTTCTCAGATCTTCAAGATCCACATCCTATCCTTGCAAGAGATGGATGAACCACTTTTTTTAATTTGACCTTTTTACTTGGAGTTGAAAGATTTTGGAAATTCACGTTTTTTTTGCCATGAAATGTTAGGAGGAGAGAAAGAGAAAGAATGAATGGGAAGAAAAATGAATTATACATATTGACTGAATTAGAGAATATGTTTTATTTGAAAGAATGAAACTTTTCTTATTCTTTTAATTAAAACTTCCCTAATTATTTCTCTTAATTATTGCTCTCACTCCAGTCCTCTCTTTACACGTATGTCACCAAATGACATAAAATTTCCACAAATTATGCCATCAAATGACATAAAATTCCCATAAATCACGTCATCAAATGACATAAAATTTTCTTAAATTATTTCATGCAATTATCTTTAAGTTACATCGATATCGTATACCAATGCAAGCAAATATAAGTTTTATAAATGCATTAAAATAATTACAAAAAGCTTCCAAACGTCAAATAAATAATAATTAATATTTCTAAAATATCAATTAATTTGATTAGTTTACAACATTTTATAAATTAATTAAATCATGTGGTTTTTCAGAGAGTTCACTATTACGATTGTGCAACTCATGGGTGTAAGTTCAATCAACAATTAATATCGTACTATTCGAATATTCACATTCACAAATCATTGAGCAGGTGGTGTGAAATTTTGGTTGAATTTATTGCTTACACATCTTTTGGTAAAATCCAATTTTGCTTATTATAAGCGGTACCTAATAGTGACAATTATTTACACCAATTTTCTTCATAAAAACTATATCACTTTGGATTTATGGAATTTGGTAATGGTCAAAATTCTAATATCGCTCATATTCAAGTTATAGTTCAAACTAAAAGTCTTTGTTTCAATAATAACAATTATTATTAGCCTAAATGATCTGCTAGAAACTTTGACCTTGAGTTAACTTCAGTTGATGGCGATACTAACCAAGGAGATGAATCTTCGCATGAATAATGTTTCACTTTCAATGCTTCCACTCGACTCAACTATAGTCGTTCCCAAGACGTCGTACAACGATTTAACTATTATCAAAATGGAGCTTCCATATTGAAGATCAATAGTGTTATTAAGTCAAGAGAACTGTGTAAATTAGTCACGTCGATATTCTATGTTGATCTTAGTTATATTAACCAATAGAAAACTATCGAGCGAGTCATTCCATAGTTATCCAATAACTATCATTAGGTAACCCCTTGGTGTCCCCTATAGTCATGAGTAATACAGTGCTTGACATTTGGAGAGCATTACGTACTCTAGACTTAACGGATACATCGGTATCCAGCCTCGATGCATCTTGACTTGGAACACTTAAAATTGTATATTTGTTTCATTGTGATATATTACTCACAGTTGGTTACAATATTTTGTAACTACTATCACAAAACATACCATTTATGGATTTTCTATTAAATGTACTTTTAGTTAAATTGATTAATTAATACTAGTATGGGCCCATGCTTTGCACATGGGCTATTTGTGTATGGGCTGTTTGTGTTATCGTATACGTTGATATATTGTTTGAGCGTAAATATGTAAACGGAAAGCAAGGCCATATTTGGAATTTTAAAAAAACACCGAGTGAATTAGTTCAACAAATTTTCATTATTAGCAGTAGAGATAACCACATTATATAGTATATAATAGAACTAAAATACCTTTATTTCGAACAAGATTGGTCAATGATTTAAATATATGTAACAAATTACATGGTTGCCCTTAGGGCATATCCCTAACTTTATCAATCTCCCACTTGCACTTGCGGTCAATTATGGAATCTTATTCCAACTTTTCCAATCCATTTTCTCAAAACCAATTGGGTCGTCCTTTTGTGAATGGTATCCTATTATATTTTAATTATCTACTTTGTCAATGAACTCTCTCTGATGGCGATAAACCGTTTTATCATGTGGAACAATTCGGAGTATGTCTCTTGACTTCTAATGAGCTATAAGCTCTGTTACAAACTATATCACTACATTGTTATCATATAACAATGTGATGAGATTCTCGACATTTGGAATCAGCTCAATTATAAATTTGTGCATTTATATTTTGAAATATGTTGTTTTTACTATGGCGCTATTCAAGGCGATATACTTAGCTTTTTCCATTGACTCGACCACGGTCTTTCATTTGGAACATTTCCAACTTAAATATTCTTAACTTGAATTTATTATTGACATACTATACTCGACATCACTTATGGAGTTTGAGTCCGAATACTTCTTAATAAGGAGTTTTTATTTCTTTAAACAATTCTCTAATATTTCAAAAATACACGAGAACACTTCAAACAACCATTTAGTGATATCGATTTGGATTTGATATTTTCTTCATGTATCAAGTACATTAAAAAAATCATGATATCATAGTTAACATAACGTGTATGATAATTCCTATTGCCAATGCATAAGGAGCTAATCTCACGTGTTCCGCATTAAACATTTTAATAAGGTATCTTTGCATATCGATTAGGGACATTCCCAATATCTTTTACTTAATATAAAAGATATCATTTACAATCCAAAGTTGAGTACTAAAACAACTAAGATTGATTTTAACACAAGTACATCGTTAAAATCAACAGCATGTTGTCTACTTATAGTTTAGAAATACCAACATACCTTTTAACGTTTTTTCTTATGAACATGCTCTTCCTTTGCATTTTGATTGATAACCAAACTATCTGATATTTCTGTCAAAATATTTTTTCAATTTTGATGCTTATAAAATGATACTTTCTATCATTTCTTCGATCATACTCAAAGAGTAACAAACTTCATATCACTCACACTAACTTGGAGACATTTTTGGTATTATGGATAAACAGTTTACTCTTAATCATTATTTAGAATTTTCTATTTGAATACATATGTACGAACATAAAGTCATACAAAGTGGCAATTTTGCGAGTATATTTGAATCAACTTAAGCATGTTGAATAACGAACCTATTACGCTAATTTCAACAACTGAAATTTGTGATATTATTCTTATTAACATTGCTTATTTAATTCCAACTGCATTAGTCTTGCTCATAAAGACATAACCGCGGCCGGTGGATCATATCCCTTCGGTTACGAATATCAAAATCATATTTTGATAGTGCACTTGGAATTCTTTCGAATTTGTGCATCATACCATATCATAGAGTTAGAACTCTTAATGGTTTAATTATACAATCAAGGATTATATATCTTCGACATTGATAAGAAACTCATAATTTTTCTTCAATGCATGAGAATACTTATTAGACACTCTAATGCGATGTGTCCATTTAGATTAGTTAATTTCGTTTTATCTCATCTAATCAGTCCTATCTATGGATCGTATCCAATTCTATTTTTTACTACCAACAATTCCTTTACAATGAAGTTGGTATTTCTTGAAGTAATAATTATTTCTCAATGCAACATTATAGGTAGTCATAAACCTTTATGAATTTCTTCATTTATAAAATTGATTTGGCTTTACAAAACTTATGTTCAAAACATAAATATGTCATCAAATAACAGTCTTTCCCAAAATCTTTTTTGGAAGATTCATACAAGATCCATTATGAATAATTATTACATGCAATATTTTGACTCGCACTACTACCAACTCCTTAGCCTAGGATATGTTGGGGTTTCTTGTAAACCCTTATCTTATGTGATTTTGTAAACTGTTATTTAGATGAAATAATATTAACCCTGTGTACTACTCTTACGTACATGAACTTATATAAAGAAATAAAATCAACTTCACTCACAATTAATCGCACATTGTCCAAGGAAGTTTGATTACTCCTTATCGATGCATCATTATGTATCACATAAAGGAGTGAGTTTTGAGATTGAATCTTTATTCATTATTAGGTACGTTCGAAACCTTTTCCAATATGCTCACTCACTCGATTTAATCAAATCATTTCTATGGCATGTTATTTTATTTACTTCTGTTTTATACTCTATGAGTTTACTATAGACTTACTACATGTGTATCAAATACACATATACGTGTTGCTGATAACTCAATAGTGAATATGATAAAGTACGTGGAGCCGTTTTGGTATTAATAGACTTACGATTGCATGCATCTATATGTATCGATCCGAAGGGTTCATCAACTCTTATGATGCTCCTACTAATTGGGTGCATAGCTCTTCAATTGTTTGAGATATAATTAACTAGCATCATATGATACATAATCATACAATAAAATTATTTCTCAAAACTATGAATTATTCTATAATTCTAAATAATTGTAAATAATTTTAAGTACTTCAGCATCTTCCAATGCATCACTTTATCACAAAAAAATACCATATTACAGTTTTACTTCATGACGAATATTAATAATATTCGTATTGAAATATAGCCATGTCTATTTTCAGTCGATATCGAAAAATAGTCATTATTTCATAAATAATGTTCGGTACATTTTACAAAATCAATTTTCATAATTTGATGCAAAAATATGTGTTATATGACATGTTCCCACTATTTCCTCCATTACTATAATACCATGCTAAATTCGGAGGTCCATCATTCACTTAATATAGATCTGTTTATTTCATATACTATAACTAGTTAATCATAGAGATTTTTTTGATCAAATTTCTTGAAGTCAAAGAAAAAATCGTATAGAAGACAATATTCTATATGAAAATACATTTTAGAAAAGAAATCATGTTCCTTGTTCCAATGCTAAGTATCAATCTGTATTATTGAAATTCTCGTTTTCATTGTTTCTTTATGAAGTAGAAATGACTATTCACTCTCTTCATCCTAATTATATCTTAAATCATATTTACTCTTATACATTCAGTTTCCTTTCTAAATGATAAATCATTCAAAAGAAAATCCTTACTACAATATCATAACGTACTCTTTACAAAACCGCATTCAATTATCCTTAGCTTTTAAGGACATTAGATACGTTCCGCTTTATGTAAACTGATCAAATTGACATTTCAGTGATCGAGTTCTTAGATTTATATTGCAATTTTGGTCTAGTATTACATTTAACACGATGCGGTCCTTTCGTAATCAATTAGATTGAATACTTAATCTTGTAATGAGATTTATTTGGTTTTTTAGATGAATTAATTTCATCAAAATATTATACATTACAAACTTTGTCTGTTCACCATATAACATTTATATGCGATTGTATATGGATCAAATATCCATAGTTTTGTACTGGTTTTAGAGTTCGAAGATCATAGAATGCAATACATGGTCTCAACCAAATAAATGTGTAAGTGACCAAACTACGAATATATTCAGTAGTTGTAAAATCAGGAAGTTGCATGGGTGTTGAAACGTTAACATGCAATAATTATTTATTAGCAAGTATATGTTATATTTCTATTTGTCAATCATTAATTCATTTGTATATCTTAATTGATAAACATTTTATCAATCTTATTAAATGCACAAATTTATCATTGTAGATCATTATAACATTATTTACATATGTTCATACAATATCGGAAAGGTTAATTGTTACCATTTCATTTTTCTAATAAGGCTGCCACTAGTCTTTTATGTTTCTCCATCTCCTAAGATGAAACATAGAAGTCTTTTGACTTCACTAGTGGGTGTTAGGACTCGTCCATCTTGGTACTCAGACCATGAGTTTGCTCAACAAATCTTAACTTGCCAAACGATGGATAACTGCATATTTGTTATATCACATACAACTCCAAACCCATGTTTTCTTCTTCTAACCTCATTTCGACCATGAATTTGCTCAATAAATCGAAAAAGATTACTCACTCATACCTACCATATCGTGATGACCGAAGTATAGTATATGTACCTTGAGTTTGCTTAACAAATACATATAGTTATCTTATCTCATCTATTCAATATATTAATAATACTACACATAACATCCCTAGCTTGAGTTTGCTTAACAACAAAGGTGTGTGCAAGTAATTTTTTAATATATATAGTAGAGGACAACATTATATTAAAGATCCATAATCTTCAATATTATATTCAGTGATATTGACTTGGAATTATGCATTTCTTATGAAATACCCTAGTAATTCAAGTGTCAAACACATCAGAAATCACGGTATGCGTACACTTACGTATGCATAATATTTCGTTAATTATACCTTATTTAATTAACTCTTTAATTAATTTTATATTAGCATTCCAATACAACTTTTACATTGGACACATCTACCATGACCTTTATAGTGTATACTATAACCTTTATACTGTAACACATATATACACATATGTATTTTTATTTAATTAATTAACTATTAATTAATTAATTTTTTTAATAATTTTTTTAATTATATTATATCATTTTCAAAATATATCTTATATATATATATATATGTATGTATGTATTCTTATGTCACCTTAAACACTTTTAAATAGCATAACATATATTATACATGCATACAAGTATTAATTAATTAACACGTTTGATTAATTTATTTTATTAATCTTATTAATAAACTTAAATTTTGAAATTAATATTTAAATAGTTTCAAACATTTTGAATTTTTCATTACTTTGCCTAACATTTTAAAATTTTATGTTAATTATAAACTTTAATAATAAACGTGTTTTTATTTTAAATTTAACTTTTAAATTTAAAATCTTGTCCTAATTTTCAAAATTATTTTGAAAATTAGCCCGATGCCCAATTCAAATTGTGCCTTTTCTATCAAGGGCAACTTTTGGGCTCAGTTTACTTTTTAGGCCAGGAAAATAACCAAGTAGGATAGATACTTGATTACCCAATTCCAATCCTAAACGTCACCTTTCTAAACACCGTACTAGGTGTGCAAGCTTAATTAGTTAGCCCTTACATGACCAATTTAGACCGCATATGCTATTGGACGCTGATACCATTATTGGATCTGGCCGGCCCGTAGTAGAAGAAATGGGTGAATTTCAAAAATTTAACTATTTTGGATATTTAATGGGCACATGAAGTCTAAATTCATTTAGAACATTTCTAAATTTCTTTTAAATAAAATGAATATTTTATTTAATTTTTAAATAATGTTTTACATTAACTTAATGTGTATGTAAATTAGAGTATATCAAATATACTCTTATGTACATATTTGTGTGTAACACTAACGTAGTAAATTTATTTACAGAAGAAAACTTCTCATTTCTACCTCTTAAATTATTCAATTAATGACGAGGCATAAATTTATTTACCGAAGGAAACTTTTCATTTCCTTCCTCTTAAATTATTCAATTAATGAGGGATCATAAATTTAGTTAGAGAAGGAAAATTTTCATTTCCTTCTCTTAATTAAATTAAATAATTGATTAATAAAATAACGTCAATGACTAATCTAAATATAACATGAATTGTAAATATATTCACAGTAAATATTGTGCAAGTGAGATATATAGGGATTGTGCATAGTAAGTGGTAATTGATAAGTGTACATAAAATAAATAATGACAATTTGAATGGTTATTATATGGGAATTGAAATAGAAATAAACAAAGGACGACAAGGGTGATTGATACAGTTCCCCCTTTAGTAAACTTAGTTAATGCAATATAAAAATGATATCTAATCGGTACCATAATGTTACAATATAGAAAACAAACAATGAATTGTATGTATACATCATTGTCTTATTTTAAACGAGAAATGGTTTCATATTACGACAATATATGTACAGAAACATAAAATTTATATGAACACATACAAGTAGATCCAAATATGTGTATATGGAATTCAATCAAGTCATTCTAATAATATAAATTAGATAGTTATTACAGTCAATTTTAAAACTTTGATTTGTTCTTAAATTTTCTTTTATTCATATGTAAATATCTAATGCAATAAAAAGTGCAAGTAATACATGCATACATACATACATACATATATTAAAATTCAAAACTAAAATTACATTTTGTTATGAAACATTAAAACATATATCTACAATTGAAACATTGTATTGATTCCATATAAATTTCATTTTTAACTTTAAATATAATTCAATCAATCAACATGAAATTGTAAACTTCTAGATTTAAAGAAATGGAATTTAAATTAAATGTTAGAACATAGAACTGAAATAAAACATTGTATTTTAAAATATATAGATATAGTTTCAATTTAACAAAGTAAAGAAAAGCAGCTAATCATATTGAACATGTAAACATTCAGATTTGAAGAATTACAATTTAATTAGAATGTTTAAAAATATAGATCTACAATTAAATATTGTTTTAAAACATAAACAAATTTAATTTTGATCTATCAAACGAAAATTCAATCATATCATTCAACAAAGAATTCAATCTTCATAAACAATCTTTTAATTAAGCAAGACAATAATATACAATATAAATTATGTAAGTCAAATTAAATTTCCATCAAGCGTTGCAAAATCACCATCTATATAGGAAATTACATACCTTGCTACCCAATCCTCAAAACATACCTTGTTGATGTTCTTTTGATTTGCACCTTGAATGAAGAATGCTTCCAGGTTCGATTAAATCACCTTAGGATGTTGCATAGAAATTACACCTTGAATGATAATATCTCCTCAGATCTTCAAGGTCCACATCTTATCCTTGCTAAAGATGAATGAACCACTTCTTTTTTTTACTTTATTTGATCTTTTCACTTGAGGTTGAAAGATTTTGGAAAATTGTTTTTTTGTTTCTGCCATGAAAATTTAGGAAGAGAGAGAGAGAGAGAAAAATGAATGAGAAGGAAAATGAATAGTACGTACCGAATGAATTAGAGAATATGTTTTATTTTAAAGAATAAAACTTTTCTCATTCTCTAATTAAAACTTCCCTAATTAATTCCCTTGATTGTTTCTCACTCTTCGGCCCTTTCTTTACCCATATGTCACCAAATGACATAAAATTTCCACAAATCATGTCATTAGATGACATAAAATTTACATAAATCATGTCATCAAATGAAATAAAATTTTCATAAATCATTCCATGCAATTATCTTTAAATTATATCGATACCGTAAATCAATGCACGCAAATATAACTTAGATAAATGCATTAAAATAATTACAAATGAACTTCCAAACATCAAATAAATAATAATTAATATTTCTCAAATATCAATTAATTTAATCAATTCACAATATTCTATAAATTAATTAAATCATGTGATTTTTCAGAGAATTCATCATTACGTTTATGCAACTCATATTTTAGCCAAACTTACCACTTACACAGCTTTTGATAAAATCCAATTTTACTTATTATAAGCCGTACCTAATAATGATAATTGTTTACACCAATTCTTTTTGTCAAAACTATATCACTTTTAATTTATGGAATTTGATAATGGTCAAAATTCCAATATCATTCACATTCAACTTTATAATCCAAACACAAAGTCTTTGGTTTAATAATAACAATTATTAGCCAGAGACTTTGACTTTGAGTTAACTTCCGTTGACCGTGATACCAACCTCATATAAATGAGGAGACGAATCCTCTTTTGAATAATGTTTCACTTCAAATGCTTCCATTCGACCCAATTATAGTCGTTCGACGGACGTCGTTCCATGATTTAACTATAATCAAAGCAGAGCTTCCACATTGAAGATCAACAATATTCTCAAGTCGAGAGAACTGCATAAATTAGTCACATCGATATTCTTTACTTGACCTTAGTTATATTAACCAATAGAAAACTATCGAGCAAGTCATGCATAGTTATCCAATAACTATCAATAGGTAACCCCTTGGTGCCCCCAACAATCATGAGTAATACACTGCCCAACACTTAGAGAGCGTTATGTACTTTAGGCGTAACAGATACATCGATATCCAGTCTCGATGCATCTTGACTAGAAACATTTAAAATTGTATATTTGTTTCATTGTGATAAATTACTCATGGTCACAACACTTTGTAACTACTATCACAAAACATGTCATTTATAGATTTTCTATTACATATAATTTTAGTTAAATTGATTATTTAATATAACCACGTTATATCAAGTATATAATAGAATGAAAATACCATTATTTTGAACAAGATTGATCAATGATTTAGATATATGTAACAAATTATATAATTGCCCCTAGGGCATACTCCTAACTCTATCATTATTAACTACAAATTTATTAATAAATTTGTAGTTATTGTCTACAAATTTTGCAATTATCATTCCTTCCTTTTTTAACCTCCTAGTGCTATAATTATTATGCTATCAATAATTAATATGAATACCGTCGTGTGTGTATATATATTTAGTCGTTAAGTGCGGTTATACGTGTGTGTATCTGTATATATTCCTATTTCTAACTATTAATTTCTAAATTAGAATATTTCCTTTGCACGCTTCCAAAAAGGATTACCGTTAAAATTCCCATAAATTATCCAAAAATGAGACTTTTGCTTCATTTGAAATTATAAGGAATTTTCTCTTTTCTTTTATTGAAATAGACCGTGCAAACCACGAAAATCCATACTTTACACATCATTTTCCTTTTTAGTATATTCCTTATTATTTCGAACGGTGCATTTTTTTATACATTTGTGGAATTAGATAATTTAGGAAAATTACATGGAAATAGATATAACTAAATTATACCTCACTACAATAAATTAAAATATAGAAATTCACATTCCAAGTCAACTAGGGCAACCAAATTTACAACCGAATTATAGATCGGGAATAAATTTTACCACTTTACAAACATTCCACAATAATAAATATTTGGGATTGATTTTAAATTTCTAGATTAGTTTGCACATACTTTTCTTATTTCAATTACCGATTTTATAGAATATGTGGGCATAATCTTATTACATGCATAAAGTTAAATTAAAATTCAAAGATATAAATTACATTGTAATAAATAAATTAAATAATTTTCCACTCAACTTTCTAGCTTTCCAAATCTTGCAAATCCAAATCCATTCCTTTACTTGACTCTTTTTCCATTCTAACCCAAAAGAACATGTACAATAAGGTGTATATACATACTATTAGAATTGCAGATCCTAGAAGAGATTTTGGGTTTAGAGGAATACAAATTTATAACTATAAAATCTTACCTTTTATGCAACATTGGTTTGCTTCTTCTCTTCTCCTCTTTGATTTTCTTCCCTTCTCTGAATTTTGTGTGTGTATATATAATATTTTATAATTTTAGAAATAAAGGAGAAGAGAAAACCGTAGAGCTTCACTACTTTGACTAGAAAATACGAGAAGAGAACCAAGGAGTTAGGCCTGTATTTATAGGCGCTCGAGTCAACTGTAATGGTTAGATCAAAATAATTAAATCCAAATTGTTTGCCAAGGTGCAAACCCAAGCTCCATCGTAAGAATGGTCGATCTCCGTCCTATAATTACTTAATTGCTATCGGTCAACCGAAACAAGGAGGGGGTCGTTCCATCGGATCCCACATTTATTATAATTTTTTCCCTTTTTCGTTTCTAATTATTTTTACTCTGGAAACTTCAAATGCTAATAACTTCTTCGTTTGAGCTTCGATCGTGACACTGCAAAAGGGAAACTTGCTTAGAAAATTGCCACGAACGCAATAATGCAAGTTTCATGGTCAAATTCCATCATTTTCTCAAATTCCATTTTTAGAGCCATATTAATTAACGTTAATTTTTATGGGGAGTTACAAATATCCTAAAAATTCTTCATGGTAGCACCTTTTTCAAAATCAGGCCATAGGCCGGAGTCGAAAGAGATAGAAGAGATGATGTGTCATACAGAGATGGAGGTCAACACGGTAAAAATAGCTGTAGATTCTAAGCCTTGAGTAGTGGGAGGCAGAGGAGGAAGATGCGGCTGACCTACAAGTTGGCAAACAAAACAGTAAATATTAGAAACAAATTTGCACGAGAACTGAAGTTTCTTGAAAACCGTTGAAACCAGTTCATGAAGAGTGCAAACATGGAGCTTAGGAGAGCATACTCGTTGGGTTGAACTTGAGATGGAGCCAGCCCAAGCTTTTGTAGAATCATGCACAAAAATGGATTGAAGGGAAGGATAACACTTCCTACACACATAAACCTGTTACATGCTTTGTATCCCAGCAGAGAATCTTATGCACATTCACCCTGTGTTGGAATAAGTACGTCGCTTTCATGAATTCTGTGTTGGCAACTGCAACATCGCATATATTGAGGCCCGAAGCTAACCACTACAGATGCTATAGTCATCAATAGTATGAACTTCTGGTGACAAAATACTGTAATGTTAATGGTATCCATATTATCAAAAGCATGTGAATATGAAATAAAATCAACACAGTTTTCAAAACAGCTTTTCAGATTACATTTCAAATCAATATTTCATTTTCAATTACATAATCCCAAAATGATTCCTAGGTTCAGATAAATATAATTATTAAGACATATCAGTCAATAGATACATCACATTGGAGCAATAATGGATAGACTCCTAAGTAGCTAATTCTTGCCTCTTGCACATCTTCGAAAGCTTTATTCGTCATATACTAAAACTTGAAATATCTTAAATCTCAATCTAGTCAAATTAAATTTTGAGCACCCTAGTGTTTGGGAGGAAAACAAATACTTCAAGTCAAACATAAAGCCTGGTGTGATAATTCTATCATATCTCGGTTTACTTATATTAAGTGAGATCATGCCGCTTAGCAGAGCAATTTTACCCTCACTAATATCCTTTTAATATCATATCTCTTGCAAATCAAAATAATACCTTAGAACCCATTGTTTAAACCTCAAACAACCTCTTTCGAAATCATTGAAAGCATCCCTTTCGAAAACATTAAGTTCAACATTTAATAAAAATATAGGGTCAAAGGGAATAGTGGCAAAAGCATCACTTTTGAAAGCATTGGTCTTAAGTAAAAGAATTATGGAAGCATAGCTCCGAAAACAATTAAAAGTATTTCTTTCAAAACCATAGTTTGAAAACAAAACAACTACAAAGTATAAAAGGGGACACATTCGAAAACCATCCTTTCGAAACCATTGCCTCCGAAACTATTAGTAAAAGCAGCTATATCAGTCATTTAGAAAACATTAGGGAAGGCGGCTTCAATATTAGTGGAAGGTGCAAAGACAAATGTCTCCCCATTCGCATGCATTGTTTAAGGTTGTAAAAAGTGGCCTCTACCTAAGGGGAAAGGTATTAATGCGACAGCTAAGGTATCGAAGGGGTTCAAAGCGGCAACCCTTTCGAAACACTCTTTTAAACATAGGCGAGTATATAGGTTCAAAAGCTTTGAAAGACAGCTTCACCTCTATCAAATGCATGCCTTCGACACCATCCTATCTTCCGCCTATCTCCATCACACTACATACCAATGAAGTGATACCATGTATATTGGTTTCGAATGGATAGGGAAGGCATTTTGTGTGAGTGTATGATGTCGGAAGCTAGCAAGGGAAGTGGCGAAGATGTAATTTTAATACAAACTGCATTTTAACCTTTTAAAGAAATTCCTTTTTACCTACCACTAATATTGTCAAAATCTTATTGGTTTAGAAAACTTTATCGATTCTTTTTTTTAGAATTTGCTGCCAAAATAAACTTTGGATTATTTGTAACAATTTAATACTTAAGCCCTTCTCCTTAATAAAACGTTTATAACATTTAAGTCCTCTAACTTAAATAATTCATTAACCACAGTAAAACACTTAGGAAAAATCCCTAAAAATCACAATAATTCACATTAAATATGTTTTCTAACATATATAAATTTAAAATACAAAAACATTATTTGATTGCCTTAAATAATTTAAACCCGAAATTAACTATTTTCTATTATAGAAAATTCATAATAAATCCCTAATTACTTAAAAATTATGAAACTTGAACTCACTTCTAAAATAATGATTCTCGTATCATATTCAAAATATCAAGTCAATCGGATGTCATATGAATAGTTTTCTAACTCAAACATAACATAATAAATCATATCTAAACTATAAATCATCAACGTAGCATATAATCACTTTTAAACACTATACATGGAATATACTTACAAAAGAAAACAGGTTTACCTTTGAACTGAAATCATTCATCAAGAATAGAGATGTAAACTAATTATTCACCTTGATTTGGATTAAGGAGCTAAGATTTGAATTAAGATTGATTTCCTAAGCTTTTCCCTTTAATCTCTAAGCTTTAATCTCTTATTTTCCTTCCTTGTAATGGCCAGCCGATCTTAGTATTATTTTTAGTTCGTGAATGTAGAATGAATGAGGAAGTGGAGAGAATGGAAGGGTTTGGGGTATAGGAATATAGACTCTTACTATGTTACCCTTATCCTAACTCTCCTTCTAATCTATGTCTAATTCCCTTCATTAATATATCGATAAAGGCATGGCTCAAGATTATCAAATCTCAATTCCTCTAAACCTTTACATTATTTTACTCAATTTGTCTAATTAAATGGCTAAATAACGTTGGCTAAATTAAGGTCATTACAAACTCATTTCGTTAAAGAATTTTGTCTTTGAAATTATGATGAGGTACCCATAGTAATCAAACATAAAGGTAAAACTTACCTTGAAACAAATCAATATAAGTGTCCCTAATCCTGTTCTCGATTTTCCAAGTATAGCCTCTCTCATCATTACTCCACTGGACTTTGACTAATCTAACTGTCTTGTCCTTAGTCTCTTCTCGTCTCTCGCAACTATAGGAACTGGTTTTATAACTGAAGTCATATCTGATTCCACTAATAAATCTTCTAACACGGTCGGTGTAATAGTAGTTTTTGGATATCGAATACACTTCCTTAGATGGGAAATACGGAAAACATTGTGTACTCCTACCAAACTATTCGATAACTCTACCCAATAAGGGAGTTTTCCAATCCTTTCTATAATAGGAAATGGTCCAATGGACCTTGGTGCCATCTTCCTTGAGCTATTGAATCTGACCGCACCCTTCATCGATGACACTTTGACCAAAACATGATCTCTACCTGAGAAATCTGTCTTTTTGTCCCTAATCAGCATGACTCTTCTGCCTAGACTGAGCTTTCTTTATTCTAGCCTGAATTAACTCAATCTTCTCTGCAGCATCTTTAACCAAATTTGGACCAAGAACTAATATATCCTCAGTCACTAACCAACAAATTGGAGACTTGCATGGCCTTCCATACAAAGCTTCAAATGCTGCCATCCATATATTAGTTTAATAACTGTTATTATGCGAAAACTTGACTAAGTGTAGATGGTCTTTCCATGATCCTCCGAAATATAGCACACAAGCACTTAACAAATGCTCTAAGACTTTGTTACCTATCTCCATTTGCCCATCTATTTGCGGATGATAAGCGATACTCATACTGAGCTTGGTACCTAAATATAACGCTCCATACTTTTAGTAACATTAGTTATAACATTTAATTAGCTAAATCAAATAAAATAATGTGATGATTAGGGGATTGAGATTTGATTTTAATAAGGGGTAGCTGTGCTATATAACCAATGAACTAAAGAAGAGTTAAACTGAAATAGAGGATGGGTAAATATGAAAAATAATATTATAATGCCCTAAACCCTTAGGAATTCATCCTCATGTTCATTCATTTGCAAAAATTAAATATTAAGGCCGACCACCATTAGCAAGAACGAGATGAAGAAAGAGCTAAAGGAAGAAGATTAATCAACTTAATCCATTCAAATCTCAAACTCCATAATCTCAAAGCTAAGGTAAATAATGACTACATCTCATGTAGGTTAAACCTGATTTGTCATACAAAATTTAGCCATATTTTTGAAGGATCAAATGTTTATATATGCTTGTAGATGATTTATGCTTATTCATATAGATTTTATGATTTGTTTTGATATGAAAACCCTATTAAATAACTTCCAAAGGCCTTGTCATTCTAGGTATAGATTAGAAATGATATTTTACATATGAGTTTCAATTTTCATAACTTTTTGAATTAATGTGGATTTTATATTAATTTTCTAGTGAAGAAAATGATTATTTGGGTTTAAAATAATTTATGGTTAAATTATATAATTTTTGAGTCTAAAATTTATAGACGTTGGAAAACATATTAAAAATGATTTATTGGAATTTTTGTAAAATTTTCCAAAATGTTTTTATTGAATATATAAAATTATTTAAGGTATGAGACTTAAATGTTTTATATATTTATAAAGGAGAAGGGTTATTTTGCAAATGATTTAAATTGTTTAATTCTAAAATTATGGTAGTGCTTTTAGAAAAGATAATTTGTAACCAATAAGATTTTGACAAACAAGGCAGGTTTGTTAAAAAGATTACTTTAAAAAGCCAAAAATCAGTTTTTACATGCTTTCAGCATGTTTCGCCACTTTCGGCACTTATGTTTCGACTTAGTAGTTCCGCCACTATCACCATCGAAACCGATGCGTATGGCATCAAAGCCTTAGTGCGTGGTGAATTGGATATATGAAAAGCGTGCAACGACCCAAAATTTCGACCATGAAATTTCGACACTAATACGTTCATGGTAGAAGTGCCGAGCAATCGAATGCCAGAAATTTCAGATTGTTAAAGAAAGAAGAAGAAGATAGAAGTAACAACGGCATCTCACATTCACAGCGGATTAAATATAATAACAAATAAAAGCATTTTTACGAAGAAAAGCTGTAATTGTTACTTTACATACAATTCACCAGAGTTACAACCATTACAAATAGACCAGATAGTTATAACAACCTGTCCCAGACTACCAACAACTCAAATACACAGCGTTAAACTCCATACGTTCTTGCCATCCTACTCGCCTCCTGAGCTCTAGAACACCCTAACCTGAAAATCTGTAATACTCGGTCTAACCCGGGTATTACATCAAAGTAACACCCGGGTCAGGCAGGAAAATAGCGTGAGTAAACTCAGCTAACATGAAATACTAGTGCATAAAACTTAATTAAAACCCAGGGTAACTCGTACTTTACTATGAGTCCATAACTTGTTATAGTCAACACCTATTCACAAATCAAACCCTAAGTACCCTTACTTAGTTCCAATGATCCAGTTACGTAAATTATTCCATTCCAGCCTATTGATTTCACTTATCAAAACTATAAAGAATTATTGTAGATTCCAAATCGAAGTGGTTTCGGGTATTTACTAATACCTGACCCCGGTCTTTTCAATTCTAATGTTATTCTTTAAGCCAAATTGTTTGCGTTTACACAATTCAATTTATATTCAAGACTTCACATTCTGTGATATTCCGGAATTCTAGACATCTGTAATCGATAAATAATTGGGTTAATTAATAGGATATTGATTTATAGATTAAACAAATAAATATGATGATAAATATTTATACCTGGATAAATATTTATTTGATACTCTTCTAGTATAATTATTTAAAATTTGCAAAATCATTATTTATCAACAAATGTGATGTCTGTTTGTTTAAAAATATATATGAGTAAATTTAAATTTAATCTGAATTTGAGATTGAAAATTCAAAGATAAATATCTTAAAGTAAATTGGGTGTAAAAATAATGGATATCTTAAAGAAAACATTTATTTGTTTAGAGATGTATTTATGTAGTAGGAAGATAAATATTAAGGCTTTATAAAACATTTAAAAATAATAATAATAAAATAATTACAAGTTTAAGGTGTTTAAATTTATAAAATGACAAGGTTTAAGACATAATTTATAAATAAATTTAAAAAAAAGGGTTTAGACATAAAATACATATTGGTAACAAGTGTTTAATAAGTAGAATAGGTAAAAGACAAGTGTAATAACCCTTAATAAACATCAAAACAAATGTTATAATATTAACATACAACTTAACAAGCGGCATGCTTATTGCCTTTCAGACTTAATTTTTTTTTATGTACAAAAATGAATTAAGGAAAGATAAAAAAAAAAAAAGCGGGCCGCATTTTTTTTCCTCCATCTTTGAAATAAAAAGAAAGTAAAAACTGAGGAAAATATCAAAATTTAAAAAACAAATTTTTTCAAGATGTTCAAACCTGAGATTCAAGAATTTTTTATATAAAATATATATACTGGACAGCAGCAGCTTTATTTGGAAACAAGATTTCAGATACAGTCAAGCTCAAGTAAGGAGATCAAAGACAAATGATAGTTTCAGATTCAAAATTTTTGCAGTTTCAAATCTAGAATCATGATCCAGGTTTTATAAGAAAAGCAACTTTCAATTTAAAAAAAAAAAGAAAAAAAAAGGAGGGGGATTCTCTTGTAATATCCCGGAATTTTGGACAATATAAATTTGATAATCTGTGTTTAAATTTATATTGAATTGATAATTTTTTGTTAATAAATTGGATTTGATTCTATAATCTTCTTTATTTAAATATTTAATTTGTGAAATTATTTTTAAAGAGTTAATAAATCTATTTTCTATTCAATAATGTATATGTATAAATAGATAAGTTATTCTTAATTAAATTAGTATAGCATAATTTTAATGTTTTAAAAATGGAAATTTTGATTTGTTTTTTTAATTTAAGTTTTTCAAAAATATTTAGTAAAATACTATATTATTTTAAACATGAGATAAATGTTTTATTGGTTTAAAATTCATTTATTTTATTCAAGTTTGAATATTAAAATATGTTACAAAATATTTATGTTATTCTTTTTAAATTTTTAATTGATAATTTTAATTTGTAAATTAATTTGAAATTTAAAATTCAGTTTAATTTATGAAACATGTATTCATTAAGTTACAAACTCTTGTGTAAATTTATTTTAATTGTTAAAAAGTTTCTTTTTCAAAAGATTAATTTGTATGTTGTTTTATTTATTTTAATACTTTGCTTATTCTTTAGAAATTTATTTAAATACATAACTAAGTCTAAGAACTAAATAATTAACTAAGTTTAAACATTCATTAAGCTTAATTTTTCTTTAACAATTAATAAAGATAAAAAAAAATGTACAAAGACATGTGTAAGTTTATCAAAGCATAGTTAAACATGTGTTAAATATTTATGTGTGTAAATTTACAAGTGTCTAACATTTGTACAAGTGTAAATTTTATTTGATTTTTCTTTTAGTTCATTAAATCTGAAAATTACCTTTATATCAACATGCTTCTTCATTCATATCTATTTTTTTCATTCCTTAATCAAAAGAAAGACCAAATTTCATTTTTCATTTCCATAATCAAAAAAAAAATATGCATACACCAATTTCATAAAAATCAAATTTGCAACCATGAAAGCAAGAAAGGGCCTGCATTTAATTTTTTTTTGTCAAAACTCTGGAACATGCAAATTACATCAAGTTGTAGCCTGCATTTCAATTTTAAGCATGAAGGTCTGCATTCATGTTTTCAAGACAATCTGGATCTGGAACTACAAATAAAAGCCTGCATGTTTTAAAAAGCAACATTCAAGTTTAAAAAGCATTCAAGCTACTGCATGCTAAAATCTGGACAGTGCTCTGCATTTGGCAAATACAGGTGAGTAACTCACTTATAAATTTATTAAATAGGTAAAGTTGTTTATGTTTTTTTTTAAAATTTGATATGAACTTATATGAAATGGCTGTGAATTTTTATACCTGTGATATATGCCTGTTTACATGATGATGAAAGTTTCATGTCTGTGCTTCAAAATTCCAAACACATGTTTGATCTCTGAGTTCTTTCCTTTGACGTGTTTTGTTGTTGTTGTTATTACTTAGCTTTGAATAAATCATGATGTTTTAGAATAGAATAAGTTTAAATTTTATATAAATTAATTAGATTGTCTGTAACCTGCAGAACAAATTAGCACAGAATGAAATTCAAATGTTATAATTTTTGTTTCAGGTTTAATAATAGAATCATTAAGTGAATTCAGGAATTCTAAAACAGAAATTTCAATTTATTGTGTTGTAAATAAAGTGCAGTTTCAAATTAACTGCATTTATCATTTTGGTCAAGTTCTGTTGAATCCTGCAATGGATTGGGTTGAAATTGTTTATGGAGACAGTGTATCTATCAGGGATTATAGGAAAATTAGGAATTTGGGTTACTTGTCATTTTTGGGGTTGTAATTTGGAATTTGCAGTAAGAACCCTAGTTTATATGGGTCACTGATTTTGATCGACTGCAGCTTCATCAATGAATCGAGTTCAGAGATACTTTGGGTATTGATAGATGATGGGTTGATGGAGTAGTCACCGGAGTATGGAAGTTGATGATGGTCGGGAAGAGGAGAATTGGATGTTGACAGGTTAGACACTGAGGTGGGAAGGTGTTTCTAGGTTTTTGGGTTTTAAAACTTGAATTTAAATTCAAGTTGAATTCTGGATTTTGGAGTGTTGAAGTGTGATGTGGGGATTGTGGTCGATGGGGGATGGCCAGAGGTGATGGTCAGAGGTGGCCGGAGATGGTTTAAGAATGCACAAGAAGGAGTTGTGCAGGTTTGTGGTGATTTTTAGTTGCAAGATTTTTGTCTCGGGATGGTCTCGGGGTTATTGAAAGGAAACTCGAAGTATGCAGGGTATTGACTCGAAGTCAAATAGGGGGGGTTTGAGTGTATTTATGTTTCAGGTTTTAACAAAACAAAACCTGGTTCTGTTTTAAGAAAATTAAAAGTCAAGTTTTAAATTTAATCTGGAAATTGAACTTAGGATTTAAACCTGAATCTAAAGATGAATTCAAATAGTTTGAACTCTGATTTTGAAATAATTTGAATTAAGGAATTCAAGTTTTTTTTTTTAAAAAAGAACAGGAAAACCTGTTTCCAGTTTTATAAAGTTTGAAATAAATACAAACTAAAATTTTAACTTAGGATTTTAAAACTGAATTCAAATATGAATTCAAATAGTTTGAATTCTAGTTTCTTTGGAATAATTTAAATTTAGAAAATTTTAAAGTTTGGTTTTTAAATAAAAATAGAAACTGTTTTCTGTTTAAATGTGAAGGTAAAGTTTAAAATTTCAGGTGGAAATTTATTCTGAGTTTATAAAATCTGAAATTTGGATATGAATTAAAATTTGTTTGTCAGAGATTTAAATTCATTTATGTTTTAAAATTTAAATTTGATTTTCAAACTCACAAGTGTAAATGCATATGGGATTTGCATTTGAATTGGAAGGTCAAATATTTAAATTAGAAATTCAAAATGAATTCAAATCTGGGTTTTTAAATCTGGAATAAAATGTAAACTTCAGTTTTTAAATAAAGGTTTAAATTTAAATTACTTTTAAATGAATAAATGATTTGCATTTGAATTAAGGGTGTAGATTGTAGGAAGAATTTAAAAAAAAAAGTTAAAACTAAAATGAGTTTGGAAGTTGTATTTCAATTTTGAAGTAATTTTTAAACTGATTTGAATTTAAATTGAATTTAAATTTAAATCCTTTTAAACATATTAATAAAGTAGATGTTTCCTTCTAGCATATAAGATTAATTTTTAAATTGTTTTAAAATTTTCTTTAAGTTAAATTTGAGTCTTAAGTTTAAAAGGAAGATAAATAGAATTTAAAGTAAATTTAAAAATATTTTGTTTTTTAATGTATAATTAAATAAGGAATGTTTATCTAAAAGATAAATGAAAATTAAATGATTGGAATCATTTAATTATTAAGGGAAGAAGTTGAAAATTAATTATTTAATTAGTTAATTATGTGAATATTTAATTAAGTAATTAATGATTTTTAAGTTAATTAATTAAATTTTGGATTAATTAATTAAGGTTAATTAATCTATAATTAAGGATATTAATTAAATTTTAATTTATGATTAAGATTTATTTAATCAAGTGATTAGAGATAATTTAGATTTTAATTAACACTTAATTAATTAATAATTAAAGATTAATTAAATGATAATTAAATATTATTTAATTGATAATTAATAATGATTAATTTAAGTTAATTCTTAATTAAGTAATTAAGAAATGTTAATGAGGGTCATTAACTTAAGATTATTTAACAATTAATTAATGTGATTAATTTTTGATAATTAATTAGATTAATTAATTAATAATAATCAATTGTTTAAGTTTAATTACTTAATAAAAGTAATTAAGTTACTTGGTGTAATTAATTTAATTTATGTGATTAGTTTAGATTAATTAAGTTAAATTAATTTAAACATTTGTTGATTGTTTGATAATTACTTTATGTAATTTATGAATTTATAATTACTTAAGGAGGTAATTAAATAATAATTGCTGAATGTAATTAAGATGTTTATTATAGAAGAAATTTAAAATTTAAATTACTTTGAAATTAATTAAGGGTAATTAATTTATGGGATGAGTAATTTAAAGTAGTTAATTACTGAATGGTTATTAATCATGGGTGATTAATATATATGGTTTAAATTGAAGATTAATTACTTATGTAATTAATTTATTCTAGAAATTGATTAAATGTAATCATTAATTAATTAATGATGTAATTTGGAATTGATTAATCAAGGTATAATTAATAATGAATAATTGATTAATTAATTAAGTAATTACAAGTTAATTATTTGCAAAGGGTTTAATATAATGAACTTGTGTGATTAACTTATAAGCTAATTGCTTATTGTAATTAGAGATAGTTAATCAATATTAATTGAAATATTGAGATGGTGATTTATAAATTGATTTGAAATCAATGGATGGTTAAGTTAGCAGAATTTTGATGATGAAGTAATTAATTTAATTCATTTTAAATTAATTAGAAATTGAGTAATTAATTTAATTCATTTTAAATTAATTATAGGAAGTGTGATCATTAGATGATTGCTTATGTTTGATGAATAGTATTGGTTGCCTGGTATGGTTTGTAATCTCAGTTATGAGATGAGTAGTGTATGTAATATGGATGCATTGGTTGCTTCTGGATGATAATATGGATTATCTGATTATGATATGAATTATCTGTTGATAATGATAAGGTTGATTATCTGTTGTGTTGTGAATTATCTATCTGTGTATATTTAGATAATGGATTGAATTGTTTTAAACTTAAAACAACTTGGACCTAAAAGACACGCTTTGGATTTCGATGAGACCGGGATCGGGTTTCCATATTTGGACATTCGAAAACCACATCGATTACAATTAAACGTTAGGTCGTTAGTCTATGTAACGATCCGTAAAAATTTTATAATTTTTAATGGTTTTATTTAACGTATTTAATTTGATTTTGAGAAATTTTAAATAATAATATTTTGAAATTAAAATTTATATTTGGATTACGTCCAATTAAATATAGCAAATGGTAAATTTTCAATTAATTTTATGGAGGTTTATTTTATTAAGTAATTCTACTACATTCGAATCAGTAATAATTGATGGTAATAAATTAATTTTCAAACATAAATATCTTTCCACAGAAAATTTCCAAATCCTCTTCTGAGTGAGACGGTATCCTTCGTTTTTTCAAATTTGGACTTATATTGCTCCGTTTATCTTAATTCTGATCAAATAACAACATTTTCAGTACCAATTATCGACTTTTGATCGAATGATCGTACCACCAATATCTGTGTTCCATTTTGATAGTCTTGTCGTTCAGATCTCAACGGTATATTTATTTCTGTATTTTGGGATTCGGTGCACAACGGAAGAAATAAATTTGTTCGTTGTAACGACACCATAAATTATGCCATTTTAACTTTTCTTTGCTTTTCAAAATTTGAACGTACAGCGGGACCACATGAATTAATTCCTTTAAACTTTCAGCTAAATTATAGATTGTGACAG
Organism: Allium cepa; assembly: GCA_030765085.1. Lineage (NCBI taxonomy): Eukaryota > Viridiplantae > Streptophyta > Magnoliopsida > Asparagales > Amaryllidaceae > Allium > Allium cepa. The sequence continues at coordinate 774,510,019 of CM060935.1, forward strand.
TTAAGTTTCCTTCAATTTCAAATGTTGAAGCACGCTATTATTTATTGCTTAAATAACTTTTGCGGATTCAAGGTCAGCCGTTACATCCCTTCGTTTCAATTCATTTATTGCTGGTTTCGTGCAACATAAGTCATATTTCAAATGCCTTCAACCTTTTCCTCTCAGCTGTTAACTTTGTTTTAAATTATGACGTAATAAATTTTACATTATCTGTTGCGCAACCATTCCCTTTTCTATTTATATATTCATTTCCATTTCTTTACTTGCTATTCATTTCTCTACCCACTGCCTTTCTTTCCTTCTCTTTCTTCTACCTTGCTATTTCTTCCAGATCTATTCCACTTTATTCCCAAAACCCTGCCCCATCCAGTTCGCCTCCACCTTTATTTTCTACTTTTTTTCTTTTCTCCTTTATATAACTTGCTCACCGCCCCTCTTTTCTTAAAGAAACAAATTATATATATATGAAAGTTACTTGGAGCTTCTTTCTTTCTGAAGCCTTGTGCGTCCTCTCCCCTACACGCGTTCCAGATCAAACTTAGCCTCAACCCCATGTCCGCCTCCTGATCAACCATCCCCACGGCCAGACCGACCTGACCTTTCCCTCACCTCCGCACTGCCCACCATCCCCACCATCCAAGCCTAGGCCGTGAACCAACCTTAGCCGAGCCTAGCTTGGCCGAAGCTATCCCCACTCCGACCACGCCAGCAACCAAACCCCACCACCAACTCGAGCGCCGCGTCTCCAAACCTATGGCCGAACCATTGAAAGCATCTAGCCGTACCTAACAGAGCCTGAAACCTTTTGATTTCTCTCCCGATGTCCTTACCGTGCAACTCGAGAATAGGTATATATATGGGTTATAGTTTGTTCGGTTATATAAGTTATAATTAGTTATATGTTTATACATATATTTTTCATACTTTATAGTATTTTATATACGTAGGCCTGCTTTATATATGTGGTTTGTATAAATGGAAGTCTGTGCCTTGATTTTCTTTTATACGTTATATGTATGTTTACATCAAATATAGATGTTCCATATATTTAATTATATAAGAATATAGAGTTTTTAATATATATTTTTAATAAGTTTGGTTTTTGCTGTTTTTAAAAAAATGAGTTATATTAAGTATATATATTATGGTATCGGATTTTATGTAAGTTACCATTTAACATATATATAATCTGTTATATATTTATAAAACATTAAATAAAACATGTTTTGATGAGCTGTGGGTATTAACTGTAAGTTTATATAAGTTATATAGGTTTGTAGAATAAATATTGTAGTGTTTACGGCAAGATATAGGGTGCGTGTTATAAACTGTAGGGATTGATTTCAAATATTTCACAAATAATACTAGGTTATGTTATATACTATATTACGTTATGTTAATAATATTTAACCATTTTGATTTTTAAATCGTTATTTGTAAGATTTGGTGAACTACGGTTTTATAAATATAAGACTTGTATCACTGTGTTGTTTTAAGTATAGGTTATTTATAGCAGTTTTGGGAGTAAATTTTAAGCAATGTCTAAAGCGGCATATGTAGTAGTGGTTTATTTTTGTTAAAGTATAAATATTACATGCGCAGGTTTTAAGAATATATAGTATATTTATAATACAAAGTTTATTAAGTTATAAAAGTTATACAGTGTTTTAAAGTACGCAATATAATATATGTAGAAAGTTTTAACTGATATAAAGTTTAAGTGCTATAGAAGTATTGTTTTATTCGCAAATAGGAGTATTTTGTTTTATATTACTTTTATAAACTTTGTCAGTTTTAAATACATAGGTTATGAAAATTTTGGTATTGAGTCTTTTCATTTTGGGTAAGGTTACAATAATTTACTTATATTTATAGTCTGCGTGGTGAGTTAATATAAAAAGTTTATTTTATTTATAGGTGGTTGTATACTATTTCAAATGAATATGTATTTTTTTTAAATAATGGTTTTAAGTGAAATATTAATATACCGCGTCTCGTCCAAAACTCATATTAGTGTGTGTTTCCGTATCATTTTCGGTACTCTCCAGCCTCGGAAGGTGAGCAATCACTCACGATTAACATTCTTTTATTCATTAAATTTGATTTCAATTGAAACGACAATTGAAATATGCTGTTGTAGTTATTTAGATTTGTTATATATGCTATTATCTGTAACAGTTCACCTGCGGGATATGACACCATATCCTGTTGTTTATATTATATTGTTATTGATGATATATGTCTGTTATTTTATTGTGTTTTCTGTTATCACTCTGCAAGTTCCCTGTGTAGTTTAGAAATCACTATGGGTTGAAATGATACATACCCGAACGGACTTTAGAATATGAGAAAATCGTTATGGGTTGAAATGATAAACCCAAGCAATTTTCATTTAATTGAATTTGGGATTACGGGTTGAAATGATATCCACCCGTATATATTTAGTGTACGGATTGAAATGATAAATATCCGTAGCACTAGACTGTATGATAGGAAACATATACAGACACCGTTGGTCCATATAAATATTTTGAAAATAATTGCTATAATTTTGGAAAGAAATATATGGTTTAATAAATTTGATTCTTAAGATATTATATAAATGAAAATTGTATATATAGATTTAGTAGTAATATTTGATTTAAATTAGATTGATTTAATACATATAATATGGTTAAGTATTTGTGTAAGTCTATATTTCAAATAGATTCTCTTGTAATCAATTGAATAATTAAGATTGGGAGATAAAATTTGGTTTATTAAAAATGGTATTTAAATAAGGATTGATTTAATTAAATCGATTTGAAATTTTGAATGGGAAATTTAAAGGTATGATTTTGTAACTGGTTTTGATGAATATTTCACGTTTAAATAAATTAAAGAAAATATTGATTAAATTTGCAATTTAAGGTTACTTTAATTATATTGAATTAAAATGAAAATTTAGGTTGAACTAAATTTGAATTTATTATTTAGAAACTAGATTGAATAAAAATTTAGTTGAAACGTTGAATACTTAAAGTTTTGAAATATATTGAAATATAAAGGGTATTTTGTGATTTCAAATCCGAATTTGAAATTGATAAAAACTGAAGTGGTTAACTTAGGAATTGGATTGAATTCAAATTGATAAATTGAGATTGAAATTATAACGACCCTGACTCGACCTTCGAAAATCGGCACTGAATACGACACTCGTATTCAAATGCCGCAGATCCAAACGTCGAACCTGGTTCGTTGGAGCTTATAACACATTAAGTACAACACAGCGGAAGAAAAAGAATAGCATATATCAATATACAACATTTGATACAATATCTGATACAACAGAATGATACAATAGATATCAACATACATCAGAGATATGATACAAGATAATAGCAGCGGAAAGAAAAGATAACACTAGCAGCGGAACAAAGCTCCAATATGGTCTTCAAGAAAGAACTCCAGTATCAGTAATCTCCATCTCCAAAGCACTAATCCAGAAATGGCTCGAACTCCCAAATCAAGATGAAGAGAAGCAACTCGATCCAAATGCGATTGCCAAATCCTAAAGCTGAAAGCTATCGAATCTACACCTACTATTGATTATCTGAAAACCCCAACTCTAGACTGCCCGTGTGGGAAAATAGTGGGCACCCAGAGTTTAGGAAAGGAACAATAAACTCCAGGTCAGTCATGGGACTGGTATGAGCAAACAAAAGCATTTGGTCTTTAAAACTAACAAGATAATTTAAATTTGAAATCCGCAATGCTTTTTAGAAAATGAAACTACCATAAGGCCTCCCGCCACACACACAATGCAAACGCAGAATTGGAGGAGATTTCTCCTTATGATAGTCAAATATGCTTAATACGAGAAAGTTTTCTTTGATATTATTACTATAAGTGCAAAGTGTGGAAAACAATTTCGAAAGTAGAATATAAATCCTAGCGAGCATAGACATTCCGAACTATGCCTGCTATAGCTACCATCCAAACAGTGGTGACCACCATAAGTGAATGGCAGGTAATACAACTAAAACCGTACAAGGCACGTATTGGATGAATGGATTTCCAACAAATGGTCAGGCTAAGGAACTTCCTACTGTCTATGGGATCGCCTCTGGTGGGACGTCCCGAGAACTAACGTTACGGTTAGATCTCTGCCAACACAAGGCCGGGTTACCTCTGTAACTAGGTAACTACTACACGAATATGTCATCCCCCGGTCCTTTGGGACCTTTATCCGAGGTACCTCTAATCCAACAACCACAAAGCAATCACAAAGTAATAGATCTGCAGTATCCACATGAGTAAGTATCTGGGCTCCATACCATGATACCACCCTTTACCAGAAGGGAATGACACACCCTAAAGGGCGCGACCCTCATAACCTTGCCGCATCTTCCTGTTTCGACCATTTCCGGGGTGTGAGGTCCTGATGCAGTCTCGTCCACAAAGCTACGCTTTGTGCAACAAAGCCATGCTTTGGGTCAACAGATGACCAAAGCAATGATCACAAAGATAAATGATCAAACGAATGATCATATCACAAATGATCAACCAATGATCATCACACAGCAGCACTCAGCACGCCACATTACCAAATTGGGAATATCACTGATAAATATCAACTACATAACCTCTGAGCTCGTACGTCTCAGAGAAGGGTGTTAAGCTAAGAGAATAAATTCTCCGCCACCAAGCAGAAATGTATTTGATAGAGATCAGATAACATCTCAAAGTGTAATGTCGGACATACAACCATACAAGTCTGTTCCGGGTTCGAACAGAACCGAAGGCACTTCCGAAGAAGCCCTTGCAAATCCGGGTATCCACAATCCCGATCGGACTTCCCATCACTAAGGAGAACTCTATACCGGAGCAACTCAGTGCAGAGTCAATCGATAGGTTATCCTATCGTTCTCACAAATACCCGGTCTTCACCACCGGTCTTCAAATGCTATCCATAACGTCGTATCACTATTCGGAATGGGCTATATGACACAAGGTCCTCTCCCGGCAAAACCGAATAGTGAGCGCCATATTTTAAAACATATGGATATGGGATTTTAGCTAAGTCACAACTTATAAAAATCCAAAACTTTTCTTTCAAATGGTTAAACAAATTACCATTTTTAAATCTTTAAACAAAAAGATTTATTTCACAAAGTTTCACCTAGTTTCACAAAGATCTATTCATAGATTCAAAACAACTTCCATTCCAAATGGATTAACTCGATAAATCTTTAAATTAAAGATTTATAGCTTTCAAAACACATTTCCAAAGATTTATCTAAAACTTGGAAAACAATTTTCCTTTTAGACTTGAAAATTCTTTTAACACAACTTGAAAGTCCATTTCTTATGAGAAAGCAAATCTAATTTATACAAGTTGAAATCTTGAGTTGAATTTAAACTTCAAAACATCACCTTGAAAAATGGTTTAAAACCCATATAACCCATTTGTAAGTTGAATAACCTTTTAGACAATAGTTTCCGAGTCATAGAATTCAATTTCAATTATTGAATTCAAATTTAAATCCAATTATTTAAATTTCAAAACTCAATCAAGTTATTTAAAAATAACCATTTTCAAAAGCTTCAATTCTAGTTTAAACAAAAACTATTTTGGATTTAAAAATTCAATTTTAAAACAATTTCAAAATCCGTGACTTAATTCATTTCCACGTGCAATCCATATTTGTGTGTGTATAAGTGTGGTCCAGGGGTTTTACCCAATAAGCGTGTCACATCATCAATCAGCACAGATTCAATCATTACAATTCGATGTGGGATTCGGATAACCAACTGGAATCCGACTCCCTGTCGCATCGAAATTTAAATGTCGTTCTACGGGTCAAGGGGTTGCATATACATATAACAATATATACGTCACGAATAAAATAGCCCAGCACAAAGCATTACATAGCATCACAAAACATATCAATCCATCATGAAGCATTGGCAATCAAACATCTACAATTAAGATGAATAAATCTATGTGGTTTTAAATCTATTCCTCACATAATCACTTTCATTAGTAATTAACTTCCCTTAATTGCTTCTTTAATTACTTCTAAATTAATTACATTTAATTTATTACCTATTATTGATTAATTAATCCTAATTAATCATCCTTAATTACATCACTAATTAAATAATAAATGATCTAAATTATTTCTTAGATTAATTATTCAAAGTAATTAACAACTTAATTACTATATTGACCCAAATTAATTATCCTTAATTTAATTTCTTAAATTAATTATTTGATTAATTACTAAATAATTAATCCAAATTACCTCCCACTTAAACATCTCCACTTAATTACAATCTGTAAATATTAAACAATTACTTAACTATGTAATTTCCAAATCATTAATTACATAAAGTAGTTATTTATAAAACCCAAATGTTTAAAATTAATTAAACTTTATTAAACAATCTCATTCAATTAAATTAATTACATTAAGTAATTAATTTCTTAATTACTTTATCAAGTAATTACTCAATCCACTTGTAATTGATTATTATTAAATTAATTAATCTAATTAATAAATAAAATTAACCAAATTAATTAATTGTTAAATAATCCTGGTTAATGACCTTCATTAACCATTCTTTAATTATTTTATAAGGTAATTAACTTAAATTAATTACCAATTAAATTATCTTTAATCATTTATTTATTAAAGTTAATTATAAAGTTAATTAACCTTAATTTAAAACTTAATTACATAATTAATATTCATTTATCATTAATTAAAATTTAATTAATGATCTTAATTCCAAAATGATTAATCATTAATCAATTATTAATTCCAAATTCAATTAATTAATTAAATTAATTAACAAATCTTAATTACCATGTTAATTAATTCTAAAACATAAATCTAAATTTAAATTTCAAAATAAAACATAACTTAGTTATGTTTAAAACAACATTATTCAAAACAAGGTACTTTTGAACTTATCCTTAAATTTCAATTTAAATTCAAGTTTTAAAATAAAATAATTTTTAAACTTATCAAAGTTTTTAAATAAATTTAAAACTTATTTAAATTTACAAGTCAAAACAAAGGTTTGACTTCAAAATGAAATCATAAAAATTTTGAAGTTAAATTCATTTCAAAGATTTTGGAAATGCAATCCATTCTTAGTTTCAACTTCAAATTCAAATCTTCTTTTTAAATTTTGAACTGAAGCTCATTCTTAAACTTTGAATTCCAGATTTAAAAATTAATCTGTAAATACTACTCACATTTAAAAATTTAATATTTAAGTTTTTAAACTTATTTACCAAATGAAATAGTAAATTAAGATAAAATTTGAAACTTTGATTTTTATTTTCAATACTGGGATTTTAAATTTGAATCTGAAATTCAATCTTGCATTTGAATTTATGCTTAATCCTTACTTTAACCAAAACTGTAGGTTTTAAAAGTTTTTAAACCCAGATTTTTTTTAAAACAGAAAACAGGGTTTCCAAACCTGGCATTTGAATTCAAATCAAAATACAAATTTGAATTCAAATCAAAAATACAACTTGAATTTTATTTCTTAAACCTAAACCCTATTTAAAACCTAAATCTACAGATTTTAAAATTTATACCCAGAATTTAAAGGTTTAAAATCCAAATTTTTAAAACATACACAGTTCTACTGTGTACCCTGTAATTCTACAGGTTGACCCGAGACATCATGTTTTTGCTTCGGGTAAAACCAACGGCTACTTCGAGCAAAATTTGATTTCACTCGAGTATAATCTCGAGTACAAAACTACTGCAAAACCCAATTCCTCCCTGATACTCCTTCTTCCCCGTGCATATGCACGATGACTGTAGCCACCTCCGGCCACCGCCCAGGCCATGAACAAGTCGCCGACCTCCCTTACATCACCTCGCGATCATCACAATCCCTCAACACACTCGAAATCAGATTCGAGTTTCCCCAATTCAAAATCTGTCAGCAACAGGCACTTCCACCCAAACCTGTAAACCCTCATTTCCTCCTCCTCCGACCACCTTATCGACAACTACTCCGACCACACCTGCACCAATGCTCCAACTACCATTGACCCAAAAATCAAGACACTCGGTCACTTGTGGTTTCCTCCCGATCAATCAAAGCAGTGCCAAATAAAACTAGGTTTAGCATTCCCCTTTTTCCAGATAAAACAGTAATGCACCAAAAATTCATCACTAAAATTTGCAATTTGATTTTAAATAATCACAATTTAGTTTTAACTTTGATTCAAACACCTGAAATTATCAATCAACTGGATTTTGACAGGTTTTAACTTCCTTTGTTAAAACTTTATTTCCAGTAACTACAGGTATATTTTTTTTTCCCTTCTTTTCATCTTAAACAAAATCTTAAGTTTATCATTGATGATATATTAAACATGCATTGACCAAATCTCTTATATTATCAAAGATAAATTTTAAAATCACTTAAGTTTCTTTTAAAACTTGGATCCTGGAACTTAGAAAATACTGTAAATATCACAAAACAGAAACTATACTAAATACAGTTTTTATTACTAGAACAAGCATGCACTTCATAATTTCTTAAACTTTAAAATTTTATGAGGTTACCCTCAATATACAAATCAACATACAACCAGATCTACACAAGTCATAAATCATGCTAAAATTTAATATTTAAGTTTTTAAACCAGAAAGTGTTACTCATAAACACTCCATTCAACATACTATCAGGTATACAACACAAGCACATACATTTCAGTCATAAAACAAGCATCAGATATACTTAAGTTTTAATTTTAAGAAAAGAAGTTACTCACAAACAAAAATAAACAAGTTCAGGAAGGAGATTTGCTCACCTGTTAATGAAGGCAGAGACAAAGAGGAAGTAGGAAACAGGGAGTAAATTTTTGAGCCTGTATATTTGAAATTAAGAATCTTTGCTTATTTACTCTTGCATTTGTTTATTTAATTCATCAAACACAAAAATTTAAATTTTTTTACTCACTGTCTGATTTTTTTCTCTTTTCTGTTATACACAGGGAAGCTCTCCTGCATTTAAAAACAGATATCAATCCTTTGCCTTGAACTTGACTTGTTCCTGCAACTTAGATTGATACTATTACTTAGATCCTTGCTTTGTTATTAATCAATCAACATTAAATTCAAACTTTTAAAAGAATTTTACTTAACTTAATTCATTCCAGAGATCCTTGCTCACTGTCAAAACTGCAGTTCTGTAATTTTGTAAATCTGCAAATTGTTGAATTTGTTTAAAACTTGATCTCAAGATCATAATTATCAAACTATGAGTTCAAAATTTACCTGAGAGATGATTAATTTTGAAAAAAAAAACTGAAACTGCATTTGATCTTGTCGAAAGCTTGATCTTGGTTTTTGAGTTGAATTAGTTGCTTCAGGTTGCTATGTCTCTTTTCTCTTTTTTTTTCCTGATCTTTGCCCTTATTTTTTTTCTGTTGAGTGTTGTAGTTTTGAAAAACTAAATCTTTGATGTTACTTGTTTTCAGATTTGGTTGAAATCTAATATGATTGAGCATGGGAAAATGAAGAGTTCTTGTAATTTTTTTTAATTCTATTATTTTATTTTATCAAATATACTTGATGCCACTTGTTAAAAACAATCTCAAGCTCTAGATTTTGTTGATTTTCTTACTCTACTACATCTCACATGTGTATGTATTTCTCTTTACTTCCTTGTGTATATTTACATTTTAAACTTTTAGTTCTTGTTTTTATATCTATTTTGTTTATTATTTTCAACTTACATCAATTTGAAGAAAGGAATGATTTTTAAAAACTCATTTTATTAATAAGTGATTTATTAATAAGAAAGGTAATAAAATTGGAATTTTCCCATATATAGTTTATCACTGATTTTATTTGTTTGAGACCTTTCAATTTATTTTCAAATTGCATTTCCAAGTTTAAAATATATTATAAATTTATATTGAAAATTTTAGGGTGTTATTTTATTTCATTTTGAATATTCTATCTTAAAATATATTTATATGAAAAAAAAAAATACCTCTTTATTAATTTTGAAAATTAAATCACAATTTATATTTTTAATCTTAAATTCCCAATTCAAATCTATTTATAACTCAAAAATAGAAATTTTCTAATAAATTCATAATTAAATCCACAATTATATTTTTCAAAATTAAAAAAATTAAATAAATTGTCAAATTAAACTTGTTCAAAATTCAGGAATGTTACAGATTTCCCCCCTTAAAAGAATTTCGTCCTCGAAATTTGCAAGAGAGACGAAGAAGAAAAGATGATAGATAAAGAAATAATTGATCAATTCATATCGAAATATTTATTCTGCATTCGGTTTACCAAATCAGAATATCAACAATATGAGAATAAACTCATACAATTATTACACAAGATATTCGGTCCATCGGTCTACGAATATACGAGGGCATTGATTAGTTCGAAGGGATAACTAATCGTTCGTAGAATATATCGGATCCCAAAGAATAGATAGATAGATAGATTCAATCTTTTACAATTTCTCAAACAATGGATATGGATTCCAAATTCGGGTCGGAATACTCCAAAGTATATACCAATTTGTTCCTCTTCGGGCTTTGATATACACAAGAAATTACAATAGAATTTCAATTTGGTTTTTAACCGATATTGTTTTATTAATACAATTCAAATTTAGCTTCATATTAGTTATCCAATTAACTTAATTTAAAATCTCTAACTTATTTAAAATTTTCAATTTCAATTTCAAATTTATTAGAGTTTAGAACGAAAAGCTGATAAGAAATCGATGAAGATACGAATTAAGGATTTCCTACAACGATTCGTAAGGCCACCATCACACCGAAACTTCTTTCTGGAGCAGCTACGAAGCAATCAAAAAAAATTCGAAATCGAATCAAAGGAGATTGATAGAGAAAAGTTGTTTTCCGCTATTGCAGGTTATTGACCTCTTGTACTGGTATTTCCCTGTCCCTTATCTCGTTCACTTCTCGCACTCATACTTACTATCAGTGGATAGTAAGAGAATTTACTGAGGCATTCGACGGATATCTTAGGGATATACTCATTCTAGGGTTTACTTCACCCTATCTCTAATGAGTTACTTAACGTGTTATACTCCTGAGCTAAGGTTTTAACCATCAGCTCTGATACCACTTATAACGACCCTGACTCGACCTTCGAAAATCGGCACTGAATACGACACTCGTATTCAAATGCCGCAGATCCAAACGTCGAACCTGGTTCGTTGGAGCTTATAACACATTAAGTACAACACAGCGGAAGAAAAAGAATAGCATATATCAATATACAACATTTGATACAATATCTGATACAACAGAATGATACAATAGATATCAACATACATCAGAGATATGATACAAGATAATAGCAGCGGAAAGAAAAGATAACACTAGCAGCGGAACAAAGCTCCAATATGGTCTTCAAGAAAGAACTCCAGTATCAGTAATCTCCATCTCCAAAGCACTAATCCAGAAATGGCTCGAACTCCCAAATCAAGATGAAGAGAAGCAACTCGATCCAAATGCGATTGCCAAATCCTAAAGCTGAAAGCTATCGAATCTACACCTACTATTGATTATCTGAAAACCCCAACTCTAGACTGCCCGTGTGGGAAAATAGTGGGCACCCAGAGTTTAGGAAAGGAACAATAAACTCCAGGTCAGTCATGGGACTGGTATGAGCAAACAAAAGCATTTGGTCTTTAAAACTAACAAGATAATTTAAATTTGAAATCCGCAATGCTTTTTAGAAAATGAAACTACCATAAGGCCTCCCGCCACACACACAATGCAAACGCAGAATTGGAGGAGATTTCTCCTTATGATAGTCAAATATGCTTAATACGAGAAAGTTTTCTTTGATATTATTACTATAAGTGCAAAGTGTGGAAAACAATTTCGAAAGTAGAATATAAATCCTAGCGAGCATAGACATTCCGAACTATGCCTGCTATAGCTACCATCCAAACAGTGGTGACCACCATAAGTGAATGGCAGGTAATACAACTAAAACCGTACAAGGCACGTATTGGATGAATGGATTTCCAACAAATGGTCAGGCTAAGGAACTTCCTACTGTCTATGGGATCGCCTCTGGTGGGACGTCCCGAGAACTAACGTTACGGTTAGATCTCTGCCAACACAAGGCCGGGTTACCTCTGTAACTAGGTAACTACTACACGAATATGTCATCCCCCGGTCCTTTGGGACCTTTATCCGAGGTACCTCTAATCCAACAACCACAAAGCAATCACAAAGTAATAGATCTGCAGTATCCACATGAGTAAGTATCTGGGCTCCATACCATGATACCACCCTTTACCAGAAGGGAATGACACACCCTAAAGGGCGCGACCCTCATAACCTTGCCGCATCTTCCTGTTTCGACCATTTCCGGGGTGTGAGGTCCTGATGCAGTCTCGTCCACAAAGCTACGCTTTGTGCAACAAAGCCATGCTTTGGGTCAACAGATGACCAAAGCAATGATCACAAAGATAAATGATCAAACGAATGATCATATCACAAATGATCAACCAATGATCATCACACAGCAGCACTCAGCACGCCACATTACCAAATTGGGAATATCACTGATAAATATCAACTACATAACCTCTGAGCTCGTACGTCTCAGAGAAGGGTGTTAAGCTAAGAGAATAAATTCTCCGCCACCAAGCAGAAATGTATTTGATAGAGATCAGATAACATCTCAAAGTGTAATGTCGGACATACAACCATACAAGTCTGTTCCGGGTTCGAACAGAACCGAAGGCACTTCCGAAGAAGCCCTTGCAAATCCGGGTATCCACAATCCCGATCGGACTTCCCATCACTAAGGAGAACTCTATACCGGAGCAACTCAGTGCAGAGTCAATCGATAGGTTATCCTATCGTTCTCACAAATACCCGGTCTTCACCACCGGTCTTCAAATGCTATCCATAACGTCGTATCACTATTCGGAATGGGCTATATGACACAAGGTCCTCTCCCGGCAAAACCGAATAGTGAGCGCCATATTTTAAAACATATGGATATGGGATTTTAGCTAAGTCACAACTTATAAAAATCCAAAACTTTTCTTTCAAATGGTTAAACAAATTACCATTTTTAAATCTTTAAACAAAAAGATTTATTTCACAAAGTTTCACCTAGTTTCACAAAGATCTATTCATAGATTCAAAACAACTTCCATTCCAAATGGATTAACTCGATAAATCTTTAAATTAAAGATTTATAGCTTTCAAAACACATTTCCAAAGATTTATCTAAAACTTGGAAAACAATTTTCCTTTTAGACTTGAAAATTCTTTTAACACAACTTGAAAGTCCATTTCTTATGAGAAAGCAAATCTAATTTATACAAGTTGAAATCTTGAGTTGAATTTAAATTTCAAAACATCACCTTGAAAAATGGTTTAAAACCCATATAACCCATTTGTAAGTTGAATAACCTTTTAGACAATAGTTTCCGAGTCATAGAATTCAATTTCAATTATTGAATTCAAATTTAAATCCAATTATTTAAATTTCAAAACTCAATCAAGTTATTTAAAAATAACCATTTTCAAAAGCTTCAATTCTAGTTTAAACAAAAACTATTTTGGATTTAAAAATTCAATTTTAAAACAATTTCAAAATCCGTGACTTAATTCATTTCCACGTGCAATCCATATTTGTGTGTGTATAAGTGTGGTCCAGGGGTTTTACCCAATAAGCGTGTCACATCATCAATCAGCACAGATTCAATCATTACAATTCGATGTGGGATTCGGATAACCAACTGGAATCCGACTCCCTGTCGCATCGAAATTTAAATGTCGTTCTACGGGTCAAGGGGTTGCATATACATATAACAATATATACGTCACGAATAAAATAGCCCAGCACAAAGCATTACATAGCATCACAAAACATATCAATCCATCATGAAGCATTGGCAATCAAACATCTACAATTAAGATGAATAAATCTATGTGGTTTTAAATCTATTCCTCACATAATCACTTTCATTAGTAATTAACTTCCCTTAATTGCTTCTTTAATTACTTCTAAATTAATTACATTTAATTTATTACCTATTATTGATTAATTAATCCTAATTAATCATCCTTAATTACATCACTAATTAAATAATAAATGATCTAAATTATTTCTTAGATTAATTATTCAAAGTAATTAACAACTTAATTACTATATTGACCCAAATTAATTATCCTTAATTTAATTTCTTAAATTAATTATTTGATTAATTACTAAATAATTAATCCAAATTACCTCCCACTTAAACATCTCCACTTAATTACAATCTGTAAATATTAAACAATTACTTAACTATGTAATTTCCAAATCATTAATTACATAAAGTAGTTATTTATAAAACCCAAATGTTTAAAATTAATTAAACTTTATTAAACAATCTCATTCAATTAAATTAATTACATTAAGTAATTAATTTCTTAATTACTTTATCAAGTAATTACTCAATCCACTTGTAATTGATTATTATTAAATTAATTAATCTAATTAATAAATAAAATTAACCAAATTAATTAATTGTTAAATAATCCTGGTTAATGACCTTCATTAACCATTCTTTAATTATTTTATAAGGTAATTAACTTAAATTAATTACCAATTAAATTATCTTTAATCATTTATTTATTAAAGTTAATTATAAAGTTAATTAACCTTAATTTAAAACTTAATTACATAATTAATATTCATTTATCATTAATTAAAATTTAATTAATGATCTTAATTCCAAAATGATTAATCATTAATCAATTATTAATTCCAAATTCAATTAATTAATTAAATTAATTAACAAATCTTAATTACCATGTTAATTAATTCTAAAACATAAATCTAAATTTAAATTTCAAAATAAAACATAACTTAGTTATGTTTAAAACAACATTATTCAAAACAAGGTACTTTTGAACTTATCCTTAAATTTCAATTTAAATTCAAGTTTTAAAATAAAATAATTTTTAAACTTATCAAAGTTTTTAAATAAATTTAAAACTTATTTAAATTTACAAGTCAAAACAAAGGTTTGACTTCAAAATGAAATCATAAAAATTTTGAAGTTAAATTCATTTCAAAGATTTTGGAAATGCAATCCATTCTTAGTTTCAACTTCAAATTCAAATCTTCTTTTTAAATTTTGAACTGAAGCTCATTCTTAAACTTTGAATTCCAGATTTAAAAATTAATCTGTAAATACTACTCACATTTAAAAATTTAATATTTAAGTTTTTAAACTTATTTACCAAATGAAATAGTAAATTAAGATAAAATTTGAAACTTTGATTTTTATTTTCAATACTGGGATTTTAAATTTGAATCTGAAATTCAATCTTGCATTTGAATTTATGCTTAATCCTTACTTTAACCAAAACTGTAGGTTTTAAAAGTTTTTAAACCCAGATTTTTTTTAAAACAGAAAACAGGGTTTCCAAACCTGGCATTTGAATTCAAATCAAAATACAAATTTGAATTCAAATCAAAAATACAACTTGAATTTTATTTCTTAAACCTAAACCCTATTTAAAACCTAAATCTACAGATTTTAAAATTTATACCCAGAATTTAAAGGTTTAAAATCCAAATTTTTAAAACATACACAGTTCTACTGTGTACCCTGTAATTCTACAGGTTGACCCGAGACATCATGTTTTTGCTTCGGGTAAAACCAACGGCTACTTCGAGCAAAATTTGATTTCACTCGAGTATAATCTCGAGTACAAAACTACTGCAAAACCCAATTCCTCCCTGATACTCCTTCTTCCCCGTGCATATGCACGATGACTGTAGCCACCTCCGGCCACCGCCCAGGCCATGAACAAGTCGCCGACCTCCCTTACATCACCTCGCGATCATCACAATCCCTCAACACACTCGAAATCAGATTCGAGTTTCCCCAATTCAAAATCTGTCAGCAACAGGCACTTCCACCCAAACCTGTAAACCCTCATTTCCTCCTCCTCCGACCACCTTATCGACAACTACTCCGACCACACCTGCA
Source organism: Allium cepa (assembly GCA_030765085.1). Taxonomy (NCBI): domain Eukaryota; kingdom Viridiplantae; phylum Streptophyta; class Magnoliopsida; order Asparagales; family Amaryllidaceae; genus Allium; species Allium cepa. The sequence continues at coordinate 774,526,057 of CM060935.1, forward strand.
CCAATGCTCCAACTACCATTGACCCAAAAATCAAGACACTCGGTCACTTGTGGTTTCCTCCCGATCAATCAAAGCAGTGCCAAATAAAACTAGGTTTAGCATTCCCCTTTTTCCAGATAAAACAGTAATGCACCAAAAATTCATCACTAAAATTTGCAATTTGATTTTAAATAATCACAATTTAGTTTTAACTTTGATTCAAACACCTGAAATTATCAATCAACTGGATTTTGACAGGTTTTAACTTCCTTTGTTAAAACTTTATTTCCAGTAACTACAGGTATATTTTTTTTTTCCTTCTTTTCATCTTAAACAAAATCTTAAGTTTATCATTGATGATATATTAAACATGCATTGACCAAATCTCTTATATTATCAAAGATAAATTTTAAAATCACTTAAGTTTCTTTTAAAACTTGGATCCTGGAACTTAGAAAATACTGTAAATATCACAAAACAGAAACTATACTAAATACAGTTTTTATTACTAGAACAAGCATGCACTTCATAATTTCTTAAACTTTAAAATTTTATGAGGTTACCCTCAATATACAAATCAACATACAACCAGATCTACACAAGTCATAAATCATGCTAAAATTTAATATTTAAGTTTTTAAACCAGAAAGTGTTACTCATAAACACTCCATTCAACATACTATCAGGTATACAACACAAGCACATACATTTCAGTCATAAAACAAGCATCAGATATACTTAAGTTTTAATTTTAAGAAAAGAAGTTACTCACAAACAAAAATAAACAAGTTCAGGAAGGAGATTTGCTCACCTGTTAATGAAGGCAGAGACAAAGAGGAAGTAGGAAACAGGGAGTAAATTTTTGAGCCTGTATATTTGAAATTAAGAATCTTTGCTTATTTACTCTTGCATTTGTTTATTTAATTCATCAAACACAAAAATTTAAATTTTTTTACTCACTGTCTGATTTTTTTCTCTTTTCTGTTATACACAGGGAAGCTCTCCTGCATTTAAAAACAGATATCAATCCTTTGCCTTGAACTTGACTTGTTCCTGCAACTTAGATTGATACTATTACTTAGATCCTTGCTTTGTTATTAATCAATCAACATTAAATTCAAACTTTTAAAAGAATTTTACTTAACTTAATTCATTCCAGAGATCCTTGCTCACTGTCAAAACTGCAGTTCTGTAATTTTGTAAATCTGCAAATTGTTGAATTTGTTTAAAACTTGATCTCAAGATCATAATTATCAAACTATGAGTTCAAAATTTACCTGAGAGATGATTAATTTTGAAAAAAAAACTGAAACTGCATTTGATCTTGTCGAAAGCTTGATCTTGGTTTTTGAGTTGAATTAGTTGCTTCAGGTTGCTATGTCTCTTTTCTCTTTTTTTTTCCTGATCTTTGCCCTTATTTTTTTTCTGTTGAGTGTTGTAGTTTTGAAAAACTAAATCTTTGATGTTACTTGTTTTCAGATTTGGTTGAAATCTAATATGATTGAGCATGGGAAAATGAAGAGTTCTTGTAATTTTTTTTAATTCTATTATTTTATTTTATCAAATATACTTGATGCCACTTGTTAAAAACAATCTCAAGCTCTAGATTTTGTTGATTTTCTTACTCTACTACATCTCACATGTGTATGTATTTCTCTTTACTTCCTTGTGTATATTTACATTTTAAACTTTTAGTTCTTGTTTTTATATCTATTTTGTTTATTATTTTCAACTTACATCAATTTGAAGAAAGGAATGATTTTTAAAAACTCATTTTATTAATAAGTGATTTATTAATAAGAAAGGTAATAAAATTGGAATTTTCCCATATATAGTTTATCACTGATTTTATTTGTTTGAGACCTTTCAATTTATTTTCAAATTGCATTTCCAAGTTTAAAATATATTATAAATTTATATTGAAAATTTTAGGGTGTTATTTTATTTCATTTTGAATATTCTATCTTAAAATATATTTATATGAAAAAAAAAAAATACCTCTTTATTAATTTTGAAAATTAAATCACAATTTATATTTTTAATCTTAAATTCCCAATTCAAATCTATTTATAACTCAAAAATAGAAATTTTCTAATAAATTCATAATTAAATCCACAATTATATTTTTCAAAATTAAAAAAATTAAATAAATTGTCAAATTAAACTTGTTCAAAATTCAGGAATGTTACAGAAATTAATTTAAATGGGAAGGTCATGTTGATGTAAAACGATTTGTTAGGTTGAGGGAATTGAAAATACTTTATTGTATAAATTATTTAATATATATAAATACTATTTTGGGAAATATAGAGATAATTGAAGTGAAAATGATATTTGGTTTTGAAGTATAAATTAAGCTGAAATGACCACGGTGTTATAGTGTATATTTCTACCTTGTAGATAGTTCCATGGACCTTTAGAGGATGGTTATCCCAAACATCCTTTAAGTTATTTGTATTTCAGTTGATATTTCACTTGAGTTGGATATATTGATATAAGAATGTTAATCCTGACTCGAGTGTTTTGTGTTTTACTTTACGCTCCGGTCAGACTGAGTGATACTGCATTAGAGACTCACCTTTGGAGTTCAGAGCTTCAGTTGGAGATCCAACTACCGACTCAGATCCCAGCCTTTCCAGTTGATTGGTTCAGAGAAGTCATCGGTTGCATTAGAGACTTCACTGCATTTGTACTATTTGGTTGTATTTTATTTCTAACTCTGATTTATATAGTAGCTTCATGAACTACTATTCTTTATCTATTCCGCTGCATTTTATTACTCTGTGTCTGTGATCTGTGATTATTTATTTACTGTTTATGTTGAGTTTGCCAAATTTAAATTAACAACGCGTTATTTTGAATTATTCAAGTCGGACATTTATGGTTTTATTGTCGATTTGAATGGTCCAAAATAGCGGGTCGTTACAGTTGGTATCAGAGCTTTGGCTCTAGGCAAAACTTAGCATATATGGTAAATTTATTTACAGGATCACTTTCGCTCGAGTTTAGACTCTTCCTTCCTGACTCGATTTCCTTTGAATTTTGGAATGTCCCTCGGTTCCAAAATTCATTCTTGTCTCTCTCTATTTATATTCTTTTGATTCTGGAGTATCTAATAACTCCACTAAATGATTTGTAACGGGGGATGAAAACTCCTCTACAATTGGCATCGATTCACCGAAGATTTTTGTATCCTCGGTTTAGATGCTACTATCTCCTGTTATTCCAAATTCTATCTCTAGCGATCGAATGTCGATTTGCCTTAGAATTCTGCATCCATCATATTGCTAAATGCACGATTGACCTGATTAAGGTCGCCCATGATTTATAGAAGTATATCCATCTCCTATTTTGTAATTAAATTATCTCATCTTTGATCAAGTCTATCTTCGAATCAGGATTCTATTGATTGGAGTTCCTCTAAATTAAACCTCTAACTTTGTTTTGAAATCTATCCTTGAATCATCCTTTGAAAGATTGGGTATGTTTGTATTTTTTTGAAATTGTTTTATGTATCGAAATTATTATTTTGATAACTATGATTTTTTCTATATATACAAAGAAAATGTTTTCAATAAGGATTATATACCTACATATAAAACAAATAAGAAATGTTATTCTATATATATAAAAGTTTTGAAAGGATTTGGAATTTTGAAAAATTAGAAGAAATTGATTTATATAAAAATGATTTATAACTGTAGAGTTAAATTTGAAATTCGAGGATTGAATTTCGGTATTTTGAAATTGGTTTTAAGATTTTGGAAAATATATAAAAAATAATACGATTTAAAAGTGTTTTTCCGAATAAGAAATGTTTCAAATGAGTTCAAATGAATCCAAATAATATTGAAGAAATTTCAAAGAAATTTTCAAGAAAATAGAAGTCCAGAACTCACTTATGTCGCAGGAGAATAATTTCGGTGATGAGTGCACGCATCATCGACATTGATTTTCGAGTTTTAGAGTGGGGAAGAGGCCACTTTACTAGCTTTGCTATGCAAGTGATTTTGTAAAACCGTTTTGATTTCAAATTCCGAAGTATAATTTGATATTTTAGAAAGATATAAGTATATATTTGAAACAATTTAAAATGAGACCGGTGTTCAGTCCTCGAGTTTCGGATTTAATAATTGATTTATTGTTGATTTTCAACTCTTGAATTGAAAATTTGATTTCCCTAACTATTTTGAATGTTCGAACACTTCCAAATCGAGATTGAATTTTCAAAGCTAAGAAATTTCGAAGAGTATAAAATGTTTGATAAAGAAATAAATTTAGTTTTAAAATGTTTTGAAAAAAATAGTTGAATAATGGTTTTCAGAAAGGTAAATTGAATATTTCACATAGAAATAGATAGTTTAGAAGTTTTAAAAAGGGGATAATTATAAATTTGGAAACCATTTTGAGTATAATTGATTTTGGGAAAATATTTGGTTTTGAAATTAAATTGGAATTTAAAAAAAACAGTACTTATATGGTGATTTTGGAAATGAATTTGTTTGACTCGAATTATTTTAATTTGGAAAATGGGATAATTTTCTAAACCTATTATTTTGGGAACTTTGAAATTTAGATATTTAATTTGGATGAAAATTTGGTCAAATCATATATGATTTTGAAACTGATATTGAAATGATTTGGAATTTGAGAACCTTATATTATTAAGCACTTGATTTGGGAGTGGTCGAACTTATATAAAATGGATTGTATAAGTATGAGGTTGATTTGAAATCTATTGATTTGAAAGGTACTCAATTTGGAAAGAGATTTTATATAATCGAAGTCTATGTAAGTATGATTTGATATATTATTGATTTGGAAAGTATTCGATTTGAAAAAGGAATTGTATATATAATGGACTTTATATAAGTATGATATTTGAAAGTGATTTGAAAAGGTACTATATGATATATATTTTCGAAGTGAAGATATGGAAAGTGCCTTCTGCTTGATATCCGCTTTGTGGCCACATCGTGGATTCATTCTATCGATATTATTCTTTCTGATTTTTGGTTTTCCGGATGTAATACTCGAGTGTTCCCACCGTGGCGTAACCCATGGTTTCTTTTTTTTCTCTCGCGAATGCATAGCGCAATTGCCTGGCTGAGTCTTGCCTAGGGGTACGGATTGTTTCCTGGGGGATCCAGGCGTAACCATTGTGTATCTTGCAATCTATGTAGGTCGCGAATAGTAGCGCAAGTGCTTGGCTGAGTCTTGCCTAGGGGTACGGATTGTTTCCTGGGGGATCCAGGCGTAACCATTGTGTATCCTGCACTCTACTAGTCATCATGGCGTAACTCGCAGGGCTGAGAAAGCTTACGGATATGGATTGTTTCCTGGGGGACCCAGGCGTAACCATTGTGTATCTTGCAATCTATGTAGGTCGCGAATAGTAGCGCAAGTGCTTGGCTGAGTCTTGCCTAGGGGTACGGATTGTTTCCTGGGGGATCCAGGCGTAACCATTGTGTATCCTGCACTCTACTAGTCATCATGGCGTAACTCGCAGGGCTGAGAAAGCTTACGGATATGGATTGTTTCCTGGGGGACCCAGGCGTAACCATTGTGTATCTGCGAACCATGATCGGACAAAGGTTTTGGTTTGGTTGTTTGTTTGGATTGTACTTTCCATATCTGTTTTTTTTTAAAAAGCTTTTTCAAGTATTTTCACTGGGTGTTAAAACGGGTCTACTAAGTACTTGAAGAATTCTAGCTTTGCGCCTGATCAACGCATAGCCAGAGTCTGCAAGAACGAGGATAAACTTGTTGAAACATCGAGTTATAAAAGTATTTTCGAAAAGAAAAATTTGTTTTGATATAAAAGTATTTTATTGTAAGGGTATTTTATTATAAAAATATTTCCAACAAGAAAATTTTGTATTAATATTTGAAATTTGAAATTCTTATGGTTCTAGATTAATTATTCGTGCCCGATACTATTCCTTGCATCTACCTTATCTACTCAGTTTAGTTATTCACCTTGATTCTGTTTTCCAAATCTACCTTCCTTTCCCTTTTGAATATAATCTTTTAAATATTGCTTATTTGTGTACTACATTGTCTAATAGAAAATTTTAGTGTTATAAATATTTTTGAAGTTATTAATTAAATAAAACATATTCAAAGAAATGATTAGTGTTAATATTTGGAAATTATCTTAAGATAAATTAATAAATTTATGAATTATAGATTTAATGTTTTCAATAGCTTCTGTGTAAATTTAACTAATTGTGTAAATAAATTGTTTTCAAATAGTTTCATATATTCATTAAGTGTTATTTAAACATATTTAATCCCAATGGGTTTTGAATTTTTTTTAAAATAAAATTGAATTTCAAATGAAGTTTTCAAAGAAAAATTTCAAGAAAAATTTATATAGTATTAAATTAATTGTTTATCCTAGTCTTTCAATCTATTTATCTTTCTAGTTGTGTCTATTCTCCTACCTTCTTCCTTTTCGGGGACGAAAAGTTTTGAGTGGGGGAGAGTGTAACGATCCGTAAAATTTTAATAATTTTTAACGTATTTAATTTGATTTTGAGGAACTTTAAATAAAAATATTTTGAAATAAAAATTTATATTTTGATTACGCCAATTAAATATAGCAAATGGTAAATTTTCAATTAATTTTATGGAGGTTTATTTTATTAAGTAATTCTAGTACATTCGAATCAGTAATAATTTATGGTAATAAATTAATTTTCAAACATAAATCTCTTTCCACAGAAAATTTCCAAATCCTCTTCTGAGTGAGACGGTATCCTTCGTTTTTTCAAATTTGGACTTATATTGCTCCGTTTATCTTAATTCTGATCAAATAACAACATTTTCAGTACCAATTATCGACTTTTGATCAGATGATCGTACCACCAATATCTATGTACCATTTTGATCGTCTCGTCGTTCAGATCTCAACGGTATATTTATTTCTGTATTTTGGGATTCGGTGCACAACGGAAGAAATAAATTTGTTCGTTGTAACGACACCATAAATTATGCCATTTTAACCTTTCTTTGCTTTTCAAAATTTGAACGAACAGCGGGACCACATGAATTAATTCCTTTAAACTTTCAGCTAAATTATAGATCGTGACAGTTGAGTTTCCTTCAATTTCAAATGTTGAAGCACGCTATTATTTATTGCTTAAATAACTTTTGCGGATTCAAGGTCAGCCGTTACATCCCTTCGTTTCAATTCATTTATTGCTGGTTTCGTGCAACATAAGTCATATTTCAAATGCCTTCAACCTTTTCCTCCCCAGCTGTTAACTTTGTTTTAAATTATGACGTAATAAATTTTACATTATCTGCTGCGCAACCATTCCCTTTTCTATTTATATATTCGTTTCCATTTCTTTACGTGCTATTCATTTCTCTACCCACTGTCTTTCTTTCCTTCTCTTTCTTCTACCTTGCTATTTCTTCCACATCTATTCCACTTTATTCCCAAAACCCTTCCCCATCCAGTTCGCCTCCACCTTTTTTTTCTACTTTTTTTTCTTTTCTCCTTTATATAAACTTGCTCACCGCCCCTCTTTTCTTAAAGAAACAAATTATATATATATATATATATATATATATATGAAAGTTACTTGGAGCTTCTTTCTTTCTGAAGCCTTGTGCGTCCTCTCCCCTACACGCGTTCCAGATCAACCTTAGCCTCACAACCCCATGTCCGCCTCCTGATCAACCATCCCCACGGCCAGACCGACCTGACCTTTCCCTCACCTCTGCACTGCCGACCATCTCCACCATCCAAGCCTAGGCCGTGAACCAACCCTAGCCGAGCCCAGCTTGGCCGAAGCTATCCACACTCCGACCACGCCAGCAGCCAAACCCCACCACAAACTCGAGCGCCGCGTCTCCAAACCTATGGCCGAACCATTGAAAGCATCTAGCCGTACCTAACAGAGCCTGAAACCTTTTGATTTCTCTCCCTATGTCCTTACCGTGCAACTCGAGAATAGGTATATATATGGGTTATAGTTTGTTCGGTTATATAAGTTATAATTAGTTATATGTTTATACATATATTTTTCATACTTTATAGTATTTTATATACGTAGGCCTGCTTTATATATGTGGTTTGTATAAATGGAAGTCTGTGCCTTGATTTTCTTTTATACGTTATATGTATGTTTACATCAAATATAGATGTTCCATATATTTAATTATATAAGAATATAGAGTTTTTTATATATATTTTTAATAAGTTTGGTTTTTGCTGTTTTTAAAAAAATGAGTTATATTAAGTATATATATTATGGTATCGGATTTTATGTAAGTTACCATTTAACATATATATAATCTGTTATATATTTATAAAACATATAAATAAAACATGTTTTGATGAGCTGTGGGTATTAACTGTAAGTTTATATAAGTTATATAGGTTTGTAGAATAAATATTGTAGTGTTTACGGCAAGATATAGGGTGCGTGTTATAAACTGTAGGGATTGATTTCAAATATTTCACAAATAATACTAGGTTATGTTATATACTATATTACGTTATGTTAATAATATTTAACCATTTTGATTTTTAAATCGTTATTTGTAAGATTTGGTGAACTACGGTTTTATAAATATAAGACTTGTATTACTATGTTGTTTTAAGTATAGGTTATTTATAGCAGATTTGAGAGTAAATTTTAAGCAATGTCTAAAGCGGCATATGTAGTAGTGGTTTATTTTTGTTAAAGTATAAATATTACATGCGCAGGTTTTAAGAATATATAGTATATTTATAATACAAAGTTTATTAAGTTATAAAAGCTATACAATGTTTTAAAGTATGCAATATAATATATGTATAAAGTTTTAACTGATATAAAGTTTAAGTGCTATAGAAGTATTGTTTTATTCGCAAATAGGAGTATTTTGTTTTATATTACTTTTATAAACTTTGTCAGTTTTAAATACATAGGTTTTGAAAATTTTGGTACCGAGTCTTTTCATTTTGGGTAAGGTTACAATAATTTACTTATATTTATAGTCTGCGTGGTGAGTTAATATAAAAAGTTTATTTTATTTATAGGTGGTTGTATACTATTTCAAATGAATATGTATTTTTTTTAAATAATGGGTTTAAGTGAAATATTAATATACTGCGTCTCGTCCAAAACTCATATCAAGCTATTTTGATCCGTTTCCATCGTTTTCTGTTACCAGATTCTGTTCATCAAATTCGTGCCAATTTTGCTTGCTTGGATTTGTAAATCAAATTTCCATGGTCGTATTAGTGTGTGTTTTCGTATCATTTTCGGTACTCTCCAGCCTCGGAAGGTGAGCAATCACTCACGATTAACATTCTTTTATTCATTAAATTTGATTTCAATTGAAACGACAATTGAAATATGCTGCTGTAGTTATTTAAATTTGTTATATATGCTATTATCTGTAACAGTTCACCAGCGGGATGTGACATCATATCCTGTTGTTTATATTATATTGTTATTCATGATATATGCCTGTTATTTTATTGTGTTTTTTGTTATCACTCTGCAAGTTCCCTGTGTAGTTTAGAAATCACTATGGGTTGAAATGATACATACCCGAACGGACTTTAGAATAGGAGAAAATCGTTATGGGTTGAAATGATAAACCCAAGCGATTTTCATTTAATTGAATTTTGGATTACGGGTTGAAATGATATCCACCCGTATATATTTAGTGTATGGATTGAAATTATAAATATCCGTAGCACTAGACTGTATGATAGGAAACATATATAGACACCGTTGGTCCATATAAATATTTTGAAAATAATTGCTATAATTTTGGAAAGAAATATATGGTTTAATAAATTTGATTCTTAAGATATTATATAAATGAAAATTGTATATATAGATTTAGTAGTAATATTTGATTTAAATTAGATTGATTTAATACATATAATATGGTTAAGTATTTATGTAAATCTATATTTCAAATAGATTCTCTTGTAATCAATTGAATAACTAAGATTGGGAGATAAAATTTGGTTTATTAAAAATGGTATTTAAATAAGGATTGATTTAATTAAATCGATTTGAAATTTTGAATGGGAAATTTAAAGGTATGATTTTGTAACTGGTTTCGATGAATATTTCACGTTTAAATAAATTAAAGAAAATATTGAGTAAATTTGTAATTTAAGGTTACTTAAATCATATTGAATTAAAATGAAAATATAGGTTGAACTAAATTTGAATTTATTATTTAGAAACTAGATTGAATAAAAATTTAGTTGAAACGTTGAATACTTAAAGTTTTGAAATATATTGAAATATAAAGGGTATTTTGTGATTTCAAATCCGAATTTGAAATTGATAAAAACTGAAGTGGTTAACTTAGGAATTGGATTGAATTCAAATTGATAAATTGAGCTTGAAATTAATTTAAATGGGAAGGTCATGTTGATGTAAAACGATTTGTTAGGTTGAGGGAATTAAAAATACTTTATTGTATAAATTATTTAATATATATAAATACTATTTTGGGAAATATAGAGATAATTAAAGTGAAAATGATACTTGGTTTTGAAGTATAAATTAAGCTGAAATGACCACGGTGTTATAGTGTATATTTCTACCTTGTAGATTGTTCCATGGACCTTTAGAGGATGGTTATCCCAAACATCCTTTAAGTTATTTGTATTTCAGTTGATATTTCACTTGAGTTGGATATATTGATATAAGAATGTTAATCCTGACTCGAGTGTTTTGTGTTTTACTTTATGCTCGGGTCAGACTGAGTGATACAGCATTAGAGACTCACCTTTGGAGTTTGGAGCTTCAGTTGGAGATCCAACTACCGACTCAGATCCCAGCCTTTCCAGTTGATTGGTTCAGAGAAGTCATCGGTTGCATTGGAGACTTCACCGCATTTGTACTATTCGGTTGTATTTTATTTCTAACTCTGATTTATATAGTAGCTTCATAAACTACTATTCTTAATCTATTCCGCTGCATTTTATTACTCTGTGTCTGTGATCTATGATTATTTATTTACTGTTTATGTTGAGTTTGCCAAATTTAAATTAACAACGCGTTATTTTGAATTATTCAAGTCGGACATTTATGGTTTTATTGTCGATTTGAATGGTCCAAAATAGCGGGTCGTTACAATCTAAGTGGAGCGAGTGAAGACTCGAGGTGTAAGGGCCATACGTCAGTATAACTCTGTGGGTGATTCCGTAATGAGTTTGATGGAATAGTACTTATAGGTTCGAGATGGTGATTCAGAGTGCAAGGGTTATTGTCGTTAACTCTGAGGGTGATTCCAAAATGAGTGTAACGATATAATGCCTTCGGTTTCGTTCGAACCCGGAACGAACTTGTATGGCTTGAATGCTTTCAGAACATCGTCAGGTGGACGATGAGCATTCTAAGATTGATATGTCCTATAAAGGTAATCGTAGCCTCAAGCCTCATCAACCGGGAATGGCTAAAACAGGGGAGGTGCAGCAAAGCTTCGTGGGTCGCACCCACTGGAGAGTAAGATTTACCCATGTCTAGAGGTCCCTTTATATTTCGGCTGTGTGGACGGTTGATCATGACAACCGTCGGGGTTGTCTTATTAGGAACTGTTCAGTAAGGAACGGGTCCGGCTTTGTGTTGCAGGGGATTGGGAGTAATCCTCGGTACGGTGATCTAGGCCACGTACTGTGACGGGCGGTACCCCAGTAGCCCTGCCATTGTATGGAACCCAAAATCCAATAAGTGCCAACGGTTTTGATTGTATTACCCACTTTTGTGGCTAGTAGCTGGAATTTAATGAATGTAACAATTTTGGCTATTTCTTATTTACTTGAAAACCCTAGACATAATTATAATATCATCAGATTTCCTATCAAATATTTTGGTTAGCGTAAGGTAAAAACTTTTCCATGTTTATGTGTGGGAAGTCTTACGTGATACCTTTCTTTTCAAAAAGGTTTTTAAAAGTTAAGCAACTTTAACCTGTTACTCACACCAAACCCATGTCTGACCCGGAGTTATTTCTGTTTTCTTTAACTCTTGGGTACTCAAATTTTTATGAGTAGTCAAGGGAATTCAGGTTAGGATTCAGGTTAGCTTTGACGAATTGTGGAGGAGCATATGGACTAGGAGGCTTCCACGTATAGTTATATAGTTTCGCTGTGTTGGTATCTCTGAGTATTTCTGCATTGTGATTGAGTTGTAATAGGTAGACGGGTGTTTATAACTACCTAGTATGTGTTGTATATGTCCGTGTAACTCTAATATTTGATGTATACTATGTTATACTTATGCTATTAATATAATTTATTCGTTCCACTGTTGAGATTCTTGAGTTGTTTCTTCCTTCTCTTCTTTCTTTTCTCTTTTCTGTCCCTTTCTTTCTTCTTAACGATGCGACTTCCTGGTATTTGGAAGCCGGGTTGTTACATATCTGTTCTTCAATGAACCAGGTGAGTAATCTACTATTCTTGTCAAATGCTTTAATCTGTGTGAATTGATGTTTGTGGGTAAAACACATCATCTTAAAATATAAATCTGAGCATCTGGTCCATGAAGAATTTTGTATTTGCATGTGTATTTTTTTTGATGTGACTCTGTACATCCATATGTGTTGTTCTGTGCAACAATGCTTTACCTGTTCTTCTCTGTGTTTAGTTACAGAGTTAATTGTAAATCAATTTTTTTTTAAAAAAAACATCTTCATCGCAACCATTTATAGGTGTACAGTTTAAAGCAAAATAAGTTGGTTTAAACTTAAAATATAGCCTAAAAAAATTGTAATCAGAATATTAGTGAAATATTACGCTGTAAATTTAGTTATATAGAACAAAACTTAGATTTATGTTAAATTCGAATGTTGCAAATTGTTAATTCAATTCTATATCTTGAATCACCTTCAAAAGTTAGGATTTTTAAAACATAAATCTCAAATTTTAATATTGATATGAATGAGGATTTGGGAATTTACTAGAAATGGGAATTTGGGTAATATCTGATGATCACGAGGCCTTTGGTGGTTGGGATGTTTGGTGAAGGTGGAGGTGATGTCAGTAATTATTTGAAAAATAGTGGAAGCGACTATTGGTGGTCGTGTCATCAGTGGTAGTCAGAATAAGGGTTTAAGGACCCAGAGGAGACGTGGTCAGTAATTTTGTAATTTCGACATCGATAGAGTATTGAGTTGGGCCGGAAATGGATGGAACGTGTCTGGGTCGTGGACAAAGGTGTGGACGGAATGATGGAGTTTCAGGTGATAGGGATCGCATGGTTGAGGCTGGTTCCTGGCGGTGTTGAGTTTCCAAACTCAACCGGCAATGTTCAATTTTGTTTTGGACTTTGTGGCATTGGATCGAAGGTTGGAGGCGATTGAAGGGTTGAACGTCGACATGCGGAGGAGTTCATTGGTAGTCGCGGCGGCAGAATTGAGATGTGCACGTGCACGACACTGTTGATCGTGCCTGGGTTATGGGTTGAGTTTTATCTCGAAGTGGTACTTTGAACAGAGAGGGTCAGGCTAAGGTTATTACGCGTGTTCGTTAAGTTGGGTAATTGCAGTTTTTTTATATGTTGGCCAGAGTTAAACAAATTATGATAAAGGAGGAAGAAGGGAAAAAAACTCGAGGCCAGTCTCGTGTAAAGTTCAGGTTTAACCCGAAATAGTTAATAGGCAAGTTTTAATAATGTTTTTTTTTTAAAAAAGATTTTGAAGGCAAACTTTAAAATGAAATGGTTTTAAACTTATCTTAAATAAATTCTTTTCCTTTATAAATGTTTTCTATTCCGTTAACTAAGAAATTATATGTTTGTTTAACTTAAGTTTATCAAGTCAAAATCTAAGAGATTTAAACTTAATCGTCATAAATAATTTAAAGGATAATTAATGGTTTAAGGTCTTTAAATAATATGATTAAGTAATTTATCTTAAAATTAATTAAGATTTTGATAATCAAAAAGAAGGAATTAAAGAATAATTACTTAGTAGAAGTAATTAAAGATTAATTACCTGGTGGAATTAATCAAGGAATTTTGGTATTTGATGATTACCTGATGGAATTGATAAGAGGAAATTTCTTAGTGAAGAAATGGATGGATAAATTGCAAGTTGTAATTAATATAAGGGAAATTACTTAATGGGAAGTAATGAAAGGTTAATTACTTAGGAGAAGTAATTCAGGATTAAATTACTTGGTGTAGTTTATTAATTAATTAAGGAGTTAATTGATTTAGATTAGTGATTATAATATGGATAATTGCTGTTTAAGATTGAATAAGGCTGATAATGAAAGTGATTAATTAAGCATCATTAATTAATATAATTAATGAAAGTAATTAAGTAAAGATTAATTACTATAAAAAAAGAGTTAAGGATAATTACTTTGTGTAATCAACTGAGAGTTGATTACTTATTGAAATTAAAGAATAATTAGTCAAGGGTGATTGATTAAGGAGGATAATTAAAGGTGATTGATTAATTGGTTATAATTAATTAATATTAAGTAAATGGTAATCTAAGTAATTATGATTTGTAGATAATTTAATTAGAGATAAAATAAATTAACTTTTGGAAGTGATAAATCTTTCTTATAAATGACTAAATAATATTGCATGTCTTATATTGATTGATATATCGGATATGTGATTTGGATGCTATGTGATATGTGATGTTTGGATTTAACTGAGATGATTTAGTTATCTATTAATGATGAATTAATGTGGATGACATTCTGTATTTGGAGTTTGATTTGGGTTTCCCTTGAATATCTGGAATAAGATGGTATTGAATTCAAAGAGAGCGGAGTCGGGTATTAGTGAATATCCGAAACCACTTCGATTATTTAAAGATTAATTTGTAAAATCAATAGGATGGTATGGAATAATTTAAGTGAATTGGTCCATTAAATCTAAGTTTTTGGCACTTAGAAATTGATGTGAGAAATAAGTGATGACTATGACAATTTTGTGAAATTGTATATTGATGCAAGTTACCCGGGTTCATATAAGCTGTATACTTTTGCATTCCTTGTTAGATGAGTTTTCTCACGCTGGTTTCCAGCCTGACCCGAGTGTTACTTTGATGTAATGCTTGGGTCCGACCGAATATTACAGATTTTCAGGTAAGGACGTTCTGGAGCTCAGGAGGCGAGCTGGATGGCTGGAACGTATAGAGTATTTACCACTGTGATATATTATTGTATAATTAGGACATGTTGTTTAAAACTATCCAGTGAATAGTAATGATTGTAACTCTGATGTATAAATATAAGTGTATTGATACAGTTCTTCTTTTGTAAAATGTTATTATGTGATATTATATTTTGATCCGCTGCGAATGTGAGGTTTCTGTGTTTTGTTCCTGTTTCTTCTTCTTTCTCTTTCTTTTTCTTTCTAACTATCTGGAAATTTCGGGATCCAAATTTTTGGGTCGTTACATTTGGTATCAGAGCGAGGTTAAGCGAGAACCTTGGCTCTGTTGGGATTACTCATTAAGGATAGGGTAAGTGGCACCCTAGGATGAGTTGAGTGTGTGTGTGTGTGTGTGAGAGAGAGAGAGCGTACTTGTTATTTTCTTATATAAGGGTTTTAATGATTTTATATAAGATTACATTTTGATATATAAAGCAATATTTCTTTCTAATAAATATTATGGTAATTGGTTGTTAAATTATTGGAATTAAATTAAATAGAAATACAACCAAATTGAAATTAAATAAAGATAATTTTGAAATGGATTCAAACTAAATTTGAAATCTTGAATTGGAGAAGTATTTCAAAATAAGATAAATTAGAATTGGTTTCAAACCAGAGAAATAAAATGGTTATTGTGTTTAATAATGGGATGATTGTTTTCCAATTAATAATAAAATGTTTTAGGGGAAGTAACCATTTAAAGAGAGTAACTTGTAAATTTGAAAGGATGTAAATTAAAGTGGGTTTCAAATTGTTAAGTTCCGAATTCTAAATTTAAACATTTGAATTGATTTTAAAATTTTATTATTCAAACTATTATGAATGTAACCTTATTCTAGAATAAGAAGTTGTTTGTAAATTTTAGAAGAATTTGTTTAAATTAAAAATCAAGGATGGTTTAAATTTTTAAATTTGGCTTGGTGGGCTAAGAAGTAAATATATATATGTGTGTGGATAAACATAATATCAAAGATGGTTTGAAATTAACTCTAAATATTGAGTTTTAAAATTAGGAAGGAGATATGATACCCAAAGTTATAAGTTTTTGAACTTAATAAGTGGGAAGATTATTTATGAGAAGTTTAAAATTTGAAATGGAAGTTCAAATTGGGTAAGGTTGACTGGATTAAGTGAATTGAGTTTAACTTGGGAAAAGTTAAATAAGTTGGAATGATCAACCTGATTTGGAAATTTCAAGATGAAATTGGAATTTAAATTGGGAAGTTAAATGGTTAATTTGAATTGGGAGTTTGTGTGATCTCAAAATGGGTTTGAGATCCGGAAATTGAAATTAGATGGATGATTTAAGATAATGTGAATGATACCATCCCATTGTTATTAATAATCTTTAAGCTGAAATTGTATTTGTTTAAATCATTGAGAAATGAAGTGTGGTAATATATCCATTATTGGGATAAAAGGAAAATCACACTTTAATTTAAAATTAAGGATAAGGAATTATTTTGAACTGAAATTTTGAATAATTACACTTGTAAATTAAAATTGTTCAAGGAACTAGTTTTAAACTGGAAGATAAATTTGAGTAATAAATTAAATTTTTTTAAGAATAAAATTGTTTTGAACTCTTATTTGAACTTTGGAAAAAGGTAAGTAAAGATAATTTAAATTGGAATTCTGCGAATTTGACTCAAAACCAAATTGTTTAAAGGTTAATTTGATTTGTGGTATAATATGTTAGGTCTAAACTGTGAGTTAAATTGTTTAAAAACTTTAAAAGTAAATTGATTTAAAGGAATTAAATCAAAATTTGAAGTATTCACTCGAATTATATAATTCGAGATGGTTCAGAATTAAGATTTAGATTTCATTTGTTCAATTTGAATTTGATTTGAATTAATTAGAACTTTGATTGAAGATGGATAAGTTTAAAAATTCAAATGGAAAATTTGAATCAGATTGTTTTAAAATGAAATTGAAGTTGGATAAGATCAAATTCAAATAGGAATTAGGATTTATTCAAATAGGAATTGAAATGATTGAAATTGAAGTGGGTTCAATTGAATGGATATTAGTCCAAGGTGATTGGAATAACTTAGGATTGTAATTAAAGTTGAATATGTTTAAAATCAAATGGAATTTGATTTAAATTTGAAAAGGAATTGGGAATTAATTCAACTTGAATTGGGAATAAATCAATTCCAATGGAAATTGGAGTTATTTAAAATTGGAATTGGGTCAATTTAAATGGAAGTGGAAATTTAAATTGAATTGATGAGAATAGAGATCGGGAAGTGAGCAATTTTGACTCTGGACTATTTTTAATATAAATTATTTTAATATAAACCTATTTTTCTAAGCTATTCATTATATATATACAACCTTTCTTTTAAAATCCCAATTATTTTATATTTGTTTTACAATTATTTTTGGAACTGTTTAACAATTTTCCAACTGTTTTATAAACTAATTACTATCTTACTACTATTTTGCAATTATTTAAAGTTTCTATAATTATTTTAACTATTTTCTAACTATTTTACACCTATTTTACAAACTAGTAACTATTTTTCAACTGCTTATCTATTTTTAAAATTTTCAAGCTATTTTCTAAATAAACTGGTCGGAGTTCAAACTGTTATCGGTTAAATACCCAATCGAGATAGGAATAGAGGTGATAATCCAATGGATTGAAGCAATTGTGAGTAAGTGAATAAAAATCAAAGTGAATGTGAATAGAAATGGAATTGATTTGGCTAATAACCAATAAGGATAAATACGTAGGGTGTGCGTATGTTATTCTATTTGCATAGTGATTTGATCCAGATTCAAGAACAAGATTTCGAGACAGTATGTCGATCCGAGTCGGGATTTTTTTTCACTCGAATTTCAACGGCGAACCTGGATATGGATTGTTGATTGCTTCTGGATATTATCTATCATAGTTATGACTATGCAAGGAGAATGACGGTTTCTGATCAAGAAACCAGATCTGAGTCCGCACTAGGAAGTCGGGTGGACGATACTAGTTCGGAAATAGAATTGTGTGATCGAGTGAGCAATCAGATTGGTATAGCGTACGAATGATATGTGTACATCGTACGGATTTGAATAAAATTGATACTGGGAATTTGTGGATTAGAATTGTGAATGGTTTTTGAAATGAAAATTATATTTTGTGAAGTATATGATGAAGTAAAGTGGAAAATTGGATATTTCTATGGTTGAAATTTTGTTTATGGAAGTATGTGATATGGTAAGTGGTTTTGTAAAGAGTAATCAAATTTGATTATTTGATTTTGAATAAACAAAGTTAAATATCTTTATTTTATAAAATGAAACTCCCCTTGTTGAATCTTTTGCCAGAAGAAAAGGATTTTGAAGGTGTTTTGAAGTATAAAAGGAGTTTTATACAAGTTTGAAATGATCCAAAGTTTTAAAGATTATATATATCTGAATATATATATATGTATATATATATATAGAGGATCTTATGAGGATTTTGGAAAAAGGTTTTGGGAACCTTTGGATTTGGAAAGGCTTTTGATTTTTGGATAAAATCAATATTGAAATTTTGAAAGCCTAGATTGAGAACTATCGATTTTGGGATAATCGATTTTGGGTAAAGGAGCTATGTATGAGATCATACTATGTGCTTGATTTGAAAGATACTATATATGTATAGTATAAAGAGTCTTGATGATGGCTCTAGGGAAAAAGGCGCTCCCTTGAAATGAACTTTCAGGAGTGCCACCGGGTGGTACTGCCTTGAGCCCCAAGGGGGGGTTCTAAAGTTGATCCTGTGAGGAGTCCGGACGATACTAGTTCCTGGGGATTATGAGTAGAGTATACCATAGCAAAGATCGTGCGTGGCGCTGAGAGCCAACAGTCTGCATTTGATTTTATATCGGTAGACTGCGACCTATGTAGGAGTGGAGAAATTTCATTTCGACAGGGAAAATCAGAGGCCGCTGAGAGCCTGCAGTTACATGGACTTTTGCTGTGATGGAAACGTAGCCCTGGAATGTAACTGCGATTTGTTGTGGGATCCATGGCGTAATTGAGAGGCCGCGGAGAGCCTACGGTTACATGGACTTTTGCTGTGATGGCAACGTAACCCTGGAATGTAACTGCGACCATGAATGGGAGTGAAGATTTCCGGAGCATTCTCACCAAAAGATATTTCCTCTATTTTCAAAATGTTTTCAATATTTTCAATAAAATTATTTTTCAAGTATTTCCACTGGGTGTTGAAAACGGGTTTACCAAGTACTTATAGATTTTCAGTCGTACGCCTGATCAACGAATGACCGAATTTCTGTGAGAATAAGGATGGACTTGTCGAAACATCGAGTTATAAAAGTATTTTTATAAAAACTATTTTAGTAATATTATATAGATTTTTTTAAAATATTTTAAAAATGATCAATGAAAATTTATCTGATTTTAAGCATTTTAAAAAAATCTGGCTTCGTTCCTTTTCGAGGACGAAAAGATTCAAAGGGGGAAGGAATGTGATATTCCGGAATTCTAGACATCTGTAATCGATAAATAATTGGGTTAATTAATAGGATATTGATTTATAGCTTGAATAAATAAATATGGTGATAAATATTTATACCTGGATAAATATTTATTTGACACTCTTCTAGTGTAATTATTTAAAATTTGCAAAATCATTATTTATCAATAAATATGATGTCTGTTTGTTTAAAAATATATATGATTAAATTTAAATTAAATCTGAATTTGAGATTGAAAATTCAAAGATAAATATCTTAAAGCAAATTGGGTGTAAAAATAATGGATATCTTAAAGAAAACATTTATTTGTTTAGAGATGTATCTATGTAGTAGGAAGATAAATATTAAGGCTTTATAAAACATTTAAAATTAATAATAATAAAATAATTACAATTGTAAGGTGTTTAAATTTATAAAATGACAAGGTTTAAGACATAATTTATAAATAAATTTTAAAAAAGGGTTTAGACATAAAATACATATTGGTAATAAGTGTTTAATAAGTAGAATAGGTAAAAGACAAGTGTAATAACTCTTAATAAACATTAAAACAAATGTTATAATGTTAACATACAATGTAACAAGTGGCATGCTTATTGCCTTTCAAACTTAATTTTTTTTATATACAAAGAAGAATTAAGGAAAGATAAAACAAGAAAGCGGGCCGCATTTTTTTTCTCCTCCATCTTTGAAATAAAAAGAAAGTAAAAACTAAGGAAAATATCAAAATTTAAACAAATTTTTTTTTGGGGATGTTCAAACCTGAGATTCAAGAAAAAAAATATATATAATATATACAGGACAGCAGCAGCTTTATTTGAAAACAAGATTCCAGATATAGTCAAGCTCAAGTAAGGAGATCAAAGTCAAATGATAGTTTCAGATTCAAAATTTTTGCAGTTTCAAATCTAGAATCAAGATCCAGGTTTTATAAGAAAAGCAACTTTCAATTTAAAAAAAAAAGAAAAAGAGAAAGGAGGAGGATTCTCTGTTCTTCAATGAACTAGGTGAGTAATCTACTATTCTTGTCAAATGCTCAAATCTGTGTGAATTGATGTTTGTGGGTAAAACACATCATCTTAAAATATAAATCCGAGCATCTGGTCCATGAAGAATTTTGTGTTTGCATGTGTATTTTTTTTGATGTGACTCTGTACATCTATATGTGTTGTTCTGTGCAACAATGCTTTACCTGTTCTTCTCTATGTTTAGTTACAGAGTTAATTGTTAATCAAATTTTTTTTTTAAAAAAACATCTTCATTGCAACCATTTATAGGTGTACAATTTAAATCAAAATAAGTTGGTTTAAACTTAAAATATAGCCTAAAAAAATTGTAATCAAAATATTAGTGAAATATTACAGCTGTAAATTTAGTTTTATAGAACAAAACTTAGATTTATGTTAAATTCGAATGTTGCAAATTGTTAATTCAATTCAATATCTTGAATCACCTTCAAAAGTTAGGATTTTTAAAACATAAATCTCAAATTTTAATATTGATATGAATGAGGATTTGGGAATTTACTAGAAATGGGAATTTGGGTAATATCTGATGATCACGAGGACTTTGGTGGTCGGGATCTTTGGTGAAGGTGGAGGTGGTGTCAGTAGTATGGGAAAAATAGTGGAAGCGACTATTGGTGGTCGTGTCATTAGTGGTAGTCAAAACTAGGGTTTAAGGACCCAGAGGAGACGTGGTCAGTATTTTTGTAATTTTGACATCAACAGAGTGTCGAGTTTGGCTGGACATGGATGGAACGTGTCCGGGTCGTGGACGAAGGTGTGGACGGAGTGATGGAGTTTCAGGTGATAGGGATGGCATGGTTGAGGCTGGTTTCTGGCGGTGTTGAGTTTCCAAACTCAACCGGGAATGTTCGATTTTGTTTGGGACTTCGTGGCATTGGATCAAAGGTCAGAGGCGATTGAAGGGTTGAACTTCGACATGCGGAGGAGTTCATCGGTAGTCGCGGCGGCAGGATTGAGTTGTGCACGTGCACGTCACTTTTGATCGTGCCTGGGTGATGGGTTGAGTTTTATCTCGAAGTGGTACTCGAAATAGAGAGGGTCAGGCTCGGGTTATTACGCGTGTTCTTTGAATTGGCTAACAGCAGTTTTTTTTTATATATTGGCCAGAGTTAAACAAATTATGATAAAGGAGGAAGAAGGAAAAAAACTCGAGGCCAGTCTTGTGTAAAGTTCGAGTTTAACCCGAAGGAGTTAATAGGCAAGTTTTAATAATGTTTTTTAAAAAAAGATTTTAAAGGCAAACTTTAAAATGAAATGGTTTTAAACTTATCTTAAATAAATTCTTTTTCTTTATAAATGTTTTCTAGTCCGTTAACTAAGAAATTATATGTTTGTTTAACTTAAGTTTATCAAGTCAAAATCTAAGATATTTAAACTTAATCATCATAAATAATTTAAAGGATAATTAATGGTTTAATGTCTTTAAATAATATGATTAAGTAATTTATCTTAAAAGTAATTAAGATTTTGATAATCAAAAAGAAGGAATTAAGTAATAATTACGTAGTAGAAGTAATTAAAGATTAATTACCTGGTGGAATTAATCAAAGAATTTTGGTATTTGATGATTACCTGATGGAATTGATAAGAGGAAATTTCTTAGTGAAGAAATGGATGGATAAATTACAAGTTGTAATTAATATAAGGGAAATTACTTAATGGGAAGTAATGAAAGGTTAATTACTTAGGAGAAGTAATTCAGGATTAAATTACTTGGTGTAGTTTATTAATTAATTAAGGAGTTAATTGATTTAGATTAGTGATTATAATATGGATAATTACTGTTTAAGATTGATTAAGGCTGATAATGAAAGTGATATATTAAGCATCATTAATTAATATAATTAATGAAAGTAATTAAGTAAAGATTAATTACTGTAAAAAAAGAGTTAAGGATACTTACTTTGTGTAATCAACTGAGAGTTGATTACTTATTGAAATTAAAGAATAATTGGTCAAGGGTGATTGATTAAGGAGGATAATTAAAGGTGATTTATTAATTGGTTATAATTAATTAATATTAAGTAAATGGTAATCTAAGTAATTATGATTTGTAGATAATTTAATTAGAGATAAAATAAATTAACTTTTGGAAGTGATAAATCTTTCTTATAAATGACTAAATAATATTGCATGTCTTATATTGATTGATATATCGGATATGTGATTTGGATGCTATGTGATATGTGATGTTTGGATTTAACTGAGATGATTTAGTTATCTATTAATGATGATTAATGTGGATGACATTCTGTATTTGGAGTTTGATTTGGGTTTCCCTTGAATATCTGGAATAAGATGGTATTGAATTCAAAGAGAGCGGAGTCGGGTATTAGTGAATATCCGAAACCACTTCGATTATTTAAAGATTAATTTGTAAAATCAATAGGATGGTATGGAATAATTTAAGTGAATTGGTCCATTAAATCTAAGTTTTTGGCACTTAGAAATTGATGTGAGAAATAAGTGATGACTATGACAATTTTGTGAAATTGTATATTGATGCAAGTTACCCGGGTTCATATAAGCTGTATACTTTTGCATTCCTTGTTAGATGAGTTTTCTCACGCTGGTTTCCAGCCTGACCCTGGTGTTACTTTGATGTAATGCTCGGGTCCGACCGAGTATTACAGATTTTCAGGTAAGGACGTTCTGGAGCTCAGGAGGCGAGCTGGATGGCTGGAATGTATAGAGTATTTACCATTGTGATATATTATTGTATAATTAGGACATGTTGTTTAAAACTATCCAGTGAATAGTAATGATTGTAACTCTGATGTATAAATATAAGTGTTTTGATACAGTTGTTCTTTTGTAAACTATTATTATGTGATATTATATTTTGATCCGCTGCGAATGTGAGGTTTCTGTGTTTTGTTCCTGTTTCTTCTTCTTTCTCTTTCTTTTTCTTTCTAACTATCTGAAAATTTCGAGATCGAAATTTTCGGGTCGCTACACATTCACACACAATTTCCCAGATAGATACACGGTTCAACCCAAGTGTCATATCACAAAGCATCACAAATCACATATTAGAGATATCAACTAGTCCAAGGCATATAATATCATTCAATCATTCATAAGCAAGACTAATTTGTCACACCATTTCTAATTAATTTAAATTAATTACTTCAATCACCTTTTAAATCCTGCTTACATAATCATTAATTAATTACAAACATTAATTAATCATCCTTTAATTACACATTAATTATCCATAATTACTTCCATTAAGTAATTATCCCTTTGGTTAATTATCCTCAATTAATTAGTTTTTAATTATTAACTAATTTAACCTTTACTTAATAATTAAATTAATTAATCCATAACAAATTTATCCTTTAATTACTTACATTTAGTAATTATCATTTAAGTAATTAATCTCTAATTACCTAATAAATTAATCCTTAATTACGAATTAATCAATCTCTAATTAATTAACTTATAATTAATTAAATTAATTAACTACGCTTAAAATCATTAATTAATTAAATAAATAAATTACTCTTTAATTACTTTATTTATTTAACTAATCCTTAATCATCCAAGGTCTTAATCAACCATAAGATAAACCATTAGAGATTTAACTA
Organism: Allium cepa; assembly: GCA_030765085.1. Lineage (NCBI taxonomy): Eukaryota > Viridiplantae > Streptophyta > Magnoliopsida > Asparagales > Amaryllidaceae > Allium > Allium cepa. The sequence goes on from CM060935.1 coordinate 774,550,284, forward strand.
AATAATTAACTTAATATTTAATTATTCAATACCAAAACAATTTATCTTAAAAGCATTTAGCTTTTAAATTTAATTCTACGAATTTATTCGACGAACTTAGAAAAACCCGGTCAATCTTTACTTTTGAAACTTGTTTAACAAATTTACTTTTACTTTGAACCTACATTCCTTGTTTCTACTATTACCTGGTCGTGTTTCTTTTTTTAAACTTTAAGATCTGGCACAGATTTTACTTTCAAATTTTCAAAAGCCTGTTAACTTAAAAACCCGAAAACAAACAAACAAGCTCGAGCCTCTCCACGTAACTTCCTAGATAAAAACTCGAGCCAAACCCTTCTTTTCTCGTGCATGAACCCGAGACTACCCCTCCTTCTCCAATCCCTGAAATCAACAGACATGAGAACAACCCCATGCATGTGCACACGCGACCAGATTCCCTTCGACCATTTCTCCGACCATCCACTAGTCGATGATCTGCCCCTGAGTCGACCCGACCAAGTAGGTCGATGAACCACTCGTAAATTTAAAATTGATCAAAAGAACAACAGCAGGCTCCTGAACCCTTTGCTAAGATCCACCAGTCATCGCCATCTCTGACCACCGAAGACCGGGGTCTCTTGCCTGGACCTTTGCCTGCTCTGCAGCCTCCTTTTTCTCCACCACCGGTCCACCTCGACGCTATCACATCGCCGCAAACACCCACTAAACAACTTCGATCATAATACAGCCTAAAACCCTAAATCGATGCCGTTCGTCCTACACGGTGATCAATAAATCCCATCACCATTTTCCTAAGAGCCTCGACCTCCAAGCTTGCTCCGGCCAATACCTCAACCCTCCACCCTTCGCTGATCGCCAGAAATCGAGCGATTACTCGATTCTGTTCAACTCGTAATTCCTCTCAATTAACAAACTTAAAAATTTGGAAATTAACCTCAAAATTCACCATTTTCCTGTACGATTCAGGTTATGTAATCAAAATGTGTAATTTAGATGATTGATTTTCTAATTCAAATTGATCATCACGGTTTATTCTTGTGAAAATAATCACTTAATATATACACTTAAATATTATTAAAAGTGATGTTACATCCATATACACATTTTTACTTCAAAGATCATAACCTAAAGTTGAGCATATGGAGAGGAATTGAATTATTTTTAATGTGTATGTGTTTGTTATTCAAACAGAGACTTATATATACATTCATACATGCATGCGTTGATTAAAACATATCTATATACACACACAAACACTTAATTTATACATGCAAACATAACTTCAATTGTTAATCACAAGCACAAATTATATAACAGATGATTGTTTACTCACCTGTATAAATGTTTGAACAGAGCCTGTATCAGTTTTTAATTTGAAAACTTGAATGCTGGAAAATGCCTGATGATTTGAAGCCCCAAAAAAATTAGATGATCTTGATTTGAAACTGAACTGAATTTATTTGCTGAGACGATCCAGGCTTTGATTTAGTTGGAAGATTGGTATTTATTTTCTTTTATCTTTTCTGGTTACACGTTTGTTTTTCTCTTTTACAGGCTTTGACTCTTTGAGTTTTTGAAAATTTAAGATAGAAAAAGAATGGAGAAGAGAAGACATTGATATATATATATATATAGACTTAATTTTATGATTATTAAAAATGAAAGAAAAATAAAATAACATGGTGACACATGTTTAACTTGCTAACATATGTAATTAGCATGTATTAATTGATTTACATTTGTTAAACTATATACACTTAACTTATAAGTGTAATCTCCTTGAATTAATAAATTTTTAAACGAATTTTATAAAACTTATATATATATATATATATATATATATATATATTGTTAAGTTAATACATTATCTTAATTTCTATAAATAAATCTTTTAAAGAAAATAATATAAAAGAAATAAAATAATATATAATATATTTTTAAATCCAAAATATTCTAAGATTTTTATCTTTTGAATTTCCAATTTGAAATCCAATTTAAAATCAACTCATACACACACACACACATTTAAACAAACACAAATTTAATTTGTTTGAAAATAATTATTTTTCTACTTAAAATCTTCTTATATCTATATACATACATATATATATACATACATATATATATATATATATAAACAATCATTTTTATTTGTTTTTAAAAGAATAAGTTGTCAATTTTAAGTAATTATATCAGGAGATTATCAAATAAATATTTATCCAAATATTTATAATTCAACTTTTATTATATTTTCGAATTCATTTACATATCGAGATATCTTTTATTATCAAAAATTTTATCTGTTCAATTGAATTAACTAGTTAATTATCCAATTATCATATGTCCAAAATATGGGTTATCACATTCCTCCCCCTTAGAATCTTTTCGTCCTCGAAAAGGAACGAAACCAGAATTTTATTAAAATGATTATTATCAGCTTATATTGCTCTTTGACCATTTCAACAATATACCCTTTATTTAAGAATTTCAAAAACACTTTAAAATCTATATAATATTACCAAAACAGTTTTATAAAAATACTTTTTATAACTCGATGTCTGAACCAGTCTATCCTTGTTCTCACAGAAATTCGGTCATACGTTGATCAGGCGTAGGACTGAAAATCTATAAGTGCTTAGCAGACCCGTTTTCAACACCCAGTAAAAATACTTGGGGAAAACATTTTCAAAAACTTTATGAAAGTATAGAAAACACTTTTAGAAAAAAGAGAGTAAACATCTTTGGTGAGAATGCTTTGGAAATCATCACCCCCTCCATAGTCGCAGTTAACCCGATGGTTACGTTGCCATCCTGCCAAAATCCATAAATAACTGTAGCCACTCCGCGCCCCTCGATCGTGCCATGGAACCCGCCACAGATCGCAGTTACATCCTGGGTTACATTGTCATCACGGCAATAGTCCATGTAACTATAGGCATCAACGCCCTCGATTTTCGCTTCCTAATGAAACTTCACCACTCCCACATAGGTCGCAGACTACATCAGTCAAGTCCCAATGTAGCCTTAGGCTCTCACGTCCTCTCGACTTTCGCTGTGTCTCCATAGGTCGCAGTCTACCGATGTTACATTGCCATCACGGCAAAATCAAACATAGACCGTTGGCTCTTACAGGATACCCGACTTCTGTTATGGTCCATAGTAGATTGTAGTGACATCGAGTTACAATTTCATCACAGCATAACCCAAATGTCTCTGTAAGCATTAGCACCCTCGACTTTCGCTACCCACAACAAAAAATCCTCAGAAACTTCAGTTTGTCCGAACTTCCTCCCAGGATTCAATTTAGAGCCTCCCCCTTAGGGCCCAAGGCAGAACCACCGCGTAGATCTCCTATGAAGTTTATTTCAATGGGAGCGCCTTTTTCTCCAAAGCTAATCTCAAAAAAAAAATTATAGTATACACTTATAGTATCTTTCAAATCATACCCTTTATGTTTTTCATCAAAATCTCCTTTACCCAAAATCGATATCTCAAATCGATAGTTCCAAACTTGGCTTTCCAAATTCCCAAAATTGATTTTTCCCAAAAATCAAAAGCCGTTCCAAAATCCATAGGTTTCAAAACCCTTTTTCCAAAATCATTCTCATAAAACCATTTATATATATAAATATATAAATCTTGGAATCATTTCATACTTATATAAATTCCCTTTTTGTACTTCAAATATTTTCGAAAACCCTTTCTTCTAGTTCTAGAATCAACATAGGGGAGATTATCAAATATAACAATATACATAACTTTACCATGCCAAATCAACATTCAAATTTGATTTTCTATATAAAGTTACTTACTATATCACTTATTTTTCATAAAGTGTATTTCAAAAGACATCTAATTTCCACCTTTATTCAGGTATATTTCCTCATAATATACTTTTCTTTTCAAAATCACTTCTACATTTGTTTCAAAATTTCAATATCAATTTTATTTAAGCATGTATGTATACCATCCATACGCAATATCAAATCTGATCGCTCACTCGATCACACAATCTCACTTCTGAACTAGCATTGTCCACCCGACTTCCTAATGTGGACTCAGATCTGGTTTCTTGTTCAGAAACCATCATTCTCCTCGCATAGTCATAACTATGATAGAGAATTCCCAGAATCAGCCAAAAATCCATATCCAGGATTCGCCGTCGAAAATCAAGTGAAAAATCCGAACTCAGAATGATATACTATCTTGAAATTCTATGCCCGAATCTGGATCAAATCATCCTGCGAATAGAATAATATACGTACATCCTACGTATTTATCTTCATTGATCATTAGCTAAATCAATTGTCTTTTCTATTCGCCTTCATTTTGATTCTATTCACTCATTCAAAATTTCTCCCAATTTCCATTTGGGTTAACACTTCAATTCTTATCTCAATTGGTATTCAATTATAAACAGTTTGCACTTTGACCAACTTGTATTAAGAAAATAGCTTAAATTTTTTTAAAATAGATAAGTAGTTGTAAAATAGTTATTAGTTGCAAATTGTAGTAAAATAGTTAGGTAATTTCAAATATTTGTAATGTAGTTAAGTAATTGTAAAATAGTTGGATAGCTGCAAAACAGTTATGAAATTAGTAATTAGCTTATAAAGTAGTTGTAAAATTGTTGTAAAACAGTTAAATAGTTCAAAAAGTAGTAAAAGATAGTTTCGGGTTTTAAAAGGAAAAGTTGTATAGTAAATAGCTAGGAAAAATAGATTTAAAAACAGTTATATTAACATAATTATTTGGAAAAAATGGTTCAGAGCAAAACTGTTCAATCCCAATCTCAATTTCCAATCAATTTCCAATTTCCACTTTCATTTAAATTGATTCAATTCCAATTCAATTTAAATTAACTTCAATTCCTATCCCAAATTCAAATCAAATCCCATTTGAATTTAAATTTATTCAACTTAAATTTCACTTCAAATTAATTCAATTCAAATTTTCCATTTAATTTTATGCTTTTCTGTCTTCAATCACAATTCCAACTATTCAAATCAATTTCAATTTGAACTAATTGAATTCAAATCTCAATTTTAAACCATCTTGGATTATATAAATTTGAGTTAATGTTTCAAATGTTGATTTTATCTCATAAACCAAATTAATCTTTACTTTAACTTAACAATTGAATTCTTTAAACAATTTAATTCTAAGTCCAAATTTCAAACACTTATTTAAATTACCTTTACTTAACTTATTTCAAAGTTCAAATAATAGTTCAAAAACAATTTAATCTTCAAAATCCAATTTATTACCAAATTTTAACTTCGAAAACCATTCTTAAACAATTTTAGCTTGCAAGTTTATTTTTAACCTTTGAATCTTAAGTTCAAAGTGATTCCCTTTTCATAAGTTCAAATTTTATTTCTATTTTATGTGAATAATGGATGTATAATACCTCAATCCATTTCTAAATTTAATTAAAATTATCCAATTCACAGTTTCATGGATTATTAGTAACAATAGGATGATATTAAGATAAGTCAAAATAAATAAATATCCAAATTATTTAAAACATTCATCAGTAGCATCTAATTCCAATTTCTAGATCTCAAACCCATTTTTAGGTCACATGTACTCCCAATTCAAATCATCCATTTAACTTCCAAAGTTAAATCTCAATTTCGTCTTGAAATTGACAACTCAGGTTGTTTGTTCTAAACTTATTTAACTTCCCCTAAGTTAAATTCAATTCAATTTAATCCAGTCAACTTTACCTAATTTGAATTTCCATTTCAAATTTTAAACTTCTTATTAATATTCTTCCCACTTAAGTTTTGAAAATTTATTTTACTTTTGTTTTCACATCATATTCAAAGGAAAAATTTAAAACTCAACACTTAGAGTTTATTTCAAAACATCTTTGATATTATGTATATCCTCATATATACTTATTTATTTCCTTTGCACACCAAGTTATACCTTAAATTTTAAACCACCTTTGGTTTTAATTCAAAACAAATTTTCTTTAAAATTTCCAAACAACTCTTGTTTGAAACAGGCCCTTTTCATTAACATTTTAAGCAATACTATCATTATTTCTTTTATCAATTTGAAACAAATTCCAAATTCCGGACTTAGATTTAAAACATCATAATTTAGGTCATCTTTATTTCCTAATTGTAAGTCATACTCACCTAAATGTTTACTTCCTTAAACATTTTATTATTGCTTAATCATTAACAAACATTTGATTATTAAACACAACAACCACTTATGATAATAGCCATGATTATCATATATGGAAACCAATTCATTATATATTAGAAAAACTATTGCTTTATATATCAAAATATAAACTTATATAAAAACTAATTTTAAAACCGTTTTAAAATCTTTTTATAAGAAAATAAAAAATATGCCCTCATATATACTACACTCAACTCATTTTAGGGACCATTGACCCTATCCTTAATGAGCAAACCCACCAGAGCTAAGGTTCTCACTTAACCCTGAGCTCTGATACCAAAATGTAACGACCCAAAATTTCGACCTCGAAAATCCGACACTAATACGTTCATGGTAGAAGTGCTGAGCAATCGAACGCAGGAAATTTCAAATTGTTAAAGAAAGAAGAAGAATAGAATAACAACAACATCTCACATTCGCAGTGGATTAAATATAATAACAAATAATAGCATTTTTAGGAAGAAAAGTTGTAATTGTTACTTTACATAAATTCATCAAAGTTACAACCATTACAAATAGACCAGACAGTTATATCAACCTGTCCCAGACTACCAACAACTCAAATACACAGTGGTAAACTCCATACGTTCCTGCCATCCTGCTCGCCTCTTGAGCTCCAGAACGCCCGAACCTGAAAATCTGTAATACTCGGTCTGACCCGAGCATTACATCAAAGTAACCCTTGGGTCAGGCTGGAAACAAGCGTGAGTAAACTCATCTAACATGAAATACTAATGCATAAAACTTAATTAAAACCCAAGGTAACTAATACTTTACTACGAGTCGATAACTTGTTATAGTCAACACCTATTCACAAATCAAACCCTAAGTACCCTTACTTAGTTCCAATGGTCCAGTTACTTAAATTATTCCATTCCATGCTATTGGTTTCACATATCAAAACTATAAAGAATTATTGTAGATTCCAAATCAAAGTGGTTTCGGGTATTTACTGATACCCGACCCCGGTCTCTTCGATTCCAATGTTATTCTTTAAGCCAAATTGTTTACGTTTACACAATTCAATTTATATTTAGGACTTCACATTCACACACAATTTCTTAGATAGATACCCCAAATATCACAGTTCAACCCAAGTGTCATATCATAAGCATCACAAATCACATATCAAATATATCAACTAATCTAAGGCTTACAATATCATTCAATAGTTCATAAGCAAGATTAATTTTTCACACCATTTCTAGTTTATTTAAATTAATTACTTCAATCACCTTTTAAATCCTGCCTACTTAATCATTAATTAATTACAAACCATTAATTAATCATCCTTTAATTACCCATTAGTTATCCATAACTACTTCCATTAAATAATTATCCCATTGGTTAATTATCCTAAATTAATCAACCTTTAATTATTAATTAATTTAACCTTTAATTACTAATTAAATTAATTAATCCTTAACAAATTTATCCTTTAATTACTTACATTAAGTAAATATAATTTAAGTAATTAATCTCTAATTACTTAATCAGTTTATCCTTAATTATGAATTAATTAATCTCTAATTAATTAACTCATAATTAATTAAATTAATTAACTACCCTTAAAATCATTAATTAATTAAATTAATTAATTACTCTTTAACTACTTTATTTATTTAATTAATCCTTAATCATCCAAGGTCTTAATTAACCTTAAGATAAACCACTAGATATTTAACTAAATAATTAACTTAATATTTAATTATTCAATACCAACACAATTTATCTTAAAAACATTTAACTTTTAAATTTTAATAATTTACTCGATGAACTTAGAAAAACCCGATCAATATTTACTTTTGAAACTTGTTTAACAAATTTACTTTTACTTTAAACCTGCATTCCTTGTTTCTACTTTTACCTAGTCATGTTTATTTTTTTAAACTTTAAGATCTGGTATAGATTTTACTTTTAAATTTTCAAAAGCTTGTTAACTTAAAAACCCGAAAACAAACAAACAAGCTCGAGCCTCTCCACACAACTTCCCCGACAAAAACTCGAGCCAAACCCTTCTTTTCTCATGCACGAACCCGAGACTACCCTTCCTTTTCCAATCCTTGAAATCAACAGACACGAGAACAACCCCGTGCATGTGCACACGTAACCAGACCTCCTCCAACAATTTCTCTAACCATCCACAAGTCGACAATTTGCCCCTGAGTCGACCCGATCACCCAGGTCAATGAACCACTTGTAAATTCAAAATCGATCGAAAGAACCACAGCAGGCTCCTGAACCCTTCGCCAAGATCCACCACTCATCGCCATCACCGACCACTAGAGACCACGGTCTCTTGCCTGGACCTTCGCCTGACCTCCATCCTCCTTTTCCTCCACCACCTGTCCACCTCAATGCTATCACGTCGCCGCGAATGCCCAGTAAACAACTCCAATCAAAACACAGCCTAAAACCCTAAATCGACACCGTTCGTCCTACACGATGATCGATAAAACCCATCACCATTTTTCCTAAGATCCTCGACCTCCAAGGTTGCTCCGGCCAAAACCTCAACCCTCCACCCCTCGTCGATCGTCTGAAATCGAGCAATTACTTGATTCTGTTCAACTCATAATTCCTCTCGATTAACAAACTTAAAATTCTTGAAACTAATCACAAAATTCACTATTTTCCTGTAAGATTCAGGTTATGTAATCAAAACGTGTAATTTAGATAATTGATTTTCTGGTTTAAATTGATCATCACTATTTATTCTCCTTTTTTAAATAATCACTTAATATATATACTTGAAAAAATTATTAAAAATGATGTTACATCCAAATACACATTTTTACTTCAAAGATCATAATTTAAAATTGAGCATATGGAGAAGAATTGAATTGTTTTGAATGTGTATGTGTCTGTTATTCAAATAGAGACTTTTATATACATTCATACAGACATGCATTGATTAAAACATATCCATATGTACACACAAACAATTAGTTTATCCATGCAAACATAACTTCAATTGTTAATCACAAGCATAAATTATATAACAGATGATTGTTTACTCACCTGTAAATATGTTTGAAAAGAACTTGCATCAGTTTTTAATTTGAAAACTTGAATGCTAGAAAATTACTGATGATCTGAAGCCCAAAAAAAAATTAAGATGATCTTGATTTGAAACTGAACTGAATTTATTTGCTGAAATGATCCAGGCTTTGATTTAGTTGGAAACTTGATATTTATTTTCTTTTTTCCTTCCTGGTTACAGGTTTGTTTTTCTCTTTTACAGGCTTTGATTCTTTGAGTTTTTTGAAAATTTAAGATAGAAAAAGAATAGAGAAGAGAAGATATTGATATATATATATATAGACTTAATTTTATGACTATTAAAAATAAAAGAAAAACAAAATAACATCGTGACACTTATTTAACTTGCCAACATTTGTCATTAGCATGTATTAATTTATTTACATTTGTTAAACTATATACACTTAACTTACAAGTATAATCTCCTTGAATTAATAAGTTTTTAAATGATTTTTACAAAACTTATATATATATATTTTATTAAGTAAATACGTTATCTGAATTTATCTAAATAAATCTTGTAAAGAAAATAATATAAAACCAATAATATAAAAGAAATAAAATCATATATAATATATTTTTAAATCCAAAATATTATAAGATATTTATCTTTTGAATTTCCAATTTAAAATCCAATTTAAAATCAACTCATATATACACACACACATATTTAAACAAACAAATTTATCTTTTAAAAGAATAATTTGTCAATTTTAAGTAATTATATTAGGAGATTATCAAATAAATATTTATCCAGATATTTATAGTTCAACTTTTATTAATTTTTGAATTCATTTACATATCCAGATATCTTTTATCATCAGAATTTTTATATGTTCAATTGAATAAACCAGTTGATTGTCCAATTATCGGATGTCCGAATACGTGTTATCACAAAGCACCTGCTTTACTTTCGTAAGGTATGCTTTCGAATTGGTTAACTTTCGATCGAGTCAAATATTTTATAGGAAAGGCTTCGAACGGGTTGCACCTTTTGTTTTAAGTAAATCCTTTCGAATAGGGTCGAAACCACTAGCTACCGCTTTTCCACCTTTCAAAGTCAATGGTTTCGGAAGGTATACTTTGTTTAAAACCTTAGTCGCTTCTCCAATGCCTTCGGAAGGGCTGGTTTCAACGCCACCACTTCTTTACTTAGGAATTGCTTTCAAAAGGAGTATTTTCGACTTAAATGTTTTATGACCCTTTTATTTTGTTAAAGGTAGAACTCAAAGGTTTCGAAGGAGTTAATTTTAAATGGTTTCAAAAGGTGATTCCGCATGTTTTAAATTGAACCCAAATGCTTTCAAAAGGTTTGTTGTTCACAAATGTATTGATGCTTTCGAATGGTTATAAGAATGGTTTCGAAGGGGTGGTTCGCCAATGGTTTCAATAGGTTTAAAAGGAAGGTTCCGAAAGGTTCGAAAGGAAAGGTCTTCCAATGTTTTCGAAAGGAAATGTTTAGTGTTTTAAAGATAGGATGTCTAAGGTTTTAACACTTTCGAAGGAAAGGTCTTACATAAACGGTTTCAAAAGGAATGTTTTGGCCTTTCTACCTAGGTGTAAGAAAGGGTTTACTTAGTTTCGAAAAGGGTACTTTCAATGGATTCGAAAGGGGTACTTTCAAAGATTTAAATGTTTTAATCAACAAAGGTTTATATATAACATGGCAAGGTGATTTTGAGTAAAGCATAGAGTATATATTTTCCTTGTTTAATTTTGATTTAAAGATTTTAAATCAATTTGAGATGAAAAGGTTTTCAAGGAAAACTTAAGGAAAGATTATCCTAAGTAAAATGACTTAGATATTTGTATATCAGATGGGACTGGTATAGGGTCGCGCCCTATACATTAGTTATTAGTCCCAGCTAATTTAGTCCAAAATTCCAGTGTATAGAGCTTTGTCACAAGAAATACTAAAATTATGATTACACATAGAAGGGAATATATATTTATACAGAAGTAGGTTAGTGATGAGCCCGCAAAACCATTAGGATCAGGTGGCCCTAGGAGAATATAAGTTAGGGATATACCGTCTAGAAGAGTAGTATCTAACAGATAAGTTAGAGATAGACCATCTAGAAGAGTAATATCTAACATGAGTTAGATTATTTTATTTGTATTGTTTGGTAGACCCGAGTCAGCCAAAGGTTAGTAGTCAGCCAAACAAAACTATAGTATTTGAACAAATAGTTCATTCATTACCTGATGTATATGTTTAATTAATATGCTTTATAGTTTCTAACCAATTTTAGTTGTAGGATTATGATTTGCAAAAGGTATGTTTTAAAAGGATTTTAGTGAGGGGAAACTCATTTCGCTAAGCGATGTGGTCTTATTTAATATCAAATAACTATAATGTATAAATTATTCACACCAAGCTTTATGTCTAACTCGAAGTTTATGTTTTTCCCCTTAAACTCTCGAGTGCTCAGTATTGAATTGAGTATACTTAGGATTGAGGATTTTTAGGTTTTATTAGGTTTTATTAGGTTTTATTAGGTTGGCGAATAAAGCTTTCGGAAACGAGAAGGTGGCTGACTGAAAGCTATTTAGGAGTTGTAGTTTTTTGTTTTATGTCGTTGTGTTGTATTTGAGACGGTTATGTCTATGTCGTACTCTGATCATCCAAGGAGGCATCTTCATTTGTCGCTCTCGGTGTATTTTGTAATAATTATATTTGACCTAAACCTTGGAAACGATGGGTATTTTGAATATATAACATGTTTTCAAAATGTAATCAAAAATGTTGTTTCTTGACATCTGTGATTTGTCTCGTATTCATGTGCTTCTAATATTTTGAATATCTATAACATTACCATATTTAGTCAATGAAAGTTAATACTACGGATGACTACAACATCTGTAGCGTTTTGCTTCAGACCTCCAAATAAGGGAGTTAAAACTTGGTACCAGAGCATATGTTTATAAAAAACTATAAACTAATAAATGATTTTTAAAAACATAAATCCTAAGGAATTAGAGTAAGATCGTGGTATGGGATAATGATATAGTAAGGTACTTGTATTAGCTATTTATAAGTATATGCCATATCTCCATTCTCCTATCTCTCTTAGGCTATTCTTCTATATCTCACAAGGCTTGAATACAAATATGGATGCTAGAAGTGGAAATGTGAATCTTGGAGGAACACTACTACAAATGGAAGTGCCAGACCGAATATGAGGAGAAACCCAGGTCGCGTACAAGCTGGGAATGTTGGTGCTGGAGTTTAACAAGTGAATATGGGAGTTATGTATCTGTTTTTCGTAAACATGATGCTAGTTAAAATTTCTACCGGAGTGGTTGGAGCAAATGCCGGAGTAGGAGTTCAAGAAGCTCCAGTGGTCAACTATTATGCTATCTTGAGTGGAGATTATGCTAAGCTTGGAGGGAAGCCATTTATTGGAACTGAAGATTCTATTGAGGTGGAGAACTGGTTGAGAGAACCTTTGCAGACTTAGGGCTCAATGACGAGAAAATAAGGAGGATTGCTTCGAGACAGATTCAAGGAGCAGCTTTATTCTGGTGGAATAGTGTGACAGTTGGAGTGAATGAAGAGACGATGACATGGGCTGACTTTAAGAGAAGGTTTTGGGAGAGGTTCATGTCTGTGATGGTGCAGTCTCCTTTGCTCAAAAAGTTTGCTGAGTTGGAGCAGAAGGAGATGTCTGTGTTTGATATTCTAGAAGGTTCGAGGAGTTGGCAAGGTATGGATATGCTACTACGGATACTGTGATGAAGAGAAATGAGAAGTTTATAAGAGGGTTGAGGCCAAAGTTGGCAAGGGCTACTTTACCTCATCTTAGGGGTCCTTGTGATGTTGTGGTGGAGATTTCTTTAAGACACAAAGAGATGCTTTCTTCTCTAGAGAGGAATAAGGCAAAGGAGGTCCAAATGGGGTAGAGTTAGAGAAGGAAATCCTTTCATAAGAAGAGTGCAGAGAAGGGTGGAGCCGCAAGGAAAGGGAAGTCGGAGTTTGTTTGCCATAGGTGTGATAAAAAGGGACATTTTGCTAATGAATGTCGTACTGGGAAGGCAAAGGAAGTGATCTGGAAGAAGAATATCAGATGCTTCAACTACAATCAGATTGGTCATTATAATAATCAATGTAACTAGCCTATTGAGGATGGAAGGGGCGGATTATTTGCATTGGAGCCAGCTGCATCAGGACCAACAACATAGGAAAAAGGAAAGGCAATGTTGGGAGATACGCTTCATATTCATGGTATGTCTAATAGCGTTCTGTTTGATACCGGTGCATCACATTCTTTTATATCTCGTTGTTCGATAGATAAACTTAACCTATAACCCACATATTTTGTTACTTCCTTAAGGGTTGCAGATCTGATGGGAGAGTATGCGACTCTCGGGATGAGATGTGACCACCTAGAGTTTGATTTGTTAGGTCATACCTTTGTATGCAGTTTGCATGCAATTTACTTCGTAGGGTTCGAAAATATTTTGTGTATGGATTGCTTAAGTAAGTATGATGCTAAGATATTTTTCCATGACAGAAAGTATCACTTAGACACCCTGACCGTAGTGATCGAATTGTATATATCGTAGAAAGCCGTAGTTGTGAGGTGAATGCTTTATTGGGTGTTGTGGAGGTAGAGGACGAGTTGAATCGCGTCTTTGTTGTTAGAGAATTTGCGAATGTGTTTGAACCTATAGTAGGATTGTCATTGAAACTAGCCATTGAGTTTTGGACGGATTTGGTGCCTGGAGCAGAACTAGTGAGTATACCGCCAAGTAGGATGACACCTACAGAGATGAGAGAGCTAAAGGTGCAGTTGGTAGAGTTGTAAAGCATGAATTTTATTAGGCCTAGTAGTTCGCCTTGGGGAGTAGCTGTAGTGTTTGCTAAGAAGCCGGATGGATCGTTGCAGTTATGTATCGATTATCATAAGTTGAATGAGAGGACGACGAAGAATCGATATCTGTTGTTTAGAATTGATAATTTGTTCGATCAGCTGAATGGAGCCAAGGTATTTTCTCAGTTGGATTTAGCAACAGGTTTCCATCAGCTTAGAGTAGCTGAGGATAGTATTCCTTTGACGGCACTCAACACTTGATATGGATCGTACGAATGGCTAGTGATGCCGTTCAGACTAACTAATGCACCAGCATTCTTTATGGATTTGATGAACCGAATTTTCTGGGAGTACTTGGATAGGATTGTATTGGTGTTCGCAGGTGATATTTTGACATACTCTAAGGATGAAAGGGAACATGAAGTTCATCTTAGAATTATGCTTGAGAAACTGAGGCAGAATCAGCTGAAGGCGAAGCTTCTTAAATGTCATTTCTGGAAGAAGGAAGTGCAGTTTCTCGGTCATGTAGTCTCAGAGAAAGGATTGTTTAGATCCAGTTAAGATTGAAGTGGTGAATAAATGGAAGAGACCCAAGGCAGTGACTGAGATAAAGAGTTTTTTGGGATTGGCGGGATATTATCGGAGGTTCAAAAAGGATTTTTCGTGGATAGCGACACTGAAGACAAAACTAATGTGAAAGGATGTAGAGTTTGTTTTGACTGATAAGTGTGAAGACGCATTCTAGAGGTTGAAACACTTATTGACTAATGCACCTGCTAGTTGTTCCAGAAGGGAATCAGGATTTTGTAGTTTATACATATGCGTGTGGAACCTGATTACATGCTATGTTAATGCAGAAAGGTAAAGTGATTGCCTATGCTTCTCGACAGCTCAGACCGCATGAGGTTAGATATCCTACGCATGATTTGGAGTTAGTTGTTGTGCTTTTTGCATTAAAGGTATGGAGACATTACCTTTTGCGAAAAAGATTCGAACTATATACGGATCATAAGTTGTTGAACTATTTATTCTCTCAGAAGGAGATGAATATGAGACTACAGAGGTGGTTAGAGTTTTTGGTCGCTTATGACTTTAGTATTGAATATACACGTGGGAAAGATAATAAGATTGCAAATGTGCTTAGCAAAAAGCAACAGAATGCAGTGTTGGCAATGATAGCAGAGTGGGAAAATTTGGAAGCGTTGTCAACTTGTAGAGTGTAGTGGAGAGCTGAAGTTGGGTCTAGTGCAAGATCCGTTGTGTTGTCTTTCTTGGAAGTTATATCAATAACGATCGAAAGGATTGCTTCTAAATAGATGGAGGATTCAGTACTGGTTGAACGGATCAAAAAGTTAAAGTAAGGAACAGAGCGCGACGACTTAAAGGATTTTAGTCTTGATCAAAATAGGTGGTTGAGAAAGAAAGGTATGTTATGTGTTCTGAATGTGGGAGACATAAGGAAGGAGGTTTTGGAGGAATGCCATCATTTGAAGTTCACTATTCATCCAAGGGGAACTAAGATGCATCAAGACATGAAGCGTAGCTTCTTCTAGGAAGGTATGAAGAGGGATGTAGGCTTATGGGTTAAGTAGTGTCTAAACTGCCAACGGGTAAAAGCCGAACATCAAAGCAAGTGGGTTGCTTCAACCATTAAATATTTCGGTGTGGAAGTGGGATTCTATGTCTACGGATTTCATAGACGCGTTGCCAAGATCTGATAGAGGAAATGAAAGTATATAGGTCATGGTCGATAGGTTAACCAAGAGTGCCCATTTCATTCCAGTTAAGTCAACTAGGATGGCACCTGTTTTAGCTAACTTGTTTATGAAGAATATAGTTAGAATTCATGGAATTCCTACTAATATAGTAAGTGGTAGAGATTCCTTATTCACTAGTGAGTTCTGGAAGAGTCTACAAGAGATTCTATAACATTCCTGGATTTTAGCTAAAAATAAATTGATAATTGATTTAATATTTAGGATTTAATTTTGGAAAAATTGGTAATCAAATTTAATTCTGGATTTTAATGTGAATTTATTTAGAATTTATTGGCATTTGAAATATAAAAATAAAATTGAATTCATCAAATTTAATAATATATATGTTCATACAAATGAATTACAATTGGGAAATTAAATTTTGAAATTTAATAAATATATTGACAATTAATATTATTGATGTGAAAATACTAAAATGAATATATTTAAATATCAATATTTAAAAATTAAAAAAAATGTTATATGGATATGAATCATTTTTTCTTGTGGTTATATAAATAGTTATAGAAGGAAAAATAAATAGAAACTAATATAAGGTTATTTGGATGTAATGGATTTTAAAAGTTGTAAAAATAAAATAAATACAAGTGTATGTAAACAACTTTTAAATAAATTATTAAAAGGCTAAAAGCATAAAGCATGTTTTCATAAATTAAAAATTTAAATTACTTTTCTTTTTCACTTGAAACTAAATATATTATAAAGTTATGTTTAAATACTATTTAAAGTGTTTAAAAGATAAAACATAAGTATTTAACTTAAATAAAGGTTAAAAACATAGAAACATGTTTACAAATTGAAATAAAATAAGATTTAATTAAAATTTTAAAATGCTTTTCTTTTGTACTTGAAGATAAAATTAACAGTATACACATGTGTGTTATTTATAAAAGTATAATTCTTTTAATAAATACAAAATGAAGTTGTTTGTTTATATATACATAGATACTTAAGTAAACAAGGGTTAAAGTATGTTATTTGAACATAAATTAAGTAATGAAGTAAGGATTTAAAAACAAATTATAAATAAATTTAATAAAAGGGGTTAAACATAATTTTTATCATGTGTGACAAGTGTAGTTCATGCATAAGAAAATAAACAAGTGTCAAAATGTTTTATAAAAAAATAAAAAAAAATTATATCTGGCCATTCAACTTCTAAGATCTGAGAAATCAAAGCCAGTAAAAGAAAGAAAAAACCGTCTTCAATCAAGAAAAACAGAAAATAGAATCAAACAATTTTCAATCTTAGACCCAATTCAAGTTTGAAAGCAATTAAACTCTCACCAGACTCCAACCTGAAAATTCAGAAACAAAAAAATCAAACAGTAAAAGCTTCAAACCTGAAGCTTGCTTCAATTTGGAAAGCAAAAGGGGAATCAAAGCAAAGATCAGTAATCAACTTTTCAAGCTTGCAGTCCAGAGTTTTCTCTATTTCAAAAAGGAAAAAAAATATAGACAAAACTATAAGTAAATACTTTCAGAAAATTTTGAGTTAGAATTTTTTTTAGAGATTTAAACAAGTAATTCATTTGGAAATCAATTCAAGGTCAGTTGCGACCTGGTATCAAACAGATTATCAAAAATCTTGAATCAACAACAAACGAAAGCAGAGCAATTTGAAAGATTGCATGGTCCAGATTTTGAAATTCAATCTTCTCCTCTGTCCTTCAAAAACAATGTGAGCAAACTACCTTGTTAAAGCTTAAAATCTGATTTGATCTTGCAAGCGTGCTGTGAGAATTTCTAGTATGAATATGAATGTGTTGTATGTGCATGTTTGATTTATAGGCTTGCTGGCCTTTGTTTGATTATAGGCTTCCAAACCCTTAGAATCCAAATAAAATTTGTTTATACAAATCCAGATCCAAGTTTTAAAAATAGTTTTAAGATAAATTTGAGGATAATTTATACTGGGAAGAAGAAAAACAGTAGAGCTTAAAAACATGTTTAAAAAAATTTCAGTTCTCAGTTTTCTTGAAAGCTGGATAAGCAAATTTTGAACCTATATCTGTATTTGGTTACCTATGATTAAGTATTGAATGTATGTTGGTAGAATATGTTGGTGTGGGTAAACATGTTTGTGTGTAAGTGTGTATATATAGACACACACACACACCTGTACACTATTCTGTTGTTCAACAGGCTAATAGCCATTTAAACAAAATTAAACCACTCATCACATGATCGATTTTAGGCTATGATTCCTTAATGAAAAATGATTGTAATAACATAGATTTTTTAAAAAAGTAGTTTCAAATAAATATACAGAGTATTTATTTCAAAATTAAGAAATTTCAGTAGTAATTTGATATGGAAAAGAAAATGAATATCTGAAAATTATGTTTTGACCTTATAGACAGATTCGTATTGTGAAATCATGATTTTTAAGAACCATTCCAAAAAATTTAAGTATGAATCTGTGGGGAACATGCGGTTTGAACAATTTTGGGTTCATTGGCAAATTCAGGTGGACGGAATAACTTGGGTTCTCGTGATTAAGGTCGAAGTTTGGTTGGTGTTGGGAGATCATCAGAAAAATAATGATTGATATTAATTGCGGTGGTGCTTTGGAATCGACGAACTAGGGTTTGATGTCAGTTTTTCAACGAGGAGAGGCGTGAGGCAAATTCGTGGTCATTGATGCATCGAGTTGAACGAGACCCAGGCGGATTGAAGCAGGGGTGGTTGGCGAAGCCCCAGTCGTGGTTGCGTGGTCATCTACGGTCGGGGGCGATGGTTCAAGGCGAATTTCGATGAAGTATATGTGTTCCAAGGTGGGATGAGTATCTCGATTCCAATTCCGTGTCGATATCAATCTTTGGGTGGTCGGAGTTGAAGTGGTGGGATGTCAGCGATTTGTCGGCGGTGATCTCGGAGGTCGAACCGTCGCCATGCGACTGTGCACATGCATGAGTTCCTTTAACATGTCTGTTAATTTAAGTTTGGGGAAGATGAAGTAGAAGCTCGGGGTGGTCTCGAGATTTTAAACGCGTAGATTCGAAGTAGATTGTGATTTTTGTCGGGGTTTTGGTTGATTGGTCTCGGGCTATTTGAGTTATGTTACTAGGTTTTCAAAATTAAAACATGTAACAGGTTTTTAAAATATAGGAGATGTGAGGCGTGGGAAAGAACTCGAAGGTGAGCTCGAGTATAACGTGTGACAGCTCGAGTTTTTAACAGTTTTGGCTCGGGCTTCCTGAGTTTGCTAATTTGAAGCAAGTTTTAGAAAATTATGAAAGGATTTGGTTTTAAAACAAATTAAAACAAAGTTGTATAAATTAATTTACAAAAGGAAGGTATTAACAAAATTTTCAAAACAAAACCCCAAATCCAAATTTAAATGATTTGAAACTTGTTTTAGTTTTGAATAATCATATTAAGTTAATCATCTAAATTACCCTAAGTGTCTTCAAATTTAATTTGATGATGTAATTAAGTGATAGTCGAGATAAATGATTTTATCTTAAACATTTGAGGTCTCATTGATAAAAGTAATTAAAGATTAATTACTCAAAAAAATTACTTAAATAGAGGTTCAATTAAAGATTAATCAAAGATTTATTTAAAGGTTGATTAAGGTTAATTAATTACATGATTTAGGTAATTAATTAATGATTAAAAGGTTAATTAATTTATAATTTAAGGGTAACTGATTTATGTGATTAATTAATTAAGGTGATTAATTTAAGGATAATTAATTAAAGGTTAATTAATTAATGAAATTTATTAAGGATAATTTCTTATTGTAATTAATTAAATGGTAATTAATTAATGGTTAATTAATCAATGTAATTAATTAAGGATAATTAATTAAAGGATAATTATTTAATGATTAAAGGATAATTAATAATTAATTAAGAATAATTAATCAAAGGATTAATTGTAAATTAAAATTTAATTAATAAATGATTAAGGAGTAATTAATTAAATTTATATGTAATTAAGTAATAATTAACCAGGATTAAAAATTTATTCATAAGTGATTAATCTGATTTAATTTAAATCAGATAATTTGATTTATTTTTACTTATGGGTGATTGGATTCTATTGGACGTTTGGATGGTTGATATTCCTTATATGTGATGCTTTGTGATATCCTGTGATGTGAGTTGCGGTGTATTGATCTGTGATATCTGTGACATGTTTTTTGTGTAATTACCCCTTGGCCCGTAAAACGGCATTTGGAATTCGATGCGTCAGGGAGTCAGATTCCAATTGGTTTTCCAAAACACACATCGGTAATGGTGAATCTCTGTGATCGATAAATTTACTTTATCTGCGAATCTGTGCATATAGATAAGCGTTCTAGGATATACCGCTTATCGATATTATTATTGAATCCATGATGCTTAATGTTGTTGCACTATTGTGTAGAACCCCTAGACTACACCTTGCACACACAAATATGGTTCGCACTTGGAAATCAGTTAAGTTACAGATTTTTTTAATGATTTTAAAGATTGAATTTTAAATCCAAAATAGTTTTAAAATTGGAATTGAAACCTTTTGAAAATGAGTTTTCAAAAATAAAAGTTATTTTGAATAACTTAATAAAGTTTTGAAATTTAAATAATTAGATTTAAAAATTTGAATTCAATATTTGAAATTGAATCCTATGATTTGGGAATTATAATTTAAAAAGGATTATGCAAGTTATAATTTAAAAAGGATTATGCAACTTATGTGAAAGATTATTCAAACTTGTTTTGAAATCGAAGAGGATTTTTAATTGTATATCTTTTATATAAAAGATTCGAATTGAAAATGGTTTGAAAAGCTATGAATGAAATCTTTAACTTGAAGAGTGAATAAGTTACTCCAATTTGAAATGAAATTGTTTTGAAAGCCATAAATGAACCTTTGTGGAAAATTGGTGTACTTTATGAAATGAATCTTTTTATTTGAAAAGATTTGAAATGGTAATTTGTTTCAAACCATTTAAAGAAAGGTTTTGTATAATAAGTTGTGACTTAACTGAAATCCTATATCCATATGTTTTTAAATATTGCACTCATTATTCGGTTTAGCCGGGAGAGGACCTTGTGTCATATAACCCATTCCGAATAATGATACGTCGATATGGATAAAATTTGAAGACCGGTGGTGAAGACCAGGTGTTTTCGAGAACGAAAGGATAACCCGTCGATTGTCTCTGCACTGAGTCGCGCCGGTATAGAGATTCCCTAAGTGACGGGAAGTCTGATCGAGATTGGGAATACCCGGATTTGCAAGGGCTTCTTCGAAAGTGCCTTCGGTTCTGTTCGAGCCCGGAACAGACTTGTATGGTCGTGTATCTGACACTACACTTTGAGATATAAAGCCAATTTCTTTCAAATACATATATGTTGGTGGCGGAGAATTTATTCTCTTAGCTTAACACCCTTCCCTGAGACGTACGAGCTCAAAGATTATGTAGTTGAAGGTTATCAGCGATATACTCCCAATTTGGTAGTGCGGCATGCTAAGTGCTGCTGTATATTGATGATCATTTGTTGATCATTTGTGATCAAAGCATGGCTTTAGTGTAAAGCGTAGCTTTGTGGACGAGACCTCATCGAGCCTCACAACCCGGTAATGGTTGAAACAGGAAAGATGCGGCAAGATTTCATAGGTAGCTCCCGTAAGGTATGACCATTCCTTCTGGAAAATGGTAGTATCATGGTATGGAGCCCAGATACCTACTCATGTGGGCATTGTAGTACATTTATTACTGTGTGATGTTGTCGGTGTAGAGGATCCTTGGTTAAAGGACCCAAAGGACTGGGGGTGGAATATCTTAGGTTTTATTCCCCGGGAAGGGGTAGCCGACCTTGTGTTAGCAGAGAGCCGGGTAGGTTCACGAGGCGTCCCGCTAGAGGCATTCCCATGTGGCAATATGAAGTTTCTTAGCCTGACAATTTGTTGGAAATCCAATCAAAACAATATGCGCCCTGTACGGTTTTAGTTTTATAATTAGATGACCCGACTTTTTTCCCAGAAAGTCGTATCGTCTTTAAGAAAGAAAGGGATAGAAAAGAGAAAAGAAAGAAGAGAAAGAAGAAACAACAACAGAATCTCAACAGCGGAACGAATAAATTATATTAATAACATAAGTATTACATAGTATACAACAATTATCAGAGTTACACAGACAATACATCACATACTAGACAGTTATAAACACCTGTCTAGTTATTATAACTCAAAACACAATACAGAAAACACTCAGAGATACCAACACAGCGGAAAACTATATATCTACTCGCAGAAGCCTCCTACTCCATTGCTCCTACATAATTCGTCAAAGTTACCTTGAATCCCTTGGCTACTTGTAAAAATTTGAGTACCCAAGAGTTTAAGAAAACAGAAATAAACTCCGGGTCAGACATGGGTCTGGTGTGAGTAATAGGTTAAAGTTGCTTAACTTTGAAAAACCTTTGAAAGAAAAGGTATCACGTAAGACTTTCCACACATAAACATGGAAAAGTTTTTACCTTATGCTAACCAAAACATTTGATAGGAAATCTGATGATATTATAATAGGTCTAGTGTTTTCAAATAAAATACAGAAATAGCTGGAATGCTTACATCTCACATTCCAACATAATTGGGCACAACTAATACGTACGACACTTATTGGATTTTGGATTCCATACAATGGCAGGGCTACCGGGGTACCGCCCGTCACAGTACATGGCCTAGATCACCGTACCGAGGAGTACGCCCGCTCCCCTGCAACACAAGACCGGAACCATTCCTTACTGAACAGTTCCGAACAAGACCACCCTGTAGTTGTGATCAGCAACCGCACCACTAAGCCAAAATAAAAGGGATATCTAGACGGGGTAAATCTCATCCTACTTGGGCATGACCCACTTAGCCTTGCTGCACCTTCCCTGTTTTAGCCATTCCCGATTGATGAGGCTTGAGGCTACGATTACCTTTATAGGACATATCACTTAGAATGCTCATCATCCACCTGACTATGTTCTGAAAGCATTCAATCCATACAAGTTTGTTCCGGGTTCGAACGAAACCGAAGGCATTATCTCGTTAAACTCATTTTGGAATCACCCTCAGAGTTAACGAAGATAAACCTTGCACTCTGAATCTTCATCTTCACTTCAGATTCACGACCTACGGTTAATTTGGATTGATGTGGTTTTCGGATATACAAATATGGAAACCCGATCCCGGTCTCATCGCAATCCAAAACATGTCTTTTAGGTCCAAGTTGTTTTAGAGTTTAAAATAATTTCCAATTCATTATCTATATACACACAGATAGATAATTCACAACATAACAATGGGTAATCAACATTATAATCATCAACAGATAATCCATATCATCCATATAACAGATAATCCATATTATCATCAGAATGCAACCAATGCATCCATATCATATAACATTACTCATCTCATAGCTGAGATTACAAACCATACAAGACAGCCAATATTAATCATTCTTACATAAGCAATGATCTAATGATCACATCATCTATAATTAATTTAAAATGAATTAAATTAATTACATCATCTTTAATTAATTTAAAGTGAATTAAATTAATTACTTCATCATTATAACCCTGCTTGACTTAACCATTAATTGATTACAAATCTGTTAAATAATCACCATCCTATTATTCATTTCAATTAATCATCACTGATTAACAATTCCCTAATTACAATAAGTAATTAGTCTTTAAATTAATTACACAAGTTAATTATACTTAACATTTACAATAATTAACTTTTAATTACTTAATCAATTAATTAACTAGAATTAACTACATTAATCATTTATTAATTATTCCTTAATAAATCAATTCATCATTAATTTTATTAATTAATGATTTCTAGTTATAATTTAATTAATCTCTCTATTTAAAATTAATTACATTAAGTAATTAATCTTCAATTAAACCTCACATATATTAATCACCCTTGATTAATAACAATTCAGTAATTAACTTCACTTAATTACTTCATTAATAAATTACTCCTTAATTTATTATCTCAATTAATCCCTTGATCAATTACAAAGTAATTTAATCTAAATTACTTCCAACATTAACACCTTTAATTACATCCAGTAATTATCAATTAATTACTTCCTTAAGTGATTACTATCCATTAGTTACATTAAGTAATTATTCATCAAATCATCAAGTGTTTAAATTAATTAAAGTAAATTAATTAATCTAAACTAATCACATTAAACCAATTATTTACATTAAGTAATTAATTCATTAATTACTTCCATTAAGTAATTAAACATAAATAATTCAGAATTGATTATTATTAATTAATTAATCTAATTAATTATTAAAATTAATCACATTAATTAATTGTTAAATAATCTTAAGTTAATGACCTTCATTAACTAATCTTTAATTACTTCTCTTAAGAATTTAACTCAGATTAGCCATTATTAATTACAAATTATTTAATATTTAATTACCCATTAATTAATTACTGATTATTAAATTAATTAAGTGTTAACTTCAACTTAATTAATCCTTAATTACTCTATTAATTAATCTTAATCATTAATTAAAATTTAATTAACAATTCCTAATTACAGATTAATAAACCTTAATTAATTAATCTCAAGTTTTAATTAATCAATTTAAAAATTCTTAATTACTTAATTAATCATCCATATTATTAATTAATTAAATAATTAATTATCCATTTGAATTAACTTAATAATTTAAATGAATTTAAATTCTTAAGCTCTAACATAATTTAAGAAAACATTTCTTACTTATATAAAGTATTTAAAAATACTTTGTTTCAAAATTTACTTTAAATTCTACTTTAAATTTCATTTTAAAATTTTAAGATTTTAAATGAATACAATTTTAAAAACACACTTAAACATTCCAAGTTATTAAAAATAGTTTTAATTCAAAAATTTCCTTAATTTAACTTAAATTTTAAAAACTTTACTTGCAATTCACATCTTCATTTAAATTCAAATCATTCAACAATTTTAAAGTAATTTAAACAATTTAAATTTAAACTTATTTTATTTTAAAAACCGAAGTATAAATTTAATTCCAGATTTAAAAACTAAATTTTAAACTTATTTAAATTTCTAATTTACCAATTTTAACTTACAGTTTTAAATTCAAACCAATATATACTTTTATACTAAAAGGTTTTAAAACCAAATTTAAATTTTCAAAATTTAAATTAATTCAAAATTCAGATTCAACTAGTTTGAATTCATATTTAGTTTCAGATTTTAAACTTAGTTTAAATTTCCAGTTGGCATTTTTAAACTTTACTTTTAATTTTAAAAACAGAAAATAGGTTTCTATTTTTATTTAAAACAACTTAAATTTTCTGAATTCAAAATATTCAAAACTCAAATTCAAACAATTTTTAAATCAGGTTCAAACTCAGGTTTAACTTAGTTTAAGTTTTTAGTTTACATTTAATCTCTACTTTTAATTTTAAAATACTGAAACAGGTTTCCTGTTTATTTTATAAAACCTGAAACAAAGTTTAACTCAAACAACCCTATATTTACTTCGAGTCACATCCTGTTATGCTTCGAGTACTACTCAAATCCCCCGAGACTAAAGCGAGGCAACCAAAAACTGTTACCCAACATTCACAGCACATCCACCCTTGCTCCTGTGCATCTGTACACCCCCTCCAGCCACCGCCAGCCATCTCCGCAACCTTCCCACAGTCGATACTCATCAACTCCAACCATCCAAACAACATCCCAGTCATCACTTTCTCAAATACAAAATCGCGACCCAAAATTACAAACCTGGAAACAAAACAGAACCCACACCCCAAACATGTCAACACCCTATTCTCACGTCTTCGGCCATCGGAAAGACAGCAACTCCGGCCATGTATTTGCCAACTCTCATACTATCATCCTCCAAAAATTCATTGAACTGGATCAATTAGAGATGTCGAAATGACCACTTCTTCTAGCCACAGTAAAACTAGGGTTTAAAAATTCAAATCTCAACCTCAAAAACGGAAAGCAACACAATCCAATAATTTTCTCAACACCCCTAATCACTTCACCATCTCCAGAAGCAATTTCAACTCAATCGAACACAAATATCATCAATGCTAACCAAAAATGTAAAATACAGTGGAGTTTTAACTGCTCTTTTGTTCAAACATTATAAATTGTAATTTTAGATTTAATATTCATGAATTTGCATGATGTTTTGATATACAAACTTGAAACATAAATTCATATAGCTTGAATTTTCACTTATACTTATTTTACTCTGTTATTCATGGTTCCAGTGAGCTTCAAAATTTATTTTCACTTAAAACAAATTTTAAATTTTACTTTATAATGAAACAACCAACTTTGGTTACAACTTAAATCCTAGCAAAGCCTAGATCAAAATGAAATCAATTTTGTTTTAGATATCTAGTTTTGAAAATATAAACAATCCATTTACAAGTTGTACTATCAGACACATATTCATGCAATCACATATATATACAGAAATGCACTTAATACTTTACGCACAACCATTCAGATTTATAGATATGCAACAAGATTATTTACTTAAGCTTTTAAATTAAAAAGTTACTCACTGTTTTGATGAGCAGAGCAGAGCACAGATTTGAAATCATTTGAACCTTATTTTAAAAGCTTTTAACTCTATTTAAAATGTCTTTAACTTGCATGTAGTGGCCGTTTTCCAAATTGCAGAGAGAAATGCAGGTTGCTATGTATTTGATTTTGCATGTTACAGATTGTAGAAAGTATAATGCAGACTTTCTGGCTTTAATTGTTGCATGCAGGTTTGCTTGCTTGAAAATGGAATGCAGATTTGCTTTTTGTCTTTATGAAAATGAGTTATAGATTTGAGGAAAAAGCTTTTGAAAATTGATTTGCATGCAAACAAATATTACAGGGATTGATTACAGAATTTGATTTTTGAGATTTGTGATTTGGAGATGGTTTAAAATGGAATGTTTTTCTCAGCTGAAAGTTCTTTATTTTAGAATTGAAAATGAAGAAAGAAAAAGAAATGGAAGATCGCAAATGTTTTAATAACTATATTTATGATTTATTTAAAATCAAAGAAAATAAAAATTAAACATGACACTTGGCTTGAAGCACATGTTAAACTATGTTTCTAAGATACTTACATTTGTCCTTTAAGTAATTAGTACTTATAATTAAGTGTTAATGAATGTTTAATAAAAGGTTTGAACTTAATTTGTTTATAATTACTTATTTATACATATAGCTAATTTTTTTAAAGAAATAAAACCATTATATTTTTTAAATAAAAACAATATACAAATCAATTGAAAATAATATTTTAAATCATTTAAAATAAATTTATAAAAATATTGTAACTTAATTGTTATTTAAATGAATATATGTTTCATATTTTAAATTGTATTTTGAATTTTCATTTCTAATTTACAAGTCATAATTATTAATCAATATTTTAAAAAGAAATAAAACAAACATTTTTATAACTTATTTTAATATAAATTTATATTCAAATTTAAATTAAAATATAATTAAACAAATAAAATTTTTATCTTATATATTTAAAATCATTTAGTTATTTTATTAAATAGTATTGAAAAGCTTAATTCAAAAATAAATCATAATTTCCCAATTTCAAAATATTAAAATTAGAAAATATGCTACACTAATTAAATTTAAAACCAAACTTATCAATTTAAAATATAAATAAATATATATACATTATAAATAGAAAACAAATTTATAAACTTATTAAAAGATAGATTCACTAATTAATTATTTAAATAAAGAAGATTATTGAATCAGTTCAAATTTATTAACAAAAATTATCAAATTAATTTAATTTTAAACATAGATTATTAAACTTATATTGCCAGAAATTCCGGGATATCACAATCCCCCCTTAAAAGAATTTCGTCCCCGAAATTTAAAACAAAGGTAATTTAATAATCTCATTAAGATTTAATTTTAAAACACAGCATATGTTAATCATATGCTAACAACTATAGCAACCAATTCACACAATCAAATCTAATCTAATTATCCATAAAAAATTTTCTAAATAGAACTTCCACGAGTTTTCCCGGTATAAGTATCAGGATACTCGCTCTATAGAGTCCAAACAATCAATACTACTAAGTTACAGAGCTCTTATCTCACTTATATCTACAAAACTAAACAGGATATCAGACTACAGACGAGTCTAACTCAACAACCAAACCTCCTGAACTACTGATTCTACAACCAGAAATAGATCATACACGTACTCCCTTAGAGATACGTGAAACATACTAAATTCCAGTTATCCAAACTAGCAATTCAACTCTTGAAAACCAAACACTTATCTTACCAAAACACAGAAGAAACCCAAAACACCTCGGATCTAGATTCATAGACTTACCAAAACTTATAGATCCTTCGATCGGAGAAATCTTATCCATAATCAGATCTCTGACTCTAGAATCCAAATTCCTCCGCCTCTTATCCATAAAATTTCTTTGGACGATCCTGGGCTGCCAACATCCCTCCTGATCAGCTCAACCCAAACTGATGCCTCTAGAAACAGACTAGACCAAAAACAACCCAACACAATGATCTCCTCAAGATCAATCCAATACCAAGAACACAAACTCTACTTCTCAAACAACAGAAGACAGAACAAACTTCTCCTTATCCGGAAAAGAAAAACAAAAGCACTCCCAAACTGCTTCCGCTGCACAATTCTGATCCAAAGCAGAAGAAAATCCTGATGAAGAACACGAGCACAAACTAGACAACACTTCCTAGAAATATGGTTCAACAGATCCATAAAGAAAACTCAGAAATTCCTCCGAAACCTGAGTTGCTTCAACATCTTCTATCTCAAGGAGCCACCCTTCTACTAAACTGAACCACTAGTAGCACTCCTGGAATACTAGCCGATAAGAAAACTTGATCTCCAGATGCGGACAAACTTTTGACTTCTTAGAAGACATCCCAAAAAAAAAAACTCCAACAACTCAAGAGAACACTCAACTATCGCAGGCCACTTTTGCGATCAACTCAGCCTAATTCCAAAGAAAACTGCTTTCTTTTTACCAATCAGAACAGCTTATGATGGCCTAGCCAATTCATAGAAGAAAAGGATCCACTCTGCTGCTTTTGAACTCCCCCTTCAGAAGAACTACTCAGCCAGAAAACTTCCTGCCAACACAGAGCACTCCAAGCTGCACTGCTAACACCAAGGCCAAAGAATTCCCAATCCAAAGCTCTTCGAAAAACTCGGACCTCAAAGAAAACAGAAACACCCTGCTGGACTCAGCCACAACACCAAAACAGACACACTTCCTTACTCTTGTTCCAATGAAACATCTTCGGAAATATGCATAGTCACTGCATCTCATCACACGGCTGCTACTTCCTAAGGTATCAAAATACCATCACTCACTTGCTTCTGCCCTACTGATAGATCCAAACTCAACTTATCCAACTTCAAAAATGAACTCCGAACCTTAACAGGTTTCCTTCAGAGATCGATGAAATCCTTACTCTAATCAAAATTCACTCGAGGAGGTATTAGGTCTACAGTTTCGACAGACACACTTCCAACCAATGGTAGTTGTGTTACACACACCACTACCTCATCTACCTTATAACTTATATGGGAAAACCTGAACAGGTAACCCAATCAGATAGGTAGAAAAAATTATATATATATATATATATATATTAAAATATACAAATACGCTCTCTCAAGATAGACACCGCTCCAGAGACTAGGTATTCGCTCAACCTAGTGCTCTGATACCAACTGAGACGACCCGACTTTTTCTCCCAGAAAGTCGTATCATCTTTAAGAAAGAAAGGGATAGAAATGAGAAAAGAAAGAAGAGAAAGAAGAAACAACAACAGAATTTCAACAGCGGAACGAATAAATTATATTCATAACATAAGTATTACATAGTATACAACAATTATCAGAGTTACACAGACAATACATCACATACTAGACAGTTATAAACACCTGTTTAGTTATTACAACTCAAAACACAATACAGATAACACTCAGAGATACCAACACAGCGGAAAACTGTTATATCTACACGTAGAAGCCTCCTGCTCCATTGCTCCTCCACAATTCGTCAAAGCTACCATGAATCCCTTGGCTACTCGTAAAAATTTGAGTACCCAAGATTTAAAAAAAACAGAAATAAACTCCGGGTCAGACATGGGTCTGTTGTGAGTAACATGTTAAAGTTGCTTAACTTTGAAAAACCTTTGAAAGAAAAGGTATCACGTAAGACTTCCCACACATAAAAATGGAAAAGTTTTTACCTTACGCTAACCAAAACATTTTATAGGAAATCCGATGATATTATAATAGGTCTAGGGCTTTCAAGTAAAATACAGAAATAGTTGGAATGCTTACATCACGTTCCAACATAGTTGGGCACAACTAATACGTACGGCACTTATCGATTTTGGATTCCATATAATGGCAGGGCTACCGGGGTACCGTCCGTAACAGTATGTGGCCTAGATCACCGTACCGAGGAGTACGCCCGCTCCCCTGCAACACAAGACTGGAACCATTCCTTACTGAACAGTTCCGATCAAGACCACCCCATAGTAGTGCTCAGCAACCGCACCACTAAGCCGAAATAAAAGGGACATCTAGGCAGGGGTAAATCTCGTCCTACTTGGGCATGACCCACTTAGCCTTGCTGCACCTTCCCTGTTTTAGCCATTCCCGGTTGATGAGGCTACGATTACCTTTATAGGACATATCACTTAGAATGCTCATCGTCCACCTGACGATGTTCTGAAAGCATTCAATCCATACAAGTTCGTTCTGGGTTCGAACGAAACCGAAGGCATTATCTCGTTACACTCATTTTGGAATCACCCTCAGAGTTAATGACGATAACCCTTGCACTCTGAATCTTCATCTTCACTTCACATTCACGACCTACCGTTAATTTGGATCGATGTGGTTTTCGGATATACAAATATGGAAACCCGATGCCGGTCTCATCGAAATCCAAAACGTGTCTTTTAGGTCCAAGTTGTTTTAGAGTTTAAAACAATTTCCAATTCATTATCTATATACACACAGATAGATAATTCACAACATAACAATGGGTAATCAACATTATAATCATCACCAGATAATCCATATCATCCATATAACAAATAATCCATATTATCATCAGAATGCAAGAAATGCATCCATATCATATAAAATTACTCATCTCATAGCTGAGATTACAAACCATACAAGACAGCTAATATCAAGCATTCATACATAAGCAATGATCTAATGATCACACCATTTATAATTAATTTAAAATGAATTAAATTAATTACATCATCTTTAATTAATTTAAAGTGAATTAAATTAATTACTTCATCATTATAACCCTACTTAACTTAACCATTAATTGATTACAAATCAATTAAATAATCACCATCCTATTATTCATTTCAATTAATCATCACTGATTAACAATTCCCTAAATACAATAAGTAATTAGTCTTTAAATATTAATTACACAAGTTAATTATACTTAACCTTTACAATAATTAACTTTTAATTACTTAATCAATTAATTAACTAAAATTAATTACATTAATCATTTATTAATTATTCCTTAATAATTCAATTCATCATTAATTTTATTAATTAATGATTTCTAGTTACAAGATTAATTACATTAAGTAATTAATCTT
This sequence comes from Allium cepa, assembly GCA_030765085.1. Classification (NCBI taxonomy): domain Eukaryota; kingdom Viridiplantae; phylum Streptophyta; class Magnoliopsida; order Asparagales; family Amaryllidaceae; genus Allium; species Allium cepa. The sequence continues at coordinate 774,581,813 of CM060935.1, forward strand.
CAATTAAACCTCACATATATTAATCACCCTTGATTAATAACAATTCAGTAATTTACTTCACTTAATTACTTCATTAATAAATTACTCCTTAATTTATTATCTCAATTAATCCCTTGATCAATTACAAAGTAATTTAATCTAAATTACTTCCATCATTAACACCTTTAATTACTCCAGTAATTATCAGTTAATTACTTCCTTAAGTAATTACTACCATTAATTACATTAAGTAATTTTTCAACAAATCATCAAGTGTTTAAATAAATTAAACTTAATTAATTAATCTAAACTAATCACATTGAACCAATTAATTACGTTAAGTAATTAATTCATTAAGTACTTCCATTAAGTAATTAAACATAAATAATTCACAATTGACTATTAATAATTAATTAATCTAATTAATTATTAAAATTAATCACATTAATTAATTGTTAAATAATCTTAAGTTAATGACCTTCATTAACTAATCTTTACTTACTTCTCTTAAGAATTTAACTCAGATTAATCATTATTAATTAAAAATTAATCAATATTTAATTACCCATTAATTAGTTACTAATTATTAAATTAATTAATTGTTAACTTCAACTTAATTAATCCTTAATTACTCTATTAATTAATCTTAATCGTTAATTAAAATTTAATTAACAATTCCTAATTACAGATTAATCAACCTTAATTAATTAATCTCAAGTTTTAATTAATTAATTTAAAAATTATTAATTACTTAATTAATCATCCACATTATTAATTAATTAAATAATTAATTATCCATTTAAATTAACTTAATAATTTAAATGAATTCAAATTCTTAAGCTCTAATATAATTTAAGAAAACATTTCCTACTTATATAAAGTATTTAAAAATACTTTGTTTCAAAATTTACCTTAAATGCTACTTTAAATTTCCTTTTAAAATTTTAAGATTTCAAAATGAATACAATTTTAAAAACACACTTAAACATTCCAAGTTATTAAAAATAATTTTAATTCAAAAATTTCCTTTAATTTAACATAAAATTTAAAAACTTTACTTACAATTTACATCTTCATTTAAATTCAAATCATTCAACCATTTTAAAGTAATTTAAACAATTTAAATTTAAACTTATTTTATTTTAAAAACCGAAGTATAAATTTAATTCCAGATTTAAAAACTAAATTTTAAACTTATTTTAAATTTCTAATTTACCAATTTAAACTTACAGTTTTAAATTCAAACCAACAAATACTTTTATACTAAAAGGTTTTAAAACTAAATTTAAATTTTAAAAATTTAAATTAATTCAGATTCAACTAGTTTGAATTCATATTTAGTTTCAGATTTTAAACTTGGTTTAAATTTCCAGTTGGCATTTTTAAACTTTACTTTTAATTCTAAAAACAGAAAACAGGTTTCTATTTTTATTTAAAACAACTTAAATTTTCTGAATTCAAAATATTTCAAAACTCAAATTCAAACAAATTTTAAATCAGGTTCAAACTCAGGTTTAACTTAGTTTAAGTTTTTAGTTTACATTTAATCTCTACTTTTAATTTTAAAATACTGAAACAGGTTTCCTGTTTATTTTATAAAACCTAAAATAAAGTTTAACTCGAACAACCCAATATTTACTTCGAGTCACATCCTGTTATGCTTCGAGCTAATACTCAAATCCCCCAAGACAAAAGCGAGGCAACCAAAAATTATAACCCAACATTCACAGTATATCCACGCTTGCTCCTGTGCACCTGTACAACCCCTCCGGCAACCGCTGGCCAAGTCCGCAACCTTCCCACAGTCGATACTCATCAACTCCGACCATCCAAACGACATCGCAGTCATCACTTGCTCAAACACAAAATCGCGACCCAAAATTACAAACCTGGAAACAAAACAGAACCCACAACCCCAAACCTGTCAACACCCCATTCTCACGTCTCCGGCCACCGGAAAGACAGTAACGCCGGCCATGTATTTGCCAACTTCCATACTATCATCCTCCAAAAATTCATTGAAATCGATCAATTAGAGATGCCGAAATGACCACTTCTTCTAGCCCTAGTAAAACTAGGGTTTAAAAATTCAAATCCCAATCTCAACCTCAAAAGTGGAAAGCAACAAAATCCAATAATTTTCTCAACACCCCTAATCACTTCACGATCTCCAGAAGCAATTTCAACTCAATCGAACACAAATATCATCAATGTTAACCAAAAATGTAAAATGCAGTGAAGTTTGAACTACTGTTTGGTTCAAACATTATAAATTGTAATTTTAGATTTAATATTCATGAATTTTCATGATGTTTTGATATACAAACCTGAAACATATATTCATATAGTTTGAATTTTCACTTATACTTATTTTACTCTGTAATTCATGGTTCTAGTGAGCTTCAAAATTTATTTTCACTTAAAACAAATTTTAAAATTTACTTTATAATGAAACAACCAACTTTGGTTTAGAACTTAAATCCTAGCAAAGCCTAGATCAAAACGAAATCAATTTTGTTTTAGATATCTAGTTTTGAAAATATATACAATCCATTTACAGGTTGTACTATCAGACACATATTCATGCAATCACATATATATATAGAAATGCACTTAATACTATACTCACAACCATTCATATTTATAGATATGCAACAAGATTATTTACTTAAGCTTTTAAATTAAAAAGTTACTCACTGTTTTGATGAGCAGAATAGCGCACAGATTTGAAAAGCTCTTAATTCATTTGAACCTTGTTTGAAATGCTTTTAACTTGCTTTAAAATGTCTTTAACTTACATGCAGTGGCCATTTTCCAAATTGCAAAGAGAAATGCAGATTGCTATGTATTTGATTTTGCATGTTATAGATTGAAGAAAGTAGAATGCAGACTTTCTGGCTTTAATTGTTGCATGCAGGTTTGCTTGCTTGAAAATGGAATGCAGATTTGCTTTTTGTCTTTTTTGAAAATGAGTTACAGATTTGAGGAAAAAGCTTTTGAAAATTGATTTGCATGCAAACAAATATTACAGGGATTGATTACAGAATTTGATTTTTCAGATTTGTGATTTGGAGATGGTTTAAAATGGAATGTTTTTCTTAGCTGAAAGTTCTTTGTTTTAGAATTGAAAATGAAGAAAGAAAAAGAAATGGAAGATGGCAAATGTTTTTATAACTATATTTATGATTTATTTAAAATCAAAGAAAATAAAAATTAAACATAACACTTGGCTTGAATCTTACACTTGTTAATTTACTTATTTATTCACTCAACACATGTTAAACTATGTTTCTAAGATGCTTACATTTGTCCTTTAAGTAATTAGTATTTATAATTAAGTGTTAATGAATGTTTAATAAAAGGTTTGGACTTAATTTATTTACAATTACTTATTTATATGTATAGCTAATTTTTTTAAATAAATAAAACCATTATATTTTTTAAATAAAAACAATATACAAATTAATTATTTGAAAATAATATTTTAAATCATTTAAAATAAATTTATAAAGAGATTGTAACTTAGTTGTTATTTAAATGAATACATGTTTCATATTTTAAATTGTATTTTAAATTTTCATTTCTAATTTACAAGTCATAATTATTAATCAATATTTTAAAAAGAAAGAAAACAAACATTTTTATAACATATTTTAATATAAATTTATATTCAAATTTAAGTTAAAATATAATTTAAAGAAATAAAATATTTATCTTATATATTTAAAATCATTTAGTTGTTTTATTAAATAGTTTTGAAAAGCTTAATTCAAAATTAAATCATAATTTCCCAATTTCAACATATTAAAATTAGAAAATATGCTACACTAATTAAATTTAAAACCAAACTTATCTATTTAAAATATATATAAATATATATACATTATAAATAGAAAACAAATTTATTAACTTATTAAGAGATAAATTCCCTAATTAATTATTTAAATAAAGAAGATTATTGAATCAATTCAAATTTATTAACAAAAATTATCAAATTAATTTAATTTTAAACATAGATTATTAAACTTATTTTGCCAGAAATTCTGGGATATCACATATAACCTGCCATGGAATGCGGCGATAACCTGCTATTGAACATGGTAGCTATAGTAGGCATACAATGAAATGTTGTATGCTGCCTAGGATTTATATTATACTTTCGAAATGGTTTTTCCACACTTTGCACTTATAGTAATAATATCAAAGAATTTTTCTCGTATCAAGCATATTTGACTACCATAAGGAGAAATTTCCTCCAATTCTGCGTTTGCATTATGTGTGTCGCGGGAGGCCTTATGGTAGTTTCATTTTCCAAAAGCATTGCGAATTTCAATTTAAATTCCTTTATTTGTTTTTAAAAGATAAAGTGTTTTTGTATGCTCACACCAATCCCACGACTGACCTGGAGTATATTGTTCCTTTCCTAAACTCTGGGTGCCCACTATTTTCCACACGGGCAGTCTAGAGTTAGGTTTTTCAGATAATCGAATAGTAGGTGTAGATTCGATAGCTTCGAAGCCTTTTGGATTTGTGGATCGCTTTCGCTACACAAAATCATTCGCGGACGACTGTCCTTGCTTATCTTTGTGCAACTTGATGGAGTTCTTGGATTTTGGCCTTGAAGACATTATCTTTCCGCTGCTATTTCTTGTATCTCTGATAGTATTGATCTCTATTGTATCATTCTGTTGTACCATTCTATTGCATTCAGTTATATCAGATATTGTATCAAATGTTGTATGTCAAATGTATTATTTCATTTTCTTCCGCTGTGTTGTACTTAATGTGTTATGAGCTCCGACGAACTAGATTTGACGTTTGGATCTGCGGCATTTGAATACGAGTGTCGTATTCGGTGTCGATTTTCGAAGGTCGAGTCAGGACCGTTACAGATTTTAGGAACCAAGCGCAAGATGAGTACCACTTACCATCCACAGACCAATGGACAAATTGAATACATAGCGATACATCTTAGTTCTTCCCAAATTAATAGTGAACTTCGAATGATGGAATTCTCTAAGAACTTTCTTTCTAATGTTTCCCACACTTGGAGACCATAGTCATCCTTTCTTCTTCAACCACCCATTATGTTCAAGACTAAAATTTTTGAGTCATCTCTCTCTGTTCCATTCCTTAACCTTCTGTTCTGCTCGGTTAATAACAGATCTTGTTCTTGTTTAGAAGCAATCCTTTCGATCATTATCGGTCGAACTTCTAAACATGAAAACATGGTGGTTTCTCGACTAGAACTAGCCTCAGATTTCCATTGTACTCCACATGTAGTCAATGCTTCTAAATATTTTTACTCGGCTATCACTGCCTGTGATGCCCCACCTCTATACCCACGCTAGCCAAGAACACTACGGAGCAATGCTATCAACTAGCGTGGAGAATAAGGCTGTTGAGGAGCGATCATCCGTGCAATTGCTTTGTGCGAGCACCGCCTAGTATAACGCATTTGATTTCAGGAGGAAATCCGACACACCGATACAAACTCAAAGCTACTACACAGTGGCTATAATAATCTTCGGAAACAAATATAGAAATAAACATAACATAAGTTAGTCACAGATAATTTATATCACAAAGGCGGAAGAAGATATGAATATATAACTAACACATGAAAGTGTATATCAGAGTAGTGGTCAAAAAGATCCACAATAATACAAAAGAATAGCAACACGTGCTATACAAAAGAATACAACTGTGAGTCTACATCTCAAGTGTATACAATAAAAATTGCTAATCTAAATAGTTAGCCAAAAGTCAGAGTAGCAAATCCCAACAGAGAAGTCAAACAGAAGCACCTGTAACATCTCGGTCTGACCCGAGTATTATTTATAAGAAAATAATAAACGGATCAGTCTATCTATAAATATCAGATGACATGATATAAAGTAAAAGATATGGCATAAACATATAATATCCATAATGTCATACTATATAAGCATGCAAATGATGATCAACAAAAGATCATTCAATACCACAAGAATCTTCACAAAGATCCAAAAAGGGTTTCATACCCAAAACTTGTATTCCCAACAAGTCAATGACACACGAATTCACCAATGCACAAAAATAATTTATCATATCAATGAAAATCACTAAAATTGGTGAAGCATAAATTCCAGAATTCAACACACGAAATCCAGAAATCATAAAAAAGGGAAGGCCTTTCACACGAATGGGAGCATGAAAACTCACCAACATATGTATCACACGAACGAGATGTTATCTCATGGTAGCTAGCCATTAATTTTTGACACACGAACAGCCCGAAGACCATGGGGCGCTACCCCACATGTGTGAGTCGGAATCACATAGAAATGGGGTCTAGTCTCCCTCGCAGACAAAGAGACATCGCACAATTGCTAGTCTAAATCACAAAAATGACTGTCAAGGATCATCAAGAAGTGTCAATTTCACTAAGTTAGTAAATATAAAAGTTTAACTTCATGTCCCATAACCACTTGCTTAACTTAAATATTTACGAACCAACTGTAAATCTTCACTAGAAAATTGTCACGAAAGATTCAATCGAACAAGTCCAAGAATTAACCGACGAAGCAAACACAAGCGTTTCATACCACTTGTTTTACTAAGTCGTTTAATTAGATTTCCATCCGAGTGAGGTAAAGGTTTGTATATACTAGCAGATTGGAAAACGGTTTAAGAAACGAGCTTTGTAATAAAATAGTGTTGAAATCATTTTGATGAAAGAGTTTTGATATTTACTACCAGTATTGAAACCTTTATATTTTTAAAGTGACAAATCATAGAAATGATTGTAGAAACAATCAATCATCAAAATTCACATTCGAAGACGTGAATAAAATCCAAAGAAATCGATACCGAATCCATAAAAATGGATATTCCCAAAAATCCCGATATAAAAGTCATCAAGTCCATAATAAATGATAATCAACAAAACGGAATCAACATAAATCGATCAAAGTTGGAATTCTCAAGAAAATAGGCAAATAGGCAAAAGAGTGCAGATTCAGACGTCTGAAATCAAGAATTCAGACGTCTGAATCTGGAAAACAAAATATTTTTGAAAACAGAATTCAGACGTCTGAATCCTTGATTTCAGATGTCTGAAATAAGCACTTTTTAGCCTATTTCCTTTCTGGTTCCAAACGAACCAATTCAAACGTCTGAAATGATATATTCAGACGTCTGAACCTGGAAATAGAAATCTTCCCAGAATAATATTCAAACGTCTGAATACTACGTTTCAGACGTCTGAAACTGGGGTTCGGGGCATTCCTTGAACCTAGGCCAAAAATGGCCAAATGGATACCGGAAGCGATCGATCGAGCGACAACGATTAAGGATTTACGCCAAGCGACAACCCAGCCTTAACGGCTCTTCGATACGCCTCAAGTATCAATGTCCAAATATCCATAAAAGGATTTTCATTGATTTTGATTTCAAAACACCAAAAATTGAAATATACACCAAATAAATCCAAACCAAAATCAATTGCACAAGAATAAGTGTTAGGAATTCATACCTAAGAGTCGAAGATAATTATAGACAAAAATGTGAGATAAAAATCTCACCTTTGAACCCAAACAAGTGAAGAAGAAGCTTGAAAGCAAAGGGAGAATAAACCACTCTTCAACACAACTCAAACGAGCTTGAATCTATGCTCAAAAAGAAGAACATTTCCAAAGTTAGGTTTAGGAATTTCTGAAATTCAAGAGAGAAGGAGTTGGAGAAGATGAAGAGAAGGCTTACCAACGGGTTCTTCTATTAGTTTGGAGCTAGAGCTTGATTTGCAAAAGAATACTAGGGATTGAGTTTTAATTTCCCATTCCACCCTCCATTGTTTTAAAAGCTTGAGTATTAGGAAAATAGAAAGGAAGTAAATGAAGAGGAGAGGGTTGGGACTGAATACATAAGTGGAGTTATTGGGCTCAGCCCAAACCAAAGCCCTAAGTAAAAAGTGGCAAAATTCCTCTAACTCCAAACATATCAAAGTTTATACTCAAAAAGATCGCAAACGGCGTTTTGAACTCAATGGAAGTGGTCCCGGGTCCTAATTCGACCATATGCAAAAAGTAGCTTTTCGGATTAAATTCCGAGTATCGATAAAATATTTAAATAAAATATTTAAATATGAAATCGATAAATACGTGGGTTGTTACAGGCTCCCCTCCTTAAAGAAATTGCGTCCTCGCAATATTTAAGAAGAATATATATAGTAACAACCACGAGAGCGTATTCAACACAAAAGAAATCTGAAATAAAATATTCACCTTAAAGAGCGCGGGAAAGTAAGTCCGGATGTGTTCGCTTGATGAACTCTCTAGATTCCCAAGAACAATCCTTAGGATTTGAATACCATTGAACTTTCACAAGCGAGACATCTTTATTTCGAAGGCGTTTGACCTCCGAAGCAATGTCTCGAATAGGATGCTGCTCATAAGTTAAATTAGGAGAAACTTCAATCTCTTCCACAACACCGGGCTCAAGAATAGAATCGGAATCTCGAAGGCACTTCCATAATTGAGAAACGTGAAACACGTCATGAATAGCGGAAAATTGAGCCGGTAATTCAAGGCGATAAGCCACAGAACCAATACGTTCAGTGATAGGAAATGGCCCAATATATCGAGGCGCTAACTTTCCCGATCGAATGAAAAGTACAACACCTTTCATAAGTGAAACACGAATAAAAACAAGATCTCTAACAAAAAATTCTAGTTTCCTTCTTCGATTATCGGCATAGGATTTTTGTCTACTCTGGGCTTCTTTCATCCTATGTTGAATAAGTTCAATCTTTTCTGTGGAATCACGAATAAAGTCTGGACCTAAAACCAGCTTCTCACCGGCCTCAAGCCAATAAGAAGGAGAACGGCATGGCCTTCCATAGAGTGCCTCGAGAGGTGTCATACCAATACTAGATTGGAAGCTATTATTATAGGAAAAATCAACAAGAGTAATATGTCTTCCCAGCTTCCACCGAAATCAAGCACACAAGCACGAAGAAGATCTTAAAGAGTTTGATTCACATGCTCGGTTTGTCCATCAGAGTGGGGGTGATAAGCGGTGCTAAAATTAAGCTTCGTTCCTAAAGCTTTTTGAAGACTCTTCCAGAATCCACTAGTAAACAATGGATCACGATCGCTGACAATAGAAGTAGGAACTCCATGAAATTTAACAATCTCTTTGATAAAAAGTTTGGCCAAAAGAGGAACGGTTCGGTTAGACCGAATGGGAATAAAATGGACAGATTTAGTAAGTCTATCAACAATCACCCATAAGCTATCATGATTCGAACGAGAACGGGGAAGGCCATCAATAAAATCCATGGAAATTTGGTCCCACTTCCAAATTGGAATTTCTAAAGGTTGCAATAACCCACCGGGCCTTCGATGTTCGGCCTTAACGAGTTGGCAAGTCATGCAACACTTAACGAAGTTAGCGATGTCAAGTTTCATTCCCTTCCAATAATAAAGTCGCTTCATATCCGCGTACATTTTACTACTACCGGGATGAATGGTAAATTTAGAACGATGGGAATCTTCTAAAATATCTTTTCAAAGATCACTAATATTTGGCACGATAAGTCTACCATATTTCCGAATGCCGCCACGAGAATCAATATCAAAATCTTTCAAACCTTCAATATCAATTCTATCCTTAAAATTTTGGCCAAGAAGAGCCAAGTCGGGATCTAACCTTTGAGCTTCAAGAATGCGGTCTAAAAGAGAAGGATGAGCCTCAAGGCTACATAAAATAAATGATGAGCATAAATCGGATACGCGGTCTCGAATCTCACAAGTGGATAAGATCTCGAGATCGTTCCATTTAGATATCATCATAGAAACAACTGCTTGTTGCTTACGGCTAAGAGCATCGGCGACACGATTACCCTTACCGGGGGTACAAAGAATATCAAGATCATAAGGAGCAAGGAACTTGAGCCAACGTTGTTGACGCAAATTAAGTTCCTTTCTGAGAAAATAAATACCTCAAAGACTTATGGTCGGTATAAAGAACAAATTTCTCTCCTAAAAGATAATGACGCCAAATCCGAAGAGCGAAAACAATAGCCACGAGTTCTAAATCATGTGTGGCATATCTAGTCTCGGCCGGCTTCAATTGCCTAGAAGCATAAGCAATAATACGTTCTTTTTGCATAAGAACGGCACCCAAACCAATACGACTAGCATTAGTATAAACAATAAAATCTTGGTTTCCATCGGGAATCACAAGAATAGGAGCATCTGAAAGGAGTTCCTTTAATTTCTGGAAAGAAGCTTCACATTTTTCCAACCAAACGTATTTAACACCTTTATTTGTTAAGCTAGTGAGAGGCACGACAATCTTTGAAAAGTCTTTAATAAAACGACGGCAATAGCCCGCCAATCCGAGAAAGCTACGGATTTTAGTCACACTCTCAGGTCTTTTCCAATCTTGAATCGCTTCAATCTTTGAAGGATCCATGGAAATTCCGGATTCGGAAATAATATGACCGAGAAACTTCACACGAGATTGCCAAAAATGGCATTTAGAAAATTTTGCTTTTAAATGATTACTCCTAAGAGTTTCCAACACAATCCGAAGATGCTTTACATGTTCCTCCTCGGTTTTTGAATACACAAGAATATCATCAATGAAGATGGGAACAAATCGATCAAAAAATCTTTGAAAACTCGATTCATAAGGTCAACGAAATAAGCCGGAGCATTCGTTAAACCAAATGGCATAACAAGCCATTCATAAGATCCATAACGGGTACGGAACGATGTCAAAGGAATGTTATCCTCAGCAATACGAAGCTGATAAAACCGGTAGCCAAGTCCAATAGTGAAAAGACTCTAGCACCGCTAAGTTGGTCAAATAGATCATCAATCCGAGGTAAAGGATATTTATTTTTGATAGTAAGATCATTAAGCTTGCGGTAATCAACGCAAAGTCTAAGTGTACCATCGGATTTCTTCACGAAAATAGCCGAAGCTCCCCAAGGCGAGGAACTAGAGCGAATAAATTGCTTCGTCACCAATTCGGATAATTTTTTGCGCATCTCTTCATTCTCCTTATTAGACATGCGATAAGGAGGACGAGTAATAGGTTGAGCTCCAGGGATAAGATTAATTTTGAACTCAATTGCTCGCTTAGGTGGCAATCCTAAAACGGGCTCAAATATGTCGGAAAATTCACGAACAACGTGAATAAGAGCAATGACATCTTCCTCATCATCATTATCGTCATCATGAGGATATAAAGAATATAAAGATGTAGTCAAAGAAGAATTCGTATCTTTAAGAATAATAGAAATCTGCTTTACAGATTGCGGGTGTCGGAGATAAATAGTCCGCTCGGGACATAGGATGTGAGCTTCATAACGGTTAAGCCAATCCATTCCCAAAATCATTCCAAAGCCTAAATAATGCTTGACATGCAAATCGGCTAGGAAGGAAAAATCGCATAAAATAATCTCCACATCTTTACAAAGCAAACTAAGAGTTGCGGATCCACCAACCGGATTCACAATTCTTAAAGAAGTCATTAAAGCAACAACACTTAAAGAAAAGGTATCAACAAGTTCCTTTGATATAAAAGAGTGGGATGCACCCGTATCAAAGAGAACTCGAATAGGTTGATCACGAAATATAATAATACCATCAAGGATAGAATGAGACATACCTTGACCACGAGATGTGTTGCCAGGGGCTTGAGCAACATTTAACTTTCCCTCCTTCCTATTTTGAAGTTTGGGACATACATGCATAAAATGGTCCGGGCTTTTACAATAGCGACAACGACGGGGCTTTGAACAATTGTTCGCAAAATGGTCTCTGGAACCACAGTTAAAGCATTTCCCTTCAGTAGAGGAAAAAGTCTTCGCAGCAGGAGTTGCCTATTTACCCTTTTTACTCTGATAAGGACCTTTGAATTTGTTTGGCCTCTTCTTGTTGTTGAAGTTTGGTTTGGAACCCACCACTTCATCATCACTTTCCCTTTCTGCCTCTTCAAGACGAAGAGCGATATCAATGAGTTGGTCGAAGGGAACTTGTAATTTTAGAAGTAATGGCTTCTTGAGATTTTTTTTTAAGCCATAGACAAATCTTTGGTTCTTCTTAAATGGGGTGTTGATGTATTCAAGCCCATATTTGGAAAGTGACTCGAAGGATGCAACATAATCAGTCACGGAGGCCTCACCCTGAACAAGGTCTATGAAACGTCGAGCCAATGTCACTTTCTCTGCTTCTGGCACGAATTTTAATTCGAAGCGTTCCCGAAATTGCTCCCAGGTGAGATCCGCTTCATTAATCTCATAAATAAGAAGTTCGTACCAGTTCAATGCTCTCTCTTGGAGCATACTGGAAGCCACCTGAACACGGTGAAGATCGACGAGATTCATGAGAATGAAGATTCGATCGTAGGTCCTCACCAAGCCTGGACCTCGACGATAGTTTCAGAACCTTAAATGGCTTCCCACCTAGGTTGGTGTAATCATTGCACAAACGTGCAAACCCAGATTTAGGGTGAGTAGGTTCCGAATTAGAACCAGCTGCTTGAGCATTCGTGACAAGGTCAAGAAGTTGCTGGGTAGTCATAAAAACTCCATCTTGGGGTGGAGCACTAGATGGTCCAGCTCTGGGACGACCAGGTCTAACCATTTCTCTTCCTTAAGAAATAAAGAAGAGAAAGAAGAAGATTATTCACTAATGGATATCAAGCAATCTTGCTAGGTAAAACAAGAAATCATAAAGGATATAGGATGAATCGGTACGACGACTCGAATTTATCCTAAGACATAACTCCTAAGGTGGACTTAGGACGATGATCCTGGTTAAGTTATTCTACATTGTTCCGAAGTTTGGCACTGATACCAAGTTGTGACGCCCCACCTTTATATCCACGCTAGCCAAGAACACTACGGAGCAATGCTATCAACTAGCGCGGAGAATAAGGCTGTTGAGGAGCGACCATCCGTGCAATTGCTTTGTGCGAGCACCGCTATGTCGGATAGTATAACGCATTTGATTTCGGGAGGAACTCCGACACACCGATACAAACTCAAAGCTACTACACAGTGGCTATAATAATCTTCGAAAACAAATATAGAAATAAACATAACATAAGTCAGTCACAGATAATTCATATCACAAAGGCGGAAGAAGATATGAATATATAACTAACACATGAAAGTGTATATCAGAGTAGTGGTCAAAAAGATACACAATAATACAAAAGAATAGCAACACGTGCTATACAAAAGAATACAACTGTGAGTCTATATCTCAAGTGTATACAACAAAAATTGCTAATCTAAATAGTTAGCCAAAAGTCAGAGTAGCAAATCCCAGCAGAGATGTCAAATAGAAGCACATGTAACATCTCGGTCTGACTCGAGTATTATTTATAAGAAAATAATAAACGGATCAGTCTATCTATAAATATCAGATGACATGATATAAAGTAAAAGATATGGCATAAACATATAATATCAATAATGGCATACTACTATAAACATGCAAATGATGATCAACAAAAGATCGTTCAATACCATAAGAATCTTCACAAATATCCAAAAAGGGTTTCATACCCAAAACTTGTATTCACAACAAGTCAATGACACACGAATTCACCAATGTACAAAAATTGATATATCATATCAATGAAAATCACTAAAATTGGTGAAGCATAAATTCCAGAATTCAACACACGAAATCCAGAAATCATAAACAGGGGGAGGCCTATCACACGAATGGGAGCATGAAAACTCACCAACATATGTATCACATGAACGAGACGCTATCTCATGGTAGCTAGCCATTAATTTTTGACACACGAACGGCCCGAAGACCATGTGGCGCTACCCCACATGTGTGAGTCGAAATCACATAGAAACGGGGTCTAGTCTCCCTCGTAGACAAAGTGACATCACACAATTGCTAGTCTAAATCGCAAAAATGACCGTCAAGGATCATCAAGAAGTGTCAATTTCACTAAGTTAGTAAATATAAAAGTTTAGCTTCATGTCCCATAACCACTTGCTTAACTTAAATATTTACGAACCAACTGTAAATCTTCACTAGAAAATTGTCACGAAAGATTCAATCGAACAAGTCCAAGAATTAACCGACGAAGCAAACACAAGCGTTTCATACCACTTGTTTTACTAAGTCGTTTAATTAGATTTCTCATCCGAGTGAGGTAAAGGTTTGTATATACTAGTAGATTGGAAAACGGTTTAAGAAACGAGCTTTGTAATAAAATAGTGTTGAAATCATTTTGATGAAAGAGTTTTGATATTTACTACTAGTATTGAAACCTTTATATTTTTAAAGTGACAAATCATAAAAATGATTGTAGAAACAATCAATCATCAAAATTCACATTCGAAGACGTGAATAAAATCCAAAGAAATCGATACCAAATCCATCAAAATGGGTATTCCCAAAAATCCCGATATAAAAGTCATCAAGTCTATAATAAATGATAATCAACAAATCGGAATCAACATAAATCGATCAAAGTTGGAATTCTCAAGCAAATAGACAAATAGGCAAAAGAGTGCAGATTCAGATGTCTGAAATCAAGGATTCAGACGTCTGAATCTGGAAAATAAAATATTTTCCAAAACAGAATTCAGACGTCTAAATACTTGATTTCAGACGTCTGAAATAGGCACTTTTTAGCCTATTTCCTTTCTGGTTCCAAACGAACCAATTCAGACGTCTGAAATGATATATTCAAACGTCTGAACCTGGAAATAGAAATCTTCCCAGAATAATATTCAGACGTCTGAATACTATGTTTCAGACGTCTGAAACTGGGGTTCAGGGCATTCCTTGAACCTGAAAGTGCGGTGTGTATACAATTGTATGTGCTAATATAGTATACACGGATCGTGTAATATGGATTACAATACAAATGCAGAAATAGATGATAATAGCATTGTAAATAGAAAATAGAAAAATCACACCAGAGATTTTTATACTGGTTCGGAGCACCGTCCTACGTCCAGTCCCAGACTACTATCTGGATTTTCACTAATTACAACCTCGCTTCACCCGGAGGAACAGGTTTACAATTACCCGAACAGCCGAACGGGATTTCACGCCTCTACAACACTGAGGACTTCAACACTTGCCTCTTACAATACCGAGGACTTCAACAAAAACAATTACAATTGTTGTTGACAACTTGTGCTCTTGTAAACACGGATTTGTCACTTGTAGTACACTCTTCCTATAATCTTATCCTCAAATTGTGAATGATGTTTGTGAAGATTATGGAATTAATATTGCTTATTGAATCAAAATATATGAGATAGTGTCAATGATTCAATAAGGAATGAAAGTAGTTTAGAGCTTTTTGAATGCAAGTGAATTCAGAGAATAGATAGAGAGCATATATATTCTTAATAAAACTTGTTGTTTTAATCAATGATATTGATGTGTATTTATAGAGAGAAAATAGTTATAACCCTTGGTGAAAAGTTGCAGTCAAAAGTTATGATTATTGATGAAGAAGAAGAGACGCAACCATTGAAGAAGGATGTGTCTTTTGGAAGAAGTTGCTCTCTGTTTAAAAACGGTCGACAGGTCAAAAACTAACCGGTAGACAGGTTTTTTTTAAAAATATAGTCGTTATGTGCATGTGTGCACGTTTATTGTGCACATCCAACAGGAACGGTCGACCGCCTATATTTGGACCGGTCGACCGGTCTCTGTTACATTGCACAATAAAGTGCACAACCTATATAAATGTGTATATATATATATATTATATTTTGTGCATGATTATTTGAGGATAGATTTTGACAATTTTATTACTATTATAACATCAAATAATCAACCTATAATCTAGAGTACCATATGTAGGTCTTGATTTGTCGATCGCTTTAATATTGTTGTCAGCAATCAAAATCTTCATAGAAGCTGTGACTCAACATTCTCCCCCTTTTTGATTGATGACAAAATAAAAACTCAAGTATAGAATCTCCCCCTGAATATGTGATTTCCTGCAGACAATTATTAGCTTCTTTCATCCTGCAAACAATTATTAGCACCTTTCTCCCCCTTTGTCATCGACAAAAAGGAGTAAACAATAGAAAATATAAACCAAAGAGAACAATGCATACATTCAAACACAGGATGTTTTGATGAAGTACAATGCAAGTCATAGTCTACTACGAATAAAAAGATGGACACTATTTAGTACAAGTGCCATAGATGTTTTTAAAGAAATGAAAAGAAAAACAAACTAACTTCATTCCGACTGAATCTCTTCCTCATCATCATCATCATCATCATCGTCGTCGTCGTCGTTATCGTCATCATCATCGTCATTGTCCCCACGACCTTGTCCGCTTGTACCACCGGATTCCTCGGATGTCGACCAAGTAAAAGTTGGAGGAGCCGGACGTTTTCCGGGGTCTTGATGTTGGGTCGAGACGGATGTGCTACATGATATAGCATCCCATATAGCGCCGAAGAATGACTTTACCTTATTGAATCGTCTATCAATTTTCGAATCCATTCGTTTTAGTCTTGATTCAAGTAAAAATTGATTCCGAGCGATGGTTTCAAGAGATTCTCTTGTAGATGATTTAGATTTCAATAATCTAACATCTTCAGAACGACGACGAGATGGTGGAGCTTGTTGTTCTTGAGTATCGCGTTGTTGCCATTGTTCGAAAGGCATAATATGAACATATGGAGGAGGAAGCTTCATCCGTTTGGTGTAGAATATGCCGAATCCGGGGGTGTGACTCCACATGCAAGCAACATACGCATAATATACTCGTTATAGAAGAAATGTGGACGAGTAGAGTTATTTACCTTAAGAATTTCATCGAAAATCATGTGAACCCAATTTATTTCGATATCACAGTAGATAGCATAAAGAGCCTTGAAATTCTCTTTGTAAACGGCATCATAGTTTCCTAATCGAGGAAATAGAGAGTGCATTAGGACATGGTGTAACAACCTTGCAGTCGGTCGTAGCCCAATCGATTTGGTGCCGTTACTATCATCTTCTATAAATTTATGACTCGTACTATCCCGGGTGAAAACTTCACAAAATGTCGATGAAAACTCTTCACCTCTATTCGGTATTCCCAAAATAGAAGCAATTCTATCATAAGTGAGATAGATTCGTTTGCCACATACTACTGACCAAATAACTCCATTTGGATTATCCGGAGTATATTCCTCTAAATTCATATTCGCGTAAAATAGCTTAATCATCAAATGATTAATTTGTACGCTATTTACAGAAAAATCAATAAGAGGAGAGATACGAGATCTATTTGCTAATCTTTGAATACCGTATGCAGTGAAATCGTCGAATTTGATGAATGAGCCCGGATGGAACTTGTAATTTGTCATTTGATTCCATCTAGTTACTGCAACCGGAGATTCTAGCCATTTTCTAGCAGAGAGAGTAAGAGAAGAAGTTTCTGATGTTGCTCTTTTCTCTAATTTCTTCTGAGGAGGAGCCATTGAAGAGAATTTGAGAGTTTGTGAAGCTTGAGAATATGAACTAGGGTTTGGAAATGGGAAAGTTTTCAGTAGAGAGTAGAAAGTAAAGAGGGTTGGTGGCAAAATGTATACGTGAAGTATAAAAAAAAGGAATAACTGCCGACCGGTCGACCGGTCGACCGCCTGCATATGGCCGGTCGACCGTTTTCAACCCGAGAGCAAAACGGTCGACCGGTCATATTTCAGGGGGTCGACCGGTTTGGCTCTGTGTGCAAAAATGCAGAATTTGGCAAAAATTTTGAAAACGAGTCGAATGAATATATTATATATTATGTTATTATTGCAAAAATATACTGTATTACAAGAATTATATATGAAAGCAAAACAATATACATTATGGAATTCTAATGAGAAGGTGAGTTGTTATTAGAATTCTTGTCGTTTTCAATGCGTTTAGCCCACGGACTCCACTTATTTCGAGCTCCTTCGTTTTCGTTATAATTTCTATCCCAAGAGTTTGGAGTCGTTGAAGTCGATGGCCTGCATGGCATTGGTTCATGAACATCGTGCTTGTTTGATCCGCAGAAGAACGATGCCATTCTTTCTAAGACGGATAAACGTGCCGACATACGTTGTTGTTCATGATAGAGTTGGTTTTGTCCATAATGCAATTGTCTCTGTAGGTCGATTTGATGCTTTTGGTAGTGATGTATCTCATCGATTTGTGCCTTCGTGCGTGGAGAGCAAAATAGTGCTTTCTTTGCACGCTTGGATGTTGGAGTATGGCCAGGTGTGTGAAAACAATGGTGAGGGCATTCCGGCCTTTGTTTCGGTGTAGTCGGAGAGTATTGTTCCTCCGACTCCGAGCTTGTGATAGAAATATGAGATTCCTCTGCGCATTTGTCGCAAATGTGTGCCATGGTAGCTTGTTTAAGATGATTTATAATTTTTAGCAAGAAGGTGAATGAATGAAAGTGTATTTTTCAAACGTTTATATAGGAAAAAGTTTGCCAATGAACTTGAGGATAGGATTTGTTAGAGATAATTAGCCGTAAACAAAAACAATGATGCATAACAAAAAAGTTATAAAAATAGGTATAGTTTGTTATAGGCTGAAATTTAAGAATTATTTGAAAAATATATAGCCTAAGTTTGAAGGTTACTTATTCTATTCTAGATCTTTCCGAGATACTAAGCCAAGCTCTCTTCGTAGTTTAATAAAACTAGATTCAAGTAATGGTTTAGTGAAAATATCGGCTATTTGATTGTCAGTGTGAACATATTCAAGATGTATATTACCTTTTTCAATATTATCTCTAAGGAAATGATGACGGATATCAATGTGTTTAGTTCGAGAGTGATTCACTGGATTTTTAGAAAGATTTATAGCACTTGTGTTATCACAGTATATAATAGAATTTGATAAATGAATATCAAAATCTTGAAGTGTCTGTTGCATATATAGTACTTGAGTACAAGCGAGAGCCGCTGATATATATTCAGCTTCACATGTTGATAGTGAAACACAATTCTGTTTCTTACTAAACCAAGAGACAAGTGATTTTCCAATAAAATGGCACGTACCACTTGTACTTTTTCTATCCGTCCGTGAGCCACCAAAATCAGCATCACTATATGATACTAATTCAAATGGACATTCTTTTGGATAGAAAAGACCAAAATCTTTGGTATTATTAAGATAACGAATTATACGTTTCACTGCTCGTAAATGTGATTCCTTTGGATCGGCTTGAAAACGAGCACATAAACAAACACTCATTAATATATCTGGACGACTAGCTGTAAGAAAAAGAAGAGAACCAATCATGCTTCGATATAATTTCTGGTCAACATTCTTACCACTTTCATCTTTTTCAAGATGTGTAGTTGTACTCATAGGAGTTGGTTTACCAGATGTATTTTGTAATCCGAAGCGTTTGATAAGATTTTCACAGTATTTTTCTTGATTGATAAAAATACCGTTTGAAAGTTGTTTGATTTGAAGTCCAAGAAAATAAGATAGTTCTCCCATATGAGACATTTCGAATTCTTTGGTCATAATACTTGCAAATTCCTTGCAGAGTTTATCGTTTGTTGAACCAAAGATGATATCGTCTACATATATTTGGATAACCAGAATATCTTTTCGAGAATGTTTAATAAACAAAGTTTGATCGACTTTGCCTATTTCAAATCCTGAATTAATAAGATAGCTACGTAATCGTTCATACCAAGCACGAGGTGCTTGTTTTAAACCATACAGAGCTTTCTTAAGTTTGAACACATGGTCAGGATATTTTTCATGTACGAATAAAGGTGGTTGTTCGACATAGACATTCTCTTTGATAAATCCATTGAGAAAAGCACTTTTGACATCCATCTGATAAAGTTTGAAATTATGATAACAAGCAAAAGATAATAGAATTCTAATAGCTTCTAGTCGAGCAACTGGTGCAAAAGTTTCTTCATAATCGATACCTTCTTCCTGATTGTATCCTTGTGCTACTAATCTTGCTTTATTTTTGGTGATATTTCCTTGTTCGTCAGCCTTATTTTTATAGACCCATTTAGTACCAATTACTGACTGATCAGTTGGTCTCGGAACAAGTTCCCAAACGTCATTACGCTCAAACTGATTTAGTTCTTCCTGCATGGCAATGATCCAGTAATCATCTATAGCAGCTTCTTTTGGATTCTTGGGTTCGATATTTGAGAGAAAAGCGACATGACCCATTTGATTGAGTTGACTCCTTGTTCTGACATGTGATGTTATTTCACCTATTATATTTTGGGCCGGATGGTCTCTTAATATTCTTGGTGGTGATTGTAATTCACATATTTGAGGAGTATTCTCAATAATTATTTCTGAGTCAGAATCAGTATTTGAGATGATTTGATTATCAATGACTATTGATTCGTCATCATCTGATATTGTGTGAGGATGCTGATAAATTTCATCAAAAGAGACATGAAGTGATTCTTCAATAGTTTTGGTTCGTTTATTAAATATCCGATAGGCCTTACTTCGTTCCGAATAACCGACAAATATTCCTTCATCGGCTTTTGGATCGAATTTTCCAAGCTGGTCTTTCGTATTTAAAATAAAGCACTTAGAACCAAAAACTTTGAAGTATGAGATTTTGGGCTTTCTTTTGTTAAACAATTCATAAGGAGTATTCTTGGTAAGAGGTCTTATGGACACACGATTTAAAACATAACAGGCAGTTGCAACAGCTTCTGCCCAGAAGTGTTTTGGTAAGGTGGTTCCATTTAATAATGTTCTTGCACATTCTTGTAAAGTTCGGTTCTTTCGTTCTACTACTCCGTTCTGTTGTGGAGTTCTGGGAAACGAAAAATTATGATATATACCTTTCTTTGTACAAAAATGTTCAAATTCATTATTTTCAAACTCTCCGCCATGATCACTTCTTATATTTTTAACTTTAATCCCTTTTGATTTTTGAATTCTTTTGACGAAAGATTTGAAATGATCGAAAGTATCACTTTTATTTTTTAAGAAAATTGTCCATGTATAACGAGAGAAATCATCAACAATTACAAGCACATATTGACTGTGATTTATTGATTGAACTCTAGTAGGTCCAAATAAATCCATGTGCAGTAACTCAAGCGGTTGTAATGTTGATATGACTTTCTTGGATTTAAACGATGATTTGGTCAATTTTCCTAATTGACATGCATCACAAATGTTGTTAACTTTAAAACTTATTTTGGGTAGTCCTCTAACTAGATTGTTTTTGGCTAGCTTGTCAATAGTTCTGAAGTTTATATGACAGAAACGTTTGTGCCATAGCCATGGATCATTGTCATTAGCCATAAGACACATATCTGAATTATGATTAATATTCATATTTAGAATATATATATTTTTGTCTCTATAACCTTCAAAAACCAAATTATGGTCTTTATCTAAAATACTACACTTATTATTTGAAAAGGAAATTATAAAACCCTTGTCACATAACTGACTAATACTAAGTAAATTGTGTTTTAAATTTCTAACTAGCATGACATTAGTAATAAGAGGTAAGTTAGATGTACCAAAATTGCTCACATCGCCTTTGCCGATGATATAACCTTTTGAATTGTCTCCAAAAGTGACTGAGCCACCATCTGAGTATTTAATATTTGTTAGTAAGCTCTTGTCTCCCGTCATATGCTTTGAGCAACCACTGTCCAATATCCACTTTCCTCTTTTCTTCAGTGGGACCTCATCTTTTGTTGCCATAAAGCAAACATTGGCTTGTTCATTCTCCGAATCACTTTCACTTTCTGATGAAGATGACTCTGAATCATCCCATGTTACTGAGAAGGCTCGTTTCTTTGATTTGTCCTTCTTATATTTGAATTTGTCATTTTCTGACTTTTTATTTTGTTCTGGACAATCCTTCTGCATGTGTCCCTTTTTATGGCAGTTGAAACATTCTATAGCAGATGAAGATGGTTTATTTGATCCAGGTTTCCTTTTATTGTAGCGACTGGCTTTTCGATATTTTAGGAATTTTTTGAAACCTTTAGCAATGAACGCCAAATCTTCATCTTCAGAATCTGATTCATTCTCATCTTTCTCAACATGAAATGCTACATTTTTCTTTTCTTCTTTCTGTTCTTTTCTAGCCTGCAAATTTGCTTCATAGGACATTAAATTTCCTATCAATTCATCTGGCTTCATGACGGAAAGATCATTAGCTTCTTCAATTGCTAATACTTTTCCTTCCCATTCATTAGTCAGAGAATGTAGGACTGTTGAAACAACATCAAAATCAGAATACTTTTGTCCTAACCCAATAAGTGCATGGTGAATAGTTTGAAATCGTGAATACATGTCATTGATTGTTTCATTTGGTTTCATTTTGAAATTTTGAAATTGACTTTTCAGCATGGCTATTTTGGCTTGTTTAACCTTGTTAGTACCTTCATGAGTGATTTTTAGCGTTTGCCAAATTTGATATGCAGTAGTGCAGATACTAACACGGTTATATTCATTTTGGTCTAATGCACAGAACAACATATTTATTGCTCTTGCATTTACGGCTGCTGCCGTTTTCTCAGCCACAGTCCATTCTGAATAATCAGTTGTTGGATTTACTATTTCTCTTTGAGTAGCATTCCAAGCATCATAGCTACTTGATTGCATAAAGAATGACATACGTGTTGCCCAATAACTGTAGTTAAGACCATTGAAAAATGGAGGTCTTTGTGTCGATTGCCCTTCTGTGTAAGTGGTGTTTTGAGTGCTAGTACTTGCGTTATTTGCCATATTACAAGAATATATCAAATAACTGTGTTACGGTTATATGATGACCGTGCTCTGATACCAAATGAAAGTGCGGTGTGTATACAATTGTATGTGCTAATATAGTATACACGGATCGTGTAATATGGATTACAATACAAATGCAGAAATAGATGATAATAGCATTGTAAATAGAAAATAGAAAAATCACACCAGAGATTTTTATACTGGTTCGGAGCACCGTCCTACGTCCAGTCCCAGACTACTATCTGGATTTTCACTAATTACAACCTCGCTTCACCCGGAGGAACAGGTTTACAATTACCCGAACAGCCGAACGGGATTTCACGCCTCTACAACACTGAGGACTTCAACACTTGCCTCTTACAATACCGAGGACTTCAACAAAAACAATTACAATTGTTGTTGACAACTTGTGCTCTTGTAAACACGGATTTGTCACTTGTAGTACACTCTTCCTATAATCTTATCCTCAAATTGTGAATGATGTTTGTGAAGATTATGGAATTAATATTACTTATTGAATCAAAATATATGAGATAGTGTCAATGATTCAATAAGGAATGAAAGTAGTTTAGAGCTTTTTGAATGCAAGTGAATTCAGAGAATAGATAGAGAGCATATATATTCTTAATAAAACTTGTTGTTTTAATCAATGATATTGATGTGTATTTATAGAGAGAAAATAGTTATAACCCTTGGTGAAAAGTTGCAGTCAAAAGTTATGATTATTGATGAAGAAGAAGAGACGCAACCATTGAAGAAGGATGTGTCTTTTGGAAGAAGTTGCTCTCTGTTTAAAAACGGTCGACAGGTCAAAAACTAACCGGTAGACAGGTTTTTTTTAAAAATATAGTCGTTATGTGCATGTGTGCACGTTTATTGTGCACATCCAACAGGAACGGTCGACCGCCTATATTTGGACCGGTCGACCGGTCTCTGTTACATTGCACAATAAAGTGCACAACCTATATAAATGTGTATATATATATATTATATTTTGTGCATGATTATTTGAGGATAGATTTTGACAATTTTATTACTATTATAACATCAAATAATCAACCTATAATCTAGAGTACCATATGTAGGTCTTGATTTGTCGATCGCTTTAATATTGTTGTCAGCAATCAAAATCTTCATAGAAGCTGTGACTCAACAGAACCTAGGCCAAAAATGGCCAAATGGATACCGAAAGCGATCGATCGAGCGACAACGACTAAGGATTTACGCCAAGCGACAACCCAGCCTTAATGGCTCTTCAATACGCCTCAAATATCAATGTCCAAATATCCATAAAAGGATTTTCGTAGATTTTGATTTCAAAACACCAAAAATTGGAATATACACCAAATCAATCCAAACCAAAATCAATTGCACAAGAATAAGTGTTAGGAATTCATAACTAACAATCAAAGATAATTATAGACAAAGATGTGAGATAAAAATCTCACCTTTGAACCCAAACAAATGAAGAAGAAGCTTGAAAGCAAAGGGAGAATCAACCACTCTTCAACACAACTCAAACGAGCTTGAATCTATGCTCAAAAAGAAGAACATTCCCAAAGTTAGGTTTAGGAATTTCTGAAATTCAAGAGAGAAGGAGTTGGAGAAGATGAAGAGAAGGCTTACCAACGGGTTCTTCTATTAGTTTGGAGCTAGAGCTTGATTTGCAAAAGAATACTAGGGCTTG
This sequence comes from Allium cepa, assembly GCA_030765085.1. Lineage (NCBI taxonomy): Eukaryota > Viridiplantae > Streptophyta > Magnoliopsida > Asparagales > Amaryllidaceae > Allium > Allium cepa. The sequence goes on from CM060935.1 coordinate 774,606,216, forward strand.
AGTTTCAATTTCCCATTCCACTCTCCATTGTTATAAAAGCTTGAGTATTAGGAAAATAGAAAGGAAGTAAATGAAGAGGAGAGGGTTGGGACTGAATACATAAGTGGAGTTATTGGGCTCAGCCCAAACCAAATCCCTAAGTAAAAAGTGGAAAAATTCCTCTAACTCCAAACATATCAAAGTTTGTACTCAAAAAGATCGCAAACGGCGTTTTGAACTCAACGGAAGTGGTCCCGAGTCCTAATTCGACCGTATGCAAAAAGTAGCTTTTTGAACTAAATTCCGAGTATCGATAAAACATTTAAATAAAATATTTAAATATGAAATCGATAAATACGCGGGTTGTTACACTGCCAATGCTGCATTTTGATGCTTTCTGCTAAGTGCATCTACGACCTTATTTCTTTTTCCTGTGTGTACTTAATACCGAAGTCATATGAAACTATGAACTCTAACCATCTCTATTGTCTCATATTCAACTCCTTCTAGGAGAATAAATATCTTAGTGACTTATGATTCGTAAATAGCTCAAATCTTTCTCCTAAAAGGTAATGTCTCCACCCGTTCAATGCGAAAATTACTGCTGCTAATTCCAAATCATGAGTTTGATAACTAACTTCATGCGGTCTGAGCTGTCGAGAAGCATAGGCAGTCAGTTTACCCCTTTGCATTAGCACAGCTCGTAATCTTGTTCCACGTGCATCCGTGTATACCACTAAGTCCTAATTCCCATCTAGAACAACTAACATAGGTGCATAAGTCAATAGATTATTCAACTCTGGAATGCTTCCTCACATTTATCGGTCTAAACATACTTCACCTTTTTCCTAGTTAGCTTAGTCATCGACGCTGTTGTCCATAAGAAATCCTTAATGAATCTTTGGTAGTAGCCAGCTAATCCAAGAAACTATTTATCTCAATCACTGTCTTGGGTCTCTTCCAACTATTCACTGGCTCGATCTTAGCTGGATCTACTTACAACCCAATTATATGACCAAGAAACTTCACTTCCTTCTTCTAAAAGTACCACTTCAAAAACATTGCCTTCAACCGATAATCGCCTCAGTGTCTCAAGCATTATCCTAAGATGAATTTCATGATCTCTTTCATCCTTGTAATATAGCAATATTATGACGACCCGAAAATTTTAGATATTTGAAATTGAACTATTTAATTAATTTTAAATATTTAAAAGTTAATGTTTAACTTGAATTTCAAATATCGCTATTTATTGGATAATTTAAATATTGAATTTAATAAATGGAAATTGGGAAAATTGTTGAATCTAGATGTTTCGGGCTTGTTAAAAATATTTTAAAGGCTTAGAAAATTCATATTGATAATACTGAAGGTGATAGAACTTTTAAAATTGAATTTAAAAGTGATTTGTTCAGTTTTGAATTTATATCGTTTAAATCAACATTTAAAAATAGCCTTTCGAGGCTCAGTCTCGGAATTCAACGAAACAAGTTCCATTGGATCCGTAATAGTGTATTATTATCGGATTTCAAATTTAGTAGCATTTGGTGTTGTCGTGTGATCGTACGATAGGTAAACGCGCTGAAATTTATATCGAATCTAATATAATAACTGGGTCCAAAAAGCTATCTTCTCCATATGATCAAATTCGGACTCAGAACCTTCCCCATTGCGTTCGGAATAGGGGTATGAACGTCTAGCGGCACGTTTCGATAGGAGATCGAGATTGTGATTTACGAAAATTGTAATAACTTAAATTTAAATTTATATTTAAAATATAATATATATGCTTTCCCCTTAATTCATTGTGGACACATCCAACATGTGTCCACCCTGAGGACACGTTTCTTGCATCTTCTATCACGTGTCTTCTTTAAGATAAAATGGCCGATACATAAACAAAAGAATTCAAAACCATGTCTTTATTTTCATTTTCGATTTCAAATGGAAAGAGGGAAATCGAATTCAGAGAAAATAAAATAATGTCTTCCTTAATTCTTCAAATAGAATTCTCCTTCCTCCCTCTTAATTCATTCCCGTATCGAAATTTCTACCGAGGCCGATCTCTTCGTCCCCAGTACGAGTCGAAGCCGAGATTGGAATCATCTCGAAATCACAATCGAAGACGCAATGGTGTCGAGTTTTTTTTCCAGTCAAGCGATCGAATTCAACCTCAACTCGATATCTCTAATTTCGGTGGCGTACTTCGTGTACTCGGAGGTGATAGTGGTCGGCGAGTGTCTCATCGTAAGAAGGAAATTCAAGTAGGAAAGGTCGGTGATGTTCGCGATAGGGCTTTGAAGCAAAGTCAGGAACCACGAGCGCCACCGGTCGCGAAGCTAGGGTTCACTTCGATGGTCAGTAAGGTATTTCTTGAGATAACTTAAGTTTATTTAATATCTAGAATAATTAATTTTATTTTAAAACATGTTTAGGTTTACATTTTTACAGTTAAAATGGTTACAGTTATATTTTTCAATCCAATATTAATATATATCTCAACCTATATATAGAGAAAGAAAACTTTCACAGAGAAGAATATGAAAAAATAATAATAAACACATGCATATTTTATTTTATATAGATAAAGCAAATATGTATATATGTGTGTGTCTATATATATATATATATATACGATCTTAGAAATATATGAATTTATTTTTGTAAACCTATAACTTATTTTAAGTATATATGTAGCTTCAGAAGAAAAATAAATATAGATATACACACTTAAATTTACCAGTTTATTTTTATTTTTAAATAAGGTATTAAGGTGATTAATTTGTTTAATTAATTCATTTAATTATTTTAGTTACTAAAAGATTTTAAAAAGGAAAAATAGTTTAAAATTTAATTATTAATTAAAATTAAAATTATTAGTTGATAAATTATTAGTTTAAAACAAAATTATTAGCTTAAATTAAATAAATAGTAATTAATTGTTCGATCAATTCAAATATTAACAAACCTTATAATGTTGACTCAAGGTCTGAAAACGTGAAGAAAACAAGCCGGTTTGGAATGGGTTGCAAACAAAATCAAAGGTGAGTAAATCACACTCATTTGGATTACCGATAATTTAAATAGTTTAAATTTAAATTATTGAATTGATTTCTTGAATTGATGATTTATTATCTGACTGGATGTGATATTATATATTATAGTATATATATTGGAGTGATTGATTACCGCGTTATATTGCGGATGAGACCCTATGCGCCATGCATAATAGCGGATGACCCTTTATATCGCGATATCCCCCTTGAAGTGGGATTGGTATTTTATATTGTGCTAACATATGTGGATGTAGGGAAACAAGTTGGAGGGATCCAAATGGATTCCTCAAAACGTTAAATTTATTATATATTCAGCGTTGTGATATCTAATTGATGATCTGTGATAGATAATATTGATTATATTGGGTATTAAAATTATTGAATGTTATGGCTTGGCTGAATATATATTGGTATTTTAAGAAATGGAATATATATATATATATATATATATATAAAGGTTGGATTTTTTAAAGGAAGTGAAAAGAAAATTCTTAAGTAAATAATTACTGGCAAATGGATAAATCGAGTAATATATTTTAAAGGGAATTTAAACCAGGGAATCGGTTTGAAATCGATTAAGTGTTTTGGAAACTGTGGTTTATAAATGAGAAATGGAAATTTATAAACTGGTCTATAAATGAAGTGGAATATTTATCAGTGAATAAATCTGGAATTATAAATACCAATGGAATTGAAAAGAAAAGGTGCAATTCATTTTAAAAATTAAAAGGTGATTTTATTTTTAAAAGTTGGAAAGTATATTTTTCCTAGAAAACTAAGTATATTTTTAAAGAAAAGATTTCAAAGTATAAACTAGAAGTTAAAAAAATATTTCTAAGAATGTTTGGAAATTTATTATTTTAATTATTTTTAAGAGAAAGGTAAATATTTATTCATGTTAATCATGATAGTTAATTATTTTTAAAGGTAAATTAGTATTGTGATTTTTAAAAAGGGAATTTTAACATAAATTTTTAATATAATAACTTTATTTTAAAAAGGAAATTTTGGTTTAAGTTCTACTCAGAAACTCTTATAAATTTCTTAAGTATTATTTTTAGTTAAGTAATTTTAGTAACCTTAATGTTAATAATCTAAGTATATATTTTTGAAAGTGACTAAAAGAGATGGAAATGTGTTTTAAAAATAAAAAAAAAGTGGTTTTATTTTTAAAGTGTTGAAAGAAATTTACAGGATTTAGACGTAAATTAAATTGGGATAAATCGAGAAGGATTTATTAACAGATTAAATGGACTATTGTGGAATTAAAAGTGTATTTCTTGAAAAGCCAAGTATATTTTCAAAGCAGATTTTTATGTATAAGTTTAACATTTTAAAATTTTATTTTAAAGGAATATTTTAGAAAAATTTATTGTTTTTAATTGTTTTATAATTTTGAAGGAAATATTATTCAAATTTATTTTAGTAGTAATTATTTTAAAAGTTAAATATGTATTACGTTTTTAAAGAGAAATTTTCTAATATTTATGCTTATATAAAACTTTTATTTTTAAATTGTTTTGTGCCTAAAGTTTTATTTGGAAATCCAGTATAGAATTTCATAACTATTATTTTGAATAAGTGTTTTATGTAGCTTTTAATTTAAATGTTTTAAAGCATATATTTTTGGATAATGTGATTAAAATTATTTTAAAATCGAAAGTACTAAGACTTGGTGTAATTATACAATAGGGTAGAATTTATTCCGTAAAAGAAAAAGTGAACTGAAAACTATTTTCAAATGGGTGAAGTGTAGAGTATATCTTGCGAAGATATTTTGAAATAAATAATTTGGAAAATTACTAAGGCCTGATGGTTATTTGTGGATGTTATTTGGTAGTTAAATAACCGACTATCAATAATGACCAATGCACTGATCGTTTCGAAGAGATCAAGATCAAGATTAATTTTTCGAAAACCACTTCAATCCGGTTTGAACATTTTGTGAGGAAGACAAGAGCTTGGAATCGAAGATGAAGAAGTGAAGTGCAAGGGCTAATTGCTACTAATCTTGAGGGTGATTTCAAAATGGATGTAGTAGGAGTAGTGCCTTTGGTTCCGTTCGGACCCGGAACGGGCTTGTATGGACGAATGCTATCAAAACATCGTCAGAAGGACGATGAGCATTCTAAGTGTATGTGTGCTTAAAAGGTAACGCATAGCCTCGAACCTCATCAACCGGGAATGGCTAAAACAAAGGAGGTGCAGCAAGGCTAAGTGCCTAGCAACCAATTAGGGTAAGGTCATCCATGTCTACATGTCCCTTTTATTCGGCTGTGTGGGCGGTTGTTGATCCCAATCGTGGGATGATCTTATTCGGACTATCCAGTAAGGGGTAGCTCCAGTCTTGTGTAGCAGGGGATTAGGGTGGATCCTCGGTACGATGATCAAGACCACGTACTTTGATGGGCGATACCCCAGCATCCCTGCCATTAATGGAAACAAATCTCCAATAAGTGCCTTCGAACTTGTTTGTATACCTACTATGATGGAATTTAATGAATGTAACAATTTTGGCTAGTTGAATAAGAATTTGTATATAGAACTACTATAATATCAGAGGATTTGATGATAAATGTTTTGATTATCGTAAGATAAAAACCCGACATGTTTATTTGTGGCATGGTCTTACAAGATACCTTTGATTTCAAAGGATTTTGAAAAGTTTGATAATCCAATTGAGTGTGTTTTCTCACGCTGGTACTCGGACTGACTAGGGTGCTATTTCACTATAATGCTCGGGTCAGACCGAGTACTATAAGATATAAGAAAGGATGTTGTGGAGCTTAGAAGACGAGCTGGATAGCGAGACGTACCACACATATTTGATGTATTATCTGCTATGTATGGTTTGCTGCATAATCAGTTTCTATGTGGACAAGTTATCATAACCGTTCAGTTGTGTTTTTTTATGGTGCTGTACTCTGATGATGTAATATATAATACAATATAGTTACAGTTTCTTTGTATAAAAATCTGTTGTTACTATTATATATTATTTCGCTGCGATTGTGAGGTTCTGATATTATTTTATATTTTCTTCTTCTACCTCCTTCTTTTTTCCCTTACGGTCTTGTTATCCGACATTCGATCGTTCGACATTTGATACAGTGGACGTATTGATGTCGATTTTCGGACATCGAAAAATCGAGCTGTTACAGTTGGTATCAGAGTTGAAGGTTAAGCGAGAACCTTGGCTCTGGTGGGGATTACTTAATAGAAATAGAGTCCATAGTACTCTAGAATGAGTTTGAGTGTATCAATAGATGTGAGCATGTATTTGTTAGTGAATATAAAAATTATTTTTATATTGTGTTGACTTATTGGTTGTGTGTTTATGGATTCTGGTCAATATGTGGGACGCCGTGTCATCGATAAGGGTTTCTAAACTCTTAAATAAGATAAATAAACACGGTATTGTTTTAAAATAGGGTAAATGAAATAATTTTACCCAAATTATTTTTTTATATAAATGAAATAATTTTCCATAAATTTTTATACTTATATACGATTGCTTGGTTGTTAGGAAGTGATAATATTAAATTACTATCATTGTTGTATGGAAATTAATCTAGGGATTAAAATTATAACCAAAGTTAAGAAATTAACTTATATAACAAGATGGAATGTGAAATGTGAATTATAAATGTGATTTATAAACTGAAATAAGATGCCAGAGTAACTTTTGAATAAGGATTGAAAGGATTTGGAATTCGTAATTAGTTAAATTCCTTTGATTTGAAATGATTTTCAAAGACTTTGGAGAAATGTTAGTGATAGTATTTCGAAAAATATTTTTTAATTGGAATTGAAATCTGGTGGGATTTGGAATTTAAACTATTTTAAAAGGTTTTTAAAAAGAGTAAAAGCACTAAACTCTTTCGATCGCTAGAAAATAACTTCGGTGATGACTGCAGCATCTTCGATGTTCATTTTCTAGTTTCCGAGGGAGGAATTGCTACCTGAATGTTTTAAATTGGAATTATTTGCAAAAGTTCGGTTTGTTTTTAGAAATGCAAAGGATTTTGGATATAGTTGATTTCAAAGGTGATTTTGAAATGTTGGGAAATTGTTTAAAATTCTGGAAGTAAATTGAAAATGTTTATGGAATTATAAATGGGTTTGATAACTTATTAAAATTGAAAATTGTTGCAATAGAAAAGTTTAAAGTAAAGTAGAATTGAATAAAAGTAGGTATGGATGAAATAAGTCAGAAAGGCAAACTAGGAAAAGAAAATCAAAGGAGATTAATGAATGAAATGAAAATAAGTGAAAAAAACTTATAGAAGTTTAAAATTGAATTCAATTGGAATGTAATTGCATCTAGTTAAATAAAAGTGAATTTGAGGAAAATTCTAAGTAAACTAAATAATATGGTTATTGAAATAAAATTTATTAGTTGGGAATAGATTTGTAAATGAACAAACGAATTTACATTTGTTAGAAAATTGGATTGAAATTGAATATTGGGATGATATTTAATTTGTGTAAAGTAAAGTGAAGCTGAAGAATTAGTTCGAAGTGGACTAAGAATAATTAAATTTTAGAAATAAAGAGTGTTAGAGATTTAAAATAAATTAGTAGTGGGAATAATTAAAGAAATGATTAATTGAATATGCTTTGAGATAAAAGTAAATAGAATTCAATATTTAAAATGGAAGGTAAATTGATTTCAGAATGGAATTGAAAATTTAAATTAAATGAAATTAGATGCGAAAGCACAAGTGGTGAAGTGAAAAATAAATATAATAATTGTATAAAATGTTCATATTGAACTTTAGAAATAAATGGCAAAATTCTTAAGTAAATTTTGTATTAGAAACATACAAAGTTAACAATTGAGTGAAGATTAAACTGGAAGTTGGGAAATGGGATAATTGTGAATATGTAATGGAAATAAAAAATAAATGTGAATAAAAAGGAAATTGATATAGCTAATAATCAATTAAGATAAATACGTAGGATGTATGTATATTATTTTATTCGCATAACGATTTGATCCAGATTCGAATACAGAATTTCGAGATAGTTATATCGATCCGAATTGGGATTTTTCACTCGATTTTCAATGGCGGATCTGGATGTGGATTTTTGATTGATTCTGGAAATTCTCTATCATAGTAAATGGCTATGCTAGGAGAATGATGGTTTCTGATCAAGAAACCAGATCTAAGTCCACACTAGGAAGTCGGGTAGACGATACTAGTTCGGAAGTGAAATTGTGTGATTGAGTAAGCGATCGGATTTGGTATTGAGCATGAATGATATACGGACATTTTATGAGTTTGAATGAAATGGATATTGAAAATTTTAAAAAGAAATGTATAAAATGATTTTGAATGCTATGATTGGATATTATTGCTTAGTAGCATAATTATTGCTTAGTAGCATACATGTATTTAAAAGTAAAAGGGAAATTAGGATTTTTGGTTTCAGAAGATAAAATTGGTATGGCCAACAAAATGATATGTATTTAAATTACCGTATGAAATTTGATGATTTTTTTATCTTTCCACTTGGAATTTTGTTTCTTTTGAAATTTGGGGGTCTGTAGAGGCATTTTGTAGTTGTTCTGAGCTAGCCACGCAAAGTAGATGCTGGCGAAATTTTCCAAAAATTTAGGGAGTTAGAAATTTTTTGATAGTTTCAAATTTGGTTTTAAATTAGAATTTAAAATGGTTGAGTAAGTTATATTTTTTGGAACCTATGGATGAGTTTAGAAAGTTAATAAGAGTGATGGTGTCTTTAATAAAAGATTGTTTTGGTTGTTGTTGAAAACTGTTTAGTTTTGGGAAAAATAGTAAACGGGTATTGAACCATTCTTCCTAACTAGTAATTTCTGGATGAAATTCTTTTAAGGGGGAAGAATGTGACGACCCGACAATTTTGTATATTTGAAATTAGAATATTTAATTAATTTTAAATATTTAAAAGTTAATGTTCAAATTGAATTTCAAATATCTCTATTTAGTGGATAATTTAAATATTGAATCTAACAATTGGAAATTGGGAAAATTATTGAATCTACATGTTCTAGGCTTGTTAAAAAAAATTAAAGGCTTAGAAAATTCATATTGATAATACTGAAGGTAGTAGAACTTTTAAAATTGAATTTGAAAGTGATTTGTTAATTTTGAATTTATATCGTTTAAATCGACATTTAAAAATAGTCTTTAGAGGCACAGTCTCGTAATTCGATGAAACCAGTTCCATTAGATCCATAATAGTGTATTATTATCGAATTTCAAATTTCCTAGTGTTTAGAGTTGTCTTGCGATCGTACGATGGGTAAACGCGTTGAAATTTATATCGAATCTAATATAATAATTGGGTCCAAAAAGCTATCTTCTCCATACGATCGAATTAGGTCTCGGAACCTTTTCCATTGCATTCGAGATAGGGGTATAACATTATGAACGCCTAGCGGCACGTCTCGATAGGAGATCGAGATTACGAGTTGTGAAAATTGAAATGATTTAAATTTAAATTTAAAATATAATATATATGATTTCCCCTTAATTCACTATGCACACATCCAACACGTGTCTACCCTGAGGACACGTTTATTGCATCTTCTAACACAGGTCTTCTTTAAGATAAAATGGCCGATACATAAACAAAAGAATTCAGAACCATGCCTTTATTTTCATTTTCGATTTCAAATGGAAAGAAAGAAATCGAATTCAGAGAAAATAAAATAATGGCTTCTTTAATTCTTCGAATCCAATTTTCCTTCCTTCCTCTCAATTCATTCTCGAATCGAAATTTCTGCCGAGGCCGATCTCTTTGTCCCCAGTATGAGTCGAAGTTGAGTTCGGAATCATCTCGAAATCACAACCGAAGGCGTAATGGCGCCGAGTTGCTTCTTTACAATCGAGCGATCGAATTCAACCTCAATTCAACATCTCTGATTTCGGTTGCGGGTTTCGTGTACTCAGATGTGATAGTGGTCGGCGAGTGCCTCGTTGAGAGGTGGAAATCCAAGTAGGAAAGGTCGGCGACGTTCGCGAGAGGGCTTTGACGCGAAGTCAGGAACCATGAGCGCCACCGTCGTCAGGCTAGGGTTCGCTTCGATGGTCAGTGAGGTATTTCCTGAGATAATTTACGTTTATTTAATATCTAGAATAATTAATTTTATTTTAAAACATGTTTACAGTTTACATTTTTGCAGTTAAAATGGTTACAGTTATATTTTTCAATCGAATATTAATATATGTCTAAACCTATATACAGAGAAAGAAATTTTCTACAGAGAAGAATATGAGTAAATAATAATAAACACATACATATTTTATTTTATATTAGATACAACAAATATGTGTGTGTGTGTGTGTGTGTGTGTGCCTATATATGATCTTGGAAATATATGAATTTATTTTTGTAAATCTATAACTTATTTTTTATAAGTATATATGTAGCTTCAAACGAAAAATAAATATACATATACATACTTAAATTTACTAGTTTATTTTTAAATAAGGTATTAAGGTGATTTATTTATTTAGTTAATTTATTTATTTATTTTTAGTTACTAAAAGATTTTCAAAAGGAAAATTAGTTTAAAATATAATTATTAGTTAAGTTAAAATTATTATTTAATAAATTATTAGTTTAAAACAAAATTATTTGCTTAAATTAAATAAATAATAATTAAATGTTCAATCAATTCAAATATTAACAAACCTTATAATGTTGACTCAAGGTCTTAAAACGTGAACAAAACAAGCCAGTTTGGAATGGGTTACAAACAAAATCAAAGGTGAGTAAATCTCACTCATTTGGATTACCAATAATTTTAATAGTCTAAATTAAATTATTGAATTGTTTCTTGAATTGATGATTTATTATCTGACTGGATGTGATATTACACACACACACACACACACACGCATATATATATATTGGAGTGATTGATTCCCGCATTATATAGCGGATGAGACCCTATGCTCCCCGCATAATAGCAGATGACCCTTTATACCGCGATATCCAAATCGAAGTGGGATTGGTATTTTATATTGTGCTAACATCTGTGGATGCAGGGAAACAGGTTGGAGGGCTCCAACTGGATTCCTTAAAACGTTGAATTTATTTTATATTCAGCGATAGGATTTAATTGATGATCTGTGGTAAATTATATTGATTATATTAGGGATTGAAATTATTGAATGTTATGGCTTGGCTGAATATATATTTCTATTTTAAGAAATGGAAAATATTTATATATATAAAGTTTGGATTTTTTAAAGGAAGTGAAAAGAAAATTCCTAAGTAAATAATTATTGGGAATTAGATAAATCGAGTAATAAATTTTAAAGGGAATTTAAACCAGGGAATCGGTTTAAATCGATTAAGTGTTTTGGAAAATGTGGTTTAAAAATGGGAAATGGAAATAAGTAAACTGGTTTATAAATAAAGTGGAATATTTATCAGTGGATAAATTTGGAAGTATAGATTTAAGTGGAATTGAAAAGAAAAAGGTGCAATTCATTTTAAAAATAAAAAGGTGATTTTATTTTTAAAAGTTCGAAAGTATATTTTTCCTGGAAAACTAAGTGTATTTTTAAAGAAAAGATTTCAATGTATAAACTAGAAGTTAAAAAAATGCTTTTAAGAATGTTTGGAAATTTATTATTTTAATTATTTTTAAGTGAAAGGTAAATATATACTTAAGTTAATTATGGTAGTTAATTATTTTAGAGGTAAATTTGTATTATGATTTTTAAAAAGGAAATTTTAACATAAATATTTGATATAATAACTTTATTTTAAAAAGGAAATTTTGATTTAAGTTCTACTCAGAAACTCTTATAAATTTCTTAAGTATAATTTTTATTTAAGTAATTTTAGTAATAAGTATATATTTTTAAAAGTAATTATAAAGAGATGGAAATGTGTTTTAAAAACAAAAAAAAAGTGGATTTATTTTTAAAGCGTTGAAAAAAATTTACGGGGTTAAGATGTAATTTAAATTGGGTAAAATGGAGAAGGATTTATTAACTGATTAAATGGACTATTGTGGAATGGAAAGTGTATTTATTGAAAAGCCAAATAGATTTTCAAAGCAGATTTTTATGTATAAGTTTAAGGTTTTCAAAATTTGTTTTAAAGGAATGTTTTAGAAAAAAAATTATTTTTTATTATTTTATTATTTTAAGTAAATATTATTCAAATTTATTTTAGTAGTAATTATTTTAAAAGTTAAACTTGTATTATATTTTTAAGAAGAAATTTTCTAATATTTATACTTATATAAAACTTTTAATTTTGAATTGGTTTGTAGCTAAAGTTTTATTTGGAAATCTAGTATAGAATTTCATAACTATTATTTTGAATAAGTGTTTTAAGTAGCTTTTAATTTAAATGTTTTGAAGTACATAGTTTTGGATAAAGTGATTAAAATTATTTTAAAAATCTATAGTATAAAGACAAGGCGACTTTCAATAGAAATTAAACAATTGGGTGGAATTTATTCCGCAAAAGAAAAAATGAATTGAAATCTATTTTCATAAGAGTAAAGTGTAGAATATATCTCGCGAAGATATTTTGAAATAAATAATTTGGAAAATTATTAAGGTCTGATGGTTGTTTGTGAATGTTATTTGGTAGTTAAATAACCGACTATCAATACTGACCAAGATCGTTTCGAAGAGACCGGGATCGGGATTAATTTCCCGAAAACAACTTCGATCCGGGTTGAACGTTTTCATGAGGAAGACAAGAGCTCGGAATCGAAGATGGAGCAGTGAAGTGTAAGGGATAATCGCTACTAATCCTGAGGGTGATTCAAAAATGGATGCAGTAGGAGTAGTGCCTTCGGTTCCGTTCGGACCCGGAACGGACTTGTATGGACGAATGCTATCAGAACATCGTCAGAAGGACGATAAGCATTCTAAGTGTATGTGTTCTAAAAAGGTAACGCATAGCCTTGAATCTCAACAACTGGGAATGGCTAAATCAGGGGAGGTGCAGCAAGGTTAAGTGGCTAGCAACCAATTAAGGTAAGGTCATCCCTGTCTAGATGTCCCTTTTATTCGGCTGTGTGGGTGGTTGTTGATCCCAACCACGGGATGATCTAATTCGGACTATCTAGCAAGGGGTAGCTTCGGCCTTGTGTAGCAGGGGATCAGGGTGGATCCTCGATACAGTGATCTAGACCACGTACCGTGACGGGCGGTACCCCAACAACCTTGCCATTGATGGAAACCCAATCTCCAATAAGTGCCTTTGGACTTATTTATATACCTATTATGCTGGTATTTAATGAATGTAAAAATTTCATCTATTTGAATAAGTATTTGTATATAGACACTACTATAATATCAGATGATTTGATAAGAAATGTTTTGGTTATCGTAAGGTAAAAATCAGGCATGTTTATTTGTGGCGTGATCTTACGAGATAACTTTGATTTAAAATGATTTTGAAAACTTTAAGAATCCAATTGAGTGTGTTTTCTCACGCTGGTATTCCAGACTGACTCGGGTATTATTTCACTATAATGCTCGGGTTAGACCGAGTAGTACAGGATACATGAAAGAATGCTATGGAGCTCAGGAGACAAGCTCGATGGCGAGACGTATCACACGTATTTGATGCATTATCCACTATGTATGGTTTGCTGCATAATCAGTTTCTATGTGGACAAGTTATCCTTACCGTCCAGTGTTTGTTTTTGTATGGTGTTGTACTCTGATGATGTAATATATAATACAATACAGTTACAGTTTCTTTGTATAAAAATCTGTTGTTATCTATTATATATTATTTCGTTGCGATTATGATATTATTTTCTATTTTTCCTTCTATCACCTTCTTCTTTCCCTTACGATCTTGTTTTCCGACATTCGGTTGTCCGGCATTTGATACAGTGGACATATTGATGTCGATTTTTGGACGTCGAAAAATCGAGTTGTTACAAATATGTCTTGTATGAATACTAATACAAATCTATGCAGATGCTCTCGAAAGATTCCGTTCATTAAGTCTATAAGGAATGCTAGCATATTATCTAATTAGAATGATATCGCTAACCATTCATATGATCCATATCTTGTCCAAAACGCCATTAAAGGAATACTATCATTTGCTACTCTAAGTTGATGGAACCCTGTAGCCAAATCTAATTGAGGGAATAATTTTGCTCCACTCTGCTAGTCAAAAAATCATCAATCCTAGGTATCAGATATCGGTTCTTTATCGTCTTCTCATTCAGTTTAAGATAATCGATATACAATCTGAACGATCCATCCGGCTTCCTTGCAAACACTGCGGCTGCTCTCTAAGGCAAACTACTTGGTCTGATAAAATTCTTACCTTTTAAATCAACAAACTGTACCTTTAGCTCTTCATCTTGGTATGTGTCATTCAACTTGGCGGTCTACTTAAAAGTTTAACTCCTAGTACTAAATCTTTCCAAAACTTAATGTCTCGTTTCAGTGGTAGTCCTATCATGGGATCAAAGACATCTGTGAATTCTCTAACAATGAAAACTTGATTCAACTCGTTTTTTCCGTCCATAATGCCCAATAAAGCACATGAATCTAAATTTAGGCTTTCAATATTGTATATAATTCGATCGCCACAACTAGGATGTCAAAGTGATATTTTTTTTATCATGGAAAAATACCCCAGCATCGTACTTACTTAACCAATCAATACCAAAAAATAATTTCAAAACCTACGAAATTAAGTACATGCAACCTACAAGAAAATACATGACCTAACGATTCAAGCTCTAAGTGGTCACATCTCATCCCAAGAGTCGCGTACCCTACTATCAGATTCGTAACCCTTAAGGATGTAACTAGTTATGAGGGTTCTAGGTTAAGCTTATCTACCAAACAATGAGATATAAAAGAATGCGATGTACTAATATCAAATAGAACTCTAACTGACATACCATGAATCAAAAATGTACCTCCCAACACAACTTTTCCTTTCTCTCCTGTTGTTAGTCTTAAATAGCTGGTTCCAATGCAAACACTTTGCTCTTTCCATCCTTGGCTGGTTCCTTGCATTGGTTCTTTTAATGTCAATCTAATCACAGTTGATGCATTTGATATTCTTCTTCTTGATCTCTTTCTTTCCATTCCATGATCGACATTCATTTGCGAAATGCCCTTTCTCATCACACTTGTAGCAGATAACTTCTATCTTTCCTTTCTTGGAAGCTCCACTCTTTTGAACTCCCTTTATAGAAAACTTTCTCTTCTGGTTCTGCCCAGCTTGAGTTTCCACTACTTTGTTACCACTAAAACAGCAAGCGTCTCACCCTTTTCTTTACTAAAAATACTTATGCAATGATATATGCTTTAAAAAAAAGTTAATGAAAATCAAAAATCGATAGGGCTATCTATCCCTTTAAAATAAGTTAAAGCCCTTTTTAACTTAGAAAACATTAAGCTTTAAAGCCAAAACAATACCTTTGAACCCATTGTTTAAACCTCAAACAACCTCTTTCGAAATCATTGAAAGCATTCCTTTCGAAATCATTAAGTTTAACATATAATGAAAATATAGGGTCAAAGAGAACAGGGGTGAAAGCATCACTTTCGAAAGCATTGGTCTCAAGTAAAAGAATTATGGAAGAATAGAATTAAAACCGATTAAAAATATTTCTTTCGAAACCATAGTTTGGATACTAAACAAACTACAAAGTATAAAAGGGGACACATTTGAAAGTTATCCTATCGAAACCATTGCCTCCGATACTATTAGTAAAAGCGGCTAAGTTAATCCTTTCAAAAACTGATTCTCCTATTTTACTCTAAGAATAAAGACTCTTCCTATTTTACTCTTATCATAACTCTCCTTCTAACCTATGTCTAATTCCATTAATTAATATATTGATAAAGGCACGATTCAAATTTAATTATCAAATCTCAATTCCTCTAACCCTTTACATTATTTTATTTTATTCATCCAATTAAATGTCTAAATAATGTTAGCTAAAATTAGGTTCATTACAGCAACATATGCTTTGGAGCATCTTCGAAGCAACAATTGTGGGCATTTTTTTTGATGGGTTATCTAGGATCCTTAGATCGATATTTCTTTTAAAGGGGAGACTGATTTTGCAATAGGTCCGTTGGTACAACTACGCTCTATAACTTAGCAGTGATTGAACAGCCGAGCCTAAAAGGTATGGATAGTGAAGCCTAAGCTGTAAAGGACCCATCTTCGAGAGGGATGGATGTCCTGGTACCGGTACGAAGACATGGAGATCAACGAGTTGTTTTGAATAGGAAAACTTAGTGTTTAATACGGTTAGATATGTTTTATTTTGAATATCAAACCCATGTGACAAATATCTGGAATCCAAAGAATGTCGATGTGTGTCGACCAATCGGATTCTGAGCATTGACTAGGGCAAGTGAAGGTGCTAACCTATGTTGTGTGAGTGTTGTGTCTCATATACGACAAACAAACAAACCTGTGTAGATATCCTACTCGTGCTAGAAAAACGAGCCATGCCATACGATGGAACCATGCATCGGGCCTTACCCATTCTCAATGGGTAATCATTAATGGAACTACTATCCAAAGCGATGTGAAAGCTTTTCTTTTATAGGAGCATGGGAGATGCAAGAATTAGAAATACAATGCAATGAAACAACTCAATAAGGCCGTTCTTTGAAAGAAAACTATCGTATTAGTATTGAATAACGATGTTTGGTCAGGAAAATGTCAGTTGGAGCAACTTAAAGGACTTTGCCACCTTAATTGTGAAGATTCATACAGTTTTCCCAAGCACATCCCAGATCAAAATCGAATCAGACCCAAGCATGACCTTGAGAAAATCATAACGTTGCTCCAGCCAAACACTCAACATAACCACATCAACAACCACTTAACCGCAAAGAACACCGGCAAAACCATTTTGGTCTGATTGGAGTCGGGATTTGGAACTAGGAGGATTCGTTGTCGATAGGTTTTGGGAAGGCGTTTGGGATAAGAGCTTTTCTGAAATGGTAGTAGTCGGCTGAAACAGGCGGCAGTGGTCTGTGGAGGTAGCGACAAACTATAGCAATCAGCGTCAGGAGGAGTTTGCCGACGATAGACTCTCAGCAAAAGAGAAAAGGCTGTAAGCACTTGGAAGAAATTAGCCATGAAAGGTCAAGGAGCTTGATAGGAAAAGCAATCAGGAAAAGGCAAATGAAAGTTAGAAATAATATTTTTTTTCTAAGTGATGTATATATAGCTCTCGGCTTTGAATGAAAGCTCTCGGTACTGAGTGGAAATTTTAAGCCGATAAATGAGCTAAATTCGAAAAGAGGGAAGAGCAAGCTTGGTTAGGGCATGAAACTATCTCCAAAGCGTATATTTCGTCTTTAGCACAAGGAATGGAACCTCAAGTATGTAAAGCAGTTAAGAGAAAGTCTATAGAATGAAGGCAATGCTTTGAAGCAATTCCTGAACAACTAATTGGGACCGAGAGATAGTAGATAATGCTCGCCTTGGTCCATAGCATGCATTGTTTCTGACGAAAGCATAATCTGGGAAGCAAGTATTAACCAGCTTTTTGACCAAGCATATTTTCACTGGAGTTAGAACATTAAGATGAAGACGAAATGATTCCTGAACTTGAAAACGTGCTTAAAAGGGCCGTAGAAGTATATTCAACAAATTGTAAAGGCGAACAAGGAGAGTGGATCACTTGGAATAGAGAGCTTTTTGCTCCACTTTGAACCTCTTAAAATACTTATACTTGAAGCACTACCTCAAGTGATCGGCGCGGAGAGCTTTCTTTCAAGAATAAATAAGCAATTTTAGGGATCATGAGAAGAAGACAAAGAAAGCAGGAAAACACAAGTAGTATCAAGGAAATTATCAGGAACAACTCCATCCCTAAGGAAAAGTGTTTGGAACGCAATGAATCAGAAATATGAGTGCTAAATAGAAGAAGAACGGGTCCTTACACATCGATACCAAGAGATTTCTCTCAATACTGAGAGCTTTTTATGGAAGATTGGGTCGACTTTGGCTCTCTTACGCCTTTGGACTTGGATCTGGACTTCACATCACATGGGCCTCCAATTCTACTGATGAATTCCTCTATAAATGCATATCCTATGGCTACTGAAACATGACTTTTGGGATAATTTTTTCTCTTCATCACCTACCTCTCCTCTCCGTAGACACCAAGGCAGATATTATTGACAGTTTTAGGATTTAGGAACTTGTCGGTCCCTTATACAAGTGACTCTCAGTCAAATATTCAGTAAATTACAATGGATGTAGGCCAGACATTTCCGAAGCACTATAAAATTCATATGTTCTCTTTAATTTTCCTTTAGTATTTGCTAAATCTCAATATTTTAATAGGTTTTTGGGTGTTGTGCCACTTTTAGCATCAACAGTTGCTTTCCCCCATTGTATCTGAAAAAGGAAGAAAGATGGGATTATAATTGAACTAACAGACTAAAAACAGGTGCATAGTGCTCATGCTTGTGTTCCTAGAAATATATGAAGCATTGGTATGCCCTAAATAGCCCGCAAAACATGTTTGAGGGTTTTTAAAGATAGAGTATGTAACTCCCCACCCTAAGGCCCACATTAACAAAGAAAATTACTGGATAATTTCGTCTGCCAATGCAGAGAATAGGGCTAGTTAGGAGCGACCATCTATAATCTTGTATTAAACATCTACTGAATACGTCGATGATGATCTATATTTTTTCTATCACTTGCGGATCGACATATCCAATAAATGATTAATACAAAACTATAGGTGGCTAATGGATCTATCAGAACAAAATACAATAACAGAATGCATATCACATCACAAAGCAGTAAACATCATATATATACGAGTATATACGCACGTCCAGGTGGACCTGCGTTTGATCACTGAACCATATTATTTTAGCATAGCTATTAAAAAAATGTAAATAAACTTGATGCAGTGATCGCTTGCCACATCAACCCATTCATATATAGTCAACTGCCTTTGAATTGCCTCATGAATTGGGTCGGCGCAAATGAACAATAAAATCCGACCTATAACGAATGAACAACGATTTTCTATGTACCATTTTTAGTTAAATCAATTATTTTGTCAAACTATTTTGTATATGAGCTTAGGTCAAATAATTTTATCAACGCTTTCTTTGTGTATTTTGATTTTATGTTAATACTCTGTGTATAGAATTTTATTTTGCAGTTAAACTTTTAAAGTCTAACGCAGTTAGCTCAGATGCATATGCTGGCTAAAAATTATAAATCATCTTATGAACAAATGTCAAATTGATATTCATGGAAAAGATACAATATAATCACAGCGTAGTAACATTGTCACTATTCTAGAGCTATGAGTTATTTAAACAATCAGAACCTAGTAACATTGTCATAGGAAGATGGATTATATCTATATTGCAATTTTCATATTAAATACTTTTGACAATTAAATGACCTTTCCGAATAATTTTAAATTTTGTTTCGGCTATCTGACGGGCGGTTGATTCTTTCTGGAAAAAAATTAAATAGGATGGATTAGAAGATTTTCAAAACAATAGCTTTTCACATGCTTCATCCTACTTTTTATGGTAAATGATCGCAATATTGGGTTTGATGTAATTCCTTTTTATTGGAACTTCTATTAACTCATTTAGGTTATGGGTTACCGAATTTTAGTTATGATTATTAAATTTGGAGGTCATATTTATACAATTCATAAATTCAAAATTTTGGTTTCCTTTTTTGGATTCTAATACGAACAGATATCTCAACTTTGTTTTAAAAAGAAAGACATTAAATTTTCTCTTTTTTCTTTTTCTTTTTTTAAAACTAAGCCCTCGTGTTTTTCAGTAATGCTAATTCATGTCTTTTTGTATTTTTGAATATTACTATGTATTAATTTTATATTTATATTGGGGTATTCCTGCAACAAAGTCTTATTTGAAAGATATTATGGCAATTGCATTGTAAGAAAAGATGATTTGCTAACACATTTCAATAACAATTTTAATTAGAACACCATTGCGCGAATCAGTACAGTGTTTCTTTTTACATGCCTTCGTATTGATACTTTGTCCAAATTTTTACAATAACAACCCTACCTTTATTTTCCTTGATAGATTTATTCTTAGATGTTTCTTGGAAAGGAAAAAACACAACTCATAAGCTAGGCTTAGCTTCTTAAGTATTCCTGCATTGAAGTTAACTACCAAATAAACTTAGTGATAGCTCTAAATTGTCCTTGAACACCGTAGGCCTATGCTTCATATCATGTCCCACTTCATCCAACATCACCATCCTTTCCATCTTCACTATCTATTCATTCTTCAATTCTGTTTCATTTACTGTAACTCCAATTTTATACACATCACTAACCATCCTAACTTAATCATTTGATCCCACCTAAAGGGTCTACAGATCATGGGCACTCCTTCGGCCATGCCCTCCATCACTGAATTCTATCCTCCATGCATTAGAAATGCACCATTGCCTCATGCTTCATTTCCCTCCCTTGAGGGGCTCTGCTCACCAACATTCCTCTGTCCTCATCGAGTGCATCTGCAAAATTTAGGGGCAGCTCTTTTCTGTCCTTCTCCAGTAAAGACCACAGAAATGAAAATGTCCTCCATTTCTAGTAACGCGACAGCAAGCTCTACTGACTCCTATTGTGAAGAAGAGTCGTACTTGCCAAAGAAGATGTAAATTATATTGTCGTCCATATGCATAAAGGAGTTCAAAATTTAACATAACAACAATTAAGTCCCAAAATCTTTTAAAATAAGTATTTTAATCAGCCATGTTGAAAAAACATTAACAGATATGACATAATTTGAAACATAAAAAGCATTAAAAAAATTGTTTTGGATTTCAAACATTAAAAAAAAATTAATAGCGATTCGAACATTTGTTAACATATGATTTGTGGTTTGTTATCCCAGTGACATGTTGTATCTAAGTACCATTTCAAAAAAATTACATTAACAAATCATTAAGAGACCATTACATTAAAAAGAAACATGTATTAGCATTCCTGTCCAAAACAATAGAATACATAAAATTATTCAATGAGCAATATTTTCAGTCTAAACAAATAAAATATGATTTGGAAAGATGAATACGTGCATATTACTCAAAGACGAAGTTGCATCATTCTTAAAAATGCATGGGTTAGGTTCATTTGGTTAAAGAGTAAAAGCGTCTCATGTAATAAATACAAAAGGTACACTGATTAAAAGATAAAAAAATATAGTGTGATAAACCGATTGAAGAAACGTGTAAACTACGGAAGGAAGCATGCACTTGACATTATATGACATAGTATTTCTTTCATGACACCTAATTTTATGATTTGGGCTAGCTACAAATTCCAAGCTTTCGTCCGATGGTCATTAAAAGACACCCAAAACTCCATTTAAACCTGACAAATAGTCAACTGGTTATCAAGGAATTATTGGATTAAGAAAAACCAACCAACAAATTAAACTTTCGGCATAACAATAAGATTCTAATCTTCAAATGATTAAAATTCCAAACAAATGACCAAAACATGATGAATAATTTAGGATTTTCGATCCTATAGATATATGTACTGAAATCCTAATAATATATATATATATATATATTTGAAAATTTAAAAATAAAATATTAGGTTTGAAAATATATTAGATTTAAGTTATTCTCTTTTAAATAAATAAGATGGAATGCCACCTTGATTGCAACTTTGTTCAATAGTAAACTGTAGCAGGTTTGCCTGTGTTACTGTCTTTCTTACTTCATTGTCGAATTAAATAGAAAAGGTAATACTTTTCTTTATTCGTTATTATTTTTATGTCCGGAAATGAAATTAACTAATGAGCTGCTGCCAAGTCAAAATTTTCTTTATGCTATTTGCAAGTACCATTTTCTTTTATGTTTTATTTCTGAAACCATTTAATGTGAATTTGTTAGCTAATGGGTAGATTGATATATTTAAGTATATCATTTTAAATATATCATTTTCTTTTTCCTATATGCACGTCCAGGTGTGTTTGCATTTAATCACAACATGCATCCATTTATAGTCACATCTATTGAAGTAGATTTGACAGTATCATTGCCAGCATAAACTCGGAAGTAACGACTGAGAAGACCGAGACAACTAAAGAACGTTCATAGAACCAGTAACCTGAAAGCATTCATAGTTTTATCATTTGTTTCTTTTGTTTTGGTTTATTTTACACCACTGGAAATGAGAATAATACTTGTACTTTTACATGTATATGCTCTTTTAGTTGATGCGGGCTGTGAGCAAAAATAGTCTTGGTTGCTTTATGACTGGGTCGGCAGGTTGAAACAAATTCATGCATACATCCAGACGTGGAGACAGAGAAACAGGCATGTAAAAAAAATTCAAGACGGAAAAAACACTGACAATAGATTGAGAGGAATATAATAGCAACCTGATATGCATCAAAAAAAAAGAAAAAATAGTGGATATAATAATGCATATCGATTAGTGTACAGTGAAATTGTGCAAGGAAAGCCAGGTTAATGAAAATAATGCACATCTGATGAAAATTATGGTCAATTGATGAAGTTAGAACGCACAACCATAGAAAGAAATAGTATTGAGTTGTAAATTCTCAGACTTTAAAATGAATCGGAGAGCATAGATAAGAAAGAATGTAAAAGGTTGAAACCAATACAACATTCACTTGTTTAGAGTACCGAAAATGGAAATATAACAGAAAGTATAAAAAGTTCAAATATTTTTTTGTTAAAAAATAAATATAGCGAATGTACAGTAAATGCAACTCCAGCTAATTATTTTTGGCAACCAATCCAATATTTAGTAGAGTACACTCAGTAGAAGAATCGACCTTAAGTTTAGGTAATTAAATTTATAAGAGCACAACTATTGGTTATGCCAAAGACTGGCCGACCATTTCTTTTTAGTAAACTCACCAACAAATTCATATACATCAACACCACAAACTTTGAGAATATAGTTTTTGCTTTTGTAAAGTAGCGAAATAATGATGAATTATGATTCTTATAGCCTGGAAGGTGTATGGTAATATGTGAACTTTCGGACTTGACATATTATGGTACAGAACCAAAGCCAAATTGTGATATACATTCTTCCTCATAAACACTGTTGCGCTTGCATTTGCCTATTTCACATTTGCTTGCTTCCTTACAAACTCAACCTCACCTGCGCTTGCATCATCATGCTTCACATTTGCAATTGTAAGAACCTCATCTCCACACGTGCTACTAGCCTCCCTATCTACTATTTCTTTATTCCTTGCAAATACATCCATGTTCAACAACCTAGCAGTAGCCACTTTGGCAAGTTCCCCATGCAACTCATGCAATTTTTGTCCCCCCGCATCACTCACCAAACATATAGCTCCATCTATTTCAAATCTTCTATCAATGCCAGATATATCATATCCCCAATGCATTTCCCCTGTAATCTCCTTCCCGCTACAAACTATATCCCTATTTACATGCTTTCCATTTTTACTTAATACGTGCTAGTTCCCTCACTTGCTCTACCATCCACAACAAATCTCTATTGTCACTACATCTCCAAGCGTCACGCTATCGATATCACCCATCCCTATATACTCCACAACTTTGTTTCGTTTCTACGCCCCGACTCCTGTTGCTTCGACCAAGGCCAATTCCATCATAGGAT
The DNA here is from genome assembly GCA_030765085.1 of Allium cepa. Classification (NCBI taxonomy): domain Eukaryota; kingdom Viridiplantae; phylum Streptophyta; class Magnoliopsida; order Asparagales; family Amaryllidaceae; genus Allium; species Allium cepa. The sequence continues at coordinate 774,629,889 of CM060935.1, forward strand.
CATCAAACCTCACATTCTGTACATTGGTTGTTTCACCCACAGCATTGCCATCAGGCGATACCTCTTCAATGCTACCCCTTCGAATGTTATATTTTCAGCTAAACTAAATATTCTGCAGTTATTTCCCGTTCTTGGCAAGCACGGTAGGTGCGGTATCTGATTACTTTGGCTCCAATGGCAGCTGTGCATAATGTTGAATCCCACATGCACAATGTCAAATGTTTTCCTAAATTCATTTATCCAATTTTTGCAAGTAATGTTTGTTGTTTAATGAAAAAGTATATATTTGGTACCATAACTCAAAACAGCAGTGCAATTTGAGTTCTGTTGCTTTGAGTTTAAATAATTTTTACCTTACATATTACATTTTACTTGGAATGCTTGCAAACTAACATTATTTCCTGAATAAAGAAAAATATGGCCAGTAAGAAATCTACTACTTAGCAGAAGGAGTATTTAGTAAAATAAACATATGTAAATCGCTCAATCGAAAACCTACCATGAGATGAAATAAAAATCAGTCATGGCAATGGTCTAGTTTAAGGGCAAATGTCGCAAGTTGATTAATCCACCAAAAGCATCGACTTTGTTCATTTAATCAATTGGCATTGCTTTTAGCATTTACTAAACTCATATGCTACTGCCTAAAACTATTTTTAAACTTAGTATGAGTACATTTAGAAATTAGAAAATATTCATCATCATACAATAACTTAATTGATATTCATCAGTATAATAATAATTTTCAAAAAAAAATTTGTATCCGTTCATATTGTGCTTTGTACTTTTTCCTCAAATGATTTTGAAATGTCATACCTTAGTGTATTAGCAACAAATTCCTTTTGAATTTTTGTAAAGTATATGTCGCCATCAAAGCTTCATCCTACAAACATAAAACCCACCAATCCAATAAATAATGTTCATAAAAATTAAAACCAAACCAATGACAATTAAAAAATGCTCACATAAAACCAAATCAATGAAAATTAACAAACTAAGCAAGTCATTTTGAAATAAAATCAGGAATAGTTATGCAAGTCATGAAGCGGTTATGAAGTATGAGAACAAACTACAGGTCATAGAACCCAAGCTTTTAAGTAACGAAATGGAAGAGAATATAATATATTTTACATTGGCATGAAAAAAAAATGCATTGGTTATATAGGAAGAGCAACTTCTTTTTTCAATAAGCATACATAATCAACAGAGAAGCATAATAAATGAGAAGTTGCATGCTTATGATTTTGGAGAAATGAAATTGTATCAAAATATGTAAAATAAATCTCATACCTCTAATGTAAGGACTTGAATTCTACGCAAACTACTTCCTCGGTGCAACCACTTACTTGTTTAATTCAGTACGCTTCCTTAACTACATGGTCAGATCAATCTTACCTGCATGTAGACATAATGAATAAGTAAATGAGTAAGACTAATTATCATCAACATGTTAACAACGACTTTTATATGTCGCATGAAAGCATGGTATAAGATTAATTATCATCAACATATTGCGTAAGCAATTAATCTTAAAGCTTTCATTTTCTTTGTGATGAAGCATGTTTTCATATGGTGAAGTCATCTGCACAATCATTCATATTTTACTATATTATGTTAGAAAGTTCAAAGGATATTTGAAAGCAAAATGGTGTTCACAAAAAATTACCAAATATTCAAAGGAATGCGGATTTCCATTCAAAACCAATATTATATTTTTAGATATCGTGCAATTATAAACCTATAAACCATAATTGCTTACCTATAACCCGCTTATTATATATAATAATTATATTATAGCTATGACAAAACTAAGAAGCTGACTAAGAGTAACTTCAACTATATAGAAAAAGTGACTTAAATTATTCAGATAGTATGATTGCGTTTAAACTTGATTGAAATCATAACATCTTGCAGCTTTACTATATTATATAAAGGTCATCAAGAAGGCATTAAAAAATTGACTCACTAAACTATGCTTTGTTTATGAGTTTGAGAACTATTTTTACGTATGAGATAAAGAGATCAAAGTTGGCAGGAAATACAGCTTCTGAATCCCATAAGAGATTCTGAATTCATTAGTTATCATTGTAATTAGTAGACAGATAAACGCTAAAATACTAACATCCCTAGAGAGTTTGGATATGATTTTTTTTATAAGTAAGCAAGCCTTTTATGTATTTAGTAATTAAATACTACAACCATTGAATCTGAGAGAAAGTCAAATTAAAAATTCTATAATTTTTGAAATGGTAAATATGAATGGAGATATAATCCTAATAGATACATGATTTTCCTTAATGTAAATGAAATTAAGGCAGTCTTGTAATTATTATTTGTTGTCAGCATAGGATGATTTCAAACAGAAACAGAAGGCTCTAAATCTAAGGTATGTGGCTAATTTATAATTAATGTATCAGACAGTGGCCAGCATTGTCTAAGTTTATAATAAACTCAAAATGCTAAAAACTCCAAATATTAATGAATAAATCCAAAAAAAAAATCATCACATTTCTTCTTCTAAAGGAATTTCCTCTGTTTTATTTTAACTTTGAAAGTTTAATTTTCCATTTCATTTCCTTCAGAGTTTAGTTTCTCCAGTCAATAATTATCAACTGAAAGGTATCGATCTCCTTTATTATGAATCTATCACTTTGATGTCAACAACCATCAATTTAGATCTAAAACAATCATACTAACAAATCTTCAAAATAATTATTCTCAAACATACTAACCAATCTTCAAAACTTCATATAAGAATCAAATGTTGTAATAGAAGAACCAAACACATCACCATCATAAAAACTAACATTAGTGAATCGTTGATCGATCCATAATCATTAATCGTACATCGAAGTTGGAGAAGACGGTGGATTCCTGGAACAGAGCTGACGCGGCCTTAGTGAATTGGTGGAGAAGATGATGGATTGTTGGACAAGGCATCGAACTAACCTTAGCTCATAATCTGGAACCACGTGAGAGCCCTAGTTTGTGTGGTTCGGTGGACTAACCACCGATGTATAGTAGGAGAAGACGCTGGAGAATACAGTGGATCTGGAATCGTGTGCGATTTGGAAGCACGTCTTTTTTTTAGTAGGGAAGAAATGAGAATTCATTTGGGGTACTTCAATTTTGGGAAGACCAACATATGCGGTACCGAGAAACGGAACCAAAATGTAGAAGGGTACAACGGGAATTTCAAAAAGACACGGTTGATTTTATATTGATAGAAGTATCATTATTAGTAGTAGATATATATATATATATATAAATACATATACACTAATACAATCCTAGTACAGTACAAAATGATACACAAAATTGGTTCAGAGACCACATTATATACATCTAACAAAAATACATATCAAAGTCAAGCAGAAAAAATATAAACTACACAAAAGTGCAAGGCTAATATCCAAGCAGGTGCATTAATGCTAAGTCCCATAACTGATAGTTAATCTGAAACAACTCGGTCTGCCTGAGTATAAATTACACGAGTCTGTCTAGCTAAAACAATCAATTAAGAAGAATAGTGGATAATATGAAGCATATGATACAAGGAAATAGTTCTTCTCAAATGAAAAGAGATAATAGCAAAGCATGTCCATATCTTAAGTGAATAAATCTCACTTAAGCATAAATAACCTCTAAAGAAGTAGCTCAAAATAAATCATCAAGTATGATAGTTTCCTCATATCATCGACGATAACCAAAATTAGCTATAGGGGTTTCTCTAAACTTATCTCTTAAATAGAAGAAAACTCAAAGGATAAACCTCAAAAATGGAGAAAAATCCAACACAATATACGCCAAAATGACAAACCCTGATATATTCCCATTATAGAGAAATCTCAACTCAAAATATGGAATAAGGAAAACTCAGATATCTTCGAAAGGAGAATATAATCTCAATCTCAAAAATAGGACCCAATAGCCCAAATAAAAAGCCCAACGACTTAAATAAAATATGGACCCAACCGCCCAATAATAATAGCTCGATAGATATAAAAAAAGAAAGGCTCCAACAGCCCATTTGTAGCAACAAAAACCCGGATTGGACCCAACAGCCCAATAAAAAGCCCAACAGTTATAAAATATGAAAGGACCCAACAACCTAATCTATGGCCCAACAGCCTGCCAACTACCATGAACTAGAGGCCCCATGTCTCTTTTAGGACCCAACAGCCCCTAAATAGCTCCTTAGCTATGTATACATAAGTATATGTCCATGTATAACCCAACGGCACAAATACTGACATTCACTCGTGAATGTGTCACTAACTCTCAGCTAGGAACCCGAAAAGCGATAATGTGTGTCACATAGTACATGTTCTCACTAAACGGTTTACTAACTATTAGTCAATGCCACATTGGAAAACTTATAGCTTGTCTCATCTCATCGACAAGTATAAATACACCTCATGATGGTTCCTCATGAACCATAAATCTCGAGATAGGAAATCACAAACTAAAAACTTTCCTCATATCATCGACAAGTGTAAAAACATCATAATGGTTCTCATCGACCATATCTCCTGGATAATTCCTGTAAATAGGAATTATAAAACTCATAATACACCGTAAAATGGCAAAACAACTCAGAATCGATAAGTCGAATAGCTTCGATCATACAAGTTTGGAATTAACCAAAGTAGTAAACGCATGTGTCCCATATCAAATGTTTTACTAGACTGTTTAATTCTCTTTCTCATATGTTCGAATAGCGCAAAAATATGTTTTTAATATTTAAAATAATTTATTAGCGAAAACTAGCTTTTGAAACTATTTTCCAAAAACAATTATTGAAATCAACATTTGGAATTCCTTTATTTTAGGAAATAAGTTTTATATTTGAAAATAAAATTTAAAATTGTATATAATAATAATTTGAAATGCCTAATTATTTCAAAAACTATTTCAAAAAGATTTGGAGAAATCCGTGCTCGAAAATAAAAAAAGAAGGAAGATAGCTCAAAATTGATAACTTGAATCCAATTCGAATTCAATTCAAATTCAACTCAAAATCAGTCCAAATTCATTTTAAATTTGAATTTAAAATTCTCAAAATTTATCTATCCTATTGATATGCATCACAGCACTCAAAACAACATCAATATATCTCGAAAATAAGAAAAAGTCAAGAAATAAGCTGGAAACGAAACTGAAACGAAAAGAGCAACAAAAATTGAACATGGGGACAACTGCCAACTAGATCGACCTCCAGGTCGACCTCCCTTGCACCTAGATCAATCGTACGGTCGACCTAAGGGTAGGCCTGATCGACCTAGCGGTCGACATAGGCAAGCTTCTCATGCAATTATTTGTTCCAGCCGATTTTCTAGATACGAACTGATTTTCAAGCCAACCTTTTACATAGCAAATGAGGTTATTTTTCAAAAAAAATTTGCAGGCATATATTATAACACACAAATTACAAAAAGAGAAAATATGACAAAATTTTGCTATCGAAATTGAAAATTGCATTTGCTCAAAGATGCAACCCAGAACTGATTTTTATAAAAAGTAAACTATGAATGAAAAAACAATTACAGTAACTATTTTTGCACAGAATTAAGCCTTTAACTACTTTGTTTTGCTAGAGAGGCAAGTTATTTAACCAACCTTACTATATCAAAGCAAAATTGTTGGATTATTAGTTGAAAGGTTGGAGCTTTGCTCGAATTTAAGTCTCAGAAACCTATAAAACTAAGAAACTGGGACATGCAAGAAAGAGCAAAGCAAATAACAGACCATCATTCACAAAATTTGGATTTTTGATGAAATATTAGGTTTTAGATTCGACTACCTGTAGATTTAGCTTCAATTTGATTTTAAAGTCGTAAGATTTGAGTTTTAATTTGAGGATTTTGGCTAGGGTTTGCAATGAGATTTGGGTTCCTTCTGGAGTCTCTTACAACAAAGAGAAAAATAGTTGTATGTAGAAGTAAGATGAGATATTTCTCATTTCTTTCTACACGTTAAATGATCAAATGGGCTTAAGACCACTAATCAAAATAAATAAAAAGGCTAAGGTTATTTTTTCAACATTTAAATCCAAAGGCATCCTATTTACATTATATAAAAGAACAAAAGCCATTTTCTTCCAATTCCACACAAATAAAATTTGTAAACTTATCCAACATATAAAAAGATTAATTTCTAATTTTAAAGTATTTTTATAATTAAAATCTTAATTTACATAAACATACTATTTGCACTAATAAAATGCAAAAGCCTCCAATTTTAATTTTTAAAATTCAACAAAAATACTTTTCTCACCTAGAGAAATATTTCAAACCATTTTCAAACCTTATTCATAACCAAAACATATTTGAAAACCAATTTCCACCTTTTTATTGAAATAAACCACTTTAACAAATTAATTACTTCCTTTTAAAAATTATTAAAGAAGCAAAATGGCAATAATAAATGAAAATATTGTTCTATCATCAATTAAAAATCATTCCTCGTATGTTTTTTTACTCAAACCACTATAATAAAGTTTCTAAAATCTTATTCTCACATTTTATTTCCATAAATTCATTGTTTATTCCAAATAAGCAATTTGAATTCTCAAAATTATTAATTCTCATTATAAATTTCGTTACAATTTAATGCTTACAGGTAATCAGTATAACCTTGGTTGTTATGGACTCCTCCCTAATCAAAACTGCGTCCTCATAATTTCTAGAGAAGAATTTGTATTCAACATATTAATTTCATCAATCAAAGGATGGATAGACTAGCTCGAGTTTAAAAGAAATTCTCACACTCTCAATATAAAACGACAGAAAACCAAGATACAACTCGCTCGATTAATTCTACGGTTTCTAAAGTGATGATACCGGGACTAGCAAAACATTGAATTTTCCGAGCAGCACACACAATTTCGAAGGCGTCTCACCTTCGAATGGGAACATAACAAAATGTTACAAAAAGGATCAATCAAATGAGATTAACTTCTCAAAAGCTCTTCGAGTAGGGTTGGAATGTATCACAACTCCAACACGAACTCTAATCAACAAGATGATTATCGATGTGATTTTCCATATGATACTACAGAAGGAATCACATCAATACAAGATAGACACAATAAAAGCAAGATAGCTCAAACAAAAGGTGGTTTCAAACTCAAATGAGCGCATAAATGCACGTCGTTAGAAAATAGCATAAGTGTAAGATAAACGCAAATACTAAAATATATGTATTAACTCTTAACTAAAATTCTTAGAATTCCAAACTTTATTACTATTATTATTTAGTACTTTATTACCATAATTTTCAATACTTGAATTTTTTTTTCAAAACTTCTTATTATAATACTTAAAAGTATTACAAAGACTAAAATTTAAATTCATAATCCTCTTTTTACAAATTAAATTTCCAAAAGAATTTTATAAATTCCTACCAATATTCTAAAAGGAAAATTTAAAATCTTAGCACTCTTTGTTTTCCAAACCGCCAAAAGTTTTGAAACAAGCTTCACATTAATTACATGTAACTTTTTCAGTATATTTTTCTATGGGCAAAAAAATTTTAAAACCCAAAACATATTTTTTCTAGTAAAAAACATTTTTAAAAATAATCATATTCATATTTAATCTGTAAATTCAAAACAATATAACGACATTGCTTTGCCATTGGTTTGTAGTGAACGACTCTATCTGTTGGCTGTAGAGTTGACCAAGTGATTTAAACTGCCACGCCACTTGATTAGCCGTCACTACGGTTCAAAGGCTGCACATACCACTCAAATGAAAATTTAATACTCAATTCCCAAAATAATTTATTTCTAACCTCAATCTCATAAAAACTCAATTATCGTGTTTTATTGCCTCATCGCATCGTTTAGAAAATTCCTACCGATAATGTTAATCAGGCGTATCGACCAGAATTCTTAAAGCACATGATGGATAACCCCAACACAGAAATCATTTCTATAAAAAAATATCTCTAATATATAATACACAAAATTATTTTTGATTTCGTAATAACTAAAATTCCAATTTCTCTTAAATCACATATGAAATAGCTGTAAAAACTCAAAATCAAAGAACATTAAGGAGAACTCATCGAGATATTCCTAGAATACTTGATTCACAAGGTTGATAGAATAAAATGGAGTGTTCGTCAATCCAAATGATATAATGAGACGCTCACAAGAATCATACAAGTGTGGAATGTGGTGAAAGGAATGTTATCTCCTACGACTCATAGATGAAGGAAATTGGTGCAAGGTCAAGTTAAGGAAAGACTCAAGTATCGCACAATAGATCAAATAAAAGATCAACAAATTATAGATAAGGTTGAGATATTATTCTCAACCGAGAAGATGCACACGATCAACATATCATTACTTCGAGCGAAGTAATGCCCTTAAATATAACACTAGATGAGTATCCAAAAGGATATCTCGAGAGAAACAAGGATAATAATATAAATTGAACTCAATCAACCGCTTCATTTCTTAATGGATATCCTCGTGGAAGGATTACCGAAAGGCTAAGAGCCAGAAATGAGATTAACTCAATACTCGATTGCCCGATTGGATAATAATCCCAAAACAGACACTTAGAAATTACAGAGTTGCAATAATTAGAATTCGAGGCACATCATCATCATTTTGAAATTCAAGAACAGATAAAGATACTTTGGAATTATCATCAACATTCCAAAGGACAAGAAGCAACACATCAACCAAATCAGGATACCTAATATACATACGTACATACATACATACATATGATCCCTCTAAAGCATAGGATTGGTCCTAAAAACAATCAAACCAATCTATTCCCAAAATATACAATTCTCAAGATAGTGAATAATATGCAAATTCACACGAAAAGGAAAATAGTCAAAATAAGCTCAACACCCCATACTCAAATACTAAGATTGCGGGCCCCTCGATAGGATTCGCAATCCTTAAGAAGTGACAAAACATGAAACAATCAAAAGAAAACCACCATCCATCTTCTTCTGTATGAGTGATCATAAAGCACTCGAATCGAAGAGAACATAACTAAATCATAAATTAACATAGATCTCTAAAGAAAAATGAAGGAGTGCCTCCAGGTTGAGAGGAACCACCAAAAGCATCCATCACGATAAGCTTTCCCAAATGAGGACCCTTAGATGAATTGGGGCTTTTGGAAGACCAATGTCCCTTTTGTTTGCAAATGAGGCAAACGATAGGCTTAGAACATTCTCGAATAAAGTGATTATGAGAACCACAGTTGAAACAATTCTTGTGAGAACAATGACTTGCACCAGAATGAGAACTCGAGGCAAGATGCTTCTACTTCTGAGAAAAAGATTGGGATGCTTGGAAGGGAAGTTTTCTCTCGTTTGGGTTCTTGCGAACCCCAGCCTCATCACGACTATCCCTTTCCTTCTCGACGGCTTCAAGGGGGAAGCGCTGAATCAACAAGCTCTTCGAAGGATAACTTAGGCTGGAGCATAAGAGATTTCTTCAAGTATTTCTTCAATCCATAAACAAATCTAAGGTTTTTTCTATATGGAGGGCTGAAAAATTCGAGCCCATACTTGGATAGGGACTCGAAAGAAGAAACATACTCTAAAACAGATGATTTCCCTTGCTTCAATTCAAGAAAGAGATAGGCAAGGGAAGCTTTCTCAAACTCGGTCATAAATTTAAGTTCGAACCAATCTCTAAACTATTGCCAAGTGAGGGTGGACTCATCAATATCGGCAATAAGAAGCTCATACCAATCTAGAGCACGTTCTTGCATCATATTCAATGTTACAAGAACTCGATGATAATCAGATAAATCCACGCGAGAGAAGATGCACTCGCATGTCCGAAGCCAAGCCTGGACCTCAAGAACAGTCTTGGAACCTTTGAAAGGCTTGCCTCCCAAATAAGAATAGTCACTGCACATATGTGCAAACATGGATTTGTGTGGAGGAGAAGAATTGGATGAAGAAGGAGACTGGATGCTCTAAACAAGCTCTAAGTTCTGATTGGTTGACATGTACACACCCTTGGGGCGTGAGCCACTAGGCTGCTCAGCATCCAAGGTGCGACTTCTTTCTCTTCTACAAGGATAGATATTATAAAAAGGTTCATCAGTTAAGGAATACTATGGAATTATAAAATCACATTCCTAGACGTATTCCCACCCATCTACTCCTAAGGACTTGAAAATGTCAAGGCACGATACGAAACAATTTTGTTTATGAATGATGATTTCACTCATATTGTACTTTGATGTATCGTAATACGTGTTCTATTCTGTGTTTATCCTATTTTGTTCTGAACTCGGCTCTAATGCCAAGCTATAACGCCCCTCCCCGAGGCCCACATTAACAAAGAGAATTGCTGGGTAATTCTGTCTGCCAATGCGGAGAATAGGGCTGGTTAGGAGCGACCATCTGTAATCTTGTCTTAAACATCTACTGATACGTCGATAATGCTCTATATTTTTTCTATCACTCGTGGACCGACATATCCAATAAATGCTTAATACAAAACTATAGGTGGCTAACGCATCTACCAGAACAATATACAATAATAGAATGCATATCACATCGCATAACAGTAAACATCATATATATAAATCATATACACTGATACAATCGCAGTACACTACAAAATGATACACAAGAGTGGTTCAGAGACCATACTGTATACATATAATAAAAATATGTATCAAAGCCAAGCGGAAAGAAAAATAAACTGCACAAAAGTGCTAGGCTGATATCCAAGCAGATGCATCAAAGCTAAGTCCCATAACTGATAGCTAATCTGATACAACTCAGTCTGACCCGAGTATAAAATACACGGATCAGTCTAGCCAAAACAATCAATTAGGAAGAACAGACGATAATATGAAGCATATGATACAAGGAAATAATTCTTCTCGAATGAGAAGAGATAATATCAAAGCATGTCCATATCTTAAGTGAATAAATATCACTTAAGCATAAAGAACCTATAAAGAAGCAACTCAAAATAAATCATCAAGTATAATAGTCGCCTCATATTATCGACGATAGCCAAAATTAACTATAAGGGTTTCTCTCACCTTATCTCTTAAATAGAAGAAAATTCAAAAGATAAATCTCAAAAATGGAGAAACCTCAAACAAAAAATATGCCAAAATGGAAAACCCATATATATTCCCATAATAGAAACTCAAAATATGCAAAAAGGCAAACTCAGATATCTCCAAAAGGAGAATATAATCTCAATCACAGAAATAGGACCAGACAGCCCAAATAAAAATCCCAACAGCTGTAAATAAAATATGGACCCAACAGCCCAATAATAATAACCCGACAGCTATAAAAAGAGAAAGGGCCCAACAACCCATTTGTAGCTACAAAAACCCAGATCGGATCCAGCAGCCTAATAAAAAGCCTAATAGCTATAAAGTATGAAAGGACCCAACAGCCCAATCTATGGCCCAACAACCTACCAAGTACCGTGTACTAGAGACCCCGGCCTCTTTTAGACCTAATAGCCCCTAAATAGGTCATATATATATATATATATATATATATATATATATATATATATATATAAGTATATGTACACGTAGAACCAACAGCTCAAGTACTAACATTCACTTGTGAACGTATCACAAACTCTCAGCTAGGAATCGAAAAGCTGTAACGTGCGTCCCATACCACAGTTCTCACTAAACAGTTTAATAAACGTTAGTCAATGCCACATTGGAAAAATCATAACTTGTCTCATCTCACCGATAAGTACAAATAAACCTCGTGATGGTTCCTCATGAACCATAAATCTCGAGATAGGAAATCACAATCTCAAAACTTGCATCATATCATCGACAAGTATAAAGAATCATATTGGTTCTCATCAACCATACCTCCTAAATAGGAGATCTCAATCCATAATAACTCGCCAAATATTGGCCATCCCAAATAATTCTATAAATAGGAATTATAAAACCCATAATACGCCATAAATGGCAAATCAGCTCAGAATCGTTAACTCGAATAGCTTCGATCGTACAAGTCCAGAATTAACCAAAACAACAAATACACATGTCATATACCATATGTTTTACTAGATCATTTAATTCTCTTTCTCATATGTTCGAATAGTGCAAAAATGTATATTTCATATTTAAAATAATTTATTAGATAAAACTAGCTTTTAAAACTATTTTCCAAAAACGATTATTGAAACTAACATTTGAAATTCCTTTATTTTATGTAATAAATAAATTTTATATTTGAAAATAACTTTTAAAATAATATATAATAATAATTTTAAATTCCCAATTATTTCAAAAATTATTTCAAATGATTTGGAGAAATTCGTGCTTAAAAACAAGAAAAACAAGGAAGATGGCTCAAAACTGATAACTTGAATTCAATTCAAATTTAATCCAAATTCAACTCAAAATCGATCCAAATTCAATTTAAATTTTAGTTTCAAGTTCTCAAAATTTAGCTAGCCTATTAGTAGGCATCACAGCTTTCAAAACAACACCAATATATCTCGAAAATAAGAAGAAGTCAAGAAACAAGCTGGAAACAAAACGGGAAACAAAAAGAGCAACAAAATTGGAACACAGAGACAACTGCTCCCTAGGTCGACCGCCAGGTCGACCTTCCTCGTCCTTAGGTCGACCGTACCGTCAACCTAAGGGTAGGCCTGGACGACCTATCGGTCGACCTAGGCAAGCTTCTCACACGATTATTTGTTCCAGTCAGTTTCCTGAGACAAACTAATTTTCAAGCCAACCTTTTACATAGCAAATGAGATTATTTTTCAACCAATTTTTGCAAGAATACAGTATAACACATAAGCTACAAACATGAGAAAATATGGCAGCATTTTGTTGCCGAAATTGAAATTTATAGTTGCTCAAAGATGCAACCCAGAACTGATTTTTATAAAAAGAAAACTATAGGCGAAAGAACGATTACAGTAACTATTTTTGCACCGAATCAAGCACTTAACTACTTTGTTTTGCTAGAGATGTGAGTTATTCAACTCACCTTGCTTTATCAAAGCAAAAACCTGGATTATTAGCTAAAGGTTGGAGCTTTGCTCGAATTTAACCCTCAAAACCCTGTAAAACTACGAAACGGGGACATGCAAGAAAGAGCAAAGGAATTAACAGACCATCATTCACAAAATTTGGATTTTTGATGAAATATTAGGTTTTAGATTCGATTACCCATAGATTTAGCTTCAATTTGATTTTAAAAACACAAGATTTGAGTTTTAATTTGAAGATTTTGGCTAGTGTTTGCAAAGAGGTTTGGTTTCCCTCTTCTAGAGTTTCTTACAGCAAAGAGAAAAATAGCTATACATAGAAGGAAGATGTAACAACCCGGTATTTCGCATCAATTGATAATCGACATTAAACGATTAATATTGTTGCTAATTGCTAATTGAAGTTTTGATTTTTAAAATTGAGTTAAAATTCTTTTATAAATTGTTAAAAGGAACTGTGGGCTTTGAAATTAAAATTTGTCTCGGCCCATTTATTCTTGGTGCCAAATTATTTCAAGTTATACCCGTTCCCCCCTTTCGTTTTTCATTTTTATTCGTAACCCTAAACCTAAAAATCGAACGAAGAAAAAATAATGGCGGCTCTCTTTACTCCCTCACTCAAAAAGCTAAGGCTTCACAAATTAATGGTTGCTCGTCCTCGTGTTTGTTCGTCTTCAGGAAGTAGGGCTCGTTCAATTCGAAGGCGCCAACTTCTTGCCGTGGATCGATGTTGTCGCTCGCGGCTGCTCCTATTCGATTCGAATAAGGTGAGTGAATTATCACTCACATCTAATTCATTCTTAAGTGTTATGCTTCAGATGTTTGATTTTGTTAATTTGGTATGATTTGTTGGCCTCGGCTTCGATGTTTTGACTTGTTTGATGTTAATTCTAACTTGCTTTGACAAGGTTAATTTCACTGTGATATCGGCACTTGCTTGTTTAACTTCGACTCTGACCTTGTTTGACAGTGCTCATTTCCTTTGTAGTTGGCTCTGGCCATTTATGTTACCCCTGTAGCATACTTGTCTAATAATTTAAAGTTGGTCGTTTGATTATATTCGAATGACTGTGATTTTCCCTGACTTGTTCATATGCGTATACATTGAGATTTCTTAGTGCTCACGGTGTTGACCGAATTCCTTGGTCATCGTGACTCTGACTTGATTTTGAACTGTATATTATTTTTGGCTTTATTTGTTTTGAGCTGTTCGTTTTCATGGTCATCACTGTTCGATTTTGGTTTGACAATATTGAGTTCGTTCGCGACCACCACGATTTCGATTCCCGTGACTTTGGTCATTTGAATTGAGTATGTTGATTTATGTAAATATTTTGGACTGCCACTATACGTATACGTATGTGTTCATATGTATATATTAGTGTGTGTTTCCTTTTTACTCTCGCACTTGGTTGCACTTGAAATCTTGTTGTTCATATGGGTATTCTGCCTTGTGAGATCTAATTTTCGTGCTCCTTCACCTCTGATCTGTAGACTATCTCCATATGTATGTATATGGACGTGTGGCTTATTGTTTTATTGAACTGAAGTCATGTAGCGTGAGTACAGTTCCTTTCTGGTTCATGTTTTCACTGTGCATATCACTGCCTGGTTTTGTTTTTATGTGTATTATTTGATGGCATTGATTTTTGGTGGTCACTTTGAATTGCTGTTGACTTGGTTTATGCAATTCCATGACTTTGTGTTATCTTCGGCCTTGACTTCTGATAGCATTGGCTTTGACAATTGGATTGATGCTTCGAGTTACTGCAGTTTACTTTGTTTCATTTTTGTTTTGTGAATTGTGTTTCATTTGTTGCTGATGTTGGGTTTAGTCTTATACAACTTGTGTCTACACCTGCTCGATCCAATTTCACAACTGCATACTTGCTATACATTGCGCACAGTCTACCTGAACCTGTTAGTCGAGTTGCACTTCTTCCATTGTCCACTGTTGCATTCAGATGTACATCGCTGACTTTTGCTTTACTTGAGTTTTCATTTGATAATTTGAATGTGTACTTTAGAGCTTTAGTTGAGGTTTGTGATTACTTTGAGTTTCAAATATGTAGCATACGTGTTACCACCCCTTTGAAGCGGTTTCATATATTTTAGCCATTTCATTGTTGTTGTTTCATTGGGATGGCATTGTGTCGTTTGGTCGACTCTTGCATTCACTTACTTATGCTAGTTCATATATGGATTGACTTGAGTCTAGTGCTAGTGTCCTCGAGTCATATACATCTGGGTTTGCATTGGTATTTAGTTGAAGCTCATTCGTTCGAGCTTGCTTTGGTCACTGTTCACATGTGTGTTCAAGTCTGCATTTTTGATATTCATTGCCGTTCGGCTTCATGTAGCTATGTACTCCATTGTCCACATTTTAGTGAGTTGCATATCAGGGCTGTTGCACAGTAGCTTGTTTCATTATGTGGTAGCTTGGTTCACTGGTGCATGCCTTTGACTGTTGGCATGTGCATTTCATGTGTACTTCATACTTGAACTTGATGGTTGGACCTGTTGTGTTGTGTACTATCTATTCAGTTGCAGTTTCATTTCACCGTTGCGTGATTATATGCAGTTCTTTGAACAGTTATCCTTTGGGGTGTAATTTTTGATTCATTTTGTTTGTAGTTGTGTTGAGTCACGAGAGTCGTGACTTGACCTCCGCAGTTTCGATGTATTGTTGGCATTTAGTGTTGTGATGACTTCATATGCTATTATGGCGAGGCAGTGCACGCGTGCGTGTACTGCAGCCACACAGTATTGACGTTTTAATTGATATTTCAATTATTTGAATTGTTTTGTGTTCAATTCAATATTTGGGAATTGTTTTTGATTCAGTTCGATTGATCATTTTGTTGTGTCTAATTATCTATTCGATAATTAGATTATGAGTTTCTAATTATTATTTAATAATTGGATTTTGTGTTAATTGTCGTTTAGACAATTCTGTTGTTTTCAAAATTATCTTCATTGATAATCTTTTTATTTACCTTTGTTGATGATTGGAATTTGATGATTTTGTTGTTAATTGCCGATTAGGCAATTTTGACGTTTTCCAAATTATCTTCATTGATATTCTTTTCACTTATCTTCGTTGATGATTTGAATCTACTGATTTATTGTTTAACACTGTTACGTGTTATATTCATCGTTATCCGATTTCTTTATTTAAGGATCGGATAGACGAGATTTATTGGGACTGTCGTCTATTTATTACCTAATTATTATTGCTTCTGTGCACTAATAACTGAGTTTGAATTAGACTGACCTGTGTATTATTTTCTTTTGAATTTAATACTCGGGTCAGACTGAGTTATTACAGGTTGTACATATCCTGCTTTGGGTTGCTGCTAGAGCTATGAAGTCTTTTCATACTTTTTTGGAGTAGTCGTTGTCTAAGTATAGGATGTTGTATACTTATGTATATTATTTACAATAATGTACTTGTATATGTAACTTCCAAAGTCGACAGTTGTTGTATCATATGTATTGTATCACATGTATTGTAACTGACATCAGTTATTGTATATATGAGACTTTCCGTTTTATCTGTGTTCCGCATTTATATTATCTGTGTTATTATTATATTTACTGTCCTAAACTATTATGAACCATCGTAGTTCGTTTTATACTGGAATTGGGGTATGTCGATGGGAGTAAATAAATCTGAGATTAAAAATGAAAGAATACATATATAACACTCCTATCAAGATAACTAATACTAGTGTAAGGCCTAACTACGGATGGCCGCTCCTCAACAGCCTTATTCTCCGCGCTAGTTGACAACATTACACCGTAGTGTTCTTGGCTAGCATGGGTATAGAGGCGGTCGTCACAGAAGATGAGGTATTTCTCATTTCTTTCTATAGGCTAAATGATCAAATAGACTTAAGACCCACTAATCAAAAGAAATAAAAAGGCTAAGGTTATTTATTCAACAATTAAATCAAAAGGCTTCCAATTTACATTATATAAAAGTACAAAAGCCATTTTCTTCCAATTCCACACAAATAAAACTTGCAAACTTACAACATAAATAATAAAATATTTTCCAACATAAAAAAGATTAATTTCCATTTTAAATAAAATACTAATTTACAAAAATAGACTATTTACACAAATAAAATGCAAAAGTCTCCAATTTTAATTTTTAAAATTCAACAAAAATACTTTTCTCACTTTGAAAAATATTTCAAACCATTTTCAAACATTATTTATAACCAAAACATATTTCCACCTTTTTATTTAAATAAACCACTTTTACAAATCAATTACTTCTTTTAAAAATTATTAAAAGAAGCAAACTGGCAATAATTAATGAAATTATTGCACTATCATCAACTAAAAATCATTCCTTGTTTATTTTTAACTCAAACCACTATATATAGTTTCTAAATCTTACTCTCACATTTTATTCCCAATATTCATTGTTTATTCCAAATAACAAAAATTATATTCCCAAAATTATTAATTATCAATATTAAATTATAATTTCCATTATAATTTAATACTTACAGGTATTCACAAAAACCAGGGTTGTTACAGGGTTTTTTACACTTGGTGGGCCAGAACATATCGACCAAAGGAAAGGTAAAGTCATGAGGACTAGATGCCAATATGTCGGTGAAGTTCAATTCTCTAAAATGGGAGTTAGGGAGACTCCCGTGGTTGCTCAAATAGCCAAAGATGTTGTCAGGTGCGCCTACTATAGAGGTTAACTCCCCTAATAGGGATTAGACGTGGCTTAAGCGCATGTTAAAAGGACTTAATGACTAGTCATTTCAGCTTAGGAGGTGATGTGAACATGGTGCCCTTATGGGATGTTTCCCCGTATGATTCGTTTTCGATGGTCTATTCATCCTTGTCTCCTCTCTTGTCTTCTTACTCTTCCTTTCAACTTCTTCTCCATATCTCTCCTCGTCTATGCCCTTGGCTCTTATTGCTTCTTCTTTTCAATTCTCATATCCTTTGTCATCTTCCTCCTTTCCAAGATTTGCTTCAACTCCTTGGCCATCTTTAGTCCCTCATTTATCGTCATCAGAATTAGGAATAGGGGTAGAAGGACCATGAGCAGCTTGAGGACTAAATTAAGCTGGGAACTCCTTCTATAGAGAAGGCTATACTGATGCAAGAAGTCTTTGGAGAGGAGGTGGGAAGTTTGTCATAGATCAAGGTTGATCCCATAAGAATTCAAGAATGTTCCCTAGAGCAAGAATGGAGAGTCATGTAGGAAATCTTTCAAAATATGAAAAGGTTTGAAACAAGATTTGGTTCAACGTTTTAGTTATGTGTGCATGGAGGTGTGTGTTGGAATAAGGCCAGCCTGCAGTGGAAGTTATACGTGAATTTCGATTTTTTTTACCTTAATGGATCTTTATTGGGTCTATGAAGTCTAACTTGATTTAGAATATTTCTAAATTTCATTTAAACAAAATCATTTATTTTATTTAAATTCAAATATTTTATAATATGAATTTAATTTTATTTGATTTAGTTTATACATACATATATCATATACATATGTGCATGTGTGCGCATATGTAACATAATAAACCGTGAAGGGTATAATATGTCCATATATATATGTTAGGATTTACATCACAATAGACATATTAGTTCACTTTGTATGTAATGTATGTTGTCCAATACATGCACGTACATGTGTTACAAAATATATGTATATATATTTATTTTTATGTATATATATATATGTATGTGTGTATATATATAATGTATAAACAATAACTTAAATCATTTACATATACATATACATATACATATATATATATATACATATACATATATATACATATACAGATACATCTACATATATATGTAGATAATATGTGTATGTGTGTGTAAAGAATAATTCTTAAAAATTATTTCTAGTTCAAAAATTAACTTAGTTTTAATGAAATAATAATTTTAATATTTCGATTTATATATATTATGAATAAAATATTGTTTTTGGCCATAAATAATTAATATAAAATAATAAAGTGATAAAATTCGGATTTTAAAATCTAGGATCATAATATAGAACTTGAGAAAAATTTTGAAATTTTTTGAATTGAAATATTATTTCTAAAAATAAAAAACCATCAATTTCGGAAATAATTAACTAAAATAAAATAGTAATATGATATAAAAAATCAAAATTTAAAATTTACTACGAACTAGGATCATAATATAGATCTTAAAAACATTTGGAGATTTTTCTGAAATGAAATATTATTTTCAGTTATATAATATAATTTTAGCCAAAAATAAATTAATTATTAAAAAAATAAACTAATGCAATAAAAGTCTGGAAAAATTTCTAAAGTGAAGTAGTAATTTAAAAAATATATAAGATTGAATTTTCAAAACATTATTATTTTACATGAATTTATCAAATCAAAAAATCACTTAATATTGATTATAAATATATTATAGTGAAAAAAATTTACTTTTCGGTATTGATAATTAGCAATAATTATATTCAGCTTAAACAAAATTTTAAACCAATATTACATGGCATATAATTATATATGCATTTATATCAACGACTTATATGCATTTATACACATATTAATAATATATATAAAGCATTAATTAACACAAAAATAAAACAATCTTTTTAAACATATAATAACTGATTATATAATCGAATTATGTATGAATATCATATGTTATGCACATAAACAATTTGATTGTGACAAGTACGCGTACATATAAAAATCTCACCTAACTAATTATATAACAATAATATATACATATTAGTCAGGGGTGCAAAATTATCTGATCACAAACATGATATTAAATCAATAATATGAATAAAATTACCTTTATAGATGCCTTTGAGTACAGGTTGAAGTGATGAATTCCCTTCTCTGACTATCTCCCGATCCGTCAGATTGGTAGTCTGGAATTGTCGACCTTTCGCTATCGTATAGCTTTAAATATAACTTGAATTTGATTTGAGATTTTGGGAGCTGATTTGGAGATAAATTTGAGCCAACAAACCTAGTGATAATGGTAGAAAAATGTTGTGCAATGATTAGGGTTCAGAGATCCATACACACACACACACACACACACACACACACACACACATACATATATCCTTGCATAAGAGAGATATTAGGATAACCTTATTACCTATTCTCTCTTAATCTCAGCCATCTATCTCTAAGTCTAATCCTAAGTTTTAACCGCCTCCAATGACTTGTCAAAACCGAAATTTGCTGACCTAATGATGGGCTTTAAATCCATTTAAGCCCAAGCCACAATACTATGCAATTAAATCTAATTTAATCGTTTATCGATAGAGTATATCGATCGATATATTTATAACTATTATAAAAATATATAACATTATTTATTTCTTAAATCATATTCAAATTTTATAATTAATATTTTGTAAATATTAATTCTTTAATTAATTTATAACAACTATAAACTAATTAAATCGTTCGGACTTAAGAGAATTCATCATTTCGGTTGTGTGACTCTTAAATGTAAATTATGTTAGGGATTAACATCGAACTATTCCAATGTTAGCGTTCACATGTCTCTTAGCATGTGGTATGATATTATGGCCAAATTTATCGCTTACTTAGTTTCGGTAAAATCCAATTTTAGTTTAATAAGTATTGCCCGGCTAAGATATTTATTTGCACTCAAAGCTATATCACTTTAGACTTATGGAATTTAGTAATGGTCAAAATTCCAACATCGTCCACATTCAACTCTATAGTCCAAATACAAAGTCCTCGGTTCAATAATAATAATGATTACTAGCCAAAATGCTCTAGCCAGTGACTTCGACTTTGAGTTGACCGTGATACCAACTACTTATACCGAGGAGGCGAATTCTTTCTTGAATAATGCTTCACTTCCAATACTTCCACTCAGCCTAAGTATAGTCACTCGATGGACTCTATGACATTATTTGGCTATAATCAAAACGGAGCTTTCATACTGAAGGTCCACGGTATTTCAAGTCGAGAGAACTGTGTAAATCAGTCGCATTAATATTTTCTATTTGACCTTTGTTATATCAACCAAGAGAAAACTATGAGTGAGTTATTCCATAATTATCCAAAAACTATTAGTATATAACTCCTAGGTGCCCCCAATAGTCATGAGTAATACAATGCCCAACGTTTGGACAACATTACGTACTCTAGTCTCAATAGATACATCAATATCCACTCTCGTTGCATCTTGACTAGGAACATTTAAATGATATATTTATGTTTATTGTGATAAATTTCTCACGGTTACAACACTTTGTAACTACTATCACAAAACATACCATTTATGGTTTTCTATTGAATGCACTTTTAACTAATTGATATAACTACATTATATCAAGTATATAATAGAAAGAAAATAACTTTATTGTGAACAAGATTGGTCAACAAGTTAGATATTTATAATAAATTACATAATTTCCCTTAGGCACATCCCTAACTCTATCTATCTCCCACTTGCACTTGGGATCAATTATGGAATCTGTTTCTAACTTTTCTAATCAGTTTTCTCAAAAACCAATTGGGTTAGTCCCTTAGTGAACGACTATGCTATTTTGTTTGAATCATCTACTTTGTCGATTAACTCTCTCCAACGTTGATAAATCGTGTTTATCATATGGAGAAATTTAGAGTATGTCTCTCGACTTCTAGCGAGCTCTAAGTTCTATTAGGACTTATGTCATGGCATTGTTATCATATAACAATGTTATGGGATTCTCAACATTTGGAATCATAATCAGCTCAATTTCAAATTTGTTATTATAGCTGTCACAACCCGATTTTTCGACGCTCGAAAATTGACATCAATACGTCCACTATATTAAATGCCGAACAATTGAATGCTAGAAAACTAGACCATAAGGGAAAGAAGAAGGAGGTAGAAGAAGAAATAGAAAACAATATCAGAATCTCAAAATCGCAGTGGAATAATATATAATAGGTAAATGACTGAATCTCTATACAAAAGAACTGTATCCGTTTTATATACATTACATCATCAGAGCACAACAAAATTCATAGCACAAAACTAGGCAGTTATCATAACCTGTCCTCACAAAAGCTGACTATGCAGTTAACCATACACAGTGGAATATACATCAAATACGTTTGATATGTCTCGCCATCCAGCTCGTCTCTGGAGCTCCACGGCATCTTTTCCTGTATTGTATAATACTCGATATGACCTGGGATTTTTAGAGAAGTAACACCCGAGTCAGTCTGGAAAAACAGAGTGAGAAAACACACTCAATTGATTACTAAAATTTTCAAATCCTTTGAAATCAAAGGTATCCCATAAGACCACGTCACAATAAACATGCCGGGTTTTTACCTTACGATAACCAAAATATTTTTATCAAATCCGTCTGATATTATAAAAGTGTCTATAGAAAGTAAAATAGAATTTAACTAAATGCTTGCATCTCATGTTCCAGCAATAGTTAGGCACCATCAAAACCGTACAGGCGCTTACTGGAGATTATATTCCATACAACGACAGGGCTACTGGGTACCGCCCGTCACAGTACCTGGTCTAGATCAGAGTACCGAGGATCCACCATGATCCCTTGCAACACAAGACCAAAGCTACCCCTTACTGGATAGTCCGAATAAGATCAGCCCGCAGTTGGGATCTGCAACCGACCACACAGCCGAAATAAAGGGACATCTAGACAGGGATGACCTTACCTTAATTGGTTGCTAGCCACTTAGCCTTGTTGTACCTCCCCTGTTTTAGCCATTCCCGGTTGATGAGGCTTGAGGCTATGCGTTACCATTTTAGCACACATTCACTTAGATGCTTATCGTCCTCCTGACGATGTTCTGATAGCATTCATCCATACAAGTCCATTCCGTTCCGAATGGAACCGAAGGCACTACCCCGACTACATCCATTTTGGAATCACCCTTAGGATTAGTAGTGATTAGCCTTTGTAAACTTCACTGCTCCATCTTCTACTCCAAGCTCTGGTCTTCCTCGTGAAAACGTTCAAACCGAATCGAAGTTGCTTTTAGGAAATTAATCCCAATCTCGGTCTCTTCGAAACAATCAACACATTGGCTAATATCGATAGCCTGTTTTTTTAACTATCATATAACATCCACAAACGACCACCAGGCCTTAATAATTTTTCCCAATTATTTATTTCAAAATATCTTCGTAAGATATTTTCTACACTTCAACCCTTTGAAAATAGATTTCAAATCACTTTTCTCTCGCGGAATAAATTTCCACCCGTTTATTTCCACTGAAAATCACCAAGTCTTAATACTTTAGATTTTTAAATAATTTAAATCACTTTATCCAAATATATTTACTTTAAAACATTCGAAATAAAATCTGCTTAAAAAACTTTATTTAAAATACTAATTAAGAAATTTTGTAATAATTTCTCATGTAAAACTTAAGCCAAAACTAAATTTGAAATAAAATTTATTCTATAAGGTATAAATATTAAATAATTATCTTTTAAATCATAAAACTAGTTAAACCTTTAAAATAATTTGCTTATGTAATTATCTTAATAAATATTTACTTTACAAAATTTAAAACCACTAAGTAATAATTTCTTTCTAAAACATTCTTTTAAACCACTTTAAAACCTCTAACTTATACTTGAAAATCTTTCTTTGAAAATATATTTGGCTTCTCAAGGAAATACACTTTCCATTTAAATATAGTCATCTAATAGCTTATAAATTCTACTTGATTTATCATAATTTGATTTACGTCCCCATTCGTAAATTTATTTTAATACTTTAAGAAAAAATAAAACCACTTTTATTTTTAAAACACATTTCTCATCTCCTTATAAATTCCCACCATGAATTTATACTTCCAAATTTATCCACGGATAAATATTTCACATATTTATAAACCCATTTTATAATTTCCATACCTCATTCTGTTATAATTATTGTTTCAAATCACTTAATTGATTTAAAAATTGATTTTCTAAATTTAATTCCCCATATAATTATTTCTCGATTTATTCAAGTTTATTCAAAATCCATTAATTCCAGATTTGCTTTTTAATTATGATTTAAAATCTTATTTAAAACTGAAAATATCAATTTCACACTTTATTTCAAAATTCTTCTTTTATTTCTTCCAAACCATTTAAATTGTGAATTTAAAAAAATAAATTATTTAAATTCTAAACAATACCACTTAAGTCCTTAAAATACATTTATTTCTATTTATTCAAAAATCTCTTTTCCCATACTCAGATTTTTTTAATTAGAATTTAAAAATCAACTTTTATTCCTTCCTAGTTTCATTCTTAAATTTATCCAAATTAGCTAAATTGTTTTACATACAAATTCTCTTTTTAATTCCTTCAAAAATCCATTCTTTATATTTTTGATATCTCAATATACCCAAAATATATATATTCCATCAACCCATAGCATTCAATATTTCAATTACCGATAAAATCAGTCATAGATAATCAATCAGTCATATCACAGATTATGAAAACAAATTTCAATAATTTGAGGAATCAAGTTGGATCCCTCCAACTTGTTTCCCCGCATCCACAGATGTTAGCATAATATAAAATATCAATCCCACTTCGAGGGGGGATATCGCGGTATAAAGGGTCATCCACTATTATGCGGGGCGCATAGGGTCTCATCTGCTATATAATGCGGGAATCAATCACTCCAATATATATATATATATATAATATCACATCCAGTCAATTAAATCATTCAACTAATATTTTAAATTTGACTATTTAAATTTGAATGGTAATCCAAATGAGTGAGATTAACTCACCTTTGATTTTTAATTTGCAATCCGATCCACACCAGCTTGTTTTCTTCAAAATTTCAGATCTTGTACAACATTATATGATTTATTAATATCCGAGATAATATACAAATAATTTACCATTTAATAAATTAAATTGACCAATAATTTAATTTAACTAATCATTTGTTTTTAAACTAATAATTTTCTTTAAATAAATTCTTTTTAGTAACAAAAATAATTAAATAAGTCAATTAGAACAATTTAATCTCCAAATCCATGTTTTTTTAAAATAAACTAGTAGATTAAAAAATATTTATTTATTTATTCTCTTTTTTTCAAAGTTTATCTACACATAACTTTATCTGCCTTCATGTATATGCTTAATTTAGGATATGCCTGTAAAAAAATGTCCCGAGGTATACTTGTATTTTTTTTTCTTTTGAAACCTTGTCTATACATACATACATACATACATACATATATATATATATATATAAAGAAAAAAAGGTTTTCTGTTTCTAAACTTTATATATATAGTAAATTATAAAAAAAAAGCCTATACACCTCACCGCTTCCACTGCTAGAGCCCAACAGTACCACTAGTCCACCAGGCTGTCATGACACCCTGATTCTTCCACGCACATGCAACACCACATGTCGTTTCGGCCTCATGAACGCGAACACCTTGCTCATTCGACCACCATTTACAGAGCTATTCCCAATCTCAACCTTCCCCCCTAAAAATACTCCAGACTCATGAGTTCGACTACTCGAATTGATTCCTTCCCATCTTGTCCACTTCGACTCGAAATCGCACAGGGAAAAAGTGATACAAGGTGGGTAGGTCTTCTGGTTCGGCTATAAAAGAAGTGCGACCATGAACGTCATGAAGCCCTCGCTTGAAACCTCGAGCTTGAGCTCGAACGAGAAAACGTTGGCACATCTGATTTGAGAAGGTTCGAACGATTCGGTTCAAACAGAGGAGGAAGGAGGAAAAATCAAATTTTCTTTTTTGATTCAAAATCAATTCATGCTCTGCCATTATTCTTCACTTATTCCATTTATATTCAGCCATCAATTTTCTTCTACAAATGAATTTGGTAACAAGATTTTATAAAATGAAAATGAAGGGGACAGGATGAGATATTAGCATGTTCAGACCAACTTACTACAGTGCTTCTGAGGTGAAAGGAAAACGCACTGGTGTGACACTTTTCAACTGCAGGTTGTCTGGTCAAAACACCCTATATATTTAATACTAAATTTAAATTTAAATCATCTTGAATTCACAACTTAAAATCTTAACATCATATCAAGGCGTACCGCTAGGCGTCTATAATGTTATGCCCCTATTCCGTACGCAAAGAAAAAGGTTCCAAGTCCTAACTCGATCGTATGGAGAAGATAACTTTTCGGACTCAGTTATTATATTGAATTTTCGATATAAATTTCAACGCATTTACCTATCGTACGATCACATGACAATTCCAAACGCTATGAAATTTGAAATCCAATAAAAATACACTATTACGGATCCAATATAACTGGTTTCATCGAATTCCAAGAATGTGCCTCGGAAGGCTAATTTTAAATATCTATTTTAACGATATATTATTAAAACGGAACAAACCACTTTTAAATTCGGTTTTAAAACTTCTACCATCTTCAGTATTATCAATATAAATTTTCTAAGCCTTTCATTATTTTTCACAAGCTTAAAATCGAAGATTCAATATTTTACCCAACTTCCAAATTTTAAATTCAATAATTTAATTATGCTATCAATGGAGATATTTGAAATTCAAGTTAAAGATTACCTTTCAAATGTTTAAAATTAATTTAATATTCCAGTTTCAAATATCCAAAATTTCCAGGTCGTCACAATCCTTCCTCCTTAAAAGAATTTCGTCATCGAAATTAAAATTTCCTGGTCGTCACATTCCTCTCTCCATAAAAGAATTTCGCCGTCGAAATTACTTGTTAGGAAGAATGGTCCAATACCCGTTTACTATTTTCTCCAAAACCAAACAGTTTTCAAAAACACCCAAAACAATCTTTTTATTAAAGACACTTTCACCCTTACTAAGTTCCTAAACTCTTCCATGGTTTCCAAACAACATTATTTACTCAATAATCCAAATTATAGTTTAAACCAAATTTAAACTATCAAAATTTTCTAACTCCTAATTTTTCGAAAAATTTCGCCATCGTCTCCTTTGCGCGACTAGATCGGTACAACTACAAAATGCCTCTACGGGCCCCAAATTTCAAAAGAAAACAAAAGGCCAAGTGGCTAGATCAGAAAACCATCAAATTTCATATGCTAATTTAAATACTTTCTTTTTTGTCGGGGCATTCAAATTATCTCTTGAAATCAAAAACATCCATTTTCCTTTTGCACTCCAATACCTGAATCCTACTTTGCAATAATATCCAATCACAGAATCCAAAATTATTTTATCCATTTCTTTTCAAAATTTTCGAAACTTGCTTTACTTAAGCCCGTACGATGCACATATACCATCCATACACAATATCAAATGCGATCGCACACTCGATCACACAATTTCACTTTCGAACTAATATCATCCACCCAACATCCTAGTGCGGACTCAAATCTGGTATCCTGTTCAGAAACTGTCATTCTCCTTGCATATACTATGATAGAGAATTTCAAAACCAATCAAAAATCCATATGCAGGGTTCGCCGTTGAAAATCAAATAAAAAATCCCAACTCGGATCGATATAACTATCTCGAAATTATATGCTCGAATCTGGATCAAATCGCTATGTGAATAAAATAATATATGTACATCCTACGTATTTATCTCAATGAATTATTGATTATATCAATTTTCGTTTCATTCACATTTATTTCGATTTCCAACACCCATTCTTAATTTCCCCTTTTACATTTTACTTAATCTTCATTCAAATACCCAGTATATTCTCAATACCAATTTTACTTAAGAACTTCACCATTTTCCTTTCTTAAGTTTACTATAAATATTCTATATACTTTAATATTTATTTTTACTTCACTACATAATCCCTTATTTCCTTTTCATTTAACTTAGATTTTAAACTCCATTCTAAATTCAATTTTATCTTCCATTCTTAATTCATTTCCAAACATTAATTACTTTTAGTCCACTTCGAATTAATTTTACAACTTCACTTAACTCAATTCAAAATGAATTCGAATATTCAGTTTAAGTTCCATTTACCTACAATTTAAATTTATTTATTCATTTACAAATTTATTTCACACATAGTAAATTTTTATTTTAATGATCGTTACACTAAGTCTACTTAGACTTTTTCCTCAAATTCACTTATATTTAATTTGATTCAGTTACACTTCAATTTTAATTCAAATTTTTAATCTCTATAAATTTTCCATTTATTTAAATTCCATTTGCTAACTTCTTTTAATTCTCTTCAATTAATTAACTTACCTTCTAACTTATTTTATTTTCACACTTACTTTTATTTAACCCTCCTCAAGATGAATCCTATTCCAGTAAATTTCAAATTTTTATAAGTTATCAAACTTATTTATATTCCATAAACATTTTAAATAAGGTTCCAGAGTCTTTTAAACAATTACTCAACCTCTTAAAATCATTTTTGAAATCAATCATATATATACAGAGTTCATTTGCATATCAAATTACTCTTTGAATTTTAAAACCAAACCCAGTTTTGTAAACAAATCCAATTTAAAACAGTTAGGAGTAATTCCTCTCTTGGAAACTCGAAAATGAACATCGACAATGCTGCAGTCATCACGGAAATTATTTTCCAGGGACCGAAGTGAGTTTAGTGCTTTTTCAAATATTTTTAATTTCAAATCTCACTAGATTTCATATTCAAATCAAAAATATTTTTGAATAATATCACCATTATTTATCCAAAACCCTTTGAAAGATCATTTTCAAATCCAAGGAATTTAATTTCCAAAATTTCGAATTCCAAATCCTTTCAAATTCCTATTCAAATATCACTCTGGAATTTTATTCTATTATAAATCACATTTATAATTCACATTTACAAATCTCATTATGTTATATAGATTATTCCTTAACTTTGGTTATAACATTATTTTCTTATTTTCAATTTCCATATAACAATGATAATATTTTAATATTATCACTTCCTAACAACCAAGCAACCATATACTATAATAATTTACAAAAATTATTTCTTTTATATACAAAAATAATTTAGGTAAAATTATTTCATTTACCCACTTTTAAAAACAATACTATATCGGTTTGCCTATTTAAGAGTTTAGAAATCCCTGTCGATACAATTGTCCAGACTGCATCGACCAAAATTTATAAACACTCAACCGATAAGTCGGTACAATATAAAACAACTTATATTCACTAACAAATACATGCTCATAACTATTAATACACTCAACCTCATTCTAGAGTACTATGGACTCTATTTCTAATGAGTAATCCCCACTAGAGTCAACGTTCTCACTTAACCTTCAGCTCGGATACCAACTGTCACGACCCAATTTTTCGATGCCTAAAAATTGACATCAATACGTCCACTGTATTAAATGCCGAACAAT
The DNA here is from genome assembly GCA_030765085.1 of Allium cepa. NCBI lineage: Eukaryota > Viridiplantae > Streptophyta > Magnoliopsida > Asparagales > Amaryllidaceae > Allium > Allium cepa. Next base: position 774,659,253 of record CM060935.1, read on the forward strand.
CATATGCCAGAAAACTAGACCGTAAGGGAAAGAAGAAGGAGGTAGAAGAAGAAATAGATAACAATCTTACAATTGCAGCGGAACAATATATAATAGGTAAATGACGGAATCTTTATACAAAAGAACTGTATCTATTTTATACACATTACATCATCAGAGTACGACAAGATTCATAGAATACAACTGGAAAGTTATCATAAACTGTCCTCACAAAAGCTGACTATGTAGTCGATCATACACAACGGAATATACATCAAATACGTGTGATATGTCTCTCTGTCCAGCTCACCTCTGGAGCTCCACTGCATCCTTTCTTGTATTTTGTAATACTTGGTCTGACCTGAGCATTATAGTGAAATTACACCTGAGTCAGTCTGGAAAACCAGAGTGAGAAAACATACTCAATTGGATTTTTATAGTTTTCAAATCCTTTGAAATTAAAGGTATCTCGTAAGATCACGTCACAAATAAACATGCCGGGTTTTTACCTTATGATAACAAAACATTTTTATCAAATCCATCTGATATTATAATAGTGTCTATAGAAAGTAAAATAGAATTAGCTGAAATGCTTGCATCTCATGTTCGAGCAATAATTGGGCACAATCAAAAGCGTAAAGGCGCTTATTGGAGATTGCATTCCATGTAATGGTAGGGCAACTAGGGTACCGCCCGTAACAGTACCTAGTCTAGATCGGAGTACCGAGGATCCACCCTGATCCCCTGCAACACAAGACCGAAGTTACCCCTTACAAGATAGTCCGAATAAGATCAACCCGCGGTTGGGTTCAGCGACGCCCATACAACCGAAATAAAGGGACATCTAAACAGGGATGATCTTACCCTAATTGGTTGCTAGCCACTTAGCTTTGCTACACCTCCCCTATTTTAGCCTTTCCCAGTCGATGAGGCTTGAGGCTATGCATTACCTTTTTAGCACACATTCACTTAGAATGCTCATCGTCCTCCTGACGATGTTTTGATAGCATTCATCCATACAAGTCCATTCCCGGTCCGAACGGAACCTAAGGCACTACTCCTATTACATCCATTTTGGAATCACCTTCAAGATTAGTAGAGATTAGCCCTTCACTTCACTGTTCCATCTTCTACTCCAACCTCTTGTCTTCCTCACAAAAACGTTCAAACCGGATCAAAGTGGTTTTCGGAAAATTAATCCCGATCCTGGTCTCTTCAAAACGACCAACGCATTTGCCAATATTGATAGCCGGTTTTTAACTATCCTATAACATCCACAAACAACTATCAAACCTTAATAATTTTTTCAAATTATTTATTTCAAAATAACTTCTCAAGATATTTTCTACACTTCAACCCTTTGAAAATAGTTTCAAATCATTTTTTTCTCGCACCCAATTGTTTTATTTCCACTGAAAATCACCAATTTTTAATACTTCAGATTTTTAAATAATTTAAATCACTTTATCCAAAAATATATCTTTAAAACACTTAAAATGAAATATACTTAAAACACTTTATTTAAAATACTAATTATGAAATTTTATAATAATTTCTCATGTAAAACTTAAGCCAGAACTGAATTTAAAATAAGGTTATTCTATAAGGTATAAATATTAAATAATTATCTTTTAAATCATAAAACTAGTTAAACCTTTAAAATAATTTACTTATATAATTATCTTAATAAATATTTACTTTAAAAATTTTAAAACAACTAAATAATAATTTCTTTCTAAAACATTCTTTTAAACCACTTTAAAACCTCTAAGTTATACTTGGAAATCTTTCTTTAAAAATATATTTGGCTTTTTAGGGAAATACAATTTCCATTTGAATATAGTCATCAAATCACTTACAAATCTTGCTCGATTTATCACAATTTGATTTACGTCTGCATCCGTATATTTCTTTTCACACTAAAAAAACCATTTTTATTTTTAAAAAATATTTCCTATCTCCTTATAAATTCCTACCGTGAATTTATACTTCCAAATTTATCCACTGATAAACATTTCACTTATTTATAAACCCAATTTATAATTTCCATACCTCATTCCCTTTTAATTACTGTTTCAAATCACTTAATCGATTTTCTAAATTTAATTCCCCATATGATTATTTCTCGATTTATTCAAGTTTATTCAAAATCTATTAATTCCAGATTTACATCTTAATTATGATTTAAAATCTTATTTAAAACTGAAAATATCAATTTCACACTTTATTTCAGAATTCTTCTTTTATTTCTTACCAAACCATTTAAATCCTGAATTACAAAAAATAAATTCTTTAATTTTATAACAATACCACTTAAGTCCTTAAAATTCAAATTTATTCAAAAATCTCTTTTCCCATACTTGGAAATTTTTTAATTAGAATTTAAAAAACTACTTTTATTCCTTTCCAATTTCATTCTTAAATTTATCCAAATTAGCTAAATTATTTTACTTAAAAATTCACTTCTTAGTTCCTTTAAAAATCCATTCTATATATTTTTGATATCTCAATATACCCAATATATATATATTTCGTCAACCAATAGCATTCAATATTTCAAATCCCGATAAAATCAATCACACATAATCAATAAGTCATATCACAGATTATGAAAAAAAATTCAATAATTTGATGAATCCAGTTGGATCCCTCCAACCTATTCTATGCATCCACAGATGTTAGCACAATATAAAATATCAATCCCACTTCGATGGGGATATCGCGGTATAAAGGGTCATCCACTGTTATATGGGGTGTATAGGGCCTCATCCGCTAAATAAAGTGGGAATCAATCACTCCAATATATATATATATATATATATATATATATATACACACACATACTATTATATATAATATCACATCCAGTCAATTCAATCATTCAACCTATAATTTAATTTAACTATTTAAATTTAAGTGGTAATCCAAACGAGTGAGATTAACTCACCTTTGATTTTTAATTTGCAATCTGATCCACATCGACTTGTTTTCTTCAAGATTTCAGACCTTGTACAATATTATGTGATTTAGTAATATCCGAGATAATACGCAAATAATTTGTCATTTAAAAATTAAATTGACCAATAATTTAAATTAACTAATCAGTTGTTTTTAAACTAATAATGCTCTTTAAATAAAGTATTTTTAGTAACTAAAATAATTAAATAAGTTAATTAAAACAGTTTAATCTCCAAATCCATATTTTTTTTAAAATAAACTAGTAGATTAATATATATATATATATGTATATGTATATATGTATATATATTTATTCTCTTTTATTTTTTCAAAGTTGACCTATACATAACTTTCTCTGCCTTCCTAGATATGTTTAATTTAAGATATATATGTAAAAAAATTCCCTAGGTATACTTGTATTTTTTCTTTTAAAACCCTGTCTGTACACACACAGACACACACACACACACACACACACACATATATATATATAAAGAAAAAAGGTTTTTGTTTCTAAACTTTATATATATAGTAAATTAAAAAAAAATAGCCTATATATCTCAACGCTTCCACTGCCAGAGCCAACAGTACCACCAGCCCACCCGACTATCGCGACACCCTGCTTCTCCCACACGCTTGCGACACCACACTCTGTTTCAGCCTCATGAACGCGAACACCTCGCCCATTCGACCAACACTTGCCGAGCTATTCCCAATCTCGACCTCGACCCTAAAAAAAGCTACAGACTTGTGAGTTCGACTACTCAAATTGACTCCTTCCTATCTTGTCCGCTTTGACTCAAAATCGCACAGGGATAAAGCGATATGAGGTGGTAGGTCTTCTGGTTCGAGCTAGAGAAGAAGTGCGGCCATGAACGTCACAAAGTCCTTGCTTGAAACCTCGAGCTTGAGCTCGAATGAGAAAACATCGGCACGTCAGATTTGAGAAGGTTCGAACGATTCGGTTCTGTTTAATATGCGATTATATGATTTTTGTTTGATGATAATAAATATATATATATCTATATATATTCATTTAAAAGTATTTGTTAATGTACTATTTTATTTTTCATAAATTAAATAAATATTTGTTGAATAAAATAAATAACACAGAATTTGAATTTAAATAGAAATTTTATTCAACCAAATATTTATTACAATTTTTGAATTGTACAAATTTCACGCTCTTACTATATACAATTTAAATTACAATACAAATTTGATTAAATTACAATTCTCATTTACATTGCACCTCACTACATATCACTCATTCACTCAACGCGTACTGATCTTCAACTTCATTCCAATGTGAATCTAGCATCTGAGCAATCTGCAGAAATATACATTGAGGCAGTAAAATTGAAAATAAAATATTTTTGCAGTATAAAATAAAATGTGGATTTTGAAAATAATATTTGCCTCAGTTATTTGGGTTGTTCGCCATCATTTAATTTTGAATTCATCATACACGAACAGCTTATGACATACATAGTGTGTCACAGTATATGCCACAAGGCCGTGCACACCGATATATACACTTGATAGAATTACAGGGACATGTGAGCACAGGTCAAACCCAAAACGCTGGGTTCAACTCAAGTGCAATAAAAATAATGTCACAATATCAACACAAGGTCAAACCCGAGCTCCAAGCTGAATTCAACATAGGCACAGTTAGAATATACAAGTTTAATAAAATGGTTAGGTGCAAGCACACTCGAGGCACAGTACACATCAACCCAATGAAAACCAGAAATATGCTCAAAGAAAATCCAGACCACATAAAGGAATAAACACATGAATGTACAACTACAAGTGTGTCAACCAAACAATTCATTGCAGCAGCACAGGCCTCAACATCAAAGACAGAGAAACCAGAATGCAAACGTATATAACAGTGGACAATGCAATGAACTGACACAAATAACAATGGCACTGCCTCAATTGTCAATGCATAAGCACATGCACCAGTGATACCGGCGAAGACCACAAGCTAATCCAAACAACAACGAAGTCAACAATGAATCAGAGATTACAAACCAAAGGCTAAAAGTTCAAGTCACAGCTACTATAATATCCCGGAATTTTTGACAATAACAATTTAATAATATGTATTAAAATTAAATTGATATTGATATTTTTGTTAATAATAATCCAAATAGATTTAATAATCTTCTTCAATAATTATTTAATTGGTTATTTTATCTTTTAAAAATAATAAATTGGTTTCTATTTATAATATAAATATATAGTTCATGTTGTAAATAGATTAGCTTTGTTTTAATTTTAATAAATAAAGCCTATTTTCTAATTCTAATATTTGTAGTAATTAGGAAATTTGTTTTATTTAATATATAAGCTTTTCAAAGTTATTAAATAAATGATCTTGGTCTAAATTAATAAATGAATCATGATTTAAAATTCTAATATATATATTAATAATTTGGAGATTTTGATTTTAATTTAATATTAAGTTTTCAAAGCTATGTAATAAATAAATAAATGATTTTAAATTGTTAAGAAAAATGTTTAAATGATTAAAATGTTTTTGGCTTGAGTTTTAAAATTAGTTGAATTAACAAAAAGTTTTATAGCTTAATAAAATAGGTAATTTATTAATAAAGAAATAATTTCTTTTATAATTATTTCAATTTAATAATGAGATATTTCTAAAAATAATATCAATAGTATATTGTTTTATAAATAGATTTTGAATAAAAATAGCAATTTTTATTTTAAATTTAATTTGTATTCAAACATGATTTTTAAATACTAAATTTTGAATTTAATTTGAATTTAAATTCCAAAGTATAGATTTTAGATTGTTTTAATTTTATATGTATAAGCTTTATTTTAAGTATAGTTTGTTTTTATTACTTTTATAAATTTATATACATATTTAAATATTTACTAACAAATTAATTAGGCATATATATATATATATTAACTAATGAATTAAATACAAATTACTTTTAAATAAAAGGACAAGTGTTATAAGATTAACATTTAATTTGACAAATATTGAAATAGTTTACAAGTGTCAATTTGTTTTAATTTTTCTTTTATTTAATGAAATCTGAAAATACACTTATATAAGCCTACATCTTCATCTCTTTCTTTCCTTTTCTCAACTCTATTCAAAAGACAAAGAAAAGCTTTAACTTCGGATCTGTAAACAAATCTGAAACAAAAAAAACCAATCTCAAAGCTTCGTCAAAAAAATCGGTAAGTCCTCTTATAAATCAAACCTACATCTTCAAAAATCCTACATTTTTAATCTGCAATTACATGCATCTTTAAAAGAACCAAAATCACTTCCAAATTCCAAAATCCTGTAAAACACTTTTCAAAACAAAACCAAATTTCAGAAAACCATGTTCAATAAAAAATCAAAACTCCTCAATTTCAAAATCTGCACTTACCATTTATAAAAACTCCTCATATCAAAAGCAAAATTTGAAAATCTATAGCCTGCGTCATTTTTCTGTAATCTGGAAAATATGTTCTGCAAACAAACCTACATTTTCAAGAGCAATCTGGATTATCAAAAGAAATCAAGGGTCATAGTGAAATCTGGGTTATCAATGAAATCTGTAGAATTAAAGCTTCAACCTGTATCTAGCCTTATTTTTCAAGCTTCAGCATTTTGGTTTTCAAATGTTTTCTTCTTCAAGTTCAAAAGCATTTTATCTGGGTGCTCTATTTTTCATATTAGATCAGGTGAGTAACTTTTTAAAATTTAAAATATAAAAAAAATGGTTGCATGCTTGGATACTAAATAAATAAGTATTGCATGTGTGATTGTTGATGTGAAGTTGTATTTGTATGCATGATATTTAAATGTCCTCTATTTATGTTTTTTTTCCAGTAACCCTGTTTGTTTTAAATACATATTCTCTTTGATCCAATCCTGATAGGATTTAGATTACAGACAATAATTGTTTGTTTAAGTTATTAAGTAAGTTTAAAATTGAATTAAGTTGATAATAAACTGGAATTGGCTCTGGAAAACCAAACCATTGAGCAAGTTCAAAATTAACTGAAAATTTAATCATCATGTTTACTGGATTCATGAATATAGGTTGAATACTAAAATCATAATGTGATTTTTAAAACAAAAACTATAATTTTTAGTAGAAAGATTAAGGAGCAGTTAAGTGTTGAACTGAATATAAACTTTGGGGTTTCTCCGGTGATTCATGTATCTGGAGGGAATGGGTCTCTGCATGATGAAGGAGGGGTGATCAGGGATGCTAAGAAAAATCAAGGTTGGCGATGGAAAGCACTGTGGAAGTTGAGGTGGAGATTCTTCTTTTTAATCCCTAGTTTTAGTTAGGATTAGGAATTCGATCAATAACGGGTTCTAGGGTGGATTGAGTGTTTCAGCCTTTTTGGTGATAAATGTTTGGAAGTAGAAGAAGGGTTGGCCGGAGTTTCCGCAACTCCGATGTTCGGGATTATGCTGGCAAGGCAAACTTCCAAGTTGAAGCATTCTTCTCTAATGATGGTTCCAGGTTTTAGAATTGGTGTTAGGTTTAATTCGAGCAAGTGATGTGGCTTTGGAGAGTCGTGATGTCGTCAGGGGATGATCGCTGATGGAAAGAAGTGATGGTGGATGGCCGGTGATGGCCAGAGCCACGGTGCACGTGCACTGTGCACTTGAAGTTCAGGTGAACTTTTTAGTGGTGCAGTTTTTGAACTTGGGAATGACTCGAGTTATTCGAGTTTTTGACTCGATGCAAATAAGGGAATTATTCGAAGAAGATTTGGGTTGTCCCGGGTTAATTTTAGTTTACAGGTTTTATCAAAAAACCTGTACTGTTGTTTGGAAATTTTAAAAATAGAAGTTTTTAAATGTAAAAAATGGTTTTAAACCTAGTTTAAATCCAAGTTTGGAATCTAGAATTCAGGTTTAAATTTAAAATCTCAGTTTTAAATAAAAATAAAGTTTTAAACTTTAAAGTTGTTTAACTACTTTATTTTGGAAAGAAGTTAAACCTTTTTAAATTGGAAATTTTAAAGTATGAGCAAGTTTTAAATTAAATTTTAAATCTGGAAATCAAAAGTTTAAATATGAACTTCAGTTTTTGAAATTAAAAGATGGTTTAAATTTAAAAGATTTAAAGTAAATGTAAATTGAAGTTATTGAAATTTTGAAATGAATATAAGTTTCAAAATTCTTATGAATTTCATTTTTAAGACAAACACTAGTTTGTCTTGATTTTTTTTTTAAGAAAAGGGTTTCAAATTGTTTAAAACTTTGATTAAGTTTAAATTATATTCATTTTAAGTTTTGTATTTAAAATGAAATTTAAAAGTGAGTCCAATGGAAATTTGTTTCAAATAAATTTATTTTTTTTAACATAATTAAGAAATGTTTTAACCTAAAATTAAGTTGAAATTTAATGTTTTAAAATTACTTTATTAATGGAGTAATTAAGGAATAATTAATTTAATTAATTAATTGATTTAGGTTTAATAAATATTGATCAAGGGTTAATAAAATTGAAATTAAAGATCATAAATTAGATTTTTAATTAATGATTAAAGAATTATTAATTAAGTAATTAAGTTTTAATCAAGATTAATTAATTAAATAATTAAGGATTAATTAAGTTTAAGTTAACTCTTAATTAATTAAATAATTAGTGTTTAATTAATGGATAATTAAAGATAATTTAATTATTGATTAATCTAAGTTAATTACTTAATGAAAATAATTAAAGAATGGTTAATGAAGGTCATTAACCAAGATTATTTAATAATTAATTAATGTGGTTGATTTTTATAATTAATTAGATTAATTAATTTAATAATAATCATATGTGAATTGTTGAGTGTAATTACTTAATGAAGTAATTAAGAAATTAATTACTTAAGGTAATTAATTGTGTTAAATGTGATTGTTTAATTTACTTAATTAAGTTTAATTAATTTTAAACACTTGGGGTTTTAAAAGATAATTGCTGTATGTAATAAATGGATTGGAAATTACTTAGTGAAGTAATTGATTGATAATTACAAGATGTAATTTATTAAAGATGTTTAATAATGTAAGTAATTTGAATTAAATTACTTAGTAATTTATCAAGGGATTAATTAAGAAATTAATCAAGGAATAATTAATTTGTTTTAAGAAGTAATTAAGTTAGTTAATTACTAAATATGGTTAATCAAAGAGGATTAATGATTATGGGTTAATTGCTTAAGGTAATTAATTTAGGAAGAGAATTAATTAAATATAATTAAGGATCATTAATTATTATAATTAATGATGTAATTAAAGTTGTTTAATTATGATTAATTAATCAATGACAAGTGATAAAGGTAATTAATTAATGTAATTAATTAAGGATTAATGTAATTAATTATAGTTAATTAATTAATTGAAGTAATCAATGGTTAATTACTGTTTTTAGGTTAAGAATAATTAATTTGTGAAATTAATTAAGGATAATTACTTGAATGTAATTAAGGAATAGTTAATCAAGGGTGATTAATTAAGGGGATTAAATTTGAGTGATTATTTAATTGATTGTAATCAATTAAATGGTTAAGTAAGCAAGATTTATATTGATGAAGTAATTAATTTAATTTATTTTAAATTAATTAAAAATGAAGTAATTAATTTAATTTATTTTAAATTAATTAAAAATGAAGTAATTAATTTAATTCATTTTAAATTAATTAGAGATGGAGGTAGTTAATTTAATTCATTTTAAATCAATTATATTGTGATGAAATAAATCATTGCTTATGTATGAATGGGTGATATTGATTGCCTTGAATGGTTGTGATCTCATAAATGAGATAGGTGATGCGGTGTGTTATCAATGCTTTGGTTGCATTGTGATATAGATTATCTATTTTGATGATCATATAGATTATCTATTGTGATGATAATGTGGATTACCTGTTTATTTGATAATGTGGATTATCAATTGTGATTTGTGAGTTATCTATCTGTGTGTATATAGATAATTGAATTGTTTTAAACTTTAAAACAACTTGGACCTAAAAGACACGTTTTGGATTTCGATGAGACCGGGATCGGGTTTCCATATTTGGATATCCGAAAACCACATCGATCCAAATTAACGGTAGGTCGTGAATCTCAGTAAAGATGAAGTTTCAGAGTGCAAGGGTTATTGTCGTTAACTCTGAGGGTGATTCCAAAATGAGTGTAACGAGATAATGCCTTCGGTTTCGTTCGAACCCGGAACGAACTTGTATGGATTGAAAGCTTTCAGAACATCGTCGGGTGGATGATGAGCATTCTAAGTGATGTGTTCACTAAAGGTGATCGCAGCCTCAAGCCTCATCAACCAGGAATGGCTAAAACAGGGGAGGTGCAGCAAGGCTAAGTGGGTAATGCCCAAGTAGGACGAGATTTTTCCCTCTATAGAGGTCCCTTTTATTTCGGCTGTGTGGACGGTTGTGAGCTCCAACTGTCGGGGTTGTCTTGTTCGGGATTGTCCAGTAAGGGATGGTTCCGGCTTTGTGTTGCAGGGAATTGGAAGTGATCCTTGGTACGCTGATCTAGGCCACGTACTGTGACGGACGGTACCCCGGTAGCCCTGCCATTGTATGGAATCCAAAATCCAATAAGTGCTATCAGTTTTGATTGTATTACCCACTTTTGTGGCTAGTAGATGGAATTTAATGAATGTAACAATTTCGGCTGTTTCATATTTACTTGAAAACCCTAGACCTATTATAATATCACTAGATTTCCTATCAAATGTTTTGGTTAGCGTAAGGTAAAAACTTTTCCATGTTTATGTGTGGGAAGTCTTACGTGATACCTTTCTTTTCAAAAGGTTTTTGAAAATTAAGCAACCTTTACCTGTTACTTACACCAGACCCGTGTCTGACCCGGAGTTTATTCTATTTTTCTTAAACTCTTGGGTACTCAAATTTTTACGACTAGCCAAGGGATTCAGGTTAGCTTTGAGGAATTGTGGAGGAGCAATGGAGCGGGAGGCTTCTGCGTGTAGATATATAGTTTTCCGCTGTGTTGATTTCTCTGAATAGTTCTCTTGTATTGTATTGAATTGTATAACTAGACAGGTGTTTATAACTGTCTAGTATGTGATGTGTAATCTGTGTAACTCTAATAGTGGTAGTAAACTATGTAATATTTATGTTATTAATATAATTTATTCGTTCCGCTGTTAAGATTCTGTGTTGTTTCTTCTTTCTCTTCTTCCTTTTCTATCCCTTTCTTTCTTCAAGATGATATGATTTTCTATGGAGTGAAAGTCGGGTCGTCTCATTTGGTATCAGAGCATTAGGTTGAGTGAATACCTAGGCTCTGGAGTGGTGTCCATCTTGAGAGAGCGTATTTGTAATTTTTATATATAATTAAATATATTTATTCTACCTATCTGTTGGGTTACCTGTTCAGGTTTTCCAATATAGGTTATAAAGGTGGATGGGGTAGTAGTGTGTGTAACACGACTACCATTGGTTGGAGTTTGAATATTTGAGGTTGGAAGTGTATTTGTCGAGACTGTAGACCTAATACCGTCTCGAGCAAGTTTTACTGTGATGTAGGATTTCATCGATCACTGAAGGAAACCTGTTAAGGTTCGGAGTTTATCTTTGAAGTTGGATGAGAAGAGTTTGGATCTGTTGACTAGGCAGAAGCGAGTGATGGTATTTTGGATACCTCAGGAAGTAGTAGCTACGTGATGAGATGCAGTGACTATGGATGTTCCCGAAGATGTTTTCTTTGGAACAAGTTTAAGGAAGTGAGTCTGCATCAGATGTTGTGGCTGTGTTCAAATGGTGTTTCTGTTTTCTTTGAAGTCCGAGTTTCTCGAAGAGCTTTGGATTAGCAGATCTTTGGCATCTGTGACAGCAGTGCAACTCGGAGTGTTCTGTGTCGGCAGGTAGTCTTCTGGCTTAGCGGTTTTCTGAAGGAGGAGTTCAGAAGCAGCAGAGTGGACCCGTTTCTTAGATGAACTGGCTAGTTAAGAGTAAGCTGTTCTATTTGGTAAAGGGAGAACAGTTTTCCTTGGACTTGGTTTGGATTGATCGCAAAAGTGACTTGCGATTGTATGAGTGTTCTCTTGGGTTATTAGAGTTTTTTTTTTGGATGTCTTCAGAGAAGTCAGAGTTTTGTTCGCATCTGGAGATTGAAATTCCTTATCGACTTGAATTCCACGAGTGCTACCGGTGGTTTAGCTTAGTGGAAGGATGGTTCCTAGAGATTGAGTTGGTGAAGCAGCTTAGATTTTAGTGGGGTTTCTGAGTTTTCTTTATAGATCTATTGAACCATATTTTTGGGTTATGTTGTCTAGTTGTGCTCGTGTTCTTCTTCAGCATTCTCTTCTACTTCGGATCAGAGTTGTGCAGCGGAAGCAGTTTGGAAGTGTGTCTGGTTTTCTTTTTCGGATAAGTGAAGTTGTTGTCTTCTGATGTTTGAGGAGTAGGGTTTGATTTGGTTGATCTTGAGGAGATCATTTTGGTAAGTTGATTAGTTTTGTTTGTCTCTAGAGACATCAGCAAATGTTGAGCTGATCAGGAAGGGTGTAGGCAGCCCAGGATCGTCTGGAGATTTTTATGTGGATAAGAGATGAAAGGGATTTGGATTTCGAAGTCGGAGATTTAATTTTGGATAAGTTTTCTCCGATAAAAGGGAGCTTATTGGGTAAGGCTGGAAGGCTAGCTCTGAAGAGTTTTTGATCTTTTGTATGATCTTGGAGGTTAAGTGATCGATGTATAGGATGTAATTGCCAGTTTGGATAACTGGGATTCGATGAGTTTCACGTATCTCTGATGGAGTACGTGTATGATCTATCTCTGGTTGTGGAACCAGCAGTTCTGGAGTTTGTTGTTGAGTCAGACTCGTCTGTAGTCTGATATCTTGTCTAGTGTTGTAGATATAGTTGAACAGGAGCTCTATAGTTTAGTAGTATTGATTGCTTGAATTCTATAGAGCGAGTATCCCGGTATTTATACTTGGGGAACTCGACAAAATTTTATCCAGAATTTTGTATGGATAATTAGATTTGTTTGATTGGATGAATTGGTTGCTATGGTTGTTAGCATATGTTTGATATATGCCTGTGTTTAAAATTTAAATCTTTAATGAGATTATTAAATTATCTTTATTTTAAATTTCGGGGACGAAATTCTTTTGAGGAGGGAGGATTGTAATATCCCGAAATTTTTGACAATAACAATTTAATAATATGTATTAAAATTAAATTTATATTGATATTTTTGTTAATAATAATTCAAATAGATTTAATAATCTTCTTCAATAATTATTTAATTGGTTATTTTATCTTTTAAAAATAATAAATTGGTTTCTATTTATAATATAAATATATAGTTCATGTTGTAAATAGATTAGCTTTGTTTTAATTTTAATAAATAAAGCCTATTTTCTAATTCTAATATTTGTAGTAATTTGGAAATTTGTTTTATTTAATATATAAGCTTTAAAAGGTATTAAATTAATGATCTTGGTTTAAATTAATAAATGGATCATGATTTAAATTCTAATATATATATTAATAATTTAGAGATTTTGATTTTAATTTAATATTAAGTTTTCAAAGCTATGTAATAAATAAATAAATGATTTTAAATTGTTAAGAAAAAAATGTTTAAATGATTAAAATGTTTTTGGCTTGAGTTTTAAATGTAATTGAATTGACAAAAACTTTTATAACTTAATAAAATGGGTAATTTATTAATAAAGAAATAATTTCTTTTATAATTATTTCAATTTAATAATGAGATATTTCTAAAAATAATATCAATAGTATATTGTTTTATAAATAGATTTTGAATAAAAATAGCAATTGTTATTTTGAATTTAATTTGTATTCATAGCATGATTTTTAAATATTAGATTTTTAATTTAATTTGAATTTAAATTCCAAAGTATAGATTTTAGATTGTTTTAATTTTTATATGTATAAGCTTTATTTTAAGTATAGTTTGTTTTTATTTCTTTTATAAATTTATATACATATTTAAATATTTACTAACAAATTAATTAGGCATATATATATATATATATTAACTAATGAATTAAATACAAATTACTTTTAAATAAAAGGACAAGCATTATAAGATTAACATTTAATTTGACAAATGTTGAAATAGTTTACAAGTGTCAATTTGTTTTAATTTTTCTTTTATTTAATAAAATCTGAAAACACACTTATATAAGCCTACATCTTCATCTCTTTCTTTCATTTTCTCATCTCAATTCAAAAGACGAAGAAAAGCTTTAACTTCAGATCTGTAAACAAATCTGAAACATGAAGAAAAACCCAATTTCAAAGCTTTGTCAAAAAAATCAGTAAGTCCTCTTATAAATCAAACCTGCATCTTCAAAAATCCTGCATTTTTAATCTGCAATTACATGCATCTTCAAAAGAACCAAAATCACTTCCCTATTCCAAAATCCTGTAAAACACTTTTCAAAACAAAACCAAATTTCAGAAAATCATGTTCAATAAAAAATCAAAACTCCTCAATTTCAAAATCTGCACTAACCATTTTTAAAAACTCCTCATATCAAGAGCAAAATTTGAAAATCTGTAGCCTGCATCATTTTTCTGTAATCTGGAAAATATGTTCTGCAAACAAACCTACATTTTCAAGAGCAACCTGGATTATCAAAAGAAATCAAGGGTCATAGTGAAATCTGGGTTATCAATGAAATCTGTAGAATTAAAGCTTCTACCTGTATCTAGCCTTGTTTTTCAAGCTTCAGCATTTTGGTTTTCAAATGTTTTCTTCTTCAAGTTCAAATGCATTTTATCTAGGTGCTCTGTTCTTCATATTAGATCAGGTGAGCAACTTTTTAAAATTTAAAATATAAAAAAAATGGTTGCATGCTTGGATACTGAAATAAATAAGTATTGCATGTGTGATTATTGATGTGAAGTTGTATTTGTATGCATGATATTTAAATGTCCTCTGTTTATGTTTTTTATCTAGTAACCCTGTTTGTTTAAATACATATTCTCTTTGATCCAATCTCTGATAAGATTTAGATTACAGACAATAATTGTTTGTTTAAGTTATTAAGTAAGTATAAAATTGAATTAAGTTGATAATAAACTGGAATTGGCTCTGGAAAACCAAACCACTGAGCAAGTTCAAAATTAACTGAAAATTTAATCATCATGTTTTCTGGATTCATGAATATAGGTTGAATACTAAAATAATAATGTGATTTTTAAAACAAAACTATAATTTTTAGTAGAAAGATTAAGGAGCAGTTAAATGTTGAACTGAATATAAACTTTGGGGTTTCTCTGGTGATTCATGTATCTGGAGGGAATGGGTCTCTGCATGATGAAGGAGGGGTGATCAGGGATGCTAAGAAAAATCATGGTTGGTGATGGAAAGCATTGTGGAAGTTGCGGTGGTGGTTCTTCTTTTTAAACCCTAGTTTTAGTTAGGATTAGGAATTCGATCAATAACGGGTTCTAGGTTGGATCGAGTGTTTCAGCCTTTTTGGTGATGAATGTTGGGAAGTAGAAGAAGGGTTGGCCGAAGTTTCTGCAACTCCGATAGTCGGGATTATGCTGGCAAGGCAAACTTCCAAGTTGAAGCATTTTTTTCTGATGATGGTTCCAGGTTTTAGAATTGGTGCTGGGTTTAATTCGAGCAAGTGAGGTGGCTTTGGAGAGTCGTGATGTCGTCAGGGGATGCTCGCTGATGGGAAGAAGTGCTGGTGGATGGCCGGTGATGGCCAGAGCCACGGTGCACGTGCACCGTGCAGTTGAAGTTTAGGTGAACTTTTTAGTGGTGTGTAGTTTTTGAACTCGGGAATGACTCGAGTTATTCGAGTTTTTGACTCGAAGCAAATGAGGGAATTACTCGAAGAAGATTTGGGTTGTCTCGAGTTATTTTTAGTTTATAGGTTTTATCAGAAAACCTGTACTGTTGTTTGGAAATTTTAAAAACAGAAGTTTTTAAATGTAAAAAATGGTTTTAAACCTAGTTTAAATCCAAGTTTGAAATTTAGAATTCAGGTTTAAATTTAAAATATCAGTTTTATATAAAAATAAAGTTTTAAACTTTAAACTTGTTTAACTACTTTGTTTTGGAAAGAAGTTAAACCTTTTTCAATTGAAAATTTTAAAATATGAGCAAGTTTTAAATTAAATTTTAAATCTGGAAATCAAAAGTTTAAATATGAACTTCAGTTTTTGAAATTAAAAGAAGGTTTAAATTTGAAAGACTTAAACTAAATGTAAATTGAAGTTATTGAAATTTTGAAATGAATTTTAGTTTCAAAATTCTTATGAATTTCATTTTTAAGACAAACACTAGTTTGTCTTGAAATTTTTTAAAAAAATGGGGTTTTAAATAGTTTAAAACTTTGATTAAGTTTAAATTATATTCATTTTAAATCTTGTATTTAAAATGAAATTTTAAAGTAAGTCCAAAGGAAATTTGTTTTAAATATTTTTTTTTAACATAATTAAGAAATGTTTTAACTTAAAATTAAGTTGAAATTTAATGTTTTGAAATTAATTTATTAATGGAGTAATTAAGGAATAATTAATTAATTTAATTAATTAATTGATTTAGGTTTAATAAATGTTGATCAAGGGTTAATAAAATTGAAATTAAAGATCATAAATTAGATTTTTAATTAATGGTTAAAGAATTATTAATTAAGTAATTAAGTTTCAATCAAGATTAAATAATTAAATAATTAAGGATTAATTAAATAATTAAGGATTAATTAAGTTTCAGTTAACTCTTAATTAATTAAATAATTAGAGTTTAATTAATGGATAATTAAAGATAGTTTAATTATTGATTAATCTAAGTTAATTACTTAATGAAAATAATTAAAGAATGGTTAATGAAGGTCATTAACCAAGATTATTTAATAATTAATTAATTTGGTTAATTTTTATAATTAATTAGATTAATTAATTTAATAATAATCGTTTGTGAATTGTTGAGTGTAATTACTTAATGAAGTAATTAAGAAATTAATTACTTAAGGTAATTAATTGTGTTAAATGTGATTGTTTAATTCAATTAATTAAGTTTAATTAATTTTAAACACTTGGGGTTTTAAAAGATAATTACTCTATGTAATAAATGGATTGGAAATTACTTAGTGAAGTAATTGATTGATAATTACAGGATGTAATTTATTAAAGATGTTTAATAATGTAAGTAATTTGAATTAAATTACTTAGTAATTTATCAAGGGATTAATTAAGAAATTAATCAAGGAATAATTAATTTGTTTTAAGAAGTAATTAAGTTAGTTAATTACTAAATATGGTTAACCAGAGGGGATTAATGATTATGGGTTAATTACTTAAGGTAATTAATTTAGGAAGATAATTAATTAAATATAATTAAGGATCATTAATTATTATAATTAATGATGTAATTAAAGTTGTTTAATTATTGTTAATTAATCAATGACAAGTGATAAAGGTAATTAATTAATGTAATTAATTAAGGATTAATGTAATTAATTATAGTTAATTAATTAATTGAAGTAATTAAAGGTTAATTACTGTTTTTAGGTTAAGAATAATTAATTTGTGAAATTAATTAAGGATAATTACTTGAATGTAATTAAGGAATAATTAATCAAGGGTGATTAATTAAGGGGATTAAATTTGAGTGATTAACTAATGGATTGTAATCAATTAAATGGTTAAGTAAGCAAGATTTATATTGATGAAGTAATTAATTTAATTAATTTTAAATTAATTAAAAATGAAGTAATTAATTTAATTCACTTTAAATTAATTAGAGATGGAGGTAGTTAATTTAATTCATTTTAAATCAATTATATTGTATGAAATAAATCATTGCTTATGTATGAATGAGTGATATTGATTGCCTTGAATGGTTGTGAACTCAGAAATGAGATAGGTGATGATGTGTGGTATAAATTCTTTGGTTGCATTGTGATATGGATTATCTATTTTGATGATGATATAGATTATCTATTGTGATGATAATGTGGATTACCTGTTTATTTGATAATGTGGATTATCAATTATGATTTGTGAGTTATCTATCTGTGTGTATATAGATAATTGAATTGTTTTAAACTTTAAAACAACTTGGACCTAAAAGACACGTTTTGGATTTCGATGAGACCGGGATCGGGTTTCCATATTTGAATATCCGAAAACAACATCGATCCAAATTAACGGTAGGTCGTGAATCTCAAGTAAAGATGAAGATTCAGAGTGCAAGGGTTATTGTCGTTAACTCTGAGGGTGATTCCAAAATGAGAGTAACGAGATAATGCCTTCGGTTTCGTTCGAACCCGGAACGAACTTGTATGGATTGAAAGCTTTCAGAACATCGTCGGGTGGACGATGAGCATTCTAAGTGATGTGTTCACTAAAGGAAATTGTAGCCTCAAGCCACATCAACCGGGAATGGATAAAACAGGGGAGGTGCAACAAGGCTAAGTGGGTCATGCCCAAGTAGGACGAGATTTTTCCCTGTCTAGAGGTCCCTTTTATTTCGGCTGTGTGGACGGTTGTGAGCTCCAACTGTCGGGGTTGTCTTGTTCGGGACTGTCCAGTAAGGAATGGTTCCGGCTTTGTGTTGCAGGGGATTGGGAGTGATCCTCGATACGCTGATCTAGGCCACGTACTGCGACGGGCGTTACCCAGGTAGCCCTGCCATTGTATGGAATCCAAAATCCAATAAGTTCCATCGGTTTTGGTTGTATTAGCCACTTTTGTCGCTGGTAGCTGGAATTTAATGAATGTAACAGTTTCAGCTATTTCTTATTTACTTGAAAACCCTAGACCTATTATAATATCACTAGATCTCCTATCAAATGTTTTGGTTAGCGTAAGGTAAAAACTTTTCCATGTTTATGTGTGGGACGTCTTACGTGATACCTTTCTTTTCAAAAGGTTTTTGAAAATTAAGCAACCTTAACCTGTTACTCACACCAGACCCGTGTCTGACCCGGAGTTTATTCTGTTTTTCTTAAACTCTTGGGTACTCAAATTTTTACGAGTAGCTAAGGGATTCAGGTTAGCTTTGACGAATTATGGAGGAGCAATGGATTAGGAGGCTTTTGTGTGTAGATATATAGTTTTCCGCTGTGTTGATTTCTCTGAATAGTTCTCTTGTATTGTATTGAATTGTATAACTAGACAGGTGTTTATAACTGTCTAGTATGTGATGTTTAATCTGTGTAACTCTGATAGTGGTTGTAAATTATAACTGTCTAGTATGTGATGTGTAATCTGTGTAACTCTGATAGTGGTTGTAAACTATGTAATATTTATGTTATTAATATAATTTATTCGTTCCGTTGTTAAGATTCTGTGTTGTTTCTTCTTTCTCTTCTTCCTTTTCTCTTTTCTATCCCTTTCTTTCTTCAAGTTGATATGATTTTATATGGATTGAAAGTCAGGTCGTCTCAACTACCACGACTCGAAGCACATACAGGAATGCAACAGTAAACCACAACCAGAGCTCAATACATGTGAACTCAGGTGGAAACATATATATGTAAATGCCACTGTGGTTTCGACAAACCAAGACAAGCTTATATATCAAAATGCAAACGACCAGTGAATATCAAGTTGCCAAAGAAAAGCACAAGCCAAGGAAACAGCATAAACAAGTCTGGCATGCAAATACAACATGCAGTGATATACAGTGACATATGATCAGAAGCAATGCAAGTGAGACAAGGCTGCAGGTTCTAAAGAAATACAATATGAATCATACTAGTGAACATATATAAGCACTGAAACAAAGGAGCAAACCGAAAAAATGACATGTGACAGTAGTGTGAAAACTAAGACCACAAGTGGTGCACACATCAAATACAAATGCAACACTGAAGCATACATGACACCAGGCTACAGCCGTGAGACTAGACCAACAATGCGACTCAAGTATACATGTGCAGACACACAAGAATAATTAGTGAATGATATTGCCAAGATTAGGTCGAGTATGCTACAAATATGAACACACACATATATGTAGTGCATTGAAACTAAACAGTGAAACTAAACTACAAGGAATTCATAGCTAGTGCCGAAGTCAACATAAAATCAAATGCCAGAAATTCGAAGCCGTGGCCAAGGAATCATCGCCACAGCAAAGTCAGAGCTGTGGTTGTCAAGGAATGATACAGTTCAAAATCGAAGCCATAAGCAGCTGACCGAGTCAAAGGAAACAAAGATCGAAATCAACATCAGCACAGTTCAAATTCGAAACCGTGGTGGCAAAGTAAATTGACCAAGTCACGAATCAACACCGTAAGTATCAAGCAACGAAATTATATGAATTGAAGAAGTCGGATAAATCACCATTGTTCAAGAATAATCAAATGGCCGAGGAGAATTACAGACGAATTCAAACAAATATATACGAACGAAAATCAAGGCGTTCGAACTCTATATAAAAACCCAATCATAATCGGCTTTCAAATCAATCGAGTTCAAGAAAGTTAAAACAGTAAAGCAAAAGTAACAAATCACATACCAGATTATTGAATCGAACTCAATCATCGAAGCAGCTAAAATTGAGCAACGAAGAAATGATCGATCAACAAATCTACACGCAAATATCCACTTGATTGATCTACAAAGTCGGCGGCTTCGAAAAATCATGAAGCCCTAAATTGGAATGAACAAGAACGAGCAACAGGAAGCCGCCATTTTTCACAAGAAAGAGATACCAGGTCGGTTAGAATTAAAGGACCGGGCCGATAATATAAAAAGCAAAAGGAGCCCTCTTTTATTTAGGCCGACTTGTTTAATTTGGGCTTTATATTTTGATTTGGGTTTTGAGTGTTTTAAAATTGTTTTAAAATTTGTATTTTCCTTTTAAACTTGTGTATTGTCTAGTTGTGTAACTAGGGGACAAACTACGTGGCATAGTTTGAGAATTCGCAACTCAGTGGCTGAGTTGTGGCAGGGTTTTGAGCGTAGTGTTAAGGCTAGTCGATAGCGGGTGTCACAAGTTTACGTGTGTAAGCATCTGACTGCTTAATTTCTTGTAGAAACCTTGGGGGCAACACGTGGGCAGGGTTTTTCCGAAGCTGGATAAATTCTGTGTCGTTATATTTCTGCATTTGTTATTCTGCTATTATCTGTGCTACTATAATTTTGATTCATCTGTGTTGAAATAATTTTATAAGCTTCCGCAATAATTTTTATAATTATCAGTATCACCCTATTCACCCCCCTCTAGGGTGAAATCAATCCTACAAGTGGTATCGGAGCTAGGAATAGAAGTCAACTTTTGTTTTTTTAAAAAACGTTTTTCAAAAATCAATTTTTAAAAAAAACAGAATTTTTAAAATGGCTTCATTTAATAATTCTTTTGCTGAGGGTCAGTCCATAGTTAGACCACCAATGTTCAATGGTAAATATGCCAACTGGAAAGATAGAATGAAAATTTTTCTGAAAACCATTGACACTTGGAATATTGTTGAAATAGGTTATAGAGCACCAACTATAACTGTAGATAATCAGGAAATAGATAAACCGATAGATCAATGGACAAAACTAGAAAATAAATTACAAAATGCTAATGCTAAAGCTATGAATTCTATTATCTGTTCATTGGATCAATTTGAATTTAATCGTGTCTCACATTGTCTAACTGCGTAGGAAATATGGCACACACTCGAAGTGACTCACGAAGGAACATCTCAAGTCAAAGAATCTCGCCTTGCCATGCTAAGTAGCGAATACAAAAATTTCAAAATGGCCAAGGAAGAAAATGTCAAAGAAATGTATGGATGACTTTCCAATAACATATACAAATCAAAGGCTCTTGGAAAATCATACACAGAGTTAGAGATAGTCTGAAAAATCCTCAGAGTCCTTCCACGAAGTTTTGAAGCCAAAGTGACTGCCATTAAAGAATCAAAAGATTTAAAATAGACGAAAGTTGAAGAACTCATCGGAAATCTCACCACTTACGAGCTAGAAATGAAATTCAAGGAAGAGCGTGAAGGAGGTGACACTTGAAAGAAATCAATAGCTCTTAAAGGAACAACAGAAAGCGATGGTAATAATGATGATGATGATGGAGCAACAGAATTAGAGCAGATAATAAAAAAAATTCAAAAGGTGGAATTACAAATACGAAAATCCAGCTCGAAATCAAAAATTGAAAAGCAGAATAGCCAAAGCACTACACTACTCAGAAGAATAGAAGATCATCTGTCATAAGTGAAACCAACTCGGACACATCATGCCCAATTGTCCTCAAAATCGACGCGGCTTTGAAAAGAAATCAAAAAGGAGAAGTTTTGCAGCCATGTGGAATACAAGTGATGAAGATAATCAAAGTACTAGGAGTGAGAGTGAGAAAGCAGATATGTGCCTTCAAGGTAATATAACTGATAACGACGTTGATGAACCAAGCGAGGTATCAAAAATCACTCACTCAGAATTAAATATATATTTCCATAAAGTAAATGGCTATTTTGAACGACTTAGGGAGAAGTATGCCAAACTTGAATCGCAAAAGGATACTTTGATAGAGTTAAATAAACAACTTGACCAATTAGTTAAAACCTATCAAAGTAGGATCCCTAAGTGTGATAAGTGTCCAACATTCGAAGAAGAAATTAAAAAATCAGAAATCAATATAAAATCACTTGAAAATGAAATTCTGATTTTAAAAGAAAATGAAAATACTAGGAGAGATAACTCTATTAAAAAGTGAACACAATTGTTAAACGAAAATGAATCTCTCGATACACAAGTCCAACAACTGTCAACGACTTTAGATAAATTTTCCAAGAGTGAAAAATCATTGAATATGCACTTAGGAAAACAAACTGTTAATACAGTTAGACAAGGAATTGGGTATAATCAATCTAAAAATATTAGAAATGTGATTAATCAAGAAAATTCAATGTGCACAATTTGTAGAAAATTTGGACACAATCAAAATAGTTGTTGGTATAGACTCAAACACGTGAAAACTATACCAATTTGGGTTCCAAAAGGCACAAGTATAAAATCTTTCAAAGTTAAACAATTCTGGGTGCCAAAAGGAACATATATATAAATATTTTTGGGCATCCACAAAATTATTTTTTGAAATATTCTGCCACTAACAATCATGGACCTATAAAAACAAATAGGTCAGAAAAATCTTTCATCGTGTAGGTGTGGTGGGAGGCTAAGGAACAACAACAGTGTTATCTGGATTCTGCCTGTTACAGAAACACAACGGGTGACAAAGCAAAGTTTCTTAGCCTAGTGTAAAGGTGACAGAATCACAATGGACAACAACGAAAAATATCGTAAAGGTAAAACAGGTAATGGTATATTTATTTGAATGATATATTAAATGTGATAATTTGCACCGTAATCTGAGTTAAATCAACCGATAATGTGATGATGAAATAATGATGATTATTGATTCTGACTCATTCAAAATTGTTGGCCTATTATATTCTTATGCCAAGAACATATAAAAATCTCTAGAGTCTTTGATTATATTAGTTTGGATTAATAATAGTGTTTTTTTGGATGATAATACATTTGGTTATTTTACGGTTAACTCTATATTCACGGTTTTTGATTATTTACACGGCTTCAATTCAAATTCAAGAGAATGTCATTGATTTTGAGAATTTATTTGTTGCACACTTCATGGTCTGGACTATCAAATTCAATTAATGATAATTTTGAGTGAAAGGGAAATTCAGATGCAGATTACACTAGTAAACTAGTTGACAGAAAAATTACAGGTTGAACGTGATTTTTGTTGGGACATTTAGTAACTACATCATTTTTCAAAGAAAATATCTGCATATTTTCATTAGAATTAATTTTAAAATAGCAGAAATTTTTCTTACATAACCCCTTCTAGAAAATCAATTTTGACCATGTTTTCAGATCAGTCATTTTGAAAAATTGATTTTATAATTATTTTTGAATTTGATTTTAAATGACTATTTTGACAAATCCGACTCCCTAACAATTATCGAAGAGATAAATAGTGATTGAAAAAGTGATGAGCGCGGATATTTATCATATATTATGACTCGAGATGGTATAATTAAATTTCTTTAGAAATTTAAACAAGAGTTGTAAAACTTTTTTGCTGGTAAAAAATTCCATGACCATCTCTATTTCTATCATATTTCTGACGACCATCACTCATCAAAATTCTATATATTTTGTCAATATGTGGTACTTTAAACAGTAATCATTCATTTTTCATTTTTCGTTTTTTAATAAAATAAAAAAATTAATAATAATAATAAAATAAAATAAAATCCAAAGTATTCACTCTCATTTAAAAGTCCTTACGGTTATGCTTGAGTGAAGTACGTGGAATTTGTTATAGCTTCCTGCTCATTTAAATTCCTCACGATTATGCATGTATGGAACGCATATCAAAATTGATTTTTAAAATAAACCAGTTGATTCTAATCCCATTTAAAAGTCCTCACGGTTATGCGTGGTTAGAAGACACTTGAATTCATTTCAAAAAAAATTGGAATACTACTAATCTCATTTAAAAGTCCTAACGGTTATGCATGATTGGTAGATATTCAAATTCCTAATATAAATATACCACAAATAGACACAACTGTATGGTTTTATATGATGACATCATTCCCATCATTCCAAAAGTGGAATATGCGCCTAACAAAGTACTTATGATTTTTATTTGATTTTTTATTGAAATTTAATTTTTATATTCAATTTGGTTTTAATGTTGGATTAATATCGATCACTTTATCTCTATTTTTTCTAACACTATTACTCGTTTGCTGATAATAAAAGGGGGAGAGAAAAGTTAACATTTTGTCAAATAAAATCATGTAAAGGTCAAATATTTTCTATTTGCATCTAGGCTCATTTGCATATTTTTAATTGTATGCATATATGAAGGGGGAGCTTTGTGTAGAGAGGAAGCATTTAAATAGGGGGAGCAATTAGAATATATCAATGATCAAATACATTTAACATGATCATAATCTTAAATATATGTTTGTTATCATCAAAAGGGGAAGATTGTTGAATATGCGATTATATGATTTTTGTTTGATGATAATAAACATATATATACATATACATATATATTCATTTAACTGTATTTGTTAATGTACTATTTTATTTTTCATCGATTAAATAAATATTTGCCGAATAAAATAAATAACACCGAATTTGAATTTAAACAGAAATTTTATTCAACCAAATATTTATTACAATTTTTGAATAGTACAAATTTCAAGCTCTCACTATATACAATTTCAATTACAATACAAATTTGATTAAATTACAATTAACATTTACATTGCACCTCACTACATATCACTCATTCACTCAACTCGTACTGATCTTCAACTTTATTCCAATGTGAATCCAACATCTGAGCAATCTGTAGAAATATACATTGACGCAGTAAAATTGAAAATAAAATATTTTTGCACTATAAAATTAAATGTGTATTTTGAAAATAATATTTTCCTCAGTTATTTGGGTTGTTCATCATCATTTAATTTTGAATTCATCATACACAAACAACTTGTGACATACACAGTGTATCACTGTATATGCCACAATGTCGTGCATACCGATATATACTCTTGATAGAATTACAAGGACAGGTGAGCATAGGTCAAACCCAAAACGCCGGGCTCAACTCAAGTGCAACAAAAATAATGTCACAGTATCAGCACAAGGTCAAACCCGAGCTCCAAGCTGGATTCAACACAGGTGCAGTTCGAATATACAAGTTTAACAAAATGGTCAGGTGCAAGCACACTCGAGGCACAGTACACATCAACCCAATGAAAACTAGAAATGTGCTCAAAGCAAATCCAGACCACATAAAGGAATAAACACATGAATGTACAGCTACAAGTGTGTCAACCAAATAATTCAATGCAACAGCACATGCCTCAACATCAAAGACAGAGAAACCAGAATGCAAACGTATATAACAGTGGACAATGCAATGAACTGACACAAATAACAATGGCACTGCCTCAACTGTCAATGCATAAGCACAGCGAAGACCACAAGCTAGTCCAAACAACAACGAAGTCAACAATGAATCAAAGATTACAAACCAAAGGCTAAATGTTCAAGTCACTGCTACCATGACTCGAAGCATATACAGGAATGTGACAGTAAATCACAACCAGAGCTCAATACATGTGAACTCAGGTGGAAACATATATATGCAAATGCCACTGTGGTTTCGACAAACCAAGACAAGCTTATATATCAAAGTGTAGACGAATAGTGAACAGCAAGTGGCCAAAGCAAAACACAAGCCAGTGAAACAGCATAAACATGTCTGGCATGCAAATACAACATGCAGTGATATACAGTGACATATGATCAGAAGCAATGCAAGTGAGACAAGGCTACGAGTTCAAAAGCAATACAATATGAATCATATCAGTGAACATATATAAGCATTGAAACAAAGGAGCAAATCGAAACAATGACATGTGACAGCAGTGCGAAAACGAAGACCACAAGTGGTGCACACATCAAATACAAATGCAACACTGAAGCATACATGACAACTAGGCTACAACCGTGAGACCAGACCAACAATGCGACTCAAGTACACATGTGTAGACACACAAGAATAATCAGTGAATGATATTATCAAGATCAGGTCGAGTATGCTACAAATATGGACACACACATATATGAAGTGCATTGAAACTAAACAGTGAAACTAAACCACAAGGAAGTCATATCTAGAGCCGAAGTCAACATAAAATCAAATGCCATAAATTCGAAACCGTGGCCAAGGAATCATCGTCATAGCAAAGTCAGAGCTGTGGTTATCAAGGAATGATACAACTCAAAATCAAAACCATGAGCAACTGACCGGAGTCAAAGGAAACAAAGATCGAAATCAACATCAGCACAGTTCAAATTCGAAACCGTGGTGGCAAAGTAAATTGACTAACTCACGAATCAACACTTTAAGTATCAAGCAACAAAATTATATGAATTGAAGAAGTCAGATAAATCACCATCGTTCAAGAATAATCAAATGGCCGAGGAGGATTACAGACGAATTCAAACAAATATATACGAACTAAAATCAAGGGGTTCGAACCCTATATAAAAACCCAATCATCATTGGCTTTTAAATCCATCGATTTAAGCAAGTTAAAACAGTAAAGCAAAAGTAACAAATCACGTACCAGATTGTTGAATCGAACTCGATCATCGAAGCAGCTAAAATTGAGTAATGAAGAAACGATCGATGAACAAATCTACATGCAAACATCCACTTGATTGATCTACAAAGTCGGCAGCTTCGAAAAATCACGAAGCCCTAAATTGGAACGAACGAGAACGAGCAACAGGAAGCCGCCATTTTTCACAAGAAAGAGATACCAGGCCATTTAGAATTAAAGGATCGGGTCGATAATATAAAAAGCAAAAGGAGCCCTATTTTATTTAGGCCGGCTTGTTTAATTTGGGTTTTATATTTTGATTAGGGTTTTGTGTGTTTTAAAATTTCTTTTAAATTTGTATTTTCCTTTTAAACTTGTGTATTGTCTAGTCGTGTGACTAGGGGACAAACCACGTGGCGTAGTTTGAGAATTCGCAACTCAGTGGCTGAGTTGTGGCAGGGTTTTGAGCGTAGAGTTAAGGCTAGTCGATAGTGGGTGTCGCAAGTTTACGTGTGTAAGCGTCTGACTGCTTAATTTCTAGTAGAAACCTTGGGGCATCACGTAGGTAAAGTTTTGCCGAAGCTGGGTAAATTCTGTGTCATCCTATTTCTGCATTTATTATTCTGCTATTCTCTGTGCTGCTATAATTATGATTTATCTGTGTTGAAATAATTTTATAAGCTTCTGCAATAAGTTTTATAATTATAAGTATCACCCTATTCACCCCCCTCTGGGGTGAAATCGATCCTATAGGTTCAAACAGAGGAAGGAGGAGGAAAAGTTGAATTTTCTTTTTTGATTTGAAAACGCTTTCTGCTCTGCCATTTTTCTTCACCTATTCCATTTATATTCGGCCACTAATTTTCTTCTGCAAATGAATTTGGTAACGAGATTTTATAAAACAAAAGTGAAGGGGACATGATGAGATATTAGCGTGTTCAGACCAACTTGCTATAGTGCTTCTGAGGTGAAAGGAAAAAGCACTGGTGTGACACTTTTCAACTGAAGGTTGCCTGGTCAAAATACCCTATATATTTAATATTAAATTTAAAATTAAATTCAAATCATCTTGAATTCGCAGCTTAAAATCTTAACATCGTATGGAGGCCTGCCGCTAGGCATCTACAATGTTATACCCCTATTCCGAATGCAAAGGATAAGGTTCCGAGTCCTAACTCGATCGTGTGGAGAAGATAGCTTTTTGGACTCCGTTATTATATTGAATTTCAGATATAAATTTCAACACGTTTACCAATCGTACGATCACATGGCAACTACAAGCTCTACGAAATTTGAAATTCGATAATAATACATTATTACAGATCCAATGGAACTGGTTTCATCGAATTCCTAGACTGAGGCTATTTTTAAATATCGATTTAAATGATATATTTTTAAAACCAAACAAACCATTTTTAAATTCGATTTTATAACTTCTATTATCTTCAGTATTATCGATATAAATTTTCTAAGCCTTTAAATTATTTTTAACAAGCTTAAAACCAAAGATTCAATATTTTGCCTAATTCCAAAATTTAAATTCAATAATTTAATTTTCCAATAAATGGAGATATTTGAAATTCAAGTTAAAGATTACCTTTTAAATGTTTAAAATTAGTTAAATATTCCAATTTCAAATATTCAAAATTTCTAGGTCGTCACAGTAGCGCTATTCGAGTTACTGTTCTTACTATTATACTCAATATCACTTATAAAAAGTTTGGGTCCAAACAATCCTTCGTAAAGAGTCCGTTGTTTCTATAAACAATTCTTTAGTATTTCATAAATACCTGAGAATACCTCAAACAACCATTTAGTGATATCAATTTAGATCTGATATTTGCTTCTGTATCAAATTCATAAGAAAATCACGATATCATAGACAACATAACATGTATGATAATTCCTATTACTAATGCATAAGGAATCCATCTTTCATGTTCCCTATTGAACATTTTAATAGGGCATCCTTGCATATCATTTTGGAACAATCCTAGTATCTTTTGTATGCACAATAAAAGACATCATTTAGAGTCCAAAGTTGAGTATTAAAACAAATAAGTAAATCACTAAAATCAACAATATATCGTTTACTTATAGTTTGGAAATATCAATGTACCTTTTTTATGTTCTTTCTTGTGAACACATGCTTCCTCTGCATTTTGATTGATAATCAAACTATTTGATATTTAAATACATTTTCAACTTGGATGCGTATAAAATGATATTTTCGTATCATTTTTTGAATCATATCCTAAAAACTCTCAACCTCTATATCGATCCCACTGACTTCGAGGCACTTTGGTTATTATGTGCAAATAGAATACTTTAAATCATTGTTTAGAATTTTCCACTTTAGCCATATTACCAAAACACTAAGTTTTATCAAGGATAATCTTATGAGTAAACCCGAAATAACTGAGTACCTTTAACAACAAATCTATTACGCTAATTTCAATAATTAAAATTTATGAGGTTATTCTTATTGACTTTGCTCATTAAATTCCTACTTCATTAGTCTCTTAAAGAAATAATTGAAGCCGATGGATCACATCGTTTCGGATACGACTACCAAAATCATATTTTGATAATGTATGTGGAATCCTTTTGAATTTGCGCATCATACCATTTCATAGATTCAATACTCTTTATGGCCTAAATAACAACCGAGGATTATCTATTCTCGACGTTGATAAGAAACTCATAGTTTACATTCAGTGTGCAAGAACACTTTTGGACATTCTAATGTGATATGTTCATTTTGATTAGTTAATTTCATTTCATCTAATCTAATCGGTTCTATCTATGGATTGTATCCAATTCCATTCATTACCAACAATTTCTCAAAGAAACTCCCTCATAATGAAGTTGGTTTTCCTTGAAACAACAATTGTTTCTCAGTGCAATAGAATGGGCATTCATTAGCATTTTATGAATTCCCTTATATAAAAATGATTTAGATTTAGTTTACAAAATATATGTTCAATACATATATGTCATCCAATGATATTCTTATTCAAAATTCTTTTGGGAAGATTAAACTAAGATCCCTCATAAACAATTATTACGTGTAGACTTTCAACTTGCACAACCTCCAAGGCCAAGGATATGTCGAAGTTTCTTATAAACTGATATCCTGTATGATTTTGTAAATTGTTATTTAGATGAAATAGTATTAACCATGTATATTACTCTTAACTACATGACCTTATAAAAAGAAAATAACTCAACTTCACTCACAACTAATAAAACATTGTCCAACAAAGTTTAATTACTCCTTATCGATAATCATTATGTATCATATGGAGGAGTGACTTTTGAGATTGAATCTTTATTCATTATTTAGGTAAATTCAAAAATCTTTTCAATATACTCATTTATTTGATCAAATAAAATCATTTTATTCTATTGCATGTTTTTTATTTATTTTCCTTTTATATTCTATGAATCTATCTTACACACACCTTATGTATCATATACACATGTCCATGTCAGTGATAACTCATTAGTGAATATAATGAAGTATGTGGAACCATTTGGTATTAATAGATTTACGATTGCAACATCCATATGTATCAAAACGAAGAGTTCATCAACTCTTATGATGCTCCAATTAAATGAGTGCATTATCCTTAAATTTTTTAACATATAATTAATCAGTATCATTTGATTCATAATCATATAATAACATAATTTCTCAAAATTATGGCTTGGTCTATAATTCTAAAATAACTATAAACAATATTAGATACTTCTTTATTACCAATGCATCACTTTTGTTACGAAAAAATACCACATTATAGCATTATTATTTCATAATGAATATTCGTAATATTCATATTGAAATATAGTTTGTCTATTTTTCAATCGATATTGAAAAAAGGCCATTATACACAAATAATGTTCGGTGTGTTATACAAAAACAATTTTCATAGTTTGATGCAATCAATAAGTGTTATATGGCATGCTCCCACTATTTCCGCCATTGCTTTAATAGCGTACTAAATTTGGAGGTCCATTATTCACTTAATATAGTTTATTTATTTCACATACTGCAAGTAGTTTACAATGGAAAGTTCTTTGACCAAATATTTCGAACTAAAAAATAAATCTCATAGAAAATAAATTTATATATGAAAATACATTTCAAAACAGAAATCATATTTCTTATTCCAATGTCAAATGTTATTCATATTATTACAATTCGCATTTTCGATGTTTCTTCATGAAATAGAAATGACTGTTCACTCTCTTCATCCCAACTATACCTTAAATCACATATACTCTGTACATTCATTTTCCTTTCTAAATGGTCAAACATTCAAAAGAAAACCCTTACTACAATATTACAACAAACTCTTTACAAAAATTCATTCGATTATCCTCAACATTTAAGAACATCAAAGTATGTTGCATTTTATGTAAGCTGATCAAACTGACATCTCAGTAATCGAGTTCTTAGTTTTATATTATAGTTTTGGTTTTATGTTACATTTAACGTAGTATGATCCTTTTGTAATCGATCAAATTGAATACTCAATTTCACAATATGGTTTATTTGATTTTCAGATAAACTAATTTCATCGAAGTATCATACATTACGAACTATGACCTTTCCCCGTATAATATTTATATGTGATATTATTGGATCAAATATGCAATTCTTGCATTACTTTTGTGTTCGGAACTCATAGAGTGCAATACATGGTCTTGACCAAATAAACACATGGGTGACCAAAATATGAATGTATTTATTAGTTGTAAAATCAGATGCTCGCATGGGAGTAAATATTTTAGCATGCAATAAACATTTATTATTAAGTATATTTTATATTTCCATTTGTCGAAATTTGATTCAAATCATTTGTATATCTTCATTTATAAGCATTTTATCATTCGTATTAAATGCACAAATTTATCATTGTAGATTATTATAACATTATATATAGGATATGTTCTTACAATATTAGATAGGTTAAATGTTATTTTTAGTTTTTTAAATAAGGCTCCCACAAGTCTTTATGTTTCACCAATCCCTAAGTGAAACATAGAAGCCTTTCGACTTCACTAGCGGGTGTTGGGACTCGTTCGTCTTGGGATTCTTACCTTGAGTCTGTTCAACAAATCATAGCCTGACAAACGATGGATAACTCCTTATTTGTTGTATCACATACAACTCCTAACCCTTTGGTACCCAGTCCTAATTCTATTTCGATCTTGTGTCTTCTCAACAAAGCCAAAAAATTATTTACTCGTACCTACCATATCACGACGGTTGAAGTATAGTATATGTACCTTGAGTCTACTCAACAAATACATATAGTTATCTTACCTCACATATTCAATATATTAATAATACTACACATAATATCCCTAGCTTGAGTTTGCTCAACAACTAAGGATTGTGCAAGTAAATTGTATACGGTAGCGGACAACTTTATATTAAAGAATCATAATCTTCAGTATATTATATTTAATGATATCGATTAATGGAATAATGTATTACTTATGAAATACCCTCGTGATTCAAGTATCGGAAACATTTAAAATCACAAATACGTACAATACGTATGTATTTATCCCTTAAGCCTATTTAGGGCTTCTTTATTGTATCACCTTTAATTATACGTTCATATTATATCAGTATATAACTTTTCACGTTAGTTATATAATCGTCCTCTGTATAATATTACATTAATTAAATCATATTTAATTAATATTAATTGATTAAATTTTTTAATTAATTTTATATTATCTTAATATATCATTTATATTAAATATTTATTACATACTATAACCTTTATAATTTAACAAATATATAATATATATGTGTTTATTATTTATTTAATTAACCTTTTAATTGATTAATTTAATTAAATAATATTAATTAAATAATATAAATTTCGAAATTCATTTAATTAAATAATTTTAATTATATCATATTAATTTAAAAATTCATTTTATATGCCTACATATGTTATTTTAACATTTTAAAATAACGTAACATATACAATACATGTGTACATATATTAATTAATTAACTTTTTTAATTAATACATTTTATTAATCTTGTTAATAAATTTTATAAATTTCGAAATCAATTTTAAAATATTTTGAAATTTCATTATATTATAATCTTTATAATATGTATATATTTTATTTCATATTTAAAGTTTAAAATTTAAAATTAAATTTTTAAAACAATTTGAAATTTAAATATTATAACATTTATAATATTAATTTTTATTTTAAATTTAACCTTTAAAATTTAAAATTTATGTTTTAATTTTTATGCAATTATGAAAATTGGCCCAAGGCCCAATTCAGATTGTGCTCTTTTATTAGGGACAACCTTTGGGCTCACATTACCTTTCAGGCTAGGTTGATAATCGGGTAGGATAGGATAATTAATTCCCGATTTCCAATCCTAGACATTACTTTTCTAGACATCGTACAAAGTTGGCAAGCTTAATTAGTTAGTTCTAATATGACTTATTTAGACCTTATGGGCTATTAGCTCCAATACCATTATTGGAACTGGGCCAGGCCGTAGCAGAATTTATAGGTGAATTTCAAAAAAAAATCACTCTATTAAATCTTTATTGGGCCTATGAAGTATAATTTGATTTAGAACATTTCTAAATTTCATTTAAATAAAATCATTTATTTTATTTAAATTCAAATACTTTACAATATGAAGTTAATTTTATTTGATTTAGTTTATACATACATGTATCATATAAATATGTTTGTGTAACATAACAATCCGTGAAGGGTATAATATGACCATATATTGATGTTGGGATTTACATAGCAACAGATATATTAGCTCATTTTGTTTGTAATGTATGTTGCCCAAATATGTGCATGTATATGTGTTACAAAATATATGTGTATATATATATATATATATATATATATATTTATAGGTATACATATGTATGTATGTATGTGATATATAAATAATAACTTAAATCATTACATATATATATATATAGTATGTGTGTGTATGTATATATATAGAGAAATTTTTAAAAATTATTTCTAGTTCGAAATTTAACTTAGTTTTATGGATATATTAATTTTAATATTTTATTTTATATATATTATGAATAAAATAATGTTTTCGGCTATAAATAATCAATATAAAATAATCGGTAAAAAGAAATTTAGATTTTAAAATTTCAAAAAAATCTAGTATTGTAATATAGAGCTTTATAAAAGGTATAAAAAAAATTTGAATGAAATATTAAATTTTTAAAATAAAAAAGCACTAGTTTTAGAAATAATTAATTAATATAAAATAATAATATGATATAAAATCAAAATTTAAAATTTGATCAAAACTAGGATCATAATATAGATATTAGGAAATTTTTTGAGATTTTTCTAAAATGAAATATTATTTTTAGTTATATAATATAATTTCAGTCGGATATTCAATTAATTATTAAAAATATAAGCTAATGTTATAAAAATTGAGAAAATTTAAGCTTATAAAACAATGTGGTAATTTAAAAAAATATAAAACTGAATTTCCAAAACATTAATTATTTTACATAAATTTATCAAATAAAATAACCATTAAATACTGATTATAAATATAATATAACGAAAAAAATTAACTTTTCGGTATTGATAATTCACAATAATTATATTCAAGCATAAATAAAATTTTGAAGCAATATTACATGACATATAATTATATATACATTTATATCAATAACTTATATGCATTTATACACATACTAATAATACATGTATATATATAAGTATTAATTAACATGAAAATAAAATAAATTTTTTAGCATATAATAACTGATTATACGATTAAATTATGTGTAAACATCGTATGTTATGCACAGAACCAATCTGATTGTGACAACCACATTTACATATAAAAATCTCATATAACTAATTATATGACAATAATATACACATCTTAATTCATGTGTGCAAAATTATCAAATCATAAACATGATATTAAATATATAATATGAATAAAATTACCTCTATAGATGCTTTTGAGTTCACTTTGAAGTGATGAATTCCCTTCTTCGAATTTCTCCTGATTGTCAAATTGCTAATCTGGAATCACTGACCTTTCACTATCGAATAGCATTGAATATAATTTGAATTTGATTTGAGATTTTGGGAGCTAATTTGGGGATAATTTAAGCCAACAAACCTAGTGATAATCGTAGTAAAAGGTTGTGTGATGATTTTACTGATCCACATATATAACCTTGTATAAGAGAGATATTAGGATAATCTTATTACATACTCTCTTAATGTCAACCATCTGTCTCTAAGTCTAATCCTAAGTTTTAGCCACATCCAATGACTTGCCAAAGACGAAAATTTTCAGCCATAATGATGGTCTTCGGATCCATTTAAGCCCAAGCCAAAATACTGTAACGACCCTGACTCGATCTTCGAAAATCGACACCGAATATATCACCCGTATTCGAATTCTGCAGATTCAAACGTCGAATCTGGTTCGCCGGAGCTTATAAAATCCAAAATCCTCATCGTTGCACTGCTATGGTGAATTAAAAATCCACTAACTATTTTTTTGACAACCCCCATCACCTCAGCCACCTCCAGTTTTGAACTTGATGATCAACACTAAGCCGATCGACGACAATTGACAAAAAGGTCAAAATCATTCAACTCCCACTATCTCGATGATTGCATCTTTAAAAATGACGAAATGATTTTTCTAAATTCATGTTTTTAAAATACGAATTAATTTATATGATCAAGCTTGAAGATTAAAAATCAATTCTTCGACTTGAATTCATTTTTACTGTCATTACTGATTTCCAGAAATCCTACTTATTTATTCTACTTAATAATACTTTTAAAAATAATGTTATACTGATAATATGTCTTCTCTAGAGATTTTAACTTGAATTCTATTTAAAAGGGAAGATATGAATCTCTTCCCAGTGAGCTGAAGCTGTAGTTATAAACAGAGGAATATATAGACAGATACACAGATATTTGAAAACATGCATCACATCCACTCATTTTCATAGGCAAACCAAAATATGAACACGGGTTTGAGAGTTTGCGCACTTGGATTGAAGTTTGAACAGAGAAGAAATTTTTGAGCCTGAAACCAGGAACTTGGATTTGAATATCTAGAAACAACCTTTGATCTTGAAATGGTCTTGATGTTGAATCTTTTTAGTTTGATCTAGAAGTTCTTGCTTGAATATGGAACTTTGATTCTGATCTTCTGGGTTTCATCTTGCTTTCAGATTGAAGTTGCTTAGTTTGATTTTCCAGGCTTGTTTTCAGATTGATTTTGTAACGACCCAGAATTTTTAATAATTAAAATTTGAATATTTAATTAATTTTAAATATTAATAAGTGGAATTTATAAGTCAAATAAATTTTATTTCGAATAATTGGATTTAATTAGATAATTAAATCAATAATTTAATATGTGAAATTATGGAAATAATTGAAAATTGAGTTAAATATGATTGAAAATGATTTTTAAAATTTTATTTTATCATATTGAAGTTAGAAAGATATTTTAGAATTTTTAAAATCGAATTAAAAGTTAATTTGTGAAAATTGAATATTTTAATATTTAATCGACTAGTGAAAATAGTCAATTTTTGAACAGTCTCAGAATTGGACGAGACCAGTTCCATTGGATCCGTAATAGTTAGTTATTACAGGATTTCAATTTTCGTAGCAATCGGAGTTACCGTTTGATCGTGGCAGCTCGAAACGCATCGATTTATTTTTAATATTAATTTAGCGAGTTAAAATAGCCATTTTTCATAAAGTCTCGGATTTCGACGAAACCAGTTTCATCAGATCCGTAATGCGATATTATTGTAAGGTTTCAAATTTTGTATCAATTGGATTTACCGTTTGTCCTGTACAAATTAAAACGCCTAGAAAATCGTTTAAATCGGTTTAATTTAAATTGAACGTTTATTGCCATAACTCGCACAGATGACCGAATTAGCTTCCGAAACCTATTCCATTGTGTCCAGAACGCGGGGTAAACCCTAGAAACGCTGGTTACGGCGCGTGAATCGGAGTTCGGAAAATCCGGGATGAATAGTGTTCGATATTTTCTATAAATAGGCCTTAAAATTCACAAAAATAAAAATAAATAGAAACTAGGGTTTCTATCATCAGCCGCCACTTCCAACAGTATTAATGGCCGAGATTTTCGATTTTTCTTCTTTATTTTCCTTCCAATCCACAAATCAATTCAGGAAAGTATCAAGTACAAAGTTATAGAGGGCTTCAAGATCTATGGATTGAACGGTTATGATCGAAAAATGTTGAGTGGATTGTCGGCAATTCGCACGAGAAGGCGAAAGTTTTCGCACGTGGTATTGAAGGCTGATGGCGACCGGACTTCATGGCATTTGGCACGAACGTCGAGGTGGAGTGGGGCTTCGAAGTGGCATCGTCTGATCGACGCATAGGCTGGCGTGGTGGCGTGCGAAATTTCAAGAGAAGGGGGCGGCAAATAGGGTTCGGTCGCGTGTAACCTGTAGGGGAAGAAGATTTTCTTCACGGCCTAGATTCACTCGTTCAAATCATACGGCCCTGATTTTTTGGGTATAAGAAATTAATATAAAATTTGTGAAATTATTGTATTATAATTCGTTCGATCTTTAAAATATGATATCTCTTTCATAGGAGGTTGGAATTCGACGAAACCTTTTGCATTGGAATCGTTTCGACGAGCACTACGCGATGGAATTGGATTGGAGTCGTTTGGAGTTAGTGAGAATTTTGGGTAAAATTAAACGTCCGTTTAATTTTATTTGAAATAAATCGCTAAAACGAAATTGAAATCAAGGTGAGAACTTCTCACTCAATCAAATCAGTTTCGATTTTATTTTAAATAGTTAGATTTAAAATATTTGAATGCATGTTTGAATGATGATTGTTATCTATTGATTGTTAAAATAGACATTATGCGCCGTTAGTAAGCGGATGTTATTTATTAAAAACATATACCGCGAATATTTCATAAACAGTGAAATTGGTATTATATATAATAGAATATATATATATTGGCATATGTATATATTGGAGCTATTGATTTCCCGCATTTGTATAGCGGATGAGACCCTATTGCGCCGTCTATTAAGCGGATAATATTTTAAATCCCATATACCGCGATAATTTCGTACTGGAGCGAAACTGGTATTGTGCTAATGTTTGTGGATGCAGGAAAACAGGTTGGAGGGATCCAACTGGATTCCTCAACAGTTTTTATTTGATTTCAGATATTTTGATATTTGATGGATTATCATATCGATATATGATATCGTTGTTGTCGTGATTGACTATTTGGTGTGTAGCATCATTGGACCAAACTTTGGAATTTTAAAATGATTTTTAAAGTGATTTTTGAAAATATACTATATGTTTGGAAATTGATCCATTATAAATAAATAATGATATAATTTTTTATGTTATAAAATTTATGGATTTTTGAGAAATATGGTTAAAAGATTGATTTTTGAAAATACGGGTTAATGATTTTATAAAATAGTTAAAACGGGATTTCTGAATTTATTGTGAAAAGTTTAAAAATAGGATTTATAAAATTTGATTATTTTATAAATCAAAATGATGAAATTATAAAGGAGATTAAAGATGTTTTAAAAGAATAATATAAATTGATTTATATAAAAAGATTTATAAATTGATAATTTATAAATGAAAATATTTGAATTATAAAACGAGTTTTTATAAGTGTTTGAATGAAGTGAAAATGAATTCCATAAATGAATGAAATTTATAGAATTATAAACGGTGAAGTTATAAATGGAATTTTATAAACAGTAGGTTTATAAAATTTGTAAGGATATTAAAAGAATATATTTGGATAAATAATTGAATCTTATAAGTTATAAGATTTATAATTATGAAGTTTAAAAGAACAATTTTGTAAAATAATTGTTTATAAGCATTTAACTTATAATGTGAACTTTTGGTTTATAATTGACTTATAAATCGAATAGGTTAATAAAGGAGATGTATAAAAAGGAAGTAGTTATAAAATAAATAGAAATGGAATTTATAAACGTTGTTTTATAAATCCGCAAACGACTTATTTTGATAAGTAAATTGTTGAAACCTATTAATGGAGTTATATTCACGTTTTAGACAGTGAATAATCCTTTAAAATGAAATGTATAGAAATGATGAAATTGGTTAACGTAGTATATTCACGTTTTTGAATAGTGAATAATATGTTAAAGAAAATGTTTAGAATGTGATATTTTAAACAGAATTAAAACGATCTAACGATGTTTTAAAATGAGTTAAGATTCGAAATCATAGATTTCAACATTCATTGTTGAAATAGATGTTTTCGAGAAATAGAAGGAAATGGTGGACTATAACACTGTTGTTATAGTAAATGATTTCCGAAAGGAAATGTTTTGTATAGTATTGGGATTTATATATCTTTTTTAATTTCGAATCCCTATACTAGTGATTTTGGGTTGTCGTAACGATGTTTTACGCAACAATCGTTTTGGCCCAAATAAATACGTTTAAGTGAATGATTTCCTTAAAGAATGAAATATATACTTAATCTCGATTTAAGTATATTTGAATATTTTCCAAGGGTTGAAAATAAATGGATTGAGAATTACTTAATAAGTAAGTATGGAAATGTTTTCCAATATAAAGTGAATATTTTGAGAATTTATCTTTTTGAAGATAAATTGAAATGAATAATTGAAATCGTATATTCATAGATATTTTGAAATATAAATTCACTATGGAATTTATAAAAGAAAGGGGAACTTGTTTAAAAATAAATATTGATTTATTTTTGAAGTGTGAAAATTATATATCTTGTAAAGATATTTTGGAAAATAAATAATTTGGAAAATTATTTGGAAACTGGTGATGTGTGCATATCCATTGATAGTTCAATAACCGACTATCAATATTTCCCTTTGAATGGGTAATTGATGTGATTTGTTTGAATTTGAATGCCATACTTATTTTTGAATAAGCGCTCACTAGTCGGGTTAACCGGGAAAGGACCATGGGGTCGTATAACCCATTCCGAATATGTGATACGTCGTTATGAATTGCATTTGAAGATCGGTGTTGAAGACCGGATATTTGCGAGAGCGATAGGATGACCTGTCTATTGACTCTGCACCGAGTTGCTCCGGTATAGAGTTCTCCATATGTGATGGTGAATCCGATCAGGATTGTGGATATCCGGATTGCAAGGACTTCTTTGTAAGTGCCTTCGGTTTTGTTCGAGCGCGGAACGGACTTGTATGGATTGTATGTCTGACATTACAAATTGAGATATAAAGCAGATTTCTTTCAAATATATTTCTGTTGGTGGCGGAGAATTTATTCTTTTAGCTTAACACCCTTCTCTGAGACGTACGAGCTCAGAGGTTATGTAGTTGATGGTTATCAGCGATATATTCCTAATTTGGTAATGTGACATGCTGAGTGTTGCTGTGAAATGATCATTGTGTTGATTATTCGTGATAGGATCATTTATTTGATCGTCTATCCTGGTGATCATTTCTATGATCATTTGTTGACCCAAAGCATGGCTTTTGTATAAAGTATGTTTTTGTGGACGTGACTTCGTCGAGCCTCACACCCCGGGAATGGTCAAAACAGGAAAGATGCAGCAAGGTTATGAGGGGTAGCGCCCTTTAGGATATGTGCATTTCCTTCTGGAAAAGGGTGGTATCATGGTATGGAGCCCAGATACTTACTCATGTTGAAAACACTTTATGATTGTGTGAATTGATTACGAGCGCTCGGTGAAAGGTCCCAAAGGACCGGGGGATGGCATATTCGGTCAGTTGTTACTCAGTTAGGGGTAACCCGGCCTTGTGTTGGTAGAGATTCGGTTTGGTTCTCGGGGATGTCCATCCAGAGGCATTCTCATGTGGCAATGGGAAGTTCCTTGGCCTGATCATTGGTTGGAAATCCAAAGAAACAATACGAGACTTGTACGGTATTAGTTGTAGAACCTGCCATCTAATATGGTAGCTATAGTAAGCATAATATAATGGTACCTATGTTGGCTAAGATTTATATTCTACTTTCGAAATGAATTTTTCCTACACTATGCACTAGTAATAATATCAAATGTTTCTTTTTAATGCGTATCAAGCATCTTTGACTAACATAAGAAGAAATCTCCTCCAAGTCTGCGTTTGCATTGTGTGTGTGGCGGGAGGTCTTATGGTAGTCTCATTTTTAAAAGCATTGCGAATTGACTTTAAAAATATTCCTCTATTTTGTTTTCAAAGATAAATAAACTGTTTTGAGTTCTCACACCAGTCACATGACTGGCTCGGAGTTTATTGTTTTCCTTCCTAAACTCTGGGTGCCCACCAATTTCCACACGGACAGTCAAGAGTTAGGTTTATCAGGATATTCTGGAATTCAGGAGTTGCTGGAAGCAAGCTGGATGGCATGGCGTATTACTAGTATATAGTATTTCTTTTTCCGCTGCACGGTTTGTTGTTGTTGTACACTCTGATGATATGATGTAATGAAATGTGATGTAATGTAATAACTGATATAGTTCTTTGTTTAAAGATTATTTATTTATTTATTATATGTTGTTCCGCTGCGAATTGTGAGATTCTGTTATTGTTCTGTTGTTTTCTGTTCCGTTCTATTTTCTATTTTCTTTTCTCTCTATTTTCTACCTTATCTCTCTTCTTCTGTCTTCTTCTTCTTCTTAAACCCTAAGTGTTCGGTTTTTCGGCATTCGATTCCTCGGCAGTCGATACAGTGGACGTATTGATGTCAGTTTTCGGAAGACGAAGAATCGGGTCCTTACAGATTTCCAGGTTGTAAATTTGAATCTGTTTTGGTTTCCAGATTGAAAACTTTTCATTTTGTTTTTGATGATTTGAATCTACTTTATTTGGTGTGGATTCTTCATCTATACTTTGATTCAGGTTTGTATTAATTTGATGAGGATCTGTTGTTTGATTTAAATTTTATCTCTGGTTTGTGCTTTTTATTTTTTTCTTTGTTCTCAGGCTTGAAAAACTAAAAATAGCCTAGCTTATTTTCTTTCAATACATGTTTATGTAATTCAATTTCAAAAGGAAAGAATAATTTTGCCACTTGTTAATTAAACCATACACTTGTTAATTTCTTATATAATCTTTTTACAAATGTCTTAATATAATTTAAAATGGATATACTTGTTAAAACATGAGCATTTTGTGTTTAAATCCTTACTCTAAATAAATTTACAATTTTTGTTTTTAAACCCTTTATGTAATATATTTTCTATTTGGTTTAAATATATACAAAACTAATTTATTTCAAGTATAAAAGAAAAGTATTTTAAATTTTTTATTAATTTAATCAAATTATACTTTTATATATTTACAAACTATATTTTTAAAAGAAAATGTTCTAATCTTTATAACCAATACTATTTTAAACTTAGTTTATTATACCTTTATATGTATATGTATACACACAAATTTAATTTAGTTATGTATAAATTTAAAATTAAACTTAAGTTATTATTCTTAAATTCGTATAAATAATACTAGTGTTGAAAATGCTCGAATTTAACCTTTAGAAAATTATTATATTAATTTCAAAATATAACGTCCAAATATTTATATTATAATTAGAAAACAAACTTTATTAATTTTAAACATAGTATTTTCAAATCCAATTTATTTGTGAAATATCTACAATTGAATTCCCTAATTAAATCCAATTTATTTTCTAAAATATTTATTTTAGAGTTTTAAATTCAAAATGCAATTCAAAATCAATCTATATACATATAAAGAAAGGGGCACCTATTTTACTTAATTTGGAAAATACCAAACTAATTCACAATTTAATTTCAAAAATTAAATTAATTATCAAATTAAACTTGGCTGAAATCCCGGAATGTTACAAATACTATGCGATTAAATCTAATTTAATCGCTTATCGATATCGTATATCGAACGATATATTTATTACCATTATAAATATATGTAACATTATTTATTTTTCAAGTCATATTCAAAGTTTATAATTAATAATTCATAAATATTAATTCATATAATTAATTTATAACAATTATTAACTACTTAAATCGTTCTGTCTTAAGAGAATTCATCATTTTGGTTGTGTGACTCTTGGGTGTAAATTTGGCTAATGATTACACCGAACTATTCGAATGTTAATATCCACATGTAACTTAGCAAGTGGTATGACATTATAGCCAAATTTATCATTTATTTGGTTTTGGAGAAAATCCAATTTTAGTTTAATAAGCGTTGCCCGGCTGAGATTTTTATTTACACCATTTCTCTTCGTCAAAGCAATATCACTTTGGACTTATGGAATTTGATAACGGTCAAAATTCCAACATCGTCCACATTCAACTCCATAGTCCAAATACAAAGTCCTTGGTTCAATAATAAAAATTATTATTGACTGAAATGCCATAGACAGAGACTTCAACTTTGAGTTAACTTGAGTTGACCATGATATACCCCCGTATAACCAAGGAGACAAATCCTTTCTTGAATAGTGTTTCACTTCTAATAATTCCACTCAACCTAACTATAGTCACTCGATGGATGCCATCTTAAGATTTGGCTATAATCAAAGCGGACCGTTCACATTGAAGACCCATAGTATTCTCAAGTGAAGAGAACTATGTAAATTAGTCACATCGGTATTTTATGTTTGACCTTTGTTGTATTAACTGATAGAAAGATATCGAGCGAACCATTCCATAGCTATC
The DNA here is from genome assembly GCA_030765085.1 of Allium cepa. NCBI lineage: Eukaryota > Viridiplantae > Streptophyta > Magnoliopsida > Asparagales > Amaryllidaceae > Allium > Allium cepa. The sequence continues at coordinate 774,703,106 of CM060935.1, forward strand.
TAATATCTATTAGTACATAACTCCTAGGTGCTCCCAACATTCATGAGTAATACACCGCCCAACATTTGAAAAGCGTTATGTACTCTAGTCTTAACAGATTCATTGATATCCAGTCTCGATGCATCTTGAGTAGGAACATTTAAAATGGTATATTTATTTTTATTGTGATAAATTACTCACATTTACAACACTTTGTAACTACAATCACAAAACATAAAGTTTGTGGATTTTCTATTAAACGTACTTTTAATTAATTAATTAATTAATATAACTACATTATATCAAGTATACAGTAGAAAGGAAACACATTTATTTCAAACAAGATTGGTCAACGAGCTCTCAATAAAGAGAACTTATAGAAGATCTTAATTGGAAAAAGAAGTTCGGGACCCCTTTCCATGAAGGGGTGCATCTCTATTTATAGTGGTTGGAAGAAGGTTGGCTTGCTCCCATTGACAATGATGGAATTATGGTGCCATTTGTTGCAATCTTGATGGTGGCCTCAATATGTTGCATATGATGGATTATGAAGGCCTTGGAAGCTTTATAAAGGAAATAGTCCCAATCCACTTGAATTTGCCCTTATGAATGAATTTTTTCCTCTATCATTGCATGACCTTTGACATTCTCATCGTAACCCTTCATTATTCTTTTATCTTGATTTCATTTAGTAACCTCTTATTGACAATCTTTGACGTTGACTTTCTTAATGGCTTACGACATGCTTTTAGTCAACATTCTTTGTATATTTTATGACATGCAGCATTAATAAAGCACAAAACAGCATGAAATGAGCTCACGTTACTTGAAAGGCGACATTGAAGAGTAGTGACATGAGATAGAGGTGGCATATGCATCATTAATATGAAGTGGCATCGATATAGCGTGGTGTTGAAGATAAACGGTGTTGATATAATGCATTATGGGTTACATGCGACATTGATAACATGTGGCTTCAATGACATGCGACATGTAATCTATGCGGCATTGATTAAATGAGGAATAGATAATAAATAGGATGGAAGAGAGCAACATCACTTGAGGCTTGGTATTGAAAAGAAGCGGTATCGCTTGAGATATAACTTTGAATGAAGGCGGCAAGGAGGAGAGACGGTATGCAATATTGACTTTATACGACATCCACCCTTATTTTGATGAATCATTTGGTATCTTTAGGTGATGGATTATGATATGCAGCTCCCCGATATAATCATTGCCTTGTTAACATGCAGTACTAACAATAGACGACTTGGATGAATTGCGATATCAATGGGTTGCATTATAAATTCCTTTGTTTGTATCCTTTAGAACATATGTGCATAATATTTTCTCTCCCCCCTTGTATAGAAGAAGCTTTTTATACTCTAGTGTAAAACCAAAAATTTCTTTGCTTTCTCGATCCCTTGTGAGGTTTTCTTTCTGATCCTGTTCTCTTGCAAAACATAAAGTAAATGATAATTTTCATTATTAACTTTAAACTCAATTTCAATTTCAAGCTATCCCATTTTGGATTTGATTGAGCTATAAATAGGTATATATTGTCTATATTATCTATATGAGTTAAGATTATAATTTTGCTTTAAAAGATCAATAAAGAACAATAAATTTTCAAATGGCAGCCCAGAAGATTATCTGGTAATATCATTGGAGGGATAATAAAAAAATTTCTTTGGCAATATCATGAACAAAAGACAAGAAATCTGTCTAGCAGAAAATAGTATTTTGAGTAGGAAGCTAAAAAATTATTTGAAATATGATAAGAAAATCCTAAATAGAAGACAAAAAAATATAGAAATAATAAAAGAACAGAAAATCATCTGTTAATAATAATCCGAAGAGAAGACCAGAAAACTATTTGGCAATAATAGAAGACCATAATTCCATCTGGAAATAATAGAAGACTAGAAATCCATCTGATAATAAAAGAAGACAAAAATTCCATCGAGAAATAATAAAAGACTAGAAATCAATCTGACAATTATGAAAGACCAGATATCCCTCTGATAATAAAAAAGATCAGAAATCCATCTGGCAATAGTAGAAGACCAGAAATCCATTTGGCAATTGGATTACTTATACGAACGGTAGATCTCCATTTCCTTTGGAGATTGTTTTATCCATTTTTTGTCGTTCTTCCTCTAGAAGATTGCTTGACTTCCTTCTGAAGCACAAACAGCTCATTTTTGACAGATCTTCCTTTAGAAGTTTGTTTTCGATCCATTATTTAGGATAGAGTTTATAGTTTCTTTTGAATTTGGTTCACACTATCTCGAGTGTGATCTCAACTTAGATCGAACCCCTTATCACCGTTTTAGGTCAAGGTTCGGGTCCGTTGTCCAGTGCATTTGGTTAGCTTTCCTTAAGTAGAACCGTAGACTTAACCGATCTCCCTCTAAAAGACACTTTAATGAGACCTTTGATAACGACACTAAAGGCTTTTTCAGTGCTTTTGGTGCTAGCAATACCAGAGACTTACCTGATCTCCCTTTAGGAGACGCTTCAATGAGGCCTTTGATGATGTCATTAAAGGCTGATCCAGGGCTCTGGGTACCAATCTTAAGAAAAATCAGAGACTTTTTCGACCTTCCTCTAGATGGCACTTTAGTGAGGCCTTTGATGAAGACACTGAAGGATGGTTCGGTACTCTGGGTAGCTATCTTAAGCAGAACTAGAGACTTTCCCAATCTTCCTCTAGGAGACTCTTCAATGAGGCCTTTGATGATGGCACTGAAGGCTTGTCCGACGCTTTGGTAGCTATCCTAAGTAGAACTAGATACTTATCCAACCTCCCTTTAGGAGGTTCTTTAGTGTGTCCTTTGATGACGTACTAAAGGCTATTTTGTTTAAGGAAAGTCTTACTCCTGACCCAGTAGACATTCTTATTTCAACTTCTTTATTTATGCATTGTTGGAAAATATGGTGGCAAGTGTTCAGCATTCCATGTTCTGGATATTACATTGCCATCAAGTAGGCATAATATGTAGGTCCTAGGTGGGATTAGTTTGTGCATGATTAGCGGTCCATCTGCCAAGTTTTTAGCTTTTGCCATAAATTTTTGGAGCACCAAATCTCCTTTTTCGAATGTCCTTGCTTTTACTTTTGAGCTGTAATATTTGGAAATTCTTCATTGGTATTCGACTATCTGTATGGCTTCCTCGTCTCTCAATTCATTCACTAAATCTAAGGATTCTTTCCTCAATTCCTGATTAGGATTGAATGCATATGCAATTCTTCAATGAAAATGCACTTCCACCATAACTGGAAGCATTGCTTCACATCCATATTTTAATGAATACGGGATATGTCATGTTGTTGTCTTTGTAGAATTTCTGTGAGCCGATAATACCAAAGGTAACTCTTCTACCCTGTTTCCATTTTGCTTTATCTAGTCGTTTCTTTAGAATGGTTTTGATGGTTTTATTAGCAATCACAAACTAGCTTTCTATAATTAATACTCTCGATCTTGTAGACAAAAATCCCATAATTATTCAGGATATTTGCACTGATCTCATGCTGAATCCATATTAAGGTAGGAATCATTAATGCTTTTAGAATTCGATAGAAATTATAAGCATAGTCATGTTGAAGCTACACGATCCCAGAGTCAATCTATGTAGGATAATTTTATCCAAGTAGAAATTGAGATTATAAGTGTTTTGGAATTCGAAACAATTATAATCCGAGATGTCTTTTACTGCTTTGCAATCATATTTTCCTAATTTTGGATGATCTTTGTAGATCTAGCCTGAATTTGGTTGGTTGAAAATTTCAAAATTGGATAATGACTCTACTTATGAGTTGTAGATTTGCCTAAATTTTCCTCCTTTTTACCCATTTGCTTAGGAGTATTAACCATTTCCTTTGGTTCATTGATTCGCTTTCCTTTTTTTGCCTTGCTTCTTACGTGCTAGGTGAGTCATATAAGAATCTTTTCATAATTCTTCTCATAGCCCTCTTCATATCTTTTAGCCTTATTACCATAAGTTCATGGTCACTTTGAATATGAGAATGTAAATCTATCATTTCAAATTTTTCGATATTCCTTGATCTCGGGTTAGTGATTAATTAATTTCCTTTATGGATGGTGGCAATCATATGATTCTTCTCGAGCCTTTTCTTAAAAATAGGTGACTTCACTAGACATTCATATACTAGGATTACAAAGTGATTCATTTAGAGTTCTTGATTTCCCTTTACGAACAAATATACTGGTTTGATTGATTTGTCCCTTCTAGTTGCTCATAATCGTAACCCTTGATGGATGCTTTACCATTCTTCGAAAACCTCTTAAAGCACTTTCATAGCTTGGATAATAGATCCTATTTCTAGTGCTTAAATTTCTAGGAAATATTTCTAAAACTTATAATCTCATAATAGAATGTAAATCTTAAATAAGGGACTGAGCGGTCATGATTCATGAATCAATAGTCCTTTAAATCGAAATAGACTCTTCAAACTAGATTTTTAGCAGTACCAAATGGGTTAGTTTTTTTTAAAAAAAAAATTCTAAATTACATAATTTTCGATAATACACATAATAAAGATTTTATATGTTTCTTTTGAAATAGATCCATATGTATTTTCCCCAGTCCATGAGGTAATTGGCAAAAAATATCTTCCCAAAGATTTTTTTGGTAAAACCTTTCGAATAAAACCACATTTTGAAAATAATGTTAGCATATACTACTCCATTTGGTACCATTTTAGGTTTTACTTACTGAAAATAAAGGTCTTGTTTTGTAAGTCTGAAAAGTCATGATTCATAAACTGATAGACTTTACGAACAAGAACACACTTCTCTTTAAGAATTCCTTCCTTTCCAAAGGACCTTGAATATTTATCTGTTTCTGGAAACCGTCTTGTGGCGAAGTATTGGTGATTATTCAAAAGCCCTAAAAGAAATCCATTATATCATACAAAGCCAGGCTATAAGATAAAGAACCATTTTATTTTGGATATTTAAATTATCCTCTTCCACAAATCAGAAATTCAACCAACCGTAAGAAGTCTAAAAATCCATTTGTTAACAAAGATTCCCGCTAAATTTTGACCAAAAAATTTAATTAGAACTTGCCAGGCACCTACGCATGGTAGATTAGTTTTTGCTTTAAGCTGTAAATAAGATTATATTCCATGTTAGTAAGCGATGAATTTTATGTATAAATTAAGGGAGTCAGAAATCTCGATGAGTAGAGTTGATCCATGGTGGTCAATAGCCATATAATCTCTCGATTGAACTCATTAAATTGCAAATTTCACTTTATTTTGATGAATTCTTATTCGTAAAAAATACATACATACATACATACATATATTTTATTACCACTATAAACTTATATATATAGCATGCTTGCAAAATGTTAGCTTTTAAAATTTAAAAGCAACAATAGTAATAAACAAAAACAAAAATGCAAAAGCTATTATATAACATATGGTCATGTTTTTCGAGTAATAATAAACGCAATGAACGTGTAAATGATAAACTCGTACATGTTCTTTTTTCATTTGATATGTGCATTTGAAATGTCTCACACCGCCATGGGAGGAACTTTCTAACTTTGGCAGCCACTATAAAATGTTGGCTATGCATTATATAGCTTGTAGAGTCAACTTGCTCATGAACTACGCGTTAACTTAGCTTGCACTATAGTAATCTGATTCTATTAATCATTATATTTTAATAGCTACGAATAGTACGTGACTTCATACTTACAAAGCATGATACGGGTGTGCAAGAAAAGAGTGCTTTATTGTATTTTATTTTCAAAGGAACAAGAATATATATATATATATTCATGTTTGTTGTTTTTATCATGCTACTTGATAGCATCACCGCATATATTTTTGAAATTTTGTAATATAACAAGAAACTACATACATTCAAAGCCACTTATACTGGAAACCATATTTACTTGAGCCCATATGTATACGTATTTATACATACGTATATATTCAAAATATGATACATTAGGTTGTATATGTCTAAAGCCAGACATATTTGAAATTTCCATTTTTAAAAAACCATGTATATGAAACTTTATATGTATTCAAAATCTATGTGCATGAAATTTTATGTCTTCAAAGCTGATTCTTATATAAAAAGGAATTTACACATTTGAAAACTCAGATCCAAAACCTGATATACACAACTCCCGTAAATTTTCAAAGCCTTATGCTTTTCGAAATCATGTGCTAAAATTAATATGTAACTTGTATATTCAAGAGTCAATACATTCAATTCCCAAAGGTATGAAACTTCTCATTTCCAAAATCGTATATTTAAAATTTTGATGTACACGTATATGAAACTCACTTATATGGAATCTTCATATGTAAACTTGAGATTCGAGGACTTTTACATTCAAAGCTATACCCAATCAAAATTCATATGTCTTCAGAAACCTAATCTACACAGACTAAGTTTTCGTATACTCAAAGCTTCTTTTATAGAAAGCTAACATGCATTTGAAATATACAAAACTGCATATTTTAGGAACTGACGTTTATATATCCAAAACTCTTAGGTAGTGTTTGGTTTGTTATTTTTAATTTTAAGTTTCTGTTCATAAAAAATGCACACGACGCATTTATATTGTCAAAAATGATCAATTTAGAAAACGAAGTTAACATACAAAATAAAAAACAACTTTTTTCCGCATTTTGGAAAATAACACAAGCACGTCAAACAATTCATTCTTCCATCGTCTCCTCTATCCTCTTCATCCTCCCATTCGTCTTTCTTTCATCCCCTCTGACGTCCCTCCATTCTTCTCATACTTGAGATATATATTGAAAACCAAAAACACAAAATTCGTTTTTAAACCAAACACTATCTTAGTTTTTAAAATATGGTGCATATAGAACTACGCATGTTGAAGGTTAACATAAAACTCTATCACTTGATACCATGCACTCTCAAGACTTGCTTTGCGCATATTTAAAACCTTTATTTACAAAATCGTATACATTCTTAAAACCATGTATATATAACACTATATATTTTCGAAACCATCATATATTTGGAACTGCAAATTTTTGAAACTCAAATATATGGAACTACATATATAGAAAATTACACACACACACACATAATCAAATATACTTAAAGCTTTGAAACATATACTTTAAGTATAAATTAAGTATATGTTTAAAATGTACTTAAAGTATATGTTTCAAAGCATTAAGTATATTTGCTTATATATATATACATTAAAAACTGATTCATTCCAAGTTCTCTGTAATGTCATTATCAAAGACTCATATATATGCATATAAAGCTAAATTCTACTGAAGTTTGCACATACTTAAAAATTAACACACCAAACTAGTACGTATCTGAAATTTATACATATTGTATGACAATTATTGTAAAATATATACGTGTGTATGTGTCTGGCATCTTCACATGCTCTATATGCATGCTCAAGGTTTTATGCACACTTTCTTTTAGGAACCTGTCATAGATACACTTGAAGCTGTTAGATTTAAAATTAAATATATTTGAAAATTAGAGATTTTTGCCCACTAATATATGTAGCAAATATGGATAATTGGAACAACATATTACTAAATATAAGTGGTCGAATAGAATTGACTAAATATATAATATACTCAATTGTAAAACATGCCCTAATCACAAGATTAATGCATTATGTGTAAATTTTCTTTGGAAAAACAAACTCATAACTTAAGTTGTCTGATGGAATAATGCTTAATTTCACAATTCCAATATACTTAATTTTACTTTCCAGTTATTAGTACGCGAATTTATACGAAGATTAATGCTTAAAATAACCTTACCATTCCATTAGCTTTCGAAATTTCTAATTTACAAAATAAAACATGCTATTCTTTGAACTGAAATCTGATAGCCTTTGAAGCGAGATCTGGTAATCTCCGACATGGATTCATGTTGTACAACTAAAATCTTTGAATTTTGCCATAAAGTTTGAATCATTCACAACCATTAGTTTTGAAATGAAATCTTTTAATCTCTAACATCAGTTAATCTATTCTAGATCTTTGAAATCATACTTAGATCTTCGGCGTCACTTTAACAAAACTATCCTTTTACAACGCACATTTTACAACGGACCATAAAAAACCATTGTAATAGACAACTTTTACAATGGTTTTCTTAAGCCCATTGTTATAGGTGCAATTTTTCATCTTCATGTATACCTATTACAACCTTGTGAACTTGCCCATTGTAATGTGGCCCTGTTACAACGATTCAGGAATCGTTGTAATATATTCCAATTTTCAGCTCTATTACAGCGGTTATAGCCCGTTGTAATACTATTCTGTTACAACATTTTTTGTTCCGTTGTGATACAGATCTATTAGAGTTCTTGTTACAACATTTTTCGGCCCATTGTAATAGATATCAGTTTTCTTCTTTGCCTGCCCGTTGTAATAGATGTTTATTACAACTATTTTCTTCTGCACGTTGTAGTAGATGCCAATTTTCAACAACTCTTAACAACTTATCGTCGTTGCCTTCGATTATTTTAGACGTCCTAGTAGGATTTAATCACTATTCCAATAGAATTAATTTTACTTTCCAGTTATTAGGACGTAACTTTATACGAAGTTTTTCAAAATAAAATAAAAAATTGTGGAACTCATCTTTTGTTTGTATTTACGTAATAGTTTTAGCAGTTTTGTTAGATAACACTTATAATAATTTTATTTAGTAGGATAATATATTTACTAAAGTTTTGAAAGAAATATTTTCTTAAATTTATGAGTATTTTTATTAAATTAGTTAGAAAATGCATCCTAGTATACTTTTCAACATGAGTTTGTTGCTAGAAAAATATTTTACGAACAATCTTGTAATCAATGCATCCGAGTAAACATTTCAACATGCGCCCTAATATACTTTTGAATAGAAGTAGATTTCTATCCAGCATTTTTAATTTTTGAAGAAATTTTTATTTGTTTTGTATTTTATTGATATTTATACCCCTATTAACTAGTACTTAAGAAATATGGTTAATCTAGTTACCAATGGTCGGTTTTATTATAGTTGTTAACCATTCCTAACATAAGCTTTATTAACTAATAAATATAACTATAAATGAAATAGAATGTGAGCAATATTTAGTTTATAACCGTGGTATCATGTTTGCTAATAAATTTTTTTATTTGCTTATAAATTGTTAGAATATTACAAATCGCCAGTAAACGAAATTTTATAACAAATTTTTGTTTGCTTAGAAGTTTTTATAACAAATTATAGTCAAGTTTTATAAGAAATTTTTACAAGAAAATAAATAGTTGATAACAAAATTGCCAGTAAACGAAATTTTTATAACAAATTGCCTGTAAACAAATTTCTATAAGAAAACAATTTGCTAATATCATGTTATCAATGTTTCTTGACAATTTTTTATTTGCTTATAACATATGTGCATGCCAAAGTATTACCTTGTCATGACCATTTTTTGCTAATGGCCCGCTTAAAATTTTCAGCAACCCTAACTTTACTTTCTTTGCCTTAATCGTAAATCACATTCTCTTCTAAATCTAAACTATGGCACATGAAATCCAAACTCAAGGTGCCAAATTCGAAGGCGAATTCGTATGTGGAAAATTCCAAGGCGAATTCATATACAAACTCCAAGGCGAACTCGTAGACGAAATCCAAACTCAAGGCGGCAAATTCCGAGGCGAACTCGTAGACGACCACCAAGGCGAACTCATAGATGAAATCCAAACTCAAGGCGGCGAATTCCAAGGCAAGACGACCACCAAGGCGAACTCGTAGACGAATTTGTTTCACTCATGACTACCTTCTGTAGTGCCAGCTTTCATATCCAATTCATCTTCGCTCTACATTCAATTTTCGACATTGTTTGAGGTTTAGGTATTTCTTAAATACAGCATAATGGCAACTATCGATACAAAGGCATATTGAGGATTTGTCACCGAGATATGTTGTATATGGAAATTGTTTATATGTAATCATAATTTCGTATTCTAGATCTTTTATCTGTTAAAAAACTTGTAAATTGCTGGATGTACATATAGGTTATATTTTTTTAAAGATGTTCTGTGAAAAATTATGGCCTAATTTTATAGAATTATGACTTGCTTGTTTAACAGAACAAACCACGGAACCAAATTCAACTCAACATAGGTTGAACGCTTTAGAGTAGAACTTCATATATAGATAGTATATTATATGTAGTACATCTTATTGCTTCTCCGAATAACTAATTTTTATTCTCTAGTTGGCTAAAATGCTTTTGCCTTACAAGAATGGTGAGATTTTGAAGTCCTTGTCAGATAATAATGACCCTACAAGCACTTTTGCAAAGATTTTTCCCCCCAAATATATTCTTGACCTATTTTTAACATCTCATTATAAGCTTAAATCCCATGTTTTTCAAGATCAACATTACTAAAACTTATATTTTTTTGTCTTGCCAGTGCAATAGTTTGTTTAAAATTAGTTTATTAACACATAAGTTGTGGATATATTATGTCACTTCAAACATAAGTGTATTGTTAACTTGTATTTTAGTACATAAGTTCATGATGTAAGTTATGATTAAATACATTCTGTCCATGTAGGTATTGTAATCACTTGATGTTAAAACCACTTATTTGAGATAAGCTTGCTTATCTTGAGTAAAGGCTAAGAACAAGTAAGTAAACTAGCATATATAAACTGGTAGCAATGCACAAATTTTCTTCCTATGTTTAGATTTGCAAAAGTTACTGTCTTCCTCGATGTTATAAGTATTTTACACGCATGTTCTTACTTCTTATGGACATCTTATGCTTATTGTTTGACAATTTATGGTCATTTATTTACTACTATATCTTAAATGTTAGGGGTGGGCGCGGTCGATTAACCGCACAAATCGGTTAATTTTTGCGGTTAACCTAAACTAATATGCGGTTCGATTAACCGATATTCGGTTAATCGATGTTGGTAGCATCGACCAAACCGCAATATTTAAACCGCGGTTAACCGGTCACCTAGAACGGTTAACCGACTATTATTCACGGTTAAACGGTTAATCGGTAAGGTTAGAATGGTTAACCGATTGATTGTTTGCAATTTTGAAATGTTTGCATAGAAAATAAATTATCCAGATATGTGCACCTTAATGTGCTAAATTAATAGTATATCAGGTAAATGAAACTAAATAAAATAAAGTAATAAACATGAACAATACAAGTCACCATACACTTAAACCTCAACAATCATACACTTAGCTTGGCAAAACAATGCTGCATGCAACTAAAATAAAGTCACCATACACTTAAACCTCTTTGTGTGTACAAACCTCAGTTCATTGCAAATAAAAATTATACAATAATGATCTAGAAAATAATGCAACAATGCTACATGCAGCTAAAATAAAGTCATCATACACTTAAACCTCAGTTCATTGAAAATACAATAATGTTGCATGCAGCTAAAAGTTATACAGAACACCGTGTAAATACAATATCGGTTTATAGATACTAGATAATGCTGCATGGCGATAAAAAATCACAAGGACTTTCTTCTCCATCCTCGTATTCTTCGACATTTTCTGAAAATAAAATAATAAGAATTTATCAGTTTATAGAAAAATAAAATAAAGTGCATGGCACTAGACAATGTCAGCCCTTTTGTTCCTCTTTAGTGCAAATCACTATACGACCATTCGCAAGTTCTGATGACAACAACTTGGATTTATTCACTATGGATTCATTCTATCTAGGCTTTTACATCTTCTGTTATAAAAGCACAAGTACCTATTTAATTATTTTGTAAATTCAGATGATAGCGATGTGCATGATTCAATTATTAATCTGTTGAAACAAGCAGACGGGTGTTGTTCTGGTCTTATCAATGTTTGTACCCACTGGATGAACTGCCCCTTCAACTTTCATTAATTACTGTACGGTTATTTAAGAACTATTATGCTAGATATTCATGGTTATAATGCCTTTTTTTACCATTATATTAATGGGCTACTGCATGAAATATTCAGCATCAAAGGACCGATCAGTGTACTTAACAAATGGAAAGAACCGAACAATAAACTGCTAAGTATAAATAAGTATTATATTAGCCACATTTGTCATGATGTTTTAGTTGGTATTATGTTATACCAACTCCCACAACTATTAAAAGGGAGATGCCGATCGGACATACGGTTATATAATAATGGTTACGGACTACTTTTCAATTATAAATCCAACATAGATAATCAGAGTCTAATTTATTTTTAATACTTTTGATGATGATCGTTTGTATGAAAACTTGCATATATTTGACTAGTGTTTAAGGAAAACATGAATGTGAGTGTATGTTTACACTATAGTACACATGCATATGTTTGAATAGTTAGACTGAAATTGAAATAAACTGAATAAATTGAAGTGAATATAAAAACTGTGATTAAGGAGATATTAACCATGGTGAAAACATTGATGATGGAGATGGACTATCCACGTTGAAAATTGAAGAGAATGGCAATTCACATTGATGACCATGCATAAATTCTATATGAAAAACAAATTAGTTAGAGTATTGTGTATAAAATCAAACAAATATCAAACTAGATTATTTTATGAACGCTAATATCACTTGAGAAAGCATCATCGTAATAGTAAACATCATCGTTTGGAACCTCAATCCTGTGGTCGACAAAAATTGGTTTGGACCTTAACCAATTTTGAGTACAAATTAATGCCTCAACCATTCGTTGACTCAAAGTACTACGAAAAGGATCTATAACCCTTCCTCTGGTGCTAAAAGCGGATTCGAAAGCAACCGTGGACACCGGAATAGCAAGGAGATCTCGAGCGACTAGAGATAAAACATGATATTTGGTGCTATTTACCTTCCACCATAGTAAAACATCAAAATCATTTGGTGAATCCTCAATCGGTGCATTTAAATACTTTTCTAGTTTATTGTATTCATTGTCTCATTATCAAACTTGTCGTAAAAAAGTATTTCTTTTTCTAGAAAGAATATCACTAACATTCACAACACTTTCACTATCAATGGAAGTACTAGATCGTGGTTCATCACATGTTTGTGTTCCAAATGTAGAATTGCTGACGTAGAAGTCAAACAACCTTGTCAAAATATCTTTCACACTTTTTAATATGACATCTGCAACTACTTCATCATACATATCTTCAACACATAACTTCAAAAATGAAATTCATACCTTGGATCAAGCACATACGTAACAAGTAAAATTTTGTTCATGTTACTTACACTTCCCCATATTTGTCAAACTTTGCTTGCATATTAAATCCCATTCTTCCAACATAAGGATTCTATTTCGCAATCAATGCTCGTAGTTCTTCTTGAATTCCACTTAGCTCGGCAAAACAATCATTTGAGGTAAAAGATAAAGTTTTGCTAAATTTTAAAGTAATATCATAAAAATTCTTTAAGATTTTAACAAAAAGTTCGGCATTATTCCAATCTATAGTACTCGGAGGCGAACTTCTTCATTAAAGTAAGCAACAAAAATACCCTCATTTTCTTTCATATCATCAAAAACCCTTCTGTATTTCAAAGATGCTTCCAACATCAAATACGTTGAATTCCACCTAGTGGGTACATCTAAAACAAGCATAGATTTATTCTCAATTCCCAAACTTGAACACATCTCTCTAAATTTAGAAAATCGTGCTGGAGATGATCTCACAAATCTAACTGCAATATGAATTCCAACTATAGTATTACTAATTTCTTTTAGCCCATCATGAACAATTAAATTGATCATATGGGCACAACAACGTATATGAATGAATTCACCATTCAAAACACAACCAACATTATAATCTTTTAATTTGATTCTCACATAATTGATTTCCACTTCATTTGCACTAGCATTAGCAACCGTGATCGACACTATTCTTTTGAGTTCCTATTTTTTGATACATTGGACAATAAGTTTTCCAATATTTTCTCCTTTGTGACAAGTAATTACACAAAAATTTATAATCCTTTTGTGTAAATTCCAATTTCCATCAATAAAGTGTGCAGTTAAAACCATATAATTCACATTTTGAATAGAAGTCCATGTATCGGTAGTTAGACAAACACCATGCAATGATTCGGAGAACAATTTTTAAGAGAATCTATCGAGTCCCAAAGCACGTCTCTACAAATTGTTCTACGTGAAGGAACTTCAAAACTAGGACACAATTGCCAACAAAATTCAAGAAAACCTACACCCTCCACAAAACTAAAAGAGAGTTCGTCAATAATTATCATTCGAACTAATGATTTTCTTCATTCCTCTTTGTTAAATGACCATGTGGTAAGAGTGCAACTATCTTCAGTATCGCTATTTTTTCCAAAAACTAAACTTTTTTGTCTCTTATCACTGTTACGTGGAATTGACCTATACATGATTTTGCTATATGATGATTCAAATGTGTAGTGCCATTAAATCTAGAATCACATGCAAATTGTTGACTACAGTAGTTGCAAGCACATTTGTTAACTTTGGGATTAATATCTTTAGTGAAATGTTTCCATACCAGAGAAGGCTTTCTAGAAGAAGGCTTGCAATTAAGGTATAGAGGTGGTTTTCCAACATTGATGTTTTCCTCCCCGGTTTCCTCATCATCCGCTTCTTTCGCATACTTATCATTAAGATCCATTGTTTCTCTAGAAGATCCACCTATTTCCACCTGTTTTACAATTGATAAAGACATAAAATTAGCGGAAACAAAAGCTATATGCAGGGGTAATAAATGAGTAAGGGATATGACTAATGTTAATGATGGTTGCTGGTTAGCTATATGTTAATGATGTTAATGATGGTTGCTAAGGTATAGCAGACAAATTTGAACAACAAACTTGAACAGAAAAGTTAACTTGAACAATGGAAATTACTCTAACCACTAACTAATAAATGGAAATTACTCTAACCACTAACTAACAAATGGAAATTACAAAAAGTTTAGAACAGAAAACTTGAACAGAAACTTGAACAGAAGTTGAATCTAAGGTACAATAGACAAATTTGAAAAGTTAACAGAAAATCTGGAATTGAATATGTGCAGTAATATATCAACAACGAATTAATATTTGCAAATAAAAGAGCAAGAATTAGAGTTATGAATGTGGATCGTTTGATCTTTCCACTTTATATCAGGTATTATTGTGTTATAGTTTTGATTGGATTGTTCAGAATATTTTTTTCTAAGCTTTTATTAGTTAGCTGTTAGAGTAGATATTTTGCAATATTTTCCATAAGATGTTATTATAATCACTCAGGATCAAGGTATCAAGGTTGATTTACTCATTTGTTATTTAAATAATATTTTATACATTTGAGTCCATATATATAACAACATTATGACATTTGTTTAAAATTTTTTCTTATAGACTGAATTAGTTAAAAGGTAAAGTTGGGAAAAAATTTCGAACCAAGGACACTGTCCCAAAAATTTGATCAAAAAACATTATCAATGTTATATCAGTATAACATTATCAGCATAAATGCTAAATTAAATTAGCAATATAGCAAAAAATACATATTTACAGGAAATACTATATGCAAATAGCATTATTTTACAGCAAATATTATATAGATATAAAAATTTTGTTTTTCAATGTAAAAGATTTGTCTTGCGTTTTTGGCCAAACAAAAAAACAAATCCTAAACTATTTCCTTTTGGTTTTTTTTTCTTGCTTCTGCTAATTAATTATTGAACATATGATGAGCACAAGTTCTCTGTTAGGTAATTTGATGTCTCTCTTAGACGCAGAGCAGCAGGCGTAGCATTGTTGACACATGCTGCATCAGTTTCGTATAAACATACCTTTTGTTAAAAGCGTGCATTGTCTTATATTTGATGTGGTAACATTTGCATGATGAAATGTTCATTTTGATATTACCGATGATCACAATGTCAACATAAGAATCAGCAGAATCAAATTGCACATTTAGCATATAATATAAGTTGGAAGAGCAATCTTTCATTTAACCATTACACATTATATACATATTAATTTACCAAAAAAATAAAAAATAAATACAAATAGATCAATAAATAATCTCATAAACAAAAAGATGAAAGTGTAAGTCTATGTAAAAGAAGCAACCAAATCACGATTGGAAGTGGAACGATGCAAAATAAAAATCGAACTCACATTTTGCTCTTCCTGCTAGTATTAACCATTGCTGAAATGGGCGATCTACGGATCTAGTGAGCAAAGATTGAAGAGCAAGGCGGCACTCGGCGCGGCGGTCTGGATTATTGTGAGTGAATGAAATTTGATTCTTTGAATTTGGGGCGAATTGTTGTGAGTGAATGAAATTGAATACGGAGTAGTGACTACTGAATAGCAGTGGAGGAAACTAGGGTTATACAAGCACGCAGTCGCACGATAGAAATGGGTCGGGTAGCAATTGTTGGTTAGGCCCGATAATTTGAAATTTATATTCGGTTAACGGTTAACTGATAAATAACCGCGGTTAACTTTAACCGAACCGATTTTGGTCAGTTAACATCGGTCGGTTAACCTAAAGTTCGGTTAACCAATTTTTTCGGTTAAAGCGGTTCGATTAAGATCGGTCTGGTCAGTTAAGTCGGTCTGGTCGGTTAAATGCCCACCCCTACTAAATGCTTATTAAATCTTACTAAATAGTCACATATATCCTAAATCCCATGTAAAATTTGTACTGCTATACTTTGATTTATTTGGTATGTATTTCATTTAACTTCTAAAGTTGCATGATATACTAAATTTCATTTATGTTGTTGCATACTTTGATTTTAATATCGCATGATTGTTATAGGTCCTTGAGATATCTTAACATAAGAAATATCTCACGTAAGAAAATTATACAATCGACTGAACACATTTTATATGATGCAAAAAATTAAACAATTTATAAATTAAGTGTTTAGTTTGATTATAGTATGTGTTTTGAGAATTTAGATTTTTGCTATTTAATGTGCTAACTAAAGACATAAAACTAGTTACTTTTGTTATAATTATGTAAGCATCTTATTTTAGAAAATGCAACATTTTCTTACTTGAAGCCATAATTATTTGTTTATTGGAGTACTATTGTACATTCTAGCATTTTCATATTGTTATTATCCTTCTAGTTAACGTTATAAATCTGCTTATCATTATAGTTTTCTCAAAATATAATAAAAAATTCAATGAAGGCAAGTTAATTTTCTATTCATGCCTTTCTTTCCATATTGCAAATCAAGATGGCTTTTGATACCTGGTTTAAACATAAGTTAATTCAAGGATATTCGTTTTAATTTTTATGATTGGAATTGATAAATTAGGGATGAGTGTGGATGACATTTATGTGTAAATTGTTTTATGATTGAAAATGAGAGATGGTACATTAGTCTACTCACTTATTTTGATCGAATAATGGTGAGGATAAATATCATTATATGGGCCTTAAAGAAAATTACTTGAACTATTTCACGTTATTGCACTGTTTCTATTGGCAAAAAACCACCAACGGAACTGCCACTCAAATCAACCAAAAAGATGTTAATATACATTGTGTAGGTTTTGTACTAATTGGTTCAGTATATATGCTTTGTGATGGTTTGTTGTTACTTATTTGATACGATGATATATATATATCGGTTACTGTATGAGTGCCCATGATTCCTTAAACAAATGATATATTAATTGTATATTTTTGATGCAAATATTTCTAGCATCACAGTTCACAAATTTAAACATTTTTTTGATCCTCTACAGGGTCCAATTAGACACATAAACAACTAAAAGGCCAAATATATGGCCATAAAAATAATCATAATATTC
Organism: Allium cepa; assembly: GCA_030765085.1. Taxonomy (NCBI): domain Eukaryota; kingdom Viridiplantae; phylum Streptophyta; class Magnoliopsida; order Asparagales; family Amaryllidaceae; genus Allium; species Allium cepa. Next base: position 774,720,903 of record CM060935.1, read on the forward strand.
ATATTGTGAATAGACATGCATACATCAGAAAAAAAGATATATTAGTTTACATGTAATATCTCCCAATACGACCGAAGCCCAAGGCCACAAAGGCAGTGGCATAGGGTCTCTGAATTTAAGAGGCTTCAATTTTCTAAAATACACTATATATACAACGATATTCAGCTATTATTTGTGCTGGGTTAGTGGAATAGTCATTTGGCTTTGAAAAGGAGATGAAAGTGTTTTGTTGTATGAAAAGAGTATGTACAAGTAAAGAGTGAGTTCTGCATTTTCATTTTGGTTAGCTTAATTTTAGGGTGAGATTATTTTAATTTGATTTGGGACGCACTCAGCGAATTTATGGTTTAAATAGAATTTGACCTCTTTTTAAAAAAATGTTAGAAACCTTACCTACACCAATTGATTCGTAGTAACTACCAAATTATAACCGTGCATCACATTCACATATGTCCTAAGTCAATCTAACCCACTACAAATATTTTGTGGCACAAAGTGATGAATTTCATTTATTACAACAAATTAAAGAAAATATAAATAATATAACGAATCAGTTTGCCAAAATCAGAACCAAAGTTTGCCTTTCTTAGAGCATGGGCATCTTCAGCAGGAGTAGGAACATGTTGAGGAACATTAACGGTGGCCATTATCTGAGCACAAATAAAGGTTTATTAACTTATGAATTTATTTATGCAATAGCCTTCTTAATAACATCAATTGATAGAAAAAAACAATATTATCATTAACATAAGAAAAGGCAACTTAGTAAGTAAGTTTTCTTCAGTTATCACTTATCACAAAGTAAGAAAAATGCATTTATATATGACTTGGCATGTTTTGGTTGTCGTTGCTTTCTTACTTTGTTTTACCTGCTCTATCTATTTTTAATATTTTATATTTTTATAATGTTTAGTGAAACATACTAATGAAAAATGGTACACTATTACTGTATTTCTACATTCGCATCTTTTACTAAAGCATAATGTAGATATGTTTTTGCTTATAGTTAAGGTTGCATATTGCCACTGAATTTAGATTTAGCAGTTAACAAGGTTGAATAAGATTCCTCAAATGCTGCAAATGTTGATCCTGTAGAGATAACTGTAGATTTTTAAGATAAATCTAACATGATATTAATTTCAATGTAAATAATGAATTATTAAGAACGTGAAAATCAGTTAATAACTGACAAATGCATTATTGTTATTTTTGTTACCTTGGTAGTAATAGTAGTTCACTAAGAGCACCATTCATAAATACATATGCTTGGAAGAATGCCTAAATTGTATTTCATCGTGAAAAAGACTCATATTTTCTGTTGGGCATAATGTCTTTTCATTAGGTTGTGAGGATAATCAATATCGATAAGGCCTGGATCCACCTACCAAGGTTTTGTCAATTTTGATTATTAGTTTTATACTTATTATTATTTGGGTTGGATTATTTATCTTTTCATGTTTCGTAGAATGACAGAAGAATATAGGAAAGCCGTTCGGAATTTTGTATATGGGCATGTAGAAAGGAAGGAAAATCCAAAAATTATATTTGCCCTTGCTTAGAATGTAGGAATCTTATCCCCCAATTGCCAAGGGATGTTGTATCACATTTGGTTTGTTCTAGAATTGACCAAACATATGATGTATGGATTTTTCACAGGGAAGCACAACCTTTAGAAAATGAAGGGGGCCAAGTGATGGATACGTATAGAATGTACTTAGACACACAATATTAATGAAGAGATGGAAGATCATGCTAATGTATGACATGGGATGGGGATTAAGGAGATAACGGAGAATGCTGAAATTCCTTTGTACCCTGGTCGTGCAACCCATAAAAAGTTGTCAGCTATAATACTTCTTTGCATGCATAATGCTCAAAATGCTGCATCTAACACAGCATTTACATAACTTCTTCAATTTCTCAAGGATATGCTGCTTATGGAAAGTACGCTTCCTAATTCGACATATACAACAAAGAAACTGCTTAAATCAATTGGCTTAGGCTATAAACAATATATACATGTGTAAATGATTGTTATATATTTAGAAAAGAGCTTGTGCATAGTGATTTTTGACCAAAATGTGGCAAATATCATTGGAAAAAGAACAAGAAAAAGGAAGATGGAAACCAAATAAAAATACCTACAAAGGTCTTGAGATGCTTTCCAGTAATACCAAGACTAAAAAGAATGTTTATGTCCTTAGAAACATTAGAGCAATTAAGATGGCATAGCAATTATAAGAGAGAAGATAGCTAATTACGTCATCTAGTAGATTCTTCTCAATGAGCTACAACTGATAGAATATATCCTTCTTTTGCATCTGATCCATGAAATTTAAGGCTTGGCCTTGCAAGTGATGGCTTTGATCCCTTTGGTGGTTGGAACTATGCATTTATTTATTGGCCAATGTTTCTTATTATTTAAAACTTCTGTCCGTGGCATTGTGTGCACAAAGATAATACGATGTTATCTTTATTAATTCCTGGGCCACAACAACTGGGGAACATTATCGATGTGCATCTACAACCACTTATTGAAGATTTGAAAAAATTGTGGGATAATAGGCGAAGGTGTATGATGAATACACTTGCAGCGAATTCAGATTAAATGCTATTCTGTTATGGACGATAAAAGGTTTTCCAGTTTATGGAAATTTTGCAGGTTGCACTGTAAAGGGTAAGCGGGCATGTCTTTTTTTTGGAATACATGCTCAACATAGATACTATTTAGTAAGAAGCGTGCATACTTAGGCGATTCCTTGAACCTAACCATGAATATCGTCGACGAAAAAACTTTTTTGATGGAACCGTAGAGAACAGACATAGGCCTCCAGCACAAATTGGTTCTTAAATCTTTCATATTGTTAAAGATATTCATAATGAGTCTGGAAAAAAAACCAATTGAGGAAGATAAAGAGAAAGAAAAGGAGAATAGGAAAAGGGAAGATGGAAGGAAAAAGGAAGTCAAACATGGAAAAGGGAATCTATTTTCTTTGATTTTCCTTATTGGCAGATAAAATCTAATTAGAAACAAAACCGCCTCTTCTTTTTTATCTATGTAATCAATAATTTATTATTAATTAGTTATACTCCACTTTAGATTTTCTTAGGTACTTCCTTTGCGTCGCAATCTATATGTAATGCATGTTGAAAAATATATTGGTGAAAGTATTCTTGGTATGAAACTTGATATTAATGGAAAATCAAAAGATGGCATTAATCACGCATAGATCTAGAAGTATTGGGTATTAGGAAAAAGTTACATCCTATAGACATGGGAAGCAAAGCATTACTTCCAACTGCGCCATGCACCTTAAACTAACTAAGAAAAGGAGATCATTCATAATGTAGTGAGGAATTTGAAACTACCTGATGAGTGTAGCTCGAATATTAGGAATTGTTTTGCAAAACAAAACAAAATTTCAAGTCTTAAGTCCCATGATTATCATGTCTATGGCTATGTTCGTTTTACAATGACATTTTCCAAAGGGTGATTGATAAAGATAACCTAGAATCTATCGAGAATCGGGTCACATTAACACTATGCGATCTTGAGAGATTCTTTCCTCCTGTCTTTTTTGACATCATGATTCACTTGATAATGCATTTAGGAAGGGAAGCAAGAATTTTTGAGCCAGTACAGTATCGATGGATGTATCCATTTGTGAGGTAAAATTTAGCATGAGTACTTAAAGTACTTAATAGTATATGTGCTTATGGAAGTAATTTATGTATGTACCTTAATAGATATATGAAAACACTGAAGGGGTATGTTAAAAATCAAGCACGTCCTGAAGGGTGCATAGGTGAGTGCTATTCTGCTGATGAATGCATGAAGTATTATGATGGATCTATTAAAGATGCATTAGAAATAAGGTAAAGAAAAAATAGAAATAAAGTGGAACGATGAGAGGGGCGTCCTATTTCCAAAGGAAACTCTATGGTAGTCACTAAAGGGGTAATTGATGCTGCTTATCGGTATGTGTTTTTTAATACCGAGGAAGTGGTGCCTTATATAAAGTAAGTATAAGTTCAATTCAACTATTATGTGTGAAATAAATTATATTTTGACTTGTATATTTACGTATATAGGATGCATAAAGAGGAGCTAAAACGTTTGCATCCCCAGCTTTCACGAGATGATGTGGAACTTTCAAAGCTGCATTCGGGGACTTTATTCATTGGTTTAAAGAAAAGGTTGATAGCATTATATCTTAGTTTAAGATCGATAAGTTTGATATAGAAGTCTACACAAAATAGTGATCAATCTTTATATATAATATTATGCTTTTCAGGTTAAAAATGATAGAAAAACATCTGATGTTAGCGAACTAATAAATTGGCTGCATATGGACCTCACTATCAAGTAATTTCTTATATTGGTTATATTATTAGTGGTTGGCATTTTCATATAGAAGACCGCGAGAAGTTTACACAAAATAGTAATGTTTCCATTAAGGAAATTGTTTGTGTAGATGCATGGGTCCGTTGAGAAAGTAATATATTATGGGGTTTTGCGTGAGATTTTGCTGTTAGACCATCGCCAGTTTCGAATTACCTTGTTTAAATGTGATTGGGCAAATATTGATCATGGAGTGAAGGTCGAAGATGGATTTACATTAATCAATTTACTTCAATTCCAAAATCAATTTGTAAGCAACCCTTTCATTTTGGCAACGCAAGCCGTGCAAGCGCTTTTTTGGAGAGAAAGTAGTTCTTCAAATTGGTATGTTGTGCTAAGAGCACCCCCTAAAGGTTTTCAAGAGTTGGAAAGCTATGACGAGGAGGATAAATCAACAAGAAAACCAGTAGAGAGGCACTACTTGATGATAGAGATGTCGACTATAGAGATGAAGTTAAATAAAGAGGGGTTGTGACGGTACTTTGGTATGATATAAGAATCCTTTATTGATATTTGTATTATCCATTGTTGTATTCGTAAAGAGTGTAAATATACCTAGTTTTATCCATCGTTATATTAATTAACTGCCAATTTCAATTACTAAAATTTAGAAAAAATAATAATCATTCTTTCGCAAAGTACTACTATTTTATATTAGGATTTTTATATTTTACGATAATGACTAGTTAGTATGATGTTCTAATTGTTTATATATTATGATTTTTTCCAGGTTTCTCACTTAGCAAAAGACATATAAACTTAAAGCATCAATGGGTAAAAATAAGAAAGATCAAGGAGAGGTAAAATATAACTATCCTAATACTAAAATATTTCATCACTTTTTATTATTTACTTTTTACTATTTAAGACTTGAAGTGAAAATAATTTCATTGTGTTTTATAGTTTTAGAATTTTATTTTCCATTATTAACAACATTTGCTACATGTTATAAAGTGAAGCATATTAATTTCCATGAATGTTTATTTAGAACATTAGAGAACCACATTAGGATTGACTATCCATGTAGTATTGAGTGTTCCTAATTTACCGTGAACTTTCTGTAATAGATTTCCTATACGTCATTACTTATTATAGTGAATGTCTTTTAGGTAAAGTTTTTATTTGGCGTAAACTCATTGAAGATCTCTTCAATTTGATATACGACTATCCCAATTGATTCATCACTTTTTACTAATTTGATGCTTGTTAATCACCTGAACTATACACATCTAGCTAGAAGTCAAGCGTACATGCTTCTATTTCACGTTGAACCATCATGTAAATATAAAATGATAACTTTATATTTCTGTGAAATAATACAAAGATACATTCTTCTGTTTCATGCTGAACCGTCATGTAAATATAACATGAGAACTTTAACTAATTTCACTGACAACTGTTTGCTAATTTCATATATCAAAGACAGCAATGAGATACTCAAAGAGGCAATCTTTAGCTGCACTTGCAACTTTATGTGCAAAAGATAAGACTGGCAGTGTACAAAATAATGAAACGAATGAGAGATGCTGAAGCTGAAGTCGCTCGTTGTCACAACCCGATTTTTCGACTCCCGAAAATCAGCATTAATACGTCCATTATATCAAATGCCGAACAATCGAATGCTGGAAAACTAGACCGTAAGGGAAAGAAGAAGAGGGTAGAAGAAGAAATGAAAAACAACATCAGAATCTTACAAACGCAGCGGAACAATATATAATAGTTAAAACAATAGATTTTTATGCAAAAGAACTATAACTATTTTATACATTACGTCATCAGAGTACAAAAAAATTCATAGCACACAACTGGACAGTTGTCATAACCTGTCCTCACAAAACTGACTACGCAGTTAACCATACACAATGGAATATACATCAAATACGCGATACGTCTTGCCATCCAGCTCGTCTCCTGAGCTCCGTAGCAATCCATCTAGAATATGTACTCTATAATACTCGTTCTGACCCGAGCATTATAGTAAAATAACACCCAAGTCAGTGTGAAAAACCAGCATGAGAAAACACACTCAATTGGATTATTAAAGTTTCCAAAATCCTTTAAAAATAAAAGGTATCTCGTAAGACCCCGCCACAATAAACATGCTGGTTTTTACCTTACGGAAACCAAAAGATTTCTTATCAAATCCTCTTATATTATAATAATGTCCATATACAAATACTTATTCAAATAGCCGAAATTATTACATTCATTAAATTCCATCATAATAGGTATACAAAAAAGTCTGAAGGCACTTATTGGGAATTAGGTTTCCATCAATGGCAGGGCTATTGGTGTACCACCCGTCATAGTTTATGGTCTTAATCACTGTACCGGGGATCCACCCTAATCCACTGCTACACACGACCGGAGCTACCCCTTACTGGATAGTCCAAATAAGATCACCCCGCGGTTGGGATCAACATCCTCCCACACAGTCGAATAAAAAGGGACCTCTAGATAGGGATGACCTTACCCTGATTGGTTGCTAGCCACTTAGCCTTGATGCGTCTCCCATGTTTTGGCCATTTCCAGATGATAAGGCTCGATACTTTGCATTCCCTTTTTAGAACACACCTCACTAAGAATGCTCATCGTCCTCCTAATGATATTCTAATAGCATTCATCCATACAAGCCCGTTCCTGGTTCGAAGGGAATCGAAGGTACTACTCCTACTACATCCATTTTGGAATCACCCTCAGGATTAGTAGCGATTAGCTCTTGCACTTAACTGCTCCATCTTCGATTCTAAGCTCTTGTCTCCCTTACGAAAATGTTCAAACCGGATCGAAGTGGTTTAAGGGAAATAATCCCGATCTCGGTCTCTTTGAAATAATTAGCGCATTGGCCAATACTGATAGTCGGTTATTTAACTATCATATAACATCGATAAACAACCACCAGGTCTTAATAATTTTCTAAATAGTTTTTTATTTCAAAATATCTTTGCAAGATATATTTCCACACTTCAACCTTTCGAAAATAGTTTTCAAATCACTTTTTCTCTCACGGAATAAATTTCCACCCAATTGTTTTATTCCCACTGAAAATCCCCAAGTCTTAATACTTTAGATTTTAAAATAATTTAAATTACTTATCCAAAAATATATACTTCAAAACACTTAAAATAAAACTACATTAAAACACTTATTTAAAATACTAGTTATGAAATGCTATACTAATTTTTCAAATAAAATCTTAAGCCAAACAACTTTTAAAATAAAGCTATTTATAAAATAAAATAATTAATAATTATCTTTTAAATCATAATAACAATTTAATCTTTAAAATAATTACTAATATAAGTAACTTAATAAATATTTACCTTTTATAATTTAATAACTTAAATAATAATTTCTCAAAAACATTCCTTTAAAACAACTTTAGAACTTTTAACTTACATTTAAAAATATGCTTTGAAAACATACTTGGCTTTTCAGGAAAATACACTTTCCACTCCAAAATAGTCCATTTATTAAATCCTTCTCGATTTATCCCAATTTAATTTACGTCTCAACTCGTAAATTTCCTTCCCACACCATTCAAAAATAGAACCACTGTTTATTTTTAAAACAAATTACCCATTCCTTTATAAATTCCCACCATGAATTAATACTTTCAAATATCCACTGATAACTTTTTCCGCTTTATAAACCCATTTTATAAATTCCATAGTCCCATCCTCCTTTTAATACACAGTTTCAAATACTTAATCAATTTTCAAAATGATTTCCAAAATTTACTCCATTTTAAAATAAATTCTTTTAATTTCTCAAATTTATTTCAAAACCCATTAATTTCATATTTCACTCCTTTATTATGATTTAAAATCTATTTAAATCTGAAATATCAATTTCACCCTCTATTTCAAAATTCCCCTTTTATTTTTTCAAACTCATCTAAGATTTGAATTTTAAAATAAAATCCATTAATTCTTATTCAATATCGTTTAAGTCCTCAACCACTTTTATTCCCGTTTATTCAAAATTCTCTATTTCCCATTCCCTAGAATATATTAAATAGGATTCAAGATCACTTTTATTCCTTTTCCAAATTCATTCATTTAATCTATTTGAATTCACTATAGTTATTTTACTTAAAAAAATTCCTTTTATTTCCTTTAAAAATCCTTACTTTATGTATATTTCATTTTATCAAATTACCAATATATAATCAACCAAAACCATAGCATTCAATAATTTCAATTGCCAATAAAATCAACATAATACATTGCAGATTATCACATAAATCACATTACTGGATATAAAATAAATTCAACATTTTGAGGAATCGAGTTCGATCCCTCCAACCTGTTTCCCTGTATCCACAGATGTTAGCACAATATAAAATACCAACCCCACTTTGAGGGGGATATCGCAATATAAAGGGTCATCTGCTATTATGCGGGGCATATAGGGTCTCATCCGCTATATAATGCGGGAAACCAATCACTTCAATATATATACTACTATATATAATATACCACATCAACTCAATTCAATCATCAACCAATAATTTAAATTTAACTATTTAAATGGTAATCCAAATGAGTGAGATTAACTCACCATTGATTTTAATTTGCAACCCACTCTAAACTGGCTATTTTCTTCATGATTTTGTACCCTGAATAACATTAAAGGATTTTATTAATATTCGAGCAAATCGAACAATCCATTACCGTTTAATAGTTTTAATTTTAACTAATTATTTTATTTAAACAAAAATTAAATTCTAAACTAGTTTCCCTTTAAAGATCTTTTAGTAAGTGAGATAATTAAATAGGTTAACTAAACACTTAAATCACCATAATCCATTTTAAAGTGAACTAGTAAATTCAAATAAGTATATTTATTTTCCTTGCAATCACATTTATAAAAATGATTTATACAAATTTAAATTAATCAAATTTCTGATAAATTTTCCTAATATGTTTTCAACAAAATTTTCTATTATATATATATATATATATATATATATATATTCAAGCTCACTTACTTCAAATTTACAAATATGAATCAAATTTTCAAGAGCAAAAAAAGAAACCATACCAAAGATGACCAACCTGACCGCAACATGCATCTACCCAATCACCTTCGACGATTACATCACCACGTCCCGTTCGAACTCCCATCAGACAGCCCACATCCCACGTCGCCATCATCGAAACAGACCTCAACAAGTGTCGTGGCCCTTCCAGTTGCCTTATCGCCTCCTAACGCCTCTTCGTTCACTTTCGACGACGCACCCTCACGCCTGACTATGCACATCCTTAGTCGCCACCCATGCCGACGTGCCTTTCAATTGCGGCTCTGTTATGATTTGAATTGGAAAAGGACAAAGCGAGTTGCCATTGACTTTGAAGCTGAGAATGAGGGAAGAAAATACTATTTTAATTTGAAGAGAAGTTATATTTGGCCATTATTATTTATTCCTGGTTTTTGATTTTTGAATCTCGGCCATTTCTTACCTCTTTCTTTTTTTATCAAATTATTCAAGCTGGGCTTTGATTATTATATGAAGGAGGAGACGCATGTTTCATGAAGAAGAAGACGTGCTTAAAATTCTCTACGCGTCTGCACTTGCTACAGTACTTAGTGCAATTACATTATTTATATTTATATTTAAATTCAAATTTACATTGTCGAAGCTTAAAATTTTTACATCCTATCGAGGCATGCCGCTATGCATTTATAATTTTATATCCTCATTTCGAATGCAATGGAAAAGGTTTCGAGTCCTAATTCGGTCGTATGGAGAAGATAGATTTTGGACCCAGTTATTATTGAATTTTCGATTTAGATTTCAATGCGCTTATATGTCGTACGGCCACACAATGACTCCAAACACTACGAAAATCAAAATCTGATAATAATACACTATTATGGATTCAATGGAACTGGTTTCATCGAATTCCGAGACTGTGTCTTGGAAAGTTATTTTTAAATATCGAATTAGCAAAGCTGAACAAACCACTTTAAAATTTAATTATAACTCTTTTACTATCTTCGGTACTATCAATATAGATTTTACAAGCCTTTAAATTATTTTTAACAAGCTTAAAATTTCAGATTCAACAATTTTCTCAATTTGAATTGTTTTAATTTATTAATTAAACCACTCAATAATTAGTGACATTTGAAATTCAATTTAATAATTAAGGTTTAAATATTTAAAATCAATTAAATATTCCAATTTCAAATTTCCAAAATTCTGGACCGTCTACTCGTACTCTTCATAGTTTAATCCCTATTGTTAGAAGATCTCCTCGAAAGCGTACTGTACAGAGTTTAAACGATACTGAAATGCTACCTCCACCCAACACAAATCGGCCTTCAAATGTCACTCACTCTTTAAATATTACTCCCAACAACTTAGACTCCCTCAACACCATGGATGCCCTGAACAACTCTTCATTTATGCCTAAAGATGATTTTCGACTAGAGCTGGTGAAGAAAAAAGAGGAAAGACGATGATGAAAACGTTTTCTTCGATGCCGAATGAGAAGGCTGAAGTTGAATTCAACAATTGAGGTCAACCAATAGGTTTCAATTCTAAACACTTATCGTCTTATCTTGGTACCTTTGCAAGAGAGATGGTGCCTGTAACTATTACCGAGTGGAAAAAGTTCGACGAGGAGTTAATGAAAGATTTATGGACTTGTAATCATGTATGAATATCAGTATATTAATATAAACAATATATGTGTTTTATTCAAGACACCATCTTCATTAAACATATATCAATATAAATCATCCCTTGAATAATGAATGTTAAATTTTTGTAGTGAATTCAAAATATTGGTTGTAAATATTAACGCTTTTAAATGCTTCCAACTAGAACAAGACTAATTACTAAGGTATGGGGCCAAAAATGTGCTTATGTCCATTTACATTAGTGACAAATAGAAATATTAGAACCTTTGAATTTTCAAATTTTACTTATTCATATTTCTCTCTTGTTATAACCACTTGAGCAATAGTGGACAATGGACCCCTATGGTTACATCCATGCTTTAGAAAATTTCTATATGTACCAGCAAGCCTTACTATAATCTAACTCTATATAACCTTATTGCATGCAATGCAATTCCTTTATCTGTGATCTACCAAATAGATCAATAGCAAAAAGTAAAGTTGTGGTACATTAATTTTTTTGCACTTTATACTGCCCTTTTTTTAAAGAATATACATATATGTGAAATGAAATAAAATATGATTTGTAACGGACTGGGATTTTCGACGCTCGAAAATCGACATTAGTACGTACTCTGTATAGAATGCTAAGCAATCGCGTGCTGGAAACACTAGGTCATTAGGGGTGAAGAAGTAAGGGAGAAGAAAATAGAAACAATAACACTGAATCTCACAATCACAGTGGAAACAAAATATAATATATAATTAAATATTTTTATATAAAAGAGTCTACAGCTTTTAATACACACATAATCATCAGAGTACAACAATCAATACATCAATATGCACAGTTATTATAACTTGTCCTCGCTAGTGCTGATTTTACAGTCTACACACACAGCGGAATATAAATAAGTATGTGAAATACGCTTGAAATCCTCCAGCTCGTCTCCTGAGCTCCAAAGCATCCTAACCAAAATCTGTAATACTCAGTTTGACCCGGGCATTATACTAAAATAACACCTGATTCAGTCAAGAAAACCGACGTGAAAAAACACACTCAATTTGAGTTATTAATGATATCAAAATCCTTTGAAACAAAGTATCTCGTAAGACCACGCCACACATAAACACGATGGGTTTTTACCTTACGATAATCAAAATATTTTTATATAGAAACAATCTGATATTATAATAGTGTCTATGGAAAGTAAATTAGAAAATAGCTAAAGTACTTGCATCTCACATTTCACCATAGTTGGGCACAATCAAAACCATACAGGCTCATAGTGGATATTGGATTCCATACAATGACAGGTTACTAGGGTACCGCTCTTCACAGTACACCTTAAGAAAAATATACTGAGGACGTCGCTTGGATCCCCTGTCAACACAAGGCCGGCTTACCCCTAACCTGGATAGTACCGAATATGCTATCACACCTGGTGTTCCTACCCTAATCGAGCACTCTCTTTTTCATGCATAACCATATCCATAATTAAAATATATCCAAAAGTATCAAGAAAAGTGATAACATACCCTAATTGGGTGTGACCCACTATGTCTTGCAGCTTCTTCCCTATTTTAGTCAATCCCAGTTGATGAAGCTTGAGGCTTACCTTTCAATGAATTTATACTTAGAATGCTCATTGCCCTCCAGTGACAATACGCTGATAGCATTCACCCATACAAGTTATTCTGGGTCAATGCAAATTGAATCTCCTTCCATATCACCATCTCCATTATCCTCAAGGTATCACAATTTGTAACGCACAAACCAAATCGAAGTGGTTTTTTGATAATTAAATCTGATCCTGGTCTCTTCAGAACGATCAATGAATTTTGGACAGATTTGATAGTCGGTTATTTAACTATCAAATAACATCCATAAGCAGTCACTAGGCCCATTTAAATTTTCAAAACATTCATCCAGAATATCTTTTCGAAGATATACATTCAAATCTCTTCCAGCATTTCAATAATTGAAAACAAATTCAAATTCTTATATCCATAACAGGATATTTTCGAATCATATCAATACTTAGAATATATTTTTCTCAATACTGTTTATAATTCAACACTTTGAAAATATTCCATAATAACTATCTCATGGTTGAAAATTTTCAAACTCTTCCGTTCCAATACTTTAGAAATATTTACAAGTATATTTCCTAAAATCATTTTACTTCAAAAACTTATGAAATATTCCATTTATTTCCTATTTCTCAAAATCATTTACAATTATTTGTAAATTACTTAACCCACTTAAACCGAATTCTGTAAGTTTCCAGAATTCAATAAATAATCCCCTTTAAAATTTCCAAGATCGACTATACTTATCTGTAATCTCAACTATCCATTTCTAACTTCCTTTTTATGAATTTTAATTCATTTTTGAGGTTTCTAGATTTAAATACTTTGGAAATTTCCTTAACTCCCCAAAATTTCACTATAAGATTTCTCTTATAAAAACCATATCTGTTATATAACTCAGTTTACGAATCTTGGGAGGATTTTATAAAAATCAGTTCAAAATCTTTCTCTCTATATATATAATAAGTATTTCTAAAGAATAAAAATTATTTTAAAAATATGTTTAAGCAATCATTTAAAATATCAATCACTTTAAAATATGTACAGCAAAATTTCTTCGAAAATATTTTAATCAAAAAAATAGTTTTAAAACTACATAGTTTAATAAATAAGAATCTCATATTTTTTAAAAGCAATTTTAATTTCTCGAAAAAAATTTATTTAAAATCCTATATTCCAATTTCAGTTTATAAATTCCTCTTGGTTCATGCCCTACGACTAGATCACAATTCCATAATCACTCACACATTCAAAATTAGATTCCATTTTTTCCTTTCCAAAAGATTTCCATAACCAGGTATAAATTCACATTATAAATTTATATTTATAATTTATCAACTGATATCATTTCCCTTATTTATAACATCGTTTATAAATTTATAAACTCATATGGGTTTACTTGTTTATAAAATAATTTCGTTAACAAAATCCCATTTCTTTATAAATTCCATTTATTTTTTAAATCTATTTTTAATATAGATTTTTACCTTTTCCCCTTTTTCACAAATACCATTTAAAAATCTATGTTAAAAGTTCTCTATATAAATTAATTTAAATTCTCTATTTAAAATATTTTTACGAATAGTTAAGTACAAACCCAAAATCAACTGTTGTTTTATCCAATCAATTTCCATTAAAATAATCCAAATTTCGATATAAATATTTTATATTCAAAATCTCCTTTTAAATTCTTTCAAATTCCAAAAATAATATTTGTGGTATGTAAAATACCAAAATTTAGGCCAGTGTTACTATAACATCCAATAATTCAAACCACAACGTAAAATCTATCACAGAGTATCCACACACATCATATACCACTATATACGGAAACAATTCAATATATTTGAGGAATCCGGTTGGCTCACTCCAACCTATTTCCCTGCATCTATAGATGTTATATAACATAAAATACCAATCCCGTTTCGAGGTGGGATATCGCGGTAATTTAGTCTCGTCCACTAAAACATGCAGGAAAATATCCAACCACCAATATACACACACACAAAAAAATCATCCAAACAAATAATCATACGCAACTAAACATGTAAATTAAAAACAACAACACTTATACAAAATATAAGTAGGTTCCAGAGAGGTGAGTTTAACTCACCTTGATTTTACTAGTCCTTGAGGCGTTCCGTTTCTAAGTAAATTCAAATAGCGTTCGAATTTGGCTATAAATTTTGTAATCTCCAAACCGCTCCAATATAATTCCTATGCATAGAGGATGATGATATAGATCCAACGTGATTGACCGCGTCTGAATTTGACCAATTATGAATGATATGTTTGATTTATGTGTTAAAGGTTTAAATATTTAATTAATTAACTAATTACACTCTTTATATAAATTAATTGCCCTAAACAGTAATCCATCTTCCAAAAAAATCACCATGGTTGCACCTCTTCTTCCCTTATCCTCCTTCCTCGCTTCACTAGAGAACCCACTACCACTTTATTCACCTCCTCTTCACTAACTACCCCTTCGAGATACCATTAAACCACACCCGAGCTTCCCCTTGAAACCGCGACTTAGAAAATCCATGTTGTGATAACCCTAAGAGCTACCACAGCCTACCAAACTCCCTCCATACTTTTTTTTTGACTTCCTCATTCCAACCCAAACTCTACTTCACCAAACCGTGCTTATAATACAAATAATTTCATGCCCTAGCTTAAATATCTCCAAAACTTCACTGTCGAACTACCAACCTACTACCGAGCACCCCTAAAACACTCTCTATAGAAGTCCTACTGCCACGAACTATAGAAAACGAGAATCGAATGCCTTATGGATTGATGATTTTTTTTATATTTGATCGGCAGAATTCATTCAACAAGAAGAAGCATATTTAAAAAGGAAGGTGGTACAGTAATAGATAGGTAGGGTGCGGCTGATAGTGATGGAACGTTTGTTGAGGTCAAATCTGGATAGAAATATATTAATTAAAATTTCAAAATATCTTGATGAAAATTACGGACTCTAATCGAGGTGTTCCGCCCGGTGTTATATTGTTATACCGCTATTTCGAACATAATGGAACAAGTTTCGAAACCTAATTCGATCGCATGTGGAAGATAGCCTTTTAAATCGACTATTTAAATTAAATTCAATTGATTATTTCTAGGCATTTACAGATCACACAACTCAACGGTAAATCCAAACGATATGAAATTTGAAATCCGATATCAATATACTATTACGAATCCAGCAGAATGGTTTCATCAAATTCTGAGACTGTGTCCCGAATTGCTATTTTAACGCGTCGATTAAATCGACGATTTCAAAAATTAGCGAAATCGCTTAAAATTTCAGTTTTAAAATTTTACTAACTAAATTCAAATTTTCAAATATAATTCATATCAATATTAGAAATCGTTTTGATTCCCATTTAACTGTAATTCAACTATTTAAATGATTTTCAATTATTAATTCAACAATTTAATTTATTCAATAAATCGCTATATTTAGAACTTTAATTCTTATTCCACCTATTCCATCGATAACTTCATATTAAACTTCCATTTACGTTTCAAATTAAACATTTAAAATAAATTAAATGTTCAAAATCAAACGACCTAAAATCTGGGTCGTCACATTCCTCCCCTTTAAAAGAATTTCGTCTCTAAAATTGCTATGGTAGGAAAAATGAAACAAACCCATTAACTTGTCAAAACCCACTTAGCTAACATTCGATATTTCACTTTTCTAAATCCATTAGTTCTAACTAAAAAAAAATTAGTTTTCCATTTCTAAACCAAAACCTTTTATTTTAATTATAATTAAAAATTAAATTTTGCTTAAAAAAAATTTCTAAAAAATTTTCAAAAAAAAATCCCTAACACACTAAATTTCTGAATTTTTTTGGCAGAATCTCCCTTATACGGAGAGCCTTCTGCAATATGACAAAAATGATAAAAATATATACAACGACCCATACGATCAAAAAGCACAATATATATCAATATATATTCATTGCGATATTTAATCCGAAAATGTACCTTTACTTAGAGTTTTTATGCATTATTAAACAAGCGAGTTTACTTCATATGCAATTTCGTAACCCAAATCTAGCGCAATAATCTCTCTGTACCTGCACTCACTCAATTTAAACACGTATGTACCAAAAATATGAAATTTAATAACATTTCATTTGTTTAAATAGTTAAACACGTACTTTGCATATCCAAGAATGTTAAACATATTTATAAGCAATTACAAGGTTCCAGTACTAATTAACTACTTTCAATCGATCCATATACCATTTCATTCAATTCGAATGATTACAACCAAATTTACTTGCATTCACTTCATAATTACACACATTATATTTATGTCCATTCCAAATTGGTTCTAACCCACTTTGTTTACTTTCCATTGACTCACAGAATTTTATTTACTCTTGTTTACGTCAACGACAAATTTTCCATGCTATTTGTTACTATTTGTTAATAAAACACCCATTTCAGCTTTTAAACCATTCAAATTGATTCTAAATTAGTGTATCAACTTCCATTAATTCACATTAAACTTTATTCACAAAAATCTTGTTCCGTCCTTTTTTATTTTCAATGACAATCCAATCCATGCCAATTTATTTATGAACCATTTCATAAATTTGTTTGAGCTAAGCTTCCATACAAATATATTAACTTAAGTTAATTCGTTTATTCCCAATTATTTCAATCATATAACTTAAGTTCATTTCCATTATAATCAAGGTTCAATTCCATTGTAATCGAGCTTCATTTCATTTTAAATTGATTGTTATTCAATTTATTTACCTTCTATTGATTTGCATTTCTATTCTTGGTGTATCTCAATTTATACAATATTACTTAAGAATCATTTCATAAAATTATTATTAAGGTTTATTATAACCTTTTATGCAACATTTACATTCATTTGCACTCCAAAACTCAGTTTCATACTTGAACTCATTTAAATAATATCCTAAGCCATATTCAATTTATTTACACTTAAATTGAATTTATTTATAACTTAAGTCATCACCATTTCAATCCATTTCTATTTTATTCGGCAACATTTCAAAATATATTTAATTCCCTTAAAATTAAGTCGAATTTTATTTATAACTCAACTTATACATTTAATTTAGTCAATTCCATTCAACTCAACTCTCATTTCAATATCCGATTCACTATTTATTTTTTCTAATTGGTTTTCTTTCATTTTATTTTTCACAATTAGATTTTTATTTCAAAAATCATGCCATTTAATTCACTTGAGTTCCAATTCACTTCATAATTCAAGTTTGGATTTTATTTCTTTACCAAGATATCAAGCCATTTTAATTTTGGTTTTCTATTCCACCTTTCAATTTTATAAGTTACACAGCTTATTTTTCACATTCTCATAAACTCTATATTTGAATTGATCCCATTTAATAATTATAGCTCATCGTTATACGATCGCGTATAGCTTAGCTTGAATATGGACATTATTTCAACTCAAATTTGATATTCAATTAAATTCAATATTATTTCTAATCTAATAAAAATTTATTTAACTTATCTTAAGTCAAAATTCAATTCCTTCAATCCATTAAACTTACACAGGTTAAATTTTACAATCCAAAATTCAATTTTAACAATTTAAACATCTGGTTTTTATTTCAAATCATTTAAAACCATAATATATATATATATAGCGCTTTTGGTTTAACAAACCATTTCCTTGGAATTTCAAAATCAACTTTATTTTATCCAAAACAATACCTTTAGAATTTCCAAAACAGCACCTGTTTATCGAAACAAATCTCCATATCAAATTACTATAGTAGCAAATCCATCACTTAGAAACTCGAAAATGAATACTGATGATGTGACCGTCATCACCAGAATTATTTTCTAGCGACTCTAGTGAGTTCAGTGCTATATCGCTCCTAAAATCTATTTTTAAATTTAGTTAAAGCATTTTCTATTAAAAAATATCTACAAAACTCCATTATTTATTTCAAAAATATTTCCAAAATAACACCAATTTCATTTGTATAACACTTCTGAAAATATTTTCCAAACCTTCCGGGGTTTAACTTTCTAAATTCGAGTCCAAATCCGTTTCATATGGATAATTCATACTTATACAATTTTCATTTGGCTATATATAACCATTTAAATTTTATAATCTTGTTTTGATTATAATAATAAAGCTTATCACTCCGATATGCTATAATAATTTCAAAATTTAATTTTTTTCTATCAAAATATAGTTTGGGTAAAATTATTTCATTTACCCACTTTAAAACAATATTATGTCGGTTTATCTTGTTCAAAATTTAGAAACCACTACGATACAGTTGTCCAGACCGTACCGATCAGAATTCATAAACACTCAATCCATAAGTCAACACAATATAAAACAATTTATATTCACTAACATATACGCGCTCATATTTATTAATACACTCAAACTCACTCCAGGATACTACTGACCCTATCTCTAATCAGTAATCCCCACCAATCCAAGGTTCTTGCTTAACCTTCAGCTCTGAAACCAATTGTAACGGATCGGGATTTTTGACCCTCAAAAATCGTCATTAGTACATCCTCTGTATAGAATGTCGAGCAATCGAGTGCCGAAAATACCAGATCATTAGGGGTAAAGAAGAAAGAGATAGAAGAAAATAGAAACAACAAAACAGAATCTCACAATCACAACGAATCAAAATTTAATATATAATAACAAATTTTTATACAAAAAATCTCTAACTTTTAATATACACACAATCATCAGAGTACAACAATCTATGCATTAACATGGACAGTTATTATAACTTGTCCTTACCAGTGCTGACTATACAGTCTACACACACAGCAGAATATAATTAAGTACGAGAAATACACTTGAAATTCTCCAGCTCGTCTTCTGAGCTCCAAAGCATCCAAACCTGAGTCTATAATACTCGGGTTGACCCGAGCATTATAATAAAATAACACCCGAGTCAGTTTGGAAAACCAGCGTGAGAAAACACACTCAATTTGAATTAATAATGTTATCAAAATCCTTTGAAAACAAAAGTATCTCGTAAAGCCACGTCACATATAAACCTGATGGGTTTTTACCTTACGTAACCAAAACATTTTTATTTCAAAATAATCTGATATTATAATAGTGTCTATAGAAAGTAAATTAGAAAATAGCTGAAATGCTAGCGTCTCACGATTTAGCATAGTTGGGCACAATCAAAATTGTGCAGGCTCGTTTGGATTCCATACAATGACTGAGCTACTAGGGTACCATCCGTCACAATACTCCTCTAGAAAAATGTAATGAGGACCTCGCCTGGATACCCTACTAACACAAGACCGGCCTACTCCTAACTTGGATAGTACCGAATATGTTATCACCCTAGGAGTTTGCACCTTAATCGAGCGCTCTCTTTTCCATGCACAACCATATCCATAATTAAAATATATTCGAGGGTATCTAAAAAGATGACAACATACCCTAATTGAGTGAGACCCACTTAGCCTTCCTTCATCTTCCCTGTTTTAGTAATTCCCGGTTGATGAGGCTTCAGGCTACGATTAACTTTCAAGAAATTTATACTTAGAATGCTCATTGCCTCCAATGACAATACGCTGATAGCATTCATCTATACAAGTTATCCTGGTTCTGTACAAACCAAATCACTTTCCAAGTCACCATCTCCATTATCTTCGGGATATCACAATTCATAACGCAAAAATTGGATCGAAATGGTTTTTGGAAAATTAAATCTGATCCCAGCCTCTTCGAAACGATCAACGAATTTTGGTCAGATTTAATAGTCGGTTATTTAACTATCAAATAACATTCGTAAGCAGTCACTAGGCCCATTTTATAAATTTTCAAAACATTCGTTCCAAAAAATCTTTTCGAACATATATGTTTAAATCTCTTCAAGTATTTCAATAATTGAAAACAAATTCAAATTCTTATATCCATAACTGGACATTTTCAAATCATATCAACAATTAGAATGTTTTTTCTCAATCCTATTTAAGTTCAACACTTTGAAAATATTCTGTAATAATAATTTTATGGTTAAAAATTTTCAAACTCTTCCGGCCCAATACATTAGAAATATTAACAAGTATATTTCCTAAATCGTTTATTTCAATACTTAGGAAATATTCCATTTATTTTCTATTTCTAATAATTATTTACAATTATTTGTAAATTACTTAACTCACTTAAACCGAATTCTATAAGTTTCAGGAATTCAATAATTAATCCCCTTTAAAATTTCCAAAATTGATTATACTCGTCTATAATCTCAACTTTCCATTTCTAACTTCTTTTTTATGAATTTCAATTCTTTTCCGAGGTTTCTAGATTTAAATACTTTCAAAATATCCTTATGTCCCAAGAATTTCACTATAAGATTTCTCTTATAAAAACCATATCTGTTAAATAACGTAATTTACAAATCTCTTGAGGATTTTATAAAAATCATTTCAAACTTTATATATATATATAATAAATATTTTAAAAATAATAAATTATTTTTAAAATATGTTTTAGTAATCATTTAGAATATCAAACACTTTAAATAGACATGATAACTCATTTCCAAATCAATTGTAAATACTTGTATAACTAACTTTTTTCAAAAAAAAATTAATAAAAAAATTAATTTTAAAACTAGATAGTTTAGTAAATAAGAATCTCTTTTTTTTTAAATAATTTATCAAAAAAATTATTTAAAAATCCATTATTCCAATTTCAATTTATAAATTCCTCTCGACTCATAATCACGACTACATCTCAATTTCATAATCGCTCTCACATTAAAAATAGATTCCATTTTTTCTTCCTTCCAAACGATTTCCATAACCCGATATAAATTCACATTGTAAATCTATATCTACAATTTATCAACTGATATCATTTCCCTTATTTATAGCATCGTTTATAAATTTATGAACTCATCTGTGTTTATTTTTTTATAAAATAATCTCATTTATCATATTCCATTTCTTTATAAATTCTATTTGTTTCTCAAATCTATTTTTCATATATTTTAACTTCTTCTCCCATTTTCAGACATACCATTTTAAAATCTTTTGTTAAAAATTCTCTATATAAATTAATTTAAATTCTCTATTAAAAATATTTTCACGAATAGTTAAGTACAAATCCAAAATCAGCTATTGTTTTATCCAATCAATTTCCATAAAATAATCCAAATTTCGATATAAATATTTTTATATTCAAAATTTCCTTTTAAATTCTTTCAATTTCAAAAATAATATTTATGGTATGTAAAATACCAAAAATTTAGGCCAGTGCTACTATAACATCTAATAATTCAAACCACAATGTAATCTATCACAAATTCTCCACACACATCATATATCACTATAGATGAAAACAGTTCAATATATTTGAGGAGTCCAGTTGGATTCCTCTAACTTATTTCTCTACATCCACAGATGTTAGATATAAAATACCACCCCGCTTTTAGGTGGGATATCGCAATAATATAACGTCATCCGCTATTATGCGGGAAGCATAGTGTCTCATCCGCTAAAATATGCAGGAATATATCAAGCTATATATATATATATATATATATATATATATATATATCATCCAAACAAACTATCATAGGCAAGAAAACATGTAAATTAAAAACAACCACACTTATATAAAATATAAGTGGGTTCGATGGAGGTGAGTTTAACTCACCTTGATTTTAGTAGTCGTTGAAGCATTTTGTTTCTAACTAAATTCGAACAGTGTTCGGATTTAGCAAAAAATTCAGGAAGCTCCAAACCGCTCCAATCCAATTCCTATGCATAGAGGATGATGATACAAATCCAACACGACGGATGACGTCTGAATCTGACCATATATGAACGATATATTCGATTTATAAGTTAACGGTTTAAATGTTTAATTAATCAACTAATTACACTCTTTATATAATTAATTACCCTAAATAGCAATCCATCTTCCAAAAAAATAACCATGCCTGCACCTCTTCTTCCCTCGTCCTCCTTCCACGCACCACTAGAGAACTCATGAACCCCTTTATTCACCTCCTCTTCACGAACTGCCCCTCCGAGATACCACCAAACCACACCTAAGCTTCCCTTCGAAACCATAACTCAAATAATTCATGCCGCCATAACCCCCAGGTTTCAACTCCTCCAGAGCCACCGTAGCCTACCAAACTCCCACCATAGTTTCCGTTTGACTTCCTCATTCCAATCCGGACTCTGCTTTACCAAACCATGCTTATAATACAAATAATTTCAGTCCCTAGTTTAAATATCCCCAAAAATTCACTGTCATACTTCCAACATGCTACCGAGCACCTTCAAAACACTCTCGATAAAAGTCTGGTTGCCACGAACTATAGAAAACGAGAATCGAATTCCTTATGGATTGATGAATTTTTTATATATTTGATCGGCATTTCTATTCTTCTGATGGAATTCGTTCAACAAGAAAGAGGGAAACATATTTAAAAAGGATGGTGGTAGAGTAGTAGATAAGTAGGGTGCGGCTGATAGTGACGGAAAGGTGGCTGAGGTCAAATCTAGATAGATATATATTAATTAAAATTTCAAAATATCTATTTGAAAATTATGGACTCCAATCGAGGCATGCCGTATAGCATTACTAATGTTATACCGCTATTCTGAAACCAATGGAACAAGTATCAGAACCTAATTCGATCGTATGTGGAAGATTACTTTATAAATCGACTATTTAAATTAAATTAAATTATTTCTAGGCATTTTCAGATCACATGACTCAACGGTAAATCCAAACGCTATATAATTTGAAATACAACAATAATACACTATTACAGATCCAATGGAACCAGTTTCGTCGATTCCGAGAATGTGCCCCTGATTGTTATTTTAACGCGTCAATTAAATCGACGATTTCAAAAATTGGCGAAATCGCTTGCAATTTCAATTTTAAAATCTTACTAACTAAATTCAAATTTTCAAATAGAATTTATATCAACATTAGAAATCATTTCGATTCCCATTCAACTCCAATTCAGTTATTTAAACGATTTTCAATTATTAATTCAATAATTTAATTTATTCAATAAATCGCTATTTTTGGAACTTTAACCTTATTCCACCTATTCGATCGATAACTTCATATTAAACTTCCGTTTACATTTCAAATTCAACATTTAAAAAAAATTAAATGTTCAAAATCAAATGACTAAAAATCCAGGTCGTTACATAGCATATATGGCATATTTATGAGCTTATATAGCCTTATAAGGTACAACATGTATAACTACTTATAATGCTATATAACTACTTTTATCTTAGTAGTATTTTGGTGTGACTCAATCCTATCCAATATTGCTCTGTGATCAAACTTTGTTGATCAAGTAGTATTCACTTGAAAAATACTACTAAGATAATAGCCGTGTCCTCATGGGAAACTTTTTCTTTATAATTCACTTGAAAAATGAAATCTAATTTACTCTAAAACTGCCACTATAGCTATCCTCTACACTGTATAACTGTCATATTGTATACTTTGTGCAGTTAAGATTCATGGTGGATGAAGCATTCAAGAATTTGTTGCTTAAGATGGTAGGAATACGATGGAGCGAATCGAAGTCAAATTTGATTTTCGATGTTAAAGTAGCATTTACTTGTCCGGACTCTTCCTCTAGAGTAGCCATGCTCAGACTATACAATATAGAAAACGTTCAAGAGTGGAAGGACTTTGTGAAAGGAAAACCATCGAAGAAATTTGCTGCAATAATATTCATTATATATTAGAAGGTAAATTATAGTTTTTTAATGAATTTTTCCTATGTATGAAACTGGAAAAAGATATAGAGAATTGAGAGAGAAGAATAAAATTCCACACACAATGATTAGAGAGGGTTACGCAAGATTAGCCGAAGATATGGCAAGAAATGCATGTCCGTTTACAACGATTATATGTTTTCTTCTTTGATTCTTCTTACTGTTATTACTATTTGTAGAAAAAAGAAGTGGAATACCGGATATTAGCAGAGACGAGCTGTGGGTCAGAGCACATACCAAAAAATGAAGGCCGTTGAATTATATCGCTGCCGATTGCATTGTCAGGGTTTTTTATTTCTTAATTAGCCGGTTAATACTTATATTGTTGACGAATTGTAAAAGGCTGAAATTCATGGTGTTGATCCATTTTCCACTGAACATAAAAAATCATCAAAAAATCCACTTTCTACTCGCAGCGCAGCTTTAATATGGATGGTGTACCAAAACTAATTGTTTTCATGGCTAAAACAAATAAAAATAAATGGTTTCGGTTTGGTGCCCTTTACTGTCTGTATACTATCACATTTTTTTCTTTCTTGAAGTTGTTGCCATTAGAAATTGTATACATAGATTGTAATCAGGTAGTATACTGTCTGTACCATCATTGTCTGAGAATCAATATTCGAACAAGTATTAGAAATTGTAATCTGGAAAAGTTTTCTTTGTATACTGTTTATATCCCTTTTTTATTTCTTAACATTGGATCTATTTTGTAGACCAACATCAAAGAGCACAATAGTAATGCTCAGAACTCGCGGGGAACAACATCGATAACTGGAGATGGGGTGTCAATGCTTTTTGGCAAGGAACGTAAGGGAAAAGTGAGAGGATTAGGCTTTGTTATTGCACCATCTCATATTGCTATTTATTCAAGTAATTCAAAATAGGTGAATGCATTGGAAAAGCAAGTAACTCGCTTAAAGGCTAGACTCAATGAGGTGACTAAATTGCTAATGAAGGTAAGTTTATATTCAATTAGCTATTGTCTAATTTCTTGATTTTGTGCAAAAATAAGTGCCAGTAGTTGCTTGAGTTTAAGTGCTAGTAGCATAAACATAAGTGCAAATATAAGTGTAGATAAATCAATATATGCTTATGAATTACCGAGTGCATATCCTATACTTTTTGTCTAGATTGAATGGAAAGAAAAATGATAATGTGGTAGATATGGAGACTTCTCGTGCTCATATGCCTTACGTTAGAACAACTTTACTAGACTCATAAATGACATGCATATTGTAACAACCTTGGTTCGGAGATTACCTGTCAATATTGAATTATAATGACAATTATAATTTAATATTGTGATTTAAATTAAAATTGGAGATTTTAAATTGTTTATTTGGAACAAACAATGAATTTTGAAAATAAAATATGAAAATAAAGTTTGGAAACTTTATTTTATTTGTTTGGGTTAATAATAAATGTAAAACAGTTTTTATTTAGAGAAAATGCAGTAATTGTACTAATTATGGCCAATTACTTCTTATAATAATTTTTAAAAGAAGTACGTGATTTTTAAAGGTTGTTTAATCAAATAAAAATATAAAAATTAGTTTAGAAATGAGTTTAACTATAAATTTTAGTTTAGAATGGTTAGTTATATTTTTCTAAGAAAGAAAAATATTTTTGTGGAATTTTAGAATTTAAAAATAAGGTATTGTGCTTTATTTGTGAAAATTTTGTATTTTTGTAAAGTAAAGGATTTTAATAATAAAAATGTTTTAAAATTAAAATTAATTTTTTTATATATTATAAAATATGTTATTTCATAAGCATGCAAATTTACATAATTTGTTGTGTGAAAGTTTGAATGGAAATGACATTTTGTTTTGTGTTTAGTGTATACATGAACACATTTTGATATAAGTGTGAATTAATTAAAAACCTTAGCCTAATAGTTTTTCTTTTAATCTTTGAGTCCATTTGGCCCATCAGTAGTTACCTAATATTGAGAAAGTGAGAAAAACAAATGCCTATACATACATTTCTTTAACTTACCTTCTTCTTCCTATTTCCAGTAAATAAGAAAAAGAAACTCACTTCACAAACTTCAAAATCCAATCCAATCTCCAAATTAAATCAAAACTTATTGTTTTCTTTCAAATTAAAACATATTTCTACATGTACTCTATTCCAAAACTGAATCATTTCATCAAAATCTAATTTGTGGTATTGGGTTTGTATGTAATTTCTTCTTTTGGGTTTGCATGTTTCTATTTTGAGCTTTTACAAGTATTTGAAGCAAATTCTAGCTCCAAGCTCTCATCTTTTAGCTGCAAATCCAAGTTTAATCTTCAACATCAGCAAGGTGAGTTGTAATACTCACAAATCCTATCTGAGCCATGCTCAAATTGTAAGAAATTGTAAAAAAAAATAGCTTTTGTTGATAAATTTGTGTAGTTTTTCCTGTCAAAAATCTGTTTCATATTGCCTCTTTGAATGCTTATAACTTTTTATTCTTACAATGAAATGTTGCAGGATTTCTTTTATTTGGTAGCTTGCATGTTGAAATTCATTTTGCAAATTTTGGTTGCAAAATAATGTCATTTCGATGTTCAAAATAGTGGTAGAAAATCAACTCTAAAGCAGTTTTTTGCCTGTAGAAATTGTTTGCTGAGTTGCTGCAAACATGGTCTGAGTCCATGTTTGAGGTAGCATAATTTTTTGATTCCTAATTGAAATTGCTTGATTCTTTTCTTTAAAAGGATAAAGTTTTCGACTATAAGCATACTAAATTTCAGGTCATTTTGACCTATATAGCTTACAGAAATATGCTATCGAACTTTGATCCGGAGCATGGTTTTTCCCAGAATTTTACACTGAAAACATTGCCTGGGTTCAACTTGAGACATCATAACTTTCTCATACTTTATAAAAATTGCATGATTCACTTTTTATTTGACAGCTGAAGTTTTCTATTATAGGAATTCCAATTCTTAGCTTAATCCGAGCTAATTTAATCCTCTATGTCATGCTTGGAAATTGAACCCAAAAAGGTTTTCAGGCCTGTGCATTTTTGGTTTTTGAACTGTTGCAAACATGGCCTGAGTTGATGTTTGAGACGGTGTAACCTTTTCATTTCCAGTCAGAATTTGTTGACTCTTTATTTTTTAATTATGAAATTTTCTACTTTGTGTACACCAATTTTAAGTTCAATCAAAGGTCGTACAACCACCTGTTTTATAACCGAAAGTTGAACTCAAAGAAGATTTCAATCTGAGTATTATTTTGCCCAAGTGTTTATTTTCTTTTTTCGTCCGATTTTTGACCTATGCTTCATGTTTTTATGATATTTCTAAAATGTTTTGAGGGCTATGATTCCTATCAATAGGCTAGCCAAGTTTTGATGAATTTGAAATTCAAATTTGAATTGAATTTGAATTGAATTTGAATGACAGTTTTGAGTGATTTCTTTGATTTCGAGCTCATATTTTTCCAAACAATTTTGAAATAATTTTTAAAATAAATTGGCATTTAAAATAGTTATTATGTAATACTTTAAATTATTTTAAGCTATAAAATCTATTTATTCTCTATAATAAGGGAATTTTCAAATATCGTCTTCAAAAATTGAATTCGGAAAATGGTTGTAAAAGCTTGTTTTCTCAAATAAATTATTTTATATATAAAATACACATTTTTTGCACTATTCGAGTGAATGAGAAGGAAAATTAAACTGTTGGGTAAAACATGTGGTATGGAACATATGCGTTTATCTTATTGGTTAATTCCTGACTTGTCCATTTGATCGTTTTGACCTTCGAGTCGAGCTTACCGATGAGATGAGGTAATTTTTTTACTGCTTTGAGTGTGAAATACCAGCGATTAGTAAACTATTTAGTACGAACATTTGGTATGGAATGCATGTTAACACTATTCGGGTTCCTATTCGAGAGTTTATGACACATTTACCATTGCGACGTGCCAATACTAGACCTTCGGGTCATTACCATTGCGGCGTTTGCCATTGTGGCATATTTGTCTTTGAGACATTTTCCATTATGGCATATTTTTATTAGAGATGTTTGCCGTTACGGTGTATTTGCCATTGCAGCGTATTTGCCATTGCGGCGTATTTGTCATTAAGACATTTTGCCTTCAGGCGAAGTGCATATTTGAGATAATAGTACTTGGTAAGGCTTCGGCCACATGCACGTGCAAACACTTTTGAGATGGTTTCTTTGACTATTTTCCCTAGTGTATATCCCCTTTCCGGAATTGGTCCTTTGAACCATTCGATATATCTTTGTGGCGATTATCTTTTGGGAATTTGAACTCTTGGAAGTTCTATTTTTGAGATTTGAATTGCCTACACTGGCATTATATGAGATTTGCCTTTTGCCGTTTACTTGAGATTTTATTCTCCTCTTTGGAGACATATTTGCCTTATGGCGTGTTTGAGATGGGATCTTTTTATGCCTGTTTTGGATTTTCCAAGATGGAGGGTTTAGGTTTTCCCCTAAACCATATTTGATGTTCGATGAATGCCGATGATATGAAGCTCACTACTTTTAGTGTTTTATGGGTTATTTTATCTCTTTCGAGCTTATATGTTTGTGTAGTGATACCATATTATCACTAGATTTAATCATACATTGTAAGTTGTTCCTTCCTATTTGGTAATATTATCATGTTATCTTATGCTCATATTATCGCTTATCATCGTGAACTGATTTGTTTAGCTAGACTGACCCATGTATTTTATACTCGGGTCGGACAGAGGTGTTTTCGGTTAGGTATATTTGGACTTAGACTATTCTTCTTCCTCATGGACTCTATTCTGCTAGCTCTTTTTGTTATAGCTTTTTGTGTAGTCCTTTTTGGTTTGATACATATATATTCTTTTGACTCGTGTTTGTATTGTGATCGTCATACCATCAATGCAGTGTATCATTTTGTATACTATGTGATGTATCTATATATGTGTGTGTGTATAGGATTATCTGCTATTCTTTGATGTGTTTTGCATTTGAGTTGTTGTATTTTGTTCTAATAGGTCGTATAGCCACCTACGGCTTTGTATTAAGCATTTACTGGATATGTCGATCCACTTGAGATAGAAAAAAAGTGGCATTTGTCGACGTGTTCAATAGATATTTAAGATACGGCTATAAATGGTCGCTCCTATCCAGCCCTATTCTCTGCATTAGCAGACAGTATTATCCAGTAATACTCTTTGTTAATGTGGGTCTCGGGATAGGGCATTACAGCTTGGTATCAGAGCTGAGTTTAGAATAAAATATGATAAACACAGAACAAAATCACATATTACGGTATATCAAAGTGTAATATAAATGTTAAGAATCCCTGAATCATCGTGCCTTTATTCTTTTCGTGCCCATTGGGGTAGATAGGATTTTGGGAATACATCTAGGAATGCATTTTTATTCCTAGTATTCCGTATTTGAATTAATGATATATACTATGTGAATAATCTTCATCTTATCTTAACTTTCGGCTAATGGCTGGAAGAGGCAGAGGACGAAGCACGGATGCTGGGCAATCCAACGGCTCACATCTGGATGGCGTATATATGTCTGCCGTTCAGTTTATGAAGTTATTTAGGAGCACTCGGCCTCAACCTCATACTCAAGCATCTCCTCCACGCAAATCTGTCTTTGCACGCTTATATAGTGATTTCTCTCATCTTGGAGGAAAGTCGTTCAAATGCTTCGAGTCCATTCTTGAGGTCCAAGCATGGATTCGTACGTGTAAGCGCATCATCTCTCGCATGGATCCTTCTGAACATGACAGAGTGCTTGTAGCATCTAGCCTATTGCAAGAGCGCGCCCTTGATTGGAACGAGCTTCTCATAGCCGAGCTCGATGTGTCTACTCATTCTTGGACTCAGTTTTGGGAATGATTCAAGCTTAAATTCGTTCCTGAATCTGAGAAAGCCTTATTAGCCCTTCGTTTCCTTGAGTTCAAGCAAGGGAAGTCCTCCATCTCTGAGTATGTTTCATCATTCGAGGCCTTATTTAAGTATGGCCTTGAATACATTAGCACTCTTATAAGAAGAATTTGAAGTTTATCTCTGGCCTTAAGAAGTATCTTAAGAAGTCTTTAATGTTGTAGTTCAAACTTTCTTTTGAGGAGTTGGTTGACTTGGCGCTTCATCTCGAAGCTATAGAGGAGGAGTGCGAGAGTGGTGAT
This sequence comes from Allium cepa, assembly GCA_030765085.1. NCBI lineage: Eukaryota > Viridiplantae > Streptophyta > Magnoliopsida > Asparagales > Amaryllidaceae > Allium > Allium cepa. The sequence continues at coordinate 774,751,492 of CM060935.1, forward strand.
GAGGTTGAGGTTCATAAGAACCCTAATAAGAAGTTCTCATTTCATAAGCAGAAGTTTCCCCCCTCCAAGAAGAAGAAGCCCATTGGATCTAGTCCTAATCCAAGCTTAGTGGAGCACCTCCTACTCGAAAGGCGTGTTTCAATTGTGGTTCTCCTGACCATATGGTTCGAGATTGTCCTAAGCCTCTCTTCTGCCGCTATTGCAAGAAGGAAGGCAATCGTATTTCCATTTGTCCTATTGCTTCGAATAATTCTAAATCTGGCAAGCTGATGCAGCGGATGCTACTGGAGGTTCTTCTCAATGCAAAGGTACTTCTCCTTCTATTCCTAAAGGTTCATTATTGTTTCGTGATCGTTATATTCAAGTCCTCTTTGATATGGGTGTGTCGCATTCATTTGTATCGAAGAAGCTCGTCGATGATTTGTCTTTGGATGTTTCTTATATGGTTACTTCATTGAGGATTGCGAATCCTATAGGGGGTTCCGCAAACCTTAGCATGCTTTGTGATGATGTTGAGATTACTTTATGTGGCTTTTCTTTTCGTGCGAATCTGCACGTTATTTCTTATTTGGGATTTGATATGATTTTGGGTATGGACTGGCTAGTGCGATACGATGCCAGGATTATTTGTTTTGAGAGAATTTTATATCTTCTACATCCAGATTCATCTACCCAGCTATCACTTGTTCTTCGGAATGTGGATAATTTCGAAGTGGCTTTATATTATCTAGACTCATGAGATGATGATGATATATCTCATATTCCTATTGTTTGTGACTTCTATGATGTATTTGAGCCTGTTTCAAGTTTGCCACCCAAGCAGGCTATTGAGTTCCACATTGATCTCATTCCAGGCGTGCAGCCAGTTAGTCATCCTCTTAAGATGATGTCTACAAAGGAAAATGAGGAACTTAAGAAGTAGCTTTTAGAGCTTGAGTCCAAGAAGTTGATTCAGTCTAGTTTTTCACTAGGGGTGTCGCGGTCATCTTCGTGAGGAAGTCTGATGGAACTCTTAGGCTTTGCATCGACTATCGCAAGCTTAACGAGTTGACCTTCAAGAATAGATATCCATTTCCTAGGATTGATGATACGTTCGATCAATTGAGTGACGCTAAGGTCTTCTCTCAACTCGACCTTTCCATTGGTTTTCGTCAGCTCCGAATCGCGGAAGATAGCATACCTCTTACAGTTTTCTGTTCGATATAGACCTTATGAGTGGCTCATTATTCCGTTCTGTTTGACGAACGCTCCTGCTTTCTTTGTTGATCTTATGAATCGAGTATTCCAGCAATATCTCGATAAGTTCGTCCTTGTGTTCATTGATGACATCCTTGTTTATTCGAAGTCTAAAGCCGAGCATGCTAATCACTTAAGAATTGTCTTGAGTACTCTTCATCACCATCAGCTTAAAGCCAAATTCTCCAAGTGCCATTTCTGGGAGATAAGGTTAGGTTCTTAGGCCACATTGATTTCTTCCGAAGGCATTTCGGTCGATCCTCTAAAGATCGAATCCATCCAAAATTGAAAGAGGCCCAAGAATGTTCATGAGATTCATGGCTTCCTTCGATTGGCAGGTCATTACTGCCGGTTCATTAAGGATTTCTCTCGTATTGTGCTCCCTCTCACCAGCCTTACTTAGAAAGGCATTCAATTTATTTGATTCGACAAGTGTGAAGCTTCTTTACAAGAGTTGAAGGAGCTTCTCACTAATGCTCCTATTCTAGTGGTTCTCGAAGGGAATCGAGATCTTATTGTCTACCGATGCTAGTAGATGTGGCCTCGGTGTTATGCTTATGCAAAAGGATCGGGTAGTTGCCTATGTTTCTAGGAAACTGCGACTGAATGAAGTCCGTTATTCCACTCATGACCTCAAGTTAGCGGCCATCGTATTCGCCTTGAAGATTCGGTGACATTATCTATTAGGCGGGCGCTTCATTCTCTATGTTGATCACAAGTCCTTAAAATATCTTTTCACTCAAAAGGAGCTCAATATGAGGCAACAACGTTGGTTTGAGTTCCTTGCCTCCTATGACTTCAATATCCGGTGTACCCCTGGTAAGGGAATCGTGTTGCTGATGCGCTTAGTTGCAAACATTCGGCAGTTGTTTCTATGATGCTCGCCGAGCGGGATGTTCTTGAGAACTTATCTCTTTGTGTTATTCATGATCGAGCTCCATCTTCGGATTCGCCTATTCTATTATTCAATTTGGAAGCTCGACCCAGCTTATTGGATCGTATTGCCAATGGTCAGCGGCGTGATCCCGATCTTGTGCACCTTAACCAAATTTATGAGTCTGAGTCCCGTGACGAGGAGTTGAAGGATTTCAGTATTGATTCTCATGGGTGTCTTCTCAAGAAGAACCGTCTTGTTGTGCCTTCTGATTCTGCCCTTAGGCGTTACATTCTCGATGACTGTCATCACTTTAGGTATACCATTCATTCTGACAGTAGTAGGATGTATGTCGATATGCATCGCCTTTATTATTGGGAAGGCATGAAGCATGATGTGGCGAGTTATGTGAGTAATTGCATGACTTGTCAACGTACCAAAGCCGAACATCAGCGCCCTTATGGTCTCCTTCAGCCTCAGGAGATTCCATTGTGGAAATGAGATCAGATTTCGATGGATTTCATTGATGGCCCACTACGTTCGAGATCGGGCCATTCTAGCATTTGGGTTATTGTGATAGCCTTACCAAATCAGCTCATTTCATTCCTATTAAGTCTAATAGGAGCGCTTCTTATTTGGCCAAGTTATATATCAAGGAAATCGTGAGACTTCATGGTGTTCCTAGTTCGATTGTTTGTTACCGTGACTCGCCAGTCACGAGTCATTTCTGGCAGAGTCTTCAACAAGCTTTGGGAAAAAAGCTTAATTTTGACACAACATATCATCAGCAGTCTGATGGACAGATTGAACGGGTCATATTCTCGAGGATATTCTCCGTACTTGTATTCTTGATTTCAGTGGTAGTTGGGAGGATCACCTACTCTTATGGAATTCTCCAACAATAATAGTTTTCAGTTCAGTATCGGTATGGCTCCTTTCGAAGCCTTATACGGAAGGCCATGTCGATCACCTTCTTGTTTGTTGGAATTTGGTGAGAAGCTTATTCTTGGCCCAAATTCTGTTTGTGATTCTTTTGAGAAGATTGATCTTATTCGTCAGAGAATCAAAGAGGCATAAAGCCGCCAGAATCCTGCGTGGAAAACCATAGAAAGCTTCTCGAGTTCTTGGTTGGTGCTCTCATCTTTATTCGTGTATCTCTTCTGAAAGGGTTATGCGTTTTAGTACGACTAGGAAACTGGCTCCTCGCTTTATAGGACCATTTCCTATTACTGAACGTGTTGGCCCTATGGCCTATAGAGTTTTACTTCCAACACATCTATCTGGCATTCACGACGTGTTTTACGTCTCTCAACTTCGAAAGTGTCTTCAAGAGTCAGATTCTATTAACGATTCTCCTAATTTGCAAGAGCAAGAGATCTCACCAGACCTATCTGTTGTGCAGCAACCTATTCATGTACTTGCTTCGGAGGTGAAATGCCTTCGAAAAAAGGACGTGCCACTCGTTAAAATTCAATGGTCCGCTAATCCCAATGATTTATTTCACGTGGGAAATCAGAGAGTTTATCGAGGGATCCTATCCTGGTTTTCTACCCTTGCATAGCGATGGTGAGAATGTGTCTTTACCCAAACTTATATCTTTTCTTTTTGAGTGATGAAATTAAATGGTTGAATACAAATTCTTCTCCAGGAATTGTGATTTAAATTAAAATTGGAGATTTTAAATTGTTTATTTGGATTAAACAATGAATTTTGAAAATGAAATGTGAAAGTAAAGTTTGGAAACTTTATTTTATTTATTTGGGTTAATCGTAAATGGAAAGTAGTTTTTATTTAGAGAAAATGCAGTAATTGTATTAATTATGGCCAATTACTTCTTCTAATAATTTTTAAGAGAAGTATGTGATTTTTAAAGATTGTTTAATCAAATAAAAAGGTAAAAAATGAATTTTAATTATAAATTTGAGTTTAGAATGGTTAGTTATATTTTTCTAATCATAAAAAATATTTTTGTGGAAATTTAGAAGTTAAAAATAAGGTTTTGTGCTTTGTTTGTGAAAATTATATAATTTTGTGAAGGAATTTAATAACAAAAATGTTTTAAAAAATAAAATTAATCATTTTATGTAGTATAAAATATGTTGTTTCATAAGTATGTAAATTTACATAATTTGTTGCGTGAAAATTTGAAAGGAAATGACATTTTGTTTTGTGTTTAGTGTATACATGAACACATTTTGATACAAGTGTGAATTAAATAAAAACCTTAGCCTAATTGTTTTTCTTTTAATCTTTGAGTCCATTTGGCCCATTGTAGTTACCTAATATTAAGAAAGTGAGAAAAACAAATGCCTATATGTACATTTCTTTAACTCACCTTCTTCTTCCTCTTTCCAGTAAATAAGAAAAAGAAACCCATTTCACAAACTTCAAAATCCAAGCCAAATCTTCAAAGTAAATCAAAAACTTGTTGTTTTCATTCAAATTAAAACATATTTCTACATGTAATCTATTCCAAAACTGAATCATTTCATCAAAATCTGATTTGTGATATTAGGTTTCTATGTAATCTCTCTTTTGGGTTTGCATGTTTCTATTTTGAGCTTTTATAGGTATTTGAAGCAAATTCTAGCTCCAAGCTCTCATCTTTCAGCTGCAAATCCGAGTTTAATCTTCAACATCAGCAATGTGAGTTGTAATACTCACAAATCCTAGCTGAGCCGAGCTCAATGTGTAAGAAATTGTAAAAAAAATTAGCTTTTGTTGATAAATTTGTATAGTTTTCTATCTGAAATCTGTTTCATATTGCGCCTTTGAATGCTCATAACTTTTGATTCCAGCAATGAAATATTATCGGATTTCTTGAAATTGGTAGCTCGTATGTTGAAATTCATTTCTGCAAATTTTGGTTGAAAATATTGTCATTTGGATGTTCAAAACAATAGTAGAAAATCAACTCGAAAGTAGATTTTGCCTGTAGAAATTGTTTGCCGAGTTGCTGCAAACATGACATGAGTCCATATTTGAGGTAGCACGACTCTTTGATTCATAACTGGAATTGCATGATTATTTTTTATTTTAAAAGATAAAGTTTTCAACTATAATCATACCAAATTTTAGGTCATTTTGACCTATATAGCTTAAAGAAATATGCTGCTGAAATTTGATCCGGAGCATATTTTTGCCCAGAGTTTTACGGTGAAAACACTGCCTGGGTTCAACTTTGAGACATCATAACTTTCTCATACTTTATCCAAATTGCATGATTCTTCTTTTGTTTGAAAGCTGAAGCTTTATATTATAGGCAACAAATTTTTCGCTTAATATGAGCAAATTTGGTCCTCTGTTTGATGCCTGAAATTTGAACCCAAGAAGGTTTTCAGGCCTGTGCATTTTCGGTTTTTGAACTGTTGCAAACATTGCCTGAATTCATTTTTGAGACATTGTAATTTTTTCATTTCCAGTCGGAGTTCGTTGATTCTTTTTTGTTTGAAAGATGAAGTTTTCTACTTTGTGTACACTAAATTTTAGTTCAAGCAAAGTCGTTCGCCCACCTGTTTTATATCCAAAATTTGAACTCAAAGAAGATTTCAGATCTGGGTATTATCTTGCCCAAGTGTTTTTATTTTCTTTTTCCGTCCGATTTTTGACTTTTACTTCATGATTTTGTGATATTTCTGAAATGTTTTAAGGAGTACGATGCCTATCAATAGGCTAGCCAAGTTTTGATGAATTTGAAATTCAAATTTGAATTGAATTTGAATGACAGTTTTGAGCGATTTCTTTCATTTCGAGCACAGATTTTTCCAAATAATTTTTAAAATAAATTGACATTTAAAATAATTATTATGTAATATTTTTAAATTATTTTAAGCAACAAAATCAATTTATTCTCTATAATAAGGCCATTTTCGAATATCGTCTTCAAAAATTGATTTCGGAAAATGGTTTTAAAAGCTTGTTTTCTCAAATAAATTATAAAATACACAATTTTTTTGCTATTTTGAGCGAATGAGAAGGTGAATTAAATGGTTGGGTTAAACATGTGGAATGGGAAACGTGCATGTATCTTATAGGTAAATTCCTATCTTGTCCATTTGATCATTTGACCTTGGGGTCGAGTTTACCGATGAGATGAGGTAAATATTTTACTACTTTGAGTGTGAAATTTATTGGCGATTAATAAACCGTTTAGTATGAATTTGCGGTATGGGAAGCACGTTAGCACTATTCGGGTTCCTATTCGAGAGTTAGTGACACATTTGCTATGGCGGCGTGCCAACACTGGACCTTTGGGGAATTGCCATTGCGGCGTTTGCCATTGCGGCGTATTTGTCTTCGAGACGTTTTCCATTGCGGTTATTTTTCTTCGAGACGTTTGTCATTGCAGTGTATTTGCCATTGCGGTGTATTTTCCATTATGGCGTATTTGTCATTGAGAAGCTATGCCTTCGGGCGAGGTACCTACTTGAGATAGTAGTACTTAGCAAGCCTTCGGCCACATGCATGTGAAAACACTATTGAGATGGTTTCTTTGACTATTTTCCCAAGTGTATCGCCCCTTTTCGGAATTGGTCCTTTGAACCATTTGATATATCCTTATGGCGATTACCTTTTGGGAATTTGAACTCTTGGAAGTTCTATTTTTGAGATTTGAATTGCATACACTGGCGTTATATGAGATTTGCCTTTTAGCGTTTGCTTGAGATTTTATTCTCCTCTTTGGAGATATATTTGTCTTATGGCGTGTTTGAGATGAGATCTTTTTATGCCAGTTTTGGATTTGTCAAGATGGCGGATTTAAGTTTTCCCCTAAATCATATTTGATGTTCTATGAATGCCGATGATATGAGGCTCGCTGCGTTTAGCGTTTTATGGGTTATTTTATCTCTTTTGAGCTTATATGTAAGTGTAGTGATACCATTTTATCACTCGATTTAATCATACACTATGGGTTGTTCCTTCCTATTCGGGAATATTATCACATTATCCTTATGCTCACATTATCACTTATCCTCGTAAACTGGTTTGTTTAGCTAGACTAACCCATGTATTTTATATCGGGTCAGACCGAGGTGTTTCAAGTTAGGTACATTTGGTCTTAGCCTATTCTGATTTTGCATGGACTCTATTCTACTAGCTCTTTTTGTTATAGCTTTTTATGTAGTACCTTTTGGTTTGCTACTCTGATATGTATGTTCTTTTGACTCGTGTTTGTATTATGGTCGTCATACCACCTATGTAACGTATCATTTTGTATACTCTGTGATGTATCTGTATATGTGTGTGCATATGGGATTATCTGTTGTTCTACGATGTGTTTTGCATTTGAGTTGTATTTTTTTCTTATAGATCCTATAGCCACTATGGTTTTGTATTAAGTATTTATTGGATATGTCAATCCACTTGAGATAGAAAGAAAAAAAATATGGCATTTGTCGACGTATTCAATAGATATTTAAGACAAGGCTATAGATGGTCGCTCCTATCCAGCCCTATTCTCTGCATTAGCATACAGTATTACCCAGTAATACTCTTTGTTAATATGGGTCTCGAGGTGGGGCGTTACATATATGGTATAGTAGTTGTACATTTGATATGTTACTAAGACCATTTTGGAAACATCACATTGAAAAAAGACAGTAAATACAAGAGTGGTACTTCGGTGTATTTTAAAAAAATTGGGTTGGTGGAATCATCTGACACGAAATAACGTTTTCTTTTCTTCCATAAAGTAAGTGAGCATATAGTAGACCATTAAGCATAAATTAAAATTTTCTTACAATAATTATTATCCGCTTAAACCAAATATCCATCAACATGAATAGCTCTAAATAGTGGTTAAGTGACTATGTGTTTGCTCTTTGATGGTAGTTATTCTATTCAACCTCAACATGCCAGTAAAAGCTTGTTTAGATTACTAAGTTATTCTCATTCTTATTATCTCTAATTCACAACCTATAAAAGTGTTAAAAACGATTTTTCTTAAACAGAGAACAAAATCAAAGGTAGGTGGACTTTTGTATAAAAAATGATAAAACAAAAGCAAGGGCAAATCAAAACAAATTGATTTTTTGAAGAAATTTACACTTTAAAAAAAAAATCAGAATTTACACTTTTAAAAAACAACCCAACAAATCCAAAAGCCTAATTATCTAAATCAAAACGAAAATCTTTTTTTTTTCCTTTAAAAAAAACCAAAACAAAGCAATGCAACTAGATTATAGAAGAAAACTAAACTTTGGAAAGCCAATACAAATAAAAGTTTCTTTTGTTTTTCCAAACAAAAGAAAACTCAACTCAAATTAAAAAATAACCAAAACAAAACAACTAAGCCCACGTACCAATCCACCACTGTGCAAGTTTTATAAAAAAAACAAGCCTACTACGAAGAAACAAATCAAAATACCCTAATTATGTCTTTCCTCTTCTCTGTTATGTGGAAAAAAAGGACACGCGGCAGAACAAAAGGAAGAAGAATTTTTTTTATTTTTATTGTTTGGCTGTTGGTTAGGGACGGGACGCGCGAAGGGGTATGTTGGTTTGATGACTGTGGAGGAGGGATCGGTGATGCGATTTGAAGATTGTGTGTAGGATTGACGGTTTAGATTCAGGTGGTGGAGTTGATCCGGCTTGGCTGGTTTGATGATGAAATTACGGTGATGTTTTAGGCGGTGGATTAGAGGAGTGGGTTTGGGTACGGAATTGGATACCAGGTGGGAATGGTGGCAATTTGTTGTTACAGGTAGAGTTTGATGGATGTTGATTGGGTTGTTTGTTTGTGGTTTGTTGATTTGGCGTTTTTTGGCAAGGGAATGTTGTATGGCAGGAGAGGTGAAGTTTTGTGGTGGAGATGGTGAAAAATGGTTCTAGTTTGTGAATTGAAGATTGGGATGGAATTTGTGTTTGCTCGGTTTGAAGAAGATGGTAAGTCGGGCTTGTGGATTGCAGTGACGAGGGATGGTCGTAGTCTATGGTTGCTGGTTGCAGAGAGGTTGCATATATTTCAGTTGCTTGCAGGTCGGAGCAGGTTGAAGGAAGGTGGTTTTGACTGGGAAGGAAGTAGGTTGTAGTTTGAATGAAGATTTGCTGGTGATGAAATTGGTTGATTGCAGTGGTGGGGAAGTGGTAGCAGTTGTTGTGAGTGAAGGTTCTGGTTGCGGTTTTGGAGCACTGGCAGAGATGAAGTGGTATCTTGTTGCTGTAGGTTGAAGTAACAGTAACGGTATACAAATAACGCAAGAACCAAATGAACTACTGAGATGTGATGGAAATGAACAAACTGATTCCCAGAAATGCACAGAAAACCAAAGGCAAGCAAATTGAGAATGAAGGCTAAGATCAAAATAAGGTGATCAGTGAGATTAAATGCAAACCAAATGCAATGTATCAAATGCGTAGAAAACAACAAAAGATCAACAAATTGTACGAGAACATTAATAAATCGTTTTCAACACTTTCGTATATTTATTTTATAATTGGAAATGGACTAAATTTTATAGATATGTAACCTGTACCGTTCAAGATTATTTTCACAAATTTAGTTTAGTCGGACAACAATGACGATTATTTTTACTCTTCACATAATTTCATAGCTCCAAATATTAGCCTTGAATTTTCTTTGGAGTTCAAATTGGACATTGTTAATTAATTTTATCTGAAGTGCTAATTCAATATCAGTATGAAAGCTTGTAATAATATATTAGACGTATTTTAGTCCTCTAATAATTTATATATTACAAATATAATTTTACAACAGCAGTAAATAACGTAAAGTTAACATATACATCATTTGGAAAGAGTATGCTAGCAAAGACAACAGATTTAATTAGATGAATGAATAAGATTATAAATAGAAAATATCACCTTTCAATTAGTATGCAAACAAAGTCAACAGAGCAAAAGCTGTAACAAAACAGTAACAAGTAGCAACAGTGTACAAGAAGAAATCGCCTTTCAATTATACAAAAAATTATCAACTTGTATGTAATGTCACTGTCATGCATGTAAGGAGTAGAACTTCTTTGCAAATGATATTTAATGACTGAGTAGGATTATTCATTTATATATAAGAAAATTGTTAAATATTTTTATGTATAATCAGTCATGCATCTACATATTATTTATAACAAATTTCAGATATACAGATAACCAAAAAAAGAACTTACCACAACATCTAAAGATGCACCCATCAAATTAGCATGAGTTTATCATGAATTCTTGTATCAAAGAATGGAAACCAACTACTCATAGATTGAACAAGTTATTAGTGGACATATAGTAGTAGAAAATGTAAATGCGCAAAAATATAGTTTTGGCCTAAATCATAGTGGGATAGTTATAGGGTTTAAGAACAAAAGGAAAGTGTTCTTTCATTAAACCATAAATTCTAGATAAGGTCCGGGATGCATAAAGTTATTTAACTAAACGATTGTAAATTGCCATTGTTATATCATTACTAGCGCTAGCATCAAGCAACAAACTGACAAGTTAAACTTGTCTCAAAAAACTGTCACACAAATTTAATTTTAGTTGAGCAACATACTTAATCATACATTAGCCAGAAAAATAGTTAAATCAAAAGAGTATCAACTATTTTAGCAAAAAACATATTAAAATTAATGAATCGCCTTAATTGATACGATTTAAAGTAGCAAAGATGAATTCCCTTTTGATAGTTTGAAAGAATCCAATTTAGTAATCAAGGGAAAATCAAAAATTCTATCACTAACATTTGAATCTGAATAGACTCTTACGAAAAAGGTAAATACATAGTGTCCCTGCTAATAAAACAACAGTTTCAATGCACATATAATATTTAAGCTCAGCAACCATAGACATTCTTAGTAATGGAACTCAAATTGCAAAACAACAAATAACATGCATGAAAAGAGTAAAATTATAGGCACGTTAGTTTAGTTAAAGACCTGAACCTTTTAAAATATTGTTACCTAACCAATGAATTTATGGCTAAAACTCAAAATTTGTAAGCGAAAATGAAATATATTTAATTTAGCAACTAAAATTTAATGTTGGACACATTCACACTTTTTATCTAAACAAGCTCTGATGAAGTGGTGAATAATTTATCTAAACAAATTCTGAGAAAGTCATGGAAGCCATGAATGAATAAAATATGAATATATACACATGAGTATATTCTCCATCTTTGTTGCTTTTTCAAATGGGATCAGATGCAAATTGTGTAGATGAAGGAGTCTTTTTCGGGTATATGGTATTTTTGGGTGCATTGTACAGTCCTCTTTGATCTTCATGCTTTACTAGTTTTTCTCTATTGTTGTTTGGTCTTTGTATTACCTTTTGTTTCTATGCACTTTATAATTGTAGTTATATTTACAGTGTGTGTATTCAAATTGGTATGTATTCAAGGGCGTGTATAGTCCATTGCAAATTTCGCCTAGCTACAAACACCTCTTTTGCTATGTAGTTTGAGATTTATGATATTAAGCACTAGTGCCTATGCCATATCACAAGAGTCAACTGTTTTTTATTTGCTTGCAATCAATCCACGATAGCAACAATTTTCAAAGTCATGATCGTGATACTCTCAAAAATTTGGTCAAAAGAAAGTGCAAGTTATGAGTTAGTAGAAGAACGTAGTTGCAAAAGGAACCATATCAAGCGTCAATCCTAATTCTTCGGTACACTTCATAAATCTTGGGCCTGATGCGTGGAAGGTATGGGTGAATGTAGTAGTGGAACCGGAAGCTTTTTTGTACAGACCGAATTCAGAGATGTCCACGTTTAAAGAGGCTGTTGGATCAACCATCGCGTGGCCCAAAGATTTCATTCCCTTAGCCTAGTATGTATGTGCATTTTGGTTTTACGTGTTATGTACATTAGTACTTAGAACTTGATATGTATTTTGTAACTAGTTATGTGTTTGACCATTGTGAATGTAAAAACTTATATACTCCTTTTGGAATGTGTTGAAACTTTATGAATGTAGCTTTGTAGTCTGATATTATGTGTGATTTTGGTTATTTTATGATAATATTTAAATATTGTTGCAGGCATACTGTATGGACCTCGCAGCTTATTTTTTTATGTTGTATTTATTTTGCAACGGGCCATAATAGTTGCAAAAGATATAAATGACAATGGACAGTGGATGTTGTAGATGAGACCAATTACAACGGGTAATGGAAGTTGTAGACAGGGCCTCTAACAACGGACTGTCCATGCTGTAGTTAATATCTATTACAATGGGTTGAGTACGTTGTAGTATACTCTACTACAACGGTCCATCCTGGTTGCAATATCATGTTATTAAACAAATTGACTCATATGAAAATGGGCAGTGCATGTTGTAGTTGAGATTTATTACATCGGGCTTGGTCCGTTATATTATACTCTGCTACAATGGTTGCTACAATGGTTTATGCCCATTGTAAAATCTTATATATTTATTACAACGTCACATAATAAGGCGAACACTGGCCCGTTGCGAACCACCTATTACAATTTCCGTTGTAAAAAAGTTATTTTATTGTTGTGGGTGAAGCCTTTGATGTGGATCCGAAATTCGATATAGATCTGAGTTTTAATACAGATCTTAGGATTTTGGCATAAGGTCCTACGACATTGATTATAGCATTAATAATCTGACGATATTGACTCCTCCCAGTGGCATTGACTCAACCCAGCAGCATCACTTATCCCTACAGCATTAATTACTGGTACCATTACTTAGACATGCGGTATGAACTTCTTAGTGGCATTGATAAGCCCATCAACATTGATTTTTGCGACATCACTTTCTGATGACATCAATATCACCCACTTCGGCACTGTCGACATTTATATCTTCTGTGCTAATGTCGCATACTTCAACATTCATCCATAATTCCAATAACTATGCCACACACTTCGGCATCAAAAATTCAATTCCGCTCACTTTGGCCTCAACAATTTAACGTTGCTTACTTCGGCCTCAACGACTCAATATCGCTTTCTTTGGCATAAAAAATGTCAACCGCATTGACTTCTTATGCCACTACTTATCTATGGCATTGAATATCATATGTCGTTAGCTTTTGGACTACGACCTTGATTCAGGATCTAACGCTTTCTATAATTACTAGGCTCTCCAGATCTTCAATCATGAAATGATTTAGATCTATGAATTTGACTCTTATTTGGATCTAGAAATCGATTAAAAATTGTTATCAAGTATAGATGCAGAATTGATGGTGAATAGGTATGAATTGGAATTGAATTGATATTGAATGGGGAATTTTAATGTCATTAGAGAGAGGGATGAGTACAATTCGAGGTTGAATGGAAAATCAAATGGGGAAATCTATATGGAAGATTGATAGAGTAAAACTAAAGTGATATTGATAAGTTGAAGTTGGATAAACTATGAGTTAGAGGCAGTAAGTCGCAAAAGATTTCAACCAATCCTACCCCCAGTTCTTTGATGAGTCTTAAGCCGGCTATCAATGCTTCATACTCGGCTTCGTTATTCGTTGCTGTGAATTTGAGCTTCAAAGCGTAGCAAGCTGATCGGTTCTCAGGAGTGACAAGACCTATGCCAATCCCCGTACAACGGTCGGTAGATGCCCCATCGGTGTACATCTTCCATCGAATGGGAGGTATGACATCGTGGCCGTTTGATTCGTCTGTTACGGTGAATTCGACAATGAAATCTGCTAGCGCTTGCCCCTGTATGGCCCTTCGCGGTAGATAAGTAATATCGAACTGACTCAACCCGATATTCCATTTTAACATCCTTCCGGAATTTTTCGGTCGTTGGAGTACCTGTCGCAAGGATTGATCGGTGTAAACACTGATTGAGTGTGCTTGGAAGTATGGACGAAGCTTGCGTGATGCGATCAAAAAGCAATAAGCCCGTTTCTCAATTCTGGGATAATTTCTTTCTGCCCCCGTCAAACGTTTACTGACATAATATACTGGCTTTTGGACTCGGTCCTTCTCGTGAACTAGAGTCGTACTGATAACATGCTGGGATACTGCCAAGTATACATACAGCATTTCATGGTCAATTGGTTTTGATAGCACCGGGGGACTTTCTTGATGTCTAACCAGAGCTCGGAATGCCTCCCCGCAATCAGATGTCTACTTGAAATTCCTCTTTCCTTTATTTATCACATCAAAGAAAGGAATGCACTTGTCTGTGGCTCTGGATATGAATCGACTCGGCGCGGCCACCTTTCCGTTCAAGCTTTGCACTTGCTTTACAGTTATGGGCACTTGTATGTCCCGAATAGCCTGAATCTTTTCTGGGTTAGCTTCAATTCCATGTGCGTTCATAATAAAACCCAAGAACTTCCCTGAAAAGAACACTTTAATAGGTTGATCTTCATCTCGTAATGCCTGAGTATATCAAACGTCTCTGCTAAGTCTCAGATGTGGTCGTTTGACTGCTGTGACTTCATGAGCATGTCATCCACATAGACTTCCATCGTTCTACCAATCTGGTCTTTAAACATTCGATTCACCAGACGCTGATAAGTTGCTCCTGCGTTTTTCAATCCAACAGGCATTACTACATAGCAATATAGCCCCACATCTATGACAAAGCTGGTGTGTTCTTGGTCTGGAATGTGCATCGGGGTCTGATTGTATCCCGAATACGCATCCATAAATGACAACAATTCATGTCCGGCGGTGGAGTCGACGAGCTGGTCTATTCTAAGTAAAGGAAAACTATCCTTCGGGCATGCTTTATTCAGATCGGAGTAATCAACACAGGTTCTCCACTTCCCATTCGCTTTTATTACCAGCACATGGTTAGATACCCATTCAGGGTAGAGGGCGTCACGGACGAACCCATTGGTTTTGAGTTTGTCCACCTCCTCTCTGAGAGCAGGGACCTCTCCGGGTTCATGCCTCTCCGTTTCTGCTTCACAGGAACGTATTTTGGGTCTATGTTCAACATATGGCTTGAGATGGCAGGTGAAATCCCGCACATATCAGAGTGTGTCCAAGCGAAAACGTCCAAATTCGCCCGGAGGAAATCAGTAAGATCCTCGGCCACTGAAGGGTCGAGTTGTGATCCAATCTTAAGAACTCGTGATGGGTCATCCCGGCTGACTGGAATGTCGATCGTCAGCTCAGCCGGTGCTGCATTCGTTTCCCTGGATTCCCGATCATCGTCTCTCGGATCTATGTCTCTAAGAATCCGAGAATGTCGCCCGATCCAGGGCTCGGGCACTGCTTGTCAATCATCAGTTTTTAGGATGCGAACGGAGCTGTCCGCGACCTTTCATTTTTCTCTCTATTGAGCTTCTCTCAACTTCACCACATAACATGCGCGACCGGCCGCCTGATCGCCATGTATTACACCGACTCCTTTGTCTGTCGGGAATTTTAATGCCAAACACCATGAGGCCAAAGCGGCCCTAAACTCCGCCAGGGCCGGACGACCCAGAAATGCGTTGTATGGAGAGTCAACATCCATAACTATGACGGCAGGACTCGCACTCTCCTACGTTCACCTTCCTCCTGTTCAGCTGGTAACTCAATATACCCCGTTGCGTCAGTCGCAGCACCATTAAAGCCGTGGATACGGGCTTTGTATGGTTTCAAATCTTTTGTCTCCATCTTCATTTGGTCATAAGCTTTCTTGAAGATGATGTTGACAGAACTTCCACAATCAATCAAAATTATTTTTATGTAAGCTGGCCTGATTGTTGCAGATATAACCATCGGGTCGATAGTAGGAGTCTCCACCTTGTCTACATCTCGACTCCTAAACACTATATCGTTTGTCATCATGCATTGTTGTTTTGCGGGGGTTCCATCTTCCACATTCGAACAACATTCATAATTTGCATGCCTTAGGGAGGCAGCATATCGTTCCATCTCTAGCCAATTCTTGTCTGTAGGATGAGGTCCTCCGACTATAGTGTTTATGATCAACCTACCTACGGTCCTGGCAGGTTCCTCTGGGTGGCGTGGAGCCGGCCCGCGTCCGGGGTCTGTCGTTCCTTGCCTACCCTCTGATGGGTTCTTAACAAACTCCTGCAGTTTTTTCTGCCTGATCAACTTTTCGATGGCGTCATAGAGGTGTCTACACTCCTCAGTATTGTGCCCATGGGTCTCATGGAAGCGATAGTACTTCCCTATCCGTTTCTGTTCTTCAGTGGACTCCTTTGGGCGCGGATTACTGTATTCAAAGGTGTTACAGGTAGATAGATAAATGTTTTCAAGAGAAGTACTCAGGAGGTGTATTCTTTGTAAGTTGGAATCCTTGGCTTCCATTTCCCTGCTTCTTTTTTCTTTTCGGGATTTTCACCTTCGGATCCTTTAGACTGTCCAGGCTTGTTCTGGACGTTGACTTGAACTTTTTCCGAATTATCGCCGGACGGCTTCACGGCGATGTTACTTTTCACAATCTCCTGAACAGGCTCTGGTGCCTTGTCTCGTCCCGTCCATCGAGCTTCCTCCCTCCGTATGAACTGGTGAGATTTGGAATAGAATCGTTCCAACGTAGTTGGTCGTTTCCCCCCAACCAATCTCCAAACTCCAAGTCTGGATCTACACCTCGCATTACCGCCATCAAAATTGCGTGGTCGTTAGGGTTGCTAACTTCAGTGGCGGCAACATGAAACCTCTGTAAGTATACTTTCAAAGACTCTCCTTGAGCCTGGATCATGCTTGATAAGGACATTACATCCTTTGGACGAGTAGAATGTATCCTGAATTATTCAACAAATTTCACCGCCAACTTGTCGAAGCTGGATATAGATCGTGGAGGAAGTCGAGTAAACCACATTGTGGCGATTCCGAACAGAGTGATTGTGAAGCACCTAAACTTAGTCGCATCATTCGCCCTTGCCGAATCCATCATCCACTTGTACCTCATCACGTGTTGCCTAGGGTCAGTCTTCCCTTCGTAGGCTGGGATAGTCGGCATACTGAATTTCTTAGGGTACTCGGTCTGTAGAATAATGTCTGTGAAGGGAGTATGACTCCTAGACACTCTCCAGTCTTCATTGGTCAGGACTTGGTTTTCTCTCATTAACTGCCTGACCATAGCTGATAAATCTAGAGTTTGTATGGAGGATGGGAGGTTGGGTTCCACTCCACGGGACTGTGCGGGTTGATGTCTCGCCTGTTGGCGGTCGGTCAAACGTACGTCCTAAAGGCCAGCTTGATTTGTGTCTTGGTGAGACGGGCGTCCGGTCTCATCACGTTCCTGATCCCTGGCGGATCGATCAGTGGCACCTGCCTGTGCAGGTTCTGTCATGCGGCGTCTACGCCTAGGAGGTTCATCGGCTGAGGTCGAGCTATCAGAGGAAGAATAAGGAACATGACTACTTTTGGCATTCTGATGCTGCTGCTAGGCAAGCTGAGTCATGAGATTAGTGTTGGCTTGAATCTGCTCAGCAAGTTGCCTTTTACATTCCCTGGGTTCTCTTATCAAGTCGTTGAACTCTGTTCGGGAAACAACCTCCGCCTGGTTCTGGGTGGAGGTTCATGCGCCTTAAATTGCTTGTTGGTTGCTAGATCGTATCTGTTGTACACTAGCGGTTTCATTGACATCTGCATTCTGAGAGGCCAATCTAGTTCGTGGTCTCCCCATAGTAGAGTTGTCGGTTGTAACTCTAAGTAGAATCAACAGATGTCTTGTGAATGATTTGGATCTCCTTGGGGGATTTTTCAATCCAGTAGCTACAAAGTAGATCCTATCGTCCTGAGAATCCGATTCTCAGTGAAAGCACCAAAATGTTAGCAAAAGAATTGGTCACTAACACCCTTAAGAGAGATTGTGTAGAGAGATTAATGAAGAAAGTATAGGTAAACAGAGCACAGTATGCAAATTTAAATGCAGAAAATACGAACACCAGATTTATAGTGGTTCGGCGTAATTGCCTACGTCTACTTTGAGGTTAATCTTTATTGCTTGTCTCACTAATCGATTATAGATACAATCCATACACCAATTACTTAAATACAATTGCTAAGTAAAAAAGATAAGTCTTGAATGAGTCTTGAATGCGGTAGAGTCTCCCCGGTGTTCTCGAAAAAAGGTCCCTTTCACTGTGCCCCTGCCTCTCTATTTATAGACGAAGATGGGTTGGACTTTCCTGGTGGGCCTGGTAGCTAAATACCTCGGCCCAAAAAGAGTGAGATCCGTGTGCTGAACCATAGATGCCGAACGGCAAAGTGCCGAATGATATCTTCATGCCGAACGAAGTGATGTGCCAAGTGAAGAGTGCATCATGCCGAACGAAGCCTTGATGTACCGAGTGAAGGTTCCTTTTTAAGAAAATATTTTAAGCGACCAGAATAATTAAATTAGTTTATTAAAAAATCTATTTCCATCATATTTTATATTAAAAATAAACTAGTAATTTCTTTTACCAAATATTCCCTTTGAAACCCTTACTTATTATTTTTCCAAAATTTTATATAAATTTTCTGTTTTCCCATGCATTGCTGTTTAAATAAAGTTAAATCCAAATGAAAATAAAAATGACTCTCTAACTTACATATGTTTGTAAAACTATATATATATATATATATATATATTTCCAAAAATCTAATATATATATATATACTGTTTTTAATATTAAAAATATGTATATATATATTAAAACAGAAACCTGTTATATATTTTCTTTTCTGTAAAATGTATATTATAAATATATAAATTTAAACAAATAAATTATAAAGAATACCTTACTATGAAGATCGCATTGACCACCTACCGAAGTGGCCGCCGCCACATCAGCCGCTTCCAAACCCTAGCAGTTCCAAGCCTGCATCGCCGATGTCACGAACCTCGTCGCCGACCCCACTCTTCACGCCTACTCGAAAGTGCCATGCGCCTGCCGCCCAAAGCAACGCCCTTGATCCAAAAATCGATCAAAAACTACCGCAATCGCGAGCACCGCCGCGAGCGCTTCAACTTCGCACGCCTCCCTCGCCGACCTCGCGTTCAAGCCTCCCCATTTCGATGACGTTGCCTTGCTTGCGATTTGAATTTCGAAAGGCGGCCATTGATTGTTTGATTCGCAAATTTGATTCACATTTATTATTATTTTAATTTCGATCGATTCGAATAGTTTGGAATGTGACCTCGTTCGCTCGAACGAGAGTTAAAAGGGTTGCCATTGATTCGAACTGGAGAGGAGATTGGTTTGAAATATTGAGGGAGAAGTTCGGTCTGCCATTTAATTTCTTCAAGCATCACTAATTTTTTTTTCTTCTGGAACGAGACTTCGCTACTTTTATTATATTTTCATCGACAATTTTTATTTCTTTCTTCTACGCATGCGATTTAGACAGAGAAAGGGAAGCACATGTTTGAATTTCCCTATACGTGTCAAGGCTTGCTGCTATATAAAAATATCATTTATTTTTAAATTTAAATTCAAATTTAAATCGTCTTGATTTACACAGTCTAAAATTTCGAACTCCTATCGAGGCGTGCCGCTAGGCATGTAAAGTTATACCCCTATTCCGAACGCAATGGAAAAGGTTTCAAGTTCAAATTCGATCGTATGAAAAAGATAGCCTTTTGAACCCAGTTATTAAATTAAATTTCGATAAAATTTTCAGCGCGTTTGCTTATCATACGGCCAAACGATCACTCCAAATGCTACGAATCATTTACCCAAAACAAAACGGTTTTATCAACTTGCCAAAACAAATCTTTTTATTCAAGACCCATTATTACTTCAACTAACTTTCCAGATTCAATCATAAGTTCCAAACAACATTGTTTTCTTTAACAATTCAAATTTAAATTTAAATTTTGAAAATTTTCTTAAAATTTTTCTAACTCTCTAAATTTTCGAAAAATTTCGCTAGCGTCTCCTTTGCACGGCTAGCTCGGTACGACTACAAAATGGCATCACGGGCCCCCAGATTCAAAAAGAAAACGAAAAGCCAAGCGTCTAGACAAGAAAGTCGTCAAATTTCATACTGACATTTAAATACATACCTTTTTTGAGCAATTCAAATTTATCTTCGAAATCAAAATCCTAATTCCATTTTCCTTTATAACACCTGTATACCCTGATTAACAATAATATCCAATTACAACATTCAAAATTATTTTGCACATTTCTTTGCAAAAGTTTCAATAGTTATTTCATTCAAATCGGTACGATGCACTTATATCATTCGTACGCAATATCAAATTCGATCGCTCACCCGATCGCACAATTTCACTTTCGAACTAGTATCGACCTCTCGACTTCCTAGTGTAGACTCAGATCTGGTTTCTTGATCAGAAACCATCATTCTCCTTGCATATCCGTAAACTATGATAGAGAATTTCCATACTCAACCAAAAATCCATATCCAAGTTCGTCGTAGAAAATTGAGTGAAAAATCCCAACTCGAATCGATATAACTATCTCCTAATTCTATGCTTGAATTCTGGATCAAATCGCTATGCGAAAATAATATACGTATATCCTACATATTAATTCCAATTGATTGTTAGATATATCAATTTTCTTTTATTCACATTTATTATTTTCCTTCCCTTATTCACAATTACCATTTCACAATTCCCAGTTTAACCTTCACTCTATTACTAACTTTGTATATTTCCAATATAATATTTACTTAAGAATTACACCATTCGTTTTCTTAAGTTCGATACAAGTATTTTACATACTTCCAATATTTATTTTCAATTTACCACTTCGGTTAATATCTACTTATATTTAAACTGGATTTCAAATTCCATATGAATTCAATTTATCTTTCATTTATAATTATTGAATTTAATTCATTTCAAACCATATTTATTTTTTCATTCCTTTAATTAGTTTCACTCACTAATTTCATTTTTATATTTTACTTCATTTGATCCAACCTGACAAAATTTTCATTCCACTTAATTTTACTCAATCCAAATGCTCAATTTTTATCCAAATTTTAAGCTTCGATAAGTTTTCCAACTTATTTACATTTCACACTTAATTTAATTTTAGCTCCTTTCAAGTTAGATTTTATTCTAACAATTTCAAATTTATAAGTTGCCAAACTCAATTATATTCTATAAATATTTTATATAGGATTCTAGAGTCTTTCAATCTTTTCAAAACCATTTTTGAAATCAATTCAAATTATCTTTTGAATTTCCAAAACCAACCCCAATTTTCCAAACAACTTCAATTTTTAAATAAATTGGCAGCAATTCCTCTCTTGGAAATTCGAAAATGAACACCAATGATGTCGCGATCATCATCGGAATTATTTTATAGTGACCAAAAAGAGTTTAGTGCTTTTATCTCTCCAAATCAATTTTCAAAAACCTTTGAAGACCATTTCCAAACTCCAAGGGAATTTAGTCTTTTCCAATTTTCAAATCCTTTCAAATTTTTTCAAATATTTCTGTGGAATTCTATTTCAAATTATAAATCACATTTACAATTTATATTTGCAAATCCCATTTGTATATAAATTTATTTCTTAACCTTTGGTTATATTTTCAATTTCTTATTCAATAATCAATGATAATAATTTAATATTATCACTTCCTAACAATCAAGCAACTACATACTATAATAAATTACGGAAAATGATTTCTTTTCTGTACAAAAATATTTTGGGTAAAATTATCTCATTTACTCGATTTTAAAACAATACTGTGTCGGTTTATCTTGTTTAAGAGTTTAGAGACCCCTATCGATACAGTAGGCCAAACTGCACCGACCAGTATCTATAAACAATCAACCGATAAGTCAACGCAATACAAAACAATTTTTGTATTCACTAACAAATACGCACTCATATCTATTATTACACTCAGACTCATTCTAGAGTACTACTGACTCTATCTCTAATGAGTATTCCCCAACAAAGCCAAGGTTGTCGCTTAACCAATTGCACTGATACCACTTTGTAACGACCCAATTTTTTGACGTACGAAAGTCGACATCAATACGTCCACTATATCAAATGCCGAACAATTGAATGCTGGAAAACCGAACCGTTAGGGTTAAAGAAGAAGAAGATAGAAGCTGAAACAGAAACAATAACAGAATCTCACATTTCGCAACGGAAGAATATATAATAGATAAATGAATAATCTTTAAAACAAAGAACTATATCAGTTTATACATACATCATCAGAGTGTTATAACAACAAAATAGCGGAAAAGAATATCATATACTAGTGATACGCCTCGCCATCAAGCTTGCCTTCTGATCTCCATAGCAACTTCTTGACTTCGCTCCAGAACAAGTGATAACCTAACTCTAGGTTGCCCATGTGGAAAACTATGGGCACCTGGAGTTTAGAAAGGGAACAATAAACTCCAGGTCAGCCACGGGACTGGTGTGAGGTCTTAAAACAGTTATTTTCACAAAGGAAATAAAAAGAAATCCGCTATGCTTTTGGAAAATAAAACTACCATTAGGCCTCCTGCCACACACACAATGCAAACGCAGAATTGAAGGAGATTTATCCTTATCATAGTCAAACATGATTGATACACAAAATCCTTTTGATGATATTATTAGTGCATAGTGCAGAAAACATTTCGAAAGTATAATATTAGTCTTAGCCAGCATACCACCATTATGGTATACCTACTATAGCTACCAATTAAATGGCGCGTCACCACCATAAGTAAAAGGCATGTTATACAACTAAAACCGTACAGGACGCGTATTGGTGATTGGATTTCCAACAAATGGTCAGGGCAAGGAACTTCCTATACCACATGGGTACGCCTCTAGAAGGACGCCCCGAGAACCTAACCAGATCTATGACAACACAAGGTCGTGTAACCTCATGCTGTAATGAAGCTGTAACTAGGTAACTACTACACGAGTATGTCATCTCCTGGTCGTTACCGACCTTTATCCAAGGATCCTCAACCACAAAGCAATAGATTTGCAGCAGCCACATAAGTTAAGTATCTGGGCTTCATGCCATGATACCACCTTTTTCTAGAAGGAAACTGACATACCCTAAGGACGCAACCTTTAATAACCTTGTCGCAACTTTCCTGTTTCGACCATTTCTAGGTTGTGAGGTCCGACGAAGTCTCATCCACAAAGCTACGCTTTTCAAAAAAACCATACTTGATCAGCAACACTTAGCATGCCACATTACCAAATTGGAAGTATATCACTAATAACCATCAACTACATAACTTCTGAGCCCGTACGTCTCAGAGAAGGGTGTTAAGCTAAGAGAATAAATTCTCCACCACCAACAGAAATGTATTAGATAGAAATCAGCTTTATATCTCAAAGCGTAATGTTATACATACAACCATATAAGTCCATTCCAGGTTCGAACGGAACCGAAGGCACTTCAAAGAAGCCCTTGCAATCCGGATATTCACTAATCACGTCCGGACTCCCCATCACAAAGAGAGATAAAATCTCTATACCGGAGCAACTCAGTGCAAAGACATTCGAAAGGTAGCCCTTTCGTTTTCAAAAATACCCGGTCTTCAACGCCATCTTCAAATGCAATCCCATTTCGTCGTATCACTATCCGGAATGGATTTTATGACACAAAGTCCTCTCTCGGCTTAACCGAATAATGAGCGCTTATTTTTAAAACAAGTGTTACATTCAGATTTGAAGTAAATCACAACAAATTTCCACTTTGATCTTTTAAACAAAAGATCCATCACAAAGACTCGATGAGGATTTCAGATATCCATTTGAATCCAACCCCCGGTCGCATCGAAATTCAAATGCCATTTAAAGGCCAATATTGATAGTCGGTTATTTAACTATCAATCAACATTTACAACAATCACCAGATTTAAATAATTTCCCCAAATTATTTATTTTTTAAAATACCTTTACAAGGTATATTTTAACACTCAACATTTTGAAAAACAAATTTCAAATCACTTTCTTCACACGGAATAAATTTTCAAATATTATTTATTTCCACTGAAAATTTACCGGGTTCGAATACTTTAAAACAATTTACATCACTTATCTAAAAGTATATATATATTTGGAAACACTTGAAATAAAAACTATTTTTAAAACTTTATCTAAAATATTGGTTATGAAAATATTATACTAATATGTCATATAAATTTCAAGCCCAAACTAATTTTAAAAATAAAATTATTTGATAAAGTAAAACTATTTAAATAACCATTTTCTAAATCAAATATCAATTAAATCTTTAAATAATCACTTCTATAATTAACTAAAATAATATTTTCCTTAAAGATTTAAAAAAAATTAAAAAAATAATTTCTCTACAAACATTCTTTTTAAAACTATCTTTAGAACTTTTAATTTATATTTGAAAGCTACTTTAGAAACATACTCGGCTATCCAGGGAAAATGTACTTTCCATTTTAAAATGGTTCATTTAAATCAATTAATAAATCCTTCTTGATTTATTTTAAATCTATATTCCAAATCCGTAAATTTCTTTCCACACTTTTAAAAATAAACCAATATTTATTTTTAAAACAAAGTTCCCTTTCCTTTATAAAATTCCCATTGTGAATTTAAATTTTTAAATATCCACTGATATAGGATTTTCAAATCGATTTCCAAATATTAACTTTCAAACACCAAATCAAATTCCAAATTGATTTCCAAAATTTATTTTCAAACACCAAATCAATTTCCAAATTGATTTTCCAAACTTATTTTCAAACACCAAATCAATTTCCAAAATTTTTTTCAAACACCAAATCAAATTCCTAATTTATAATCTTTTAAAATAAATTTCTTTATTTCTTCCAAACTATTTAAAATCTGAATTTCAAATAAATTCAACTGTTAAACAATATTACTCAACATCCATTTATTAAAATCTTTTTTCTTCATATTTTGGAATTAATTCGATAGGATTACAAAAATTAATCTTTACTCTTTTAAATTCCTTCTTTTAAATTTACCCAATTCTTTAAAATTAATTTACTTAAAATTTTATATTTTAGTTTCAAAAAATCCGATTTTATATTTCTGGTATCTTACGATACCAAAAATATATTCGGCCAAACCATAGCCTTCAACGATTTCAATCACAAATATAATCATAGACAGATTATAAGTAAATCAATACACAACATATAAAACAAATTCAAATATTTGAAGAATCCAGTTAGATCCCTCCAACCTGTTTCCTTACATCCACAGATTTTAGCACAACAATTAAATACCAATTCCACTTCGAGGTGGAATATCGCGGTATATGGGATTATATCAAATCATTCGCTATTATGTTGTGTATAGGGTCTCATATGCTATATAATGCGGGAAATCAATCACTCCAATATATATATATATATATATATATATATATATATATATATATATATACATACTATCATATATACAATCACAACCAAACAATAAATAAATAAATTGAAATTCTAACTATTTCAATTTGAGTGAGAAGATCTCACCTCTAACTATGCATGCAACCTATTTTCCATCTCGATTTGTTTCCTTTAAGATTTTGACCTTGTATAAACAATTTGAAATTTATTAATATTCGAAATAAATCGAACAATTTATCCCATTTTATAAATTCTTAACAAATAAATTTTTCTAAAACAAACAATTAATTTCCTCTTTAATAATCTAATCAACTAAAAATTTAGTTTAAACCAATTTTCCCGTTTTAAAATATCTTCCAGTAACTGAAATAAATTTAATAAGTTAATTAACCAATGATTTTATTTTTAATCTAAAAATTTAATTTTTTTTTAAACTAGTTTCCTTTTTAATAAATATTCTTAGCAACCAGAATAATTAAATTAGTTTATTAACAAATCTATTTCCATCATATTTTATATTAAAAATAAAACTAGTAATTTCTTTTCCCAAATATTCCCTTTAAAACCCTTACTTATTTTTTCCCAAATTTTATATAAATTTTCTATTTTCCCATATATTCCTATTTAAATAAAGTTAAATCCAAATGAAAATGAAAATGTCTTTTTAACTTACATATATTTGTAAAACTATATATATATATATTTCCCAAAATCTAATATATATAATATATATATATTTACTGTTTTTAATATTAAAAATATGTATATATATATTAAAACAGAAACCTGTTATATTTTTTTCTTCAAAATGTATATATATAAATATACAAATTTAAATAAATAAATTATAAAGAATACCATACTATGATGATTGCACTGACCACCTGCCGAATTCGTCGCCGCCACACGAGTCACTTCCAAACCCTAGCAGTTCCAAGCCCGCATTGCCGATATCACGAACCTCGTCGCCGACCCCAATCTTCATGCCTGCTCGAGAGTGCCACGTGCCTGCCGCCCAGAGCAACACCCTTGATAATAAAATTGATCAAAAACTACCGCAATCACGAGCTCCGTCGCTAGCGCTTCGACTTCGCATGCCTCCCTCGCCGACCTCACGTTCGAGCCTCTCCATTCCGATGACGTTTCCTTGCTTGTGATTTGAATTTCGAAAGGTGGCCATTGATTGTTTGATTCGCAAATTTGATTCCCATTTTTTTTAAATTTCGATCGATTCGAATAGTTTGGAATGTGACCTCGTTTGCTTGAACGAGAGTGAAAAGGGGTGCCATTGATTCGAAGTAGAGAGGAGATTAGTTTGAAATATTGGGGGAGAAGTTCGGTCTGCCTTTTAATTTCTTTAAGCATCACTAAAATTTTTTTCTGGAGCGAGACTTTGCTACATTTATTATATTTTCATCGACAATTTTTACTTCTTTTTTCCTTGCGTGCAATTTAGACAGAGAAAGCGAAGCACATGTTTGAATTTCCCACTACGTGTCAAGGCTTGCTACTATATAAAAATATCATTTATTTTTAAATTTAAGTTCAAGTTTAAATCGTCTCGATTTACACAGTCCAAAATTTCAAACTCCTATCGAGGCGTGCTGCTAGGCGTTTATAAGGTTATACCCCTATTCCGAACGCAATGGAAAAGGTTTCGAGTTCAAATTCGATCGTATGAAGAAAATAGCCTTCTGAACCCAATTATTAAATTAAATTTCGATAAAATTTTCAGCGCGTTTGCTTATCGTACGGCCAAACGATCGCTCCAAATGCTATGAAAATTGAAATCCAATAATAATACAATATTACGGATCAAAAATGGAACTGGTTTCGTCAAATCCTGAGACTGTGTAAATATCGATTTAAACGATATAAATTTCAAAACTAAACAAATTACTTTCAAATTCAACTTTAACACTTTATGAACTTCAATATTACCAATATAAAATTTTCAAGCCTTTAAAATATTTTTAGCAAGCCAAAACTGAAGATAAAAATATTTTACCCAATTTCAATTATTAAATTCAAAATTTTAGTTGCCCAAATAAATCCTGATATTAAAAATTCTAGTTAAACTAACTTCTAAATATTTAAAATCAATTAAATATTACAATTTCAAATGTCAAAATTTCTAGGTCGTCACAATAAATATCTCTAAAAGATATATGATAAAAAGAAATTAATCAGTCAAAGAATAATTCCCTATTTAGTAAACATGTTTTTTATCGATGATTGATTTGGTGGAACCGTGGTCGGATTTGAGTGATTCTTATCTGAAAACCACTTTGAACCATTTTACGTTTTCGAAAGGGAGACATGGAATGATAATAAATGGAATGAAGGGCTACTTCTCACTGACCCTCGAGAGAAATTTACCGTATCATATACATATGTGTGTGTGTGTGAGGAAGTAATATCTTCATTTGATCTTCGATGCAAGGGCTGCTCGCTACTAATCCAAGAGGTAATCCCTAACATGATGTGGTAGGAGAGTTCCTTCGATTTTTCCTATTCCTGGATAACTTGTACGGACCAATGTCTGACGTTGCATTTGTAATTACATTGATTGATCTCTATGAACATATCATCTGATTGATGGCGGAGAATGCAAATTGTCTTAGCTTTACATCCTTTCCCAAGACATACAAGCTAAGGAATTATACGTTTGTAGAAATCGGTTGTGTGATTAAGGAATGACAATATGGCATTCAAAGTGGAATGTGCTATGTGGAAGGTAATCGCCACCTCAGGCCTCATCAACCGATGATGGCTTAATCATGGCATGCCGTAAGGCTATGTAGCTCGTGCCCATAAGGGTATGTGAAAGTCGGGGGTAATTGATAGGATCGTGTAATATGGAATAGCTATATGGTTAATGTATATATGGTAAGTAAAAATCGCACCAAGATTTTATACTGGTTCGGATCACTTATCCTACGTTCAGTCCCTAAGCTTCACTTAGGTATTCACTAACTACAAAACCCTCTCTTAACCCGAAGGAATAGGTTTACAACTTACCCGAACAACCGAACGGGATTTCTTTGCCTCAAACTATCTAAGAGGACTTCAAACCTCAATGCTAAACAAGTTTTGACTAGTTGTGTTCTTTATAACACGAATGAGTCTAATGTAGTACAATGTTCCTATAATCTTATCCTCAAGAATATGAAATATGTTTGTGAAGATTAAGGAATTATGAATTTGCTATGAATCAAATATATTAAATATAAACAGTGATTCAAGCAAAGAGAGTAGTGATTGCTTTGATAATGTTTAGAAAATATGATCAAGAAATAGATAGATTAGAGTAAGAGAATTCAATGATTTGAATGATGTTTGAATCATGTATTTATAGTTGTAAAAAGGATGCATGTATTGCCAAGGGTTGTAGATAAGAGAAGCTTCCATTTCTATTGAGGAATGGTCGCAACTCTTGAGAAGAAGAAGGTGTCCTTTCATGCAAAATTCTCAGGTTCAAATTCAGTCGACTGTGCAGGAATTTCAGTCGACTGAAATTATAGTAGGAATCTTTCTGGAAAATTTTCAGTCGACCGTGCGGAAAATTTAGTCGACTGAAACTGTGCATATTTGTACATGTTTGCCAGTTCAGTCGACTGGTAAATTCAGTTCAGTCGACTGACATATGAATTTATGCATTATGAAGAATTGAAGTATGCTCAGTAAAAAATTAAAGTATAATGAATGTGTTCTTGTGTTTGTGCAACTCTTGAGGATAGATTTTAACAAATAAACCTATATATATAAAAATCATACTCAAGTTTATATTTTATCGATCTTCCTCTATCTTGCATATATTTCTTCCTTTATACATTGTCATTGATCAAAAATCTTCGTGTATCAACATTCTCCCCCTTTTTGATTGATGACAATACTTGATTTTCTAAAGATATTTAAACTTTCTCCCCCTTAATGTGTACACCTATCTTTCCTACAAAAACAAAGTTAGTACCATAGATTTTCTCCCCCTTTGTCATCGATAAAAAGGAAGTAATAACCGCAGTTGCATGGAATTAAAACAATCAGTTTAAGCAAGAATGAATCTTAGAATTGCATAAAAAAAATGCATAAAATATAATAGTTCAAATGTCATAGTTGCAAGAAACATAATAGAACAATAACTCAAATAAATTACTGATCCTTATCCCAATCATAAGAACCTTCTCTGTCTCCTGGTTCTCTAATGACTGGTCCTCCTGATGATGGTCGATAAGGTCTTCCTCCTTGTCCACCACTAGCTCCGCTTGTGCTGCTACTGGTATGCTCCTCGGATGACGTCCATGTAAATGTTGGTGCAGGACGCTTGCCACGAGATGTTGAAGCGGTAGTAGTGCTTGAGCATGAGATAGCGTCCCAAAGCTTATTAAAAAATCCTTTGATTTTGTCAAGCTTTTTATCCACCTTTTTAAGACGATTATCAAGAATTTGTTGGTTTCTTGATAATATTCCTAAGGATTGGTTGGTAGAGTAGGTCGGGTCAACAAGACGAATTTCATCTTCTTGTTCAAAATGTTCTTCGGGTTGAGGTGGCGGAGGTTGTTGTTGTTGCTCTTGACGCCTAGCTTCCCATTCGGCAAGTGATATAAATCGAGGAGGTCGAGTAGGGAGTTGCATAAGGCTTATGGTCCGATGGTTTATTTGATGGACCATTGTGTTTTCTGAATCCGGTAATGGTGTATCAACATTGAGGAGAAGGCGCATGATATATTCTCCAAAGTAAATTGTGCGCATTTTACCATTATGAAACGAGAGAAACTCATCAAGGATTAGTTGTACCCAATTGACTTTAATATTGCCAAAGATGGCATATAAAGCTCGATAGTTAATTGGGTAAACGATTTCATATGAGCCCGTGCGAGGAGTGATCGTTCTCATTAGAGTTTTATGTAGAATTCTTGCTCGAGGACGACGAGAAGTAGATTTCAAATCTTGGAAATTTATATTATCATCCATAAATTGGTGATTTATGTTATCACGAATTTGTGGATTGAATTCTATTTCTTCTAGTTACCTTCCGATATTAGTTGACCCTAAAATGTGAGCTATTCGATCCAAAGAAAACCAAACCTTCTTTCCGCAGACCATGCTCCAAACACTGTCGTTTGGATTCCTTGGAGTTTGGTGTCCAAGATTGAGATTTGCGTAGAACAATTTGACCATAATATGATTTATGGCAATGTCATTCCGTTTCAAATCAAGAAGAGGAGTTAAGCCTGCTCGATCAGTGAGCTCTTGGAAATTGTAGGTGTGAAGACTTTGGAAATCTACAAATGAATGCTCGAAAATTCTTGAGTTCTTCATCTTGTTCCATCGGGTTATCGCGATTTCATCATATAGCCATTGAGCAATTTGAGCATCAATGGGCTCGGAGGATGAAGAGGATGAAGCTCTAGATCGTTTTGGTGCCATTTGCTTTTGATTTGAGGGAGATTGGAAGTATTTGAGATCTAGGGTTTTGGGGAAATTTGGGGAAGAAGATGTAAAAAGTGATTTTGGAAGTGAAAAATTGATGTAAATAAAGGGAATTTTACCTGGAAAAGGCCGTTCAGTCGACTGAAAATGTCTGTTCAGTCGACTGAATTGTAGACCGAAAGTTTGTGGGTTTGAATTCAGTCGACTGAACAGAGATTTTAGTCGACTGAATATTTTCCCGAGAGTTTCTGTTAAGTTTCAGTCGACTGTGCAGAAATATTTAGTCGACTGAAAATATGGAAAGAATGTTTTCTGTTTACATTCAGTCGACTGGGCTTATAAGTTCAGTCGACTGAGTCATGTACTTTTGTTGTTTCAGGTTCTTTTTGAATTTAAACAATTTATTTGAAGAAAAATAGTTACAAATAATATATTTCAAATTGAATTATTTCTTTTGAGAAGGACTTGGATTCTTCTTTCCTTCATTCTTCATGTAATTTCTATCCCATGAATTCGGACTATATTGTGGTGTCTTAGGAGACATCCATGGATTGACGGGATCGTTTTGTGTACGATAAGATGAAGATGGATCAAATGAACTGACGGGTCGATGCAGGGGCTCAGCCACTTCATTCTTCTTTGATCCACAGAAACGTAAGCCAATTTGCTCTAGAAAGTTCAAACGTCTAGCTGTAACCTTTTGCTCGAAGTATAGTTCTCGTTGAAGGTCAATCTGTTGTTGTTGAAAGTGATGAATCTCATCAATCTTTCTTTTCGTGTCCGGAGAAATAAAAAGTCCACGCTTAGCCTTCTTGGTTTCTGGAGTGTAACCAGTATGATAATTTTTCCAATTATACATTGGCTCATGTGGTGGTGTTGGTGTGGGAAATTTTGGTGATGTTGGAGAGTTTTTGCTTGACGATGTGATGTTGATTGGAGAGTAGGAGTTGTTAGATGACATTTTGAGTTTGTTAAAATTTTAATTGTAAAAATTAGATGTTTTAAAAACTAAATTTGTTTAAGAATTTATAATAGAATTTGAGTAAACAATTAATGGTTATTGTTTAGCTAAGATTTTTAACCACATAAAAATTTAATGATTAAGCAAAACTTTGTTAAAAATGTAAGGATGTTATTAATAAATCAGTTAAAAATGTGAGGATTATAATATAGCTGAAAATAACTCTTGATTTATGTTCAGTCGACTGAAAAAATAATTTAGTCGACTGAAATATGTATATATCTATTGTAAATTTAATTGATATCTTTAATGGATATTATCCCTAATTCTCGTCGAAGTTTTATGAAGGAATTTTCTAATAAGGGTTTAGTAAATATATCGGCAATTTGATTTTCGGTAGAAATATGTTCTAGATTAATTATACCATTCTCGATATTGTCACGTAAAAAATGGCGACGAATATCTATATGTTTTGTACGAGAGTGATTAACTGGATTTTTAGATAAGTTTATTGTACTAGTGTTATCACAATATATTGTAGAATTTGTTAAATTTATATTAAAATCTTTGAGTGTTTGTTGCATGTATATAACTTGAGTACAAGCTAATGCGGCTGATATATATTCTGCTTCGCAGGTGGAAAGAGAGACGCAATTTTGTTTCTTACTAAACCATGATACAAGTGATTTTCCAATAAAATGACATGTACCACTTGTACTTTTTCTATCTGTTCGAGATCCACCAAAATCAGCATCACTGAATGATACTAATTCAAATGTACACTCTTTTGGATAAAAAAGTCCAAATTCTTTAGTGTAGTTAAGATATCGTATAATTCGTTTAACTGCTCTTAAATGTGATTCTTTAGGATTAGATTGAAAACGTGCACATAAGCATACACTCATCATTATGTCTGGTCTACTTGCGGTTAAGTAAAGTAAGGAGCCTATCATACTTCTATATAATTTTTGATCTACACTTTTGCCATTGTCATCTCGATCGAGATGAGTAGTAGTACTCATAGGAGTAGGTTTAGTTGAAGTGTTTTCCATTCCAAAACGTATAATTAAGTTTGTACAATATTTCTCTTGGTTTATAAAAATTCCATTTGATAATTGTTTTATTTGAAGTCCAAGAAAGTATGATAATTCTCCCATATGAGACATCTCAAACTCTTTAGTCATTATATTTGAAAATTTTTTGCATAAATTTTCATTTGTTGATCCAAATATAATATCATCTACATATATTTGAATTATTAAAATGTCTTTTGAAGTATCTTTAATAAAGAGTGTTTGATCGACTTTTCCAATTTTAAATCCCGAATTTAATAAATAACTTTTAAGTCTTTCATACCAAGCACGAGGTGCTTGTTTAAGACCATATAGTGCTTTCTTTAATTTATAGACATGATCTGGATATTTTTCGTGTATAAATAAAGGAGGTTGTTCTACATATACATTTTCTTTGATAAAACCATTTAAAAATGCACTTTTCACATCCATCTGATAGAGTTTGAAATTGTGAAAACACGCAAAAGCTAAAAGTATACGAATTGCTTCAAGTCTTGCGACGGGAGCAAATGTTTCTTCAAAATCAATACCTTCCTCTTGATTATATCCTTGTGCTACTAGTCTAGCTTTATTTCTTGTTATATTACCTAATTCATCTACTTTATTTTTGTAAATCCATTTTGTTCCTATTACTGATTGATTATTAGGACGGGGAACTAATTTCCAAACGTCGTTACGTTCAAATTGATTTAATTCTTCTTGCATAGCAATAATCCAATAATCATCTGTTGATGCTTCTTTAGGATTTTTAGGTTCTATTGAAGAAATGAACGCTACATGACCCATTTGATTTAGTTGATTTCTTGTTCTAACTTGAGAATTCATTTCTCGTATAATATTTTGAGTTGGATGATCTCGTAATATTCTAGGAGGGGATCTTAAATTATTATTTTCAAGATTTGTTTCTTCTATATTTATTAATTCTTCATCATCTTTTATACTTAAATTTCTATTAAAATTTTCATCAAAAGATATATGTAAGGTTTCTTCAATTATGTTTGTATGTTTATTAAATACTCGATATGCTTTACTTCGTTCTGAGTATCCTACGAAAATTCCTTCTTTAGCTTTTGGATCGAATTTTCCTAATTGATCTTTTGTATTTAAAATGAAACATTTTGATCCAAATACTTTAAAATACGATATATTTGGCTTTTTGTTATTAAATAGTTCATAAGAAGTATTTTTAGTTAGTGGTCTAATTGATATTCTATTTAATACGTAACATGCAGTAGCAACGGCTTCTGCCCAAAAATGTTTTGGTAAGGAAGATCCATTTAATAATGTTCTTGCGCATTCTTGTAATGTTCTATTCTTTCTTTCTACAACTCCATTTTGTTGAGGAGTTCTAGGAAATGAAAAATTATGATTTATTCCTTTCTTTTTACAAAAAGTTTCAAAATCCTCGTTTTCGAATTCTCCTCCATGATCGCTTCGAATATTTTTAATTTTTAAGTCTTTAGCATTTTGAATTCTTTTGACAAATGTTTTAAAATTTTCAAAAGTATCACTTTTATTTTTCATAAAAATAGTCCATGTATATCTTGAGAAATCATCAACTATTACAAATACGTATCGATTATGATTAATGGATTGAACTTGTGTTGGTCCAAATAAATTCATATGGAGTAATTCTAATGGTTGTGTAGTCGAAATAATTTTCTTAGATTTTAAAGATGATTTTGTTAATTTACCTTTTTGGCAATCATCACAAAGATTATTTATTTTAAAGTTTATCTTGGGTAGACCTCTTACTAAATCATTTTTAGAGAGTTTTCTAATAGTTTTAAAATTTATATGACAAAATCTTTTGTGCCATAACCAAGGATCATTGTCTTTGGCAAGTAGACACATACTTGTATTATGATTAATATTCATATTTAAAATGTAAATATTTCTATCTCTATTTCCTTCAAAAACAGGATTTTGGTTTTGATCAAAAATACTACATTTATTATCCGAAAAAATTATTTTAAAGCCTTTGTCACATAGTTGACTTATGCTAAGTAGGTTATGTTTTAAATTTTTAACTAATGAAACATTTGTTATAAAAGGTAATTTTGATGTACCGTAATTGTTCACATCTCCTTTGCCAATGATATAGCCTTTTGAATTGTCTCCGAAGGTAACCGAGCCACCATCAAAGTATGTTATGTTTGTAAGCATATCTTTGTCTCCGGTCATGTGTTTTGAACAACCACTATCTAATATCCATTTTTTCTTTTTGAGTGGGACCTGAAAATAGATATAAAATTATTGGTACCCACTTTTTAATAGGGTCCTAAAGAAAAATTAGAGTTTAGGAAACCAAACCCAATTTGGTTTAGTATCCTTTTTATAAATATAGTTTTTATTATGGTGAACATTATCTATAAATGTTTTAATATATTTATTCCTAATTAAAATATTGTTAGTCTTTGGAATCCAAATTTTGACTATCCTGGTTTCTTCTTTTGTTTGAATAGATTCTTGAAGTAATATTTGTTGTTTTGAATTTTTAAAATTTTTACTTTTAGAAATTTTTACTTCCTTTTTATATCCTAATCCATGTTTGTTTGAAGAGGATTGAGAATTTTCTAAAATTTTAGATAAATTTTCTCTTCCTTTATTAAAGTTAGAAACATTTTTAGTAATGTTATCCAATCTAGCTTGAAGACCATTGTTTTCTAACTCAACTTGTCTAATTTTTGTTTTTAACTCATGATTTTCAGAAGCAATTATATCATTCTTAGTCTTTTGAGTTTCAATTTCTTGACTTAAAAGTGATAATTGAGTTTCTGAGTTTGAATAAGATTCTTGAACTTTTTCAAGTTCTTCTTCAAGAATTTTCTTTTCATCATGTAACATATCTCTTTCAAACTCAGCTTTATTTTGATTTTCACGAATTTCCTTAATTTTCTTTTTAAGACTTTTTATTGTGCTTAAAAGTTCAGTGTTTACTTTAATTAAATCATCGAAAGTTAAATTGCTTACCTCAGACTCTTGAGCCATGAAGCATACATTTGCTTGTTCATTGTCGCTATCACTATCACTTTCAGATGAAGATGAATCTGAATCGTCCCATGTTACAGAGAATGCCTTCTTTTTGAATTTATCCTTTTTGTTTTTGTTGTTGAAACTTTTCTGATTTTCCTTCTTTTGTTCTTGGCAATCCTTTTGCATGTGTCCTTTCTTGTGACAATTAAAGCATTCTATATTTGAGGAAGGAGGTTTACTCATGAAATTCTTTTTGAATCCGTTTTTGTTTCCTTTTCTAAATTTTAAGAATTTTTTGAAATTCTTGGCTATGAATGCTAAATCCTCATCTTCCGATTCTGAATCTTCTTTTTCCGCGTGAAAAGCAACATTCTTTCTTTCTTGAGCTTGATCTTTCTTAGCTTGCATATTAACTTCATATGACATGAGATTTCCAATTAATTCTTCTGGTTTCATTGAAGATAGATCGTTTGCTTCCTCGATTGCTAGCACCTTTCTTTCCCATTCATCAGTGAGTGAATTTAGAACTTTAGATACAATATCGAAATCCGTAAACTTTTCTCCCAATCCGATTAAGGCATGATGAATGTCTTGAAATCTTGAATACATGTCATTGATGGATTCATTTTGTCGCATTCTAAAGTTTTGGAATTGATTCTTTAGCATGGAGATCTTTGTTTGTTTGACCTTGTTAGTGCCTTCGTGTATGGTTCTAAGTGTCTCCCATATCTGATGTGCAGTAGTACATATGCTAACCAGGTTGAATTCATTTCTATCCAAGGCGCAAAATAGCATATTCATTGCTTTGGCATTTGCACTAGCTTCATTCTTCTGAGTTTGTGTCCATGTAGGATAGTCGGTAGTGGGTACAACGAACTCTACTTGAGTGACGTTCCATGCTTCGAAGCTAGTTGCTTGCATATAAATCCTCATCCTTGTAGCCCAATAGTTATAGTTAAGTCCATTGAAAAGAGGTGGTCTTTGAGTAGATTGTCCTTCGGCAAATGTAGAGTTATAGGCAGAAGTTGTACTTGTACTTGCGTTATTTTCCATATTATCAATATGTCTAATAATGGTGTTATGGTTATAGGACGACCAGGCTCTGATACCAATTGAAAGTCGGGGGTAATTGATAGGATCGTGTAATATGGAATAGCTATATGGTTAATGTATATATGGTAAGTAAAAATCGCACCAAGATTTTATACTGGTTCGGATCACTTATCCTACGTCCAGTCCCTAAGCTTCACTTAGGTATTCACTAACTACAAAACCCTCTCTTAACCCGGAGGAATAGGTTTACAACTTACCCGAACAACCGAACGGGATTTCTTTGCCTCAAACTACCTAAGAGGACTTCAAACCTCAATGCTAAACAAGTTTTGACTAGTTGTGTTCTTTATAACACGAATGAGTCTAATGTAGTACAATGTTCCTATAATCTTATCCTCAAGAATATGAAATATGTTTGTGAAGATTAAGGAATTATGAATTTGCTATGAATCAAATATATTAAATATAAACAGTGATTCAAGCAAAGAGAGTAGTGATTGCTTTGATAATGTTTAGAAAATATGATCAAGAAATAGATAGATTAGAGTAAGAGAATTCGATGATTTGAATGATGTTTGAATCATGTATTTATAGTTGTAAAAAGGATGCATGTATTGCCAAGGATTGTAGATAAGAGAAGCTTCCATTTCTATTGAGGAATGGTCGCAACTCTTGAGAAGAAGAAGGTGTCCTTTCATGCAAAATTCTCAGGTTCAAATTCAGTCGACTGTGCAGGAATTTCAGTCGACTGAAATTATAGTAGGAATCTTTCTGGAAAATTTTCAGTCGACTGTGCGGAAAATTTAGTCGACTGAAACTGTGCATATTTGTACATGTTTGCCAGTTCAGTCGACTGGTAAATTCAGTTCAGTCGACTGACATATGAATTTATGCATTATGAAGAATTGAAGTATGCTCAGTAAAAAATTAAAGTATAATGAATGTGTTCTTGTGTTTGTGCAACTCTTGAGGATAGATTTTAACAAATAAACCTATATATATAAAAATCATACTCAAGTTTATATTTTATCGATCTTACTCTATCTTGCATATATTTCTTCCTTTATACATTGTCATTGATCAAAAATCTTCGTGTATCAACAGTATGGTCATCACCCTTCTAGACCACTCTACATATATCGAGTATGTTGTGTATACTGTGGCCATGGATAGGTCGGCTACGACCAGGGTGATGTCATATTCGGTTCTATACACCACCAGGCGGGTCTGTGGGTAGGCTGGTCTTGCCAGCTGCAGAGGTTTCAAAGATGTCTATCCTCAGTATAGCCTTTTAGAGGTGTACTGTACGAAAGGTAGTCCCTTACCTGCCATTGTACGGAATCCATTCTTCAATAAGTGCCTTCGAACTTGTTTGTAGAACCTACTTTGTAGATAGTATGCTGGAATTTAATAATGTAAATTTCGGCTAAGTTTCATATAAGTTTATTTGAGAAAGGTTTTCTAAAGAATGTCATTAAAAATAACATCCCATATTTTATGTCGTACATGCTTTGGTTATCATAAGGTAAAAACTCGTTCCATGTTTATGTGCGACGTGATCTTATGAGATACCTTCTGTTTTCAAACGTCGTATTTTGAGTTTTTCGTACCAGTCCCATAACTGACCCGGAGTTTATTTTTATTATACATTAAACTCTGGGTGTCTTAATTTACCCAGGCAACCTAGTAGCCAGGCTTGTTAGAAGTAATCTGGATGGAGCTTGAAGCATGGGGTTAGAAGATTCTTCAGTAGACTATAACCTTATTTCCATACACTTTTGTGCTATTGTATACCACATTTTTAAGGACAGATATTTATAATTATCCATGTTTAATTCTGATGAATGTATTTAAAATTTCCACTATAAATATATATACACACACACACACACTAAAATAATATATGTTATTCCAATAATGTGAGATTTTGTTATGTCTTTATTTTCATTCTTAGCGTTGATAATCCGCCTCTCTAGCACTTGAATTTGCGGCACGTGGATACTGGGGATGTATAGTGTCGATTTTCGAGGGCCGAAAAAACGGTTCATCACATAAAATAAGCAAATCAAAATAATAATTAGCAATATGTTCAAGTCAAGTCCTTTATTGCCAATATGCCAAATATGAAATATGCATAAGTCATAGTCTTTGTTACTTTATGAGGCATGTTATAAATCAAGTCAAATATACAAATATCTAACTATTCAATCCCTTGCTCGTAAATATATTATCTGCTCCTTCATTATCCTATATGTGTTTAGTTTGTCTTCGAACTCTCAATGAAGAGAAATTGGAGAAGATCCTAATTGAAAAAAATGCTAAGAGAGAGAAAGAGGTTTGGGGGCCCTTTCCTTGAAGGAGTGCATCTCTATTTATAGTAGTTGGAAGGATTTTGGCTTGTTTCCATTGGCAATGGGAGAGTTATTATACCATTTGTTTCTATCTTGGTGGTGGCCTCAATATGGAGCATATGATGGAATGTGAAAGCCTTGAAAGCTTTATAAAGGAAATACTCCAAATCCACTAGAATTTGATCTCGTAAATGACTTTATCCCGCTTTCTTTGCTTGATCTTTGACATTCTCATTGTAATCCTTCATTATTCTTTCGTCTTGATTTCATTCAACAACCTCTTATTGACAATCTTCGATATTATATTTTTTTAATGACTTACGACACGCTTTTAGTCAATATTCTTTGTTGATTTGATGACATGCGGCATTAATAAAGCACGGTGCAACATGAAATGAGTGCGGCATTACTTGAAAGGCAACATTGAAGAGTAGTGACATGAGATAGAGGCAGCATAAGCGACATTGATATGGAGCGGCATTGAAGGTAGGCGGTGTTGGTATAATACGTTGTGGGTTACATACGACATTAATAGCATGTGGATTCGATGACGTGTAGCATGGAATCAATGTAGCATTGATTAAATGCCACATAGATGTTATATGGCATGGAAGTAGTGCATCATCACTTGAGGCTTGGTATTAAAAACAAGCGGTATCACTTAAGATGCGACTTTGAAAGAAGGCGACATGGAGGAGAGGAGATATGCAATGTTGATTTATACGACATCCACCCTTGTATTGATGAAGCGTTCAATATATTTAGGTGGTGGCTTATGATATGCAGCCCTCTGATATAATCTTCTCCTTGTTAACATGCAGTATTGACGATAGATGACTTTGATGAATTGCGATATCAATAGGGTGCAATATAAATTCCTTTATTTGTATCATTTAAAAACTATGTGGATGACATAAAGAATTTTAATCACTTGGTGAAGAGAGCCCAAGTGTGATGAAGATATTGGATGGGGAAGATTATGGCCAAATAACCAGTAGCGGTTAAAGCCTTCAAGACAGCGGATAGAAAAGTACTTGCCCTTGAGTAGCTCCTCTTGTTATGAAGCCCTTAGACTACTTTGTAATTTTGAATGCTTCGATTGTTAGCAGCGAAGAGGTCCATCACCTCCTTTAGAAGTTGAGCAAGTAAGAAAATTTTTCAAAGGTGGGCGACCGAACTAAATTCATCATAAAGATGATGTAGATAGAGTTCAATAGGGCATAGCTATTTGGATGTACTTGAGTTGGAGCTAGTCGTAGCGATTAAAGAACAAACTTAAGGAATTCATTAAATGGGGGCACCGATCTAGAGAGACCTGTATCGATTACATGTCCTATAGCCAGCCAGAGGAATGTGAGCCTTTTGGTGGGGTTCAAGAAGAAGGACTTCATCTTCAGGGATCTCATATTTTAAGCTGATCGATCTCAGTTCTTTAGTGGTAAGTCTAGAGGTTGTATCATCTTGTAAATAGCTCGCTCGTCCTGGCAAAGGAACTTCGCACATCATGGAACTGTATGTCGGATTTTACCCATTATTGTAGAGTGCGTGTAATAAAACCTTTATCCAGAATGACACAGAGCCATTTTTTGCAGGATCACAAGTTGTAATATTCGAGTGAAAGTGTCAACACTTTAAGTTGTTGGACATCGAAGTGCATTCGAAGCGACCATTTATTGGAATCGCCCCACTAAAATTGATTCTCCAATCTATATTTAATCGAAGCCCAATGAAAATTTGTCACTTCATCTCTCAGTCACCATTCCTACTCCATGACTGATCATACCCAAGTCAATTTCAAAAAAACCCGAAGTTGGCCTCAAGATACCTAAGGCCAACCTCAAGGGACTCAAAGTTAGGCCAAGAATCCTGGAGTTGTCTCCAAGAAGCCTAAAGCCATTATTGTGTTTGCCAAAACAAGTTGGCAATGAAAAAAGAGAGGGAAATGGCACAGGAGTTGGCAATGGCAAAGGAGATGGAATTATACAGCTTGTTTTGATCTAAAGCATGCTTCGGTTTTATGAAAGCATACTTTGTATGGCAAGTGTTATTCAACACTTAAGCCAAGTGACATCTTAGTGGATATGGGCTTCAAGATGACGAAGAAATGGATTAGGAAACTTAGGAGGTGTTGGAATGATGAAGATGTGAAGCACAAGAAGTTTGGACAACATCTGCACAAGGAAAATCATATCGATACTGATATGATTGATCATGTCGATACCAAGCTATTTAGTGAAGTAGGACCTACATTGAGTAGATATGTAGTTATCTTGTACTTTGAAGAACAAGACAAAAACTCGAATAGGATAAATCATGTTAGTGTGATTTAGAGGAGCAATTTTTTCCATAAAGACTGGAAGCTTGGTGACTTGAGCAAATGTGAAGAAGATTCAAAGTTGCAAGCTCAAAAAATATGTCGGTACCGACATGAACATGTCGGTATAGCCTGTTATGGATGTCGAGCTTCACTTGTTCTTCGTACTTGAAAGCTTGGATCCAAGATTTTACCTGTTGTTTGGTGAGCTAAAGACTTGGGAGAATGAATTCGACTATAAATATCCATCATTTGACAATGAAATAAGGACTTTTTATCTCTGTCTCGTTTTTCTACAACGAAGTGCTTCTGAACTCGAATTTGAACAGATTTCTAAATTTGAAAGCTTTGTCGTTCGATTGTACTTGTGTAAAAACATTGAAATAAAATTGATAGTGGATGTAGGCAATCGGATTGAGATCGAACCATTTAAAAAATCTTGCCTTTCTACCATTTATTTTTGTTTCCTATTGAATTCACCACATTTTAACTCGAATTGGTGTATTGTGTAAATTTTCATTACAATAATAACAATGCTACGATGTCAAGATGGAGTATCTAGATATGAATAGCCATGTAGAGAGTTAATATAGATGTATTTGCTTAGCGATGAGATTACTTTATGTCATGTCAGTTGTGTACAATCCTATAACACGCAAGGCGGGTTCAGGATACGAACCTACAGCGCACGAGGCTGGTCCACGTAGCATTCAAATGGATGTAAGCCGATATTGTAGCAAAAGTGGGTGGAATCAGGACGGTTTAATATATGTGTTGTAATCCTATAGAGCAAGTAGGAGGGTC
This sequence comes from Allium cepa, assembly GCA_030765085.1. Lineage (NCBI taxonomy): Eukaryota > Viridiplantae > Streptophyta > Magnoliopsida > Asparagales > Amaryllidaceae > Allium > Allium cepa. Next base: position 774,793,759 of record CM060935.1, read on the forward strand.
CTAGAAATGCTTACAATGATGGTAAGATGTTCTTGTAGTGCATGAGTCATGTCTATGATATGTTTATATACATGTCAGAAACTGATCATGTTATAACAGTATCTTTAAAGTATATATGGAGTGGATATGTTTTCCTTACTTTGACTTATGTTTATCCACTCCTCTCATCCTTTTTATTTATATTATTTAGGTTAATGGAGCTCAAAGAAATGAAGGGCTAGGCGATGAATGTCATGATGTATACATATTGTACATAATATGCATAAAATATATGACTTGTATATAGGTGGTTTGGGATTATTATTTGAAATGTAAAAACTTATGTAGTGATGTAATTGATATAAGTGGTTTGAAATAAATGAATATTACATGATATTATAGTTTCATTACTTCCATCGTGAGTTAAGAAAGTTATAGTTTGGAATATTGTTTGTTTCTTGTTATCATCTCCAAACGACTTATCGTTTTTGGGTTTTGAGGTTTGAACGTCAGTTCAGGCGTTAAACCGGAAGGTTGAAAAAGAAGGGTTTTTTTTATAGAGAATATATTCTTTTTTGCTTGGATCCAACCTTTTTTCTATTTTTTTTTTGCTTGCAAAAGAAAGCCCATTAGATAGAAAGCTACCTAAGTTTATTGGGATACTAAGTCCTGAACATTGGAAAGGTTGACAGTAAAAGAAGTTGAAAGTCGAGAACGAATTCCCAATCTGCTTGGATGCAACACTTGTAAGAGCAAATAGGATCACGAAGACCATCTCCATATCATAATCGATATCTCCCTAATCTTGGAAAACTAGGGCTTCCATGGTTTATTTTTATTTTTCCCTTTAAATTTGTTCATGAGATAGGGTAATGTGAAACATAAAAAAGGAGTAACCAACAAGCTGTAGCAGACGATCATAGTTTTTTCATTTAGCGGGATGGAAGAGGTAAAATACGAGGTACAATATTTTTATATATAAAGCAATGGGGTGGGAAATGCAAAATTTGAACGTGAAAAGAACTGGGCAACTACTATCTACACTTACAATATGCTTAAGGGTTAATACCACCTAAGAGTGCAATCACCTTTTTTTTTATTTGGTTAAGAGGAACTAAAGTATTTTGAAATAAATTTATTATTAATAATTTGGAATGAAATACTGACTAAAATACCCATTGAAATACTTTTAACTTTTTTCGCATTACTTGTTTTTTTTCAATTTTTATTTGACTTCTCATTTTTCTTTCATTAAGTCGATTTGGTATTAACATTAACTGCGATCTCTTCCTATTTTCCTTTCTAATAATAACTTTCAACCTTTAATATCTCAATTTTCCCAATTCTATTCATACTATGATTGTCATTTTCCGTATATTTACGATGGATGTGTGTTTATCTTTAATTCAAGCATCAAAATCCGAAGTGAAACATCATCATTGTTGGCGTTATTATCAAATTGAAACTTTATTACCATCAAGATCAATGTCATTGTCTACCGTAGCACTAGAATCCATAATTTGAATGGAAGAAAAACTGTGGATGATGAAAGGGAACAAAATTTTGTGTTATTCCAATGGGACTCAACTAGAATAACAACATGTTTTCGGTTGTATCTGATTGGAATGTTGATCAATAATTTAAAGATTTTCTTCGATTTGATAGGATAATCAGAATCCCTAAGCATGTTCTCTTGGTAAATTCAACATAATTTTGAAACCAATTTCTAAATGTAAGTATTTCAACCCAAATCAACAATTATATATTCACCGACAATAGTTTACTTAGGAATTGACATATTATATACTACCTGCAAAAAAAGTTTTTTAATCAAATGCAGCTGGTTCAACAATGTTCTTGGTTTTGGAATCATGTGAATAAAGATTATAAGCTTATTGAAATAAAGCATGCCTCACATTACTATAAGTATAATCCTTTCCTATTAGCCAAGCAAGCATTACAACTTTATTTTGCTCCTTATCCATCCTTAAAAAGAGATAAAGCGGATTGATCAGCTGTTTTTAAGACAAAGGCAGGATTTACGATTGACAAAAAATAATATTCCAGACGAAGCAGCATATCAAGCGGATCTTAAGCCAAATAATGATATAATAATTACCGATGATATTGATTTAGGGTCGTTGAATGATGAATCAAATATTCTAGCATAAGCATTTGAGAGTACAGAAGAAAATGATATAGAGTACTAGACCTAGTCTAAATCAGAAAATGACGAAGATTGATAATTCTAAATATTTGTATCCCTTGTTGAAAATGTATATTCTGAGTTTTCGCTGTTATTAATAATGATGACTATGTTTTGAGCTATGTATTATTCTGTTTTGTTAATTCTATATATGTATTCAGGAGATCGTGTTTCATTATGATGTTTTAGTGGAAGTATCATGTGATGATTGATCAAACATGTTTTCTAATAATAAATTGATATGTTTTTCATTATATAAAATGATATGTTTGTCGCAGATATATATTTCTTACATGAGACATTCCAACGGATCTCGACCTTCTCCTTCTCCTGACGTGGGTGCCAATGGACGGCGCTGCATTTACGAAAGGTAGCGAAGGTTGTTCCTAGGAGTGCCGGGTAAGTTTCAAATTTATTTCATGTATATTATTAAAAATTTATTAAATGGCTACATCAAAATTTATATAGGGTTTCAAGGTGGTGCCTTTGGACTACATTTTTCAAGTCTCCAAGAAGGCATTCAAGAGTCGGATGTCGGAATGTTGGGCTCATTGGGACGACATTCATACCATGTTATAAATGTTATATGGGCCGACTTGATGGTAAGTATAAATTTATAATTCATTTGAAAGTTAATATAATATATAAAATTCAAATTAATTTCAATATGCAGGCTGTGGTCCGTGTTGATCCGGAAGGTATGGATATTTTTAGAAATCACTAGAATAAAACTATGTAGAAAAATTGTAGGCACATTCTCTCAAAGGAAAAGAATGCGAATAAAAAGCCTGCTTGGATGAGCGCTGATGTTTGAGCTGAATTTCTCCTGCTTTAGGATAATCCTAAATTTAAAGTAAGTTATTTAATTTTATATTATTGTTATAATTTGTTTAAATTTCGTATATTAGTTTCATTACTTTAGTTAATAATATATTTTAATTTACAGGAAATATCATCGAGGAACCGTGCAAATAGGAATAAAAATCTGTTGTACACCGCGGTGGCTCTAAATCCTTCCAATAACATCGAAAGGAATTGGTAAACTTATAAAATGTGATTGTAAATATATCATTGATATTTAATCATATTGGTAATATTGTTTATTCTTATATGCAATTTCAGTATAAGAAATATAATCGTAAGCCTATAATGGCAGAGGTCTTTACTCACACGCATGCCGTTGAACAGATAGATGAGGATGACAACCATTCATATGTACGGACAGACGATAAATCTCAATCTGTAATGGTAAACATGCTTAATTTTTTTAGTTCACATTTCATAAGTTTTAAATTGAGCATTTATGTAGCCAAATTCTTTTCATCATCACAGGAAAGATATGAAGTGGAGCAAGCTCGATTGGCGCAGTCCATTGGCCGTGAGTTGACCTTAGAGGAGTCAAACCGTATATATGGGATGCTCTGATTGACCCTCCTTCGTAAAATAGATGTTACAGTTATAGAAATCAAAAGGTAAACTGCTTCATTAACTAATATATAAATTTTATTTAATATTGAGCATAAATTATAAGTTGTTATTAACTACTTTACAGGCAATAATAACCCAAACAGCTTATAGGAGATCCCAAGTAAAGTAGGAGATAGCTCAGCTGAAAGAGCAGATGATAGAGTTCATTGATTGACGGAAGAGTAGAGCATTGGCGCAACAGCTAGATGAGCGAATTATGGCATATTTAGCAGAGCATGGGAGTATGCCTAGAGAGAATGGGTCGGGAGATAACGATCAATAGGTATGACTATGGTGTTTGATGGATTTTGTTTGTTTTGTTTTGTATACATTTGACATTTGTTGATGGATTTGATATTTGTTTGACGATTGTGTTGCTTGATGGTATTGAAGATGTTTTGTTTGATGGACATGAGTAATTGTCGGTATGGTTGTGTTATTTGGAAGATTTATGGATGTGTTGTTTGATGGAATACAGACGTTTGATGGAATGTTAATATAAATATTGATTTTTACGTTATATACTTGCTTATGGGTGATATGCGGTAGCTGTAGTGCGAAATTAGATTTATATGTGTTGTAGATGTAGATGAGGTGTATAAAGATATAATGATATTTGCGCGGTTGGATGGTTCGAATAGAAGCCGCATAGTAATGAAAAATGTCCAGTTTTGTAATGGCTAGTGACAGCCTATTTGTCCAGGCTTGCGTCGGCTAGCAATGGCATACGATGGCCAATTTACTCAATTTTGCGTCAGCTAGCGTCGATCAGCGACATCTTGCCAACCACCCTGGTTTTGCCACGTGTTTAATTTGGCGATGCCTGCCGTCGCTAAAGTTGCGACAACGCCATCATTAAAGCCGTCATAAACCTACCGATGTCGACTGTTATTGCATCACCTTTTAAAGACGGCTTGCGACGGCCGGCAACGGCTAGCGTCTCTTTTTAGTCGTTGCTAATGGCAATGTCTTTTGTACATTTTCTTGGAAAATCATAAGCCGGTACCATTTCTCTGCTTCGTCATTATACACTCGTTCATATATATTGATTCATCCATTGTTCATGCCTATTCTCTGTGTAATTGACGCCACTCGATAGAGATGCAAAAGCACATAAGTTGAGTAGAGCAAACAAGTTATACTTTTGTGTTGCAATAGCTGTGAAAGAAGTCATAATGGCAACTGTTAATGCTGAATAGTTGTTAAGGGCACTATGAGATGATTGCTTATATAAGGCATGAAGGTGTTGGTTAACCCTTTGTTTGATGTGAAAGGTGGATTACCTGTATGTGCCGTGAAGGAGCTGCTGATTATTTCATGATGGTATGCTTTTATTGTCATTAAATTATAGGTACACTGGAGTATGGGTTATGTTGTTTGTTTAAGCTTAAATATAGTTTTGGTTATGAAGTATCATTGAAGGTGCACCTTCTGGCTAAGTGGGAAATAGATCAAAACGTGGCAAATATATTGACTAGTTAGGTGTCTGCTTTCATCTATAGTATAAGTAAACAATGAGAAAAGATGATAATATGCAATTAACACATCTAATAAAACAAGTAATTGATTGATATTATGGTCATTTATCCACCAACTTAGCTGTTATAGACCTTTGCTACGCTACTTCCCAATAATAATATAATAACCCTTGGGGCATATTTATTACTTCCATTTGTTATTATAATCTGGCTTTGGTTTACAGTCGGACTTGATTGCTGTAAACAGCAGATACCTTTTTTCCTCTCTTAGATCACGTATCCTTCTCATCATAGCTTCCGACTTTATCTTTGGTTTGTTTGAATCCAGTATTAAGCTCATCCATTAAACTAGTAATTAAATGTTCTTCGGTTAACTTCTAGCTGAAGAATGTACATACATTCATACATAAATAAGTACGTACTTGTTAACTTGTGTGGGGTTACATGCATATGTATATTGTACATCATACATGGGCATAAATAAAACGACATCCTTTCCCATAGATCTTAGGTAAACCAATTATGAAGTCTATGGAGAAGTCTACCCATACTTCTAGGCAAGGCCGGTACTTTACCAAAGCAAGAAAAGCAATGGCTTTGGACCGCATAAATCTAGGGCACCATAACTCCCCATCCAATATACGAACGTAGCAACCGCGAAGGAAAAAATACATCATGGTCGAATTAAAATCGGTGGCTGAGACTCGACTGGTACAGAAAGGCAACGGTAGCTCCATCTTTAATTGATAGCGTCAACGACTCGGATTTCGAATGGGTGGCACGTCATCGATTCCAACTACTGCACCGGCATCGGCAACTCCAAGCACAACACAACTAGGGCACAACACAAGCATCCTCCGAATTCCAATCTTCCATCTTCGGTAATAATCAGTTGTTACTTATTTGCTTTGACTAATTTACCAATTTGCTGCTTTACAGCTTACTGTTGAAAAGGATTAAAGGCACAAAGGTACTTAATTTTGGACATTTTTATATTCTAATTATTTAATTTTAGTTAGTTGTACTTTTATTATAATTTATACTTTTATTGTAATTTGTAAACATCGTTATGTTAGTTAGTTTTGGACTTCCGTATATTCTAATGCCAATTCAATTTTGATCGCTGCGTTCTAAATTTATGTTAGTTGACTATATATTGATTTGTATAATATGAATTAAATCAAAAAATTTATATTTAGTTTGTTATTTATGAAATAGTTGTATAATAAGGATTAATTTGGTAGTAGTTAATGAATTTTTTAATGGCTAGTACACGTAAAATTTACCGATAAACAAGCAAAAACTAATAGGGTAAGCCCTAGTTTCCCCGTTTCTTCATCACATTCTTCTTCCTCCCATCGATTCCGCCTCGTCTCCTCTCATGCGCATAAGAAAAAGGCAAAGCCCGCAGATGTTGTGTCTGCGCTTGCTTCCACCACTAGCTCTGGTGCTATTTTTAATCTACCGTCGGTCTGTGTTTCTGAGCTGCCTCAATCAAAGCCCCCTTCATCTTCTTTTATCGCGAATGCCAATATCGAATTGTGCGACAAATCCCCTCAGATCCAGAACAATTCTGCCATGAGTAAAGCGCCTGTTGCTAATTCTATGGTCTCGCTATTAAATGAAATGTCATCCCTCGACGCTGTCGCCCAGCTTAGCCCTATTTATCCTTTGGCTGATGGTGTGCACGTCCTATCGCCGCTGCTAAGCAATGCAGGTAATTCCTCTTGGTCCCAAACCGCAGTTGGTTCGATGAATCTAAGATTGTTGTTGATATAAATGAGAGTATCGAAGCTGATAATGTATTGGTCCCTCCTGTCGAAGGTGTCTGTGCAGGTGGGAGTGGAACAATTCGGCTTATGGACTATAATAGTGGAGTTTTTCCTGTTTTCTCACAACCTATTTGTGAAAAAGTTCTACCTGATTTTGCTTATGTTAACATGCCAACTTCTCGTTAATTGCAATCTGATAGTCCCTCTGCCTCCTTGGAACCAACTCCTCCGAGGTCTGCTCCGTTATGGTTGTCTCTATTCACTAAAATGCCAAAAAAACGGTAGATTGCATTCTCCTATTTGCTTCGAAAATGTTGAGATCGACGATGCTATGATTCCTCTTAGGGAGGTGATCGAGGACGGTGTTGCTTTTTGGAAAGATCATTTAGTGGGTTTTTTTCTCGACTCCAATCCATCGTATAATATTGTTAAAGCTAGATGCAACCAAGTTTGGAAGCCAACAAGGGTTTGAGTGTTCATTTTGACAATGAAATGTTCTATTTTAAATTCACTCGAAGTGATGAAAGACAGCGTATTCTTGAAGCCGACCCAACACTTATAGAAAGGAAACCTTTCATTATTACTACTTGGAGTCCGTCTGTGGATAAGGATCGATCTCAGGTTCTTTCTATTCCTGTTTGTGGCCCATTTTTCACCTATCCCTTCTATTCTACAGCCTCTTATCGAGTTAGATTGGCTAACAGACCTTGTTGGCAAGGTGATTTGTTATGATGCAAACACAGTAGCCAGGAATAGGTTAGTGTATGCTAAAGCTCTGATTGAGATCACCCCCGTCAAGCCTCTCCCTTCGGTCCTCAAAGTGAGAATTGATGAGGGCCATTTTACCGAGGTCAGAGTGAGATACAGTTGGAAACCGTATATTTTACAGTCTGTCAGTCTTTTGGGCATCTTCCGCAGGCGTGTTCCTCTTTGGCCTCTGCTGGCATTCCACTTTCTGATCAGGTTCCTTTGCTTCGACCTCCTATTAGGAGATGGGTTTCGAAGGTTACGGCGCCTTCCTCTGTGCCTTCACCTGTTGTTGTTCTTGCTGATTTGGCTTCTGTGCATGTTGCTCCTGCTGTCATTGATCCTGTTGTCATTTTTTCCATGGAAACTCCTATTGAAGTCTCTCCTGATATAGATAATCATGTTAGTGAGTCACAGTCAGCGGAAGCCACTGCAATTATGTCTAACGCTATTTCATGGAATTCTGAGGAGCGTGCCTGGATCATGTTCCTTTTGAAATGTGATACTCGCCACTTTCTGGCAACTATTATGTCTTTATCACTGATGTGGAGGGTGAGAGTCGTAGTCTTTTGTATCATATTGAGGGTGACGGTCTTGCATTTACTAGGATTGGTGATATTGGTGAGGTGAATAAAAGTAAGTTTTATGATGCCATGTAGGATAAGAAGTTTATTTACTTGCCAGCTTCTGATGGTTATGATCCGAATATGGCAGCTCTTTTCTCTGGGTTCGTGCGCACATGTTATTTGTCCGTCCTCTATCGATGGTTCTTGCCCCCCCCTCTTCGGATGGGAATAGCCTTTTTGTAGTCTATGTTATTTTGCCTAGCTCCAATGCTTATTTTTTCATTATGGTTGGGCTTTTTTCTCCTCCCTAGCTGTTCTGTGCATATACAGAACACATGTTTTCCCGTTATTTATATAGTAGCATGGCCTACTTTAAAGCCGGTTAGCTTTGCTAAATTTTTTTTTATCGATAAATAACTAAGTTTATTTTCATAGTAATTTATAGTTAGCATTTTTTAATCGAGTTTGACTAGTTAAAGAGAAATTTTGATTCAAATTATCGTTGGAAATACTTTTATAAATTATAAGTAATAGATTAGATATTCATAATTTAAAATGTTTTTATCATTTTAATAATTATTAATATACAATGTTATCCAATGGTTTATAGCGTTTTAAAATGCGCAAACAAAAATTTGGGCACACTAAAAAGTCAGAAAAAGAAGGATAGATGAAATCACAAATTCACATAAAGGTGCTCTTAATAAATTTATCATCAAAAATGGTCCTATGAAAATACTCGAATTTGAATATGGGCAATGCCTCTTTTATTAACGAGAATGATGATAATATTGATGATATATTATTGAGTAAAAGCGAAGAGGAAGCCAACGGCATAAACAACATAATATTGATCTTGTTGTATTACTTGAATTAGTGCACAAATAAATTTATTTCTTTTTTCCTCTTCTTATTATTTATAAATAGCATAAATTATTTTGGTAATTTAATCAATGATAATAGTATTAGTTTCTGTATAAGGCCCTTGTTTTTTGCAATTGGCTTTAGGTACCGAAACTCCTAGGATCGGCCTTGCTTTTGGGATATCAGACAGGCTGCAATAATCCAGGGCTCGCAGATGGATCACATTTAGAAGCTTGACAAGAAGTGCGGTCTCTCACAAACTATCGAATATCCGTGGATATTCTCTTCCGGTAAAAAAGGTTTTTGACCCTTTTTATAGTCAAATCTCTTCCTGAGTGCCCCCTTCAGGCGATGCATGTTGCCAAGACATTGTTTTTTGCCCTCAAGTTGAGTTGTTAAAATTTAAATAGGAGCAGAGAAAATTTTAATGATAGAGGAAAAAGAGAAACTTATTTTCTTATTCAACTAAATGAAAACCGTACAACATAAGAAGAAAACAAAATAATTGATCCTAAAATTATGCCAGGATAGCAGCTGATAGTACTAAGAACAAGTAAACAACTTGAAAAATTCAAAGATATGATAAAAGGCAGTCCTAAACACAATATTCAACACTCCTCCTTGCTTTAGGAACTGCATACACCAAGCTTTTTTCTGAAAAATTCAAACTTGCTGACCGGAAGTGGCTTTGTGAAAACATCTACAACTTGATCATCAATTTTGCAGTAAACAAGATTGATATCTCCATCCTTTTATATTTCTCTTAAAAAATATAGCTTAACATTGAAATGTTTAGTTTTTCCATGAAACACAGGATTTTGAGAGATTGCAATAGCAGCTCGGTTATCAATAAAAAAAATTGTGCTCTCCATTTGCTTCATGTTAAGATCAACTAATATCTTCCTCAGCCGCAAAACTTGATTAACAGCAGCTGTTGCAGCGATAAATTCCGCTTCAATTGTAGATTGAGCTACAATTTCTTGTTTCTTTGAGCTCCATGAGAAAACACCGGAACCAAATGTGAAGCAGTAGCCAGAAGTGCTTTTCATATCATCAGTGCAACCTCCCCAATCGCTATCTGAGAAACCATACAGCTTAAACTCATTGCTCCTTGTGAATTTTATACCAAAATCACATGTGACTTTAACATATTTAAGCACCCTTTTTGTAGCCTTAAGATGCCATTCACTTGCACAATGCATAAATCGAGATAAAATGCTTACAGCGGCAGAGTTGCTGTGAGATACATCAAGCAACCAATCAAGCTTCTAAAATATGCCTGGTCTATCTTATTAGTTCCACCTTCTTTGCTAAGTTTCCCTTTTGAGTTCATAGGAGTGCTCATTTCTTTGCAATTATCAAGTCTAAACTTCATCAGAATCTCCTTAATATATTTCTTCTGGCAAATGAAAACTTCATATTCACTTTGTTTAATCTCTATCCCAAGAAAAAATGTCTTCAATCCAAGATCCGTCATCTCAAAAAAATTCATCATCTCTTGTTTGAATTTCTCCACATCACTTGATTTGTTTCCTGTAACAAGCAAGTCATCTACATACAGTGAGATGATAAGAATGTCTGGACCATTAAGCTTGACATATAGTGTTGCTTCAGATGGGCTTTTAACAAATCCTAAACTTTGAAAGTATTCATCAATCCTGCTGTACCAAGCTCTTGGAGCTTGCTTTAAATCAAAAAGAGCCTTTTTTAAAAGGTAGACTTTGTTTTCATCTCCGTGCTTTATATAGCCTTCTGGTTGCTCTACATAAATCTCCTCTTGAAGGAAACCGTTCAAGAATACCGATTTGACATCCAATTGATAGATTTTCCATTTATTTTGTGCCGAAATAGCAAATAAAAGCCTTATAACGTCAAGTCTAGCGACAGGCGCAAAGGTATTTGAGAAATCCACACCAGGTATTTGAGCGTATCCTTTGACTACTAATCTAGCTTTATACTTGTTGATTGAACCATCGGCATTAAGTTTATTTCTATATACCCACTTGACTCCAATAACCTTTCTATTTTGAGGTCGATTAACCAATTCCCATGTTTTATTTTTTTCAATCATCGATAATTCTTCCTTCATTGCTGTAACCCAGTTCTCACTAGTCTTGGCTTCTCCATAATTGGTCGGTTCACATATAGCAATGTTGCACCTTTGATAAACATCAGAAAGTGGTCTTGTTCCCCTGACGGATATATCATATACCATTTCATTCTCCCAATCTTCAATGCTTTGTCCTACTGTGTTAAAAATAGGAAACTGGAAATTTGGTTCTTTTGAGATTGAGTCTACCTTCTTTACATCATCCCAATTCCATTCTTCATCTTCCATAAAATGCAAATCTCTACTTATTGTAATCTTTTCAGTTTCAGGGTGAAATTTTTTATAAGCTTTTGCAACAGAGCTATAACCAATAAAGATCCCTGGAAGTGCTCTTTTATCTAATTTGTCTCTTTTGACCTGTGGAACATGAGTGAAGCACAAACATCCAAATATTTTAATTTTTTTTAAAGATGGCTTATATCCATACCAGACCTCAAATGGTGTTTTATCTTTCACCACTCTTGTCGGAAGCCTATTTTGTAGAAAAACAGCAGTGCTTGCTGCTTCAGCCCAGAACTGCTTTGGTAGATTTTTTTCATGTAGCATACACCATGTCATTTCTAATATAGATCTATTTCGTCTTTCACTAATTCCATTTTGTTGTGGAGTATATGGTGTGGTTAGCTGATGTTGTATATCTGCTTCCTCACAAAACCGATCAAATATTTCAGAAGTGTACTCCTTGCCATTGTCTGAACGAAGAGTTTGAATTTTACACCCACTCTCATTTTCAAGTTTGGCTTTAAACTTCCAGAACACTTGAGCTACATCTGATTTATGTTTCAAAAAGAAAATCCAACACATACGTGTGAAATCATCAATGAAAACAACATAATAAAAACTACCATTTAGAGAAGGTGTTCTTTGTAGGCCAGCAACATCAGTATGCACTAATTGAAGCTTCTTTGTTGCTCTCCATGTTGTTTTAGGAAATGGTCTTCTGCTTTGCTTTCCATATTGAACTGTTTTGCAGTTTGGAATATTATTATCAAGTTCAGGAAGATCACTTGACATTTCCTTTGATTTCATTTGCAGCAGCCCCAGATAATGATAATGTCCGAGCCTTTTATGCCATAACTCGTTGATATTTTCTTTAATTTTAAAGGCAGTGTGCTCCTCCTCTAATAAATTTAGAGCAAAACTTTTCCCTTTCATTTTTATTTTGAAAATATCTTTACCATTTGCGTTTTTAATTTATCAGCATTTGTCTTCAAATACAACTTTATTTCCCATTTCAATTAACTGACCAACACTTAACAAATTTTGATCAATTTTAGGAACATATAACATATCAGAAATGAATTTTGTACCTGAAGTAGTTGAGATTGCAACGGTTCATTTTCCTTTTACAGTTATGTACTTGTCGTTTCCAACTCGAACCTTCGATGAATTTATGCTGCTTAGCTCCTGAAATAGATCTTTGTTATATGTCATGTGGTTTGTACAACCACGGTCTATAAGCCAGCTCTCAGTTGATTCGATGGTAGAGAAACATGTAGCAACAAACAAATGATCCTCCTCCTCTTGGTCAGCGGTCTTTGCCTCTTCATCACTTTGCTGAATTTTGTTTCTACAAATAACAGCTTCATGCCCCATTTGATAACATCTGCTTCACTTAGCATCAGGTCTCTTCCAACATCTAAATGAAGGATGACCTTTCTTTCCACAATGTTGGCATGGTGGATAAGTTCGCTGTTGAATTTTGTTCTTTCCCTTTGCATACGCATATGCTGTATTTGCTTCATTTTCTTCCATATCCTCCTCATTTTTACTTTTGGCTACATTATGATGCTTAGCTGCTAAAGCTCCTTCTATGACTATATCCTCTCTCATTATTCTTCTTTGTTCTTGTACTTGCAATGCATTTAGCAATTCTGCCAATGAAATCTTTGATAAATCCAATGTGTTCTCCAAGGTTGTGATGGTTGCTTCATATCTTTCAGGCACAGTGACAAGAATTTTCTCAACAATTCTGAAGTCAGTAAATTCTGATCCAAGAAGCCTCACTTTATTTGCAATATTAAAAAGTCGGTCGGAGTAATCTTTGATCGTCTCAGAATCCTTCATCCGTTGAAGTTCAAATTCTCTGATCAAGTTCATGACCTGCATATCTTTGATTCTTTCATCCCCTTCATACTCCTTTTTTAGATAATCTCATATCTCTTTTGCTGTCTTTAAGGACATGATGCGAGTGAAAATAGTAGATGTGACAGCAGCAAACAAGCATGCCTTAGCCTTTGATTTCTTTGTTTTTCTTTCTTTGTGCACTTTTATTTGTGTTAAAGTTGGATTGTTTGGAAGCATAGGAATTTCCAGGTCTTCTTCCACTGCTTTCCATAGATCCAAAGCTTCTAAGTATGTCTCCATACGCACAACCCAAATCTACTAGTTGTTTCCATCGAACACTGATGGAGCAAACGAAGACAGACTAGTTTCAGTTTCCATAATTTTAAATTTTTAAGCACAGACCCCTTAAGAAGATGGCTCCGATACCAATTATTGTTAAAAATTCAACAGGAGCAGTGAAAATTTTAATAACAGAGGCAAAATAACTTAAGTAAGTGAAACTTATTTTCTTATTCAACTAAATGAAAACCGTACAACGTAAGAAGAAAACAAAATGATTGATCCTAAAATTATGCCAGGATAGCTGCTGATAGTACTAAGAAAAAGTAAAAAACTTAAAAAATTCAACGATATGATAAAAGGCAGTCCTAAACACAATATTCAACAGGTTGTAATCAGAACCAACTACGAGCTTTCCTTTCCTCCTGAAAACTTCATTCTGAAAAATATAATGAGAATGAACTTGTTGATTCTGTAGTTGCTGTATTATTTCCATTAAACCAGCATCCTCCTGATAGCTATACTTGAATGCATTTAGAAGATCTGAATCCACCACTGTGATAGCCATAAGCAACACTTCTGAACCCTGCACCATTGATAGTGCATCTGCTGTAATGTTCTCTTTTCCACTCCTATATTCAATCTCGTAATCAAAGCCCATCAATTTTAAAAGCCAAAATTGTTGGAATGGAGTAGAAACTTTCGGCTGCAATAACCATTTTAAACTCTTCAGTTCTTATTAGGAAGTGGTTTCCCATTAGAAACTGCTCCCACTTTTGCACTGCAAATACAATGGCAAGTCATTCATTTTCATATACAGACAGTTTCTGACTCTTAGTACCCAAAATTCTACTGACATAAGCCAGGGGATGCCCCTCTTGAACCAATACTCCTCCAATTCCCTCCTTTGGTGCATCTGGTTCAATAATAAAAGGCATTAAAAAAAATCTGATAATGCTAGAACTGGGGCGGTAACCAGAACTTTTTCAAGGCTTTCAAAAGCATGTTGTGCATCCTCACTCCAAGAAAAAGCTCCTTACTTCAACAAATTTGTCAAAGGCTTGCTGATGGTAGCATAGGAATTCACAAATTTTCTATAGTAACTTGCTAGGTATAACGACCCGCTATTTTGGACTATTCGCATCCGCACATGTCGAACTTGAATAATTCAAAATACCGAATTGTTAATTTAAAATTTGGCAAAACTCAAATATACAGTAAATAAATAATCACAGAATCACAGACACAGAGTAATAATATGCAGCGGAAGTAAGGGAAATAGTAGTTCATGAAGCTACTATATAAATATATAAGATACATCAGAGTTTACAATAGAAGAGTAACACGATACAACAAGTACAAATAAGAATACATCACTGGAATCATCGAATACTGAAAGCAGAATAGATGGCTGGATCTTCAAGCAAAGCTCCAACTCCAAAGGTGAGTCTTGAATACTGGTACACTCAGTCTGACCCGAGCGTAAAGAAAAACACAAAACACTCGAGTCAGGATTAATATTCTCATATCAATAAATCCAACTCAAGTGAAATAGCAATCGAAATACAAGTAACTCAAAGGATGTTGGAATCACCATCCTCTAAGGATCCGTTAAACCATCTACTATGTAGTAGTGTACGCTAAATAGATAATGTCTATCAGTAATATAAAGTATCAAAATAGTGTTAAGGCGTTATCATTATCCCCCTTAACACATTTTATATAAATGTCATAGTCTATACAGCACTGTAAACTCCACCGTAAACTAGTGGGATATTTGGGAGTACTCCATAGGTATAACACAAAACAAATTCGTAGTGGTCGCGTATATAGGGATACAAGTATGACAAGGCACATGAGGCAATACCCAAGGTAGTGAAACTACCGTTCACCTGATCCGGACTGGTGAGAACGCATCGCCGCAGCGATCGCAACACCGCGAAACAACACTCCTGAAAAGTACGAGGGTGCACCAATCAACCACAAGTAATGAGTAGTAGTTACGAAGAAGTGTGTCCGCTCGAGGTGGCTAACCTCATTTGGCCCGGCACGGCTCCTGATTTTCGTCATTTCCAATTTGACACAAGTGTCAAAGCTATCCATTATCATTCTCTTTCTTCAGTCATCACGTACATCATTCCAACCACTTCATATTCTGGATCACAACTCCGCATATAGTTATTAAAGTGGTTTTCGGTTTAGATATAGAGTATATCCACAACCGATTCCGGTCTCTTTAATAACTTTCATAATTATTACACCGATTGGTCGTTTAATATATTTCAAACCAAATCAAATTCAATTTCAGTTAAAATTTGAAAATCACATCCCGTTTGTCTTTCTAAATCAATTTCCAAAATTTACGTTCAACTTCCCAAATTTCCATTTCAAAGCCTTACAATTCAATTTCAATTTTATTTAAACAATTCAATTATTAATTCAAGTTCGTATATATATGTTTCATTCTGAAATCATTTAAATTATTATAATTTAACATTCAAAATCAATTTCAATTTATTAGTCGATTTCATTCAATATTCGTTAAGCTAATTTATCATTTAAAACAATTTTCATTTAAATTCCAATTCAATTAAATCAATTACTTAAGTTCAATTTCATTATAACAAAACTTACAAATTTACTTAAATTCGATTCGTCAAATCATATTCTTAAATTACAAGTCTTACATTCATTTCAATAAACGCATTTTATTTCTTGTTAAAGAAATTTCAATTTCACTTATTTCTTTACTTAGTTACAAATTTCCAAAACTCAGTTAATAAAGAAACTAAATTTCATACATTCGAGAAGTTTGCTTTCACTTATTAACTTACTTAAATAATTTTCAAACTTTAATAAATAAAGGAACTCAATTTCATTTATCAACGAAGTTCAAATCCACCTATTTAAATTTCCCTTCCTCTTATCAAAGAATTCAATTTTATTCAATTATCAAATAATTCAATCTTATTCAATTATTAAATAATTTCAAACTTAATTATTAATAATTTCAACTTAATTATAAATCCAAACTTAATTGTTAAATCATTTCAAACTTAACTCAATGAATAATTCCAAATTTAATAATTCATTTCAAACAACGTTCTTTCATCAATTATTACATTACTATTTTGTTTCAGGTTCCAATATTAACATTTTCCTTTCATCAAAATTTACGTTCCAATTTAATTTCAAAACCTTATTATTCAAATAAAATCTTTATTTTATTTCAAATCAAATTATTGACCAATCGGGTTTATTTAATTCTCTATCCTAAGCCAAGTTCATTTTGGGTATTTATCATTTCAACCCGATTCCAATTTAATTCAAAAATCAAAGCATAACAAAGGGAACTTGCAGTGTGATAACTGGGATGATGTCAAAGTAAATAAACAAGCAATAACAACGATCAATAACAATCCAATAATAAATTCAAATAATCCCGAAATAATCGTATTAACTCACATTGTTATTTATGCGAATTAATATAATTATTTCTAGAATCTACACTATCATTTCATGTAGATTAAAGATTATTTTACTAATTATTCTATGCAATTCTACACTTTACATCAATTATTCAATTTCATACTTCATCAATTAATACAACATAAATTCAAATGGTTCAAGGGTAATTAACTATTCCTACGTGTCAAATAATTAAACATTTAAGGGGTCATATTATACAAAATTAACTAATCAAATTCAAGGTATATGTCGATTCAAATTTTAATTATCCTACGTCAAATTCGATTGCATAATATTTATCACTTTATACATTTCAAGTTAACAACCAATATGAACAACAAACAATCAAACAATTATCAACCAAACTGTATTATTTCAAGTTAACGACCAATATGAACAACAAACAATCAAACAATTATCAACCAAACTGTATTATCGTCGCATAAATAATTAACAGATAATGGTGTCAGATATCATAGATGAACAGATACAGGTGATAACAGTGTACATAACTAACAACAGCATATTTCAATTGTCGTTTCAATTGAAATCAAATTTAATAAATAAAAGAATATTAATCGTGAGTGGTTGCTCATCTTCCGAGGCTAGAGATGAGAATGAGACCAGTTGCAAATCCGGGCACGAATTTCAAAGCAAAGCGAGATTGGCACGAATTTACGGTCAAGCTGATAGACACGGAATAGAATAAATCAAAACAGAACTGGATTGATGCAGATAAAATGGGTATCAGTGAATTTATATATATAACCATATATGTATATAAATCGTATTTTAAATTCAAATATATTTATATTGAATGTATATGTATTTCAAATTCTATTATTCAAAATAAAACACATATATTAATATCAACGTATATACACTGTTATAATTAAAAATCCAAATTATAAACCCAGATTACAACTATAACCATTCATTGCACAAACTTATATTATATAAACCAAATTAAAAATCAACATTTTTCAAAACAAAAATATTTATATAAATATATGACAGCTCAATTATGTCAAACCGGCTTTATTTATAACCAACTGCTTTAACAATTTATATAGCAGACAATAGCCCAAACACACAATTGTACACCACTTTGAAACCAAGACACTTACAGGAAAATGTATTTTTACACTAATTTGAAAATCGAAATACACTTATGCAGGGCACCATAGTATATACATCTTTCAAAACTACACTATAACTAACGTATTTTACTTACTCAAAATCTTAACTGACCCCACCTATATATGACATTATTATAAACTGTATTTGATAGCAACAAAAAAAAATACTTATTGAAAACAACTCAAACAGTATATATATATAAACATAACATATTATTCTTATTCATAAGCCGACATAATAAAACTATACTGCAACATAGTAAACCCAACTTATAATATAAGGTGTATACACATATATTACTATTATAAAACCAATGTTTACTTATATCAAAACCAAATCCTAGTATAGTTATCAGGTTTATTATATATATAACTCACAGCCCATATATAGCTTGTTCAGATTTATTACAAAATTTTCTTCTCAACAGATTATAAAAATATACATAATTCACAATTTCAACTGAATACATTACCTATATTTTATATGAAATCTTCTATATAATTCATGATATAAACACGTACACACATCCGAACCTATATACCAATGTACATATATGCTACTGCAAATATATACGAGTTGTAATAGAAATTATAAAACAAAACCCAAAGCAATATATATATCAACATATGTATACCTCAAAGACATAGCTAAAAGCTAGGGATGAACACGTATAACAACAAATACACATACCTCAAAAACGAAAGCCTGAAAGAAAGAAGGAAAACTGATGCCTCTGGTTTGCTTACGAGTAAGCTTCGAGACCGGGTTTCCATTGGTTTTGGCTTCATGTCCAAGGGGGTCGCATGGGTGGAATGCGGACGCGATTACTGGCCAAAGGCAGAGGGGAGGAGCAGAAGGAGTTACTGAGTTTGTGGGGGGGGGGGGAGGGGTCTCGGTGCTGCAAAGTGGCGAGAGTGAGGAGGGTGAGGAAGGGGCGGTGGCTCGGGTTCGCAACTGGAAAGAAGAGAGGTGGCGGTTGGTGGAGTAGGTGGTGCGGCAGGCGCGGGCTGCGGCGTTAATGAGCTGCAGCTGCTGGCTGATGGAACTTGCTCACAAAGAAGAGGAGGAAGAATATGGGAAAATGAAGAGGTATTAGCCTCGGAAGACAATGCAATGGCAGGCTTAAATTGTCATAAAGATAGTAGGAAGATATCAAGTAGAGTAGGGTCAATTTCCCTTTTCCAATGCAAATGAACAAACCACCATAATATTATTTATTTTGAATATCGTGAGTTACGGTTGGAAAGTAAACATCAATTTTGAAGAAAAAAAAACTGTAGACTATTGGGTTTCAACCGATGAATAGGTGAAAGATCACAAGAAAACAAATGGACTTGAAAGTGTACCGATACGGGTGGCCGTTTCGTGGTTTCCGCGGCGTTCCTGACTTCAATACATAGAATTAAGTACACCACAGAGATCAGTATGACGATACGATCGAAACGGTATACAAATATCAGTGGTACGATTTGAATTATAAAAATTCGAATTTTTATACTAGTGGAAAATGCAGAAATTTGCAGAAAATTAAGATCGACAGAGCTAAAGAGGTCCGAATTTGGAAATACAACAAACTAACATCTTGCTCAGAAGATGGTTTAGAATTTTTCTATGTAAAATATTTTTGTTTTGAAAACGTTTTATTTTCATCGCTTTTTAGCTGATTAAATTGAAGTAAATTTACGCACGAAATAAACTTCCATATTTTCAAACGAAAATTTACCGGTTGCTATGTTTAACTAGACGCATTCCAAATATCAAATTTATATTTCAAAATTTTATCGTTTAAAATCCCACAAAATTTCAGTTAATACGTTACTAAAACCGGTTAAATTTATGGGTCGTTACATTCTCCCCCACTCAAAACTTTTCGTCCTCAGGAAAAGGAAGGAGGTAGGAGTATAGAAACCACCAGAAGAAAATAGACTTGAATTTCAAAATAAAACAATTAATTTAAACCGTATAAATTTCAATTTTATATTCATCAATTTGTTTTTAAATTCACGGTTTCCATTTAATTGATTTGATTTTTCATTTATTGATGTTAGATACAAAAGGTTATTTTCAAATGAAATTCAATTTAAATTTAATTAATTCAAGATATCTAATTAAGTTGATTAGATTTCAATTTATTAACTTTCAAAACAAAAAAATTTATTATTAATCACATCTATTATTGAATCAACTTATTATTCTATTTATCTTCATAAACATTTTATAATTAAAATTTAAGTGAATAACATTTATCATAAGCACTCACATTTTTATTTATAAAGACAATTTATATTATATATTATCCAATTTTCTTAAATTAACAATCTCAAAGGTCTTAAATTTTGAATAGTCATTTATTATAATCATGCTTTATTCGACAAATTAATTCTTCTTTATTAAATTTATACTACTTAATATTTCCTATCACATATATATTATGTATATTTACATTCATTATAACTACTCAAATTTATTTAAAATTTCTTTGATGTCATTTATTGTATAATATTCAGTTACATAATTAACTTTTGAAAATTTAGGTAAGTTATATATAGTGCAATTGAGTATAATACAAGTAAATTTTTAAATTCAATTATTTCAAGTTTAAATCTTTCAAATTCTTGTTTCATTATATAATTGAAATTATCCTTTAACATATATTTAAGAATTAAATTTTCGTGTAACTTCAAACTTTTTAGAGATAAATAAATAAATATATATAATATATCAAATCGGATTTAAATCATATGCCAATATATATTACATATCAAATTCTACTTTAAGAATTTCAAATCAATTTATCTTCCAAAGCAAACCGTAGCAAAGCTACAGAATAGTCTCTCCACTTCGAAACTCGAAAATGAATGTCGACGATGCGGCCGTCATCACCGAAATTATTTTCCAGCGACAAGGTAGGAGCGCTGATTTTAAACATTTTAAAATTCTTTAAAACGGTTTCTATTTGAAAATATCTTAAATAATATCCACTTTAGAACTTTAAAACTAAAGTTCGGAATTATCAAAAATTAAATTCTCAAATTCTAAGTTTAAATTCAATTAATTTTCAAATCTGCATGTTGAAATAGTCAATGGTTTCAAAATAAATGAAAATCAAATATTTCTTTTCAACGTCAAATTCATTAACTATTTAATTTCAGAAAACTTATATTTATATATAATATAATCATACAAAATTATTTTATTTACTAAACTTGAAACAATATTGTGTCAGTTTGCTCTGCTCAGGTGTTTTGGAAATTCTATCGATAGCGTTGATCAGATGAATCGATCGAAAATCCAAATCAACATCAACAACCCAAACAACACAATATATATTTATATAATATTTTAATATTAATTCTCAAATACATTTTCTTGCTCGACGATACAAAGATGGATTTCAAAATAAGAATAGAGATTTAAATTTGATGGAAATCAAATCAAAGAGAAATTTGATTCGATATTAAGTTCGAAATAGAAGACAAGATAATTCAATTAACAGAATCGGGAGATGGATAAGCTTATTTAATCCGCGGCAACCTTAACCGAGTCGACCATGACTTCAAGAATAAGATCGATGCTGGATTCCGAGGTAAATCAACATCCGATCTCAAGAAATAGAATTCAAGTATAGCAGGAGATAGATAGCATTGTAAACCGAGGATACAGAAATCTCCGGTGAATCGATGTCTATTGTAAAGGAGTTTCACCCATTTACACATACTTCAAAGATTGGCGAGACCTACCGATTCATTATAAAGATCATTCGAAGTGGAGTTATGGGATACTCCAGAATCGAAAAGAAGACGAATAGTGAGTGACAAGAATGAATTTCGGAACCGAGGGAACGTTCCAAAATCCAAAGGAATTGAGTCAAAGGAAGAGATTTAAACTCGAATGAGAGTGATTCTGTAAATACGTTTACCCTATATGCTAAGTTTTGCCTAGAGCTACCAAAAGCTCTGATACCAACTGTAACGACCCGCTATTTTGGACTATTCGCATCCGCACATGTCGAACTTGAATAATTCAAAATACCGAATTGTTAATTTAAAATTTGGCAAAACTCAAATATACAGTAAATAAATAATCACAGAATCACAGACACAGAGTAATAATATGCAGCAGAAGTAAGGGAAATAGTAGTGCATGAAGCTACTATATAAATATATAAGATACATCAGAGTTTACAACAGAAGAGTAACACGATACAACAGGTACAAATAAGAATACATCACTGAAATCATCAAATACTGAAAGCAGAATAGATGGCTGGATCTTCAAGCAAAGCTCCAACTCCAAAGGTGAGTCTTGAATACTGGTACACTCAGTCTGACCCGAGCGTAAAGCAAAACACAGAACACTCGAGTCAGGATTAATATTCTCATATCAATAAATCCAACTCAAGTGAAATAGCAATTGAAATACAAGTAACTCAAAGGATGTTAGAATCACCATCCTCTAAGGATCCGTTAAACCATCTACTATGTAGTAGTGTACGCTAAATAGATAATGTCTATCAGTAATATAAAGTATCAAAATAGTGTTAAGGCGTTATCATTATCCCCCTTAACACATTTTATATAAATATCATAGTCTATACAGCACTGTAAACTCCACCGTAAACTAATGGGATATCAGGGAGTACTCCATAGGTATAGCACAAAACAAATTCGTAGTGGTCGCGTATATAGGGATACAAGTATGACAAGGCACATGAGGCAATACCCAAGGTAGTGAAACTACCGTTCGCCTGATCCGGAGTGGTGAGAACGCATCGCCGCAGCGATCGCAACACCGCGAAACAACACTCCTGAAAAGTACGAGGGTGCACCAATCAATCACAAGTAATGATTAGTAGTTACGAAGAAGTGTGTCCGCTCGAGGTGGCTAACCTCATTTGGCCAGGCACGGCTCCTGATTTTAGTCATTTCCAATTTGACACAAGTGTCAAAGCTATCCATTATCGTTCTCTTTCTTCAGTCATCACGTACATCATTCCAACCACTACATTCTGGATCACAACTCCGCGTATAGTTATTAAAGTGGTTTTCGATTTAGATAGAGAGTATATCCATAACCGATTCCGGTCTCTTTAATAACTTTCATAATTATTACACCGATTGGTCGTTTAATATATTTCAAACCAAATCAAATTCAATTTCAATTAAAATTCGAAAATCACATCCCGTTTGTCTTTCTAAATCAATTTCCAAAATTTACGTTCAACTTCCCAAATTTCCATTTCAAAGCCTTACAATTCAATTTCAATTTTATTTAAACAATTCAATTATTAATTCAAGTTCGTATATATAAGTTTCATTCTGAAATCATTTAAATTATTATAATTTAACATTCAAAATCAGTTTCAATTTATTAATCGATTTCATTCAATATTCGTTAAGCTAATTTATCATTTAAAACAATTTTCATTTAAATTCCAATTCAATTAAATCAATTACTTAAGTTCAATTTCATTATAACAAAACTTACAAATTTACTTAAATTCGATTCGTCAAATCATATTCTTAAATTACAAGTCTTACATTCATTTCAATAAACGCATTTTATTTCTTGTTAAAGAAATTCAATTTCACTTATTTCTTTACTTAGTTACAAAATTCCAAAACTCAATTAATAAAGAAACTAAATTTCATACATTCTAGAAGTTTACTTTCACTTATTAACTTACTTAAATAATTTTCAAACTTTAATAAATAAAGGAACTCAATTTCATTTATCAACGAAGTTCAAATCCACCTATTTAAAGTTCACTTCCTCTTATCAAAGAATTCAATTTTATTCAATTATCAAATAATTCAATCTTATTCAATTATTAAATAATTTCAAACTTAACTATTAATAATTTCAAAACTTAATAATTTCAACTTAATTATAAATCCAAACTTAATTGTTAAATCATTTCAAACTTAATTCAATGAATAATTCCAAATTTAATTATTAAATAATTCATTTCAAACAACGTTCTTTCATCAGTTATTACATTACTATTTTGTTTCAGATTCCAATATTAACATTTTCCTTTCATCCAAATTTACGTTCCAATTTAATTTCAAAACCTTATTATTCAAATAAAATCTTTATTTTATTTCAAATCAAATTATTGACCAATCGGGTTTATTTAATTCTCTATCCTAAGTCAAGTTCATTTTGGGTATTTATCATTTCAACCCGATTCCAATTTAATTCAAAAATCAAAGCATAACAAAGGGAACTTGCAGTGTGATAACTGGGATGATGTCAAAGTAAATAAACAAGCAATAACAACGATCAATAACAATCCAATAATAAATTCAAATAATCCCGAAATAATCGTATTAACTCACATTATTATTTATGCGAATTAATATAATTATTTCTAGAATCTACACTATCATATCATGTAGATTAAAGATTATTTTACTAATTATTCTATGCAATTCTACACTTTACATCAATTATTCAATTTCATACTTCATCAATTAATACAACATAAATTCAAATGGTTCAAGGATAATTAACTATTTCTACGTGTCAAATAATTAAACATTTAAGGGGTCGTATTATACAAAATTAACTAATCAAATTCAACATATATGTCGATTCAAATTTTAATTATCCTACGTCAAATTCGATTGCATAATATTTATCACTTTATACATTTCAAGTTAACAACCAATATGAACAACAAACAATCAAACAATTATCAACCAAACTGTATTATTTCAAGTTAACGACCAATATGAACAACAAACAATCAAACAATTATCAACCAAACTGTATTATCGTCACATAAATAATTAACAGATAATGGTGTCAGATATCATAGGTGAACAGATACAGGTGATAACAGCGTACATAACTAACAACGGCATATTTCAATTGTCGTTTCAATTGAAATCAAATTTAATAAATAAAAGAATATTAATCGTGAGTGGTTGCTCACCTTCCGAGGCTAGAGATGAGAATGAGACCAGTTGCAAATCCGGACACGAATTTCAAAGCAAAGCGAGATTGGCACGAATTTACGGTCAAGCTGATAGATACGTAATAGAATAAATCAAAACAGAACTGGATTGATGCAGATAAAATGGGTATCAGTGAATTTATATATATAACCATATATGTATATAAATCGTATTTTAAATTCAAATATATTTATATTGAATGTATATGTATTTCAAATTCTATTATTCAAAATAAAACACATATATTAATATCAACGTATATACACTGTTATAATTAAAAATCCAAATTATAAACCCAGATTACAACTATAACCATTCATTGCACAAACTTATATTATATAAACCAAATTAAAAATCAACATTTTTCAAAACAAAAATATTTATATAAATATATGATAGCTCAATTATGTCAAACCGGCTTTATCTATAACCAACTGCTTTAACAATTTATATAGCGGACAATAGCCCAAACACACAATTGTACACCACTTTGAAACCAAGACACTTACAGGAAAATGTATTTTTACACTAATTTGAAAATCGAAATACACTTATGCAGGGCACCATAGTATATACATCTTTCAAAACTACACTATAACTAACGTATTTTACTTACTCAAAATCTTAACTGACCCCACCTATATGTGACATTATTATAAACTGTATTTGATAGCAACAAAAAAAATACTTATTGAAAACAACTCAAACAGTATATATATAAACATAACATATTATTCTTATTCATAAGCCGACATAATAAAACTATACTGCAACATAGTAAACCCAACTTATAATATAAGGTGTATACACATATATTACTATTATAAAACCAATGTTTACTTATATCAAAACCAAATCCTAGTATAGTTACCAGGTTTATTATATATATAACTCACAGCCCATATATAGCTTGTTCAGATTTATTACAAAATTTTCTTCTCAACAGATTATAAAAATATACATAATTCACAATTTCAACTGAATACATTACCTATATTTTATATGAAATCTTCTATATAATTCATGATATAAACACGTACACACATCCGAACCTATATACCAATGTACATATATGCTACTGCAAATATATACGAGTTGTAATAGAAATTATAAAACAAAACCCAAAGCAATATATATATCAGCATACGTATACCTCAAAGACATAGCTAAAAGCTAGGGATGAACACGTATAACAACAAATACACATACCTCAAAAACGAAAGCCTGAAAGAAAGAAGGAAAACTGATGCCTCTGGTTTGCTTACGGGTAAGCTTCGAGACCGGGTTTCCATCGGTTTTGGCTTCATGTCCAAGGGGGGTCGCACGGGTGGAATGCGGACGCGATTACTGGCCAAAGGCGGAGGGGAGGAGCTGAAGGAGTTACTGAGTTTAGGGGGGGGGGGGGTCTCGGTGCTGCAAAGTGGCGAGAGTGTGGAGAGTGAGGAAGGGGCGGTGGCTCGGGTTCGCAACTGGAAAGAAGAGAGGTGGCGGTTGGTGGAGTAGGTGGTGCGGCAGGCGCGGGCTGCGGCGTTAATGAGCTGCAGCTGCTGGCTGATGGAACTTGCTCACGTGGTATGACTTAGCCAGCCGAGGGAATGAAAACGTCATGAGGAAGAGGTATGACTTAGCTATAGGGTTACAGTCATCTGCTAGTAGCCGTGTCGTCCAAGTCGAAGGATAAAGAAGCAATGGGTTTGGACGAGAACGTTACAGCGGAGTGGGAGCAGAACCCAGTAGCGGGGTTGGGAGATGGGCAGCTGTGATTTGATGGGTGCGGCAACGATTTCCTTATGAAAAATGGAAATTAGGTTTAGAGAGGAACTTGTAGTTTGTTTGAAATAACGAACGAGTGGATCTGGAAAAGTAAAATATAATGGAGGAGGAAGGAAGTGACATGCAACAAAGAAGAGGAGGAAGAATATGGGAAAATGAAGAGGTATTAGCCTCGGAAGAGAATGCAATGGCAGGCTTAAATTGTCATAAAGATAGTAGGAAGATATCAAGTAGAGTAGGGTCAGTTTCCCTTTTCCAATGCAAATCAACAAACAACCATAATATTATTTATTTTGAATATCGTGAGTTACGGTTGGAAAGTAAACATCAATTTTGAAGGAAAAAAAAACTGTAGACTATTGGGTTTCAACAGATGAATAGGTGAAAGATCACAAGAAAACAAATGGACTTGAAAGTGTACCGATACGGGTGGCCGTTTCGTGGTTTCCGCGGCGTTCCTAACTTCAATACACGGAATTAAGTATACCACAGAGATCAGTATGACGAGACGATCAAAACGGTATACAAATATCAGTGGTACGATTTGAATTATAAAAATTCGAATTTTTATACTAGCGGAAAATGCAGAAAATTTGCAGAAAATTAAGATCGACAGAGCTAAAGAGGACCGAATTTGAAAATACGACAAACTAACATCTTGCTCAGAAGATGGTTTAGAATTTTTCTATGTAAAATATTTTTGTTTTGAAAACGTTTTATTTTCATCGCTTTTTAGCTGATTAAATTGAAGTAAATTTACGCACGAAATAAACTTCCATATTTTCAAACGAAAATTTACCGATTGCTATGTTTAACTAGACGCATTCCAAATATCAAATTTATATTTCAAAATTTTGTCGTTTAAAATCCCACAAAATTTCAATTAATACGTTAATAAAACCGGTTAAATTTACGGATCGTTACACAAATCTTTTCAATTCTTTAATTGGAGAAGGAGTCGGCCGTGAATCCACTGCTGCTATTTTATGGGGATTTGTTTCCAAGCCATTTCCAGAAATAAAGTGAACTAAATACTCCACTTTATCTGCTGCAAATATGCATTTACTTGCCTTAGCAAACATCTGATTTGTATGCATCAGTTCAAAAAGTCCACAAAATGCTGCCAATGTTCAGTGATATTCTTGCTATACACAAATTCCCAGTAGTTTTTCCCGCCTAAAACAGCAAAACAAAATAAAGAAATGAAATTTTTACATTTTAGTCTTCTTTTTTAAACTTATTACGCAAATGATATCGTTTTAAAACTAATATCAAATATAACTCTGTTTTGACCAACTCAGCTCTAACTGGTCAAAGTATGCTGAAGACCATTCAAATGTCGAAAAAAAAAATTAAGAAAAAACACCGACGACTTTTGCAATGTCGCCCATGTTTTTTAATTAAAAAAAATTACATTGACGACATTTGAAATGTTGTTAACGCATTTTGCCCAGTTCAACGCTGAGCTTGCCAAAACATGGATATATTTGATAATAGTTTTGAAACCGGACTATTTGTGTAATTACTTTACAAAAGTGGGCCAAAATGAAAAAAAATCCTAAAGAAATGTAAACGAGAAATTAAAGCAAAGGCAACAAAATCGTCATATCAAGATGGACCGTTTGATTTGTATGATTTATATGGTTTGTTGTGTCGGAAAATAATTTTGCTTGCATTTTTAAGGTTAAGTTAATGTGGCCTCCCAACGTTGCACATATTTTTGACAGTTTTGTTGGTCAATTTATTCGAACTCCTCTTTTACTGAGTACATACCCTCTTCTCTTGTAATTTTTTAGGCGACTAAATCACTCCTATTTTTATATTCCATTCCTACCAATTATTTTCATCTTAAGCTCATTTTTATGTAACCGTAATAACTTAAAAATACTTGACTTTATCAATTTTGACATCAACATCTTTTGACTTAAAGAAGTTAAAGCTAAATTGAATTATCTTTTATGACAAATGAATTAGTATGAATAGTTGGAAAAACACAAAAATTGCTAATATTCTCAAAATTAACTTTGTTAATCTCCAAGTGATATGTTTCTTTATGTCTCTTTGTAAACCAAATTAATTACCAAAGTAAAAACTCACATGAATGAAGACGTTGTAGATCTTTGTTGCTCAGGTTTAAGTTGGAATTAAATAAAAATAAAAAGGAAGAAAGTTAATTTTGTAATTTTAGTATGTTGGGCATTTTGAAGGATATTCGAAATTCACACTACTTTTGGGGTATGAAAGGTAAACTGAGATTGAAGTAGAATTTGTCATCTACGTTATGAAATACATCGTCATATGAATTTCTATATGTCGGATTTTGATCAAACACAAGCTTTTGTATTTGTTTCTTGTTTACTGGTGTTTTGGAACACACGATGCATATGTACAAAGAATAAGCAAGCTAAAGTTATAATTTTATAATAGTTCGTGAGCATATTTCGATAATTTTGGCCAACGCATATAACTAAGAAACATGGATAATATGGACATTTTTTTTGTTTAGTGTATCTATACTATAATATATTATTGAGTTAGATTTCAAAAGCACACAGGCCTCCTTCATAATTTGAAAAATGAACAGTCACGTTTTTTATTTCTTTCTATTCCAAACTTTGAAATGAACTTAAGAATCGATTTCACCATTAAATCTCAAATTTAATATGTTTTCCAATGATATCTACTGTTATAGCTAAAAATAAATTTTTTAAAATCATAGTTTTTCAGATTATTCATGTTACTAAAGTTATTAAATCTTTTTGACTTTATTTTTTTAACTAATCTATGTCGTTGATTGTTTTGAAAATTTCCAGCCACTGTTTCTACTTTCACAAATTGCAGTCAAGTCTGGTGAAATCCAACATTACCAAAATACAGCAACAATGTTAGATGAAATTAGAAATGGAACCAGAAAACTCAAAAGCATTAAATACAATTATATGCTTCTTATTATATTGAATTGTCATTGACTGTAGAAGAAATACAATGATATTCTTCGCATTAAAATAAATATTGTTGAATAATGGTTGTTAGTTCCAACATCTCAGACATAAGATATGTATGCTTTAGATTTAGCATATTTTTCACAAGAATCGTTCAAAACAGAAATAAATCTCTTTATCCTCTAAGCTTATCATTCTACAATAATATGATGTTGCATAATGTGTTCCTAGACATAGTCAGTTATGAGATCATCATCAACACTTGCGTTCTCATGAATCATGTCAATGTTGCTTTTGGCTTTTTTGGATCAATGGTAAGTGTAAACCAAATGTTGTTACATGCACTGCTCTTAGAGATAGTTATTACCGAAGCAACAAATGGAATCAACGACATCAAGTATTAAAGGAAATGATTGATAGAGGTATCTCACCAAATGAAGTTATATGTAATACAGCTGATGCATGGAGCAATAGCTGATGCATATAATAAATTTATATGTGTATTGTGTGGAAATTCTATCTTTGAAATCATTTTTGCTCGATATTCTGCAATTGTTTATCAAGCACCAGTACTATCTTCATTACTGTTTTCAAAGATTTATACACAAATTTTAGACAAAATGCAAACCTATTTAAAAATTGATAAAAAAGATCACTATTTTTCTAATCAATGAACCATATAAATCATTTAAACATGTTAGATGATAAGAGGTTGAGTGTGGTCCGTATGCGAAGCACGGGTTCGCACTAGTTATCTATATATTATTTATAAGTGAAAATTTGTCTCGTATTTCTCTAATTAAAAATAATTCTTTAGAATATCCATTTCGTTTTTTATTTACACTAAAGTCCATGAAACTAATGAAAATTGAAACCTTAACAAATGGTGGTTGAATGTGGCATTTTGGTGTTTATGGGTGTCGTTCAGTTAGAGGAATTGATCATTGATGGTGGATTTGGTGGTAATTTCTCCTTTGATGATTGAAAAATCGATTTTTGATATACTGCACCAGAATTGGTGGTTTGATAAATAATTGGAAAAGTCGAGACGAGTACCATTTGGTGTGGATTTTGATATAGAGTTCATCTTTGTTAAGCGGAGGCGGTGATTGTAGTGGTGGCGGACAAGATTCTCAACATGAGATTCAAATTGTTAATCTTAAAAACGATACTTTAAATTGAAACTAGATTTAAATCTTAAAATCAATAAAGGTGAACTCTGGTCAAAGACAGAGCCGAAGATGATATGGCAAAAGTTTTGCTATGTAAATATTTGGGTTGCAATTTTTATTCTGTGAAAATGAGTTGTTGATATATTTTGGAATGCAAGTGTTCTACATATATTTGAGTTTATTGCATGTTGTAAAATTAAAAAATACCGGCAGTTTAAATATTTGTACTACAAATTCAAATAATTGCGCTACAATTAATTTCGTTATACATACATATACACACACATACATACATATATATAGGGGATTTTAGGTTCAAGGAAAAAGCTATAAAAAAATTTAGTTTTAGGAATAAAAAGTTTGGTTTTTAGGTTTAAGGACACTTTTTAGCAACTATCATTCTGTGATTTACACTAAAAAGTGTCATTCAGACTAAAAAACAAACTTGCTGTACTTGAAACTAAATTTTTTTGCAACTTCTTTTCTGCGTCTATCTGTCTACATACATACATAATACATACATACATACATACATACATATATTACAATTAATTGGGCAGCAAAACAAAAACAATGTTATTGGACATTTATATAGCATATGTTGAGGACGTTCAATTTAATATTTTAGTGTCATAAAGCATAAGTAGCAAATATATTGAACTCGATAATGATTGAGAAAGATTTTCCAATATTAATTTTAAAACCATTTTGAACAACAATTCTATAAACATAAATAAATTGTTTTCACCAAAGAGATGCAAGGCTATCTATTATTATTATTATTTTCTAAATAATAGAACCTGAGCCAAAACGCTCCATGTTATTTAAATGAAGCATTATCATGTTGATAAACTAAGAGCACCTTTGTAACTTTAAGTATATATCGTAAAATCACAACACCAAATATTAGGACATTTTATTGAAGATTGTTACCTACATGTCTTGTTGAATAAGCCTAGTTGTACTTATTGTGAGATAGGATCCTCCGTTCTCATTTCTCATGTGTTCCATATTTCTTCACCTATCTCAACCTCACATTAAATTAATAAAACATTTAATGATTTTAAAAAGAAGATGAATGGAGTAGAGTAGTGGGTGCCCAAATGTTCGGAGACAAGTGATACATTCCACCTATTCTATACTCCAAATGCTTAATTTTTTTCGTAGGGATATTAAATTGGTTGATATCGATCTTTTTTTCATAGGGATGTGACAGACTACAAATGTTTGCGGTTACACGCAAACTATGCCACCTCTTATTTGCGCCCTTGAGCAACAACATAATAACTCTGAATTTCTGTTCAGTAATAAGAACGCAGTTTGAATAATGGAACCATCTACCAGCTCTCATTAAATGTATGCATCAAGTATATGGAGGGAAGAGTATCATTATATGCAGGCCATTTACAATGTTACCATAACCATAGCTTCTAGTCATTCAGTATCATAACATTTTTACATGAAGAACTTGTATTGAGAGAGAGTAAATATCATCAAGCTGTAGGGTAAGATGGTTTCATAGCAATCCCGCAAAGCCCTGCTTCAGCATTGACATCCCTCTCCATTCGTATGTACCCGCTCTCACCCCAAGACACACCCCATGAATTTTTCACCAACCAATACTTAGTTCCATCAGCAGTCGTTCCATAACCAACTGCAGTCACTCCATGATCCAGTTCGGTCCCACAGTCTCGTGTGAATACCCTGCTTGAATACAACTGGAAGTCTGAGCCAGAAGCATCAATAGCAACAGAAATGGGTTGATTGGCAACTGCTTTAAGAAGAGATGCTCCATCGTTAGCAGGCTTCCTTATTGTTATTACATGTTCCATCAGTGGCTTGATATGGGTAGTTGGTTTCAGTAGTGAGGCCTTTGTTTGCTATTATATACTCAAAGGCATCATCCATGAGTCCTCCATTGCATCCTTGATCAGAGCCATTTACGTCACAGTCGACAAGTTCCTGTTCTGAGAGTGAGATTAGCTTCCCAGTTGTGAGTTGGTTTATTCCTTCCGTAGATGCTACAGCAGAGAAAGCCCAACAACATCCTGTCATGAAAAGGCATCAGTCTGATGGTGTAGTATATTGTGTTCTAGAATGTGACACCTTTTGTGTTCTTGTTGATAACAACCTTCTTCAAGCTACACAACTTTTATCCAAAGCTTTAGTATTTTACAAACTCTTGATCAAGTGTTTTCATGTTATAAAATTTTAATATTCAGATTTCATGTATTAAGAAGAAGAAAAAATGTGGTTACCACATTGTCCTTGATTCTTGACGGGAGTCACAGCACCTTTAGTCCTCCAATCCATACTTGCAGGAGCTGCAGAGAAATCTGCGTACTTAAATGTTCCTTCTATCTTAGCACTATTCGATTTAGTAGGCTTTGTAGGCAGCCTTGAACTCCTCATTTGTCAGGTCAGCAAACTGATTAGTGCCCAATTTTTACTTGTGCTTTCCTGCAGCATTGAATGATTCAATGCACTCTACATTAGCTTGGAAAACCTTAAGTCGGTTTGTTTTCTCTGCTGCATCTTTATATACTCGTCCATATTTAGCCATCCACTGTTCATGCCTGTTCTCCATGTAATTGGTGCCACTGGATAGAGAAGAAAAAGCGCATAAGATGATCAGAGCAAACAATAGATACTTCTGTGTTACAACAGTTGCCAAAGAAGCCATAACTGCAGCTGTTAAAGCTAAATGATTGTTTAGAACACTAAGAGATGATTGCTTATATAGGGAACAAAGGAGTCGATCAACCCTTTGTTTGCCGTGAAAGGTGGAGAACCTGTATGTGTCGTAAAGGCGCTGCTGATTTCTTCTCGATGGTATGTTTTCATTTTATTGAAGTATATATACACCGGAGTATGGGTTACGTTTGTTATTTAAGCTAAATTGTAATTTTGGTTATATATGAAGTATCATTTAATGAGCACGCTATGGATAAATGGGAAATAAGTTGAACTGTAGCAAATATCTTTGTTTATTAGTTGGCTGCTTTCGTTTGTTATTAAAACAAACAGTGGGAAAAGAAGAATATAATACATTTACTCCTCAAACAGAACAAGGGCTTAAATATTGTAGTCATTATCTGCTTACTTAAGCTGTTAGAGATCCCTAATACGCTACGTCACAAGAATAATATGATAATCATCAGGATAAATTTGTCACTTTACTGTATTCTGTAACCGAAAATGCAGTTATGTATTGAGAAATATCAATTGATGGATTTTGACACAGCAGAATTATTTGTAAAAGAGAAGTAATATTATTGAATGATAATCGATTTCTTTTGATGAGCACAGCCTATTGTATTTAATGAAATGATAATGCGCTCAAACTGATCTTGGCCCAACAAATAAAGAAATGAAAGCAAACAGGTTACGGGTACGGGTATACAAACAATAACAACACCCGTATTTCAGTAGATATATTACACACTAGGGTTACGGTCGCATCTCATATTCTTCCACTCCCCCCCTCAAACCAGAATCTAGGGCATGTTGTTCGCGCACCATTCTTATCTTCGATATGAAATTTTGAGAGAGAGGGGGAATAAACTTGAGTTTCCTGCTTACTTAAGAGGAAGTGGTGGCTTAATTACTGATGCTGAATTTTGATAAACTTTGTTCTTCCTCTTTTCCCGTACAATTCTGGTTTGAGATCCTGGATGCTAAGACGTTTGATTTGGATCCCTGACCTTTGAGACTAATTTGTGAGAGTTCCTTTCTCTACCCGATCTTTGATTTGAGATTTTGATGTTCGTGACAGGCTCGACAGAGGTATGGTCTACGTCTGTATCTTGTCTGATGTTCTTCTGTTGAATTCCTTCGCTGAATGTAATTTGATCAAGAAAGATGATTGATATTTGTAATATGTAATAAGAAGATATTGAGCAGAAAGAATTGTATTTGTATTTCTCAAAAGATGATCTAATACAAAACGTTACAGTGCTATTTAAAGACAATAAGTTCGGTGCTGGGCTTATATGGTAAGGCCCAATAACAAATACATGATCGCTTTGCTTTGTAAAGTAAGTATAACTATATCTGGAGACAGTAATGCGTTAGATCTGTATTTCCAATATCCCCCCTCAAAGCGATTAGGGTTAGGGCACCAAATCTCTCCGCCGTCGCATGATGAAAACATTCAAAACAATGAGAGAATTACAGATCAGGTCTCTGGCTTCAGCATCTGAGCATCATCTTGACTTATTGTTGAGGTTGCTGTCGGGATCATCTCTGGCTTGATGCTTCTTTGCTCTGTAGTCAAATTTGAGCTCAAAGAGTGAAAACAGGTCTTACTGCTGAAGTTGTTGTCCTGTCTCTCATCAGGTGTGATGATATTTCTTCTTACTTTCAGTTCTTCTCGAAAACGAGTAAAATTCTTTGCAGTAAGCGGCTTGGTTAAGATATCTGCAACTTGGTAAGTGGCTGGTATGTGACTAACTTGTAGCTTTCTCTTTTGAATTTGTTCTCTTACGAAGTATAGATCTATTTCTATGTGCTTCGTTCTTGAGTGAAGCACTGGATTTTCTGAGAGATACACTGTGCTTAAGTTGTCACACCATACTGTTGGTTTGCCGTTTGTGTTAATCTGTAGCTCATGCATAAGTGACTGTATCCACATGATTTCTGCTGTTGCACTGGCCACACTTCGATATTCTGCTTCAGTGCTAGATTTAGATATTGTATTTTGTTTCTTTGAGCACCAGGAAACTGGATTTTCACCTATGTAGATGCAGTAGCTTGTGGTGGATCTTCTGTCATCAAGATCTGTCGCCCAATCGGCATCTGCATAGCCAATTATATTAAGGTGTTTCCCCTTCTTTAGTGATATTCCGTAGTCCGGTGTTCCTTTTAAGTATCGTAGTATTCTCTTGACTGCTTTCCAGTGTTGGTCCAATGGTCTCTGCATGAATTGACAAACTTTGTTAACACTGTATGACACATCTGGTCTAGTTATGGTGACATATTGTAATGCCCCAACTAGACTCCTATACTGTTTATCATTAAATATGACTTCTCCTCTGTTTTTAGACAAGTGTTGACTCCCTATCATTGGAGTTGGTTGAGGATTTGCATTTGTCATTTTTGCTTTGTGCAGTAATTCCTTGATATATTTAGTTTGGCACAGCATGACTTCTGAGTGTGATACTTGCTTAACCTCTATGCCTAGGAAGTAATTTACATTTCCTAGATTCTTAATTGAGAGTTCTCTGTCAAGATGCAGTGTGATTTTGTTGATTTCTACATCATTGTTACCTGTAACAATTAGATCATCAACATAAATAAGTATATAAATTGTTACAGTGTTATCAATTTTTGTAAACAATGAATTATCTGACTTTGTGAATTGAAACCCCATATTATATAAGGTGGCTTTTAACTTATCAAACCACACTCGTGGTGTTTTCTTGAGACCATATGTGGCCTTGTTTAACCTGCACACAAGATTACTGTTCTGTTGGTACCCTGGTGGCTGATGCATATAAACTTCCTCCTTTAATTCTCCATTGAGAAATGCATTATTTACATCCAGCTGTCTAATTTTCCAATCATTGTAGATAGCTATTGTGAGAATGATTCTTATAGTTGTTGGCTTTATTACTGGTGAAAAGGTTTCATTGAAGTCGAACCCATGCTCCTGTGTATATCCTTTAGCCACCAGTCTTGCTTTGTGCCTGTCAATGGTCCCATCTGGTTTCCTTTTTAACTTGTATGTCCATCTGCATCCTATGACATTTTTGTCTTTTGGTAGAGGAACTAGATTCCATGTTTTATTTTTGATGAGGGCATTGTATTCATCATTCATTGCTGTTCTCCATTGTTTACTTTTGACTGCTTGATCAAATGTTTCTGGTTCCTCTAATATGATGTTTGAGTATACTTTGGGTTTAAAAATTCCACTTTTGGATCTGGTAATCATATGGTGTCCAGTTGTGATTCATACTTCATTGTGTGATACTTCATTGTCTTGACTTGAGTTATTTCTTGATTCATTATTCTGTGTGCTTGATTCACATTGACTCATATTTTGTGTTGAATTTGACTCTTCTTCAGGTAAGTCAGTTGGCTCTGCCTGACCTGGTTGAGAAGACATTGTGTGTTGTGGTGCAGAGCTTACTGATTTATCTTCAATTGTTGTCTGAGTCCATTCTGATGGATGCACATGTATAGATGGTATTGATGCATTTGGATTGTACACTTTCCCTGTTGTCTTGATACTAATATCTGAGTAGGGATAAACATGCTCATTAAAGACTACATGTCTACTTATGAATATTTTGCCATTGCTATCAATACACTTGTATCCTTTTTGATTCGATGCATAACCAAGAAATGTACATGGAGTAGATCTAAAATTTAACTTGTGTGTGTTGTATGGTCTGGTGTAGGGAAAACACAAGCATCCAAACGTTTTTAGAAGGTGATAGTCAGGTTTTATGTTGAATAATTTTTCCATTGGGCTTTTATCATTTAGTACTTTGGTTGGTAGCCTGTTTATCAGGTACACTGCAGTACTAAATGATTCAGGCCAAAATTTCATAGGTAACTTTGCCTGAGCAAGTAATGTTAAGCCTGACTCCACAATATGTCTGTGTTTTCTCTCCACTAGACCATTTTGTTCTGAAGTGTAGGGGCATATTATTCTATGAATAATGCCCTTTTTGCTAAAGTAGTCATTGAGAGTTTTGAATTCTCCACCACCATTAGTTTGTATAATTTTAATCTGATGGTTGGTTTGTTTTTCAACTTGTGTAATAAAGTGTATGGTGATTTGGTGTGCTTCATTTTTGGTTTTCAGAAAGTACACCCAAGTATATCTCGTGCATGCATCAACAAATGATATATAGTATTTGTATCCATAGTCAGAGTAAATTGGAGATGGACCCCATAGATCAGTAGCAACTAACATTAGTGGTTTTTCATATTGTGTCACAGAATCTGAAAATGATAATTTGTGACTCTTACCCATTTGACAAAATGTACATATATAAGGGAGAGTAACATCAAAAGAAATTTTATTCTCTGATAACACTTTTCTTACAGTATTTGCACTGGGGTGGCCTAGCTTATAATGCCAGATATCAAAGTTGCTCAGTTTCTTTTCACTTTGAGCAAATTCAGAAAAGTTACACATCTCAACACATTTGTCAGATTTTGTTTTTCTTGAATCAACAAGATCAAACTTATACAGACCCTTCACTGCTTCACCCTGCAATAAAATTTCTTTTGTTAGAATGTCTCTAACTAGATAGTATTTAGGGTAAAATTCAAAATATACATTGTTATCACTTGCAAATTGTGATACACTTAATAAATATTTCTTTTTCTGTGGAACCATTAAGAGATTATTGAGATACAGTTTTCTTTCACCTTTGATGCAAGTAATACCAGTGTGTGTGATCTTTACTGCCTCACCATTACCCATGTGTATGGTTTTATTACCTTTGTATTCCTTGTTCCCCAGATTTAGATTCTCTAGATTATTAGTGATGTGGTTGGTTGCACCAGAGTCAGGGTACCAGCTTTCATCTATTGTTTGATCTGATCTGTTAATGTCACTCTGATTATTTGCCCTGTTACTACTTGATTGATTGTGTCTTGTTGTATCTGAGCTATGTTTGCACTTCCATTCCTCTGATTGCTTGGATTTTGTCCTGGTGTAAAATTCATATTGAGTCTGAAGTAGCATTTTGGGGCAGTGTGACCAATTTTCTCACATATTTGACACTTTGGTCTGTTGTTGTTATTGTATCTACCTCTGCCTCTACCTCTGGTAGGTGGATTGCCTCTATTGTTATTGTTGTTATATTGATTCTTGCCTCTGTGCCCCACTGCATAGTTAACTGTCATGTCAGTATCTGTAGGTTTCTTGAATTCAAGCCTACCTTCGTGGGCAAGTAGTATAGCATGTACATCCTCTAGAGTTGGTGTTGTTCTTTGAGATGATATAACAGCAACAACTGACTCATATTCTTCACTTAAACCACTTAATATGATTAGTACTTGTTCAGTTGATGACACTTTATGACCTGCTGCCTCAAGAAGGTCACATGTTGTTTTGATTTTTGCAAGATATTCACCTATTGTGATGTTTTCTTTCCTGATACTATGAAGTTGTCTTTTGTGATGCATCACTTTGGCTGCTGACTGAGAATTGAAGATTCTCTCAACTGTTGTCCAAACACCATTTGCAGTTTTACTACCAATCACTTGTGGTAGTAGTTTAATACTTATGGATGAAAGTAGCCAAGAACAGATTAAACTATCTTGTCTTTGATATTTTATGAATTCTGTGTTATTAACTGTTGTATTTTCTGAACTAGTGATGAATCTTGGTGGAATTCTGACAGACCCATTGAGAAAATCTTCAAGTCCGTATCCCCTGACCGCGGTTTCGACCTGTGCTTTCCACAGAAGATAGTTATCTTCTTCCAGATGAACTGTGACAAGTTGGCTCTGTGGGCTAACTATAGTTTTGATCAGATTTTCTGTGGCAGTTTGATCAAAATCAGAAGTTGATGATGTTGCTGAGCTGTTGGCCATGAAGCAAGAAACAGAAAGTTGAAATGAGGAGAAAATCAGCGCAGTCTTGATTCAAGAACTGCTGCTTGTAGGTTTTAATTGTGAGCAAGAAGGAGAAGCAACACGAGAATTGATCTGAAAATCCACTAAATATCAGGTAAGTTCAACCACTGACCCAGATGATTGAATTTGATGATGGGTTTTTCTGGTATGGTGCTGTTTCTTGATATTTTGATGGATTTTGTGATGATTTCTTTTCTTATGATGAATTCAAGGCTTTTCTTGATTTTTATAAAGTGGTGCAGCCAGTATTACTAGGCATGGCATCTCCTTTGCTTTTCTTGAGTTGAAGCCTTGAGTTCCTATAATCTCAGATGATGAATGAATATTCTGATGAGATACTTGAAAACTAATTGCACCAAATGATGATCTCTGATGATCTACGATGATCTCTGATGGTGTTTATGTTTCAAGATTGCCGTTAGGCTTAGATTGGCTCCGATACCATGTTGAATTCCTTCACTGAATGTAATTTGATCAAGAAAGATGATTGATATTTGTAATATGTAATAAGAATATATTGAGCAGAAAGAATTGTATTTGTATTTCTCAAAAGATGATCTAATACAAAACGTTGCAGTGCTATTTAAAGACAATAAGTTCGGTGCTGGGCTTATATGGTAAGGCCCAATAACAAATACATGATCGCTTTGCTTTGTAAAGTAAGTATAACTATATCTGGAGACAGTAATGCGTTAGATCTGTATTTCCAATACCTTCAACTTTAGATCCTCTCTGAATCTTATGAAGTTTCTGTAAGTTAGAGCTTTGTTAAGTACGTTTGCTCTTTGGTAAGTCCCAGGTATGTGGTTAACGAGTAATTGACCCTTAAGAATCTGTTCTCGAACAAAATAGATGTCGATCTCTATGTGCTTTGTTTTTTAGTGTAGAATTGGGTTGGCAGACATATATACGGTGCTTTGGTTATCACACCATAGCACTGGTTTGATGTCAGATGTGATCTTTAGTTCACCAAGTAAAGATTGAATCCACATAATTTATGCTGTTGCGCTAGCTACACTTCTATATTCAGCTTCTGTGCTGAATCTAGATATGGTTGATTGCTTTTTTGAACACCATGAGATTGGATTATCTCCAATGTATATGCAATAGCCAGAGATTGATTTCCTATCATCATGATATGTTGCCCAGTCAGCATCAGAAAATCCAGTCATATTAAGATTTTTGCATGCCTTTAGAGATAAACCATAAGTTGTAGTTCCTTTCAGATATCTCAAAGTCCTCTTTACAGCCTTCCAGTGCTCTTTAAGAGGGTCCTGCATGAATTGAGACAACTTATTAACACTGAAAGATATATCAGGTCTAGTTATGGTTGCATATTGTAATGCTCCCACAATACTTCTGTATTGTTTGATGTTAATTATTGGTTCTCCCTTGTGTTTAGAGAGTTGATGGTTACATATCATAGGTGTTGGTTGAGACTTGGCTTCTGCCATGTTTGATTTGTACAGTATTTCATTGATATACTTTCTCTGGCTTAGAATGATTTTTGATTTTGATTTTCTGATATCCATGCCTAAAAAATAATTTGGTTCTCCAAGATCTTTGACAGAAAATTGCTTGTCTAGATACTGAACAAGCTCATTGATTGCTGCCTCATCATTTCCTGTAATTAGCAAGTCATCAACTTAAATTAGGATATATATAATAGATTCTTTATTAATTTTAATGAACAAACAATTGTCATATTTTTTGGGCTGATAAACCAATTTGACTAGTGTGTTTTTTAGTTTCTCAAATCAGAACCTTGGGGCCTGCTTAAGACCATATATTGCCTTGTTTAACTTGCACACTTGAGTCAGCCTTTGATTGTAACCTTGTGGTTGTTCCATGTAGATTTCCTTCTACAATGTTCCATTTAGGAATGCATTATTGACATCCAACTGTCTGATTTTCCAATGTTTATGTAAAGCAATAGTAAAAATTACTCTAATAGTAGTTGGTTTTACCACAGGAGAAAAGGTTTCATTGAAATCAAATCCATATTGCTGAGAATACCCTTTGGCCACAAGTCTGGCCTTATATTTGTTGATTGTCCCATCTGCATTTTTCTTTAACTTATATGTCCACTTGCAGCCAACAATGTTTTTGTTCTTTGGAAGACTGACTAAGTCCCAGGTTTTATTTTTGATAAGAGCATTGTACTCTTCATCCATGGCTGTTTTCCAATTATTGTCCATTATGGCTTGTTCAAAGTTCTCTGGTTCTTCTGTTGTTCTGACAGCAGTGTAAATTTTTGGTTTAAATATACCACTCTTAGATCTTATGATCATTGGATGACCTGACCTAGCCTGTGTAGCCTCAGTGTGTGTCTCATTATCATTACTTCTGTCTTGATTCAGTTGAATATCTGTAGATTGACTGATTTGTTGGATTTGATTATTTTCACAGGTAGGAGACTGATTGAGATAGCTAGATCCATCTACTGGTTCATGGCTTGGCTGGTTTGACATAGTAAGTTGTGAATCACTAGTACTTGCAGTCCTCTCAGTCTCCTGTTGCCAGATTTTAGAATACACATGTAAATCAGGTATAGATGTCTTTGGATTGTACACCTTTTGGTTGTCTCCATGTCTAGGCTGTCAAAAGGAAATACATGTTCATTGAAGACTACATGTCTGCTAATAAAGAGTTTTCCCTTATTGTCCAGACACTTGTACCCTTTCTGATGTTAAGATAACCCAAGAAAGTACATGGTTTTGATCTAAAAATCTAATTTATTGGTATTGTACTGTCTTAAGTTAGGAAAGCATAGACATCCAAATGGCTTTAAAGCATGATAGTCAGGTTTAGCGCCAAATAGCTTTTCCATGGGACTTTCACCTTTTAGCACTCTTTTTGGCAATCTATTAATTAAGTGTACAACTGTATTAAAAGAGTCTGGCCAGAATTTTAGTGGTAAATGTGCATGTGCTAAAAGTGTAAGTCCTAATTCCACTATATGTCTATGCTTCCTTTCTATTAAGCCATTTTGTTTAGATGTGTAAGGACATGTAGTGCTATGTATTATCCCCTTATTGTTAAAGAAATTAATGAGTGGCTTGAATTCAGAGCCCCCATCAGTTTTCATAATTTTGACATGAATTTCTGTTAAGTAATAAGAACGCTGTTTGAATAATGGAACCATCTACCAGCTCATTGAGTGTATGCATCAAATACATGGAGGTAAGAGTATCACCATATGCAGGCCATTTACAATGTTACCATAACCATAGCTTCTCATCATTCAGTATCATAACATTTTTACATGAAGTACTTGTATTGAGAGAGAGTAAATATCATCAAGTTGTAAGGTAATATGGTTGCATAGCAATCCCACAAAGCCCTTCTTCAGCATCGACATCCCTCTTCATTCTTATGTACCCGCTCTCACCCCAAGATACACCCCATGAATTTTTCACAAACCAATACTTAGTTCCATCAGCAGTTGTTCCATAACCAACTGCAGTCACTCCATGATCCAGTTCGGTCCCACAGTCTCCTGTGAATACCCTACTTGAATACAACTGGAAGTTTGAGCCAGAAGCATCAGTAGCAACAGAATTTGGTTGATCGGCAACTGCTTTAAAAAGAGATGCTTCATCGTTAGCAGGGACTTCTCCGTATCCTGTGATGGTCACAACATGGTTAGCTTCCTTATTGTTATTACATGTTCGTCAGTGGCTTGATATGGGTAGTTGGTTTCAGTAGTGAGGCCTTTGTTTGCTATTATAAACTCAAAGGCATCATCCATGAGTCCTCCATTGCATCCTTGATTAGAGCCATTTATGTCACAGTCGACAAGTTCTTGTTCTGAGAGTGAGATTAGCTTCCCAGTTGTGAGTTGGTTTATTCCTTCCGTAGATGCTACTGCAGAGAAAGCCCAACATCATCCTGTCATGAAAAGGCATCAGTCTGATGGTGTAGTATACTGAAGTGTTCTAAAATGTGAAACCCTTTTGTGTTCTTGTTGATAACAACCTTCTTCAAGCTACACAACTTTTATCCAAAGCTTTAGTATTTTACAAACTCTTGATCAAGTGTTTTCATGTTATAAAATTTTAATATTCAGATGTCATGTATTAAGAAAAAAAATGTGCTTACCACATTGTCCTTGATTCTTGACGGGAGTCACAACACCTTTAGTCCTCCAATCCATACTTGCAGGAGCTGCAGACAAATTTGCATACTTAAATGTTCCTTCTATCTTAGCACTATTTCGATTTAGTAGCTAAATCCATTGTAGGCGGCCTTGAACTCCTCATTTGTCAGATCAGCAAACTTATTAGTGCCCAATTTATACTTGTGCTTTCGTACAGCATTGAACGATTCAATGTACTCTACATTAGCTTGGAAAACCTTAAGTCGGTTTGTTTTCTCTGCTGCATCTTTATATACTCGTCCATATTTAGCCATCCACTGTTCATGCCTGTTCTCCATGTAATTGGTGCCACTGATAGAGAAGAAAAAGCGCATATGATGATCAGAGCGAACAATAGATACTTCTGTGTTACAACAGTTGCCAAAGAAGCCATAGCTGCAACTGTTAATGCTAAATGATTGTTTAGAACACTGAGAGATGATTGCTTATATAGGGAACAAAGGAGTCGATCAACCCTCTGTTTGCTGCGAAAGGTGGAGCACTTGTATGTGTTGTGAAGGTGCTGCTGATTTCTTCTTGGTGGTATGTTTTCATTTTATTAAAGTATATACACACC
Organism: Allium cepa; assembly: GCA_030765085.1. Classification (NCBI taxonomy): domain Eukaryota; kingdom Viridiplantae; phylum Streptophyta; class Magnoliopsida; order Asparagales; family Amaryllidaceae; genus Allium; species Allium cepa. The sequence goes on from CM060935.1 coordinate 774,838,064, forward strand.
GAAGTATGGGTTATGTTGTTTATTTAAGCTAAATTAGTGGATACTTTTGGATGTGAATAATATCATATCTGTATCCGCATCTGAAATCATTTTCGAATATCGGATATCTACAACCGCAGATACTGATTGATATTGGATCATTGTCCTATCCACTAACAATCGATAAATCAAGAAGCATAAATGGAAAATTTTAGTCTAACATAAACTTTTTTCAAACTGATTGATTATTAAAGTGTTAAAAATATACAAATATGATAGTAAATAGTTTTAAGTAGTTAATATGCATTTAATGCGCATAATATAAATTTCTAACTTAATATAACAATAAACAAATATCTTTCACTGTACTAAAATACATATAATTTGAACTATAACCTTGAAAAAAGAGACGGATAATTTTCGAATGCGGATGTGCACATATCCGCATCCACATTCGTATCCATTCTTTCGAATATCGGATATTTATCCGCTAATTAGATACGGATGCGGACGGATGTCAAATTTTTTGGGTATCCATAGGCAGCCCTATGCGAAGGTTCAGAAATTTGTTTAGCAAAGAGAAGTTACTAAATAGACATGAAATTCATTTTCAAAAATAAAGCCGTTCGAGGAATTTTAAACATAGGATATAGGACATGATAACACAACAGGAGTTTGCTTCAAAAATGCTATGAAAATATACGAAGAATCTATTCATTGGAGCCTTTGGTAGCATTTTCAACCAAAATACTACGTGGTGCTGTGAAAAAACTATTGTATGTATTTGTTTTTTGACACTTTTTATCGCATTTCTTGGACTTAAAAATTCAAGAAAAATCAGGAAAAAACCTCTATGTATATTTTAGGATACATTAGAGGTTGTATAGAAATTTAAAATAGTTTGGAATTTGTGGGGTTTTAACAATTCTAAGCTATAATGACTTGATATAGACTCAACTTATGGCATACATTCTTTGAATCTCCTATCTCTGTCTCCTCTTGTCACCTTGATGCATTTGAGTTTAATATCTTTATAAACACCGTAATTGATCTTTGAATGCTCTAACACTTTATAATTGATTTGTATCATCATATGTCGTCCTTGTGCATATGTATATTATCATGTTGGATTGCGCACACATATTTTCTTCTTAAATCACCTGGATACTTGATAAAATGATCGGTAGCATTGTTGTAATGTTGTTACCATCAAAATACTAAACTATTTTCCAAACATACTCGCCATTTTTGGTGATGGCATCTGCACAACTTATAAAATAAAATTTTAAATAATTCTTATTGAATATATACTATATATCTATCTATGTAGTCCCTTAAATATACTTGTTTTCTCCAGTTTTCTCCCTCTCTATTATCAACAAAAATGAAATAAAACTTAGGTTGTGTATAAATAAATCATAGCTCCCCCTATATTTTGTAGTGTTTGTTGCTCTTCCCTTTACATATTCAAATTAAGTCAATTTCTAATGTACATAATTGAAAAATACTTTGGTGAAAATGTTATACCGTCTTACTAAAATATTTTGTCTTTGTATTCCTTTTATTTAAAAGCTTATGTGTTCAAAATTACGAAATACATAGTATTTAATTAATATTTTTTCATAATAAAATAATGAAAACCTTCCATTGACTTCTACACATTTGACGGAATTGAATATACATACGAATGCTCATTCTTAAAAATTTCCATAACAATATTTTTTGAAGTATAAACACATTGCCATTTATGAATGTTAAAAACCTTATAAAAATATTCGTTTATATATTTATCATCAAAGCATCTATTGGCTATCTATTCAATTAATCTTTTTAAAAATCATATAATCTTTTCCTCGGAAAACACATATACTCATAAATATAATTCTCTTATAAAATAACTATTTTATTTCTGATAAGTGCTTATGGGGATAAAATCATTTAAAATATCTTAAGGTTTTTCAAAATTCCTATATATTTATTTATATCTTTTATAATTTTTTGTCAAAAATAAGTAATAACTTGTTAAAAATAATATTTTTATTGTAAAATCAAATTTACAAACTTAAAGATAGATTACCAAATTTCATTGATTTTTCTCTATTTGCGGCGTCATTTACACATGCATCGGTAAATTCAGAATCCAACTCCCCCATAATATATGGCACATCTGCAAAAAATAATGAATATGTTATAGTACTCACTTCCTTCATTAGATTTTGGTGGTTAAGTTCTAAAATCACCATACCCAAAAGGGTTTGGTAGAAACTTTAAAAATAAAATTTTCACTTCTGATCACCGTATCAAAAGAATCATTGATGTATTTTTCTCGTTTTCTCCAATTAACCGAAATTCAAATGCTTGAATAATTTTTATTCTTGTTTCATGTTAATGGTTTTGTACTTTTAGAGATATTTAAAACATTATTGATTATAAAAGTACTTGAATTTCTATATACTATTTAGACTTTACTTAAAATATAGTATTAGCATTAACACTTTTACTATACATGAAAGTGTATCTAGTATTATTTATATTTTTAATTTTAATTCATTTTATTATTTAAAGTTTTATAATTTGATAAAACTGAATTAAACTAGTTTGACCTTTGTAAATTTTTTGACTTTTTCATTAAGCTCATCAAATTTAATTTTATAATCACAATTTTCCCTTTTGAAAGATCGGTTGCTATTTCTTAAAGTACCAACTTAAGTTTTTAAATATTCTAAAGCGGAATTCTCCTTTTTAAGATATAAAATTTGAGTATTCAAATTTTTAAAGAAATTTGTGGTTTATCCTTTTGATTTCACAAATTAGCAACTTTTAAATCTTTTTCATTTTGAAAATCATTAAGTATCAAAACATTATTTTCCAATTTAAAATTTTCATTTTCTAGTTCTGCAAAAAAAAATTCATAAGATTTTAATTTTTCCAATATAATAAAATTGAATTATCTACTTTACCAAATTTATCATATAATCTATCATATTGACCAGATAAGTGATCCAACGTATCATGAGGTACCATATTGTAGTTTGTTGTTAGCTCGACAATAGTAGTGCTCCTTTTCTTGCTGACACAAGGCAATCCTTCAAAGGCTTATTTACCAGATAATTGATCTTATGTATCATGAAGTACCTATAAGATTCTCTCTACAAATTTATATAAAAATTCCCGAACACAAGACAATTCCTAAGTGCGTTTATATCGACAAAAACCACTTCCAAATCACGTCCGATGCAAGTCCAAGTCCAACCATCCTATGTGATTTGTTTTAAGGTTATGCAATAAGTCAGACAAAGTCATACAAGTCCACATTCATCATTTACATGTGTCATTTGCTTTCCAAGTCAACAATCACAATGATATTCACAATATAAATTCAAGCAATAGTAATATAATTAAAATAACAATATTATCACTTTATATTCATTCAAAGATGATTTAACTCACCCTTTAACTAGTCAACAATCAAGCATAAGCTCCAACTTCCTTCCACAACCTTGCAAGCTCCCAATTTCCTATTCCTTCCTTGATTTGCTCATGTCCACTACTAGATTAGCCTTCCCAAAGCTCACGGCCAAGTCTTGGTAGGTTAGTGTGCTTTAAGTCTTCATGCTTTGAGTTGTTAGGAGTTGTTGCTATGATGTTCTAGGAGTTTATACTTGAGTTTGGTGAAGATTAAAGTTGTTTTGAGTTAATTTATCTTTAGGAATTTTATAAAAGAGAATAGAAATAAAAGGGGCTTAGCTTTACTTTGTATATATGTAAAAAGGGTTTTCAAGAGGGATGTGTGTGTTTATATAGGCAACAGTGGTGTACCTTACCCTTCCCATCACGCCCCAGCCGGCCATGTAAGGCTCACCCCTCCTCCCTCATGCCTCCGTGTGCTCTTATGTGCTCTACTTTCCACCTCCGCATGAAACAAACCCAAGCCAAATATCTCTCCTTAACGATCTTTTAGAAGCTCTTAAGGGAGATCTAGTTAACCATAATTAGTGGAAATATTTTATTACCTATTAATGATTTAATATGTTATTTAACAGGTACAAAAAGTTTGAACAATTTTTATTGAATAAAAAGTTTTTTTATCAATAAAACGATTTTCGGTCATATTGTTGATATTTCTTTAAAGTATTTATTTTTGTAAAAAAAATTGCAAAAACAAGTTTCTTATCATTAGTTATTGATTAAAAGGAGTTTAATAAGATTGTAAAATAACATTTATAACACTTAACCATTTTTCAAACTTCAAATATTCAAAAAAGATGTGTTTGAAACTACGGGTCGCTACTTTTTCCCTCACTTAGGACATTTCGTCTTCGAAATTCAAACAAGAACGCAATCAAAGAGAATAGAAGAAACAAGTGCATATATAAAGTACAGCTAAAATTATATATAAATCAAACTGCAAATCAAAATGTGTATTAATTTTCTCTAACTCAAGTGGTGAGTACACTATAAAAGCTATATGATAGCAAGATAAGAAGAAATCACTAGTCTAGGAGCTATGCCGGATAAGTCTCCCTTACACTATCCTCCATCTCCTAAGTATAATCTCTAGCATCATCGCTCCATTGCACTTTGACTAACTTAACAACCTTCGTCCTCAATTGCTTCGTCGCGATCAACAGTGCGAACGACCTGCCTCAGTAAAGTTAAGTTTGGTCTAACATCTAAGTCCTCTTGCTGTGATGCTTCCACTATCAAAAAAGGATTATGCACATACTTGTGCAAATGGGATACATGAAACATATTATGCACACCCGATATTCTAGTGTTAACTCGATCCTATAAGCAAGTGTACCAAATCTCTCCAGAATCGAGAATGATCCTATATAACGAGGAGCCAACTTCCCAACCCTTCCAAACCGAACAATACTTTTCATTGGGGAAACTTTATTAGCCCTAAGTCCCCAACTGAGAACTCCAAGTCCCTGCGCCTCTCTTCTGAATAACTCTTATGTCCATTCTGCGCTTCCTAGATACGCTTTCGAATCTCTATTACCTTATCTGTCACCTCTCGTATCATATCTGGCCTAAGTACCAAGCGATCTCTAGGTTCTACCCAACACGATGGAGATTTACAAGGTCTGCCATATAATGCTTCAAAAGGTGCCACAATAGTGCTAGCTTGATAAATGTTGTTATACAAAAAATTAACAAGAAGTAAGTGCTATTCCCAAGAACCACCAAAGTCTAATGTGCAAGCTCTAAGCAAATCCTCTAATGCATGATTAAATCTTTGCGTCTATCCGTTGGTCTAGAGATGGTAAGATGTACTCACACCCAACTCCGTCCCTAAGGCATCATGTAACCCTTTCCTGAACCTACCAGTGAATATTGGATCCCTATTGCTCATAGTGTCACGAGGAAATCCATGAAATCTGATAGTCTTCTTTGCATACAACTTAGCTAAACTCGAAGCTGTCTTGTTATCTTCGCGGTAAGATGTATGCACTCTTGGTTAGTCGATCGACTATAACCCAAATTCCTTCATTATCTCTCCTCGACGTAGGTAGACCATCTATAAAGTCCATAGATATCTTTTCTCATTTCCACTTTGGAATCTCAAGTGACGGAAGCAGTCCAGCTATCTTTTGATGGCTTCCTTTGACTTGTTGGTAGTTAGAATACCAATTCACAATTATAGGAACGTCCCTCATTCCCACCAGAAAGTCTACATCATATCCTGATACATTTTGATAACACCCTAGATGTATCATAAGTCTTGAATGATGATTTTTTGCTAATACCTCCCACCTATTCTCATCAATATCTATGACACACAATCTTCCGTTCATCCTCAATAGATCAAAGTTATCAACCTTGAATCCCGGCTGTTAACAAATTTCTTCATTAACCTCAAAAAGTGCAAGGAAGGGAGTGACGAACCACCTTTTCGACCCTTAGAAATCGACAATAATACATCTGCGGTATTGATGTGCTAAGTATCAAAGTGCGAGAAAGACAGATTGATCAAGGGTAAAAATAAAAATAAAGACAGAATAGAATCTTCAACGAATGGAATAACGTATATTATTTCAATAAATTATCTTTACAGTGAAAATTTTAAATACATATATCACAGCCTATCCCAATCTTAGCCTGGACAATTATAAATCTATGTCCCTACTAATGATGAATACAAACAGTAAACTAGTGTAGTGCAATCGAAAATGGAAACAATCTACAGACGAAACTTCAGCTTCTACTCTAAGCTCCTCCAAAATATTCCAAGCTAGACCTGAACTACTTAGCCGTCCGAAAAAATAGGGTACCCAGAGTCTAAAGGAAAAGAAAATAAACTCCGGGTCAGTCGTGAGACTAGTGTGAGAAAACTCAAAACATCGATATTTATGAAAACAAAGGGTATGTCATAAGACTACGCCGCACATAAAGGTTGATGATTTTTTACCATATGATAACTAAAACATTGCTATATAAAATATAGCGACATTATAATAGTGTATAAATTACAAATACATATTAATCATAGCCGAAATTATTACATTAACTAAATTCCAACATAACAGGTGTAAAACTAAGTCCGAAGGCACTTATTGGAGAATGAATTCCATACAATGACAAGGTAAGGGACTACCTTCCGTACATTATATCTCTTCAGGAATGTACCGAGGACATACAAATGGCCCTCTGCATCTAGCAAGACCGGCCTACCCCTTTTCGGCGACCAACTCAATGATCCTAAATGGTACTGAATTTGACATCACCCTGGTCGTTTTCGACCTATCCATAGCCACATCATACACTATAAATCCAATATATGGAGGGTAATCTAGAAAGGTGATGACCATATCCTAATGGTCGCAACCCACATAGCCTTGCAGCATACCCTGTTTTAGCCATTTCTGGGTATGAGGCCTGAGGTAACGTATTACCTTTTACAAAACAAATCCCGCTTTAAATGCCATATTGCCATTTCAAATAACACAATATTGATTTCCATAAAAGAAAAACCACCGAATTCATACGCCTCAGGAAAAGGTGATAAATTTAAGAGGGGTTACCTCCTACACCACCAAATAGATATACGTTTGTAAAAATCAATGTACATGATCTTAGAAAGACAATTTCAGACATTCGTCTATAAAAGTTGTCCAAGAACAGGACAAACCGAAGGCACACCTCCTCCTACATCATGTTTGAAAATCACCCTTTGGATTAGTAGCAAGCAGTCCTTGCATCAAAGATTTCAAAATGAAGATACCACTGCCACCATATATATGATAGGAGAATTACCCCAGAGGTTAGTGGCAAACGGCCCTTTATTATGAAGATCTCCATCTTTAAAATCATTGTCTTCAACAAGTCTTCACTTTTGGACGCATATATTGGTTTAATGTGGTTTTCGGATAGGAATCACACAAATCTGATCCGGGTTTCTACAAACCAATTATCGATAAAAGATGTCTAGTATGTAGGTGATTACTATTCAATTAATCAACTCATTTATCCAAGTAAAATATCTTCTTAGAGATATATGTCATTAAACCACTTTCTTTTTTCACCATATACGGGATTATTAGACCTCTTTTTAGTTTGGAAATACTAAATCATTTCTCTTTAGTTACATAGGAAGACATTATTGAGTAAAAAGGGATCCATATAAATTATGATAATTATATTCAATACTAATTTCCGTATTCAACCCGTACTATTCATCAAACAGTAGTGAAATCACCTTCTAAATTCCCGCAGATAATAAGAGTTCCCTCCTCAAAATTTATACAAAATTTAACCATAATGCTACCTGTGTCACCATATATCTTATTATTTTAAAATCTGGTCCAACCTTTGGAAAATTCCAAATTTACTTGTCTTTTATTTTAGCATGATGCAGTCCAAATAAATCAAATTTACTATTCCTCTGTTGGGACAATCCAGATAACTAGGGAGAGCAGGAAACTGGTTTTCCAAACCCAAGTCAAGAGACTATCTTACTGTTACCCGTAAGGCGGTCAAGCTATTTTATCAACTCTAAACCATATAAAATACTTGATTTATTATTTAAAAAATTTATAAAGCATTCGAGAAGAAACCCAAGTTTAAATTTTATTTTAGAAATTCTCAAATTCCTTTGTCAAATTGCCGGTTAATAGTGCTTTTAAGCCTTCGTATCACAAATCCCATTTTAAACCTTTTATATGTCCAATTTTTCCATTTAAAACTCTTTTAAATATTTTAACATATTTTTAGAATTTATCTCATATTTTTAAAGATATAAAAATATCTACTTTTAGGAGTTGGAATCCATATTTTAAGAACTGCCAAAACGCGTTGATTTTAAAAACTTGATTTAGACATATCTCAAATTTTAAAAAATGAAATCTTGATTTGTTTCTTTCATTTGGCAACTATGGTTATAAGAGTCCGAAAAATTCTTATTTCGATTAATTCCGAGCTATATTCCATTCTACATAGTGATTTAACTTTTATGGCGCGAACTGCCGTTACGCGACGCACTTATTTTGACTCTAATTTCATACCTTTCAAAACTTTTTTCGAAATGAATTTTAATGTTTATAAACCATTTCAAACCATTTTTATTCATGTTTAAATAGGTTTGATTATGCCATCATACTTTTATAATTAATCAGAGAAAGTGTTTTCTTTACGTAAATTCGACGTGTATTTACCGAGAATTATTTCCATAACCAAGCGAACACATTTCACATCCAAGACATGATGATCAAACTAGAAAACACTCATAGAAAACATATCATATCATCACATGATCTATAGATAAACCAGTAAACTTTCTCACTTTCATTTGTCTATAGATGTACTAAAATTGACTATAGCTCCACCATCACCGCACCGAAGCTTATGAATCCTGTCCTGGGACCCTTGGGTATGCTCGGCCTTATGCTAGAGAGGGTGGAGAGGTGGTGGTGGCTCTTGACAAGTTCGACTAAGCAAGGAGAAAGAAAAGAAGGTGATTGCTCACTTTAATTTCAATTTAAGGGGATATCTTTCTATATTTAGAAGTGTATTTTCAGCAAAGCTTCGCTGCGAGTATGGAATAATTTATGAGGAAATTAAAGTCATTAATAAAGAGGAAAAAGAGGCTTAAAAAATGGAATGGAAGTGTGAATAAAATGAGAAGGTGTGCCTTGTATTAATAGGAAAAAATATGTAAACAAATATCTTATGGTACAAAGACCATACTACCCTCCCTCACATCCCCTCCATGCGCACAGCCACCCTCCCCCATGTGCTCGGCCACCCTTTTTGTCCTCCTCTCATCATATCCTAGGTGGGTATGTGTGTTAGGAGGTGATGTCTGATGCGTAGTTTGCTTAAATGTGAATATATGTTATAAATATCATGATATTTTATGCTTGTATATATAAAGTGTATGTATTTGGTATGTATGTATGTGTATATATGAATGTTAGTTAACATATGTGTATGTTATAATGCACAAGACATATAAACAACGCTGCGATCGCTATGAACAACTTTTGTTCGTTAAACCGTTGAAAATCTAAAAGTTGATTCCCAATCACATTTTTACTTATTAATTAAATTACACATAAATGCAAACAAAATTTGAAAACCAATATCTTGTCACTATAAATTATTTAAAACGATCGCATTTGAATTATAAAACCATATAAACCAATGTTTAACAAGTGTTTATATAGTGTACTGTTGTAGTGCTAAAGCATTTTGAATTTTCTTATATTTTTCGAAAAAGTATATATCTTTAAAAACTATTATAAATGGTTTATTATTTTTATATGACTAGTTAAAATCAATTATTATCATTTTAAGACAATCATTTGAATATTTAAACTTGATTTAAAATTTCAATAAATATATAGAAACGATGACATCCTTGATGATGTCAGAAAGGCATTTTATTTCCAAAAATGAAATAAATAATTTTATTACATATTCTTGCTTACATGGAGAAATAAGTGTATATATCTAATTTTTTATCATCTAATATTAAGAAAATCTCAATTTTACCGAAAACTGATATTCGTCGCTTTTCTGATGGAAATCTCAAATATCTATATTTGTAAATATAATTTTAAAACAAGTTTTCCATTATTAACTATTGTTCAAAACATTATAATTTGTGTTAAAAATATTATATTTGAATATTTAAAAAAAAAATATTTTTCAAAGTGATAAATTTTATGGATCGTTGCATACTTTTCCCCTTAAAAAATTTCGTCCTTGAAATTTCACCACAATCAAATCCCAAAATATTTTACCCAAATATTATCTTTAAAATCAATTTCATGTGATGTATACAGATCATTCGTAATACCTAATTTGATCTTTTACTCAAACCACAACTTTATTTTCGAACTAGTATTGTTCTATCGATGCATTAGTGCGGACTCTTATCAACTTCTTGATTAGAAACCTTCGCTTCCCTTACATAGCCCTTAACTATGATGGAAAATGCCAGTATCCAACCACAAATCCATATCAATGTTCATCATCAATAATCAAGTGATAAATCCTTTTTTTGACCGGTGTACACACCTCAAATTTCCATACTCGAATCTTAGATTAGATTTATGCAATGAAATGATCTACGTATCTCATGCGTACTTAGTTATGTCAAATTCCTTTTTCAAAAATACCGGGATTTAAATTCTCAAAAATCTCTTTATAAAACACGTTTTATAAACTCAATTTATAAAATCATTTATTTTTATAAAACATTCAAAAAATAATTTATCTTAAATAAATTTCTTTAGGCTTAAGCCATTATTATTTATCGAACAATACATAGTGAAATTGTGAAACTAAATTCACGAGGTGTTCGCATAAAAACTTTTAAATCAAACCACCAATCAATCAACGATAATAACTGAATATTATCATTCCTTTAACAACCAAATACTACATAAATAACTATATAATTTGAAAGGTATTCCTTTATATTGAAAATATAGTCCTAGGTAAAATTATTTCATTTGTCATATTTTCAAAACAAGTCTCATTTCTATAGAACATTATAAAACACACGCTCATATATAATACGCTCATACTCATTCTATGGTCTCACTTCCCTATCTTTAATGAGTTACTCATCCTAGGGTATTACTAAACTTATCTCTGATGAGACTTTATTCTTGCCAGGCTTAGGTGTGCACTCAACCTAAGCTCTGATACCTAGTATGACCACCCACCTTTTCGACCCTTCGTCGAAGTCAACACTAATACATCCAAGGTTATCACATGCCAAATATCCAAGTATCGGAAAGATAGATTGATCAGGGATAAAAATAAAAATAAAGACAGAATAGAATATTACACGAATGGAATAACATATATTGTGTCAATATATAATCTTTACAGTGGAAATTTTGAATACGTACTTTAGAGTCTATCCTAATCTTAGCCTAGACAGTTATAAATCTCTATCCCTACTAATGCTTAATATAAACAATGAACAAATGCACAGAATGGAAATGGATAACTATCTACAAAGGAAACTCTGGCTTACGCTCCGAGCTCCTCCAAAATGATCCAAGCTAGACTTGAGGTACTTGGCTGCTCGAAAAAATAAAATAAACTCCAGATCGGTCGTGAGACTGGTGTGAGAAAACTCAAATCGAGGAAATTTATGAAAACAAAGGGTATCTCATAAGATCACACTGCACATAAACACAGATGGGTTTTTATCATATGATAACCAAAACATTGCTATATAAAATCCAATGATATTATAATAGCGTCTAGATTACAAAAAAATAGTAATCATGGCTGAAATTGTTACATTACTTAAATTTCAGCATAAGAAGCATACAACTATGTCCAAAGACAGTTATTGGAGAATGAATTTCATATAATGACAAGGTAAAGGACTACTTTCTATATAGTACATCTCTAGAAGAATGTACCGAGGACCCACGTTATGATCCTTTACATCTGGCAAGACCGACCTACCTCTTTCCGGTGATCAACGTAATAATCTTGAATAGTACCGAGTATGACATCACCTTGGTTGTTCCCAACCTATCTGTGTCCACAACATACAAAACAAACCCGATATATAGAGGGTAATCTGGAAAGGTGATGACCATATTCCAATGAGGGCAACCCACATAGCCTTACGACGTACCCTGTTTTGGCATTTCCGGGTGTAAGGCCTGAGGTAACATATTACCTGTTAATAATATTTCTTGCCAACACCCCAAAGATGAGCTAAGGAATGAAGATTATTCTTTAGGAAAATAGGGTAGAAAGGAAGGGATATATCCTTCTCAAATTTCCTTTTGAATTGGCTTAAGTACACAAAATTTAACCAGATTGATCTTTCGATCTGGTTGAAAGGGTTAGTTTCAATGCTTAATGACCTTATGACACTTTAGAGTTAATGCAATCTCGCTTCTGAAAGCATTCCTTTTTGAAATAGATAAAGTACCTTGGATAATGTTTCTCTTAGTCAGATTCGACCTTGTTGAAATCTTTCGTTATTGATTGGTAGGGAATTTAACCTATAATATGAGACAGAGGTTCCGATTCTGTCGAAAGTAAGGTGGTTTAGGTGCTAAAACTCGATTCAGGAATATATGATAGGGGTTTTGACTCCATCGAATGCTGTGAGCTTAACCTTCTTAGGTTTCTACTAGAGGTAGTGTTTTGGTGAAGGGTTTCGACCTTGTCGAAATCTGGATCCTCGAGCTCCTTTTCCTAGTAGAAGGCTTAAGTAATTTTTGACTTGGTTTTGGCCTTGTCGAAAGCTAAAACTCAATGGAAGGTTGCTTGAAGTATGAATTTGAAGTTGTTTATATCTTTCTAGGTTTCGACTATGTTGACAGTAGCCTTTCGATGAAGGCGAAACCTGAAACATAAGAGTGAAACTGACAATAACTTTTATAAAAGATAAGTAATCTAAAATACTTGAAAGTTCACTTTCATATGCAAAAGATGGCTTCATTGCTTCAGATTCCCAAACTAATCTTGCAATTAGGGTTGCAACACTTTTTATTAAAAAAATACAAGTTTGGAATGGCAGGGATCAGATCCCCAAAACGTGACCCCTTGGGTCTTATTTATAGATGCGAGTCAGCACCTTTTGAGTGATGATTCCGACTTGGTCAAAAGGTGGCAGTTGGATGACTAAGTATGCTTCATCTTTGTCAAAAGGAAGGGCTGCCCACTCTACTTTGCATTTCCTTGTAAGTGCTTCCGACTCTATCTATGGGGATTGTTCAATGGTTTCAATGATGTTGGTTATGCCTGAGTACTTGTTTTTGATCTATGCGGAACCCTCCTGGATCAACTGGTTTCTACTAGTTCGAAGGCTTGCCATAGCTTTTGAAGGGGCTGCCCTAGACAATGCTTGCTTTCTCATAGTTTAAACAAAGGCGAAACCTTTGGTGTCGAAAGGTTTGGCACATATGAAAATAGATGTTCTCATTGTCTTCGAAAGGTACTGCCTTGACTCAATCGGAAGGACATCATGCATATGAAGTGACCCAGTCGAAAGGTGGCTATTGAAGGCGGAAGGTTTCTTTTGACTCTTTTATCTCCTTCGAAAGGTATGGTGTGGTGACCCCTTTTATTTTTAACCCAAATTTTTTTTTTCAAGATCCTGAGTTACCAATATAGTTATATCAGTTCACAATTCACCTTATAATAGCTCTACATATTTGATGATATGTTTGCTTCTTTTATTTTTGAATGGGATGATCTAAGCATATAGGTTTGGTGGTGCAAGTACAGTGCACCTTTGCATTTTTTTTTCTACTCTTTCTGCCTATACATGATTACTAACACATAATACAATATTTAAGTATTAAGAAATATAACTGAAAGGAGTATAATTGTTAATACGAACATACAAATTTGTTTTCACAATCACATTTTCATTTCAGGTTGCACAATTGTATTTGCTCTGCATTTTTCAGATTGGTTGAAAATGCATACTGGTTTGCTTCGAGTTTATGTTTCAAAAACTTGGAGTTTTTCAGTTACTTTCTTCGGGTTGGAAACACTGGCACAACATAAATTGCAGAGAAGTGATTCCAGGCTATAAGGATCTGACACTTAACCATCAAGGTTGGTCACGATCCCATTCTTACAATATTCAGGACCATATTTTTATGTAAATCAATTCCACAAACATTCTTTCTTATCACCAGTTTGCTTTTATCTTATAAAAGTTTTTTTTATGAGAATTTGTTTTCCCCCAGGTTTTTAGTCACAAAACAAAAATGTTTCCAAATCCATTTCTTTAAAACTCTTTCTGTTTTAAAATCAATTGCATAAATATAAGTCATGCATTTTCTCAGAGATTATACACCACCCAATGTTCATTACAGTTCATGCATAATTTATCTTGTTCAAGATTCACAAGCTTATTTTGTTTTTCTGAAGAATCTGTTACACTTGCCAATCTTAATTGCCATTATTATAACACAAATCAGTTTCAAACAAAAGAACCAGGGAACTGACATGCATACATGTTATATAGTTATGATATATATATATATATATATATATATATATATATATATATATTAGTTTTCTCAGTCCCCAAAAGATAACCAAACATTTCATACGAGCATCATCTAGTTACTTGCCATAAGAATTCATTCATCACAGTTTTAGTTAGATACATATCATAATCCAAACACCCAGAAAAACATCCTCACTATTTAACTTTAATTACTAATAATAATCAGGTCTTTCACTACAAGCAATCTGCAAATACAAGCAATGTTTCTCTTATTTATACTAGCAGCTAATGCCTCCTTCATCCATCATGTCACTTTTACTTACCTGCATGCAAATCATTGAGCTGCCCCATTTATTTGAGACACCCAGATGTTTGCAAGGCAACCAAAAGGGTCAGTTTACACTGGTATGAACATTAATAAATTCTATACAAATTTACAAATCTTATGAACTTTTATCACTTGCATAATCTAGCAGTTTATAAACTAGGCACATCAGCAAAGTTGCTAGATAACTTCAAGTATACAACCATTCATTCAACATATATGCAACAAGCCATGCATTATTCACAACATTATAAATAAATCCAGGTTATGTTCTCCCAGTTTCTCCCAGCAGTTCATTAAGGTCATCACATTAAACCTTGTTTAATTTATACCTTTGTTCAGATATTATAACCCAGAGATTTTAAATCTCATACCCCATTTTAATTATGGTCTAAATCCCCCTGTCAAATGAACACCAGTATGCATTGTGAAGGAATCTCCCAGTTAGTCTTATTTATTCCAACACACAAAGGCCTCAGGGTGCACTTGCACCATGCATATACTTTCCCCCACCTGAAGAAAGTAAATCATTGACTAACCCCAAATGACCTATTTTATTTCCTTTTACTTAATCATAGAGTTTATTAATTTAATAAAACTCCCCCTCAGTTTCTTGCTTAACTTATTAAGCCCCTGCTTATAACTCATTCATAAAAATCTTCACCCCATTCATGTTTCATAAAAACATAAATACTTTCTGGTACAATCTTTTCTTACTGCAGAGATTTACAACATATGTGAAATCTCTCCAAAAATTACTTAAGCATTATGATCCTATTATTTTATTGTAGAAATATGGAAAAGGTGTTTGTTAATAAAATTCATCAAAAACTCAGAAAAGCCTCCTACCTTATTATTTAGAATATAAACATGAGCTAGATCTTTATCTTGCTGCCTATGTTCTAAATAATTTAGATCCATACTTAACAATAATAAAAAAAACAGAATTAAAAATGCTCAAACCATCTTGGCTTGGAAAAACTATCATACAAGACTCCAAACAGAAATACACAACAAACATCCAATTCATCCATATCAAACCATTTCAAAGATTTAAATACTTCTCATAATACTTTTTAGGCTGCCTACCAGAGGACTTAATGCCATTGCATAAAATGAATTAATGCTCACCTATTATTTTTCCTTTACTATCTTGCTCCTCTACCCAGCAAATTCCTTCAGAACTGCATACCTATTTTTCTTCTATTTTTGTTTTATATGTATATATTTTTCTGAGAGAATGATGATGATCCTTATGGTGTGCAGGTTTTATAAAGTTGTTTTTAGGGTTTAAGGAAATGGGTAATTCCTTTGATACCCTTTTATTTTTCATGCACAGTTTACACTTATGCATGGTCCTCAATTGGAATTATACCCACTTGATTTCCTTTAGTAGTTATTTTGGGATTTCCAATACTTTAATTTCTGCATGCTATTTCCATGATCTCATCCTATTCATGCCATATGCATGTGACCTTTGTACATTTTTATTTTCTGCTCTATCCTTATAAAAACTGTAACCTTCTTGCATTTTCTACCTAGCCACCTTTTCCATTAAATCATGTACACCATCATATATAATTATGTGATGTAAAAATTATTCATACTATATTATTCCACCCCTTAAAACAGCAACTCATATGTGTATATATATATATATATGTGTGTGTTATAAAAATTATACACACACACACACAAGATTGTTCATTTTTCCTTTCTTTCAGTATGATTACATAAGTCATTTAAAACTTCATAAATTTCCATTGCATTTTGCTTCTTAAATTAAACAGGAAATTCCCTATATTTTAAATACATATATTCATATAATTCTTTAGTCATGAAACTATTTGTTTTAAGTCCAAACAATTTTTTTTTTTTTTTTATAACTTCTGAAATTCTTAAAATGAATATAACTTTCATTTTATTTTTGTTTAGGGTCATTACATACCCTCCCCCTTAAAGGAATTATGTCCCCATAATTTCTTCTAATTTCTCCAAATATAAATATTAATCCATAGCCTGTTTTAATTCCATAACCCCATACTCACATTTTATGAAAGCAAGCAATGCATAAGAATATTCAGAGAATTATTATAAACTACTTAAACATACCTCTCCATCAGTAAACAAGTTGGGGTATTTAGCCCTCATTTTGTCCTCCACCTCCCATGTACAATCATTGGTGTCCAAGCTCCATTGAATTTTTACCAGTTTGATCACCTTGTTCCTCAACTTTTTCTCCTCCTTAGCAACTACCCCCACTGGTTCATTTGCATAGACCAAATTCTTTTGGACTTGAATTTGAGTAGGTGACTCCAGTATTGCTCCTTCATCATGCACCCATTTTCTCAATTGAGAAACATGAAACACAGGATGTACACCACTCAACTCCTCAGGTAACTTAAGTTTATAGGCCATAGCACCAATTCTTTGCATAATTTCATATGGCCCTACAAATCTTGGTGATAACTTACCAGATTTCCCAAACCTGAACACCTTTCTCATTGGTGATACCTTTAGAAAAACATACTCTCCTACTTTAAACTCCATTGGCTTCCTCCTTTTATCTGCATAAGACTTCTGTCTTGATTGTGCTGTCTTCATTCTATGTCTAATTAACTCAATCATGTTGGAAGTTTCTTTAACATGATCTGGTCCTATTAGTATACCCTCTCCCATATCCAACCAACAGGCAGGGGATATGCAGGGTCTCCCATACAAGGCTTCAAAGGGTGCCATTCCTATGGTTGACTAGTAGCTATTGTTATAGGTAAACTCTGCCAAATGAATGTGATCCTCCCAATTACCCCCAAAGTCAAGCGCACATGCTCTTAATAGATCTTCCAATATTTTATTTACTATTTCTGTCTGCCCATCACTTTGAGGATGGTAGGCAGTACTTAAACATAGATGAGTTCCCATTGCTTCTTGGAAGCTTTCCCAAAATCTTGAGGTGAACAAAGTGTCTCTATCACTTACAATGGTCTTGGGTATGCCATGTAGCCTTACCACTTCCTTAACAAATAATTGTGCAAGCTTAGATGCATTTCTATCTGACCTGACAGGGACAAAGTGAGCTGATTTGGTTAGTCTATCAACGATTACCCATATACTATCATTGCCTTTCTTAGTTCTAGGCAAACCATCCACAAAATCCATGGAAATACTTTCCCATTTCCACTGAGGTACCTCCAAAGGTTGCAACATGCCAGAGGGCTTTTGGTAGTCTGCTTTAATTTGTTGACAAGTGAAACACTTTGCCACATATCTTGCCACTGCTTGTTTCATTCCTGGCCACCAGTAGCTTCTTTTTAAATCATGATACATTTTAGTACCACCAGGGTGTATGGTGTACTTGGTTTTGTGATGCTCATTCATGATTTCTTCCTTCAACTCTGCAATGTCTGGTACACACAGCTTCTCATTCTTCCTCAAATACCCCTTGTGATCTATTTTAAAATTTTCCAACTCAATGTTGCTAAGTAACATTTCCTTCTTCTCCTTCAAATCCTTATCTTGGTCTTGCATGCTACCAATTTTCTCCACTAGATTGGATTTTACTGTAATCAATCCTAGTGTACCATATTCTACCATATCATTATGCTCACTAAAATTCTTTTCATTTTTGCTATATATATCTGCCTCCCCAAGCATTGCTAGGTTTTTAAATTCATCAATCATTAGACTTGCTAACCTAACTTGATGCCTACTCAAGGCATCTGCCACCCTATTGGCTTTTCCAGGGGTGTACAAAATATCTAAATCATATGCAGCTAGAAATTCCATCCACCTTGCTTGTCTCATATTCAAATCTTTTTGAGAAAATAAATATTTCAATGCTTGATGGTCGGTAAATAATTCAAATTTTGCTCCAAGCAAATAATGCCTCCAAAGTTTTAATGCAAACACTATTGCAGCTAATTCCAGATCATGAGTTGCGTATTTGGTTTCATTGGTTTTAAGTTGTCTTGATGCATATGCCACTACCTTGTCATGCTGCATAAGCACTGCACCTAACCCAGACCCACTAGCATCAGTATATACAACCATTCCTTCATTTTCTTCTGGGATTTGCAAAACAAGAGCTTCTACCAGTGCTTGCTTCAATCTCTCAAAAGCTTGTTCACACTGCTCAGTCCACACATATGGTTGGTTTTTTTTTGTCAACTTGGTCATTGGTGTGGCTATTCTTGAAAAATCCTTGATGAACCTTCTATAATACCCTGCCAATCCCAAGAATGATCTCACCTCAGTCACTGTTCTGGGTCTACTCCATGATTGAACTGCTATCACTTTGCTTGGATCCACACTTACCCCTTGCTGTGACACTATGTGTCCTAAGAATTTTACTTCATGTTGCCAAAATGTACATTTTGAATACTTGGCTTTTAATTCATGTTCTCTAAGTCTGGATAATACTAAGTGTAGATGCATAGCATGATCATCTTCTATCTTGGAGTAAATTAATATATCATCTATAAATACTAGAACAAATTTATCCAAAAAGTCTCTGAAAATTCTATTCATTAAATCTACAAAATAGGATGGAGCATTGGTCAAGCCAAATGGCATTACTAAAAATTCATATAGGCCATATCTTGTGTTAAAGGCTGTGTACTCAATGCTCTCCTCTGCAACTTTCATTTGGTGAAATCCAGAGGCTAAATCTAATCTTGAAAATATTCTAGCTCCATGCAATTGATCAAATAGATCATCTATTCTAGGCAGTGGGTACTTATTTTTAATAGTTACCTTGTTTAAATCCCTATAGTCTACACACAACCTCATTGTTCCATCATGTTTCTTGACAAAGAGCACTGGGAACCCCAACTAGAACTACTTGATCTTATGAATCCTTTCTCTTCTAATTCTTCTAGTTGATGTTTTAATTCTACCAGTTCTTTTGGACCCATCCTATAAGGCTTTTTAATGATTGGATTTGTTCCTGGCATTAACTTTATTTTGAATTCAACTGGTCTATTCTGAGGAATTCCTCTCACTTCTCCAAACACATCTATGTATTCATTAACTACTGGAATTTCCTCTATTTTTAATTCCTTTTGAATTTCATTTATACTCCAAATTTTATTAAAACATGTGTTCTTTGCTATTTCACTTAGAACTGTAATTCTTTTACCTTCATTTGTCTCCAAAGAAATAGTAAGATTTTCTAAATTTAAAATTGCTTTATTTTTCATTAACCAATCTACCCCCAATATAATCCCAATACCAGGATAATCTAAAGTATATAGATCTGAATCAAAACCATAACCCCCTATAATTAATTTCAGACCCATACACTTCATTCTTAATATACAATGACTCCCTATGGGACTGTGTATAGTTAAGGGTTGTTCAATAGAAACACAAGCAAGTGCTAACTTCTTTACAATTTCCAAAGATATCAGTGAATGTGAGGCACCAGTGTCATATACTACTGATATTGGTTGGGTATTGATTAGAATTATACCTTCAAGTTGTCCAACATTTTCAGTGGTGTTTGTTGCCAAAGCTCCTACCCTTGCTGTTTTCTTATGAGTCTCTGGGCAGTCCTTCTTTAAATGTCCCATCTTCCCACAGTTATAGCAGCTTCCTTTTGGTATTTTAGGGTCAGGGCATTGGTTACTGTAATGTCCAGCTTTTCCACAGTTAAAACAATGAGTAAATTTCTTGCTTTCAGGTGCTATTGCTCCTTCCCCTTTCTTAGCTCCTTTACTTGCATTCTTCTTATCATAAGGTTGCACTTTGTTCTGGCCTCCCTTCTTCTTATTGAGCTTCATGTTCCTGAATTTCTCTCTTGTGGTATCATGTTGCTCAAAAGAGAGAGTTAGATCAATCACTTGATCAAAAGTTTTGTCTTTATATGGCAACATTGCCCTGGATAAATTGGGGTTCAAGCCTTGAATGTACCTTGCATTCTTTGCTTCTGCATTCCCTATCAACACCATTCCATACTTGGATAATGCTTCAAACTTCTGAGTGTACTCGTTTACACTCATGCCTCCTTGCCTTAATCTAATAAAGTCTTCAAGCAGTGTGGCTTTGGCAGATGCTGGAATAAATCTGGCCTCAAGCATGACCTTGAAATCATTCCAAGTGATATCATTCTCTGGCCTTCCTACTATCACAACCTCCCACCAATCCAGTGCAACCCCTTTCAATTTCCTTGAAGCTATTTGTCTTTTCCTTTGGTCATTGATTTGCATATCTGTAAAGACCCTCTCCATAGTCCTTATCCACATTTGAACACCCATAGCTCCTTCAGTGCCTTCAAAATCCTTTCCTCCCAAATTGGTACAAGTCTTGAGCAGTTTGGAGAGCTCCTCATGAGGATTATCTTGCCTTGGTGCCATTCCATCCCTCAAAGCCCTCACAAAATCTTCCATGCTTATCACAGGTCGCTCTCGTGATGGTCCTGCACCTGTGTGATGTCTGGGTCCTACCATAATGCTATAGATATAATTTTTAAGTTAGTTTATTTACCCCCATTATTTTTAATATCTTTACTTTGTTTATTTATTTGATTTAGGTGCACTCTATCATGTATCTCAAACATACATTTCATTCAGTCATACAAAAACATTCAACCTTAAGAATTTAATCAATGCATTCAATCATCCATATACATACAATAATGTTTACTACGTTATTTAAAACATAGCTCTGATACCAACTGTGGTGACCCCTTTTATTTTTAACCCAAATTTTTTTTTTCAAGATCCTGAGTTACCAATATAGTTATATCAGTTCACAATTCACCTTATAATAGCTCTACATATTTGATGATATGTTTGCTTCTTTTATTTTTGAATGGGATGATCTAAGCATATAGGTTTGGTGGTGCAAGTACAGTGCACCTTTGCAATTTTTTTTTCTACTCTTTCTGCCTATACATGATTACTAACACATAATACAATATTTAAGTATTAAGAAATATAACTGAAAGGAGTATAATTGTTAATATGAACATACAAATTTGTTTTCACAATCACATTTTCATTTCAGGTTGCACAATTGTATTTGCTCTGCATTTTTCAGATTGGGTGAAAATGCATACTGGTTTGCTTCGAGTTTATGTTTCAAAAACTTGGAGTTTTTCAGTTACTTTCTTCGGGTTGGAAACACCGGCACAACATAAATTGCAGAGAAGTGATTCCAGGCTATAAGGATCTGACACTTAACCATCAAGGTTGGTCACGATCCCATTCTTACAATATTCAGGACCATATTTTTATGTAAATCAATTCCACAAACATTCTTTCTTATCACCAGTTTGCTTTTATCTTATAAAAGTTTTTTTATGAGAATTTGTTTTCCCCCAGGTTTTTAGTCACAAAACAAAAATGTTTCCAAATCCATTTCTTTAAAACTCTTTCTGTTTTAAAATCAATTGCATAAATATAAGTCATGCATTTTCTCAGAGATTATACACCACCCAATGTTCATTACAGTTCATGCATAATTTATCTTGTTCAAGATTCACAAGCTTATTTTGTTTTTCTGAAGAATCTGTTACACTTGCCAATCTTAATTGCCATTATTATAACACAAATCAGTTTCAAACAAAAGAACTAGGGAACTGACATGCATACATGTTATATAGTTATGACATATATATATATATATATATATATTAGTTTTCTCAGTCCCCAAAAGATAACCAAACATTTCATAAGAGAATCATCTAGTTACTTGCCATAAGAATTCATTCATCACAGTTTTAGTTAGATACATATCATAATCCAAACACCCAGAAAAACATCCTCACTATTTAACTTTAATTACTAATAATAATCAGGTCTTTCACTATAAGCAATCTGCAAATACAAGCAATGTTTCTCTTATTTATACTAGCAGCTAATGCCACCTTCATCCATCATGTCACTTTTACTTACCTGCATGCAAATCATTGAGCTGCCCCATTTATTTGAGACACCCAGATGTTTGCAAGGCAACCAAAAGAGTCAGTTTACACTGGTATGAACATTAATAAATTCTATACAAATTTACAAATCTTATGAACTTTTATCACTTGCATAATCTAGCAGTTTATAAACTAGGCACATCAGCAAAGTTGCTAGATAACTTCAAGTATACAACCATTCATTCAACATATATGCAACAAGCCATGCATTATTCACAACATTATAAATAAATCCAGGTTATGTTCTCCCAGTTTCTCCCAGCAGTTCATTAAGGTCATCACATTAAACCTTGTTTAATTTATACCTTTGTTCAGATATTATAACCCAGAGATTTTAAATCTCATACCCCATTTTAATTATGGTCTAAATCCCCCTGTCAAATGAACACAAGTATGCATTGTGAAGGAATCTCCCAGTTAGTCTTATTTATTCCAACACACAAAGGCCTCAGGGTGCACTTGCACCATGCATATACTTTCCCCCACCTGAAGAAAGTAGATCATTGACTAACCCCAAATGACCTATTTTATTTCCTTTTACTTAATCATAGAGTTTATTAATTTAATAAAACTCCCCCTCAGTTTCTTGCTTAACTTATTAAGCCCCTGCTTATAACTCATTCATAAAAATCTTCACCCCATTCATGTTTCAGAAAAACATATATACTTTCTGGTACAATCTTTTCTTACTACAGAGATTTACAACATATGTGAAATCTCTCCAAAAATTACTTAAGCATTATGATCCTATTATTTTATTGTAGAAATATGGAAAGAGGTGTTTGTTAATAAAATTCATCAAAAACTCAGAAAAGCCTCCTACCTTATTATTTAGAATATAAACATGAGCTAGATCTTTATCTTGCTGCCTATGTTCTAAATAATTTAGATCCATACTTAACAATAATAAAAAAAACAGAATTAAAAATGCTCAAACCATCTTGGCTTGGAAAAACTATCATACAAGACTCCAAACAGAAATACACAACAAACATCCAATTCATCCATATCAAACCATTTCAAAGATTTAAATACTTCTCACAATACTTTTTAGGCTGCCTACTAGAGGACTTAATGCCATTGCATAAAATGAATTAATGCTCACCTATTATTTTTCCTTTACTATCTTGCTCCTCTACCCAGCAAATTCCTTCAGAACTGCATACCTATTTTTCTTCTATTTTTGTTTTATATGTATATATTTTTCTGAGAGAATGATGATGATCCTTATGGTGTGCAGGTTTTATAAAGTTGTTTTTAGGGTTTAAGGAAATGGGTAATTCCTTTGATACCCTTTTATTTTTCATGCACAGTTTACACTTATGCATGGTCCTCAATTGGAATTATACCCACTTGATTTCCTTTAGTAGTTATTTCGGGATTTCCAATACTTTAATTTCTGCATGCTATTTCCATGATCTCATCCTATTCATGCCATATGCATGTGATCTTTGTACATTTTTATTTTCTGCTCTATCCTTATAAAAACTGTAACCTTCTTGCATTTTCTACCTAGCCACCTTTTCCATTAAATCATGTACACCATCATACATAATTATGTGATGTAAAAATTATTCATACTATATTATTCCACCCCTTAAAACAGCAACTCATATGTGTGTGTGTGTGTGTGTATATATATATATATGTGTGTGTGTGTGTGTGTGTTATAAAAATTATACACACACACACAAGATTGTTCATTTTTCCTTTCTTTCAGCATGATTACATAAGTCATTTAAAACTTCATAAATTTCCATTGCATTTTGCTTCTTAAATTAAACAGGAAATTCCCTATATTTTAAATACATATATTCATATAATTCTTTAGTCATGAAACTATGTGTTTTAAGTCCAAACAATTTTTTTTTTATAACTTCTGAAAATCTTAAAATGGATATAACTTTCACTTTATTTTTGTTTAGGGTCATTACATATGGATTCATTAGACCTTTGTTATACAGACCTTCCGATGCCTTTGAAATTTTTTGAAGCTTCCAGACTTTGACGATAACATCCCTTCGACTCCTTCGAAAAGTTTAGCTGGAACCTTCTTTACTTGTCCTTCTTTGACTTCTGCGTAGAATGAGGTCGATTAAGTCGACAGGTTGATTTTTAGAGTAACATTTGCCCCCTTTTGAAGGGATGCTCATGACTTTTCAAGTCATCTATGTCGAAACCTAAAAGTTTCCCACCCTTTGGTCTTCCCGCGTGAATCTAGGCCATTTATTGGAATCTGACCTAACGGTTGGTAGCTTTGGAAGACTTTTCTTATAAGTATGCTACTTCTTCTTCTTCCCCATTTACCTGCAATCAAACTTTCAAGCAAAATTAAAAGAATTTCCAAAAATCCTCAAACTTTTATCCACTTACCGAAATTAAAGTAAACTTCAAATCTAATCGTAAGTTCAGATTCACCTCTATTTTACAAGTTTTTCCTCTTTGTTCATGTTTTTATTCAACTTTGAAGTGTTCGAATCTCGATTCTTTTAGAGTGGATTTGACTTTGATTTAATTTAACTTTTTAAGAAAATTTTGTGATTCGATTTCCTAAACCGATAAAGTTTGTTTCTCATTTAGAATTTGCTTCAATACTTTAGGATTTCTGCTATTTTGATAGAGTTTGAATATTCAATTTTAATTTAGTAATTGATAGTGGTTGATATTGAAATCTATCTCCTTATCGGGTTTGGATTATCATTTCAATATTTACTATTTTTATTCTTCCTTAGAAGATCTGATTTTCTAGTTTGATAATAATTTTTATACTTTTGAAATCGAAAAAGTTCGATCTCTGTTGAAATTTATTTCCTTAACAGGCTTAATTTATTTATTTTAAAGAAAAAATTTGAAACCCTGGATTTGTAATCGGGTGTGAGGAAGACGGTGGAACATTCTTTCTTCGCTTGAAAATTCAAATGTACGAATGAAAAATTAGTGCCACAAAATGATCTTTCTACCCCTTCGAAAGGGATTGAGGCGGCAATATTGGCTTTGCTTCCTTAGCCCCTTCCGACGGGGTCGAAAGGTGTTGTAGTGCCAATTTGATCAACCTTGTCGAAAGGGTATGTAGTTAAGTAGAGTGTATCAACCCCTTTTAATAGAAAACTGTTCCGACTTAGTCGAAACCCTTTGTGTCGATTGCAATCCTTTTTCCTTAGGAACCATCATAACACTTCGTCCCTTTGGACACCATTTAAATCTAACGAGTCGAAACCCTCTTGAGTTATTTTTGTCCTGTCTTTGTCGAAATGTTCTAATTGCATATGAGTTTAACCTAGAAACTTTCGACTCGATGAGTATATTTGGTTTCGACAACATTCGTATCTCTCTTAGGAAACCTAAGTCCAAGGCTTTGACAGTGTCAAAGGGTCTTGTTACTTTTTTTATGAAATGTTTGAGGTGTACACTTTAGTTCATGTTTTAAGTTAACTTGGGCTACTTCCTTTTAACAACTTAGCTACTGTGAAGCTTTTGACTCTGTTAAAAATTGTCAATTGAACAAACATTTTGACTTATCGTTTTGACCTTATCGAAGCTCAAGGACTACTTTTATTTAGGTTTTGGACAATGTCGAGATGTATCTATTAAGTGTTGATATTCTCTTCCTTTCGACTTTGTCAAAAGCCTAACACTCTTGACTTTTAACTTAATCATTTTACAAATACTTGAAGTTTCATATTTGGTTTATGTTTAAGTTTTCCAAGTAGGTTTTTTTGACTAATTCTTGAAAGAATATTATGTTGTGTTAAACTTGAAAATTTTAGCTGAAACATTTTCACCTGGCAGAATCATGAGCTCTCCAAAGAAACATGACGCCATGTCGAAGCATTCTTTGGTATATTTCCAGGATGAGGTTGATGCCATCCTTAAGGACGTTGGAATTACTGGCATAGAAGCTATTCCACAAAGGGAGACAGACATTATCAACAACCTTCCTAAAGGGTTTTTCGCTTACGCTGCTATCCACATATGGCACAGAGGATTCCTGCCCTTTCCTGTATTCTTGTCCAGATTCATTTCTCACCTTGGGGTTGCTCCAATTCAGCTATCCACTAATGTTTACGGCTACCTTCTATCTCTGGAGCTGATGGCACTAGAGTCTGGACTTCTTTTTTAAGTGATGAAGTTTTGAATTACTTAATTCGATTAGTCAAACTTAGAACTCCTAGTCATCAGATCTTCAGACCTAACCCCCTAAAGATGCTTATATGGGATGGGGTCAATAAGTTTAAAGATTGGTAAAACTAGTTTATATTTGTCCGAGGTTTCCCAAATATCAGTGGGATCTTTTCTTCTCCCCGTAAGTTCAAATTTTCACTATCTTCTATCCACTTTATTTTTTCTCTTGCCTAATCTTCATTTCATACCAGGTTCTCTTACTAAGGAACTCAATGAAGCAGATAGAAGAATGGTGGAATCCCTTGTCCCATCTTCTGTTAAGATAGAAAATCGACTGAAGTTGCTGATACCATCAAAATTGAGGAAACATTCTCTTCTTCTCTCTAGCCAAACGGTTTTGAGGCTACACCCTTTGATCCAACATACTTCAAATGGAAAATGCTTCCTCTGCTTGGGAGATTCCGAACATTTTTCTCTTATGTCACCCATCTGCGTAGACCACTCTGATAAATTATCGGCACAACATTTGCTTTCTATTCTTGTTGTTTTCTTAATTATCTCGCAAATTTTAATTTGTTTGGGACCTTTACAGCTGCTTCTCAGGTTACATGCCTGTTAGTGGTGCCGCTCCCCCGCCTACGACCTGTAGAGCACCGTCTATCATTGAATCTCTCCTCAAATCCCAGAGGGCTTTCAGAAGGAAGTTGATGGAACCATCTGAAATAGAGCTACCAAAGAAGACTGCTAAAGTTATAGACGTAGAGGAAGAGGAACATTTATCTTTTGACAAAACCCTAAAGAGCCCAATTGTGGAGGCTCCCAAAGACAAACCAGTGCAAACCCCTATTAGGATTGATCCCCTATGAGATTCCTATTTCTAATTCTCCAACTGCACTTGAGCAAATGCAACCGGCTTTGTTGACGACTCCCTTCTCAAAGAAAATTCCTTCAAAGTCGCTGTCTTCTTCCCCTCCTTACATTAATTTTGAAGAGATAACTAAGTCCATCTTTCATTTTGAATCTTTCACTTCTATTCGCCCACCTTCAACTGTCTTTGATTTGGCCGGACATTATCGCTCTTTGATAGAGCAGCAATTTTTAGTGTATTTACCTTAATTGACTTTGTTATTACTGGTTTTCTCTAAATCTCTAACTTGCATTATGTTTTCTTCTTTCAAATTTCAAAGAGTTGGTTAGTACTGAATGAGCACGCGTTGAAATCCTCCGTTGAGTCCTCCAAATTACAAGTGAAAATTTAAGCTCTTAAGAACCAAGTATTCTTTATTTCTGTGGATAGAGATGGAGCTACCTCAGAGTTGGAACAATTAAAAGCTTCTCTTGCCCGAACATAAGCTGATCACTTGGCAGAAAGAAAGGCTCGTCAACTCCTTGCTAATGAAAAATTCACAATGGAGCTTACTTTAAAAAATTCTGGTGATGAGAAAGCTCGCTTATCTTCCAAGAATGTTTCTTTGGAGGAAAAGTTCAAGAAAACTAGGGCTTCACTGAAACTCACTATCAATACCATTTCTGGCGCTAAGTAACCAGTTTCTCAATTTCTCACTTCTACTCTGGGGCAAATGTTGATGAATTCTTATGAAGAAGCCATCATGCTCGCCTATGCTGACAACTTTAAGAAGTGTCCTAACTTCGATTTTCCTCGCTTAACTCTGCCCTATTTCATAAAGTAATAGGCAAGATCAACAAGATGAAGCAGGGGATTAAGCCTATCGAAGAGGAGGAAATTGAAGTTTTTAAGATCCTTTCCTTTGATGTTTCCTCTTTTTATATTAAATTATACTCTGATGATGAGGGAGACAACGATGATGCCGCCCCGAAGAAGGGGATGATAAAAATGACGATGATGACCACAACGATGATAATGATGATAATGTGGATAGTAGTTAGGGCTCAGGTAGAGATGGTGAAGATCACAATGAAGGATTTGATATGGATAGGGATGGCAACACCAAAGAATCAGAGAAAGAGCCAACCCCTCTTGCAACTTCCCCACCTAAATCTGTTGGACCTTCTGCTCCTTAGGAGGATGGGCCTGCTCCTGGTCATGTTGAAGAGCTTAAAGGGAAAGAGTAGGCTTCCTAGGCTTCTATTCCAAAATCATAGGTACGAGATTCTCTATTTAAATATCTTTTACTTCGAAGATAATAATAGTGCAAATCATTCATTTTAGGTAAGGAAGAAGCTCACTCTCCTTTATAAAACAAAACTTAAGAGAAAACAAGTTGAAATAAACATGTTATATAGGGAGTTGATAAGCAGATAAGGGAGTATAATGTACTCTCTGAAAAGTATCATAGGCTTACCAGGAGTGCCTCGGTGTTGGCGTCTTTTAAACATCAGAAGGCTGCTCCCTTACTAAAGAAAGCACGGCTCCGATACGACACTCTTTTAGAGGAAAATTAGGAGTTAATTACTTTATTTTGAATGCTAATTGAAGAGAGAGACATTTTAGTCAACTTTTTATATAAGGCTTATTATAAACATTCAATTATTGATTTTCATTCGTGGGTGAATTCATTGGGGGTTTTCTTAAACGTTTTCACAAGAGATACTAAGATGAATTTGGATCTCACCCGCTGTAACACCCTATATTGTTATAACATTATTTGAGATATTTAATTAACTGAAATTAAATAAAATTTTACGGAGATTAATGGATTGATATTTGGTTAAGGGTAGTCGTGCCATGGCAGTGTGTTAATTAATATAAAATAATCTAAACAAAGGTGTTAGGAAATGCAAGGGTAATATGGGAATAGGTGGAGCTTATACCCTAAACCCTTAGGAGATAGAATGCTCATGTTCATTCCCATTTTTGTCAAACTAAAATACCAAGGTCGGCCACCATTTTCACTCTCAAGAAGAAGACTAAAGCTAGGAATAAAGAGAAGGGAAACGATCAACTAAATCAACATCAAATCTCAGATCTATAATCTCAAAGCTAAGGTAAATAATTACTACATCCCACATTCGTTTGGTATTTGGTTTTAAGACTAAGATCGAAAATGTTTTTGCAAGTAATTGCCATGTTTTGAGGATTAAATTATATGCATGTTTGTTGGTGAATTATGCATGTTCATATTTGTTTTAAATGACATGTTTGATATGAAAATCTAATTGATGACATCCAAATGCTTTGAAAATTTAAATATAGGTCAAAAATGATATTTTAGAGATAGGTTTTAGTTTTTATAATTTTCCGATAAGGTGGATTTTATATTAATTTTCTAATGAATAAAATTGTTTATTGGGTTATAAATTATTTTCGGCTAAAATAATTATTATTTGGGGTTGATATTTTTATATGTTAGCCAAAGTATTAAAATAGATTCTTTGGGATTTTTCCAGATTTATTCTAAGTGTTTTGATGAATATATAAAATTATTTAAGGTATGGGACTGAAATATTTTATATATTTAATTAAGGAGAATGAGCATTTTGTAAACTAAAATGATTATTAATTTTGAAAATAGTGGTAGCACGTTTCTAAAATGACAATGAGAATTTGACAAAGATAGGCATGTTAGTAGAGAAGCTATCATTTTTAAGTTAAAAACAAAGAAATCATACTTTTAGCATGTTTTAGCCTATTACAACAGTAAACCTTCCGACCCAGACCTTCCGACAAGGACGAAAGGTTCTAAGCTTTCGACAAGGTCAAACCAATGCATATGGTATCTAGCTACTTGGTAGCTAATGGATTGGACAGAGTCGAAGGGTTCTTAGTCGAAAGGTTGGTAGCCAAAGTGGTTGGGGTATGTTTGTTTTATAAACTAAAAGCTTTCATCTGCTTTGCTTTCGAATTAGGCTTTCGACTTGGTTGATATCGACTATGCCAAAACGTTTAACAGAAAGGTTTTAAACCTTTCGACACAGTCGAAAGGTTATTGTTGTTAC
The DNA here is from genome assembly GCA_030765085.1 of Allium cepa. NCBI lineage: Eukaryota > Viridiplantae > Streptophyta > Magnoliopsida > Asparagales > Amaryllidaceae > Allium > Allium cepa. The sequence continues at coordinate 774,868,787 of CM060935.1, forward strand.
TTTGTTTTGAAACTATCCGTCATAGTCTAAAGGTTACTGTCGCTTTATTTAAATGTTGTGTTAACCTTCTGGTAAAGTCGAAGGGTTTACTTTGATTGAATTTGAAAGGTTTACCTATTTGAAAAATTAGTCGCTTCTTCATGCTTTCGAAAGGAAGCTTTCGACTTATGTGATTTACCCTTATTTTATAAATCAAACTATAACCTAAAGCTTTTGAAAGAATTATTTTATAAGATGCTTTAAAGCTTTCAAAGCAGAGCTTTCGACTTATCGCTTCCAATGGATTCGAAAGGTTTTAGAAGAAGGTTTTCCACTTGTTTTAAATTGTACCTAGAAATTTTTTGATAGATTGTGTCAAAGAAGAGTTATTGCTTTCGAAAGGATTTGTTTTCTGAATGGTTTTAAAAGGGATCAAAAGCAAAGCTGTCAAAGGGGTCGAAAGGTAGTTCCGACTAGGTCGAAAAGTTTCGTTTCTAAATGATTTCGAAAGGTTTTAAATAGAAGGATTTCCAAAGATTTTCTAAGGCAATGTTTCAAGCAGTTTTAAAATAGGATATCTGTGGTTTTATTGCTTTTGATAGGTATGAAGTTCAATGGGCTCAAAAAGTTGAGGTTCAATGGTTTCGAAGGGTTGAGTTTCAATGGTTTAAAAAGGTTTTGATTTCTAAGGGTTTTGAGAGTACCAATGGAAACAATAAAAGAATATGACCTAAGTTAGGGATACTGATGGAAATAGGTTAAGCATGTGGCTAACATGATATAAATAGAATCATGAGGTTAACAAGATGTGTATGTGGAATCATGGGGCTAACATGATACAAATAGATTCATGGGGCTAGCATGAGTCAAATGACAAATGCAAATAGAATCATGGGGCTAACATGATACAAGTATAATCATAGGAATAACATGACCTAAATAAACTCATGGGGCTAACATGAGACCATTAAATCTATGGAGCTAACATGAAATAATTAGATTCATGGGGCTAGCATGATTAAGTGGAAAAATTGATGGGTTCATAATCATCCTAAGAAAACTATGTGATGTGAGATGGATAGCCTACATCAACTTAAGAAAAATGAATGTGGAACAGGTAGTCCCTCTTTGATATAATTAAAACTCATTGGGGATGGGTGAATCCTAAATGTTTTCAAGTATGCATATCACCACAATGTTTTATAAATACATGTTTTAACCATTGGGATGCAGGGGCACGATATATGATTTTATGAAAGGTTTTGTAAAAGATATGTTTTAAAAAGATGTTAATGAGGGAAAACCCATTCCGCTAAGTGGTGTGGTCTCACTTAACATGTTTACCCGGGATGGATAGTACTATTCATACCAGGCTTTAAGTCTGACTCAAAGTTTATGTTTTCCCTTTAAACCCTCAATGCTTAAAATTAATTTGAGTAAGCTGAGGTATTAAGGTCTTTTTTAGGTTTTAGTAGGATGACGAGTAAGGCTACTGGAGGCACGCAGGAGGCAGATGGATAACTATTTAGGATTTGCAGTTCTTATCATGTTTCGATGAGTATTCCGCTGGGTTGTTTGTATTAGGTTTATTATGACCATATGACTCAGATCAACTGAGGGCATATCTTTATATGTCGCTCTTAGCGTAATTTGTAATAATTATTTTATCTGTGCTTGGGATTGATTTGGGATTATGTGTTATAATGTGAAACAATTGGTTTTGAAATGTAATGAAGTGAAAATTGTTTTTGTATTTTGTGTTTCGTTTCATATTCCAGTGCTTCTGATATTATTGATACCATTAACATAACCATATTTAGTAATTGGAAGCTAATACTATATATGGCTGCAACATTTGTAGCGCTTAGTTTTGGGCCTCTAGATGGGGATGTTACAGCTTGGTATCAGAGCATGGTTTATGAAATACTTTAACCAAAATGATTTCTGAAAACATAATCCTTAGAAATTAGAGTTAAGATCGGGGTATGGGATAATGCTATAGTAATGTACGTGTATTTGCTATATATATAGGTATACACTATATCGCTAGACTCCTATCTTAGTTAGGCTATTCATCTGTATCTCACAAGGTTTGAATACAAATATGGAAGGAAGAAGAGGCTGAGTAAACCTTAGAGGAGATAGCACCACTACTAACGGAAATGCCCGACCAAATGTTAGAAGAGGTTTCGGTCAGGCTCAAGTTGAAAATGCGGGTGCTGGGGTTCCTTAAGTGGACATGGGAGCCTCGTATCAGTTGTTGACAAACCTTTTGCAAGCAGGAGCTACTGGAAATGTTGGTAGGGAAAATCCAGTAGTTCTAGTTGGATATAACTATCCTAAATTGAGTAGAGACTATATCAGTCTGGGAGGAAAGCCGTTTGCTAGAACGAAAGATGCCATTGAAGTAGAGAATTGGTTGTTGAACTGTGAAAGGATCTTTACAGATCTAGGCTTGAATGATGGGGAGAAGAGAAGGCTAGCCTCAAGATAGTTGCAAGGGTTAGCGCTTCATTGGTGGAATAGGGTGACGATCGGAGTGCCAGTGGAAGAGTTGACTTGGGCTGACTTTAGGAGGAGGTTTGAGCAGCGGATCTTGGCTGAGGTGGCCAAGTCGGCGTAAATGAGGAAGTTTATGGATCTAGTCTAAGGACAAGTATCTGTGATTGAGTATGCTGCTAGGTTTGATGAGCTATCTCGATATGGTTATGCTTTGATTGACATGGATGTATGAAGTAATGAGAGATTCATTAGAGGATTGAGGGCCTGAGCTTGGCAAAATTAATGACTATGATCCATATCCGAGATCCTTCTAATGTGGTAGTGGAAATGGCCATTCGCCATAAGGAAAAGCTTTCTATTTTGGCTAGGGAGAAGCCACCTGAATTCCATGGTCCTTAGGGGAAGAAGAGGAAGTTCTTCAAGAAGAAGGGCCCTTAGAGAGAAGGAGCAGCAAAGAAAGGGAAAGAAAATATAGTTTGCTACAAGTGTGATAAGAAGAGTCACTATGCTAATGAGTGTCGTTCGAGAGATGGAAAGTCAGTTATGGGGAAGCAGAATGTGCAATGCTATAATTGCAACCAGATAGGGCATTACAATAACAAATGTCCTGAAGCCGCCAAGGCAGGAAAAGGAAAGGTCCTTGCTTTGGAGCCATCATCCTCTAAACCAACTACTGCTGAGAATGGAAAATCAGTGATGGAAAGTACACTTTTGATCCATGGAATTCCAGTTAGGGTATTGTTTGATATCGGAAAATCTTATTCATTTATTTCTCGATATTTGGTAGATAAGCTTAACCTAAAACCCTTATATCTAGTTATTTTCGTAAAGGTTGCAAATCCGATAGGAGGGTGTGCAACGCTTGGGATTCAGTGTAACCATTTAGAGTTTGATTTACCAAGCCATACTTTTTAGTGCTGTTTGCATGTGTTTGACTTTGGTGGATTTGGGATTATTCTTGGGATGGATTGGTTAAGTAAATATGATGCTAGGATATTTTTCCATGATGGAAAAATATCATTTAGTCACTCGGATTGTAGTGATCGAATAGTTTATACCATAGAGAATCCTAGTTGCGAAATGAATGCTTCATTAGGTATCATGGAGTTGGAAGATAAGTTGCATCGAGTCTTTGTAGTGAGAGAATTTACTGATGTATTTGAGCCGGTAGTTGGACTTCCAGCGAAACAAGCTGTAGAGTTTCGGATTGATTCAGTGCCTGGAACAGAACCGATGAGTAGACCGCCAAGTAGAATGACTCCCACTGAGATAAGAGAGTTGAAGGTGCAGTTGGTGGATTTGGAAAGCAAGAGTTTTATCTGACCAAGTAGTTCGCCATAAGGAGCTGTTGCTGTATTTGCTAAGAAATCGGACAGATCGTTAAGGCTATGTATCGATTATTGTAAGTTGAATGAGAAGACGATAAAAAACCGATATCTATTGCTGAGAATTGACGATATGTTCGATCAGTTAAGTGGAGCCAAGGTATTCTCTCAATTGGATTTGGCGACGGGATTTCATCATCTTAGAGTGGCAGAGGATAGCATTCCTTTGACGGTAATTAGGGCAAGACATGGATCGTACGAATGGTTAATTATGTCGTTTGGACAGACTAATGTGCCGACATTCTTTATGGATTGATGAATAGGATTTTTCGAGGGCACTTGGATAGATTCGTGTTGGTCTTCATAGATGACATTTTGGTATACTCTAAGGATGAGAAAGAGCATGAAGTTAATCTTAGAGTTGTGCTTGAAACGTTGAGGGATCATTAGTTGAAGGCCAAGTTTTCGAAGTGCCATTTTCGAAAAAAAGAAGTGAAGTTCCTCGGTCATGTGTCTCAGAGAAAGGTTTTTCTGTAGATCCAACTAAGATTATGGAGGTGAATAATTGGAAGAGACCGAAGACGATGACTGAGATTAAGAGTATTCTTGGATTGGTTGGATATTGAAGGTTTATCGAGGATTTTTCGCAGATAGATGTACTGATGACCAAGCTTACGCTAAAAGATGTGAAATTCATATGGACCGATAAGTGTGAAGAAGCATTCCAAAGCTTGAAACACTTATTGATCCATGCGCCAATGTTAATGGTTCTAGAGGGGAGTCAAGGTTTGGTTGTTTATACTGATGCGTGCGGAACTGGATTGGAAACTGTGTTGATGCAAAGAGGTAAAGTGATTGCTTATGCTTTTAGATATCTCAGACCACATGAAGTTAGGTATCCAATGCATGATTTGGAGTTAGTTGCCGTCATATTTTCTTTAAAGATGCGAAGGCATTATTTTTGGGAGAGCGATTTGAGCTTTATACTGATCATAAGTCGTTGAAGTATTATTCTCTCAGAAGGAGCTGAACATGAGATTGCAGAGATGGTTGGAGTTTATTGCTTCTTGTGATTTTGGAATTGAGTGCACATCTGGAAAAGGAAATAAGGTGGTGGACGCACTCAGCCGGAAGCATCAGAATGCTGTATTGGCTATGATTGCTGAATGGAAAGATTTGGAAGCATTATCAACTTATGGTGTGCAATTTAGATCCGCAGTAGGTTCTAGTACCGGAAATGTTGTATTGTCTTGTTTATAAGTTAGACCGGTAATGATTAGGAAGATAGCTTCTAAGGAAGAGGAGGATCCAATTTTGTTGAGCGGATCAAAAGGTTAAGGGAAGGAACGAAAAGCGATGACCAAAAGGATTTCAGTCTTGACCCAAATGGGTGGTTGAGGAAGAAAGGAAGGTTATGTGTTCTGAATATAGAAAACGGGAGGAAGGAAGTTTTGGATGAGTGTCATCGTTTGAAGTTCACTGTCCATCTAGGAGGAACAAAGATGTATCGGGATATGAAGAGAAATTTCTTCTAGAAAGGTGTGAAACGGGACATTGGTGTATGTGTTAAGCAGTGCTTGAATTGCCAATGGGCAAAGGCTGAACACCAGATGCCTAGTAGATTGCTTCAACCATTGGAAGCTCCATTATGGAAGTGGAATTTTATATCTATGGATTTTTATTGATGGGTTGCCAAAATCTAATAGAGGGAATGAAAGTATATGGGTCATAGTAGATAGATTGACTAAGAGTGTCCATTTCATTCCCATAAAGTCAACTAGGAGGGCACCTATTTTGGCGAAGTTATAAAGAATGTAGTTAGACTGCACGGGATTCCTATTAGTATTGTTAGTGATAGAGATTCTTTGTTTACTAGCGAGTTCTAGAAAAGTCTACAGGAAGCATTAGGAACCAAGATCAACATGAGTACCACCTATCATCCGCAGACTGATGGGAAAATAGAAAATGGTTTTGTAAGTAATTGCCATGTTTTGAAGATTAAAAGTTATATACATGTTTCTTAGTGAATTATGCATGTTCATACTTGCTTTAAATGACATGTTTGATTTGAGAACCCTAATTGACGACATCCTAATGCCTTAAAAATTTAAATACATGTCAGAAATCATATTTTAGAGATGGGTTTCAATTTTCATAATTTTATGAATTAAGGTGGATTTTATATTAGTTTTCTAGTAAAGAAAATTGATTATTGGATTATAAATTATTTTCGGGTAAAATAATAATTATTTGGGGTTGAAATTTTTATATGTTAGGCAACATATTAAAATAGATTCTTTGGGATTTTTTCAGATTTTCCTAAGTGTTTTGATGAATATATAAAATTATTTAAGTTATGAAACTTAAATGTTTTATATATTTAATTAAGACGAAGGGGCATTTTGTAAAATAAAATGATTATTAATTTTGAAAATAGTAGTAGCACATTTCTAAAAAGAATTTGTTAACTAATGAGAATTTGACAAACAAAGGCAAGTTAGTTAAAAAGCTACCCTTTTTAAGATAAAAACAAAGAAATCATACTTTTAGCATGTTTCAACCTATTACAACAGCAAACATTCCGACCCAAACCTTTCAACAATGTCGAAATGTTCTAAGCTTTCAATAAGGTTAAACCAATGCATATGGTATCAAGTTATTTGGTAGGTAATGAATTGGACAGAGTCGAAGGGTTCTTAGTCGAAAGGTTGATGACCAAAGAGGTTGGGTATAAATGACTGCAGCATCTATAGCATTTAGTTTTGGGCCATTAGATAGGGGATGTTACACCCACATCCTGGAGCTTGTCGGAACTTACCACGGGTCAGATCGATTCCATAGGATCTCACCCCAGGAAAGCCTAAGTATTACGAGAAGAAATTTGTATCTGAATTATTTTCTAAATCTGTATTGTATGAATCAGATGAGTAGCTATAAAATGAAAGATTGTATTTTTTTATAAATATTTGTTTTAGTCTTACATTTATGCTTAGCTTTATTTTATTGCATTATCACAGAGTGACTGTTTGTTAGGTCGTCTTGTTTCTAGAGACCATTTAAACCAGTATGTTAAACTGAGAAGATTTTATCTTGAAATTTGCAAGATATTGTTTTCTCAAAGATTTACAAAAATTCTATTTGGAATATTATTGCCTTCGCTTTGACTTCCTTGGTAATGAAAAAGAGACATTCCTTAAAGAGATCAGAACATTCCATGCAAAATTAATTTGTGACCACGATAGTCCTCCAGTGGGAAAATGGGACTATAGCAGAAATCCCACGGTGTTAGCCCCGGAGGGACTAAACATTCCTTTTGATTCAATAGTTAATCTTTCTGCCAATTCATTAAACAAAGTTAAAATGTAGTTTCTAAGCTTTAGATGTCGATCAATTGTCTTTTGCATCTTTTGACTTCATTGTTGTTCGAATTTCTTTTATTTTGATAATAAAGAAATTTTTCATTTTGATTTTAACTTTTTTTTATTTCTTTCCATTTAAATAGGAGCTTCAATTATCTACAGTTTATCTCCCTTTTAACCTATCATCACGCATCGCTTGTCTTAGAGAGAAACTATTAAAATCCAATAGAAGGATTGAGCTTAGCGACGAAATCTTATTAGAACACTTCAGTGGCAACATCGAAGCTGTGAAATGGAACAAAAGATATTTTCTTCAAAAAATCATTGCCAGCAATTAGAAGGATCAAATTTCTTATCGTGAGACCGAAATCAAAAACAAAGATGAAACAATTCTATCACTGAAGCGGTAGATAAAGTCTAACCCTTCAATTGACTTCAATCATAAGATGTCAGAGCTTATTCAATAAGTCAGTGATTTGGAGTTGAAACTGAAGGATACTCAGGCGCAGCGTGAATCGTAGGAATTTATTATGGGAGACAAAACATCGAGCATTGCTTTACCAACTCCTCACATTACTCCCTAGATTTCCAGTCTCACGAGGTCAAATACTCTTGTTGTTCAAAAATTTCCCTAAATGACTAACGCTCCTCCAAGCTTAGATGAAAACGCCATGGGTAATGGGGCCAGAAGAGTCAAGTTTGAAATAGCCAATTATTTTGATGAGCAACAAAGGGTGAAATATTCTCAGAATATAAATGTGTATGCTACCAAAGTTCAAAAGCTCGAACGTGATAAATACTTCCTCCAGAAGCGCATTGTAAAGTTAGAGAGGGATAACAAGACCTTAAGGGGCGCCAAAGAGCTTTCAATCGTGCTTTGAAAACAAATATCGACGTAATTGACGATGCAAACAGCATAAGAAAGAAGGAAAAGAAACTGAAAGAAACTCTCTGTGCTGCAATTCATATGTAATTGATCCTTCGGTTGTTGAGAACCTTGAGAAAGCTGCCTAAGACTTATGATATACCTGTATGTTTGAAATGTATAAATTCATTTGGCATATACGCGAACAACTTCATAATTTACAAAATTATTTCATGACTTATGCAAATCATATTAATTTTGTAAATATCACCTGATTTGTAATTCCTTTCTGTAATGCCATTTCTAAAACACTCTTTGATAGCTTATTCATTACTTCTGTATTTGCTGAAATTTTCATTTCTCTTTGTTGTGTTGATTTCCCTGCTAAGTTTGAAGCAAACAATATCTCTAATTGTCAACTTGAAACTGTTATACCAGTCTATGTATATCATTTTCTTAGATTAGCAAATCATCTTGTTAATTGCATGAAAAGTAATTTGTAGTAAACATTTGAATCCCATCTTTTAATCGTGATGAGAGATAGTCAAGGATTTAACATCGACCATTTAGCTGGCTGGAATATCTAAAATTTGTTGATAGAAAATCTCGTCTTATTACAGGGGTATAAATATTAGATAATAAGATAGTTAACAAGGGATTGAATCTAGAAATCATTGCCTGAATATTTGTAGTAGAATTATGGAGACACATCTTCGGGCTTTAGTGAAATTTGAACAATTAGAAGTCCGAGACCCAGATTCAGGTATTAATGAAAACTTATAACAATGATTCTCTTGAGAATATTTTTGATCCATATTCAAGCATTCTTGATAGATAAATAAAATTCCATTATTTTAAATTTCACACCCAGATTAGGCCTTAAATAAGTAATTATCTTGATACCCAGATTCAAGTATATTAAGATAATCAGTGATCGATAGAGATCCGTAACCCATATTCAGGTATTAATAAATGATGTTCTGAAATGAATATCCTGAAACATAGATTCGAACATTAATTGATGGCATTTAGATATGAAAGATCCGAGGCCCAATTTAGGTATCAATATATGAAATTCCAGTATGAGAGACCCGAGATCCAGATTCGGGAATTAATAGATGATGTTTAGAAATGAAAGTCCCAAAGCCAGATTCGGTTATTTATAAGTGGAGCTCTGCTCTACTTCTTTGATGTGTGAACCCATCAGGTCTTCTATAGAAGTAATTTGTCTAGTTGCCTCTTGAGCTTGGACGTCTTAGGCCACAATTGGAATGCCTTTTCTCAGGCTTGAACATCTTAGTTCATGGTTTGATGAGCCTCTTTTCGGGCTTAGAATCTTAGTCCATTGCTGAATATGCCTCCTCTTGCGCTTGGACGTCTCGGTCCATTATAGAATGAGCCGCTTCTTGGGCTTGGACATCTTAGTCCATTGTTTAATGGGCATCTTCATGGGCCATGACGTCTTAGTCCATTATTGTCCGGCACTCTTGGTTAGCTCATCTTAGAGACTGGAGCCAAGGACTTACCTGACCTCCCTCAAGGAGGCGCCCTGCCCTAGCCCTTTTACGGCGCAGACATGGGCTTGTTCAGTGCTTTACCCTGGACATCTTATCGTGCGGATAAAGGCTTACTCCGTCCTCCCTTTAAGAGGTGCCTTACCTTGGCCATAGCGTGGTGTGGATAAGGGCTTGTTCGGTGCTTTAACTTGGCCATTTCATGGCGTGCCTAAAGGCTCACTACGTCCTTCCTCCATGAGGTGCCTTGACCTGACCAGGGGATGTCCGGTGCTTTAACCTGGCCATCTTATAGTGTGGCTAAATGCTTACCTACCCTCCCTCCAGGAGGTGTTCTACCCTGGCCGACTCGGCACGGATAGAGGCTTTTCTACCATCTTAGGTAGACTACCATCTAAGGTAGTATCAAGATATAAGTAGCATTTCACTCCCAACCATGTAGATTTTCTTTTTATAAAATGCAGCTCTTTATTGATTTTGTCTCAAATTTTTTTTACAAAATCCTGAATTTTTCCTTGTAGGAAGAAATTTATGATCATCACCTTCAGGGCTCTGCAATGGTCGGTTTCATGACCATTCATCATAAGGTAGTGTAATAGGTCCTACCAAATCCCTTTAATATTTTGGATTTTTCTTTTGTGATGGCCAATAGCTAAGCTCATCCTTAGTAAGCAAGAAGAAGTTTTCTATAGATGTTGTTAAGTTGCATTCCTTTGGAACTCTAGACATGGAACTTGATTCTTGCGGATGGTTTTTCGAATTTTTAATTCGTGGCCTTATGTTTTCATGCTGTTTAATTGCGCTTGTTTTTGGCACCCTTTGTACTTTATGTGTAGGAAGTGTTCTCTTTATAAATGGTTGTTGCCACTTATTTGCAAAGGCATGTAATCAGTCGTTATTTCTTCTTTAAAGATTACGCCTTTGGAAAATTGTTGGATTGTTCTTCTCATTTGACCGAAGACATTGTCATTTCCATCTGTTTTCTTTCCTAGTGCAAAGATAGGGGTTGGGCTAACATGAAAAGGATTTAAACTCCATTTCTCAGGATAATAAGATTCCGCTTTCTTTTGTTTTATAATTCTTAGAGCTTCTAATCTGAGTCTTAACTCTTCATTCTGATCGGAATCCCTGATGGTTGTTGGGGAGAATCCTATCAAATACGGTTTAAAAGATCCTTGCTTCGATCTTATTATTCTTTTAGCCATGATTAAATCAAAGTAGATGAACTTAAGATAGATTTGAGTAGGGTTAGAGGACAGTAGTGTTGGGTGTTTAACCAAGTCGGAGGTTCAAGCCCTCCTTCTAGCGCCAAATGTTAACAAGATTTCACGTCAACACCCCAAAGTTGTGCTAAGTAATGAAGAATATTCTTTAGGCAAATAGTGTAGAAAGGAAGGGATATATCCTTCTCGAATTTCCTTTTGAATTGGCTTAAGTAGACAAAAGTTAACCAGATTTACCTTTCGACTCGGTCAAAAGGGTTGGTTTCTACGCTTAATGAGCTTTTGACCGTGTAAAGTTAACGTAAATTATCTTTCAAAAGCCTTCCATTTTGAAGTAGATGAAGTTCCCTGGATAATGATTCCCTTAGTCGGATTCGACCTTGTCGAAAGCTTTGATTATTGATTAGATGGGATTTTATCCTATAATATGAGACAGAGGTTCCGACTCTGTCAAGAGTAAGGTGGTTTAGGTGCAAAAACTTGATTCGAGAATCTATTGTAGGGGTTTCGACTTCGTCGAAAGCTGTAAGCTTAACCTTCTTGGGTTTGAACTAAAGGTCTCAAGCAATAGTGTTCTAGTGAAGGATTTTGACCTTATCGAAATCCGGATCCTCGAGCTCCTTGTCCTAGTAGAAGGCTTAATTAAATTATGACTTGGCTTCTACCTTGTCGAAAGCTAAAAACCAGAAGGAAGTTACTTGAAGTATGAACTTGAAGTTATTTGAATCTTGCTAAGTTTTGACTTTGTCGACAGTAGCCTTTCGACGAAGGCAAAACCTGAAACACAAGAGTGAAACTGACAAGAAATTTGATAAAATGATAAGTAATCTAAAATACTTGAAACTTCCCTTTAATAAGAAAAAGATTGCTTTATTGCTACAAATTCCCAAATTAATCTTGCAATTAGGGTTATAACACTTTTTATTAAAGAAACACAAGTTTGGAATGGGAGGGATCAGATCTCCAAAATGTAACCCCTTAGGTCTTATTTATAGATGCAAGTCAGCACCTTTCGACCTTGATGTTTCCGACTTGTTCGAAAGGTGGCTGCCAAATGACTTAAGTATGCTTCGTCTTTGTCGAAAGGAAGGGCTTTGCCTCTCTACTTTTACATTGCCTTGTAAGTGCTTCCGACTCTGTCGATAGGTATTGTTCAATAGTTTCGATGATGTAGGTTATGCCTGAGTACTCGTTCTAATCTGATGCGGAACCCTCTTGGATCACATTGGTTTCGATCGGTTCAAAAGGATCACCATAACTTTCGAAAGGGGTTGACCTGGACAATGCTTTCTATCTCATATTTTAAACAGAGGCGAAACCTTTGGTGTCGAAAGATTTGACATATATGCAAATAGCTATTCTCATTGTCTTCAATAGGTACTGCATTGACTCAATCGAAAGGTCATCATGCATATGAAATGGCCCGGTCAACAGGTGGCTATTGAAGGCGGAAGGGTGCTTTCGACTCTTTTATCTCCTTAGAAAGGTATGGGTTCACTGAACCTTTGTTATAGAGACCTTGCGACACATCTCATTTTAAAATTTCCAGTTTAACCTTTGGAAAACTTGAAATATCATTTTCTTTTATCTTATCAAGATGCGGTCCGAATAAATCAAGTTTACTATCCCTCCATCAGACCAATCCAGATAGCTAGGGAGAGCAAGAAACTAGTTTCACAAACCCAAGCCTAGCGACCATCTCTCTGTCACTCATAACGCGGCCATGTTATTTGATCAACTCTACACCCTTTAAAATACTTGATTTATTATTTTAAAAACATTTATAAAGGATTCGGGAGAAAAAAAATAAAGTTTAAATCTTATTTTGGAAATTTCCAAATCTTTTTTTTAAATTGCCGGTTAGTAGTGCTTTTAAGAGCTTCGTATGATGAATCCCATTTTAAACTTTTTATGTGTCCAATTTTTCCATTTAAAACTTTTTTAAAATATTTAAACATATTTTTAGAATTTATCTCACATTTCTAAAGATTTATAAATCTCTATTTTTAGAGTTGAAATCCATATTTTACGAAGTGCCGAAACACAAAGATTTTAAAAACTTGATTTGGACATATCTCAAATTTTACAAAATGAAATCTTGAATTTTCTCTTTCATTTGAAAACTATGGTTATAAGAGTCTGGAAATTTCTTATTTTGAATAACTTCGAGCTACATTCCACTCTACAAATGGATTTAACATTTATGGTGCGAACTACCGTTACGCGACACGCCTATTTTGACTCTAATTTTATATCTTTTCAAAACCTTTCCGGAATAAGTTTTAATGTTTACAGAACATTTATAAACTATTTTAAACCATTTTTATTTATGTTTAAAGAGATTTAACTATGACGTAACACTTTTATAATTCATAAGAGAAAGTGTTTTCTTTATGCAAATTCGACGTGTATGTACCGTGAATTATTTCCATAATCAAAGAAACATATTTTAGCATCCAAAACATAATGATAAAACATAAAAAGCACTTATAGAAAACATATCATATCATCACAGGATTTAAATAAAATAGTATATGTTCGCACTTTCATTTATCTCTTGATGTATTAAAAATGACTATTGCTCTGCTATCACCTCACCGAAGCTAAAGAATCCTGCCCTAGGACCCTTGGGTGTGCTCGACCTTGTACAAGGGAGGGTGGAGAGGTGGTGGTGGTGGCTCTTGACGAGTTCGACCAAGAAAGGAGAAAGAAGAGAAGGTGATCGCTCACTTTAATTTCAAACTACGACAATATCTTTCTTTATTTTGAAGTGTATTTTCAATAGAGATCGCTATGATTATGGAATAATTTATGAGGACATGGAAGCCATTAATAAAGAGGAAGAAGAAGCTTATAAAATGGAATGGAAGTGTGAATAAAATGAGAAGGTATGTCTTGTATTTATAGGCAAAAATATGTAAACAAATATCTTATGGTATAAAGACCATGCTACCCTCACACACACCCCCTCCATTTGCATGGCCACCCTCCCAAATGTGCTCGGTCACCCCCTCTTTGTCCTCATATCATCATATCCTAGGTGTGTAGATGTGTTTGGAGGTGATTTTTGATGTGTAGTTTGCTTATATGTGAATATATGTTATGAATATCATGATATTTTGTGCTTATGTATATATATATATAGGCGTATGTATTTATTTGGTATGTATATATGTGTATATGTATATGCTGGTGAATGTATGTGTATGTTATATATGCACATAAGACATATAAACATTGTTGTGATCACTTTGAACAACTTTTGTTCGGTAAACCGTTGAATTTCTGAAAGCTGATTCCCGGTCACATTTTTACTTATTAATTAAATTACTCATAAATGAAAACAAAATTTGAAAACCAAGTTTCTCTCATTATAAATTAATTAAAACAATCAAATTTGAATTATAAAACCATATAAACCAATACTGAACAAGTGTTTATAAAATGTGCTATTGTAGTGCAAAAGCGCTATGAATTTTCTTATATTTTTAAAACAAGTACGTATCTTTATAAAACTATTATAAATGGTTTATTAGTCTTATATAACTAGTTAAACTTAATTATTATCATTTTCAAAAAATTATTTGAATATTTAAACTTAATTTAAAATTCCAAAAAAATATAAAAGTGATGGCATCCTTGATGATGTCAGATAGGCATTTTATTTGCAAAACTAAAATAAATAATATTATTACATATTTTTTCTTAAATAGAGAAATAAGTATGTATCCAATTTCATATCATCTAATATTGAGAAAATCTCAATTTTACCTAAAACTAATCTTCGTCGCTTTTCTTACAGAAATCCCAAATATCTATATTTGTAAATATAATTTTAAAACAAGTTTACCAATATTAATTATTGTTCAAAACATTGTAATTTGTGTTAAAAATCTTATATTTTAATTTAAAAATAAATATTATTTTCAAAGTGATAAATTTACGGGTCCTTTCATACTTCCCTCTTAAAAGAATTTCATCCCCGAAATTTCACCATAACCCAAAAGAGTTTACCTAAATATTATCTTTAAACTCAATTTCGTATGATTTACAAATATCATCCGCAATATTTAATTCGGTCTTCAACTCAAATACACCACTTTATTTCCGAACTAGTATTGAACCTTGATCCTTTAGTGTGAATTCTGATCAGTCTTCTTGATAAGAATCCTCACTTCATTTACATAGTCTTAACTACGATAGAAAATGCAAGTATCCAACCAAAATCCACATCAATATTCGTCGTCAATAATCGAGTGATAAATCCTTTTTCGGACTGGTGTAAACATATTGAAGTTCCATACTTGAATCTTAGATCAGAACCGTGCTATTAAATGGTCAACTTATCTCATACTACTTAGTCATATCAAATTCCTTTTTCAAAAATACTGAGTTTTAAATTCTCAAAAATCATTTTATAAAATACGATTTATAAATCCAATTTATAAAATCATTTATTTTTGTAAAACATTCATAAAATCATTTATCTTAGATAGACTTCTTTAACCTTAAACAAATATTATTTATCGAGCACCACATAATCAAATTATTAACCTAAATTTACGAGGTATTCGTATTTAAACTTTTAAATCGAACAACCAATAAATCAATGATAATAAGTGAATATTATCAATCCCATAACAACCAAATATTACATAAATAACTATATAATTTGAAAGATATTCCTTTATATTCAAAATATAATCCTAGATAAAATGATTTCATTTACCATATTTTGAAAACAAATATCATTTTTATATAACAATAAAAAATTCGTTCTCATATATACTGCGCTCAAACTCATTATAGAGTGTCACTTACCCTATCTCTAATGGAGTACTCATCTTAAGGTATTGCTAACCCAATCTTTGATGAGACTTTACCCTTATCAGGCATAAGCGTTCGATTAACCTAAGCTTTGATACCAAGTGAGACATCCCATCTTTTCAACCCTCAAAATTCGACACTAATACATCCACGGTATTCACATGTCGAATATCCAAGTGCAGAAAAGATAAATTGATCAAGGGTAAAACAAAAATAAAGATAGAACAGAATCTTACACAAATGGAATAACATATATTATTTCAATATATAATTTTTATAGTGGAAATTTTAAATACATACATCAGCGTCTATCCTAATCATAGCCTGGATGGTTATAAATCTGTACCTCTTAATGCTGATTACAAACAGTAGAAAAATGCAGCGGAAATGGAAATGGATAACTATCTATAGAGGAAAATCAGCTTTTGTTCCGAGCTCCTTCAACATGCTCCAAGAAAGATCCAAACTACTTGGTTGCTTGGAAAAATAAGGCAGCCAGAGTTTATGGGAAAATAAAATAAACTCTTGGTCAGTCATGGAACTGGTGTGAGAAAACTTAAAACACCGATATTTACGTAAATGAAGGATATCTTATAAGGCCATGCTGCACATAAACATGGATGGATTTTTACCTTAGGATAACCAAAACAATGCTACATAAAATCCAGGAATATTATAATAGTGTCTAGATTATAAATACATGTCAATCATAGCCGAAATTGTTTCATTAATTAAATTCCAGTGTAATAGGTATACAACTAAGTTGGAAAGCACTTATTGGAGAATGAATTCCATACAATGACAAGGTAAGGGACCACTTTCATATAGTACATCTCTAAAGGAATGTACCGAGGACCCACAGACGATCCTCTACATCTGGCAAGACCAGCCTACTCCTATTTGATAACCAACACAATGATCCTGAATAGTACTGAATAAGACATATCTCCAGTCGTTCCCAACCTATCCATGGCCACAACATACACAAAAAACCCAATATATAGAGGGTAATCTAGAAAGGTGAAGTCATACCCTAACGGGTGCGACCTATATAGCCTTGCGGCATACCATGTTTTATCCATTTTCGGGTGTGAGGTCTGAGGTAACATATTAACTTTTACACAAAAAATCCTACTTTGAATGCCACATTGTCAATCATAATAACACACCATTGACTTTCAAAAAAGTGCAACCCTGGAGTTCATATGCCTCGGGGAAGCATGTTAAGTGTAAGAGGGGTTACCTCATATACCACCCAGCAGATGTACGTTTGTAAAAACAATGTACATGGTCTTAGAAATGCAATGTAAAACACTCATCTATATAAGTTGTCCAAGATTAGGACAAACCGAAGGCACTTCTCTTATTATATCCTATTTGGGAATCAGTAGCGAGCAGTCCTTACATTGAAGATTTCAAATGAAGATATAACCGCCACCATATATATGATATGGGAATTACCCAGAGGTTAGTGGAAATAGCCCTACATTATGAAGATCTCCATCTTCAAAATCATTGTCTTACCACGTCTTCACTTTCAATGTTTATTGGTTCGAAGTGGTTTTTGAATTGAAATCAACCAAATCCGACCTCGGTTTCTCTGAACCAATTATCGATAAAATATGTCAAGTATGGGGGCAATTATTATTCAATTAATTAATATCTTTTATCCAAGTAAAATATATCATGGGAGATATATGTTTTAAATAATTTTCATTTTTCAATATATAGAAGATTAATAAACCTCTTTTTAATTTTGGAAATACTAGATATATTCTCTTTAATTACATAAGCAAGCATTATTGGGTAAAATAGGATCAATAGAAATTATACTAATTACACTCAATACTAATTTCTGTATCCAACCCATACTATTCATCGAATAACTGTAAAATCACCTTTTGAATTCACATGGATAATTTGAGTTCCACCTCGAAATTTAATACATAATTTAACCAGAATGTTATCAATATCACCAAATATCTTATTATTTTAAAATTCAGTTTAACCTTTGGAAAACTCCAAATCTCATTTTCTTTTATCTTAACAAGATGCGGTCCGAATAAATCATATTTACCATCCCCTCCGTTGGGCCAATCCGGATAGCTAGAGAAAGCAGGAAACTAGTTTTCCAAACCCAACCCTAGAGACTATCTCTTTGCCACAAATAAGGCGGTCAAGTTATTTGATCAACTCTAAACCCTTTAAAATACTTGATTTATTATTTGAAAAACATTTAAATAGGTTTTGGGAAGAAAATCAAAGTTTAAATCTTATTTCATAAATTTCCAAATTTCTTTATTAAATTGCTGGTGAATAGTGCTTTTAAGGGCTTCATATCACAAATCCTATTTTAAAACTTTTATATGTCTAATTTGTCCATTTAAAAGTCTATGAAAATATTTCAACATATTCTTAGAATTTATCCCATATTTTTAAAGGTTTTAAAATATCTATTTTTAGGAGTTGAAATCCATATTTTACGAACTTCCAAACGCAGTGATTTTTAAACCTTTATTTGGACATATCTCAAAATTTACAAAATAAAATCTTGATTTTTCTCCTTCATTTCGAAACTATAGTTATAAGAGTCTGAAAAATTATTATTTCAAATAATTTTGAGTTGTATTCCACTCTACATATTGATATAACTTTTATGGCATGAAATCGCGAACTAGCGTTAGGCGATGCGCCTATTTTGACTCTAATTTCATATCTTCTCAAAAAATTCAGAAATGAGTTTTACTATTTATAAAAAAATTTAAACTATTTTTATTCTTGTTTAAAGAGGTTTAACTATGCTGTAGTACTTTTATAATTCATAAGAGAAAGTGTTTTCTTTATGTAAACTCAATGTGTATTTACCGTGAATTATTTCCATAACAAAGCAAATAAATTTTCGCATCCAAAACATGATGATCAAACATAGAAAACACTCACAGCAAAACATATCATATCATCAAATAATTTATAAAATAAATTTATAGAATTTCTCACTTTCATTTGTCTTTAGATGTACCATACCTGGGACCCTTAGGTGTGCTCAGCCTTGTACTAGAGAGGGTGAAGAGGTGGTGGTGGCTCTTGATGAGTTCGGCCAAGCAAGGAGAAAGTAAATAAGGTGATCGCTCACTTTAATTTAAAATTAAGGTGATATCTTTCTATATTTGGAAGTGTATTTTCAGCAGAGCTTCCTTATGACTATGGAATAATTTTTGAGAATATGGAAGCCATTAATGAAGAGGAAGAAGAAGCTTAGAAAATGGAATGGAAGTGTGAATAAAATGAGAAGGTACGCTTTGTATTTATAGAAAAAAATTTGTAATCAAATATCTTATAATACAAAGGCCATATCACCTTCGCCCACACCCCGTCCATGCATATGGCCACCCTCCCACATGTTCTCGACCACCCCTCCTTTGTTCTCCTTTCATCATGTCCCAGATGTGTAGTGTGTCAAGAAGTGATGTTTGATGTGTATTTTGCTTACATGTGAATATATGTTATAATTATCATGATATTTTTTTCTTATATATAAATATATATATATATGTATATATATGTGTGTGTATGCATTTGGTATGTATATATGTGTATATGTTTATGTTGATGAATGTATATGTATGTTATATATGCACATAAGACATATACAACATTACGATCACTTTGAACAACTTTTGTTTGTTAAACCATTGAAAAACTAAAAGCCTATTCCCGGTCACAGTTTTACTTATTAATTAAATTAAATATAAATGCAAACAAAATTTGAAAACCAATTTCTTATCATCATAAATTAATTAATTAAAATGATCACATTTGAATTATAAAAACATATAAACCAATATTGAACTAGTGTTTATAAAAAGTGATGTTGTAGTGCCAAAGTGTTATGAATTTTCTTATATTTTTAAAACTAGTCTGTATGTTTATAAAATGGTTATAAATGATAAATTATTTTTATATAACTTGTTAAACTGAATATTATCATTTTAAAAAATTATTTGAATATTTAAACATAATTTAAAATTCCAAAAAATATATAAAAGTGATGACATCCTTGATGATATCATATAGGCATTTTATTTCCAAAACTAAAATAAATAATTTTATTACATATTCTTTCTTAAATAAAGAAATGGGTATATGTATCCAATTTCGTATCATCTAATATTGGAAAAATCTCAATTTTATCTAAAACAAACCTTCATCGCTTTCCTAACAGAAATCCCAAATATCTATATTTGAAAATATAATTTTAAAATAAGTTTACCATCACTAATTATTGTTTAAAATATTATAATTTGTGTTAAAAAATATTATATTCGAATATTAAAAAATAAATATTATTTTTCAAAGTGATAAATTTATAGGTCAACACAAAGGGAACCTTGGCTGATAATGAAATTTGGAGAGCCTAGATTTAACATCAACGAGTGTTGGCAAAAAGCGACACTTGTTGATAGGCTTAAGAGAAGCTTACAAGCAGGCTTGGGTCAATGAAGGAGTCATGTGCATAGTCATGAGAGTTCATATGTACTTGAAATTGGTCCATATAGACAATTGTATGCAAAAATAGAAATCAAGAATATGATTACTTTTGGAATTCAAAGGAAGATATGATTAAGAAATCACAAGTGCTTTGGAATTAGAAAGCAAGCCATAACTCAAGAAATTTTATTCTTATTCCATATAATTTTGAATATTCAAAATCCTATGTGCAATAGCTCTATTGGCACTAAAATCCCCAAATCACTTTAAGGTTACAATGTTTAAAATGTAAGAGACTAAGAACAAAAAATATTTATCTCTTCTTCCAAGCCCTTGGGTCCGTATTTATAGTGGTTGAAGTGCGGCACAACATGTTGGCTTCGGCATCCATGACTTTCGGCATCGTTAGTGTTGCATGGTGCTAAACCTTGTCCAATGATGATCATTGACATTCTTGGGTGCATAATAGGGCTTCGGCACTGTCTCATTAATGGAGGCATGCAGCGTCAATGACTTTCGGCATTGATGGATCCTATTATGATGATCAACATCCTTTATTAGTAGGCGTCGGTATCTTCTTAGAGCGACATTAATATGAAGCAGCATTAATAAGGAGTAACACCGATATTGAGCAGCATTGATTCCTTGTCCAGGAAATTGTTGATTATTCCTTCCAAGCTTCGAAATTGATTCGTGTCGTGCCTGTTAGAATGGTGATAAAGACAACATAATCCTTGAGGGTTTCTCTCATTCTTTTTTCGCTTCTTCTGCGATGGCCAATATTTGAGTTTGTCTTTGGTCAAGAAGCAGATATTCTTATAAGAGGTAGTAGGAGAGTAATTCTTAGAAAGTCGTGATCTTTCAGGGAATGTCCTTTCGATTGACGCTTAACTCTTTTGTTGCTTGTGACGGACCCTTCATCTTCGATGGTCATTTTTCTTTTTTGGGAGTTTTGTGTTTCATTTATTTCATAGGATCGATCAAACACACTTCTCCACTTTCTAGTAAATCGATCGAAGTTGCTTTTTATTTCCTTTTCAAAGATGGCTCCATTAGCTTTAAGCTGAATTACCTTTCTGATCTTCATAAAGATACTTTCCTTTTTGTACTGCCTCCCTAAGGCAAAAATTGGTGTTGGCCCTGCATGGAATGGATTCAAGCTCCATTTTTCTAGATTGTAAGGAGCTGCTTGTCTCTTCTTATCATCCATTACTTGTAATTCTGTAAGTCTTAATACTTGTTCCTTATGAAGTAGAGGATCACTTGTACTTTGGTAGGTTGGCCTCGTCATTCGAGACTCGAAGGATCCTTGTTCGGAGTTATTAACACATTTAATTGGCATGATCAAGGAAAGATTAGTTGATGTGACTAAATGGTGTTAAGAATCAAAGTTTGGTTAACTTAAAATAGGATATGCTTAGTAGGGATAATTCCACTAAGCCCTACGTTTGCAAGTCATTGTAGTTTAACGGAGTCGGAGGTTCGAACCCTCTTTCTAGTGTCAAAATGTTAACGAATTTCTTTGTTAACCTTAAAAAATGTAAGGAAGGGAACCATAGCTAATAATGGAATTTGTAGAGCCTAGATTTAACCTCAATGAGTGTTGGAAAAAAGCGACACTTGGTTGAGTTTAGGCTTAAGAGAAGTGTATAAGCAGGCTTAGGTCTATGAAGGAGTCATATGCATAATCATGAGAGGTCGTATGTACTTGAAATCGATATATATAGATAATTGTATGCAAAAATAAAAATAAATAATATGAGTACTTTTGGAATTCGAAGCAAGTCATGATTAAGAAATCATAAGTGCTTTGGATTCGATAGTAAATCGTAACTCAAGAAATCTGACTCTCATTCCATATAATGTTAAATGTACAACGTCTTACGTGAAATAGCTCTCTTGGCACTAAAATCTCCAAATCAATTTAGGGTTACAAAGATTAAAATGTAAGAGAATAAGAAAAGAAATATTCGCTCGATCATCCAAGCCCTAGACCCGTAGTTATAGGGGATGAAGTGTGGCATAACAGGTTGGTTTCGGCATCCGTGACTTTCGGCATCGACAATGTCGCATGGCACTAAACCTTGTCCAATGATGACCTTCGAAATTCTTGGGTGCATAGCCAAGCTTCAATATTATCCCATTAATGGAGGCATGCAGCGTCAATGACTTCTGGCATTGACCGCTTCTGTAATGATAATCGACATCCTTTATTGGTAGGAGGTTGTATCATCTTGGAGCGACATTAGTATGAAGCTGCATCAATAAGGAGTGACATCGATATGGAGCAGCAATGAGACGGATTGATATTGAGAGCTTTTATAAATGCCCGTGCCATCAAGAAAACATGGCATTGATCACTGGTGATATCAACAGTGTGTCGATTTGAATCACGATAATATCATTGGAGTAGTATTGATAATCAGATGGCGTCGGTAGTAATAACATGTAGCATCATTATACAGCAGTATTAATGAATTGCGATATCCATTCTACCTTCATAGTTGAATGCGACATTGATAGGATACAACACTAATGAAGTGCGACACTGATGGCTCATGGTGTCGATTATATTCGACATCATTGCTTCTTTGATGAACTACATCACTGATTCTATTTGGCATTGCATGACGACATAAAAGGTTCGACATTAATCATCCAACTTTATAGATGGTATGCGGATTTGTTGATATTCGGTAACTTAAGCTTTACTAATGACATGCGATATTATATATGATCTTTAGTTGGTGAGGTGCAGCATCGTAGGCCTTCGGCGTTGTCTTTCCTTCATACTGTCAGCATTGGTTCACTTCCTTTTCTTTGGCATTGATTATTGATGCGGTGCCACAGTTAGATCGCACGTCACATATCTTTGAGAGTAATATAGTGGTAACATTTACCCTCTATTATAGAGTAATCATTGACTTTTCAATTCAATAATCTTGACAATAACCTTAGCTTCCCATTGGTGTCCCATGCACATCGGGCCATCTATTAAAAATGAATCAATGATGCATGTTCATCTCCTTTCTCTTCTTTGAATAGCTGAGCGTTCCTCTTCTTCTTTTACCCGCAATTGAGAAGCTTCAGCAAGAAACAAAATTTTCAAAGAAATTTGAAACTCCCAGTTCTCAAACATCCAAATTATCGTTTAGTATGACATCTAAGTTTCAATTGTTTCAGCTGACTCGAACTGAAAAATTTACTCGAATAAATAAAAAATTTCATAAGAGTCATTTTTAGGGTTTTATCGATTTCGAGTTGATGTTTGGGCTTAATTAGACAGTGTTGACATTAATATTCAGATTACCAGTGTAATCGATTATCGCTTGCATTTAGAGAGTAAATTACCATTGAATTCTATGTCGTTGGATGAATTTTAAGTTATTTATTAGTTAGCTGACATTGATGATGAAAACCTTGGTGTTCTTAGTTTAATGTTGAAGAAGTTAACCCATTAGACCCGGAACCTAGCATTGTTTTGCTTTATGTCGACACTGATGCACTCCGACTACGACATTGTTCGAATATCCGACATCGACTTATTTTCCCTTGTTTTATGCCGGAATTAATGTTTTATGGTATAGGTATAATATTCAACGTTACTTGAGTTTTTCTACTGCTCCATCATTCTAACGTTTGGTATCGAATTTTAGTAAACCTATGGGATGAAATTTTCATATCTTCAATTCCTAAGTTAAAGTTTGGTAATCCACCTACTGTTATACGAAAATTTTACCAGTTAGATGTGGCATTATTTATTTCGATATGAATTATAAATGATGTCGTTTATTTTCAACACCGACTTATGGGTATGGTTTGATAATGACAACCTTACTGTCTACTATTATCTTTTGGTTATTACCTTTAACATTATAAAATGAGTTTCATTCGACATCGTTACTTAAGTCACTACTATTCGGAACCTTATAAGTTAATTAAACGATTAGGATATTATTGATTAATGCCGTCATTATTCATTAGCGTCGAAAACCTTATCACTTCGACATTGGTTACAATTGCGACATTCATTATTGTTTTATAATACAATCTATGTGACATTCCATATTGATGTATACATTTTTTATAGGCCCATTGATGCTGCATTGTACTTAGAATTCCTTTGAGCTAAATTTTATTCAAATTTCATGCAAATTTCTATGAACTTACTTTACTATCACAAATTTAACAGTTAATTGCATAATTGGTTAAAATTTTGACATTGCCTACTCAATTGATATCATGCTAGACTTTGTATTTTTAATATTTCAAGGTCATAGCCCAGAGAATAAATAAATCACTTAGATGCTTTTTAATCTAGTATATAGTAATCTATATAACAAGCATTAGCATTTCTTAAAATTGGAATAATACCACCTGACAAGCAAATGGAGGTCAAAAGGTAACCAAGAAGTCTATCAAAAAAATTAGCACAGGCCCCAAGGTTTCACATTCCACTAGAAAGAAAGAGGACCACCTCTAGAATCCATCATACATTACCACTCAGACTGAAGTTGACTCAATCTTGGAGCAATTTGGAATTGCCGACATTGCAGCTATTCTAGCTGGTCCTTCAAACAACATTTATAATCCTCCAGATGGTATTTCTCTTTTACCTTAATGCACATCTGGCATACAGGCTATCTTCTCTTTTCTTATTTTCTTCTAAGATACCTGGAGCGCTTGAACGTTTCCTTAATCCAGTTCTCTTCCAATTCGTATATATACTTGACATGTCTTAAAGTCTTTGCTTGGGAGGTAGCACTCCCTTCTCTTAATGTTGAGACTCTCCATTCAATAGCTGACCCTTCTAAGATTGGTGAACAAAAAAATAACCTACTATATTGGATACATCCCTTCCCAAAAAGCATAATCTCTGAGGGTGTTAATAAGACAAGAGGATGGAAGGCAATTCTTTTACGTCAAATGCTACTCTATCATTAGAGGGACATTTTCTATTGCCAGTAAGTTTCTATCTTCGGTTATTCATATTCATTAAATATTCTCATCTAATGAATGTTTTCTTTTTAGATCCGGCTCCTAAAATGCTAAGCTCCGCTGACCAAGAAACTGTGCAATCCCTAATTCGGAGAGTAGAGAATATGGGGAATAGGCTTAAATTGTTAACTCCAGCAAAGCTTCTTTAGTATTCTATTATTTTGGATCACCATAAGATCTTGGAGGAGTCTCCGATGGTCAAAGGCAACGCTCAAGGATACCGATCATTAGTAATGTGCAAGTCAAAATATTTTTCATCTAAGCTTCAACCTGGGACTATTGGTAAGATATAATTGCATTTTATACGAGACCTCCTGTGATGTCCTCTAATAAGCTTTTCTTTTCAATTTAGGTCCATCTTCCTTAGTAACTGTCTCCAAAGAGAAGGATATCACAAGTGATGCTCCCAAAGAAAAGGAGAATAAAGATGACACTTCCGCCTTGACTCAAATTCCCAAACCTATCTCATTCAAGGACACCATTGCTAGTGCGTTCAAGACTTTGAAAAGAAAACCAAGCGATGATTCTGGTTCCACTGCTTTAACTCCTAATAAAAAGCCTAAAGCCAGGGATAAGCATACTCCCGTTGTTCTAGATGAGGAACAATTTGTGAACATTGATTGGAGTCTTGAGGTCTTAAATCTTAACCCTTCTGGGGAAAGAGCTCAATAATCAACTGGGGTGGGGGAGTCTCCAGACCCATTTCTTCATATTTCTTTTCCAGGTTCCCCTGGGGATTTGAATCGTCTTTATGAAGAGCTAAGATTTGTCTTACTATGGAGGATCTGCTTCCTTCTAAGTCTCGATCATCGACTCCTGTTGGTAATTTTGATGACCTTCTTCAATTGGTCATTCAATCTCTATCCTTTTCTTCTCTTAAAACACTACAACCCTCATCTTATTCTAAAGACCACTGCTTTACTGCCCTATGAGTAAGTTGTTTCATTTCATTTGGCAACCCTATAAGTAAGTTGTTGCAGTACATTTTACTGCCCTATGAGTAAGTTATTTCAGTACATTTTCTTAAAGACATTATTCTAACAATATTTTCAGTCTGTAGTTTTAAACAAACAATGAAATTTGATGTCTTGGATTTCTTGCAGTTACAAATTTTTCATTATTGAATCAAGCTGTCAGTTGGACAGTATAACCTTGAAGTAGAACATAAACTGGGTAAAAAACATAAAGTAACGCAAGTGACTAAATGTTGGTACTGTACACGAGCTTAGATGGGAGAAATAATATTAAAGCAAATGAATGAATCGGGTTGCAGAAGAATGAATTGGTCCAATACACTATGCTTCAAATACACAAGTAAAGGGGGTGCTTTAACATATAACAAAACCAAACCCGGACTCATTTGTACTTAGTCCATTTACATTATCTCGGCCTACATATTTTGTATCTAAATCTTAAAAATATCTATTTTATCATACATTGTAAATCAATTAAGAGAAATAAATTACAATTTCATTTCTTCTCAGTATCTTGGTACCAGAGCAATTCAAAAGCCTAATGGCTGTGTCATACCTAAAAGATCATTAGAGCTAGATCATCATTTGATCTTTGGCTACACAGTGGCTATTCATCGGATTATAAAATTATCATTTGAATTCAACCATTTCTTGATAAGTATAGCTGTTCTTGTTTTAGAATCTGTAGTTTCATTCTTGATCATCAACTACAGATCCTTTCCTTACCAAGCTGCCCTACCAGAGATAATTTCTGGCTATGTCTCAATCTCCTGGTCGAGTGCCATGCATGTTCATCAATTGAAGATTCTGGCTGCTACTTGCTGACTATTAGAAAATCATCATTCGGCCCTTGATTCTCAAATCTTGACAATCAAGATTCAAAAATGGCTGAAGACAACAACTCTACATCCACTAATATCCTAATAACTTCATATCCTACAAGACCATCAGCACAACAACCATCCTTTATTGATGAAAGCCTAAAACATTGTATGTCCACCAAGTCAGCTTATTACAAATCAACTAGATGAAAGTAGTTACTTACTGTGGAAGTATCATGTTGAAACAGCAATCAAATGGTATGGTTTAGAGAATTTTATTCGAGAAAAAATACCAATACCAGCAAGATTCATTGAAGATACTGAAGGCAAAATGGTGATAAATAAAGAATTCACAACTTTTTCAAGACAAGATAGCTTGTTCAGTGCATAACTACTGTCTTCAGTCGGTTCCAATCTATGCCTCAATAGTTGGATGCAAATCTTCTTGTGAAATTTGGTCAATGATAGAACAAATCTTTGATTCTCAATCAGCAGTAAAAATAATGCATTATAAAATAGATGCAGAAACTGAGAAAAGATGGACTGAGTATGAGAGAGTATCTCACCAAAATGAAAACTTATTATGATCTTCTTGAAGATACAGGCCACAAAGTATCTGAAACAAAACATGTTATTTCAATTATGAATGGATTGGATGAAGAGTATGAAGCAGTTGTTGCTATCATCTCATCAAAAGAACACCTACTCTGCAATATGTTAATTCCACCCTACTTGCTCATAAGGGTAGATTAGATCAAAAGAAACCAATCAGTTCTAATATGATAGTCAATTTCACATCAACAAGAAGAAACAACAATCAAAACAATCAAAGTGTAGGTCAAAACTATCAAAGAGGAGGTCAAAGCTTTAGATCAAGAGGTAGAGGAGGTAGATACAATAACAACAGCAGTAATAGACTAAGATGTCAGATTTGTGAAAAAATTGATCATGCAGTAATGCTACTTCAGATTTGATGCAAATTATACTCCTAATCAACAAAGTTCAAATAATGACAAAAGAAACTTCAGTCAAAATGTAAAAATCTGTCCAATATTTAACTGGACTCAAGAAACAAATGAGACAATACAAGAAATCACAATCAAGATAAACTAGTAAGACCAGATGATATATAAGATGAGAGTTGGTATCCTAATTTAGATACTATAATCATGTGACCAGAATTCTTGAAAATCTAAACCTTGGTAGTAGAGAGTATAGAGGTAATCAAACTATACATATGAGTAATGATGAGTCAATAAATATTACAAATAGTGGTCTTGCTTGCATATAAGGTGAAAGTCAATTATATCTCACTAACTTATTAAGAGTGCCTCAAATAAAGAAAAATTTGATGAGTGTTTCACAGTTTGCTAATCATAATAATGTTCATTTTGAGTTTCATCCCAAATACTGTTTAATCAGAGATATACTCACAAACAATGTTCTTTTCAAGGGTGAAGCTTGCAAAGGATTATATAAATTCAATCTAGTCGATTCAAGAAAATCTGTATGTGGTAGAAATTATTGAAATTTTTCTGAAATTAGTCAAAAGGATGTAAATAACATTAAATTTGATATCCGACATCACAAATTTGGACATCCAAGCGTTAATATTGTAAAGAAAATTCTATTTGATAATAAAGTTTCTTTTGGAAATACCTATTTGCCTTACATATGAACATGTTGTGAAATGGGGAAAAATCATAAACTTTCATTCACTGATTGTAATACTGTATACACCAAACCCTTAGAATTGAAAGCAACCGACTCATGGGGTCCAACACCTATCAATTATGATTATTGTTTCAATTATTATTCATCATTTATTGATGCTTATTCTAGGTAACGAGGATATATTTTCTAAAGTCAGAGACATCTAAAGTGGTGGTGCACTTTATAACTCAAGTTGAAAAGCAAACAAATCATTAAGTAAAAATATTTCAATTGGATGGGGGAACATAGTACAAAGCACTCAAAGAATACTTCCAAAAGAAAGGAATAATGCATACAGTAACCTGCCTATACACTTTAGAGCAAAATGGCATGGTTGAGAGGAAGCATAGGCACGTAGTAGAGACTGGACTTATACTTCTAGCCAAGGCATCACTACCTTTAAAGTTCCGGCCTGATTCATTCAGCACTGCTATCTATTTCATAAATAGGCTTCCAATTAAAGTTCTGGAAAAAAATTCTAATTGAAAAGTTAGCCAACAGGAAGCTAGATTATAAATCTTTTGGATGCTTATATTCCCCTTGGCTAAGACCATACAATGGCCACAAGCTGGATTTCATATCATCACCATGCATATTTAGACATGCACAAAATCAAAAGGGATACAAGTGCTTAACTAACAATAGCAGGATAATCATTTCCAAACATGTAAATTTTAATGATCAAGTGTTTCCCTTCTTTAGAAAGGCAATAAAAAAATCACAAAAGGTGTACAATCCAAAAAGATATTAATACCTACAATACCTTTACATCAGGAACAAAGTTCAGGAGTCAATACAAGTGGAATTCAAAGTGATCCGGGTCCACAACTCATAGTGTCTGATTTCAGACAGGTCATGAATCTATGGAATCATCAAAGAACTCAAGTCATCATCACAATCAATCTTAAGAATCACATCAAGGCCTCAACATGAAGATAGTCACAATATTTCAGATCAACAATCTGCATCTGCAAGAACTCGACATCACATGATTACAAAAGCAAAGAGTGGTACTTTCAAACCTAAGATATATGCAGTAAATTTGAATTTTGAAGAACCAGGAACATATAATGAAGCAATGCAGAGTGAAAATTGGAAAGCAGCAATGTAAGAAAAATACAATGCACTCATCAGAAACAATGCATGGAAACTTATAACAATGCCAGAGCACCAAAACATAATATGGTGCAAGTGGACATATAAAATTAAAAGGAATCTAGGTGTACAATACAAAAATACAAGGCCAGACTTATGCTAAAGGTTACACTCAACAAGAAGGGCTTGATTTTATAGAGACCTTTTCACTAGTTGTCAAACGCACTACAATGAGAATAGTACTGACTATTGCATTACACAGCAACTGGAAAATTAGGCGGTTAGATGTGAATTATGCACTTCTGAATGGAGAACTGCAAGAAGTATATATGAAGCAACCACGTGGATTCTATCAAGCAAATAGCAAAGGAAAAGTGTGTAAGTTAAATAAAGTAATGTATGGATCGAAGCAAGCACCAAGAGTGTGGTTTAATAAACTCAAATCAACGTTAATTGGTTTGGGTTATCAGCCAACAAAATCAGACACTTCCTTATTTACAAAATTCAATAATGAAATCATCATATATATACACTAACTTATGTTGACGATTTTATGATTACAGGTAACAATGGAAAAGTGATCAACAATTTAGTCCAACACCTTGATGAGCAGTTCTCAATCAAAATCTTGGTGATCTAAATTATTCTTTGGGAATAAATGTCAAAAGAGTGAACAATATAAAGATACATTTATATCAGAGGAAATACATATCAGAAATTCTCACTATAGAAAAAATGGATCAAGTAAATGCATTACCAACTCCAATGATCAACACTTCAAATCTATCAAAGCATCATAGAGAGTCGATTACAAACATCAAATAATATAGAAATATAGTTGGCACACTTTAGTATGCAACAATAACTAGACCAGAGATATCATACAATGTAAACAAGGTATGTCAGTTCATGCAAAATCCTCTATATGAACATTAGAGAGCAGGAAAGAGGATTCTAAGGCATTTAAGATGGACTCTGAACTATGGTTTAACTCTCAAATCATGCAACAACACAAACATGGTTGGTTATACAGACTCAAATTGGGTAACATATTTAGATGATAGAAAATCAACAAGTGGTTACTTCATATATCTAGGTGAAAACCCTATGTCATGAAGTTCCAACAAGCAATCAACTGTTTCCAAATCCAGTACTGCAGCAGAGTTTAGAAGTGTAGCAAGTGCAATAGCTGAAATAATGTGGATCGAATCATTACTTAGTGAATTGCAGGTAATCGACAAAGAAAGCAACAATCTGATACGGTAATTTAAGTACAGTATCTCTAACTGCTATTCCTATTTTGCATTCGAGAACTAAGCACAAGGAATTGGATTTATATTTTGTTCGTGGGCAAGTACTAAAAGGAAAACCGAGCATAAACCACTTACCAACAAGTTATCAAATCGCCGCGTTCTAATAAAACCTCTTTCGGCAAGGAATTTTGTCAGATTGAGGCAAGAGCTAAAAGTTAGCGAAGCAAACATTGAGATCAAGCTGCTAGCAAATGATTTGAGAAGCAAGTAACAAAGATCCAACTTCAATTGATGAAAGCGCTCTTTTTCGACACTTGGTTTTGTTAATTTTTCACGATTCTAATTGAAGCAAAAGCAGCGTTTTGAGAAGGGGAAGAAAACCCTAGTCGCAATTGAGGGGAGATGTTGAAGCAAATGAATGAATCGGTTTGTAGAAGAAAGAATTGGTCAAATACAAAATGTCTTCAAATACACAAGTGAAGCGGGTACTTTAACATATAACAAAACTAAACCTGAACTCATTTGTACTCAGTCCATTTACGTTATCTCAGGCCACATATCTTGTATCTATTTCTTATAAATACCGATTATATCATACATTGTAAATCAACTGAGAATCATCATAAATAATACGATTTCATTTCTTCTTAGTTTTTATCTAATAAATTTAGCAGTTGTGATGCATTTGTCTTCGTATGTAGTACTATCTTTAGAAGAAGATGGGATAGCCTTTAGAAGAATATGGGATAGCCTTTTTTATTACATATGTGATAATTTTATCAAACAATCTATCTTTGTGATTCTATTTATTTAACTTACAGTTCATGCAAACATGCTATTCCTAAAAAAAAATTAAATTCAAATTTGAAAATAATCATTACCTAGGATAATGTAAATTGTGCTTGATTGGCACACATTAACACCAGTAATTGTTTCACAATGAAATAGTTATTGACCACTTTTTACTATATCATCCTTGTTCTAACTTACTTTTTACAATTCAAATGTAATTATTACATACATTTTGCATTGTTAGAACTAAATTATTTCCTTAAGAAACAATGACCAGTGTTAACCTGTGGCATATGTAGTGGACACACGTTAACCTCACCCTATTAGGCACATTTATATACCTTACATGGAATTATTGTGGAAACAATTATTTAATTAAAATTTTATTTCTGGCATGGTGTTCTAGTCTCGAGTCTCTTGGCAGAAATGTAATTTTCCAATTATCTAGAATTTATTTGTGTGTTTGCAAACAATTTTTCGTACTTCTTTCCAAGTTGTAGTTTGAAGACATGGTGCACAAGATCAAAACAACACTAAAGGCAATTCACAAAACAAGGAAACAAGCTTAGAATGAATAATATTAAATGGCGTATCGAGAATTTTCCGCCCTAGAGAAATTCTTGCAATGATAGGACCATCAGGTTGTAGGAAAACAACACCATTGACTGCTCTTGGGGTTCATCTTGCTGGAAAACTTTCTGGAAGTATAACATATAATGGAAAAAATTATACCAATTGCGTGTCTTGGAACATCGGTTTTGTTATGCAATATGATATTCATTATCCTCATTTACCAATGACAGAAACATTAGTGTATACTGCTTTGCTTCTCCTGCCAAACACACTCGCAAAAAAGCTAAGGTTTGTCATTGTACATGGTGTAGGATTAGAAAAGGCAACGCTATCTTCGCACTTATCTGAAAGGGCGAGATTGCCTCATCTAATTGTGATAAATTAAAAGCTATAATAGTTAATTAAGCCAGATTACTTTAATCGATCTGATTACATCCAGTCATAGATGTTTGAAACTTATGCTCCTATAACAGTTTGAATTTAGCATTTCTATTATCTTCAACTAATACTTTCATACGCATTCACTATGCCACAAAGTGAATCAAGTAACAGCGATCACACAACATAAGGTAGATTTTCTGTTATCCCAATATTTACCGATGTTTCACAAAACGTGCGGAAAATTACTCTGCTGTTTGACATATCCTCTGAAATCTCAAAGTTCATGCTTGTCATTCAGACAACATTTTCTTTGTTATTCGATTGAAGTCATAAAAAAAATTAGTTTTGACTCCACCTATACTTTGGTTTCCCTCTAAATTATTTTGTGGCCGCGGTTCTTTTAATTATTTCCCTCTTTTATTTCTCTCATTACATTTTTCCCTCTTTGAATTCAAATAAACGATCAAACCCCCTCATCCTGTTTTCTTCTCTACATACTTTCTCAATATCGAAACCAAACCAAATCTTCTGGAATTAGGGTTTCAATCGGAAGAACCCGAATCTTGCCTTGTTGATCCATCTGCTGCCTTCAATCGAAAGAAACCTAATCTCACCTTGTATGTCGATCTTCTTGAATTAGGGTTTCAATTGGTCGGGTTCTTTTGATTCGAGAATTGGTATGTTTTCACTGATTTGGATTTTGATTTCTGCCTTTTTGAACTAGACTAATTATTGTTGATGATGATAATGAATATTTGTAGGAGTTTAACTTGTTCATCCTTTGATTCCTAATATTTTACGCTGGTTGATTTCCCTGACTTCTGTTTTTACTTCGGTTTGCTGTATTGGTCGATTTCCTTGGCTCAGAGTATTGGTTGATATTTTTTTTGTTTTTTTAGTGATGAGAATCATATAAATGTTTCCTTGTTTTGGGAAGTTAAGTTTGACTGGTTTTGCATGTGATATATAGATTTTGTTTCCAACTGATTTGTTTGAGTTTTCTGAAATGTATGCTTTACCTTATTCAATGTGTATACTTATATATATGTATATAAGTGTGAATGCTTGCTAATCTAGTGCATACACCTATATACATACTTCCATGGATATACATAATTCGGGGCACTTTGATGGCTCGGATCTCATGGCAGCGCTTTGATCTCGAACTTGAACTGCCTGGACTTGTTATTATGTGATGATGGTCAATGTTGCTCTTGAAATTTGATTTCTTGTTATGTTGTCTTGGTTCATCCATACTCATGTGTTTGTATGTTTATATTTGCATATCACTGCATATGTGTGAGTGTGTATGTGTGAACTTCCATGTATATACATACATATGTACGTATATGTGTGAATATTCTTATATCTGCATATATGTGTGTGTGTGTGTGTGTGTGTGTGTGAATTTCCTTTTGTACATAAGTCCGATCTGGTTCATATGAAGTAATTTGAGGCTTCATGTATATACACACATATATATATGCATGTATGTGTCAAAATTGATTTATATATGCACATATTGTGAAATGGGGAAAAGCCATAAACTTTCATTCACTGATTGTAATATGCATACACCAAACCCCTAGAATTGATAGCAACTGACTTAAGGGGTCCAACACCTATCAATTCTGATTATTGTACAATTATTCTGTATCATTTGTCGATGCTTATTCTAGGTACATGTGGATATATTTTCTAAAGTCAAAGTCAGAAACATCTAAAGTGGTGGTGCACTTTATAACTCAAGTTGAAAAGCAAACAAATCATCAAGACAAAATATTTCAATCAGATGGGGAACGTCACTCAAGAAATACTTCTAAAAGAAAGGAATAGTGCATAGAGCAACCTGCCTACACTCTTTAGAGCAAAATAGCATGGTTGAGAGGAACCATAGGCATGTAGTAGAGATTGGACATACATTTCTGGCAAAGGCATCACTACCTTTAAAGTTCTAGTCTAATTCATTCAGCACTTCTGTCTATTTGATACATAGGCTTCCAACTAAAGTTTTGAAGAAAAAAACTCTAATTGAAAAGTTAGTCAACAGGGAGCTAGATTATAAATCTTTTGGATGCTTATGTTTTCCTTGGCTAAGACCATACAACAGCCACAAGCTGAATTTTAGATCATCACCATGCACATTTCTTGGATATGCACAAAATCAAAAAGGATACAAGTGCTTAACCAATAATGGGAGGATAATCATTTCTAGACATGTAAAGTTTAATGAGCAAGTGTCTCCCTTCTTTGAAAATGCAATAAAAACATCACAAAAGGTGTATAATCCAAAGATATCGATACTCACAATACCTTTACATCAGGAACAAAGTTAAAGAATCAAACCATAAAACTATATAATCCTAGTTATCACTTATTTTTTCAATGCATATGTAATTATTACATACATTTCACATTGTTTCTTTGAAAACTAAATTATTTCCTTAAGAAAAAATAATCGGTGTTAACAAGTGGCGTGTGTAGTGGACACACACGTTAACATCACCCTATTAGGCACATTTATATACCTCTATATGGCATTATTGTGGAAACAACTATTTAATTAAAACTAGTGTGAACCCGTGCTACGCACACGGGCTTCACTGAAATTTTGTTTAGTCATATGAAGATAAAACTGCATATTTGTAGATTGAATTTATTTTGATTAGTTTATTTGTCGAACAGTAATGGAAAATGTTTATTTGTTGACATCATATTTCTTGTGATTTAAGTGAATGGTGATCCTAAAAATGAACATGTTGATAGGAATCACTAGCAAGACCAACTATCGAGCTGCAAGGAACACGGGAAGGAAGAAACTGGATGTATCAACATTAGAAATTATAATACATAAAAGGTATTAAAAAAATGGAACCGAAAAAAAAATGTTTAAGTAACAATAATAGTATTTGTCCAATAAAAAATTTCCATATTATTTTTAAAGACAAAAAATCAAAATTATTCAAAAGGTAATTAAAATTCTAATGCATCCTTATGAAATGGAGTAAAACCAAAGCGCCTGTTGTAGCATGTAAAATGTTCCCATTAACTTGGAAAAAAATCTACATCTGCACATAAGAAAACAATCCACGTATAGACTGAATAATTTCATTTCCATGCTTATAATATTTTCAATAAATATGGAGTTTAAGAACATGATTTTATCATAATAATTGGATGAGTAACAAAAGCCAAATATTGGCCATGTGGAAGACATATATCATATCTAAACGTTTTCAAATATATAACAGTGATAGGTGTGAAAACTTTGGGCAAATGAAACTTACTCATGCTTTGTGTAAATGTAAATGGTTTGCTATTCTATTGTAAAACGTGACCTGCTCATGCTTTGTATAACTATCAATTAAATGGGACAATTGTTGCTTTTGCTGTAAATATGTTTGACGGTTGGTAGGAAACAGTGAGAAAATATATTCATCTACAAATGCAAAAATTTGAGCGTGTAGCATAATTATTTTTCAATACCAGCATGATACATCATAGTCCAATTGAATAACAGCAAATAAAAGAGTTAAGTAGCACAATGAAGTTTATACATTATATAGGAAGCTGAAAATTGATAGGCAGAAATGACCCAACATGCTGGAATAGTATTCAAGACATGGACATGTATAAATTTCTGGTGCAGGAAAAGACTTTGTAAGCAAGCAAATACGTCCAGTTTTCTTGCTAAAGTGGCAGCCCACTTCGAGGAACGGAGCTGGACATTATTCAACAGTACCTAAACACAAAGTGGATCATGTTGCGTTAGCATCACTGTGTATAAGAAATAGCTTGTTAATGCAGTGTAGTAGTGTTAATAGCGAACATGGCAATTGGGTT
Source organism: Allium cepa (assembly GCA_030765085.1). Taxonomy (NCBI): domain Eukaryota; kingdom Viridiplantae; phylum Streptophyta; class Magnoliopsida; order Asparagales; family Amaryllidaceae; genus Allium; species Allium cepa. Next base: position 774,905,312 of record CM060935.1, read on the forward strand.
GTTAAATTTTTCCTAGCTAAAGCTAGCAATGGTGAGTAGTCGGTTTGAAGAAAATTAATGGTTACGCTGAAATGGCTGAGACCTTAAATTGAAACCATATGTCAGTCGAAATCATGTTGGCTGTAACTGAAAAATTAATAGTGGTTATGTTAAATGGGAATGCCTTAAAATGAAACCATATTCTAGCTGAAATCCAACTGGGTGAGAATAAGTTGGTAATCAAAATATGTTTTTGTATACCTAATGCATTATTATTTAGTGGAGCAATGAAGTTGTTGAAATGTTTTATGTGCTACTGTAAACAATATATGTGGACAAGCACCTTTGTCCAAGTGGTTAATTGATTCGGCTTTGGTGCAGGATGTCACAAGTTCGAAACTTGCTTTCGAACGTTTATTCGACATAGGATATGCTGTCCCAATGATTTGTTGTATATAAAGTACCAATTCAAAAAAAAAAACAATATATGTGGGGAGAACAAACTATAAACAAAAATTGGACTTTTTAGCTGAAAACCATTTTATTCACCAAGAAAATTAGAAGTTATAACAAACTTGCTAACAAAACTTGAATTCCCTAAGGTCGTTAGTATGGACACCTATCTATTATGTTTTAGAAATAATACTGTAACCTATTATGTTAATATTTTACCTATATACATAATAAAGTGATGGATGCAATTAGGTCTAAAGATACAGAATTGATGAAAATACGGTCCAAAGGCACAAACACTATCAAAATTTAAGGGTATAAAATTTAGGAAAAATACTGTAAATAACAAATTATTATTCACAAAAAATATTTGTATATATAACCTTACGTGAATAAAAATTGTGAACTGTTGTCATGGTTGTGGGATTACCATTCAAAATATTTTAAATGTATAATCAACATCGCATGATATAAATTGGTAATCATAACGACCGTATTAAATGGCTAAAACATGGCATTTACAATCTTGAATCGCTAAGGAATTATTATTTCGATACAGATTCATTACTTAAATCATATTCTATTCCAAAATTGATTCAAGTGTTCAACCATTCTTTAAAAATTGGTGTTTTTATACATTTATTAATATGCATTAGATGAAAAGAAAATGAAAAGTCATCATCAATGTTGGAGATCTAGTTTTAAGTCTCTGTTTCGGCCCTCTGTAATGTAAGGAATTTTGATTTAATTCGTAAACTTAAAAAAAGTTGTTTTGGTTAGATGATATCACACTTACGTTTGTTTAATTTATACTGAAATAAATTATATATCTTTCCTTTTTGAGTTTCGTACTTTTTTAATTATTTCGTTTTTAAATTTAAAAATGGTTAATTTTTATAGTTTCTTTCTTTTTTAAAAAATCAAAATTTATATATGTGCATATTTATATTTTCGAATTACAGAAGTTGAAACATTTGCATGCATACGTTAATTGCAATGATAGAGTGATGTAAAAAAATTGTATGGATCTTAACAATGTCGTGGAGGAACATAAAATTTGGTCAATATAATGTTAATTGCAAACTTACTAATGTTTGAAATCGGGTGCATGGGTAAATTTGTTGTAGGACGAATTTTCGGTGTTAAAGCTGTGAGTGCTAAGAACGGCAAGCAAGTCTGAGCTGGTAATGCACACACCAGCAATGGAGTTGTTTAGTCGTACTGTAACCTGTTAAGAAATGAAGTAATGTTATTTAATCAGAGTGAGACGACAGGTAATTCTGACTCTGTTAGTTAGATTACCTTATTGACTCCATTGTGTGATCGGATTGTGTGGAATGGAATGGAGTTTTCAAGGTTTTGTATTTTTTTTGCCCAAAACTTGTTCCGAGCACATGTATTTATGGACCTATGTCTCAGTTGAAGAAGCGTAGAATGTAATTTAGTGAATGCATTGACGGTGAACATGTATTTCAGGTGGTGGATGGTGTGTACCTTTTTTGAGCGGATTTGTTGCTTCAGACAGTGAAGATGTCTTTTTTCAATCCTTGCTCGCTCCGAGGTAGAAATTAGTTCTTGTGGGGCCTGCAGCGAAATAGATGATAGCATGAGTATAATGTTGAAACCAAATAGGTTTACTTACTATGTTTTCGTTATATGTAAGTGGAGGACATAACCATTAGCGGGGAGATGGTAACTTGGATTCCCCTAGAGCGCAAAATTGATTGCAGTAGCGTTATGTGTTCGTCAACCTGTTGAGGATATCATTGAAATAAAATGGCCCGCGGAAATGTAATATCGGTGAAGAAAGGAAGGATAATAACGGGATAAGGTTATGGACTTACCTGTCCATGGATGTCAACCTGGGGTGATGATTATAAGTGCAGTAGGATAATTAGTAATGTTGAGGGGGTGGGGAAATAGTAGGTGAGAATATAAGTTTATTTTTTGGGTAAGTATAGGCATTGAATTAATACCTTAAGTATTGAAAGGGAAGATTTGTTGTCCTCGTTATATCGGTCAGTGGCAGTTGGTTGTTTGAGTGGATTGTTCGATACATAGAGTTCATAACCCCAGTTCCATGCATGTATTATGTAAGTGTTACCTACGTTAAAAATGATGGAAGAAATGTGGATATGTATGCAGATGCAGCGGAGCAAGAAGTATTGCCTTTTGTAGGTAATGGAGGAGAGCTTAAATGTTTGAACCATATATTCATGGCTCTTTGCCGATATTTGTCTAGGTGTTGTTGATAATGATGACGCACATGTATAAAGAGTATAAAATTATGTATGTTGGATTTCTCATTGTAGGCTGGAGCCCAGTTTGTAAAAGGGCAACAGTTAATGGATATATAGTTTTAACTCATTGTTGTAATTGCACTGAGAAATGCATATAGCATAGTTTAATGAATGTTATTTGAGTAGGTTGTCGACTACAAACAGGTGCGATGTGTTTGGTAGTTTTTGTAGCTGGGATGAAGTTATGTAGTTGTGGGATGTTGAAACTGTAAAAGTGCTATGTACGGAACAGTAAATGTATTTGCATTATAGCGATACAGACTGAATAAGTTTTCAGTATATGTAGAGATATGTGGTGGACAGAAAGTTGTAATGCTTTATTTGAAACCAAACAGAGTACATGTAATTGAAGATGGGCAACAAAGAACAGAAGTACTTGCACTACAACAATTAAGATAACTTGAGATGCGCTAAGAAACAATGTAGAAGCTAAACGGCAGCCATACGATTTTTCTTTCTGGCATTTCCTTTAAGCTAAGTGACCTTGCTGTCCAAGGAAGGTGGAACCTGTAGTGTTATACCATGTTAGTTAATATAAAAGTCAGTTTGAGGAAAAAAAGGGTTAGAGGTACATGGAAAAAAAAGGCAGGTATAAATGTAGTGTCATGGACATAATAGATGTTTGCAGGAAGACATACGTACATTGATGGTGAAATAGGTACCTTAGTATTGCTTTGTTCAGTTGGCGTACTGTTGTTGTCGGCAGATGTAGGAGAAATTTTAGTTGCGGTTAATTTTTTCCTTCCAGCAGAATTAGCATATGTGTCAATTTTGGGTTGAAAATTTTCAGTTTTACCAATTAGTTGTTCGAGAATGGTTGTTACTTTTTTCGCGCCCCCAACCTACAGGGAAAATAAATGTTTTGTTAGTGGCAAATATGTTGTATAATGTTGCAATGCAGGAGGTAGACTAATTTTTGTTTAGTGAGTTGTAATAGGGATATGATGACTGCGATGAACTCTGAAGTACCTCATTTCTTTGAATTAGGTATGAAGATTCAGCCTTTTGTCTTAGAACAAACTCTGCCACCTTGTCAAATAGGATGATTGGAATAGACGTGGTGCCATCATCTATGATTACTTTCAAACGAAACCTAGTAAGGGAGAAATGAGAAAGGATGATGAGTGGTAAAAGTAGATATACGTTGAAGCAAAATTGTGATGTCATTACCTATGCAATGGAAACTCGATATCTCTGTCGCACTTGCTGTAGTAATTCTTATGTCCTGATGTGGTTATGCTGGATTTGCAAATGTTGCAGGATAAGTATTCACATCCATTGTCGAGAGAAAGACCTGTTATTTTTGCTTCGAAAGCATAGATTTTTCCCTAAAAAAGAGAGGTTGATGTTGTGAGTGGTTGAAATAGTATCATAAATGAAGTAGAAGTCTGTTATAGAAATGATTTGTAAATCAATATTGTAAATGTAGTAATGAAGCATCCTGAGGATCAAATATTTATTTGTCATTGTGGCAAGAGAAAATAGATAATGAAACGTTGCCAGCAAAACATAGTAACTGTAAGTATGGCAGCCATACAGTTATTATGGCTAAGGTAAAACCAAAGCTTAAAAAGATGTATAAAGATAAACATATAAAACTGTATATACGAATTACATATATGGTTAGAGGTTTAACAAACTAATAAAGGAAGAAAAAATTCTTAAAGTGAATTTTAACCTTTAAATGAACACATAAAACGGGAACTGTGTATATATTTTGTTAATACAATAAAGTGGTTCTACCATAAAATCTTAAAAGGCTAGTTTTAAAATTATAAAATATATAAATAAAATAGCATAGATAAGTCAGTAAGGTATAAATTTTTGAAGTTTAAACTACTAAAATTAATTTGGTGGAAGATTAAAGTGGAAGATAAGGATGTAATTTTCTCTAATTCTAGCCAAGTTGTAAGCACAGGGAGAAGTAAAAGCGAGAGCTGCAATATGGTAAGATCAGTTTTGTAGGAATACAATTATCACCCCAGGTAAAAGGAAAAAGGTTTGACAATCAGAGTATAAAAAATAGCTCGTTAGATAGATTTTTAATGGAGTGCATTGTTTGGCAAGAAAAAAAATAATTGTGCCAGGCCAAGTAGCTAGGCAGGCAGTGAGGAGTATTGTACTTACCTCATACACAGATTTACCTCATACACAGATGGGAGATCCGAGCTGATTATTTCGGATATGCACTTATCTGTGATTTTCCCAGTTGGTTTTTTGGACTGAATGTCTTCAGATGAAAACGCAGGGAGTTTCCTTTTGCGGAAGCTGAGAAAACAGTAGAAAATGGGAGTGTTAGTAGGAGGCTGAAAGAAGTTTGTTTTTTTAGCCTGTTAAATAGAGACAGATAAAAGAGAGCAAATGATTTGTTGTTTCTGTTTTTTGTCCCCATATTTCCCATTTACATAGCAAGTAAAATTGATATTTGGTTAGTGGGATTGACCTCTTAAGTATATCAGATCCCTCAGCAATGTCCAAATCGGTGTAAACAAATGTTGTTGTTGTTGAGCTCAGGCTTTGCTTACCTGTACGCCAAAGCAGAAGCAATGTGTTAGGAGTAAAAAATATATAAACAAAGTATATGAGGATATGTAGATATAGAAAATATACCTCGGTAATTCTTTACGGTCATTGACGTAAGGATAACTGTTTTAGTGGTGTAATTGCAGCCGAGTCGTCTATCAAGGTTGTTTTGTTGCCCCACAGTGTAGCGGCAATGCGGTTACCACTGCAGTTGAGATAAGTTAATGGTCATCTAAGAATTCGTTAGAAATTAAATGGCATGTATGTTGAGGGATGGAAAAATACATAAGCAACAAATACCAGTGAAGATATAGGATAAGCTCGCGCTTAGGAGTCATTGAACCATTCCCGACAGATTGATTGACGACATCACCTACATGGTGGAGGACTCCAATAACATCTGATTTGAGGGGTTGATTCATATTTGATTTGGAATTGGTAACTACTAGGCTAATAAGATGAAATGGAAAGTAGATGGGATGTAGTATACTTACCAGTCAAATATTTAACAGTATCGGTTCTGTTAATTATGGACTAATAGTCCGCAAAAGAAAATTTATGTGCAGGTATGGTGTCATCATGGTTGTCTACTTCTGTCACTTTTGTCAAAGCAGTGAAGTCGATCTTAATTGGTTTGTGCACCGGCAGATAACTGTCACCAGCAGGTGTGATGTTGAATTCACCTATGTCGTAGATCAACCCTTCCTTAAGCTTGCCAAGGAATAGAGGCATGAAACGGGGCCCTACAATTGCATGTATTTCTCCATCCTGAAATAAGAGAAAGCACTAGTACGCGACTACGTGTATACTTTCAGTTATTAACTTTGAACCACAGGTACAGATGGTCATATGAATGTAATGTCAATGTAAAAACCTGTTGATGAAAATATATGATTTTGATACATTAGACATGAGTTAACGTATTGCAGGCTTTGCCATTCTATGAAGGCAGGCTATGCAAAAGGTAATATCTTTAACTGCTTAAAATAACAATTGTCAGTATTGTTTAAATTTGTAAGGGGAAAGCATAACAGCAGGCTTACAAAATTACCCAACATTGGGAAAATAACGCGGAGTTTGAATAATTTAAAATTTATAATAACAGTGAATATTAAGTGGAAATATAAATGTTTGCAGTAGAATGGATAAAGCAACATCGGTTGTATATGTACCATGATCAATATCAAAATAATTGGATAATGGTCATGAAGAAATAGTAGATGAAACATGATCGACAAAGGATTCATCTCAAATGAAGTAAAAAAGGCAGATAAATTATATATATGACTAAATGTTGGAGTAAGTAAATTCATAAGAGAGTTGGAAGAAAAACAATGTAGAACGGGACAATTTAACATGTACACTCACATCAGTATAAGAACAAAATAATATCCAATGCAGCAACAAATAACTTAGTAATTTCATCGATTATTTGGTACAAATCAGGCAACTTTATAGTTATATGGAATCTAAATATGCATAGCACAAAAAAATAAGTAATAAATGCATTGGGGATGCATGCGTCTGTGGCACAAACACTAAACATGTAAGCATGATTATCAGGTTAGCATGTATGCAATGTGTTAAATAAAGACAAACTGATATAACCAATTGGAACAACATGGTTATCGGTGATCCATCCCTATCACATGGCATCGCACATGTCGTGATATAAGTGGGATACAGGGCAAATTATCAAATATGCAATCAATTGCAACTAAGTAAAGGAATTTCATGGTAATACCGAAGAGGAATATATTTTGCCAAACTTAGGCAACTACACTTAGGACACTACAATTGTAGAAATTAAAGTACCAAAGTAGAAATATGTGTACAATCTAAATAGCCTCAAATATTCGTAACAGGCCGAAAGTTGAGTTTTATGATTGCCAAAAAAAGCATGTATGTAGATTTAAATTCTCTACTGTCCAAATTGACGAAGGAAAGCATATTGTTAGTTCGTATGATTTTAAAAAACCGAGAAATAAAAAAAAGTTAAAAATGAAAGGTTGAAAAGAGATAATGAAATCAGAAGGAGAAGATATTATCGTAAAAAAGTGGAAAAAAATATATCAGAGGGCAGTAAAAGCGAATATCTAAATTTTTTAAAGGAAATGATACATAATATTGCGTAAAGAATGTATATTATTTAAAGTCCAAAGACGGATTAGGAAATGCCAAATACAGTTTAGAAGTTAATAATTTCAAGGAAGAAAAAGGAGTAATTTGATGTTATAATTGAAAACTCCAACATGCAAAACCATATAACGTTTAAAATCTAAAAGCACGTTACAAAATTTTAAAGACCATTTTAAGGTTTTAAGTCATCATTGAGAGTATAAAGTACACGGTTAATATGGAATATAATAGTAGATAAACGCATGTAATAAAAAATTTTGGGCAAAAAATAACTGAGTAATTGAATATGAAGTAAATATTTAGGAATATTATCCAAATCTGTCGTGTAAAAAAAGAAAATGAAAATTAGTTGATGCACCAAATTACCCAATAGGGATACATCCAACGGTTTAAGTGAAATAAAGTCATCATATAAAGAGAACTTAAGCAGGCGTATAACATTGTGAAAATCGAACATTATGAAAATCCTGTTAAAGGCAATCACCATCAGAAAAAAAACATACAGTGAAAAAATTAGGATGTAGAAAACAAATAAAGTTAGAAACGACTGGAAGACTAACCTTGTTTTCGAGCAACTGCATATTAAATCAAAAAACGTCATTGCTCTTTAGGTTTATGGAGTCCCACATCCTTGCAACACGAACTCGGATCATTGCTCCCACACTGTCAACAGTAAGTGAATCTATAGATGAGTGTGAAGTTTGCATGACTGTGAGAAGATAAGAATTTTTTTCCTAAGAAGGTGATTTGTATATGAGTTATAGATAGCCAGCAGGTTATAAAGGATTGCAATTGTAATACTGGATGTCCTTTCGTAATCTGTTAGTTTAAATGCGATGGAGTCCAAATAATTAAAAAACTGCTAATTTTAATTTATGTTGTGCTGTAAATGGCAGGAGGTGGGAAATATGAACAGGCATCATCTTAAATTATGCGTACAAAAACTCTAATGTTAGCAGTCTAGAAGTCATACTTAAGACAGTTTAATATATACTTAAGACAGTTTAATATGATAGTGTAATTTGCTTTATGTGAGGTAATAAATGCGCCTGCTATTCCCTTGCTTTGTTATGCATTTCGTCAGTTTTTCATTCAATTTGTACGGCATCTTATTGCTCTTTATATGAAACAACGGGTTCTTTTCCTGCATAAAATAATAAGACTGAAAACTTTAAACATGAAATATACTAATGACTATTTAATATCCTAATGAAATACAATGCAGTCTGAAGGTTGTACGCGTTTTAAGAATAGTGCATATTCAGTAATAACGTTCATTTATCTGTAGTAAGTTACATGATTAAATATCCTTCAGTATAGCCAATTTGAGTATAATGTTATTTGTTTTAGTAGATATATATTGCCTAGGACTTTGAACATGCTCTACCATTGCACTTATAGTTTGAAGAGCGGCGTGAAACCAAAAATAGTTGACTCGGTAGTTTGGGACATTAAACAGATTTATAATTTGAAGCCTGTTTGTTTGCATATTATAATTACCGCTGTATTTCAATTTGTTTTAGTATTTAAAAATTGCTACTGTACAGAACGTAAAGAGTACTGTAAACCACCATTTAACATAAAACGAAAACAAAGGGAAGAATATATCAACTTCAGCAGCAAATAAGTATGGATAGTATCCAGTCAATAGTCAGCATACCTAACAATTGTTTCATCTTTCTTTTTTCCAACATGTAGTGAACATAGTTACTTACTTGGAAACTATTCTTCCTCCAAAGATCTAAAATAATTTGCAACTTCAAATATATATTAAAAACTCAAGTTTCATCTATGAACTTTAAGGACAATTGTTGGCTTTTGTAGTTAACTGTATTGTTATGTCTACAAACATGGGTAAATAGTAAAATGGTTCCAAATGTGGATAACATGTTTTATTTTCATGTTCTAGTTCAAAGCTAGGTAGTTTGAAATTTATTTTTTTCAAAATATGCAAAAAATACAGTGGAAAAGTTAAGTTCGTCTGGTATTATTACTTCGAATTTTAACAGGATAAGGGAAAAAAATAGAGTAATACTTTACAATCTGTATTCATTTATTTTCAATGAGGGTAAGAGAAGTTTGTTTTGAATGGTATGTACCATTGACATGTTATTATTTAGCAATGGGCAAGTAATTTAATTAAAGTAGTAATTAAATCTAGCATTATGTATGTTTGAAAAGAAGAAAATGTAGATAGATTGTAAAATCCATACCTAAGAACATAGCACACTAAACGTTTTTCCTATAAGCTCTGTTGGAGTATACAATCAAAATAATATGAATCGTGACAAATCTATCGCATGCCTAAGAAAAATCGAAAAGTGTACCCATATAAGTTAGCATTATCCTTATGCACCCTGAAATGCATGAATGAGAAACAGTAATGAATTCACATTCTTCTATCAGTATTTTTATAAAAAAAATACAAAAATAGCTTCATAATACTTTTGCTGCACTTGAATAGATGTAGCCAGATAGGTTGATGGTTTAGGTTAGGTAAATAGTCAACGATCATCCAATCTTATTTGTCGATTAAACTAATTTTATCTATATTCAGAAATGTAGATTTAGTTATGGAATGTAGATTCAGTTATGGATATATTAACTCTCAAGGGATGGAGCACAAATTAACAGGCCTTCAAATATGTTCTCCACCTTTAGTTGCAATTGAAGCTACTCATATATCGACTTGGCTAATAGATAATTATTTAGCACCTTTCCCCTTGGTGGTCTGTGAATGAATTTAATATGAATATATGTCCATTATTAATAAGGTGTCAAATATTTACTCAAAAAGATCCATATTATTTATTGCTAAAATACATTTTGTCTTCACCCAGTATGACGTTGTGGAGAAAATATATAGCATAATGAACTGAAAAAAAAAAACAAAAGTCCACTACATACCATTCGTTTGAAGATGGAGTAGAAAACTGCTCACCACCGACATCAAAGGGATTTTTGGATTTTGTTTGATAGTAATAAATGAGGAAGTTGGCATTTTCCCCGTCGTCTGAGATTGGAAAAAGTCCAGTAAGACCTAAAATAAGACAGAAAATTATTGAAACCACTAATTAGGTAATTATTTTTCATAAGCTGAAATTCATAATAAATTAATGCATACAAATATGCAGAGGTAAAACTATATATAAAGAATTACGTTATAAATATAAAAAACCTACGGACAAAAGCGACAGTTTAAAATCACATTCATAGTTTCATACCATGTTCAACAAATATAGTTTCATCGCACTATGGTAAAATAACAAAATGTTCAATATATGAAGAGTTTTATGGCCATGCATCATGTAAAACTGAAGCAACTTTGAGCAGCCTATCATATCTGTCGTAATGAAAATGGAAGAAATAAAATCCTAAATAGTTCAATGCAGAATAGAAAATCGGTAAAACTCACCTTCATCTTCCTTTAATCTACCTGGTCAGAAAAAAAACAAAGTTACAACTTACAGCTTCACGTGTATAATACTAAATGGATGATATACAAATCTGGATACTAAGGTTGTTAGAAATATGTAGTTAGAGTTAACTCGTGCAAGCATGGACGTTAAATGAAATAGTATGATTTCAAAATTCAAGAAGCAGTGAACAAAGCGGAATATGAAATATACCATACTTCAGTTCCTTTCAATAGTTTGTATATGTAATATTGGTAATAGAAATTGGTATCAGTTATATTTTCAACGTAAGGTAACATAAAGGCACAGTTCAATCTAAGTACACAAAACAGACTTTGCGAATCTACAAAATCATTCAACTAAAAAAAATTCATGTTACTTCAACTTGCTTGTTGAACTGTCACTATGTGTTTAAGTTAGCAATATTTCAGTTCAATTTGAAATTTATACTGTTAGTTTCAAATTTGATGAAGCCTATCGTCCATTACACAAATTGAATAGAATGGGTGCTATTTGTTTCATTGAGCGGATTTTATATGTCATCGGCACTGCACCTTTCTAAATATGATGTAGTCTGATCGATAACTTCTACTTATTCTGTTAGTCTACTCCCTAAATTATAGTGCTATAGCTATATGTGTGTGTTAGTCAGCTAACTGTTGACGAAGTAGCATGAGGGCCAAACTATTTATCCATAGCTATTTCTTGTAAGAACCTATATGAATAATGGATAACCTAGTCTCAGGCTTTCAGTAATAAATCATGATACAGTAATGGCCAACTTTTCTTACCATTGAAGTTAGAATAATTTGATATCCATTGTTGACATTCTTTCCACCAATCAAGCCATAGAATCACCTTGGTTCAACGGAAATAAGAGTAAACAAATACTTACAAATAGATAATTGTGGTCAAGTTGAAGATCTTAAAGCATTAATGCAGTACGCATAAATTCATGACAATGTAGAAGATGCTACTACTGCAATTAGATTTCCATTATTTTAAACCTCAGAGATAACCTGGACCATCATCTACGAAGATTATCTCCAACATATTACCTTACATTGAATGCAATAAAATTGTTTGTCAACGCAGTAAGGTACATAATATACTTGTATAAAATACGGTAGATACATGTTGTTTCCTCAAGCTCAAAATTGACGTTATATGAAAAAACGCATATTCTAGGCTTAAAACAATAATTATATGATATGTTGTATCTTTTGAACAATAATAAGAAAAAATGCTGAATACTTTGCTATGAGTCTATCGAACATTTGTCTCCTTGTCTTAAAAATGAATCCTTTCTTTCATATGTCTACAAATTTGGGAAAATGAAAGCGGCAAACATAGTTTGCTCAGGCAATGGTTAACTAAACAGAAAAGGTGGATGACTAAAATTTCGATGTAGCTTAATTTTCAGGAGAAGGTAAGCCTTTAATTAATGTGAATGAAAGCCCAAGGGAAAAAAAATCGTATGAAGAAGGGAGAAAAACACTGTACTTTGAAAAGGAAGCTGGAAAATAATGTTAAGGCAAGTAGGACTTCTGAACAAAAAAAATAACCTGTATCATTGCAGGTAGAACAAAAGGGGAAAAAATACGATGAAAGTACCTTATCACATTGTTAAGCCGTAATAGTAATCAATGATGAGTTAATTAGCATAAGTAAAAAAGTCTGATATTTTTCAGCCATGCAACAACACTGCATTTAAAAATTTTAGTAGCGTATGTCGATATCGTTCACTCTGTCAGTAAAATTACCTACTAAGCAAATGGAAACTAAAACACTAACCAATAAGTACAGTAACCACTAATCACGTGAGTGAAAATGAAGATATATTTCAACTTCTGTTAAATAAATATATCTATCTTTAGTTTAAGTTTTAATCTAATGGGTGGAAAAACTAAAACCTGATAAAAATAGAAATAAGGAAGAAGACAAAGCGGAAACTTCAGTATTGTTCGATGATAAATTAAACTGTCGCAAATGATATTATTTGTTTCTCAATTTTTGTAGTGAACAAAAAGGTATCATGCTTAATGTGTTTAAACTTTTGCTATGGTAAAACAAATTTATGCGTTTAGAAAGTGAACGTGTCTTTTTATAAATTAATACCTATCAATAACAATTCAGGCCAAAGCTATCCAATTGTTTGTATATCGTTTTTCTAACTTCCACGAATCACGTTGAGATATTTGGATGGACGTTATTTTGATCATTGTTTGCACTGTATGGGATTAAAAAGATCAACAAATTTATAAGCAAAAGAAAGTAAGAATGTATAATCAAAATCATACATATATTTAAGATGGTGTACGTAGGAGAAAAAAATTCTAAATCATTCACCAGTTTGAACAACTGTAATCTGTAAAAATTACAGTGGAAACACATGTTGTTATAGTTACAAAACTATGCCCAACATTCATGGAAACAGCGTAATGAAGGAGAACGACAAACAAATGTGAAAACAAAATAATGATGAAGTGGGCAGTAGGTTATTTTGGGAATTGAATAGCCGAGTTCACAATTTGAAAGAGTTTGAGAATTTAAAGGTGATAATTAGTGAATTTTTTAGTCGGGAAGTGAAATTGTTTTAAGTTGGTAAAAAAAACTCATGACAAATCATTAACATAAAATTAATGGGTAATAAATAATTATTCAGTGGTAGTCGGATAATTAATTAGTACATTAACATTAACAAATAGATCTGTAATAATCCAGTATTTTTATCAGACCACGGTGGAAACAGTAAATATAAACTTTGTAATTTCAGGAGCATAAAGAATAACAATATACTGCAGAAGAGGTGACTTACTGCAATGATCCACGTTGAAGATAAGTGGTAACAGAAATGTTATATGTCAAACCACTCGGCAGATAAATAGAGTAATTCCATCAATTAATTAACTAAGACAGTAAGAAGTTTGAACAATTTTCTGCTAGTAGACAGAAAGTTGAATGATTTTTTCAGCCAAGGAAAAATCGAGCATTCAAAAGAGCCTCGTATATCATTGCCAATGAAATGCAAACACTAATCTATATCAGGGTTAACAATGGATCAATGTATAGAATAAAAACTGTGAAAAAAGTATTGTTATGGCAAAAACCCGTTGATCGGTAATCATGAACATTTTTTACAACGTAGGAGAAAATGTAGCGCAGTACACTAAACTACGCAGGAATCATTTTTTCTCTGAATGGTTTTTAAACTGGAATATTCATCGGAAACAGAGTGAAGGTAGCTATAAATCATCGAATATTTCATGGAAAACAATATTTTCAGTATACCCAACTTCTTCCGCTCCTTGTTGTTTGATTAGCATTTTAAGACCTCGGTGTGACGTTGTTCTTGATATAGCGATGTACAGTTGACCGTGGAAAAACACAGGTCGTGGCAAATATACACCGACATGATCTAAAGTCTGTACTTGACTTTTATTAATTGTCATGGCACGGCAAACTTTGATTGGAAATTGCAAACGACGGAGAATAAACGGCCATTTTGTATCTGTTGATGTATGGACAATCCGAGGAATGAAAACTTTATTTCGAACATAGGTCCCAGTAATAATTTCAACTTCAACTACTCTTGCAGCTAGTTGGGTAATGATCAAACATGTTCCGTTGCATAGGCCTATACTTTGATTTATATTACGAAGGAGCATTATCGGAATTCCTATTTTAAGGTTGAGTTTATAGGCAGGAACACCCGAAGGGTGCAAAGTGTTTAAAAATTCAGTAGGAAACAATATATGTTGATCCTCAATGCCTTCGGAGGCCGGGCTTATTGTGTCTACACTTAGGTATGTATTTAAAGATCCTGAAAGAGTTGATGCTATGTAGCTGTTAATTTCTTCAACGCAATCATTTGTTGGAGCCAAAATGCATCGAAGACGCAAATAATTTGGCTCCTTCAATCGTTTCTGCAAGTAAGGGTACGTATTACCTACTATTGCAGCAATTGGATTTGAAGTTTCCTTGATCAACAAACCTTGTGGTATTTTTACCCACGTTGGCTCAACCCCTTGTTGCAGTGCTGTGGCAAGAACTTTTCCATCACCCATGGCGAGGACCCATTTTGTAAAATTTTCCAATTTTTTAACTTCAGAAGGTGTACCATCAGTTGACTTTAGACGCATGTTAATGTTTAGTTTGAAAACACGGCATTTGGACCATAACTGAGATTTGTTTATAGAGGATTAGACGATTGCATTTCTCGATCCTTTTGGTATGACAGGAAGCACTTGTCCAAAATCTCCTCCCAACAAAACAGTTTTACGACCAAAGGTACGTTAATCGAAACAGTTGACACCGTCGTCCATTACGTCTCGAAGGGTGCGATCAAAAGCTTCCAAAGAAATTCGATGAACCATAGGAGCCTCATCCCAAATACTTATATATGATCGTATTATCAGCTGTGCAAGGTTTGATTGCTTTGAAATGCCGCATGTCGTGTCTTCTCCGACGTCAATTGGTATTTTAAACCAAGAATGGGCAGTTCGACCACCTGGAAGTAGTAGAGATGCTATACCGGACGATGAAACTGCTAAAACAATTTTACCTTCTGGGACGCATTGTTGTAATTATCGTATTCCATAGGAAAGTTTTTCCCGTGCCCCCGCTTCCATAAACGAAGAAAAACCTCCTTCTTTTTCGTGTACTGATGCAGAGACAACATCGAAAATAGTCTTCTGCTCCACGTTTAGTTGACACAACATTATACACGCTTCCTATTGTAAAGTAGGACAATCGTAGCTTAGTTCCTCCTCTATTAGTCTATAGTGATGCAGACGCGAATGATAAATTTGGCATTGGCACAAGGGGAAAGTCAAGTAAAGAACGATTGTTCAAATTAAGTATATTTTCAAGCTCTATCAAGCAGTAGTTCTTTAGTTCTTCTTCCGTTAACAACAAATCTGTGTTATTTTGAATGCATGGTTGTTTCCATTGTATATCGTCGGAGAACAGTTCCCATTTGTTGTTCCAAAGCTCAAATGGGTTGGAAATTTCGCAAAAAAGTAGCATCGTCGCAAACACTTGCCGTAAGGTTTTTCCAGAGGACCAGTTTCCAGCTTCAAAGAGCGAGTATTCCATTCGTTGTCTTTTTCTAACAATCCTAGAGCAACACATGCAGATTGGAAGTCTGAATATAGCGTACCATTTACTGTTTTAATGTCCTCATAAAAGGTTGGACCTTTAACAACGGTTAAAAGCATTCGTAAATAGAACCTTTCCCCGAAAGTTGGATGCGCATAGTATATTGTGCCTATTTTATCTCCTTGTTTCCATCTTCTCCACTGCTTATCTTTTTCGTACCATACCCGTTTTGATGGAAAATCCACATATGTCAAACATCTTGCATCTACATGTAGCGTATTGGTTCTCATCATTCTGTGAACATAGTTCTTTCAATATTTTGTCTACCTACAATTTCGGATATGTTATCATTATCGGTGAAAATAACTGTATGCTCCCCTGGAAGATGAAAATGTAGTCTTTGTACCGATGCTTTACGATATTGCACCTCAAATTCAAATATACGCCAGCATGCTTCAGAAGCAGAGACATCTCGACAATCAAGATACCTTTTGATCTCATCACGTTGATACGTCGCCATTTCTTTATTTGCAACATTTTCTTCGATGATTACTGTTGCTCTATCATGTCCCTTATTGATATATTTGAACAAATATTTAACAGATTTAGTCTTATTACATACCTCGACATTTATATGCGCATTATATTTAACCAATAAGTCAACGTTATGAGGGACAATCCAGCAACTATCAACCGTTATTTCCGTAGATGTGCATATGGAATGCCCATTTTGTCGACGTTTATAAATCTGAAAACCATCTTTGTCAAAGCTTGTATCATTCGCAAAAGATTTTGGGTAATGTTTTCCACATACACCACCTTCCATACACTGTGCATGTTTAGAAGCCACGCCACAAGGGCCATGCACCATGAATTGCCCAATTGCATCACAACCCATTGGATCTACGGTAGGGTCTGGCACTTCAGTGCTTACAATCCGGTCAACCTGCAATGTGGTCTTTGGTTTGTCATCAGAGTGTAGAAACAGTAAGATATGAGCAAGGGGCAGGCCTCTTTTTTGAAATTCTATCGTGCATATAACTGTACAGGAAAAAGAAATCGTAAAGTTAGAGATGGATGAGAAGGAACAAATAAGAAGTATAGATGGACAGTACATGTATGTCAATATGTAGTTAGGCATGAAGATTGTGCCTGCTTTAGCTCGTCCAAAATGTCCATTTTTAAATACATCTTTGATAAATTGTTTAAGTTTTATGTGGAAGACACGGGAAATTACGTCGGGTCGATGATGAGGTTGTTGACTTGGAATTAATTCAAGCATATATCTGATTTCTGGCCACTTTGAATTACAAGTAAACGTTATAAACAAACTGGACATCCACCCCATCTACAAATAGCCCCCGCATCTTGATAATTTTGAATCATATATCTAGGACCGTCGGTGAAACTGGAAGGCAAGATTGTTCGTTTACCAATCGATTTAGCAGACGTATCCCCTACAAGCACAACATCCTGCAAACCTTTATAAAGGTCTGATCGTATGTTCGATTGATTATGTCTAATCCATCTCAATCTATCTTCCTCAATGCTTGTGTATGCGTCAACAATATATTCTTGAAGCAAACGACCTCCTCCAAGTAAAGTTTGCCCTTCATTCTGTCTATTATGCAGTCGAAAAGCATAGTACTCACGAATCGTTAGAAAAATTCTTTCACCATTAGAGGCAAGCTGAGCATTGCGATATTCAATACATGACCTATATCCATCTTCAGCTTAAGGGAATAGAATTGGATACTGCATTGCCATGAAGCTGGGATGTTTTTCGTTTATACGACACAGGATGCCTGATTTCTCTTCCAGCACAATATCTCTATGGACACCTGGTTGATTGTCATTACCAACTATCAAAGAAGCTATCTCGGAAGAAGTGGGTAAGTTATATTGCCTGCCATCATTGTTCCTTCTTGAAAGAATTTGAATGCTAACATCATGTAAGGTGCCAACTTTGAATCTATCTCTTACCATTCTAAATACCTGTGCAAGTTCATTTGTTTCATCAAACATGTGTATTAGTTTTTGTACTAAATTTAGATCCACATCTCTAGTGTTGTTTGTTGAGCAAATGCGCAACCTATTTTCCTGCTCATTTTGTGTATCATAAATATACAATTGTGCAAATTTGGGAACGCCATCAACAGGTAGTAGAGATCCAATTTTATGATGATTTTGGCCATTTAATATGAATACATAAACTCCTTTACCATCATCAACACTATTGTCCACATGTCCGCCCATTGATGTGAACGCAAACATAGAATTATACATTCGGATTTGTTCTCGGAAACGCGAAGCCGTTCCGCCTTATTTATAATCCAATAATTTTTTCAACAACGGGGGGGTTTCCTTTAACAGAGGTAAGCAAACTTTTCCACGTTGACAACAAACCGAGAAGTTTGCAGAGCTGGGGATATCATCCTTCCGATTTCTCTCCTCAAACCAAACATTGGCACCGCAATTACGGCATGTGTTAGTGGGAGGGCCGAAATCCCATGATTTAAAATTAGAACCTAACATAGGTAAATGACGGGAAAGAAATTAAGCACACATGACCAAGTAATGTGAGAACACATACAAAAGTTTGATGATTACCTACGTTGATGTATGTTATTTCTGGCTAGGTTAGGGTTGGCACGGAAAACATCTGCCAACGGACTACAAAACCAAAGCTTGGAGTTGGATATGGCACTATCTGTTATATCTTGTACGCTTTTATGCCTCCTCATACTTATGGCCAAAGAACATAAATGAAGAGTACACACTGCAGTGAAGATTTTGTTATTAAGTTATGAAGCCTTCGTATTCAAGTTTGGAAAACCATGAAAATACATGCAGGAATCGGACGAACGAAAAAATTGATCACCATTCCGTAAATTGTGGAGTTGTAGATTTTCTTTGATTGCAACAAAAGAACTCGATTATGTCGTTTCCTCCATTTACCTACACGTATGTTATGTTGGTCAAATTGTTTAAATGAACAGAAGTATAAGGAGGCAAGACAAACTATTAGTTGGAACAATGCCTATGTCTTGAAGAAGGTAAACTGGACGCAAAGAAGTTGTGGGTCTGCTTGTCGCTGGTTCAGCCAAACTATTAGTCGTAGGAAAAGAACTTGGTTGGAGAATGGAAGGCGCACCTGCAACGTGATGTTGTCAAAACTTTTTGAACGTACTAAAAGTAACATATAGGAAGCAGCAATTGGAGTTTGCTTTTCTACAGCTATGCATAAGCCGACAGTGGGATTATTTTGTACAGAGAGAAATATGAAAACCACATAATGGGTATAATGCAATAAAATGATTTTTTATACGGTTTAGCAGTAATAAAAGTTTGTGAGAAATAAGGAATTACTTTGACACTGTGGAGCAAATTTTATGGAGCCATGATTTATAATATTTAACGAATAACTTGGAGAGGGGTACGGTGGAGGGAAGATAACCGGGGAAACATACCAGTAATCACTGAAATGGACGAATGGTTTGTTTGGGTGGAGCACGGTGGTTCACGAACAGAGCTTAACGGATTAGAATTAAAGGAAGGAACGGTAGAGGAAACAAAGAGTGGTACTGAAGACGGCGACGGAGAACAATTTTTGTCATCATCCGATGTACGCAGATTGTTCGTTCGATGATATGCAACGCCAGAAACATCGGGGGTTGTAGAAGTGAATTTCTTTAGACTTGCGGTTAGCAAATTTTTGGTTGATTTGTTGTATCTTCGTTTTACAGTTGGAGCAGAAAGGCTCGCAGCCGATGTACACACCTGCTATTACAAAATGAGATGTTAAATATGTCAGGTAATATTTGTCAGTAACAGAGCAAGGAAAAAGGAGAAAACATACTCACAGTAAACACAGATAAGTCTAATTGGCTAACCTGTGTATTGGATGACGATGTTGGGGGAAGATTAGTGCTCCTGTGTACAGCACCAACTCAGAGTTTGGAAGCAGGTTCAAACAATGGGGTTGAATTGTCAGAAGGGGAGGTTGTCCTGCTGATTGATTTCCTCTTTCTATTTTTTTAACAACCTCCATCCCCAAAATTATATCTGTTACAAACAGAAAAGGTATGAAATCCATGTTGGTATTTTTCATTATATGAAACCCCTGACGCATCAATTATGTTTGAAGCATTTAGAAATGAAGAAAGGGGGTTAATATATGCACAGGTCATCCTCAAACATATCCAAATTGGTTTTTGCATTTACTTCCGTAGCTGTTGCGGGTGGTTATCGAAATATACGTAGATATATGGAGTACGAGAAGGAAAAGTAAAACCTGTGCAAAGTATGCATCCAAACTATAGATGCTTCGTTAATTATCATGTGTTGATTAAATTGAAGGTTCGTAAAACATATAAGAGAAAAATAGAAGCATCTTAAGTCAATCAATTTAATAGAGAAAGACTCGGTTTATGTACTCCGCGAAGTGTAATGTTGATATCGCACTTGTATATATTAATTTGAGGATACGATATAGTACTATTTCGACCTGTACATATTATTTTGACCGATGGAAAAAAAATTAGAAAAGATCTTGCACAACTAAGGAATAAATTATCGATGTAGTTTAAATTTAAAAATGGCAGTACAGCTGTGTTTATGGATTACAAATGGTTCAGGCTTTTTTGTGAAGTAATTAAGTAGCAATACTATCGGTTGCCATACATAAGACAAAATTTTGTACCATTCCGTACATGCTTGGATTACAACTGGCTTAAACAAATAGTACATAACATATGAACTGGGGAAAAGGAGAATGAAGGAAAAAGAAATAAATGGACTGAAAACAAAACTAATGAGAGAAGAATGAAGGATAAAGCTTTCGGTTCCATGCCGTAGGCAAAAAAATAAGGATAACAAAACTAAATGTTTATGTAAAGCAGCAGATAGCAGTACCCTATTCGCAGTAAGAAGGAAAATAAAGGCACTAAAAATTACCTGCAGTTAGGCGAAGACGAAGGCCAACAAAAGGGACAGCTGCACTACAGCTGTAAATTGTGTTGAACGAAGCGTGTGTAACATCAACTACGCAAAAAGCATACCATGTAATACAACAGTAAATTAATGAACCGGCATGGAAAATAAGGCAGCAGGTAGAGCATCTTAATTTTAAGACAAACTACATATACAAAAATTATTATTACCTACGACTCTTTGAAGATTAAAATGTTTCTAAATTAATCATAATAGTTAGAGTACAAATTATAAATGATATATATGGTATAGATACATAACAATCTAATCAAAATTGAATTTTATGCTATTTAACTATACTGCACATCAATTGTCGTACACAATAAGTGGCGATGGATTAAACAACTAAAATCATATAAAAATGCATTTTTCACTGTACACACAAAAGAACCAAAAACGTTATCCAAAAAAAACAAACCAAAGCATAGATGCTAGTATGTTCAAATAACACTGGAAAGCAGGTTAGTAAAAGCAGATTAGCAAAAGCAGAAGCTGTCTAAACAAAGATAGAATGAGTATAAGTGTTCTATGTATTATTGCTTTTTTCGGATGGTAGGTTTAAGTGTTCTATTATAATCCTTTCACGCAGTAAACATGCAACTTTGATATATTATTATAACACCTCCTTCGTAATAGGTTAGATATGTCATAGATTTATTAGATGCAAACAGATATTTTAAAGGTACAATTAGTAGGAAAGAAATTTGTGATGAAAATTTTAGAGGAAGAAAACCTAAAAGAATGAAAGAAATTTATGCAAGTGGGAATTTTAATCAAACAACAATTTGTTGATTTTAAATTCTAGCAGGAGCATATGGTCCTGCATGTGGCACTAAGAAACTATCTATGCTTTCCAGGAAGCTACTCAAGCCAGTTTGAGCCTCAGTTACTTCATATTTTCCTTGAGTTTATCTTTGTTGTTAGGAGCATTGAATCTTCGATTTTCTTGTCTTCATGCATCTACATTTGTAATCGATTTGATCGAGCTTTCAACATTAAAGCTTAGAGAAATTTCTGAGCTAATAGCAGTGCTATCCTTTTGTACATATATGTTAATAATAGTTTTAACACTCTAGACATCCCTAGATTAATTAATTACACAATAGTGATTGCTCAACCACCTTTAACTTTGAAATATATAAACCTAAGATTGTAATAGGCTTTTGATCTTAACTATCACAAAAAAATGGTTACTGTCTGTTTTTAATGTTGGTCTATGTTTACTAATAACTGAAAGGAAAAAGTATCAGTTCAAATATAAATGGTTCTGAAGACTATGATTTAAAAATTAGTGTTTGCAAAGAACAATGCGAAAATTAAATTATTAAATTTACTACTAAATGATATACAGATTGCAAAGAACGATACTAAATTTAAAATTTTAAAACCTGCTACCTAGTTGATTTACAAAATCAGTAGTGCAATGTGTAGAAAATGAACAGAAAATGTAATGGAAACTAAGCAAAAAAAATTAAGGTGGAAATATTTATTACTTTGACTATATAAATTCAATATTTTACCTATTTAATCTAATCATTTTTTTTCAAGGTTCATTACTATAAGATACAAACTTTAAAAAAAATGCAGCATAAATATAAATTTATCAAAGTAAAAGAGCAAAGCTGAAGGAATAAGTGGAATGGATGAGGCATGATTTCATAAGGCAAAAAAAGCCAAATAAATAACTATTTTAAGAGTTTTAGTATAGCATCTTGTAGGTACTAAGAAACGTTAGGAAAAATCAAAAAATATATTCATCAATGACAAAATATTGCATATATTCATTTATTGGCTGTCATTGTCCTCCAACAATCTAGCCATTGTACAAACATAGCAAAACCAATTTAATGAATGCAACATAATCAACTCTTCCAATATAAAAGGAATAAAAAAAACAGTGGAAGGTTGGATTTAGTTGAGCATGATATAAGTTTTATAATTTACTCACATACACCTTAAAGGTAAATCAAATAGTTGATGGTTTAGTTTCAGCTTTGTGTCATAAAAACGTTTCTTTCAACAGTTGTTGAGGTTTGTCTTTTTTGATATTGCTCCTTAAATTGAACATTTAGTCTTCCTCCATTTTTAAAATATTGCTTATTTTATTGGATCACAAATTATTCACAATTGATTTTGTTATTTATACATTATTGTAGAAAGATCGATACATGATTTACTAACAAATAATGATGTAGCTACTATTCTGCCAAAAGAACATGATTCACATTTAAAAATTCAGAATCAATTTACATCCTTGGCCAAAAGTATTATGAGCAACTAAATGAAGCAATAAATTAGCAGTTGTCGTACGCAATAGGTGACGACGGATTAAACAGCTTAAACTGTTATAAAAATGCATTTTTCACCGTACATAGAAAAGAACCAAAATAGTAGCAAAAAAAAAAGCAAACCAAAGCATAGATGCTATCATGTTCAAATAATAGCGGAAAGCAGTTGGCAAAAGCAGATTAGTAAAATCTGAAATTAACATCAGCGGAAAATGTGCGCGGGCAATGAAGAAAAGGTTAAGCCCTAAAAATTTTCATTTTTACATCGTAGCGGAAGATGTAACAAAAAAATGAACCACAACAGTCGATTTGATCGAGCTTTCAACATTAAAGCTTAGAGAAATCTCTGAGCTAATATCAGTGCTATCCTTTTGTACATATATCTTAATAACAGTTTTAACACTCTAGACATCCCTAGATTAATTAATTACACAAAAATTTGAATAATTAATGTTCTACATTTAACATATTTTTACTAATGTTTATTTTTTGTTTTTTTGGCAGTGGGGATAACAGTCTTCTTTGTCTGTTTGTGTTGAATAATAACACTTTTAGCACTCGATTGTCAAACGATTGCTCTTTGTATGATTTGAAGAATGAGATATGTCGATGTTGGTCTCAATTAACTCCTTCTATTTAGATTTCTTATGCACTTGAGGACAAAGTTATTATGGTTGACACTAATTCTGATATTCAGAGCATAATTTGTTTTCAGTTATATAAGAAAAGTTCTTTCTTTGGTTTTACTGTTAAGGTTAAGGGTTCTGAATTAGAATATGTCGATGGTGCTTCTATTTCAAGTTCATCTTATGTTCGTGCTTCTTCATCTTCTATTGTATCTGTCTGTTCAAATGTGGTTGTTAACGGTAAAAATTATTTAAAAGATATGTTGAGGAGAGGGTCGACATTATGCATTTTCGATTTTGCTGGTTTTTGTTTTGGAGGAGCTGAGCATTTTAGAGAATTTTTGATGGTGTACCAAATTCATAAAGGATATGAATTAGTTTTTTTAAAGAATTGTGCTACAAGAGTTACTATAATTTTCTCTTCATATAAGGATGGTTGTCTTTTCAAAGTCCATGCTTCTTGTGATTCTAGAGATTTGAAGAAGTTTTTTATTAGAAATATGGTTGCTGATCATTCTTGTGGAGATGGTGTTAGAAATGTGAATAATCCACATATATCTAGTTTGTTTGTTAAATCATTGATTATTGACGAGATCTGTGATTTTCCTAGTAAAAAGCCTAATGATATTATAGTTGATTTTAGAAGAGAATACAATGTTTAGTTGTCTTACGGATATGCTTATCATGGGAAACAACTTGCATTAATGGAGTTGCATGGTAATGATGCTTTGTCTTATAATGATTTGGGTTGGTATTTGGAAGCAGTGAAGAAGTCTAATCTAGATAGTTATGTTGAAATGGATGTTGATCCTTGTAGTAATGAATTTGAGAGGGTGGTTATTGCTTTTGGTGCTTGTTTACTTGGATTCAAACATTGTCGTCCTATGATATTCTTAGATGCCACTCGCTTGAAGGGGCGTCTTGGTATGTTGATGGGTGCTACTGCAAAAATGGTGATCAAAGTATGTCTTTTTTTCCAGTTTTGATTTATTTGTATTGATCATAATAGTTGGCATTAGCATTAATATTAATTTGTTATCATAATTTGTACTATGTTGGTATCAGTTTTAAGATATGTAGTTTACAGTTAACAAGTTTGTAGTATCAGAATTTGCATTGTATTGAATTGTAAGTTTGTATTTGATATCATAAATTTATACTGGTTAGCATGAGATTAGTATCAGCTTGTGTGTAATGTTAGTATCAGTTTCAAGTATGTTAATATATGGTATCAAATACAGTTGTGTAGTATTGGAATTTCCTTTGTATCACAATATACGTTAATGTTCGTTACTTTGTTATGTTAGAATGAAGATAATATGCATAATGTCGTGGCTATCAATATTTTAATAATGGTTGTATCAGGTTTTCGGTATCATTTTTTATACTGTTAGTATCAATTCCATGAATTGTTTTAGATTTATGGTCATTATTTGTTTTAGTTTTTTTTTGACAAATTATTTTTGCATTTGCAGGTTTCTTCCCTTTAGCTATGAGTGTTGTTTCTATAGAAAATGTGGATAACTGGACATGGTTTTTGAACCATTTAAAGCAAATGCTTCAAGAAAATCGTACTTTGGTTTTTACATCAGATCGCCACCAAGGTTTTTGAACCATTTCAGGTGTTCGTGATGTTTTTCCTGCAGCTTATCACAGTTATTGCTATTTGCATATGGAACAAAATCTTCTTTCAGCGATAAAATCCAAAAATGCAAATGTGTCTATTGTTGATCTTTTCAAAATGTGTTCTAGAGCTTCTAATCTTTATGACTTTGAAGGCACACATTCTAAGTTCTGTCAAATTTGTGGTGTTGGTGGTGTAAATTTTTTAATGGATAAGCCATTTGATAAGTGGGTGGATTTATTTTTTTCAGGGAAATGTTATAGTGAATATAGTTCTAATGTTGCAGAAAATTTTAATAATTGGATTTTAGATGAAGGGGCATTGCCTATTACTTTGTGTTTGGATGGTAATCGTGTTAATGTTATGAAACAAATGGCTAAAAGGAGAGAAGATTGTCGTTTGTGGAAAACAACTCTTTGTCCTTCTATGGAATTGCGTTTAGGTGAATTGATTGAAGAAGGATTTGGATGGGATGTATATAAATCTTCTGATTTTTGTTTGAAGTGAAATCTCCAAACTCTCATTGTGTTGATTTGAAGGAACGGGTCTGTAGTTGCAACCAATGGAAAATTACAGGATTTCCTTGTTCTTATGCTATAAAGTGTATGAAAAAGTCTAAGTTGCCTGTGTATGATTTTGTTGAGTATTATTTCACTGTTGATTCTTATCGCTGTTCTTATGCCAATGCTATAAATCCTATTCCAAATTATGATAGGCCTATTGTTGATGGCAGCATTCAAGATGTTATCAAGCTACCAAGGAGAAACGTGGCGTTGGTAGACCATCAATTAAGCGCAAAGGAGGATTTTCATATTTTCAGAACAAGCAAAACAACAATCTATAGTTTTCAAAACGTTGTGTACTCTGTTCAGCATCTTCGTTTTTTCTTTTTTTTTCCGTTGGTTCTCTTTTCTTTTGTCGCTTGATTCTTCTTTTGCTGATGCTGTTTGGTGTAGCTTGTGTTCATGTGGAAGAATAGTGCTTATTTCTTTTACCTGTGTAATTGAAATAGTAATTTTGTTTTAAAATTTAAATGCAAATGTTTTATTATACTATTTTGTAACTTATAAGTTATAATTGACATTACTAAGTCATTAGTTTAATAGAAGAAAATAGAATAGTAATGAAATTGATACTATGTACACTTACTAATTGATTATGTGCAGTGTTAAAAATGATACAAAGTATTATTGTATATTATAGCTGATACTGTGCAGAATGACAAGATGTACTATGTCGAGGACAAGATGTACTATGCCGAGGACAAGATGTACTATGCCGAGGACACATTGATACTATGGAAACAAAAATTTAAGGCACACATTGAAACTGATACTTATCAGAAGCTAAACTGATACTGCAAAAGGCATATTTGATATATGCAGACACAAAAAGTTATTGTATATGTTGAAATTGATACTATAGACAGAGAGAACATAAATTGTAAACTGATACTCGCTAGTGTAAGTTTCATAAAATGTAAACTGATATTTTAACTTACACTGCCAACTTTTGCATCATTCAAAAATTGTTTCACAACAATGTCTTTAAGTTTTCTTACATCCCATCGTGCAAATCTAGGTAAATCTTCAGCAAGTTGCCTTCTAGGTTGGATGAGGTTCATTTTCTCACAAATGCAATACTATAAACAAAGATATAATTAGATAAGAATGTTGAATATAACATTTTTTTTCAACTAATAATATTCTGCATAACACATGTTACCAATGAAAGCATGGAACATCCAGACATGTTTCTTGGCTTGGAGATAAACTTTTTGACAAATCTACTAAAAGTTTTCTCTATTGTCTCTGGCCATGAGACAGTTTGCATTGTTTCACTATCAATCAAATAGGGTAGAATTTCTCATCTTAGTTTTTTTTGGTTGTTGGGAAAGAAAAATGTCAATAGTATTTGCATTATTATCAATAAAGGCGGATCTTTTTCATTTTCTTTTTTCCTTTTTAATATTTCTTGTTTTATTCTTCTTTCCACAATATTTCTTGTTATGTAAGTACATGTGCCAAAGTTTCTAGTTGCAAACTCCTTGCAGTCTGGTTGAATGGTTTTCCCGTCAATTTTTTTATTGGTTCCATGTTTATTCCTTTTAATGGCAGCCCAAACAGCAAGCTTATATCTTTGGCAGTGACCTTCATTTTGTATTCTCCCAAGACGAAGGTATCAGTTTCCATATAGTAGCAGCTGTATAAAGCATCCAAGTTTTGTTGATGCTTTTTGCATTCTTTCATTGCTATTTTTTCTTCATAGATGACTTTGAAGAAGTTGTAAAAAGGTGTCTTCTTTAAGATGTCAAATTGCTTTTTGGTCAGTCCATTTTTTTCTTTGACCAATTTTAATATCTTGAAGATAGCTTATAAGCCACATCTATAAGCAGTTTCTGGCTTAACATTTTTAGATTTTGCTATCTATTTGTTTGTTTGTTTTGATGTTGTATGCATGGTTTTATTAGATGGATTGACAAAATCATCATCATCTTATTTTATGAAAATGTGGCATTAAGTTGTTAGTGAAAAAAAGAGCATTGTAACAAAACAATATATAACATGATATAGTGGTGTCAGTTTCCATAAACATTAGATAAAATATGGTAATCTAATCTAGAAAAATTTCGTATCATTTTTTCTAAATGTAGATATCAATTTTTTAAAAATTATAGCCGAAATACTTCTAAAACTGCTACATAATATCTATCAGTTTATACTAAGTAAATAGGTATCAGTTTATACTAAGTAGGTATCAGTTTTCTGTAACCAGGTATCATTTTTCTCAAATAGGTATCAGCTTCTATAAGTAGGTATCGGTTTTTTTGTAAATAGGTATCAGTTTTTTGTACATATCAGATTTCAACTAAATGATACCGATTACTAATTTATCAAACAATTTACGCTAAATGATAATGACTATTATTTCTTGTAATTAGGTATCAGTTTGTTGTAATTACCAGCCTTTTCTTTTACCAAATGATTTACATGTATTATTTCTGCAATATTTATCATGCTATAAAGTTATCATGTTTCTTATTTTACCGAATTGAGTTGTTCTTCTTCTGATTCTTCATCTGCAGCTTTTTTCCCTTCTTTTTTTTTGAGATTTTTCCTGTTTAACATTTTTGATAATATCAGAATACATTTAACAGTATCAAATTGTTAATATTAGTTTTACGCTTTTTCAATTTCAGTTACCTCAGTTTTTGTTTGTATTTTATTCTGAATCATTTTTTCATTTCTTCTTTTGTTCTTTGTTCTCTTTTTTGCATATTGTCTTCAACTGCTTTCTCTGTAGGTATTTGTTGCTGCATGTTCTCTTCTTTGTTTTATGCAAAAAAATTCAATGTTACTATAACAAAACTATGCTAACTTTCTTATATTTTATTTTATAGTATCAGTTACCTTCACTGCTATACTTTCACTTATTTCTGGTCTGCTTTCAATTGCTGTATTTTTTTCATGTCTTCTCTTTGTTCTTTTTTCTCTATTTTGCTTTTCCTCTTCTATTGTTGTAGGTTTTTGAAGTTTTGACTTGTTTCTTTTTTCCTTTATTGTCGTCGGTATCCTTTACACTAGAGGTAGGTTTTTCTCTTCTATCATTGCGTTTTCTTATTGAATATCTGCTGTTGGAAGTGATTCGACATTTCGATTTTCACTTTGTTTCTTCACTTCCGACGTAGTTAGGGTTTCATCGACTGTCGATTGTTGTGCTCGTTGTTCATCGGCTGTCGGTTTTTGAGGTTCTGTTGCAGATGTAGATTTTTTTCTTGTTTGTGGTGCCATTTTTTCTTTCGACCAAAACTTTTGTCAAATTCTGAATGAAAGGAAGGATGAGGAAGACGAACGAAATACTTTGTTTTGTTTGAAATTGTATCTGGGCATTGGGCTTTATCCTAACGGTAAAAAATTTGTACGTGTGTCCTTGTGACTAATTATTTACTTTAATTTGTCCTTTAAATTTTTTTCCTTTTGGGAAATAACACAAGCATGCGAAACAATTTATTTTTTCGTCATCTCTCTATCTCCTTCTTCCTTCCACCGTCTTTCTTTCATCACATCCATTGTCCCGCCGTTCTCATATTTGAGATATATTTTAAAAACTGAAAACACAAAATTCGTTTTTAAACCGAACACTACCTAAACCAATAGATATTGAGTTATTTTGGAATCGATTAAAGATTGAACTAGACAGTCCCAAATTTTACAAAACGATTAATGACCAATTTTTGGTCTTCAATATCAGATACTAAAGACTACATATTTTAGTTACTAACAAATCTTTAATTACATATTGAAAATTTTCAGTTTTAGTTTGCAATCTTTAATTGATTATTTTTTAGTAGTGACATATAAATTAGCATATTATCACTTGGGAACATATTGGCACCACTGTATGATTTAACATTTTTAACAATAATGAAATAATTTAGCTAATAACTTTAGTACAATATAACACTTCCCTGATCTTGCAAGTTACAATATATACATTTGTAAATGCCATATATTATGACCCTTCCACGAATTTGCCCAACAAACGAGCGACGAAACCATGATTTTTGTTTGCGTTGGGCAAAGTTGTATAAATAGTCAGATATATAACAGAAAAATTGAAATTTAACAGAAATGATTTAGTGCATTGTATTTTGTGGCACGTTAAAACAATGAAGTTTGACTAGTTGCACAATGGTTATAATTTTATAAACTTACACACCAAATACATAACCAAAAAATACATAAGCTGCTAAATAATATGTTTCAATCATGCTCTATGAACCTCACGAAAATCAAATTCATCTACAATCGCTTCAACATCAAAACTTTTAGCAATCTCTCTTTCAATATATATTATCATGTGATTTCCTAGTAGATTAAAATAATTCACTCTAATAACAAAATAATAATTTTAGTACTACTTTTGATTGAACAATTCACTTTGTTAAACATTTTCTTAATCGATATTCAAACCGAAAAACAAAGCAATTTAGAAGTAAATGAGATGCGAAATAAATGAATGCATGAGACTATTTTTATGAGCAAATTAGGGGACTTTGTGTGATTTATTCAGTAATAACAATAAATGAGACATTCTTCGAGCAATTCAAGTAATTTAACAACAAAAGAGACAACATTCATGTAATTTAATTGTAAAGAGACAATTGTATGATTTAATTTAACAAATCTACTAGACAATAAATCAGTGGATTAAAATGAGGCAATAATTGACAAGATTAAAAGGAGAATCACATGTAACACAACAAATAGGAAATTTTGATTCAATCGGGTATAAAGGTTGAACTGAAGAGCATCGACATGGACGGAATGAAATTTAGGGCTGCGACTGAGAGCTATCGCGATTTTGTTTTATGGGCTGCGGGTGAGAAGCTATACGTAATTTCTTTTCCGTATTTTTTTCTATGAAAATCTTGGGTTGGGCAATGGCCCATCCCACCCTGCATTTGGTCTCGTCACCGAGTAAAACAATAATAATTCCTCTTTTTCAGCATGTTTTGGAATCTTCTTTATTTCGTTGATTATGAAGCTACTAAGAAAAGGTTTGAAGTTAAAACATTTCCTGACAAAAAATCACTTTCAGGACACTTTATCAATAAATGGATTTAGATTCAATTGGTAAAAGAAAAAATACATTTTAGAAAAGAATATTAAGAATTAGTTTAGCTTGATTTGCACTATGATAAAATACAAGTTGATTGAAAATGGAAAATTGGTTTGAGTAACAAGTACGATTGAACAAATGTTTTTCCTTCAAAACAACATTTTTACTCAATAGTGGGTGATTTTGCTTAGGAAGGAAAACACGTGGTACGTTAGCTCAAAATACATAAATTCAGTTTCTAGTAATTGTTTAACGAAAAAAGGAAAAAAATATCATTCATTTAACACAATCATCTATTTAACTTGATTAAAATAAAGGTGGCTCGAGCGAAGGTAGTCATAGAAGAACTCAGTCTCACAATCTGCTTCAACAGCATAATCGACGGGCCCCTTGTACGAGGTATATCAGCCGGTGAAAGGAAAAGATTAACCGTCATACAAGAATCATAAATCCTAGTTTGTAGTTGTTACCTTGCGAAAGATGAATCTTAAAACTAATTTAACACTAGAACGGGTTTGAATATTGTTTATTGATTTTTGTAAATCTTTTTAAATTATTTTTAGATTATAGTTAAGCTATGCAGAATTAACAATCCGAGATGAAAACATAGATATATATAATGCATTAAAAGTAAAAAGTAAAGAGTTGAAGACATCATACCAGGAATTTTTATACTAGTTCGGAGTTACCCTACATCTAGTTATGTACAATTTTTTTTTAAAGATTTCTTTTCAAATATCAAATTTAATACAATCTCGATTTTAAGGCTACGAGACACACCCTCCATATTTTTTGAGCTCTGGGTACAATTATTGGATTTGGACAGGACACCAGCACACCCAATTAGATTCAAACGGGACACCAAGCACACTCACTTGATTTAGAGTTGGATACAAGCATACCCACTTAGATTTCAAGGACACCAAATACACCCAAGAGTATAAGAGTATGATTTGATAGAGTTTACAAAATCAATTTCTTGATTTTGAGTGCAAATGATTCTATATCCGCTTCAATAGCACTCTGATCTTGATTTGAGTGAGAGAGATGAGAGAGAACATAAAGTAAATAATAGAGAATCAAACCAATAGAGTTTGAATTTGATTCTAGTTGAATTTGAGAAGATTTTGAGTAGAATTTCTTTTAGAAATCAAGAAAGTGGAAGAGGAGAGAAAATATCGGAAAGTAGTTAACAAAAATTTGGTCGGAAAACCCATAATTATAGAGAAACAATAGTCATGTTCATTCGTAAAGAAATACAATGAAAAGACATTTCCATTCAAATTTAAACTTCAAAATTCCCAGCTTATATGTCGACTACATGATGGATATGCCGACATATCCTTTGTAATTTTGAAAAACCACTAAATAAAAATTGTTTTGAAAATGTTAGGTTTTGTAGAATATTTTGATACTTTGCAAAACCATTTATGCATAGTTTATACATATTTTGACCATAATTAAACTTAAGAAAAGTTTATAAAATTATTTCGAACTATATAAATTATTTATATGAATTTCTTTTGAAAATAATAAATATAAAGTATAAGTGAATATATATTTAAAATCAAAGTATTAATAAATGTCAAATATACTTTTCAATACTATAAACAACATAAAACTAAAACTATATCAATGTACAATATACAAAAAGTATATTTAAAATATAAAATACTTAAAAACTTAATTACTCATAATATAGTAATCTTGTAAATAAATAATCAAAAAGTTTGGGATCATTTGAAGGCGGTTTTGAAAACAGAGATTCTTTAAAATCATTACTGAAATTGAAAATTGTTTAAAATTAAAAAATAGATTTAAAAACCTTTTTGAAAAATGAAGAGAGACCAAAGAGTGCTATCGGGGTTTTAGCAAAATAATCTATAACTATATAACTTATCTGGATACTTTGAATCTTCAAAACTCATGAGTCTTCAATCTCTAATTCCTGAATCTCTATATCAGCCTCTTGAATTTGCTATTGGTACCGTATAGTCTTCTAAATCAACACAAGTCCAATATCCTACATTATATACTATATATAACTTGATAAAAACATCAGTATCTATATTTTATATAATGGCATATGGTTGTTGTCATCAAAATCAATGCCTAAGGTACTAAGGATTGTTCCTTGATGAACCTACTTCTAGACTTAGTTCTACCAATGCACAAAAAATATGGCTACATTGTCTCAATTAAGTAAAGGAAGAGGAGTTGTGCTTATAATGATTGTTCATCAGCTGTCAAGTGTTATATTTCACATGTTCGATAAGGTTTTGCTTCTATCCGATGGAAACAACGTGTATTTTGGAAAGTGTAATGAAGCTATGGACTATTTTTCAAGTATTGGTTTTTCACCACTTGTTCCAGTGAATCCAAATGATATTTCGCTTGATCTTGCAAATGGTATGACGAATTCAATTTCATTTTATTTTCACATTTCTTTGAGCTCTTACAAAATTTCTTGATATATCATATACTCTAACACTGTAGGCGTTCCTTATTGGAAAATTTGATTTTAAAATGAATTGTTAAAAATATTGGAAGGAGAATCAAATACCCCTCTTATTGAACGGTCCCATATTATGGGGAACTATAGAATGGTCCTATTTAAATATATGATTCACAAGAGAAAGGATGGGCCTTTTACACACCCAATGTATTCTTTTGTGTTAAGGAAGGAGAGCATGCTAGCCATCACATGTGCCTGCGCCGACTGACCGACCGGTTCATGTCGGGCTTTGTTTGGCTTGGCTTGAATAATGCGATGTAGAGATCCCTATTTTTGGTAGTATATTTTTAAACCAACTTTGACTTAGTAATAGGACCCAGTAAACTCAGATCCAGTGTTTTCTCATGACTCAGCCCCGTTTTCTACTTAGATTTTTCCTAATATAAATGAAGCTATTTTGATATAATTTTTATCAATTTGAAAACTAAGTTCTCTTCTTCTTCTTCCGTAAACTTTCTTAGATCCGAACAATATTTTTTGGGTGCTATTGACTCACTAGTCTTCGTGCAAGAGGGTGTTGATATTGATTTAGGGCTAGTTTATCCTAAAGGTAGTGCTGTATCAGAGATTGCCTTGCATAATTCTAGCATAGTAGCGAAACGTCTTAAGGAGTGCGATCTAGTCCGCGACTTAGCCATAAAGACACTACAGGTTTAGATCAAGATACAAAAAATTTAAGACGATATA
The DNA here is from genome assembly GCA_030765085.1 of Allium cepa. Taxonomy (NCBI): domain Eukaryota; kingdom Viridiplantae; phylum Streptophyta; class Magnoliopsida; order Asparagales; family Amaryllidaceae; genus Allium; species Allium cepa. The sequence goes on from CM060935.1 coordinate 774,939,576, forward strand.
GTTTCGGTCCCCGACGATCCTACTACCCCTACATCAATATTTCATGTTCCGACTATGTTCGCTGCATCGTTCAGATTCGAGGGCCTGCATTTCAAACGATGGAGCCAAAAGATGGAGTTCTTTTTGACCACGTGGAAGGTGGTCACTATACCAATGACAAACAAACCACAGCTGCCAAACATACCCAACGAAACTGAGAAAAGTAGATGCAAGCCTGGATGGGAAAAATCAAAAGACTTGAAGAACTAGATGAAACAAGATTATCTGTGTAAGAATTTCATTCTTAATGGACTCAAGGACGATCTATACGATAACTACAACTCAGACAAGTCGGTAAAGGCGCTGCAAAAGAAATATGGAGTGAAAAAGTTCGTTGTTAGTCTCTATTTGAAGTTTCATATGACGTATGACAAATCCATGGAGGGGCTGTCGCACGAGCTTCAGAAAATTGCGCATGAGATCATCTCCAAAGGTATGACTTTAGATGAATAGTTTCAGGTTGCTGTATTAACCGATAAATTACCCCCTAGTTGGAAAGACTTTAAGAATATTCTTAGGCATAAGACTATGGAGTTTTCGTTAGAGAGTTACATTACTCATTTTCGTATTGAAAAGGGGGCCAAAAAATAGAACTAGAAAGAAGAGGTGTTTATTGTATTTAGCAATAACACTAAGAAATTCACAATGCGGTTCTCAAACCAAATATGAAAAATATCAATATTAAAATTGCAAATCGAATCAGAACCGTAACAATCAGTCCTAGAACAAACAACAAAATGCCCCCCTAAAGAATGGTACTGGACAGTTGTTCTTATGTTACATTTGTTGCAAACCATGTCATATGACATGAAAGTGTTAAAACAGGCCAAATCATCCACCCTTGGCTAACCTGACCGATGAAGCCCTTGTGGCTATGCTTACTAAGACCAAACTAGTTGGTGGATTAAAAGGGGTGTTGGTAGATACTGGTTTTTCACGCCATGTCTGCTATGATCATGAAATGTTTAAAATATATAATGTTGCTAATGACATTAAAGTGATGTTGGGAGATTCTCATGTCACTACTTTTGCTAGAATTGGAACTGTAGAGTTAAAGTTTACATCCGAAAAGAACTTGTTGCTGAAAGATGTAATGCATACTCCAGAGATGAGGCAAATTTTGTATCTGATTTCTTGTTAAATAAAGTTGGGTTTACTCAAATCATTGGATCTAACTCGTACACCATCACTAAAAATGGTGTTTTTGTTGGTAAAAGATATGTTGTAAATGAGATGTTTAGATTAAATGTTGATTTGAATAAAGTTAATAGTTCTGCTTATATGTTGTGTGATTTTAATAATTGGCATGCTAGACTTTGTGATATTAATAAGCGACTGATTCATAACATGAGTAACTTAGGCTTAATCCCTAAAGTATGCATAAATGATTCAAAGAAATGTGAATATTGTGGCCAAGCTAAAATTACAAAGACCTCACATAAATCTGTGTTTAGAGAGGCAGAACCTTTAGATTTAATACATTCTGGTATATGTGAACTTGATGACACTCTAACTAGGGATGACAAATGCTACTTTATTACTTTTATTGATGATTGCTCTAATTTCACTTAAGTTTATCTCATGAAAAATAAAAGTGATGCGCTAGATATGTTTAAGTTATTTGTCACTGAAATTAAAAACTAATTTAATAAGAAAATTAAGAGATTTCGAAGTGATAGAGGAACATAATATGAATCTAGCATATTCATTGAATTTTGTAATCAACATAGAAAAATACATGAGAGAAGTTCACATTATTCGCCTAAAATGAACGGTAAAGCTGAAAGAAAAAATAGGGCTCTTACCGAATTAGTTGAAGCTGTTTTATTTAATTCAAGTGCAGCATCACACTGGTGGTTGGGATTTGTTAACTATTTGTTATGTTTTAAATAGAATTCCTAAATTTAAGAGCAAAATTTCACCTTTTGATATTTTAAAGATCATAAACTCAACTTGTCTTATTTTAAAACTTGGGTTGCTTAGCATATGTTCGTATTTTTGGCCCTAAAGAAACTAAATTAGCAAGTCGATTATATGAATATGTTTTCATTAGTTATTCCATTAACAGTAAAGCATATAGATTTTTTGATTTGAATGCTTGAGTTATTATTGAGTCAAATGATGCTAATTTCTTTGAAATTAAATTTTCGTTTAAACTTAGGAATAGTGGGAGCACATTTACCACTAATAATCCAATAATCTAAAATATAAACATAATGCAAAAATTGAATCTAAACCTAGATGAAGTAAAAGAGTCAATATAGCTAAACATTTTGGTCCAGAATATTATGCTGACGCACTAGAAGAGGACCTTGCTAATCTAAAGAAGCTCTGTCTTCTTTAGATTCAGAACTATGGCAAGAAGCTATAAATGATGAAATGGAATCTCTTGAATCTAATAAAACTTGGCATCTATTGACTTACCTTCAGGTTGTAAAACTATAGGCGGATACTTAAAAAGAAATTGAAATTTGATAGTACAATTGATAAATATAAGGCTCGTCTTATAGCTAAAGATTCTAGACAAAAAGAAAACATTGACTTTTTTGATACCTTTTCGCCTATTACAATAAAACATCAATTCGAGTATTAATTTATCTTGCTTCACTTTATAATCTACTAATTCACCAAATGGATGTAAAAACTGATTTTTTGAATGGTGAATTAGAATAAGAGATTTATATGAACCAACCTGAAGGTTTTATTACACTGGTCAAGCACATAAAGTTTGTAAATTAGACAAATCTAAATATGGTCTTAAACAGATACTTAAACAATGGTATGAAAATTTTGACAATCTAGTTATTTCACATGATTTTAAAGTAAATGAAAGTGACAAGTATATTTTTGCTATAAATCCAAGAATAACATTTGCACTAGATGATTTACTTATATTTGGTTCAAATATTCATGTTGTGAATCATGTTAAGTCCATACCATGTGTCAATTTTGATATGAAAGATCTTGATGAAGTGAGTGTAATTCTTGGTATTAAGGTTACTAAGTCTAAAAACGAAATTTATTTGAATCAATCTCATTATATTGAAAAGATGTTAAAGAAATATAACTACTTTGAATGTAAAGCTTCTAGCACACATAATGATCCAAATGTAAAACTATTCAAAAACACATAATGAAGGTGTAAAACAGTCTGAATATGCAAACATTGCCTATGTCGTGGGATTATTGTGCAGGTTTACTAGCAGACCTAGTTTAGAGCATTGGCAGGCTATTGAAACGGTCATGAGATACCTCAAAAGAACTATGAACCTTTGACTACACTATTAGAAGTTTCCTACTGTCCTTGAAGGATATAGTGATGCAGATTGGAATATGTTATCAAGTGATTCCAAAGCCACCGGTGGATATATTTTCACTATTGCAGGAGGAACTGTTTCTTGAAAAACTAAGAAACATGCTATTTTGGCTCAATCCACTATAGAGTCAGAAATGATAGCATTAGCTACTGCTTATGAAGAAGCAGATTACTTAAGAGATCTTCCAGCTGACTTCTTTTTATGGGAAAAACTGATATCAACTGTGTTGATCCATTGTGTTAGTACCACGACTATTGCAAAAACTGAAAACCGTTATTACAACGGTAAGAGACGATAAATTCGTCATAAGCACAGTGTTGTAAGAGAGTATATCTCTTCAAGATCTGTAGGAGTGCATCATGTACACATTGATAAAATTTGGCGGATGCTTTGATGAAAGGATTAGGCACAAAAAGTCATTTCTACATCTAAAAGAATGGGACTATTTCCCATAGAATCAGAACTCAGAGAATGAGTAGTCACTCATAATAGTAACCTAACCTAATGATTAGAGGTCCCAAGAACAATGTTCAATAGGTAATAATAAGTTAGGAAGTGACATTGATTGAACAAGCTAGTTTCATTAGTTAGAAGCATGTAGTACTGAAACGATAGGAGGATGAGTTTAACTCTTAATTAAATCTATATTCTATGTGGAGTATAGTTAGCTACATGAGTACTCTAGATAGATTACCTATATGAATGTGGAAATGCGGCCATTTTCTATGGAATTTTGGACAAAATTTCTAGAGCGTTCACTAAACTGTGATAGACGTGCATGACCTTTAAAGCACTGGCTATAGACCAAGGTTTTAAATATCGGATTTCGGTCAAGTTTCGTCTCGGAATTTTTACACAAGTTATCTTATATCGGGGGAGATCCCGGACGAGATGAGTACATATCGGATGTACATCTCAGATTGACATCTCGGGTCTTATAATGCATCTCGGGAATATCTCGGATGTATTTATGTGTTTAAAATTGATTTGTCAATAATTTATTTAACGGTTATAATTTTCTTAGTAAAAATCAAAATGGTGACATACTTGATTTACGTGGAAAAATGAGCATTTTTAGAAGAGTAGTAGCTTGATTAGCTTAATTGATTTGGTAATGATTGAACAATATCCTTTTATTTGAACATAGTAAAGAAATGAAACCTTTCGCTATGACTCATTAAGATAAAAAGTAAAGGATATGTTCAAGAAGTTGATAAATTATAATTGGATAGAGTAGTTTCTTTTGAACCAATATATAAATAAAAATATTATGCAAAATAAGAAAAATGTATTATTTCGGTCGAGATCTCGGATTGAGATTTTGATCCATATATCGGGTGAGATTTGAATATCTCGGACGAGATGAGTGTCGAGTGAGATATGGAGGAGATTTGATGTCTCGTCTCGTTTTAGTGTGAAAAGGAGATCTCGGACGATATATAAGAAATTTAAAACCTTGCTATAGACTGCACCCTAAAAAGGTTGTGTGTGGTTTAATGTCAAAGATAGAGTTCAAGACTATGAGTTACTCTAATATAATCTGGATCTTAATCACTATGCAAAGGTTCAAATCGAAAGATATCGTTGTTTATGTCCAATCTTATAAAGTTAGAAATTGCTCGAGAAATTTTTTTAAAATTCTAATGGCAGATTGTTGAAAAATCTGATTTTAAAATGAATTGCTAAAAATATTAAAAGGAGTATGGAATACCCATCTTATTGAAATCTCACATTGTGGGAGCCTATGCAGTGATACTATTTAAATATAGGATTCATAAGGGAAAAGATTGGCCCTTTGGGCACCCATTGTTTTCTCTTATTTTGAGGAGGGAGAGTATGCTGGCCATTACATGCACGCACGCAAACCGACTCGACCCGAGTCGGGCTACTATGATGTAGAGTTCCTTATTTTTTGCCACTATATTTTTAAACCTATTTTGACTTGGTAATAAATTCCAGCAAACTCAGATCCGGTATTTTTTTCATAACTCGGCCCCGTTTTCTACTCAAAAATTTTCCTATATAAACCAAACTATTTTGATAGAATTTTTATCAGTTTGGAAACCGAGTTCTATTCTTCTTCTTTCTTAAACTTTCTTTGATCCGAGCAATATTTTTTGGGTGTTATTGACTCACCAATCTTTGTGCTAGAGTCTGTTGATATTGATTAAGGGCTGTTTTATCCTGTAGGCAACGCTGCATCAGAGACTGGATTGCACAATTTCGACGTTGCAGCAAAATATCTTAAAGAGAGAGACCTAGTCTGCGACTCAGCCACAAAGACACTACAGATTCAGATCGAGACACAATATTCCTTCCACTTCCACTGAAGCAGTGAAAAATAAAGCATATATTAAAGAAACTCTATTTGAGTCATACAATAAACTTTCGAAAGACAAGGCAAAGCGACGAATAAAACCTGATAACTCTCTAACCAATATGAAGAAATTTGTGACTCGGAAAGTATGGATACAAGCCAGTGGACTACCAATTGGTGGCAACAGTTTACAGTTTTGCTTGAAAGTGAAGGAAAGAAGGAAAGAATCATTTTCGACACTCAACATCGTATAAATTTTAGCAACCGCATTTCTCATTTGTATTTTTTGGTGGAAGTTAAAAGATAAAATGCAGTATCAAGTTATTCCTCACTTTCCTTTTTCTAAACGTATTATTTACTCTTGTTTTTCCTTTGTAGAGATATTGTCAACAAATTTTGGTGGGTTGGTCTTGTTTTCTTCATACTCGGGTTATGGAATTTTTACCTATCATTCAAAGCATTATTCACATTTCCACAAGAGCTAATGATGTTAATACTCTGAAATTAATGCATGAGTTATTACATATGCAGCATGGGTAAGAGACTAACTCACGCTATTACTCTGTTTCAGTATTATACAATGTTATTTCCTTCATTATATAAATTATAGATCAACATCCTTTATTTGATGAAAACAAATGTCGCCATTTATTTTAAGATATATGCATGACTCTTTTTCCTTTTTTGAAAATTAAGTTTGGCTTTCTGGCAAAATGTCGATTCTTTGGTTAAATATGACTGTGATCAGTGTTCGTAACGAGACAACCAATCCGAGCCTTTTTTATTATTTTTTTTCCTATATTTATGTTAAATCCATAAAAGGGTGTAAAGAATTCAAAAGCTTCATTAAAGATGTAATAAGTTTGATTAGCTTGACTTTTACGTAAAGATTGTTTGGTAAGAAGTAAGTTAAAATTAGGATTTGTTCAAATGGGCAGCATACCCTCAGCGACTGCTGCAATTGTATCCATGAATGGAAAGGCTATTCCTGCCATTAGAAAAGATCTGTGAGAATTCTCCTTTTATATTTTTTTTATGTTCGCTCTTGGTTTAGCACATGCTCCTAAATTGCTTGATAGTACAAGATTACAGTACTCTGATCAGCACCATATATGTATCATTTATGTTTCTAGATTTAGGAGCATGTATCAAAGTCTGCTAACATATTATGAGTTGGTGAACAGAGACAAACCAAGGTTCGAAGTTCTGGTTTCCGTTTCCGTTCCGGTCATATGAAAAATTCAAAATTTCGGTCCCGTTTCGGGATTTCTGAAAATTCCGTTTTAAATCCGGTTTGTGAATTCCGGTACATTTTTGTTATAAATACGCAAATAAATATGTAATACTGATAATCAATTACACTAAATTATTCAAGTCACATAGAAGTTACAAAACATACAACATAAAAATTTAATACCAAAAGCTATTTCTCTGAGCATCATATAAATTTTGTCCATCGATCTCTTCATCTTGTGTCGGATTATAATATGCTGGAAAAACATACCGCTGTATCTGATCCGAACTTAAAAATGTCGTCATCATATTATCAAAGGGTGAGGCTTTATCTTGGCTACTTGATGGCTCAGCAGCATACGGTTGATGTAACCGACAATCGAATAATCTCCGGTATAGTCAGATGTAGAATACCTAAAACTGGAGACATTGTTAGAAGTATATCTGTCATTATAATCCCCTTGATCTTCATGAACAACGTTCAAATTTCTATCTGTTCGTCGACTATACTCATCTGCTTCATAATTTTGTATATGTCTTTGAGACTCATCAAAAGTGGAATCAACGCCATAACCACTCAAACCAATACCGTCACCACCAGCATTACCTGAATCATCATTTGATGAACTATCATTTTCAGTATTTTCTACAGATACATTATCATTGTCCGACCAAGGATTATCGCTTGCATTATCAAGTAGTGGATTCTCAGCTTCTCTAGTCTATTCTGCAAGTGGATCCTCCTCATGAAAGATGTAATCTGAATCAATAAGTTGATCGGTTGTTTGTTGACGTTTAGCATGTCGTACTCTTAATCGCATATTATAATGTACAAATACCAATTTTTCTAAGTTCTCCATTTTTATTCTGTTTCTTAACTTCGTGTGAATCATTGTAAATGTTGTTCAATTTCTTTCACAATTTGAAGAAGAAACTGTTTGACTAAGAATACGCATAACTATGCGTGTTAAATTTGGAGCAGCTTCCCTACCAATTATTGACCACCACATAGCTGGAAGACACGACTTAACTGCACGTTTCGCTTTTGCAGAACCAAATACATCAAGTTTCATTCTATATTTTTCAACCTATGAATCATTCATAATAAACCAAGTTATTATTTGCGCTAAACATTAAGTTTAATAATTTGTTTATTACCTCTTTTGAAATTTGAATTTGTATAGCAATATCAGGCACCATTTTTTCAAGAACATTTGTCCATCCATTTAGAACCTCATCATTATTTGTTGCATTATCTCCGTATTGTATATGAGGATTGATAAAATAACCTAAAACAATTTGATATCACTACACCAAATAGCCTATTTTGTAACACTTTTCCGCTTTTAATTTGTAACGGTAATAGCTGTTATAAATTTCTAACAGATATAACCGTTACAAACGTTTATCACGGTTATTATCGTTATAAAATCTGGTAATTTTGTAAATAGTTAAAAGTAAGATGGTTAGGATTGTAATTTTATTTCCTTATTCTATTTCTTACGGACAACAATTCATCGATCATTTTTTTCCTCTTCCTAACTAGGTTATCAAGCCTCTGTTTCTAATTTTTTTTTTTTTGAATTACCTAGAGAACCAAGCTTCGCTTGTAAACTCTAGGGAAGTATATGCCTGCCAAACACATACTTCGGGTACTTGTTACAGGGTTGTCAGTTTCGGCGCTCGAACTCGTGACCTTCGATCACGCAGTCCGGACCATCAACCAACTGCACCAACCCTGTTGGCTCTGTTTCTAAAATTTTAGATCCTTCTCACTTTAGATCTTTCACACTCTCTCTCTTTATCTAAAATTAAGATCAAAATCAAATTCTAAAACCCAAATCAAGCTCTCAAATCAATATGTCAATGCTACGACAAGGCAAGCCTAGTCGTCGGCGATGATTCCACAGGCGCAACCGCCACAACCACCATTCTGACAACTCCTTCGGCTGCCTCATCATCATGGCCAAGCCCTTGTCCTCACGGTGTATCTCCTTCCCTTTCTCCGGGGAGATCGAAGGCCCCAAGTCGGCTTGAAGCAGCTGTAGCGCATGATTCTTTAAGTGACGGAAGAGAGCTAATCCACAATTCACAATAATATTTTGGTATACATCTTATTATCTTCATTAGGATTATATTCTAAATCTTCTCCATAGCCATCTTTAATGTAATGTTAGGTTCCACCATTGCGAGGTGCTTTTTATTGCATAGTTGGGCTGCTCCAACTGTATATTGATGAAAAGTATTCTGCAAATTTGAATTCTTCACTCACAATATCAACGAAACCAGCAGCATCACTTGTGTAAGAAACTTAGATTAATTTATAAATTTCATTCTAATAGTGTTGTTATCTGAATAAAGTGTTTGACAAACAGAGGAAAAAGAAAGATGAATGTAAATGATAATACGTAGAAATAAAAGTTAGAAGATTAAGTTTTGTAAAAAAAAGGGTAGTGGTATTTTAAGCGAATGTCGTTATTTTGTAAAAATTAGCCTTCAATATTGGTTTCTAGTTCTGTATGATATTTGTGGATATTTGGTTAAAATATAGTCGGTAAACTACTATGGAGGTTCAACAACTATTATAATATCATAGTTCCATGGTAGAACTAGTCATTTTGCCTTCTGTATATGTTAGATTGTGCCTAATCTCATTTAGGTTTATAAATATTCATTTATGTTTTCTTAAACCACATTTATATTTTCCGCTTTTTAACATTTTAAGACAAATTGACACTAATTGATAGTTGATTTATGAAAGACTACCTTGAATTAGTACTATAGATGCATACAATATATGTATTATAAAATTTCACTAGATCATTGAGTTATAATTAAATTAGTGTGTTGGTTGATATGCACGATGCTGAAAATGTTTATTGCATTAATATAATTTAAACTACGAGCAATTGACTTATTAAATCTAATCATCCAGTATTCTAAAATTAAGTCACTTTATGCTCTTCAATGGATGTGGCATAGTGTTAAGTATTATGTGAAACCATGTCCTTGGCAATCTTAAGTTCTTCTTACATATGACTTGGTCTTACACACTAGTAGGTATGTGTACATATTACTCAACCAATGTGTTCAGCTAAAAAAACAGGGGAAAACAGTTTTCTAAGCTAATATTCCTTAAACAGGCTAGTTTGGTCTAAATGAAATTGAGCATGTGGTTATAAAACTATACATAGAATCTAAAATATCTAGGGTATTTGCTATAATTTCCTACTTCTAGTTTCTTGGTTGATCAAGGCAACCAAGATACAATTATATAAGTATTTCTCCTTTTGTTGTTGATTTCTTTCTTATAGATATTTTCTCTTCAACCCAATCGAACTTAGTTTAGCCTAACACATGTTAATACTACTCTGGGGAATAATTATCAACTCAGCAAAATATCTCCAATCACCATCCAAAAACTTAGAGTCCGATTTAAGCCTAAGACAATATTAGCTTTTTGTGTACTAATATATGAGATCCATTCTATTCTAATTTTTGATCTGATTATCCTTTAGTCATAAACAAATATATCATATGTGTTTTCAAATTTAATTAGACTAATGTGTTACACTCTCAATTATACTATAATTGGATTTAGAAACGAGTTCACTTTATTTGACCGTTTGAGTAATTTCTGAAATATGCACGGATTTAAAAGTCAGAGTTACTATCGAATTAGTAATAGAGTGAAACCATATGTAATGGAAGGTTACAATCCCTTCTTATTTGTTACATATGATCTTAAGCTTTTAATGATTGTTAAGTTGTTTTTGTTTTCATCTGGACAGTTTCCACTATTGACCGTTACTATCTTCGAAAGTTGAATACATCATGCATGTTCCTTTTGTCTATTTCTGTACATATTCAACTTTTGTTTTGGATGGTTAGATTCAGAATTGAAGTCTAGATTAGCATTATTAATTCATCATCTAATAAAATCTATTTGATTTATCTATCATCTTCGTATCTGTCTTACTAAACCTACGAAGTTTTTGCAAAATAACTTTGAAAAAATTGTACTTTTTAATAGGATATACATAAGAATCAACCTTTATCAAATTGAATTTAACAACTATTATACTCTATCAAATGATAGGGTTGACAAACGATTCTTATAGCTTCTGCTGACACAAATTATTTATGCAATTCTCAAGTATGCCGCCATATGTTACATATTTTATAAAAGATAAAGAGATGTTAGGTATTTTGAAATGTTATATGTTGCTTCTTTAGTTGCACTTGTCTAATCGATAGTTCTTGTAAGTTGTCCTTGTAATATATTGTAGTATAAAAGTTCGAGCTGCGTTGAGTTGTGTTACAGTAGCAACCTGGAACAGCTTGTAGTATTCCAATACTTAAAAGCAAAATGAAAAGTAAACATAGAGAGAAAATACAACAGATAAATTTGAAAATGCAGTCACCTATGGAAGTTAAAAAAACTGAAATATTAATTATGGCATCAGTCTACATGGAAGCAGTTTGAATACTAGTTCTAAAGTTTTATAGTTTCGTAAAGGTTCATTAATTGGGAATAAAGATATATAGAGTTTGTTCTTAGAGTTCAAAAGAGAGAACTAATCAGATAGATTAAAGTTCTCAATACGTACTTACAAACGAGTCGAAAGTCCTAAAAACGTAGGTAGAATTAATTATTTTTATGAAAAATGTAATTATAATTATAATATAAATGATAAATGCGTAAAATAAGATAAAAGGTATTTTTGTGACTCTTGAGAAGTTCCAAACATTTGTTAAACATCATTGTCGTTATTTCTAGTTTTTATTGTTCCCTCTTTTTATGCTTCCAAATTTGATAACTCAAGCAAAATTTACATTTTTCCTACAGCTAACTAGATTGGTCAACACATATGAATCATCTATTGTTTAGGAATTTTTTATTTTAGTATCTTTAGACTGGAACTAGATAATAAGCTTGTTATATTATATGAGTTATAATTTGCTAACTCGTGATACACCTCTTATACAAATATATTGCCTCTTCCGCTGATTTTTTAACCTTCCATAAATAACGTAAACCACACTATCAATTCACTTATGCATAATAATTGAATACTAAATGATGCAATATAGTTTTCTTTACTATGCTTGTGTTGATTCTTCGGTTAATTCATGATTTTTTTTCCATTTGAGTTCCTGATTATAAGATCTTCTGCATTTAGAACTAATTCTCTCTGCAACTTGCATTTTGATGACTCGACAGATCTGCACACCGCATATAGGGTCTAGTTCTGCATTTGACACCTATTTCTGGACGCTGCTACAATTTGCTAACAAACAATTACATTCTCTTGGATTTCTCACTATTTTGACTGGACTTGAAACTTGAGACTCATATACTTATGCCTTGGACATAGCACCAAATCACTGCCTATTTATATCACACCGTCTGTTCTGGCACTAGATATATCAACCACTCTTATATCACTTGCCACCCTCAAACCTCAATCTCTACCACAGCTGCAGTTGGACATGCTTCTCATTGTTGTTGTTCCTGCATATTCATCGCAGGTAGCAAACTACAGCCATTAATGTTACAGTTGAAATTTTTTTGCTAACTGTAAATGAATTTTACTAACATTCGAAGTTTTTGCTAAAGTATTTAGCCTGCTAAGCTTGCTAGAATTTATTGAAATGTTTTCTTCTCAAGTTAGTATTAAGCATTAATTATAGGTCTTGTTCCACGTTAAGATTATTGTGGTTTAATTTAGATGAGTTATAAATTTTAGAATTACGAATTTGATCATACTATATGGTTACCAGATATATATGTTCAAGTATGACACTGTTCATGGTCAATGGAAGCAGCATGAAATAAAGGTGAAGGATTCTAAAACCCTTATCTTTGGCGACAAACCAGTTGTTGTATTCTATTGTAGGCTAGTCTCTTTAAATTTCTTTCGAAACTACTTTATTATTTGAACTTTTAGATTCAATTACACCCGTGCTTTGATGCCAAACTAATCCATGCTTATTTTTATCAAGGAACCCTGAGGAGATCCCATGGGGTGAGGGTGGTGCTGATTTTGTTGTTAAGTCCACCGGTGTCTTCATCGTAAAGGACAAGTTTATAATGCTCACTTGAAGGTAACTTTTATCTCGATTGACATTGAAAATAACGATTCACCTTTCCTGATGGTGTAGAGTTTGAGAAACGACATGCATAAATTTTACAATGGTACAATTAAACCTCTACTGTTGATCATATATAAAGGAGTTGTCTATTTCAAACAAACCATAAACTGTTAGACTATAATTCTAGAGGGCTTTGCCACTTCCAATTGAACATAAATTCTCTATAATTTTTTATCAGTTTTGGTTTCCCTCATTAACATACATTTGATGTAATTTTGTTTTCCTTAAGCTTTGTAGCCTTTGAATTTGAACAAGTAATGTATGGCTATTGCCTATTGTATCTAAAGAAACTTGCTGTAATATGATGCAAATTCAAATAGGTCTTGTAAACCTGTGTGCGGTTGTTTTTTGGGTACGATAGAGGTTTGTTATGCCGTGAAGGTTGTTGAATATGCGCTTATATGATTTTTGTTTGATGATAATAAACATATATATATATACATTCGTTTAATTGTATTTGTTAATGTACTATTTTATTTTTCTAAATATTTGCTGAATAAAATTAAATAACACAGAATTTGAATTCAAACAGAAATTTTATTCAAACAAATATTTATTACAATTTTTGAATAGTACAAATTCAAGCTCTCACTATTCACTATACAATTTTGATTCTAATTACATCACAATTCAATTTACATAAATTCCTCACTACATATCACTCACACTCGTAATTCATCTTCAACTTCATTCCAGTTAGAATCCAGCATCTGAGCAATCGGCAAAAATATTCACTAACGCAGTAAAATTGAAAAATAAATATTTTTGCAATATAAAATAAAATATGGATTTTGAAAATATTATTTGCCTCTGCTATTTGGGTTGTTCATCATTATTTACATTTGAATTCATCATACACGAACAATGCGACATGCACAGTGTATCACTGTACATGCTACAAGGCTGTGCACATGGATATATACACTTGATAACGTTACAGGGACAAGTGAGCACAAGTTCAAACCCAAAATAAAAGGACGGGTTCAACTCAGGTGCAATATAAATAAAATCATGACATGAGCACAAGGTCAAACCCGAGTTTTGAAACTGGATTCAACTCAAGTGAAATTTCAAAAATCAGCATGAAATGATCAAGAACCAAACAAAGACCAGAAGTACAAAATGACCACCAAGTATGCTAAAACAAAGTCAGACCAACCAGAAATGAAACACTACAACTCAAAGAGCATCAACAATGCAACACTTCAATGAGCTACATATAGTGATGCAACTATAATGCAACAATACCAAAACAACAATGAACTCATGGCCAAGAGTAATGTTGAATTTCACAAGCATGAACACAGGAAAACATGTATGCAACATGGCTGAGCATTGATATAAGGAAACATTGAATGATCAAGGGTACAAGTCCAAATACAACAATGTGTAGCAGCAGTTACAAGTAAACAGAGTGCATGCTACAACAATCGACAGTTCAAAGCTCAAGTACAATGCACCAAGTAAGCAACAACAGACAACAAGACTCAAGTATGCTCAAGTCCAAATGCATCAGGTTGGAATATTTCAGAGCCAAGTACAAAGCATAACCAGAGTTGTACAAGTTTGACACAGCATGGTACAATGCAACTAGCAACATGACTCCTTCGGTAGAAAAGATGAGTGCAGACTTACACATATATACATACATGAATGTATGTATACAAATGATCAGAACTTCAACCAAACAGTACAAGCTCGAGGCAATATGAGTGCAATGAAAACATAAAGTGAATGCAACAGAAGTATGATGAAATCCAGAAACTAAACAAAGCACACATTAAGCACAATATTGCCAGGTAGAACATTGTACAACATGAACATCTACAACAACAATGTATGCAACATACAAACAACAAATGTACAAGCTAAAACTTCAAAAGAACCAGGTTATACAACTACAAGTATAGGTACAATATAATGCAGACTTGAGTAAAACAGGGGAAGTGCATTTATCAAGTACATCATAAAGCAAAACCAAGTTCAGTTCGAAGTTAAAATGTAGCATGTACACATGGTATGAAGAACACAAGGCTTAAGTCTACAAAGTAAAACATGTATATGCTACAGAGAACAGGTCAAATGAAAACTACCCAAGTTCATCGAGAAATACAAGACTGACAAGTACATAGCAGTGTAACCAAGTCAAAGCCAGTGGTAACCAAACGTCTCAAATTCAAGACAGTGGTCGAAGCAATACCAAATGCTACCATGGAATCACATGAACAAGTTCGAACAACCAGACAACATCAAATTTCATGAATGCAATGCTCAAGTGAAGTTCAGATTAAACCAACCAGAAAAGATGGCCAGAGACGAAGCTCACAGGGGCCAGAAAATCAAAGCCATAATTCACAGTGAAGTCGAAAGCAATAAACAAGCTATAGTCGAACTCATGGAAGCATACAGAAGTCAACAAGGAAATTCACGAATTCAACGCCGAGAAACACTGTATAAAAAATCAAGTATGTATCTGCAATTTTTGAAAAAGTCAATCCAAATAAAACAGGAAAGTTTCTACCGTATCAATCAAGGAAAGATCGAACGCTTCGAAATCAAAACCGTGTGAATCAAGTCAAAAATATACGTATTTGACTAAGTCACAAATATCACAACCATCAATATATTATCAAGTAACCGAGAAAGGAAAGTGATGAAGTCAAGTAAATGAATACAGACGAATTCAAGGGTCTGGAAGTCCATATAAATACAACCCCAAATCATCATCGGCAAAGTGTGGAAAAATTGAATCAAATCCAAATTTAAACCCACAGTCATCATCGGTAAAATCATCAATCAATCGAGTTCAAGCATGCATTAAACCAGCAACGAAAGGGAAGAGATTACATACCACAATCTATCGAACTCGATCAATAGAGGAGCAGCTGCGAACGAGTGCAAGTGGTTGCGCAAGCCTTAATCAGAGGCTAATTGGACATTCGAAGGGAAGAGAAACAACTGAAGGAAACTCAGAGATTCAATCAGGCCGCAACAGAGACAAAGCCGACATTTTACAGAAACCCTAAAATTGCATCAGATAACAAAAGAGGTAAGTGGGCCGTGTTTATCTATTGGATCGGGTTGTTTGTTTAAGGGCAAAAGGAAAAGGAAAGTTATACTCAAGTTTTAGTTACTTTTGTTCTTATTTTTATTTTTCAAGTCTGTACTTTTCGAATCAAATCTTGGTAAATAACCACCTAGGATTTAGGTTGTGTCAGATTGTCTAGCTAGGATTAGTTCAGTAAGCAGGGTTTGCGAGTTTGCAAAACTCTATAGGCGGTAGCAGGGTTTGCGAGTCTGTTAGAGTGTTTGTAAGCGGGAGACTGTTTAATTCTAATAGAAATCTGGGAATGCAGCAGTAGGTAGGGGTTGCCGAAGCTGGGTAAATTTTGTGTGTGATTTACTTTCCAGCATATTTACTTCTCTGCAGTTGGTTTTTGTTTTATTTGAGAAAATTTGCTATAACCCTATTCACCCCCCTCTAGGGTTAATCTAGATTCTACAAGTGGTATCGGAACATGGTATTTTTCTTTAACTCTAGAGTCATGAATCCACCTAATAATGCTTTTTCTGAGGGGCAATCTATTGCTAGGCCACCCATGTTTAATGGGAATGATTATGCTTATTGGAAAGTTAGGATGGGTATTTATCTTAGTTCTGTTGATTATGATGTTTGGGACATTATTGAAACTGGCTATAAATCTCCCACTATAATTGTTGGTGATACTGAGATTCCTAAACCTAAGGATAGGTGGGATGCTAACGATAAGAAATTAAAAACTACAAATGCTAAAGCCATGAATGCTTTGATCTGTGCTCTTGATAAGACTGAATTTAATAGAATTTCTCATTGTAAAACTGCACAGGAAATTTGGCATACCTTGGATGTGACACATGAATGAACTTCTCAAGTCAAGGAGTCTCGTCTAGCCTTATTCAACAATGAATACGAGAACTTTGTGATGGACAAAGGCGAGGGCATAAAGGACATGTTTGGACGCTTTTCAACTTTGGTGTACAACGCTAGAGTGCTTGGAAAGGTATTTACTGAGGTAGAGCTTGTGAGGAAGGTGCTACGAGTCTTACCGATGAGCTTTGAGACAAAAGTGATGGCAATACAAGAATCGAAAGATCTGAGTAAACTAAGCATGGAGGAGTTGATCGGCAACTTGATGACATATGAGCTTGAGCTAAAAACAAAGGAGGAATGCAACAACTCTGAATCAAAGACGAAGACGATTGCCTTAAAGAGCAAAGAAGAGAGCGATGAAGAAAAAGAAGATCCAATTGAAGAGATTACAATGGCTGTCAATAATCTTAGAAAATGGTCAAGATTCAGGCCACGCAAGAAGAAAACAAGTGGTAATAGGCCAAAAGATTCTGACAATTCTGATAATGAACTGACGTGCTTTAACTACAAGAAACCTGGCCACTTCAAACAACAATGCCCACTTCTCAAAAACAACAAAGGAAAGAAAAAGAAGAAGAAGGCCTTTGCAGCGACTTGGGATGATGGAGAAGGAGAGGAAGTTTCGAATAATAGCTCAGAGGAGGCTAATTTGTGTCTTATGGCAAAACCAGATTCAGAAGCAAGCTCAGAGGAATCTAGTGAGGGAGGTGACTATTCTTATAAAGAACTTGCTTTGATGTGTTGTGATCTTACTAAAATAGTTGATACTCTTGAATCTAAAATTGAAAAACTAAAATCTGATAGGAGAGAACTCGTCCATGAAAATTCTAGGTTAGAAACTGAACTTGAAAATATTCAAAACCTAGACTGTAAAAAATGTATAATTTTAGATTCAGAATTATCAAGACTTAAGAATAGCTTTGAGAATCTTGAAAAAGAAAACTTGAGTCTTAAGGAAACCATTGACACTAGGAAAAAGGATTTTATAAATAGATGCACCTCACTTGTAACTGAAAACACAACACTAAAAACCAAAGTCCAAAATCTTGAGAAATCTCTGAATAACTTTTCAAGAGGAGAAAAATCAGTCAACATGTTATTGGTTTTTGCTAACAACAGAAAAGGACTAGGCTTTGGGAAAACACAAGTTGATGATAATGCAAAAGGTAAAAGTGTCTTTGCTAGATGTGAAATAATTGGACATCGTGTTGAAAATTGTAGTTATAGGAACAAGAACACAAAATTTATACAAGTTTGGGCTCCTAAGAATTCTACAAACAAATTTCATGTCTATTGGAACAAGAATAAAAGGACTAAACAAGTTTGGGTTCCAAAGGGATTGTTTATTCACAATGCTTCTGCCACTAACAATCATGGACCTATAAAAACAAATAGGTCCCAAAAATCTTTCATCGTGTAGGTATGGTGGCAGGCTAAGGAACAACAACAGTGTTCTTTGGATTTTGGCTGTTCCAGAAACACAACGGGAAACAAAGCAAAAGTTCCTTAGCCTAGTACAAAGGTGACAGAATCACAATGGGCAACCACGAAAAATTATCGTAAAGGTAAAGGTGAAGGTATATTTATTTGATCAATATATTAAATGTGATAATCTGCACCATATTCTGAATGAAATCAGCCAATATTGAGATGTTGTAAAGATGATGATTTTGATTCTGACTTGTTTAACATAATTGGCCAATTATATTTATGCCAAAAACACTATTCGTTGAATTACTTCATACATATACGTTTGGATTAAATATAGTGTTTTGTTGGATGATAATACATTAGGTTATAATACGGCTAACTCTATATTCACAGTTTCTGATTATTTACACGGCTTCAATTCAAATTCAAAGAATGTCATTTAAATTGTTGTTAAAATTGAGTTTGAAATTTTTGATGCACACTTCATGGTTTGGTCGATCAAATTCAATTGATGATAATTTTTGAGTGAAAAAGAAATTCAGATGCAGAATACACTGGTAATCTAGTTGATAGAAAAATTACTAGTTGAACGTGATTTTTGAGACATTTAGTAACTGCATCGTTTTTCAAAGAAAATATATGCATATTTTTCATTTCAAATATTTTCAAATAACAGAAAATTTTCTCATATAATCCCCTCGAGAAAATCTTTTTAATCATACTTTTAGATTAGTCATGGTGTAAAATTAATTTCATAGTTATTTTTGAGTTTGACTTAATTGACAATTTTAACTAGTCTAACTCCCTAATAATTATGGAAAAGATAAATAGTGATTGAAAAAAATTGACGAGTGTTGATATTTTTCATACATTACTCAAGACAGTATATGTTAGAAAAATTTCTTTAGAAATTCAAACAAGAGTTATAAAACTTTTTGTTGGGCAAAGATTCCATAACCATTTCTATGTCTATCATATTTCTATCAACCATCGCTCATTAAAAATTCAATATAGTTTGTCGATATGTGGTACTTTAAACAGGAATCATTCGTTTTTCATTTTATAAAACAAAATAAAATCCAAAGTATTCACTCTCATTTAAAAGTCCTCACGGTTATGCATGAGTGAATTACTTGGAATTTGTTATGTGCTTGCATGCTCATTTAAAAGTCCTTACGGTTATGCATGTATGGAACGCATATCAAAATTGATTTATTAAATAAACAAGTCGATTCTAATCCCATTTAAAAGTCCTCACGGTTATGCATGGTTAGAAGATATTTGAATTCATTTTTAAAATTAAATTGGAATACTACTAATCTCATTTAAAAGTCCTAACGGTTATGCATGATTAGTAGACATTCAAATTCCCGATATAAGTGTACCACAAACAGATACAACCGTATGGTTTTATATGATGACATCATTTCCATTACTTCTGAAAGTGGAATATGCGCCTAACGAGGGTAGTTATGATTTTTGTTTGATTTTTATTGAAGATTAATATTTATATTCAAATTGAGTTTTAATGTTGGATTAATATCGATCACTTTATCTCTATTTTCTCTTACACTATTATTCTTTTGCTGATAACAAAAGGGGGAGAGAAAAGTTAAGATTTTGTCAAATAAAATCAAGCAAAGGTCAAATAATTTTCTATTTGCATCTAGGCTCATTTGTATATTTCTATTTGTATGCATATTTGTAGGGGGAGCTTTGTATAGAGAGGAAGCATTTAAATAGGGGGAGCAATGATCAAATACATTTAACACAGTCAAAATCTTAAATATATGTTTGTTATCATCAAAAGGGGGAGATTGTTGAATATGCGCTTATATGATTTTTGTTTGATGATAATATATATATATATATATATATATATATATATATATTCGTTTAAATGTATTTGTTAATGTACTATTTTATTTTTCATAGGTTAAATAAATATTTGCTGAATAAAATTAAATAACACAGAATTTGAATTCAAACAGAAATTTTATTCAAACAAATATTTATTACAATTTTTGAATAGTACAAATTCAAGCTTTCACTATTCACTATACAATTTTGATTCTAATTACATCACAATTCAATTTACATAAATTCCTCACTACATATCACTCACACTCGTAGTTCATCTTCAACTTCATTCCAGTTAGAATGCAGCATCTGAGCAATCTGCAAAAATATTCACTAACACGGTAAAATTGAAAAAGAAATATTTTCGCAATATAAAATAAAATATGGATTTTGAAAATATTATTTGCCTCAGTTATTTGGGTTGTTCGTCGTCATTTACATTTGAATTCATCATACACGAACAATGTGACATGCACAGTGTATCATTTTACATGCCGCAAGGCCGTGCACATGGATATATACACTTGATAACGTTACATGGACAAGTGAGCACAAGGTCAAACCCAAAATAAAAGGACGGGTTCAACTTAGGTGCAATATAAATAAAATCACGACACGATCACAAGGTCAAACCCGAGTTTTGAAACTGGATTCAACTCAAGTGAAATTTCAAAAATCAGCATGAAATGATCAAGAACCAAACAAAGACCAGAAGTACAAAATGACCACCAAGTATGCTAAAACAAAGTCAGACCAACCAGAAATGAAACACTGCAACTCAAAGAGCATCAACAATGCAACACTTCAATGAGTTACATACAGTGATGCAACTATAATGCAACAATACCAAAACAACAATGAACTCATGGCCAAGAGTAATGTTGAATTTCACAAGCATGAACACAGGAAAACATATATGCAACATGGTTGAGCATTGATACAAGGCAACAATGAATGATCAAGGGTACAAGTCCAAATACAACAATGTGTGGCAGCAGTTACAAGTAAACAGAGTGCATGCTACAACAATCGACAGTTCAAAGCTCAAGTACAATGCACCAAGTAAGCAACAACAGACAACAAGACTCAAGTATGCTCAAGTCCAAATGCATCAGGTTGGAATATTTCAGAGCCAAGTACAAAGCATAACCAGAGTTGTACAAGTTTGACACAGCATGGTACAATGCGACTAGCAACATGACTCCTTCGGTAGAAAAGATGAGTGCAGACATACACATATATACATACATGAATGTATGTATACAAATGATCAGAACTTCAACCAAGCAATACAAGCTCGAGGCAATATGAGTGCAATGAAAACATGAAGTGAATGCAACAGAAGTATGTTGAAATCCAGAAACTAAACAAAGCACACATGAAGCCCAATATTGCCAGGTAGAACATTGTACAACATCTACAACAGCAATGTATGCAACATACAAACAACAAATGTACAAGCTAAAACTTCAAAAGAACCAGGTTATACAACTGCAAGTACAGGTACAATATAATGCAGACTTGACTAAAACAGGGGAAGTGCATTTATCAAGTACATCATGAAGCAAAACCAAGTTTAGTTCGAAGTTAATATGAAGCATGTACACATGGTATGAAGAACACAAGGCTTAAGTCTACAAAGTAAAACATGTATATGCTACAGAGAACAGATCAAATGAAAACTACCCAAGTTCATCGAGAAATACAAGACTGACAAGTACATAGCAGTGTAACAAAGTCAAAGCCAGTGGTAACCAAACGTCTCAAATTATTGACAATGGTCGAAGCAATACCAAATGCTACCATGGAATCACATGAACAAGTTCGAACAACCAGACAACATCAAAATTCACGAATGCAATGCTCAAGTGAAGTTCAGATTAAACCAACCAGAAAAGATGGCCAGAGACGAAGCTCACAGGGGCCAGAAAATCAAAGC
Source organism: Allium cepa (assembly GCA_030765085.1). NCBI lineage: Eukaryota > Viridiplantae > Streptophyta > Magnoliopsida > Asparagales > Amaryllidaceae > Allium > Allium cepa. Next base: position 774,961,778 of record CM060935.1, read on the forward strand.
CATAATTCACAGTGAAGTCGAAAGCAATAAACAAGCTATAGTAGAACTCAAGGAAGCATACAGAAGTCAACAAGGAAATTCACGAATTCAACGCCGAGAAACACTGTATAAAAAATCAAGTATGTATCTGCAATTTTTGAAAAAAGTCAATCCAAATAAAACAGGAAAGTTTCTGCCGTATCGATCAAGGAAAGATCGAATGCTTCGAAATCAAAACCGTGTGAATCAACTCAAAAATATACGTATTTGACTAAGTCGCAAATATCACAACCATCAATATATTATCAAGTAACCGAGAAAGGAAAGTGATGAAGTCAAGTAAATGAATACGGATGAATTCAAGGGTCTGGAAGTCCATATAAATACAACCCCAAATCATCATCGGCAGAGTGTGGAAAAATTGAATCAAATCCAAATATAAACCCACAGTCATCATCGGTAAAATGATCAATCAATCGAGTTCAAGCAAGCATTAAACCAACAACGAAAGGGAAGAGATTACATACCACAATCTATCGAACTCGATCAACATAGGAGCGGCTGCGAACGAGCGCAAGTGGTTGCGCAAGCCTTAATCAGAGGCTAATTGGACATTCGAAGGGAAGAGGAGCAACTGAAGGCAAATCAGAGATTCAATCAGGCCGCAACAGAGACAAAGCCGACATTTTACAGAAACCCTAAAATTGCATCAGATAACAAAAGAGTGAAGTGGGCCGTGTTTATCTATTGGGTCGGGTTGTTTGTTTAAGGGCAAAAGGAAAAAGAAAGTTATACTCAAGTTTTAGTTATTTTGTTCTTATTTTTATTTTTCAAGTCTGTAATTTTCGAATCAAATCTTGGTAAATCACCACCTAGGATTTAGGTTGTGTCAGATTGTCTAGTTAGTATTAGTTCAGTAAGCAGGATTTGCGAGTTTGCAAAACTCTATAGGCGGTAGCAGGGTTTGCGAGTCTGTTAGAGTGTTTGTAAGTGGGAGACTGTTTAATTCTAATAGAAATCTGGGAATGCAGCAGTAGGCACGGGTTGCCGAAGTTGGGTAAATTTTGTGTGTGATTTACTTTCCAGCATATTTACTTCTCTGTAGTTGGTTTTTTGTTTTATTCGAGAAAATTTGCTATAACCCTATTCACCCCCCCTCTAGGGTTAATCTAGATCCTACAAAGGTTTGTGTGCAGGCAGCAGTGCACCAATGGTGTAGCAGCAAGTTATGGTATGAAGCAGGGGGAGTTTGAGGTGATGAAGCGAAGGGAATTGATGCCGTGAATTATATTCAGATAAGTGGTCGAGGATGTGCAGTATTGGCTTGTATGTCTGGGGTGATGATATGTGGTATGTAGTGGTTCAGGAAAATTGACAGAGGGGTAGGATGTGTGGTATAAGTGATATGAGCAGTTTGAAGTTGTTCGGGAGATTTTGCATGTAAATGACGGTGATGGTAGCTGTTTTAGTTTGAGGTGTAGTGACAGTTTGTTGAGTGGTTTTTATGGAATGGTGATGAGGAGAGAGTGCAGTAACGGGTGAGTGTTCAGATTAAACTGAATGTGATGTTGGAGGAGTGGTGATAGTTTGGAAGGTGATTGTCTGCTGTGATGTGAAGGTTTTGCAACAGCAAGAAGTTTGTAATGGCAGTGTAAATGAACTATGGGGGAGACTAGCCAGAGAAGGCACTGGAATGCGCAAGCTTGATGGAAGGATGGTTGAGCGGCAGCAAGGAAGTCTGGAGGCAGTAAAGTTGACAAGGGTGTAGTGTGTAACAGAGAAGCAGAGAGTGGTTTATGGGATCTAGAATTTATTTTGAAGTAATGTTAGAACTTGTAATATTTTGATTTCATACTCTTTAGTTATTTATGATGAACCTGTGAAATTTCGAATCTTTCTTTAATTTGTTGTCAAAAATTTGTGCAATTTAAGTTGTATGTTTGGATGCGTAATTGCTTATTGTTATCGAAATTCTGTAATTTTTGATATGTATGTACCTACTGTATTATAATAGACAATTCTGTAGTGTAAATGCTAGCAAAAATGCAGCTCTACATGGTTTGGTAGCTGTAACGAACATATTTGTTACTAAAGACGAAATTTATAACGAGCATAGTCGTTACTATTGATAAAATTTGTAACGAACAAGTGCGTTACTAATGCTGAAATTTGTAACGGACAAGGTCGTGACAATTTAGAATGACAACCCCTTCTTCTACCATGAAAGGGAAAACTAAGTAACGGAAAATACCCGTTACAAACCGATGCAACTAATAACAAACATTTTCATTACAAAAATTTAGATTTCTAACGATAAATTCCATTGGTAAGTGATATATCTAATAACGGGTAGAGGCCGTTATATATATTTGTAACGACCACTACAACAAAACAACCATTTTACAACGGGCAATGCCCGTTGTAATAGGGATTTCGCAACGGGCATGAGCCCGTTGTATTAGGCCTCGTTGTAATAGGTCGACCATATTTTACAACGGGCAATGCCCGTTGTAATACGCCTTTTTACAACGGGCCATACGCGTTGTAAAACAGCTTTTTACAACGGGCAATGCCCGTTGTAATACATGATATTGCAACGGTTTCTGACCGTTGCAAAATAAATGCAAATTTTTAAAAAAAATACAGCAGCATACATCCATACCAATAACGAATAATTTAGCGAGTAATAAATATTATCATAAAACAACCAAAATTACACACGAAAAGACTGAATAAAACCATATTGACAAAGTCCCAACACATTTCAAAAAGATATATAAGTTTACATTCATAGAGAGTTCTAAGCACATAACCCTTACATATATACATAAGAGCTAGTGTCAAAAAGCACCGACACATAACAACTAATCCAAAAAATAGATATCAAGTTCTAAGTACTAACACATACCAAAACACACACACATACTAGGCCAAGGAAATGAAGTCTTTGTGCCAAGTGACGGTTGATCCAACGGCCTCTTTAGTAGTGAACAACCAAGTAAATGGAATTACGTAGTAAGTCACCCTACAGCAAATACAACAAGAGTTTAGTTTTGGGTGATGTTTCTACAATCAGTGCACTGTGTTACATACCTCCCAAGAAGCATTTGTGCAGTAGTTCTTGAACCGTTGGAACAACCTCCTCCTAGCCTTTTTGTTCCGTTGTCTTGTTCCTTGTATTTCCACCGTGAGATCATGTTATTGACCACAATAAAGCTCTAGAGGCTGCAGAAAAAATAATTAGTTAGAAACAGCCAATACATTGAATCAAAACAGCTTCATATCTCAGAGGCTTGAAAATCATGGTTTAATGTGCTGTTTGGATAGACAACATACCTTGAATTAAGTTCCCCTCTCAATTTTTGTATTTCATTGTCTCTTTCTTGAACCCAGTGGTTGGGAATGGCATTGCAAACTCCTCTACGTCACGGTGGAGTTTTTCAATCTCCGATTGGATACTGCTGTCTGTCTTCAGGATGGCTACAAAGTCCTTAAGCTTCGTCCCTCCTGATTTCGTTGCAATACATACACAAAAATATATTAAAATTTACAAGATGGAAGAAACATCCAGATTATGAATCAAACCAAAGAGATAACCAAGCTGTTCGAAGCACATAATGATGGATATGTAACTCTGTATTTAGTAATAATAAGGTAATTTTCTTTGATAAACCGTAATTATTACCACTTTTGACTACTTTATTTTGTATGTACAGTTAGCCTGTTGTTTGAACTTCTACACATCTACCAAACAAAAAAATCGTATGTCTTCAAAATTGTGTCCCCTTAGAAGTCATATCTAGAACCAACCCATGTTTGTAGAAGTTGTACATACCTTTTGTTTCAGACTTGACCTTAAGAGCTAGATTAACGGCAATAGCAAAAAACTCTGCAACCTTTTCAAAATCTTCCTTAACAAATCCCCTTGATGTATGGGCATGAGTTCCTTCATAAGAAAACATTGCAAAGTATAAATGAAATATTTCCTTTTCTCAAACTAAAAATATATGTTAGCATGCAAGAATGAAAACCTTACCCATTCTAATGCCGCCAGGAACCATAGAAGATACATCACCTGGGACTGTGTTCTTATTAGCAGCAATGCGAACTGCTTCTAACACCTTCTCTACTCGAGATCCATCAATTCCCTATAACATTGATTTAAGGACTAAAGATGATTTCCCACTACTAGTTCTGATAAAAGATGTTTGAATATTACTTCCTTGATAAAACAAAGATATTGCATGCATTGATATAAATTTGTGAACCATCAGTTTCTACATTGCAGTCAGCACTAACTTTAGGATAATGTATATGCTCCTTTTATACTGAACTATCAAATATGTTCACCCAAGTTAATACAATCTCCTATTTAGAAAAAATATAAACATAAATATGCCATTAGATATCTCATTATTGAGATTAAAAACCGAGAACCAATAGCAAAAAAATTATGGAAGAAACAAAAAAAATGATGAGAATCTGTGTAGACAGTATTGATGCCTTGATTACATCAACCAGTTTAAATATTGGAATTGTTTTGAATAAGTGTCCCTTTCTTTATAAAATTTAAACAATAATTAGGCACTTTAAAGTATTGATCACAACATCAGCACGCATGCTATTATTAGATTATAATGTTTCAGATCTAGACAAATGGTCAAATATTGGTCAAAAGTAATATACTTCCAAAATGGATATACAACAAATGTCAAAACGCAAAAGGAAGCAAAAGTTAATATTTGATATAAGAAGATGATCTAACACTAACAGGTACTCAAGCTATCCATATTTAGTCAAATATGACCCTCAATATATTACTAACAACACATTGGCTGTCCCTAAGAGTAAATATGGCATCAAAACTGTGTGATACCTCATAAAAAAACACATATTTCTTAATGCTAATCACCTGATTTTGAATTTATTTTAAAGAAAATGTAAATATTCGTATAGAACTATGCACATATTTCTCTATAAATATCTGTTGGGTTCTTTGCAAATATCTTGAAACAAAAAAACAAAAATCTGCTTGGTCTATTTTGAAACTATAATAGTGCTTTTATGTAAGCTAACTAGATTATTTGTAAATAGTGAAAGTACATTTTACTCCACGGACTTAGGAAAAGCTTCTAACCGAACAATGTAAAATTTAGGAAAAGCTTCCGAACCATATAAATTTTATATAACAGATGACACTCAGGAAATATTATATATGCTGCATTTTATCATATATTATCCAGGAATATCTAAAAGTTTAATTGATGATGCAGTAATAAGATAAACGAACAAGTTACAATAACTAAAATGTTATATTACCTTGTAGATTCAACAGGTTTCAGATATTCCTATTGCTATATCGCAAGGAGCTCCAGATTTCTGCACAGTGTATGTAATATCAAAAGGAAAAATTCAATCAGTAAGAAATGCAGTAAGAGCACCACCAACAACTTCACACCACAAATGCAGTAATTAGCATAGCATGTTATATCAACATTATTTTCATATGCTAATTGAAGTGGTTGTTTAGCTAATATAGCCTACTGAACATTTTACTAAACAAAATGTGTTGTTATTTAACTTGTAAATTACCGTTCCATATCGTTATAATCTGCTAGTTATAATACTCGAACCTGGAAAAATTACGAATATTACCAAATTACCGAGGATAATTGCAAAATCGAGTACAAATTTATTCAATATAAATTAGCAATAAATTGTGCAAGGAAAAAAGAGGAGAAACTCACCTTTGTCACTACCTAATAGAAGGAGGCGATAACCTGGTAACGGTGATGCTGGAACGAGGCGGAGGCGAAGGAGGCGATAACCCTAGAACAAATATCGAGGCAGAGGCGGGTAATCCTAGAATGGTAACGAGGTGGAGAGGGAACCTGGAGGTGGAAGTGGCGATAACGGATGGGGTGAAATCCCTAGATTTGAATTTTTGATTTACAGAACGATATTGGATAATGATTTTAGAAGCATGAGAATGATTTCAGAAGCGTGAGAAATGGGATGAGTACACAATAATAAACAAAATGACACTCCTATCCATATTGATTTAATTATTTACCAAACTACCAGATTTAGTAACAGTTATAACCGTGATAAATGATCGTAATGAAAATAACTGTTAGAAATTTATAACGTTTATTACCGTTACAAATTGAAAGTGGAAAAGTGTTACAAAATGAGCTGTTTGGTGTTGTGCTACAACATAATGTTTTTATTTTTCTAATTTTGAAATTATTTTAACTTTTTTGAATTTTTTGAAATTTGGACGTTTTATTAAATTTGAATTTTTACGTATTATTTTCAATTTTATCAAAATTTCAAATTTCAAATTTCAAATTTCAAATTTCAAATTTCAAATTTTGTGAATATTTATAAATTTATTTTGTAAAATTTGAAAATTATAATTTTTTTGGAATATTAAATGTTAAATATAACTAGTATTAGAACTATTAAATAACAAATAATAAATATGACTTCTTAATTATTAAAGATTGCTTATTAATTGTTAATTATTAAAAATAAATTATTAAATAGCAAATATTTATTATTACTTCTTAGGTATTTAATAGTAATTATTAATTATTAAATTATAAATATTAATTATTAAATGATAAATATTAATTATTAATAGTATTTAATATTTATTATTAATTATTTAATAGAAATTATTAGTTATTAATTATAATTACAAAATATTAAATATTTGTTAAATATATTTATTAATTATAATTTGAAAATATAAAATACTAATGTTACTTCTTAATTATTAATATTTCTTATTAATTATGAATTATTGGATATTTATCTTAATTATTAATTTTTTAATAATCATTATTAATTAATAAATATTTAAAATTAACTATTAAATACTAAATATCAATTTATAATTATTAAATTTTATTATTAATTATTAAATATCACTCTTAATTATTATATATTTATCAATTATTAATTATTTAATAGTAATTATTAATAAATAATGATTAGAAATTAATTATTAAATATTAAATATTGCTTCTTAATTATTTAATATTACTTATTTGTTAATAATTATTAAGTATTAATCTTAAATATTAATCTTAATTATTAAACATTAGTCTTAATTATTAATTATAATTAATTATGAAAATCGATATCTATTACCAGTACAAAATAGTTGTAATAGGCATCTAATACCATGGGCAAATAGTTAATAATTAATATGTATATATTATTAATTTTTAATTTTTAATAATAACTATTAATCATAAATTATTAATATTTATTATTAATTATAAATTATTATATATATTTAACATTAATTCCTCGATATTACTTACTAATAATTGGAAAGTAAAATTAAGCCTGTTGGAATACTGATTATGTATAACAATTAGTAATTAGTGATTATTTAATAATAATCATTAATTATTATAAGCTATAAATGATTAGTATAATATTATTAATGATTAATTTTTAAATATTAATAAATAATGTAATATTATTAATGGTTAGTAATTAGTAATTAGTAATATAATATTATAATTAGTAATTAGTAACATATGATTAATATAATATTATTAATGAATAATTATTAAATATTAATAAATAATAAATATTAATTTTAAGAAAGCGTTGTAATTATTAATTATTGGTTGTCAAAATTTGGCAACAAAAATTTATTACAGTGGGCATTTTATAACCGTTATAAAATTGGCACCTATTACAACGGGCATTTTGGCCCGTTGTAAAATTGGCACATATTACAACGGGCATTTTTAGCCAGTTGTAAAATTGACATCTATTACAACGGGCATGAAAGGACCGTTGTAATAGATTCTATTACAACGGGCAGTCATTGCTCATTGTAAAAAAGGCGTTGTGTAGGGCATCTATTACAACGGGCCTGAATGGACCGTTGTAATAGCCTACTATTACAACGGGCAGCCAATGCCCGTTGTAAAAAGAGTGTTGTAATAGAGTATTTTTGTTGTAGTGGACATACCTCACGCCTGTACCGCTCACGACTATATCTGTTATAAATTTCATTTGTAACGACTATATTCATTACAAATACACTTTTTTGGTGTAGTGTATTTCAAAGAAATATTGACATGATATTTAATTTTATAATTGCGCAATAATTAAAAAAATACCTGCTGCATGAATAGGTCGTTGCAATTGTCTTTCCCATCTTTTATCGATTATATTCCACCACTTTTGACACTGTCTTACACCAACATTTTTCTTAATTGATTCCTTCGCTCGATCCATTGCTTCATATAGATATCCCATCTCTGCTTTATCATCATTGTCCACCATTCTTAAAACTTTTACAAGTGGACCAAATACGAGGATTATAGCAGCAACGTTGGCCCAAAATTTATCGCTGTGAATCAAATTATAGATAAGAATTTCAGTTTTTTTATCTTTAGACCGAGTTTTGGAATCTTCGCGCTCCACTCCCTCGAAGAAATCATTCTTCTTAGATTCTCTTTATGTGTATATATGGATTCCAACGCAATAAAGTGAGTAGCAAACCTGATTACCGCTGGCCGAATCAGCTCTTTATTATTGGTTTCTATTCTCATTGTGGTAAGCAACCAACCATGATTCTATATGAATCCTGTTATTGATTGACAATTTAAAATTATCAATTTTACCTCGGTTTCTTTTAAAATATCTTCAAGAATCAAATCAATACAATGTGATGCGCATGGTGTTCAATATAGTTTTCTTCTTTTTTCTGCAACGACCCGCCTTTTTGGACAGTTTAAACCGACGATCAAATACACATGTCGATTCCAAACCATTAAAAGGGCAGATAGTTATTGGGGTAATTAAGAAAAGAAAAGGAAGGGAAATAAAGGAAATGAAACAACACAGAATCTCACAGCGGAAGGCTAAAGTATAATAATAAAATAACAGTTCATGAAGCTGTTAATTAAATGAATACATTTGAAATGAATACATTTGATTATTATTATACAACATTTATCAGAGTTACATACACAACAAATATCATACAACAATGCAGCGGAATGGAATGAATATAATAGTAGTAGATAATATACCAAATCTTCGTCTCCATCCTCCAAGGAAATGATCTTCAACCTAAACTGAAAACTCAGGACTGACCCGAGCGTAATGAAAAGACAAACACTCGAGTCAGGACTAAATATCCTTATGTAAGTTAAGTCAATCGTAAATAAATATGAGTGTAACGGCGTCAGAGATGTTTACGGGGTTTGACATCTCCTATCCAGTGTCAACGTGCGTGCAATAACTCAAGAGATGTTACGGGATTTTCCATCTCTCAAGGATCCGTGAAACTATCTACTATGTAGTAATATACGCTAAGTAGATAATGTCTATCAGTAATATAAAGTATCAAAATAGCGTTAAGGCGTTACCATAATCCCCTTTAACACATTTTATATTCCCAAAAGCATATACAAGACCGTAGTTTCCCCAAAACCGGAAGTCACCAGAGGGCAATCCATATACTCAAGGTACAAATCAAAACGTAGTGGTCGCGAATAGGATAATCAGTATGACAAGGTACATGAGGCGATACCAACTAGGATACTAGTAGTTGCGTGATCCGGACTGATGTTGGGCATAGCCAGCAGCTACCCCAACACCGCGAAACAACACTCCCAAATCAAGGGGTGCACCCAAATCAAATCACAAATGTAATAGATATGGTATCGAAGAAGTGTGTCCGCTAGAGGTGGCGAACCTTAATGGCCCGGCGCGGCTCCTGTTTTAGTCATGTCAGGGGTCATCCAATATCGTTCTCTTTCTTCAGTCAACGCGTTCACCAAACCATCCACTTCATTCTGGTTCATCACTCCGCGTATAATAGTTATTAAAGTGGTTTTCGTTATCGACAGAGAGTATGTCCATATCCGATCCCGGTCTCTTTAATAACTACGTATTATTACACCTTTGGCTCTTTATATTTCAAATCGATTCATAATTGATATCAAAATATCATATTCGCTTCAAAAATCAAATCCATTCAAATATCATCGTATCTTTCAAAATATCAGATTTCATATTTAAATTCAAGATTTAATATAAACATTTCACCTTATTGACCAGCTTAGTATTTTAGAAAAATAGTTTTAAGTAGTTTAAAAGTAGTTTTAAATAATTAAAATAGTTAAAAACACTTAAAATCTTTAAAATGGATTTAAAATAGATAAATTAGTTTAAAATAATTTAAATTGGGTTAAGTAGATTTAAAATAGATTAAAATAGTTTAAGTATTCAAAATGGTTTATATAACAGAGTAATTTGGAAAACAAATTAAAACAGCTTCAAAATCAATCCATTTCAGTTATAACTTCCCAATTCAAATCAATTTCAATTTCCATTCTACCGATTCAATTTCGATTTCAATTCAAAACAATGTCAACTTTTACTTCAAATCAATCCAATTCTACATTCACCTTTAATTAATTCAATTTCAATTTATATCGATTTGGAGCTTGATTTCTCAAAATATCAATTTATAACACTTAACAAAATTTCCAACAATATTCAAGTTTAAATCCAAATTCCAAATATGATTCAATTCCAAACTCGATTTCAAAATATCATTTTCATATCACTTTTACTTAGTAATATTCAAAGCTCGAAATAATGTTCAATCTTTAAAATAAATAGATTTTCGAATTTCAATCATATCCAAATTTTAAATTTTAAAGTCACAACTTAAATTATTTACCAATTTCTTTTAACCAAAATTTATTTCAACATTCCAACTCAAATTTTCGACAAATTCGATTTCTATAAATTGATTTCTATTTATCACTTTTAAAGCGAAACATTTAAATAAATTTCAAATCGACGATTTCAAAAATTATTAATTTAGCCAATTCGGTGTCCGTATATAATTTTCTATCCTATGGCCAAGTAATTATTTATTTCAATTAAATGTCACGGATGATTATATATTACTTAAATTAAATCTCAGTATCATATGTATGCATAACAGGATCTATATAAGCAAATAAACATCCAAACATTCAATTATCAACCAATAGCATCCATCAAAATACATCATCCAATAAACAATACAATTCATGGCAGTTTCATAGTTATCAATGTCAGGTAATTTAATCGCAATTCAATTTTAATTTCAATTTAACTGTCAATTTAATTTTTCAACGGTTAATGCAAATGACAAGCTATATGACAATTAAATTTTTACCAAACAACGACAAATAAAATCATAACACTTCATAATATCAAATTTAACTAGCATAAAATATTTAGTACGGTGTGAGCGTTATAAAACACTCACCTTGATTTCAATGTAGTTCCAGCGCTTTATTTCGAATAAAATTAAACAAACGTTTAATTTTTCCCGAAATTTTCACTATCTCCAAATAATTCCAATCCAGCTCCATTGCGTAGTGCTCGTCGATACGATTCCAACGCAAAAAGTTTCGTAGAATTCCGATCTCGTATGACAAAGTTATGATGGTTTAAAGTTAACACGAATTTTTATATAAATTAATTACACCTTAATTAAATTTTTAAAACCCACCCCATCATCACCGTTGATTTCCTGCATAGCAGATCTGGGCCGCACCTTCTTTCTCCCTCCAATTCACGTTCTTCTCCCAGGTTAGAGACGCAACATAGAACCCATCAAACGCGGCCTAGGGTTCCAAACCGCGGCCACCACGATCACTTTCAAGACGATCAACCAACGCCAAACGAACGCGCATCACAAGAGCCACCTGCGCCTGCCATGGGGTGGAGCTCGGCCCCCCATCTCTCCTCGAAAAACGTGAAAAACGCAGCCCCTTCTATGTGACGCCCCACCTCTATACCCACGCTAGCCAAGAACACTACGGTGTAGTGCTGTCAACTAGCACGGAGAATAAGGCTGTTGAGGAGCGGCCATCAATAGTTGGCCTTACACTAGTATTGGTTATCTCGATAGGAGTGATTATATATATATATATATATATATATATATTCTTTCATTTTTCATCTCTGATTTATTTTCTCCCATCGAAATACCCCAATTCCAGTATGAAACGAACTACGATGGTTCATGATAGTTTAGAACAGTAAATATAAAATAACAACACAGATAATATAAATGCGGAACACAGATGAAACAGAAAGTCTCATATATATATAAAATAACTGATGTCAGTTACAATACATTCACACGGTACATATGATACAACTACAACAGTCGACTAAGGAAGTTACATATACAAGTACATTAACGTATTTAATATACATGAACACATATCTTCCTATACAATTTTACAGACTACTACAAATGACGACGACTACTCCAAAAGATATGAAAGAACTTCATAGCTCTAGCAGCAACCCAAAGCAGAATATCTACAACCTGAAATACTCGGTCTGACCCGAGTATTAAATTCAAAAGAAAATAATACTCGGGTCAGTCTAATTCAAACTCAGTTATTAGTGCACAGGAGCAATAATAATTAAATAATGAATAGACGACAGTAATTAAACCAAATCAGAATGCAATTCAGAATATTGAATTGAATAAACAAAACAATTCAAACCATTGGAATATCAATTAAAACATTAAGATGAGTAGGGCTGCAGTACACGCACGCGTGTACTGCCTCGCCACTACAGCACATGAACTACGCAAAAGATTAATAAATCAAAACAAAATAGAATATCACAAAACCATACCGTGTGGCTGCAGTTCACGCTTGCGTGCACTGCCTTGCCACTATCGTGACGATGTACCCAATGAATACCGTGTGGCTGCAGTTCACGCTTGCGTGCACTGCCGTGCCACTACAGTGATGATGTACCCAATGAATGTAAGATATGTACACAAGTGAATGTAAGATATGTACACAAGTGAATGTAAGATATGTACACAAGTGAATGTACATAACCAACTACACGTGGCAAAAAGAATCAGAAGAGCAACGAGAAACCGCACAACCCAAATGAGCAAGTGCACATGTGCAACTCGAGCTACAGGTACGAACCAGCTCAATATTAAGGACAGCAACAAGGCACCAAGGCAAGCCAATGTTACATGTACAAGACAATGAAAGAGGCAAACAATGATGTACAAATGAGTGCATCAGTGGCTAAAATGAATGCAATCTCACGTGCCACCAAATAGTAATGTAGCATGAAGGGAACATATAGAACAGTGTTCTACATGAGGACACAATCAAATGAAGGTGAGAGCATCAAGATTCAAAACAGTGGACAGAGCTGCCTCAGCAAGCAAGACAGTGAAACACAGTTCAATGCAACACAGAGGCAAATGGTAAATTTGAACATGACAGCAAATAAACAACAGCCTCAACATGTATGTCCAAAAGGTTAAACAATATGAAGTGCACAACATTGCAATAACATGCTACATAAATGTATGTATACACACAGCAATGAAGAGAAATGGGTGCAGACCAACCAAAGCGATACATGATACCGGTAACATGAAAATGAGACCAGGCATACATGATGACTACAAGATTGCAATTCTAGCCAATCCACCAATTTATTCATACACACATACATATGTATATATTTACATATGCACAAATATTTTTAAATATATAGTGATGAACAGATGGGACAACACTAACTCGAATACATCAAGCAACTGAATTCAACAGTGAATCAAGCAACTCGACCAAATCCAGCTACTATATGAAACCATAACAAAGTGAAACACTGAATCAGATGAACCAGCAAAGGGTAAAAAAAAAAACTCAAAGAGCATCAACAATGCAACAGGGTGCAGTGAAGATTACAATGTATGAATCAGTGCAGAAGCAAATGCTACCATGGCTCGAGTGCGTGCTACAGCAACAAAGAGCAAGGCTAAGGCACAGTGCTAACATCAGTGACACAACCTCAATAAAGAAATGGTTTTAAATAACCATATATGAATGCAGTCTCGACCATAACAGCACCAGCCTCAACGTGAATTCAATAGCCTATGTACTGCAAGAACATGACAAGTACACAAGGCATAGCATACACGAATAAGTATTGCAGCAAAGTGGACATGCAACTGATTTTAAATGACTGGCAACAAGTAGATGAAGTATACTTGTAAACATACTGGACAGTGCACCTATGATAAGGCAACATAGCTAGGCATCACGAATAACAAAATACGAGACAATGCCAATTGTGGAACAATGAAGCACAGAGACTACAAGTACAAACTGAACAAAGCAATGCAACTAGCAACAATGAATGCAACTGGTAACAATGATGCTCAGGGACTATAAGTAAAACCAGTGAATGAAAAGTGGACAGCGACGCAAACCGAAACCGAAGCCAACATTATCGCAAGCCGAAGGCAGCTGATAAACGAATTGAAGCAGAAACAAAATTCACGTTAATACCAATGCCAACATAAATGCTCAAAATCAGTTGCAGTTCGAAATCAAAACAATGCCGAAATCGAAATAGTTCAAGCAATGACCGAAGTCAATATTCAAAGAAAATGCATAGTCGAATGGCCGACAAATCAAGGGGCGAATTCAACAATCAAATACGAACGAAAATCATCGAATTCGAACACTAGTAAACTCGAGATAGGAATTAGATGTGAGTGAAACACTCACCTTGTCGACGAATTGAAGCATCACAGAGACGAGCAAAGCCAAGGACGAACGAAACCCCAATTTGGGAAGAAGGGGTAGGAGCGATCGAACGTAGCCGCCATTAATTTCCTCTCGATCGATTAGGGCACGCGAATGAAAATGAAGGGGGATCGGGTCAAAGAACGTAAAGAGGGGGATTGGGTTTTTAAAATTTTTCACGGCCCAAAAAAAAAGGTAAGGCCGAATAAGTAAATAAAAAAAATAAAAATAAAAAGAAAACTTTTATTTAAAGTCCTAAATTTCTTTTATCAATTTATAAATTAATTTTAATTCAAAATTTAAAAACTTCAAATAGAAGTTTGTGTCAATATTAATCGTTTAAATTGTTGATTATAATTGACGCAAAATACCGGGTTGTTACAGACTCCCCTCCTTAAAGAAATTGCGTCCACGCAATCCTAAGGAATAGATGGACAAAAGGTAACAACCATAAGAGGATGAGAAGGTAAGCTTTTAATTTCATAAAAGAAATTCCCAAATTCTCAACAAAGTTTGATTATCAAATAGATAATCAGAATAAAGAAATCTTAAAACAGCAAAATCAGCAAATCTAATTATCAACAAAGATAACTAGAAAACACAAATATCTAACTATCAAAAACGATAATCAGGAATTACCACAACGGTAATCAAATTTCAAATCACAAATATTTAATTATCACAATTGACAATCAAATCTCAAATCGCAAATGTTTAATTATCACAAACGATAATTAAACCACAAATAACTAATTATCACAAACGATAATTAGAAACAATAAATATCTGATTATCAAAAACTATAATCAGAAATCATAAATATTTAATTATCACAATTGATAATCAAATCTCAAATCGCAAATGTTTAATTATCACAAACGATAATTAAACCACAAATATCTAATTATCACAAACGATAATTAAATCTCAATTATCTGATTATCACAATTGATAATCAAATCTCGAATCGCAAATGTTTAATTATCACAAACGATAATTAAACCACAAATATCTAATTATCACAAACGATAATTAAATCTCAATTATCTGATTATCACAATTGATAATCAAATCTCGAATCGCAAATGTTTAATTATCACAAACGACAATTAAACCATAAATATCTAATTATAACAAACGATAATTAGAAACAATAAATATCTGATTATCAAAAACTATAATCAGAAATCATAAATATTTAATTATCACAATTGATAATCAAATCTCAAATCGCAAATGTTTAATTATCACAAACGATAATTAAACCACAAATATCTAATTATCACAAACGATAATTAAATCTCAATTATCTGATTATCACAAGCGATAATCAGAAATCACAAATTTTCAATTAACGAGTCCGAAATTAACCGAAATAGCAAACGCACATGACCCATAACCACGAGTTTTACTAAATCGTTTAATTCACTTCATCGTTTCCTTGAAAGTGCAAAATTGTGTATTTTAAATAAATAAAATTTTACGTTCTCAAACGGACAAGTCCGGAATTAAGCGAATCAGTAAAAGAAAGGGGTCATAGTCCTCGATTTTTTTCTGAAACGTTTAATTCGCTTCCTCATTCTTTTGAAAGCGCAAATCGTAAAGATTTTGAAAACAATTTTGATTTATATTTTGAAATATTTTGAAGAATAACAAATTTTTAAAACACGTGATTAAAATAGCAATGTCAGTAGCAACTTCGACATACGTCAAAATTTCATCGAAATAATTGGCATCAAAATATAATACCAATGAATTTTCGTTCATCAAAAATGTCACAAGAATCTTCTCAAAGATAGAAAGGGATATCATACCCTAAACTTGTATTCATAACAAGTCAATAACACACGAATTCACCAATGCACAAGAATTGATAAAACTTATCAATAGAAATCACGAAAGTTGGTGAAGCACAAATTCTAGAAATCTACACAAGAAATCCAGAAATCATAAGATAAGAGTATGAGAACTCGAACGGAGTATGAAAACTCGAACGGAGTATAAAAACTCGAACGGAGTATAAAAACTCGAACGGAGTATGAAAACTCGAACAGAGTATGACATAGAATAAAAGATATGGCATAACATAAAATATCCATAATGACATACTACTATAAGTATGTAAATAATGATCAACAGGAGATCAACCGATGAGGGGTATGGCATAAATATGAAATATCCATACTGACATACGACTATAAGTATGCAAATAATGATCAACAGGAGATCAACCGATTAGAGATAATCAATATCACAAGAATCTTCTCAAAGATCCAAAGAGGTAACATACCCCAAATTTGTACTCATGACAAATTAATAACATATGAATTCACCAATGCACAAGAATAGGTGAAGCATAAAATTTACAGAAATCAACATAAGGAATCTAGAAATCACAGAAAAAGGGAAAGAGGCCTATCACATGACGGTCCGAAGACCATGGGGAGATACCCCACATGTGTGAATGGAATCACACAGATTGAGGTCAAGACTAACCAAAAAGCAGAAAGGTATGTGTGAATGGAACCACACAAGTGGTGTCTAGTCTGACCATCAGAACGATCATCATGATCAACGAGGAGTGTCAATTACACTAAGCATGTGTGAATGGAATCACACAGATTGAGGTCAAGACTAACCAAAAAGCAGAAAGGTATGTGTGAATGGAATCACACAAGTGGTGTCTAGTCTAACCTCGCAATGAAAGAGACATCGCGCAATTGCTAGTCTAATTCATAAAGCGATCATCAAGATCAACGAGAAGTGTCAATTACACTAAGCTAGTAAATATAAAAGATTAGCTTCATGTCCCATAACCACTAGCTTAACTTAAATATTTACGAACAAACTGTAGATCTTCACTAGAAAAATGTCACAAGTGGTTCAATCGAACAAGTCCAAAAATTAACCGACGAAGTAAACGCAAGCGTTTCATACCACTTGTTTTGCTAAGCCGTTTAATTAGATTTCTCATACGAGTGAAATAAAGGTTTGTATATACTAATAGATTGGAAAACGGTTTAGGAAAAGATTTTGATATTGAAAATAGAGTTGAAAACATTTTGATAAAAGAGTTTTGATATTTACTACTAGTATTGAAACATTTATATTTTTAAATTGACAAATCACAAAAATGATTGCAGAAACAATCAACCACAAGAATTCACATACGAAGACGTGAATAGAATCCAAAGAAATCGATACTGTATCCATCCAAAAGTATGTTCACGAAAATCCCGAAGAAAATGTTATCAAAGTTGCTAATAAATGATAGCAATAAATCGGGAAATTAACAAGAATCGATTAAATTTGGAAACCAAATCAATTCACTAAAATTCACCTTCGAAGACGTGAATAAAATCCAAAGAATTCGATTCTAAATCCATCAAAGTAGGAATATCCAAAAATTCCAGAAATAGAAGTTTTCAAAGTCGACAAAGATGACAACAACTAATCGGAAAAGAAGAATCGATTGACAAATGGAATAATGAAACCAAACGAGCATAAATGCATAAATGATTTCAACAAAAAAATAAAAATCAAGTCAATGCCGAAGTCAACAATTAATGGCCATAATAGAGTACAAAACGATTCAACATCATCAACAAAGAATTCAACGGCAAACAATGTCAGAGTCTTGGAAATCAAGAATTTAGAAATTTCTCAAAACAAAGTGACCGAAGTCGAATGGAAATCAATCAGAGGAAAAACATAAAATATCAAATTCGGAATCGCTGAGATTCGAACAAAAATCAATCATCGGCTAAATCAAATCAAAGCCGAAAACACAAGAATCAAAATCAAATGCATATGAATAAGCGTTAGGAATTCATACCTAACAATCAAAGACAATCATATGCAAATACGAGTGATTAAACGTCGACAAATAGTTGTAACATATGTTCCATCCAAGTTATGTTTTATATTTGTTCTAAACCCCAGGCTCTGATACCAAGCTGTGACGCCCCACCTCTATACCCACGCTAGCCAAGAACACTACGGTGTAGTGCTGTCAACTAGCACGGAGAATAAGGCTGTTGAGGAGCGGCCATCAATAGTTGGCCTTACACTAGTATTGGTTATCTCGATAGGAGTGATTATATATATATATATATATATTCTTTCATTTTTCATCTCTGATTTATTTTCTCCCATCGAAATACCCCAATTCCAGTATGAAACGAACTACGATGGTTCATGATAGTTTAGAACAGTAAATATAAAATAACAACACAGATAATATAAATGCGGAACACAGATGAAACAGAAAGTCTCATATATATATAAAATAACTGATGTCAGTTACAATACATTCACACGGTACATATGATACAACTACAACAGTCGACTAAGGAAGTTACATATACAAGTACATTAACGTATTTAATATACATGAACACATATCTTCCTATACAATTTTACAGACTACTACAAATGACGACGACTACTCCAAAAGATATGAAAGAACTTCATAGCTCTAGCAGCAACCCAAAGCAGAATATCTACAACCTGAAATACTCGGTCTGACCCGAGTATTAAATTCAAAAGAAAATAATACTCGGGTCAGTCTAATTCAAACTCAGTTATTAGTGCACAGGAGCAATAATAATTAAATAATGAATAGACGACAGTAATTAAACCAAATCAGAATGCAATTCAGAATATTGAATTGAATAAACAAAACAGTTCAAACCATTGGAATATCAATTAAAACATTAAGATGAGTAGGGCTGCAGTACACGCACGCGTGTACTGCCTCTCCACTACAGCACATGAACTACGCAAAAGATTAATAAATCAAAACAAAATAGAATATCACAAAACCATACCGTGTGGCTGCAGTTCACGCTTGCGTGCACTGCCTTGCCACTATCGTGACGATGTACCCAATGAATACCGTGTGGCTGCAGTTCACGCTTGCGTGCACTGTCGTGCCACTACAGTGATGATGTACCCAATGAATGTAAGATATGTACACAAGTGAATGTAAGATATGTACACAAGTGAATGTAAGATATGTACACAAGTGAATGTACATAACCAACTACACGTGGCAAAAAGAATCAGAAGAGCAACGAGAAACCGCACAACCCAAATGAGCAAGTGCACATGTGCAACTCGAGCTACGGGTACGAACCAGCTCAATATTAAGGACAGCAACAAGGCACCAAGGCAAGCCAATGTTACATGTACAAGACAATGAAAGAGGCAAACAATGATGTACAAATGAGTGCATCAGTGGCTAAAATGAATGCAATCTCACGTGCCACCAAATAGTAATGTAGCATGAAGGGAACATATAGAACAGTGTTCTACATGAGGACACAATCAAATGAAGGTGAGAGCATCAAGATTCAAAACAGTGGACAGAGCTGCCTCAGCAAGCAAGACAGTGAAACACAGTTCAATGCAACACAGAGGCAAATGGTAAATTTGAACATGACAGCAAATAAACAACAGCCTCAACATGTATGTCCAAAAGGTTAAACAATATGAAGTGCACAACATTGCAATAACATGCTACATAAATGTATGTATACACACAGCAATGAAGAGAAATGGGTGCAGACCAACCAAAGTGATACATGATACCGGTAACATGAAAATGAGACCAGGCATACATGATGACTACAAGATTGCAATTCTAGCCAATCCACCAATTTATTCATACACACATACATATGTATATATTTACATATGCACAAATATTTTTAAATATATAGTGATGAACAGATGGGACAACACTAACTCGAATACATCAAGCAACTGAATTCAACAGTGAATCAAGCAACTCGACCAAATCCAGCTACTATATGAAACCATAACAAAGTGAAACACTGAATCAGATGAACCAGCAAAGGGTAAAAAAAAAACTCAAAGAGCATCAACAATGCAACAGGGTGCAGTGAAGATTACAATGTATGAATCAGTGCAGAAGCAAATGCTACCATGGCTCGAGTGCGTGCTACAGCAACAAAGAGCAAGGCTAAGGCACAGTGCTAACATCAGTGACACAACCTCAATAAAGAAATGGTTTTAAATAACCATATATGAATGCAGTCTCGACCATAACAGCACCAGCCTCAACGTGAATTCAATAGCCTATGTACTGCAAGAACATGACAAGTACACAAGGCATAGCATACACGAATAAGTATTGCAGCAAAGTGGACATGCAACTGATTTTAAATGACTGGCAACAAGTAGATGAAGTATACTTGTAAACATACTGGACAGTGCACCTATGATAAGGCAACATAGCTAGGCATCACGAATAACAAAATACGAGACAATGCCAATTGTGGAACAATGAAGCACAGAGACTACAAGTACAAACTGAACAAAGCAATGCAACTAGCAACAATGAATGCAACTGGTAACAATGATGCTCAGGGACTATAAGTAAAACCAGTGAATGAAAAGTGGACAGCGACGCAAACCGAAACCGAAGCCAACATTATCGCAAGCCGAAGGCAGTTGATAAACGAATTGAAGCAGAAACAAAATTCACGTTAATACCAATGCCAACATAAATGCTCAAAATCAGTTGCAGTTCGAAATCAAAACAATGCCGAAATCGAAATAGTTCAAGCAATGACCGAAGTCAATATTCAAAGAAAATGCATAGTCGAATGGCCGACAAATCAAGGGGCGAATTCAACAATCAAATACGAACGAAAATCATCGAATTCGAACACTAGTAAACTCGAGATAGGAATTAGATGTGAGTGAAACACTCACCTTGTCGACGAATTGAAGCATCACAGAGACGAGCAAAGCCAAGGACGAACGAAACCCCAATTTGGGAAGAAGGGGTAGGAGCGATCGAACGTAGCCGCCATTAATTTCCTCTCGATCGATTAGGGCACGCGAATGAAAATGAAGGGGGATCGGGTCAAAGAACGTAAAGAGGGGGATTGGGTTTTTAAAATTTTTCACGGCCCAAAAAAAAAGGTAAGGCCGAATAAGTAAATAAAAAAAATAAAAATAAAAAGAAAACTTTTATTTAAAGTCCTAAATTTCTTTTATCAATTTATAAATTAATTTTAATTCAAAATTTAAAACTTCAAATAGAAGTTTGTGTCAATATTAATCGTTTAAATTGTTGATTATAATTGACGCAAAATACCGGGTTGTTACATTCTAGCTCGATTTCCCGTTGATTCGAAGCTCCGTTTTCGATCATCTCCGTATGGATTTGAAGCTTTCATCGTGCTCTACAACTTTGTAGTTGAGAGTTTTTGCTAATTGTTGATGGATTGAGAGGAAAATGAGGAGGAAGTTTCAAAATTTTCAGGCCATTGAAATGAAAGTGGCGGCTGGTAAAAAAAGAGTTAGGGTTTGGAGCAAATGAAAGAGAATGGGTCCTTTTATAGAAAATTGCAAAAACACTATTCACCGAAAAAATTTCGAACTCCAAACGAAGCGTGCCGGCAGGCGTTTCTAAGGTTTACCCCACGTTCCGAACACAATGGAACGTGTTTCGGAAGCTAATTCGATCGTATGTGTGAGTTACGGCAATAAACGATCAATTTTAAATTAAACCGATTAAACGATTTTCTATGCGTTTTGGCTTGCCCCGGACAAACGGTAAATCCGTTTGACTTGAAATTTGAAAACTTACAAAAATATCACATTACAGATCCAATGAAACTAGTTTCGTCGAAATCCGAGACCGTTTGAAAAATGACTATTTTAACTCGCCAAATTAATATTAAAACAATTTCAACGCGTTTCGAGCTGCCACGGTCAAACGACAACTCCGATTGCTACGAAAATTGAAATCCGATAATAACTAACTATTACGGATCCAATGAAACTAGTTTTGTCCAATTCTGAGACTGTTCAAAAATTGGCTATTTTCCAGTCGAAAATTAAATATTAAAATATTCAATTTTCACAAATAAATTTTAAATTCAGTTTTAAAAGTTCTATAACATCACTATAAATTCAATATGATAAAATAAAATTTTAAAAATCATTTTTAATCATATTAAACCCGTTATTTAATTTATCCACTAAATTCCAAATATTTAATTTAGACAATTTCGCTTGTCCAATAATTCATTATCTTTTGAAATATTGAAATTGAACTTATAAGATTCAACTTTTAAAACCATTTCAAAATTTAGAACCCTATTTTCATTTTACAGTTATTCAATTATTCAATAAGTTTTAAATATTTAATTTAAACAATTTACGTGTTCAATATTCTATATTTGATTTCAAATAGATTTTACTTATCAATCAACTATTTTCTTACACCAAATGAATTCAACATTTATCACCCTATTCAACTATCGATTGCAAAGGAATTTACTAAGTAGCATTTATTTTTCATTACTTGGATAATTGTTGCAATTCATTCCAGTTATTATTATTCCAAATGAATTACAAATTTTTTTTCTAACATTAAATCACGAAATCTTATTAAATTAGCTATTTTAATTATCGAAAATTTACGGGTCGTTACACTCTCCCCCACTCAAAACTTTTCGTCCCCGAAAAGGAAAAGAAGGGAAAAGAAACTAAGTATAGAATTCAACATTAGATATATTTTATTCAAAGTTACCAACTTATAAAACAATGAAATTCCATTTATAAAGTCATAACTACGCTTCCACTAACTTACTCCGAACGGCTTTCTAAACTTAAAAGTTAATTATCAAAACAAGTTATATAAAAAAATTTAAACTTGAAAATTTTTCTAATACCCGGATTTACGGAAAAATTCGGCAGAGTCTCCTTTGCGCGGCTCGATCGGAAAAAATATAATAGCATATATATCACAAATATACATCTCATCTCAATGATGAGGCATCCCATATGTGGGGAAACAACATATAAATATCACCAATATCATATAAAACCGTAAGCGTACCTTTTATTTAGCATTTATTAGCATTTTACTTACATTATGCGTTTAGCGTAGAAGCGAGCTCCACAACGAAGCGCAACCCCTTTGCTACCTACTAAAATGCTCAATAACTAAGTTAGAAGCATGCATATAAAGATAGATCGCTATACTTAGCCTACACAACATATATATAACATATTTAGCTTCAAAACTGAGATTTCAATTTCTGGACAGCAAACAAACCTTAGCTTTAGGTCACCTAAACGGTAAAATTTGACAATAGAATCTAAACAAAAGTTGTTGCATTCATTTCAGGCTTTCCGAAATGTCCAAAATCATCGAATTCGGATCATCCATTCAAAAGTTATGGCCGTTTACTTAGGGGATACGCTTCAGCCTGGGCAGTGTTTGCGTAGGTCCGCGACGTTCACCCACATTTCCGACCTTCTAAACGACATCAAAACACAAAACACTTAAAACAAAAGTTTTAGCTTAAGTTCTTAGCTTTCCATAAAGGAAAAGATCATCAAAATCCGATAAACCAGTCAAAAGATATGGCGAAAATACTAAGGGTGTATACTACTGATTTTACTTATTTTTACACAGGACAGCGAGTAACATTCAAGTTTTTAACCTATTAAACGAAGGAATTTTCTCAAGTTATCTAAACAAAAGTTGTGCTATAGTTTCTGAGATTTTCGAAAAGTCCAAGATCGTCGAATTCCGTTCATTGATTTAAAAGTTATGGTTGTTTTCGTTTCAGCATATATTGGACAAATTTGGATTTTCCCAAAAATTTGCTTTTATTATTTCAAAGTGCAAACCATCAAAACTTCAAATTTTCTAAAAAAAACAATCATAAACACAAAGTCATTTATTTTCTTATTCATCCATGCAATAGGTTTACATTCAATTTGTTTCCGATTTATTCAAGTTTGTTTCATTCACATTTTAAATTCAAGTCAATTTGCTTCAATTTAAATTGAATTCAATTACATTTAATTTCACTTTGCTTCAAACTTGAATTTTAAATTTTTTTTTTATTTTTTATTATTCCGTTTATTCAATTCCATTAACACTAATGAATTCTACTTAATCAATTTTCATCCATCTAACAACCATTGCATATTAAACATTAACAACCATCCAGAATCTACACGAAATCAATTATACATTTCTAAGTCATTTTTTTTTAATTTCATACACTTCCAAGTTTATTGACATTTAGTTATATTCAAATTTAATTAGTTTCCATTTACCAATTTTATATTTCATTAATTTTAAATTTTATTCATTCATTTATATATATTATTCATTTTACAGCTTAAATTTCTTTTATATTTACAACTATCAATAGATCTTTACATTTTATTTTTCACTCTCACACTGGTATATTATTTCTCTACTTATCCTTATTAGCATTTTAAACCCTTTAAGTATTTGGTAAGTTATAGTTATGCAAATAGAATGTAGTTAAACAACATACAACTTCTTTTCATTTAAAGTTGAATTTTCAATTTATCAATTCTTAAATCATTACTTAAATTTCACTATAATTTAATTTCACATTTACATTCACATATAGTATTTTCATTTTATATTAACATAATTGTGAATCACCTTTAAATGTTAATTTAAATTCCAATTATTTACTAACAATTTTATTTATATTTGCAAACCATTAATTTAATGCATATTGCATTATTCAAACCTATACTTGTATATTATCCAATTAACAATTCATATAACATTTTTTGAACTTCTTAAGTATTTTGGTAAGTTATATCTAAGCTATAGAATGAAATTTAATACTATGCGAGTTTTACAGTTTCAATTTTATTTTAAGTTCACATTTTCCTAA
Source organism: Allium cepa (assembly GCA_030765085.1). NCBI lineage: Eukaryota > Viridiplantae > Streptophyta > Magnoliopsida > Asparagales > Amaryllidaceae > Allium > Allium cepa. Next base: position 774,987,108 of record CM060935.1, read on the forward strand.
TTCTAAGGATTTCTACTTCAATTGATATTTTCACTTAGCTCTTAGGTTCCTTTCTCATTTCACAATTCAGAAGTTCCTTAATGATTCAAGTCCAAATTCATTTCAATCATTAAAAAAAATCATTAATTATTAAAGAACTTAAGAATTCCAATCCCGGTTTCATTTCAAATCAAGGTTTGAAATAATATATACTTATATAATTTATATATCAAATCATACTATAGAGAATGCAAAACAAAATAAAATTTGATTCAAAACAAGGTTTAGACAAGCTATTAAGTGGTCTCCCCCACTCGGACTCTCGAAAATAAACGCCGATGATGCGTGCACTCATCACCGAAATCATTTTCTAGCTTCAAGGGAAGGGAATATAACACTTATCATAAAAAAAATCATTCGAAAACAATTTCAACTCAATTATACTATCATATAATACTCATATTATATTTTTCAAATTCTTGTAAGTCAATTTCAAACACCGGAATTTAAATTCCCGAATCCAAGTTAAAATCCATTTATATTCATTATCAATTGTGTTTACAAGATTTCATTTTCCTAAATCCATTGCTATTTAATCAATTGTCGTAAATATTGACTGATCAAACAATAACGATAATAATCTAATATTATCATCTCCTAAAAATCAATTCAATCAAAATGAATAAATATTCAAATAATTCCTTTATATAAAATATATTCCAAAACGATATTGTGTTGGTTTGTCCTATTCGAGTGTTTAGAAATTCCTATCGACGCCTTGGCGTCCCAAGTATCGACCAGAATTCATAAATACTCAACGGAACAAATTAACACAATATAAAACCATTTTATATCAAATAACAAGTACGCTCTCTCATATACACTCAAATCATTCATATAGTTTACCTCTATTTCAATGAGTTATTCCCCACTAGAGCCAAGGTTTATCGCTAAACCAAAGCTCTGATACCAACTGCAACGACCCGCCTTTTTGGACAGTTTAAACCGACGATCAAATACACATGTCGATTCCAAACCATTAAAAGGACAGATAGTTATTGGGGTAATTAAGAAAAGAAAAGGAAGGGAAATAAAGGAAATGAAACAACACAGAATCTCACAGCGGAAGGCTAAAGTATAATAATAAAATAACAGTTCATGAAGCTGTTAATTAAATGAATACATTTGAAATGAATACATTTGATTATTATTATACAACATTTATCAGAGTTACATACACAACAAATATCATACAACAATGCAGCGGAATGGAATGAATATAATAGTAGTAGATAATATACCAAATCTTCGTCTCCGTCCTCCAAGGAAATGATCTTCAACCTAAACTGAAAACTCAGGACTGACCCGAGCGTAATGAAAAGACAAACACTCGAGTCAGGACTAAATATCCTTATGTAAGTTAAGTCAATCGTAAATAAATATGAGTGTAACGGCGTCAGAGATGTTTACGGAGTTTGACATCTCCTATCCAGTGTCAACGTGCGTGCAATAACTCAAGAGATGTTACGGGATTTTCCATCTCTCAAGGATCCGTGAAACTATCTACTATGTAGTAATATACGCTAAGTAGATAATGTCTATCAGTAATATAAAGTATCAAAATAGCGTTAAGGCGTTACCATAATCCCCCTTAACACATTTTATATTCCCAAAAGCATATACAAGACCGTAGTTTCCCCAAAACCGGAAGTCACCAGAGGGCAATCCATATACTCAAGGTACAAATCAAAACGTAGTGGTCGCGAATAGGATAATCAGTATGACAAGGTACATGAGGCGATACCAACTAGGATACTAGTAGTTGCGTGATCCGGACTGATGTTGGGCATAGCCAACAGCTACCCCAACACCGCGAAACAACACTCCCAAATCAAGGGGTGCACCCAAATCAAATCACAAATGTAATAGATATGGTATCGAAGAAGTGTGTCCGCTAGAGGTGGCGAACCTCAATGGCCCGGCGCGGCTCCTGTTTTAGTCATGTCAGGGGTCATCCAATATCGTTCTCTTTCTTCAGTCAACGCGTTCACCAAACCATCCACTTCATTCTGGTTCATCACTCCGCGTATAATAGTTATTAAAGTGGTTTTCGGTATCGACAGAGAGTATGTCCATATCCGATCCCGGTCTCTTTAATAACTACGTATTATTACACCTTTGGCTCTTTATATTTCAAATCGATTCATAATTGATATCAAAATATCATATTCGCTTCAAAAATCAAATCCATTCAAATATCATCGTATCTTTCAAAATATCAGATTTCATATTTAAATTCAAGATTTAATATAAACATTTCACCTTATTGACCAGCTTAGTATTTTAGAAAAATAGTTTTAAGTAGTTTAAAAGTAGTTTTAAATAATTAAAATAGTTAAAAACACTTAAAATCTTTAAAATGGATTTAAAATAGATAAATTAGTTTAAAATAATTTAAATTGGGTTAAGTAGATTTAAAATAGATTAAAATAGTTTAAGTATTCAAAATGGTTTATATAACAGAGTAATTTGGAAAACAAATTAAAACAGCTTCAAAATCAATCCATTTCAGTTATAACTTCCCAATTCAAATCAATTTCAATTTCCATTCTACCGATTCAATTTCGATTTCAATTCAAAACAATGTCAACTTTTACTTCAAATCAATCCAATTCTACATTCACCTTTAATTAATTCAATTTCAATTTATATCGATTTGGAGCTTGATTTCTCAAAATATCAATTTATAACACTTAACAAAATTTCCAACAATATTCAAGTTTAAATCCAAATTCCAAATATGATTCAATTCCAAACTCGATTTCAAAATATCATTTTCATATCACTTTTACTTAGTAATATTCAAAGCTCGAAATAATGTTCAATCTTTAAAATAAATAGATTTTCGAATTTCAATCATATCCAAATTTTAAATTTTAAAGTCACAACTTAAATTATTTACCAATTTCTTTTAACCAAAATTTATTTCAACATTCCAACTCAAATTTTCGACAAATTCGATTTCTATAAATTGATTTCTATTTATCACTTTTAAAGCGAAACATTTAAATAAATTTCAAATCGACGATTTCAAAAATTATTAATTTAGCCAATTCGGTGTCCGTATATAATTTTCTATCCTATGGCCAAGTAATTATTTATTTCAATTAAATGTCACGGATGATTATATATTACTTAAATTAAATCTCAGTATCATATGTATGCATAACAGGATCTATATAAGCAAATAAACATCCAAACATTCAATTATCAACCAATAGCATCCATCAAAATACATCATCCAATAAACAATACAATTCATGGCAGTTTCATAGTTATCAATGTCAGGTAATTTAATCGCAATTCAATTTTAATTTCAATTTAACTGTCAATTTAATTTTTCAACGGTTAATGCAAATGACAAGCTATATGACAATTAAATTTTTACCAAACAACGACAAATAAAATCATAACACTTCATAATATCAAATTTAACTAGCATAAAATATTTAGTACGGTGTGAGCGTTATAAAACACTCACCTTGATTTCAATGTAGTTCCAGCGCTTTATTTCGAATAAAATTAAACAAACGTTTAATTTTTCCCGAAATTTTCACTATCTCCAAATGATTCCAATCCAGCTCCATTGCGTAGTGCTCGTCGATACGATTCCAACACAAAAAGTTTCGTAGAATTCCGACCTCGTATGACAAAGTTATGATGGTTTAAAGTTAACACGAATTTTTATATAAATTAATTACACCTTAATTAAATTTTTAAAACCCACCCCATCATCACCGTTGATTTCCTACATAGCAGATCTGGGCCGCACCTTCTTTCTCCCTCCAATTCACGTTCTTCTCCCAGGTTAGAGACGCAACATAGAACCCATCAAACGCGGCCTAGGGTTCCAAACCGCGGCCACCACGATCACTTTCAAGACGATCAACCAACGCCAAACGAACGCGCATCACAAGAGCCACCCGCGCCTGCCATGGGGTGGAGCTCGGCCCCCCATCTCTCCTCGAAAAACGTGAAAAACGCAGCCCCTTCTAGCTCGATTTCCCGTTGATTCGAAGCTCCGTTTTCGATCATCTCCGTATGGATTTGAAGCTTTCATCGTGCTCTACAACTTTGTAGTTTAGAGTTTTTGCTAATTGTTGATGGATTGAGAGGAAAATGAGGAGGAAGTTTCAAAATTTTCAGGCCATTGAAATGAAAGTGGCGGCTGGTAAAAAAAGAGTTAGGGTTTGGAGCAAATGAAAGAGAATGGGTCCTTTTATAGAAAATTGCAAAAACACTATTCACCGAAAAAATTTCGAACTCCAAACGAAGCGTACCGGCAGGCGTTTCTAAGGTTTACCCTACGTTCCGAACACAATGGAACGTGTTTCGGAAGCTAATTCGATCGTATGTGTGAGTTACGGCAATAAACGATCAATTTTAAATTAAACCGATTAAACGATTTTCTATGCGTTTTGGCTTGCCCCGGACAAACGGTAAATCCGTTTGACTTGAAATTTGAAAACTTACAAAAATATCACATTACGGATCCAATGAAACTAGTTTCGTCGAAATCCGAGACCGTTTGAAAAATGACTATTTTAACTCGCCAAATTAATATTAAAACAATTTTAACGCGTTTCGAGCTGCCACGGTCAAACGACAACTCCGATTGCTACGAAAATTGAAATCCGGTAATAACTAACTATTACGGATCCAATGAAACTAGTTTTGTCCAATTCTGAGACTGTTCAAAAATTGGCTATTTTCCAGTCGAAAATTAAATATTAAAATATTCAATTTTCACAAGTAAATTTTAAATTCAGTTTTAAAAGTTCTATAACATCACTATAAATTCAATATGATAAAATAAAATTTTACAAATCATTTTTAATCATATTAAACCCGTTATTTAATTTATCCACTAAATTCCAAATATTTAATTTAGACAATTTCGCTTGTCCAATAATTCATTATCTTTTGAAATATTGAAATTGAACTTATAAGATTCAACTTTTAAAACCATTTCAAAATTTAGAACCCTATTTTCATTTTACAGTTATTCAATTATTCAATAAGTTTTAAATATTTAATTTAAACAATTTACGTGTTCAATATTCTATATTTGATTTCAAATAGATTTTACTTATCAATCAACTATTTTCTTACACCAAATGAATTCAACATTTATCACCCTATTCAACTATCGATTGCAAAGGAATTTACTAAGTAGCATTTATTTTTCATTACTTGGATAATTGTTGCAATTCATTCCAGTTATTATTATTCCAAATGAATTACAAATTTTTTTTCTAACATTAAATCACGAAATCTTATTAAATTAGCTATTTTAATTATCGAAAATTTACGGGTCGTTACATTTTCCATCGGTAGTTGGCCAGCAGCTTTGTAATTTGCTCCATTGTCAGTTACTATTTGCACAATTCTATCTTCTCCAATAAAATTAACAACATTATCCATTAAACCACAAATATACTCCGCACTTTGAAATTTGTCGGTAGCATCTACAGATTTAGGAAAGACAGGTAGAATACAATTTTTTTTTAATGATTTTTCTTCTATTTTGTGTGCTCCAACCGTCGCACAACAACGTACAACCATACTCATCCCAAAAGTTGGAGTAAGTGTCGATGTGTTGTTTGATTTCAGTGCACTATAAATCTAAATATGTTTTTGATAATTCATGTGTTGTGGGTCCTTTAATTCTAGGACCAGCTTCTTGAATGACATCTACCATAGTTTCATAGTAAGGACTATTAGCAGCATTGTGTGAGATATGATTAAAGTAAAAAAAATGTGATATTGCATTACATATGTGTTTTTTGGCGTCTTTAATGCATTTTATTGCAGTTCTAATAGAAGGTTGAGTTCTACCTCCTCATTTTTGTACATAGGGATCAATCCTTCTAGCTGCCCGTGTTGTTAAATCGTCATCTATTCTGATTGATTTAGAACGGTCATTGCGCTTTAGTCCGCTAGATCGTATACCTGTTCCACTAGATGCTACACCCGAGTTCATATAACTTTCTTTACTTTCTTGCAAGGCGCATCTTAGCTCTCTATCATCTTCACCTCCATCACTGTCGGTATCTTCATTTTGTTGTTCGGGCATGCTTATTAGCTCTTCTTGCACACGTTGTTTTTCGAGCTTCCCTTGATTTCGCTCACTTCTCTTTTTATTCAAATGTTCTCGTATAAGTTTCCTGACTTCTCTGGGAACAGTCGGACATACTGCCATGTCGTCTGTTTGTCCTGCTAAATGTTCTTTCATACGTGTTATATAACCACCAGAAATTATTTTATGACAATAATTACATTTGTTTTTTCTTTTTTCACCAATAACCGCCGTACAATAATTCCAAACGATATCACGATTTGCCATAATCAGTCAACTAAATAAGAAACAAAATAATTTAATGTTTAATTACTTTAATGCTAATACATTTTAATGCAAACTAAATAATATATTATTTGCATTATAGAACATCCATTCATAGTTGTTCAATTATCATATGCAGAATAAATGTTAACCTTCACAATTCAATTTGTTACTGCAAATTTTACATTAACTTCAAATTGTTACTGCAAATTTGACATAAATTTACTATCTCCCCTGTTCATTCATGTATAAGCAAGGTATTAAACATAGCAACAGTCGAACAATATTCGCTTCAATATATAAACAAGGTATTAAACACAGCAAATTTGACATAAACATAGCAACATACCCAACCGGCCCATTTATATCTCCACTGTTATTTTTGCCCTACCCTCAGACAAAAGAGGATAAGCTCGAGCAAAATTAAATAACGCAGTAACAAATTTGGGTAAAAATTAAAAACCTGGTCGCCGCACTTGGTCGCCGTCGCCGCACTTGGTCGCCGCACTTGGTTGCCGCTTGTTGTTGAAGGAAGTCGCGCTCAAGCCTGCGTGCTGCCGCGAACAAGTGTTTCACACGAATTGATTGAATCGCTTCTAGCTGAGAGGTATGTTTTGTTTATTGATTGAATCGTCTGGAGTCTGGATTTATAGATTATAAAGTGATTCACATGAATTTGTAAGTGAATTTGTAAATGGCAGACAACATTATGCTTGATTAGATTAAAGGTTTTAATTTTGTCTTTGCTTCAGTTCACATGCGTTCGAATCTCTGTAATATTTTTTTTTTTAGGCAAGAACGGGTTTGCGGTTTTAGATCGTTGTTTCGGTCCGGCCCACGCCGGAACCGGGCCGAGATGGTCGGAACTCCGACGTGCCGGCCGGACTTTGATACCTTGAGACAAACATTTAAGAAATAATACGATACATTTATAGTACGTTATATCTGTTTTGACATTGTTAAACGTGTTATTTTTGGATCTTAGTTTTCCAATTTAGGAATAGTTTGCTTCCTATGCTAAAAGACTAATTATATGGAGAGTTACGTGAAATTAACCACGTAAGAAGTGGATGAGAAATGAAGGAAAGAAAATTATGCAGAAGAAGGAATGACAATAATATAATGTAAATTTTATGATGTTTTAAATTGAAGTTTTCAACAAACAACAGAAATGACATGTTCAAAGAAACCAAACTTAACTTTAGTTTATTTGTATAACTAATTATAATGTCATGTGAAATAGGTATCTAATGATATTAAACCTTTGCATGTTGACGGAGGTTTGACTCAAGATCAATACTAATCTTACTACTGTCATATTTATCGTATGTGATTTTATCCATAGTTCCTTTGTTCTGCTGTTTGCTTTAAATGTTGTTTAATGAAGCTAAAGCTGGAAACAAAATCTATGATGCTGATAGTCAATGAACTATATGTTGGGTACCCGAACTTTGGCTAAAGAAAACATATGCATTCAATTCAAGTTTCTCAAACAACAATATTGTAACTCATAAATATTTAGGTTTTCAGTTGATCATGGATATATTATTTTTAGTTAATAGAGTTTTTATCATAAAATATATACAAAGATCATGGTAATTGCCTGGTGGATATTAACATTATTCAACAATTGAACATTTCGAATGATGCAAGTTATTTGTAAGTTATGGCCAGCTACTTCATCAATTGTTAGGTATAGCCTGGAGCTAGTTCTTACTTGATCGGCTGCAACTGTATTCATGAATCATCTCTGATCATATCACTAAATATATGGTATTATATTCTGAATGGAACAAACTGTCCGATGATATGGTATCTTATATAACATTTTGTATTGACGTATTCAGAATCACTCGGCTTTCCATTACCTGCTCAAGTGATGGTAGTCGGGGCCTTAAACAGGAACGCGTTGACAAGGTTGATAATTTGGATAAAACCGTTCTCTTTTCTTTTAACAACATGTTATGCATTTAGTGTCTCTGAATCAATGTTAGATATTTTTAATCACGCGGGAAATTTCTGAAGCTTGAAGTCGTAACATGCTTAATAAAATCAACCCCCGAGTTCTGTGTAGTGTATGTCATAGCAAAAGGGAAGCTGATCAATTGTCGAACAACAAAAGGCAGTGTTCCAGATTTAACAAACAAATTTAATAACTTTCATTTGTTTTATTACGGAACCTTGTTGTTCTTTACACATTTTAAACTGCTTGTGTAGCTTGCAAGGACAAACACGTAATATTGTCATGTCTTTGGTATGCACATCCTGCTAGTATTGGTGTATTGTTCTTTACATATTTTCTTCTAAACTTTGTATTGTTGCTTGAATATTGTGTCATGCAAGTTTTTTTTTGAAAAAAGAATACAAGTTAACTTAGCCACGACTCTGAGCCGTGGCTAAATATAAATTAGCCACGGCGGCTCCAACCCGTAGCTAATTTATATTTAGTCATGGTTTAGAGTCGTTGCTAAATATTAGCCACTGTCTATTTCACCAAGACTCTAACCGTTGTGAAATCATTTCGCCAAGGACTGGAGTCGTAGCAAAATGATTTTTCTTGGTGTAGTGGAAGAGAGGCCAAGCTTGCAGAGGGGAATGAACTTTTAAAGAATTCGAATGAAAGGTACCCTTCTGACTAAATCAACCGGCATTATTAAAAATGCAAAATAGAAGATTTCTTACTTTCTGGACATAGCACTCGACACCATTATCGAGAAATCTTATGAAAATGCATTGTATATTGTATATGCCAACAATATTCACAAGTGCACAGATATGGACTTTTACTCTCCCCCAGCTTTGAATGAGGAGTTTAAGAAGAAATTCAGTGTAATGCTAGAAAAAGCGCAAGAATCTAGGATAGACTCTTCTGACGAGGATGAAGATATTGACGCTCGGAAATTGCTAACTTTTGATGATCATCCGGTAGACGACAGAGTCCGGCGAGGAAGTGGAGGAGGATGATGATAACAGGACCAATGATGGTCATGATGATGATAGCAGTGATGAAAATGGTGCCGGTGATGGAAAGGATTCCTTTGGACCGCCAAATAAGAAGGATGGATCGGGAGACGCTAACTTGGACTCGGCTGCCCAAGATATGGAAGTTACTGAAATTCCTGATCCCTCACCTAAAGATTCTACTCGGAAAGATAGTGCTCCTCAAAGTCATAAATCCAAAGGGAAAGAGCAAATTTCTTCTTCTCAAATTCCACTATCTCATGCATGGTTTTTTTTTAAAATGTTATAGGTTACCAAGCAGTTCTTAGTTAATACATTAAGTATTTTATCAAGGGGGACATCCAAATATTATTACGAAGCTACATTTGAAAAGAGGCAAATGGAAATAAATTGATTGCACATTGAATTGGATAGACATTTTGTAGAGCACAATAAACTGTTTGAGAAATATAAGAATCATGCTGCTAGTGCATCAAAATTAATATTTTTCAAAGAAAGACAAGTTGCTCCATAGATGAAGAAAACACACCTCCATCGGAAGAGACTCTTGATAGGGAATGTTGATCTTATGACCTTATTTTGGATGTTATTTGAAGATAAAAATGCTTTGGAAGAATTTCTCTATAGAGTTTACACTAGGGATATATTTGTTGATTTCTCTTATTTAGGAAAAAATTGCGGAGGTTTGCTTAGGCGCTTCCATCGTAGGTACTTAGACAAATATGGGTCTGATCCCCATTCCGGGCATGTTGGAATCTTCTAGTAGTTGCTTCTATCCCTCTTTCTTCTCATTCTCTCCCTCTTGAAAAGCTCAAGTAAAATAGAAAGAGATTTATTTGTGAATTTTATAAGAAATCAATTTTGTATGAATTCGAGTGATCGTATAATTGTACTACGTAAAACTAGCAGCTCATGAACTTTATCCCTTTTGTTTCTTTATTATTAGTCTAATTTTAACATATTATACAGATTGAGGAAAACTCAAGTAGTCCTATTTCTAAGGAATTATTGAATAAGTTTGTCAAGTTAAAGAAGGATTTTAAGGAAAAAACTTTAATTCTCATAACATCTTGGTTAGCAAAACACTGCTTTTGTAGAGATTTACAGGAAGTTTACATGTGATTTCCTCACTTCCATTTTGACTTCTTGGGTGATAAGAATGATCAACTGCTTAGCGAAATTCGAGCTTATCACGCCAAATTGATATGTGATCATGCTAACTCTCCAGTCGGGAAATGGGACTATCACTGAGTCCCACTAATTAACACCCCAGAAGGTATTAAAGCTTCATTCGATTCTACTATTACTCTATCTATTGGGTCATTTGAAAATGCCAAAATTCCGTTAAGAGTTTGTTAAATATTGAAAGAATAGAATTGTGATGTAATTTGATTTCCCTTATTGTTTGTAAACTCTACTGTTATTAATAAAAGAGCTTGTTTTAAAATTTTCTTTTATTTACTTTGATTAGGAAAAACAAATGGCATTTCCATCCGATTCTTTAGATGTTCGCTCGTGGGTGAACGAGATTAAAGATAAATTAATAGCTTATACTGATAAGAGGTGTTTTCCTAGGATGCTTCAGTTTTACGGTTTCCATACAATCCGAAAGCACAGGAATGACACGGGAAATATTTCCAACTGAGATCGATCTGCAAAGTTCTGAAGGAACGAAACTCTAGCTTAGAAGAGGAGATCAAAAAGAAGAATAAAGGAATTCAAAAGCTGAAAGAAAAGATAGATACGATCATAGAGTCTAGGCCTTCAGTTGAGGTTGATGCCAAAATGACTAAATTATACCCTTGATTAAATGATATTGAAGTGGAATTAATGAAGAGTCAAGTATCCTGCCAATCTCTAGACTTATTGCAAGTGGAGGTAATTCCAACCTTCTGATTCCTATCCCTGGGAGAACAATAGGATCGCAATTAATAGCTAGTGAAGAATTTCCTACTCAGTTAAACCCATTTCCAGGTCTAAGTAACGAAGAAATCTCCAAACGGAGTAGACAAGTTAAATTTGAGTGCATGCAATTTTTCAATAAGAAATGAAATGAAAAACTTTCTCAACACCTTAATGATTATGAAAGTCAAGTTGAAAAGCTGGAGCGTGAAAAGCATAATCTTGAGCAAGAGATTAATGAATTGAAAATCCTAGTTTAAATTTTAAAAGGAGCCAATAAGGCTCTCAAGCGTGCACTTAAGACTCAAATTAATTCAGTCAACGATGCAAACATTATTCAAAAGAAAGAGAAGAAACTTAAAGATCTTTTAGAGGTGGCCATTCGCCACGCTACTAGCTCTTTGTCAGTTGCTGAAGATTTGGAAAAGATAATATAGAGCATTTAACTTTAAGTAGATTTTCCTTTTGACAATCCTTTGAACCTGCCACTTGGTACATAATGTATTAGATTGTAAATAAATTTGTATTTGAATATATGTTACCACGAGTACATTGTATGTACTTTTTGCTTTTATACTTGCTTTTCAGTACTTTAACATGGTATGTAGCCTTGAAGTGAACACTAGTTTTTATTTTAAATTGCTTGACAATTAACATCTTACTTTTATGTATTTTGAGCCTTGATGTAAGAATTTTCCTCTTCATATATTCAAATAGCTTTTTCGGTAACGGAGATTCCCATTTAATAAGAAAGTTGAATATCAATATGAATTTAAATGGTTGAGAGCTACTTTAATGAAGCTCCACTATCATAAAATTCTTTTGATAATAATTTAAGTAGAAGTTCAATGAACCATTCTGGTTATAGTGTGAATAAACGATCAGAAAACCATCTGGCGGTAATAACAGAAGAACAGAATACTTATTTGGCAATTAATGAAGACCAAAAATTCCACCTAGCAATGAGTAAGGAAGACCAGAAAACCTATCTTGCAATTGAAGATTGTTTTTGCTTTGAGTATAAATGGCTCATATTTGACACACCTTCCTCTAGATGATAGCTTTTGCTTTAAAGCGCTAATTAGCTCATATTTGATAGTCTTCCACTAGAAGATTGATTGATTTTGTCTCGGAGCACAAATAGTTCGCCTTTGATAGATCTTCCTCTAGAAGATTGTTTTTGATCCCCTTTTTAGGATAAAGTTAGATTTACTTTTGAATTTGATTGACACCATCTTAGGTGATGATCTCAACTTGGATCAAATCCCTATCACCTTCTTAATTGATGGTTTAGGTAACTTATCCCTTGTGTTTGGTTTGCTATCATAGCAGAACCAAAGGCTTATCTGACCTCCCTATAGGAGGTGCTTTAATAAGGTCTTAGAGATGGTACTAAAGGCTTGTCTGGTGCTTTGGGTAACTATCTTAAGAAGAACCAAAGACTTACCCGACCTCCCTCCAGGAGGTGCTTCAGCGAAGGCTTTGATGATGGCACTAAAGGCTGGTTCGGTGCTTCGGCCAGGTACCGAAGGCATACTCCGTCCTCCCTCTAGGAGGCACTTTGACTAGACCACGTAGGCAGGATCAAAGGCCTGTAAAAACTTTGGACATGCCGTTTTTAGGCGGAACCATCGATCTCCCTCTAGGAGGTGCCATAAACATGCTATGGAGACGGGATAAGGGCTTATGCTTCAGCCAGGCCATGTGTGTCAGACCCATGGCTTAGTCGGTGCTTTGGTCATGTCATCTTAGATGGGACTAAAGGCTTGCTCCATCCTCCCTCTAGGAGGCACTTTGACTAGGCCATCTTGGTGGGATCAAAGGATTTTTCCCTTTCAAGAAGTTTTCTTTTTCTCCTTAACCATGTAGATACATTTATCATTAGTAGAGAATCTTCTTTTATTGCACTACACTGGAAAGGCCTCGTGGCGTTGAAAAAACGCTACCAAAAGTTTTAGTAGCGTTTTGATGAATGTTGCGATACAATATGTAACTAAAAGTTTGAAACTTTCTGTTGCGTTGTAGAAAACGCTACCAAAATTTGACATTTTTAACATTTTAGAAACCCTACAAAATGTTTAAGACTTTTTGTAGCATGTCAAATAAGAACGTTTAATGAAACACTACTAAAAATTTGGGTAGCGTTTTTGCAATGCTACGAAAGTCGTATCGCGGCTGTTTACATTTATTTCTGTATAGTTTTAAAACTCTCTAAAGTTATTGACTGCTTTGTAGCATACTTTATACGCTATTGTTTCCTGTTAGTGACTTGTATCATTAACATCCGTCACTCGCATAATACTTTTATTAAAACCAGTAATCAATCACATAATCGTCGTAGTTTAACCAACAATCAATCACATAACCATCATTTTCAAAGAATAGAAAAAACACATTAATCACATAATCAAATATGACACCTATAACCATTTCGATAATAGTTTTCAACAAAATATGAAAATTCGCATAAAATCCATAACCATTCACAAACAAGTTTACACAACAAGTACTAATAAAATGTTATAATATATATAACAATTAACGCCATGTTCATTACTTGATTACCCACAATTCCTTGATGCATCTGGTCTTTACTCCTAAAAAGCTACTTACTTGCGTGCAAATTTAACAATCAACAAATGATTATGAAACTGTTTTGCATACTTAAAGTATATCAAACATCATTAGTTAAACTTTCATTAAATTTAAATAATTTTTATAAAACTTAGTTAATTTAGTTAATTTTTTATAAAACTTGGTTAATTTTTATAATAAACTTGTTTAATTTTAAGAAAACTTATTAACTCGGTTAAATTATAATAAAAATTAATTAATTTGTATAAATTTATTTAATTTTTATCAAACTTAGTTAAATTATATAAAACTTTGTTAATTTTTAAAAGTATGGTAAATTTTTATAAAAATTTGTTTTATTTTTATGAAAATCGGTTAACTTATTTTCAAACTTAATTAATTTTATCAAACTCAGTTTATTATTATTATTATTATAAACTTGTTAATTTTTATAATACTTAGTTAATTATTATAAACGTATTATTTTTTTATAAAAACTTAGTTAATTTATTCAAATTATTGTTTTTTTTATTATTATTAAACTTATAAATTATCCCAATTGCTAAAACATAAAATGTCTTAACTTATATTTAATTAACTTAAACTTATAAATCGTCTCAAACTTAAACCTCATTAACTTAGTGAATTTATATAAATTATTTCAAACTTAGAAACTTTTACAAACTTGGTTAATTTATTATTGTTGTTGTAAACTTAATTAATTTATTATTATTAATATAAACTTAGTTAATTTTTATAAACTTATTTAATTTTTTTAAAACTTAGTTGACTTAGTTAATTTTTATAAACTTAGATTCTGTGAATTTGGTTGTTATTATTATTATTATTAATTACAAAACATAGTTGAATTAGTTAATTTTTTATTATTGCTATAAACTTAGTTAATTTTTATCAAATTATAGTTTATTATTACCCTTATTACTATTATTATAAACTTAGTTAATTTTTTTATCAAACTTAATTTTATTATTATTATTATTATTATTATTATTATTATTATTATAAACTTGTAAATTTTCATAACACTTAGTTAATTTTTATAAATGTATTTAGTTTTATAAAACTTAGTTAATTTATTCAAACTATTGATTATTATTATTGTTGTTTGTTATTATTAACTTGTAAACTATCTCACTTGCTAAAACTGAAAATATCATAACTTATATTTAATTAACTTAAACTTATAAATTATCTCAAATTTAAACTTTATTAACTTAGTCAATTTTTACAAATTATCTCAAACTTATAAATTTTTCATAAACCTAGTTATTATTGTTGTTGTAAACTTAGTTATTTTTTTATTATTATTATTGTAAACTTAGTTAATTTATTATTATTATTAATATAAATTTATTTAATTTTCATAAACTTATTTAATTTTTATGAAACTTAGTTAATTTAGTTAATTTCTATAAACGTAGTTTTTGTTGTTGTTATTATTATTATTATTATTATTAATTATAAGATATAGTTGACTTAGTTAATTTATTATTATTATTATTATGAACTTGGTTAAAAATATTTCTAAGCAAGGAATTATGAGTGGTAATATCAAAAGTATAACTTACTACTCAAAAGCAAATTTTCAATAGCGTTAAAAAAAGCTCTCATGTAAAACAATGGCTAATTTTTACAAACTTCTTAAACAATCCTATATACAATCTTGATCAGATTGATGGGTCTTCTCAGTCTTCTCCATCTCACTCTCCTCCTCCTCTACTGATTCCATTATCGCCTGCAGCACTAGAATTAGTGAAGAATGTTCTTGATATTGATAAGGAAGGTTTTCAAATTGTATGAAACGGAAGATCAAAATAGTCTGTAAAGAATCTGCAGTCAATTTGCAGCACAATGGTATTCAACCAAACTGGAACAAGGTTATATGTATCATTCAAAGCAATTATACAGAAATGTAAATCAAGATTCTTTCAATTCAAGAAACTCTATATTGAATGGAAATTCTACAAGAAATACTACAAGATTTAACCAGCAAGCTTTAAGTTCAGAATTTCAATTCAGAAATACAAGAAATAATTCAAGAATCTTTCATAATAATGGAAATTCTTCTCAACCCAACACTAACCAGATCAAACCTTCTTCATGGGTAGAAATGATCGAGAAAGGAGGATCAAATACTAAGTTTGATCTGAAATATGCAGCTCCTCTAACCATTAATGAGAAGAAGATAGTGGTGGTGAGTGCGGAGGCCAGTAGAAGGGCAGAGAGTAAATGGAATTTCTCAGTCGTTGCCTGTGTATTTAGCAATAGACCCGCTTATCATCATTTCAAGGCGGTTATTGCTAAATCATGTAATCCCACTGGTAATTTTGTTATTTTCACTCGTAATAATGGATTATTTCTTATCAAATTATCTAATGCCACTAACTGTGATAATGCAATCAATGGGGGTCCATATTTTATTAATGGAAAGCTTATTATTATGAAAAATGGAGCAGTAAAATTAATCTTGATAGGGATTTACTCTCTACTATGCCTATATGGATTAAACTACCTGAACCATATCTTAGATTGTGGGATGGCGAGAATTTAATGCCATGCTAGTGTGGTTGGTGTTCCTATCAAATTAGATGATCGCACTGCAAAAGAAACTTGACTCTCTTTTGCAAGAATACTTGTAGAAATTAAAGCAGGTTCAGATCTTCCAAATGAAGCTACAATTTCCTTGCATGATGTAACAACTTAGTCCAAAACATTGAATATGAATGGGTTCCTCCTAGATGCAAAACATGTTCCTGTTTTGTGAATTCAATAGAAGATTGTGACTCTAAATTGGTTTGGAAAGAAAAACAAAGCATGCAAAAAAAATCAAAAGTCATTGACAGTGCCCTGCCTTTGGATGGAGAAGCTACTGTAGAAAAATCATTAACTGATCTCAATAACAAAAAGAATTCACAATCCTTTAATGATTCTTCACATAAAAATTTGAATATAGAAGACATATTCTCTATTCAGAAACTTCGCCTTGAAAAGAAATCTCAAGAAGGTATAAAAAATCTGTTAATTAAAGGCAACGAAATAGAAATCATTTCTGAGTCATCTAAAGAAGAAGAGGAAAATACTGATATTTATCAAATTTTAAATGCAAAAGCCCCTAAAAATCAAGCAAATGAAGCTCCAACTGATACCGTGGCCATGAATTTGGATGATGGTTCTTACATTTACAATATCTTATGTAAAGAACCATTTGAAAAATCCCAATATCGGCCATCTTGCCTCTCATCTCTCTCCACTTATCAAAAAATAAAATTCAGAATACAATATTCAAAAGTCTATTAGTTTAGTTTCAAATACTTTTTCAATCTCAAAGAAAAAAGAAAGGATAAAAGGGAAAAAGAAAAGGGGGAATGAAGAGTATTAATGAAATATGGATAATGGAAGCACAGAGGATGTAGAAGACAGTGAATTTAAAATGAAATATATTTCCAAAAATTCCAGATGGGAAGAACAGTTAAAAGCTCTAAGCAAAACTTCATACAAAAAGAAAGGGAAAAGAATAGAGATTTTTGAAGAAGAGGGTAGTCACAGTGCATAACTGTTATTGTGCCATGTATCCTTTGTGTATCCTTTCATTGTTACTTTTAATTTTTCTTTACTTTATTATGTCAATAATATCATGGAATGCCAGAGGTCTAAATTCTCCTGAAAGAAGATTAGATCTGACTAACCTTCTTAAGACCGAAAATCCTAGTATTATTGGCTTGCTTGAACATAATTAGATAATTCTAAAATTAAGGACTATCATATTAAAAGATTAAATAACTGGAATATTATTAATAATAATCATATGGGAAGGAAAGGTAGAATCATGGTCATTTTGGATCCTAATATTTGGGATATCTTTCAACATTTTCTCAATTTTCAATTCATTCACTGTAAATGTATTAATAAAGGTGGTTTTCAACTTGAAATTACTTTTGTCTATGCATCAAACAGTGAGTATGAAAGGAAAATTATTTGGGAAAACCTTGATCAGATCAATGCTAATATGAAATCCCCTTGGATTATTATTGGTGATTATAATACTATAATGCATGCTCATAAAAAAGGGGTGGGGGTTCCTTTTCCTTCTAAAAAATTAGATATTTTAAACAAGTTTCTGCTCAAAACTGGTCTATATGAACCTATTATTTTTGGAAATAAATTTACTTGGAAATCTAGGAAATCAGGAACATTCACTACAAATTAGATAGGATCTTACTTAATCTCAGATTTACAATTTTTTTTAAAGATTTTAAATGTTATGCTTTACCTCAAGCATCTAGTGATCACACCCCAATTCAAATTTTTCTTACTCAAAACAAATTTTTAAAGAAAAAATTCCCTTTCAAATTTATTAATGGTTGGGTTTATGAAATAATTATAAAGAGGTCAAAAAAAAGTCCGTTCTCTAAGGTACAAGGCACTGTCCAGTACAAATTTAAGAAATCTCTTCAAATTACAAAAAAAAACCTAGAAAAAATGGAATAAAATCAGAAATAAGAATCTCATTTAAGAGAGGAATGTGAATTAAGGCAGGATGCTTTAGATAATGACTGCTCAGACATTGATAATGTCAAGCCCAAAATAAAATAATCAAGTCCCTTCAAGTGTAATCTATCAATTTGAGGCAAAAAGCCAAAGTAGGTTGGCATACTCATGGAGATGAGGCAAGTAAATTTTTTTATGCTAGAATGTCTAGCAGAAAATTTAGAAATGATATTGGTAAAATTATTGATGTCAAAGGTAATGTTATCAATGAAGAATCTTGCATTGAAAAAGAAGCTATTAATTACTTTACTAATCTCTACAATACTAATAGCTACTCTAATATTTTCCCTATAATTGAATCTAAATTTATTCTGAATATCAATAGTCAAGATATTCTTCTTTCCCCCATTTGCCTTGATGAAATTAAAAATATTATTTTTCATTCTAACAATTATAAAAGTCCTGTCCCTGATCGCTTAAGTGCAAAATTTTATAAAACTCGCTGGGGGGATATAAAGTGTTTTTTATTCGATGTTATTTTTGAGTTTTTTTTTAAACTGGTAAGCTTTTAGAAAATCTTAATCATACATTTATAACTTTGGTTCCAAATATTCAAATCCCAAATAGTCTGGCAGATTTCATACCTATTGCTAGTTGTAACTTCATTTATAAAATCATTTCTAATATTTTGTGCAACAGAATTAAAACAATTTTAAAATACCTTATTTCTAAAATTCAAAGCGCTTTCATACCGGGCAGACACATTGTAGAGAATACCCTTCTTGCGTATGAGTTGATTAGAAACTTTAACAATAAAAATAAAAATCTCATGTGTATCAAGATAGATTTGCAAAAAGCATTTGATAAGATCAACGGGCATTTTATTATTTATATGATGCAACAAATGAGTTTTCACAAAAAAATTGCTCTCTTATTCTAGAATGCATCAATAATGTTTCTTATTCAATTTTGGTCAATGGTTCTCCTAAAGGGTTCATTCATAGCAATAGAGATATTAGGCAAGGAGACCTACCTTCTCCTTATTTATTCACTATTGCCTTGAAATATTTCTCTGTTCTTATGGAAACTGAACTTATTAAGGAAAATATTAAACCTATTAACAGGACCAAACCATATATTACTCACTTGCTTTATGCAGATGATCTTCTTTTATTTTCACATGCAGACTCTCATAATGCTAAAACTATTGCAAATATTTTTATGAAATTGGAAGAGAATGTAGTTCTGAAAGTGAATGAGTTTAAAAGTAAAATTTGTTATAGTAAAGGTTGTACCAGGAAATCAGATATTCTCAACATTCTTAAATTTAAAGAAGGCAGTCTGCCAGTTGAATATTTGGGCTTGCCTCTGAGTGTTAATCAAAATAATGATTCGGACTGCACTAGACTTTTGGACATTATTCAGAATAAATTTAAGGGTTGGGACTGTAAACTAATGTCTTTAGCTAGTAGGATAGAGTTAACCCAAACTGTCATCATTGCAATTATTATGTATTGGATTCAAGCCCACAATATTCCAGTCAAAGCTATACATAAGTTGAAAAAAGCTTATGCCAATTTCATTTGAAAAGGAAAACATCATAAATTTGCTTGGGATATGGTCTGTAAACCAAAAAAAATTGGTAATCTAGGCCTTAGAAATATAAATGATTTGAGAGAAGTTTGAAAACTCAAACTTTTATGAAAATTTGTCAATGGGAACTCATTATGGGCTAGATGGATGAAAGCAAAATATCTTAAAAACAAAAAAAAATTGGACTGTGAAATCCGAAAATCATTATTCTTTCTCTTGGAAAAATATCCTAAGTTGCAGGGATACTAGGCTAAAACTCTTGGAAAGAAAATTTAAAGATGGTAATCAGACCAGCCTATGATTTGATCCATGGATACATGGTAAAACTTTGGTCAGTCTTTTGGGTTGGAATAGTATACTTTGGTTTGGTGGGTCTCTTGATAATGTTAACACTATTATTCAAAATAATTCTTGGAATACATCTAATCACCCGCTACTTCAATTTTCAATGATGCCATAAAAAATATTATTATTGACCTAAATCTTCAAAAAGATACGTGGGAATGGAGACTTTCAAAAAAAAGGGTTTCTCTTTTAAGAAAACTTAGAATTTTATTAGAGGTCATGAAACTAAAGTAGATTGGTACAATGTTATTTGGAATAAATCGATTTTTCAAAAAATGTACCACTGCGCTTTTTCTGCTGTTAATAATAGGTTGCCAACAAGGGACATGTGCTTGAAATGGAACAAAAATGGTAAAACAGTTTGTTTACTTTGCAAACAAGATGCTGAAAATAGTTTATTTTTTGATTGTATCTACTCAAAACATGTTTGGTTTATTGCCAAGTCAAAACTCAAAATTAATCAACATCATGCAGTACAAAACATCAGAGGAAGCATCAAATACATTCATGAAAACTTCAATGAAAAATCAAAAGATTTCAGGAAAGCAAGCACTATTCTCACAACAACTATCTTTCACATATGGAAAGAAAGAAATCAAAGATTGCATACTCAAAAGGGAACAGGAAGCATTCAACTATGGAAAACAATAGAAATGGAGAGTTATATTCTACTCAAAAAATTTGAAAGTCAACACAAATACTCTGACAATATCAATCCTTTTTTTGCAGCACAGGAAATTTTGAGGATGAGTTAGAAACTTTCTTACAGATTGGGAAATTCAATCTCGATTTCCTTGGAAGCATAACCCTTCACCACAATGGTAATCACTGGATGAAGAAGCCTATTAGCTTCAGGAATTCTAAATATGAGACTACTTCTATTGGTGGTGGCCACCTCTACCAGCAAATCAGAGACTCGTCCTATAATAGAAAGGGAAGTATACATTATTTTAATCATGATGATAGTAATAATACAAATTCGAAAACTGATCTTTCTTCAATCTCACCTGATAGGGGCGGAGGCTACCGCACACGCAAGAAGAAGGAGCATTTGGATTCTCTCCTACATAAAGATAAAATTTATGAATAATCAGAGAGTTTTAGATAATTTTTACAAAAGCAACATCAATAATCTTATTTATCACTTATCTGTTTAAGAAAAAGGAGATTGCAGCGAGCATCATGCGAATGAAGAACTGAAGCATGGGAAAACATCAAACTTTATGATAATAGGAAGCTCACTGTAGCCGATTACTTCAATTACAGCTCATCTGCTCATAATTTCGGGTATCATAAGCAAAAGACGCTACTTTGAAATCATATCCAAGACATTTCTAATCGTGTCTCCTCATACAACAGATATTAACCCTCATCAGAGTTATACACCAAGATTAGAAAACAAAAGGAGTCTACTTGGAACAAAACCTCCTCTCAGATCAATTCGCGAGAGTTAACTCGAGAATCCCCTGAATTAAACAGAGAAAACAGCAAGAAGAAGGAGTTCGCATGGAAGCCCCCTTGATTTCTATGCTTTGCTGCTAAATTGACTTGGATCACACTAATTTTTCCCCGTTGTTTCTTAAAGTAGGGATTCTTCATTTGCTTTGTTACTAAGATAATTGTAAGCGGCGAAGGTTTGTGTTTGCTTTATTTCGGATAGGGTATTATTACCTACCTTCCTTGGTACCGGGCCTTAGGCCTATTTATCTATTTCGAAAAAAAACTTAGTAAATTTTTATCAAATTATAGTTTATTATTACTATTATTATTATAAACTCAATTAATTTTTTATCAAACTTAGTTTATTATTATTATTATTATAAACATGTTATGTTATATAATACTTAGTTAACTTTTATAAACATATTTAATTTTTATAAAATTAGCTAATTTATTCAAACTATTGTTTATTATTACTATTACTATTATCAACATCATCATCATCATCATCACTATCATTAAACTTATAATTTATCTCAATTAGAAAAACTTAAAATGTCATAACTTATATTTTAATTATTAACTTAAACATAAGAAGGGAGACAGTGTGCAATGATCAACAACAAAATAAATCAACCCAGTATAAAATCATTTGGAATTTTCATCTGAATATTACCTGCATCCATATTGAATTATTGGTTCACCATCTGCATTTTCCTTTGACGAGCCCATTACATTTTTAGCAAGAATATCAAGGCTTCCATCAAGCTGGGATTTGAGATAAAATAATAATATTTCATAGTATGCATGAAAAATATACATAAACACAAAGCATGAGAGATAAAAGGAACATGTATACCTCGACACCCCTCCATAAAATTTTTGCTACTTATACCTGTAGTTCAGAACCTGCTGAAATAGAGCCACTAGAAAACTGCAGAATGAATCGGGAAAATGTTACACAATATACCAAAAGAAACATCTATGGTTTCTTTAAACATTAAAGCATGAATCATCAATATTGCATTATGTATTTAAGGAATGTGCATCATATTTTTCAGATAGGCATGCAACTGAACTGTTGAACTCTTGGTTGATTAAATGTAAAGACCATCTGCGTTACTAATACCGACGATTGAAGAAGCATTACTATGATCCACATTATCGCAAACAAGAGGCAAGAGATAATCGTTCCTCATTATAGTTTAGTTTAGGAAATTGTTAATCATACGCTAAATCTACCCTTTAGCACTCCATCCTCTATACTGTTTCAAAATTAAAATGGGGTGCTATAGAATTGATTGAAGCTTTTTAATATTTTTCTTAGTTATTATTCTTAGTGCCAAATGTGGAGCTTCAACAACTGCTCACATTCCATCTTGGTGGCCTTGCAAATCTTAGAATCGGGAACCTTTTTTTGCTAATTCCAAAAAGTCTTAAGTGGAGGTGAAAGGAAGCTTTCAAAGAGCATAATGGCACCACATGTAGAAGAGATGTTCACTACATGTAGTTTAGCCCTCCTTCATTAAATTCTTTTGATAACAAATTCCATCCTTATAATGTCAGTGACCCAGTGTACAACTTTTGATTGATTTGGATTTATTTTATCAATTAAACTAGAAACAAAAACGGTTGTATTGCCAATAAATAGCCATTGAACAATCACTTACATGAGAAGTTGGGTGTGTAAGGAAAAAATGTTAGTATCAGGTATTGAAAGGTGAAGTTTGAGAGCAATAGCATATAAAAGTTATTACAAACAATTGACAAAATTCGAAAACAATACTGAAGGGCTAAAGAAACAATAGGAATACCTTTTTGTCTAGCAACCTCCAAAAATGGACTCAAAGAAGGATGAAGAAGGATTATGAAAGGTGGCCCAGAATTGAGATATTTAGTGTTTTCTTCAAACTGGTGTAATTTAGAAGATATCAAACCGTAAAATCATTATGTATATCTGATTCTCTACTATTAACTTAACCCAAACAAGGGTAATAGTTTAGAAAGAATTTATGCAACGACTTGCACAGAAATAATACGTATATTATGTACAACTAACCACCTCCAACACATACGTCAAGTAAAGGTGTGAGAATTTGTTTCTTAAGATATCATTATTGTATAAAGTGTGCATTATCTTGTTGAGATTAACTTAAACAACAATGGTTCTCAGCACCTTATTATTGTTGTTAAGATTTATTGTTGTTAAAATTTACTCTATAAACTTGGGATAACAACAATGACTCTCATAACACCTGATGTTGCTAAAGAAATAAGTCCTGAAGAAAATGTCAATAATTTTCTCACAACAGTTGATGTTGCTAGAGAAATTAATCTCTAAGAACTATTGGAAACATCAAAATATTTTCCTGTTTTTTTATTAGCGGTGCTATTCTCTCATGCACGGTTGATTCATTATTAGATATAACAAAATTATAGGAATAATTGTAGATCATAACAAGGAATGAAGGATATTGCCACTGTACTTTGTTATTAATCTCTTCTCAATATGTTTTTATTCTTTATAGTTCTTTCAACATTATTTTAGCTCATAACTTGATTAATACTTTTCTGCGTTGTGTATCAATTTATAGCAATAAAAAGAAATCTTTGTGAGGAAAAATAAAGTACTTGGTCAAAAGTAGAGATCGTGGAGTATGTAAGTATAACACTCATTTTTATCTCTGAAATAAAATTTGTTCTCTTAACATTGTCTGTGACAATACTACGTATATTGTTTAAACCTGTATTCAGACACAAGCATTTGAGTAATGTTATCCATGTTGGGCCTCCTAGTCCTTTCCTCTTCCAAGCAAGAAACCGCCACTTTCATCATAAGCATTGCTTGCTTGCAGTTAAATTCTTTGTTCAATTTTCCATCAACATAGTTTCCTTTTTTCTGCAATTTAATTTTCAAAATCTGATCCAAACTCATCAGATCACCAGTTGATGCTCTGATGCCCAATGGTATTTCTAGTAACACCAACCCAAAGCTGTAAAAATCAGCTTTTGCAGTTATTGGAAGATTCAAAGTCCATTCAGGTGCCATGTAACTGTTGAATTTGGATGATTCAAATATTTGTTAAAGAGGAAAGAAGTTGATTAATTGATTCAATCAAATCAATTAATTTGGCTGATATATGGAAGGATATTTTGAAGGAAACTAATTAATTAGTCAATCAATTAATTGATCAATGTATATTTGCTATATGAAGAAATAAACGATTAGGCATGGAGAGTAAAGGAAAGATATGGAAACGAAGATTACGCCATCTATTTGTACTAAAATCAAATCATGCAAATTGGAAAGATATCTGGGTAATCGAGAAATTGATTTGCTTAATCTCCAAGCAACCCTTCATTATCAAGTCTATTTAAATGAAGGAATTTCATCTTCATATGTACAAGCAAGTGTAGTATCCACCATTATTCTTTCATCTCTCTTTTGTACTCTTTTCTTTAGTGAAATAAAAAGTTGTTGGGTCTCCGTGGACGTAGGATATTCATATCTGAACCACGTTAAATCTTCTGTGTCTCTTATTTCTGTTATTTTTCTATGAGACTGCATAATTCTTTTTAAGTGTCATTGCTATCTAAATAGGCAATACTAGATTCTAAACAGATAAATCCCTTCCGCTCAAATTAAAACAAATTTACTACAGTTTGGTATTAGAGCTAGTGTTATTGTTCCTGTTTGGATACTAATGGCTACTTCTATTAAGTCAGTTGGTAGATCTGGTGTCAATTATGGAGTAATACGTTTTGACGGAAAAGGAGATTTTGGTACTTGGAAGATGAAGATGGAGGCTGTATTGAAGAAGGAGAAGACTTATAAGGTTGTTTCTGCGCCTGAGAAACTGAAAGGTATTGATGCAGCTAATTTGAAAGAGATGGAAGATGAAGCTCTCACAACAATTCAGTTCAGCCTTTCAGATGAAGTTCTTAGAGAATTCTCTCAGAAGAAGACGGCGAAGGAACTATGGGATGCATTATCGGATGCATATGAAGACAAGTCTCTCACTAATTGGATTATTCTTCAGCAGCAACTCTATTCGTTCAAGATGAAGCCTGGAGCTGATCTCATGGAGCATGTAGATGCTTTGACGACTTTGATTATGAACCTGAAGGCAGCGGAAGTTGATAAATGAGGCTCAAGCTGTGATCCTCTTATGTTCCTTTCCTAAGGAGTATACTGCTTTTGTTAATTCCATGATTTATGGACGCAGTAAAATTAGTCTGTCTGATGTCAAGGCTGGTCTTCATAATGAAATATTAAGGGGTAGATTGACGAGCACTACCTTGGATAGTGATACTGAAGGCTTATCTGCTCAGAGAGGTAGAGGCCGAAGTAGGTCGAAGAAAGGTGAAGGACGAAATTCTTCACGGTCTCAGTCTAGGGGGCCTAAGAATTTGACTTGTCATTATTGTAAGAAACCAGGACACTTCATAGCACAATGTCTCAAGCTTGAAGGTAGAAGAAAAGATCCAAAGCAAGCCTCAGCTTCTACAGCAGAGAAATCAGATACAGAAAGTGACACCGATGTATTTACAGCTTCTGACTCTTCTGGGGAGAGCAACTTATGGCTGATTGATTCTGGCGCATCCTATCATATGACACCTGATAGGAACTGCTTTTCCACTTACCGTGAAATTGATGGAGGAGAAGTTCTGATGGGTAATGATGCTTCTTGCCGTATGGTGGGTGTTGGTAGCATGATGATTAGGATGTTTGATGGTGTTATTCGTACGATCATCGATGTTAGACATGTGCCTGATTTGACGAGGAGCTTGATTTTTGTTGGGGCATTGAGTAGACTTGGCTTGAAGATTGTAGTGGAAGGAGAAAAAATGAAGATATCGAAGGGTTACATGATTGTTATGAGAGATGTGAGGGCAGGAAATCTTTATCTATTAAAGGGCACTACTGTAATTGGTGAATTGGCTTCTGTTACATCGGTTGATTCAGATTCTTCCAGATTATGGCACTTATGGATGGGTCACATCGGTGAGCGCAGCATGGACGAGTTGAGAAAACGAGGATTGATTGATGGAGTTCATCATTCAAAACTTGGTTTTTGTGAAGAGTGTGTTCTTGGAAAGCATACGAAAATTTCTTTTGGTATAGGAGAGCATAAAGCAAAAGCTGTCTTGGAGTATGTTCGTACAGATGTCTAGGGTCCCTCCCCTTGTCCGTCTTTAGGTGGAGCCGGATATTTTGTTTCATTTATAGATGAGTTCTCTCATAAAGTATGGGTATACTTTCTTCAGTCAAAGAGTGAAACCTTTGCCAAGTTTCAGAAATGGAAATCTATGGTTGAGAAGCAGTCAGGGAAGAAATTGAAAGTTCTCCATTCAGATAATGGCAGCGAATTTGTATCACAGGAATTCATTGATTATTGTGAGTCTGAAGGCATTAAGAGGCATTACACCACACTAGGCGATCCACAGTCTAATGGAGTTGCAGAAAGGATGAATCGGACACTATTAGAGAGAACAAGATGTCTTAGACTGACTGCTAAATTGAAGAAGGGATTTTGGGATGAAGCTTTATCTATGGCGGATTTCCTCATCAACCGCACACCTTCCACTGCCATAGATATGAAGATCCCTCAAGAAGTATGGAAAGAATAGCCTGTTAACTATTCATTTCTCAGAGTGTTTGGTTCCCCAGCTTATGTGTATGAGAGCAAAGGGAAGCTGGAACCTAGAGCTCGTAAGTGTATTTTTCTAGGTTATAGGAGAGGAGTGAAGGGATATAGGTTGTGGTGTCCTATTAGCAAGAAGATCATTATGAGCAGGCATGTGACTTTTGATGAGAAGGCTATGTTTGAAGGTGGAGCCTTCCTCATCGGATGACAATGAGAGGACATGTGAAGAATACCAGACACAAAGCAAGTCATCTGTTGATTCTTTCCATAGACGTTCAAATGGTGTTTCCGATGACACCTTGGTTGATGAGGATAATATCAATGTTGGTACATAGGATCAAACTCAAGGTGGAGCTCATTCAGAACCTAGGCCTATCAGAAAAAGAAGAAAGCCTAAGTGGCTTGATGAGTTTGTTGGATTGAGCATCGAAGATATTAACTTCGATGATATGGAAACATATGCTTTGAATGTCGTCCATGATGAGCCCTATGACTATAGAGAAGCTATCACATCAGTTAACAGTTCCAGCTGATTAGTTGATATGGAGGAGGAGATTGAATCATTGCAGAAAAATCATACTTGGTATTTGGTGCCTCTTCCCACCGACAAGAGAGCTATTGGATGCAAGTGGATCTATAGAGTGAAAGACGGTGAAATGGTAATCTCAGATACAAGGCAAGGTTAGTCGCAAAGGGGTATGTTCAAAAGAAAGGGGTAGAGTATCATAATATCTTTGCTCCAGTGGTTAGGCATACTTCTATTCGTATTCTTTTGGCATTAGTTGCTTATTATGATATAGAATTAGAGCAACTAGATGTCAAAACTGCATTCTTGCATGGTGATCTGGATGAGGAGATTTATTTACAGTAGCCGGAAGGGTTCATTGATAGTAGCAGGCCAGACTATGTTTGCAAAATCAACAAATATCTATATGGACTAAAGCAGTCTCCTAGACTATGGTATAAGAGGTTTGATAAGTTTATGCTTTCACAGGGATACTCCAGAAGTTTCAAAGACCAATGTGTTTATTTTAGGAGATGTGATGGTGATATGATTTATTTGTTGTTATATGCTGATGATAGGCTGATTGCATCTCGGAGTATGGTCAAAATTAAGGAGTTGAAAGCGGAGCTCAGTAGAGAGTTTGACATTAAGGATTTGGGAAAGGCACAAAGAATATTGGGTATGGAGACAAGCAGGGATAGAAAGCGGAGAGAGTTATGGCTCACTCAAGTGCAGTACATCAAGAAGGTCCTCGCTCGATTTGGAATGGAGAAAGCTAAAGTGGTTGCCACCCTATTAGGCTCTCATTTTAAGTTATCAAAAGACTTATCTCCCTCATCGGAAGAAGACAAGAGGTATATGACTGATATACCTTATTCTAGTGTTGTTGGTAGTCTTATGTATGCGATGGTGTGCACAAGACCAGATTTGGCCCATGCTGTGGGTGTTGTGAGTCGATATATGTCTAACCCAGGCAAAGAGCATTGGCAAGCTGTGAAGTGGATTCTTAGATATCTTCGAGGCACTTCTTCGGTGGGCTTGTTATATGGTGCAGTGGATGGTGACATCTTTCTTAGAGGATACTGTGATTCTGATTATGCTGGGGATAGAGATGCTAGGAAGTCGGTGTTGGGCAATGTTTTTACACTAAGCATAGGCTTGATTTCATGGAGATCAAAGCTGCAATTTATCGTAGCTTTATCGACTACCAAAGTAGAGTTAATATCGATTGTGGAAGCAACAAAGGAAGGATTATACTTACTTCAGTTGTTGGATGATCTTTCAATGGTGCAACGGACAGTAGAGCTATTTTCAAACAGTCAGAGTGCGATTCATCTTGTAGAAAATCAAGCTTATAGTTAACGGACGAAGCACATTGATGTTAGTGGTTTCTTTCTTATGCTTAGGAAGAAAGAAGCAAGATCAAATTATTGAAGGTGAATACTTTGGATAATCCTTCAGATATGATGACTAAGTCACTTTCAAAGGACAAGTTTGAGTATTGCTCAAACTTGGTCAGTTTGATACCTGTTACTTGAGCGCCATGGGGCGCTAGACCCAACAACTTATATATCGATCACTTGATGATAAGATGATGAAGAGAGATTGTTATATTTGAATCAAGGTGGAGTGTTGAATTTGGATGATTCAAATATTTGTTAAAGAGGAAAGAAATTGATTGATTGATTTAACCAAATCAATTAATTTGGCTGATATATGAAAGGATATTTTGAAGGAAACTAATTAATTAGTGAATTAATTAATTAGTCAATGTATATTTTCTATATGAAGAAATAAATGATTAGGCATGGAGAATAAAAGAAAGATATGGAAATAAAGATTACGCCATCTATTTGTACTAAAATCAAATCATGCAAATTGGAAAGATATCTGGGTAATCGGGAAATTAATTTGCTTAATCTCCAAGCAACTCTTGATTATCAAGTCTATTTAAATGAAAGAATTTCATCTTCATATGTACAAGCAAGTGTAGTATCCACCGTTATTCTTTTCTCTCTCTTTTGTACTCTTTTCTGTAGTGAAATAAAAAGTTGTTGGGTCTCCGTGGACGTAGGATATTCATATCTGAACCACGTTAGATCTTCTGTGTCTCTTATTTATGTTATTTTTTTGGAAGACTGCATAATTCTTTTTAAGTGTCATTGGTATCTAAATAGGAAATACTAAATTCTGAATAATAAACCGCTTCCGCTCAAACTAAAAAAAATTCACTCCAGTAACCTCTAGTTCCTCTTATCTGTGACACATCTAATCCAACTCCACCTCTCTTCCACAACTTCACTAACCCAAAATATGTTATTTTGGCTCAAACACAATATCCAAAAATATGTTTTTAGGATTCACATCATAATGAACAATCCACTCAAGGCACTCATGATGAAGGTATGTTAGTGCCTTTGCAACTCCAACTGCTATTTTGTATCTAGCTTTCCATGATAGCAATCTATTAGTCCTGCTTTGGCTACTATAGTTGTTACCATCACCAACAATGTCCAATGATCCATTTTCCATCCAATAATCAGCAAAAAGTCACAACTCTATTTAACTATTTGACTTTGCATATAGCTACATATTTTGATTTAACTGTGCATATTTTTAGATGTATTTAGCAATGCATTTATTTTGAGTACTCAGTAACTATGTAAATTTCTGAACTCTTGTAAATTTACCTACTCAGTAATTATGTAAATTTCTGAACTCTTGAGCAACTGATGCTTATGTAAAAACAAAGAAATCCTAAACCTTTATCCACATGCCACATAGGTATATTGTTTTGACAGCACTATGAAGTGCATATAACTAACCAAATTGTTCTGTATGTTTTGGGTACTTTTCTGGTTTTTTTTTTACCTTTTCATTGTCACTGAAAATGAAGTGATCGCAATAATAAACAAAATAGAAATAAATCATCTTATTTTACTGTGCGTATACGTATTCATGAAAATACTTGAAATTTTAATTTTTGTCATCACATATGTTAACATTACTAATTCATCATTATATTATGTGTTTTTCTTACGGTTTCTTTTAAGTTTGTTTTTTTATTTTGTTTAGTTGACAACATTTACATCTTTCGGTGGTCGGGACGATCTGGTTATCTCAAATCTGAGCGGAATTACAAGAGGGTCTGGATTAGATGTTGTTCTGTTGCTGTTGAATCTTCTTCTTCTTTTTTCAGTTTGACGGATCATACAAAAAGGTGCTGATCTATTTGCGTGTTTGTTTTTCCATTTTATTTGGGCTGTAGACTCAAAGTACATGTATATATATTTTCGGTAATCTTTGGACTGGATTTCATTGTCTCGGATCATATTATATAATAGGACAAATTTTCATAAGAGACCAATTTTCAAAACAATTTGCAGATATAGGCTAGTTTTGAAACTAATTGCAGAAATAGGCTTGTTTTGGCCAGCTCAGCGATGAGCTGGCTAAAGTTAAAAAAATAATATAACGGGGCGCATTTCTGAAATGCGCCCCTTTGTATTTGCACTGGCACATCTGCAAAATGCGCCAGTGCAAATACTTGCTGTACAAACCTGGACAGCAAACTATATATTTCAATTCGAATTCGACAGCTAAGTAATTACGAAGATATTTGTCAACAGTGTTTAGGTGTGGTTCCACCTCGGAGTGAGATAAGAGGTGCAACAGTTAAGTTGACATGGCTTCGCGACATGTTTGCAGATGAGCCATCACCGGATGCTTCGGATGAAGAAATTGAATATTATGCGAGAGCTGTTATTCTACATCTGATATCTTGTCGTCTATTTCCCGATCATTCTAAAGGACGACTAAACCTTTTTTGGTTATTGTTTTTGCGAAATCTAGATGAGTGTGCACGATATTCTTAGGGCAGTGCTACATTGGCAACATTATATAACGAGTTAACAAATGTTGCACTCATGAAATCTAAATCGATAGCTGGTTGTCTCTCGCTTTTACAGGTACAATATGCATAGATATATTTGGTATAAACTCATATGTAATATTTAATTCTAAAGTATTCAAATTTTTTATTTATTTCACAGCTTTGGGCATGGACACATCTTCCCATTGGTCGTCCAAATGTGACTTCATCCATGCAAATCGACAGAACATTGCCTTATAGTGCAAGGTAGTGAATTTCCAACTACATTTACATGTGTGTATTTTTGTATTAATAAAACTCTACTTGTATAACCATATATATAGGTGGTTTGGTTCGAGGAGTTGGGTTGAGTCTCCAAAGCAGGTGGCCACTTACTATCGCGACCAGCTCGACATGTTAACAGATGAAGCTGTTATATGGAATCCGTATACACAGGATGTGCTAGTCGATCTTCCGCAGATATGTCTAAGTGGGATGCATAGTTGGCTTTGTAAGACACCTATCATATGCATGCGAGATGTAGAAATGTATAATCTTGATCGAGTGATGCGACAGTTTGGTCTTCAGCAACACATACCCGATCCATGCGAACCAAAGCCGGATTTGGAGTTTGCTATCGTCCAGTGGAACGATAGACATAACCGTATCGTACACCAACAGCTTCCTACG
Source organism: Allium cepa (assembly GCA_030765085.1). Classification (NCBI taxonomy): domain Eukaryota; kingdom Viridiplantae; phylum Streptophyta; class Magnoliopsida; order Asparagales; family Amaryllidaceae; genus Allium; species Allium cepa. Next base: position 775,019,528 of record CM060935.1, read on the forward strand.
ATTCCTATTTCGAGATACATGACTTGGTATTGGTCGATTACTCGAAGATTCATTGTAGCAGATCGGACTTCTCACGAACGAGCATACACCGCTCGTGCACCGCTTGAGCGAGATGTGGTAAATCTTCATATTATCGTGATATTTTTAGTTTGTTCGCTTGAATTATATTTCTAATTTTGAATAAATAATTTTAACTTGTAGGTCGATATATTAGAGACGGTAGCAGGAGGGTTAGCTGATATCGGACATGGTAGAGTACCCGAACGAGAAGTCCAACCACGGTGCCTTGATTTGAAGAAACTTATTGACACGCTCCTTTTTAGAAATCGATTAACACGGCCAAGCTCTTCCGAACAAGCTATGCGGACTAGAGAGCGAAGAACTAAAAGAAGGCAGGATACACACCAATTGCAACCCGCTGGACCTTCTCAACCTCCACCTACTCAAAATGATCCAACTCAACCATGAGCACTCCTATTTTTAGTTTACTATTAATTTGCTTTTGTAATCGAACTATAACTTCTGCTCTAATTCGAATGTAATCGGATTTTAATTATGTTATGCTGGAATTTATTTAATGATAGTGTTATTTGTTGGCTTGCATATTGATAAACGTTTGTTATCACTTAAGATGGTCCAATTGAATTTCGATTTTGTGTATTTTAATTCGAATTCGAATTGAAATATATAGTTTGCTGTCCAGGTTTGTACAGCAAGTATTTGTACTGGCGCATTTTGCAGATGCGCCAGTGCAAATACAAAAGGGCGCATTTCTAAAATGCGCCCCCTTATATTTTGCACTGGCGCATTTTGCAGATGCGCCAGTGCAAATACAAAGGGGCGCATTTCAGAAATGCGCCCCATTGTATTTTTTTTAAACTTTGGCCAGCTCATCGCTGAGCTGGCCAAAACAAGCCTATTTCTGCAATTAGTTTCAAAACTAGCCTATATCTGCAAATTGTTTTGAAAATTGGTCTCTTGTGAAAATTTGTCCCTTTTTGTATTGCAGACTTTTGGAAATTTCTTTATATGAATATTTGATGAATACTTTATTTGTCACTGAATACTAGACAATGAAACTTTTGACAAAACATAGTTGTTCCATCTTTGCATAGTGGTAGCATACTTGCATCAATTTGAACATTGGACTTGTATGCTTAGAATTTGGAATACCCTTGAATCCATAACTCAACACTGCATATTTCTCTATCACTCAATTCCATGTCCATAATCAATATCTTAACTGACCCAAAATTACGTTGTCTTCGTTTCTCATTCTTATTTCCGCCAATTTCATATGTATATATAAACATAAGGAATTATTTTATGAACCGATTTTCTTTGAGATAATATAAAGATGTAAAAGTTGTAAAAAGCACTATCAACATCATAACAAATTAGCATCTTACTCCACCATCTTTTGAAACGCTAAACAATAAGTACATCAGTTGCAATCATGACCTTGGTTTTATCTGTCAGAAATTCTTTACTGTTCGATCTTTCATGATTAATGATGAACAATTCAAGTAATAACTCAAGGATCACCAATACCGAATATTTCACAAACAAAGCTTAATATGATTTTTTGTTTGTTTAAGATGACGTACCTTGATTAACAGCGGAAGATGTAATGACTGTCATCTTCTTTTTCTTCTGACTTCTAATAATTACTCTTCTTCTCAGAATTCGGTTTTTCTCTCTAACCCTATTTCTTTATAAGATCCTTGATGGAGAAGAATAAATCTATATAGCAGGAGAGAGAGGACCCAATCCTTTATATAACATTTAACTCTAAATCTGGTACGTCCATCATGTACCAATTCAACGCTTAAGACTAATCACAAACCTAATGTTCTAATTATAGAACGGTCTATTTATGACTTAATTAATCGGGTCACATTAAGATTAGAAACTGCATAATGTTAAAGGTAAATGAAACGTTCTATTTATGACCTAATTAATATGGTCATATTAAGATTAGAACTGCATAACATTAAAAGTAAATGAAACGATTGCATTTTCTAATAGCAGTTTTCTAACGTTCTCCCACTTGACCCGATTATTCATAATATCAAGTGTTGAACATCATACTATGATAAATTGCTGAGAGTTATGGCAGTTGTGCATTATTAATTCAATGCATTTCCTTTCATATACTACAATACCAGCAATCCATCATTTTATACTCATAATTTATATAAAACACCATAATGGTCCACATAATGAATATAATATCTTTATAAGACTCTTTCTTGTTTAAAATTACATAAAGTACGTACTACCACATTAAAAAAAAAGACACATAATTGTATATCAGAAACACACAAAGGAGCTCAGAATGTCACACATCAATTATTATTAATACAACCAAGACCCATTCTTTGAACATGTTCCTTAAATTGTCTTGGCTGTAACCCTTTCGTCGAAGGGTCTGCAATCATAAGTTCTGTCTTGATGTGCATGATTGACACTCTTTGTTTCTAAACCTCATCTTTCACAACAAGATACTTCAGTTCCATATGTTTGGCACCTTTAGAGTACTTGTCGTTTTTTGAGAAAAACACTGCTGCAGCAGAGTCATCACAATAAATTTTCAACGGCTTGCTAATGGTGTCGACAACCGCAAGTCCTGAAATAAAGTTCCGCAACCATAATGCATGAATTGTGGCTTCCAAAAATTCTGCCTCCATAGTAGATGAAGCAACGATAGTTGTTTCGCACTTTTCCATGATATGGCTCCTTGAGCAAACATAAACAGATAACCAAAAGTCGATTTTCTAGTATCGATGCATCCAGCAAAATCTGAATCTCTATATCCAGTCACCTCCAATTCATTGGATCTACTATACATGAGCATGTAACCTTTCGTGCCTTGTAAGTACCTTAACACTTTCTTTGCAGCTTGCCAATGTTCCCTTCCTGGATTTACTTTGATACCTCCCTAACATCCCGACCGCAAAACTGATATCTGGTCTAGTACAGGTTTGAGCATACATTAGGCTACCAACTACAGATGCATATGGAAATGATTCCATTTCCTTTCATTCAACATCATTCTTAGGACATTGCATGAGATTGAATTTATCACCTTTCTGAACAGAAACTTTCTTAGGTGAACACTTACTCATTCCAAATCTCTCTAGAATCCTTTCGATATATCCTTTATGAGACAATCCCAATATTCCTTGTAATCGATCACGAAATATTTCTATTCCAATCACATAGGTTCCCTCTCCCATATCTTTCATTTCAAAGTTCGCTGAGAGAAATTCCTTAGTCTCATGCAATATGCTTAAATTATTTACAGCAAGCATAAAGGACTAGATAAATAAACTTGCTCCCACTGATCTTTTGGTATAAACAGTGATCAACCATATTTTCCTTAGAACCAAAAGATGTAATAATGGTATTGAACTTTATATACCATTGCTGGGATGCTTGTTTAAGCCTATATACTAACTTCTTATGTTTACACACCAATTGTTCTTTACCTTCTACAGAAAAACCCTCAGGTTGATCCATATAAACATCCTCATCAAGATCTCCATTCAGAAAGGCTGTTTTCACATCCATTTGTTGCAATTCCAAATCATAATGTGCTACTAATGCCATTATTATTCTTAGCGAGTCCTTTTTCGAAACAGGAGAAAATGTCTCCTTGCAATCAACACCATCTTTCTGAGTGTAACCCTTAGCAACAAGTCTAGCTTTGTACTGTTCGACATTACCACTAGAGTCGTGTTTGGTTTTAGAAACTCATTTGCATCTGACTCTTTTACAGCCATGTGGTAACTCAACGAGATCCCAAACTTCATTATGTTGCATGGATTTTAGTTCTTCTTTCATGGCATTAATCCATTCCTTTGACTCTTTACTTTCTACAGCATGTGAAAATGAAACTGGGTCCTTCTTGATTCCTATATCATATTCTGATTCTTGCATATAAACCATATAATCATTAGAAATAGCTAACCTACGATCTCTTTGAGATCTTCTTAATGCTACTTGTTGTGGTTCATGCATATCAGCATTATGTAAGTCATTTCCTTCATGAAGTACTTCTTCATTTATATGTTGTTCATCATCATGTTGTTCTCCAATAGCTGGAACAACAATTGGAGTAATAGTAGATGGAGGAACTATTCTAGGCAATGTAACATTTATCCTTATTTCCTTTATTTCCACTATTTCCCTGCTAGCACTACCACTGACTTCACCAATCTCAATGAACCTTGCATTACCAGTTTCTATAATTCTTGGACTTTGATTCGACAGTAAAACATATATCCTTTAGATTTTTCAGGGTAACCTAAAAAATACCCACTAATCATTCGAGAATCTAATTTCTTTTCATGTGGATTATAAATTCTCGCTTCCGCTGGACAACCCCAAACATGCAGGTGTCTTAAGCTAGGTTTCCTGTTAGTCCATAATTTAAAAGGAGTCTTTTGAACAGCTTTACTAGGAACCCTATTCAACAAATAGTTAGCGGTTTTGAGAGCATACGACTACAAATTCTTAGGTAGTGTAGAATCTAACATCATACTCCTAATCATATCTATTAACGTCCTATTGCGCCTTTCTGCTACACCATTTTACTGTGGTGTACTTGGCATTGTGTATTGCGCACATATGCCATGACTTTCGAGGAATTTTACAAATGGACCTGGACACTGGCCTGACTCATTATATTTTCCATAATATTCACCACCTCTATCAGACCTTATGATTTTCACATTTTCATCTAATTGCCTCTCAACTTCCTTTACAAACGTCTCAAGAACATTCACAGATTGAGATTTTTCATGAAGCAAATAGACATAACCATAGAGAGAAAAATTGTCAATAAAAGTGATGAAATACTTTTCGCCATTAAATGTTGGAGTGTCCATAGGTCCACAAATATCAGTGTGTATTATTTCAAAAAGCTGGCTACTTCTAGTGGCTCCTTTCTTATTATGTTTGGTTTGTTTACCTTTAATACAATCCACACATAATTCTAGATCACTAAAGTTCAAATTTGACAAAATTTCATTACTTACTAATCTCATCATTCTTTCTTTGGATATGTGACCTAGTCATTTATGCCATAAGAAAGCAGAATTTTCATTCAACATGCTACGTTTGCATCCAACATTATTTATTACATTCAGCAAGGAATTCGCATACGTGTCATTCAGTTTCAATTTATGTAAACGATCAATTAGAATATCAGAACCAACAATATCAGTATTCTTATATAAATCAAAACAACCAGATCCAAACGTACATCTAAAACCAGAAATATCCAACTTACTTACAGAAATAAGGTTTCTAGATAATGAAGGTACATAAAGGGTACTATGTAAGTCTAATACATATCCACTTTCTAGAATTTGACGATAAGTCCCAATGCCTTTTATTGTGTATTTCATTCCGTTTCCCATAAAGAGAAACCGATCTTCATTTGGATTTATGGTTCGGATCATAAGAAATCCCTTTCTTTTCGAACCAAGCTATGTATTTCGGACAGTCATTTTGATAATGTCCTTTCCTTTTATAGAAATGACATCGAACATCCTTTAGTTCCTTATTTTCCTTATCTTGCCCATTCTTAGCAGGCGCCTTTTTCTTCTTGAAATGACTTGATTTTTCATTCTTTTCTTTACCAGCTTTATTACTCACAAAACTTACTGAGTGATTCACTTGATTTTTCAAACGTCCTTCTTCCTAAACAAGTCTACTGCCGGTTCATTAACATTCCACTTATTCTTTATAGGGTTATAGTTAATTTGAAAAGGTCCATATTCAGAAGGTAGCGAGTTCAGGATAAACTGGACAAGAAAAGAATCCTCTACTATAAGTCCAAGGAAGTTTAATCTTGCTGCAAGATTAGTCATCTCTATAATGTGCTCTTGCATAGTTCGCGACCCATCAAACTTCATGGTCGTGAGTTCTGCTATAAGAATACCAGCGAGTGACTTATCAGCTGAACGAAAACTCTCTTCCACAAACTGCATATATTCCTTAGCACTTTCTATTTGCGGAATTGTCGACTTGATGTTGTTAGCAATAGTCATCTTAATAAGCATGAGGCTCAATCTGTTACTGCGTTCCTATGCTTTATGGTGTGATTTTTCTTTCTCAATACTAGCTGTTGTAAGAGCAACAGGTTTATCCTCAAGGAGTGCCAAGTCAAGATCCTGAACACCTAAATGGAAATTGACTTGTTCTTTCCATTCAGAAAAATTAACACCAGTGAACAATGTAACAGATGAAGCATGTGTATTCATGGGAACTACTGCAAATTAAATAAAAAAATTGAAATAACTATAAGCTCATACCTAACGCGATTCAGATATGTACATAATAGTATAATATAGCACTCCTTTGGGTAGATACTATCTTATACTTAACATAATTAAATACCAAAACATAAGTAAGCAATAAATATATTCAATTAAATAAAACTGACATCTTTGGATGATCAATATTTATTTAATCAAGATATCTATTAAACCTCATCATGTCAACTAGTTATAGAACAAGATTTTCCTTTGGGTAAGTTCTCAGGTACTACCATTAGTGACGCCAGTTTTTTTTTTTGTATTATTATAACTGGCAATTTCTATCAATAATCATTATGTCACTTATGCACTAAATGATTATTCTGATTTTGACCACTTTGGTGATTAACAAAATCATAAATCTCATGTGCATAATTGACTTATAACACATACTTGATTAAACATCATGAGTAAAGCATAGAACAGATCAATTGCAATCGTAGGAAATATTCAGTTATTGATTGGTGGCTCCGATACCAAATGTCAGAAATTCTTTACTGTTCAATCTTTCATGATTAATGATGAACAATTCAAGTAATAGCCCAAGGATCACCAATACCGAATATTTCACAAACAAAGCTTAATATGATTTTTTTTGTTTAAGATGACGTACCTTGATTAATAGTGGAAGATGTAATGGCTGTCATCTTCTTCTTCTAACTTCTAATAATTACTCTTCTTCTCAGAATTTGATTTCTCTCTCTAACCCTATTTCTTTATATGTTTCTTTATGGAGAAGAATACATCTATATACCAGGAGAGAGAGGAACCAATCCTTTATATAATATTTAACTCTAAATCTGGTACGTCTATCATATACCAATTCAACGCTTAAGATTAATCACAGACCTAATGTTCTAATTATAGAACAGTCTATTTATGACTTAATTAATCGGATCACATTAAGATTAGAAACTGCATAACGTTAAAGGTAAATGAAACGTTCTATTTATGACCTAATTAATAGGGTCATATTAAGATTAGAAACTACATAACGTTAAAAGTAAATGAAATGATTGCAGTTTCTAATAGCAGTTTTCTAACATTATCTACTTTCGATCAACAATATTCAACTATCAACATTTATGAGAAAGCTTCAACATAACAACGATCTAGCAATATCATCACCGAATAAATATGTAGGCAGCAAGATAAAATCCAAAATTCATAAAAAGATACGAAAATCAATCATGATTTCTTAGGAATCTAAAATGTTATCAACAACCATAACCAAGGAAGTACCTTTAGATTCGCCAGCCTCAACCACCAACTCAGATAAGCAGTTCAAGCCAGTATTTCATCATTGTAATCATTAGTTTCATGCATCGTAAGCTTCCATCCATCATCAGATCTCGGCTCCATCAACTTTGGAAACTTCATTACCTCCAGCTATTGGCAATAGTTGCACAAATTTCTAGGCGATGTTCAAGCTTCCAGGTGGCAGATCTATTCCAAGCAGTGTCGATCATCATACAAAGTTAAACCGTAGATCTGATCGGGGAAAGCTTTATGATAATATCAATTTTCTTTAGGATAATATTAGACCCAGACAATCCGATTTTTTTTGGATGTGGGAACAATCTCTGGACAGTGGATGTTTAAGAGGTTTGAGAAGAAGAGTTAGACTTGCATATATTTTAGGTTTTGATTTTGTTTTAGTACTAGCACCAAAAGGCAATGAAAATTAGATGACCGCATGTAAGCGGGAATGAAAAAAACAAACCCCGTGCTTAAACATATCTTCAAATAAGACGCTACAATTATAGATAGAAGGTTCAAAGAAATAGCAGCATTCAGCCTTCAAACGCTGCTTTATATTGCAACTAAAAGCACAATTTTTTGTAGTGTTGCTGACTTGTTAATATCTAATTACAAATTCATCAAGCTTTCCTTGTCCTAAGAAATTGTTGATTATTCCTTTCAAGCTTCGACATTGATTTATGTCATATCCATTAGAACGATGATAAAGACAATGTTTCTCTCATTCTTTGGTCGCTTCTTTTGCAAATGCCAATAGTTGAGTTTGTCTTTGGTCAATAGGTAGATATTCTCATAAGAGGTAGTAAGAGAGTAACTCTTAGAAAGTCATGATCTTTTGAGGGAATGATCCTTTCGATTGACGCTTAACTCTTTTGTTGCTTACGATGGACCCTTCATCTTCGACGATCAGCTTTCTTCTTACACTACTAGAAAGGCTTTAGAAAGCGACGACTAGAAACGACAAAAAAAACGGCCGTTGCTAGCCGTCGCTTATCGCGTTATACAAACTTGCTACCGACAGAAATCATTTTCATTTTCCACTCCCCCAATTCCACTCAGATCCGCTGCCCCCTGCAACCAACCGTCGCCCACCGCCACCAGGAGCCGTCGCAACCTTCCGTCGTTAATTTCAACCTCTCCAAACTTGCCGGTATCTCCTATTTTCCATTATCTTTGTTTAATTTAGGTTTAAATTAAATTAGTTGATGATTTAGGGATTTGGAATTGGATGATTTAGGGGTTTGGAATTGATGAATATATGTTATTAGTTTATGATATATAGTTTATTATATGAATTGGGTATATAATAGTAAACCTAATTTAAAAAATTAGTTGATTATGTGTTTGAAAATGGTGATTATTGCGTATTAGGTGATGATAATTAGTGTTGATTTGGTGGTATTAATTAGTGAATTTATTGTTTACTATGTTGTTAAAAATTATGGCTAATTTAAAATCTAAAAAATAGTCCAAGATCATTGAATAATATGCTTAATGATAAGTTTACGAGAATGTTTGTTATACTGTTGTAAGTGCTAACTACTTAATTAGTTCACAAAATCGTTAATTAAAATTTATGTAGTTAAACAAAAGTTAAAATACGTTTTAAAATTTTAGATTTAATTAATAAATATTTAAATAGTTAAATGAATTATAAAATAGTTTTGTAGTTGTTAAAATAATAACTCATAGTTCCCATTTGTGAGATCAAGCATATTTTCCAAGTTACTGATAGTTCCCATGGATTTTGATTCATAATTAAACGAATTCTATTTGGATACATTACTAAAAGAAATTTAAGATCACCATTTCACTACAGACCACTAATACTTCAATATTCATATTTTTTAATTTGTGCTTTATTTATGTGAATCCCTTAGAGAATTTTTGGCCCCGTCTGACAAGTGTTGTATATGATCGTTATATAGATATTCGTTTTTTCACAGAACGGACATCTATACTGATTTGATACAACATTTGTTGGATTTGTCCTAGTATTTGGACAAGTTACAACACAATAAAGTAATCATATTTTATAAATCATTTCAGTTTAAACGGTTTAGAAAATTTCGATGGCACTTCCTTTTTTCCCTGTGTACACACATTTGTGTACGATACATGGAATAAAGGAAAGTGCTGCCGAATTTTTTTAGAATCGTTTAACCTAAAATGATTTATAAAATATGATTATGTTATTGTGTTTGTAATGGAAAGTAAGATAACCGGCCATCAAAGTAAAAAAAACAATAAACTTAAGAATTGAAAATTTGAATGCAGTATTTATTTGAATTTGTTAAAATAGTAAAGGGTTATATATGAATTTTTACAAGACTTTAATATGAAGTGTGTTATTCAATCTTCTAACCTACATTTTACAAATCAGGAAATGTGTTCGATTATTTTCTCGATCGTAGTTGGATATATGAACCTCGAAAAGGTATGAAAGGATCAATAAAAGAATGTTTCTATAACGGTGTATACGTATTTATTAGATTTGCTCAATCTAATAATCGAAATAATGTAGATATTCGTTGTCCGTGTAGTAAGTGCAAACATCCGAAGCATTGGAAACCAGATGTAGTAGAAGTACATTTTTACAAATTTGGTTTTGTGCTGAATTATTACTTATGGGATCGTCGTGGAGAACTTTTTCAACCAACATCTAATCCAGTAGTGTTAGAGGATGATAATACTATGACCAATCCTATAGAAAATGTATGATCGATTTCACCCTAGAGGGGGGTGAATAGGGTGATGCTATTATAAAAGTTAATTACGGAAGCTTATAAAATTATTTCAACACAGATCACAAAATAAAAGCAGCACAGATAATAGCAGAATAAAAAATGCAGAAATAGAACGACACAGAATTCACCCAGCTTCGGCAAAACCCTGCCTACGTGCTGCCCCTACTAGAAATTAATTAGTCACATGCTTACACACGTAAACTCACGACACCCGCTACTCACTAACCTAACTCTATGCTCAAAACCCTGCCACAACTCAGCCACTGAGTTGCGAATTCTCAAACTACGCCACGTAGATTGTCCTCTAGTCACATGACTAGAAATTACAACGGTTAAAAAGAGAAATACAAATTTTAAAACAATTAAAAATAAAACAACCCTAAAAACCAAAACCCTTATAAAACTTAAAAGAACAAAAGTCGGCTCCCTTTTCTTTTTAGTTAATTTGGCCCGTTTCCCTTTTAAATTAATTCAGCACGTTCCCCTTTTTAACTTATTCGGCATGTTCCCTTTTGTTGAGATAATGGTAGCTCGTTCCTCTTTCTTCAGCAATTATGGTTTTCAGAAATCACCGCTTGATGATTGATGCTTCGATTGAATTGTTCGCAGCTCCTCCTCCTTGATCGAGTTTGGCTATGATTTGGTATGTAATTTTTCCTTTTGCTTCTACGATTTTGGCTTACTTGAACTCAATGATGATTGTAGTTTATATAGGAGTTCGATCTCCTTTATTTGCGTTCGTCTGATTTTTTCAACATTTTAGCTTCAGCCATTCGATTTCGTTTGGATGTTGATGATTTCACTGACTTTTTCAATTTCGTATAAATTGTTGCTTGACACTCACAGTTTCAATTTATAACTCGGTCAATTTTCTTGGCCACCACGATTTCGACTTGTACTATTCGATCTTTGATCTTCTTGACTTTGGCTTGTTTCTTTGACTTGGTTCATGATGACTCTGGTCATTTGAATTAGAACTGCAGGTGACTTCGGCATTACTTTGAACTGTAGTTGTTTACTTGTTAATTACGGCTTTGATTTGACTCTGCTGCATACATGTATTCCTGTGTTCATGCCTGTGACATTCATGTTGTTTGCATTGCATCACCACTGTTGCAAGTATTCTCTGTTCATACCTATAGCATGCTTGACTTTGTGGTCTGGTTTCACTTCATGTTGCCTTGACTATGCTATCTTCATATCGTCACTGTAATGTGTCTTCAACCTGATAGCACTGTGCCTCGAGTGTATACTAAGTTCTGCCATGCATCTGTTTTATTGGTCTTGCCTTGTATGTTTTATTTAGAGTCTGCATTGTATTTGAGTGCATGTATCATTTGCTTGACCCTTGCATATGTGACTCTGTCCACTGTTGCATTATATGTACCTTGATCTTTGTTGATGTGTTTTGTGATATTCGAGTCAGTTAGCACTTCTGTTTCATGAATGCTTGCTGCCTGGCCTTTGTTGCTGTGTTGTCATATCTCTGGTGCACTCACTAATTTGAGTTTTTATTTTGTTCATTTGATGGCTTCAAGCCTGAACTGCTTTGTTCACTTGAGTTTGCTTGAGCATATGTAGGACAGTTTGCATTTTGGATTTTCCATGGCTTTGATTTCATCATGTTGCAATAGTTTTGGTTGCTGTCATTCTGTAGTTGCTGTTAACATGTGTCACTGGTGCATGTTGCAGTTGAATTGAGTTGTACCATTGCCTTTGTTCTCGAGTATGATACTTGCACTTGTCCTATCCACTGCCCTTTTTCATACTGGTGGTTCATTGTAGTAGTTGTTAGGATTGGCTTGTGGTCTTCGCTGGCATTACTGGTGCATGTGCTTAGTTGAGGCAGTGTCACTGACTTGATCGAGCATTTTCACTTGAGATTGTATTGTCATGTTGCATTGATGATGCTTGACCATTTTATTATATTTGGATTTGTTTTTCGAATTACACCTGAGTTGAATCCAGCTTGTAGCTCGGATTTGACCTTGTGCTGAAAATTGTGACATTATTTTTATTGCACTTGAGTTGAATTCGATAATTTGGGTTTGACCTGTGCTCACCTGTCCCTGTAAATTTATCAAGTGTATGTATATCGGTGTGCACGGCCTTGCGGCATATACAGTGATACACTGTGTATGTCACAAGCTGTTCGTGTATGATGAATTGAAAATTAAATGATGACGAACAACCCAAATAACTGAGGCAAATATTATTTTCGAAATCCACATTTTGTTTTATACTACAAAAATATTTCCTTTTCAATTTTACTGCGTCAATATTTATTTTTTCAGATTGCTCAGATGCTGGATTCAATCTGGAATGAAGTTGAAGATAAATTATGAGTGAATGAGCGATATGTAGTGAGGACATTTGTAAATGAAAGATTGTGATGTAATTGAATTTACATTGTAATCAAAATTGCATATGTATAGTGAGAGCTCGAATTTGTACTATTCAAAATTGTAATAAATATTTGTTTGAATAAAAAAATTCTGTTTGAATTCAAATTCCGTGTTATTTATTTTTATTCAATAAATATTTATTCAGTCTATGAAAAATAAAATAGTACATTAACAAATATATTTACATGAATATATGTTTATTATCATCAAACAAAAATCATATAATCGCATATTCAACAGAAAACATGGTGCAAGATGCTGCACGATCAATGTTTCCTACCTTTGACCAAGGTGATGATGGGAACAAAAATGTTGACGAAGAGCGGACCGTGGAAGCTAATTTTTTTTTTATGATTTATTGGATTCTGCTAAGAGGCCATTGTGGGATGGATGTACAAGCAGAATTGAATTATCTGTAACCGCCGAATATATTACTATGAATTTGAAATCTAATCTTACAGAAGCTGTATTTACATCAGTTGTACAAACTGCAAAATGACACATGCCACCTAAGAATTTGACGTGTGACAGTCATTATAAAGTAAAAAAGCTTATGTCTGCTTTTGGATTGCCGTACCAAAATATAGATACATGTGTAAAAGGTTGCATGCTGTATTGGAAAGAAGACGCTCATCTTACTAAATGTAGAATATGTAACGAGGAAAGATACAAACCAAGAAAAAGGAAAGGAAAAGAAGTTTCATATAAGAGGATGCATTATTTACCCATCACTCCCATACTTCAACGGTTATATGCATCTTCTGCTACAGCATGTCATATGCGATGGCACAATGTGAGACACTATAAGAAGGACCTTTGATACATCCATTTGATGGAGAAGCATGGAAACATTTTGATAAAACTTATCATGAATTTGTGGCAGAGAGCCGTAATGTTAGGCTTGGTTTATGTACGGATGGATTTTCGCCATTTTTTCAGTTTGGTAGAAATATTCATCATGGCCTATTATTTTACTCCTTATAATTTACCTCCATGGATGTGTATGAAAACTCCATACATGTTTCTAACGATTGTCGTCACCGGTCCCGATGATCCGACATAATGAACTGATGTTTATCTACAACCACTAATGGACGAGTTGAAAACACTGTGGCATGAAGGAGTTGAAACATATGACATTTCGAGAATAAAGGAATTTTCGTATGTTTGCTTCTTTATTATGGACTATTAGTGATTTTCCTACGTATGACATGCTTTCGGGTTGGAGCACATCCGGACGTCTAGCTTGTCCTTATTGTATGGATGAAACACAAGCATTTTCATTGAAGTATGGAAAGAAAATTTCTTGGTTTGACTGTCATCGATGTTTTCAATATATCAATCATAAATTTAGAAAAAATAAAAAAACTTTAAAGCTAACAGAGTAGAGAGTATGCTACCACCTAAGGTTGGACAAGTGAAGAGGTATATGAAATTGTAAAAGACTGCCCAAAGATATGTGAAACTGGGGTACAGGTTGAAATTGCAGGTAAATCGGACATTCATAACTGGTGCAAGCAAAGTATATTATGGGAGTTACCGTACTGGAAAAATCTCCTACTCCGACATAACATTGACATCATGCACAACGAAAAAAACGTATTTGACAATGTGTTTAATACAATTTTGAATGTGAGGGGGAAAACCAAGGATGATGCGAATTCAAGATGTGATATATTACACTTTTGTAAGCGGCCCGAACTTCAGTTATACGACGATAATAAGAAACCCAAAGCATGCTATGAGCTAGACAGCAAGCAAGTAAAACTCGTTCTAAAGTGGGTGGAAGGACTTAGATGTCCTGATGGGATTTCTTCTAACCTCCGTAGATGTGTTGACTTTAAAAACAGCAAATTGAGTGGGATGAAAAGTCACGATTGCCACATTATGATGGAGTATTTTTTTCCCGTGATTTTCAAAGAACTGTCGCCTACAAAAATATGGAGTGTTATAATAGAATTAAGTATGTTTTATAAACAACTTTGTTCTACGACGTTAAAGGTAGATCATATACGTAAACTAGAAGCAGAAATCCCTGTACTTCTATGCAAATTGGAGAAAATATTTCCGCCTGGCTTTTTGCAATGTAATGGAGCATTTACCTATTCATTTTCCATCTGAAGCACTCCTTCGTGGTCCTGTGCAATATGGATGGATGTATCCATTTGAGAGGTAATTTAATTAATTTCATTTTTTGTACCACCATATAAATTTAATTAATTTTGTCATAGGTACCTGAATCATTTGAAGAAAAAAATTAGATAAAAAGCACGAGTAGAAGGTTCGATTCGCAAATTGTACCTTGAAGAAGAAGCTTCATTTTTTTCTTACATTACTTTAGTAACGATGTGAACTTATCGTTCGTAAGTGTTCCGCGTAATGAAGAAACTATTGAGAAGGATTCTTCTCAAACAATGTTATCTATTTTTAGACAACATGGAAGACCTGTTGGAAAATGTGTGGAAATGTGGTTAGATGATAGAGATTACCATGTGACACACACATATGTTCTTCTAAATTGTGCTAAAGTTGCACCATTTGTCAGGTAATTATGAATTCATACATAATTCAATTATACATGTATATATTAATTATAAAGGAATATAATACATATTTGCAGCATATACGAATCATAACATCCATCTGGCGATCTCAGTAAACAATTTGCTGGATGGTTTTCAAATTACGTTCATGATACAGAAAACTGTGTTATTGACGAAGGATTACGACATCTTGCTCTCGAACCAAAATGAAATGTCAAGACTTATTCAATATTCTTCGTCAATGGATTTAAAGTCAACACCAAGGATTACGGGGCTGAAAATTTAACATATAATAGTGGTGTATTTGTCAAAGGAAGTGATGATCCAGAGGAGCATATAAAAGATTTTTACGACGTCTTTAACATAAGTTTTAGAGTTGACATATTATATACAACCTGCAGAGAAAGTTGTTTTATTTAAATGCAACCGGTTTAGCAATGTTCCTGGCACTGGAATTAACGTGCATAAAGATTATAAGCTAATTGAAATAAGGCATACATCACATTACTATAAGTATGATCCTTTTATATTAGCTAAGCAAGCTTTACAAGTTTATTTTGCTCCATATCCATCCTTAAAAAAAGATAAAGCAGACTGGTGGGCTGTCTTTGAAACGAAGGAAATATATACATTTGATGGAAATAATATTCCAGATGAAGCAGCGTATCAAGCGGATCTCGAGCCAAATACTAAAATAGTGATAACTGATGACATTGATGTAGGGTCGTTGACTGATGAATCGAATGTTTTAATAGATGCATTTGTAACTACCGAAGAAAATGATATAGAGTATGAGACCGAGTCTGAATCAGAATATGACGAAGACTGATCATAGATGGCATCGCTTGTTGTATAATTCTGAGCTATGTATTAACAATAATGACTATGTTCTGTAATATTCTAAGCTATGTAATAATAATCATGACTATATATAATCTGTATCATTATGAATTATGCGTTATTCTTTTCATGTATGCTTTTTTCAATGATTATGTGCAAAGTATGCTTATGTGATGATTATCACTTGATTAATAATTATGTGATGATTAATGATTATGTGATATTGATTGATGATTATGTGATCCTTATGTTATCAGTACTCTTTTCTAAGCAGTGTATGATATTATATTTATGTTTGTGCCAGATATGTCTGATAGACGACATAATCGACGTAGTACATCTCAGTCACCTTCACTTGGAGCGGGTCCGAGTAGCTCTGAGCCAGATCTCCGTCGAGTTGCGGAGATAGTTCTGAAAAGTGCTGGGTATGTATCAAACTTATTTGAATTATATTATATGAAATATATTGAATATATACATCAACATTTCTACAGAGGGTTCGAGGTGGAGCCGTCCGAGTTCATTTTACAAGTATCGAAGGAAGCATACAAGAGTAGGATGTCCAGGTGTTGGCCTCAGTGGGATAACATCCCAACACATATAAAAAATGCAATATGGGCTGATCTTATGGTAAGTACAACTTTGTAATATATAATTATATGCCTTATATGAAACCAAAAACATTATGCCATCATTCCTTATGATATCAGTTTTACGTATTCTGTTCTGCTGATTGTTTTTTAATTATATAATCTCTTTTACATAACACGTATGATAATTCAAATATGCAGGCAGCTATACATGTGGATCCGCATGATATGGATGTTTTTATAAATCATTAGAATAAAAAGATACGGAAAAATTACAGAGAGACTCTATCAAGGGCTAAGAGTTAAGGGAAAAAGCCAAGTTGGATAGGGGATGATATTTGGGCTGGATTCCAACAATATTGGGAACCTGAAGCATTCAAAGTAAGTTATATTGTTACTATATTTTTACATTTAAACGTGTTGAATTATTTTACTTAATAGTGTGTATAAATTAATAGGAATTATCAGCAAGAAACAAGGCTAATAGGAACAAAAACCCCGCTTTACATCGTGGTGGCTCGAAATCCTTCCAACAACATAGGAGGGAATTGGTAAGTAAATTAACCAATATTTATGTTATTGATGTATATATTTACTAGTGTCTCTTTACCATATATTATATTCTTGTATATAATCTATTCTTGTATATACTCGTGCAAATTATCAATATAATCTATTCTTGTATATATTCAGCGGGCAAGTATGAAAGGGAGCCTACAGCGGCTGAGGTTTTCAGAGTCACACATGCAGTGGAGCATATAGATGAGGATGGGAATGTTTCATATGATTGGTCAGACGACAAGGCTGCTTCTGTAATGGTAAATATGTTTATTTCTGTAATGAAAATATTTCATATTCGTTTATTTCATAGTAAATAAGTAAAGTGTATAACAATTGTGTCAAATATCTGTTCGTAATTGCAGGAGAGATATAAAGCAGAGCATGCACGAGCGATACAAGCTAGTGGACGGGAGTCGCTTACGGTTGATGAGTCTAATCGGATATGGGATTCAATCATCGAACCGACAAGTCGAAACAGGCGTTACAGTTTCGGCAATATGGTATGTACTCAACGTTTACATGAAAACACAGCAGAAACCTGTGTGCCATGAACTTCTTATTCACTTGAGTTTATTACCAATAACTTGAGTTTTCTTATTGTTATTGTATGCCATGAACTTCTTATTCACTTGAATTATATCATAGGCTCTTAATTTCCAAAGGGCATATAGGAGATCCATAGATGAGGAATAGATTGCTCGGATGCAAACACAATTGGATGAACTTAATGATCGGCGAAAGAGTCAGTTGGCGACGCAGATAGATGAGCGTATTGCTGCCTTCTACCAGGAAAATGAGTCAATGCCCGGGGAAGGAGGTGCAGATGATGATGATGATGCTTAGTTGGTTTGTTTTGATGGGTACGCTTTATATATATATATGTACATATTATGATGGGTTGGACATTTGGTACTTTGGATGTTGTGATTGATACTTAGTGTTTTGGTGGATTTGGTATTTTGGTTGTTGTGATTGATACTTTGGCACTTGATATGTACTGGTCGTTTAATTTAGTTATGTGATTTGGTTTGGTGGATTTTCATATTTGGTTGTGTTGATTTTCTTATATGATTTTGTGAATATATGTTGGAATATGCAATATTTGATGATTTGGTTGTGTTGATATTGATTATATGGTATGATGGAATGGTATTATATGTGTGGAACGATGGAATTATATTATTTGGATTGATTGGGATTGAGGGTTGAAGGTGCTGCAATGTGGCAGCAAATATATTCCAGTTTTGCAACGGCTAGCAATGGCCATGTGGTCAAATATAGTGATGGCTAGCAACGGCTATATTGTAACACTTTGCAACGGTTTGCATCTACAACCCGGGAATCCAACAACCCCAACGGTTGCTTCCATGTGGACACTTAACCGTTACAAGCCGTTGCAAAAAGAACAACGGAGCCGTCGCTAAGGTCGTCGCTTTCTTTAGTTGCAACGAGGGATTTTGCAACGGCTTTTACCGACGGCTAGCAACGGTCGCCAATGGCTATTAGCAGTCGCTAAATAGTGCTTCTTTTATAGTGTTAGGGAGTTTTGTGCTTCATTTGTTTCGTAGAATCGGTCAAGCATACTTTTCCACTTTCTAGTAAATCGATCGAAGTCTCTTTCTATTTCCTTTTCGAAGATAGTTCCCCCAACTTTAAGCTAAATTTCCTTTCTCGTCTTCATGGAGAAACTATCCTTTTTGCACTGCTTCCTTAAGGTGAAGATTGGTATAGGTCCCATATGAAATGGATTCAAGCTCCATTTTTCTTGATTTTAATGAGCTACTTGTCTCTTCTTATCTTCCATTACTTGTAATGCCATAAGTCTTAATACTTGTTCCTCATGAAACTGAGGATCACTTGTAATTTGGTAGGTTGGTGGCTCGAAGGATCCTTGTTCAGAGATTTTAACACGTTTAATTGGCATGACGAAGCAAAGCTTAGTTGGCGCAATTAAATGGTGTTAAGAATAAAAGGTAGGTTAACTTGGAATGGGACATGCTTGGTAAGGATAAGTCCTCTAGGCCCTACGTACGCAAGTCAAGGTAGTTCGATGGAGTCGGAGGCTCAATCCCACCTTTTAGCACCAAAATATTAATGAATTTCTTCATTAACCTCAAAAAATTCAAGGACGAAAACATGGCTAATAATGGAATTTGAAAAGCATATATTTAATCTCAATGAGTGTTGGCAAGAAGCTAAAATTGGTTGGGTTTAGGTTTAAGAGAAGCGTATAAGCAAGCTTAGGTCCATGAAGGAGTCATATGTATAGTCATGAGAGGTCATATGCACTTGAAATCAGTCCACGTAGACAATTCTATGCAAAAATAGAAATCAAGAATATAAGTAATTTTGGAATTAGAAGCAAGCTAAGATTAAGAAAGCACAAGTGCTTTGGAATTCAAAAGTAACCCATAACTCAAGAAATCTTAATCTTATTCCATATAATGTTGAATGTACAGAGTCATATGTGCAATAGCTCTTTTGGTACTAAAACCCCCAAATCAATTATGGATTACAAGTTTAAAATGTTAGATAATGAGAAAAGAAATATTCGCTCCTTCTTCCAAGCCTCTAGGTCTGTATTTATAGGGGTTGAAGAGCGGCACAACGGGTTGGTTTCGACATCCACGACGTTCGGCATCGTCAATGTCACATGGCACTAAACCTTGTCCAGCGATGAGCTTCGGCATTCTTGGGGGCATAATAGGGCTTCGGCATTGTCCCATTAATGGAGGCCTGCGATGTCAATGAATTTCGACTTTGACGGCTCGTATTTTGATGATCAGCATCCTTCACTAGTAGGTGGTGGTATCAGCTTGGAGCGTCATTGGTACGAAGCAGCACCAATAAGGTGCAGCATTGATATAGAGCAGTAATGAGAAGGAGCAACAATGATAGCTTCTTTGGATATCTATGATCGTCGACATCAATATCACATTTATAAATGCATGACATTTACCAAAGATTTGATGAAATGTGCTATCAGTAAAACATGACATTGATCATCGGTGATATCAATAATTGCTGGCATTGGATTACGGTAGTATCATTGGAGCAGTATCGATAATCAGATGGCCTCAGTAGTAATAACATATGGCATCATTATACAACGGTATTGATGAATTTTGATATCCATTCTATCTTCAAAGGTGAATGGCGACATGTATAGGATATGACACTGATGAAGTGCGACACTGATGTCCCATGATATCGATTATGTTCGACATCATTGCTGAACTACAACACCGACTCCATTTGGCATTGCTTGATGACATAAAAGTCTTAGCATTAATATTCCAACTTTATAGATGGTATGCAGCTTTTTCGTAGCTTTATTCATGACATGCAACATGACATATGACCTTTCATCGGCGATATGCGACATCATAGGCCTTCGGCAAATTTTTTTTTGCGTTAAAGATGTGGAGACATCACTTGCTAGGTGAGACTCCCATGCTGCTTGAGCTGTTGGTTAGCATAAGCAATAACCTTCCCATGCCACACCAACACTGCACCTAAACTTTTCCCACAAACATCTATATAAATAGTTAAACACTCATCTCCATCCAATCAGAATGGACATGCTAGTCAACCTTCCTTTTAACTCTTTGAATGCTTGTTCACATTTCTCAGCCAACAAATCTGACGTCTTTCTTTGTCAAATTCATCAAGTGCCAAGCAATCTTAGAGAAATCCTAAATAAACCTCATGTAATAACCTGCTAACCTCTAGAAGCTTCTAATCTCGGTTGTGCTTTTCAACGCATGCTCTCTATATGTTTCACATACAATCCTCAGCTGGCGAGTATGCTTCTTCTCGATCTTAGAGTAGACCAAAATATCATCAATAAACATAAGAATAAACTTTTTCAACACTTCTCAAAAAACTTGATTCATCATGTCCATAAAATATTTTGGCATATTAGTTAGGCCGAACGGCATAACCAACCACCCATAAAACTTATCAGACCTGAAAGCTGTCAAAGGTACACTCTCTTCTGCTACCCTCAACTAATAAACCCCATGTAAGATCTAGCTAAGAAAATACCTGAGCACCATGAAGCTGATCGAACAAGTCATATATCCTTGACAAGGGATACTTGTTCCTAATAGTCCGCTTATTGAGCTCACGATAATCCATACAAAGTCATGAGGAACTATCCTCCTTCGTATCAAAAACGATAGGTGCACCCCAATTCAAACGACTAGATCGGATCAAGCCTTTATGTAAAAAGTTGCTAACCCCATTACATAACTCTGACTTCTCCTTCAATGTTAGCCTATAAACATGCAACATTATAGGTTTAACATTTCAAACCAAATTAATACCAAATTCAATCTCACGAGGAGGTGGCAAAACCCAACACCTCCATAAATATATCCATAAATTCATGCACAACAATGATCTAACCCAACTCCTCTTCTACCACATCAAGAGAATAAAGAAAACTACTCATTAACGAGATAGGTTCCTCACAAGACAATACTAGAACCTCCCTCCCATTCTTCGATAATATAGTTCGCTCAACAAATCTAGGACAACGTTATGCCAAGACAATCAATCCATCTTAAGCAGAAAATCAAACCTCATAAAAACAAGAACATACATATTGCATGGAAGGAGTTGGTCATAGAAAGTAATCGTATCTTCTAAACATATTATATTAAGATTGGTCGAGCCTCCCACAAGGTTTGGCATACAAATAGAGTCAACAGCCATAACTAGCTCTAGTTTTGGTATATCAACAAGATTACAGGATATGAAACTAAGATAAACACCAATATCAAAAAATACATGAATAGGAATGCATATAATATACCTTCAAGAACCTTTTTTTCCTTTTACATCTGTAGAAGTGGAAGGTGCTGAAGAAAGTGCGAAAATCCCAGGATACTTTCTGAAGCATAGGATAGTCCAAAGAAAAATGGCCTGGTTGGTGGCAGTTGTAACAACCTATTGGCGCAAACTGTGCTTTGGCTACCATGGCTCAAGCTTTGGTGCAAATGCAATTGGCACTTTCACCACTTTTCCTCCCAACCCAACCTACAACTCCTAGCAAAAAATCCATTCTTTCTACACTTATAGCAAGCTAAATCGAAAATATCCCTCGATAACTGAAATTTACGCTCATTGTTCCCAATTGGTGCAGAAATAGAAGGCTTTATGGACAAACTATCGAACCTCAAACCAACACCTACTAGATTTATGAATGATCCTTGAATATGATTTTTCATATCCTCCGAAAATCTGGATGCATACCTGCAATGAACATCTCATTCTTCTTCAACGGCATATCTACTTACCCATGACTTAACTGAGACAATGCATTGAATTGGTTCTTATGCATATTAACTGTCATAGCCCCATGCTTTAGGTCTAGGAAGCTCCTGAACAACAAAGTCTTTTTGGCCTCTAGAACAATTTTCATCTCAAAACCTCTTTGTATTGGGCCCAAGAGAAGTCGTTCTCCTGGACATCTACAGTGATCGAACCCTACCAATCTGTAGCAGCATCAGACAGATGTCGCGATGCCAAATGATGCTTCATCGCATCATCCAACTCCATATCCTCGAATATCGTATCACATAAGCTAGGCCAGTCTAAATCTCAATGATAGTCTCAGTTCCACTGAACTTTTCACCATCCAACCTCTTTAATTCACGACAAAGCAAAGCAAAGTTCATCTACACGACCTCCTCCACAACATCCACCCTTGGTTCCACAATAGGAGCTGTATTCCTCGATACCTGATTCCTACCATTAGTAACAGTACTATCCCTACCGCCTCTACCTTTACCTCATCTTCTAGCATTAGCAGATGTACTACTCATTTTTCACTACCTAAACATATCAAAACTTCTTTAGAATACTTTAATGATAGAGTTACATCTAAGATTGAGTTATTTCAAAGGAAATACTTTAAAGGTATAGGTTTATAGAAAAATACAAATACGCTCTTGTATGTGTGTATGTATTACACTCTACTCATTCTAGGGTATCACTTACCGGATCTCTAATGAGCCATACCTAATTAAAGCCAAGGTATTCGCTACACCTTCGCTTTGGTACCAAATGTAACGACCCAACTTTTCAACCATCGAATGTCGACACTAATATATCTATAGTATTTGCGTGGCATGCACCCGAGTGTCAGAAATACAGATTGTTAGGGTAAAATAAAAAATAGAAAGAAACATAACAAGAAAGCATGACACAATATTTGAATCTTACACCAGATCGATAAAATACAATATTCAAAAAGACAGTACATAGAGTTACTCCAAAATACAAAGAAATTTCAGAGTTACTAAACCAAGGTACTATCATCAGCCAGGATAGTTATAGCTGTATGTCTTCACAATGTTGATACATACATAATAGTAGTGCAACGAAAATATAAATAGATAGATAGATGGAAACCTCCAGCTCCTCTCCTAAAGCTCTGAAGTGTTGAATATAATCCTGCTTTACTCAGCCTTCTCAAAAGAGCACCCAAGAATTTAAGAGAAAAATAAAACCACAAGTCAGACATAAGTCTGGTATAAGAAAACTTAGAAATGTGTGAACCATATAACATACTTTTGAGACCAACCGAATCACCGGAGTGGTTTTCCCTTCATAAGAACCAATTCTACTAGATATGTGCATAAGGTGATATAATAGATAATGTCTAGGGTATAAAATAAACTAGAAAATAGCTGTGGTGTGGTGCTTACTTTGATCATACCACAACAAATTCAAGGTACAGTCAAAAATGATAAGGTACTTTTGCATATGGATTTTATATGGAGGCGCCTTTGATAAACTGAAGCGGACCTCCATGACAAGGATTAGAAACTGCCTTCCGAGCATCATATATCTTTAGTTAAAATATACCATAAGGGAAATACAACTAGCCCATGCTCTAACACATGGAACTAAGTATCAACAATTACCACTAGCAACATCGATAAGCATACTCTAGATATGGAGTTGATATACCCTGTCGTGAATTAGCTAAACCCAAGTTGTGTAGCCTATTATGTCTTTAGTCATTTCTCGATGTCGAGGTTGCGCTCGACATCTCTCGCATGAGTCTTCATCACGGGAAAAAATCGTGAATCTCACCATGGATTCCTACATAAATCATCCGACGAATGCTAACGCTGACATATCCCTCCGACTTAAACTTAGGATAGACATTTCAACTCTATAGTGTTAGTCTGAAATGTTAATGCTGACCTCTTCCTTGGACTTTAACTTAGAATAGGCAGTTCAACTCTATAACATCCCACTTCACAACCGCTTTCGAAACATAGACCCTTATACTATTGAAGTGGTATTCAATAAGTAGTAAGTGTACTTATCCAATCCAGGATTCTTTCAAACTAATCGATAAATTTTCGGTTAACTCAATTTCGGTGATTTTAGAAGTAAGTGAACTATATAAAGGAGTCCTCCTTAGGGAACTCGTGTATATACGTTCTTAAAGCAAGAGATGTATCACACCAATGAGTCCTCCCTAGGGAATCCCAAACCGTTTAAAGCCATGAAGCTTTTATATACTTCTTAAGTTAGTTTGGTCATGTTCGATAGACGACTACTCGACTATCTACTTTTAAAAGGGATTATATACGGAAATAAATTTTCATATACTTAACAAGTTTTCGACCTTCTCAACTTACTACCCTTTGGTCAAAAGTAAAGCCGGTAATTTAGAGCGTTATTGCTCTCAAACACTAGTCAAACAACATTCTTAACTATCACAGATAGGCAAGTCCACTTTGTTCGTTTTCAGTGCTAAGTATGGTTAAATACTTTCCATAAACAATTAAACAAACTAACACATTAAGCCACTAAGCACTTCTATGCTTCATTGTAAAACATTTGTTTATAATTTAAAAACCTTCCAAAAACAATGTATATACTAATTTTATTTATAAAGCTAAGATATTTGATAAAACAATTTAAAAGATATTATAAGTTATGATATTTAATACTTTAATAAATAATTAACTAATTTTCTAAAACTATATATACTTAAAATATACTTTAAAATAATTAACTCTAATATAAGTTAGAAAAGACTCATAAAAATATTGAAGTAAAATACTTTAGTTTAAAATCATTTCAAAGTAATTTGAAGTCTCATATAGTTATTACAATGAAAAAGAGGTTCAAAGCAAATATAGCATTTTAAAAGTGCTACGGAAAATAAAATTTCCAGTTTTGTGTACTTGAAAGTTTGATCGATTTTCGATATGACAACCAAACTTTTTAGCACCCAATCCTTTTATAGTAACTAGTATACGCATAATACATTACAACCATGGTGTATGGTTCTGGCCGAAACCACGAGATTCCGACAATCTCGTATCGAATCCGACTGAAGGCGGGATGGGATTAGGTCAAAATCTTATGCCGCTATAGTCAAAGTTTAAAAAAACCAGAATGTTGTGGTCGTAAAATGAGGAGCCATGCAAAAGGAAAAAACAAATAAAAATCGACTCTATATTCAGCAAAAAAATTATGGTATTCGAGCATTAGATTATCGAATTCGAGCATCACTTTCGAGCATCACAGAGGAAGGCTTCGACAAAACTGGAGCGGCCACGAACTTCTTGCATCTGCACAAGTTTTTTTTCCCTCTTTTTTCGTTTTCATTTGATCTACAATAGTCTTTTTTATTCATATGAATGGGAGGGAGGCAGTTAGAACTAGGGTTAAGTGGTTAGATAGGTTCAATAATGGGCTGAAAGATTAACAAATGGTCTTGCGCTTCGTTGGTATTATATTTCAATAGTTAGGTGGGCTGAACTAGACTTGCCTTTTGTTTAATTTATGTATACTTCTACTATATCATTCATTTATAATCTGAGTTATATTATGTTGCATTTTGTATTGTATTTCAGTAATAGTGTTTGTATGTTATATTTTTTTATAGACTATATTGGTATATAGATTGCAACGTTTATTATTATCTTTTCATTAAAAATACATAAATTTGATATCAGGACCAAAACCGAAACAAAATTCGAAATTCCCGAAATTGCTCAAAACCAATAAAATTTCAAATGGCCAAAACCGATACTGAAACCGTGTTCTCAAACCTTGATTACAACTATGGTGGGAAACCCCTGAGGATCTTTTTACCAAATTATATAAAAATTGTCGAATACAAGGCAACTCCTAAGTACGTTTATAGTGACTATTGCAAAAAAACCACTTCCAAATCAAGTCCAAGTCATATTAAACTCTATTTACTTTGTTTTAAGGCTACGAAAAAATTCATACAAGTCAACATCATCGTTTACCTATGTCATTTGCTTTTCAAAACGAGAATCACAACGATATTCACAATATAAATTCAAGCAAAAATAATATAATTTAGACAGCAATATTATCACTTTATATTCATTTACATAGTGAGTTAGCTCACCCTTTAACTAGCGAAAAACCATGCATAAACTCCTACTTCCTACCACAAACTTGCAAGCTCCTAACTTCCTACCTCTTCCTTGCTTTGCTCACATCCAAGGCTAGATAAGCCTTCCCAAAGCTCATGGCCAACTCCAGGTGGGGGTGGTGTGCTCCAAATCTTCAGTTTTGAGTTGCTAGGAGTAGTTGCTATGATGTTGTAAGAGTTATAATTGAGTTTGGTGATTAGAGTTGTTTTGAGTTAATTTATCTTTCGGAATTTTATGAAAAGAAAAGAAATGAAGAGTGCTTAGCTTTACTTTGTAAAAATGTAAAAGGGTTTTCTAGAAAGGGGCGTGTGTTTATGTAGGCAACAAATGGTGTGTCTTACCCTTCCCTTCACCCCCTAACCGGCCATGCAAGGCTCACCCCCATCATGCCTCCATGTGCTTTACTTTCTACCTTCATATGAAACAAAACCAAGCCAAATATCTCTATCTCCTTAATGAAGTTCTAGAAGCTCTTAAGAGAGATTTAGTTAACCACAATTACTGAAAATATTTTTATTAGCTATTAATGATTTCATATGTTATTTAAGCATGTACAAAAATTTTGGACAACTTTTATTGAATAAAAAGTCGTTTATCGATAAAACGATTTTTGATCACATTATCGATATTTCTTCGAAGTATTTATTTTTGTAGCCAAATTTCGAAAACAAGTTTATTAACATTAGTTATTAATTTGAAGGATTTTAATAAGGTTATAAAACCACATTTATAACACTTAACCATTTTTCAAACTTCAGATACTCAAAAATGAAGTGTTTGAAACTACAGATCGCTACATGGATTTTATCGAAAAATGTGTAAGTGATAAATTCGACCAAACTGTCAAACCACCAGCTAAGGTGACGTGTGAACGTTAATATTTGAATTGGTCGATATTAATCAATGACATAATTCACACTTGCGAGTGGCACAACTACATTTGTAGATTCTCTTATATACCAATTGATTTAATTGATTTATAATTTTTATAAATTAATTAATATTTATGAAATATTAAATGTTTGTTTATTTGATGCATTGGGTACCTTTAATATTTTTTGGGTGTCATTAGCAGTTAATTAGATGCTTATATAAAATTTATATATATGTACGAATCGATATTCGATATCGACATTCATTTAAATTTGATTTAAATATGATTAATTCATAATGGGTTATGGATGATTTAAGGCCAATATAGCCTCATCTAGGGCCGACTATAGGAGAGCAAGAGAAAGGCTAAAATTTTAAAATTTTGGATATAGAATTGGTAATAGAGTTGGAGTAAACCAAGGAGAGAATATCTCCTTTACTCTCTCTAGAAAAGACCTTACTACCCCTCATTGTTAACGTTACACCTTTTGTTCTCCTTCTCATTTGTGATAGCCGCCACTTCCAACCCCCTTAGGCCAAAAATATCAAATCCAAACATCAAATAAACATCAAAAGAGGCTCTCCAATTAGTTGCAAAGCTAGAAGCTCGGATTTGGATCAAATTTAGAAAAGTCCTTTAGTCAAGATGCAAATTTAAGGCAAAATATTTTGTGGTAACATCCTATTATCTATGACTTATATGTCATCACGTTAACATAGTTAACTGATATATATTTTAACAAATTTATATGCACAACTCTTATCTTGTTTAATCGTGTTGTTATACATATGTAAATCTTACTGCGAACCCATGCTTCTCACACGGGATTAGAGCTATTTTTATTTTAAATATATTTGTTGCTTACATACTTGGGTAACTGCACGTACATAGATTATTTTTTAAACTTTTTGGCATGCCTACATGTAAATAGTAGGCATTATTTTCTGAGTCATGAATGTGTAACTCGATCATGGTTAAATAATTGACATTCATGTAGCTCCAATATTTTAGCATTATAAATAATAACACATACCGTATTCATGTAATGAACATTCAACCACACAATACTAAAAGCCAAAAGAGAGATATTTTTCATCAGTAACAACAAAAAGACACCAAGACTTTTGAAGCAAACTTCTTTATCCTAGTTAGAAATAGGGAAATTATACGTAAAAAATACATGCTAATTATGATAATAAATAGTCCTATAGCATGGCTAAAAGATTGACTTGAATAGCAGTAAATTCTTAGACAATCAAAGAGAAAATATATGACGCATTGAAACTTTATAGTACAGTAGCTGATTGCTAATTAATCGTTAGTTAACTATATGAGTTTTTAGTTTAACAAATTCAGTAAACATCATCTTTAAAATAAATTTGAAATTACATGTTATACAATAAAACAATCAAATAGCCTAAATCAAATGAAAATAGTAAACCATGGATTCATTTCATTATTCTAAATAAAATATTTAACTATGAAGAACAAAATAAATATGTCGATGTTCTCAACTTCAAAAAACGCTATCAAAAAATACACCGAGAACAACCATGAATTGCGAACTTGTTATTGATCTATAAGGCATGGTAGTTACCTGCATATGTAAAACATAGACTATCTTAGAGGACAGACTGAATAACACCTGCTTATCTAAATGGAAGAAGCTCGTAGTGAATAATGTGACAGAAAGAAGCGTTAGGAGTACATCGTCGATTAAAATAACATGGTTCCATTACCATTATTCTTAAACAACAAAGTTATTACATGAACAGGTTAACACTTATCAGACCAAATTTAATGAATTATGCCAGGGATGATATTAGAGGTTGGATGTGCAAACTCAATTATTAAATATAACATGGTAAGTTTAGGGTATATTTGGATATCATAAAACTGGAACAAATAGCTTAAAGTTATATTTGATGTTTCCTTACTTAATGGAGTGCAAATAAATTTACATATATTGATATGGTATGTCTATGATCATATTGTTTTATAAGCATACAAAGAATGATATTTATATAACAATAAAATAATATGCATTATTTTTGGACTAACTTATTCAAATTGTCTATAAGAACATAAAATTGAATATCACATTCATAGAAGTGAAATTCAACTAATATAAATATTTTAATTTATTAATTAATTTAAACCAAAAGAACAATACGAAAGCTTATCTCATATATGATGGTAACTACCATCAAACTCAATGGAGAACGTAGTTATAAAGATCTTAAGTAATTTATTTTTCGAAAATATTGAACATATTCGAACACTCAAGCCTTAAACTTAGGTGAATTCTAATAATATATGACATAAGAGAATCCTTTGGACTTCAACTAATGAAATTAACCTGTAATGGAATGTGAGAAGAAATAAATATATAATTAAATCATTATGCGGCTACCTAAGATTCATCGGATAATTGATTGTAAGGGATATAACTCTTGTACATGAAAGCAAAGAAACTTATGGAAAAAGAAGAGGGACATGCGAATGTTCCTTATAACATTAATAGGATGATTAGGACTTAAATCTTGACATGATAATAGGAATTTGCTTTTAAGGTTGCAAAGTGAAAAATATGAGTAAATTAATAGAAAAGAAAAACATGCAAATGAAGATATGCCAAAATGTTCCTTCTAAATATTGTTCACATTCGTCAAGGTCATGAAATTTAAGGAGTATAATACTCGAAAATGCCAACCAAAGTTGAATGTGAGCACAAAATGAAAATTGAAGTGTTATCACTTGCCTCTGTATGTGATTCCTCGACTTGCATATTACCTTAAAATTATCAAAATACCAAAGAACTAATAATTTCGTGCATTAGAACTCAAGTTATAAAAATTGAATTTAATACATAAACTAATATACAGCTATTTGTAAATGATGTGTTCAAAAAAGCAACTCAGCAACTAATGCTGAAAAAAATAAGCATAGAATAATGAAGCCTATTGGCTGAAGTGTTTAATAAATTTAAGAGTTTACCATTTACATGTGTTTATATGGTTTTCTATTAAATTAGATGTGAATGAGGATTGAACTCCATGTAGAATGAACACAATTATCCCCTTTAACCTGAAAATAACAAAATATATCTAAATCTTCAAGGAATTAAGGGAAAATGAATTTTAAATAAGCAGTGGACCGGATAATCATAAGACACAAATTAAACCTCTAAAATTTAGGTTAGGAAAAGGAGGAATATTGCCTGAACCTGATTTTAGTACTAATATAGTTATTTTGTCAAAGTTGAGTGTGTATAAATTTGACTCCATAAACTTATCTATGCCTTTTAGTTCTATTATTCTGATTTTACTATTTTATTCATTTTTATATATTCATTGCTTACACTTGAAATCAATTGCTCAACATATACAAATTTTCTGTGCAATTATTCAACCGGTTGACTATACCAACCTCAATATTTCCTTACAGTATATATAATAATATTGAGTTTCAATCTATTAGATCATGTGCAATTTATTACATTTATTTAACTGGTTGAAACTAACACATTCACGAAGTTGTGAATATATCAAATTCATGCAGTTTAGCTTTGTAGCTATGATGATCAAAACATAAAATTTGATAAAAGTACTTGTATACTTGCCATTCATAAGGAAGACCACACTTACAATCCATCTACTTACATATTAAAACATGAAAGCCACCTATCATAAAATATACTTTTTAAATGCAAATTGTTTTACAATACCTTGATTTATAGGGTTGAGTCCTCAATTTGCCTGGAAATTGTAATAGTTTATCTAATAGACCCGATGTCCTACACTTGGATAGCTATCACTCGATCTTTTGGTTACCTGATAGCTATAGGCTATTATTTTGTCCACATAAATTGCAAAATTAATCCTCAAACCATCTTTGGTATGTAGTTCCATGATCCTCAAACCTACTACAGTAGATTCTTTTAGCATAACTCCTATAAACCATTGAATGTAATATCACAATAACCAATTGATTTACTATTAAAATTATGCATTATTGTTTTTTTAAGACATAAAAAGGTATTAGACAAAATAACATGGTGATGAGATTTAAAAACAAATATTCTCAGCAGCTTTTTTATTTAGATACTAATTTATGTTCACTAATTTTCATCCTATAACTAAGAGAGGATGTATTATCTACTTATAGAACATCTTAACCTATATTTTATTGACAACTTAATTATTAGGTTTGTGTAGAGCTTTAAAGGAAAAGGCGGTCATTTAATACTTACTAATGAGCATCATATTTTCCACAAATTTTAATGAAAAAAAAACCATTTCTTATGCGATCTCAGTTACAACTTGCAAATAAACCCTATAAACCATTGTGCTTTGTTGCAAGATGAGCCGTTTACATGAGGACAAAGTAAATTAAAAATGGCATATTTCTATCTGTAATATTATATACTAAATAGTAATCAAACTTTCTATTTTATTTTACTGGCACGTCAATATAAAGTTTTTGGAAAAAAGAACTGAAAGGGGAGAAGTAGGAGGGTTGACTACAAAAGCATATGAGCATTGAAGCTAAATACACAAAACTACAAGGGGCGTAGTGGAGAATTTGAGATTTAATTCTAAAGATTCTGTAAAAAAAATTCAATTACATTGTTCCAATTTTATAAAATATTGGATATATGTTTGAAATAAAACTATAAACCACATCTTTAATAGCATATTCACACTATGCATACAATTTCTTGATCCCTTGATAATCATATATGTTAATCTTTAGTTGCAGTTTATAATTCACATGCTTTATAATAAATTGTTGGATATGTGAGTTGGTAACCAATAATAAAGTTGTACAATGAAATGTATGAACTGGTAAAAATAAAGAAGGATAACACCAAATGATGAAGCAAATTTAAATTTACCTTAAAGCCAAAAGTATACATTTGCACAAATTTGGGTGCTAAACAAAACTTATCTATATCTAAAACCTTTCTATGCTTACATACTAAAACATAATGTAAGCTAGCATTCAGTCAGATGAAACTTGTTAAAGCCAAAATTCCATAAAAGATAAAACCAAAGTCTCATATTTTACTACTCTAATTCACGAAATAAAGATAATATCAATCAACCAAGTGGTGATAAGAATAACTCTAAACTTAAAATTATCTTTTTTCAGAAGTAATACTAAAGATCATAATTTATATTAGATTTTAAAAAACCTAAAATGTTTAATGCACATTCTGATCAGTTATTTTTTCTTGCTTGAACCTTGATACTTGATCACCACATATGCTCAATGTTCAATGATAGATTCTATAGTTTAATGCAAAATAACAATAATCCGAAGAGTAAATAAGAAATGTATCACTAAATTAATTATAATGCACCTCTTACTTTGCTATGGAATCATCACCAATATGTAGTTGTTTGAAGGTTCTCCCGAATAAACACCTGCATAAACATTCAATATTATAAAGGTTTAAATATAAGGAAAGGTATTTTAGCCAACAAAGTAGCATATTTATAACGTATTTTATAGGATCAAAACTTGAACAATAATGAGCAAGCATACATGCTACATATTCAAATAGAGCAACCTACTTTTTACATTTTATACATATTTTATATGATAAATCTATAATAGGGAATGAAGAAAGAGGTAGAAGGTTATATAGACACTATGTACATATTTTGTTCCTAATCCCAACATAATTCATTATCTCACTATAGAGTTGATATAAATAAGTATAGGGAAGTGCAGATTATAAACTAACATTATAATTTATGTGTTGATTTTTAATATTATGTAAAAACTTGGCATTAAAAATATATATGAAAAATACATAGCAGCAAAGGGTATAACGTATTTAATTCCAAGAGAATATAATGCCAGCTGTAAAAGTTAGAAGTTATAAACTGGCAGTAGAGATAAATTAAAACATACCAAATAGAAATTGATATAGAGTAGTAAAATCTTTGCTTATTTGGTGAAATCCAAACATCAAATTTATGACCATTGCGTTTAATGATTTAGATAACATAGGGCTATCATATATTAGAGTTTTTCATGGCTTATTCAATTCTGTTACTGGTTATCAAAATACCCTCTGTGATATTAATACTATAATCAAAAGAGATGGAACTATGCACTATATTTGCAACAAAGTGCGTTAGTCTAATGGTAAACCGATATGGTATCAAATTATCAAAAGATTATTACATACAAATTTTGACTACAAACAAATGATATGTTTGTGTGAAAATCCTCTAGAATGAATAAAATAAAATAAATTAAATTTACCGATTAATTGTAAAGTCGGAAAAGATTGGACGTACAAATTGCTAAAATAAAAAGATTAAGTTATCCTAAAAAAGAGAAATCGAATAATTAAAATTTGTTAACATACAGATATAGTCATCGAATAATTAAATCGGCTTTAAAATAAAAGTCCATCAACTTAAAAGGTACCTAAATGTGAAAATAACGGCGAGGAAAGCAAAAACAGGGAGCAATGTGGAAGCCAAAAGGCCCGAAACCATGGTGATGATTTGGGAGAAAACTGACATCAACAACGTGCCATGAGGCTAAAATTGAATAAAACGAACTGTGACTAATATGACGTTGACGAAGGCATGGCTAGAATGGCAAGGTTTCGGGAATTCTTCTTGACATTGATAGACTTTCAGTTCCAAATCCTAGATGGTTTATCTTCATTGATTCAATGAAAAGAGAATAAATAGGCTTCAGTTAAAATCATATGGCTTTATTTCGCCAGTATCAAATATGAGATAATTGTGGTGGAGAGAAATATAATTTTAGGGCTTAAGAAAGAACAATTAGGATTTGGACAATAAGGAAGGAAGTGGAAAGACGCGGAGAAAAAGAAAAACAATATTTGTAAAGTGACTATTGAGTTTAAAATTTGCATATGAAATTCAATGCGGCTTTTGTGCTCTTGAAATCCAACTTAGTAATAATAGTATAGTATAGATAAGTATAGTTCTACAAATTTGACTATCTATCAATTCTATTTTTTTCAATTAATAATGAAATTTATTAGTATAATTATTATATATATATATATATATATATTACAATAATGAAATTTATATATAATTTTTAATAATTTTTAAAACATATATAACTATTTTAAATTGATTTTAACGCTGACTTAACTACAAATATAATATATATATATATATATATATATATGTATGTATGTATGTATGTATGTATGTATGTATGTATAAGTTCAAAATTAATTTATTATGTATCATAATATAATGTTATATCAAAAAAAACATAATATAATTTTATTTTATTTTAAATATAAAGAGTGTGTGTGCGTGCGTGTGTGTATGTATATTAATTTTTAATGTAACATGTATTAACTAGTATTATATATATTAATATTTTTATTTTATAAAATTATACTTTATTATTTACAAAATTTTATTAAAAAAATTAGAATATAATTTTTTCTTCTTTTAAAATATAAAGTTTATACGTACATACATATTAATGCTTAATGTAACATGTATTAACTATTATATATATATATATAAATTAATATATTTTCTATTTTATGAAATTATTGACTTATCCAAAATTAAATTATTTTATTATAAAAAAATATTCAAAATCTAATTGATATATATTTATATAAATTAAAATTGTTTTGGATAGCAATGTGCATATAAAGGGTCAATGTGTTACGGTGTAAATTCTAACACCTACACACGTGCACAATATGTATATGTTGCACGTGCACAGTACATACATGAGTATATTTGGATATACTCAAATTAAATTCCAATTTAAAGTCAATCATTTCCATTATTTAATTGAATCAGTGAAATAAATAAAATAATACTTAATTTTAATCAAATTTAAGATTAAATCCAAAATTAATTTAGATTTCATAGGCCCAAGAAGATTTTAGTTAGGGAATTTTTTTAAATCTACCCTATTTACCTTTTGCAACCTAGCCCGATTCTTTCACATTGTGCATGTATGTAATTTATTAATTAACTTCGTATTAATTTAATTATATTTATAAAATATATATTCATTTAATTAAAACATTTTTAATTAAATTATTTCATAATAAAGTTCAAAAATTAATATTTTACATACCTTAAACATTTAAAGATAAACATATGCATATACAAATATTCAATATATATATATATATATGTTTATTTTAATTAATTAACTTCTAATTAATCATTTATTTAATGAATCCGATTAGTTAGATTATTAAATAATTTTTTGAAAAATATTAATTTACTTTTAAAAAAATTGAAATATATATCTATAACGTTTATAAAATCGTTTTATATTTTAAATTTAACTTTTTAAATTCCAAATATATTTTAAATTTTTAAACTGAATTTCGAAAATTAGCCCAAGGCCCATGTATCATCCTTCAGTTTGAGGCCTGAAACTAACCTTACAGATACTACAGTCATTCGTAGTTATTATTTTCATTGATAAAATGCAGCTTTATTAATCATATCAGTAATCAAAGCACATGAATATGAAAAATTTTCAAACACAATTTAGAAGTAACTTTTGCATTCCATTTAAAAATATGATTTCATATTCATTACATAATCTCATTTACAATCCCACTTTCAGAGAAAATATAACTATTACAACATACTCTAAGAGCGACATATGAAGATGCCACCTTGGTTGATCAGTGTCAAATACTTGACAAGTATACAACTTTGTCATTACATACAAATAGACCAAAATCAAACCGCATATCGAAAACAGATAAAGCTCCTAATAGCTCGATTTCCTCTTGCATGTCTCCGGAAGCTTATTCGTCTAATTCGATATCCTGAAATTCCTTAGTCTTGACATACTCAAATGAGTACCTAAGAGTTTAAGAGGAAAAATTAAAACTTCGGGTCAAGTAAAAAGTCTAGTGTGAATAGTAACCTACCATCTTAAACCAAATAGATATCTAGTGAGAACACGCCGCTGAGTGGAACGGGTTTTCCCTCATTAGAATCTTAACCAAAACAAACTAACCATATATTGTGCTCCTGCAACCACAATGGTTAGAATATAGAAAATAACATTTATATTTATGCAACATATACTAGATTACTCAACCCAATTTATCAGATTGTCCATCTTAATTTCAAAGGACCGGTTGTCAAAATTTAAACTGACAATCCATCTTATTTTAATCTGACTACCCGTCTTATAGTAATATGGACTGCCCATCTCACATATAAACATATTCAAAGTTATGTGAACCATCCATCTCACATGTAATTATTACTTGGATTACCCATCCCAACCATATTGACTACCCATCACATATGGTTCCTTTGTTTAAATTATGTGGACTATCCATCACATACATTCCATTTAATTTAAAATGATGTGGACTATCCATCACACATCTCATAGTTTTTCTAGAATGACTATGAACCCTTCATAAACCTCGTAGAGACTATCCATCTTCGGCATGATATAGACTATCCATCTCTCATCCTGTAGTTTTCCTGGGTTTACCCATGAACCCGTCACATATTCATTTAATTCATATTTAACCCATATATCCGACCTACGTCTATTAGTATCCCTAATCAGGTCGTTTACCCCTTAAACTTATAAAATCAAAAATACAAAGCATTGGTATCCCCAATGACTAGTGTCGAACTCATTAAAGAAAATACATTAGTACCTCAATGGTCAGTGACAAGTTACTAATGTAGAAAGCATATCGATGTTAACCTACATTCGTATCCCAAATAAATGGTGTCGAGTTTAAAGCTTATGGCTGCCCACCAATAGTCATAGAAGAGTTGCTGCATCCATACTACTTTATATAGTGTCGAACCTCTACCAAGGTAAAAATAAAACTTATATTCCTTAAAGTATAAGCCCCTTTATCGAAAACAAGTTGCCTACTTTCATAGGATATAGGTTATCCACCTTTCAAAACTAAGCTTTAAGATATCATAAAACAAATGGCTAACTGTCGAAAACATAAGGTTACAGACCTTCTCGAATCTAGGCTATATCGCCTCTTTAAACTGTAGTTTTAATTTGCATAAAGCTAAGCCTCACAGGCTTTAAAGAAAGTAATGCGACATCGTTACCAAACAAAAATGTATAGGGTCGCCAACACTGATGATTAGCGGCATCATCATAAAGTTTTACACTTAACTTACTTCGATTATTATGCCACTATATATATAATCGAAGGCAGCACAAGTGGCGTCTCTTTCATTTGTATAATTGACGTCGAGGGTATTCAAAATATAAGTATGCGGCGTCATTTAAAACATAGGTGAAGAGGTGTGACGTCAATGACCTCATCGTTAATCTTAAATCGCTTCAATGAATTATAAGAATGCGACATCGCCAATGATGGTTTCCGCCAATGACCACGTCGACATGGTTGGGACCGCTTCACAACTACCCAAGTAGTTATCATTCACTTTCTTCCTCGTCGACACTTATGGCAGTGGTGTCATTGATTAGGGGCGCCGTGGCATTGTCATAATTATTTAAAAAGCTGTTTTATTATCTTTTAAAGCAATGTCTTTTCACCTAATACAATAGTTTGTCAAATTATGGTTATTTTGTAATAAACTTTGCATTTCCTTTTTAGATTTTCTACCGCATATTAGTTTTAAGGTTCCAAAAAAATAACAAATTAATTAACCAATATCCTTAATTAATTATTCATCTAAATGCTTATTTAGCAAAATAAATTCATAATAATTCGAAGTCACTTGGGAAAACTCCTCAAAGTCGTAGATTCTAAAATATATTATTTTTCATCATATAAAAATTTTAGGTCAAAAACCATATTTAATTTTTTTACAATTTAAACCCAAATTTAACCAAATTTCCTTCTTAGGAAATGCATAAAATATTAAACGTAGTTTGGAAAATTATAAAATTAAAAACCAATCTCCAAAATATCATTTTATACAACATATCAAAAATTCGAATAATTTGAAGGTTAAAATCTCAAGTTTATCTTAAAACTTTTCAAAACAATTTAATAAATTTCCGTTAACCATCATTCTGTCCAAATAAAGATTATTTAGCCATAACTTGGCAATCAAACAACAAGAATTCGGGTACTATACATAACTAAATATAACCAAGAATAAAAGATATGGTTTTAGCATTATTTACCTTAGTTTTTCTAAGCTTTGCTTGAATCCCCCTTTAATTTCATGCTTCCTAGCTTGATTAATGGCCGACCTCTTTTCTTCCTCTTGATTGTTTATGTTTTTGAAAGATGAGAATGATATGAAGTGGAGAGGGTTTAAGGGATCAAAGATTGGTGTATGCCTGAATTGCCTCTCTCATATATTCTTTTCTATTATTTAAGTTCAAAACAATCTTACTTAGTTTATTAATAATGGCTCGACCTATTAAGTTTTTAAATCTCACTCTTCTTAACTATTTACATTATTCTGCTTAATTTATCTAACTAAATGATATCCTAAATAATGTTAAACTAAAATTAGGGGTGTTACAGAATCCCCTCCTTAAAAAACTTTCAACCTCGAAATTCAACAAGGACTATAAAACAAGCATATAAACCATGCAAACAATGCTAGTATATCCTACCAGCTATAAAGTCCGTATACCTTAAATATTGAACATACCATCATAACAGCTCAGTATAAGTTTCCCTAATCTAGTCTTTTGTCTCCCAGGTACAGTCTTTCTCGTTGTCACTCCACTGGACTTTCACTAAATTGACTATCTTGGTCCTTAACCTCTTCTCATCTCTCGTTACAACTCGAACTGGTTGTCTCACAAAAGTCAGATCCAGTTCTACTACCTAATCTTTCAATGAGTTGGAGCAATAGTAGTCTCTGGATCATGCACATACTTTCGAAGATGAGAAATATGAAATACATTATTGACTCCTGCCAAACTACACGATAGCTAACCTCGATACGTGAGCTTTCCGATCCTCTCTGTAATAGGGAATGATTCAACAAATCTAGGTATCAGTTTCCTTTACTTTCACCACACCCTTCATCGATTATACCTTAACAAAAACTAGATCTTCAACTAAAAACTCTAGATTTTTATGTCTCTTATCTACGTAACTTTTCACTTAGACTAAGCTTCCTTCATCCTAGCCCAGATCAACTCAATCTTTTATGTGGCTTCTCTCACCGTATCTAGACCAAGGACCAATCTGTCCCCAATCTCCAACCAACACGCAGGTGATTTGCAAGGCCTTCTATACAAATCTTCGAAAGGTACCATTCATATACTAGTATGATAACAGTTATCATAGGAAAACTTAACTAGGTGCAAATGGTCTTCCCACGACCCACCAAAATCTAGTACACAAGCTCTAAGCAAATCCTCTAGTACTTTATTGACACTTTCTGTCTGCCCATCAGTCCGTATTGATAAGAGGTACTCTCTTAAGCTTGGTACCTAACACTTCCTATAGAATCTTCCAAATTTCACTAGTGAACAAAACGTCTATCACTGACTATACTACTAGGAATCGCATACAGTCTAACAATGTTCTTTATAAACAACTTTGCCAATACAGGCGTCATCCCGGTTGACTTAACGAGAATGAAATGGACACTCTTGGTCAGTCTATCCACTATGATCCATATACTTTCATTTCCTCTACTTGATCTTGGCAACCCATTAATGAAATCTATGAACATCGAATCCCATTTTCAAACTGGTATATCTAAAGGCTAAAGCAACCCACTGGGCTTTTGATGCTTGACTTTCACTTACTGATAATTCAAACACTGCCTTACCCATAAGTCTACATCCCTTTTCATACCTTCCTAGAAGAAACATTTCTTCATATCCTAATACATCTTGGTCCCCCGAGGATGAATCGTAGACTTTGATTGATGACATTCCCTAAGAACTTCTCTCCTTAGGTTTCCAAATTTCGAAACCCACAATCGTCCCTTCTTTCTGAACTGTCCCTTTTGGTCATGACAAAATCCTTTGGATCATCAATCTTGGTTCCCTCTTCAAGCCTTCTGATCTTCTCGGCTAACTTGGATCTTCTCTTTGCCTAGAAGCAATCATTTCGATCAATACTGGTTGAACTCCCAAGCAAGACAATATAGCTATACGTTGACTGGAACTAGCAGTTGATCTTAACTACACACTACAATTGTCAATGCCTCTAGATCCTTCCATTCTGCCAACATGGCTAACATAGCATTCTGATGTTTTCAGCTAAGGGCATCCTCAACTTTATTTACTTTCCCTGGGTATAATCAATACTGAAATCATAAATTGTTAAAAACTCTAACCACCTCTGCTATCTCATATTCAACTCTTTTTGAGAGAATAAATGCATCAAAGACTTATGATCCATGTAAAACTTGAATCGTTCTCCTAAGAGGCATGGTCTCCACAATTTCAATGAAAAAATCACCTCTACCAATTTCAAATCATGATTCGGATACCTAACTTCATGCGATTTGAGCTATCGAGAAGCATAGACAATTACTTTACCCTTCTGCATTAACACAGCTCTAATCCAGTTCCATATGCATCTGTATACACCACTAAATTCCGATTCCCATCTAAAACAACTAATACGGATGCATTAGTCAACAAATGCTTTAACTTAAGGATTTCTTCCTAACATTTTTTAAAACAAATCAACTTTACGTCATTCCTTGTTAGTTTAGTCAAAGGGGCTGCTATCCGCAATAAATCCTTGATAAATCTCCAGTAATAACTAGCTAATCCAATAAAAATTCTTATCTCAGTCACCGTCTCGGGTCTCTTCCAACTATATACTACTTTTATCTTAGTTTTATAATCCTTCTTATGAGACCACATCGCCAAGAAACTTCACTTCTCTTTTTCAAAATTGACACTTTGAAAACTTCACTTTCAACCGATGCTGCCTCATCATCTCTAGAACTATTCTATGATGAATCACATGATCTCTTCCATCTTTAGAATATATCAAAATTTCGTCGATAAATACTAACACAAATCTATCGAAATGCTCTTGGAAGATCTGGTTCATCAAATCTACAAAGGAAGTAGGCACATTAGTTAATCTGAATGACATCACTAACCACTTATACGAATCGTACCTCTTTCGAAACACCGTTAAAGGAATACTGTCCTCCATCACCATCAGTTGATGAAACCCTATCACCAAGTGCAAATGGGAAAACACTTTGGCTTCACTTAACTAATCGAATAAATCACCGATTCTTGGTAAAGGTTACATATTCTTTATTGTCTTCTTGTTCAACTTATGATAAATAATACATAGTCTCAACAACCCATCTGGTTTCTTCATGAACACCATGGCTACTTCCTAAGGCGAACTGCTTGGGCTAATAAATTTTTTTTTTCCTCTAAGTCCATTGGCTACACCTTTAGCTCTTTCATCTTGATATGTGTAATCCTACTAGGTGGCCTACTTACGGGTTTAGCTCTAGGTAGAGGTTCTATACGAAAATCAATAGCTCATTTCAATGGTAGTCCTGTAACCGGCTCAAAAACATTTGTAAATTCTTTTACAACATAAACTCGATTAAACTCATCTTCCACTTTTGTGCACCCAATAAAGCACAAATTTCTAGACTCGAATTCTCAACTGTGCATACTATTCGGTCACTACCATCGGGGTGTCTCAATGATATTTTCCTATCGTGGCAAAATATTCTAGCATCATAAACCAATCCATTGACAAAATAATCCCAAAATCGCAAAATAAAATATAAACAAATCATTGGAAAAAGTATAACCTAGCAACTCAAATTTTAGATGGTCACATCTCAATCCTGGAGTTTTATGCTCTCCTATCGGATTAGTCACCCTTAAGGAAGTAACAAGGTATGATGGTTTCGAGTCTAATTTATCTACGCAAGATTGAGAGATAAAAGAATGTGATGTACTAGGATCAGTAAATACTTTAACAGATATGATATAAATCAAATGTGTATCTCCCATCACTGCTTTTCCCTTCTCCTCCAATATTGGCTTAGACGACATTGGCTCCAAAGCAATGACCATTCCTTTTCCTACCATGGCCACTTCTGGACATGCATTCTTATAATCTCCACCTGATCGTAGCTACAACACTTCACTTTTTGCTTCCCCACAACTATATTGTCATCACCCGATCGACACTCATTAATATAGCATCCCTTCTTATCACACTTATAACAAATATTATCTGTTTTCCCCTTCTTGGGAGCTCCATCTTTCCGAGCTCCCATCTTCTTAAGGAACTTCCTCTTCTTATTCTGGAAACCCTGAATCTCTGTTGACTTTTCATTCCCAAATGTAGAAAGCATTTCCTCATTCCTGGTAGCCATCTCCACCACTACGTTCGATGGATCAAGAGATGTGGCGTAGTCGTCCTAGCAATCTTCGGTCTCAACCCTTGGATAAATTTCTCGTTCCTCTTGATAATAGTGTCAACAATGACATATCCTACATGGACACCTCATCAAACTTAGCAGAGTACTCTAACACTGACATTTCCCCTTGATCTGATTCCTTAA
Source organism: Allium cepa (assembly GCA_030765085.1). NCBI lineage: Eukaryota > Viridiplantae > Streptophyta > Magnoliopsida > Asparagales > Amaryllidaceae > Allium > Allium cepa. The sequence continues at coordinate 775,062,629 of CM060935.1, forward strand.
ACTTTCTGAGCAACGCTGACTTGACTACCTCAGACAAAAATCTCTCCTGAATCTCTTTCGAAAATTGTACCCAAGTTAACTCCTCTTCTGGTACTCCCCGGGTAACTCCATTCCACCAGAACAAAACTGCTCCTTGCACTTGTCTCGAAGCCAACCTCCTTTTCTACTCGTCATTCAAACCCACATCAGCAAAAAATATTTTACAATATAACAACCAATTCTTTACCTCTATCACATCCTCAGTCCCTAAAAAAGGCTTCCCACCCAGACTAGTGTAACAAAGGCTCAGCTTGGCATAGTTATTGCCAACCGGTGGGAATTTGCTCCTCCCGCAATAGCGATATTTCCTCCAACTACTCTTATAGCTGCTCCGACTTGCATCAAGTTGATGAAGAACTAATACATAGTCCCCATATCTACTGGTGCGGTTCCAATGCTAATATTCGCATTTGCATTTTGATTACCATCTGTCTGTCGACCCAAATTCATTCTAGTAGTGGGTTGAGCATTTTTGTTAGTTGTGTGCTTCCTCCACCTAGATTCACTCTTCAATTTCTTGCCTCCATATCATTCTTTCTCGTAAATCTACATACGAGCCTTAGTAAGATACAGAAGAATAATCTACGAGAGTGAGGAGAATATATTCTTTTATGTAGCAATTATAAAACATTATTATAACATTATCCCAAACCCTAATCTTATTTTCTGTTACATTAGGATTATGATTTCAAAAACACTTTAGGTTTAAAATCCTTTTAATCATAAACATATGCTCTGATACTATCCTGTAACATCCTCCATTCTAAGGCCTAAAACTAACTACTACGAATGTTGTAGTCATCCATAGTTATTAACTTTCGATGACAAAATACGGCTATGTTTAATCATATCAATAATCAGAAGCACATGAATATGAAAAATATTTCAAACACAATTCAGAAATAAATTTTACATTCCATTTCAAAATATATTTCATATTATTACAAAATCTCATTTGCGATCCCATGTTTAGAGAAAATATAATTATTACGACATACTCCAAAAGAAACATATGAAGATGCCCCCTTAGCTGATCAGAGTCAAATACTTGGCAATTATACAACTTTGCCAGTACATCCAAATAGACCAAAATCAATCTGCATAGCGGAAATAGATAAATCTCCTAATTGCTAGATTGCCTCCTACGCATTTCCAAAAGCTTGTTTATCTAACTAGATAACATGAAATTCGTTGAAATCCTTTAGTCCCGACCTACTCAAATGTGTACCAGAGAGTTTAAGAGGAAAACCAAAAACTTCAGATCAGGAAAAATATCTGGTGTGAATAATATCCTACCAGCTCGAACATAATAAATATCTAGCGAGACCACACTATTGAGCAGAATGAGATTTTTCCCTCACTAGTATCTTAACCAAAACATATTAATCATATACTATGCTCCTGCAACCATAATGGTTAGAACATAGAAAATAACGTCAATAGTTATGCAACTACTGGATTACCTATCCCAATTTATTAGACTATCCATCTTAATTTCAAAGGACTTTCCATCAAATTTCAAATTACTTATCCATTTTACTTTAATCTAAGTACCCATCTTATAATTATGTGGACTACCCACCTCACATATAAACATATTCAAAGTTTCGTGAACTATCCATCTTACATGTAACTATTACTTGGATTACCCATCTCCTATGATGTTGACTACCATCACATATTGTAAAGGCCCGTAAATCCGTACCCCTTTGAGCTGGCAAGACTCCACAACAATTCAGTCCAATGTGAAACAAATATACGAGTCTTTGGGTTTAAAAAAGAAAGAGGTGGAAGAAGAAGAAAAGAAAACAACAACAAAAACTCACATATCGCAGCGGAACAAATATAATAGACAAACGAATATCTTTAAAACAAAGAACTATATCAGTTATTACATTACATCACATTATGTTATCAAAGTGTTACAACCACAAACAGCGGAAAAGAAATATTACATATATAAGTGATTCGCTTCGCCATCCAGCTTCAACTCCTGATTTCCACAGCAACTTCTTGATAGACTTCGCTCTCGAATAATGATAACCTGACTCTAGGCTGCCCGTGTGGAAAATTATGGGCACCCAGAGTTTAGAAAGGGAACAATAAACTCCAGGTCAGTCGTGGGACTGGTGTGAGATCTTAAAAACAATTATTTCCACAAAGAATATAAAAAGAAATTCGCTATGCTTTTTGGAAAATGAAACTACCATAAGGCCTCCCGCCACACACACAATGCAAACGCAGAATTGGAGGAGATTTCTCCTTATGATAGTTAAACATGCTTAAAACGCAAAATCTTTTTAATATTATCATTAGTCTATAGTGCGGAAAACATTTCGAAAGTATAATATTAATCTTAGCCAGCATACAACCATTATTGTATGCCTACTATAGCTACCATGTTCAATAGAAGGTTACCACCACATTCCATGGCAGGTTATGCAACTAAAACCGTACAGGGCGCGTATTGTTTCTTTGGATTTCCAACAAATGGTCAGGCTAAGGAACTTCCTACTGCCACATGGGTACGCCTCTGGAGGGACGTCCCGAGAACCTATTCGGATCTCTGCCAACACAAGGCCGGGTTACCTCTGTAACTAGGTAACTACTACTCAAGTATGCCATCCCCCGGTCCTTTGGGACCTTAATCCGAGGATCCTCTACACCAACAACCACAAAGAAAAGTATTTGCAGTAACCACATAGGTTAAATATCAAGGCTCCGTACCTGATACCACCCTTTTTTAGAAGGAATACATACCCTAAAGGGAGCGACCCTTATAACCTTGCCACATCTTTCCTATTTTGACCATTTCCGGTGTGTGAGGCCTAACGATGTCTCGTCCACAAAGCTACACTTTTTACAAAGTCATGATTTGATCAACAAATTATCAGCAGCACTTCGCATGTCACGTTACCGGTTTGAGAATATATCACTAATATCCATCAACTACATAACCTCTGAGCTCGTACGTCTTAGAGAAGGGTGTTAAGCTAAGAAAATAAATTCTCCACCACCAACAGAAATGTGTTTGATAGAAACCAGCTTTACATCTCAGAGTGTAACGTCAGACACACGTCCATACATGTCCGTTCCGGGATCGAACGGAACCGAAGGCACTTCAAAGAAGCCCTTGCAAATCCGGATATTCACTAATCACGTCCGGAGTCCCCATCACAAAGGTGATAAAATCTCTATATTAGAGCAACCCCGTGCAGGGACATTCGACAGGTAATCCTTTCACTTTCGAAAAATACCCGGCCTTTAACATCGTCTTCAAATGCAATCCCATTTCGTCGTATCATTATTCGGAATGGGTTTTATGACACGAGGTTTTCTCCCGGCTAATCCGAATAACGAGCGCTTATTTTTAAAAATAAGCGTTACATTCAGATTTCAACAAATTACAACAATTTTTCACTTTAATCTTTTAAACAAAAGATCTATCACAATCACAAAGGTTCGATGTGGTTTTCAGATATCCACTTGGAATCCGACCCCCAATCGCATCGTAATTCAAACGCCATTAAAAAGGCCTATGTTAATAGTCGGTTATTTAACTATCAATCAACATCCACAAAAATTACCGGATTCAAATAAATTTCCCAAATTATTTATTTTCAAAATATATCGGCAAGATATATTTCACACTTCAACCATTTGAAAACAAATTCCAAATTACTTTCCACATTTCAATACTTTGAAAACAAATTTCAAATCACATTTCCTTACGCGGAATACATTTCCAAATATTTATTTATTTCCACTGGAAATCTGCCGAGTTCAAATGCTTTAAAATAATTTAAATTACTTATCCAAACTTATATAATTGGAACATTCAGAATAAAAACTATTTTAAAACACTTGATCTAAAACATTAGTTGTGAAGATATTATATTAAAATCTCATATAAAATTCAAGTCCAAAATAATTTTAAAATAAAATTAGTAGATAGGATATAACTATTTAAATATCCATTTTCTAAATCAAATATCAATTTAGTCCTTAAAATAATCCCTTCTATAAGTAATTAAATAAATCCATACTTTAGAGGTTTAAAACAATCCCAAAAATAATTTCTCTAACAATATTCTTCCAAATCAATTTCTAGAACTTTTAATTTATACTTCAAAAGCTACTTTAAAATATACTCGGCTCCACGGAAGAATTCTCTTTCCATTTATATCAATTAATAAATCTTCTCGATTTATTTTAATTTACATTCCAAATCTGTAAATTTCTTTTCGCACCTTAAAAAATAAAACAATATTTATTTTTAAAACAAATTTCCCTTTCTTTTATAAAATTCTCATTGTGAATTGAAATTCTCAAATATCCACCGATATATGATTTTTAAATCGATTTCAAGAATCGTATACAAGCACCAAATCAATTTCCAATTTGATTTCAAATTTTTATTTTAAACACCAAATCAAATTCCAAATTGATTTTCCAAAGATTTAATCTAAAACACCAAATCAGTTTTTAGTTTGATTTATAAATTTATTGCCTTTAAAAATAAATTCCTTTATCAAATCTTTGCCCATTTTCTTGGAATTTATTCAATAGGATTTCACTATAGAATTTTCTACTTAATTTAAAAATCAAATTTTATTTATTTCTGGTATCTTACGATACCAAAAATATATTCGGCTAAACTGTAGCCTCTAACGATTTCAATCACAATATAATCACACACAGATTATAAACAATCAACACACAATATTGAAACAAATTAAATCATTTGAGGAATCTAGTTGGATCCCTCCAACCTGTTTCCCTGCATCCACAAATGTTATCACAACAATTAAATACCAATTCCACTTCGAGTCGGTATATCGCGGTATATGGGATTTATAAAATATCATCCGCTATTATACGGTGCATAGGGTCTCATCCGCTATATAATGCGAAAATCAATCACCCAATATATACTATATACTACTATATAAATAATATCATCCAGTGAATAATTATTATAAATCAATCATCCAAGCACGCGGTCAATCAATTTTAAATCTAACCATTCAAATATTAAATCAGAATAATATTGATTGAGTGAGAAGATCTCACCTATTGCCTATGCATGCAAATTCATTTTTGTTCCAGCTTGTTGTCATGATTTTTTTTAAACCTTGTATAAACAATTATACAATTGATTAATATTTGAAACAAATCGAATAATAAATTTCTATTTAATAGATTTATTTAATTTAAACTAATAATTAAATTTCTTAAATCCATTTTCTTTTAATAAATTTAATTAACTAACCATCTTGACTTTAAACTAATACTTTCAAATTTTAAACAAATTCCTTTCTAATAAATTTGTTTAACAAAAAATGAAATTTAAAACTAAATTTCCTTTAATAAAATATCTTAGTAATTAAAATAACTAAATAAGTTAATTGAATAAATTTATTACCTTAATAAATTACTTTTGACATAAATCAAAATATATACATGCATAAGTATTTATATATATATATATATATATACGTGCACATATTGTAAAATTACCTTACTGTCTGTATATTTATTTTATTATCCCATATGCAGAAATATATGCAAACTTATTTACTAAACAGAATTACTTTATACGTCTCACTATTAAAATCCTACTTAAATTATACACACACATACACACACACACAGATATATATATATATATATATATATATATATATATATATATATATATATATATATATATATATATATATTTGGCTAAGTTAAATCGAAGGAATTAAATTGAATATCTTACTGAGCGAAAATAAACCCAGGCTCTTAACCCTTGAACGCGAATCCTGGACTCACCATTGTGGCCTCGACCACGAACCATGTTGCTGACCTTCGCGACACTTCAATTGCCATCTCCAGACGAACACGCACGCGAGCGCCTGCTGTGTCGCGAATACTTCCCCAAATCGACGCATCAGATTCGCACCACTGCTCCTCCTCGTCGAACCCCCACACAAGCAAGTGCGCACCAACCCCGGCCGCGAGCTTGACCACGCGAATAAACAATAGTCGCTTCCCCTACCTCACCGCCATCTCGATCGATTACGCTCGAGCCTTTTCGAAACCACCTCACACGAGAAGACGTTTCGCCTCCACTTCGTGATGCCCGAGATCGAGTTCAAACCCTACGATGTTTTGTACGAGTGCTGCTACAGGCTTCGCCCCTTTTTTTTATTTTAAGGATCAGAATGATTTACGCGTACATGATATTTTTTTATTTCGATCTGCTTTGGTTTGATTTTGAAAGGAAGAAACAGGCGGCCATTGTTAGATTTGAACGAGAGAAAAGTTTTTTTCATCTTCATTCTGAATGGTAAGGAGAAGACGTGATGTTTGAAAAGGATTGCGTGCTGCTTGCTGGCTACAGTGGTCTGAAAAGAAACGAAAAAACCTGGATGCAACATTATTTCGGCTGTAATTGACTGGTTAATGTGAATATATATATTTGTTTCAAATTAAATTCAAAGTGACTCGATTTATGTAGCTTAAAATCGCAAACCCCTACCGAGGCACGCTGGTAGGCGTTTATAGTGTTATACCCCTATTCCGAACGCATTGGAAAAGGTTTTGAGTCCTAATTCGATCGTATGGGGAAGATAGCTTTTTTAAGCCAGTTATTAAATTAAATTTCGATTTAATTTTCAACATGTTTGCTTATCGTACGGCCAAACGACAACTCCGAATGCTACAAAAATTGAAATCCCATAATAATACAACATTACCGATCCAATGGAACTGGTTTCGTTGAATTTCGAGACTGTGCCTCGGAAGACTATTTTAAATATCAATTTAAATCATAAAATTTTAAAACCGAGCAAAGCATTTCCAAATTCAATTCTGAAGCTTCCATTATCTTCAGTATCATCAATATAAAATTTCTAAGCCTTGAAAATATTTTTAACAAGCTTAAAACTGAAGATTCAAATTTTTACCCAACTTCAGTAAATTAAATTCAATAATTTAGTTGTCAAATCCATAATTAATTTTGAAATTCAAGTTAAACTAACTTCCAAATATTTAAAATCAATTAAATATTTCAATTTCAATGGTTTAAAATTCTGGGTCGTCACATTCTTCCCTCCTTAAAAGAATTTCGTCCTGAAATTACTAGTTAAGAAGAATGATCCTCTCCCCGTTAACTATTTTCCCAATCCAAATAGTTTTATCATCTTACCAAAACAAATCTTTTTATTTAAGACCCATCATTAATTCGACTAACTTTCCAAATTCAATTATAAGTTTCCAAACAACATTGTTTACTTAACTTATTCAAATTTAAATTTAAATTCAAATTTTAAACTTTCAAAATTTTCTCAAAATTTTGCTAACTCCCTAAATTTTCGAAAAGTTTCGCCAGCGTCTCCTTTGCGCGGCTAGCTCGGTACGTCTACAAAATGGCACCACAGGCCCCCAAATTTTAAAAGAAAACAAAAGGCCAAGCGGCTGGACAAGAAAATCACCAAATTTCATACTGAATTTAAATACATACCTTTTTGTCGAGCCATTCAAATTTATCTTCGAAATCCTAATTCCAATTTTTCTTTTTCCTGTAACCTACCTGTATATTCTACTAGCCATAATATTCAATTACAACATTCATATATCATTTTGCATATTTCTTTACAAAATTTTGAATACTTACTTCTTATATCATTTTTACTTCACTATTGAAGTTATATATCCATTTTCATTCAATCTTGCATTTTCACTTTCATTTGAATTCAATTTATATTACAATTCCATTTGGATTCAATTTACCTTCTGAATATTGAATTTTTATCAATTATCTTTCATTCACAACTGCACTACTTTTAAATTAGTTTCATTTACTAATCCATTACAAATTCCAATCCATTTTATCTCAAACCATTTTTTTATATTTCCACCTTTTTTATCTTTAGTTCACTTCGAACCAATTTTACAACTTCAATTTATTTCACACAATTCAAATTGGTTTTCGATATTCAGTTTCAATTCCGGTTTTTATTCTTTTGTTCAATCCCAAAAATTTATTTTCAATTCACCATTTTGGTTTATAACCACTTATATTTAAACTGGATTTCAAATTCCATATAAATTTAATTTACCTTTCGTTTATAATTATTGAATTCGATTCATTTCAAACAATATCCATTTGTCATTTCTTCAATTAGTTTCGCTTACTAATTTCTTTTCAGTACTTCACATTGTTTATCGCAATTCAAATTCAATTCCAATTCCAGTTCTATTTACTTACAAATTCGAAATGAATTTCAACATCCAATTTACTTTCATTTAGTTTCAATTGTAAATTTATTTATTCATTCACAATTTTATTTTCCACCTTATAAAATTTTATTCCATAACTATTTTTTATAAGATTCCAGAGTCTTTTCAACAATTCAAAACCATTTTTGAAATCAATTCAAATTAGCCCTTTAAATTTCTAAAACCAACCCAGTTTTCCAAACAACTTTAATTTAAAACAATTTGACAGCAATCCCTCTCCTGGAACTCGAAAATAAACACCGATGATGTCGCGATCATCATCGGAATTATTTTCCAGCGACCAAAAAGAGTTTAGAGCTTTTTGTCCATTCAAAACATTTTCAAATTCTTCTCTGAACTTCCATTTCAAATTACAAATCACATTCACAATTTATATTCTCAAATTCCATTGGTATGTGAATTTATTTCTTAACTTTTTGTTTATCATTTAAATTTCTTATTCAATAATGATAATAGTGTTATCACTTCCTAACAATCAAGCAACCATATATTATAATAATTCACAGAAAATTTATTTCTTTCATATATAAATATAGTTTGGGTAAAATTATTTCATTTACCCTATTTTAAAACAATATCGTGTCGAATTGTTCTATACGAGTGTTTAGAGATCCTTATCGATAGAATTGTATAGACTATATCGACCAGAATCCATATACCACTCAACAAACCAATCATCACAATATAAAACAATTTTTTTATTCACTAACAAATACGCGCTCATATCTATTATTACACTCAAACTCATTTTAGAGTACTACTGACTCTATCTCTAATGAGTAACACCCACCAGAGCCAAGGTTATCGCTTAACCAAATGCTTTGATACCACTATAAAGGCCCACAAATCTGTACCCCTTCGAGCTGGCAAGACTCCATAACAATTCAGCCCAAAGTGGAACAAATATCTGACTCTTCGGGTTTAAAGAAGAAAGAGGTAAAAGAAGAAGAAAAGAAAACAATAATAGAATCTCACATATCGCAGCAGAACAAATATAATAGATAAATGAATATCTTTAAAACAAATGACTATATCAGTTATTACATTACATCACATTACCTTATCAGCGTGTTACAACCACAAATAGCGGAAAAGAAATATTACATATATAAGTGATACGCTTCGCCATCCAGCTTCAACTCTTGATTTCCATAGCAACTTCTTGATAGACTTCGCTCTCGAATAATGATAACCTGACTCTAGGCTACCCGTGTGGAAAACTATGAGCACCCAGAGTTTAGAAAGAGAACAATAAACTCCAGGTTAGTCGTGGGAATGGTGTGAGATCTTAAAAACAGTTATTTCCACAAAGAATATAAAAAGAAATTCGCTATGCTTTTTGGAAAATGAAACTACCATAAGGCCTCCCGCCACACACACAATGCAAACGCAGAATTGGAGGAGATTTCTCCTTATGATAGTCAAACATGCTTAATACGTAAAATCTTTTTAATATTATCATTAGTGCATAGTGCGGAAAATATTTCGAAGGTATAATATTAATCTTAGCCAGCATACAACCATTATTGTATGCCTAATATAGCTACCATATTCAATAGTAGGTTACCGCCACATTCCATGGCTGGTTATACAACTAAAACCGTACAGGGCGCGTATTGTTTCTTTGAATTTCCAACAAATGGTGAGGCTAAGGAACTTCCTACTGCCACATGGGTACGCCTTTGGAGGGACGTCCCGAAAACCTACCCGGTTCTCTGCCAACACAAGGCCAGGTTACCACTGTAACTTGGTAACTACTACTCGAGTATGCCATCCCCCGGTCTTTTGGGACCTTTATCCGAGGATCCTCTACACCAACAACCATAAAGAAAAGTATTTGCAGTAAACCCATAGGTTAAATATCATGGCTCCATACTTGATACTACCCTTTTCTAGAAGGAAATGACATACCCTAAAGGGAGCGACCCTCATAACCTTACCGCATCTTTCCTTTTTTGACCATTTCCGGGGTGTGAGGTCTGACGATGTCTCGTCCACAAAGCTACACTTTTCACTAAGTCATGCTATGATCAACAAATGATCAGCAGCATTTCGTATGTCACGTTACCAATATGAGAATATATCACTAATATCCATCAACTATATAACCTCTGAGCTCGTACATCTCAAAGAAGAGTGTTAAGTTAAGAGAATAAATTCTCCGCCACCAACAGAAATGTATTTGATAGAAACCATCTTTACATCTCAAAGTGTAACGTCAGACACACATCCATACAAGTCCGTTCCGGGATCGAACGGAACTGAAGGCACTTCAAAGAAGCCTTTGCAAATCCGGATATTCACTAATCACGTCCGAAGTCCCCATCACAAAGATGATAAAATCTCTATACTGGAGCAACCCGGTGTAGAGACATTCGACAGGTAATCCTTTCGCTTTTGAAAAATACCCGATCTTCAACACCGCCTTCAAATGCAATCCCATTTCGTCGTATCATTATTCGGAATGGGTTTTATGACACAAGGTCCTCTCCCGGCTAATCCGAATAACGAGCGCTTATTTTGAAAAATAAGTGTTACATTCAGATTTCAACAAATTACAACAATTTTTCACTTTGATCTTTTAAACAAAAGATCTATCACAATCACAAAGGTTCGATGTCGTTTTCGGATATCCACTTGAAATCCGACCTCGGTCGCATCGAAATTCAAATGCCGTTAAAAAGGCCAATATTAATAGTCGGTTATTTAACTATCAATCAACATCCACAGCAATTGTCGGATTTAAATAAATTCCCAAATTATTTATTTCAAAATATATCTGCAAAATATATTTCACACTTCAACCATTTGAAAACAAATTCCAAATTACTTTCCACATTTCAATACTTTGAAAACAAATTTCAAATCGCCTTTCCTTATGCGGAATACATTTCCAAATATTTACTTATTTCCACTGGAAATCCGCCGAGTTCAAATGCTTTAAAATAATTTAAATTACTTATCCAAACTTATATAATTGGAACATTCAGAATAAAAACTATTTTAAAACACTTTATCTAAAACATTAATTGTGAAGATATTATATTAAAATCTCATATAAAAATTCAAGTCCAAACTAATTTTAAAATAAAATTAGTAGATAGGATATAACTATTTAAATATCCATTTTCTAAATCAAATATCAATTTAGTCTTTAAAATAATCTCTTCTATAAGTAATTAAATAAATCCATACTTTAGAGGTTTAAAACAATCCTAAAAATAATTTCTCCAGCAATATTCTTCCAAATCAATTTCTAGAACTTTTAATTTATACCTCAAAAGCTACTTTAAAATATACTCGGCTTTCCAGGGAAGAATTCTCTTTCCATTTATATCAATTAATAAATCTTCTCGATTTATTTTAATTTGCATTCCAAATCGGAAAAATTTCGGCAGAGTCACCTTTGTACGGAAAGGCTCTGGAGAAAATATAATATCAAAAATAAAAATATATAACATATATTTCTCAAAATAATATATATCCCAACTCGGGAAAATAAAATAATATAGCGCTATAAAACCGAAATCCGAAAACGTACCTATTAGTCGGGCAATTAACGCTTAATTTATGGAACCAAAAGCAGTAGCAATTGCTTCCATAACCTGCATTTCACTTATATAATCTAAAAGGGTTAACAATTATATAAAATGAATATATAAGTTGTTCAGCCACAAACAAACAATCAATTCAACAACCAATTGCAACAAACAGCATGCAGCCATCACATAAAAATCAACACAAATCAAACATTCATTTATATCAAACAAAACAAATAGTTGTTCGGGCTCAAAACTTTAAATTGTACGGAGAGAAAAATAAACTACTAAGCGTATCCTTCACTCAATAGTCTTAGGTGACACTAAATAGATTATTCATACCTTCCAACATATGTAAAGTATCCTTGCCCAAACTACCATAAACCAAACAAACAACAATTTCAAATAATAAATCAAGCAAATTTTTCCAATTCTATTTCTTAACATTTGTTGTTTGATTTATTTTTCATTCATATAATGGTTTATCTTTTTATTTTACATTTTATTTCTTACAGTTTTCATTTATTTATAACATTCAAGTTTGATTCAATTTCTTTGCATAATAATTCATTCAATCACCCCTAATTAAATTATTTCATTAGTTAATACACTATTCACATTTGTTCAATGTTTATTTCAATTTTCATTTATTACTTATTCATATTAAATCAAATTTCTTAGCAGGTAAATTTATTAGCTTAAGTAACTTCTGCCTATTCACTTAAGTTTATGATTAGTTACTTACAATACCTACTTTCCATTATATTTAATTAGTAGCATTTTCAAATACACTTAAATTTACAACACCCACAACATCCAATTTTTTAATAAAAGCAATATATATTTACACTTCATTACATATTCTTACTTGTACAATTTCCCTTACAGTCTATTATTAAACATTTCAACTTTAAATATTTGGTAAGTTATATATGCTTTTTAAGAATGTAATTAAAACATACAAGTTTCTCTTATTTCTTTTAATTAATTAAATGTTCAATAATTTAATCTTTAGTTTTATATATTACAATTTCAAACTTCCTTTAGTTTCATTTATAACCAGGCATTTAATCTCTAAATTTATTTAAAGGTTCCAATTATTAGTTAACTTCAATTTCACTACCCAAATTAAAACTATTAATTAGCGGAAACTTAAGAATTAAATACCGGGTTCAATTTCAAATTATTTTAAAGATAATAGATATGGTTTATACTTAAAACTTACATATCCAATTATACTTAAAACAATTAAAAATTCATATTTGGTTATCGAATAAATCCGTAGTAAGACTACTACAGTGGCCTTCCCACTTCGAAACTCGAAAATGAACATCGATGATGCGTGCACTCATCATCGAAATTATTTTCCAGCGACAAAGAGTGGAGTACAACTTTATCGTTCCAAAATTTCTTTTAAAACATTTCTTTCAAATTATATTGAATACTTATATCAGAGAACACTTCTTTTAACAAATATTATTATTATATTTCAAAATCATTCAAAAGAAATTTCCAAAAATCCCGGAACTAAAGCTTTAAGTTTCCAATTTAATTTAATTTATTTTCACAAATTTATTTTCAACTATTATTTATAAATTCATTTCCTAACAACCAATATATAGCAACCAAATATATATATCATTTATAAAATTTATTTTATATATATAGAAAATATAATAGGCAAAATTATTTCATTCGCCTAAATTAAAACAAATATTATGTCGGTCTGTCCTATTAAGTGTTTAGAAATCTCTATTGATGTCATAGCGTCCCATGCACCAACCAGAATTTATAAATACAAAACGGAACAGATTAACACAATATTAAAACCTTTTTATAACACTAACAGTACGCTCTCTCATATATACGCTCAACGACTCCCATAGGGTATTACTACCCTATTAATAAAGAGTCTAACCCCACAAAGCTAAGGTTTATCGCTAAACCAAAGCTCTGATACCACGTTGTAACATCCCGCCTTTTAGCACGCTTTAAATCGACACACGTGCCAATTCAAACCATACAAAAGGGCGGATTATTATGGGGTAAATAAGAAAACGAGAAGGAATAAAAGAAAACAGAATCTCACAGCGGAAGGATAAAATATAATAATCAAATATACAGTTCATAAAGCTGTTTATAAAATATTTAATTATACTTATACAATATATATCAGAGTACACATACCAATAACAACAATGTAGCGGAATTCGGTGTGTAGTGGAATATAATAAATAATAATAATAGAAATCTCCGTCTTCGTCCTCCAAAGCTAAAGTCTTCGGTCTTGAAATGCTCGGACTGACCCGAGCAAATTGAAAAGACAAAACACTCGAGTCGGAACTAAAAGATCTTATGTAAGTTAAATCAAGTGAAATAAATATGAGTGCAGTAACTTAAAAGATGCTCGGGATTCACACCTCTTAAGGATCCGTTAAACTATTTACTATGTAGTATATTTAGCTATTATATAGTGTCTATTTGTAAAATAAACTTACTTTTAAATAGCGTTAAGGGGTTACCCATATAGCCCTTAACACAAAATATATTCCCATAGTCTATATAGTACTGTAATCTCCCCCGTACTGGGCGTCGTCAGAGGGCACTCCGTAGGTATGGTATAAAACCAAAATCGTATAAGGCGCGCTAGGGTAGGTGACACGGCACAACTAGGCAATGCCAGGGTAGATATACCAATTGCTATCCAGACTGGTGGTAACGCATAGCCGCAACTACCGCCCACCTCGAACAAACACCCCCGAAATCAAAAAAATAAAGGTGGCCACCGAATCAATCCAAAGTCAGAGTATAGTATCGAAGGGATGTGTCCGATAAAGGGCGCTAAACCCCTTGGCCCGAGAATCGCTCCTGTTTTAGCCACCTTATGCTAACTCACGGGAGTCGGGTCCACGTATTTACCTCAAAGGAAACGCCGCCACCATCCTACTTTATTCTGAAATCTCCACCACGTACACGGTTGTTAAAGTGGTTTTCGGGGTTGGCAGAGAGTATGACAACTTCCGATCCCGGTCTCTTCAATAACCAAACGTTATTATAACACCGCGGTCTTTAAAAATAGTTTATACTTTAAAACCAGAATAAAATTATCCATTTAAAAACCCGTAAATCCGATATCATTTCCATTTCCAAAACAACTCATTTTGATATTATTTTTTTATAAAACCCAATCAATAATATCATTTTTATTTCAAATATATTTCTTTTCCAAAATCATACTGCTTTAAAATTTATAAAATCTGGAAATCAAACATTTGAATTATAACTTTCAAAACGTAATACTTCGAAAATCATAGCTTTAAAACCATAACTTCTAAAACTTGAATGGTTTGGATATTCAAACAGTATATAAAATAAAATAGTTTGAATTTAAAATTACTTTATAAAATAATTTCCGTGACTTCACAAATTTATTCATTTAAAATTTTAGGTCTAAACCCCATAAATTTAGATTCACTTTTAGTTTAAATAAAACACTTCGATTTCAATATTTTCAAACTTTGAGTATTTAATAAATTTCAAAACTAAGGTTGGGAATTTCTATTCAACGATTCATTGTCTTATTATTTAATTTTGAAATGTTTACATAATAATTCCATAACCATTTAAAATAAAACTCAATTTATTAACACTAAATATTTCCTTCCATTTATTTATACTAGAATTATTCATCTAATTTATCTTGAATAAAAATCCAGATATAAATATCATACCTTTTAAAATTTCAAGTTTAATAAGTTTTACATCAACTTATGGAGTTTAGTTTTTAAATGAGCTCAATTCCAAATAAATTTCCAATTTATCTTCCAATCTTAATTGGTTTAAAACATTAAAACTCTATATATATACCATATCCTAAACCTGTACTTGACCATATAATATAAATTATCAAACTCCATTATTCAACTTATTTATTTTATTTAACAGATTTATATATATATAGCTTAAATTCAAAGATTTAACTATATATGTATCTATATAAAATAATATTTATATAATATCAAAATTTAATATTTATTAAACCGTATCCTATCCGAACCATAGAAATCATTTCAAAAATAATTTTATATATATACCGCGGTGCCTGTATAAGATTTTCTATCCTATGGTCAAGTGATACAAATATTTATCATTTCAATCCGCAATTTAAAAATCAAAATTGCGGTTGTATATCATTTCAAACCGCAATCCCGAATGAAATGAAAATGCATAATAACTTGCAGTTTATACAATATAAATACATCATCCATTCCTCCATCATATCAATCATCAAACATTCATCAATTTATCATCCAACTCAAACAATCCCAATAATAAATAATAGTTAATCAGTGATAGTTAAATTATCAATAATGAATTAAATAACCGTTTAACTGTAGTTTATATGCAATAATAAATAAATTTAACTAGCAGGTTATATGCAATAATAAATTTTTACTAAATTTTTACTGACAGTTTTAATGCAATGAATAAATTAATTAACAATTAACTTGCAGTTTAAATGCAATAATGAATTAAATAACGCGTAAATCAAATGAATGCAATTTAACTGAGAAAATGATGAAATATATGCCAAACAATTATAAATAAAATTTTAAACACATCATAAATCAATTTAACAAACATAAGAAAACTTAGAAGTTGTGAGTGGGTTAAAACACTCACCTTTTGAATTTAAATTGAATTTAAATCCAAATTAAACCCAAAAATTTGACCGTCTCAGAATTCGTCCAAACCAGCGTCATCAAGTCTGGAATTTTATTATGATCCTAACAAAAGAAACCGCACGTAAATTGGACATCGTATGTGAACCATATAGCGATAAATGTGATTGATTTTCAAAAAAATAAAAAACCAAAAAAGAACACATTACTCATATGCCATGTCACTTCCCTTAATACCTTGCGCACGCACAGCTAGCAAGCTTGAACACACATGCTACAGGGAGCTTGAACATGCATGCTACAGAAGCTTGAACACGCAGGAAATACGCGACCAACCCACCAAAACGCACGCCGATCCTATGATTTCCGCGACCACCGATCACCAGCGGTGACTCCCCATGCCTCGCGACCCTCCCATTACCCTCACAGCCATCACTTTGCTGCCGAAAGCATGGAGCCGCCGCTCATATAAAAACCCTAATCGAATTAAATCTGATGATCTAGCCGTTGATTCTCGAAGCAACCCATATAGATGAACTCCTCTGGTCAATCTCCACCAAACCCAGAAACGGTTCGTCTATCCGTCGAGTTTGATTTCGACGTGATGAACGGCCGAGACTTCTCTGATTTTTTCAGGTCAAACGACAAACTAAATCGAAAAACGAACACCACCGGTGAATCACTCTAGTCGAGAGCTTCAACATATATTTTGTTGGAATTTTTCTGAGAACTTTGAAATTTTAACCTTTTGAATTTGCAATTGAACATAGGGTTTGCATCCATTGAGGAAGAAGAGGAGTTGAGAAAAAGATATACGTACAGGCAAATGAAAATAGGCGGAGGCAAGGGTTTAGCTGGGTATTTATAGATAAAGTTGGAAAAGAATGGACTGGATCCGAATTATAAACGTACTAAACGATAATTGGCCCAAAAAGCCCGTTCTGACTCCGGAACGAAATTGGGTCTAACCATATATCAAAATAGATATTTTAAAATATTCTGAACGCGATAGAAAAAGTTTCACGTCCAAATTCCATCGTATGAAGAAGTTATGTTGAAATCAATATTTTCAAATTTATTTCAATTGCATAAATTTCATGGCGTTTCGAGTCCATACGATCAAACGACAAGTCCGATCGCTACGAAACTTGAAACACTATTATAATTCACCGTTACGGATCCGATGAAACTAGTTTCGTCAAAATCCGAGTCAGTGGCCAAAATGGCTATTTTTCTATTAATTAAATAATTTAATAAATAAATAAATAAAATCCAATTCTTAGTTTCAATTCTAAAATTGACAAATTTTATTACCCTTATGTTTCCCAAACATTTACAATGCTTTAAACGAATTTATATGTCGCTTAAATGTTGATTCAATCATAAATTTTAGCGTTAAATTCCGATTTCGTTAAATTTAGAAATTATAAATTAAAATTTCAATAATTCATTTGAATTAAATTTTCATTCATATTATTCAGATTCATTATTACAAACAGATGAAATAAATATTGGAATCAAAAATTCATTATTTTAACATTCTCAATTTTCATCTAAATCCTCACTTATGTAATATTTAAATATTATATTCCACTTAATTTCAATAAATCCACTTATTAGATTTCGAATTATAAATAAATTAATAATCTTGGTTTTCACTCCTTAAATCAACCAGTCCTCATATTATAAATAAAACTAACATTTATTACATCTTATAGAATTAACCATCTTTAATGCCAAATCAAATCTACCCTAGCTGCACAGATTAGGGCCATTAATTGCAATTGATTTCCCATTAAACTACATAAATTATCAAATTGAAACCTAAATAAAACGTTTATTTATTTAAAATCTTGCTGTTTAAATGAATTGACCCTTCACGGGTATAATTAACATTGATTTCAAATTATTACTTAAATTTACACCCACAAACGTTAAACTTAGATTTATTGCAAATTTATTTATTCTATTTTTTATAAAAATTTATTCCAATTTTATTAAATTTGATTTCCCATTTCAATTGCAAAATTAGGTCACTTAACTGCAATTAATTTCACATTAAATTTTATAAATTATCAATTGAAACTTTAACAAATCCGTTACTAGATTTAAAACCCTTCTATTCAATAAGTTGACATTTATAGGTGAAATTAACATTGACTTATATTAACTAATTCAATGCCTACCCTATACTTTTCATATTCAATTTATATCCAGGTATAAATCTTTTCACTACTTAATTCATTTGAATTTATTCAAATTACTATAAATAGGTTTTAATTACCATTGCTATATTTTAATTTAGCTTTCATTCCAATATTAATTTTATTACCTTTATTATTTCTACAAAACTATAATTACAAAATCCTATTAAATTAACAAATTTTATTGTCGAAATTTACGGGTCGTTACACTCTCCCTCACTCAAAACTTTTCGTCCCCGAAAAGGAAAAGAAGGGAAAAGAAGAATTATGAAATCAATATATGTTATTTAAAAATATTAATTTTTTATAAACAATTAAATTTACAATATTAGTTACTTTGAATAGAATATACAAATTTACAGCCATCAAATCTTTTTATACTTAAATTAATAAAGTTTGGAAAACATTTTTAAAATTTTTCTAAGTCCAAAATTTTCGGAAAAATTTCGGCACAGTCTCCTTTGTACGGAAAGGCTCTGGAGAAAATATAATATCAAAATAAAAATATATAACATATATTTCTCAAAATAATATATATCCCAGCTCGGGAAAATAAAATAATATAGCGCTATAAAACCAAAATCCGAAAACGTACCTATTAGTTGGGCAATTAACGCTTAATTTATGGAACCAAAAGAAGTAGCAATTGCTTCCATAACCTGCATTTCACTTATATAATTTAAAAGGGTTAACAATTATATAAAATGAATATTTAAATTGTTCAACCACAAACAAACAATCAATTCAACAACCAATTGCAACAAACAGCATACAACCATCACATAAAAATCAACACAAATCAAACATTCATTTATATCAAACAAAACAAATAGTTGTTCGGGCTCAAAACTTTAAATTGTACGGAGAGAAAATAAACTACTAAGCGTACCCTTCACTCAACAGTCTTAGGTGACACTAAATAGATTATTCATACCTTCCAACATATGTAAAGTATCCTTGCCCAAACTACCACAAACCAAACAAACAACAATTTCAAATAATAAATCAAGCAAATTTTTTCAATTCTATTTCTTAACATTTGTTGTTTGATTTTTTTTTCATTCATATAATGGTTTATCTTTTTATTTTACATTTTATTTCTTACAGTTTTCATTTATTTATAACATTCAAGTTTAATTCAATTTCTTTGCATAATAATTCATTCAATCACCCCTAATTAAATTATTTCATTAGTTAATACACTATTCACATCTGTTTAATGTTTATTTCAATTTTCATTTATTACTTATTCATATTAAATCAAATTTCTTAGCAGGTAAATTTATTAGCTTAAGTAACTTCTGCCTATTTACTTAAGTTTATGATTAGTTAGTTACAATCATACTTTCCATTATATTTAATTAGTAGCATTTTCAAATATACTTAAATTTACAACACCCACAACATCCAATTCTTATTAATAGAAGCAATATATATTTACACTTCATTACATATTCTTACTTGTACAATTTCCCTTACATTCTCTTATTAAACATTTCAACTTTTAATATTTGGTAAGTTATATATGCTTTTTAAGAATGTAATTAAAACATACAAGTTTCTCTTATTTCTTTTAATTAATTAAATGTTCAATAATTTAATATTTAGTTTTATATATTACAATTTCAAACTTCCTTTAATTTCATTTATAACCAGGCATTTAATCTCTAAATTTGTTTAAAGGTTCCAATTATTAGTTAACTTCAATTTCACTACCCAAATTAAAACTATTAATTAGCGGAAACTTAAGAATTAAATACCGGTTTCAGTTTCAATTTCAATTTTTTTTAAAGATAATAGATATAGTTTATACTTAAAACTTATATATCCAATTATACTTAAAACAATTAAAATTTTATAATTGGTTTTCTAATAAATCCGTAGTAAGACTACTACAGTGGCCTTCCCACTTCGAAACTCGAAAATGAACATCGATGATGCGTGCACTCATCACCGAAATTATTTTCCAGCGATAGAGAGTGGAGTACAACTTTATCTTTCCAAAATTTCTTTTAAAACATTTCTTTCAAATTATATTGAAATACTTATATCAGAGAACACTTCTTTTAATAATATTATTATTATATTTCAAAATCATTCAAAAGAAATTTCTAAAAATCCCGAAACTAAAGCTTTGAGTTTCCAATTTAATTTAATTTATTTTCACAAATTTTTTTTCCAACTATTATTTATAAATTCATTTCCTAACAACCAATATATTGCAACCAAATATATATATCATTTATAAAATTTATTTTATATATATAGAATACATAATAGGCAAAATTATTTCATTCGCCTAAATTAAAACAAATATTATGTCGGTCTGTCCTATTAAGTGTTTAGAAATCACTATTGATGTCATGGCGTCCCATGCACCAACCAGAATTTATAAATACAAAACGGAACAGATTAACACAATATTAAAACATTTTTATAACACTAACAGTACGCTCTCTCATATATACGCTCAGCGACTCCCACAGGGTATTACTACCCTATTAATAAAGAGTCTGACCCCACAAAGATAAGGTTTATCGCTAAACCAAAGCTCTGATACCACGTTGTAACATCCCGCCTTTTAGCACGCTTTAAATCGACGCACGTGCCAATTCAAACCATACAAAAGGGCGGATTGTTATGGGGTAAATAAGAAAACGAGAAGGAATAAAAGAAAACAAAATCTCACAGCGGAAGGATAAAATATAATAATCAAATGTACAGTTCATGGAGCTGTTTATAAAATATTTAATTATACTTATACAATATATATATCAGAGTACACATACCAATTATAACAATGTAGCGGAATTCGCTGTGTAGTGGAATATAATAAATAATAATAATAATAGAAATCTCCGTCTTCGTCCTCTAGAGCTAAAGTCTTCGGTCCTGAAACGCTCGGACTGACCCGAGCGAATTGAAAAGACAAAACACTCGAGCCGGAACTAAAAGATCTTATGTAAGTTAAATCAACTGAAATAAATATGAGTGCAATAACTTAAAAGATGCTCGAGATTCACACCTCTTAAGGATCCGTTAAACTATTTACTATGTAGTATATTTCGCTATTATATAGTGTTTATTTGTAAAATAAACTTACTTTTAAATAGCGTTAAGGGGTTACTCGTATAGCCCTTAACACAAAATATATTCCCATAGTCTATACAGTACTGTAATCTCCCCCGTACTGGGCGTCGTCAGAGAGCACTCCATAGGTATGGTACAAAACCAAAATCGTATAAGGCGCGCTAGGGTAGGTGACACGGCACAACTAGGCAATGTCAGGGTAGATATACCAATTGCTATCCGGACTGGAGGTAATGCATAGCCGCAACTACCGCCCACCTCGAACAAACACCCCCAAATTCAAAAAAATAAAGGTGGACACCGAATCAATCCAAAGTCAAAGTATAGTATCGAAAGGATGTGTCCGATAAAGGGCGCTAACCCCCTTGGCCCGAGAATCGCTCCTGTTTTAGCCACCTTATGCCAACTCACGGGAGTCGGGTCCACATATTTACCTCAAAGGAAACGCCGCCGCCATCCTACTTCATTCTGGAATCTCCACCGCGTACACGGTTGTTAAAGTGGTTTTGGGGTTGGCAGAGAGTATGACAACTTCCGATCCCGGTCTCTTCAACAACCAAACGTTATTATAACACCGCGGTCTTTAAAAATAGTTTATACTTTAAAACCAGAATAAAATTATCCATTTCAAAACCCATAAATCTGATATCATTTCCATTTCCAAAACAACTCATTTTGATATTATTTATTTTATAAAACCCAATCAACAATATCATTTTTATTTCAAATATATTTCTTTTCCAAAATCATACTGCTTTAAAATTTATAATATCTGGAAACCAAACATTTGAATTATAACTTTCAAAATGTAATACTTCGAAAATCATAGCTTTAAAACCATAACTTTTAAAACTTGAATGGTTTGGATATTCAAACAGTATATAAAATAAAATAGTTTGAATTTAAAATTACTTTATAAAATAATTTCCGCGACTTCACAAATTTATTCATTTAAAATCTTAGGTCTAAACCCCATAAATTTAGATTCACTTTTAGTTTAAATAAAACACTTCGATTTCAATATTTTCAAACTTTGAGTATTTAATAAATTTCAAAACTAAGGTTGGGAATTTCTATTCAACAATTCATTGTCCTATTATTTAGTTTTGAAATGTTTACATAATAGTTCCATAACCATTTAAAATAAAACTCAATTTATTAACACTAAATATTTCCTTCCATTTATTTATACTAGAATTATTCATCTAATTTATCTTGAATAAAAATCCAGATATAAATATCATACCTTTTAAAATTTCAAGTTTAATAAGTTTTACATCAACTTATGGAGTTTAATTTTTAAATGAGCTCAATTCCAAATAAATTTCCAATTTATCTTCCAATCTTAATTGGTTTAAAACATTAAAACTCTATATATATACCATATCTTAAACCTGTACTTGACCATATAATATAAATTATCAAACTCCATTATTCAACTTATTTATTTTATTTAACAGATTTATATATATAGCTTAAATTCAAAGATTTAACTATATATGTATATATATAAAATAATATTTATATAATATCAAAATTTAATATTTATTAAACCGTATCCTATCCAAACCATAGAAATCATTTCAAAAATAATTTTATATATATACCGCGGTGCCTGTATAAGATTTTCTATCCTATGGTCAAGTGATACGAATATTTATCATTTCAATCCGCAATTTAAAAATAAAAATTGCGGTTGTATATCATTTAAACCGCAATCCCGAATGAAATGAAAATGCATAATAACTTGCAGTTTATACAATATAAATACAGCATCCATTCCTCCATCATATCAATCATCAAACATTCATCAATTTATCATCCAATTCAAACAATCCCAACAATAAATAATAGTTAATTACTGATAGTTAAATTTTCAATAATGAATTAAATAACCGTTTAACTGTAGTTTATATGCAATAATAAATAAATTTAACTAGCAGGTTATATGCAATAATAAATATTTACTAAATTTTTACTCATAGTTTTAATGCAATGAATAAATTAATTTTAAATTAACTTGCAGTTTAAATGCAATAATGAATTAAATAACGCGTAAATCAAATGAATGCAATTTAACTGAGAAAATGATGAAATATATGCCAAACAATTATAAATAAAATTTTAAACACATCATAAATCAATTTAACAAACATAAGAAAACTTAGAAGTTGTGAGTGGGTTAAAACACTCACCTTTTGAATTTAAATTGAATTTAAATCCAAATTAAACCCAAAAATTTGACCGTCTTAGAATTCGTCCAAACCAGCGTCATCAAGTCTCGAATTTTATTACGATCCTAACAAAAGAAACCGCGCGTAAATCGGGCATCGTATATGAAACATATAGCGATAAATGTGATTGAATTTCAAAAAAATAAAAAGCCAAAAAAAACACATTACTCATATGCCATGTCACTTCCCTTAATTCCTTGCGCACGCACAGCTAGCAAGCTTGAACACACATGCTACAGGAAGCTTGAACACGCACGCTACAGAAGCTTGAACACGCAGGAAATACGCGACCAACCCACCGAAACGCACGCCGATCATATGATTTCCGCGACCACCGATCACCAGCGGTGACTCCCCATGCCTCGCGACCCTCCCATGACCCTCACGGCCATCACTTTGCTGCCGAAAGCATGCAGCCGCCGCTCATATAAAAACCCTAATCGAATTAAATCCGATGATCTAGCCGTTGATTCTCGAAGCAACCCATATAGATGAACTCCTCTGGTCAATCTCCACCAAACCCAGAAACGGTTCGTCTATCCGTCGAGTTTGATTTCGACGTGATGAACGGCCGAGACTTCTCTGATTTTTTTCAGGTCAAACGACAAACTAAATCGAAAAACGAACACCACCGGTGAATCCCTCTAGTCGAGAGCTTCAACATATATTTTTTTGGAATTTTTCTGAGAACTTTGAAATTTTAACCTTTTGAATTTGCAATTGAACATAGGGTTTGCATCCATTGAGGAAGAAGAGGAGTTGAGAAGAAGATATACGTACAGGCAAATGAAAATAGGCGGAGGTAAGGGTTTAGCTGGGTAATTATAGATAAAATTGGAAAAGAATGGACAGGATCCGAATTCTAAACGTACTAAACGATAATTGGCCCAAAAAGCCCGTTCTGACTCCGGAACGAAATTGGGTCAAACCATGTATCCAAATAGAAATTTTAAAATATTCTGAACGCGATGGAAAAAGTTTCACGTCCAAATTCCATCGTATGAAGAAGTTATGCTGAAATCAATATTTTCAAATTGATTTCAATTGATTTCAATTGCATAAATTTCATGGCGTTTCGAGTCCGTACGATCAAACGACAAGTCCGATCGCTACGAAACTTGAAACACTATTATAATTCACCGTTATGGATCCGATGAAACTGGTTTCGTCAAAATCCGAGTCAGTGGCCAAAATGGCTATTTTTCTATTAATTAAATAATTTAATAAATAAATAAAATCCAATTCTTAGTTTCAATTCTAAAATTGACAAATTTTATTACCTTTATGTTTCCCAAACATTTACAATGCTTTAAACGAATTTATATGTCGCTTAAATGTTGATTCAATCATAAATTTTAGCGTTAAATTCCGATTTCGTTAAATTTAGGAATTATAAATTAAAATTTCAATAATTCATGTGAATTAAATTTTCATTCATATTATTCAGATTCATTATTACAAACAGATGAAATAAATATTGGAATCAAAAATCCATTATTTTAACATTCTCAATTTTCATCTAAATCCTCACTTATGTAATATTTAAATATTATATTCCACTTAATTTCAATAAATCCACTTATTAGATTTCGAATTATAAATAAATTAATAATCTTAGTTTTCACTCCTTAAATCAACCAGTCCTCATATTATAAATAAAACTAACATTTATTACATCTTATAGAATTAACCATCTTTAATGCCAAATCAAATCTACCCTAGCTGCACAGATTAGGGCCATTAATTGCAATTGATTTCCCATTAAACTACATAAATTATCAAATTGAAACCTAAATAAAACGTTTATTTATTTAATCTTGCTGTTTAAATGAATTGACCCTTCACGGGTATAATTAACATTGATTTCAAATTATTACTTAAATTTACACCCACAAACGTTAAACTTAGATTTATTGCAAATTTATTTATTTTATTTTTTATAAAAATTTATTTCCAATTTTATTAGATTTGATTTCTCATTTCAATTGCAAAATTAGGTCACCTAACTGCAATTAATTTCACATTAAATTTTATAAATTATCGATTGAAACTTTAACAAATCCGTTACTTGATTTAAAACCCTACTATTCAATAAGTTGACATTTATAGGTGAAATTAACATTGACTTATATTAACTAATTCAATGCCTACCCTATACTTTTCATATTCAATTTATATCCAGGTATAAATCTTTTCACTACTTAATTCATTTGAATTTATTCAAATTACTATAAATAGGTTTTAATTACCATTGCTATATTTTAATTTAGCGTTCATTCCGATATTAATTTTATTACCTTTATTATTTCAACAAAACTTTAATTACAAAATCCTATTAATTTAAGAAATTTTATTGTCGAAATTTATGGGTCGTTACACATGCGGTCAATCAATTTTAAATCTAACCATTCAAAATTTAAATCAGAATAATACTGATTTAGTGAGAAGATCTCACCTTTTGCCTATGCATGCAAATTCATTTCTGTTCCAGCTTGTTGTCTAGATTTTTTTAAAACCTTGTATAAACAATTATACAATTGATTAATATTTGAAATAAATTGAATATTAAATTTCTATTTAATAGATTTATTTAATTTAAACTAATAATTAAATTTCTTAAATCCATTTTCTTTTAATAAATTTAATTAACTAACCATCTTGACTTTAAACTAATACTTTTAAATTTTAAACAAATTCCTTTCTAATAAATTTATTTAACAAAAAATGAAATTTAAAACTAAATTTTCTTTAATAAAATATCTTAGTAATTAAAATAACTAAATAAGTTAATTGAATAAATTTATTACCTTAATAAATTACTTTTGACATAAATCAAAATATATACATGCATATGTATTTATATACATATATACACACACACACACACACACACACACATTGTAAAATTACCTTACTGTTTGTATATTTATTTTATTATCTCATATCCAGAAATATATGCATACATATTTACTAAACACAATTACTTTATACGTCTCACTGTTAAAATCCTACTTAAATTATATATTTTTGGCTAAGTTAAATCGAAGGAATTAAATTGAATACCTTACTGAGCGAAAATAAACCAAGGCTCTTAACCGTTGAACGCGAATGCTGGACTCACTATTGCGGGCTCGACCACAAACCATGTTGCCGACCTTCGCGACACTTCAATCGCCATCTCCATACAAACACGCACGCGAGCGCCTGCTGTGTCGCGAACACTTCCCCAAATCGACGCGTCAGATTCGCACCACCGCTCCTCCTCGTCGAACCCCCACACAAGCAAGTGCGCACCAACCCCGGCCGCGAGCTTGACCACGCGAATAAACAACAGTCGCTTCCCCTACCTCACTGCCATCTCGATCAATTACGCTCGAGCCTTTTCAAAGCCACCTCACACGAGAAGGCGTTTCGCCTCCACTTCGTGATGCCCGAGATCAAGTTCAAACTACGATGTTTTGTGCGAGTGCCGCTACAGGCTTCGCCCCCTTTTTTTATTCTGAGGATCGAAACAATTTACGCGGCCATGATATTATTTTATTTCGATCTACTTTGGTTTGATTTTGAAAGGAAGAAACAGGCGGCCATTGTTAGATTTGAACGAGACAAAAGTTTTGTTCGTCTTCATTCTGGATGGTAAGGAGAAAACGTGATGTTTGAAAAGGAGATTGCGTGCTGCTTTCTGGCTACAATGGTCTGAAAAGAAACGAAAAAACCTGGATGCGACATTATTTCGGCTGCAGTTGACTGGTGTATGTGAATATATATTTGTTTCAAATTAAATTCAAAGTGTCTCAATTTACGTAGCTTAAAATCGCAAACCCCTACCGAGGCATGCCGCTAGGCGTTTATAGTGTTATACCCCTATTCCGAATGCAATGGAAAAGGTTTCGAGCCCTAATTCGATCGTATGGGGAAGATAGCTTTTTGAAGCCAGTTATTAAATTAAATTTCGATTTAATTTTCAATACGTTTGGTTATCATACGGCCAAACGACAACTCCGAATGCTACGAAAATTGAAATCCGATAATAATACAATATTAAGGATCCAATGGAACTAATTTCATTGAATTTCGAGACTGTACCTCGGAAGGCTATTTTAAATATCAATTTAAATCATAAAATTTCAAAACTGAACAAAGCATTTCCAAATTCAATTCTGAAGCTTCCATTATCTTCAGTATCATCAATATAAATTTTCTAAGCCTTGAAAATATTTTTAACAAGCCTAAAACTGAAGATTCAATTTTTACCCAACTTCAGTAAATTAAATTCAATAATTTAATTGTCAAATCCATAATTAATTTTGAAATTCAAGTTAAACTAACTTTCAAATATTTAAAATCAATTAAATATTTCAATTTCAAATGTTCAAAATTCTAGGTTGTCATACATATGGTTCTTTTGTTTAAATTATGTGGACTATCCGTCGCACATGTTCCACTTAATATAAAATGATGTAAACTATCATACATCTCATGATTTTTCTAGGATGACATGAACCCTTCATTAACCTCATAAAGACTATCCATCTTCGCGTGATGTGGACTATTCATCTCACATCTCATAGTTTTTCTAGGTAAACTACGAACCCATCACATATTCATTTAATTCATGTTTATCCCACATATCCAGCTTACGTCTAGTGGTATCCCCAATTAGGTTGTTTACCCCTTGAACTTATAACATCAAAAATAAAATGCATTGGAATCCCTAGTGATTACTTTTGAACTCATTAAAAATACATTAGTACCCCAATGGTTAGTGTCAAGTTTCTAATGTAAAAAGCATCTCGATGTTAACCTACATTAGTATCCCCAATGAATGGTGTCGAGTTTAAAACTTATGGCTCTCACCGATAATCGTGGAAGAGTTCCAGCATGCACATTGCTTTATATAGATTTGAACCTCTACCCAAGGTAAAACTAAAATTTAAATTCTTTTTAGTATAAATCCCTTATCGAAAATAGGTTGCTGACTTTCATAGGATATAGGTTATCTGCCTTTTAAAAGCTTTAGGATATTATAAAACAAAAGGCAAACTGCCGAAAACATAAGGTTATTGGCCCTCTTTAACCCATGCTATATTGCTCTTTAAACTAAAGTTTTACTTCGCATAAAGCTAAGCCTTATCGTCTTTAAAAAAATAAATGTGGCATCATTACCCAACAAAAATGTATAGGGTCCCCATCACTGACGGCTAGCGGCATCATCATAAAGTTTACACTTGACCTACTTCAACTATTATGCTGCAATATATATAACATCGACGAAAAGGCAAGCGGCGTCTCTGCCGTTTGTATAATTGACGTCGAGCGTATTCAAAATAGAAGTATGTGGCTTCGTTTAAAACAAGGTGAAGAGCTGGGGCGTCAATGACCTCGTCGTCAATCTTAAACTGCTTCAATGAATTACAAGAATACTACACCGTCAATGATGGTTGCCACTGGTGCCCACTTCAACATGGTTGGAACCACTCCACAACTACCCAAGTTGTTATCAAGCGCTTCTTTCCTCATTGACATTGCCCCTCATGGCTGTAGCATCCTTGATTTGGTGCGATGTGGCATTGTCATAATTATTGAGAAAACTGTTTTATTACTTTTTAAAGCAATTTCTTTTCACATAATACAATTATTTATCAAAATATGATTGGTTGACAATAAAACTTTACATTTCCTTTTTATATTTTATGTCGTATATCAATTTTAAAGTTTCAAAACATATAGAAAATTAATTAATTAATATCCTTAATTAATTATCCATTTAAATGCTTATCCGGCATAAAAAATTCATAATAATTCGAAATCACTAGGGAAAAATCCTCAAAAATCACAGAAATTCTAGAATACCATATTTTTCATCAAATAAATATCTCAAGGTCAAAAACCATATTTAATTATTTTTGACAACAAAGACCCGAATTTAACCTAATTTCTTCCTTTGGAAATTCATAAAATATTCAATTTAATTTGAAAAATTATGAAATTAAAAAAACATCTCTAGAATATCATTTTATACAACATATAAAAAATTCAAACCATTTGGAGGTTAAAAACTCAAGTTTATTGTTAAAACTTATCCAAACAATTTCATAAAATTTTCATTAACCATCATTTTATCCAAACAATGATTATTTAGCCATAACTTGGCAAATCAAACAAGAAGAATTCAGGTACTATCCACAACTTAATCTAACCAAGAGTAAAAGATATGGTTTTAGCATTATTCACCTTTAATAAATTGTTGGAGTTGAGACTTGATCAGTGCTTTAATTTCTCTAAGATTTGCTTGAATCCCTCTTTTATTTCATGCTTCTAAGCTTGATTAATGGCCACCCTCTTTTCTTCCTTTTGATTGTTTATATTTTGTGAAAAATGAGAACGATACAAGGGAAGAGGGTTTAAGAGATAAAAGATAGGTCTATGCCTAAATTGCACCTCTAATATATTCTTTTATATATTTTAAGTTTAAAGCAGTCTTACTTAGTTTATTAATAATGGCTTGACCTTATAAGTTTTCAAATCTCTCTCTCCTTAACCATTTAAATTATTTTATTAAATTCATCTAGTTAAATATTATGAATAATGTTAAACTAAAATTAGAGGAGTTACAGCCCAGGACACTTTGTGTTTTTATATTAGGGTTAACATTTGAGTTTACATCATCCTTTGGGCCAGGCTAGTAGCTAGGTAGAACAGAGTACATGATTACCCAAACTCAACCTTAGATACTACTTTTCTAGACGCTCCAAAAATGGGTAGACTTTAAAAAGTTAGCCCTTACATTTCTAATTTAGACCACGTAGACCATTGGGCTCTGATACCATTAAAGGAATTGAGCCAAACAAAAGTGGGTGAAATAGGTAGATTTTAGAAAGAAAAAATATATCATATTTTGGGTCTATTAGGCCTATGTTGTATAAAGAGAACTGAGATAGAATTTAAAATTTGTTTTCAATAAAATATTTATTTTATTTAAATTTGCTTAAAAGAAGTTTTAATTATTTGTATTTTAATCAATTAAAGCATATCAATTATGTGTAGATGTGTGTAATAGTTTTTTTTTGAACTGGTACTTAGATACAACATGTCATTGGGATAACAGAACACAAACCACATATCAATATATGTTCAAATCATGGTAAGCAAGTTTCGAACTTATGACCTCTCGCACCAAAGCCTAGTCACTTAACCATTGAGACAATAGCGCTTGTCAAATGTATGTAATAGTTGATTGCTTTTGTTTTATTATTTGGTAAGTGAAAAGTCAATTGTTATTTATAATATGCTACTTAATATGTCATTGATGTCATGAATTTGGAAGTAATTAAGAGTTAGATCTACTATTGTATATTTAGTAAACAATGAATTTATTTTGAATTCAAATTTGAATTTGATTTTAGCGTATCCAAATATACTCATGCATGTATTATGCATGTGCAACATAGTATATAGTGTACTTGGTAAATGTATACATATAAAGGTGCTGGAATTTACACCGCAGTGACCCTTTATGTACACGTTGGCTATCCAAACATTGTTTAAACATACACACATACTATATATATAGTGATTTCTAAAATATTTATTTTAATAAAATAAAACTATGTTAACCAACTCAATAGATATAAATTTAAAACTATTTCAAAAATATCTCATAATTTACTTAGTGAAGCTGTTTTAAAACAAATTTGGATGTATAATTTAGAATAAAATGTATATGTAATATATACATTAAAATTTAAAGTAAAATCATTAGAATGTTACAATTTAAAATATAGCATGATGTAACATTAATTTAAAATGATTTCTAAATATATACATGCATATTTACAAATCGGTATTTATAAATAAATATGTTAAAAATAATTGAAGCTGGTTTTAATGTTAATTTTTTATATACATAAACTTTGAACATACTACGTAAATGAAACATTTTTTCAATCAAACAAAATTTAAAGTAAAATCATTACAGTGTACAAAATTAAAATATAACACTAATTTAAAATGATTTCTAAATATATGCATGCATATTTATAAATCAATGTTTACATAAAAACACATTTAAGTTGAAAATTTATATATATAAACTCTGTACATAATATATAAATGTAAAACATTTTTTGTTTACTTAAACAATGAATAAATATAAATATTGAAACTATGTAGATCTATGTATGTTTATATATGTATATTTGTAAAATAATGAATGGAAATAAATATAAGGGACAACAGATGTGTATAAATTTGTTGTATAATGTCAGGGATCTAAAAAACATTATCATGATATAAAATATAAGAAAAATAGAGAATGTATAATTGTCTTAAGAAGCGGCCTAAGATTCACACCTTGAATGAATGAATAACTCCGAGATTGAATAGAATCATCCTGTAGAAATTGCAACACTCCATATATCAACACTAGTTGAATTTATTTGATTTTGTTTATAAAATTTTTGCTCAAAATTTGTCTGATATTTTCATAAAACTCATGGCCATTTTCATGAAAAAAAACATAAAGCAAACTTTGAATAGGTTAAGAGAGCTTTAAATGGCACTGAATAAGAGCAATACGTGGAGAACCGTTCTCCTGCTTTTACCCTTTCACTTTCTTGCCTTTTCAAATCACATTTCAACCTTTACAACACCCCTTCCTCTTGTCTATGGCTATCCATATACAGATTTCGATGGGCCTTTAAAATTCCCAAATCCATTTAATATAATGAGCTTAACTGAAATTTAAATATTTATATCGATACACACATATATAACTTTTATTTACACAGTTTATTAAATGCCAATGACATCCAAAAATCGAATAAAATTTAATAATTAGCATTTCATAAATATGAACTAATTTGATCAATTTACAACAATTACAAATTAATTAAATCACATGGTATTTCTCAGTGTTCAACGTTATGATTGTGCGACTCATAGAGGTAAATTCAATCAGCAATTAATGTTGAATAATTAGAATATTAACATTCAAAATTTACAAGGGTTTTTGTATAAACTAAAAATTATTTAACAAATTTGTTATTAAATAACAAACACTACAAAAAAATTATTTTTAAAGACTCTTATGTTTTATCTCTAAATACAAGATTTTGTCTCTAATTTATATTTGTAACCTACTTAAGACAAGTAAGTATTATCTTCAAAAAACAAGTCTCTAAATAAACAGAGACCACAAACATTCATCTCTAAAATATTAGTAACCTCAATGATGGTCTCAAATACACGCCTACATTAAAAACTACTTAGAGACAATTTTATGGGTCTTTTGTATAACCATAGAGACCATATTCAAGGTTTCAAATCAGTCATAAATATAATTGTTATTATAAATCAATTGGATATAAGAAATGAAACATAATTTTATTACAATTTCATCACAAACCAATGATTAGACAAAATAAAATGTCTGGAAAACATATAGCAAGATAATTGTTAAATTTGCAGCTCATGTATAAAAAAGTGACCAATTGTTCATTGCAAGAAAAGAAAATTACAGAATATCCAAAGCACAAATGTCATAACCCAAAAAACCATATCTAATTTGGACCCTACAAACTATAATCCTGAAACAAGATCCAAAGAAATCAAAACCTAAAATAGAATTTTAAAAGAAAAGACAAGGTTTCCAATAGAGCATGCTTAATAGTTTCAGATCTAACAGCAATTCATGCATCATCTTTATTTTGCAATCGAATGTTCCCTCGAGAGTTTGATGCTTGATTATTTCCAAGTTGATTATGATCGGGTTGATCTTGTGTTATAGGTCTCAATAATTGCATGAAAGATCCAACTTGTTCTGAAATGTTTCCAAAAGTTGATTGAAAAGGCGCATGCGTTGTTTGATATTGTTCGGGTGCTTGTTGACAAGGAATTGATGATTGTGTCATTTGATTAAGTGGTTGAGAAGACTGACCTGATGGCTGTGGGATATGATTAGGAATTTGTAGAAACGGTTGATCACATGGTTGTGGGACTTGACATGATGGCTACGAGAAAAAACCTAAAGGTTGTAGAAATGGTTGAGAAGGAGGCTGCAACACTTGATTTGGTGGTTATGGTAATGGTCGAGAAGATTGTGGTGCAAATGGCTGAGCAAGTGGTTGTGGGATTTGACTTGGTTGATGTACAAAAAACTAACCCAAGGGTTGTGTTTGACCGGAGGTTGGTTGAACATCCATGATTGTTGGTTTATGCTTTAGAGATTGGTCGGATAAATTTAACAAAGAATGTTAGTTACTGTCAATTGCACTTCTCTTTCTATTATCAATTTAAGCTCCAATGTTAATAACATGCAACTGGACATTACAGGTTGTTCTTGATTTGCATGTTCTTCTAGACAGTTGGATTGAGAACTTTTATGCAATATAATATTTGTATCAACATAAGGTGTTCTATAAACCCTTCCTCTTGTAAGGCATCCGGATGACTCAACCTAAAGTCTTGGATTCCATAAATTTTCATCTTCTTGTATCTCGGCTTTTTTCTTCATGTATGTTTCTTGAAAAGGTTAAAAGGGTAACAACATATAAGCTTGTTGGATAACAACATCTAAGCTTTTATTTTGATATAGACTAACAAATGAGATAAATTAAAATTTTGGCAAACAAAAGTTAGGAGTGTGGACGAACTACTGTGCTAACTGTACTTGCAAATGCCAACCAAATTGATGTGACTCATTGTACTATAAGTTTAAAGTTAGTTTTCAAACTGAGTTTAAACTCGGTACAAAACTGATTTAACTCAATTTGTAATATGAGTTTAAAATCAGTTTTCAAATTGAGCTTAACCTCGGTATGTAAAATGGGCTCATAAACTATGTTTTTAAACTGGGTTATTAAACTCAATTTGTAAACTGGTTTATAAAACTCAGTTTGCAAACTGGTTCATAAAAATCTGGCTTTAAGCTCAGTTTGAACTTAATCTAAAAAATGGATTAGAACTTTATTTAAATAAACTAGATTTGAACTAGGTTTAAACCGATTATCAAAATGTGTAATATGGTTCATGAAGATATAAATTGGGTAAGGAAGATCTGCTCCAGAAAACCTGCATATAATCCTTTTATTTTGGAAACATGGCAGGGACTATTTTGCTTGAGCTAGAGATTCAAAAGTCTTATGGTCCAAACATACAAGTCATGACAAATGATGACCTAATCATGACTGGTAGCTACTTACATGCATGCCACTATGCTTATGTTTCCTGTTACTTACGCTTCTTCTTACCCTTTGATAAACATAAACTATATTTGGACGAATATGAAACTTTTTGTATAAGAAGCCCAAGTGGTAGGGGTTTCATTACAGAAGTAATATTTAATGAACATAGCAGTTTTGTTAAAAGGGGTGCACAACTAAAAGTGTTTTTGATTAACTGATGTTTAAACCTAAGTAACGGGAGCTTCATTACACGTCTCTTGTATATTTTCATGTCTGTAGCAGGTCTAGCCTAATCATGACTTCATTTCTCCTGTTTAGACATGTATACTAATTTAATGTCTATACTAAGTCAAAACAAATGTAGATTTCAGTACGTTTTGCTTCTTATCCACTAGATGAATAAAATGAGAATTTTTCCATCTAAATATTAGAGGTGTTTTTAATTAGTAGAGTTTAAACTTAAGTAAATTAGTTGTTTTATAACCGAGATAAAAAAAATAAGTTTTAAACTCACTTTTAAAATGAGTTTAAAACTCATTCTAAACTCGGAAAATGAGTTTAAAACTCTTCCTGAGTTTTAAACGGAGTTAAAATGAGCTAAAACTCAGTTTAAAACCGAGTTTTAAACCGAGTTTTTCTGAGTTTGAAACTCAGTTTAAACCCGAAAACTAGTTTAAAACTCGGTTTTAAACTAAGTTTAAATTTACTTTAAATTGAGTTTAATACTTGATTTTATGCTCTAAGTTTAAATTAGTTTTAAACTGAGTTTAAGACTCAATTTAAATTAGTTGTTTTATAAATAAGATTAAAAAACTAAATTTAAGCTTAGTTTAAAACTTGGTTTTAAAATGAGTTTAAAACTTAGTTTAAACTCCGTTTGGTTTTAAACTAAGTTAAAATGAGCTAAAACTTAGTTTTTCTGGGTTTAAAACTCAGTTTGAACTTAGAAAATGAGTTTAAAACTCATTTTAAAAATCGGTTTTAAACTGATTTTAAAACTCAGTTTTAAGTTCTGAGTTTAAAACTCGATTTTAAGCTGAGTTTAACCTAATTTAAGACTGAGTTTAAATTCTTGATTAACTCCTTTTTTTTACCAAATTTGAACTCAGTTTTAAACTAGTTAAAAATTTGACTTAACCATGTTTTTAACTTAGTTAATAAGCTCCAAACAAATTGAGCTACATGAAATTTATTGATTTACATGAAATATACAGTTTGTTTAGGAATAATATTTCAGGTTGAGCAGCACAACCTATGACTTATACTGTCTCCATAAGAACAAGGCTTGATATATATTTTCTTCATAAGCATTAAAGCTAAAAATTTTTGCTATCATAGTAAGAAAATATGTTGATTTATATTGTCTTCATAAGCATGAAAGCTAAGACTTTGTGCTATCATAGTAAGAAAATATGCATGCAAATTCCAACGACTAATTCCGATGACAATAATGTAGCTAGTTTAGATTTCAACGTACAAAAGAACATAACAAGACAAATAAAATATAAAATAACCCACATAGACTTTCCATGACTTGTTGTCAACAAATTTGTAAGTTGACACTGAAGCTCGCTTTGCTTTACCCTTTTCCTTAACATTCTCTCTCTTAGTGTGCCAAGCCATGAAACTTTCCTCGAAACTCATTGGTCTACCTGTCTCAAGTTCCTATAAATAGAGATACAGAGATTAGTAAAATACTAAATAATGCAGCAAGCACTTGTGCTATGATCAAAAAACTATATACATATACAGATATGATTGTTTGATTCATGAGTTGGCCTTAGTATGCAAGAAGAAAAGTAGCATTTAAAATATGCTAGTATTTTGTATTTTCTCGTTATAATAAGGATCATAGATGGATGTTATAATTCCCACCTCTACCTAATATGTAATTCTAAGTGTTGTACTAACTATTGGACAAGGAAAGTAGCATTTAAAATTGCAGTAAAGAAATAATGAACTATTTATTTAGTAATTTGTTGTCCTTATACGGAACATCTAATATGATGCTGAATGTGACATTCATGAGCATATGGTAAATTAAATTTTATACTACTGCAAATCTGATAAAAAATAAGGTCCATAGATTATTATATATTTAGGAGATTTCTCTCTCGATTTCCATACATATCAACTAATTAACATAAGGTTTTACTTTATTTACTTTCCTATTTATGTTATTGTATGGTAGATATTTGAAAATGGTTCCGAGCAATACAGAGAACCCGTGCATGAATCAAAAGTAAATGTTGACAGCTGGTAGTATTTAATGAACAGAGATAAATAATAATGTAGCGTAACACTATTGTTACAAAGGAAAGCCGTATAGAAAGCTGGAAATATGTTACAGTGGTTGTTGCATTGTAATGGGTCCTCGTATTATGTTAGTTGATGAGTACACTGTAATTAATAAAGAAGAGTGAAAAATACAGAAAAAATACTATGGGTGTTAAAGTGGTTCATTGCATTTGTTTTATTTTGGTAAAATAGTCACAACTGCAATGTTAAAAAGTACAGCGACAGTTGAAATAGGAAGGATAATAATTACAAATTGAGCACAACACAAAATGATAGTAATGTATTTTAATGGGAAAAATGTCAGCAGTGCATAAATGGGATCTCAGCTTTCATTTGAGGTTAATTTTTAAAGCAAACAAAAAGTTGAATGAAATAAGTTATAAATAGGTAACTTAGTTATCTGCACTAAATCAACCATTTCTGTGTTGGCATGTCTATGGAAGTTGGTTTTTCTATAATAAAATCATAAATAAAGCAGTATATGCAATTTTGTGCAATTTTTAAAATAATTAAAAGTAAAAATTAAATTGTTGTTAAGTAGCTTTATGAATTTATACATCATCAGACGCTTAGCAGGGTGAAATTTCAAAATTCATAGAGACAAATGTAATTTGAATTCAAATACGAGATTGAGTGAACACAATGCAATTCATAAAAATATAAAGTTGCTTTGTTACTTTAATTAAATACAGACCACTTGTGCATCATGTGAAACAATGGACACGGATACAGCGGCGTGACGTATGTGTATCCCTTCTTTTGGTGTCAAATGAATTGCTGTCAACTTCTGACATTTATCATCATATGCGCTTTTGTGTCATTCAATATCAATCTTTCTGTTCCATACGTTTGCCTATATCCATGCAGGAGGGGTGTCTCTTCGGTTGGTTATTTTTGTGGTTTGGTTTAATTGGCTCTTTGTCGTGCACGATTTAATTTTTTTTTTAACATAGAAGCTGCTTTTTTTTTGCCACATCTCATAAACCTTATGCTCATAAGTAACATCATAAGTGTATGCCCTCTGCAAAAAAAGCAAGAACGTTAAAAATAAATTTTAAGATGTTGCATATTGCTTCACTGGTGGTCTAGTTGCAACCTGGTAACCGTATATTCATACATGCACACACATTGTAGCTAACTTGAGATTAAATTAAACTTATCGCTATCAAGGTCAACAAATTGTTATTATAGAATGTAATTACGGAGTTTCTGACAAATAGCTTCAAGTGGCTACGCAAAAGGGAATCTATGCTGAATCATCGGTGGACAATCCATTGCTAGAATAATTTGCTTTCAACCAAGTCAATGGTGAATCGCACAACACATTATGTATAATGTAATGATAGTGTACAAAGTGAAATTATAAATGCATTTGAGAAACAAAATGATAATGTAGAAAGATGTGCATAGCATGAATGTTATGAGTTGCGTAAAGGGGTAAGTAGTGTGTATGAGGTTGTAATTTTTAAAATGAATATAAGGAAATGTTACAAATTGAACATTTATTTAATAAAGAGTCAGAATATTGAGATACCTTAAACTCATTAAATAACAGTAGTCTTTTCTCCTAGGAAACTTCCAAAAATGCATACCATGGTTCGGTAAATCGCATATCCAAGATAGATCCAATAAGACGTGCAGTAGATTTGTTCTTAAATCTATAATAATCAAAAGAAATATTAAATATTAAATATACATTATTTTGTAATGTAAATGTAAAATTATGCAAAAATTACTGAGTTCTTTTCCATTCAGGAGGCCATTTTTGTGTAAGAGGAACAATTGGAGCATCATATCCTCTGACCGGAATATACTCTTGTTCATCAAATTTATTTTCTATCTCTTCTTTATCCACCTCATGTCCTCCAACTTCTAATGCATCGTTTCCCTCTTGGACACCTACTTCTGCTTCAAAAGCTTGATCTCCTCCTGCTTCCATAATATTTGCTACTCTGTCCTCATAAGTAGATTAGTGTGCTATGTCTTCTCTTTCAACGCATTTCTCTCCTCCAATTCCCACCATAGGTTTCATTACACCCTCATATATATTTTTATAGTTTTTCATCGATGTTAGATAAACTATCATTTCATCTAGATCTTCTAGAGATTTGCCTACATCATGTACTAGCTACCTTTCTCACGAGGCCTGGAAACTTTGAACCTACCATTAGGCCTTTACAATATTTCATTAGAACAAAATATCATCATTATTGTTAACATGTATTTAAAAAACGATATCAGCTTGCAAAGAAGCAACAAATAGTTCTTGTCTATTTCTCACTTTATTATGTTATATGACAAGCACCATTGTCCAAGTGATTAATTGATTTGGCTTTGGTGCAAGAGGTCACAAGTTCGAAACTTGCTTTCGAACGTTTATTGACATGGGATATGTTGTCCTAATGATTTGTTGTATATAAAGTACCATTTCAAAAAAAAAAATATTAAACCACAAACCTTTTTTTGAAATCGGTATGCAAACTAATTACTTCAATTGGCATGTTAGAATCGGATAATAGAGAAGCGGGGTGATTGTGAAGCCAAAGTGCAGTAGATGATTAAATCTTACATGATATTACACTTTTGTAGACTAATGTACATGAATGGATGCACATTCAACCATTTACTCTTTAAATAGACCAAACTATTCATTTCTTGACTTTGTAAGTGTTTCAGTATACAATATGCTATCCTTATAGATAAGAAAATGAATGTGATCCTAGCATTAGAAAATTGCAATTTGGATGGGTCAAGCATTAATCATAGTAATTTCAGTAGTTGTTGGTTGACTGGTTCAATGCTATTTATTCATATTACGAGTACTCACATTCATGTATTTATAAAATGGAAGAATATATTCATGAACAATAATATGTTAAATTTCATGTAAGTTATTTATTTTTTATAAAAGAAGTTAAAAATTGATATCTTTGACATGTTCAGGAATATTGGATAACTTTTTTTTATAATATGAGTGATATCTTTAACATATATTTGACATTTTTTTCCACACTGTAATGTGAAATAGGTAAGTTATTCTAGTAAGTGTAAGTGATGGAATATACACTACAATTAAAAATAATATTCCTTTGTTTCCTTTAGTGATTATGTTACTGACCATATGTATAGTCTTTGAATAGTTTGTTTTTTGGTACTTGAATGGCTCATAGCGGCCTTTTATGTATATATACATATTTATTAATGTGATTTTACAGATTTTCAAATTTACCTATACGTTTATTTTTTAAAATTGCAGAAAAATTAATGTAGAGTATGAGTATACAACGAAATACATACTATCATATTGCACTTAAAATAATATGGCGGGTATGCTGATGTGGACATTATATGTTTATTTAATTTCCATTTATAATTATGAAATGAATGATAGAATTAGTTTGTGGTTAGCTGCATTGTGACCTATCTTCATTTTCAAAATTGTGCTTAATTTTATGACAGCACTGTCGATTTAATATTTAGAAACCATAAATTCTTTACTTTTAAATAGCAATGTTATGCAAGCAACTTATGACTATATAGAAATTCGGCAGTAAAGAAATTGTCTTCTTGTTAGCTACATGCAGCTCTAGTTAAAACAGAATGTCGAATATTAGACAGCTCTTAGATAAAGAATTATTACCGTAGTATACGTAGATCTTTTATATTTAGGTTATAATTACAAAGCAATGGATAAAAACTCTCACCGAAGCATGTCGACGAAGTATGCACTATAGTGAAGTTTTAAGCTTTGTTGTTGGTGTTGTCAGCAACATTATGGTGTATGCCTGTATGCTAAAAAATCCATATTGCATATTAGAAGATACAAAAAATACCTAATATATTATTAACTAAAGTTCTAATTTTTATGTCATGTGCATATTAAAAATAAAAGTACGCTAAATCCAAACGAATATTTATTAGCCTGAATAGAGATAAAATAGTAGCAGAATATATGATTAAGTAAACGAGTTAATATTCACTAGCATATGATATTGTCAAAAGTTCATAGATACATGCAAAAGATTTGTGCAGGGTACCATTAATATTTTGCTTGTCAAATTTATAGCCCATAGAGCATTGGGCTGAATCAAATATACTTTCATATCTCATTAAAAAATCATCACAAATGTAAAATATTTTATTCACATATGCATGCAATCTAGATTAGAAGAGACAATAGTAAGTAATCTAGAAACATTTTCCAACTTGCAATGTACCATGTTTCAAACAATAGAAGATGATAACAAAATTATTCGTGGACAATAAGAAATTGTAAAACAATAATCATAACATCTTATAGTAGTTTAATGCTCCTAGGGAGAGTTTCATCCTCAATAGCTACTTCATCATCACTTTCATCAACATCATCTTCGTCGCTATCAGCTTCTATATCCTCTTCTGAATCATCACTATTGCTCTCAGGCATTTCCATTTCATGAACCAGTTCTTCATTATCAATAATGTCATAATGTTCAATTATTAATGGTTGATCGAGACTATCATCTGAAATAACAGTAGGGGGTCGAGATATCTCGTCTGCTTGATTCACATTGTTATTCTCCTCTAAGTTGAATACATTAAATGAAAACCGATTTCTTGCAATGGTTTTAATCACAGTTAACCATTCGTTTGATGTATTTCCAAGTTGGCATGTGAAATAAACTAGCTGACATTGATGTGCAAACACAAATACATCTTCTATTTGAAGTTGAGAATTACCTTTCACTTCAATCAATCCATTTGTTTGGTTCACTCTTATCCCATTTCTTGACAGTGTGTCAAACCAATCACAATTGAACATAAAAGTTTCATTTCGCTCTCCAACGTATATTAGCTTAATAACTTCTTTAATCATCCCATAATAATCACTTTCTAGATCATCATAACAACTTCCTTTCACACATATGCCACTATTTTTTTTTTGCACTTTCCATATTTCATTGTTGGAACTTATAACCATTTACAAAGTAACCATTGTAACACTCCACCAAGTAAATATGGTTGATGCATAATACCATTTGGATGGAATGAAATCTATTAAAAAAAATACACATGATAAGTGAACAATTTATACATCATAAATTGTATGTAAAAGGTTAATTTTACATCCATTTAAAAAACTTACATTTGATTTTAACCAATCAGGAAATATAGATTCCAACATCATATCGATGAAATTCACATCCTTTTGTGAATACTAGCCTCTTAATTCATCTTTGCATTTTCTAAGCCCAAAATGATATTCTTGTTAGTAAGTTATATTATGTATATCTAATTATAATGATATTCGATAATACTTACATCATCAAATCTTACAATTCAGGGCAATTGAAAACTACGTATTTATGCATAGCATGATGTTCTATTAATGTTAGTATCCTTTTAACGAATATGTTTGATAGCACCCTGCTCGAATGACAAAAAACAGATAATCTTTCATCAGCCATAATCTCTCCTCCAACATCATTTCTTGGAGCTTGAGTCGACATAGTTTCTATATTTAGACCTAAATAACATGATGTAAAGTTGATATCTCATCAATAAGATATGCTTCGGCTATGGACCCTTCAACATGCGCCTTGTTACCCACTTTCTTTTTGAAATAATATAAATACCTAGACCATACATGAAAATTAGAAAATAATCCATAAGATTATAGAGTGTTAAATATAGGGTGATTTACTCTATATTTACCATTTTCCCCTTACCTTTCCTTATTTACTTATTTTCTTTGATTACCTTTCCTATTATAAATTTTCATATTTTAATTATTTAGTGTGTATATATATAAACACCTCTCCTTGTAAATCAATTGAATTTGTATCAATCAAATAAGTTGCTTTTGCTTTCTCTTCTATGTCTGTTCTCATGAAATATATTCAATACCTTACCAATTAACATGGTATCAAAGCGAGTCTTAGAAAATTATCTCAAATTAATTCAAAGTTAGGTATTGAATATCGTATTCAATCTCGTATCTCAAATCAGAAAACTAATCAAACCAAGGTTTTCCTTCACTTCCTTAAATCTCGTATTCAATCTGCTTCAAAATTATCCGAAGTTTTCTCTCAGAAAATTCGATCTTTGTTTCCAAAAGCTTGGTCTTCTTCTCTGCGTCAATTTTAGGGATTTCTTATCAAGTTTGATTTTCTTCTCGGCTTAAATGGGTGAAGAAAAAATATCGACAGTGATGGACGTCGTTCTGATATTATCAAAAATTACTGACCACAAGTTAAACGGAGCCAACTACCTAGATTGGAGCAAAACTGTGCGCATTTGTCTCAGGAGCATTGAGAAATATAATCATCTGGCTGACGACCCATCGCGATCAAATTCAACTGAGAAAGCTCATCTGAATTGGCTTCGTGACGATGCTCGCCTCTTCCTTCAAATTCGAAATTCAATTGATAATGAGGTAATTGCTTAGTTAACCACTGCGAATTTGTTAAGGAGTTATTTGATTATCTGGAATTTTTATACTCTAGGAAATGAAATCTATCTCAAATGTATGAGGACTGCAAATCTTTCTACCGTGTTAAAAAGAATGAACAATCATTGATGACATACTACATGAATTTCAAGAAGACCTATGAAGAGTTTAACTTGCTTTTGCCCTTAAGTTCAGACGTAAAGATCCAACAAAAGCAGCGCGAACAAATGGCGATCATGAGTTTCCTTGGTGGATTTCTTTTGATTTTGATTCTGCTAAAGCTCAAATCTTGTCTGGAACCGATATGTTTTCGTTACAGGTTGTGTTTAGTCAACTTCTTCGAGCAGAGAACTTGGCTTCTTCATGTATAACTCTGTTCACAATAATGCTTTTTTCTTTAGGAATATGAATTGGAAAAATCAAAACTTGAGAAAAACTGATTCTCGAAATGTTGTGTGTAATACTGTACGAAAACTGGGCATACTAAATTGGAATGCAGAAAACTTTAGTATAAAAATATGCAGAGGCAATCTGGTATTCATAATGGAAGTGGCACTGGTCAGTTTGGTTCTAGTCAGTTTGGAACAGGGCAGTTTGGAGGTAGTAGGCAAAATGAAAATTCAAATTTTGCAGGCATTGGTGGTAATAACTTGGGTCAGTTTAACGATGGAAAAACAAATATTGGGGCTAGTCAAACTTTGGGAACTAATGATTTCAATGATCATATCCCCGAAACCTCTAATAATAAGACAATGCATGACTATA
Source organism: Allium cepa (assembly GCA_030765085.1). Classification (NCBI taxonomy): domain Eukaryota; kingdom Viridiplantae; phylum Streptophyta; class Magnoliopsida; order Asparagales; family Amaryllidaceae; genus Allium; species Allium cepa. The sequence continues at coordinate 775,107,382 of CM060935.1, forward strand.
TCGATGATTTTGCTAAATTCCTAAAACATCAAGAAACTTCAAAGGACTCATCGGTAACTGCCCTAGCTAATTCAAAGAATAGATGGGTCATTAATTCAGGTGCTACTAATCATATGACAGGTAATTCCATACCCTTTTCGAACTATCATTCAAACACTTCCAATCGTTCGGTTATTTTAGCCGATGGATCTCTTTCTTATGTCCAAGGGACTAGGGTTGTTAATCCTACTCCTACTCTCTCTTTACCCTCTGTCTTACATTTGCCATCATTATCTTTCATTTTACTTTCCGTTAGTCCGATCACTCGTAATCTAAATTGTTCCATATCTTTTTTTTCGAATCATTGTTTCAGGATCTAACAACGAAGCAGATTATTGGTAAGGGGAATGAGTCTAGAGGGCTGTATATTCTTCATTCGTCACCTTCCATAACTTTTTTCAAGTATCACCTCAGGCCTCAAGACTCATTATTAGTTAGGCTACCCATCTCTTTCTCTTCTCAAGAAGCTTTGTCCTCAATACAGTTCTTTGTCTACACTAGATTGTGAAGCATGTCAGTTTACTAAACATCATCGTCACGGTACAAGTCTTAGAATTAATAAACATGCTAGTGCTCCTTTTGAAATTGTACATTCTGATATTTGAGGCCCTTGCTCAATTTTGTCTAAATATGGATTCAGATATTTTGTTATATTTATAGATGATTATTTTCGTACAACTTGGCTTTATCTTATAAAAAATCGATCTGAATTATTTTCTACATTCTCTGGCTTTTGTGCTGAAATCAAAAAATAAAATTAATACTTGCATACGTATAAGTGATAATGCTAAAGAATATACATCTGCTATATTTCGCTCTTATATAACTCAACATGGAATACTTCATGAAACATCGTGTGTTGACAGTCCATCACAAAATGATGTGGCAGAAAGAAAATATAGGCATCTTCTTGAAACTGCACGTGCTCTTTTATTTTCATTGAATGTTCCTAAATATTTCTGGGCCGATGTAGTTTCTACAGCCTGCTTTCTCATAAATCGTATGCCATCTTCCATACTTAATTGAGAAATTCCATATAAAGTTTTGTTCCCCAACAAACCTTTATTCTCTGTTAGTCCTAAAATTTTTGGTAGTACTTGCTTTATTAGAGATGTAAGGCCACAAATAACTAAACTAGGACCAAAATCTTTGAAATGTATTTTTGTTGGCTATTCATGACTTCAAAAAGGATATCTTGTTTTTGTCCCTGTCTTAATAACTATATAGTCTCCATTGATGTCAACTTTTTCGAAAATACACCTTTCTTTTCAAAATCTGATTCTACCACTACTTCTCCTATTCAAGACAGTGATGATTTTCTTATATATCTTACTCAAACTGTTCCTATCAACTCATCCACCCAAAACTTTGAAACATCTTCTGACCAGAATACCGATATCCATAATATATCTCCTCCAGTTGATCCCATTACTGAACAAAACATAATCGCTTCCACTGAATTAGATCTCCCAATTACTTTGAGAATAGGAGAACGCAAATGTACTTTCCCTATCTCATCGTTTGTCTCATATAATAACTTATCCACTTCTTCATATTTGTTCATTACTTCTCTTAACTCAATTTCGATTCCTAAATCTGTTACTAAAGCCCTATCTATTCCTGGTTGGCGAAAAGCAATGATTGATGAAATGAATGCTTTGGAGTTTAATAGTATATGGGATTTAGTAAAATTACCTATTTGTAAGAAAGCTATAGAATGCAAATGGGTATTCTCTATGAAAGTTAATCCAAATGGATCAGTTGCTCATTTAAAAGCTCGATTAGTTTGAAAGGGTTTGCTCAAACTTATGGAGTGGATTATTCTGAAACATTTTCTCCTATTGCAAAATTAACATTGATACGATTATTTATTTCTCTTGCTGCTACATATGACTGGTATTTACATCAACTTGATATTAAAAATGCTTTTCTTCATGGCGACCTTAAAGAGGAAGTATATATGGAGCAACCACCTGGCTTTGTTGCTCAAGGGGAGAATGGTTTAGTATGTCATCTTAAAAAAACTTTATATGGACTAAAACAAAGTCCTCATGCTTGGTTTGGAAAATTTAGTCAAGCTATTGAGAATTTTGGTTTGAAGAAAAGCAAAGCAGATCACGCAGTGTTCTATAAAAGTTCAGAGAATGGAATTATTTTGCTAGTTGTTTATGTGGATGATATTGTTATTACAGGAAGCAAAAAAATAGGGATTGGGTCTCTTAAACAATTTATTCATACTCATTTTCACACAACAGATTTGGGAGAACTAAAATATTTTTTAGATATTGAGGTTATAAGGAGTAACAAGGTATTCTCTTATCTCCAAGAAAGTATACGCTTGACTTACTAAAAGAAACAGGAAAGCTATGATCAAAACCATGCAGTATTTCAATGATTCCAGATATGAAACTAACATAAGAAGGAAAATTATTTGAAAATCCAGAAATGTATAGAAGATTGGTGGGAAAATTGAATTATCTTACTGTTACTCGTCCAGACATTGCATATTCAGTTAGTATTGTAAGTCAATTCATGTCATCTCCAACAGTTCACCATTGGACTGATTTAGAACAGATTTTATTCTACTTAAAAGGAACAGTTGGGCATGGTACTGTATATACAAATCATGGGCATAACCAAGTTGAAGCTTTTCAGATGCTGATTGGGTAGGTTCTAAGATTGATAGAAAATCTACAACAGGGTTTTCTGTTTTTGTTGGAGGAAACTTAATTTCATGAAAAAGTAAGAAGCATAATGTTGTCTCACGTTCAAGTACAGAATCAGAGTATCGAGCTATGGCAAAATCTGTATGTGAGATAGTTTGGATATATCATTTGAACGAAGTAGGACTGAAAACTATTATTCCAGCTAAATTGTGGTGTGACAACAAAGATGCTATTTATATTGCATCTAATCCTGTGTTCCATAAATGAACCAGACACATAGAGGTCAATTGTCATTCTGTTTGGAAAAAATACAAGATGGCCTAATATCTACAGAGTATGGAGAGTGAAGAGCAGGTTCCAGATATCTTCACCCAAGCTATGAATGGAGTTAGAATTGATTACTTGTGTAACAAGTTGGGCATGATTAACATCTATGCTCCAACTTGAGGGGGAGTGCTAAATATAGGGTGATTTACTCTATATTTACCATTTTTCCCTTACCTTTCCTTTACTTATTTCCGTTGATTACCTTTTGCTATTATAAACTTTCTTGTTTTAACTATTTGGTGCGTGTATGTATAAACACCTCTCCTTGTAAATCAATTGAATTTGTACCAATCAAATAAGTTTCTTTTGCTTTCTCTTCTATGTTTGTTCTCATGAATTATATTCAATATCTTACCAATTAACATTGAGAAATTAACGAAGGTACCTCTCAAAAGGATACATCTGTCGATATTGAACGGGACCACCTACTTTTGCTTCATATGGAATATGAATGGGTAGATGCTTCATGGAATCAAAAAAGGAAGGAGGAAATATTTTCTCAAGCTTACAAATTATTTCAACGATATTGTTTTTCCATCAAACTCATGTACTCAACATTTATATTTTTCGCACAAATATTATGAAAGAAATTACTATGTTCCACTAAAGTTTCCCATATATATTTTGGTAAAAATGACCGAAATGCAGTAGGAAGAAGTCCTTGCATAAATTCATGACAATCACGACTTTTAAATCCAGTAATTTCTGTTTTAGACTAATTAAGACATGTTCGAATGTTTGAGGCATATCCATCTGGAAAACATATGTGTTTAACCCATTGACAAACAGCTTTTTGATCTTTTTTTGGAAGACAAAAGGAGTCTTTGGCTTGTAATAATTATCATTAGAATGTTTAATCAAGATCATCCACCATTGTTTGCCACAAATTTTTTCAAGATCAAGTCTAGTCTTCAAATTGTCTGGTTTTGTCGATGTTCATCAACGTGTTGAATATGTTGTCAAAAAAGTTTTTTTCAATTTGCATTACATCTAAATTATGACGAATCAAATTCGATTCCCAATAGGGAAGATCCCAAAATATACTCCTACATACCCAATTATGTGATTCACCAAATCCTGGTATTTTTTGATTACCCGATTTAAATCTAAATACAACATTAGGCAAACTGGACACTATATCTCTCATCTCAACACCAGAACGTCGAGAAGGTGGTATATCACATTCAATGGTATTCCTTTTGTACTTGTATTTTTTCCTTCTAAATGGATGATTTAATGGCAACAATTGTCAGTGGCAATCAAAAAAACAAACCTTTCCTCCATGTTCAAGAGTAAAAGACTTTGTTTTCTCCATACTATAAGGATATGACAATCTTCCATGTGTACTCCAACCAAACAATATACCATGTAGGAAAATATCTAATTGTCCATATCAAAGCCGCTCTTAAGAAAAAATTATCTTTTTGTGCACATCATAAACAATAACGCCTTCCCGCAGCTCTAAAAGTTCATCAATCAAAGGTCGTAAGAAAATATCTAAATTCCTTCCAGAACTTTTAGGCCTTGGTATGATCATTTTTAGGAACAAAAATGGTTGTTTTATGCACTTCCATGGTGGTAAATTGTAAACTGTCAAAATCACCAGTCAACATGAATAAGATTTTGTAGAAGTTCCAAATGTACAAAAACCGTTGGTACATAAACCTAATCGGACATTTCGACTAGATGATGCAAAATCCGTATGTCGACAATCAAATTCTTTCCATTCTTCACCATAAATTGGATGAGCCATTGAACCATCAGTTGATTTACTATAATAATGCCATGTCATGTCTTTAGCATGATTTGGTGACATGAATAACCTTTTCAATCTTAGAATGATTGGGAAGTATCGAAGTTGTTTTACAACGATGTTTTTGCAAATATTTCTTATATCATCGGTCTTGCAATGAGGACTTTTACAAATATCACAAACAACCTTCATATCATTTTCCTTGTAATACAACAAGCAATAACTCTGACAAACATCAATTTTATCGTTGCCAAGCTCAAGTGGTTTCAACATTTTTTTTAGCTTCATAAAATTTTGAATGGCTTATGCCATTCAGGCAACCTGCTGTCAATTAGTGCACTCATGTCCTTAAAACATGCCTCTGTCATACGCCGTTGAGATTTAAGAGACATCATTTTCACACATGCAGATAACTTTGTTTCCTTTTTGCATCCATCCCAAAGTGGTTCATTGACTGCTTTTAACATATGTAAGAACTTTTGAGCTTCAACATTTGGTGGTTGCTCTTCCACATCATAACCAACACCCATCGCATCTAATACCATATATCTATATAGAATTTCATCATTTGAATTAGATGTATCTGACTCTGACATTGTTAGTTCATCAACTTCTTCCTCTTCATGGAAAATCCATTTAGAATAAAGCGGAGCAAAACCATTTAGTAATAAATGCTTAGAAATTTCTTCCATTAATTGAATTTTTTGTATTTGCACATGGATTATGGACACCTAACAGTTCCTCCTTAATTTACTTATAAAAACGCATTATCAATAAATTTATTGACACCATTAACAAATTCTAGATTTATATATCCATTTTTATGCCTATGATACATCCATGAACGGTCACTCATTTTGAGATAATCCTACAAAGAAATAAAACTTACTTAATATTTAGTTGGTAGTAAAATAATTTTAAAAAAATACAATGATTCAAAACATATAATCCATAGAATATATTATAGATAAAAAATATATGCAGCTTAGTGTTACCATGAATAGATCAATGTCAGTATCAACCAATATATCACTTTATGAATACACTACAAGGTTTAATTACAAAATGGGTTTCAAATCTTAAATTATGAATTTAATTATTGGATCAAACCAGGATATAAATCATGAATCGCTAATTCAATCTATTCACATTTTAACGTTTAAAGTAGTAGATTCTAAATATTATGTGAGTAATTATTTATGGAATGAAATTTTAGAAGAAGCTTATGTGAATATTCAAAAAACTAAGTAATGATAAAATAAAATGAACAAAATTATTTTCATGTCAACCATAATACTAATAAGATGATAGAAATATGTATCTTTTACACACACACACACACACCTCAATTAAGCCATTGAGGTTACCAAATTGCCCATCACATTTAAATTCAATAAGCAGTACAATCATTTGCATATTATGGATTATTATTCACTATCCTTGCCCACGTGTTTGTTCATTCTCATCCACTACATTCACACATTTCAACTTATCCTCTTATTCATACATTTCAAAATACCCATCCTCATTTATGATGAAATCAAGTTCTATTTTAGTTTTCAATATCCGAGTAATAATTAGACAAATGAAGGCTTTTATTTTACACGTGTGCGTTGGTTTGGAGCTGAAAATTTATTCTTTTATAATTCAATTTCATTGCATTAGACAATGATTTAAATGAATATGATTTGGAAATTTTGTTATCATGTTCTTACTCGAATGATTGTTGCCATGTATATTTTTTGTTTACCATTTTGAATTCCGAAATTATACTATTACCAAACGTATACTATAGTTGTGTACTTACATGCGAATTCAGCTTGGTAACATATGAAATTTAATAAAATATGATAGTTATCGACCCTTATAGCATCGGCTAAATATGTTAATCATACGATAAAGCTAAAAATATCCAGAATGAATACTCAGAGAGAAGGGTTCTTACATATCCCGCTCCTTTTCCACAAATTCAAACTTTTAGTCCTATTATTTTCTTCCAAGCTCTTTTTTTTGAATAAAGGGAGGAAAAAGGTAACCAAAGAAGGAGAGGTTCCAAGAAGACCAATAAAGAAAATTAAACATTCAAAAGGAGACCCATACATGTTGATAAAATGTCAAATGTTGTCGATTTATCTATTTTTGGTGACAAATTATATACAAACTGATGTGAGATAGCCTTAAATTGATTTTGATCTTATTTTGTTTCTTAATTCTAGCCATTTGTTTTATATGAATTGTGGATAATTATATGTTTACTTGGGGGTAGTAATGCATAGAGAATGACTTTTATCCTTCTTAACAAATACCGTTTTTGTCCAAATCTGTTCAATGCTGTTGACAGGCTGCCAAAGTTGATGTACTACCTTTAGATTCAGTCTAAGTTTTAATTCATACTTATTACAAGTTGAATTGTTAAAGGGTAATAACTATTAGAATGAGTCGAATATCTTTTTTAGCCTTTACTAATATCATACATAAGCATTTAATATAAATATATTGGTTTCAGATGTTAAATGCATTTATAGCTGTACAAAAATTGTATAATTGTAAAAACGGTAATCACTAAAGAAATTGATATGGCCATATATTTAATGTGGATAATTATCCACTGCAATATTTTAGTGATTTTCAGTGAGCATAAATATTCAATGTACATTCCTGTTATTAATTACAATACCTATTTCTATATACATTTGTAAAGATCTATTAATTATAGTATACATACTACCTCTATGACTGTACATCCAAAGTTGATAAATACCTCTATAAACAAAGCAGTTTTTTTATTGGTAGCTTTTAATTGTTTTCTAAACTTCCAATTTTGTTAACATAATACATAACTAAATGTTATATATGGACGACCTTTTACTTTCTCATGTAGTCCATGATTCAATTACACTTTTTTCTAAGTATTTCCCTCCCTCAATACTCTTTCCTTTTCCATTATGATTTAATTATAGAACCATATATCCAAAATTAACCAATATTTTGTTCCTACGGTTCCACTAAAAATATGACATTAAAGAATTGATATTTTAAACTGAAAAGAGAAAAGTTTCCCTCTCTTTTTCTTGCCTACAAAGAACAAATCGGTGATAAGTTTGTTGGTTTGAAATTTTATACCCGTAGGTGATAGACATTAATATTCTAAATGTTTGGATTATGCAATAATTTTTTCGTACATGTAGTTGTGACGGAATTCTAACTCGAGAGCACTCAAATCAAAACCTCGAAAGCATAGCGAAAGATGAGATCGTGGTAAGAAGTGTAAGAACAACCAATCAATAACTCAATCTAAATCTCAATCAATCCAACTCTGATCATAATACCAAACAAGCAATATAGAAACCAAAGCTATAATGAAAAATAAATCACACAGCGATGTATAGTGGTTCCAACAACGTTGTGTTAGTGTACATTCACTTTAATAGAGAGCTTTTATTAATATTGATGAAAAGAGTGCAAGAGATTGATTAAAATGATCAAAATTCTATTAGAAATTGATTTATAGAGAATAGAATTAAAGAAAATTAGTTTTTGAGTAACCCTATTTAGTGGAGGCTAAAACCCTTGCAGTCGCTTTCTGTTACATAGAAATCTGGATCCAGGAAATAGTTTATATAGGAAAATTGAAAACCTAGGCAAAGTTTTGAAAGTGCCCCTTCATATGTCACAAATCTTCATACAAAGCCCATGCTAGAAAACAAGCAAAAGTCACCAAAGACGTCCATCACAATGGGACAAACGTATGTCCGAGTCTCGGGAAAATTTTCCCAGAGACATCAGACGTCTGTCCAAAGTGACAGACGTCTGTTCTCGCTCTCTAGAAAATTCTGCAGCAGACTCAGAAGTTTGACCAAAGTTTCAGACGTCTGTGCTGAGTCTTTGGAATAGATTTGCTGAAGCCTCAGATGTCTGACCATTCTCTCAGATGTCAGTGCTGAGTCTCTAGCACCACTCCACATTCTTCGCCATAATTTCCTCCTTCAAGCTCCGATTTGCGAACCATTTTCTCCGTCACCAAGATGCTTCCAACCCCTTCAATTCGCTCTATATAGTGTCCTAAAAATTCAACACTCCACCTCGAAAATATATCCATCTCCAATTCCAATGATAACATACCATCATCAACAACCGATCGCACCAACTATCATTACTTCTATCTTAAACAAAACAAGAATGCTTTCCCAATGAGCTCTGGCAAAGCCACTACCCATTGCACTCCATTAACGAGCTCAGGCAAAGCTCTCGTTCGTTAACAAAGTGTTGAAAACATCCAAATCCTAAACCATCTCACCAAAGACTAAAGTGCTAAGGAGTGTAAACTAGCACTCACCATGAAGATAAAACCATAATCTTTTACTGTAACATACGGATTTTCGACTTTTGAAAATCGACATCAATACGTCCACTGTATCAACCGCCGAGCAATCGAAGGCCAAAAAACCGAATTGTTAGGGTTGAAGAAGAAGAGGTAGAAGATAGAAGAAGAAAGAAAAAAAGCAACAGAACAATATCAGAATCTCACAATCGCAGCGGAACAACATATAATAGATAAATGAACATCTTTAAAACAAAGAACTGTATCAGTTATTACATTACATCACATTATCATTACGTTATCAGAGTGTACAACAACAAACAGTGGAAAAGAAATACTATATACTAGTAGATACGCCATGCCATCCAGCTTGCCTCCAGATCTCTACAACAACTCCTGAATTCCAGAATGGCCTGATAACCTAACTCTATACTGCCCGTGTGGAAAATTATGGGCACCCAGAGTTTAGGAAGGGAACAATAAACTCCAGGTCAGTCATGGGACTGGTGTGAGAACTTAAAACAGTTTATCTTTAAAAATAAACAAAGAAATATTTTAAAAATAGATTTGCGATGCCTTTAGAAAATGAAACTACCATAAGGCCTCCCGCACATACACACAATGCAAACGCAGAATCAGAGAAGATTTCTCCTTATGATAGTCAAACATGCTTGATACGCAAATTTATTTGATATTATTACTATAAGTGCAAAGTGTATAAAACCTTTCGAAAGTACAATATAAATCTTAGCCAACATACGACCAGTATCGTATGCCTACTATAGTTACCATCTAAACAGTGGGGTACCACCATAAGTAAATGGCAGGTTATACAACTAAAACCGTAAAGAGCTTATATTGGATGAATGGATTTCCAACAAATGGTCGGGCAAAGGAACTTCCCAAGTAAAATGGAACGCCCTCTGGAGGGACGTCCCCGGATCCTAACCAGATCTCTGCTAGACAAGGCCGGTTTACCTCTGTAATAGGTAACAACTGACACGAGTATGTCATCCCCCGGTTGTAAACAACCTTTATCCGCGAATCCTCTCAACCAACAACCACAAATTAATAAGTTTGCAGCAACCACAAAGTAAGTATGTGGGCTCCATACCATGATACCACTCATAATCCAGAAGGAAATGACATACCCTCATAGGGCGCTATCCTCAAATAACCTTGCTGCTACGATTCCTGTTTCGACCATAACCGGGTTGTGAGGTTCGACGAAGTCTCGCCCACAAAGCTATGCTTTTCACAAAGCCACGCTTTGATCAACAAATGATCAGCAGCACTCAGCATGCCATATTACCAAATTGGGAGTATATCACTGATAACCATCAACTACATAACCTCTGAGCTCATACGTCTCAGAGAAGGGTGTTAAGCTAAGAGAATAAATTCTTCGCCGCCAACAGAAATGTATTTGAAAGAAATCTGCTTTATATCTCAAAATGTAATGTCAGACATACAATCCATACAAGTCTATTCTAGATTCGAACAGAACCGAAGGCACTTCCAAAGAAGCCCTTGCAATTCGGGTATTCACAATCCCGACCGGACTTCCGATCACAAAGGAAATCTCCATACCGTAGCTATTGGTGCAGAGACAATCAATAGGTCATCCTATCATTCTCGCAAATACCCGGTCTTCAACACCGGTCTTCAAATGCTATCCATTACGACGAATCACTATTCGGAATGGGATTCATGACCCAAAGGTCCTCTCCCGGCCAAACCGAATAACGAGCGCTTATTTATAAAAATAAGTGTTCATTCAGATTCAAGCAAATCACAACAAATACCCATTTAAAGGTAAATATTAATAGCCGGTTATTTAACTATCAATAGATATGTATAACCCCACTAGATTCCAAATAATTTTCCAAATTATTTATCCAAAAATATCTGTACAAGATATATTTTCCACACTTCAAAATAAATCAATGTTTATTTTCAAACGAATTTTCCTTTCCTTTATAAATTCGATGGTGAATTTAAATTTCCAAATATCCAGTGATATAAGATTTTTAAATCGATTTCAAATATTCACTTTCAATTTATCTATAAAAGATAAAATCTCAAAACATTTCACTTCATATTGGAAAACATCTCCATGCTTATTTAATAATAAGTAATTCACAAATCTATTTATTTTCAACATTTGGAAAATATTCAATATACTTAAATCAAAATTAAGTATATATTTTATTCATTAAGGAAAACATTCTCTTAAACGCATTTATTTGGGTCAAAACGAATGTTGCGTAAAACATCGTTACGACAACCCAAAATCACTAGTATAGGGATTCGACATTTAGACAGATATATAAATCCCAATACTATATAAAACATTTCCTTTCGAAATCATTTACTATAACAACAGTGTTATAGTCCACCCTTTCCTTATTTCTCGAAAACGTGTATTTCAACAATAAATGTCGAAATCTATGATTTCGATCCTTAACACATTTTGTGAAGACCCGCAAATCCGTACTCCTTGAATATACACTAATCTCTATAGATTAACTCAAGATGGACAGAAATACGAATTCTAAATGTTTAAGAAAAAGAAAAAGACAGAAGAAGAGAGAAAAGATAGAAAATAGAACGGAATGGAACAGAAAACAACAGAACAATATCAGAATCTCACAATCGCAGCGGAACAACATATAATACATAAATGAATAATCTTTGAACAAAGAACTATATCAGTTATTACATTACATTACATTTCATTACATCATATCATCAGAGTGTACAACAACAAACAATAACAAACAGCGGAAAAGAAATACTATATACAAGTAATACGCCATGCCATCTAGCTTGCCTCCAGCAACTCCTGAATTCCAGAATATCCCGATAAGCCTTAACTCTTGACTGCCCGTGTGGAAATTGGTGGGCACCCAAAGTTTAGGAAGGAAAACAATAAACTCCGAGTCAGTCATGTGACTGGTGTGAGAACTCAAAACAGTTTATTTATCTTTAAAATCAAAATAGAGGAATATTTTTAAAGTCAATTCGCAATGCTTTTAAAAATGAGACTACCATAAGGCCTCCCGCACACACACACATGCAAACGTAGAATCGGAGGAGATTTCTCCTTATGATAGTCAAAGATGCTTGATACGTATTAAAAAGAACATTTGATATTATTACTAGTGCATAGTGTAGGAAAAATTCATTTCGAAAATAAAGATATAAATCTTAGCCAGCATAGACATTTCGCACTTATGCCTACTATAGCTACCATGTTCAATAGTAGGTTACCGCCACATTCCATGGCAGGTTATACAACTAAAACCGTACAAGATCGTATTGTTTCTTTGGATTTCCAACGAATGGTCAGGCCAAGGAACTTCCCATTGCCACATGAGAACGCCTCTGGAAGGACGTCCCCGAGAACCAAACCGGATCTCTGCCAACACAAGGCCGGGTTACCCCTAACTGGGTAACTACTGACACGAGTATGCCATCCCCCGGTCCTTTGGGACCTTTAACCGAGCGCTCGTAATCAACATCACACCATAAAAATAAGTGTTTCAACATGGGTAAGTATCTGGGCTCCATACCATGGTACCACCCTTTTCCAGAAGGAAATGCACATACCCTAAAGGGAGCTACCCCTCATAACCTTGCTGCATCTTTCCTGTTTTGACCATTCCGAGGTGTGAGGCTCGACGAAGTCTCGTCCACAAAGCCACGCTTTATACAAAAGCTGTGCTTTGGGTCAACAAGTGATCATAGAAATGATCACAAAGATAAACGATCAAACAAATGATCCTATCACAAATGATCAACACAATGATCATTTCACAGCAACACTCAGCATGTCACATTACCAAATTGGGAATATATCGCTGATGACCATCAACTACATAACCTCTGAGCTCGTATGTCTCAGAGAAGGGTGTTAAGCTAAAAGAATAAATTCTCCGCCACCAACATAAATATATTTGAAAGAAATCAGCTTTATATCTCAATTTATAATGTCGGACATACAATCCATACAAGTCTGTTCCGGGATCGAACAGAACCGAAGGCACTTACAAAGAAGTCCTTGCAATCGGATATCCACAATCCTGATCGGATTCCCCATCACATATGGAGAACTCTATACCGAGCAACTCGGTGCAGAGTCAATCGACAGGTCATCCTATCGCTCTCGCAAATACCCGGTCTTCAACACCGGTCATCAATGCTATCCATTACGTCGTATCACTATTCGGAATGGGTAATCCGAATAACGAGCGGAATAATTTAAAAATAAGTGTGGCATTCAACTTCAGCAAATCACAACAAATACCTTTCAAAGGTAAATATTGATAGTCAGTTATTGAACTATCAATGGATATGCACGACGTCACCAGATTCCAAATAATTTTCCAAATTATTTATTTCCCAAAATTCATATCTTTACAAGATATATAATTTCAATACCTCAAAAATAAATCAATATTTATTTTTAAACAAATTCCCCTTTCTTTTATAAATTCCATAATGAATTTTCATTCCAAAATATCCATGCATATACGATTTCAATTATTCATTTCAATTTATCTTCAAAAAGATAAATTCTCAAAATATTCACTTTATATTGGAAAACATTTCCATACTTATTTAATAAGTAATTCACAAGTCTTTTTATTTTCCATACTTGAAAAATATTCAATATACTTATATCGAAATTAAGTATATATTTCATTCTTTACGGAAATCATTCTCTTAAACATATTTATTTAGGCCTAAACGAATGTTGTGTAAAACATCGTTACGACAACCCAAAATCACTAGTATAGGGATTCGAAATTAAAATAGATATATAAATCCCAATACTATACAAAACTTTCCCTTTCGGAAATCATTTACTATAACAACAGTGTTATAGTCCAGCATTTCCTTCTATTTCTCGAAAACGTCTATTTCAACAATGAATGTTGAAATCTATGGTTTCGAATCTCAACACGTTCCGAAAACATCGTTAGATCGTTTTAATTCTATTTAAACCATCACATTCAAAACAATTTCTTTAACATATTATTCACTATTCAAAAACGTGAATATACTACGTTAACCAATTTCATCATTTCTATTCATTTTGTTTCAAAGGATTATTCACTATCTAAAACGTGAATATAACTCCATTAATAAGTTATAGCAATTTACCTATCTAAATAAGTCGTTTGCGGATTTATAAAATAATGTTTATAAATTCCATTTCTATTTATTTTATAACTACTTCCTTTATAAATCTCCTTTATTAACCTATTCGATTTATAACTCAATTATAAACCAAAAGTTCATGTTATAAGTTAAATACTTAGAATTTATTTGTTTGCAAAATCGTTCCTTTAAACTTCATAATTATAAATCTTATAACTTATAAGATTCAATTATTTATCCAAAACCATTCTTTTAATAACTTTATAAATTTTATAAACCTACTGCTTATAAAATTCCATTTATAACTTCACCGTTTATAATTCTATAAATTTCATTCATTTATGAAATTCATTCACAATTCATTCTAACACTTATAAAAACTCGTTTTATAATTCAAATATTTTAATTTATAAATTATCAATTTATAAATCCCTTATATAAATCAATTTATACTATTATTTCAAAACGTCTTTAAAGTCCTTTATAATTTCACCATTTTGATTTATAAAATAATCAAATTTTATAAATCCTATATTTTCAACTTTTTATAATAAATTCAAAAATCCCGATTAAACTATTCTATAAAATCATTAACCCATATTTTCAAAAATCAACTTTTAACTATATTTCTCAAAAATCATAATTTTTATAACATTAAAATTATAACGTTTATTTATTTAAAATGGATCAATTCCAAAAATATTTTATAAACGTATACTCTTCAAAAATCACTTTAAAAATCCTTTTAAAATTCCAAAATTTGGTCCAATGATGCTACACACCAAATAGTCAATCACGACTACAACGATATCATATATCGATATGATAATCAACGAATATCAAAATATCCATAATCAAATAAATACTGTTGAGGAATCCAGTTGGATCCCTCTAACCTGTTTTCCTGCATCCAAAGATGTTAGCACAATACCAATTCCGTTCCAGTACGAAATTATCGCGGTATATGGGATTTAAAATATTATCCGCTTAATAGACGGCGCAATAGGGTCTCATCCGCTATATAATGCGGGAAATCAACAACTGCAATATATACATATGCCAATATATATATATATTGCTATTATATATAATACCAATTTCACTGTTTATGAAATATTCGCGGTATATGTTTTTAATAAATAACATCCGCTTACTAAGGCGCATAATGTCTATTTTAACAATCAATAGATAACAATCATCATTCAAACATGCATTCAAGTATTTTAAATCTAACTATTTAAAATAAAAATCGAAACCGATTCGATTGAGTGAGAAGTTCTCACCTTGATTTCAATTTCGTTTTAGCGGTTTATTTCGAATAAAATTAAACGGACGTTTAATTTTACCCGAAATTTTCACTAACTCCAAACGACTCCAAATCCAAATCTATAGCGTAGTGCTCGTCCATACGATTCCAACGCAACTGGTTTCGCGCGTTTTCGACCTCGTATGAAAAAGATATATATATTTAAAGTTTACACGATTTTATATAAACAATTTACAACATAATATAATTTTCTAAACCCACAGCCAACATCAGCCGTTAGATTCTGCATCAACAAATCCAAGCCGTGACTCCTTTCTTCCATCTCCTTTTCACGTACGCACGTTTTCTTCCAGTAACATAGCCGAACCCATCAAATAGAAATTAGGGTTTAAATTATGCTACCACCTCGTCGCGTTTGAAGGTGATCAGGGAGCATCAACACGTGCGCGCCACTCCTCCCCACCCACGGCCAGAATGCGGCCCCACTCGGTCGCGCCTATGGCACGAAATTCAAGAACGAACGCGCGACCTTTATATGAAATTTGCCGTTGATTTATAACACCAGAAACGATCATGGTCGTTGAACATGAAGTACTCGAGGAGATCTACAAGTTTCATGTTGAAGGATTCTTGAATTGGTTGATGGATTTGGAGAAATTTGAGGAGATAGATAGGAAGATTTCGGCCTTTGATTGCTAAGGGTGGCGGCTGCTGTTAGGTTTAGGGTTTTTTTTTTTTTACTTTGTGAAGAGAGGGGGCTATTTATAGAAGTTTGAACGACACTATTCATTCCGGAATTTCCAAACTCCGATTTACGCGCGGTGACCAGCGTTTCTAGGGTTTATCCCGCGTTCCGGACACAATGGAACAGGTTTCGAAAGCTATTTCGGTCATCTGTGCGAGTTATGGCAATAAACGTTCGATTTGAATTAAACCGATTTAAACGATTTTCTAGACGTTTTAGCTTGCACCGGACAAACGGTAAATCCAATTGACATGAAATTTGAAACCATACAATAATATCACATTACGGATCCGATGAAACTGGTTTCGTCGAAATCCGATACTTTTTGAAAAATGGCTATTTTAACTCGCCAAATTAAAATTAAAACAATTTCGATGCGTTTCGAGCTGCTACGATCAAACGATAACTCCAATTGCTACGAAAATTGAAATCCGGTAATAACAAACTATTACAGATCCAATGGAACTGGTCTCGTCCAATTCTGAGACTGTTCAAAAATTGGCTAATTTCACTAGTCGATTTAATATTAAAATATTCAATTTTCACAAATTAACTCTAAATTCAATTTTAAAAGTTCTATAACATCATTCTAACTCCAATATGATAAAATAAAATTTTAAAAAATCATTTTCAATCATATTTAACCCAATTTTTAATTATTTACGTATTTTCACATATTAAATTATCGATTTAATTATTCAATTAAATCCAATTATTCGAAATAAAATTTATTCGACTCATAAAATTTACTTATTAATATTTAAAATCAATTAAATATTCAAATTTTAATTAATAATAATTCTGGGTCGTTACATACTTCCTCCCTTAAAAGAATTTCGTCCTCGAAATTACCAAGTAAGAAAAGTTATAGAATCTATTAATTTTCCAAAAATTCATAGTTAAATTTCTTACAATACTTTACTAAGTTTTCAAATCATACTTAGTTATCTTTCCAAAAACAAACTACTATTGTTTAACTTTCAATTCCAAAATCAAAGCTAAAGTTTTCAAAATTTTCCAATTTTTCTCAAAAATATTCTAACGCCTTAAATTTTCGGAAAAATTCGCCATAGTCTCCTTTGCGCGGCTCGATCCGAAAAAAAATGACAGTATATATATCACAAATATACATCTCATCAAGTAATGAGGCAACCCGCAGGGAAAAAAGTGTAAAAGTACGGTATGTAATCCGAGATATGTACCTTATATTTTATTAGCGAGCATATACGGCTAATATAGCGCGAAAGCGAGCTCCAAATGCGAAGCAAACGCGATCCGCACCTACTAAACACTCAACAAACAACATGAGAAACAGGTGTATGGACAATATTATCGATATACAACATATAGCAACATAATAACTATATATGCCAACATAGAAAATGCAACAAAAACAATATATTCAACCATCAACCAACTATCATCCAACTAGCATTCATAACCAATAAATATTCATTCATATTCTCATTAATATTCAATGAATTGGGTTTTCAATTTAATCCCATATGATTCATTAACAGTGGATGTTTTTACTAACATTCATTTTCAATTAGTTTATATTTACTAATCCATATTCAAGTTGGTTCACTTACAAATCAAATTCAATTCTATTTAAGATTCACTTAACTTCCAATTGAATTTCAATTACTTTAGCTTCCAATTTCGCTAATTCAATTTCATTAATACTTAATGAATTATATACAATCAACTAACAATCATATAACAACCAATGTATATTAATTACAACCAAATTCCTTTGCTTATATTCATTCAATTTGGTTTAACACCATCACTTTCAATTGGTTTAATTAAATTGATTTTCGTTCAACTATTCAACTTTCAATAACATTCAATTGGTTAACATTCAATTGATTAACATTTAATCCATTCATTCAATTCAATTACAAAAGTTGAATTTCATTTACATAACTTAAGTTCATATTTATCACTTAACTTTATTAATTTACTTTGATATCAATATCAACTTCATTCTACATCTCTTAAGTTATACTTCCTTTAAACATTATTTGGTTTTACATAACTTAAATTTCCACTTATAAATCAATTCAGCTTCCAAATTCTAAAGTAAATTTCCATTTAACTTTAAATTCATTTTTATTTACAACTCATATTCATAAATATATTCATATAGTTTCACTTCTTATATATATAATTATTTCACAATTGTAAATCACATTAATTATAATTCAACTCTTATAATTCTTTTGCTTATACAATTCTTCTTCAATTTAGATTATTCAAACAACTAAACAATCAACTTATATACACTTTAATAATTCTGAAAAATTATTCCTTTATATATAAAATATAATCAAGGTAAAATTATTTCATTTACCCAATTTAAAACAATACTGTGTCGAATTGTTCTATACAAGTGTTTATAAACCCCTTCGGCATAGTTGTGCATACCGTGCTGACGAAGGTTCATATGCCACTCAACAAACCAATCATCACAATATAAAAATATTTTATATTCACTAACAAATACGCTCTCATAGCTATTATTACACTCAAACTCATTCTAGAGTACTACTGACTCTATCTCTAATGAGTAATACCCAACAGAACCATGGTTGTCGCTTTACCATATGCTCTGATACCAAATGTAACGTACGCGATTTTTCGTTGCCGAAAAACCGAATAGTTAGGGTTTTAAGAAAAAGAAAAAGGCAGAAGAAGAGAGAAAAAGATAGAGCATAGAGAGAAAAGAAAATAGAACGGAAAGAAAACAGCAGAACAATATCAGAATCTCACAATCGCAGCGGAACAACATATAATACA
This sequence comes from Allium cepa, assembly GCA_030765085.1. Taxonomy (NCBI): domain Eukaryota; kingdom Viridiplantae; phylum Streptophyta; class Magnoliopsida; order Asparagales; family Amaryllidaceae; genus Allium; species Allium cepa. The sequence continues at coordinate 775,126,468 of CM060935.1, forward strand.
TAAATGAATAATCTTTGAACAAAGAACTATATCAGTTATTACATTACATTACATTTCATTACATCATATCATCAGAGTGTACAACAACAAACAGCGGAAAAGAAATACTATATACTAGTAATACGCCATGCCATCCAGCTTGCCTCCAGCAACTCCTGAATTCCAGAATATCCTGATACGCCTTAACTCTTGACTGCCCGTGTGGAAATTGGTGGGCACCTAGAGTTTAGGAAGGAAAACAATAAACTCCGAGTCAGTCATGTGACTGGTGTGAGAACTCAAAACAGTTTATTTATCTTTAAAATCAAAACAGAGGAATATTTTTAAAGTCAATTCGCAATGCTTTTAAAAATGAGACTACCATAAGGCCTCCCGCACACACACACATGCAAACGCAGAATCGGAGGAGATTTCTCCTTATGATAGTCAAAGATGCTTGATACGTATTAAAAAGAACATTTGATATTATTACTAGTGCATAGTGTAGGAAAAATTCATTTCGAAAATAAAGATATAAATCTTAGCCAGCATAGACATTTCGCACTTATGCCTACTATAGCTACCATGTTCAATAGTAGGTTACCGCCACATTCCATGGCAGATTATACAACTAAAACCATACAAGATCGTATTGTTTCTTTGGATTTCCAACGAATGGTCAGGCCAAGGAACTTCCCATTGCCACATGAGAACGCCTCTGAAAGGACGTCCCCGAGAACCAAACCGGATCTCTGTCAACACAAGGCCGGGTTACCCCTAACTGGGTAACTACTGACACGAGTATGCCATCCCCCGGTCCTTTGGGACCTTTAACCGAGCGCTCGTAATCAACATCACACCATAAAAATAAGTGTTTCAACATGAGTAAGTATCTGGGCTCCATACTATGATACCACCCTTTTCCAGAAGGAAATGCACATACCCTAAAGGGAGCTACCCCTCATAACCTTGCCGCATCTTTCCTGTTTTGACCATTCCGGGGTGTGAGGCTCGACGAAGTCTCGTCCACAAAGCCACGCTTTATACAAAAGCCGTGCTTTGGGTCAACAAATGATCATAGAAATGATCACAAAGATAAACGATCAAACAAATGATCCTATCACAAATGATCAACACAATGATCATTTCACAGCAACACTCAGCATGTAACATTACCAAATTGGGAATATATCGCTGATCACCATCAACTACATAACCTCTGAGCTCGTACGTCTCAGAGAAGGGTGTTAAGCTAAAAGAATAAATTCTCCGCCACCAACAGAAATATATTTGAAAGAAATCAGCTTTATATCTCAATTTGTAATGTCGGACATACAATCCATACAAGTCTGTTCCGGGATCGAACAGAACCGAAGGCACTTACAAAGAAGTCCTTGCAATCCGGATATCCACAATCCTAATCGGATTCCCCATCACATATGGAGAACTCTATACCGAGCAACTCGGTGCAGAGTCAATCGACAGGTCATCCTATCGCTCTCGCAAATACCCGGTCTTCAACACCGGTCATCAATGCTATCCATTACGTCGTATCACTATTCGGAATGGGTAATCCGAATAACGAGCGCAATAATTTAAAAATAAGTGTAGCATTCAAATTCAGAAAATCACAACAAATACCTTTCAAAGGTAAATATTGATAGTCGGTTATTGAACTATCAATGGATATGCACGACATCACCAGATTCCAAATAATTTTCCAAATTATTTATTTCCCAAAATTCATATCTTTACAAGATATATAATTTCAATACCTCAAAAATAAATCAATATTTATTTTTAAACAAATTCCCCTTTCTTTTATAAATTCCATAATGAATTTTCATTCCAAAATATCCATGCATATACGATTTCAATTATTCATTTCAATTTATCTTTAAAAAGATAAACTCTCAAAATATTCACTTTATATTGGAAAACATTTCCATACTTATTTAATAAGTAATTCACAAATCTTTTCATTTTCCATACTTGGAAAATATTCAATATACTTAAATCGAAATTAAGTATATATTTCATTCTTTAAGGAAATCATTCTCTTAAACATATTTATTTGGGCCTAAACGAATGTTGCGTAAAACATCGTTACGACAACTCAAAATCACTAGTATAGGGATTCGAAATTAAAATAGATATATAAATCCCAATACTATACAAAACATTCCCTTTCGGAAATCATTTACTATAACAACAGTGTTATAGTCCACCATTTCCTTCTATTTCTCGAAAACGTCTATTTCAACAATGAATGTTGAAATCTATGGTTTCGAATCTCAACACGTTTTGAAAACATCGTTAGATCGTTTTAATTCTATTTAAACCATCACATTCAAAACAATTTCTTTAACATATTATTCACTATTCAAAAACGTGAATATACTACGTTAACCAATTTCATCATTTCTATTCATTTTGTTTCAAAGGATTATTCACTATCTAAAACGTGAATATAACTCCATTAATAAGTTATAGCAATTTACCTATCAAAATAAGTCGTTTGCGGATTTATGAAACAATGTTTATAAATTCCATTTCTATTTATTTTATAACTACTTCCTTTATAAATCTCCTTTATTAACCTATTCGATTTATAACTCAATTATAAACCAAAAGTTCATGTTATAAGTTAAATACTTAGAATTTATTTGTTTGCAAAATCGTTCCTTTAAACTTCATAATTATAAATCTTATAACTTATAAGATTCAATTATTTATCCAAAACCATTCTTTTAATAACTTTATAAATTTTATAAACCTACTGCTTATAAAATTCCATTTATAACTTCACCGTTTATAATTCTATAAATTTCATTCATTTATGAAATTCATTCACAATTCGTTCTAACACTTATAAAAACTCGTTTTATAATTCAAATATTTTAATTTATAAATTATCAATTTATAAATCCCTTATATAAATCAATTTATACTATTATTTCAAAACTTCTTTAAAGTCCTTTATAATTTCCCCATTTTGATTTATAAAATAATCAAATTTTATAAATCCTATATTTTCAACTTTTTATAATAAATTCAAAAATCCCGATTATACTATTTTATAAAATCATTAACCTATATTTTCAAAAATCAACTTTTAACTATATTTCTCAAAAATCATAATTTTTATAACATTAAAATTATAACGTTTATTTATTTAAAATGGATCAATTCCAAAAATATTTTATAAACGTATACTCTTCAAAAATCACTTTAAAAATCCTTTTAAAATTCCAAAATTTGGTCCAATGATGCTACACACCAAATAGTCAATCACGACTACAAGATATCATATATCGATATGATAATCAACGAATATCAAAATATCCATAATCAAATAAATACTGTTGAGGAATCCAGTTGGATCCCTCCAACCTGTTTTCCTGCATCTAAAGATGTTAGCACAATACCAATTCCGTTCCAGTATGAAATTATCGCGGTATATGGGATTTAAAATATTATCCGCTTAATAGACGGCGCAATAGGGTCTCATCCGCTATACAATGCGAGAAATCAACAACTGCAATATATACATATGCTAATATATATATTGCTATTATATATAATACTAATTTCACTGTTTATGAAATATTCGCGGTATATGTTTTTAATAAATAACATCCGCTTACTAACGGCGAATAATGTCTATTTTAACAATCAATAGATAACAATCATCATTCAAACATGAATTCAAGTATTTTAAATCTAACTATTTAAAATAAAAATCGAAACTGATTCGATTGAGTGAGAAGTTCTCACCTTGATTTCAATTTCGTTTTAGCGATTTATTTCGAATAAAATTAAACGGTCGTTTAATTTTACCCGAAATTTTCACTAATTCCAAACGACTCCAAATCCAAATCCATAGCGTAGTTCTCGTTCATACGATTCCAACGCAACTGGTTTCGCGCGTTTTCGACCTCGTATGAAAAAGATATATATTTTTAAAGTTTACACGATTTTATATAAACAATTTACAACATAATATAATTTTCTAAACCTACAGCCAACATCAGCCGTTAGATTCTGCATCAACAAATCCAAGCCGTGACTCCTTGCTTCCATCACCTTTTCACGTACGCATGTTTTCTTCCAGTAACATAGCCGAACCCATCAAATAGAAATTAGGGTTTAAATTATGCTACCACCTCGTCGCGTTTGAAGGTGATCAGGGAGCATCAACACGTGCGCGCCACTCCTCCCCACCCACGGCCAGAATGTGGCCCCACTCGGTCGCGCCTATGGCACGAAACTCGAGAACGAACGCGCGACCTTTATATGAAATTTGCCGTTGATTTATAACACCAGAAACGATCATGGCCGTTGAACATGAAGTACTCGAGGAGATCTACAAGTTTCATGTTGAAGGATTCTTGAATTGGTTGATGGATTTGAAGAAATTTGAGGAGATAGATAGGAAGATTTGGCCTTTGATTGCTAAGGGTGGCGGCTGCTATTAGGTTTAGGGGTTTTTTTTTTTTTAATTTGTGAAGAGAGGGGGCTATTTATAGAAGTTTGAACGACACTATTCATTCCGGAATTTCCAAACTCCGATTTACGCACGGTGACCAGCGTTTCTATTGTTTATCCCGCGTTTCGGACACAATGGAACAGGTTTCGAAAGCTAATTCGGTCATCTGTACGAGTTATGGCAATAAACGTTCGATTTGAATTAAACCGATTTAAACGATTTTCTAGGCGTTTTAGCTTGCACCGGACAAACGGTAAATCCAATTTTCATGAAATTTGAAACCATATAATAATATCACATTACGGATCCGATGAAACTAGTTTCGTCGAAATCCAAGACTTTTTGAAAAATGGCTATTTTAACTCGCCAAATTAAAATTAAAACAATTTCGATGCGTTTCGAGCTGCTACGATCAAATGATAACTCCAATTGCTACGAAAATTGAAATCCGGTAATAACAAACTATTACGGATCCAATGGAACTGGTCTCGTCCAATTCTGAGACTGTTCAAAAATTGGCTAATTTCACTAGTCGATTTAATATTAAAATATTCAATTTTCACAAATTAACTCTAAATTCAATTTTAAAAGTTCTATAACATCATTCTAACTCCAATATGATAAAATAAAATTTTAAAAAATCATTTTCAATCATATTTAACACAATTTTTAATTATTTACATATTTTCACATATTAAATTATCGATTTAATTATTCAATTAAATCCAATTATTCGAAATAAAATTTATTCGACTCATAAAATTTACTTATTAATATTTAAGATCAATTAAATATTCAAATTTTAATTAATAAAAATTTTGGGTCGTTACACATTTTAAAACAACTTCAAATCGTTTTAATTCTATTTAAGAGATCACTTCCTAAAACATTTCTTTAATATATTATTCACCGTCCAAAATCGTGAATATAAATCGTTTACCAAATTCAACACTTCTACATACTTAATTAAAGGATTGTCCACTGTCCAAAATCGTGGATATATCACCTTTAATAAGATTTCATATTTACTTATCAATTTCAATTGATTTCGGATTTATAAACAACGTTTATAAATTCTTTTATTTTACAAAATCTATTCATTTTATAACTTCACAATTTATAAATCTATAAATTTCATTCACTTATGAAATCCATTTATACTTCATTTTAACACTTATAAAAAATCATTTTATAATTCCAATATTTTAATTTATAAATATCAATTTTATAAATCTTTTATATAAACCATTTATAATAATTCAAAAATCCCAATTTAAACCATTTTACAAATAAATCAACTACTTATTTCAAAAAAATCACATTTCGGTTATATTTCACAAAAATCATTATTTTTATAACATAAAAATTTTAACGTTTATTTATCTAAAATGAATCAATCCCAAAATTCAATAAAATGTATACTTCCAAAAATCACTTGAAAATCCTTTAAAATTCGAAATCGTTACTTTAACATTTTTAAAAATCCAAAAATAGGCTCAATACTGCAACAACACTAAATACAACAATCACGGCATCCAAAACATCATATATCAATATGATAACAGAATATATCGCAAATATTTGTAAATAAATCAATACGGATGAGGAATCCAGTTGGATCCCTCCAACCTGTTTCTCTGCATCCACAGATGTTAGCACAATACCAATCCCGTTTCAAGACGGGATATCGTGGTACATGGGTTTATAAATAAAATGTTATCCGCTATTATGCGGCGCAATAGGGTCTCATCGGCTATATAATGCGGGAAATCAACTCCAAGTACATATATAATACCAATTCCACTTCAAGATGGAATATCGCGGTATATGTGTTTAACAAATAACATCCGCTTAATATACGGCGTATAGGGTCTATTTCAATGCAATAGATAACAATTTATCATCCAAGCATACAATCAAACAATTTTAAATTTAACTATTTTAAATTTAAATCGAAACAATTTCGATTGAGTGAGAAGTTCTCACCTTGCTTCAAATACAGTTGCAGTGTTTTTATTTCGAATAAAATTAAACGCGCGTTTAATTTTACCCAAAATTTTTACTAGCTCCAATCAACTCCAATCCAGCTCCATCGCGTAGTATTCGTCAATACGAACCCGACACAATTTGTTTCGTCCAAAACGGACCTCGTATGAAAGAGTTATACTATTTTAAAGTTTGTACACATTTATAAATATAATTTAATTTACAAATCTATTTTATTTTCAAACCCTGCTAATCTTGGCCGTTCATTTCTGTTGATGAGATCATGGCCGCGTACACTATCTTCTTCGTTCATCAGGTAAAAGTCGCGACCGAACCCATAAGCCGCCTACGTCATTGAATTATCGCGCCCTCTCCGATCGACTAGCTGACAATCAAGCACCACGGTTTCGAAGCCCATCACCACGCCTACCACCACCATGAACTCCATAGCACTCGATCGTCCCTATGCCTCCGGAAACGTGCGCGACCATGGTGGCTTTGAGCTTGAATTGCCGCTGATTGGCAACACCTTAAACGATCTCCACCGTTGATTTCGTAGCTCTCATCGACCTTTACGAGTTTGTAGTTGGAGATTTTTCGTGAAAGTAGATGGATTGAAAGAAAAATGAGGGGGAAGGAGAATAATTTTCGGCCATAGAACATAGGGTGGCGGCTGAAGCTTGAAACTAGGGTTTTGGTGAAAAATAGAATGATAGAGGTGCTTTTATAGAAAATATCGAAACACTATTCATCCCGAAATTTTTCGAACTCCAAACGAAGCATGCCGCTTGGCATTCATAATGTTTTACCCCCATTCCGAACGCAATGGAATATATATCGGGAGCCAATTCGATCAAATTTGGAAGATAGGTTTTCGAATCGACTATTTAAATTTAAAAATTCACTCAAATCGATTTCAGTGCGTTTTAGCTTGCCCCGGACAAACCGTAAATCCGATTGACATGAAATTTGAAACCATACAATAATTTAACAATACAGATCCAATGAAACTAGTTTCGTCGAAATCCGAGACTGTTTGAAAAATGGCTATTTTTACTCGTCAATTAAATATTAAAATATTCAATTTTCACAAATTAACTTTTAATTCAATTTTAAAAGTTCTATAACATCATTCTAACTCCAATATGATTTAAATACAACTTTATAAATCAATTTTAATCATATTAAACCCAATTTCCAATTATTTCTGTAATTTCAAATATTAAATTATCGATTTAATTATCCAATTAAATCTAGATATTCGAAATTTAATTTATTCGGCTTATAAATTTTACTTGTTAATATTTAAAATCAATTAAATATATGAATTTCAAATAACAGAAATTCTAGGTCGTTACACTTACCTATACTCTTCCTCATCTCTTACCAAGCTACTCCCTCAACTATGCCACATAATGGCTCTAGCACTTAAACAAGTGAATCAAGTTCAAGTGATGCTCGAACTTCCCAATCGGCAATGTCTTAGTGAACATATCCGCCACGTTATCCTTTGTGTGCACTTTTCGAAGCTATACTTGCTATCGTCATCCATGGCTACTAAAAATGACTCTCTCACTTCAATATGCTTGGTCTGTGAGCTAAACGCCAAATTCTCCACCAAGTTAGTAGCACTCTGGCTATCGCATCGAACATCTATGCTATTATGCCTGAATCCCAAGTCACACAACAATCGCTTCAAATGAAGTACTTCCTTTGCTACCTCCACCGCGGTTATCAACTATGCCTCCATAGTGGATAAAGAAACTACAGTCTGCAATCTTGACCTCCAACTTATGGCTGATCCCAAGTATGAGGACATATCCGGAAGTTGATTTTCTTTGATTCCTATCACCTGCGTAGTCTGAATCACAATAACCAACCAACTTGCAATCCATTTTATCACTACCATCAAAAAGAAGACCATGAGATGATGTGCCTCTATGGTATCTCAATATAAGCTTCACAGCTTTCCAATGCGATTTCTCCAGATTAGCCGTAAACCGATTAACCATCTTGATGGTATTTGCAATATCGGGTCTTGTGCACATCATAGCATACATTAGACTTCCAACCGCACTAGCATATAGCATCTTTGCCATATAAGCCTTGTCTTTCTTCAAGATAGGCGATCCCTTACTCAAAAGCTTCATATGTAAAGGTAAAGGTGTATTTGACGCCATTGCATTCTCCACGCTAAACCGGCAAAACACTTTCTCTATGTACTCCTTTTGAGTCAATTTCAACTCAAAACGCTTTCAATCCCTTTCTATTTCCATGCCCAATATCTTTCTTGCTTCTCCAAGATCCTTCATTTCGAACTCCGATTTCAAACTCAGTTTTAACTTGTTGATTTCATTCTTATCCTTAGAAGCAATGAGCAAATCGTCCACATAGAAAAGTAAATACACCCAACAATCATTTTTCAACTTCTTGAAATATACACAAGCAACTTTGACGCTTCTACCAAAACCATTTTCTAGCATAAAATGATCATATCTCTTGTACCATTGTCTAGGTGATTGCTTTAAACCATATAGTGATTTCTTTAGCTTGCAAACCAAATTTGACTTACCATCCACAAAAAAATTCTTCTGGTTGCTCCATGTAGATGTCTTCATCGAAGTCACCATGTAAGAAGATGGTTTTTACATCAAGTTGCTCCAACTCAAGTCATGAATAACAACTATATCAAGTAATATCCAAATAGAAGTATAGCGCACAACCTGTACAAATCTCTCATCATATCCTTCCCCTTCCTTTATGCAAACACCTTAGACACTAGCCTAGCTTTTTTCCTCCCAATCGTTCTTCACCTTGTACATCCATTTGCACCCAAAAGCACGGTTTCCTTCAAGAAGTGGAACCAAATCCTAGGTCTGATTCTTCAACAATGATTGCATCTGTTTCTCCATGGCACAAATTCATTTCGAGCTATCATTCGACTCTATGATGCCATCAAGGTCCATCGGCTCTTATTAGATTACACGAAGAGTATAGTTCAAATTATCACAAAAGCTAAGATAGTTCCAATCGCCATATTTTTTGGGTAGCCTTATAGTACGACGACCAACCCGAGTAGCAATAGCATCATCCAAACTCCCTTCGACTCCACCTTGAACCGAATATTCTCTAGAATCATGTACATCACCAGCACTACTAGAGGCATCCTGTGGACTATGTGATGTTACATCAACCGCTACCTCCTCGCAAGCATCTCCAACTACTCTACTCTCTCTACTCCTCGGACAAAATATGGGAATAACATCCTTCTTCTTTGATTCACCATAAACCAAATCTGGAATATCCGATGAGCTTTCATTCTCCTTGAACATCGCTGACTCATCAAAAGTAACATAACGAGAATTCATAACCTTCTTCTTTTCTGGATTCCAAATCTTGTAGCCTTTTACTCCATCCGTATATCCAAGCAAAATCCCCTTGAAAGCTATAGTTCAAGCTTATCATTTCCTGGATCATGCACCTAAACCGAGCTATCAAATACACGAAGATAACTCAAGTCAATGCTCTATGCCTTCCATACTTCCTCAAAATTTTTTTTACTAATAGCTGAGCACGGAATTCGATTAATAATATGCACCGCGGTTGACAAAGCTTCAGCCCAAAATCTCTTAGCCAAACCTGAGGGTCAATCTCAAGCATCGAGCTTTATCAAGTAGAGTATGATTCATACTCTCCACAACACCATTCGACTGTGGATCTCCCAGTATAGTAAAATGCCTCCAAATACCATGATGATTGCAAAATTTCAAGAATTCTCCGAAAACATACTCTTCGCCATTGTCGAACCTAAAAACCTTCACAGACTAACCACTCTCATTGTCAACAAGAGCTTTCCATGCTTTGAACTTTGCAAATGCCTCCGATTTGGCCTTCATTACGTACACCCATACTTTCTAAGAAAAGTCATCAATAAAAAGAAATATAATAACAAGCTCTACCAAAAGAAGCTACCAATGCCGATCCCCAAACATCAGTGTGAACATACTCAAGAACCCTTTTAGAATCATGTTTTCCCTCATATAATGAGACTTTAGTTTGCTTTCCCATGACACATTCTTTGCAAAACTCTAATTTTTTGAAACTCTCTCCACCGATCACCTCCTCTTCCGAAGAATATCCAAACTCCTCTCTGAGACATGACCTAACCTCAAATACCACAACCTAATCGCATTCAAGCTACGAGAACTATCAACTCGTACTCAGGTTTCACCTCATATGGTCACTATTTAAAGCAAATAAATACCATGACTTATAGCATCCTTCATCACCATAGGCGCACCCTTCGAAACCCGCAAGCTATCAATATTAATAGCGATCTTACAACTTAAAGAATCCAACTGCCCCAAAGAGGTAAGAGACTTTTGAAGTCCTAGAACATAATGCACATTAGTGAAAGTATGAACCACTCCTCAAAACATCTGAATTTGCACTGAGAAAATGCCTTTCGACTTACAAGTAGCACAATTTTCCATAATAATTGAATTTCCTTCTCTGTCAACATAAGATGAAAAACAATTCCTATTTGATGTCATATGATATGACACCCTTGAATCGAGCACCTAATCGCTACCCGAAACCTCTAATTCTACAGCTGTAACACAACTATGTCTCCTTCACCAATTCCACTCTCTGCCACAATGGATGAAGATGTTACTTCCTTCTTTGCCTTCTCCTTGTCCGGACACTCATTCTTCCAATGACCGGGCTTCTTACGAATATAGCACTTGCATTTTCTTTCCCTCGACTTTCCTCTCCAACTGGGGTTCCTTGATTTAGAACGTCCCCGGTTCTCCTTCTTCACCTAACTCTCCTTCTCCATAAATAAACCATAACCACTACTAGGACCACTACTTCCAGCATCTAACTCCTTCATTTGATCCACAACTTCTTGCTAAGAAGACCTATTTTGACATCATCAAGAGTCAATTTATCCCCGCTATAGATCAAACTATTTGAGAAACCTATATAGCGGTCCAGCAACGAGCACAACAATATCATCGCCTTTTGCTCTTCCTCAATTTTCACATCTACCTCCTTCATCTTCAATAGCGAATCATCAAAAGTATTCAAGTACGCCTTTAGCGAAGTACATTTCTTCATTTTATAGGTGAAGAACATTCGCAACAATATTAAACGATTAGTTAGTGAATTCTTCATATACAACTCCTCCAGATTTTCCCAAATACCCTTAATGGAAGTCTCACCACTAATTTCAGAGATAACATTCTCTTCCATAGTAAGTTGATACCACTTGAGTTCGGAAGCCCCTACATAACCGCTTGATGGACCTACACCGCCGAGCCCGTAATCGAGCCCATAACTGAGACCATAATCGCCATTATTTTTTAGAGTTCTTGGACTACTTCACTGCCCTTTCCATCGAGATTTACTCTTCATCTTCTAAACTCGGAATTGGATAATGACAGAGGCGATCAGAGGTGTTTATGTCCGTGTAGTTAGAGGGGACCGTGATCTTATAGATTCTCGGCCATATTCTTCTCTTTTTGGCTTTGGTTGAGCTAAGGAAGGAGTTCCTCTTCACTCTCCCTTACTTAGGAAAAGGACAGAAGATAGAAATATATTTAGCTACTCATGAATTTACTTAACAACTTCTTTTATTTATTTTTGAATGAACTTACAAATGATACAGCGCTCCTATATTGAGCCTTGGAGAATAAACTATATTACATAAGACTGGAATCTGCCAATCAGAGATAGACACATAAGGCTTTGGAGAGAAGAAAGGAATCTTTCTCCGAAAAGAGTCCAGGAAGACAAAACTAAGTGGCGGGGCCTGAAGCATCTTTTTTCGTCCTTTTCTCTTTGTGTCACATCAAACGTCGCATCTACTTTTGCAAAGAGAATCCTCACTATTTAAGCTCGGAGCATTCTTTCTTAGTGGAAGCAAGGAGCATCTTTGTAGGCGCTAGGCATGAGTCAATATCTTTATGTCTTATCGAGTCAAATCAACAGAGCATCTTTGTTGGTGGCAGACAAGATGCATCTTTATCCGTATCTTTATCTTCTGAGCATCATTACTAGTGATAGACATAGAGCATCTTTCCCTTTTTTAATTGGAAAAACCTCTCATCAGGGAATATGCAGGACGAACAGCTGGCTATCTTCTGGATGAAGCTTCAATGGAAAGGGACCCGAGATAGAGTAGCTATAGCCTTTAGGACCTTTTATTTTTTGCAGAAATTAAGCACACCATAATTTACATAATAGGGGACAGCCGATAAGCTTTTGGGAGTAGGGACACCTTATCATCTTACCAGAGCACAGACGCATTTGGTGGTCTAGGACTGTTGACCGTGAATATCATCAAATCTTTCTGTGGTTTGAACGTTACGGCAAGGGACTTTTTGGACAGGTAGTCTGGGACAATGTTGTCTTTACCCTTTACGTGTTAAACGGAGAAGTGGTACTTTGAGAACCCGTCATTGAGCTAGAGCAGTTGCTTGTCCGGAACGCCTTTTCCTTTTAGCTCCATGATTTTGAAAAAGGAGGTATTGTCCAGCTTTATCACAAAGTTATGTCCGATGAGATGAAACTCGAATTTCTTGATACCGTTCTTTACAGCTAAGATCTCTTTGTAGACTGTATGATAATGTTTCTTGGAGTCTTTGAACTGTCCGCTTGCATGACCGCAGAAATGAACCTTTCCGTCTTCTTCCTCTAGTAAGACGGCTCCTCCGTAGTCATTGCTAGCGTCTGTCTGTAGGATTCTTTTTCCTGTTCCTGGTATATGAAGGGAAGGAAGGGACTTGCAAACCTCTTTGGCTTCTTGACTTCCATAGTTTGGTCGGATGTCCATGGACTTGGTTCTTTTCTGAGGAGCTTGGAAAGCTTGCTTGTGTGTCTGGAACGGTCGGGGATGAAATCTCTGAGATAGTTGACTATTCCGAGGAACTGCTGTACCTCCTTGATCGTCAAGTTGGAGTCGAGGAATCTTTTTAATTCTTCGGCCAAATGTGCACCTGGTTGGTATGTTCCGTTGGCGAACTTCATTCTGAGGAACTCAAGGTTTGAGGATCCTATCGTGCTTTTCTTTTCTGACAGCATGATGCCGTATCTTTCTTCTAGCTCCAGGAATCACTGGAGTAGAAGCCTGTGGTCGTTCTTATTTTCTGAGAACAGAAGGCTGTCGTCAATGTATACAAGAGCATTATGGAGGACGGGCTCGAAAATCCACATCATGGCTTTCTGGAATAGAGACGGTGCCACCTTGAGGCCGAATGGTAGGACGGTCCATTGATACTGGCCGGTGGAAGTGTAGAAAGCTGTTTTGTATCTGTCTGGTGGATCAACGTCTAATTGCCAGAATCACGATTTAAGGTCGAACTTGGATAACAACATGGCTTTTCCTAAGTGCGAGAAGAGCGTCTGTGTCTTTGGAAGAGGGAACTTGTCATCTAGAAGGAAATGGTTTAGGGGTTTGTAGTCGATCACCAGCATCTTCTTTCCCCTGATCTGCTCAGATCTCTTATTAACAAAAAAGGCCAGACAGGCCCAGTTGGACCTTGTCGGTTCAATCAATCCGAGAGCTAGAAGCTGCTCACATTCTTTTCTGGTCAAACCGAGTTCTTCAGGATTCATGCCGGGATGGGTTGCCTTGGTAGCATTGATGTCCTCGTTCCTCTTGAATGGGAGCTTAATGAAGAATTCTTCATTCTTCTACAGCGGATGAGGATGATTGAACTTCTTGTGCGAGTCTGCACAACATTTTCTTAGACCTTCTACTATCTGGATGAAATCTTCTGGAGCACTGGTTAGAGAGAAGAGCTTCTGCGTTGTCGAGAATGGTTTGAACTCTCTTTTGATCTTCAACCCGTAAGGGTGGATCTGAAGCTTCTGCGCTTTGAAAAAACAGGTCGAAACCCATCAGTAGGTCATAACCGTGCAGCTTGCTACCAATCACCTTGATCTAGATAGTGCAGTCTGGAAATTTTTGTATGCTGATCGAGTCCTTCGAAATCGGAGAGGTGTGAAAGGTTTCACCATCGGTAGCATTAAAGTATTCATGGTGTTTGTTCCAAGCACTTTCCGGCAGGATGACTGGGTTCATCATCGTTCTTCTTGCTCCTATGTCTAGCATTCCTATGGCCCTAATAGACCTCTCATACTTGGAAGGTAAAATCTTCACCTCGACGTTGGGTGATGGAGTTCCTTCTTGGATAATGTTGTTGTGGCTTGTCCGGAGGACTGGAATGTTATCCTTCATGAGGATATAGGGAATGTCATTTGAAGGATCCTCATCGTCTGAAGAAGCTTCAATGGCGAAGGCCATCTCATTGTCCTTTTCATCTTGCTTTGAGAATAGGGATTCAACCTCAACGTCATAGGTATCTGCCTTATCATGGAGGAAGACATAGTCAACCAACTTTGCAGCTTTGCCTTGTTTGTTAGGCAGTTCTTTGCATAGTGTCCTTCTCTTCCTCATAGGTAGCATCTGCTAGATGTGTTCTTTTTGTATGGCTTACGTCGGAAGAAACGGTACTTCTTTTTCTCTACCCTTTTGTTTTCTCTCCTGTGCTCTGTTTTCTTAGAAGAACATTTTCACTTTTCTTCTTTGCAGCTGATCTTCAGGCAGGACTTGTTACAGATGGCTTTGTCCGATGAGTCTTTTCCATCATCTGTTTCAGATTGTTTCTGGTCTCGCATATCTTGTCTATGGCTGCATGACATAACTGGTTAATTTGTCCGAGGGACGAGGCAGCAATACTTCTTTCGGAATTCTGGATCATTCTGCCAAGCTCTGGTTGTATATCTTTTGGGAGAGAGGCAATGTAGACATTCTTCATGTTTGGGTCATCATAGCCATTCAACAAATAGTAAAGTTCTGACATTCTTTTAAAATGCTTTTCTAGATCTTTCCTTCTCAGGGAGTAGCATTTTCTGGCGAAGTACTCATCTGACATAGCCTTGGAAAAGAGACCGGGGTCTCCTATGAATTCTCTATGTATTTCTCCCAAAGCTTTGGCAATAGAGCTGAATCTACAGAACTGGAGTCTTCTGTATTCTCCCAAGCATACCCACCAGTTTTTGAGCATTTCGATGAATTTGGTGGAGAATTCTGTTAGAACATTACGGAGTCTTGCTCCTTCTTTGTTTAGCTGGTTGTCAAGCCATGCTGACATATGTTAGATTTGTTCCCTTCTTTTGAGAAGCGGGATATCATCGAAAGTGAAACGTGGACCACTTGTTGCCTTAGAGCTCCAATCTTCAGTGGTCTGTGGTCTGACAAGGGTGTTGTCATCGTAGTCGTTCTCCCCATCCTCACCTTCTACAATAGGATCTTCTGCCATAAACATGGTCGGAGTTGACGCTGCTTCAGAGGAGCTATCTGACTGGGTCATAGATTCCTTAGAAGACTGAGAATCTGTTTCCTCTTCTTCTTCTTTGGATTGTAGAGCTTCACGTATATACCAGAGGTTTGGGTCGAAATTTGTGTTCCTTATTTGAGTGGCCCAATCTGCTGGTCCTCCATAGGAGGATATGGCCATAAGCGTGTCGGCAGCTCTTATCCTTCAGACCTTGATCTGTCAGGCCTTGGTCCTTCAGACCTCTTGACATGCCTAGCATGTCTTTGTGAAGTGGCCGTTGGGTTTCCAGGTATTAATCCGAACATTCTGGAATAGTCTTCAACAGGAGGGGTAAGATTGCCCGAGGGGTCTGGTGGCGAGAATAAGGACGCCCTTTTGTCGTATTCAATTCTGGCCTGCTCTTTCTTCATGTTTTTTTATTTCGGCTTCTTTGGAGCGGAACTCTGCTCCGAAATATCCTCTAGCGATTAGCGATCTGAAATCCCTATCAAGACTGGCTATCTTATTGGTTAGCTTTTCTTCGACATTACTATAGCTGGGCCTTTAGAGTATCAATCTTAGAGCTTGTGCTGCTGACCTCGTCAAGGATCTGGGACACCATTGTATCTATCCCTTGTAAGGCCTTGTTCTGAGCTTTGGCATTCTATGTATGCCAGTCTAGGACTTCTTCTCCCTGTGAAAGGGGCTTAGTCTATCCTAAAGGTTCAATGGCATGTGGCTGGACGTAGGGTCCTGTTGACATTTTATCGTGTTCTCTTCTTCCGAGAGGAGGGAAGTCTTTGTCGTAGTTGCCTATCATAAGGCACGACTGTGCTTTGGGAGTAGGCGTGAAAGTCTTCTTTAAAGTTTTGAGAAAGTAGTTGTCCCTTTCGTCCTCACTGTCGTCGTCGCTGTCCATATCACTGTGCCCACTGTTATCTTCATCATCACTATTGTCTTCAATAAATTTATAGGTGCATCCGGGATCGCACAAGTAAGTGTAGTGAATGACCACTCTTCCATTTCCTCTCTCTCAACATCTGGGATATCTACCGGCAATAAATGTGTGTCAAACACTAACCGATGCACCCGATTTCTCCTTAGAACGGCTTTCATCTTCCATTTCCATTTTTCAAAATCATTATCGCCATTGCACTTATCTATAACCAATTATGATCTCAAAGCCACATACAAACCACGTACAGAAAGAGCTACACCACTTGGATTACCCATTGAGGAACTACTTGAGGTATTATCTAACTCCGCATTTCTACAACTACCTACAAACACCAATGCTCTGATACCAAATGTTGTGATGGAATTCAAACTCGAGACCACTCAAATCAAAATCCCAAAAGCACAGTAGAAAACAAGATCGTGATAAGAAGTGTAAAAACAACCAATCAATAACTCAATCTAAATCTCAATCAATCCAATTTCGATCATAATACCAAACAAGAAATATAGAAATCAAAGCTATAATGAAAAATAAATCACACAGCAATTTATAGTGGTTCCACTAACGTCGTGTAAGTGTACATCCACTTTAAGAGAAAGCTTTTATTAATATCGATGAGAAGAGTACAAGAGATTGATAACAATGATCAAAATTCTGTTATAAATTGAATTGTGGAGAAGATCAGAATTGAGGAAAATTAGGCTTTGAGTAACCCTAATTAATGGAGGCTAAAACCCTTATATAGGGGAATAAAAAACCTAGGCAAAGTTTCGGAATTTCCCCTTCATATATAACAAATCGTCATACAAAGCCCAGACCTGAAAACAGGCGGAAGTCGCTACAGACGTCTATCACAATGGGACAGACGTTTTCCAAGGTCTCGAATTTTTTTTCCCTGAGACATCAGACACCTGTCCAAAGTGACAGACATTTGTTTTTGCTCTTTGGAAAATTCTGCAGCAAACGTCTGACCAAAATTTCAGACGTATGTGCTGAGTCTCTGGAACAGATTTGCTGAAGCCTCAAACGTCTGACCATTCTCTCAGATGTCTGTGTTGAGTCTCTCAACACCACTCCACCTTCTTCGTCTTAAATTCCTTCTTCGAGCTCTGATTTGCGAACCGTTTTCTCCATTACCAAGCTACTTCCAATCCCTTCAGTTCTCTCCCTATGGTGTAGCCAAAATTCAACATGGTTCATTAAGATTGAACAAACTGAATGATAATAATGCCATTTCTAATTGCTATTTGAAAAAACTTTAAAGATGCCAAGATAATTCAGCCTAAAGTATAGAAAATCGGGCATAATTGTGGTATCAAAGCACTGAACTAATCGTGGCAGCACACAAGGATATAAAAAATATCAAATACAATATTCATCAAACTTGTAGCTAAATTTAAAATTTGTCGACCAACAATCAATAAAATCATTCACCACTTGCAGCCAAATCAAATAAATCCACATAAAATAAGTAGCAAAAGTAGGTAAATTGAAACATGAACCTATGTTTCCTTCAAATATATAAATCGATGGCTTGGAACATCTCTCCTACTTTATGTTGATTCGTGATTAGAGAAGTAGGGATGCACTTGAAGTGGATCGGGTTCTAATTTTTTAGGGGAGAAAATTTCTATACGGCGGCAAGGTAGGGTATGAGTTTTTCGTAGAGGACTAGCTTTCCTTTTTGAGCAGATGGATAAGCGAGGTTTTTTTTCTTTAAACGTGCGTGGGTGGAGCATAAGGTGAGTAATTGAAGGAAAAATAAGCTGGTTGTCTAATTAGTTAATTAAAAGTTTTTCATGTTGAGACCCACTAAAGAGACCAACTAAAGACCATGGTTTAATTTTATTAGTAATTAATAAAAGCGTGTTATGTTGAGACCCACTAAATACCATGTTTTAATTTTTTTAGTAATTATCAGTGACACAATTATTTTGTTTTTAATTGGATCTCATTTAAAGACAAAAATGTTTTGAATCCCTAAAATTTGTCTTAAATTTAATATTTTGTTGCAATAAAATGAGGAGATTTCAGATAAAATTACCTCTCTCGTGAATTCAAACACTTGTCACCAGACATTCTTCCCTTTGTTTGATTCCATTGCCGCCAAAGACAACCGGAGCTCCAGCTTTCACCGGCAGCAAAAATTGCTTTCATCGAGACGATCTCATCCATACCCCTAGTGTCGAACTCGATCATCCTTCGGCTGAACCCCAATTCACGATCAATTGTCCATCGCCTTCTCATATCGCCAAACAAGACATCTATAGTCGTAATGTCATCGTCGTGCTTATAACAACCTGCATTTTTTTAACGATCGGATATTTAAATATTAAATTGTTAATTAACAGAATGTCCAAAATACTGGACTGTTGGAGACGGATGAATTGAGACTCAAGATTCCTGCAGTTGAGACTGCACTTCCGTCGTGGAAAAAATAAGTATAAGCTTGACTATGTTTGAAGTTGGTGTATTCTGACTATCTGTATTGATATTTATTTAATAGTTGGTTCCGCTAGTGCAGTCTTTATATTGTTTATTATGTTCGATTAATGTATATTTAATATATTCTATGTTATAATTCCGATTTGAGATTGTATCGATACGTCTTGATTAGGATGTTTAGTTTTAGTTTTACCCCGACGGATTGTCTTTTAGTGGTATTCCCGAGTCAAATGTTGTCATTCGACATTCATTTAGGGTAGTATGAAAGGTGGTCCCACAAGACGGCTTTGGCGGCTGTGTCACCAGTTCATGTGTGGCTGACACAAACGGCGAATGTCCTTAGGAACTGTGGGTAACTGGATGCCGGTGGAGCAATGGTTGGATGCAAGAGCGCTTGCCATGCATTTGACAGGGATGAATACTGTTGCAGAAATGCGTTTGGAAGTCCCACTACGTCCAGGCCTTCTATGTTGATGAAGCACTCACCCTAAGACGCGGCCGACTCATCGATGTCTCGCCGTCCACCTTAAGTCGCGACCGACTCATCGAAGTTGTCTCGGCCTCCACATTAAATCGCGACACCTCCAATAACTCGCGAACGACTTTGCCGACTCATCCCCTCCACGACCCAACTCCACCTTCCCCTCAATCCTATAAGTCGCGATCTACGACTCCTTTTCCCATCAATTATTTCACCAACACACGACTCAATTCCACCCTTCGATCGCAGACAAGCCAAGTCCATTTCCCCAAATTTGCAGCCGATCCATTCCCTGAGTCATCACCGAGTCATCGAGACTGCGTGCTCTCTCGTGAAGCCCTAGGTCGCGATCGGCATAAGCAAGTCGCTGATGACTTAAATCCTGAGTCGCGGCAAATTCATTTGTATAAGTCGTTGCCGAGACATTCCATAAGTCGTTGCGAGATATACTGAGTCGCGGCCGATCCATTGTTTTTGAATCACGAAGATGAAACT
Source organism: Allium cepa (assembly GCA_030765085.1). NCBI lineage: Eukaryota > Viridiplantae > Streptophyta > Magnoliopsida > Asparagales > Amaryllidaceae > Allium > Allium cepa. The sequence goes on from CM060935.1 coordinate 775,146,627, forward strand.
CCAGTAAGTCGCGAGTCTTTTGTTGAGTCGTAGCCGGGTTAATGAACCGTTACCGAGTCATCTTCAAAACGCGAAAAAGGAGCCGAGTCACTGCATTTCTTAAGTCGCGTATACTGATTGCGTTGTAATTTTTTTTTTAAGTCTTTGTGTTGTGTCATAAACCCTATAAATAGGGATGTAATGTCATTGTTGTAAGGGGATTGAATATTGAAAAAAAATTCTTGTTGATTGCTTTGTGCTTTCTTCTCTAATTGATAGTCGAGTGAAATCTCCTATCTCCACCTACGTCATTCGAGTGCACTCGAATCTTCGTTTGTGAAGCCGATTCACGGAATCAAGTGCGCTTGATCAACGTCGAAGAATCGTAGATCTTCGTTTCTCGGTATCGTGCACGATCAACGAGACGAAGATAGCTAGAATCCGGCATCTTTGGATCAACGGATTTGGGCATTGCAGTATTTTCAAATCACCGATTGCTACATTTCATCAATTGAAGTTTGTTTTGAAATATCCGCTGCGTCAGTTTGGTATCAGAGCTTGTTTTAGCCAATCATAGCTAAAATCGGGTCTTGGAGCCAAGTATTCGAAGTTTGAAGTTTATATTCGTCGTGTTCATATTGAAATTGCAACAAGTTGAAGTTTTTGATCCATCTCATTTTGGATCTAGAGTTTGTTGAAGGTGTTTGAATTTGCATGGGAGAGATTTCACGCCAAAGTGAAGTTCGAAGCAAGCTTGAAGCCGTGCTAGTTGATTTGAATTATAGCTTTGGAGTTGTTTTGTTTGAAGATTTTTGAAGTTTGATTTGTTGAAGTTTATTGTTTAAAGATTTTTGCGAAGTTCAATCATGCCACCGAGACGAGCTCAACGTCATCGCAATATTAATGCCTTGTATGGAAGAGAAGAGGCCGATGAAATGGAGCAACGAATCCACGAGAGCTTTACTGAAAAGTTGAACGAAGGAATTGGTCGATTAGAGAGAATGATGCTTGAAATGAATCAAAGTAGAAGAAGAATTTCACCTGAATCAAACCGTGGGGGTAGTAGAGTTTCATCCCATTCAGAACGGGAGAGGAGAGAAAGTCAAGAGCATAGAAGTGTTGATAATCGAGGTAGAAGGAATGTTGATGATCGAGATCGAAGGGATGTTGGTAGTAGGAGTGGTGGTAGAGATGTTGGAGGACGTGAACGACAACGATATACTTCAGATTTTGATGAGGAATTTGTTGGTGACAGAGGGAGTATGCATCGAGATAGAGAACAAACACGACGTCAGTATCGAGATGTAGATGATGATCGTCGATGGGAATCGGGAATGAAGATGGAGATTCCGGAGTTTAAAGGTGGGATGGTTGCTGAGGAGTTCTAAGACTGGTTATCTAATGTTGAAGAAATCTTTGATTTCAAGGAAGTGCCGGAGAATCGTCGAGTGAAGTTGGTTGCTACTAGATTGAGGGGAAGAGCATTGGCATGGTGGCAGCAAACTAAACTTACACGAGAACGGATGGGGAAGTCGAAGGTTGTTGAGTGGGATAAGATGAAGAAGTTGATGAGATCTACTTTCTTACCTTACAACTATCAATCACTTATGTACCAGAGGTTGCAGAATCTGAGGCAAGGGACAAAGTCTGTTAGTGATTATGCTGATGAATTTTACCAACTCATTGCCAGGAACGATATTATGGAAACTGAAGAACAGTTAACTGCTAGATTCATTGGAGGATTGAGAATGCAGATCCAGGATATGGTTAATATGTTTGATCCAAGATCTGTAGCAGAGGCACATCAGAAAGCGTTAGCTTGGGAAAAGGAGGGAAGGCGTGGAGGTGGTGTGTTTACTAATTCTAACAATCAAGTGAAGGGGGTCAGTGGAAGTTCTAATGTTCCTAAACCTGTCAGTAAGCCAGTTGTGAAGGAGAGTGAGAAGGCGAAGGTTAACAGTGGTTTCAAATGTTACAATTGCCAGGAGATGGGTCATAAAAGCAACGAGTGTCCGAAGCCGAAGAAGAGAACTATGATAGTTGAAGCTGAGGATGAGGATGAAGAGGTTGACTGTTCTAAGTCCTTACCGGTTGAGGAGGAAGACTTGTTATCGGGAGACGAAGGATATTCACTGATGATGAGGAGGAGTTGTTTGACACCAAAGCAAGAGGAGAAAGACAGTTGGTTGAGGAATAACATATTTCAGTCTACTTGCACTATTCTTGGAAGAGTTTGTAAATTCGTTATTGATGCTGGGAGTTGCGATAACATTATCTCTACAGAGGCAGTAAAGAAGTTGGAATTGAAAACCGAGAAGCATTCTAAACCGTACAAGTTAGCCTGGTTGAGGAAAGGAGGTGAGGTGAAAGTCGGAAGGAGAGCTTGTGTTAAATTTTCAATTGGAAAGAAATACAAGGATGAAATTTGATGCGATGTTGTAGACATGGACGTATGTCATCTGTTGTTGGGCAGACCATGGCAGTTTGATAGAGCAGTTCAACATGATGGTCGTGCTAATAGCTATAGTTTCATGTTTGAAGGCACTAAAATTACTTTAGTTCCCAAGAAGCAGCAACAGAAAGAAAGCAAGATGGAGGAAATTGAAGAATTGAAAACTCTGTTAACTTTGAAGGAGTTTTTCAAGGAAGTCGAAGAAGAACCTGAAGTGTACTTGTTGATGGGACGAGAGTGTAACGAAGAGGTTGAAATTCCAGAAGAAGTGAAGCCAGTTTTGAAAGAATTTGAGGATGTATTCCCAGAGGAGTTGCCTAAAGAGTTGCCGCCACTAAGAGATATTCAACATCAAATCGATCTTGTTCCGGGAGCAGTATTACCGCATAGACCACATTATCGAATGAGTCCGAAGGAACATGAAGAGTTGAGAAGACAGGTGGAAGAGGTACTTGAGCAGGGACGTGTGCAGGAAAGTTTAAGTCCATGTGCTGTGCCAGCTTTATTAGTACCGAAGAAGGACGGGACGTGGAGGACGTGCACTGACAGTCGAGCATTGAATAAGATTACTGTGAGATATAGATTTCCAATGCCGAGGTTGGATGACTTGCTAGATCAGTTGAGTGGGGCTACTATCTTTTCGAAGATTGATTTGAAAAGCGGATATCATCAAATTCGGATTAGACCTGGAGACGAATGGAAGACAGCCTTCAAAACGAGAGAGGGGTTATACGAATGGTTGGTTAAGCCATTTGGTTTGTCAAATGCACCTAGTACATTCATGCGGGTGATGAATCAAATATTTAGACCATTCATTGGGAAGTTCGTCGTGGTTTATTTCGATGATATTCTGATTTACAGCAGGAGTACGGAGGAGCATGTTCAACATTTGAGGGAAGTATTGAATATTCTTCGTGAGGAACAATTTTATGCTGCTACGAAGAAATGTGTGTTTATGACGCACAGTGTTTTATTTCTGGGTTATGTTGTTTCAGGAGAAGGTATTCAAGTTGATCAGAGTAAAGTTGAGGCAGTCAGAAATTGGCCACAGCCAAAGACAATTACGGAAGTGAGAAGTTTTCATGGGCTAGCGTCATTCTACCGAAGATTCATTCCACACTTCAGTAGCGTAATGGCTCCAGTTACTGATTGCATGAAGGGTAAACAGTTTTCGTGGACAGAAGAAGCCGGAATTTCTTTTGAACGAATCAAAGAACTGTTGACGACAGCGCCAATTCTTGTTTTACCTAATTTTCAGTTGTTGTTTGAACTACACACTGATGCATCAAAGGTTGGGATTGGGGGAGTGTTGAGTCAGCAGGGGAGACCTATTGCATATTTCAGTGAAAAGTTATCAGGGGCAAAGATAAGACACAGTACATATGACGTTGAATTTTACGCTATTGTGCAAGCTGTTAAGCATTGGAGACACTACCTGTTTCAGAAGGAATTTGTTCTTTACACTGATCATGAAGCTTTGAAACATTTACAGGGGCAGGATAAAATTTCAGCGAGACATGCATCATGGATTGCATATTTACAACAGTTTACCTTTGTTGTTAAACACAAATCCGGGGTGACGAATCGTGTGGCTGATGCTTTGAGTAGGAGGAGTCATTTGTTAACAACATTGAAGGTTGAAGTGACGGGATTTGAATTATTGCCAGAGATGATTGAAGAAGATCCTTACTTTGTGAAACATGTTGAAAAAGTCAAGGAAGGGAGTACCGATGAATTTATGTTGGTTGATGGATTCTTGTTTAAAGGAAATCAGTTATGTATTCCAGAGGGCAGTTTGAGAATGAAAATTATCAAGGAGTTGCATGAAGAAGGCCATGTGGGTAGAGATCGTACATTGCAGTTGATTTCTCAATCCTACTTTTGGCCGTCGATGAGGAAAGAGGTTGAAAGATTTGTGGAGAGATGCCATATTTGCCAGGTTTCGAAGGGAACAGCAACGAATGCAGGGTTGTATATGCCGCTACCTGTACCGTCTAAGCCATGGGTTGATATCAGCATGGATTTCGTTTTGGGTTTGCCTAGAACTCAGAGGGGGAATGATTCTATATTTGTTGTGGTGGACAGGTTTTCGAAGATGACGCATTTTATAGCCTGTAAGAAAACGGCGGATGTAGTTCGAGTGGCTCGGTTGTTCTTTAAAGAAATCTATCGTTTACATGGGTTGCCAGAGTCTATTGTTTCCGACAAGGATACCAGATTTTTAAGTCATTTTTGGCTTAGTTTGTGGAAGATGGTGGGGACGAAGCTGAATTTTAGTAGTGCTAATCATCCACAAACAGATGGACAGACAGAGGTGGTGAATAGATCGTTGGGAAATTTGTTACGATGTCTTGTGAAAGACAATTTAAAGAGTTGGGATGTGAAGTTGTGTCAAGCTGGATTTGCTCACAATCATGCAAATAACCGAAGTACAGGTTTCAGTCCATTTCAAATTGTATATTCAAGTTTACCAAAGGGGCCGTTGGATTTGACGATGGTTCCACAACCGAAGGGGACAGTTAAGCGGGCTGCGGATTTTGTTGATGGATTGACGGAATGCCATAGAATCGTTCAGGAACGATTGGGAAAAACAAATGAAAAGTATAAACAAATGGCGGATAAGAAACGAAGAAGTGTAGTCTTCAAAGAGGGTGATTTGGTTTACGCGGTATTGACGAAGGATCGTTTTCCAATTGGAACTTACAATAAGTTGAAAGCACGAATGATTGGACCAGTAAAAATCTTGAAGAGGATCAATGATAATGCGTATCGATTAAGGTTGCCAAGAGAGGTCCATACTTCTGATGTTTTTAATGACAAACATTTAATTCCGTATTATGGGAAGGAACTTGACGAAGATGACGGAAATGCGAATTCGAGGACGAATTCCTTCCAACAAGGTGAGGATGATGAAGCACTCACCCTAAGACGCGGCCGACTCATCGATGTCTCGCCGTCCACCTTAAGTCGCGACCGACTCATCGAAGTTGTCTCGGCCTCCACATTAAATCGCGACACCTCCAATAACTCGCGAACGACTTTGCCGACTCATCCCCTCCATGACCCAACTCCACCTTCCCCTCAATCCTATAAGTCGCGATCTATGACTCCTTTTCCCATCAATTATTTCACCAACACACGACTCAATTCCACCCTTCGATCGCAGACAAGCCAAGTCCATTTCCCCAAATTTGCAGCCGATCCATTCCCTGAGTCATCACCGAGTCATCGAGACTGCGTGCTCTCTCGTGAAGCCCTAGGTCGCGATCGGCATAAGCAAGTCGCTGATGACTTAAATCCTGAGTCGCGGCAAATTCATTTGTATAAGTCGTTGCCGAGACATTCCATAAGTCGTTGCGAGATATACTGAGTCGCGGCCGATCCATTGTTTTTGAATCACGAAGATGAAACTCCAGTAAGTCGCGAGTCTTTTGTTGAGTCGTAGCCGGGTTAATGAACCGTTACCGAGTCATCTTCAAAACGCGAAAAAGGAGCCGAGTCACTGCATTTCTTAAGTCGTGTATACTGATTGCGTTGTAATTTTTTTTTTAAGTCTTTGTGTTGTGTCATAAACCCTATAAATAGGGATGTAATGTCATTGTCGTAAGGGGATTGAATATTGAAAAAAATTTCTTGTTGATTGCTTTGTGCTTTCTTCTCTAATTGGTAGTCGAGTGAAATCTCCTATCTCCACCTACGTCATTCGAGTGCGCTCGAATCTTCGTTTGTGAAGTCGATTCACGGAATCAAGTGCGCTTGATCAACGTTGAAGAATCGTAGATCTTCGTTTCTCGGTATCGTGCGCGATCAACGAGACGAAGATAGCTAGAATCCGGCATTTTTGGATCAACGGATTTGGGCATTGCAGTATTTTTAAATCACCGATTGCTACATTTCATCAATTGAAGTTTGTTTTGAAATATCCGCTGCGTCATATGTATGCCCATATGATTAGGGCTGCTCGCCCTCAAGCATATATCTATGCTTTTGATGATTCCAGTAGTATTTTTACCTGCGTTGGAGCAGCTGGTTATATATTTGATTACCTTTTGTCCTTGCTTTAGGAGATTTATTATTATTATTATTTTATTTTAATATGTGATATGATACATTTTTCAGCTGGAGTAAGAGGATGAATGTTATAGCCGTTTGTTTCAAATCATTAGTAGATTTCTTTTATTTGTTATTATGTTTGATTGAAATTTTGTCTGTCTTCGTGTGCATTAACAATTTCTAAAGAAATATCAAACTGAGTGAAGGGTATATATGGTTCCATGGAGGTGAGTGAACAGGGCTTTGCACATGTGATCCCATTAATGGACGTCCCTTTTATGCATCTAAGTTGTTATGCGACTTGTATGTATGTATGTTTCCCTTTTCTTTCTCAACCATACATCTCAGGTAAAAAAGGGACGTTGCATCCACTTTGGTTGGATTAAAAGCCATTCATGTGATTAGCTGATGAAGACCAATATGATAAGAACATAGTATATAACATAATGCATATACAGATATACAATTGTAATTCATTTTCTATACCATGTGCAGTTCGAAATCTGATGCATGTAAATTTACAAGTTTTCTTGCATTACTACCTTAGTGGAAAAATAAGTTAGAAAATTATTTTGAACTTTTTTATTGTTATTTGTATAAATAAAATGCAAATTGAACTCTATTTATAATAATACACTCGATTTGATGCCTTTGTTTAGTGATGCCTTTGTTTAGTAAGGAGTGTGACGGTTGGCGGTGTTCATTGAAAAGAAAAGGACACTTCTTGACCTCAATTTGTATGATCGTTGGTGTTTGAATTCAACCACAAATAAAATATATAGCTTTATCTATGATATATATGGACTTTGTGACAATGTTTTTAAATAAAAATAGATTTTTAAAATATTACGAGTAAGGTATAACTGTGACTCAAATTTGTTGTCTTATTTATAGATTTGGAGAGGGGTGTAATTTGTGACACAAAATCACATTTACAAGGAATAAAAGGAAAACAAATACTTGGACTTCCTCAAAATACTATTTCATATATGGAAATGCATGTCGTGATAAAAAAGAAGATTTTACTTTTTTAAATTGGATGCAACAATTTATTTAATGCCATATAAATGAGGATTTGAGCATCAAATAATTTGTTATTATAAATTTGCATATGCAAGGTTCATTACATGTGTACGGAGAAATTTTTTACGAAGTTTTGGAATTAGATATTTTCTCAATTTTAGGTTTTCTTTTGTAATAATTTGATGAATTAATAAATGTTTCGTTTGAAGGATATTGTTTGTCATTGTTTTTTTTCTTCTTTACTTCTTATCTTTTCTAAAATCTAATTGTGGAGGAATCCTGGAAGAAATCCATACGAATTCAGATGCTTATAGATTATCTAAGTAAAATCTAGCTTCTTACCTTTTAAAGCGACATTCTTATGGAACAATATAATGTGCACGTTTTATCTTTGTCATCATTGTATCGTTGAGATATCTAGAGCATGGTCAATTGTCAGAACTCATTTAATAACCGTGGTTAATTGCGAAGTCCAACATTAAAATTCATAGTTCAATCTAATAACAATTATTAGTTAACCGATTTGCTTTGAGCAAAGAATTTGACCAACAAATACGTTGATGCTAACCTTTTATTCGGTGGAGATGAATCCTCACTTGAATATTGTTTCACTAAAAGCGGTTCAACTTACATCCAACAATCACCTTAACACAATCACATTGTCGTGTGATTGACGATAGTCATTGTAGTTTAGTCACTGGTTAAGATTTACGGTTCTTAAGTCAAAAGACTATTTTATATCTTCTTGTGAAATCTTCTATTAGACTTATTAACTTATTATAACCTATAGGAAAGTAATGGTGAATGAATCGTTTTCAAACAAGTATAAGCACTTTTGGTGCCCTAATGGCCATGAACTTTATACAACATATCTCTGTAGATTTCGTTTCAAGATAATTTAAATTGAATAATAAATTGGTATACGACTTTTCTACAATGCATTTCTCTATAAATAGCAGACGTTGCTTCATATCAGAAAATATAATCATCTTAACCATGGCTCCAACGGCAATGTTTGCCTTGATCATCTCGTTAGCCTCCATCTCCTTCCTTTCACAAGGTACGTACGATCTATATTTTCAATCCATCGTGTTTCTAATTTTTCATAAACTAACATTTCAATCATACGTTGTTACTATCAGTTGAATCAGCCACCTTCTCCTTCAATAACAAGTGCGGATACACAGTATGGCCAGGAACACTGAACGGTGCACGTTCTCCACCTCTATCACAAACCGGGTTCGCTCTCCCTAGCGGATCCGCTCCAGTAAACATAACCGCTCCAGCAGGGTGGAGCGGGCGATTCTGGGCCAGAACCGGATGCAGCATGGACTCATCCGGAAAGTTCTTGTGCTCGTCCGGCGACTGCGGGTCGGGCCAGGTAGCATGCAAGGGAGCAGGAGGAGCACCACCGACGACGCTCATCGAGACCACGCTCAACGGGCCCACCGTGGGTGGAAAAGACATTTACGACCTCAGTTTGGTGGATGGGTTTAACGTTCCAGTGTCGATGGTCCCACAAGGCGGCTCTGGTGACTGTGTCACCAGTTCGTGTGCAGCAAACGTGAACAGCAAATGCCCACAGGAGCTGCGGGTGACGGATGCCGGTGGAGCAGTGGTTGGATGCAAGAGCGCCTGCCTTGCTTTCAACAAAGACGAATACTGTTGCAGAAACGCATTTAATACTTCCGCTACGTGCAAGCCTTCTAAGTATGCCCAGATGTTTAAGTCTGCTTGCCCTCAAGCCTACAGTTATGCCTATGACGATCCCAGCAGTACTTATAATTGCCTTGGTGCTGCTGGCTATTTGATCACCTTTTGTCCTTGAATTATGATATTATTATTATTAGCGTGAAATGTTATATTTTTCTATTTGGTGTAAGAATACGAATGTCATAATTGTTCGTCTGAAATCATTAATAGATTTCTTTTATCGGCCCGTTTGATTGAACTTCCTTCTATCTTGTTGTATAATAATTTCCAAAGAAATATCAAATCAAATGAAGGGCATACGGTTCTATGGAGGTGGGAATGGGATAACAGGACTTTAGCACATGTGAGCCCATTAATGGACGTCCCTTTTATGCGTCTAAACTGTGTGCGACTTGTATGCAATTAAACTTTTCTCTGTCTTACGTACTGTAGAACAGTCTCTGAAGAAATATCAAATTAAGTGAAGGGTACGTATAAGGTTATATGGAGGTATATAAACAGGAATTTGCACGTGTCATACCAATAATTAATGGACCGACGTGCCTTTCATGCATCTAAATTGTGTGTGACTTATAATATGCATGGATGTTTCTCTCTTCTTTCTTAAGCATGCTTCTCATGTTTAAAAAGGGACGTTGCTTCGACTTTGGCTGGATTAAAAGCCATTCATGTGATGTAATTTCAGTGATGAAAACCAAAAAAACGAAGAGAGTATACATATCATAATGCATATGCATAGTTTGATATTTAATGCATACAGTTTTACAAGTTTTCCTGCACCACCATTTTAATGGGAAAATAAGGTAGAAAATATAGCGTGCTTTATTTATTTATTTATTATTACTTGTACCAGTACATAGCAGTGGACGTGTACAACAAAATAGTAAGTAAAATGGTTTTATTGTAAATGATGGCAACATGCGTACACGTAGAAAGGCCTTCGTATAATTCTTTAATCGCTGCTTCTTTGGATATTAAAGAGATTTGTTAGATACAAAAGAAGCAGTCATATAGTTTATACTTCAAACGGTAAGAGACAAAAGTTAAAATTAATTACTCCAGGCAGTTGGCAATTCTGTAAATTTTGGTAACTGTAGATCATGCCTTGTGTTATATTCTTTAGAGTTGGAAGATGGTATTTGGAATACAATGGTGTTATGGTGTTCTGACAGAAGCAGTAATTTCAAAGTTGGCTTTTGCTTTGACAATAATTTGGAGCATATGTTGTTTGTTTATGGTATAATGATTTTGTAAAAAATTTCCAACAACAATAATATGTTATAGTTAATTTGGTAGATTTCTCAGTAATCAAAACTTGAATTTATGTGTGTCAATGTTTACCTTTGATGAAACTATTTATGTGTGTCAATTGTTTCCCATCAAATTCAAGTGGTTCGCTTGCTTACTTCGTCATTATCCAGTTTATTGTTTTGTTCGTCTCTGTCCGAATCCCAACAGTTGTTTTCTAGCTCTATCAATTTCCCGTGCTTATTCGTGTCCGTCAACATCTCATTCTTGTTATTTCTCTAGCCTCGAAAGGTGAGCAATCACTCACGATTAACATTTTTATATTTAATAAATTTAATTCACATTGAAATGACGATTGAAATATGTTGTTAAGTTTAAATTGGTTAGTTATTTAATTGTTAATTATGATATGTTATTATTTGTGTTAGCATCAGAAATGGTTACTAACACCCTTGAGAAAGACTGTGTAGAGAGATAAATGTAGAAAGCAAATTAAAACAGAGAATTGTATGCTAAATTAAATGCAAAAACAAGAACACCGGTTTTATAGTGGTTCAGTGTAACTGCCTACGTCCACTTTGAATCTTGATCTTTATTGCTTTCACAAATGATTGAATACAGATACAATCCGCACGATAATGACTTGAATACAAGTGCTAAGTAAAATATAATAAGTCTTGAATGCAACAGAGTCTCCCCAGTGTTCTCGAAAAAAGGTCCCTTTTACTGTGCCCTGCCCTTCTATTTATAGACGAAGATGGGTCGGACTTCCCTTGTGGGCCTAAGAACAAAGTACCTCGGTCTGTGTTAACTTCTGCGCACCGAGCCATAGATGTCAAACGGCAATTGCCGAACGAGGTTGGTCGAACCGGAGAATGCCGAGCGAGGCCTCAGTGCCGAGCGACGCTCGTATGCCGAGCCACATACCCAGGACGAACGACATTCGTATGCCGAACGAGGGATGCGTGTTGATCTGCATTCGTATGCCGAACGAGGTGTTGTGCCAAGCGACCCTTCAGTGCCGAACGAGGTGCCGTGTCGAACGACCGCTCATGCCGAACGAGGTGTCGCGTCGAACGACCACTCAATGCCGAACGAGGCAAGATGCCGAGCGACCCTTTCATGCCGAACGAGGCAAGATGCCGAGCGACCCTTTCTTTCCGAACGAGGCATGATGCGGAGCGACATTTCCATGCCGAGCGAGGCAAGATGCCGAGCGACCCCTCAATATCGAACGGTGCTCTATGCCGAGTGAGGGGAGGTGTGCCGAATGAGGCCTGTGTCGAGCCTCTTGTTATATGGTCAAACAACCGGATAACACTTGCCCCCCGAAGTGCATTATATGGATGAACATGATGCGCTTTGAACCATGAGTTCTCCGCGTTTTTCTTTAAGCCCTTGTTCTGTCTTCCCGATAGCATTTTCTTTCGACCTCCTAAATGCCGAAAGAGGCATTGAATGTCGAACGACATACTGATGCCGAACGACATATTGATGCCGATCGACATATTGATGCCGAACGACATTATGCCGAACGAGGGAGGTGCCTTGACCGATTCTACTTGTCACTGTCTATTCGCCTTCCCTCTTTCCTGCTATAAAAGTCGATACTTCTCTCCTTCTTCCCTTTTACTTTTTACCTCCGCTCTAACACACCTACGAACTCAACTTTTTCCAAACCCTTGTTAACACCTCAACCTCTCCTTTAATCCCCGAGTCCTATTGGTTACCTCTCGACTGCCTTCAACAACAAGCCTGAATAGATTTCCACCTCTAATTCGAGTATCTCACTAGATTCCGACTCCTTCTCCTAGCTATGAACCTCTCACTTGCTTGACGTTTTTAATTTGGGGCTTCATACAAGATTTGAATTCGCGACTTTCATCTAACTCAAAAATGATGGAAGTCGCATAGGTTAGGAAGATGGATCTGGGGTTTAAACGAGCCTTAGAATTAGATGGAGAGGAAGAAAAAGAGGGTATCGGCCCAAGGAATTGGTGGGGGTAGATACAGTTGGTTGAGGGCGTGCTGCGAGTTGAAGTAGTGATCGATTGGCCATTTAGGAAGATATTTAGTTTGTTTGAAGGAAGGAGTTGGAGAAAGACATATTGATGTGGCTCAACATGACTTTCTCATGCCGAACGATGGAGAGGGAGTGTAGGAGTGAAGTAGGACATAGGTAAAATGCCGAGCGATGCGGCTCGGCATGACTTGCCGAAGGACTCATTTTCGCCGAGTGGTAAGGATGGAGGGTAGGAAGGAAGTTGGAGTTAAGGGCAAAGTGCCGAGCGATGCGGCTCGGCATGACTGCGGTTCGGCATGACTTGCCGCATGCCGAACGGTGGAGAGGGAAGGTAGGAGAGTGCTATACAAAAACAATACTAGTCGAGTCTCTGCAGCACCGTTCGACATTAAGTTTGATCGCAGGCTATAATAGTCAGAACCATCTCAACTCGAACATAATGCATTGCCGACTTAACTTGCTTTTTATGCCCGAACATATGACAGTGAACAAGGACAAGGACTTAAGCAGTTAAGCATATCAGACAATCCAGACGGATAACTCCTCTGTTGTGACAACTATAAATATGAATTTAACTTGATTAAAATGGATAATAACCTTCAACGTATAGTGTCGATGTCGATTTCAAAATATAAACCATCATACGACAAGCTCTCGTAGATGGTCAGCAATGACGGTCTTCGAAGATGATAGTTCAAAGCATAACTTTATTTCATCAACTCTGTGACTTTTAATTCCTAGGCACTTATATATTTGAATAATAGCACTAGTTCACACACCACACGGGGGAGCATTTTTGTCGTTATGTCTAATGTCGATTGTTTTTCAAGTATAGTTCAAACAGATGTTTCATTAAATCAATCACTCACCAGAGATGTCTAAAAAATCTAGTTCTACCACGATCTCAGACAGACCCGGGCCATCTTCTCAACAGGAAATGGTTGGGACCTCAAATCCATCGATGGTTCCTATACAAGATATATCGAGCCCCACGATCGCATCTGTCAACTTGGCTCCCGATGCCTTGGATGCAGCGATCTTTTTAGACGATCCGATCGATTCTGAAGCTTCGAGAATTAACGAAAGCGCATTTTGTCACATATGCTCGGTACACGGGAATCCTTTCGACGATGTGTTGGTTTCATCGGGACAAGATCGTCCTCATTTTCCCTTGGTCGGATACACGACCCACAATAAATTTATGTGCTGGGTTGGTAGCGTGCCGCCATTCAACTCCTTCCTTCGCGACCTGTTACAGTATAGTGGGATCGCTCCATCGCAGCTACATCCGAACAGCGACGCGTTCATATACAGCACGTGCATTCTCTTCATGAGCGTTCTTTTCAGGCTCCCGACTCCTGGGGATATCCGCTATGTCTATCGTTTCAAGAGATGAATAGGTAGCCCATATTTTGTATTCCTCGAGCCACATAGCAGTGTTAAATTCTGACTGGGGCGTGGAGCAAAGTTACCCAGTATAAGCAGGAGTGGTTCTACGTACGCTGTCCTCCCGGCTTCGCAAGGAGATGGGTGGAAGGGAGTAAGTCTTTTTTCTGGATCAATACTCGCGTTCGGTGGAAATTGCACCTTTTCTAACTCTTTCTCTACTTTTATAGGTATCATCCTACGTCCCAAAGGCTCCAGGTATTCTGAAGCTATTGAAGCTATTCGAGCTATCCCCGCAGAAGACCGGGACATTAGATCTCTTATTTCAAACGAATCGCTCTCGAAGTTTGGGCTGTTGGCGGAAGGTCACCGAATAAGCCTTCCTCAAGGCGTCACTATAACCAGGCCTTCTTCGGGCAATGGAAAAAAGAAAGCTGGGCCTTCAGCACGTAATGCCTCTGACACACCTGAGGAGGGGAGATCAGAGAAGCTAAAACGCCCAAAGTATCAGGTGAAAATATTAGTCCCGCTTGGGACCCAATAATCGAGGTTGACGATATCAAAACAACGCCTTTCCCTTTGAAGGAAAAGAAGAAGTTGACCTACAAATTGAGGAAGAAGACGTGGGTGGAACCTCTAAGGTCACCTTCATTCCAGTGTAGAGAGATCCTTCCCCCAACACTAAGAGAGTTCTTTGAAAGGTCTGTCGAACCTCATTATTCCTAATGATTTGCTTAACTATGGCTTTAACGATCCGGAAGACCTTAGACTTCATTCGCCCGCAAGAGGCGATGCAGGCGCTCAAGCCCATGCTCAGGGAGAAAAAACTTCCATAAGTAGAGATAAAGAAACTGGTCTGTTGGCGGAAAACACTAGGACACACACGGACACACGCACTTCACTTTGCACTTCAATTTTAACCATCACTCTATTCTTTGCTAACTGTGATTATTCACATTCCATGCAGGCGACATGGGACGCACTCACGGACGCGAACGTCTACGAGGTCATTTATTTTTCACCACTTCGGCCGAGATTCAGGTTCCGAAAAACATCGAGACAGAGTGACACCGGCGATCGAGACTACCGCCATCGAGAATCATCCTACCGAAGAAAAACCTACAGCCAGTCCTCCTACTCTCGCGATCCTCCTTCTCAATTGGAGCAAAGCAAGGAGAAGTCCGCGCATAAGGGGTCCCAGCCTGAGGCCCGTCGAGATCAACACTCCAGTTCATCCAGTGCCGGGCAATCCCGGGATCCCTACAAAACACTTATAGTCTCCATGCAGACTACTTCCGCTCCTGTATCTGATCCATTGGTAGCAGAACGACTTGCTGAGCTTAAAGCCACATTCCTAAAAATATGCTTTGATGGCTTGAAATTCCTTCCGACGATTCATCACATTCCGGGACATGTCAAACAAAGCGCTATTGCTTGTACTAACGACATCTACGTTCAGCATGACGCGTTTGTCCACTTGGCTGAAAAAGTCTCGGATGTCTTTATTGAGCGTCAACATGAAATTGACCGTCTGAATCTCGAGGTTATTCATGATAAAGATATTATTAAAGCTCAGGACGAAGAGCTTGCTTCATACAAGTCTCAGCTCAAAGCTGCCCAAAAAAGCGCTGAAGACACAGCGGAGGCCATTAATCGTCTGGAGTCGTCACATAAGAAAGAAATTGATGAGGCGGTTCAACGCTGCGGGGCCTTGGCCTTAGAGAAGGATTCCATTCAAAAGGAGAGGGATGCATTCGCCCTGCGAGTCAAAGAGTTGGAAGACCTACTCCGCAAAGAGAGAGAGGAAAAAAATGCTGCTCAGAAGAGTCGCAACGATATTGCGATGATATTGTTGCTATGCGACTCCTGAAGGAAAAGCTCGATGACAAGCTCTCTAAGGTTGGGATGCTGAAGGATGAAGCCTGTGAAGAGGGAAAAAGAATAGCATCCGCGGAGATTGACCCTCGCCTTGAGGCGGCTACAGAGGCTGGCAGGGAGGAATCAAGTGCATGTTCGACCCGCTTATACCGGAATACAACGCCGGCGTCCTTATGTATCGGTACTTAACTTTATTGGTGAGGGCTACCTCGAATCTCTAGCCGAGGCATGAGAAACTTTGATAAAGATCATAAAGGTCAAGCTGGGCACCGAAGAGGTTGACGAGGAGGATTTGGTGAATGAATTTCTCAGGGGAACGAGCCTTCAGACTTGTCTGCAGCGAAGACCCTCTACAACAAAGGTTCCTCCTCATTAAAAGGAAAAGATGAGATCGTCGGTCCGTTTGGAACCGAGTCTCCAACTCCTCCTCTTACTCAGTCGATCGATCTGCTGGTACTTGATCCGTTCGAACAACATGTCAGTTATGACCTGGAAGCCCCTGGCCTTGACATTCATGTACTATCTCCTATTCCATACGGTGAGACTCCTCGGACAGTTGAGAGCCAACAAGAAGCCGGTATAAAACAATTCTTCTTAAAGTTCAAAGAGCCGTGGTTTTCGGCGAGAGGTCATTGTGTTCTAAGGTTTGTCTCTTGTGATTTTATGCAGGTCATTCTGACCCTGAACCAACTCCAAGGAGCGATGACGCCAAGGAGGAGAAGGGGAAAACGAGCGAGGCTACTCACGTGGGAGAGACCCGCGGTCCAGATGCTCAGGTGATTGAGGCGCTTGAAGAGGACAAGTCTGCGACTTCGTCTCCCGTCGAAGAAAGTTACGAAATTGAGATCACAAGCGCCTCCAGACATAATTCAAAGATGAGCATGAAGGAGCAACTCGCGGAGGAAAAGAAAACGACAGCTGAAATCAAAATCAAGCCCCGAGTTGTGGATCTAGATGATCCTTTGAGCCGACCTTTGAAGGTCATCCTTCCTGGTGGGTCCAGGCCATTAGAAGTCCCTCGTTCCTCCTCGGATGTTACCTCCCCATCAAGAAAAGCATCCAAGCGAAAACACATGGGGGAGTAGTCGTTTGAGAAAACGAAGGAGGAAATGAAGCCAAAGAAATCGAAGAAGTAGCCACTACACTCATTCAACGAGAGTTAGCTTAGATCATTTAATTATTTTTATTTATTTATTTTCGTAGTCAATGTAGATAGACTTTTTATTCCAAGTTTAGGAGGAGTTGTAGTAGAACCCCATTTTGGATTAATAAATAAAGTATAGTTTCTTTGTCTTTCAAATGACTTTTATTGTTTAGCTTTCTGTATAACTGTGGTCGAAATCCAAGCTATTGTGAGTTACAAAAACCCCCAAATCATCTTCATGTAACTTGGAAATTCTTTGGAATTGTACATCCATTATTCCACGCTTCGGGTACTTAGAATATTTTTTAGTTCGTATGACGGGGACTTGATGGCTTCAAGTCATTTGTACTCTAGTCTGCACTCTGGGGACTCAGAGTACTGAGGTCCGCACTCTGGGGACTTGGAGATTTCAAGTCGTTTATACTCTATTCCGCACTCTGCGGGCTCAGAGTACTCCCGTCCGTACTCTGGGGACTTCGAGATTTCAAGTCGTTTATACTCTAGTCTGCACTTAGGGGACTCAGAGTACTCCAGTCTGCACTCTGGGGACTTAGAGATTTCAAGTCATTTATACTCTAGTCCGCACTCTAGGGACTCAGAGTACTTCAGTCCGCACTCAGGGGACTTGGAGATTCCAAGTCGTTTATACTCTAGTCCGCACTCTGGGGACTCAGAGTACTCCAGTCCGCACTCTGGGGACTTGGAGATTTCAAGTCGTTTATGCTCTAGTCCGCACTCTGGGGACTTAGAGTACTCCAGTCCGTACTTTGTGGACTTGGAGATTTCAAGTCGTTTATACTCTAGTCTGCACTCCGGGGAATCAGAGTACTCCAGTCCGCGCTCTGGGGACTTAGAGATTTCAAGTCGTTTATACTCTAGTCCGCACTCTGGGCACTCAGAGTACTCTAGTCTGCGCTCTGGGGACTTGGAGATTTCAAGTCATTTATACTCTAGTCCACGCTCTGGGGACTTGGAGATTTCAAGTCATTTATACTCTAGTCCGAACTCTGGGGACTCAGAGTACTCCATTCCGCACTTTGGGGACTTGTAGATTTCAAGTCATTTATATTCTAGTCCGCATTCTGGGGACTTAAAATACTCCAGTCCGCACTCTGGGGACTTGGAGATTTTTAGTCGTTTATACTCTAGTCCATACTCTAGGGACTTAAGTACTCCAGTCCGCACTTTGGGGACTTGGAGATTTTTAGTGTTCGTGTGCGTTCGTACATCAGACAGAATAATATAACTCTAGTTTTTTGCCATAGAATTATCATACACAGAAACATCAATAATTCATGGAAAAGATGGCTTTAAGCCTTTATTAATCAAAACAAGCTAAATTGTCTTATTACAAGCCGAAAACTAAGAATCAACGAAACATAAATATACTGGAAATAATCGCAACTAAAATATGAAAGGAATAGACTAAGTATAATAATGTCGTAGATGCTCGCTATTCCATACTCGAGGGAGTGTCGCACTATCAACGGTTGCTAGCTTGAAAGTTCCCTCTCCAAGCTTCCGTTCAATGACGTACAGACCTTCCCATGCGGGATTCATATGCGACGGGATAGGGAAAACTCGTTTCAAAACGAGGTCACCTACATCAAAGATTCTCGGCAAGACCTTTTCATTATAATATCGAGCGACTCGGTGTCTATATGTGCCCGCTCTTAAATCATCCTCTTCACGTTTTTCATCAACGAAGTCCATTGATTCCAACAAGAGATCCCGATTTGTCTCAGGGTCATAATGAGTTACCCGATGTGACGGAACTTCAAGTTCTATGGGCATAACAGCTTCCATGCCATATGCCAATGCAAATGGAGTGTAGCCAGTTGCGGACCTATAGGTGGTTCTATATGCCCAAAGTGTTGTTGGAATTTCATCCAACCACTTGCCTCTGGCCTTTTCCAAATGCTTTTTGAATATGGACTTAATTATTTTGTTCACGACTTCCACTTGTCCATTGGCTTTTGGATGAGCAACTGCTGCAAATCTTTTTTCAATGCCGTACTTTTGACAAAATTCTTTGAACTCTTTGCTTTCGAATTGAGTTCCGTTGTCTGTAATGATAGTCCATGGAAGGCCAAAACGACATATAATATTTCGTACATGGTGATCGTGGCCAAAGGCTCCGCCTTTGCCCACTTAGTAAAGTAATCGACCGCAACTATCGCGTATTTCGCACCACCTTTAGATATGGATAAAGAGCCGATTATGTCGATCCCCCACGTTGCAAACGGCCGGGGACTAACCATCTGTGTGAGTTCTGTCGGTGGAGCTTTCGGAATTTTTGCATACTTCTGGCATTTGTAACATCTTCTTACGTAGTTTGCAGCATCCCGATTTACAGTTGGCCAATAATATCCATAGCGGAGGATCTTTTTTGCTAATGTCTGTCCCCCAGTGTGGTCACCGAATTCCCCTTCATGGACTTCCTTTAGGACTCGTTTTATCTCATTATGGGCAATGCACCGGAGTAAGGGGGTCGAGAATCTCTTCCGATACATTATTCCATCCTACATTACATATCGCGAGGCTTTACGAATGACTTTTCGTCTTTCGCTCTTTCTTTCAGGTAAGACTCCGTGTAGCAAGTATTGCTTGAATGGGGTCATCCATGACTCTTTCTCGATTTCTGCTTCTAACACGAAATCTGTCTCCATCATATTTATACTCGGAGTATGTAAGGTTTCGACGGGAACCAATCCCATTTGCTGTGCATCGCCAGTGCTCGCAAATTTTGCCAATGAATCGGCTTCTTTGTTTTGTTCACGCGGGACATGGGAAATATTGTAATATTTTAGATTTGCTAGCAACTCTTGAACCCGTGCAAGGTATGGGGCAAGCCTCTATCCCTTCGCTTGATAGTCCCCCTGCACTTGGTATACCACCAGTTGTGAGTCACAAAAGATTTCAACCGATTTTACCCCCAGTTCTCTAATAAGTTTCAAGGCAGCAATCAATGCTTCATACTCGACTTCGTTATTTGTCGCTGGAAATTCAAGCTTCAAAGCATAACAAATTGATCGGTTTTCGAAAGTCACAAGAACTATACCAGCTCCTGTGCAACGATCGTTAGATGCCCCGTCGGTGTACAGCTTCCATCGAACGGGAGGTATGACATTGTGACTACCTGATTCATCTAACACGGTGAATTCAGCGATGATGTCCGCTAGCTCTTGCCCTTGTATAGCCCTTTGTGGTAGGTAGGTAATATCGAACTGACTCAACTCGATATTCCATTTTAACATCCTTCTAGAAGTTTTCGGTCATTGCAGTACCCGTCGTAAGGGTTGATCAGTATAAACACTGACTGAGTGTGCCTGAAAGTACGGACGAAGCTTGCATGATGCAATCACCAAGCAATAGGCTAGTTTCTCAATCTTAGGATAATTTCTTTCTTCCCCCATCAAACGTTTACTGACATAGTACACTGGCTTTTGAACTCGGTCCTCCTCGCGAACCAAAGCCGTACTGATAGCATGCTGGGATACAGGCAAGTACACATACAACGTTTCATGGTCTACTGGTTTCAATAGCATCGGGGGATTTTCTAAATTCCTTATCAGAGCTCGGAACGCTTCCTCATAGTCAGATGTCCATTCGAAATTTCTCTTTCCTTTCTTTATTACATCGAAGAAAGGAATACACTTATCCATGGCTCTGGATATGAACCGACTCAGCGCGGCCACCTTTCCATTCAAATTTTGTACTTGCTTTATAGTTCTGGGCACTTGTATGTCTCGGATAGCTTGAATCTTCTCCGGGTTAGCTTCAATTCCCCACGCATTTACAATAAAATCCAAAAATTTCCCTAATGCAACGCCAAAGGAACACTTCAAAGGATTGATTCTCATTCCATAATGTCTGAGTATATCAAACATTTCCGCTAAGTCTCGATGTGGTCATTTAACTGCCGTGACTTCATGAGCTTGTCATCCACATAGACTTCCATTGTTCCACCAATCTGATCTTGAAACATTCAATTCACCAGACGCTGATAAGTCACTCCCGCATTTTTCAATTCGAAAGGCATCACTACATAGCAATCTAGCCCAACGTGTGTGAAAAAAATAGTGTGTTCATGGTTTGGAATGTGCATCAAGATCTGATTATATCCCGTGTATGCATCCATAAATGATAGTAACTCATGTCCGGCCGTTGAGTCGACGAGTTGGTCAATCCTAGGTAAAGGGAAACTATCCTTTGGGCATGCTTTGTTTAAATCAGAGTAATCTATGCAAGTTCTCCACTTTCCATTTGCTTTCCTCACAAGCACAGGGTTAGACACCCATTCAAGGTAGAGGGCATCGCGGATAAACCCATTGCTTTGAGTTTGTCCACCTCCTCTTTGAGAGCAGCGGACCTCTCGGGTCCATGCCTCTCCTTTTCTATTTTACAGGAATGTACTTCTAGTCTATGTTCAACATATGACTCGCAATAGCAGGAGAAATCCCACACATACCATAATGTGTCCAAGCGAAAACATCCAGATTCGCTCAGAGGAAATCGGTAAGATCCTCGGCCATTGAGGGGTCGAGTTGTGATCCAATCTTAAGAACTCGTGATAGGTCTCTCGGTTGACTGGAATGTCAATTGTCAGCTCAGCTGGTGCTGCATTTGCTTCCTTGGGTTCCCCATCATCATCACTCGGATCTATGTCTTTATAGATCTGAGAATGTGGCCCGAGCCAGGGCTCGACACTATTTGTCAATTATCAGTATTCCAGATGCGGATGGAGTTGTCTGCAACCTTTCTTTTCCCTCTCCGTTGGGCCTCTCTCATCTCAGCCATATAACATGCACGATCGGTCGCCTGATCGCCATGCACAATGCCAACTCCTTTGTCTGTCAGAAATTTCAAAGTCAAACACCATGGGGCCAAAGTTGCCCTAAACTCTGCTAGGGCCGGTCGACCCAGAAACACATTATATGAAGAATCATCATCCAAAACTATGAAAGGTAGGATTCGCACCCTCGTACGTTCACCTTGTCCCAGTTCAACTGGCAATTCAACATACCCCACTGCATCAGTCGCTGCACCGTTAAGCCATGGATACGGGCTTTAGATGGCTTTAAATCCTTCGCCTCCATCTTCATTTGGTCATATGCTTTCTTGAAGATGATATTGACAGAACTTCTGCAATCAATCAAAATTCTCTTCACGAATGCTGGCCCGATTGCCGTAGAAATGACCATCGGGTTAACGTTAAGAGCCTCCACGTGGTCAGCATCTCTGCTCTTGAAAACTATATCGTCCGTCATAGTCCATTGCTGCTTAGCTGGGGACCCGTCCTCAGTATTTAAAAAACACTCAAAATCTGCATGTCTTAGGGAGTTATCATACCTCTCCATTTTCTGCCAATTCTTATCTGCGGGGTGAGGTCCACCGACTATCGTGTTTATGACCAGCCTACCCATAGTTCGAGCAGGTTCCTTACGATGGCGTGGAGCCGGCCCGTGTCCGGGGTCTGATGTTCCTTTCCTGCCTTCCTGTGGGTTCTTGAAAAACTCCTGCAACTTTTTCTGTCTAATCAGATTTTCTATGGCATCGTGGAGGCGTCTACACTCTTTTGTATTGTGCCCGTAAGTATCATGGAAGCGACAGTACTTCTCCGTCCTCTTTTATTCCTCTGTTGACTCCTTGGGCGTGGCTTTCTGTATTGAAAAGTATTACAAGTTGACAGGTAAATATTCTCAAGAGATGAATTCAGTAGGGTGTATTCGTTGTAGGTTGGAATCCTTGGCTTCCGTTTCCCTGCTTCCTTTTTCTTTCTGGGATTTCCTCCTCCGAACCCTTTAGATTGCCCGGGCTTATTCTGGACATTGACTTGAACCTTTCCTGAATTGTCACCGGACTGTTTTACAGTGATGTTGCTTTTCATAGTCTCCCGAGTAGGCCCTGGTGCCTTATCTTACCTCATCCGTCTGGCTTCTTCTCTTCTTATGAATTGATGAGCCTTTAAATAGAAACGCTCTAGCGTAATTGGAGGCTTTCCTGCCAACCGATCTCCAAACTCTGAATCCGGATCCACTCCTTGCATTAACGCCATAAGAACTGCGTGGTCGTTAGGGTTGCTAATTTATATAGTCGCAACATGAAATCTCTGTAAGTACTCTTTAAATGACTCCCCCGGAGCCTGGATTACACTAGATAGGGATATCACATCCTTGGGACGAGTGGCATGTATCCTGAACTGTTTCACAAATTTCGTCACCAATTCGTCAAAACTAGATATAGACCATGGGGGAAGTTGAGTGAACCACATGGTGGCGATTTCGGATAAAGTAATTTGGAAAGCATCTACACTTGGTCGTGTCATTTGCTCTAGCCGAATCCATCATCCATTTATACATCATCACATGCTGTCTGGGATCAGTCTTTCCTTCATAGGTCGGGATAATTGGCATGCTAAACTTCCTACGGTACTCGGCCTGTAGAATAGTATCTGTGAATGGAGTATGATTCCTGGATATCCTCCAATCTTCATTGGTCAAACCTTGATTTTCTCTCATCAACTGCCTAACCATAGCTGATAAGTCAGGGGTTTGTATGGAGGATGGAAAGTTGGACTCTGTTCTACAGGACCGCTGGGGTTGATGTCCCCTCTATTGGCAATCTTCCAGACGTGTACCTTGGAGACCAGCTTCATTGGGGTCTTGATGAGCCGGACGTCTAGTTTCCACACGTGCTTTGGCTCCTAAGTTTCTCGTTCCGTCCTGGGCATGGTCTCCAACATGTAAGTGATCTCGAGTTGATCGATCAGCAGTACCTGCTTGTATAGTTTCAGTTTTGCGCGTCTACACCTAGGAGGTTCATCGGATGAAGTCAATCTATCAGATGAAGAGTAAGGAACGGGGCTACCTCCAGCATTCTGATGTTGTTGCTGAGTAAGCTGAGTCGTGAGGTTAGCGTTAGCTTGAATCTGTTTAGCAAGTTGTCTTCTACTTTCCATGAGTTCTCTCATCAAGTCGTTGAACTCTGTTCTGGTGACAACTTCCATTTGATTTTGGGTGGTGGTCCCTGCACCTAGATTTGCTTGTTGATTGCTAGGTCCTATTTGTTATACGCTAGCAGTCTCGTTGATGTCCACGTTATGAGAGGCTGATCAGGTACGTGGTCTTCCCATAGTAGAGTTTTTGATAGGAACTCTGAGTAGAATCAATGGATGTCCTGTGAATGACTTGGATCTACTTCGGGGGATTTATTCAATCCAGTAGCTACAAAGCAGATCCTAGCGGCATGAGAATTAGCTCTCAATGAAAGTACCAAAATGTTAGCACCAGAATTGACCACTAATACCACTGAGAAAGATTGTGTACAGAGATAAATGAAGAAAGTAAATTGAAATAGAGAATTGTATGCTAAATTAAATGCAAAAACAAGAACACCAGATTTATAGTGGTTCAACGTAACTGCCTACGTCCATTTTGAATCTTGATCTTTATTTCTTTCACAAATGATTGAATACAGATACAATCCGTACTATAATGACTTGAATACAAGTGCTAAGTAAAATAGAATAAGTATTGAATGCAGTAGAGTCTCCCCAATGTTCTTGAAAAAAGGTCCCTTTCACTGTGCCCCTGCCCTTCTATTTATAGACGAAGATGGGTCGGACTTCCCTCGTGATCCTACGAACAAAGTACCTCGGCTCGTGTTAACTTCTGCGCACTGAGCCATAGATGTCGAGCGGTAATTGCCGAACGAGGTTGGTCGAACCAGAGAAAGCCGAGCGAGGCCTCAGTGCCGAGCGGCACTCGTATGCCGAGCCACATACCCAGGCCGAACGGCATTCGTATGCCGAACGAGGGATGCATGTTGATCAGCATTCGTATGCCGATTGAGGTGCTGTGCCGAACAACCCCTCAATGCCGAACGAGTTGATGTTCCAAACGAGGTGCTGTGTCGAACGATCCCTCAGTGTCGATTGAGGTGCTATGCCAAACGACCCCTCAGTGCCGAACGAGTTGCTGTGTCGAACGACGCCTCAATGCCGAGCGAGGAGCTATGCCGAACGACCCCTCAATGCCGAATGAGGCAAGATGCCGAGCAAACCTTCCATGCTGAATGAGGCAAGATGCCGAGCGACCCTTTCATGCCAAAGGAGGCAAGATGCGGAGTGACCCTTTCATTCCGAACAAGGCAAGATGCCGAGCGACCTTTCCATGCCGATCGAGGCAAGATGCCAAGCGACCCCTCAATGCCGAACGATGCTCTATGTCGAGCGAGTGGAGGTGTGCCGAACGATGCTCTATGCCGAGCGAGAGGAGGTGTGCCGAACGAGGCCTGTGCCAAGCCTCTTTTTTACATGGTCAAACTACCGGGTAACACTTTGCATTTTTTTTACCGATGTTAACTGACAATATTGAGCGCATAACTTGTTGTACATAGTTAAAATGTTAATTATGATATATGTTTGTTAATCAATATGTTATGCTATTTATTTTATTATCATATTTGTTCTCACTCTACAAGTTCTCTGTTAATTTAGAAATCCCTATGGGTTGAAATGATACATACGGAGTGATAGTATAGAATAAAGGAAAATCGTTATAGGTTGAAATGATAAACCCAAGCAATTTTCATTGATTTTGAACTTTTAAGATCGCGGGTTGAAATGATGTATACCTTTATATATTTAATTTGCGGATTGAAATGATAAATATCCGTAACACTTGACCATATGATAGAAAATTACATACGTACACCGTTGGTCTATATTTTGAAAATGATTTTCAAAGTTTGAAAAGAAATATATGGGTTTTTTTATCAATATTTATTTTTAAAATATAATATATATATATATACATGTTATTTTATATATGTCTAAATTTTCGATTTTTTAAATAATATGTTTAGGAAATTTTAATCCATAAGTTAGTTTTGAAAAATATAAATTTTAAGATTTCATTTATAATTTTATTATTTAAAAATATATAAAATAAATTTAATAACAAAATTTAACTTAATAAAATTTAATTTAATTAATATATAATATATTTAGGTATTTA
The DNA here is from genome assembly GCA_030765085.1 of Allium cepa. Classification (NCBI taxonomy): domain Eukaryota; kingdom Viridiplantae; phylum Streptophyta; class Magnoliopsida; order Asparagales; family Amaryllidaceae; genus Allium; species Allium cepa. Next base: position 775,172,546 of record CM060935.1, read on the forward strand.
TTTAAATTTTATATTTAAAAAATAACATTTTGTAATAACCATAATAAATTAAGGTTGGGAAGATAAATTGAAATTGATTTGAAATTGTATTTGTTTAAGAATTGTATTTAAATAAAATTGAATTGAAACTTATTGAATTTGAGATTTTAAATATATGATTTGATAATTTGATTTTTGATTAATGGGAACTAAGCAAATAATTTCAAATTTAAATAAATTGAAACTGAAGTGGTTTAATTTGTAGTTTAAATCTGTATTTGAAATCGATATAAACTAAAAATGGTTTATTGAGAATTTGAATTGAATTGCAATTGATGAACTGAGATTGATTTAAATGGAATTTTGGAATTTAAGTTGATTTGAATCTATTTGTGGAATTGGATGAAGCAATTCCAATTTGGAAACTATTTCACTATAATCTCTTTAAATAAATATAAACTATTTTTAATTTGTAACTATTTTAATACATAAATTATTTTAATATATAAACTATTTTAATTTATAATTATTTTAAATATATAAACTATTTTCAATATCTAAACTGCTTAAGTTGGAACTGTTATGAAAATGTTATGATTTCGAAGTATTATGATTTCTAAAAATGTTATGATTTTCAAAGTGTTATGATTTCAAAGGTGTTATCATTTCCAAAGTGTTATGATTTCATAAGTGTTATGATTTGAAAGTGCTATATATTTGAAAGTGTTACGTTTCTGGAAATGAATATTATTTAAAGTGAATAATGATATGGAATTGATATGGTTTTGAAATGAATACGATATTTTTGATACGAAGTATGAACTATTTGAAATGAATTGACCAGGGTGTGAAATAAGCATTAAAGAGACCGGAATCGGATATTGTTATACTCTCTGCCAATACCAAAAACAACTTTAACAACTGTGTACATGGTGGGGATTCCAAAATGAAGTAGGATGGTTTGGCGACGATTCTATATGGTATTTACCTAGCCCTAACTCCCGTGAGTCAGCTTGATGTGGATAAAACAGGAGCTATACCGGGCCAAGTGGGGTCATTCTCCCTATCGGGCACATTTCTTTGATACCATTCTATTGCTTTTGTGATTCGATTGGGTGCACCTTTGATTTGGGAGTGTGTCCGAGGTAGGCGGTAGTAGCTGTTATGCATTACCACCAGTCTGTAAGTGCAATTGGTATATCTACCTAGGCATTGCCTCGAGTGCCGTCTTCACATGCCCTATCGCGCCTTCTACGAGTTTGTTTTGTACCATACATATGGAGTGCCCTTTGGGTAAATCTAACGGAGGAGCATACGGTACTGTATAGACTACGGGAATATATAAAATGTGTTAATGGGGATATGGGTAATGCCTTAACGCTATTTTAATAGTTTACTTTGCTATAGGCATATTATAATAGCGTATATTACTACATAGTAGATAATTCTACGGATCCTATAACATCCCGCCTTTTTGTACGCTTTAAATCGATGATAAACCATACATGTCAGACTCAAACCATACAGAAGAGTGGATTGTAATTGGCGTGAATAAGAAAACACAGAGAAAGAAAAAAACAAAACAGAATCTTGCGGTGGAACGACAAAATATAATAATCTAATAAACAGTTCATGAAGCTATTTTACAAAACATTTGATTATACTTATGCAATACAGATCAGAGTTACACATGCTAGAGAATAATAAATAACAATGCAGCGGAACAGTATGAATGTAGTGGAATGATATAATAAATAATAATACAATCTTCATCTTCGTCCTCCAGCAATAAGGTCTTCAAATCCTAAAATGCTCAGGCTGACCCGAGCGAATTGAAAGCACAAAACACTCGAGTCAGAACTAAAAGAACTTATGTAAGTTAAATCAATGGTAAATAATATGAGCGGAACAACATCAGAGATGTTTACAGGATTTGATATCTCCTATCCAGTGTCACACGTGAGTGCAGTAACTTAAGAGATGCTTGGGATTCACATCTCCTAAGGATCCGTTAAACTATCTAATATGTAGTAATATACGCTATTATAATCATGCCTAAAAGTAAAATAAACTTACTTTAAAATAGCATCAAGGGGTTACTCGTATAGCCCTTAACACGAAATAGTGCCAATAGTCTATACAGTACTGTAATACCTCCTGATCGGGAGGCTACCAGAGGATACTCCATAGGTACGACATAAATCAAACTCGTACAAGGCGCGCTAGGGTAAGTGACATGGCACAACTAGGCAATGCTAGGGTAGATATACCAATTACGCTTCCGGACCGGTGGTACCGCGTAGCAGCTACTACCGCCCACCTCGAGCCACGCCCCTAAAATCAAAGGGCCCCAATCAATCATAAAGCAATAGAATGGTATCAAAGGAGTATGTTCGATAAAAGGTGCTACCTTCTTAGCCCGTCGATCGCTCCTATTTTAGCCACCTTATGCCAACTCACGGGAGTCGGGTCCACGTATATACCTCAAAGGAACACCGCCACCATCCTACTTCATTCTGGAATCACCACCACGTACACAATTGTTAAAGTGGTTTTCGGTATCGACAGAGAGTATGCCCATATCTGATCGCGATCTCTTTAACAACCCAACGTTATTATAACACCGCGGTCATTTCAAAATAATTTATACTTTAAACCGAAATATCATTGCCATTTCAAAACCATATAAATATAATATCATTTCTATTTCAAAACTAAATCAATATGATATCATTTTTTTATTTCCAATATATCCTTTTCCAAAATCACAGCACTTTCAAAGTTATACACTTCAAAACCGAAACACTTTAAATTATAACACTTTCAAATCATAATACTTTGAAACTCGTAACTTTGAAACGTAACTTCCACCATTTAAATGGTTTAAATATTAAAATTCTTTATATAATAAATAGCTTCTTCAATTTGACAAATCAGTTCCAAAACAACTCAAATTCCAAAATTTTAGATTTAACCAAATCTCAAATCATAGATTTCAATTCAATTCGGTTTCCAAGTAAACCATTCCAAAATTTGTTGATTTCAAAAACAGATTTGATTCACAAAATAAACCTTTCAAATTCAGTATATTTCAAACTTTAAGTATTCAACAATGTCAAAACTAAGTTTGATAATTTCATATATATATATATATATGTGTGTGTGTGTGTGTGTGTGTGTGTGTGTGTGTGTTTATATCAAATTCAATTTTCTATTATTTAGTTTTGAAACATTTACTTAATAAATCCATTATCATTTAAATAAAACCCAAATTACAATTAACTAAATGTTTCCTTCAATTTATTTATACTTGAGATATTTATTTAATTCACCTTAAATCAAAGTCAAGTTATAAATCATATCCTTCACAAATCTCAAATTCCATAAGTTCCAAATAGGTTTCATTAAATAAATTTTTACATTAAATACAATTTCAAATAAATTTCAAATCTATCTTCTCGACCTTAATTTTATTAAAATCGTTATAAACTCTATATTATAATATAATTTATATAATACTTAACCATATTATATTTTTAATAAAATCAATCTTTATTATTAAACTTGTTTTATATCAAACAAATTTATGCATAGCTTAAAATCTAGGATTTAACAATATATATAGTAACATTTATATAATATCTAAAATCAATATATACATATAAAACCATATATTTCTTTACAAAATCATAGAAATCATTTCAAAATACTTTTATATATAGACCACGGTGTCTGTATATAATTTTCTATCCTATGGTCAAGTGATACGGATATTTACCATCTCAATCCGCAATTCAAACGATTTACGATTGTATATCATTTCAAACTGCAATCCTAATTCATAATAATAAATCCATAACGAACTTGCATATTACAATGAAATAAAATAAACATCCATTTACCCAATATCAATAATCAACATCAATCACAATCATCATCCAAAATAATCAATCAATATCGATATAAAACTGATAATAGATAACAGGTATTTAACTGGCAGTTATATTCAATAATAAATTAAATAACAATTTAATTTAAATAAAATCAGACTAACTCAGATGATGATTAGATATACCAAACAGTCAAAAATAAATTCCTAATCACATCAAAAATCAAATTTAACAAAAATAAGAAATTTATAAGTTGTGAGTGGGTTAAAACACTCACCTTTTGAATTTAAATTGAATTTAAATCCAATTTAAACCCAAAATTCAAATAGTCTCAGAATCTGTTCAAAGCAAAGTCAACATGTCCGGAATTTCCAAACGATCCCAATGAAACCAACCGCGCACAAATCGGACCTCGTATGTGAAAATATTGCGATTAGAACGACATGATTTCAATTTAAAACACATAATTTAAAATAATATATAATTACACATCACCTTACTACACAGTGAAACCCTAGTATCGCATTCGAACCACGTCGTCTCTACGTTGACCATGCACGCACCTATCTATGGCCGGTCGCGACCGAGTGCGCCAACACCAGACGAGTGCGCCAACACCAGACGAGTCGTCGATCGACGTGGATCAACCAGCAGCCGTCGCCTACGTTTCTAGCCCTAATCGTAATTTTTAGCCAAATCTAACCGTCACATCACAACACAAACACCACCGATAACTCCCCCTCGACCATCTCTGTGATAACCCGTATATTTAGGCATCTGATAATTGGATGATTAACTAGTTTATTCAATTGAACAGATAAAATTCTGATAATAAAAGATATATGAATATGTAAATGAATTTGAAAATATAATAAAAATTGGATTTTAAATATCTGGATAGATATTTGATAATCTTCTAATATAATTACTTAAAATTTAACAAATTATTCTTTGATTGTTTGTGTAGATATAAATAGATTTTAATAGAATAATTATTTTCAAATTGAATTTGGGTTTAAATATATATATATATATATATATATATATATATTTGAATTGATTTTAAACTGAATTTGAATTGGAATTTGGATTTAAATTTGAAATTTAAAAGATAAATATCTTAAATTATTTTGGATTTAAAAATAATATGTATATATGATTTGTTTTATTTTATTTTCTTTAAATAATTTTATTCATATAAATTTAGAAAAGTATTTATTAATTAATAAATTTAATTATAAAGGCTTATAAACCATTTTAAGGATAAATAAAACATACTAAAAATTAGTTAGATTTAAAATAATATGTATATATGATTGATTTACATCATTTTTCCTTCTTAAAAGTTACATGTAAGTGAACAAGAGAAGTTTGATTATGAAACACACTTAAGACACTATTAATATAAAACTAAAATTAAAATACAATATATATATATATATAAACATATTAATACACATGTAAGCTAATTCTTCATGCTTGATAACAAATGTAAAAAAATTATAAAATCTAATTACAAGTGTAAATAAATTTTAACATGCATATGACATTTGTAAGCCTATTTACCAACCTTATCTTATTTTTATTTTTTTAAATGATTAATAAAAGATAAAACTAAATATATAAACCCCTCTACTCTCTATCTCATTCTTTTTCCCTATCTTCATTTCAAAACTCAAAGAACAAGTCTATAACCTGTAAACACTAAAACAAGAAAAAGAAAATTCTAAAGCCTGTAACAAAGTTTGAAGCAACCCAAAATTAGAGAATTTAAAAGCAAAGCAAACAAGTAACTGATCAATTTCAAGATCATTCAAATCAAGTTCAAGCTAGAATTCAACTAAATAAGGCGGATTAAATTCAGGTTTTCTGTTCAAAAACAATGCGCAGGCTCTCTGTTCAAACTTTATAAAAGGTGAGTAAACAAATCTTTAAAAACATTTATATGGTCGAGAAGCTTTATTTCATATAATGAATGATAGTAGTAGTGTGGTTTTCATAAGTATATGAATGTAAATATATTTATAGATCTCTATTTGGTCTGAGATGTTCCTGAATGTATATTTATATATAAATATTTGCTCTGTTAACATTCACAGCCTCAAGTCCACACTTTCAAAAATTTATATCATTCTATAGGATCATTGTTAAATATTGATCTTTAAAAAGAAAATGGATATAACAACCTAAATTTATTTTTAAACATAGTTTCAGAACTTTATTTTTAATAATTAATTCAAATTTGGGAAATTACAGTAAAGAATCAATTTTTGACAAAAATCAATGTCTAAGACTTCAAATTTTGAGTTTACTACCAAATTTGTAGTTGTAATTGATGAATTTTAGTAGTAGAATCAAAGTTTTTAGATAATTAATTTGTGAGAGATTTTTAGATGATCGGAATCAATTTTTTTTTTTATCGAATGCCGTGATCGGCGGTAAGGGGAAGGTCAAGATTCTGGCCGGAGGAGGATGAGATGTAGGGAAACTCAGGAAAAAAGTGATGGATTTTATTGATGGCCATGGTGGCCGGAATGAGGAGAATTAGGGTTTAGCAGAGGGTTTTTGTCGTCAATGATGACGAGCCTTGTTCACGTGGATGGGAGGCCGGATTCGACCGCAATAGGGGGGGGAATCAGTGCTGGAGATCGAGGCGGTTCGATGGTGAGGTCGGCGGGATTTACCAGCGTCGAGTTCGTCGGCGATCAGTGGTTTTCCTGTGGGGTTGGGTTCCAGATTTGAGTCTTTGGGTTCGATCTTTGTTTGAGAGCGAGATTTTCAAAGCTGGTGTTTGGGAGGGTCGTCGAGTTGATCGTCAACCGAAAGATGGTTTGACATGGCATTGGAGTCGCCCAGGTTGACGTGCACGTGCACGCGTGCACGTAAATGCCTGGTGAAGTCTGGGTTTTGGGAAGATGGTTTGGGCTTGGTCCAGACCCGAGAAACTGTAGGGTTTGTCTCGAGGTTTTAGTGGAAGTGAGTTTCTCGTGTGATGGCCTCGGGATCGATCTCGAATAAATGAAGTTATAGTCTCGGGTTCTAATTTGTGTTGTACGTGAGCGGTTTTAAGGTTTAAGTACAGTTTTAAATTTAAAGAAGTTTTATTTTTAAAAAAAAGAAGGAGAAGAGGGAAGGTTGAGCTCGGGATTGAGGTTGGGTAAACCTATGTTTATCTCGAGCATGTCGTGAGGTAATTATCTAGTTTTAAAAAGTTAGAACGAAATTTCAAGTTTAGATTAATCTTCCTAGAACGATTTCTTTTAAACACTAATGGTCTCTTTAAATGATTGATTAAGTCAAATTTTTGTAATTCATTTTAACTTAGATTTAGTTAAATCTTAAGTGTATTTAAAACTTGATTAATAATGTAATTAAGTATAATTAAGAAGGATGAAGTGTTTTATCATTAAACTTAAGGACTCGTGTTAATTTACAAATTAATGATAATCAATACCAAGTTTATTAATTTCAGATGAAGATAAAAAATGGTTAAGATAAATGAATTATCTTAAAATTAATTAAGGTTTAAATGATTTGGATTTATTAATTAGTTAATTCATTATTAACTAAAGATTAATAATTAAGGGTTACAAATTAATTAGAGATTAATTAATTGGAAACTAGGGATTAAGTAAAATAAGTAATTAGAGATTAATTACTTAAATGATAATTGCTTATTGTAAGTAACTAAGGATTAATTACTTAAAGTAATAAATTAAAGGATTAATTAATGTAGGTGAATAAGGATAGTTAATTACTGAATGAGAATAATTAAGGTCAATTAATAAATGAGATTAATTAAAGATTACTTGTTAAATGTAATTAAGTGAAAGGGCAATTAATTAAGGGAAGTGATTAGAGGATCGTTAATGAATGTAATTAATTAATTAAGGTGATTAATTAGAGGTAAATTAATGTGAATGGTTAAGGCTAATTAATCTATGGGGTAATTAAAGGTTAGTTACTTAATGTAATTAAAAGATAATTAATTAAGGTGATTAATTAAGATGTATGATTAAAGAATGATTTATTAATTAGGTTGTAATTAATTAATGTTAAGTAAACGGGATTAAGGTAATCCAAGTGATTAAAGTTGATAATTAACATAATTGGAGATTAATTAAATTACTTAGGAATTATATATCTAATAAATCTTGTTTATGGATGGTTGAATGGTATTGGATGACTTGGATTGATAATATCTTTAATGGGCGATTGAGATGTGCTGTAATATGAATGGGTTGAACTGTGATAATGTAGGTTACCTATCTGAGTTGAATTGTTATGTGATATGATATCCTGGATATGAATTGTATTGTTTAAACTTAACAACTTGGATTAGAGATGACATTGAATTCGAAGAGACTGGGGTCGGGTATCAGTAAATACCCGAAATCACTTCGATTCTTATAAATTTGAGTTTAGAACCCAACAGGTTGGAATTGGAAATAAATTAAGTAATTTGGCCTTTAACTGAGTAATAGTTATTGAATATTGTTTGTAATAAGTGATGGACTTTGAGAACTCGTAGAAAGGTATGAGTTAACCTGGTATTCACATATGTTATAGCTTGGTATTTCATATTATATGAGTTTACTCACGCTAGTTTCCAGCCTGACCCGGGTGTTACTTTAATGTAATGCTCGGGTCAAACTGAGTATTACAGTTTTTCAGGTAAGGACGTTCTGGAGCTCAGGAGGCAAGATGGATGGCAGGAACGTATGGAGTGTATTCCATTGTGATATATTGTAGTTTATCTGGGACAAGTTAATTTTAACTGTCCAGTGTTTGTGCAATTATTGTAACTCTGATGTATTGATGTAAATTAACTAATACAGTTTTCCTTTGTATAACTGCTATTTTATTTGATATTATATTTTGATCCGCTGCGAATGTGAGAATCTGTGTTTTGATGTTTCTGTTTCTTCTTCTTCTTCTATCTCTTTCTTCTTTTCCCTAACTATCTGGAATTTTCGGGATAGAAAATTCCGGATCGTTACATTTGGTATCAGAGATGAAGGTTAAGCGAGAACCTTGGCTTTGGTGGGTTTACTCATTAAGGATAGGGTCAGTGGTACCCTAAAATGAGTTGAGAGTGTATATATATGAGAGCATACTTGTTATTTTCTTTTGGTTTTAAAAACAAATGACTTTTATAAAGGATATATTTTGATATATAAAGCAAATAATTTTCCAATTATTATATATTAAGGAAATTGGTTGTTGGTTATTGAAATTGAATAAGAATTAAGTGATATATATATATACACATATATCCAAATAAAAAGGATATTATGGGCTATACAAATAAGATAAATTGGAATAGGTCTCAAACTAGGATATAAAATGGTTATTTTATCTAATAATGTGATGTTTGTTTTCTTATAATGATTAATGATAAAGCAAATAAAATGTTTTAAGGGAGCAACCTTTAGATAAGCATGACTTGTAAATAGAAGTGGATTTAAATAGTGGAGTTTTAAAACCTAAGTCTAGAAACATTTGAATTGTTTCAAAATGTTAAAAGAAAAAGAATAAATAATATTATTTAGAATATTTCTGAATGTGATCTTATTTTAAAAATAAGAGGTTTTAAGAAAACTTTAAAGGAATTTTTTTGAATTAAAACCAAAGGCGGTTTAAATTTTAAAATATGGCCTGGTAGGCTAAGAAATAAATATGTAAATATGTGTGGATATACATGATATCGAAGATAATTTGAAAAAGACTCTAAGGTGTCGAGTTTTGATTTTTCCCTGAAGTGTGATGTAAAACCCAAAGTAAAATAAGTTTTGAATAAACAACCTGAATTGAAATTTCAAGATGAAATTGAGATTTAACTTGGAGAAGTTAAATGGGTTGTTTGGAAGGGAGTTATGTGTGATCTCAAAGAGGTTTCAGATCTGGGAAGGGGTAGTGAATGCTATTGATGGATGTTTTTAAATAAATTGGATGTTTATTTATCCTAATATCATCCTATTATTATCAATAATTTTGAAATTGTGAATTGTGTAGTTTAAAATGAATTTAGAAATGGATTGGCTAATAAATATGTCCATTGCAGAAATTAAATGGAAATAAAACTTTAATCAGGAATTTGAACTTGTGGAGATGAAATTACTTTGAAATTAAGATTTAAATGTTCAAAAGGAACTTGGAAATTTAAATTGTTAAGGATTGGTTTCAAAAATTGAAATTGGGTAATAAATTGGATTTCAAAGATTAAATTGTTTAAAAAGGATTTGAATTACTATTTGAACCTAGAAATAGGTTTATGGAGAAGTAAAGGTTAATTTGATTTAAGGGAATCAACATTTGAAAATTTAACTCGAATTTATATAATTCGAGATGATTTAAAAAGTGGAGATTGGAATTGGGATTAATTCAAACAGGAATTGAAATGATTTGAAATTGAAGTGGGTTCAATTTGAAATTAGTCCAAATTGATTTGAATAATTTGGAATTGTGATTAAAGTTGAATAGGTTTAAAATTAAAATGGGAATTGATTTGATTTGGGATAGACATTGAAGTTAATTCAAATTGAACTGGAATTGAATCAATTTAAATAGAAATGGAAATTTAAATTGAATTGATGAAAATGGAGACTGGGAATTGAACAGTTTGACTCTGGACTATTTTCAAAATAAATTGTTTTAATATAAACCTATTTTTCCAAACTATTCACTATATACAACCTTTCTTTTTAAACCCCAACTATCTTATACTTATTTTATAAACTATTTTTGGAACTATTTAACTATTTTACAACTGTTTTACAAATTAATTACTATTTTTCAACTACTTTATAACTAATTACTTTTTTACAACTATTTTGCAATTATTTGAAATTTCTATAACTATTTGACTATTTTCCAACTATTTTATCATTACTTAACTTTTTTACGGCTATTTTACAAACTAATAATTATTCTTTACGACTATTTATCTATTTTTACTTTTCAAGCTATTTTCAAACTGGTCAGAGTACAAACTGTTTATGATTAAATACCAAATTGAGATAAGAATTGAGGTGATAATCCAAATGGGATCGAAGCAATTGTGATTAAGTGAATGAAAATCAAGATGAATGTGAATAGAAAAAGGAGGAATGATTTAGCTAATAATCAATGAAGATAAATACGTAGTATGTACATATATTATTCTATTCGCATAATGATTTGATCAAGATTCGAGCATAGAATTTTGAGATAGTTATATCGATCCGAGTTGGGATTTTTCACTCGATTTTCGACGGTGAATCCAGGATATGGATTTTTGATTAGTTCTGGAAATTCTCTATCATAGTTATGACTATGCAAGAGAATGACAGTTTCTGATCTAAGAACCAGATCTGAGTCCGCACTAGGAAGTCGGGTGGACGATATTAGTTCGGAAGAGAAATTATGTGATCAAGTGAGCGATCAGATTGATATAACATACAGATGATATATGAGTGCATCATACGGGGTTGAATGAAAGTAATATTGGAAATTATGGATAAAAAATGTAAAATGATTTCGAAATGGAAGGGTATATTTTGAAAAATAAACGACGAAATAAAATGGAAATTGGATATTTCTATGTTTAAAGATTCACTTTATGAAGAAAAGTAAAGTGGTTAATAACTTTATAAAAGAGTAATCAAATTTGAATATTTGATTTGGAATAAACAAAGTTATATATCTTTGTTATATATGGTAAACTCCCATTGTTGGATCTGTAGCCAGAATAAAAAGGATTTTTAAAGTATTTGAAGTATAAAAATGGAATTTATACAAGTATGAAGTGATTCAAAGATTTTTCAAGGTTATATATATATATATGCATATAAATAAAGGATTTTATGAGAATGATTTTGAAAAAAGGTTTTGGGAACCTATAGATTTTGGAAAGGCTTTTGATTTTTGGGAAAAATCAATTTTGGAAATTTGGAAAGCCAAGTTTGAGGATTATCGATTTTGGAATAATCGATTTTGAGAAAAAAAGATTTATATGGGATTCATACTAGGTGTATCATTTGGAAGATACCATATGTGTATAGTATAAAGTGTTTTGAAAATGGCTCTGGAGAAAAAGACGCTCCCTTGAAATGAACTTCTTAGGAGTACCATAGGTTGGTACTGCCTTGAGCCCTAATTGGGGGAGGGTCTAAAGTGGAACCTGTGAGGAAGTCCAGACAAACTGAAGTTCCTGAGGATTATTGGGTAGCGAAAGTCGAGGGCGCTGATGCCTATAGAGGCATTTGGGTTATGCTGTGACGACAGTATAACTCGATATCGCTGCGATCTACTGTGGACCATAGCGGAACGTTTGGAGGTGAGTGTCAACGGTCTACGCTTGATTTTGCCGGGAAGGCAACGTAACATCAGTAGACCGCGATCTATGGTCGAGTGGAGAAGTTTCATTTTTTTGGCAGCGGAATTCGAGGGTGCTGATGCCTACTGTTATATGGGTTTTTGCTGTGATAGCAACGTAACCCCAGATGTAGCTGCGATCTCTAGCGGGTTCCATGGCTAATCGAGGGGTGCGGAGTGCCTACAATTATCTATGGATTTTGCCAGGATGGCGACGTAACCATCGGGTTAACGACGACCATGGATTGGGGTGATGATTCCAGAGCATTCTCACCAAAGATGTTTCCTCGATTTCAAAAATGTTTTCTATATTTTCAATAAAAATGTTTCCAAGTATTTTCACTGGGTGTTGAAAATGGGTCTGCTAAGTACTCATAGATTTTCAGTCCTACGCCTGATCAGCGTATGACCGAATTCCTGTGAGAACGAGGATGGACTGGTTGAGACATCAATTTATAAAAAGTATTTTTATAAAAACTATTTTATAAGATTTTAAAGTGTTTTAAAATTGATCAAAGAGTAATTTTTCTGATAATAAGCATTTGAATAAATTCTGGCTTCATTCCTTTTCGAGAATGAAAAGATTCTAAGGGGGAGGAATGTGATAACCCGTATTTTTGGGCATCTGATAATTGGATAATTAATTAGTTTATTCAATTGAACAGATAAAATTCTGATAATAAAAGATTTCTGGATATGTAAATGAATTTGAAAATATAATTAAAATTGGATTATAAATATCTGGATAGATATTTGATAATCTCCTATAATAATTACTTAAAATTTAACAAATTATTCTTTTAAAACAATTAATAATGATTGTTTGTAAAGATATAAATAGATTTTAATAGAATAATTATTTTCAAATTGAATTTATGTTTAAATGTATATATATTTGAGTTGATTTTAAATTGAATTTGAATTGGAATTTGGAATTAAATTTGAAATTTAAAAGATAAATATCTTAAATTATTTTGGATTTAAAAATAATATATATATTTGATTTTTTTTATTTTATTTTCTTTAATGAATTTTATTTATATAAATTTAGACAAGTAATTATTAATTACGAAATTTAATTATAAAGGCTTGTAAACCATTTTAAGGATAAATAAAACATACAAAAAATAAGTTGGATTTAAAATAATATGTATACATGATTGTTTTATATCATTTTTCCTTTTTAAAAGTTACATGCAATTGAACAAGAGAAGTTTGATTATTAAACACACTTAAGACACTATTAATATAGAACTAAAATTAAAATACAATAAAAAAATATATAAAAATATATAAAAACATATTAATACACATGTAAGCTAATTCTTCATGCTTGATAACAAAAGTAAACAAATTATAAAATCTAATTACAAGTGTAAATAAATTTTAACATGCATATGACATTTGTAAGCTTATTTACCAAGTCTCCTTTTTTTTTAAATGATTAATAAAAGATAAAACAAAATATATAAACCCCTCGACTCTCTATCTCATTATTTTTCCCTATCTTCATTTCAGAACTCAAAGAACAAGTCTATAACCTATAAACACTAAAACCAAAAAAAGAAAAATCTAAAGCCTGTAACAAAGTTTGAAGCAACCCAAAATCAGAGAATTTAAAAGCAAAGCAAACAAATAACTGATAAATTTCAAGATCCTTCAAAACAAGTTCAAGCTAGAATTCAACTAAATAAGGCGGATCAAATTCAAGTTTTTTGTTCAAAAGCAATGCACAGGCTCTCTGTTCAAACGTTCTAAAAGGTGAGTAAAAAAAACTTTAAAAACATTTATATGGTTGAGAAGATTTATTTCATATGATGAATGATAGTAGTAGTGTGGTTTTCATAAGTATATGAATGTGAATATATGTATAAATCTCTGTTTGGTCTGAGATATGCCTGTGAATGTATATTTATATATAAATATTTGCTCTATTAACATTCACAGTCTCAAGTCCACACTTTCAAAATTTTAAATCATTTCATTGGATCATTGTTAAATCTTGATCATTAAAAAGAAAATGGATATAACAACCTATATTTGTTTTTAAAATAGTTACACAACTTTATGTGTAATAATTAACTCAAATTTGGGAAATTACAGTGAAGAATCAATTTTTGTCAAAAATCAATGTCTAAGACTTCAAATTTTGAGTTTACTACCAAATTTGTAGTTGTAATTGATGAATTTTAGTAGTAGAATCAAAGTTTTTAGATAAGTAATTTGTGAGAGATTTTGAGATGATCGGAATCGATTTTTTTTATCGAATGCCGTGATCGGCGGTAAGGGGAATGTCAAGATTCTGGCTGAAGGAGGATGAGATGTAGGGAAACTCAGTAAAAAAGTGATGGATTTTATTGATGGCCATGGTGGCCGGAATGGGGAGAATTAGGGTTTAGTAGAGGGTTTTTGTCGTCAATGAACTGGGGACATGGGCGCCCATTTTATGGGCGCTAGAAGCCTGGCGCCCATAAAATAGGCGCCAGGGCTTGGGCGCCCATTAAATGGGCGCCCAGTTCAGGATGCTGAATTGGATCCTGAACATTCAACTGAATATTCAGGCTGAATTGAACGATTGGAAAAAAATTTGGGCAAATTCAGCATGTAACTGAACCACTGGAGATGCCCTTACAGTAAGATTTATATAAAGGGTCATTGTATATTATTCTGTTTTGCATCCCGTACTATGAAAATATTATATGTATAATATAATATCTTAGTATCTATAAACGTATATACATATAAGTTTGGTTTTAAAGATAAAGCAAGGGTTTTATTTGATATTATATATATATTAATAGCAATGTTTTTTATTAGATGTAAATGTATAGATAGTATATATTTAGAAAAAAAAAAGCATATATTTTAATGTTTTATAGATTTTTATGGTTAAATATATATTTAAGGATTTTGAAAGGAAAAATTATGTATTTTAATAAATATTCATTTCCAATATGATATGAAGATGTTTATTTTGATATGTGTTATAAACTGGATATTGATTTTTAAATATAATTTATATAGATATATGTATTTCATACATATATATATTATTTCCCATCAAATTCAAGTGGTTCGCTTGCTTACTTCATCATTGTCTAGTTTATTGTTTTGTTCGTCTATGTCTGGAAATCGCAGCAGCAGTTTTCTAGCTCTATCAATTCTCCGTGCTTATCCATGTCCGTCAACATCTCATTCTTGTAAATTCTCCAGCCTCGAAAAGTGAGCAATCACTCATGATTAACATTTTTATATTTAATAAATTTAATTTACATTGAAATGATGATTGAAATATGTTGTTAAATTTAAATTGGTCATTTATTAATTGTTAATTATGATCTGTTATTATTTGCATTTGTTCACCGATGTTAACTGATAATATTGACCCCATAACCTGTTGTATATAGTTAAATTATTAATTATGATATATGCTTGTTAATCGATATGTTATGCTATTTATATTATTATCATATTTGTTCTCACTCTGCAAGTTCTCTGTTAATTTAGAAATCCCCATGGGTTAAAATGATACATACCTAAATGATATTATATAATAAGGGAAAATCGTTATGAGTTGAAATGATAAACCCAAGCGATTTTCATTGATTTTGAAATTTTAAGATTGCGGGTTGAAATGATATATACCCGTAAATATTTAATTTGCGGATTGAAATGATAATATCCTTATCACTCGACCATAGGATAGAAAATTATATACGGACACCGTTGTTCTATATTTTGAAAATAATTTCCAAACTTTGAAAAGAAACACATATGGTTTTTTACAAATATTGATTTTTAAAATATAATATATATATATATTTATATAAATGTTATTTTATATATGTCTAAATTTTCGATTTTTAAAATAATATGTTTTGGAAATTTTATTTTATAAGTTAGTTTTGAATTTTTTTTTAAAGATTTTACTTATAATATTGTTATTTTAAAAATATATAAAATTGATTTAATATAAAATAAATTTAATAATAAGATTTAATTTAATAAAATTCAATTTAATTAGTATATAATATGTTTAGGTATTTATTTAAATTTTATATTCAAGAAAATATATTTTGTAATAACTATAATAAATTAAGGTTGGAAGATAAATTGAAATTGATTTGAAATTGTATTTTTTTTAAGAATTATACTTGAATAAAATTGAATTGAGGCTTATTGAATTTGAGATTTTAAAGATGCGATTTTATAACTTGATTTTTGATTAAAGGAAATTAAGTGAATAATTTCGAATTTAAATAAATTGAAATTGAAGTGGTTTATTTTGTAGTTCAAATCTATATTTGAAATCGATATAAATTAAAAATGGTTTATTGAGAATTTGAACTAAATTTTAATTGATGAACTGAGATTGGTTTTAATGGAATTTGGAATTTAAGTTGATTTGAATCGATTTGTAGAATTGGACGAAACAATTCCAATTTGAAAACTATTTTAGTATAATCTCTTTAAATAAAATAAACTATTTTTAGTTTATAACGATTTTAATATATAAATTATTCTAATATATAAACTATTTTAATTTATAATTATTTCAAATATATATACTATTTTCAATATCTAAACTGCTTAAGTTGGAACTATTGTGATTATGAAAGTGTTATGATTTCCAAAAATGTTATGATTTCCAAAGTGTTATGATTTCAAAGGTGTTATGATTTCCAAAGTGTTATGATTTCCAAAGTGTTATGATTTCATAAGTGTTACAATTCTTGAATTGAATATTATTTAAAGTGAATAATGATATCGAATTGACATGGTTTTGAAATGAATATGATATTTTTGATATGAAGTATGAACTGCTTGAAATGAAATGACCAGGGTGTGAAATAATCGTTTGGTTGTTAAAAAGATCGAGTTCAGATATTGTCATACTCTCTGCCAATACCGAAAACCACTTTAACAACTGTGTATGTGGTGGAGATTCCAGAACGAAGTAGGATGGTTTGGCGACGATTTTATATGGTATTTACGTAGCCCCGTCTCCCGTGAGTCAGCTTGATGTGGCTAAAATAAGAGCTATACCGGGCCAAGTGAGGTTATTTCCCCTATCGGGCATATTTCTTCGATACCATTCTATTGCTTTTGTGATTCGAGTGGGTGCACCTTTGATTTGGAAGTGTGTCTGAGGTGGGCTGTAGTAGCTGCTATGTGTTACCACCAGTCCGGGAGTGCAATTGGTATATCTACCCTGGCGTTGCCTCGAGTGTCGTGTTCACATTCTCTATCGTGCCTTCTACGAGTTTGTTTTGTACCATACCTATGGAGTGCCCTCTAGGTAAACCTCATGGAGAAGCGTACGGTACTGTATAGACTATGAGAATATACAAAATGTGTTAAAGGGGATATGGAGAACGCCTTAACGCTATTTTAATAGTTTACTTTACTACAGACATATTATAATAGTGTATATTTCTACGTAGTAGATAGTTCCACGGATCCTTATAGTATGGAAATCCAAAACATCCTTTAAGTTACTTCTATTTCTGTAACGACCCGATTTTTCGACGTCCGAAAATCGACATCAATACGTCCACTTTATCAAATGCCAAACAATCGAATGCCGGAAAACCGAACCATTAGGGTTAAAGAAGAAGGTAGAAGAAGAAATAGAAGCAACATCAGAATCTCACAAACGCTGTGGAAAAATATATAATAGATAAATGACTGACCTTTATACAAAAAGAACTATATCTGTTTTATACATTACATCATCAGAGTACAACACAAACCATAGCAAAATACTGGATAGTTATATCAACTTGTCCTCACAAAAACTGACTGTACAACTTATATTGCACAGCGGGATATACATCAAATACGTGTGATATGTCTCGCCATCCAGCACGTCTCTTGAGCTCCACAGCATCATATCCTATATTCTATAACACTCGGTCTGACCCAAGCATTATAATAAAACAATACCTGAGTCAGTCTATAAAACCAGGGTAAGAAAACACACTCAATTGGATTATTAAAGTTTTCAAAATCATTTGAAATCAAAGGTATCTCGTAAGACCACGCCACAAATAAACATGCCGGGTTTTTACCTTAGACAACCAAAACATTTCTTATCAAATCCTCTGATATTATAGTAGTGTCTATACACAAATACTTATTCAAATAGCCGAAATTGTTACATTCATTAAATTCCAGCATAATAGGTATACAAATAAGTCCGTAGGCACTTATTGGAGATTGGGTTTCCATCAATGGCAGGGCTACTAGGGTATCGCCTGTCATAGTACGTGGTCTAGATCACCGTACCGAGGATCCATCCTGATCCCCTGCTGCACAAGACCGGAGCTACCCCTTACTGGATAGTCCGAATAAGATCATCCCGTGGTTGGGATCAGCAAAACCGCCCACACAGCCGAATAAAAAAGGACATCTAGACAGAGATGACCTTACCCTAATTGGTTGCTAGCCAATTAGCCTTACTGCACCTCCCCTGTTTTAGCCATTCCCGGTTGATGAGGCTCGAGGCTATACGTTACCTTTTTAGTACACAACTCACTTAGAATGCTCATCGTCCTCTTGACGATGTTTTGAAGCATTCATCCATAGAAGTCCATTCCGGGTTCGAACGAAACCGAAGGCACTACTCCTACTACATCCATTTTGGAATCACCCTCAGGATTAGTAGCGATTAGCCCTTGCACTTCACTGCTCCATCTTCAACCCCAAGCTCTTGTCTTCCTCACGAAAATGTTCAAATCGGATCGAAGTGGTTTTTGGGAAAGTAATCCCGATCTCAGTCTCTTCGAAACGATCAGCGCATTGGTCAATATTGATAGTCGGTTATTTAACTATCATATGACATCCACAAACAACCATCAGGACTCAATAATTTCCTAAATTATTTATTCAAAATATCTTCGCATGATATTTTCTACACTTTAACCCTTTGAAAATAGTTTTTAAATCATTTTTTATTCTTACGGAACAATTTCCAACCATCTGTTTATTTTCACAGAAAACACCAAATTTGATTGAATTAGATTTTTAAACAAATTAAATAACTTTACCCAAAAATATATACTTAAAACATTTTAAAATAAAACTACTTAAAACACTTTATTCAAAATAAAGGTTATGAAATTCTATATTAATTTTCGAATAAAAACTTTAACCAAACTACTTTTAAAAATAAAGCTACTTTATAAAATATAAATATTTAATACTTATCCTTTAATCATAAAACCAATTTAACCTTTGAATAATTACTACTATAACTAACTTAATAAATATTTATCTTTAAAAATTTAATTAACTTAAATAATAATATCTCAAAAACATTCTTTTAAAACAACTTTAAAACTTTTAACTTATACTTAAAAATCTGCTTTGATAACGTGCTTGGCTTTTTCAGGAAAATACACTTTCCATTCCAATATAGTCCATCTAATCCTTTATAAATCCTGCTCGATTTATCCCAATTTAATTTACATCTCAAACCCGTAAATTTCTTTCCCAAACCTTTAAAAATAAAACCACTATTTATTTTCAAAAAAATTGCCCATTCCTTTATAAATTCCCACCATGAATTTATACCTTCAGATATCCACTGATATCTTATTTCACTTTATAAACCCAGTTTATAAATTCCGTAGTCTCATTTTCCTTTAAGCACAGTTTCAAACACTTAATCAATTTTCAAATCGATTACCAGAATTTACACCATTTAAAATAAATTCCTTTACTTACTAAATTTTATTTCAAAACCATTAATTTCATATTTTACTCCTTTATTATGATTTAAAACCTTTTTTAAACTGAAAATATCGATTTCATGCTTTTTTTTCAAAATTCTTCTTATCTCTTCCCACTATTTTAAACCATGAAAATAAATCCTTTATTCTTTTAAATAATATCACTTAAATTTAAAAATTCATTTATTCCCATCTATTCGAAAATCTCCTTTTCCATTCTCGGAATTTATTAGAATTTAAAAATCAACTTTATCCCTTTCCACTTCATTCTTTAATTATCCAAATTCCTTAAAATTATTTTACTCAAAAATTCTCTCTTTTATTTTCCTTCAAAAATCCAAATTTTATATTATCGGTATCTTAAAATAACAAAATATATTCAGCCAAACATAGCATTCAATAATTGCAATAACCAATATAATCTATCACAGATTATCAAATAATCATACCACAGAATATGAAATAAATTCAACATTTTGAGGAATCCAATTGGATCCATCCAAGCTGTTCCCTACATCCATAGATGTTAGCACAATATTTAAACACCAATCCCGCTTCAAGGCGGGATATTGCGGTATATGGGGTCATCCACTATAATGCGGGGCGTATAGGGTATCATTCGCTATATAATGCGGGAAATCAATCACGCCAATATATATACATACTATATATAATATACCATATTCAGACTAATACTAAATCATCAATTCAAGCAATCAATCCAACAATTAAAATTTTACTATTTAAATTTAAAAGGTAATCCAAATGAGTGAGATTAACTCATCTTTGACTTTGTTTGCAACCCATTTCCATCTCACTTTGATTTACCCGTTTTTGACCTTGTATAAACATTACATGGTTTAATAACATTTGAATTGATCAAACAATTAATTACTATTTATAATTTAATTAACTAATAATTTATTTTAAACTAATAATTTCCCTTTTAAAAACCTTTTAGTAGCTAAAATAAATTAAATAACTTAAATTAATCACTAAATCCATTATTTTAAAATTAATCTAGTAAATTAAAATATGTAAATGCATATTTATTTTCTTTGTGAACTACATATATAATTATAAAGTAACCTATGTAGATTTCTAAAAATCTAATTTATATAAACTCTCAAATGTTTTTAAAATTCTTACTATTATTTTTTCCAAAACCTCAAACTTATTCTCTATTTTCTATTATATGTAATAAAACACGTATGAGTAATTATATATATACACATATATTTATGTCTATACTACTTTCTTCTTTCACTACATATAAACATATCGCACTGAATTTTTTTAACAGTTTATAACTAAATATATATATATATATATATATATTTTCAGTAAATAGCAAAATAAACTTCTTCCTTCTTTAATCTATAAAGATCATAATGACAGAATTGCATATACCTTAAGCCGCAGCCATCCACGGCCTAGCAAACCAAATCGACCTCGAATTCCCCAAATCGCGATTTGCGAACTCCCCCCAGCCTTTGATTTCCGCCACCACCTACCGCGTACGCACCAACCACCTAGGGACAGAGAGCGTTCTACCTAGAATGCAACCTCGAGATCGCGTGCCATCCAATCGAAGACGATCATCCCCTCAACTTGAGCTCGTGCAACCCCTCACCTTGATTTACCAGGTCGCCGCCTCGAGCCCTCCATCGCGAAGTGGGTCATGATTCCCTCGCTTTACCTTGCCCTAATTTTTTTTAATTGAGTCGAATTCGTTCATCACGAATTGAAGGAGGAAGGGGAAAGAGATCCTACGATGGCAGCAGCCATTTTTAATTTCTGATGTGGATTCGATTTTGAACGAAAATGGCTTTTGCTTTGCAAACGAATTTGATTTGTACCTTACAATGCTCGGCTATGATAATATAAAAGAAGAAGGGGACAAGAAAATACACGTGTTTGGAAGGGCAGGACACGTGTTCCTTTGAGATGAAGGCCAAAAAGGTTTGATGTTGATATATAATATATTAAAATTAATTCAAATTCAAATTATATTGATTAATGTAGCTTAAAATAGTGAACCCCTATCGAGGCGTGCCGCCGGGCGTTTATAATGTTAACCCCTATTCTGAACGCAATGGAAAAGGTTTCGAGTCCTAACTCGGTTGTATGGAGAAGATAGCTTTTTGTACCAGTTGTTATATTGAATTTTTCGAAATAAATTTCAACGCGTTTATCTACCATACGATCACACACAACTCCAAACACTACGAAAATTGAAATCCGATAATAATACAATATTAAGGATCCAATGGAGCTAGTTTTGTCGAATTTCGAGACTGTGCCTCGAAAGGCTATTTTTAAATATCGATTTAAATGATATAATTTCAAAACTGAACAAAATACTTCAAAATTCAATTCTAAAGCTTCCATTATCCTCGGTACTTTTAATATAAATTATATAAGCTATTGAAATATTTTTAACAAGCTTTAAATTCCAGATTCAATACTTTACTCAATTTCCACTTGTTAAATTTAATAATTTAATCATCCCATAAATGGAGATATTTGAAATTCAAGTTAAAAATTTAACTGTTAAACATTTAAAATCAGTTAAATATTCCAATTTCAAATATCCAAAATTTCGGATCGTCACATTCCTCCCTCCTTAAAAGAATTTCATCCCCGAAATTACTAGTTAAGAGGAATGGTCCATAACCCGTTAACTATTTCCCCAATCCAAATAGTTTTTAAACCTCTTTCCAAAATAATCTTTTTATTAAAGTTACATTATCACCCTTACTAACTTTCCAAATTCTTCCATAGTTCCCAAACAACATTACTTACTCAACCATTCAAATTATAATTTAAACCCAAATGTAAATTATCAACATTTTCATAAAATTTTCTAACTCCCTAAATTTTTGAAAAATTTCGCCAGCGTCTCTTTTACGAGGCTAGCTCGGTACGACTACAGAATGCCTCTACGGGTCTCCAGATTCCAAAAGAAACAAAAATCCAAGAGGCTACAGAAAACCATCAAATTTCGTATAATAATTTAAATACATAACTTTTTGTCGGGCAATTCAAATTTATCTTCTGAAATCAAAACATCAGTTTTCTTTTGCCTTTTAAATCCCTGTATCCTACTGAGCAATACTATCCAATCACAGTCTCCAAAATCATTTAATTTAACCCCTTTTCAAAATTTCCAATATTTTCTAACTTAATCCCTTACGATGCACATATATCATTCGTACGCAATACCAAATCCAATCGCTCACTTGATCACACAATTTTACTTCCGAACTAGTATCGTCCACCCGACTTCCTAGTGCGGACCCAGATCTGGTTTCTTGATCATAAACCGTCATTCTCCTTGCATAGCCACAAACTATGATAGAGAATTACCAGAATCAATTAAAAATCCATATCCAGGGTTCGCTGTCGAAAATCGAGTGAAGAATTCCAACTCGGATCGATACAACTATCTTGAAATTCTATGCTCAAATCTGGATCAAATCGCTATGCGAATAAAATAATATACCTACAACCTACGTATAAATTTCCAATTGATCATTACTTATATCAATTCCCTTTTTATTCACATTTATTCTGATTTCTATTCACTTATCCACACTTTCCTTTTCACAGCTTTACTTAACCTTTATTCAGTATTAACTTAGAATATTCTCCCAATACCAATTTTACTTAGGAATTTACCATTAACCTTCCTTAAGTTCAAAATAAATATTTTACCCACTTTAAAATTTATTTTCACTTCACCATTTAAGCTTTCACATCTACTTTCATTTAACTTAAATTTTCAATTTCATTCTGAATCAATTTACTTTTCATTTTAAATATTGAATTCTATTCATCTTATCCCAAACCATTTTTATTTCCAAACTTTTATTATTTTTAGTCCACTACGAATTAATTCTATAACTTCACTTTACTTTGCACAATTTAAATTAATTATCATCCCAATATTCATTTCAATTCATTTTCTTACCCAGTTAAATTAATTAGTTCGCTTTACTAATTTTATTTTAAATAATCATTTTCCTCAAAGCTCACTTTTACTTAACTAGATTCACTTACATTCCGATTCAATTTAAAATTTAAATTCTATAAGTTTTCCACCTATTTAAATTCCATTTGCTAGCTTCTTTTAATTCACTTCAATTAATTAGCTTGCCTCCCAACTTATTTTGTTTTCTCACTTACTTTTATTCAACCCTTCTTAAGTTAAATTTTATTCTAAACAAATTTTCAAGTTTTTATAAGTTCCCAGACTTATTCCATGAACATTTTAAATAAGATCCAGAGTCAAACAATTCCTCAACATTTCAAAACCATCTTGAAAACAACTATATCCAAAATCCTCTGGTATAACAAATTATCCCTTTGAATTTCAAAATTAAACCCAACTTTTCCAAACAAATCAATTTAAAACATTCAGGTAGCAATTCCTCTATTGGAAACTCGAAAATGAACATCGATGATGCTGCAATCATCACTGAATTATTTCTCAGTGACCGAAAAGAGTTTAGTGCTTTTACTCTTTTAAAATAAACATTTCCAAATATTTTCAATTCCAAATCCCACCAGATTTCAAATCCAATTCGAAAATATTTCCCAAAAGTATCACTATTATTTCTCCAAAACCTTTGAAAACCATTTCAAATCCAAAGGAACTTAAACTTTTCCCAAAATTTCAAATCTCAAATCCTTCCAATCTATATTCAAATATTACTCTGGAATTTTATTTCAAATTATAAATCACATTTATAATTTAAATTTATGAATTCTATTTGTAAGAATTTATTTCTTAGTTTTAGTTATGAT
This sequence comes from Allium cepa, assembly GCA_030765085.1. Taxonomy (NCBI): domain Eukaryota; kingdom Viridiplantae; phylum Streptophyta; class Magnoliopsida; order Asparagales; family Amaryllidaceae; genus Allium; species Allium cepa. Next base: position 775,197,312 of record CM060935.1, read on the forward strand.
TTCAATTTCTTATTCAATTTCCACACAACAATGATAATAATTTAATATTGTTATTTCCTAGCAACCATATAATTAATTATAATAATTTATGCATTTCTTTTATATATAAAAATAATTTGGCAAAATCATTTCATTTACCCTATTAAAAACAATACCGTGTCGAATTGTTCTGTACAAGCGTTTAGAGATCCCTATCAGTAACGTTAATTACTTGAATTGACCAAAATCCATAAACTACACAGCAAACCAATCAACACAATATAAAACAATTTTATATTCACTAACAAATACGCGCTCATATCTAGTAATATACTCAAACTCACTCTAGTGTACTACGAACTCTATTTCTAATTAGTAATTCCCACCAGAGCCAAGGTTCTCGCTTAACCTTCAGCTCTGATACCAAATGCAACGATCCGATTATTCGACACTCGAAAATCGACATCAATACGTCCATTGTATCAAATGCCGAACAATCAAATGCCGGAAAACCGAACCATTAGGGTTAAAGAAGAAGAAAGTGGAAGAAGAAATAGGAACAACATCAGAATCTCACAAACGCAGTGGAACAATATATAAAAGATAAATGACTGACCTTCCTACAAAAAGAACTATATCTGTTTTATACATTGCATCATCAAAGTACAACACAAACCATAGCAAAATACTGGATAGTTATATCAACTTGTACTCACAAAAAAACTGACTATACAGCTTACATTGCACAACGGGATATATATCAAATACGAGTGATACGTCTCACCATCCAGCTCGTCTCCTAAGCTCCACAGCATCATATCCTGTATTATATAACACTCGGTCTGACCCGAGCATTATAATAAAACAATACCCGAGTCAGTCTAGAAAACCAACATGAGAAAACACACTCAATTGGATTATTGAAGTTTTCAAAATCCTTTGAAATCAAAGGTATCTCGTAAGACCACGCCACAAATAAACACATGTTGGGTTTTTACCTTACGATAAACAAAACATTTCTTATCAAATCCTCTGATATTATAGTGATGTCTATATACAAATACCTATTCAAATAGTCGAAATTGTTACATTCAATAAATTCCAGCATAATAGGTATACAAACAAGTCCGAAGGCACTTATTGGAGATTAGATTTCCATTAATGGCAGGGCTACTGGGGTACCACCCATCATAGTACGTGGTCTAGATCACCGTATCGAGGATCCACCCTGATCCCTTACTACACAAGACCAGAGCTACCCCTTACTAGATAGTCCGAATAAGATTACCCCGCGGTTGAGATCGGCAACCGCCTACACAGCTGAATAAAAAGGGACATCTAGACAGGGATGACCTTAGCCTAATTGGTTGCTAGCCACTTAACCTTGCTGCACCTCCCCTGTTATAGCCATTCCCGGTTGATGCGGCTCGAGGCTATGCGTTACCTTTTTAGTACACAACTCACTTAGAATGCTCATCGTCCTCTTGACGATGTTCTGAAGCATTCATCCATACAAGTCCGTTCCGAGTCCGAACGAAACCAAAGGCACTACTCCTACTACATCCATTTTGGAATCACCCTCGGGATTAGTAGCGATTAGCCCTTACACTTCACTGCTCCATCTTCGACACCAAGCTTTTTCCTTCCTCATGAAAACGTTCAAACCGGATCGAAGTGGTTTTCGAGAAATTAATCACGATCCCGATCTCTTCGAAATGATCAGCGCATTGGTCAATATTGATAGTCGGTTATTTAACTATCATATAACATCCACAAACAACCATTAGGCCTTAATAATTTCTCAAATTATTTATTCAAAATATCTTCACAAGATATTTTCTACACTTCAACCCTTTGAAAATAGTTTTCAAATCATTTTTTATTCTTACGGAACTATTTCCAACCATCTGTTTATTTTCACAGAAAACACCAAATCTTATTGAATTAGATTTATAAACAAAATAAATCACTTTACCCAAAAATATGTACTTAAAACATTTTAAAATAAACATACTTAAAAGACTTTATTCAAAATAAAGGTTATGAAATTCTATATTAATTTTTCAAATAATTTTTGTAACCAATCTACTATTAAAAATAAAGATACTTTATAAAATATAGATATTTAATAATTATCCTTTAAATCATAATACCAATTTAACCTTTAAATAGTTACTACTGTAACTAACTTAATAAATATTTTTCTTTAAAAATTTAAACAACTTAAATAATAATTTCTCAAAAACATTCTTTTAAAACAACTTTAAAACTTTTAAATTGTACTTAAAAATCTATTTTCAAAACATATTTGGCTTTTCTAGGAAAATACACTTTCCATTCTGATATAGTCCATCTAATCCTTTATAAATCATGCTCGATTTATCCCAATTTAATTTACGTTTCAAACCCATAAATTTTTTTCCCAAACCTTCAAAAATAAAACCACTATTTATTTTTAGACAAATTATCCATTCCTTTATAAATTCCCACCGTGAATTTATACCCCCAAATATCCACTGATATCCTATTTCACTTTGTAAACCCAGTTTACAAATTCCATAGTCTCATTTTCCTTTAAGCATAGTTTCAAGCGCTTAACATTTTCAAATCGATTTCTAGAATTTACTCCATTTAAAAATAAATTCCTTTACTTACTAAATTTTATTTCAAAATCATTAATTTCATATTTTACTCCTTTATTATGATTTAAAACCTTTTTTAAATTGGAAATACCGATTTTATACTTTTTTTTTTCAAAATTCTTCTTATCTCTTCCCACTATTTTAAACCTTGAAAATAAATCCTACCACTTAAATTTAAAAATTGATTTATTCCCATCTTTTCAAAAATCTCCTTTCCCATACTTGGAATTTATTACAATTTAAAAATCGACTTTATCCTTTTCCAATTCATTCTTTAATTATCCAAATTCCTTAAAATTATTTTACTTAAAAATTCTCTCTTTCAGGTTCCTTCAAAAATCCAGTTTTTATATTTTCGATATCTTAAAATTCTAAAATATATTCAGCCAAACATAGCATTCAATAATTCTAATAATCAATATAATCTATCACAGATTATCAAATAATCATATCACAGAATATGAAATAAATTCAAAATTTTGAGGAATCCAGTTGGATCCCTCCAACCTGTTCCCTGCATCCACAGATGTTTGCACAATATTTAAATACTAATCCCACTTCAAGGTGGAATATCACTGTATGGGGTCATCCACTATCATGCGGGGAGCATAGGTTCTCATCCGCTATATAATATGGAAAATCAATCACTCCAATATATAAATATACTATATATAATATACCACATCTAGACTAATAATAAATCATCAATTCAAGCAATCAATCCAATAATTTAAATTTAACTATTTAAATTTAAAAGGTAATCCAAATGAGTGAGATTAACTCACCTTTGACTTTGTTTGCAACCCATTTCCATCTCACTTTGATTTCCTGGTTTTTGACCTTGTATAAACATTACACAGTTTATTAAAATTTGAATTGATCGAACAATTAATTACTATCTATAATTTAATTAACTAATAATTTATTTTAAACCAATAATTTCCCTTTTAAAAACCATTTAGTAGCTAAAGTTAAAAATTAAATAACTCAAATTAATCACCAAATCCATTATTTTAAAATAAATCTAGTAAATTAAAATATGTACATGCATATTTTTTATGAACTACATATATAATTATAAAGTAACCTATGTAGATTTCTAAAAATCTAATTTATATAAACTTTCAAACGCTTTTAAAATTCTTATTTTTTTTTTCAAAACCTTAAATTTATTCTCTGTTTTCTTTTATATATAATAAAACACGTATGAGTAATTATACACACACACACACACATATATTTATGTTTATACTACTTTCTTCTTTCACTGCATATATACATATCTCACTGAATTTTTTTAACAGTTTATAACTAAATATATTTATATATTCAGTAAATATCAAAATAAACTTCTTCCTTCTTTAATCTATATAGATCATAAAAACAGAATTGCATATACCTTAAGCCGCAGCTATCCACGGCCTAGCAAAACAAATCGAACTCGAATTCCCAAAATAACGAGTTGCGAACTCCGCCAGCCTTTGATTTCCACCACCGCCTACCGCATACGCACCAACCACCTAAGGACAGAGGATCTTCTACCTCGAACGCGACCTCGAGCTCGCATGCCACCGAATCGAAGACGATCATCCCCTCAACTTGACTTCGCGCAACCCCTCACCTCGATTTACCAGGTCACCGCCTCGAGCCCTCCATCGTGAAGTGGGTCGCGATTCCTCCTGCTTTGCCTTGCCCCAATTTTTTTCTAATTGAGTCAAATTTGTTCTCACGAATTGAGGGAGGAAGGGGAAAGAGATCCCGCGATGACAGCAGCCATTTTTAATTTCTGATATGGATTCGATTTTGGACGAAAATGGCTTTCATTTTGCGAATGAATTCGATTTGTACTTTACAATGCTCGGCTATAATAATATAAAAGAAGTAGGGGACAAGAAAATACACGTGTTTGGAAGGGCAGGACATGTGTTCCTTTGAGATGAAGGCCAAAAAGGTCTGATGTTGATACATAATATATTAAATTTAATTCAAATTCAAATTCAAATTGTATCGATTAACGTAGCTTAAAATCGTGAACCCCTATCGAGGCATGCCACCAGGCGTTTATAATGTTAAACCTGTATTCTGAACGCAATGGAAAAGGTTTCGAGTCCTTACTCGATCGTATGGAGAAGATAGCTTTTTGTACTAGTTATTATATTGAATTTTTCGATATAAATTTCAGCATGTTTATCTACCGAACGATCACACGACAACTCTATTTTTCTCAATATGCCATTTGCATAAAATATGGGCCACTTGGGGAAAAACAACGTTAATAGCATTAATCAAAGCTATTTATCTATCTATCCGTGACAATAACCATCGATATTTTTACATCGCAATCAATCATTACCAACTAAAGACATTTTAAAGCCTAAAGATAGTGATTTTAACGTTCAGATATAAGATATGCAGTAGTAGAATGGTTTGATTTGTTGGCGTGACGCCGACAATCTCCAATAATGACATTCTATATTTGTTCGTTTTGTAAGTACAATCCATGACAAAAACATAAGAAAATATTTTTAACAAATCTATACTTATAAGATAAACCAAAATATGTCGGTTATTACATTACTTCCATCTAATGTACTACGATGTTATTCAAATATTTTTTTCCTTAGGCTTGGTTAGAAGATACTATATTTAAGAATGACGTGCTTTGTCCATTTTCTTATGCTTAGATCAGACATTATAGACCGTTTTTATTTTTGTACTATTAGAAGAATAATTTTGCTTTATGGTGTGTAAAATGGCCTTTGACTTCACCAAATTTTTGTACATTTCTACCGCCACTTTTGTCTCATCTTCGGTTAGTCTACCTATAAAGAGTGGCCTTCCGAATTGTAAAGTGTAGAGTTATTATGCACACCGCATACTACTTCTAATCTCCACTCATTCAAATTAGTATGTTTGACACCTTTCAAATGAAAAAGAACAATTGCAGTTTTTTTGTACTTGCTAATCTGCTATTGTTAGATTTCTTATCTTTGTGCTCTTTATATGACTCCACTTCTCTCACATCCATATATGATTCTTGGATACTTGTCATTATAATTAATATCCAATTTTAAAACTAGCACTACCATTGCATTCCATCTAACCATGCAACCAGTCTATTCTTTCATTTATTTCTATTTAGAAAAACCTTCGTATAATAGTAGTAAAAGTAAGATATTTTCAATTAAGAAAATTTGATTCACAATGTAACGAGCCGGTATTTCGAACCATTCGCGTCCGCACATGTCGGACTTGACGTACTCCAAACCACATATTGTTAATTTTATATTTGGCAAAACTCAGCATATATAGTAAATAAATCAATCACAGAATCACAGACACAGAGTAATATGACAATAAGCAGCGGAATATATAAATAGTTGTTCTGAAGCTATTATATAAACACCAGAGTCCAAAAAAATATAATAGAATCTCAAATACAAATAAATCTCTAATATATAAGCAACTGACAAGTCTGAACACAAAGGACTGGAATAAACCGAAATAACAGAAAGCTGAATAGATAAATCTTTAAACAAAGCTCCAATCTCCAAATGTGAGTCTCAAATGTGTGATACTCATTCTGACCTGAGCATAAAGCAAAATACAAAACACAAAAAACTCAAGTCAGGATTAACATTTTTATATCAGTAAATTCAACTCAAGTGAAATGCCAACTGAAATTGTGACGACCCAAAATTTTGGATATTTGAAATTGGAATATTTAATTGATTTTGAATATGTAAGAGTTAATTTTTAACTTGAATTTCAAATATCTCCATTTATGGGATGATTAAACTATTGCATTTAATAAGTGGAAATTGAGTAAAGTATTGAATTTGAACTTAAAGCTTGTTAAAAATATTTCAATAGCTTATATAATTTATATTAATAGTACCGAGGATAATGGAAGCTATAAAATTGAATTTTGAAGTATTTTGTTCAGTTTTGAAATTATATCGTTTAAATCGATATTTAAAAATAGCCTTCCGAGGCACAGTCTCGGAATTCGACGAAACCAGCTCCGTTTGATCCGTAATATTGTATTATTATCGGATTTCAATTTTTGTAGTGTCTATTTTTGAATTTATTCAAATAATAGTTACTGGTATGAAAAAATAAGTAAAAACCCCGTCTTTTTAAGGATTGGACCAATTTATGCGAGTCTGTTAATATTGAGCAATATAACAGTAACTTATAAAATTTGCGTGTGAAGTATGATGAATACCCAAAGTTAATAAAATATATTAATGAAAAATGGCTTGAGACATGGAAAGATCGGTTTGTACATGCTTGGGCAGACAATGTTATGCATTTGGCAACTACACATCAAATAGGTAAAACTCTTGCTACTGTATTTATTTAATTATTTTATATTTTTTAACAGTAATAAATTAATATCTATTTTCTTTTTTAGAGCCGAGGCTGTACATGCTAAATTGAAAAAATATTTGGCAACAAGCTAATACAATTTTGAAAGGGCACGGGAGAGTATGCATTCACCACTAGTGTTATCTTCTACAGAGCAAAAATCTTTATTTGAAACAAGTTTATTATAAATGACTCATGTTTATCATAAAAAGGAAATTAAAATTTTACCTGGAGTTGTTTCCCTAGCGGTTGTGGAGCTTATTCATTCGGAATTTCTACAAATAAGTTCTTATGGAATGGTAGACGAAAACTTATGTGAATGTGTTATTCCTAAGACACACTAACTTCCATGCATGCATGAATTAGCAAAACTTGGTCCAAATGTGGAAATACCTTTGGATTTGAATTCATGTTCATTGGACTAAGTTACATATTATTAAAATGGGAGAGAAAAGAGATTTTATTTTGAAGAAAAAGTTTGAAGATTTGTTGAATGAAGATATGAAATTTGGATTACCGCATTAAATGCAAGCCTATAAAAAAAATAAGTTGTTTATCCACAAACGTCAACTCTTGCATCTCTGGGTAGTAAAGTCAAAAATCGTGGAAGACCTCATCGAAAAATTGATACTTCAACAAAAAGGTTGCCTTCCGCATTTGAGCTAGGTGAACGTCCTTCAACCCAATGTAGCTTAGCTAAAAAACAAAAAAAATTGATCATTTCTATTTCGGTGAATTTTTTTTGAGTATTTGTAGACATACATATGTAACTTTAGGTATGTATGAATGTGTATACCAAAGGATTGAAGCCATATATCGAAGAAATTATAGATGTCGGTATGGATGGTAATTGCAGATTTAAGTGTGTCGCTTCATTTTTAGGAATGGAAGAATCCCGTTCATGGCAAGTTCGTAAAGAACTAATGGAAGAACTTGAAGAACATCAAGAGCTTTGTGAACAAGTGTTGTAGAACCAAATATTTGCTAAATGTGCTTAATCATGAAATCAGCAGCGCCGACCAAGTAAATGGACTATTATGCCCTAGACTGAGTACGTAATAACCACTAATATTTTCGTTTTTAGTATTTGCAAGATTTTGAGTTTGACTATACCACCTTTAAAGGGAAATTTCCATCTCCATTGGAACATTATGAATTTGGAATTCTTTATGTAAGCAATGATTATTTTGTCTAGGTATTATATGTTATTCATTTTTATTTTTATTAATAAATGAAGAACTTTTACTTATAATGTATTTTTTTAATTTTTATAGACCAACTTACAAGTGGACCATCCGAAACCACCATATATCAAGTGGTTTGTTAATCGTCGCATCGAAGCTGAATAATGGGAGCATATACTAAGAGATAGAAGAGAATGTTAGGAAAATTGGAAAATTGTGACCATATGGCTAGATGGGATTAGTTAAATATTATGTAGTAGTTAATTTGTTTGAAAACTGTCAAGTTTGAGCTAATCTACTGACAATGTTATTTGAAATTAAATAAATTTAAATTGAAATTGTTGAATATTATTGTTAAATATCATTTTTGCTTGAAATAGTTGAAAATCATTATTGAATATCATTCAGCTGTTATTTAATTATTGCTTGAAATTGTGTCACTATTAATCTGCTGACAATTAATTTGATGATCCATTAATAATTTTTGTTGATAATATAGGTGCTGCGTGGAAAAAAATATAAACCTTGTCAGGATTCAATGTGAAACCTATATAAGAACGCTTAGAGGTAGCACTAGAAATAAGAAAATAACGTCGGTATACTACTTGGACTATGTAAACTAATGTTACCACTTGATGCTGAAATAATTGAAACAATGTAGTTGTCAAAGATTGTCTAAACATGATCTCAGTTTCCTTTGGAAATCAATGTTACTTGGAACCAACAATTGCAAATTTTAAATCATATCTAGCCATAGCGTGGAAAATTAGTGAACAATGCTCCTCTGTAGCAATGAAAATAAAAAAATACAACATTTTTTTATGGTTTGGAATATGTAAACCCATGTTTTCTCTTGATGCCGATACAATTCAAATAATACGTAGTTGTCAAGGATTGTGTAAACAGAAACTAAGTGCCCCTGAAAATCAATACGAGTTGAAGGCTACGTTGGAAAAATAAAAACAACGTTAATACCGGGCGTTGTATAAAATTAAACCATTCCTACCTCAAGCGTTGAAAGCTCTAAATCAACGCTCTAGGGCAATGTTGATATCTAGAAAATCACATCCCACCATTGCATGGAAATGCTATATGTGCATGTAACGTAGACGCTGAAATTATTTGATCCATGTATTTTTCAAATTTTTTGAAATAAAAGCATCACAATACATATGCATTAGTAGCAAAGTCACATTTACTGCAACAATAACAGCACAAACCACATATTTTGGCTGACAACATGGAATAACAAAACAACATGGAATGACATGGAATGATAAATAATTGTTTAAACATTGACAACATGGATAACAAACAACTGTTTAAATATTGACAACGTGGAAGAACAAAACATGGAATAATAATACATGACAACATGAAATAACATGGAATAAAAAAGCAACATCAAATTACATAAAGTCAATTACATAAAACAACATTACTAGTGGAGTAGAGTATTCAACTACATAAAGTCAAATAAAGGGTCACTACATGAAATAACAACTAACATCAAATTCACTACGTAGTTACATTGTATGCTAACTGTATACAAATGATCATAAGATGAAAGAGTTCCTTGTTAAAGTGGTTGTTCATTGCCTGGTTGAACTTTTTATATGGTACGAGGAAAATACCAATCAACATAATCAGTAGTCATCATAACATCCGCCCTAAAATGTAGTATAGAGAGATATTGCTCACTCACGCAATGATCTTGCCATTCGTTCCAAGTTTTCCACAAAATCATAAAGCACTTTATAAGTTGTCGAAGTAGCACCTCTCTTTTTACCTTTTAATGGAATAATAGGTCATGGAATATTTTAAACTTTACCAAATTGCCTCAAAGCTTGAGTAGGATGATACGGTTCAACAACACTTAAGCATAACAAACAACTAGAGTACCAAGCAATTTGTGGAAAAGGATGAAATTCCTGTGCATGCATGTACGGATCAAAGAGTACCTAAATAATAAATAAGCAACTTTTATTAAATTGTAATGTAATTATCTACAAAAAATGTTATACTTTGTTATTTAGAATATACCTCATGTTCTTGAATATTATCGAGATAAATTCTTAGAGGCTTTATTGAATAGCAATAATCATTTGCAAGATCCCAACGAGCTACTCTTGGTGAACGTTCATTATAAAATTCATTTGACGACTTGCTTTTATCCATAAATAATGCATTCCCAACTAAATATAAAAGATAGGCATGAGCAGCTTGTTTGGTTTTTTCAGCTTCCAATTCATCACAAACACCATCAAGAATTTCGTGCAACTTAGTAAAGGTTAATTTATATCCAACACTATCCTTCATTATTTGTTTGACTTCTTCCTTACTAATTCCCAAGTTGTTGACCACCAATTCAATCATATCATTTTTAGGAAGGTTAAATGTTTGTGTTGGTAATCCTTTGACTGGAATATGTTGTAAAGAAGCAAAATCATGTAATGTTATAGTCATCTTGCTAAATGGAAAATGAAAAGTATTTGATTTGGAATGCCAACGCTCGACAACAGTAGGGATAAGTTACATGCTTACTGTGCCATAACAAGTTTCAAATATAGGATATAATCCTGTAGATTTCAAATATCTCCTAAATATCATTGCATTATCGAAAATTTCTCAATTTAAAACTTTTATTCCATGATATACGCATATAAGAGGCTCATGTTCCAAAAATAGTTCTTGAGTTAAATTGACGTTTTTTAAACTATTAGTGAGATATACCTTGCCACTCCATATCGATGAAGCAATATGTATTTAATAGCTACTAATGATGTCGATGATTTTTGGTTTTCCATAAGGTGTTGGTGTGTTGGATCTTTCTGGAGCGGTATCAATGACATCATGGGCTTGTTGTTCTCCAATGATATTGTGTTCTTCAATATTTTGGCTTCCAATATTTGTTCCACATTTTATGCTTTAATATTTTGTTTTCAAATATTCTGTTCCACATTTTTCCCTTTAATATTTGACTCCTTTACAATTTTTTCTTCAATATTATGACCCTCTGCTTGTTTTTTTTTCTTTTGTTTTATAATATACACTTGTCTATTTCTTTCTGAAGCCATCAATTGATTTTGTATATGAGTAGTATTTTCAAGAACTCCAGGAATATCTGCAAATAAAGGTAAAACAAACTAAAAAAACTCGGATGAATCATCCATCGAAAATTGTATCATTGGAATTCAAGATAGAAGGTTTAAAATTTGATATGGTAAATACATATGCATAGAATCAGTATAGTAAAACATATGCGACATTATATAAACCAATAATAATATATAGGTGAATCAAAGTGCAATCGCGATCCCTATACATAAAGGACAATTAAATAAAAATAAACATGTAGTACGTGCCTTATATATTTACTAGGTATTATATACTAATAACAATAAATCAAAGTATTAATTGTGTTATATTTTACTCCATTATAAGTTCAAAGTATGTTATTTTTTTTGGTTAAACCCTTCATTAATCAATGTTATCAAAAATTCATAGTGGTAGCTAAAGTGCAAATAGGTCGGTTGTTATTTATGTCGGCAAGCGATGATTAATCAACCGACATCACACTTTGGCGTTGGTCGAATTCAATCAATGCCACACCATGGTGTTGATTGAAATCAACGCCAGAGGGCGACATTAATTGATTTAATCAACGCTTGCCCTTAGTGTCGATTGATTCAACACAACTCAAAGCAGTGAACGATTGTTGCCTAGCCTACTTCCATCTAACTGCGACCAAAATAATAAAAAAGATCGTTAAATTAGAAACCCTTACCATGCCGCTGCTTAGATCTTCTTTCCGCACATTTGTCTCCTCGTTACTTGCTTTTTTCCTTCGTCGATTGTAGGTTGTGAAGTTGTTAGGGTTTTGGTTGATGAAAAAACAAAGCAGCGAAAGGAAGTATGTTGGAAGAGAAGGCAATGGTAATTCAAGAATAAACGAAGAGGGAAAATGGTACGATTTGCCTTTTCAAACCCGATTATCGACACTAATATATCCACTGTATTCACGTACCGAACACCCAAGTGCCGAAAAAACAAAAAGTTAGGGTAAAAAGAAAAAGAAAAGGAAATAGACAAAAAAGAAGAGAACACAACATCAGAATCTCACTAGTGGAACGGTAATATATACTATCAAATGAACGGTACAAAGTGTTGCTTCGATACAAAAATCTTTGAGTTACAAAATCAAAGTACTATCATCATCCTAGACAGTGATAACTATTTTTCCTAACAATTGCGGATATGTATAATTTAGTAATGCATCAGAAATAAGAATATTACGACATGTGAAACATCTAGCTTGCCTTCTCGAGCTCCAAAGAACATCAACGAAAACTTGCCTTTCTCAAACTACTCGAAAGAGTAAATAAGGAATTTAGGGAAAACAAAAGCCATGTGTTAGATATAAATCTGGTATGAGAAATTCAAGAAAGTGGAAAATAGGCTGAAGGACAAACTTTGAAAAAAAATTAGGCTGAAGGACAACAAGGTTTATTTTTAGGCTGAAGGACAAACTTTAAAAATAATTATGCTGAAGGACAATGCTAGGTAGAACTAGCATTTTGTATAGTGTAAAAACTGAATTAAATGCTAGTTAGAACTAGCATTTTGTATAGTGTAAAAACTAAATATAATGCTAGTTAGAACTAACATTGTCCTTCAGCCTAATTTTTTTCAAAGTTTGTCTTTCAGCCAAAAAATGAATCTTTGTGTCCTTAGGACTAATTTTTTATCAAAGTTTGTCATTTTCCCTAATTACCTCTTCAAGAAATATGTAGCTAGCATAAAATAGTACTTTTGAGACCACATGGAATGCCATAACAGTTATCCCCTCAATAGAACCACCATCTAATAAGTACACAAGGTGATATATTATATAATGCCTAGGGTATAGAATATAAATATATAACACATCTGGAATGGTTACATTCATTACATTTAACAACATATTAGGAGTACAATCAAATCTGATAAGAAATGTTCGTATATTGGATTTTCCGTGGAGATCTATCCGGTGGAGCTTGATCCAGTCTCCTACATAAGGGTCAGAAAGTACCTCTGAAAGACGTATATCTCAAAATAGAATATATCTTTAGGTAAATACAGGTGGCCCAACGTCCGAACATAAAATGAACAATGTGAACCAAATATCATCAACTCCCATTGGCCAACAATAGATAAGTATATCTAGATATGGAGTTGATAATACCCTGGCATGGGTCAACTAAACCCCAGATTGTTAGGCCTACTCTATTTTTAATCATTTTTGATGTCGAGGTTACGTTCGACATGTTTCACATGAGTCTTCATCATTCAAACAAACCACGAGTCCCTAAATGGATTCTCATATCTCAAACAGATCTCGAACCACACATGGATTAGAGCATCTCAAATAGATCCACTTCCAAGAGGTAGAACACGTATCTCAGTCTTGAAGTGGTTTTCGATAGGTAAAACACTTACCGATCCCAGTCTCTTCAAGACTAAATCGACGAATTTGGTCATTCAACAACAATGAGAACGATAGCATATGGAAACCAAGTCTCGTATACTCATCATTTTTCCGATATATTCATCTCACAGTATCCCTCGATCAAGAGTAAAGCCAGTAGGTTAGAGCTCTATTTCTTATATCCATACATGTTCCCATAGATAGGCAAGCCACTTCATTGGCTTTTAGTGCTAAGTGTATGAATTAATGTTTTCCATAAACGAATAAATATACAAAGCATGATCAAGTCATACAAAGCTCGATTAAGTCACACAAGCAACTTCTAATCTCTAGTTAATTACCTTTTTAAGATTATTTATACTTTAAAAATACTTGTAAATAGGTTTTAAATATCTATGTAAAATATTACTTTAAAATAATTAATTTATAATTTGATCAAAAATATGTTTTATATCATAAAACCTTTTTACTTTGAAAATACATATATAATTATCAAAATATACTTAAACCTCAAACTAGCTTAAAATACTTAAAAATATATTAGAAAACGTATCTAAAATGACTAGAGAAGAATACGAAATTTAAATATTATTTTTGAACACTTAAAACCTTAAGTGACTTACTACAGCATTTATAAATACTATTAAAAGTCCTTGTTAAAGAACACATTAAAAAGCACGATCTTTGTAACTAATTTTGACCATTTTAAAAAATGGTTTAAGACTTGAAATATTTATAGTAATTACTATCATTAGGGTACTTATATGGAAAGAAATCCCTAAGAATATCTTTCTTTTTATTTATAAAAATTCTCAAAAATAAGGGATTTGGAAGTGCAATTATAACGACTATTCTCGCTTTAAAACTTTCAAATTTATTTCAGTTTAACACATAAGTTAAACAACCATTTAAACATCAAGTTAAGGCCATGCCACATGTTTAAGAGGGTAATAGAATTGATATTATACAATATAAAATTATCAATTGCTTTCAAAAGTAAGAGGGGTCCAAATTTTACGACTTTACTTGTTTATTGTCACTTTAACTTTATACTTTTCACACAACATATATATATATATATATATACACACACAATATATAGTTAAAAGATGGTGAGATAACTCACTTATAACAATGCCAAATCCAAGTACAAAGCCACAAGAACAAAGAATCACCTCCCACCATCACAAAATACCTGACAATCCAACCTTTAAGACTTCCAAACCAAAGCAACGTCTCCTCTCCTCCTCCTATGCATATGGCCCCTCCTTTGGAACCCCTTCTTCCTCTTACCTTCTCCTAACTTTTACTTCCTAATCATGGTTCCCATGATATTGTAGCCTAAAACCAAAGTTTAAAATAGATTAGAGATAATTTGGTTAAGACTTGAAAAAGTCGAAGAATAATTAGCGGATTGGTGCTTAAGCACTTCCACAATTTTTAACTCTCATACTTCATCTCAAGCTTAGTGAATTAATGATTTATTCCTAAGGATATACCCCTCCTTATATAGGCTTAGGAATGAGATGTTTACTGACCAAAAACCCCTCACAAAGGACTTAACATTAATTAGAAACATCTCTACTCCTTTATTATTTGCTTAACACTTAATCATTTCCATTTATGCTCATTTCCTAAATATCTTCCATTACATCATCCAAATTTTTTTTTTCCATGAATGGTAAAAAAACTATTTCATTTTATTAGTTTCCTAAGAAAATAAGTGTATGTAAAAGAAATCTGAACAACTTTTTACGGTTAAAACCCGTTTATTGATAAAACGATTTTCGGTCACATTATCAATATTTTCTTAAAGTATTTATTTTTGTAAATATTTATTCAAAATAAGTTTACCATCATTACTTATGATTTAAAAGAGGTTATGAAAGTGGCTAAGGATTGTGCAATATGGAATATTAAGTAACTATTTACTTGTGCGAAATATAAATATAAAAGTAAAATAATAAAGTAAATGACATCAAAGATTTTTATACTGGTTCGAACTTTCCGTTCTACATCTAGTCCCAGACTCCCTCTGGAATTTAACTATCAACCATCACTTAACCCGAAGGAATAGGTATTACATCGCTTGAGCAACCGAATAACACTTTAACCGCCTAAGCAACAGAATAGGACTTCAACCGCCTAAGCAACCGAAGAGGACTTCCAATAAAATAGTAGAATTGTTTCTGACTGAGTATGCTCTTGAATAGCACTGATAAGTCAATAACGTACACCCTTCCTATAATCTTATCCTTTGTGGTATATCGTGTAATTTTTGAAGATAGGAAGTTTATTAAATCAGTAATGAAGTTTGCTTGAATTAACAAGTGATTGGAATGAAATATTTAATGCAAATGGAAAGATAGTTTAGACAATTAGAATGAGAGTTAGAATCAGAATTAGTTAGTAAAACAATGGATTTCATGACTATATATAGGAATTAATAGTTGCAATCATTCGTGAAAAGTAGCCATGAATGAATATGGAAGCAACTCTTGAATCAAGAGTTGTTTCTATTCGCTGAAATGAATTTTCTTTTCAAAATATAGCCGTTAGGAAGATTCAGCTGTCTGAATGGAATAATTCAGCCATCTAAATCGATTAAAAATCGAATTAGGAAGAAACCAGTGCAAAAGTCATGCATGCTGGCTGAACTTGCAGGTTAGCCGTTTGATTGTTCAAAGAAAAGTGGTGCATGTGCACAACATTCAGTCGATTGAACTATACTGTTCAGTCGGATGAATTGCCTATTTTTTTGGCCATATCAAGGAATTTTTTGAAAAACTTATGCAAATGAACTATGTCACTAAATTTTTTTAGCATATGAACTATGTTTTGAAAAAATTTAAATTGCATGTGCGTGCATATACCACTTCAGAGAGATTTTAACATGAATTCACTACTAGACTTAGACCATAAACTAAATATATTACTGAAGCTTCTATCTAGAATCTGGTCTGCAATATGTTAGATTATTTTCCGTGTAAAAATATATCTTCTCCTGCAAATATGGTTAGTTCATATAATATTTACTTACATAGTGGTCACAATCAGAACATCAAAATTCAAGGTTCTAACTTACTCCCTTTTTTTATGATAACAACTGCGTAAGTTTGTAAACATATTAAAGCAATTTTAACCCCCCTCCCCCCCCCCCCCCCCGATTGAATACTCCCCCCAATCAATCATATTCTCCCCCTTTGTCATCTACAAAAAGGAACAAATAATTAATATGAGAAATACAAACATACAAGCATATGGATATAAGAAGCAAATAAGCATATCAACATTGTAAAAGTATGCCATGCATAAAGGTCATAAACATCAAACACATAAAAGCATATTGATACTTTAAATAAATGGCCATCTTACCTAGGAACTTCAAAGTACAACAAACACACAAGAATATGTTTTAAACAAAATAATAGCACTATAAGTTTTTCATGAGTGAAATAGCAACGAAAAGAAAAAGAGTCTAGAATTCCTCACTATCTTGTACTTCTTCTCCTTCCGAAGTCGTCCAAGAGAACGGGGTCGGATTTTCCGCAACACCAATCGAAGTGGATCCGGAACAAGAGACCTTTTCCAAAAATTTATTTGAAAATCCTTCGATCGAGTTTATCTTTTTGTTAGGTTTAGAAACGTTCTTTTTCACATTACCAAAATGTCGACCAAGTTTGCTTTGATTCTGAGATAATGTCATAAGAGCTTGCTTTGGATGCACGTCAACATGAAGTTTTTGAATTTCGTCGTCCTCTTCTTCTTCTTGTCAAGGAACTTGAGAGGAGGAAGAAGCAATATTCACGTCCCTCAGTTGTGGGATTCCTTGGTTACGACTAGCTATCTAATGTTGAAAGCTAATGATTTGTTGGTGTTCGGGACGCTTAGGAAGACCCATTAGACTTGGAGTCTTAGAGTTAAGCTCTCCGATGGCCATAAAATCGAAATCGGGCAATGGAACTCCAAAATTTTGGAGAATTCACATACTGTAAGCTCCATCGTGAATCGGCTTGCAGCTTCGCTTGTGATTGATGGTGAGAAATTCATTCAGTATTATTTTTCCCAATTTACTTGGTGGGATGAGTAGCATATACGGCTTGAAAATCCCTTTTATAGACCTTTTCGTAACTTCCGATCAGGGTTGTAACGATTGAATAAGCGCACGATGGATGATTCATGCCTTCGGACATAAGACACTAGATTTGAAAAGGGTAAATTGTCCGATAAGAAGAGATGTGATGCTTCATCATGATTATACATATCAACCTCAACATCATTAATACCTAATGAGAAAATCGAAACTGTGAGCTTCGGCTATTTCTCTAATTGCGTAGCCGTAGAATTTGGGAAATTTCATGAATGCTCCTTCGAATTACTTTGAATCTCTTATGGTGTTAAATCCATTTACCGCCATTTCATTATGTAATCAAGCTTGAATTTAGCACTCAGATGGTCCGGTTGTTGATTCTCATGCTCTTTTTTATCTTGGAGCCATTTGGTTTATAAAATTTGGATGAAAAATTGAATTTTTGTTGAACCTAGGGTTTATTTTTGGTTTTATTTCAGATAATGATTGATTAGGTAAGGGAAGAGTGAAGGGGTAGATAGGAGTTATGTAGGATTTGAGTGGACAGGTGCGTTGGAGAATGTGCAGATCTATTTTTAAAAATCGAAAACTGACGGTTCAGCCCACTGAAAATGGTAAAGAGAGTTGGTTGAAATGCAGAGGATTGAATCCCAAAGTTTCTAGTTAAAAATTGCCGAAATTTAGTCAGGTGAAGGGGGTGCTCAGTCGGCTGAATTTTAGGCTGTATGTTGGTAGTTTTGAATATTAAGTCGGCTGAGATGTTGAGTCTGCTGGCTGATGTGCAGAAAAGTGCAACCTATAAGAATATAGTTCAAATGGGGTATATTTCAGTCGGCTGGATCAGGGGCTTCAGTCGACTGAATGCTGGAATAGTTTCTACTTATCTATGAAGTTTCAATCGGCCGATCTCCTATGGTCAGTCGGTTGAATCTGTTGTTTTTCTAAGGTCAAGCTTTTTATGGTTCATTCTTAAATTAGTTAATTAACAAACTATATATATGTTTTTTCGAGCTTTATTCTCATGTTAAAATAAATATAATTTTTATATCAATAAACATGTTATATATCTGTATTACAATATTAAATTTATAAACATAAAAAATATAGATTTTAATTTCCTGAAGTCTTAGATTCGTTTAAGATTGGTGCATCTTTGGTGGTATCATGTAATGGATCTATAGAAGGCCAAAACATTATGTTGAGCAACTTGTTCCTAAGAATTCGAAGACATGTGAGGTCGGTGAGGAGACAGATTGTGCACACCTTGTTTAGGAGCGTTCCATAGAATTTCAGAGTGAATTTTTTAGGCAAATTTAATCGTCTACCATGATGTTTTTGTTCATAATACATCTCATGTTGTAAACCTAAGTATCACGTTGATAGTGATAGATTTCGTCAATTTTCTCCTTGGTAGATGGTGAACCAAGATCTAAGTTTTTCTTAGCTCGTTTCCCTTTCGATGTATATCCAGTATGATGATTCAAAGTTGGAGTAATCTTCACCGGAATATATACCGGAGTAGATTTGTTTGATGAATCCATAGTGGAGTGCTAAAAACGATCGATGAGAGATTGGAACTTTCTTGAGAAGACATGCTGAAAAAGAATGTTCATTTATTCTTAAAGTTTGTAAATGAATTAAAGAAAATTCTGATCATGTATATATATTGTTTGGATTTTCTATTTATAGTTTTTTTACTGTTAACATTCCTTAGAAAGTTTCAACCAAGAGAAAATGTAAGGTTAAAAAATATGAAAGGATTTTAGCCGTATATAAAGTAAAAGGAATGTAAGGTCTTAAATTAAGTAATATAATAGAACATTGGAAAGACATGTAATTTCCTTCCATGAGTGCAGAGTTTGAGTGCCATCATCTCCAATTTTTGTTCTATTACATTTTTATTTATTTTACAATTTTTTACACTTTAATATCAAATTATAAATCATGTAGTTACATAATTCCAAATTCACGTCTTAATTTAAGGAAAAAATTTTCATTTAAAGGTTTAATAAATATATTTGCAACTTGCTTTTCTGATGGTACAAAATCAAGTGAAATATTACCTTTTTCTATATCATCACAAAGAAAATGACGTCGAATATCAATATGTTTAGTTCTCGAGTGATTTACAGGATTTTTTGATAAATTTATAACATGTGTATTATCACAATAAATTGTTGATTTAGATAAATTTGTACAAAAATCTTGCAGTGTTTGCTGCATGTATATTACTTGAGCACATGCCAAAGCAGCTGAAATATATTCTGCTTTACACGTCGATAGTGAAACACAACTTTGTTTCTTACTAAACCAAGATACTAAAGATTATCCAATGAAATGACAAGTACCACTTGTACTCTTTCGATCCTTTCGACATCCTCTGAAGCCAACATCACTATATGATACTAACTCAAAAGGACATTTTTTGGGGTAAAAAAACCATAGTCTTTAGTCTTGCTAAAGTTGCGCAAAATTCGTTTCACTGCCCGCAAATGTGACTCTTTAGGATTTGCCTGAAATTGTGCGCACAAGCATACACTCATCATTATATCTGGACGACTAGCAGTTAAATAAAGTAAGGATCCGATCATACTTCGATATAGTTTTTGGTCAACACTTTTTCCATTCTCATCTCGATCGAGATGTACCATAGTGCTCAAAGGAATGGGTTTAGGAAAAGTGTTTTCTACACCAAAACATTTTATAAGATTATTACACTATTTTCTTAATTAATAAAAATTACATTATTTAATTGTTTAATTTGTAATCCAAGAAAATATGAAAGTTCTTCCATATGAGACATTTCAAATTCTCTTGTCATCATATTCGAAAATTTTTGACACAATTGTTCGTTCGTGGAACCAAAAATGATGTCAAAAATGATGTCATCTACATAAATTTGTATTATTAAAATATCATTTTTATCTTGTTTTATAAACAAATTTTGATCTACTTTTCGAATTTTAAAACCATAATTTATAAGATAACTTTTAAAACGATTATACCAAGCACGAGGTACTTGTTTTAAACCGTATAAACATTTCTTTAATTTATAAACATGGCCTGGAAATTTTTCATGTGTAGATAGAGGTGGTTATTCTACATACACATTTTCTTTTATAAAACTAGTTAGAAAAGCACTTTTTACGTCCATTTGATATAGTTTAAAGTTATGAAAATAAGCAAAAGCCAATAAAATACATATTGCTTTTTAGTCGAGCTACAGGCGTAAATGTTTCTTCGTAGTCTATTTCTTCTTCTTGACTGTAACCTTAAGTGGCTAATCTAGCTTTGTTTCAAATAATTCCGTACTTATAGGCTTTATTTTTGTAAAACCACTTAGTACTGAATACTATTTGATTACTAGCTCTAGGAACTAAGTCCCACACTTCGTTTTATTCAAATTGATTTAACTCTTCTTGCATAGCCATAATCCGATAACATCATTGAGGTTTCTTTAGCATTTTTAGGTTCAATGTTTGATAGGAAAGCTACATGACCCATTTGATTTAACTGATTTTTCGAGTTTTTATGGTTAGTATTTACTTCTCCAATGACATTTCAATTGGGTGATTTCCTAGATGTCTTGGTGGAGTTCAAATTTCATTTTCATTTTGTCAATGGTTATTTTCAATTTCAACATTATTTTCAGTATTTTCAATATCATCTTCTGTGATATTTGATTTAGGAATATTAACTAACTATTTACTTGTGCATAATATAAATATAAAAGTAAAATAATGAAGTAAATGACACCAGAGATTTTTATGCTGGTTCGAACTTTCTGTTCTATGTCCAATCCCAGACTCCCTCTGGAATTTAACTATCAACCCTCACTTAACCCAGAGGAACATGTATTATGCTGCTTGAGCAACCGAATAAGAATTCAGTCGCCTAAGCAACAGAATAGGACTTCAATCGCTTGATCAACCACTTCCAGTACAAATGTAGAATTATTTTTGACTGAGTATGCTCTTGAATAGCACTGATAAGTCAATAACGTCCACCCTTCCTATAACCTTCTCCTTTGTGGTTGTGTAATTCATGAGGATAGGAAGTTTATTAAATCACTAATGAAGTTTGCTTGAATGAACAAGTGATAAGAATGAAATATTGAATGCAAATGGCAAGATAGTTTAGATAATATGAATGAGAGTTAAAATCAGAATTAGTTAGTAAAACAATGGATTTCATGACTATATATAGGAATTAAAAGTTGCAATCATTTATGAAAAGTAGTCATGAAAGAATATGGAAGCAATTCTTGAATCAAGAGTTGTTTCTATTCGCTGAAATGAAGTATGTTTTCAAATATATCCATTATGAATATTCAACCGTCTGAATAGAATAATTTATCCATCTGAATCGATTAAAAATTGAATCAGCAAGAAAACAGTGCAAAAGTCATACAATTCAGCTTGCTTGCAGGGCCAGCCGCCTGAATGTTCAAAGAAAAGATGTGTACAGCATTCAGCCAACTGAACTATACTATTCAGTCGGCCAAATTGCCCTTTTTTGCCATATCAAGGAATTTTCTGAAAATCTTCTGCATATGAACTATGTCACTAAAATTTTTAGCAAATGAACAATGTTTTGAAAAAACATTAAATTGTGTGCGCATGCATACACCACTTCAGAGAGGTTTTAACATGAATTCACTACTAGACTTAGACCATAGACCAAATATATTGCTGAAGCTTCTATATGGAATCTGGTTTATAACCTGTTAGATTATTTTTCGAGTAAAATAGCATCTTCTCTTGTAAATATGGTTAGTTCATATAATATTTATTTATATAGCCATCATAATCAAAACATCAAAATTCAAGGTTCTAACATGTTAAAAAGCTAATTAAATTATTCTTATAACATTTAATCCAAGATTCATATACTTAAACAATTCAAATATTTAAACACGAAGTGTCCGTAATTTCGGATCGTTATAGGAAAGGAAAAACTGGATGGGAATAATTTTTTAAAATTGCTAAGGGGGAAAGAAAATATTGGAGTGGCAATAAATAGAGCCTTATGTTTTTGATAATTGACGAAAACATGGATATCTACATTTCCGCTAACCTTTTTCTATATCACATAAATAACCATATACACCCATTTTCGAGTTTATGGAAAGAAAGGACAATTTAAGAAGGACGTGTGGATGGAGAAAGTGGGGCGAATGCGCATGAAGGATCCAGTATTTACGAAGCGAACAAGACATTTGAATAGGGAATTTGAGCAGGATATTTGATTTGGGAAGCTGGTTGAAAGGGGAATGCATTTGTTGATGCAAACATGGTATCTGAGCGGAGTATTTTAAATATGATTTTTAATCTAATTGATTTATAGTTAATCAATTATTGTTTTTATTATGTAATATACGTTTAATTAAAATGAAATAAAAGTTAAAAAAATTGAGGTACATTCAAATTAATTAAAACACCTTTAAAATACAACGATGTAATACATAGAAAATACAATAGAACTATAATATTCGAAAGTCAAATACAATAATTTAAAGATACAGATAAACGGCTACAACTGCAATGGTTTAGTGCAACACTGATGTAATAATTTCATCTCTTATGGTATTGCAAAACATGTCTATTTCATTGCTCGTGTGTCGTTGTACCTATTCAGTCACTCTGTTTGTAGTAGTCCTCATACTTTAATATTCCTTGTGGTATCCTTCTGAAACAAGATTTGGATTATCATCATAAGCCATAAATCTGGATCACCATTATTATATTTTAGTATAAAATTGTATACAGCCATTTTAGCAATGACAACTTTTACTTGAGTTTCAAATGAGTATGTTGACATATTCTTCAAAATGGTAAACATTTTCTTCCATATTTCAAAGGTCCTCTCAATTGCCACATAAACTTGAATGATAAAAATTAAAATTTTCATAGACTAATTTTGGTTAATTTACGGTTTCATGAAAATGAAGGATACGATATTTGCTATTTCGATAAGGTGGTAGATATCCATATTGTGGTAAATATCCAAAATTTATAAATCATACTATCTAGTTGGAGGGTGAGGAAAGCCAGAGTTTCTATCCTTTATAACTGCATTAAAAATTCTGCTATCATGCGTAGTACCTTTCCAACCTACCATAACATAAATTAACTGTAAATTGAATGAGTATGCTACTAAGATATTCCATGTAGCATAACCATTTTATCCAATATATGGAATAAACCAATTTGTAGGTAAGTGTGCCATTATGTGTGTACCGTCTATAGCACCAACAAAATTTCTAAAATAAGGGTAATATCGGTTTGAAGTTCTAATATGTTCCAGAATAGTATTAAATTAATGATAATCTGGCTTAATAACATCTTTAGGAAGTAATAGTACACATTCTAAAATAGCATGAAAATAAACTGAAATTGTGCTACCCGATCTTTGAAATCATTTTCTCATTTGTCAATTTAAGAGAGATGCAACTTCGGTGCAGTCAAATATGGCAACCACTTCTTTGATATTAATAGTTTTTGTTGAAACCAGACCATATGTTTTTATCCTATCGCACAACAAGAGAAAACATAAGCTTTTCATTCGGAAATTACGCTGACAACGTTCTTGATTCCCATTTAATATATCGTCCACCCACGATAAACCGGTATAGTTTGACATATGAATTTTCCTAATATCGTTCCTTCGTCTACGTAGATACGCCGATTCTACAACTAAATCCTACACATCTTCATAGTCGGACTCTATTTCAAAATTAGCCATTGGAATTAAATAAAAAAGTAAAGTAGAGAGTGATAGAGAAGAGTATGGAGTAGGGAGAAGAGTAGAGAAGATAGGGGAGGATGAAAGAAAGAGGAGGTAAAAAAAGGGTTTATAAAAGAAGGGAAGTTGGGGAAAGTAATGTTGGCGTCTGACATATTGGATGAGTCGGAAGCCTACTTTCCCTCATTTTCCGTCAATGGTTCTAGAGTGGTAGGATTGCCCGTTGGGGCTTCTGACGTGTCGGACGCTTCATAAACGGTTACTGGGTAAAAAAAAGATTGCGAATAGTACCAAATCAGCATGGCAGTTGAAATTAATTGCAATGGTCTGAACATGGTAAAAGAGGAACAATTGAGAGGACCTTGAGAAAGTGAAATAATAAAAATGCCCTTTAATGTACGGTCAAATTATTAAAAAGTGCATTTAAGGAATCTAACAAAGGCTTCATTTTGACCTATTGACCGAAGGTTTTGCTTTACAGTATAAGGTAGATAAAATATAAATTGAAGATAATTGCTTTAGTAAACTAGAATATATTATCTCAATCATATCGCCATGTAACAATAAGCTTAGAAATTTGGGTGATTAAAATAATAAAATGATGAATTATATAGCACAAATATTTTTTAAGGTAATTTTCATTCAAAGTTTTAATTGCGTAAAATTAAAAATTATAAAATTCAAATAAACTATGTAGAATTATAATCAGTGCACTGATTTAAGAAAACACATAATTTTGTTTTGGTAAACGGATGAAAAAATACGGATGGAGCATGCACTCGGACCTAGAAACAGACCCATATATGCACAAGAATTATTTCAGTCTCTCATATAACACATACCTCTTACATGCCCTTATACATAAATGGAAAATGAAAAGTGGCAAGGCTTGTGACATTTGGCAAACATGCCGTCACTTGGGAACCTTAGGAAGCATATGCATATATAAAAATAAAAATCATTTTATGAAAGAAAGCATGAAAAACCACGTCTTCATTCTTCTTATTCTCTTCCCTTTAAATTCTAAAACAATAGTAAATCAACTCCAAACTTCACCAAATTTTGGCCAAGGGTCTAAGGCAACATAGGAGAAAGGAAGAAATACTCAATTGTTGAAGCAAGGAAGCACAAAGGAGGTATCCTTCTTTGGCCATGAGCAAATAAGGGAGAATGGGAGGTGGCTGTGAGCATGGAAGGAAGGAGCAAGGTGGTCATGAACATTTCAAGAGGAAGGATGAAGTTTTTCTTATTTTGGATGCAGGTAGGAAGTATGCATGTGTTCTTTAATTCTTGTGCTTGGAGTTAACAAGGATTTGGGTGAGTTAACACACCATTGGAAAGTTTACATTGTGTGTAAATAAAAATTAAGACATTAACTAATTAAAGTTATATTTGGACGCCTCTTGCTTTTGAAAGTAAATAATAGCTTTATGTGTAGTGTATTCATTTCTATTAGCCTCTAAAACATGTGATGTGGCATAGACTTGATATTTACGTTATTGGTTTAGTTGTGTGTGGATTTGAAGTGTGTGTAATTGTTTGAAACGAAACAGTTAATATAACTACACTTTGAAATCCCTTGTGTTTAAACATCTTTAAGGTTGTGATTTGAAATGTATATAAAATATAATTTGGTTGTGCTCAAAACTTATAGCAGTGTATATCACAACAAAGGAAAGGTTTGAAAAATATAGAACTCGTTGAGCAAAGCTATAAATGTTAGAAGGCGAAAAGTTCGCTATTTGTACACTTGAAAATGCCCAGTTTTTGGTGATTTTTAATATGATTTAGAAAATATTCTTAGAGGTTTCTTTTCATGGTTATTATGTACTCAATGTGAGGCAATTACTGAAAAAAATCAGATCTTACATCATTTTCTAGCATAGAGAAAATCAACCAAACTTTCGAGTTTTCCTTGTTATCATCCGGTCAGGTACTTTAACAACACTAACTACAACACCTTTTGACCCTTCGGTGGCATTTTTAGACTTTTTATAGCTCTGGCCATTTTGTTATTTTGACAACTTTAGTGACTTAAATGAGTTTGAAAATAATAAGTGAGTTGATTATTTTTTTAACATATTTTAAGGGATGGCTAGTAACATGTTTAAGTTATTTTAGAAGCAATTTCATGTTTATATATTCTTAATATATATATATATATATATATATATGTTATTTTTAAGTAAAATGGTTTTATATGTAAAACTTATTTAAAAATGGTTTTTAGTAAATTCTGAATTAGTTATTTTTACATAATATTTTATATGAATATTAAAACGTATTTATAAGTATTTTAAAAGTGTGTGTATGTGCGTGTGTATTTATATATAAGATTAGAAAAGTAAATTAAGTATTTTATAAGAGATAAAGGTGGTTTAGGTTATGACACTTAGTTATAATGAATGGTTTTGAGAAGTTATTAAAAAGCATATTATCTTCTTAAATAATTGTGGATATACTTCGATCTTTAAAAAGACCATTTTAAAGATAATGTTAACTATAGTATAAAAGTAGCGACCATGTTTAAGTAACACTTGTCTTTAACCCTGTCGATTATACTTCTGAAAGTAAGTAAATCTTTAAAAGAGTATTTTAAAGACAATGGCAAGTATAAAGTGTTTTGGGTTTATAATAACAATGTTTTAGTATTTAACCCTTCTCATTATACTTTTGAATGTACTTTGTTCTTTAAAAATGAATGTTTTAAAGATAATGGTAAGTATAAAATGCTTTGGAAAAAAGTTGGTGTTATCCTGCCTTTTTGGCAAGGCCGTGACACCAAGAACTTTACTAGAAACCAAATACAGTACGTCCCGAAGATTGGTCATACACTGGTCTACTATGGATACTTGTAAATTTTGTCTGAGTCCGGATCAAGCAACAATGGACATGGTATGACAAGTAAATCTATGGAAGCTAATGTTCTAAATTTCAAGTCAATCGGAGTCCGTATGCTCAAGATATCGATCAATCATGGTCCATGGAGGAAACAAAATTTTGTATCCATCATACCTATTCCACTTCGTATCCATCATATCTGATCTGTTTTGTATCCATCACCTGAAGACATTTCATATCGCTTTCACTTATATACAATTCGTATCGATTATCATTTACACAGTTTATATCAATCGATCAACAATCGATACGAAACATGCCACCAACAAAAAAATAAAATAACACTTAAAAAGTATCGATACAAAATCGATCTTCAATCGATACAAAGAGCTTAAGTTTATATTGATACGAATTAGAGTGGAAGTTATCGATACGAGGCGGTCACTATGCTATCGATACGAAATGGCTTCAGGGATCGATAGGAAGTGAAGTGCAGTAGAGTTATACGAAAGGAATATTCCAGGTCGATACGAACAAAGCATATAAAAGTGGAGGACTTAGTCACTCGGCATAAAAAGTGGATCGATCCTAGAATATAGCACTACGTCACCCTGATCGATACGAGCCAACAAGGATAGGAAGCAATTGATACGAATGGTATCGATACGAACTCAACAATGTTTTGCAAATACAAACTTAGATCGATCATAACTCAAAATCTATAAGTCCAAATGCTACCAAATTTTCATAGGAGCTTGCGTACCACCTTTACTTAGTCTTTGATCGATCTCAGCCTAAATAGAGTCATTTTCGATTGATATGAATTGTATACATATCGATCGTGGATCGATCCCAAATGTCTAGGGATCGATCTGGTGGGCCCACCCACGTCAGAGAAGGGGTCTTCCAAGATCTAAGCCATATATTTCAGCCTACATCTATAAATAGCAGTCATAGGCCTTCGAGAAATGGACTTTTGACTCTTCTATGCCAAGACTCTGCTGAAAACTCCATTGTATCTCAAGTGCTTGAGAGTGTACTGTTGTAGTCAGTTGTAACCAGTTAGCAAAGTCAATAAAATAGCAAAATTTCCATAGTGGACATAGGCTGCAATGCCGAACCACTCTAAATTCTTGTGTTCTTACCTTTTTGTTTGTCTATTTTGACGTGTTTGTTAGATTAAGCTCCTTTTCCAGTTATACTCTTCGTTTTAATCTCTTCAAATACGTTTGAAGAGTGTTGTGTCCAATTTTGATACAAACATTTTGGTGCTTTCACTGAGAAAATCCAGCTTTTCTTCCACTCATTGGATCTACTACCATCGTTGGATTGCAAGAATCTAAGGAGAAGATCCAGATCTCATATCCAGTAGTTCTTCTATCCTATTCAGATTGCATCAAATTTAGGAAAGAGGTATATCACTCACCATGGTTACTACTAGGACCTCCTCAACTGCTGTAGATCAAGAAGGACAAGATAGACAAAACCCCATGCAACTATCTGCTACAGGTCAGAACTTAGCTAGACCTTCAGATCGACAAGGCCCTATCACTTAGAAGGAATTCCAAATGCTTATGAAAGAGCTTACCCAAAGTCGCCAACAGCTTACCCAGCAGATCCGTGCCAACACGGAGCTAACCAACCGACTGAACATGGAGAGACGAAGGAGATCCAAAAAGGATCGTGCTTCCTATTCATCCACCGAAAGATCAGCTTCCTCTGGTTACAATCATAGATCTACACATCCACGGCTGGATGGAGATTACACGTAAGTGTAGGATCTAGATTAACCCTAGAAGGGGGGAATAGGATTATAGCAAATTTTCTCGAACTAAACGCAAAAACAAACTGCAGAGAAGTAAATATGCTGAAAAGTAAATCACACAGAAAATTTACCCAGCTTCGGCAACCCCTGCCGACTGCTGCATTCCCAGATTGCTATTAGAATTAAACAGTCTCCCGCTTACAAACACTCTAACAGACTCGCAAACCCTGCTACCGCCTATAGAGTTTTGCAAACTCGCAAACCCTGCTGAATAAACTAGTCCTAACTAGACAATCTGACACAACCTAAAACCTAGTTGGTGATTTACCAGGATTTGATTTGAAAGATACAACCTTAAAAAGAGAATTTAAATTTAAAACAAACTTAAAACAATTTTCAAACTAAAACCCTAATTAATATATAAACTAAAGCCCTTTTATGAAAACAAGGTCGGCCCAATTTATTTCTTCTGCCCGTTCCTTTGTGATAATGGTGGCTCTGTTGTATCTTCGTTCGATCTGAATTAGGGCTTCGTTCCCTTGCGAAAATTAGGGCTTTCTTGGATTCGATTCTCTGGTTTGTGTGTTGCCTTACTCGACCGAGTATGTTGCTCGCTACTTCTCTAATGATCGGCTGCTTCTGGAGTTCGACTTCAATTTTGGTATGTGATTTTTCTTTATGCTTTTCTGTTATGCTCAATTGAACTCCGATGATTCGAGTTATTGATTTAATGTTCTCTGTTGGCTTGAACTCGAATTCTAAGCGCTCGTCAATGATGGACATTTGGGTTTGAATTTATATCAATTCGATACTTTCCTAATTCTTGCTTTCCTGACTTGATGCGCACGGCTTTGATTATGCAGCGTTCGATTTTTCTTGAGTCATACGGAAAAAAACTTTCCTCTTTTGATTTGTTTTGACTTTTTCAAAAATTGCAGATACATACTTGATTTTATTTTACGATATTAATAAGTTGGTCTGCATTGTTAACTTCGACTTGTTTTCTGGTCTTTGATACATTGATGTCTCGGCTTCAATTACTGTCTTCATTGTATATTGGTTTGTTGAATTCACTACTGATCTCTGTTTATGTTGGCACTGGATTTTGCTGTAATCTTCACTTTAACTTCGAACTGAACTTGGTTTTGCTTCATGATGTAATTGATAAATGCACTTCCCCTGTTTTACTTAAGTCTGCATTATTGTACCTGTACTTGTAGTTGTATAACCCGGTTCTTTTGAAGTTTCAGTTTGTACATCTGTTGTTTGTATTTTGCATACATTGCTGTTGAGTTGCTTTATTATATCACTTGATATTTGTGGTATTTGTTGTTATATCACTTCGAGTTGCAAACTTCTTGCAGTCTATTTGATCACTGTAGTTGCATTCCATTTGTTTGCATATATCAGTTGCTCGGCCCTTAGTTGTTTACCTGTAGTTGCATTCACTTCATGTTTGCATTGTCATATTGTATATTCTCTGTATACATACTTGAGTCTTGTTCATCCAATTCATTGAGATTGTAGCTTGCTGTACATATGAACTTGGTGCATTGCTCTGTTGTTGTCTGGACATTTGCATCACTTTAGTGCTTCATTACTTGAGTCATTTGAGGCATTGCATACGTAAGCTTTGATGCTTTTTTGATTGTATCTTGACCCTTTGTTGTTTGGTTGATGTGCATGTCACTATTGCATTACTGTATGTAGCTCATTGAAGTGTTGGATTGTTGCTTTTTATTGACCGTGCACACAAGTTGGCGAGGAAGTGCACACGTGTATAAATGTACAGTACACGTGTGTATTGCAGCCACTCATGATTACCTGTCCTTGATAAGAATACTGATATGCACAGATATTATACAATCAAAGATGATGACAATAACCCATATATCTGAGACACCAATAAAACAAATTTATTTTTTTGCAAATTCAAATTTGTTTATTTCCAGATTACTGTTGTAGTTGCTAATTATACAGGTACACAGGAGATAGGACAAGAACTAGAGCTGGACAATGCAGATGTGCAGACAGAGTGAGAAACTAAGTGTTGAGCGTTGTAGTGAAAAAAAATATGAATGTGAAATGTATGAACTGGTGTACGTATATAGAGAGAGCTGAAAACTTTGTACTGTATAAGTGTTGAAATAAAATATTATATTGAATAAAAATACTGATTGAATTATATAAATTCTGTGCAATAGTATTATTATTCAATATGAATATTTATTCCTATATGTATATAGTACAATCTGCAAACCCATATATAAATTGATATATATTTGTTATCATCAAACAAAAATTCACATCAAACAATCTCCCCCTTTTGATGATGACAAATATATATATATTAAAGATTTTGAAATTCTAATAAATGAGTTTGAGCATGAAATATGTAGCTCCCCCTATATGAATGCTCCCCCTACAACTGAAACCACTCCCTATTTAGAAGATTTAGAAAATTACAGAAGAATAAAAAGAACTAAAGAAAATTAACTAACAACATTTAACAAATTTGTTGAAGTATTCCAAAAAATATTTACTTCCTTATCAAAATCTTGTTCTTCTCCCCCTTTTTTCATTATCAAAAGACTGACAAAAACTAATGGAACAGTAGGAAAAAGCATAATATTTCATAACGAGATAATAATTTCCACATTGTAGAGAATGGATCGATGATTCGTTTTTTATATAATAAGAAGAGAGATATTTTAAAAATAATTTGACATTTAAGCACAAAAATAAGCACTTACTAACCACGCATAACCATAAGGACTTTTAAATGGGATTAGCAGTTACTTATTAGACTAAGCATCCGGACTTTGAGACTAGAAAAATACTTAGTTACCACACTCCATCCATGCATAACCATAAGGACTTTTAAATGAGAATGGAGTGATGATAAAAATAATTCACTCACATGCTCCATCCATGCATAACCATAAGGACTTTTAAATGAGAATGGATGCATGAGAGATATTTTTTTTAAAAGATAATTCACTCTTCCCATTTTACAAAACCATTATGAATGATAGAAAGATGGTAGA
The DNA here is from genome assembly GCA_030765085.1 of Allium cepa. Taxonomy (NCBI): domain Eukaryota; kingdom Viridiplantae; phylum Streptophyta; class Magnoliopsida; order Asparagales; family Amaryllidaceae; genus Allium; species Allium cepa. Next base: position 775,229,442 of record CM060935.1, read on the forward strand.
AATAGAAATGGTCGTGGAATAAGTTACCAAGTTAATTATATTATGAAAAATCCACTACTGAATACCATATTCGAATCAATCGTTGAATAATATCCAAAAACTGGTTTGAGTCCTAGAAATTGAACTTGAAAGTAAACATCCAAGATTATTTCAATCAATAAATGGAAAATGATTAGTCAACTTCTATAATCCCCAAATCCAAGCGTAATTTGGAAAATCTGTCTTCGGGGAAGTGTTTTGTGAAAATATCAGCAAGTTGAGCCTCAGTTGAAATGTGTTCAATGCAAATGTCTTCCTTAGCAATGTGATCTCTAAGAAAGTGATGTCTCACATCAATGTGTTTTGTGTGTGAATGATGAACAGGATTATTTGACAAGTCTATTGCACTTTTACTATCACATTTTAATGGAACTTGTTTATAAACTAAGCCAAAATTAGAAAGAGTTTGCATCATCCATAAAATTTGAGCACAACAGCTTCCTAAAGCAATATATTCTGCTTCAGTGGTGGATAATGCAACACAATTCTATTTTCGGCTTGACCATGAAACTAACGAATGTCCTAGCATGAAACATGTCCCACTAGTGCTTTTTCTGTCAACCAATGAACCAGCATAATCAGCATCAGAATAGCCAACTAAATCAAAATTTTCACAAGAAGGGTACCATAATCCAAATTTGTGTGTGTGTGAAAGATATCTCAAAACTCGTTTAGTAGATTTCAAATGAGATTCTTTAGGATTAGATTGAAAATGTGCACACAAACACACAGAAAACATAATATCAGGTCTAGAAGCAGTAAGATAGAGAAGTGAACCAATTATCCCTCGATATTTCTTCTGATCAACAGCAATTCCTTTCTCATCTTTGTCCAACTTTGTTGATGGGCTCATAGGAGTTCTCAATGGTTTGGAGTTCTAAACTCCAAATTTCTTCAACAGTTCCAACACATACTTGGATTGTGAAATGAAAACACCATCATTGCTTTGCTTGATTTGGAATCCTAGAAAATATTTCAATTCTCCAACCAAGCTCATCTCGAATTTAGCCTGCATGACTTGTTCAAATTTCTAGCACAAGAGTTCATTAGTAGCACCATAAATGATATCATCCACATAAATCTGAACAATCAAAAATTCACTTCCTTTATGTAATAGAAATAGTGTCGTGTCAGAACTCCCCTTTTTAAAGCCATTTTCCAAAAGATATGTACAAAGGTTAAGACCATATAATGCTTTTTCTAGTTTATACACATGATTTGGAAAATCATGATTTTCAAAACCAGGGGGTTGTTCAACAAAAACTTCTTCTTTCAAATCACCATTCAGAAAGGCACTTTTTACATCCACTTGTTTAAGTTTGAAACCCTTATAACATGCAAAACTTAGAAAAATCCTAATGGCTTCTAACCTAGCTACTGGAGCAAATGTTTCATCAAAATCTATGCCTTCTATTTGGTTATATCCTTTTGCGACCAACCTAGCTTTGTTTCTAATTACATTTCCTGATTCATCAAGCTTATTTTTGGACACCCATTTAGTTCCAACAGTTGGACAGTCATTAGGCCTAGGAACTAATTTCCAAACTTTATTTCTCTCAAATTGATTAAGTTCATCTTGCATTGCTAAAAACCAACTTTCATCATTAAGAGCCATTTCAACAGAATCAGGTTCAATCTCGGAAATAAAACCATTGTGGCAACAAAACGCACACAAATTTTTATCAAATGAAGAGCGAGTGCGTATACCTTCCGTAGGATCACCTATAACCAATTCAGGAGGATGATTGGATTTGAACTTCAATCTACCAGCATCAACAGTCCTACTTTCAGCTTTCTCACTAGATGTCCCTTCTTCAATGCCTTCATGATCTACCCCATCGTCAACCGTCTTTCCAGTCGTCCTTTCCAGGTCAGATTCATCGAATTTCACATTGATTGATTCAACAATTTTCTTTGTTCGTTTGTTGTATATCCTGTAAGCCTTGCTCCTTGTTGAATAGCCCATGAAAATTCCCTCATCAGCCTTTGATTCAAATTTTCCAAGTTGATCACCTGTGTTAAGAATGAAACAAGGACATCCAAATACACGAAAATAAGAAATGTTAGGTTTCCTTTCATGCCATAATTCATAAGACGTTTTGTCAAGTATTGGTCTAATCATTACTCTATTCATTACATAGCACGAAGTATTCACTGCCTCTGCCCAAAAGGTTAGAGGTAGTTTATACTCACTCAACATGGATCTAGCCAATTCTTGTAATGTACGATTTTTCCTTTCAACCACCCCATTTTGTTGAGGTGTTCGTGGAGCAGAAAATTCATGTTTTAAACCATTTTCTTCACAAAAGCTTTCAAAAATCCAAATTTTCAAATTCGCCTCCATGATCACTTCTCAAAGTTTTAATTGAAACTCCTTTTTCATTTTGAACAAGTTTTGCAAATTTTGAAAAATAATCAAAAGATTTAGACTTTTTGGCTAAGAAATAAACCCATGTAAATCTAGAATAATCATCAACCAATACATAACAATAACGTTTTCCATTCAAGCTTGCAATTTCATTTGGTCCAAATAAGTCCATGTGAATTAATTCAAGGACCCTTGATGTGCTAACAATGTTTTTAGGGCGAAATGATGATCGACTAAGCTTGCCCAAGGAACATGCTTTACACACTTTATTATTTTTAAATTTCTGATGTGGTAACCCTCTGACTAATTCTTTCGTTTCAAGTTTTTCTAAGAGGCTCATGCTAGCATGTCCAAATCTCCTATGCCATAAAGATGCCTCTTCGTCAGTGGCTACCAAACATCTAGAAAGATTTAGATTATCAAACGAAAGCGAGTAAACATTTCCTTTTCTTTTGCCCATAAAAGCAATGTTATTAGAAGATTTATCAATGATTTTGTAAGTATCACTATCAAAGACCACATTCATACCTTTGTCACATAGTTGGCTAATAGAAATGAGATTGTGATGCAAATTATCAACGTATAAAACATTAGTCAAGGAAAAAGTACCGTTACCTACTTCACCTTTACCAATAATCTTACACTTGCTATTGTCTCCCATGATCACATTTCCACCTTTAAAATTCTCTAGGCCAAGGAACTTTGATTTGTCACCTGTCATATGTCTAGAACACCCTGAATCTAGAAACCATTCTTGTTGCTCCTTAGCCCGCCAACAGACCTCACTGGATTCCTCTGAGCTATTATTTGGTGGATTCATGACTCTAGAGTTAAAGAAAGATAACCTGGATTTGATACCACTTGTAGGATCTAGATTAACCCTAGAGGGGGGGTGAATAGGGTTATAGAAAATTTTCTCGAACTTAACGCAAAAACAAACTGCAGAGAAGTAAATATGCTGAAAAGTAAATCACACACAAAATTTACCCAGCTTCGGCAACCCCTGCCTACTACTGCATTCCCAGATTGCTATTAGAATTAAACGGTCTCCCGCTTACAAACACTCTAACAGACTCGCAAACCCTGCTACCGTCTATAGAGTTTTGCAAACTCGCAAACCCTGCTCACTGAAATAATCCTAACTAGACAATCTGACACAACCTAAAACCTAGGTAGTGATTTACCAGGATTTGATTTGAAAGATACAACCTTAAAAAGAGAATTTAAATTTAAAACAAACTTAAAACAATTTTCAAACTAAAATCCTAATTAATATATAAACTAAAGCCCTTTTATAAAAACAAGGCCGGCCCAATTTATTTCTTCTGCCGGTTCCTTTGTGATAATGGCGGCTCTGTTGTATCTTCGTTCGATCTGAATTAGGGCTTCGTTCCCTTGCAAAAATTAGGGATTTCTTGGATTCGATTCTCTGGTTTGTGTGTTTCCTTACTCGACCGAGTATGTTGCTCGCTACTTCTCTAATGATTGGCTGCTTCTGGAGTTCGACTTCAATTTTGGTATGTGATTTTTCTTTATGCTTTTCTGTTATGCTCAATTGAACTCCGATGATTCGAGTTATTGATTTAATGTTCTCTGTTGGCTTGAACTCAAATTCTAAGCACCCGTCAATGATGAACATTTGGGTTTGAATTTATATCGATTCGACACTTACCTAATTCTTGCTTTCCTGACTTGATGCGCACGGCTTTGATTATGCAGCGTTCGATTTTTCTTGAGTCATACGGCAAAAAACTTTCCTCTTTTGATTTGTTTTGACTTTTTCAAAAATTACAGATACATACTTGATTTTATTTTACGATATTAATAAGTTGGTCTGCATTGTTAACTTCGACTTGTTTTCTTGTCTTTGATACATTGATGTCTCGGCTTCAATTACTGTCTTCATTGTATATTGGTTTGTTGAATTTACTACCGATCTCTGTTTATGTTGGCATTGGATTTTGCCGTAATCTTCACTTTAACTTCGAACTGAACTTGGTTTTGCTTCATGATGTACTTGATAAATGCACTTCCCCTGTTTTACTCAAGTCTGCATTATTGTACCTGTACTTGTAGTTGTATAACCTGGTTCTTTTGAAGTTTCAGTTTGTATATCTGTTGTTTGTATGTTGCATACATTGCTGTTGAGTTGCTTTATTATATCACTTGATATTTGTGGTATTTGCTGTTATATCACTTCGAGTTGCAAACTTCTTGCAGTCTATTTGATCACTGTATTTGCATTCCATTTGTTTGCATATATCAGTTGCTCGGCCCTTAGTTATTTACCTATAGTTACATTCACTTCATGTTTGATTGTCATATTGTATATTCTCTGTATACATACTTGAGTCTTGTTCATCTAATTCATTGAGATTGTAGCTTGCTGTACATATGAACTTGGTGCATTGCTCTGTTGTTGTCTGGACATTTGCATCATTTCAGTGCTACATTACTTGAGTCATTTGAGGCATTGCATACATAAGCTTTGATGTTGTTTTGATTGTATCTTGACCCTTTGTTGTTTGGTTGATGTGCATGCCACTGTTGCATTACTGTATGTAGCTCATTGAAGTGTTGCATTGTTGCTTTTTATTGACCGCGCACACAAGTTGGCGAGGCAGTGCACACGTGTATAAATGTACAGTACACGTGTGTATTGCAGCCACTCATGATTACCTGTCCCTGATAAGAATACTGATATGCATAGATATTTTACAATCAAAGATGATGACAATAACCCATATATCTGAGACACCAATAAAACAAATTTATATTTTTGCAAATTCAAATTTGTTTATTTTCATATTACTGTTGTAGTTGCTAATTATACAGATACACAGGAGACAGGACAAGAACTGGAGCTGGACAATGCAAATAGATGCAGATGTGTAGACAGAGTGAGAAACTAAGTGTTGAGCGTTGTAGTGAAAAAAATATGAATGTGAAATGTATGAACTGGTGTACGTATATAGAGAGAGCTGAAAACTTTGTAATGTATAAGTGTTGAAATAAAGTATTATATTTAATAAAAATACTGATTGAATTATATAAATTTTATGCAATAGTATTATTATTCAATATGAATATTTATTCCTACACGTATATAGTACAATCTGCAAACCCATATATAAATTGATATATATTTGTTATCATCAAACAAAATTTCACATTAAACAGTAAGCCCCTGGGTGTCAGCGCATTCTGAACCTTGGACAAGCTGGAGCCAGACTTCTACAGGACACCAGGCTAGACCCTCCTCCCTAGGAGGGGCCTTTCCCTATCACACTAATGATGTCCATACAGCTGCTGCTGCGGAAAATATGGATTCTCAACTTCAGAATCAACCATACCCAGCCTTTCATCAACACAATCATGCTCCTGAACCCTGTCTACACGAAGATATGGAGCCAAGGAGGCGAGGCACGGAGCGTCGACCGTTCCTGGACCATCCTCACAACGTGGAACCAGCGATGCCTTAGCCCAGAATGTCTAAATGCTAGACATTCCAACTATGATCCTTCAAATGATCCACGAAAGTCAAGGCCTCGCCAATGACAATTAGGGAATCTCCCGAAGTCATACTCCGTTCACTGATGACATCCTCTATGCTGAACCACCTCACCAATTCAGGATGTCAACTTTACCTGTTTATAAAGGAAACTTAGTTCTAATAAGAACATCCTAAAGTATGAATGGCTCATGAATGCCGCTCGAGCTGACGAAGCAGTTAAATGTAGAAGTTTTCCTATTTCTCTAGAGGGCATCACAATAATGTGGTTTACTCATTTACCGCCTTGATTCATTTCATGCTTCGATCGGTTGGCAACCAAGTTCGTTGAGCAGTTTCGTATGCACGTCACGAGGCTGAAGGATGTTAACACCTTCTTCAACGTCACTTAAGCTTAGGGAGAGACACTCAGACGCTATCTGGAAAGGTTTCATGCCGCATGTACGGAGATCAGTAACCCTATTGACAATTCCACATTAATGGCACTAACTAAAGCAATCGATCTTGAGTTCAAATTCGACAATTGGTTGGCTGGGAAACCCCCGCATCATTGGATCGAATCTATGCTAAGGCGACCCAGTTCTTGAGGAGTGAAGACGCTAGACAATCTAGAAAGCATGATGATGTGGGTCTTAGTGTCGAAGGCATTCAAAGTAACATTGCTGTGAAACAAACCGGTGAGAGTTTCGGTAAAATGCGGTTGAATATACAGAATAAGTAGAATATGCAGAAAGGCGACGGGGGTCAGGGTAAGAAGCAAGATCAAAATCGCGGACCGTGATGTAGAGCTTCAATGTTTGACCAATATACCCCATTGAATACATCCCTAGAGAATGTTTATTTGCAAACCTGTAATACTGGAAAGTATAATAAACCAGCTCCGAAACAGTCATCCGAAAAGAAAACTCAAATTGGAAAATTCTATAGGTTCCACAATTGCTATGGCCACAATACTAATGAGTGTCGTCATCTGGAAGACATCATTGAGAAATTGATACGAGAAAGGAAGCTGGTACAGTTTGTTAGGGTGTCTCAGGCTGGAGGTGCGGGCCCATCGAACCAGAATCAAGGTCGAAATCAGGCTAGACCGGGGAGCCCACGCGTACTGTCGGAGATTGGTTATTAATACAGTTAGTGATGGTCCTCATCTAGTTGATCGGAGCTGGAGGGAAATGGAGTCGTATGCTATTTTGATTAGGCATGCGGACTTCAAATGTTGCAGTAATGTTGATAATAGAGCTCCGACAAAACAACAAAAGACGATGACAGACAACATCGTTTTTCGAAACAAAGACGCTGATAGAGTCAAAGCCCCCACTATCGATCCACTAGTCATATCGGCTAAAATAGGTCCTACTTTGATGAAGAGGATCTTTGTAGATAGTGGAAGCTCCGTAAATATTCTTTTTGAATGAGCTTATGACCAGATGAAAATGGAAGCAAAGGACTTAAAGCCGTGCCAGTCTCGCATACATGGCTTTAATGGGAGTGCAACGATACCTTCTAGGATGGTGGAATTGCCAATCGAGTTAGGAATCGAAGATCATCGGAGAGTCTGGATGCTACAATTTGTTGTGTTGTATATTAATTCCCCATATAATGCTTTCATGGGTTGATCTCCCTAGCTAAATTCAGGGCAGCCGTTGGCCCATGGTGCTTAACTCTTAAGTCCTTTATAGATAATGGGGTTGGAATTGTTTAAGGAGATCAAGCAGCTGGACGCGCCCGGTATGTTGCTGAGCTGCAGGACGCGCAACAAAAAGAGAAAGGCAAGGACGTAGAGGAAGTTCTCTACATCCAGTTCATTGAAGATTGACAACTAACGCCTAGGCCTAAGCCCGGGCGCCACAACCAGTTCCTCAAAGATCTTGATCCACGAGATGATGATAATGAAGAAGAAGTCAAAGACAGTCAGGCTTCCTCGGCAGAGCTGACTATCGGTGTTTTGATCGATGATAATGATGACACCAGAATGATAAAGATCGAGTCTCAACTTGGCCATGAGATGAGAAGGGAATTGGTTGAATTTCTCCGTGCAAACCTCTACGTATTTGCTTTGAAGCACTCAGACATGTGTAGGATCTCACCGGACATCACGAGCCATACATTGAATATTGACCCATGGCATGCCCGAGTCAAACAAAAAAGATGCGGTATGGATCCAGAGAGATCTGTCGTCCTGAAGGAAGAGGTGGATAAACTCAAGACGAACGAGTTCATCCGAGATGCATTATATCCATAGTGGGTATCCAACCCAGTGCTTGTCAGGAAACCAAATGGGAAATGGAGAACTTGTGTGGACTACTTAGACCTAAATAAAGCATGCTCTAAAGACAACTTTTTGCTTTCCAGAATTGATCAGCTTATAGATTCAACAGCCGGACATGGGCTCTTATCCTTTATTGATGCATATTTCGGCTACAATCAGATACCGATGCACCTACCCGATCAGGAGCATACTGGCTTTGTCATCGATCTGGAACTCTATTGTTATAAAGTGATGTCGTTCGGACTTAAGAAGCTAGGGCAACCTATCAAAGACTTGTCAACCAAATGTTTGCTAACCAGATCGGGAAAACTATGGTGGTGTACATGGATGATATGCTTGTAAAGTCGCGGCTCTCCATCGATCATGTCAAAGACATGGAAACAATGTTCAACATTCTCCAAGAGTACTGAATGAAGGTCAACCAGTTGAAGTGTCACTTCAGAGTCACATCCGGAAAGTTCCTTAGATTCATTGTCAACGCTCGAGGCATTGAAGCCAATCCATAAAAAATCCAGGCGATTCAGAATCTCGAGACTTCCAGAACTATAAAGCAAGTACAAAGTCTCAACGGGAAGGTGGCAGCATTGAGCAGATTCATTTCCAAATCCACTGACAAATCCATTCCCTTCTTCGATCTAATCAAAGAAGGAAAATGGAACTTTTAATGGACCGAGGAGTATGAAGGCGCATTCCGAGCACTGATTCAACACTTGGCGACGCCACAAATTCTGTCAAAGCCAGTTGATCGTGAAGGACTGTACATCTATTTGGCGGTATCGGCAAACGCTATCAATGCCGCATTGGTTCGTTAGGAGGATCGAGCCCAACGACCAGTCTATTATGTCAGCAAATGATTGAACAGGGTGGAAAGGAACTATCCAAAGATAAAAAACTCGCTTACTGCCTCGTCATTGCCTCTAGAAAGCTCTGTCCACATTTCCATGCCCATCCGATCACAGTCTAATCCGACCAGCCGTTATGACAGGTCCTTACGCGGCCTGAGACGTTTAGTAGGTTGCTCAAGTGGAACCTCAAGTTGATTCAGTTTGATATGGCTTATACATCGAGATGAGCCATCCAAGGACAAGTTCTGGCGGACTTCATCGCTGAATTTAATATACCAGAGGACTTGCCCGAAACCAGTGAATCTCCCAAATACATATGGAAGTTATACACTGATGGAGCATCAAATGACTGCTGCTCAGGCACTGGAGTTGTACTTAAAACCCCAAAAGGTCGATCCATATGTTATGCTTTGTAGTTTGACTTCCGCGCAACTAACACAAGGCTGAATATGAAGCTTTACTCATCGACCGCAGACTTGCCAAAGAATTGAGAATTATTGTTGTGGAGATCTATTACGACTCGCAATTGGTTGTATGCTAAGTTCGGGGAGAATACCAAGCAAGAGACTGGAGGTTAGCCGCTTATCTTGCCCAGGTCTAGGAAGTGTTGAATCGGTTCGACGACTACACCATCCTCTGTATACTCTGGGAGCACAATCAGAAGGCTGATTCTTTGGCAAAATTGGCCAGCACTAGTGAAGCATATCAAATGGGACTCATACCCGTTGAGACACTTACCTCTCCGAGTATCGATCAGATGGAGACGTACTGGGTGCATGAGGCAATGCCCGAAAAGGAGTCGTGGATGACCCCATTTAGAAATTATCTTGAACATGGAGCTTTGCCTAAGCGTAGAAGTGAGAAAAAAAGTTCTTCGAAAAGCTTCACGATACATTATCCAGAATGGAGTCATGTACAGGAGAGGATACTTTGTTCCTTTACTCCGATGTATCGCCTACGAAGAAATCAAATGAGTGTTACACGATGTACACGAAGGAGAATGTGGCGATCACACTAGGGGGCAAGCCCTTGCTAAGAAGATACTCCGATATGGGTATTGTTGGCCGATTGTGAATCGAGATGCATCAGACTATGCCAAGAGATGTGATAAATGCTAGAAACATGCTCAAATTCCAAGAGCCCTTCCTACCGAAATTACTCAGATGGTAAGTCCATGGCCGTTCGCCACATGGGGCATCGATATAATTGGGCCTCTTTCTCTGGCTAAAGGTGGTGTGAAGTACGCCATCATTGCAGTTGACTACCTTACCAAATGGGCGAAAGCCGAGGCCCTTGCCAAAATCACAATGATAAATGTAATCAAGTTTGTAGTATGCAACATTATCTGTCGTCTTGGCCTCCCACAAACAATTATCACTGACAACAGAGCCCAATTCAATAGTGTCGAGTTCAAGAATTATTAACATTTTCACATCCCAAAGAAGTTCTCGGTAGTTGCTCACCCTCAAGCAAATGGATAGATTGGAGCTGCTAATAAAGTTATTAAGTCCATTCTGAAGAAACGACTGGAGAAGGCTGGAGGCAGATGGGTCGATGAAGTTCCTATGGCCCTATGGGCATATCAAACTACCCACAAGTCCACGACCGGCCCCACTCTATTTTGACTTTCTTATGGCTCTGAGGTCGTTATTCCAGTTGAATTGGAAGTACCTTCTCATCGTGTGACATATTATGACTCGAAGACGAACGTCATATTACTCGCCGAATCTCTGGATTTATTGGATGAGAAGCGTGAAGAGCTGATTTGAGGGCAGCCACGCATCGAAGTCGAGTCGCTCGATTCTACAATGTTAAGGTCCGACCCCGAACCTTTGGACTTGGCTATCCCGTACTTAAGAGAATCTATCCGGTCCCGTCGTATATGAAACCAAGATGGGAAGGACCGCACATCATCGAACGGAGACTTAGAGAAAGCACATTCATATTATTAACATTGATGGTCTCACTTTGCCGAGAGCTTGGAATAGCAAGAGTCTCCATCGTTACTACAAATAATAGGCTTTATTTATTCATTTAGTCTACTTTTCATTGGAAATTTGTTTATGCATTTCGAAATTTGAACTTGTAATAAGGCAATTGACTTTGCCGTACTTTCTTATTTCAGTAATAAAATGCAAACTCGTCGAGCCAGAGCGACAATTCTTGAAATGCGTCTTGCGACCATCACAACACATGGAGAGATAAGTTCCATCCCATGATGAAACTTATTCAAATAGGGAGTGACTGTGATATGACTGGTCACTCGTTAAGTGAAACCCCAGGCTCGGGGGCATACAACTACACTGAAGCCAAAACGGATGGATACACGACCAACATCTAACATCCAACAAACTCCGGTTCCCAGAGTGCGAGCCGGAGTATAAATTGCAAATCCAAAACATAGGTTCGAGGAGGGTGGACCTATCCACCCATGACTTCGCCCATGTACAATCAAAACTCGAAGTGGATGGATCCATCCATCTACAACTTCGCTTTCCTACTTAAGGTAGATGTGATCCGACCGTCCACGTCCCTGATTAAGTTATCAATCCCAAAGTGCGAACGAGACTCAAACACTTAGGCAGATGTGACTAACCATCTATCGATCAACTCCGGATTCCCAGAGTGTGAACTGAAGTATAAACATCAAAATGGGTATGACTAACCACCCATAGACTAACTCTAAGTCCCCGGAGCACCTGCTGGAGTATAAACACAAACCGGGTGTGAACCGACCACCCATAAGACAACTCTGAGTCCCCAGAGTGCAGACTGGAGTATAAACACAAATTGGGTGTGACTGACCACCCACAAATCAATCTAAGTCCCCAGAGTGCGAATGTAATTCTTAATAACAAACAGGTGTGACTGACCGCCCATAAAATAACTTAAGTCCCCGAAGTGCGGGCATATCTTTAAACATTAAATGGGTGTGATTGATCACCGTAAGTCCCCAAAGCACGGACATATCTTTAAACATTAAGTAGGCGTGACTGACCGCCGACACACAAGTGCAATCCCCAAGGTGTGGATGCGATTACCAGTAGATGAGCGAGTGTGATCTGACAACTTAAACTCATCTCCTTTCAACTTTGTTCCGACTAAGTTAAGCTCAATTTATTGAAGGCGGAAAGCGGCTGTCGACCGACCAATTCAATTCATCCCCAGGACTAGGGGCATAACTCTAGCACAAGCCGCTAACCGAGATAGCGCAACATTGGGACTCGACTTGACGTTTGGTTACGATCTGAAGCCATGACTCCAGGGCTTAACAACCGAACCCAAGTCTGATCCAGAGATTAAAGCTTCACATGTACATTAATGGAAATTAAAGTTTCATATAATTAACAAGTTTTCGACCTTCTCAACTTGCTACCCTTTGGTCAAAAGTAAAGCCGGTTATTTAGAGCATTATTGCTTTCAAACACTACTCGGACCACATTCTTAACTGTCACAGTTAAGCAAGTCCATTTGTTGGTTTTTAGTGCTAAGTATGGTTAAATAATTTCCATAAACAATTAAACAAACTAACACTTCTATGCCTCATTGTAAAACATTTGTTTATAATTTACAAACCTTCCAAAAATGATATATATATACTAATTTATTTATAAAGCTAAGATATTTAATAAAACAATTTAAAAGATATTATAAGTTATGATATTTAACACTTTAATAAAATAATTAACTAATTTCTAAAGTTATATATACTTAAAATTTACTTTAAAATAATTAATTCTAATATATGTTAGAAAAGACTACTAAAAACATTGAAGTAAAATACTCTAATTTAAAGTTATTTCAAAGCAATTTAATGTCTTATATAGTTATTACAACTAAAAATTGGTTCAAAGCATACACAGCATTTTAAAAGTGCTACAGGTAATAAAATTTCTAGTTTTGTGTACTTGAAAGTTTGATCGATTTTCGATGTGACAACCAAACTTTTTAGCACCCAATCCTTTTACAGTAACTAGTATATGCATAATGCATTACAACATGGTGTGAGGTTTCGGCTAAAACTACGAGATTCGAACAATCTCGTATCGATTCCGACCGAAGGCAGGACAGGATTAGGTCAAAATCTCATCCTACTATAGTCGATGTTTAAAAAAACCAGAATTTTTGTAGTCGTAAAAAGAGGGGCCATGCAAAAGGAAAAAACAAATAAAAATCGACTCTAGATTTAGCAAAAAACTACAGTATTCGAGCATTAGATTATCAAATTCGAGCATCACTTTCGAGTATCACAGAGGAGGGCTTCGACAAAACCGGAGTAGCGACGAACTTCTTGCATCTGCACACATGTTTTTTCCCTCTTTTTTGTTTTCATTTGATCTACAACAATCTTTTTTTATTTGAATGAATGGGAGGGAGGCATTTTGAATTAGGGTTAAGTATTCTTCTACTATATCATTCATTTATAATTTGATTTATATTATGTTGCATTATGTATTGTATTTTGGTAATAGTGTTTGTATGTTATAATATTATCTTTTTATAGACTATATTTGTATATAGATTGCAACGTTATTATTATCTTTTCATTAAAAATACAAAAATCGATACCAAGACCAAAACTGAAACAAAACCCGAAATTCCCGAAATTTCTCAAAACCAATAAAATTTCAAATGACCAAAACCGAGATTGAAACCGATTTCACAAAACTTGATTAGAACCATGGTGGGAGACCCCTAAGGATCTTTCTACCAATATAAAAATTATCGAACACAAGGCAATTCCTAAGTACATTTATAGTGACTATTTCGAGAAAACCACTTCCAAATCAAGTCCAAGTCATATTAAACTTTATGTGCTTTGTTTTAAGGCTATTAAACATTTCATACAAGTCAACATCATCCTTTACCTATGTCATTTGCTTTTCAAAGCGAGAATCACAACAATATTCACAATATAAATTCAAGCAAAAATAATATAATTTAAACAACGATATTATCACTGTATATTCATTTAAATAGTGAGTTAGCTCACCCTTTAACTAGCCAAAACCAAGCATAAGCTCCTACTTCCTACCACAACCTTGCAAGCTCCCAACTTCCTACCTCTTCCTTGCTTTGCTCACGTCCAAGGCTAGATAAGCCTTCCCAAAGCTCATGGCCAACTCTTGGTGGGGTGGTGTGCTCCAAATCTTCAAGCTTTGAGTTGTTGCTACGATATTGTAAGAGTTATAAGCGATTGGTGATTAGAGTTGTTTTGAGTTAATTTATCTTTTGGAATTATGTGAATAGAAAATAAATGAAGAGTGCTTCGCTTTACTTTGTAAAAATGTAAAACGGTTTTCAAGAAAGGGGTGTGTGTTTATATAGGCAACAAGTGGTGCGTCTTACCCTTCCCTTCACCCCCCTAGCCAGACATGCAAGGCTCACCCCATCATGCCTCCATGTGCTCTCATGTGCTCTACTTTCCACCTCCGTATGAAACAAAACCAAGCCAAATATCTCTACCTCCATAACGAAGTTCTAGAAGCATTTGAGAGAGATTTAGTTAACCACAATTATTGAAAATATTTTTATTAGCTATTAATGATTTCATATTTTATTTAGGCATGTACAAAAATTTTGGACAACTTTTATTGAATAAAAGTCGTTTATCGATAAAACAATTTTCGATCACATTATCGATATTTCATCGAAGTATTTATTTTTTTAAACAAATTTCAAAAACCAGTTTCATAACATTAGTTATTAATTTAAAGGAATTTAATAAGGTTATAAAACCACATTTATAACACTTAACCATTTTTCAAACTTTAAATATTCAGAAATGAAATGTTTGAAACTACGGATCACTATATGGATTTTATCGAAAAATGTGTAAGCGATAAATTCGACCAAATTGTCAAACTACTAGCTAAGGTGACGTGTGAACGTTAATATTTAAATTGTTCGATATTGATCACTAAAAAAAATTACATTTGCAAGTCGCACAACTATATTTGTAGATTCTCTTATATACCACATGATTTAATTGATTTATAATTGTTATAAATTAATTAATATTAATGAAATATTAAATGTATGTTTATTTGATGTATTGGGTACCTTCAATATTTTTTAGGTGCCATTAGCAGTTAATTAGATGCTTATATAAAAGTTATATATATGTACAAATCGATATTCGATATCGACATACATTTAAAATTGATTTAAATGTGATTAATTCCTAATGGGTTATGAATGATTTAAGGCCTATATAGCTTCATCAAGGGCTGATTATAAGAGAGCAAGAGAGGGGCTAAAGTTTTAAAATTTTGGATGTAGAATTGGTAATAGAGTTGGAGTAAACCAAGGAGAGATTATCTCTTTTACTCTCTCTAGAAAAGACCGCACTACCCTTCATTGTAAAGGTTACACCTTTTGTTCTCCTTCTCATCTGTGATAGCCGCCACTTCTAACCCCTTTAGGCCAAAAATATCAAATCCAAACATCAAATAAAAATCAAAAGAGGGTCTCCAACTTGTTCCAAAGCTAGAAGCTCGGATTTGGATCAAATTTAGAAAATCCTTCAGTCAAGGTGCAAATTTAAGGCAACATATTTTGCGGTAACATCCTATTATCTATGACTGATATGTCATCATGTTAACATAGTTAACTGATATATATTAGAACAAATTTATATGCACAATAGTTGTCTTGTTTAATCATGTTGTTATACATATGTAAATACTGCTGCGAACACGAGCTACGCACACGGGATTAGAACTATTTTTATTTTAATATTTTTGTAGCTCACATACTTGCGTAACAACACTTATAGAGATTACTTTTTAAATTATCTATCATGCCTACATGTAAATAGTAGGCATTATTTTTTGAATCATGAATGTGTAACTTGATCATGGTTAAATAATCGACATTCTTTTAGCTCTAATATTTTAGCATTATAAATAATAACACATACTGTATTCATGTAACGAACATTCAACCACATAGTACTAAAATCCATAAGAGAGATACTTTTCATCAGTAACGACAAAAAGACACTAAGACTTTTGAAACACACTTCTTTATCCTAGTTAGAAATAGGGAAATTATACGCAAAAAATACATGCTAATTCTGATAATAAATAGTCCTATAGCATGGCTAAAAAATTGACTTGAATAACAGTAAATTCTTAGACAATCAAAGAGAAAATATATGACGCATTGAAACTATAGAGTACAGTAGCCGATTGCTAATTAGTCATTAGTTAACTATATAAGTTTTTAGTTTAACAAAATTCAGTAAGCATCATCTTTAAAATAAATTTGAAATTACATGTTATATAATAAAACAAACAAGTAGCCTAAACCAAATGAAAATAGTAAACCATGGATTCATTACCATTATTCTAAATAAAATATTTAACTATGTAGAACAAAAGAAATATGTCCCTTGATCTTCTCAACTTCAGCAAAAGCTATCAAAAAATACACCGAGAACAACCATAAATTGTTAACTTGTTGTTGACCTCTAAGGCATGGTAGTTACCTGCATATTTAAAACATAGACTATCTTAGAGGATAGACTAAATAACACTTACTTATCTAAATAGAGTGAATAATGTGACTGAAAGAAGCATTAGGAGTATATCATTGATCAAAATAGCATGGTTTCATTACCATTATTCTTAAAACAACAAAATTATTACATGAACCAAGGTTAACACTTATCAAACCAAATTTAATGAATTATGTTAGGGATGATATTAAGGTTGGATGTGCAAACTCAATTATTAAATATAGCATGGTAAGTTTAGGGTATATTTGGATATCATAAAATGCCTGGAACAAATAGCTTAAAGTTATATTTGATGTTTTGCATATC
Source organism: Allium cepa (assembly GCA_030765085.1). Lineage (NCBI taxonomy): Eukaryota > Viridiplantae > Streptophyta > Magnoliopsida > Asparagales > Amaryllidaceae > Allium > Allium cepa. The sequence goes on from CM060935.1 coordinate 775,246,302, forward strand.
CTTACTTAATGGAGTGCAAATAAATTTACATATATTGATATGGTATGTCTATGAACATATTGTTTTATAAGCATACAAAGAATGATCTTATATAACAATAAAATAATATGCACTATTTTTGGATTAACTAATTCAAATTATCTATACGAACATAAAATGAAAGCATATGAGGACATTGACATTAATTAATTTGAATATCACATATTTGTGAATAGAAGTGAAATTCAACTAATATAAAAATTTAATTTATTAATTAATTTAAATCACTAAGAATAATACGAAAGCTTATCTCGTATATGATGGTAACTGCCATCAAACTTAATGGAGAAAGTAGTTATAAAGATCTTAAGTAATTTATATTCCAAAAATGTTGAACATATTCGTACACTCAAACCTTAAACTTAAGTGAATTATGATAATATATGACATAAGAGAGTCCTTTGGACTTCAAATAATGAAAATAACCTGTAATGGAATGTGAGAATAAATAAACCTATAACTAAATCATTATGCAGCTACCTAAGATTCATTGGATAACTGTTTGCAAGGGATATAATTCTTGTACATGAAAGCAAAAAACTTATGGAAAAAGTTGAGGGACATGCAAATGTTCCTTATAACATGTGTAAGATGATTGGGACTTAAATCTTGACATGATAACTGGAACTTGCTTTTAAGATTGCAAAGTGAAAAATACGAGTAAATTAGTAGAAAAGAAAAATATGCAAATGAAGATATGCCAAAATGTTCCTTCTAAATACTGTTCACATTCATCAAGGTCATGAAACTTAGGCAGCATAATACTCGAAAATGCCAACCAAAGTTTAATGTGAGCGCGAAATGAAATTTGAAGTGTTATCACTTGCCTCTGTATGCGATTCCTTGACTTTCATATTATTTTAAAATTATCAAAATACCAAAGAACTAATAATTCATACATTAGAACTCAAGTTATAAAAATTGAATTTGATACATAAACTAATATACAGATATTTGTGAATGATGTGTTCAAAAAAGCAATTCAGCAACTAATACTGAAAAAAATAAGCATAGAATAATGAAGCTTACTGGCTAAAGTGTTTAATAAATCTAAGAGTTCACCATTCACATGTGTTTATATGTTTTTCGATTAAATTAGATGTGAATGAGGATTGGACTCCATGTAGAATGAAACACAATTATCCCCTTTAACCTGAAAATAACAGGAATATATCTAAATCTTCAAAGGATTAAGGGAAAATGAATTTTAAATAAGCAGTGGACCAGATAATCGTAAGATACAAATTAAACCTCTACAATTTAGGTTAGGAATAGGAGGAATATTGCCTGAACCTAATTTTTAGTACTAACATAGTTGTTTTGTCAAAGTTGAGTATATAAGTTTGACTCCATAAACTTGTCTATGCTTTTTAGTTCTATTATTGCGATTTCACTATTTTATTCATTCTTTACATATTCATTGCGTATATTTTCACTTGAAATCAATCGCTCAAAATATATAAATGTTTCTATGCAATTATTCAACTGGTTGACTATACCAACCTCAGTATTCCCTGACAGTATATATAATAATATTGAGTTTCAATCTATTAGATCATGTGCAATTTATAGCATTTATTTAATTGGTTGGAAAAAACACATTCATGAAGTTGTGAATATATTAGATTCATGCAGTTTAGCTTTGTAGCTATGATGATCAAAAAATAAAATTAAACAAAACTACTTGTATACTTGTTATTCATAAGGAAGACCACACTTACAATCCATCTACTTACATATTAAAACTTGAAAGGCAACTATCATAAAATGTACTTTTTAAATACAAATTGTTTTACAATACCTTGCTTATAGAGTTGAATCCCTAAGTTGCCTAGAAATTGTAATAGTTGATCTAATAGACCCGATGTCTTGCACTTGGATAGCTGTCACTCGATCTTTTGGTTACCTGATCGCTATAGGCTATTCTTTTATCTACATAAATTGCAAAATTAATCCTCAAACCATCTTTGGTATATAGTTCCATAATCCTCAAACCTACTACAGTAGATTCTTTTAGCATAACTTCTATAAACCATTAGATGAAATATCATAATAACCAACTGATTTACTATTAAAATTATAAATTATTGTTTTTTAGACATAAAAAGGTATTAGACAAAATAACATGGTGATGAAATTTAAAAACAAACATTCTCAACAGTTTTTTATTTAGACACTAATTTATGTTCACAAATTTTCATCCTATAACTAAGACTAGATGTATTATCTACTTATAGAACATCTTAACCTATATTTTATTAACAACTTAATGATAAATTTTGCGTAGAGCTTTAAAGGAAAAGGAGATCATTTAATACTTACTAATGAGCATCATAATTTCCATAAATTTTAATGAAAAAAAATCCCATTTCTTATGTGGTCTCAGTTACAACATGGAAATAAACCTTATAAACCATTGTGCTTTGTTGCAAGATGCACCGTTTAAATGATAACAAAGTAAATTAAAAATGGCATATTTCTATCTATAATATTATATACTAAATAGTAATCAAACTTTCTATTTTATTTTACTGCCACATCATTATGAAGTTTTGGAAAAAAGATCTAAAAGGGGAGGAGTAAGAGGGTTGACTACAAAAGCATATGAGCATTCAAGGCAAATACACAAAACTACAGGGAAGTAGTGGAGAATTTGAGATTTAATTCTAAAAATTCTGTAAAAAAAAATTAATGACATTATTCCATTTATATAAAATATTGGATATATGTTTGAAATAAAACTATAAACCACATCTTTAATAGCATGTTCACACTATGCATACAATTTCTTGATTCTTTGATAATCATATATGTTAATCTTTAGTTGTAGTTTATAATTCACATGCTTTATAATAAATTGTTGGATATGTGAGTTGGTAACCAATAATGAAGCTGTACAATGAAATATATGAACTGGTAAAAAGTAATGAAGGATAACATCAAATGATGAAACAAATTTATAAATTTACCTTAAAGCCAAAAGTATACATTTGCACAATTTGGGTGCTAAACAAAATTTATCTACATCTAAAACCTTCCTATGCTTGCATACTAAAACATAATGTAAGCTAGCATTCAACCAGATGAAACTTGTTAAAGCCAAAATTTCATAAAAGATAAAACCAGAGTCTCATATTTTACTACTCTAATTCACAAAATAAAGATAATATCAATCAACTAAGTGGTGACAGGAATAACTCTAAACATAAAATTATCTTTTTTCAGAATTAATACTAACGATCATAATTTATCTTAGATTTTAAAAAACCTAAAAATGTTCTATGCACATTCTTATCAGTTATTTTTTCTTGCATCAACCTTGATACTTAATCACCACATATGCTCAATGTTCAATGATAGATCTGTAATTTAATGCAAAACAACAATAGTCCGAAGAGTAAATAAGAAATATATCACTAAATTAATTATAATGCACACCTTACTTTGCTATGGACTCATTACCAATATGTAGTTGTCTGAAGGTTCTCCCGATCAAAAACCTGCATAAACAATATAAGAAATAGTTATTTTAGCTAACAAAGCAACATATTTATAACGTATTTTGTAGGATCAAAAACTTGCACAATAATGAACAAGCTTACATGCTACAATTCAAATAGAGCAACCTACTTTCTACAGTTTGTACAAATTTTATACGATAAATCAATAGTAGGGAATGAAGAAAGAGGTAGAAGGTTATATAGGCAGTATATATATATTTTATTCCTAACCCCAACATAATTAATTATCTCACTATAGAGTTGATATAAATAAGTACAGGGCAGTGTAGATTATAAACTAACATTATAATCTAGGGTAGTATAAATTATAAACTAACATTATAATTTATGTGTTGATTTTTAATATTATGTAAAAACTTGGCATTAAAAATACATACGAAAAATACATAACAGCAAAGGGTATAACGTATTTAGTTCCAATAGAATATAATGCCAACTATAAAAGTTAAAAGTTATAAACTGGCAGTAGAGATTAATTAAAACATACAAAATAGAAATTGATATAGAGTAGTAAAATCTTTGCTTGTTTGGTGAAATCCAAACTCCAAATTTATGACTATTATGTTGAATGATTTAGATAACATAGGGCTATAATATGTTAGCGTTTTTCATGACTTATTCAATTCTATTGCTGGTTATCAAAATACCCTTTGTGGTATTAATACTATAATCAAAAATGATGGAACTATGCAATATATTTGCAACAAAGTGCATTGGTCTAATGGTAAACCGATATGGTATCAAATTATCAAAAGATTATTACACACAAATTTTGACTACAACAAATGATATGTTTGTGTGAAAATCCTCTAGAATGAATAAAATAAATTCAAATAAATTTACCGATTAATTGTAAAGCCAAAAAATATTGGATGTACAAATTGATAAAGTAAACATATTAAGTTATCCTAAAAAGGAGAAATTGAATAATTAAAATTACGTTAGCATCCAGATATAGTCACCGAATAATTAAATCGGCTTTAAAATAAATGTCGGACAACTTAAAAGGTACCTAAATGTTAAGATAACGACGAGGAAAGCAAAAGCAAGGAGCAATGAGGAAGCCAAAAGGCCTAAAACCAAATATGATGATTTGGGAGAAAACTGACATCAATAACGTACCATGAAGCTGAAATTGAATTCAACGAACTGTGATGAATATGGCGTTGACGAAGGCATGGCTAGAATGGCAAGGTTTTGGAAATTCTTCTTAACATTGATAGAATGTAATATCCCAGAATTTTTAACAATATCAATTTAATAATCTGTATTAAAAATTAAATTGATATTGATATTTTGTTAATAATAATTCAAATAGGTTTAATAATCTTCTTCAATAAATATTCAATTGGTTATTTTATCTTTTAAAAATTATAAAATTGGTTTCTATTTACATTATAAATATATGGTTTATATTTTAAATAGATTAGCATTGTTCTAATTTTAATACATAAAACATATTTTTCTAATTCTAATATTTGTAGTAATTTGAAAAATTGTTTTTATTTAATATTTAAGCTTTCCAAAGTTAAATAAATAAATCTTGGTTTAAACGTAATAAATGAATCATGTTTTAAAAATTCTAATATATACATTTTAATTTGGAAATTTTGATTTAAATTAGTATTAAGTTTTCAAAAAATATTTAATAAATAAATATATGATTTTAAATTTGATAAGAAAAATATTAAATGTTTAAAATAATTTGGCTTGAGTTTTAAATTTAGAATCAACAAACAAAAGTTTTATGGTTTAATAAAATAGATAATTTATTAATAAAAATATAATTTCTTTTAAAATGATTTTAATTTAATAATGAGTATTTATAAAAATAATATCAATAGTGTATTATCTTTATAAATAGATTTTGAATAAAATTTGCAATTGTTATTTCAAATTAAATTTGTAGTCATAACTTGATTTGAAAATAATTGATTTTGGATTTAATTTGAATTTAAAATTCCAAAGTATAAATCTTAATTGTTTTAATTTTTATATGTATAAGTTTTATTTATAAATATGATTGTTCTTATTTCTTTTTATGAATTTATACACATATTTAAATATAAACTAAAAATTAAAATTAGGCTTAATACACACATTAACTTGTAAATTAAGTACTAATTATTTTAAAAGGACAAGTGTAGTATTCTTAAGGTCTCATTATACAAATGTTCAAAAATTAACATAACAATGTGACAAATGTAGAAAATTTGTAAAAGTGTAAATTTTGTTTTAATTTTCTTTTATTTAATTAAATCTGAAAATTTCATTTATATAAACTTGCATCTTCATTCATACTTGCTTTTCCATTTCCTAAATCAAAAAGGAAACTTCAAAATTCTAAAATCAGTAACACCTCTTCAAAATCAAAACTCGTCTTCATATTAATAATCAAACCCTGCATATTCAAATCCCTCCTCATCAAAATCAAATTTGCATGTTAAAATCTAAACATCCTCAAAATCAAAAAGCCTGCGTATTCAAATTCCTCAAAATCAAATAGGCCTGTTTTTTTTAAAACCTGGAAATGATATATCTGCTTTCAATCTGGAAATTAGCAACTGTAGTTTTAAGGGATTTCAAAAGCATCTGCACATCTTCAAACCAAAAGAATGATCTCTGCACAACTTCAAAATTTGAAGCCTATTCTAAAGCAACAGCATGCAAAAAGTTTTTAAAGGTAATAGGGGAAAGATAGATTGTCTGCTGCAAAATTCAAAAAGGTATAACAGAGACTCTGCATCTTTTAAATAAAAAGGTGAGTAACCTTTAAAATTTTTAAAATAGGTTGCATGTTAAATGTTTGATATAAATAAGTATTGTTGTGTATTAATGAAATATAATGTGTGCATGTTGTTGCTTCTATTGCCTGTTCTGTTTTTGATTTTCCTGGCACAAAACTCCTTTATAACACTTATCTTTTAATTTTAGTTTCTGATATGATTAGATTTATAAAGTAAGGTTGTTGATTATCTTAAGTTAACTTTTAAAGTTTTAAGTAAGTTTAAAAAAATAGTTTTTTCCTCTGGAATTACAGGAAATATCAATGCATGAAAAATTTTAACCAAAATTAAAACATGTTACTTTTGTAATTCAGTTTCATAAACTAAATGCATTAATAAAAACTTGATTTTTAAATCAAGAATTGGGATTTTTAGAGTAAAGTTAAAGTTGCAGTTAGTTCTTGAACTAAAAATGGATTTTAATCAAATACCGGTGATCCATGACCTGAGGAGGCTCGGGTTTCTTCAGAGTTGTAGAGGAGGGTTTGTAGATTCTTAGAAAATCATTAATGATGTTGAAATTCAGTAAGGAGGATGCAGTTTTGAATTCTTTTTTTAACCCTAGTTTTGAAAGGGGTATGAAGAATCAATCATTTTGGGGTGAAGGATGGATCGAGTGCTAAGATGTTTAGGGAATCGGTAGTAGGTGTGTGGATGAGTTCGAGGCCGGAGGGGTTGAACATCTGGTGGTCGGAGCGGTGAAAACTCGCCATTGACAGGTTTTGGCAGAAACCTGATTTGAGTTTCCAAGTTTTGATATGGGTGGTCGAATTTGATTTGTTGATTTATGGTTCAATCTGATGTTTCCATTTAGGCATTGATGAGTTTCTGGGAGTAATACGATCATCTCTGATGATCAGAGAAGGCGACGGTCGCCGTGCATATGCACGGTGATGTTGTTTCAGATGAAGTGTTTTGGGGTTTTGTTTGTTGCAGGGGGAGTTTGGTTTTGCTCGAAGTAGGTGGGTATTTGGCTCGAGGAAGTCAGGCATAAAACTCGAAGCAGGGTGGGTTGTCTCGGATTTCAGGTGATATTACAGTTTTTAAATTTTTTTAGAACCTGAAGTTTTTAAAGTTTTGGGAACTCGGGTTTGAATTTTTGAACCTAGTTTAAATTCAGGTTTGAATTTTGAAACTCAGGTTTAAATTTAAAATCTCGGATTTTAAATAAAGTTTTAAAAATTTAACTTAATTGACTACTTTATTTTGGTAAAAGTAGTTTGAACTTTTTAAAATGAAGTTCTTGTTAAATAGGAGCAAGTTTAAATTAATTTACAAATCTGGGAATTTAGAAAAATGAATTTAAGTTTTTGAAATAAAAGAAGGTTTAAATTTGAAAGTTTTAAACTAAATGTAAATTAAAGTTTTTGAAATTTTGAAACGAATTTAACTTCAAAAATTTTATAAACACTTGTTTGTTTGTCTTGAAATTTTTAAAAGGGTTTTATATTGTTTAAACTTTGATTTAGTTTAAAATATATACTCATTTTAAATCATGTATTTAAAATGAAATTTAAAAGTAAGTTCAAAAGAAAATTTGTTTTCAAATAAATTTGTTTTTGAACATAATTTAGAAATGTTATATCTAAAATTAATTAAGATAAATGTTTTGAAATTAATTTAATTAATGGAGCAATTAAGGTTAAATAATTTAATTAATTAATGATTTGAAATTAAGAAATGTTTATTAATGATTAATCAATTTATAATTAAGATCATTAGTTAGATTTTTAAATTAATGATTAAAGAATTATTAATTAAGTAATTAAGCTTTAATCAAGGTTAATTAAGTAAATAATTAAGGATTGATTAAATGACAATTAATACTTGATTAATTAAATAATTAACTTTAATTAATGGATAATTAAAGATGATTTAATTTATAATTATCTAAGTTAATTACTTAATGAAAATAAATAGAGAATGGTTAATGAAGGTCATTAACCAGGATTATTTAACAATTAATTAATATGGTTAATTTTTATAATTAATTCGATTAATTAATTTAATAATAATCATTTGCGAATGGTTTGAGTATAATTACTTAATGAAGTAATTAATAAATTAATTACTTAAGGTAATTAATTAAGTTAAATGTGATTGTTTATTTTAATTAATGAAGTTTAATTAAATTTTAAACACTTGGGTTTTAAAGATAATTACTGTATGTAATAAATGGACTGGGAAATTACTTGGTTAAGTAATTGATTAATAATTACAGGTTGTAATTAATTGAAGATGTTTAAGAATGAAGTAATTTGGATTAAATTACTTAGTAATTAATCAAGGGAGTAATTAAGAAATTAATTAAGGAATAATTAATTTGGTTTAATAAAGTAATCAAGTTAGTTAATTACTGAATGTAATTAATTTGGGATGATTAATAATTATGAGTTAATTACTTAAGGAAATTAATTTAAGAGAATAATTAATTAAGTATAATCAAATATCATTAATTATTATAATTAATGATGTAATTAAAAGTTGATTAATTATGATTAATTAATCAATAATAAGTAATTTAAGGTAATTAATTAATTAATTAAGGATTAAGGTAATTAATTATAGTTAATTAATTAACTGAAGTAATTAAAGGTTAATTATTGTTTGGTTGAGAATAATTAATTTGTGAAATTAATTAATGATAATTCCATGAATGTAATTAAGAGTAATTAGTCAAGGGAGATTAATTAAGGTGATTAATAATGAATGCTTAATTGATTGTAATCAATTAAATGATCGTGTAAGCAAGATTTTTATTGGTGAAGTAATTAATTTAATTTATTTTAAATCAATTAAAGATGAAGTAATTAATTTAATTCACTTTAAATTAATTAGAGATAGAGATAGTTAATTTAATTCATTTTAAATTAATTATATTATGATTAAGTAAATCATTGCTTATGTATGAATGGGTGACATTGATTGTCTTGTATGGATGTAGTCTCAGAAATGTGATAAGTAATGTTGTGTGGTATGAATGCTTGGTTGCATTGTGATGGTAATATAGATTATCTATTGTGATAATGATGTCGATTACCTATTTTGTTATGGATCATCTGTTTATTTGATAATGTGATTATCAATTGTGACTTGTGAATTATCTATCTATGTGAATATAGATAATTAAATTGAATTGTTTAACTTAAATAACTTCGACCTAAAAGATACATTTTGGATTTCGATGGGACCGGGATCGGGTTTACATATTTGGATATCCGAAAACCACATCGATCCAAATTAACGATAGGTCGTGAATCTCAAGTGAAGATGAAGATTCAGAGTGCAAGGGTTATTGTCGTTAACTCTGAGGGTGATTCCAAAATGAGTGTAACGAGATAATGCCTTCGGTTTCGTTCGAACCTTAACGAACTTGTATGGATTGAATGCTTTCAGAACATCGTCAGGTGGACGATGAGCATTCTAAGTGATGTGTTCACTAAAGGTAATCGTAGCCTCAAGCCTCATCAACCAGGAATGGCTAAAACAGGGGAGGTGCAGCAAGGCTTCGTGGGTAGCCCCCACTTGAGAGTAAGATTTACCCCTGTATAGAGGTTCCTTTATTTCGACTGTGTGGGCAGTTGAATAGCTACATCCGTCGGGGTTGTCTTATTCGGAACTGTTCAGTAAGGAATGGTTCCGGCTTTGTGTTGCAGGGGAGCGGGCATACTCCTCGGTACGTTGATCTAGGCCACGTACTGTGATGGGCGGTAGCCCAGTTGCCCTGTCATTGTATGGAATCCAAAATCCAATAAGTGCCAACGGTTTTGATTGTATTACCCACTTTTGTGGCTAGTAGCTGGAATTTAATAGATGTAACAATTTCGGCTATTTCATATTTATTTGAAAACCCTAGACCTATTATAATATCATCGGATTTCCTATCAATGTTTTGGTTAGTTTAAGGTAAAAACTTTTCCATGTTTATGTGTGGAAAGTCTTATTTGATACCTTTCTTTTCAAAAGGTATTTAAAAGTTAAGCAACCTTAACCTGTTACTCACACCAGACCCATGTCTGACCCGGAGTTTTTCTTCTGTTTTCTTAAACTCTTGGGTACTCAAATTTTTGCGAGTAGCCAAGGGATTCAGGTTAGCCTTGACAAATTATGGAGAAGCAAATGGAGCAGGAGGCTTCTGCGTGTAGATATGTAGTATTCCGCTGTGTAGATTTCTCTGAGTTATTTCTTGTATTGTATTGAGTTGTATAACTAAACAGGTGTTTATAACTATCTAGTATGTGATGTATATCTGTGTAACTCTGATAATTGTTGTAAACTATGTAAAGTTTATGTTATTAATATAATTTATTCGTTCCGCTGTTTAGATTCTGAAGTTGTTTCTTTCTTCTCTTCTTTCTTTTCTCTTTCTATCTCTTTCTTTCTTAAAAATGATGCGATTTTCTGTGGTAAGAAAGCCGGGTCGTTTCATAGACTTTCCAGTTCCAAATCCTAGATGGTTTTTCTCCATTGATTCAATGAAAAGAGGATAAATAGGCTTCAGTTAAAATCATACGGCTTTATTTCGCCGGTGTCAAATATGAAATAATTATGGCGGAGAGAAATATAGTTTTAGGGCTTAAGAAAGAACAGTTAGGATTTGGACAGTAAGGAAGGAAAAGGAAAGACGCGGAGAAAAAAGCAATATATGTAAAGTGATTATCGATTTTAAAATTTGTCTATGAAATTCAAGAGGGCTTTTGTGCTCTTGAAATCCAACTTAGTAACAATAGTATAGTGTAGATCTATAAATTTGACTATCTATCAATTTTATTTTCTTCAATTAATAATAAAAATTATTAGTATAATTATTATATATATATATATTACAATAATGAAATTTTATCTATAATTTTTAATAATTTTTAAAACATTGGTATCTATTTTAAATTGATTTTAACACTGACTTAACTACAAATATAACATATATTTATGTATATGTTCAAAATTAGTTTATTATGTATCATAATATAATGTTATAGCAAAAAACAAAATATAATTTTATATTATTTTAAATACGAAGTGTGTGTGTGCGCGCGTGTGTATATATATTAATTTTTAATGTAACATGTATTAACTAGTATTATATATATTAATATTTTTATTTTGTAAAATTATACTTTATTGCTTACAAAATTTAATAAAAAAATTAGAATATAATTTTATTTTATTTTAAATATAAAGTTTACACATACATATATATTAATGCTTAATGTAACATGTATTAACTATTATAGATATATATATATATATATATATATATATATATATATATATATTCTATTTTATAAAATTATTGACTTATCCAAAATTAACTTATTTTATTATAAAAAATTATTCGAAATCTAATTGATATATATTTATATAATTTAAAATTATTTTGGACACTAATGTGCATATAAACGGCCAATGTGTTACGGTGTAAATTCCAATACCTACACACGTACACAATATGTATATGTTGCATGTGCATAATACACACATGAGTATATTTGGATATACTCAAATTAAATTAAAATTTAAAGTCTAATTGAATCAGCGAAATAAATAAAATAATATTTAATTTTAATCAAATTTAAGATCAGATCCAAAATTAATTAGATTTCATAGGCCCAATAAGATTTTAATTAGGGAATTTATTTAAATCTACCCTATTTACCCTTTGCAACCTAACCCGATTCTTTCACATTATGCATGTATATAATTTATTAATTAACTTCTTATTAATTTAATTATATTTATAAAATATATATTCATTTACTTAAAACATTTTTAATTAAATTATTTCATAATAAAGTTCAAAAATTAATATTTTACATACCTTAAACATTTAAAGATATACATATACATATATTCAATATACATATACATATACATATACTTATATATGTTTATTTTAATTAATTAACTTCTAATTAATCATTTATTTAGTGAATCCAATTAGTTAGATTATTAAATAATTTTTAAAAAAATATTAATTTACTTTTAAAAAAATTGAAATATATGTTTATAACATTTATTAAATAATTATATATTTTAAATTTAACCTTTTAAATTCCATATATATTTAAAATTCTCAAACTGAATTTTGAAAATTAGCCTAAGGCTCATGTATCATCCATCATTTTGAGGCTCAAAACTAACCCTACAAATACTGCATCATCTGTAATTATTAATTTTCGTTGATGCAGCTATGTTAATTATATCAATAATCGGAAGCATATGAATATGAAAAAAATTCAAACACAATTTAGAAGTAACTTTTACATTCCATTTCAAAATATGATTTCATATTCATTACATAATCTCATTTACAATCCCACTTTCAAAGAAAATATATTATTACAACATACTCCAAGAGCGACATATGATGATGCCCCTTGGTTGATCAGAGTCAAATACTTGGCAATTATACAACTTTGTCATTATATCCAAATAGACCAAAATCAAACTGCATAGCGGAAATAGATAAAGCTCCTAATAGCTAGATTACCTCTAGCACATCTCCGAAAGCTTATTCGTCCAACTTGATAACCTGAAATTCCTTAGTCCCGACCTACTCAAATGAGTACCTAAGAGTTTAAGAGGAAAAATAAAAACTTCATGTCAGGCAAAAAGTCTAGTGTGAAAAATAACCTACCATCTTGAACCGAATAGATATCTAGTGAAAACACGCTGCTGAGCGGAAGGGGTTTTTCCCTCACTCGTATCTTAACCAAAACATGCTAACCATATACTGTGCTCCTACAATCACAATGGTTAGAAATATAAAATAACATTTATACTTATGCAATATATACTAGATTACTCATCCCAATTTATTAGACTATCGATCTTAATTTCAAAGGACCAGCCGTCAAAATTTAAACTGACTATCCATCTTATTTTAATTTGACTACCTGTCTTATAGTAATGTGGACTACCCATCTCATATATAAACATATTCAAAGTTATGTGAACATCCATCTCACATGTAATTATTACTTGGATTACCCATCCCTATAATATTGACTACTCATCACATATTGTTCTCTGTTTAAATTATGTGGACTATCCATCACACATGTTCCATTTAATTTAAAATGATGTGGACTATCCATCACGCATCTCATAGTTTTTCTAGAATGACTATGAACCCTTCATTAACCTCGTAGAGACTATCCATCTTTGGCATGATATGGACTATCCATCTCTCATCCTAAAGTTTTCCTGGGTTTACCTATGAACCCGTTACATATTCATTTAATTCATGTTTAACCAAAATATCCAACCTACCTCTATTGGTATCCCAATTAGGTTGTTTACCCCTTAAACTTATAACATCAAAAATAAAATGCATTGGTATCCCCATTGACTAGTGTCGAACTCATTCTCAAAACAATTATGGCATCAAAATAAAATGCATTTGTTCTAATGTATAAAGCATATTGATGTTAACCTACATTAGTATCCCAAATAAATGGTGTCGAGTTTAAAACTTATGGCTCTCTGCCAATAATCGAAGAAGAATTGCGGCATCGATACTACTTTATATAGTGTCGAACCTCTACTAAGGTAAAAATTGAAATTAAATTCTTTAAAGTATAAGCCCTTCATCGAAAAAAAGTTGTCGACTTTCATAGGATATAGGTTATCCACCTTTTAAAACTAAGCTTTAGGATATCATAAAACAAATGGCTAACTGTCGTAAACATAAGGCTACCGGCCCTCTAAAACCTAGGCTATATCGCCTCTTTAAACTATAGTTTTAATTTACATAAAGCTAAGCCTCACAGGCTTTAAAGAAAGAAATGCAACATCGTTACCCAACAAAAATGTATAGGGTCGCCAACACTGATGATTAGCGGCATCATCATAAAGTTTTACAATTAACTTACTTCGGTTTTTATTCCAATGTATGTATATAATCGAAGACAACATAAGTGGCGTCTCTTTCATTTGTATAACTGACGTGGAGGGTATTCAAAATATAATTATGTGGTGTCATTTAAAACATAGGTGAAGAGGTGCGACGTCAGTGACCTCATCGCCAATCTTAAACTGCTTCAATGAATTATAAGAATGCGACACCGCCAATGATAGGTTCCGCCAATGCCCACGTCAGCATGGTTGGGACCACTTCACAACTAACTAAGTAGTTATCATTCACTTTCTTCCTCATCGATGTCGACACTCATGGTCGTGGCGTCATGGATTAGGGGCACTGTAACAATGTCATAATTATTTAGAAAGCTGTTTTATTATCTTTTAAAGCAATTTCTTTTCACCTAATACAATAGTTTTCAAAATACGATTGGTTTACAATAAATCTTTGCATTCCTTTTATATTTTCTGCAGCATGTCAGTTTTAAAGTTCCAAAACATATACCAAATTAATCAACCAATATTCTTAGTTAGTTATCCATCTGAATGCTTATATAGCAAAATAAATTCATAATAATTTGAAATCACTTGGGAAAATTCCTCAAAGTCGTAGAAATTTCAAATATAATATTTTTCATCAATAAAAGTTTCAGAGTCAAAAACCATATTTAATTATTTTTAACAATTTAAACCCGAATTTAACCAAATTTCCTTCTTGGGAAATTCATAAAATATTAAATATAATTTGGAAAATTATAAAATTAAAAACCAATCTCCAAAATATTATTTTATACAACATATCAAAAACTCGAATAATTTGAAGGTTAGAAACTCAAGTTTACCCTTAAAACTTATCAAAACAGTTTCACAAAATTTCCATTAACCAACATTCTATCCAAAAAAAGATTATTGAGCCACAACTTGGCAGTCAAACAACAAGAATTCGGGTACTATACATAACTGAATATAATCAAGAATAAAAGATATGGTGTTAGCATTAATCACCTTAGATTTTCTAAGCTTTGCTTGAATCCCTCTTTAATTTCGTGCTTCCTAGCTTGATTAATAGTCGACCTCTTTTCTTCCACTTGATTGTTTACATTTTTGAAAAATGAGAATGATATGAAGGGGAGAGGGTTTAAGGTATAAAAGATTGGTCTATGCCTAAATTTCCTCTCTCGTATATTCGTTTCTATAGTTTAAGTTCAAAACAATCTTACTTAGTTTATTAATAATGGCTCGACCTTATAAGTTTAAAATTCTCACTCTTCTTAACTATTTACATTATCATATTTAATTTATCAAACTAAATATCCTAAATAATGTTAAACAAAAATTAGGGGTGTTACAGTCTTCCCCCCTTAAAAGAATTTCGTCCTCGAAATTCAATAAGGACTATAAAACAAGCATATCAACCATGCAAACAATGCTAGTATATCCTACTAGCTATAAAGTCTGTATACCTTAAATATAGGACATACCATCATAACAGCTCAGGATAAGTTTCCCTAATCTTGTCTTTTTTCTCCCAAGTATAGTCTTTCTCATTGTCACTCCATTGGACTTTCACTAACTTGACTGTCTTGGTCTTTAACCTCTTCTAATCTCTCGCTACAACACGAAGTTGTCATCACACAGAAGTCAGATCCAATTCTACTACTTAATCTTTCAATGCAGTTGGAGCAATAGTAGTCTCTGGATCATGCACATACTTTCGAAGATGAGAAAGATGAAACACTTTATGGACTCCTACCAAACTACACGGTAACTAACCTCAGTACGTGAGCTTTTCGATCCTCTCTGTAATAGGGAATGATCCAAAAAATCTAGGTATCAGTTTCCCTGACTTTCCAAACCATCCCACACCCTTCATCGGTTATACCTTAACGAAAACCTGATCTTCAACTGAAAACTCTTGATTTTTACGCCTCTTATCTGCGTAACTTTTCTACCTAGACTGAGCTTCCTTCATCCTAGCCTGGATCAACTCAATCTTTTATGTGGCTTCTCTCACCATATCTAGACCAAGGACCAATCTGTCCCCAATCTCCAACCAACACGCTGGTGATTTGCAAGGCCTTCTATACAAAGCTTTGAAAGGCACCATTCGTATACTAGTTTGATAACTGTTATTATAGGAAAACTTAACTAGCTGCAAATGGTCTTCCCACGACCCACCAAAATCTAATACACAAGCTCTAAGCAAATCTTCTAGTACTTTATTGAAACTTTCTGTCTTCCCATCAGTCCATGTTGATAAGAGCCACTCTCTTAAGATTGGTACTCAACACTTCCTATAGACTCTTCCAGAATTCACTAGTGAACAAAGTGTCTATCACCGACTGTACTACTAGGAATCTCATACAGTCTAACAATGTTCTTTATAAAAAACTTTGCCAATACAGGTATTGTTCTGGTTGACTTAACGGGAATGAAATGGGCACTCTTGGTCAGTCTATCCACTATGATCCATATACTTTCATTTCCTCTACTTGATCTTGGCAACCCATTAATGAAATCTATGGATATCGAATCCCATTTCCAAACTGGTATATCTAAAGGCTAAAGCAACCCACTAGGCTTTTGATTCTCGGCTTTCACTTACTGATAATTCAAACACTGCCTTACCCATAATCCTACATCCCTTTTGATACATTCCTAGAACAAACTTTTCTTCATATCCTAATACATCTTGGTCCCCCCAAGATGAATCGTAGAATTTGATCGATGACATTCCCTAAGAATTTTTTTCCTTAGGTTTCCAACATTCGAAACCCACAATCGTCCCTTCTTTTTGAACTGTCCCTTTTGGTCATGATAAAATCCTTTGGATCATCAATCTCGGTTCCCTCTTCAAGCCTTCTGATCTTCTCGGCTAACTTGGATCATCTCTTTGCTTAGAAGTAATCATTTCGATCAATACTGGTTGAACTTCCAAGCAAGACAACATAGCTGTACGCTGACTAGAACTAGCATTTGATCTTAACTGCACACTACAAGTAGACAATGCCCCTAGATCCTTCCATTCGGCCAACATGGATAACACAATATTTTGATGTTTTCTACTAAGGGCATCCTCAACTTTATTTACTTTCCCCGGGGTATACTCAATACTGAAATCATAAGCTGTTAAAAACTCTAACCACCTCTGCTATCTCATATCAACTCTTCCGAGAAAATAAATACCTCAAAGACTTGTGATCCATAATAAAACCCGAATCTTTCTCCTAAGAGGCATGGTCTCCACAATTTCAATGCAAAAATCATCGGTGCCAATTTCAAATCATGAGTCGGATATCTAACTTCATGTGATCTGAGCTGCCGAGAAGCATAGACAATTATTTTACCCTTCTACATTAACACATCTCTAATCCAGTTCCACATGCATCTGCATACACCACTAATTTCTAATTCCCATCTGGAAAAACTAACACGGACGCATTAGTCAACAAACGCTTTAACATAAGGATTGCTTCCTCACATTTTTTGGAACAAATAAACTTTACGTCCTTTCTGGTTAGTTTAGTCAAAGAGGCTACTATCCGTAATAAATCCTTGATAAATCTCCAGTACTAGCCAGCTAATCCAATAAAACTTCTTATCTTAGTCACTGTCTCGGGTCTCTTCCAACTATTTACTGCTTCTATCTTAATTTGATAACCCTTCTTATGAGACTATATGGCCAGGAAACTTCACTTCTCTTTTTCAAAAATGACACTTTGAAAACTTCACTTTCAACTGATGCTGCCTCAGCGTCTCCAGAACTGTTCTAATATGAATCTCATGATCTCTTTCATCTTTAGAATATATCAAATTGTCATCGATAAATACTAACACAAATCTATCCAAATGCTCTTGGAAGATCTGGTTCATCAAATCTACAAAGAATGCAGGTGCATTAGTTAATCCGAATGACATCGCTAACCACTTATACAAACCATACCTCTTTCGAAACACCTTAAAGGAATACTTTCCTCCACCACCACCATTAGTTGATGAAACCCTGTCACTAAATGAAACTGGGAAAACACTTTGGCTTCACTTAACTGATCAAATAAATCATCGGTTCTCGGTAAAGGATACATATTATTTATTGTCTTCTTATTCAACTTATGATAATCAATACATAGTCTCAACAACCCGTTCGGTTTCTTGACGAACACCATGGCTACTTCCTAAGGCTAACTATTTGGGCTAATAAAACTCTTTTCTTCTAAGTCCACTAGCTATACCTTTAGCTCCTTCATCTCGATAAGTGTAATCCTACTAGGTGGCCTACTTACGGGTTTAGCTCCTGGTATAGGATCTATACGAAAATCAATAGCTCGTTTCGATGGTAGTCCTATAACCGACTCAAAAACATCTGCTGATTCTTTTACAACATAAACTCGATTCAATTCATCTTCCACTTTTGTGCACCCAATAAAGCACAAATTTTTGGACTCAAATTCTTAACTGTGTATACTATTCTGTCACTACCATCGGAGTGTCTAAATGATATTTTGCTATCTTGGCAAAATATTCTGGCATCATAAACCAATCCATACCCAAAATAATTCTGAAACCGCAAAATCAAATATAAACAAATCGCCGGCAAAAATATAACCTAGCAACTCAAATTCTAGATGGTCACATCTAATTCCCAGAGTTCTATGCTCTCCTATCAGATTAGTCACCCTAAAGGAAGTAAAAAGGTATGATGGTTCCGAGTCTAATTTATCTACCAAAGATTGAGAGATAAAAGGATGTGATGTACTAAAATCAGTAAATACTTTAACAGATATGATATAAATCAAATGTGTATCTCCCATCACAACTTTTCCCTTCTCCTCCATTGTTGGCTTAGACGATATTAGCTCCAAAGCAATGACCATTCCTTTTACTACCTTGGTCGCTTCTGGACATTTATTCTTATAATCCGCACCTGGTTACAGTTATAGCACTTCACATTCTGCTTCCCTATGACTATATATATTTCCATCACCCGATCGACACTCATTAATATAGTGTCCCTTCTTATCACACTTATAGCAAACTAAATCTGCTTTCCCAATCTTGGGAGCTCCATCTTTCCGAGCTCCCATCTTCTTAAGGAACTTCCTCTTCTTATTCTAGAAAGCCTAAGTCTCCACTAACTTTTCTTTCCTAAAGGTAGAAAGCATTTCCTCATTCCTGATAGCCGTCTCCACCACTACATTTGCCGGATCATAAGATTTAGCATAGTCGTCCAAGAAATCTCTAGCCTCAACCGTTAGACTAACTTCTCGTTCCTCTTGATAATAGTGTCAACAATGGCATATCCCTACGTGGACAGCTCATCGAACTTAGCAGAGTACTATAACACTGACGTTTCCCGTTGCTCTAATTCCACAAACTTTCTGAGCAAGGCTGACTTGACTTCCTCAGAAAAAAATCTCTCCTCGAATCTCCTTCAAAATTGCACCCAAGTTAACTCCTCTTCTGGTACTCCCCAGGTAACTCCATTCCACTAGGACAAAGCTGCTCCTTGCAATTGTCTCGAAGCCAACCTCCTTTTCTGCTCGTCATTCAAACCCAAATAAGAAAAAAATCTTTCACAATGCAACAACCAATTCTCCACTTCTATCACATCCTCTGTCCCCAAAAAAGGCTTCCTACCCAAACTGGTGTAATAAAGGCTCAGCTTGGCATAATTATTGTCAACTGGTGCTACGGGATTTTCTCCTTCCGCATTAGCGACATTTCCTCCAACAACTCTTGTAGCTGCTCCAGCTTGCATCCAGTTGAAAAAGAACTAATACATAGTCCCCATATCTACTGGTAGGGTTCCAACACTCATATTTCCATTTGCATTTTGATTAGCATCTGCCTGTCGACCCAGATTCATTCGTGTAGTGGGTTGAGCATTTTTGTTAGTTGTGTGCTTCCTCCACCAAGATTCACTCTTCAATTTCTTGCCTCTATATCTTTCTTTTTCTTAAATCTACATATGAGCCTTAGTAAGATACAAAAAAATGATCTAAGAGAGGGGAGAATATATTCTTTTATATATAGAAATTACAAATACATTATTATAACATTATCCCAAACCCTAATCTTATTTTCTGTTACATTAGGATTATGATTTTAAAAAAAAATTAGCTTTAAAATTTTTAATCATAAACATATGCTCTAATACTAACTTGTAACATCCCCCATTCTGAGGCCCAAAACTAACTGCTACGGATGTTGCAGTCATCCATAGTTATTAATTTGGCTATGTTTAATCATATCAATAATCAGAAGCACATAAATATGAAAAAAAATTCAAACACAATTCAGAAATAAATTTTACATTCCATTTCAAAAATATGAATTCACATTCATTACACAATCTCATTTGCGATCCCATGTTTAGAGAAAATATAATTATGACAACATACTCTAAGTGAGACATATGAGGATGCCCTCTTTGTTGATCAAAGTCAAATACTTGGCAATTATACAACTTTGTCGGTACATCCAAATAAACCAAAATCAAACTGCATAGCAGAAATAGATAAAGCTCCTAATAGCTAGTTTGCCTCCTGCATGTCGCCAAAAGCTTGTTTGTCTAACTAGATAACTTGAAATTAGTTGAAATCCTTTAGTCCAAACCTACTCAAATGAGTACCGGAGAGTTTAAGTGGAAACTATGCAGTTAAAGCGCTCAGCAGATTCAAAGTGGTGGAGGTACAAAAAGTCATAGCGGGGATACAGGGAGGATATAGCGGGATATAGTGGATAAGTCTAAAATAGCATATAAAACTTGTACTTAATGTTTTTACAAATATATAAATGGTAATTAAACGAAAAATTATCATTCAAATTGAATTATAATTAGTACATAAAAATTTTTAAATAAAAACATGTGCGAATATACTCGAAATAAACGTAAAACTGTTATAGAACATAATTAAATTTAGTAGAATATTAGAGTATGTTCATTTCTAAAAATATATTAAAAATTAAATCAATTAAATTAGTTTCATAATTTTTAGAATGTATAAATGCAATTTTCTATTTCATTTTATTAAAGAAGATATAGCGGAAATAGTGGAATATAGCGCGAATAATGGGATATAACAGAAATAGCGGGGCTTAAAGTGGAAAGGTTATATTTTGAGGCTATATGGAAAAATCTTAGCGGCAGAAATCCACTATGAGATATAGCGGGGTCATAGCGGGGTAATAGTGGGGCATTAACTACACAGAGTGGAAAAAAATAATTCAGATCAGGCAAAATATCTGGTATGAAAAATATCCTACCAGCTCGAACATAATAAATATCCAACGAGACCGCGCTATTGAGCAGAATGGGTTTTCCCCTCACTAGTATCTTAACCAAAACATATTAATCATATATTGTGCTCCTACAACCATAATGGTTAGAACATAGAAAATAACATTTATAGTTTTGCAATATATACTAGATTACCCATCCCAATTTACTAGACTATCCATCTTAATTTCAAAGGAATATCCATCAAATTTCAAACTAACTATCTATCTTATTTTAATCAAATTACCCGTCTTATAATTATGTGGACTACCCATCTCACATATAAACATATTCAAAGTTATGTGAACTATCCATCTTACATGTAATTATTACTTGGATTACCCATCTCTTATGATGTTGACTACCATCACTTATGGTTCCTTTGTTTAAATTATGCGGACTATCTGTCATGCATGTTCCATTTAATATAAAATGAAGTAGACTACCACACATCTCATAGTTTTTCTAGGATGACATGAACCCTTCGTTAACCTCATAAAGACTATCCATCTCCAACATGATGTGGACTATTCATCTTACATCCCATAGTTTTTCTAGGTTAACTATGAAATCATCACATATTCATTTAATTCATGTTTAACCCACGTATCAAACTTACGTCTACTGGTATCCCCAATTAGGTTGCTTACCCCTTAAACTTATAACATCAAAAATAAAATGCATTGGAATCCCCAGTGATTAGTTTTGAACTCATTAAAAAAATATTAGTACTCCAATGGTTAGTGTCAAATTTCTAATGTATAAAGCATCTCGATGTTAACCTACATTAGTATCCCCAATGAATGGTGTCGAATTTAAAACTTATGGCTCTCCGCCAATAATCGTAGAAGAGTTCCAGCATGCACACTACTTTATATAGCATCAAACCTCTACCCAAGTTAAAACTAAAATTTAAATTCTTTTAAGTATAAATCCCTTATCGAAAACAGGTTGCTGACTTTCATAGGATATAGGTTATCTGCCTTTTAAAAGCTTTAGGATATTATAAAAAAATGGCTAACTGCCGAAAACATAGGGTTATTAGCCCTCTCGAACCCATGTCATATCGCCTCTTTAAACTATAGTTTTACTTCACATAAAGCTAAGCCTCATTGGCTTTAAAAAAAGAAATGCGGCATCGTTACCCAACAAAATTATATAGGGTCGCCGACACCGATGGCTAGCGGCATCATCATAAAGTTTTACACTTGACCTACTTCGGCTATTGTGCTGCAATATATATAACATCAAAGACAAGACAAGTGGCGTCTCCACCGTTTGTATAATTGACGTCGAGCGTATTCAGAATAGAAGTATGTAGCTTCGTTTATAACATAGGTGAAGAGCTACGGCGTCAATGACCTCATCGTCAATCTTAAACCGCTTCAACGAATTACAAGAATGCTACACCGCCAATGATGGTTGCCACCGATGCCCACTTCAACATGGTTGGAACCACTCCATAACTACCCAAGTAGCTATTATGTGCTTCTTTCCTCATCGACGTTGCCACTCATGGCTGTAGCGTCATTGATTTGGGGCGATGTGGCATTGTCATAATTATGGAGAAAACTATTTTATTACCTTTTAAAGCAATTTCTTTTCACGTAATACAATTGTTTGTCAAAATATGATTGGTTCATAATAAAATTTGCATTTCCTCTCATATTTTCTACCGTATATCAATTTTAAAGCTCCAAAACATATATTAAATTAATTAATTAATATCCTTAATTAATTATCCATTTAAATTCTTATCTAGCATAAAAAATTCATAATAATTCGAAATCGCTTGAGAAAAATCCCCAAAAATCACAGAAATTCTAAAATACCAT
This sequence comes from Allium cepa, assembly GCA_030765085.1. NCBI lineage: Eukaryota > Viridiplantae > Streptophyta > Magnoliopsida > Asparagales > Amaryllidaceae > Allium > Allium cepa. Next base: position 775,269,622 of record CM060935.1, read on the forward strand.
ATTTTTCATCATATAAATACCTCAAGGTTAAAATCCATATTTAAATATTTTTGACAACTAAGACCCAAATTTAACTCAATTTCCTCCTTTGGAAGTTCATAAAATATTCAATTTAATTTGAAAAATTATGAAATCAAGAACTCATCTCTAGAATATCATTTTATACAACATATCAAAAACTCAAATCATTTGGAGTTTAAAAACTCAAGTTTACCGTTAAAACTTGTAAAATAATTACATTAAATTTTCATTAACCATCATTTTATCCAAACAATGACTTTTAGCCATAACTTGGCAAATCAAACAAGAAGAATTTAGGTACTATACGTAGCTGAATCTAACCAATAATAAAATATATGGTTTTAGCATTATTCACCTTTAAATAAATTATTGGAGTTGAGACTTGATTACTGCTTTAGTTTCTCTAAGATTTTCTTGAATCCCTCTTTGATTTCATGCTTCCTAGCTTGATTAATGGCCACCCTCTTTTCTTCCTCTTGATTGTTTATGTTTTGTGAAAAATGAGAATGATACAAGGGAAGAGAGTTTAAGAGATAAAAGATAGTTTATGCCTAAATTGCCCCACTCATATATTCTTTTATATATTTTAAGTTTAAAGCGATCTTACTTAGTTTATTAATAATGGCTTGACCTTATAAGTTTTCAAATCTCTCCTTCCTTAACCATTTAATTTTTTTATTTAATTCATCTAATTAAATATCATGAATAATGTTAAAGCGAAAATTAGAGGTGTTGCTGCCTAGGACACTATGTGTCTTTATACTACGGGTTAACATTTGAGTTTACATCATCCTTTGGGCCATACCTGTAGCTAGGTAGAACATAGCACATGATTACCCAAACTCAACCTTAGATACTAATTTTCTAAACGGTCAACAAAATGGGTAGACTTTAATAAGTTAGCCCTTACATTTCTAATTTAGACCACGTAGACCATTGGGCTCTTATATCATCGAAGGAATCGAGGCAGCCAAAAGCGGGTGAAATAGGTAGATTTTAGAAAAAATTCATATTTTGGATCTATTAGGCCTATGTTGTATAAAGAGAACTGAGATCGAATTTAAATTTTTTCTAAATAAATCTCTATTTTATTTAAATTTTCTTAAAAGAAGTTTTAATTATTTTTATTTTAATCAATTAGAGCATATCAATTATGTGTAAATGTGTGTACTTTTTTTTGGAAATGGTACTTATCATTGGGACAACAGAACACAAACCACATGTCAATATATGTTAGAATCGTGCTAAGCAAGTTTCGAATTTGTGACCTCTCGCACCAAAGCGGAGTCACTTAACCACTAGGATAATGGTGCTTGTCAAATGTGTATAATAGTTGATTGCTTTTGTTTTATTATTTGGTAAGTAAAAAGTCAATTGTTATTTATAATATGCTACTTAATATGTCACTGATGTCATGAATTGGGAATTAATTAAGAGTTAGATCTACTATTGTTGATTTAGTAAACGATGAATTTATTTTGAATTCAAATTTGAATTTGATTTCAGCGTATCCAAATATACTCATGTGTGTATTATGCACGTGCTGCATAGTATATAGTGTACTTGGTAAATGTATATGTATATAGGTGCTAGAATTTATACCCCAGCGGACACACTGACCCTTTATATGCACGTTGGTAGTCCAAATATTGTTTAAATATACACACATACTACATATATAGTGATTTCTAAAAGATTTTAAAAAAAAATAAAACTATTTTAAACTCATTAGATATAAATTCTATTTCAAAAATATCTAATAGTTTACTTAGTGAAACTGTTTAAAAACAAAATTGGATCTATAATTTGGAATGAAATGTATATGCAATATGTACAGTAAATTTAAAGTAAAATCATTAGAATGTTATAATTTAAAATATAGCATGATGAAACAATAATTTAAAATGATTTCTGAATATATACATGCATATTTATTAATCGGTATTAAAAATTATGTTAAAAATAATTGAAGTTGGTTTTAACGTTAATTTTTTATATACATACACTTTGTACATACTATATAAATGAAACATTTTTTTTCAATCAAACAAAATTTAAAGTAAAATCGTTATAATGTAAAAATTTAAAATATAATACTAATTTAAAATGATTTCTAAATATATATACATGCATATTTATAAATCAATGTTTACACTAAAACAAGTTTAAGTCGAAAATTTATATATATAAACTCTGTACATAATATATAAATGTAAAACATTTTTTTGTTTGATTATACAATGATTAAATATAAACATTGAAACTATGTATATCTATGTATGTTTTTATATGTATATTTGTAAAATAATGAATGTAAATAAATATAAGGGACAACAGATGTGTATAAATTTGTTGTATAATGTCAGGGATCTAAACAACATTATCATGATATAAAATATAATAAAAATAGAGAATGTATAATTACCTTAAGAAGTGGCCTAAGATTCACACCTTGAATGAATGAACAACTCCGAGATCGAATAGAATCATCCTGTAGAAATTGCAACACTCCATATATCAATACCACTTGAATTTATTTGATTTATTTATAGAATTTTTGCTTAAAATTTTTCAAATATTGTCATTAAACTCATGGCCATTTTCATGAAAAAAACATAAAGAAAAATTTGAATAGGTTAAGAGAGCTTTAAGTGGCATTGAATAAGAGCAATACGTGGAGAACTTTTCTCCTACTTTTACCCTTTCACTTTCTTGCCTTTTCAAATCACATTTCAATCTTTACAACATCCTTCCTCTTGTCTAGGCTAGCCATATATAGGTCTGGACGAGCCTTTAAAAGTCCCAAACCCATTTAATATAATGAGTTTAATTGAAACATAAATATGTATATCGATACACACATGTACAACTTTTATATACACGGTTTATTAAATGCCAATGACATCCAAAAATCGAATAAAATTTAATAATTAGTATTTCATGAATAAGAACTAATTTGATCAATTTACAACAATTACAAATTAATTAAATCATGTGGTATTTCTAAGTATTCAAATTATGATTGTGCGACTCATAGTGGTAAATTTAGTCAGCAATTAATATCAAATAATTAGAATACTAACGTTCAAAAGTTATAAGGTTTTTGTACAAATTAAAAATTATATAATAAATGCGTTATTAAATAACAAACACTACAAAAAAAATTGATTTTTAAAGACTCTTATGTTTTGTCTCTAAATATAAGATTTTGTCTCTAATTTATGTTTGTAACCTACTTAAGACGAATAAGTATTGTCTCCAATAAAACAGGTCTCTAAATAAACAGAGACCACAAACATTCATCTCTAAAATATTAGTAACCTAATTAATGGTCTCAAATACATGCCTACATTAAAAACTACTTAGAGACAATTTTATGGGTCTCATGTATAACTATAGAGACTATATTCAAGGTTTCAAATCAGTCATAAATATAGTTGTTAGTATAAATCAATTGGTTATAAGAAATGAAACACAAATTTATTACAGTTTCATCACAAATCAATGAGTAGACAAAATACAATATCTGACAAACATATAGTAAGATAATTGTTAAATTTAAAGCTTATGTATAAAAAGGTAATCAATTGTTCATTGCAAGAAAAGAAAATTACAGAATATCCAAAGCACAAATGTCATAAGCAAAAAACACCATATCTAATTTGGACCCTACAAACTATAATCCTGAAAAAAGATCCAAACAAAAATTAAACCTAAAATAGAATTTTAAAAGAAAAGACAAGTTTTCCAACAGAGCATGCTTAATACTTTCAGATCTAACAAGCAATTCATGCATCATCATTATTTTCCGATCGAATGTTCCCTCGAGGGTTTGATGCTTGATTATTTCCGAGTTGATTATTATTTGGTTAATCTTGTGTTATAGGTTTTAATAATTGCGTGAAAGATCCAACTTGTTCTGAAATGTTTCCAAAAGTTGATTGAAAAGGCACATGCGCTTTTTGATATTGTTCGGGTGCTTGTTGACAAGGAATTGACGGTTGTGTCATTTGATAAAGTTGTAACATTCCGGAATTTTCGACCTTGAAAATTCGATACTAATACATTCACTGTAGAAATGCCGAGCAATCGATCGTCGGAGATTCCAAATTGTTAGGGTAAAGAAGAAAAGTGGTAGAAGTAGAAACAGAAACAAAACACAGAATCTCACATTCGCAACGGATCAAAATATAATATCAAATAATAGCATTTATACGAAAAAAAGCTGTATCTATCAAATTTACATATAATACATCAGAGTTCATCAAAACCGGACATTTGTAACAACATGCCCCAGAATACAAACAATATAACTTCAATACACAGTGGAATAAACTCCATACATTCATGTCTTCCAGCTCGCCTCCTGAGCTTCAAAACGTCCTAACCTGAAAATCTGTAATACTCGGTCTGACCCGAGCATTACAATAAAGTAACACCCAGGTCAGGTTGGAAACCAGCGTGAGTAAACCCATATAACTTGAAATACTAAGCTATAAAACTTACTTGTAAACCAGGGTAACTCGTATCTCTCTATGAGTTCTTATCTTGTTTATAATCAAATACTTATTCACAAAATTATATCTAAAAACTGTTACTCAGATTAAATGTCCATGTTACTTAATTTATTATTTTCCAGCCTATTTGATTTTAAACTCAAAGCTATAAAGAATTATTGTAGATTGCAAACCAAAGTGGTTTCGGGTATTTGCTGATACCCGACCTTGGTCTCTTCGAATCCAATGTCTTTTTTTATTTAATCCAAGTTGTTTAAGTGAAACAAATCAATTTTAAATACAGGGTGTCATACTTGCACAGCAATTCATCATCGATAGTTAACCTACATTATAACAGTTCAATCAAAACATTTAATACCACAAAACATCACAATTTATCAGACTAGAGATGTTAATCCAAACATCCAATACAATTTAATCATCGAAGCAAGATTAATTTATCGCCCAATCTAATTAATTTAATTAACACAAAATAAATTAATTACATTTAAATCCTGCTTAATTAACATCAATTAAACCATTCCATTAATTATTGAAATTAATTAATTATTCTTTAATCATTTGATTATTCTCATTAATTAATTAACCTTTAATAATTTACATTAATTAATAATTCTTACATTAATTAGTGATCCTTTAGTTAATTTCATATAGTAATTATCTTTTAATTTCATTATCTAATTATCTTATAATTACTTAAGTTAATTAATTAACCCTTGATTGCTTAAGTCCTTAATTATTCTAAGATAAACCATTATATTAATTAATTACTTAATTATCATTTAAATTTTGTTTAAATGAAATGTAGGTAATTAATTTATTCAAAAACACTTAATTTAATTATACTTATCTTAATCACTTACTTAATTCAATCATTATTAAATTTCATTTAAAAACACTTAGGAATATAATTAAATAATTAACCTATTATATAATTATATTAAATCAAAACAATTAGATTTCAAACGTTTGACTTTATAATTTATTGAAACTTGTTTTTGAAAAAAACTTGATAAACACTTTTATTTTGAAAACTTTCTTAATAATTAGCTTGAAACTTGTTAACCAACTTATGTTTTTCTTTAAAACTTGTTATTTGCTTTTATTTTAAACTTTGTTATCTATGCAAAAGAAAACCCGAGCCCAACCATGCATTTCTCGAACAAAAATACGAGCTAATTCTCCCTCTCGATAACTCGAGAACAACCCCGAGCAAGGCCTCTTCTTCCCCGATGCTTCACATCTCAGCAAATATCAGATACTGGTGATAACTCGTGCACGTGCACAGATCAATGCTGGCCCTCCGACCGACTTCACCATCGCCAACAAGTCATCGTCGACTCACACGATCGTCCCAACCACCCAGAAAAATCAATAAGGTCAGAATTCAAAAACAAGCAATCGAGCACCCTACTGGAACCAAACTGATCGACGAAAAATGCTTCGCGCCATCGCCAACGACCACCAGGAGCCTCGCCATCACACCCGAACCTCCGTCGCTCGCCGATGCTTCTAATCCCCTACCTGCGATTAACTCCGGTTGGCCCACGATCGAGCAATTGCCTCGACTTCAACGACGTCCAAAATTACTCACAAATCCCAAAATCGATGTCAATACGCCACCACGGTGGTCTAGAAACCCACTGGCCATTTTTCCTCGATCATCGACCAACAAGCAACCTACGACCCAAACCTCGAGACTACAGAACCTCGTGATCGTCGGAAATTGGCAAATTTCCAATTCTCAATCATCTCACCATATCTCGATCCATACAAACTTAAAAATTTTGATTTTACCATAAAAAGTCATCATTTTCAAATTCGAATTAGATTATATAATCAAAACTTGAGATTTAACTACTTTAATTTCTGACTTGAATTGATTTACCACTGCTAATTTTTATTTTTGTCATAATTACTTCATATATATACTTGAAAGCATTTTTATAATTCATATCCGGTTAATTATAACATATTTCATATAGAGATCATATCCTAAAAGTGAATGGGAAAGAGAACTTGGATTTTTGATCTTATTTTCCTCCGTGTAACAAGAACAGAGGCATGCAATCCATACACAGACAAACAGGTGCATATATGTACCAGACAATCATGTTTACACATCCATGCAAAATATTTAACAACACTATTTTTATGATTTACCGCAGACATCGTATAAATAAGCAATTTTGGTTTAAAGGTGAATGTTTACTCACCTCAAATTGTTGAACAGAGGAGCTTTTTCTTTGAAATCTAGAAATTAGTTTTTGATTGATCTGAAACTGATCTGGTGCTTGCTAATTGATTGTTGATTTGCAACTTGAGTTTGATTTGAATCTACTTGCTTTAGCTCTGGTTGAAAACTTGAAATGGTTCTTTTGATTCTTCTTTTGGTTTTTATTTTAGAAGATGAAGGAAAGAATTTAGAAAAGAGAAAATGAAAATCCTTTGAACTGAAAACAGCCTTCTTAAAACCTATTACTATATTTTAATTTTAAAAGAAAAACCATTGACACTTGTTATTTATATGTTATATAAAAGCTACAAATGTCAAAACAATTTATTTTATTATTCCTTATGTTTTATTTATTATCCAAAAATGAAGAAAACAAATTAAATATGACACTTGTATTTTGCATGTTATAATGTTTACACTTGTTAATTTTGCATGCATAAATGTTCTTATATAATTTTTATATTATATTTTCTATTTGGTTTTATATTTATACATGTTTTATGTTTTATATTTAAACTTTTCCCCTTTTATTAATATTTATAAAATCTCAAAGAAAAATGATATAAAACCTAATTATACACTAATTAATAACCATATATACATGTATACTAGTATTAAAATGTGGAGCTTTTTAAATCCATCTTATTTATAAGATTTTTACCTTAGAATTTCAAATCCAAATTCTATTTACAATCTACTTATATATATACATAAACAAATACATATTTTATTTGTTTTTGAAAATATAAATTTTGCCAATTTAAATAATTATATCAAGAGATTATCAAATAAATATTTATCCAGATATAAATATTTATTATCAAATTTATTTGTTCAACATATAAATCAGCGTTTCAATAGTTAAAATCAGATAATTATCCAATTACCAGATGTCTAAAAATCTGGGTTATCACATTCCTCCCTCTTTAAATCTTTTCGTCCTCAAAAAGGAACGAAGCCAGAATTTATTAAAATGCTTATTATCGGCTTAAATTTCTCTTTGAACATTTTTAACTATAAACCCTTTTATTTAAAAATTTTAAAACATTTTGAAATATATATAATAGCACCAAAATAGTTTTATAAAAATACTTTTTACATCTCGATGTCTCAACAAGTCCATCCTAGTTCTCACAGAAATTCGGTCATACGTTGATCAGGCGTAGGACTGAAAATCTATAAGTACTTAGCAGACCCGTTTTTAGCACCCAATAATAAACTTTGAAAACATTTTTGAAAATATAGAAAACATTTTTGAAAATATAGGAAACATTTTTTCGTGGAACTGCTCTGAAAATATAGGAAACTATGGTGAGCAGTAGATCGCAGTGACATCGAGTTACACTGTCGTCATAGCATAACCTAAATGTCTCTGTAGGCATCAGCACCCTTGACTTTCACTACCCAACCACAATCCTTAGGAACTTCAATTTGTCCGGACTTCCTCCCAGGATCAAATTTAGAACCCCCCCTTAGGGCTCAAGGCAAAACCACCCCGTGGATCTCCAAAGAAGTTCATTTCATGGGAGCGCCTTTTTCCCCACAGCCATTCTCAAAACATTTTATACTATACGCATATAGTATCTTTCAAATCATACTCTTTATGATTCACATAAAAATTTCCTTTACATAAATCGATATCTCAAATCGATAGTTTCAAACTTGGCATTCCGAATTCCCAAAATTGATTTTTCCCAAAAATCAAAAGCCTTTCAAAATCAGTGAGTTCCAAAAACCTTTTTCCAAAAATCATTATCATAAAATCATTTATATATATATATATATATATATATAAGTTTATTCTTTTAACTAGAACAAAAATAGTTTCAAAGATCTTTCTTTTGGTTATAGATTCAATAAGGGGAGTTTATCATATATAACAAATACATATACAACTTTATTTATGCCAAATCAATATTCAAATTTGATTCCTTTTAAAAAGTTATTTCCATATTACTTACTTTATATAAAATGAGTTTCAATTATATAGATATCCAAATTCCACTTTTATTTATTATACATTTTTCAAAATATACTTTCCATTTCAAAAATCATTTTTTTTCTTTTCAAAATCTTGAATATCTACTTCATTCAAACACATACAATGTACACATACTATCCACACGCAATATCAAATCTAATCGCTCACTCGATCACACAATTTAACTTCCAAACTAGTATCGTCCACCCGTCTTCCTAGTGCGGAATCAGATCTGGTTTCTTGATCAGAAACCATCGTTCTCCTTGCATAGCCATAACTATGATAGAGAATTTTCAAAACCAATAAAAAATCAATATCCAGGGTTTGCCGTCGAAAATCGAGTGAAAGATCCCAACTCGGATCGATATACTATCTCGAAATTCTATGCTCGAATTTGGATCAAATCATTATGCGAATAGGATAATATACGTAACCCTATGTATTTACCTCCATTGATTATCATCTAAATCAATTTCCTTTTTATTCACCTTCATTTTGATTCTGTACACTTATTCACAATCGCTTCCATTTCCATTTGGGTTATCACTACAATTGTAAACAGTTTGCACTCTGACCAACTTGAGTTTAGAAAATAGCTTGAAACTTAAAAATAGATAAGTGGTTGAAAAATAGTTATTAGTTATAAATAGCAGTAGAATAGTTAAGTAATTATAAAATAGTTAAATAGTTGCATAATAGTTATAAAATAGTAATTAGTTTATAAAACAGATGTAAAATAGTAACTAGTTTTCAAAATAATTGTAAAATAGGTATAAGATAGTTTGGGTTTTAAAAAGAAAGGTTGTATAGTAAATAGCTAGGAAAATAGATTTAAAACAGTTTATATTAAAATAATTTATTTGAAAATACTTCAGAGCCAAACTGTTCAGTTTCCCAATCTTTATTTCCAATCAATTTCCAATTTCCGCTTTCATTCAAATTGATTCAATTCCAATTCAATTTGAAATAACTTCAATTCCTTTCCCAAATTCAAATAAATTTCCATTTGAATTTAAACTTATTCAACTTCAATCTCACTTCCAATTAATTCAATTCAATTTTCCATTTGAATTAATTTCAATTTCAATCTCAACTTTAAACCATCTCGAATTATACAAATTCAAGTTAAATTTTCAAATGTTGATTTAATTCCTTAAATCAAATTAACCTTTTCTTTTAATTTAACAAGCTAAATCTTTAAACAATTTAATTTTGAGTCCAAATTTTTAATATTCATTTTAAATTATCTTTACTTAACATATTTCAAGGTTCAAGTAAAAGTTCAAAAAAAAAAATTAAACAATTTAATCTTCAGAACCCAACTTATTACCCAAATATTAACTTCAAACTTTGAAACCAATTATTAATAATTTTAGTTTGCAACTTCATTTTAACATTCAATCTTTATCTCTAAAAATCAAAATTTATTAAATAATTTCAATTAAAGTTTTATTTCCATTTAATTTCAGTAATGGATATATATTATCTCAATCTACTACTTAATTTATACAAAACAATCCAATTCACAGTTTCATAGATTAAAAATAACAATAGGATGATATCAGGTTAAGTCAAAGTTAATAAACATCTAAAACATTCATCAATAGCATCCATTACTAATTTTCAGAAATCAAACCCATTTTGAGATCACACATAACTCCCATTCAAATCAGCCACTTAACTTCCCCTAGTTAAATCTCAATTTCATCTTGAAATTTCCAATTCAGGTTGTTTGTTAAACTTATTTAGCTTTCCTAAGTTAAATTGAATTCATTTAATCCAGTCAACCTTACTAAATTTGAATTCTCCATTTCAAATTTTAAACTTCTTATCAAGATCCTTTCCAATCTTGTCTTCTAGCTCGCCTCCTGAGCACCAGAACGTCCTAACCTAAAAATCTGTAATACTCGGTCTGTCTCGAGCATTACAATAAAGTAAAACTCGGGTCAGGCTGGAAACCAGCGTGACTAAACCCATATAACTTGAAATACTAAGCTATAAAACTTACTTGTAAACCGGGGTAACTCGTGTCTCTCTACAAGTTCTTATCTTGTTTATAATCAAATACTTATTTTTAAAAATTATATCTAAAAACTATTACTCAGTTTAAATGTCCATGTTACTTAATTTATTCTATTCCAGCCTATTTGATTTTAAACTCAAATCTATAAAGAATTATTATAGATTACAAATCAAAGTGGTTTCGGGTATTTGCTGATACCCGACCCCGATCTCTTTAAATCCAATGTCTTTTTTTATTTAATCCAAGTTGTTTAAGTGAAACAAATCAATTTTAAATACAGGGTGCCATATTTGCACAGCAATTCATCATCGATAGTTAACCCACATTATCACAGTTCAATCAAAACATTTCATATCACAGAACATCACAATTTATCAGACTAGAGACGTTAATCCAAATATCTAATACAATTTAATCATCGATAAGCAAGATCAATTTTTCACCCAATCTAATTAATTTAATTAACACAAAATAAAGCAATTACATTAAAATCCTGCTTAATTAACATCAATTAAACCCTTTAATTAATTATTGAAATTAATTAATTATTCTTTAATCATTTGATCATTCTCATTAATTAATTAACCTTAATTATTTATATTAATTAATAATCCTTACATTAATTAAGTCTGCTCGTGGCCTGCGACAAGGCGACCCACTTTCTCCTCTGCTCTTCGTCCTTGTCGCTGACGTATTCAACCGTATGGTCAAGCTAGCTATATCGAACAACCTCTTTGAAGGCATCAAGCTCCCCAACTCGAATCTGGCCATATCCAACCTTCAATTCGCTGATGACACTATCCTTTTTGCATCTCTTAACGTTAACCACATCCACTGCTTTAAAATAGCACTGTACTCTTTTGAACTCATATCTGGCCTCTCCATCAACTTCAATAAAAGCTCCATCATCATGCTTGGAAACTCTGATCACCTTGGGCCTACATTTTCCAATCTGCTCAACTGCAACATCGCGCAATTTCCTATCTCATACCTCTGTGTTCCCCTACGCCCAACCAAACTACTCAGAGCAGACTGGCTCCCCATCATTACCAAAATTGAAAACAGACTCCTTTCCTGGAAGGCATATTCCCTTTCTTCAGTTGGTCGCCTTGTCCTCGTTAAGTCAGTCTTATCGGCCATCCCTTCATATTGGATGTCATTTTACAAGCTTCCAACCTGGGTAATCAAAAGAATCGACAAGATCAGAAGTTCCTTTCTATGGAACGGGGGAAGAATATAGAAGCTCGTAAACTGGCGGACCGTTTGTATGCACATTGACAACGGTGGTCTTGGAATTGTTAACTTATACTACTTCAATCTCGCGCTTCTTGCAAAATGGCTCTGGCGATTTCTCACCCCTGGAACCTTCCTTTGGAAAACATGGATTACCACACTTCACTACCACTCCAATCCACACCTTTTCCTTCACTCCACCACCATCCTTAAACCATCCCCATTCTGGACTGGAGTCCTCGCCACCCTCCCCTGTGTTAAATCACTCTTCCAGGTCAATTTGGGTAATGGGGCAAACTGCCTCTTCTGGTTAGATATCTGGTACGACCAACTACTCCTTTCCTCTATCCTCCCCAACCTACATTCTCACTCAGCCACAATCCATGCTACCACATCCGATTCCTTCAGCTTGGGCCCTGACCACCTCTTTCCATCCTCCTACTTTGACCTTGCCACCTTAGCCGAGCTTCACCAAGCAGCCTCCATCCTCCAATCCATCCAATTCCACCCCTTGCCAGATAAGTTCCTCTAGGCCCCTAATCCCACGGCTAGTTTCTCCGTCGCCTCCTGCTATGCTCACCTAAACAACCCTGGACGCCTCTTCAACTTCCCTAGACTTTGGAAGTGTCAGCTCCAACCTTGCATGGCTTTCTTCCAATGGTGCCTTATCCACGGCTGCATTAACACCAGAGACAGACTCATTCGTAATAACATCGCGGTGGACCCAAACTGTACCTTATGCTCTAACGCAACTGAAAGTATACAACATCTATTCATAGAATGTGATTTTTCTTTTAGGGTTTGGGTTGCAACGTCCGTTCACTTACTCGGTTATGTCCCGACAATCACTTCATTTTTCGAATATTGGCAGTATAATCCCCCCAACAAGCACTTAGATCCCTTTATGGCTATATTTAGTTGGTGCACTTGGGTCGAGCGAAATGCACAGGTGTTCAGTAGGCCCAAATCTCACTTCGACGGAACATGCAGGCGTATTATTTACTATTTCTCATCTTTAACAGGACATAGTTTCTCAGCTCCATTCAGGCTTAGTCTGCCATTCTCCAGATCTTCGTCAGCTGAATCGGCAGGCAGCTCTTCCGCAACTCCTACCTGTAGGCAACTTGGACACCACCGCTGAACATTCTGCAGTTCCTATCTACTATATATACTGATATATGTATTAAGCTTTTATGTATCTATGCCTCTGTTATGTAGTTGACTGTCTGTGTGACTATTGTGCAGTCTTCTCCCATTTTGGCCAGCGATCAGGCTTGTTGATCATACTATTTACATATCTTTATGCTATATAACCGGCTGTGTAGTGCCACGCTACACAACCGTCTTGCTTAAAAAAAATTACTGATCCTTTAATTAATTTCATTTAGTAATTATCTTTTAATTTCATTATTTAATTATCCTATAATTACTTAAGTTAATTAATTAACCCTTAATTACTTAAGTCATTAATTATTCTAAGATAAACCATTATCTTAATTCATTACTTAATTATCATTTAAATCTTATTTAAATGAAATGTTGGTAATTAATTCATTCAAAAACACTTAATTTAATTATACTTATCTTAATCACTTACTTAATTCAATCATTATTAAATTTCATTTAAAAAACTTAGGAATATAATTAAATAATTAACCTATTATATAATTATATTAAATCAAAACAAATTAGATTTCAAAACATTTGACTTTATAATTTATTGAAACTTGTTTTGAAAAAAACTCTATAAACACTTTTATTGTAACGATCCTGGTTTTAAGACGAATTCAATTTTGTAATTAAAATAAATTTTTGGGTTAGGTTGTGGATTAATTTGAAAATTTTTGAATAAATTTATTTATGAATATATATATATATAGATTGATTTTGAATTTTATTTTGAATTTGAAACTCTAAGATAAATATTTTTGAAAAGAAACTGAGTTTCGTTTAGGAATTTAATTGTAAATATTTTACAAATAAATTGAATTTGAAATTTAAAAATAAAAATGTTTTGAATAATATTTAGATTTGAAAATTCTATAAATTAATACAAATAGGAATTAATACTCTATACTTTAAGAACTAATGTATATATATGTATGATTATTTATTAAGTGCATAAATTGTTTTTAATTCATTTTCTTTTAAAAGTTATATAAGTGTAAAAATAGAAAAGAAATGTATGAATAAAATATGAACATTCCTAATAAATTGAATTTAAAATGTAAAATAAGATTTGATAAAAGACTTAAATTTGGAAGATTAATAAGATAAACGTTTGTAAAATGTAAAACATATGTAAGACTAAAACTAAAATAAGAAACCATATTTCATAAGTAAATTAGAAACAAGGGTTCAACATAAATATTAAATATAAAAATGAGGCAAGGGTATAGGGGTTTAAAAACAAAGTGTATAAAATTATTTGAAAGAGGAATTTAAACATAAAAATCATCACTGTTGACATTTGTAAATTAAGTGTGATATGCTTTAACAAGTGTTGGTTTAAGATGAACAAGTGGCAAAAGCCAAAATTTTCTCTTAGAAAATTAAAATATATCCAAATGAGAAATTTGTAATCTAGGCTGTTTACAGTTAAAAAATTTCTTCCTTTTATATTCCTTCATCTCCACTTTCTGAAATTCAAACCCAGAAAATAAAGCTTGAGTTCAATTCAAGATCCTGAAACAAATTTAGAAAAAACAAAAACTGAGAATACCCAAAAACAAATACCAGAAATCAACAGTTTTTTTTCAAAAACCTGGAAGTGAGGATCAAGCAACCAAAAATAAAATAAAAAACATCATCAAGCTTCAACCTGATTTGGAGCAATTCAAAGCAGTATCCAGTTTTAAAAGAAGATCAAAACCTGATTAAGCAATTTCCTGTTTTTGAATAATCAAAGTACAGATAAGTTTTTAAATTCAAAGATCAAACCAGAGCAATGCAAAGTGGTTCAAAGGCAATCAAACAAGACCTATTGCAAAGATTCAAATACAACTCAATGCAAATGTATCAAGCTTCAAACCTGAAGCAAACAAATCATTTCCAGGCTCAAATTCATCTTTGCTTCTCTAAATCAAACTTCCAAGTGAGCAAAAAAAATTCCCTTAAATCTGCTTCTATGTTCTGATGGTGTGTTTGACAGTTGAATGTGTCAGGAAATATTGTTTATAATGCATGCATGTCTAATATATATATATATATATATATATATTGATATGCATATCTGAGTGAATATGTTTAGCCCGTTTTTGAGTTACAGGTTTTCAAAACAAATTCAAGAAAACTCAAGACTTCATTAAACAAATTTCTGATAAACTTTAGTAGCTGAACAAATTATGTTTATTAAAAACATAAATTAGATAAAATATGGTTGAAGTATTGTTTGTTTATAAATTATCTGGGAATGAAGAAAGACAGTGAAAATGCAAAATACATCAAATTATCTATTGAAATAATTCATTGTTTCAGATGTATAATCCATTTTATTATCAGCAAACATGAATTTTAAAAAGTTAAAACATAAATTTTGTTTAGGATTGAGACGACCCGACTTTCTACTCCTAGAAAATCGCATCATCTTGAAGAAAGAAAGGGATAGAAGAAGAAAAGAAAGAGAAAGAAGAAACAGAACAACATCAGAGAACTCACAGCGGAACGAATAAAATATAATATATAACATAAAATATTACATAGTATCTCATTACATCAGAGTACACAACTTAAACAACAGATAATAGACAGTTATAAACTTCTGTCTAACTATACAACTCAAGTATACAAGAAACAGACATCAATCAAACACAGCGGAACCAAGATATATCTAAACGTCGAAGCCTCCTGCTCCATATCTCCTCCAGAATTCATCAAGCTAACCTGAATCACTTGACTACTCATACATAATATGAGTACCCAAGAGTTTAATAAAACAGAAAATAAACACTCGGGTCAGACAGGGGTCTGGTGTGAGTAAACGGGTTAAAGTTGCTTAACTTTAGAAAAACCTTTGAAAGAAAAGGTATCACGTAAGACTTCCCACACATAAACATGGAAAAGTTTTTACCTTGCGCTAACCAAAACATTTGATAGGAAATCCAGTGATATTATAATAGTGTCTAGGGTTTTCAAGTAAATAAGAAATAGGCGAAATCGTTACATGGTTAAATTCCAGCTACTAGCCACAAAAGTGGGTAATACAATCAAAACCGTAGGGTCTCGTAGGGAAAATGGGTTTCCATCAATGGAAGGGCTACTGGGATACCGCCCGTCACAGTACGTGGCCTAGATCAACGTACCGAGGAGCCACCCTAACTCCCCTGCAACACAAGGCCGGAATCATCCCTTACTGGACAGTCCCGAACAAGACAACCCCGCAGTTGGCCGCGACCCAACTGCCCACACAGCCGAATAAAAAGGGACTTCTAGACAGGGGAAAATCTTGCTCTCCAGTGGGAGCTACCCACGAAGCCTTGTTGCACCTCTCCGGTTTTAGCCATTCTCGGTTGATGAGGCTCGAGGTTACGATTACCTTTATAGAATACATCCATCTTAGAATGCTCATCGTCCACCTGACGATGTTCTGAAAGCATTCAATCCATACAAGTTCGTTTCGGGTTCGAACGAAACCGAAGGCACTATCTCGTTGCACTCATTATTGGAATCACCCTCAGAGTCAACGACCATAGCCCTTGCACTCTGATTCTCCATCTCGAATCTATAAGTACTATTCCGTCAAACTCATTACGGAATCACCCACAGAGTTATACTGACGTATAGCCCTTACACCTCGAGTCTTCTCTTGCTCCACTTGGATTAACGACCTAACGTTTAATTGGAATCGATGTGGTTTTCGGATTCCAAATATGGAAATCCGATCCCGGTCTCACGGAAACCAAACGCCATTTTAATGTCCAAGTTGTACTTAAGGATTTAAACAGTTTAAACTCATATTCAAGATGATATATATAAACAGATAAATGAATCACATTACCACAATAGATAATTTATATCAACATTCATCTCACACAGCAGCATATCATAGATATTCACATCATCCAGTATCAACCAAACACCCAATATCATTCAACATCCAATATCAACCAATCATCCAATATCAATCAATCATCCAAAACAGAATTGGTTATCTCTTAATCAATTGGATTACTTAAATCCTTCTTCATTTATTTATTTCAAATAAATAAATTAATCATCTCTAATGATCTTCACTAATTAATCTTCCTTGATTAATTATCCTTAATTACATTCAAGCAATTGTTCTTAATCACATTCAGTAATTAACCTTAATTACTATCATTAATTACAATAATTAATGATTATTCATTAATTAATTAACTATAACTAATTACATTAATTCTTAATTAATTACAATTAATTAATCATATTTAAATTAATCACTTATATTAATCAACCTTGATTAATATCCTTAATCACATAAATTAATTAATGATTCTTACTAATTAATAATTCTTTAATAATTAAACAATTAACTTATAATTTATCATCTCATTAATTCATAATTAGTAATTAACAATTTGTAATTACTTACCTTAATTAATTAACTCTTAATTAATTATATTAATCTCTAATTAATTAATCTTTAATTACTTCATTAAGTAATTATTAAACAATTAAATAATAAATCCTTAATTAATTACTTTATTAATTAATTTCAATTTATAATTAATTACACTTAGTAATTAATCTTAAGTTAAACTCATTCATTAATTACTTTCTTAATTAATTACTATACAACTAATTAATTCTATCATCAAACAGTCCTTCATTCTTTAAATAAATTAATTACTTCATAATTGATTAACTTCAAAACAATTAAATTAATCAATTCTTTAATTGATAACATTAAGTGATTACCCATAAATCACATCCACTTTAATTACTTCCATGAGTATTCTCCATTAATTACTTCCATAAGTAATTAACTTCCTTAATTACATTCACAATTAACCATTAATTGCTCTATTAAGTAATTACACTTAATTAATCCATAATTAAGTGATTATTTAAAATTAAATAACAATTAACTAATTATTTAAATTAATTAAACAATTAATTAATTAACATCTTATATTTTAAAATCCTTAATAAATTAAGAAAGCATTTATCTTAATTAATTCTTTACTTAATTTCAAATCATATTCAATTAAATATTCTCAAGTTAATAACAAAGATAAATTAACCCTATTTATTTTCATAATTAAATTATTTGAAATTAAATCAAATTTTATTAACCTTAAAGACAAATTTATTCAATTTGGTTTACATAATTATAACTTAAACTTTATTTGAAAATAAGGTATTCAGGAACAAATTTCAAATTTTAAAACACTTAAATCATCTAATTTTTAAACCTGTTTATTTCAATATAAATTGAACTTGGTTTTTAAACATTGCTTAAAAATTTATCTTAAAACTTTGATTCAATATTTAAATTCAAAACACTCTTTTTAATTGAATTTCAAATTTAAGATAATCACTTTCAAAATCCCAACATCTTAACAACTTAAATTTAAATAAAATTCAATTAATACTTTTTAAAAGTTTGATTTATTCTTTTATTTCAGAATAACAACTTTCAACTTTGAAAATTTGTATATTTTATAAAACTTGTTTATAATTTTAAACCTGATCCTAAATTATTCAACTACAAGTTTATCTGCATTTGCATTTACTTAAAGGTAACAAGTTTTGACTTTTGACATTCATTTTATTTTATAAAAACTGTTTAATAATTTAAACAGCAACTCTATCGTTACACAGCATAACCAAAAAAACCCACGACCAACTCGAGTTCGAACGCTCAAACTCTCGCACCTACCCTGAAGCAAAACCCAGCATCTCCCTCTACTTCGAGTCGTCCCATATGGAAACTCTAGCTTCACACGAGAAAATATCATCTTCTCCAAATTTCCAAGCCCAGTGTACACGAACGTGCACGTGCACGTCTCCCCTCGCCTCCGGCCAGCTACGGTCGTCGCGACCCCCTACCACCATGACACAATCGCATACGAGCCTCTTAAAACACACAGATCCAACAATACTAAAACGAATCAAAATCTGACCATTGGCTCGAAAAACTACAGAACTACCCAACCCAAAAACCCCCAATGTCGATTGCCTCATCGCCGGTTAACTCCGTCGACCCCCCACGTCAATTCGCCATATCCAAGAGCTTCAACTCCCCAAATGCGATTGAACTCGGCTCATTATCCAAGTCGCACAAGCCATTAAAGTTCGACCGAAACAAACTGTAACTAAAACCCTAGTTTTTGCAATTCCCTTCGATCCACCATTTTTAAAAATTATTCTGTATTTTTCCCATGATCAATAGCTTGCAAGCAAGCTTTGATTCAAATATGAACTCAATTTATCAAGTAAAACTTCGGTTATTGCCTAAAACCCAATTTACGAATAAACCCCAAATTCTCCCTATTTACACAACTAAAAATCATGATACAAGTATTAAAAATCATGATTTTCCATTGCTATTCCAAACATACAATCAAAATTAAAGATTAAGTTCATAAATTTTTAGCCCAAATTGATTTTTACTGTAATTTTAAAACTTCTGAACTATTATTTCATTTTAAAGACTTATAAACATTTTTAGATGAAAAGTCATATGATTATAAACAACTTCTCTTCACATATCAAGATCTAATATTGTTTGGATTAAAAGATTTTGAATTTTCTTTTAACAGATCATTTACAGAAAACACATTTGCATGTATTCAATCAAACTCTCACAACATATAGGTACTAATCTATATAAATTCAAACTATAAGATTTTAATACAGGTAAATAACAACACATGCACGACATTAGAATAAGATTCAACTGTTTTTAGAAACATTTACTCACATTTTGTATGCAAAGCAGAGCAGATTGCAGAGAACAAGCATAGTAGATTCAAGTTCCAGGCTTTTGAATACTGAATGCATGCCTTTAATTTTTGATTGTTTAATAAGTTGAACAGACCTTTAACTTGATGTTGAACTCCTAATGCATCCCTCAAATTGATGATGAATTTGCAGAAGAATTGAATTGCAGGTAGTTCCTTCATCTAAGTTGCAGATTGGAATTACAGATTGATTTTAATCTTTGCATTTCAGGTTGAAGTAGAACTTAATTTTGCATATTGGAGTTTCAGATTTGATTTGCTTATGGATTTTAAATTCAGGTTTCAGGTTTGTAAGTGAATTTCTGATTTTACCATTAACATTTGAAAGGAAGCAAAACAAAGAAAATGATGATGTTATGTTTATTAAAGAAAAATGTAGACACTTGTTATTTTAAAGTTACATTTGTCCTCCATATTGCCTAAATGCCTTACATGTGTTAAAGATGACTTAAGATAGTTACACATGTCTCTAAGTTATTTTAATAAATTTTCATTTAATTTAAAAGACTATATAAACTTTCTTAATTAAGTTGCTTAAATAAATAAATATTTACATAGGTATATAAACTTACTTTTTAAAAGAAGTTATTCTAAACTAATTATAATGTAAATAATTCTTATACATAAATTTAAAAATCTAAAACATATACATATACATTTTTAGCCATTTAAAATTAAACACTTTAAAGAAAACAGAATAAAACATTGATTAATTTCCTTTATAAATTATCATATTTAAAAACAACTGATTATCTTATATTTTAAAAATAAATGAATTAATTCTAAATTAACTTTTGAAAATATAAATTAAAACAAAGCTTTAAATTACAATATTTATTCATATATCAATTATTAATAGATTGAATTAAATTCAAAGCAAAATCAAATTATAACATATACATACATATATATTACAATTTGAAAATTAATCTTTAATCTAAAACAAAAGCTCTTATATTCACAATATATATCAATTGTATATATTATAAACAGGATAAAATTTTAACTAGCTTTTGAAAAACAATTCTTATCAAATTTAAATTGTCAGATTAAAATTCATTAACCTTTAAAAGATTAAATTAGCCAATTTAAATTAAAATCATAAATAAAATTATCAAATCAATTAAATTATTAACACAGATTATTAAATTTATATTGCCCAAAATTCTGGGTCGTTACAGGGATTGAGGGAGATGTTGGCAGTTGACCGAATTTGGAAATTTCGAGCTTTGCTGATGATCGACGAAGAATTTTGGATCGGGATTAATGGTGAAGATGGCTTGGGTGTTGAAGATTGAGGGAAAAAGAGTTAACAATTTTTCTGATGATCTAAGTGGTGTGGGTTCGATGAACTAGGGTTTAAGCCCTGTATTGGGTCAATTGGGTTCGCAAGGCAATGGCGTCGTCAACATTGCATCGAGTTCAATTGCACTCAGGGAGGAGCTTCGTGGGTGAGTGGCGAGGTGGTAGGCACGGCAGCATGGTCGCATATGATCGGTGATTGTCAGATGAAGGGGTTTTTGTTGTTCGAGTTGGGTTCCAGTGTCCATCAAGTGGCTCGATTTTTGATTTCGATCGAGATAGGCGGAGCTGGGTGGTCGTGAAGCTTGAAGGGGTTGTCGTTGACTTGGCGATGTGGTCGGGGTTGATCGGAGGAGCTCCGATTGGTCGTGCCGTGAATGCATATCACTGTGTATCAGTGGTGATTTTGTTTTGGGGAAGAAATATTAGTCTCGGGTTCTTGCTCGAAGATATCGCGCGTTGATTCGAAGCAGAAATGAGAGTGCGTGACTCGAGTTTGAACTCAAGAGATATTCAAGTCGAACCAAAAGTAGAGTTTTTGAACAGTTTTAAAATTTTATGAAAGCAAGTTTTTAAATTTAAAATTTAATCTAGTTTAAAACTGTTATATGATAATTGTTTAAATTTATTTCATTAAAGGAAGTTATAGTTGTTTAACTTAAATTTTTTAAGTTGTTTTTAAAATTAAATTGAATGATTTAATTAAGCGCATAATTATAAAAGGTAAATGTTTTAAATAATGTTGATGATAATTTAGTAATTAATAAGGATAGATGATTTATCTTAATAATGTTTTGATTTTTTAATTACTTAAAGGATTTTAAAATTTAGTTAATTATTAATGATGATTTACTTTATTTAATAAGGTTTAAAGAATGTAATTAAGTGATTAAATAAGAATAATTACTTTATGTAACTAAAGTAAAGCTAATACTTTAGGTAATTACCTTTAAGGATAATTAATTAATGTAAATGATTTGAGGTTAATTTGTTAATGTTGTTAAGGTATTAAAGGTTGATATTTAAATGATTAATCAAGCGATCAAAAGAATAATTAATTAAGGATAATTAATTTGAATGATTAATTAATTGAGGTAATTAATTTGAGGATAACTGATTAATTAAGGATTAGTTAATGTAAGTGATTAGGGATAGTCACTTATTGTAATTAATTAGAGATAATTAATTAAATAGTAATTAATTAAGGGTTAATTAATTTATTGATTAATTAATTAAAGGTAATTAATTTAAAGGATAATTAAATAATTAGGGGTTAATTATTTAATGATTAAAGGTGGATTAAATTATTAATTCAAAGTTGATTAATTAATAATTAAAGATTAATTTATAAATGATTAAAGGTAAATTAATGATTAAGGTTTGTAATTAATTAACGTTAATTAACCAGGATTAGTGATTTATTCATAAGTAATTAATTTGATTAAAATTAATCAGATGATTAGATTAATCTTACTTATGGATGTTTGAATTCTATTGATTGCTGAAATGTTTGATATCCCTGATATGTTATGCTTTGTACTATGAATTGTTTTGGTGTGATCTGTGATGAATGTGATTTATTTATCTGTGATAAATGTAATTTAATTATTTGTGATGAATTTATATTTGTGAATCTGTGAATAGAAGATAAGCATTATAGATAATACTTCTTATCGATATTGATGTGCTTGAATATGTAGTGCTTGATGATGATGCACTATTGTTTAAAACCCCTAGACTACACTTTACACACACAAATATGGATTGCACGAGGAAATTGGTTAAGTCATAGATTTTTGAAATGGTTTTAAAGTTAAATTTTGAATCCAAATGGTTTTGGAAATAGAATTAGGTTAAATCTGAAAAGTTTTGAAAAGGAGTTTTAAAAATTATTTTGAATAACTTGATTAAGTTTTGAAATTTAAATAATTTGATTTGAATTTAAATTCAAGATTTGAAATTAAATTCTATATTTGGAAATTATGGTTCAAAAAGATTATACAAGTTATAATGTGCTTATATGGGTTTTAAACCATTATAGAAGTATTGTTTTGAGAATTTGAATTTAACCCAAATTTTATACTTGAAGAGCTTTAACTCGTGCAAATGTAATCGGATTTTTTCGAAACAAAAAAAAAATTGTTTTCAGATCAAATAGCTTTCATATAAAGAAAGGATTTCCAATTTGTGTTGAAAGATTTCAAGTTTAAAATGGAATAGAAATAGTTTTGAAAGCTATGAATTAATCTTTGTGAAAAATGGTTGAACCTTGTTTTGAAATTTAATAGAATCTTAAAGGTGTATCTTTTGTATAAAAGATTAGAAATGAAATTGTTTCGAATCCTATAAAGGAATCTTTGTGAAATATTCGTGAAACTTTGTTTTCAAACAAAAGAGGATCTCAAAGATAGATCTTTTGTTTAAATATTGTAAATGAATTTTTGTGAAAGGTTGTTGAACTTTGTGAAGTGAATCTTTTTGTTTAAAAGATTAAAATGGTAATTTGTTTAACCATTTGAAAGAAAAGTTTTGGGTAACAAATGTGACTTAACTGAAATCCCATTATCCATATGTTTTAAAATATTTCGCTCACTATTCGGTTTAGCTGGGAGAGGACTATGTGTCATATAATCCATTCTGAATAGTGATACGACGTAAATGGATAGCATTTGAAGACTGGTAGTGACGACCTGGTGTCTTCGAGAATGATAGGATAACCTGTCGAATGACTCTGCACTGAGCTGCTCCGGCATAGAGATCTCCATATGTGATGGGGAGCCCTAATGGAATTGTGGATACCCAGATTGCAAGGGCTTCTTCCTTTAATGGATGAAATGCCTTCGGTTCTGTTCGAACCTAGAACGGACTTGTATGGTTGTATGTCTGACATTACAATTTGAGATATAAAACTGATCTCTATCAAATACATTTCTGTTTGGTGGCGGAGAATTTATTCTCTTAGCTTAACATCCTTCTCTGAGACGTACGAGCTCATAGGTTATGTAGTTGATAGTTATCAGTGATATACTCCCAATTTGGTAGTGTGGCATGCTGAGTGCCGCTGTGTGTTGTTGATCATTTGTTGATCAAAGCATGGATTTTGTGTAAAACGTAGCTTGTGGACGAGACTGCATCAGGACCTCACACCCCGAAAATGGTCGAAACAGGAAAGATGCGGCAAGGTTATGAGGGTCGCGCCCTTTAGGGTATGTCATTCCCTTCTGGAAAAGGGTGGTATCATGGTATGGAGCCCAGATACTTAACTCATGTGGTCACTACAAATCTATTACTCTGTGATTTCTTTGTGGTTGTTGGTGTAGAGGTACCTCGGATAAAGGTCGCAAACGACTGGGGATGGTATGCTCGAGTAGTAGTTACCTAGTTACAGAGGTAACCCGACGTTGTGTTGGCAGAGAACCGAGTAGGTTCTCGGGATGTCCCTCTAGAGGTGTACCCATGTGACAGTAGGAAGTTCCTTAGCCTGAACATTTATTGAAAATCCAATCTCTAATATGCGCTTTGTACGGTTTTAGTTGTAGACCTGCCATTTACTTATGGTGGTCACCGCTGTTTAGATGGTAGCTATATTAGACATAGTTCGAAATGTCTATGCTGGCTAAGATTAATATTATACTTGCAAATATTTTCCACTATGCACTAATAATAATATCAAAATGTTTTTGCGTATCAAGCATGTTTGACTATCACGAGGAGAAATCTCCTCCAATTCTGCGTTTGCATTGTGTGTGCGGCGGGAGGCCTTATGGTAGTTTCATTTTCTAAAAAGCATTGCGGATTTCTTTTAAAATCTTTTGTTTGCTTTTGATAAAGATAGACTGTTTTGTTTTCTCATACCAGTGCCATGACTGGCCCGGAGTTTATTGTTCCCTTCCTAAACTCTAGATGCCCACAATTTTCCACACGGGCAGTCTAGAGTTGGGATTTTCAGATAACAGATGTAGATTCGATGATCTTCTTCAGTCTTTGGATGACTGACCCTGCTTATGTCCTACTTGATGGGGGTTCGAGCTAGTGATGGATTGGAGTATTTGAAATGGAGATGCAAATGTTGGAGTTCTCTCTTAAAAGTTCAAGTTATGATATCATATTCAGATGTGGTTCCGCTTCTGGTGTTTTGTATTCCGCTATAGCATTGTATATTGTGCTCTGATATATTTGGGTGATCAGTGTTGTATCATATTTGGATATTGTTTTCATTGGAGATATATGATATTATCTTTTTCTTCCATTGTGTTGTTATACTTAATGTGTTTTAAGCTCCGGCGAACCAGATTCGACGTTTGAATCTGCAGCATTTGAATATAGGTGATATATTCGGTGCCGATTTTCGAAGGTCGAGTCAGGGTCGTTAGATTTATTTTGAAAACTTGCTTAATAATTAGCTTGAAACTTGTTAACCAACTTATGTTTTTTTTAAACTGTTATTTGCTATTTATTTTTGAACTTTGTTATCTATGCAAAATAAAACCTGAGCCCATCCATAAATTTCCCGTACAAAAAAACGAGCTAATTCTTCCTCTCGATAACTCGAGAACAACCTCGAGCAAGGCCTCTTCTTCCTCGATGCTTCACATCTCAGCAAACATCAGATGCTGATGATAACTCGTGCATGTGCACAGATCAGCGCTGACTCTCTGACCAACTTCGTCGTTGCCAACAAGTCATCGTCGACTCACACGATCATCCCAGCCATCCAGAAAAATCAATAACATCGAAATTCAAAAACGAGCAATCGAGCACCCTACTGGACGATTAAAGTAAAGTTAATACTTTAGGTAATTACCTACAAGGATAATTAATTAATATGAATGATTTGAGGATAATTTATTAATGTTATTAAGGTATTAAAGGTTGATATTTAAATGATTAATCAAGCGATTAAAAGAATAATTAATTAAGGATAATTAATTTGAATGATTAATTAATTAAGGTAATTAATTTGAGGATAATTGATTAATTAAGGATTAATTAATGTAAGTGATTAGGGATAGTCACTTATTGTAATTAATTAAAGATAATTAATTAAATAGTAATTAATTAAGGGTTAATTACTTATTGATTAATTAATTAAGGGTAATTAATTTAAAGGATAATTAAATAATTAGGGGTTAATTATTTAATGATTAAAGGTGGATTAAATTATTAATTCAAAGTTGATTAATTAATAATTAAAGATTAATTTATAAATGATTAAAGGTAAATTAATGATTAAGGTTTGTAATTAATTAATGTTAATTAACTAGGATTAGTGATTTATTCATAAGTAATTAATTTGATTTAAATTAATCAAATGATTAAATTAATCAAATGATTAAATTAATCTTACTTATGGATGTTTGAATTCTATTGATTGCTGAAATATTTGATATCCCTGATATGTTTTCTTCGTACTATGAATTGTTTTGGTATGATCTGTGATGAGTATGATTTATTTATCTGTGATAAATGTAATATAATTATTTGTGATGAATTTATATTTGTGAATCTGTGAATAGAAGATAAGCGTTATAGATAATATCGCTTATCGATATTAATGTGCTTGAATTTGTAGTGATTGATGATGTTGCACTATTGTGTAAAACCCCTAGACTACACCTTACACACACAAATATAGATTGCACGAGGAAATTGGTTAAGTCACAGATTTTGAAATGGTTATAAAGTTAAATTTTGAATCCAAATGGTTTTGGAAATAGAATTGGGTTAAATCTGAAAAGTTTTGAAAAAGAGTTTTAAAAATTATTTTGAATAACTTGATTAAGTTTTGAAATTTAAATAATTTGATTTGAATTTAAATTTAAGATTTGAAATTAAATTCTATATTTGGTAATTATGGTTTAAAAAGATTATACAAGTTATAAATGTGTTCATATGGGTTTTAAACCATTTTGGAAGTATTGTTTTGAGTATTTGCATTTAACCCAAATTTTATACTTGAAGAGCTTTAACTCATGTAAATGTAATCGGATTTTTCCGAAACACAAAAAACTATTTGTTTTCAGATCAAATAGCTTTCATATGAAGAAAGGATTTCCAATTTGTGTTGAAAGATTTCAAGTTTGAAATGGAATAGAAATAGTTTTGAAAGCTATGAATTAATCTTTGTGAAAAATGGTTGAATCTTGTTTTGAAATTTAAGAGAATCTTAAAGGTGTATCTTTTGTATAAAAGATTTGAAATGAAACTGTTTCGAAACCTATAAAGGAATCTTTGTGAAATATTTGTGAAACTTTTTTTTAAACAAAAGAGGATCTCAAAGATAGATCTTTTGTTTAAATATTGTAAATGAATTTTTGTGAAAGGTTGTTGAACTTTGTGAAGTGAATCTTTTTGTTTAAAAGATTAAAATGGTAATTTGTTTAACCATTTGAAAGAAAAGTTTTGGGTAGCAAGTGTGACTTAACTGAAATCTCATTATCCATATGTTTTAAAATATTGCTCTTGATTTAGTCGGGAGAGGACTTTGTGTCATGTAACTTATTTCGAATAGTGATATGACATAAATGGATAGCATTTGAAGACCGGTGGCGAAGACCGGGTGTCTTCGAGAACGATAGGATAACCTATCGAATGACTTTGCACTAAGTTTCTCCGATATAGAGATCTCCATATGTGATGGAGAGTCCGATTGGAATTGTGGATACTCGGATTGCAAGGGCTTCTTCCTTTATTGGACGAATTGCCTTCGGTTCCGTTCGAACCCGAAACGGACTTGTATGGTTGTATGTCTGACCACTTTGAGATATAAAACTGATCTCTATCAAATACATTTCTGTTTGGTGGCGGAGAATTTATTCTCTTAGCTTAACACCCTTCTTTGAGACGTAGGAGCTCAAAGGTTATGTAGTTAATAGTTATCAGTGATATACTCCCAATTGGTTGTGTGTCATGTTGAGTGCTGCTGTGTGTTGTTGATCATTTGTTGATCAAAGGATGGCTTTTGTTTAAAGTGTAGCCTTGTGGACAAGACTGCATAAGGACCTCACACCCCGGAAATGGTCGAAACAGGAAAGATGCGGCAAGGTTATGAGGGTCGCGCCCTTTAGGGCGTGTCATTCCCTTCTGGAAGAGGGTGGTATCATGGTATGTAGCCCAGATACTTAACTCATGTGGTCACTGCAAATCTATTGCTTTGTGATTGCTTGATGGTTGTTGGTGTAGAGGTACCTCGGATAAAGGTCGCAAATGACCGGGGGATGGCATGCTCGAGTAGTAGTTACCTAGTTACGAAGGTAACCCGGCCTTGTGTTGGTAGAGAGCCGGGTAGGTTCTCGGGGCGTCCCTCCAGAGGTGTACCCATGTGGTAGTAGGAAGTTCCTTAGCCTGACCATTTATTGGAAATCCAATCCCCAATATGCACTTTGTATGATTTTAGTTGTAGAACTAGCCATTTACTTATGGTGGTCACCACTGTTTAGATGGTAGCCATTGTAGGCATAGTTCGGAATGTCTTTGCTGGCTAAGATTAATATTATACTTTCAAATGTTCTCCACTATGCATTAATAATAATATCAAAAAAAAATTGTGTATCAAGCATGTTTGACTATCATAAGGAGAAATCTCCTCCAATTCTGCGTTTGCATTGTGTGTACGGCGGGAGGCCTTATGGTAGTTTCATTTTCCAAAAAGCATTGCGAATTTCTTTTAAAATCTTTTGTTTTCTTTTGATAAAGATAAACTGTTTTGTTTACTCATACCAGTCCCATGACTGATCCGGAGTTTATTGTTCCCTTTCTAAACTCTGGGTGCCCACAATTTTCCAAACTGGCAGTCTAGAGTTGGGATTTTCAGATAATAGATGTAGATTCTATAGTCTTCTTCAGTATTTGGATGACCGACCTTGCTTAAGTCCTGTTTGATGGGGGTTCAAGCTAGCGTTGGATTGGAGCATTTGATATGGAGATGCAAATGTTGGAGTTCTCTCTTAGAAGTTCAAGTTATGATATCATATTCAGCTTCCTCTATATCATTGTAAATTGTGCTCTGATATATTTAGGTGATCAGTGTTGTATCATATTTGGATATTGTTTTCATTGGAGATATATGATATTATCTTTTGCTTCCACTGTGTTATTATACTTAATGTGTTATAAGCTCTGGCGAACCAGATTCGACGTTCGAATCTACATCATTTGAATATAGGTGATATATTCGGTGCCGATTTTCGAAGTCGAGTCAGGTTTGTTAGACTTATTTTGAAAACTTGCTTAATAATTAGCTTGAAACTTGTTAACCAACTTATGTTTTTTTAAAACTGTTATTTACTTTTTTAAACTTCATTATCTATGTAAAAGAAAACCGAGCCCATCCATAAATTTCCTGAACAAAAACACGAGCTAATTCTCCCTCTCGATAACTCGACAACAACCCCGAGCAAGGCCTCTTCTTCCCCGATGCTTCACATCTCAGCAAACATCAAATACTGATGATAACTCGTGCACGTGCATAGATCAACGTTGACTCTCTGACCAACTTCGTCGTTGCCAACAAGTCGTCGTCGACTCACACGATCGTCCCAGCCACCCAAAAAAATCAATAACGTCGGAATTCAAAAACGAGCAGTCGAGCACCCTACTGGAACCAAACTGATCGATGAAAAACGCTTCGCGCCATCGCCAACGACCACCAGGATCCTCACCATCACACCTGAACCTCTGCCGCTCGCCCACGCTTCTAATCCTCTACCTGCGATCAACTCCGATTGACCCACGATCGAGCAATTGCCTCGACTTCATCGACGTCCAAAACTGCTCACGAAACCCTAAATCAATGTCGATATGCCACCATGGTGGTCTAGAAACCCACCGGCCATTTTTCCCTCGATCATCGACCAACAAGTAACCTCTGACCCAAACCCCGAGACCACAAAACCTCGTGATCGCCGAAAATGGAAAATTTCCAATTCTCGATCATCTCATCATATCTCAATCTGTACAAACTTAAAAAATTTGATTTTACCATTAAAAATCATCATTTTCAAATTCGAATTGGATTATATAATCAAAACTTGAGATTTAACTACTTTAATTTCTGACTTGAATTGATTTACCACTGTTAATTTTTATTTTTGTCATAATTACTTCATATATATACTTGAAAGCATTTTTATAATTCATATCCAGTTAATTCTAACATATTTTATATAGAGATCATGTCCTAAAAGTGATTGGGAAAGAGAATTTGAATTTTGGATCTTATTTTTCTCTGTGTAACAAGAACGGAGGCATGCAATCCATACACAGACAAGCAGGTGCATATATTTACCAGATAATCATGTTTACACGTCCATGCAAAATATTTCACAACACTATTTTTATGATTTATCACATAGATCGAATAAATAAGCAATTTTGGTTTTAAAGGTGAATGTTTACTCAGCTCAAATTGTTGAACATAGGAGCTTTTTCTTTGAAATCTGGAAATTAGTTCTTGATTGATCTGAAACTGATCTGGTGCTTGCTAATTGATTGTTGATTTGCAACTTGAGTTTATTTGAATCCACTTGCTTTAGATCAGGTTGAAAACTTGAAACAGTTCTATTGATTCTTCTTTTGGTTTTTATTTTAGAAGATGAAGGAAAGAATTTAGAAAAGAGAAAATAAAAATCCTTTGAACTGAAAATAGCCTTCTTAAAAACTATTATTATATTTTAATTTTAAAAGAAAAACCATTGCCACTTGTTATTTATATGTTATATAAAAGCAACAAATGTCAAAACAATTTATTTTATTTTTCCTTACGTTTTATTCATTATCTAAAAATGAAGAAAACAAATTAAATATGACACTTGTATTTTGCATGTTATAATGTTTACACTTGTTAATTTTGCATGCATAAATGTTCTTATATAATTTTTATATTATATTTTCTATTTATATATGTTTTATGTTTTATATTTAAACTTTTCCCTTTTATTAATATTTATAAAATCTTAAAGAAAAATGATATAAAACCTAATTATACACTAATTAATAACCATATATACATGCATACTAGTATAAATATGTAGATTTTTTTAAATCCAATTTATTTATAAGATTTTTACTTTTGAATTTCAAATCCAAATTCTATTTATAATCAACTTACACACACACATATATATACACACATAAACAAATACATATCTTATTTATTTTTGAAAAGATAAATTTTGCCAATTTAAATAATTATATCAGGAGATTATCAAATAAATATTTATCCAGATATATATATTTATTATCATAATTATTTGTTCAACTTATAAATTAGTGTTTCAATAGTTAAAATCAGATAATTATCCAATTACCAGATGTCCAATAATCCGTGTCATCACAAAAGTGGTTGAGAAAACTGACCTGATGGCTTTGGGATATGATTAGGAATTTGTAGAAACGGTTGATCACATGGTTATAGGACTTGACATGATGGCTACGAGAGAAAACCTAAAGGTTGTAGAAATGGTTGAGGAGGAGGTTGCAACACTTGATTTAGTGGTTATGGTAATAGTTGAGAAGATGGTGGTGCAAATGGTTGAGCAAGTGGTTATGGGATTTGACTTGGTGCATGTACAAAAAAACTGACCCAAGGGTTGTGTTTGACCAGATGGTTGGTTGAACATCCATGATTGTTAGTTTATGCTTGGAGATTGGTCGGATAAATTGAACCAAGCATGTTAGTTACTGTCAATTGCACTTCTCTTTCTATTATCAATTTAAGCTCTCATGTTAATAACATGCAACTGGACATTAAAGGTTGTTCTTGATTTGCACGATCTGCTAGACAGTTGGATTGAGAACATTTATGCAATATAATATTTGTATCAACATAAGGTTCTCCATAAACCCTTCCTCTTGTAAGGCCTCCGGATGACTCAACCCAAAGTCTTGTATTCCATATATTTTCATCTTCTTGTATCTCGACTTTTTTCTTCATGTATGTTTCTTGAAAAGGTTAAAAGGGTAACAACATATCATCTTGTTGGATAGCAACATCTAAGCTTTTATTTTCATATAGACTAATAAATGAGATAAATTAAAATTTTGGCAAACAAAATTTAAGTGTGTGGACGAACTACTGTGCTAACTGTACTTGCAAATTCCAACCAAAGTGATGTGACTCATTGTACTCAAAGTTTAATGTTAGTTTTCAAACTGAGTTTAAACTCAGTACTAAACCAACGTAACTCAATTTGTAATTAGAGTAAAATCAGTTTTCAAATTCAGCTTAAACTCAGTTTGTAAAATGGGCTAATAAAATATGTTTGTAAACTGGGTTATTAAACTCAATTTGTAAACTTGTTTACAAAACTCAGTTTGCAAACTGGTTCATAAAACTCAGGCTTCAAACCCAGTTCGAACTTAGTTTAAAAACTGGATCAGAACTTTGTTTTAATAAACTGGGTTTGAACTAAGTTTAAACCGATTATCAGAACATAAGTTGGTTCATGAAGATATAAAGTGGGTAAGGAAGATCTGCTCTAAAAAACCTGCATACAGACCCGGCCCTTCCCAAAGCGAGAGAAGTATCCGCTTAGGGCCCCAAAACAACTAGGGCGCCAAATTTAGTTTCAACACGTGAATGGAAAAAAACTAAATCGCGATCGTGAATCTACGATTCATGAACCGGAGAGGCGGCGATGGTGACCCATCTAGGCGGCTTCATCTCTTCTCCAGGTCGGCTTCATCTCGGCAGCAAGGGCATATGCAGGCACGTGGTAGCAGGATCCTCCATCTTGATCTTGGTAGTCGACAAGAAGGTCACAGCTGCATAGGCAGGCAGCAGGATCGTCCTCCATCTCAGTTAAAGATTGAATTGAAGGTACTTGCAACGATCCCATTTCTAGGCCTTTGGAATTTAATTGTGAATTAATTTGAAATTTTCAAAACAAATAAGATAAGTGTTTGATTATATATATATATATATGAATAGATTGTAATTTGAATTTGAATTTGAATTTGAAATTCAAAAATGAATATTTTGAAAATAAATGGAATTTAAAAGAAATGTGATTTTTATTAATGTATAATTTTAAATCATTTTTCTCTAAAGTTATATATAAATAAATAAAGGAAATGTATTCATTAAATTGAAAATAGAATATAAATACACATATTAATATAAATTAAATGCATTATAATATATATATATATATGTTAAATATTATATAACATAAAAATTATATAAATACATTATTAACATGCAAATTACAAATGTAAGAAAGATAATGTGAAAATTAACAAGTGTTAAGAATTTAACATATATTTTACAAGTGTTAACATAATTTGAGCATGCAATTAACAAGTGTCCTAATTTTCTTTTATTTTTTTTAAAATAATAAATAAAAAGAAATCAAGGCTATATATTTCTACCTCTCCTACCTTTCTCATTTTCTTTAATCTGTTCAAAACCTGTACAAACCAGAAACAAAGCCAACAAACAAACAACCTAAGCAAATTAAAACCCAAACCAGAAAACAAAATTTAAAAACAAGTTCAAATCAGTTTCAAACAAAAATCAAAAGCAAATAAAACAACAAATTTTCCAAGTCTTCAACCTGAAGCAAGATGATTTAACTTAAAAGCAAAGATCACTTCAAAACTTAAGCAAAGAAAACAAGATTAGAGTTTAAGATCAAAACCAAAGCATTCCAGTCAAAAACAAATCAAGCTCTAGATCAGTTTTCAAATTCAAAACTCCAGGCTCTCTGTTCTTCTTTGACAGGTGAGTAAACCTCTTTTGATCTGATCTATAAACTTGATGTAATGATAAATGTTTGAAGTAAAGCTGTGATAAATGTTTGCTTGAATGAAATTATGCTTGTATACATACAAAATATGTATGTATATATATATATATATGCCTGTGCATGTCTGTTGAACAGGCATATTTGCCTATGTGTTGTTTACAGGTTTCAAACCTACTAAAAAATCCAAATTCTCTCCCTCTAATCCTCTTTAGGCTTTAAGGTTCAAACAAAACATGTTTGTATAATCATGTTTTAAGTTTTAAAAATAATTTTAAGCATAACTAATTAAAGTATTTTTTGGAAAATCAAGAAATACAGATGAACACAAAACATATCAAAAATTCGAGAGTCTTGTTTTCTTATTTCAATTTTACCATCTAAAACGTCTTAGAAGACGATGATTTTTAATGATGGAATCATAATTTTTAGGTGTGTATTCATGGAGAACTTGCGAGTTGAACAGAAATTGATCTTTCTTCGATTTCTGGTGATCGAACGTTGATGGGATCTCGTGTTCATCACTGAGGGTAGCGGGGTAATGGACGAACTCGAGAAAAATGATCAGAGAAATTCTTGATCATCGTGGAGGACGAACGGTGTCGATCAAGGGTTTAAACCAAAGTTTTAGTTGAAGTCGGAATTCAAACTACTGTGGTAACGTCAATGCACCGGAGTCGATCGGTGCAGGGGAAATGAAGCGTCGTTTATAGACGAAGATGTGGATGTGATTGCATGATTTCTGATGGCCGGAGGTGGCAGTTCGAGATAATCTTGGGTGATCCAGTTTTTTTTCAGTGGTGCCATGGCTGCTCGATTTCGATTTCCAACTTGTTTTGATGTTGTGGGTGGTCGTGATGCTTGAGTAGGTCAACGATGATCTATGGGTGGCAGAGGCGGTGGTCGGAGATGCTCCGACCATGTTTTCACGTGCACGAGATATCAGGTTTGGGTTTGTTTGCTGGTGAATGTGAGAATGTGTTGTCTTGAGCATTGTCCGAGAAGATGAAGCTTTGGCTCTGGTTAGCATACGAGATGTTCGTGAGGGCTTTAATGTTGTGGCTGAATTAAATTTTAAAAACCAAAACAAAGGAAATGAATGATTACTCGGGGATGGTCTCACGGGGATAGCGAGGTGACTCGAGTTTTATCTCGGGTACGTGATGTTGCAGTTTTCAAACTTTAAAACAAAATCAAGTTTTAAAACATTTCTTAACTAAATCTTTTAAATGATTATTTTTATTAAGTTTGGGATTAGTAAAGATTTTAAAGTAAATTATTTTAAAGTAAGTAAGTTAATTTATTTAATCATGTGACCATTATTTATAAATTAATTCTTAAGTTAATTAAAATAAATTTAATAGTGTAATTAAAAAGTTAATTAAGAAGAAATGTTTTCAATTATTAATTAACTTAAATATCTTAAATTGATTTATATGTTAATGTTAATTAATTACAAGATTTATTAATTTAAGATTTTTAATGATAATTAAGTAATTAATTTAAGATAAATGATTTAATCTTTTAATTAATTAAAGTCCTAAGTAATTAAAGATTTATTAATTAATAAAAATAATTAAAAGATAACTACTTAAAGGATAATTACTTAATGTTAGTAACTAAACAATAATTAATTAATTAATTAATGATTAAAAGTTAATCAAATAATGATTAAAGATTTATAAATAATAATTAATTAATAATTAAGGGTTAATTAATTAATAATTAAAGATAATTAATCATTAATTAAGGATAATTAATGAAAGTAATTATGTGATTAATTAATTATAATTAATTAAAATGTTTTGTAATTACTTAATGTTGATTAAGCAGGGTTAAGTGATAAGTAATTAATTTATTTTGAGTTAATTAAATTAATTATAATCATATGATTAATTAATCCTACTTATAGATGATTGGTTGCCTTGAATTGGTTGATATCTCTGATATATGATTTGTGATACTCTATGATATGAATTGTTTTGGATTGAGCTGTGATTTCTGTAATACATTGCTATGTGAATGTGAACATCTGAATTGAAGTAAAATTGTTTACTTAAACCACTTAGCCTGTAAAATCGCATTTGAATTTCGATGCGACCAGGGGTCGGATTCCAGATGGTTATCCGAAAACCACATCGAATCTTAAAGGTGAATCTTTTGTTTAAAAGATTATAAATGGAAATTTGTTGTGACTTATGTATCCATGTGTTTTTAAAATAAGCGCTCATTATTCGGTTGAGCCGGGAGAGGACATTAAATCATAAAACCCATTTCAAATAACGATACGACGAAATGGGATTGCATTTGAAGATGGTTGTTGAAGACCACATATTTTCGAGAACGAAAGGATTACATGTCGATTGTCTCTGCACTGAGTTTCTTCGGTATAGAGATCTCCATATGTGATTGGGAGTCCGGTCGTGATTGTGGATATCCAGATTTGCAAGGACTTCTTCCTTTATTGGACGAAGTGCCTTCGGTTCCATTAAGACCTAGGATGGACTTGTATGGATGTATGTCTGACATTGCACTTTGATATATAAAGTTGATTTCTATCAAATACATTTCTGCTTGGTTGCGGAGAATTTATTCTCTTAGCTTAACACCCTTCTCTGAGACATATGAGCTCAGAGGTTATGTAGTTGATGGTTATTAGTGATGTACTCCCAATTTGGTAGTGTGGCATGCTAAGTGCTGATCATTGGTTGATCGAAGCATGGCTTTTGTGAAAAGCGTAGCTTTGTAGGCGAGACTTCATCGAACCTCATACCCCAGAAATGGTCGAAACATGAAGGATGCGACAAGGTTATGGGGGTCGCTCCCCTCAGGATATGTGCATTTTCTTTTGGATAAAAAGTGGTATTCTCGTATGGAGCCCAGATAATTTGCTTATGTGGTTGTTGGTGTTGAGGCCCTCGATAAAGGTCGGTTACGACCGGAGGATGGCATACTCGTGATAGCTAGTTATCTAGTTACAGAGGTAACCCGGCCTTGTGTTGGCAGAGATCCGGTTAGGTTCTCGGGGCGTCCCTCCAGAGGCATACCCTTTCGGATAAAGGAAGTTCCTTAGCCGTAGTCGTTTGTTGGAAATCCAATCACTCAATACCAGCCCCGTATGGTTTTAGTTGTAAAACCTGTCATATAACATGGTAGTTATAGTAGGCATACTATAATGGTATGTATGCTGGCTAAGATTAATATTATACTTTTGAAATGTTTTCCACACTATGCACTAATAATGATCTCAAAAGGATTTTTGCGTATCAAGCATGTTTGATTATCATAAGGAGAAATGTTCCGCAAGTGTGCGATTGCAATGTGTGTGTGCCAGAAGGCCTTATGGTAGTTTCATTTTCCAAAAAGCATAATGGATTTCTTTTTGTAATTTCTTTTTGTTCAAACAACTGTTTTATGTTTACTCGTACCAGTCCCTTGACTGACTCGTAGTTTATTGTTCTCTTTCTAAACTCTGGGTGCCCATAATTTTCCACACGGGCAGCCTAGAGTCAGGTTATCTGTGTTATGGAGCTAGTTCAGATAGTAGATGTAAATTCAAAAATCTTTGAAGTCTTTGGAAGCTTTTGGGTTTTGAATCCTTTTGGATCTGAAAGTCTTTAGAGTTTTGGAAGACCTTACCGAAGTCACAGTATGTTGGATTCTTTTGAAGACCCTGTTGTGTTCCGCTGTTATGTTATTGTTCTATTGTTGTATCATATACATTGTGCTCTAATGATGGTGTTCATTTGTTGTATTGGATGTTGTATCAAACTTGTATCCATTATTCGAGTACAAGTGAGGTATTGGATGTTGATTTTCGGACGTTGAATTCTGGGTCATCACATTTGGTATCAGAGCTAAAGGTTGAGTAAGAACTTTAGCTTTGGAGTATAACACATTAGGCGACTCATTAGAGATAAGGTTAGAAATACCCTAGAATGAGTTTATTCCCTAAGATATCTCATCCGTATGCCTAAATCAAGTTTTCTTACTATTTATAGATAGTGGGAATGATTGCAAGAAGAGGATGAGGTAGGGGACGGAAAAGTACCACTACAAATGGTCAAGACCCTACAACCACAGCAGCGGAAAGAGCAGCTATTCCTAACCAACTCCA
The DNA here is from genome assembly GCA_030765085.1 of Allium cepa. NCBI lineage: Eukaryota > Viridiplantae > Streptophyta > Magnoliopsida > Asparagales > Amaryllidaceae > Allium > Allium cepa. The sequence continues at coordinate 775,307,741 of CM060935.1, forward strand.
GCCCAATCTGGCATATTTGTATCGAAGTTTCTCAAGATTTGGAGGGAAACCATTCACACGCAAGGAGACTATTATAGAACCACAAGCCTGGATTCGATCTTGCGAAAGGATTTTCAAAGGATTGAAGTTGGAGGATGATCAAATGAGGTTGATAGCTTCTTGGCAGCTCCAAGAAGAAGCTTTAGCATGGTGGGAGACTATTACTTTGGCTGAGTAGGAGGATGAGTTTACTTGGGTTAGATTCAAGGAAGTGTTCAAGCAGCGTTATACCTTCTGCTGGATGTATCAGGAGTTTACTGACTTGAAGCAAGGGAGTTTATCTTTTGAAGAATACTTGAATAAGTTTAACAAGTTATCCCGGTTCGGTCCGGAAATGGTGAATACCCCTCTTATGAAGAATGAAAAATTTATGAGAGGGATGAACAAGAAGTTTCATGAAAGAATGACAAGTCATGTGAATGAGTCTTTTGCTGATTTGATAGATATGGGTTATAGATATGCTACCTTGGATAAACAAGAAGTTCCAGAAGAGAAAGGAAGTGCAAGTAATCAAAATTGGAAGAAGAGGAAGTTCGAGGGAAAGATGCCTTGGCAAGGAAAAGCAAAAAAGGACACTCAGAAGAATAAGGCGAAGGATGTTACTTGTTTCAACTGTTTGGAGAAGGGACATTACTCAAGTAGCTGCAAGGAGCCTAAGAAACAATGAAAGAAGGATCAACATAAGAAGTCAGGACAACAAGAAAGGGAATGCTGTTATTGCCATAAACCAGGACACGTTGTTAAAGATTGCCCAAAAATGAAGCAGACTCTGGTAGCAAAGGTGTATGCAATCAAAGATCAACCTTCAACCTCAAAAGCGGAAAAAGGGTAAGGAGTTTTGGAAGGTAATCTTCTTATTTATGATAAAGTTGTCAGAGTTCTGTTCGACACTGGAGCCACACATAGTTTTATTTCTCAATAAACTGTAAACGAGTTAAATCTTGATCTCGAATTTGTAAACGAACCAATTTGCATGATAAACCCGGTTGGAGGCCCTGCGAATCTTTGTCTACGTTGTAGAAAAATTCCTATCTTGTACTGTCATCATCAGTTTCCTATCAGTCTTTTCTTTCTCGACTTTAATGAATTTGAAATCTTACTTGGAATGAGTTAGTTAGCAAATATGAAGCTAAATTAGATTGTAACAATCGAACGATTTCGGTCAAAACCAAATTTGGGAATTTCATTGTGATTTCTTGTGAGGACCCAAGTCCAAAGAGGGATAAGCTAATGTATACTTTAGGGTATCCCGACCCAAGTATGGAATCCATACCTATTGTTCGGGAATTTCCGTACGTATTCGAGGAAGTTAAGTCTTTACCTCCGCATAGGGAGATCAAATTCAGAATCGACTTGGTTCCCAATGCTCGTCCTGTTGTGCATGCAAGTCGCTGGATGGCGGCAAGGGAAAGAGTAGAGTTAGTCAAGCAAACCTGAGATTTACTGGAGAAAGGATTTATATGGCCTAGTTGTTCTGGTTGGTGTTCAACTGTAGTATCCATAGCCAAGTCTGATGGATCTTTGAGATTGTTCGTAGATTACCGCCATCCCAACAAATTAACCCTTAATAACAAATTTCCTTTACCTCGAATCGACGACCTGTTCGATCAATTGCATGGTGCTCGATTATTTTCAAAGATGGACCTAGCCCAAGGGTTCCATCAGCTGGGAATTGTTGAAGACTATATTCATTTGACTGCTTATAGGGGTCCCGATACATTCTACGAATGGTTAATTATGCTCTTCAGACTAACCAATGCCCCTGCATATTTCATAGACTTGATGATCCGAGTATTTTGAGAAGTGTTGAATAAATTCGTTCTTGTATTTATTGACGATATTCTGATCTATTTCAAAACTGAAGAAGAGCATGCCGAACACTTGAAAATAATTTTTGGGTTAAAGAAGTCAGATTTCTAGGACATATTGTAACCGAAGAAGGAATTTCTGTAGACCCTGGCAAGGTTTCTGCTATCTTAGATTGTAAGCAACCCATAAATCCAAAGGAAGTCAGAGATTTTCTGGATTAGCCGGATACCGTCGGAAGTTTGTCCAGGATTTCTCCAAATTAGCCAGTATATTAACTAAGCTGACCATGAAGAATGCTAAATTTAGTTGGACTCAGAAGTGCGAGGAAGCGTTCTAAGAATTGAAGGAAGGTTGACCACTGCTCCCGTTCTTGCTATTATTAATGGGAATCAAGGTTTATCTATTTACACATATGCATGTGGTGAAGGTATGGGTGATGTTCTAATGCAAGAGGGTAGAGCGATTGCGTATGCGAGTAGACAATTGCAACCACATGAGAAGAATTACCCGACCCACGATCTTGAGCTTTTGGCAGTTAGCTTTGCTTTGAAAATCTAGCGTCATTATCTTCTTGGTGAAAAAATTGAATTGTTCACAGACCATAAATCTTTGAAATACCTCTTTACCCGAAAGGATTTGAATCTAAGGCAGCAACGTTGATTAGAATTCCTTGCATCATACGACCTGGATATTCGATATACACCTAGAAGCCAACGTGGTAGCTGATGCTTTTAGTAGAAGACATGATGTTCTTTCTTATCTTGTTGTCACTCGTACTCTTCTTGAGAAGATTGCTAGTAAGCTGAAAAAGACAAGTTTCTTCAGGAAATTTATAGAAGAATTCGTCGAGGTGAAGATTCCAGCTTTGAAATCGATAATAGTGGAATTATAAGGCTGAAAGGGAGGATCTGTGTTCCAGACATCCTAGATCTCAAACGAGAAGTATTGGATGAATGTCACAAATCCAAGCTCAGCATCCATCTAGGGGTTAACAAAATGTATCGAGGTATTAAAAGGACTTTCTGGTGGAAAACGATGAAAAGAGATATATCAATTTATGTTAGTCATTGCGCAATGTGCCAACAAATAAAGAGTGATCAAATGAAGATGGCGGGTTTACTCCAACCACTGGTAATGCCAAAATGGAAATGGGACCAAGTGTCTATGGATTTCATAGACCGATTGCCACAAACTCAGAAAGGTAATGAAGCAATTTGGATTAATATGGATCGCCTGACCAAGACTGCCCGCTTTATCCCAATAAAATCCACCCGAACAGTAGCAAGTTTGGCGGAGCTATATGTGAAAGAGATTGTTCGACTCCAAGGAATACCGAGTAGTATAGTGAGTGATCATGACCCAATCTTCACTAGCAGATTTTAGGAGGCATTCCAAGCGGCACTAGGAACCAAGTTGAACTTCAGTACTGCTTACCATCCATAGTCTGATGGCAAACTGGGAGAATAAAACGAATCTTGGAAGATCTTTTGCGTGCTTGTATTCTTGATTTTGGAGGTTCATGGGAGGACCATTTGCATCTGGTTGAATTTTAATATAATAATAGTTATCAGGCTAGTATTAAAATGCCTCCTTTCGAAGCATTATATGGTCGTCCTTGTAGATCACCTGCATGTTGGATTGAGTCGGGTGATAGGCTTGTTCTTGGTTCGGATATGATAAGGGAAACTACCTAGAAGGTTGATTTTATTTGGAAGAAATTGAAAGTTGCCCAAAATCGACAGAAAAGTTATGCCGACCGCAGAAGAAGAACTTTAGAATTCCAGGTTGGAGATTCAGTTTTCTTACAGATTTCTCCAATGCGTGGAGTTTTGAGATTTGGAAAGACTGGTAAGTTGGCACCACGATATATAGGTCCTTTTCCTATACTTGAGAGGATTAGTCCTTTGGCTTATCGAGTGCAGTTACCTAATAGGTTATCTGGCATACATGATGTGTTCCATGTTTCACACCTTCGGAAATATGTGCACGATCTAGATCATAATATTGAGGAAAACGCTCAGCAGGATTTGGAAATCACACCTAACTTGGCAATAAAAAGAGAACCATTGAAGATTATTGATCAAGATGAAAAGCGATTGAGAAATAAAGTGGTCAAATTACTGAAAGTACAATGGAGTGGAGATCCAAATGATTATACTTGGAAAACAGAGAAAGCATGCAAAAGTCATATCCCAAGTGTAGAATAGTTATTTTGGCTTGATCCAGTAAGCCAATCTTTTTATGTGTTCTTATGTTCTTTGTTTGTCTCTCTCTCTTTCAAATTTCAAGGACGAAATTTTCTTAAGGGGGAATCTGTAACGATCCCATTTCTAAGCAAAATTTAATTTAATAATTAATATAAATTTTGGGATTTAATTGTGAGTTAATTTGAATTTTTCAAAACAAATAAGATAAGTGTTTGATTTTATATATATATATATATGAATTGATTGTAATTTGAATTCGAATTTGAAATTCAAAAATAAATATTTTGAAAATAAATGGAATTTAAAAATAATATATGTGATTTTTATTAATATATAATTTTAAATCATTTTTCTCTAAAGTTATATATAAATAAATAAAGGAAATGTATTCATTAAATTGAAAATAGAATATAAATACACATATTAATATAAACTTAATGCATTATAATATATATATATATAAATATGTTAAATATAATATAATATAAAATTATATAAATACATTATTAACATGCAAATTACAAATGTAAGAAAGATAATGTGAAAATTAACAAGTGTTAAGATTTTACATATATTTTACAAGTGTTAACATATTTTGAGCATGCAATCAACAAGTGTCTTAATTTTCTTTTATTTTTTTAAAATAATAAATAAAAAGAGATCAAGGCTATATATTTCTACCTCTCATGCCTTTCTCATTTTCTTTAATCTAAACCTGTACGAACCAGAAACAAAGCCATCAAACAAACAACCAGAGCAAACTAAAACCCAAACCAGAAAACAAAATTTAAAAACAAGTTCAAATCAGTTTCAAACGAAAATCAAAAGCAAATCAAACAACAACTTTTCCAAGTCTTCAAGTTGAAGCGAGATGATTCAACTTAAAAGCAAAGATCATTTCCAAACTTAAGCAAAGCAAACAAGATCAGAGTTTAAGATCAAAACCAAAGCACTCTAATCAAAAACAAATCAAGTTCCAGATCTGTTTTCAAATTCAAAAATCCAGGCTCTCTGTTCTTCTTTGACAGGTAAGTAAACCTCTTTTGATCTGATCTATAAACTTGATGTAGTGATTAATGTTTGAAGTAAAGCTGTGACAAATGTTTGCTTGAATGAAATTATGTTTGTATATATACAAAATATGTATGTATATGCATGTGCATGTCTGTTGAACAGGCATATTTGCAATATGTATGTATATGCCTGTGCATGTCTGTTGAACATGCATATTTGCCTCTATGTTGTCTACAGGTTTCAAACCTGTTCAAAAATCCAAATTTTCTCCCTCTAATCCTCTTTAGGCTTTTAGGTTCAAACAAAACATGTTTGTATAATCATGTTTTAAGTTTTAAAAATAATTTTAAGCATAATTAATTAAAGTATCTTTTGGAAAATCAAGAAATATAGATGAACACAAAACATATCAAAAATTCGAGAGTCCTGTTTTCTTGTTTCAATTTTACCATCTAAAACGTTTTCGAAAAAGTTGATTTTTAAAGGTGGAATCATAGTTTTTAAGTGTGTATTCATGGAGAACTTGCAAGTTGAACAGAAATCAATCTTTCTTCGATTTCTGGCCATCGAAGGGTGATGGGGTCCCGTGTTCATCACCGAGGGTAGCAGGGTGATGGACGAACTCGGGAAAAATGATCAGGGAAATTCCTGATCATCGTAGAGGACGAATGGTGTCGATCTAGGGTTTAAACCTAAGTTTTAGTTGAGGTTGGAATTCGAACTAGTGTGGTGACGTCAATACACCAGAGTCGATCGGTGCAGGGGGAAACAAAGCGTGGGTTATAGACGAAGCTCTGGACACGATTGCATGATTTCTGATGGCCGGAGGTGGCAGTTTGAGGTAATCTAGGGTGATCCGGTTTTGTTTCAGTGTCACCATGGTTGCTTGATTTTGATTTCCATCTTGTTTAGACATTCTGGGTGGTCATGATGCTTGAGTAGGTCGACGATGATCTGTAGGTGGCAGAGGCGATGGTCGGAGATGCTCCGATCATGTATGCACGTGCACGAGATATCAGGTTTGGGTTTGTTTGCTGGTGAATTTGAGAATGTGTTGTCTCGAGCTTTGTCTCAGGAAGATGAAGCTTTGGCTCAGGTTGGCATACGAGATGTTTGCGAGGGCTTTACTGTTGTAACAGAATTAAAAATTTAAAAACCAAAACAATGGAAAAAAATGATGACTTGGGGATGGTCTCGGGGGGATGTCGAGGTGACTTGGATTTTATCTCAGGTACATGATGTTGCAGTTTTCAAACTTTAAAACAAAATCAAGTTTTAAAACATTTCTTAATTAATTCTTTTAAATGATTATTTTTATTAAGTTTGGGATTAGTAAAGGTTTTAAAGTAAATTATTTTAAAGTAACTAAGTTAATCTACTTAATCATGTGACATTATTTATAAATTAATTCTTAAATTAGTTAAAATAAATTTAATAGTGTAATTAAAAAGTTAATTAAGAATAAATGTTTTCATTTATCAATCAACTTAAATATATTAAGTTGATTTATGTGTTAATGTTAATTAATTACAAGGTTTATTAATTAAAGATTTTTAATGATAATTAAGTAATTAATTTAAGATAAATGATTTAATCTTTTAATTAAATAAAGTCTTAAGTAATTAAAGATTTATTAATTAATGAAAATAATTAAAAGATAATTACTGAAAGGATAATTACTTAATGATAGTAATTAAAGAATAATTAATTAATTTATTAACTGATGATTAAAGGTTAATCAAGTAGTGAATAAATATTTATACATAAATAATTAATTAATAATTAAGTATTAATTAATCAATAATTAAGGATAATTAATCATTAATTAAGGATAATTAATGAAAGTAATTATGTGATTAATTAATTATAATTAATTAAAATGATTTGTAGTTACTTAATGTTGATCAAGCAGGGTTAAGTGATAAGTAATTAATTTATTTTGAGTTAATTAAATTAATTATAATCATATGATTAATTAATCCTACTTAAAGATGATTGGATGCCTTGAATTGGTTGATATCTCTGATATGTGATTTATGATACCCTGTGATATGAATTGTTTTGGATTGAGTTGTGATTTCTGTAATATATTGCTGTGTGAATATGAACACCTGAATTGAAGTAAAATTGTTTACTTAAACCACTTGGCCTGTAAAACGGCATTTGAATTTCAGTGCGACCGGGGGTCGGATTCCAGATGGTTATCCGAAAACCACATCGAATTTTTAAGGTGAATCTTTTGTTTAAAAGATTATAAATGGAAATTTGTTGTGACTTATGTATCCACGTTTTTTTAAAATAAGCGCTCGTTATTCGGCTGAGCTGGGAGAGGACATTAAGTCATAAAACCCATTCAGAATAATGATACAACGAAATGGGATTGCATTTGAAGACGGTGGTTGAAGACCGGGTATTTTTTAGAACGAAAGGATTACCTATCGATTGTCTTTGCACGGAGTTGCTTCGGTATATAGATCTCCATATGTGATGGGAAGTCCGACCGGGATTGTGGATATCTAGATTTGCAAGGACTTCTTCCTTTATTGGATGAAGTGCCTTCGGTTCCACTCAGACCAAGGATGGACTTGTATGGATGTATATCTGACATTACACTTTGAGATATAAAGCTGATTTCCATCAAATACATTTCTGCTTGGTGGCGGAGAATTTATTCTATTAGTTTAACACTCTTCTCTGAGACGTACGAGCTCAGAGGTTATGTAGTTGATGGTTATTATTGATATACTCTCAATTTGGTAGTGTGGCATGTTAAGTGCTGATCATTGGTTGATCGAAGCATGGCTTTTGTGAAAGGCGTAGCTTTGTGGGACGAGACTACATCGAAAATCACACCTCGGAAATGGTCAAAATAGGAAGGATGCCACAAGGTTATGGGGGTCGCGCCTCTTAGGGTATGTGCATTTCCTTCTGGATAAAAAGTGGTATTCTGGTATGGATCCCTTATAGTTTGCTTATGTGGTTGTTGGTGTTGAGGGCTCTCGATAAAGGTCGGTTACGACCGAGGGATGGCATACTCGTGACAGTTAGTTACCTAGTTACAGAGATAACCCGACCTTCTGTTAGCAGAGATCCGGTTAGGTTCTCGCGGCGTCCCTCCATTGGCGTACCCTTTCGGATAAAGGAAGTTCCTTAGTCTTGGTCATTTGTTGGAAATCCAATCACTCAATACGAGCCCTGTACGGTTTTAGTTGTAGAACCTTCCATTTTACATGGTAGCTATAGTAGGCATACTATAATGGTACGTATGTTGGCTAAGATTTATATTATACTTTCGAAATATTTTCCACATTGCAATAATAATATTATCAAAAGGATTTTCGCGTATCAAGCATGTTTGAGTATCATAAGGAGAAATCTCCCCCAAGTGTGCGATTGCATTGTGTGTGTGCCAGGAGGCCTTATGGTAGTTTCATTTTCCAAAAAGCATAACAGATTTCTTTTTGTAATTTTTTTTTTGTTCAAACAACTGTTTTATGTCTACTCATACTAGTCTCATGACTGATTCGGAGTTTATTGTTCCCTTTCTAAACTCTAGGTGCCCATAATTTTCTACACGGACAACCTAGAGTCAGGTTATCCATGTTCTGGAGCTATTTCAGATAGTAAATGCAGATTCGGAAATCTTGGAAGTCTTTGGAAGCTTTTGGGTTTTTAAGCCTTTTGGATCTGAAAGCCTTTGGAGTTTTGGAAGACCTTATCAAAGTCGCAGTATGTTGGATTCTTTTGAAGATCCTGCTATCCGCTGTTATGGTATTGTTCTGTTGTTGTATCATATACATTATGCTCTGATGATGGTGTTATTTTGTTGTAATGAATGTTGTATCAAACTTGTATCCATGTTGTATCAATGAAGTATTCATTTTGTTTCCGCTGTGTTGTTATCACTTAATGTTGTTATAAGCTCCAGCGAACTGGACTTCAACATTTGAATCTCCAGCATTCAAATACAAGTGAGGTATTGCATGTCGATTTTCAGACGCTGAATTCCGAGTCGTCACAGTACAAATACTAATTCAGTAATTCGTTAAACTAGTTCACTAATTTGTAAACCTAATTTACATTATTGTATTGTAATTTACATTATTTACTAAAACGAATTCGGTACTTTGTAAAACTAATTCAATAATTTGTAATTGTAAATTACATTATTTACTAAAACAAGTTCAATAATTTGTAATTGTAATTTACATTATTGTATTGCAATTTATATAATTTGCTAAAGTAATTTAGTAATTTGTAAAATGATTCAACGAAGAACATCATGTACAATACAATACAAATTCAATTTTAGTCCTATATTCTAATTTTGGGTCAGTTGGTTATATATGGTTAATGAACTTGAATGATAATATTATTAGTTATTTTACAAGTTAGAAGGCTAGAAAAATATTCATATATAATAATATTAATTTTGTTGTATAACTTGAATTATTGTAATGGATAAAGTTATTTTTTCCCCTTCCCACTGTTTATAAACAATATAAATTAATTTTCGCTTTGTTTTCTGTATAAGGGCCTTGTTTTCGCTTTTCGCTTTAGGCATCAAAAGTCCTAGAACCGGCCCTGCCTGCATATAATCCTTTTATTTCGGAAACATGGCAGGGACTGTTTTGGTTAAGCTAGAGATTCAAAAGTCTTATGGTCCAAACATATAAGTCATGACAAATGATGACCTAATCATGACTGCTAGCTACATACATGCATGCCACTATGCTTATGTTTCGTGTTACTTACGCTTCTTCTTACCCTTTGATAAACATAAACTATAGTTGGACGAATATGAAACTTTTGTATAAGAAGCCCAAGTAGTAGGAGTTTCATTACAGTAGTATTTAATGAACATGGTAGTTTTATTAAAAGGGGAGAACAACTAAAAGTTTTTTTGATTAATTAATGTTTGAACCTAAGTAACGGGAGTTTCATTACACGTCCCTTGTATATTTTCATGTTTGTAGCTGGTCTAGCCTAATCATTACTTCATTTCTCCTATTTGGACATGTATACTAATCTAATGTCTATACTAAGCCAAAACAAATGCAGATTTCGGTATGTTTTGCTTCTTATCCACTGGATGAATAAAATGAGAATATTTCCTTCCAAATATTAGAGGTGTTTTTAATTAGTAGAGTTTAAACTTAAGTAAATTAGTTGTTTTATAATTGAGATTAAAAAACTAAGTTTTAAACTCACTTTTAAAATTAGTTTAAAATTAGTTTAAAACCAGATTTAAACTCGAAAACTGAGTTCAAAACTCTGCTTGAGTTTTAAACAGAGTTAAAGTGAGCTAAAACTCAGTTTAAAACCGAGTCTTAAACTCAGTTTTTCTGAGTTTAAAACTCGGTTTAAACTCAAAAACTAAGTTTAAACCTCGGCTTAAATTTACTTTAAACTGAGTTTAAAACTCGATTTTAAGCTTTGAGTTTAAATTAGTTTCAAACTGAGTTTAAGACTCAATTTAAATTAGTTGTTTTATAGCTGATACTAAAAAACTAAATTTTAAGCTCGGTTTAAAACTCAGTTTTAAAATGAATTTAAAACTCAGTTTAAACTCAGAAACTGAGTTTAAAACTCTATCTGGTTTTAAAATGAGTTAAAATGAGCTAAAACTTAGTTTAAAACTAAGTTTAAAACTTAGTTTTTTGGTGTCTAAAATTCAGTTTGAACTCAAAAAATGAGTTTAAAACTCATTTTAAAAATTGGTTTTTAACTGAGTTTAAAAATTGGTTTTAAGCTTTAAGTTTAAAACTCGATTTGAAGCTGAGTTTAACCTCAATTTAAAACTGAGTTTAAATTCTTAGTTAACTCCTTTTTTTAACCAATTTTAAACTCGGTTTTAAACTAGTTAAAAATTTGACTTAACCGAGTTTTTAACATAGTTAATAAGCTCCAAACAAATTGAGCTATATAAAATTAATTGATTTACATGAAATGTACAGTTTGTTTGGGATTAATATTTCAGGTTGAGCAGCACAACCTATTACTTATACTATCTCCATAAGAACAAGGCTTGATTTATACTGTCTTCATAAGCACTAAAGCCAAAACTTTGTGTTATCATATTAAAATATGCATGCAAATTCCAACGACTAATTCCAATGACAAACAATGTAACTAGTTTAGATTTCAAGCTACAAAAGAACATAACAAGACTAATAAAATATAAAATAACCCACATAGACTTTCCACGACTTGTTGTCAACAAATTCATAAGTTGATACTGAAGCTCGCTTTGCTTTACCCTTTTCCGTAGCTTTCTCTCTCTCTCTCTCTCTCTTAGTGTGACAAGCCACGAAACTTTCCTCGAACTCATTGGTCTACCTGTCTAAAGTTCCTATAAATAGAGGGTACAGAGGTTAGTAAAATACCGAATAATGCACCAAGCACTTGTGCTATGATCAGAAGACTATATACATATACAGATATGATTGTTTGATTCATGAGTTGGCCTTAGTATGCAAGAAGAAAAGTAGCATTTAAAATATGCTAGTATTTTGTATTTTCTCAAAATTATAAGGATCATAAATGGATTAATTCCCACCTTCTACCTAATATGTAATTCTAAGTGTTGTACTAACTATTGGACAAGGAAAGTAGCATTTAAAATTACAGTAAAGAAGTAATGAACTATTTATTCAGTAATTTGTTGTTTTTATATGGAACAGCTAATATGATGCTGAACGTGACATTCATGAGCATATGGTAAATTAAATTTTAAACTACTGTAAATTTGATAAAAAATTAGGTCCATATATTGTTATATGTGTAGGAAATTTTTCTCTCGATTTCCATACATATCAATTAATTAACATAAGGTTTATTACTTTATTTACTTTCCTATTTATGTTACTATGTGGTAGATATTTGAAAATAGTTTTGAGTAATACAGGGAACCTATGCGTGAATCAAAAGTAAATGCTGACAGCCGGTAGTATTTAAAGAAAAAAGATAAAATAAATGTAGTGTAGCACTATTGTTACAAAGGAAAGCCGTATAGAAAGCTGGAAATATTTTACTAAGGATGTTGCATTGTAATGGGTCTTTGTATTATGTCAGTCTATGAGTACACTGTAATTAATAAAGAAGAGTGAAAAATGCAGGAAAAAAAACTATGGGTGTTAAAGTGGTTCATAGCTTTTGTTTTATTTTGGTAAAATAGTCACAACTGCAATGTTAAAAAGCACAGCGGCAGTTGAAATATGGAGGAGAATAAGTACAAATTGAGAACAACAAAAATTATAGTAACGTATTTAAATGGGGAAAATGTCAGCAGTGCATAAATTGGATCTCAGCTTTCATTTGAGGTTAATTTTTAAAGCAAACACAATGTTGAATGAAATAAATTATAAATAGGTAAAGCAGAGTTATCCGCACTATCAACCGATTCTGTGTTGGCATGTCTATGGAAGTTGGCTTTTCTGAAACAAAATTATAGACAAAGCAGTATATGCAATTTTGTTCAATTTTAAAATAATTAAAAGTAAAAATTAAATTGTTGTAAAGTAGCTTTATAAATTTATACGTCGTCAGACACTTAGCAGGGTGAAATTTCAAAATTCATAGAGACAAATGTAATCTGAATTCAAATACGAGATTAACTAAACATAATGCAACTCATAAAAATATAAAATTATTTTGTTGCTTTTAATTAAATACATACCACTTGTGCTTCATGTGAAACAATGGACACGGATACAACGGTGTGACATGTGTGTCCCTTTTTTTGGTGTCAAATGAATTGCTCTCATCTTCTGACATTTATCATCATATGCGCTTTTGTGTCATTCAATATAAATCATTTTATTCCATACATCTCCTATATCTATGCAGGAGGGGTGTCTCGACAGTTGTTCATTTTTGTGGTTTGGTTTAATTGGCTCTTTGTCGTGCACAATTTAGTTTTTTTTAAGATAGAAGCTGCTTTTTTTGCCACATGTCATAAACATTGTGCTCATAAATAAGTTATAAGTGTACGCCCTTTGCATAAAAAGCAAGATCATTAAAATTAAATTTTAAGATGCTGCAAATTGCTTCAATGGTGGTCTAGTTACAACCTGGTAATCGTATATTCATACATGCACACACGTTGTAGCTAACTTGAGATTAAATTAAACTTATCGCTATCACGATCAACAAATTGTTATTATAGAATGTAATTACGGAGGTTCTGACAAATAGCTTCAAGTGGCTATGCAAAAGGGAATCTAATCTTGAATCATCGGTGAACAATCCGTTGCTAGAATAATTTGCTTTCAACCCAATCAATGGTAAATCGCACAATATATTATGTATAATGTAATGATAGTTTACAAAGTGAAATTATAAGTGCATTTGAGAAAAAATGATAATGTAGAAAGACGTGCATAACATGAATGTCATGAGTTGCATAAAGGGGTAAGTAGTTTGTAAAATGATGATTGTAATTTTTAAAATGAATATAGGGAAATGTTACAAATTGAATATTTATTTAATAAAGAGTCAAAAATATTGAGATACCTTAAACTCATTAAATAACATTAGTCTTTTCTCCTAGGGAACTTTCAAAAATGCATACCATGGTTCGGTAAATCGCATATCCCAGATAGATCCAATAAGACAGTGTAGCGGATTTATTCTTAAATCGGTAATAATCAAAAGAAATATAAACTATTCAATATACATTATTTTGTAATGTAAATGTAAAATTATGTAAAACTTACTGACTTCCTTTCCATTCAGAAGGCCTTTTTTGCGTAAGAGGATCAATTGGAGCATCATATCCTCTGACTGGAATATACTCCTGTTCATCAAATTTATTTTCTGTCTCTGCTTTATCCGCCTCATGTTCTCTAACTTCTAATGCATCATTTGCCTCTTGGACACCTACTTATGCTTCAAAAGCTTGATCTCCTCCAGCTTCCACAATATTTGCTACTCTGTCCTCATAAGTAAATGAGTATGCCTTTTCTTCTCTTTAAACGCATTGCTCTCCTCCAATTCCCACCACAGATTTCATTACACCCTCATATATTTTTGATAGATTTTCATCGATGTTAGATAAACTATCATTTCGTCTAGATTTTCCGGAGATTTGCCAACATCCTGTACTAGCTCCCTTTCTCATGAGGCCTAGAAACTTTGAACCTTCCATTAGGCCTTTACAAAATCTCATTAGTACAAAATCACATCATTATTGTTAACTCTATATTTAAAAAACGATATCAACTTACAAAGAAGCAACAAATAGTTCTTGTCCATTTCTCACCTTATTATTTTATATATCACTACTAAAAACATATTAAACCACAAACCTTTTTTTGAAATTGGTATGCAAACTAGTTGCTTTAATTGGCATATTAGAATTGGATAATAGAAAAGCTTGGTGATTATGAAGCCTAAGTGCAGTAGATGATTAAATCTAGCATGATATTACACTTTTACAGACTTGTGTATAAGAATGGATGCACATTCAACCATTTACTCATTAAATAGACCAAACTTTTAATTCCTTGACTTTGTAAGTGTTTCAGTATAACAATATGCTACCCATATAGATAAGAAAACGAACGTGATCCTAGCATTAGAAAATTGCAAATTTGGATGGGTCAAGCGTTAATCATGGTAATTTCAGTAGTTATTGGTTGACCGGTTCAATGCTATTTATTCATATTACAAGTACTCACATTCATTATTCATAAAATGGAAGAATATATTCATGAACATTAATATGTTAAATTTCATATAAGCTATCTATAAAAAAAAGAAGATTAAAAAAGTTGATATCTTTAACATGTTCAGGAATATTGGGTATTTTTTTATAATATGAGTGATATCTTTAACATATATTTGACATTTTTTTTCAACACTGAAATGTGAAATAGGTAAGTTATTCTAGTAAGTGATGGAAAATACACTACAATTTAAAATAATATTACTCTGTTTCCTTTAGTGATTATGTTACTGACCATATATATAGTCTCTAAATAGTTCATTTTTTGGTACTTGAGTGGCTCATAGCGGCCTTTTATGTATTTATACATATTTATTAATATGATTTTGCAGATTTTCAAATTTACCTAAAATTTCATACGTTTATTTTATAAAATTGCAGAAAATTTAATGTAGAGTATGCAATGAAATACATATATCTAATTGCACTTAAAATAATATGGCGGGAATGCTAATGTGGACGTTGCATGTTTATTTTATTTCCATTTATAATTCTGAAATGAATGATATAATTAGTTTGTGGTTAGTTGCATTGTGACCTATCTTCATTTTCAGAATTGTACTGAATTTTATGATAGTAGTATATGCTGTCTGTTCAATATTTAGAAACCGTAAATCCTTTACTTTTAGATAGCAATGTTATGCAATCAACTTATGACTATGAAGAAATTCGACAATAGAGAAATTGTCTTCTTGTTAGCTACATGTAGCTCTGGTTAAAATAGAATGTCGAATATTAGACGACTCTTAGATAAAGAATCATTATCGTAGCATATGTAGATCTTTTATATTTAGGTTATAATTACAAAGCAATGGATAAAAACTCTCACCGAAGCACGTTGACGAAGTGCGCACTATAATGAAGTTTTAAGCTTTGTCGTTGGTATTGTCAGCAACATTATGGTGTATGCCTAAATGCAAAAAAAACCATATTGTATATTAGAAGATAGAACAATACCCAATGTATTATTAACTAAAGTTCAAATTTTTATGTCATGTGCATACTAAAAAAAGTACGCTAAATCCAAACGAATATCTATATTAGCCTGAATAGAGATGAAGTAGTAGCAGAATATATGATTAAGTAAAAGAGTTAATATTCACTAGCATATGATATTGTCAAAAGTTTCTGGATACATGCAAAAGATATGTGCAGGGTGCCATTAATATTTTACTTGTCGAATATATAGCCCATAGAGCATTGGGCTGAATCAAATATACTTTCATATCTCATTAAAAAATCATCAAAAATGTAAAATATATTATTCACATATGCTTGCAATCTAGATTAGAAGAAACAGTAGTAAGTAATCTAGAAACATTTTCCAACTTGCAATGTACCATGTTTCAAACAATAGAAGATGATAACCAAATTATTCGTGGACAATAAGAAATTGTAAAACAAATCATAACATCTAATAGTAGTTTAATGCTACTAGGGATAGTATTCATCCTTAATAGCTACTTCATCATCGCTCTCTTCATCATCACTTTCATCAATATCATCTTCGTTGCTATTAGCTTCTATATCCTCTTCTGAATCATCACTATTGCTCTCAGGCATTTCCATTTCATGAACCAGTTCTTCATTATCAATAGTGTCATAATGTTCAATTATTAATGGTTGATCGAGACTATCATCCGAAATAACAGTAGGGGGTCGAGATATCTCGTCTGCTTGATTCACATCATTATTCTCCTCTGAGTTGAATACATTAAATGAAAATCGATTTCTTGCAATGGTTTTAATCATAGTTAACCATTTGTTTGATGTATTTCCAACTTGGCATGTGAAATAAACTTGCCGATATTGATGCGCAAACACAAACACATCTTCTATTTAAAGTCGAGAATTACCTTTTACTTCAATCAATCCATTTGTATGGTGCTCTCTTATCCCATTTCTTTAAAGTTTGTCAAACGAATCACAATTGAACATAAAAGTTTCATTCTGCTCTTCAAGGTATGTTAGCTTAATAACTTCTTTAATCATCCCATAATAATCACTTTCTAGATCATCATAACAACTTCCTTTCACACATATGCAACTATTCATTGTTTTTTCTGTACTTTCCGTACTACATTGTATGGAACTTATAACCATTTACAATGCAAACATTGTAACATGGTCCTTATGCAAGTAAATATGGTTGATGCATAATACCATTTGGATGGAATTAAATCTATTAAAAAAATATACATGATAAGTAAACAATTTATACATCATAAATTGTATGTAAAAAATTAATTTTACATCTATTTAAAAAACTTACATTTCATTTTAACTAATCAGGAAATATAGATTCCAACATCATATCGATGAAATTCTCATCCTTTTGCGAATATTGGCCTCTTAATTCATCTTTGCATTTTCTAAGCACAAAATTATATTTTTGTTGGAAACTTTTATTATGTATATCAAATTATTATGATATTCGAAAATATTTACATCATCAAAATTTTAAATCTAGGGCAATTTAAAACTATGTATTTATGCATAGCATGATGTTTGGTGTTAGTCTCCTCTTAACAAATGCATTTGATAGCACCCAGCTCGAATGAAAAAGAACATATAGTCTTTCATCGCCCATAATCTCTCCTCCAACATCAGTTCTTGGAGCTTGATCCATATAGCTCCTACATTTGGACCAAAATAACATGATGTAAAGTCTGATATCTCATCAATAAGATATGCTTCGGCTATGAACCCTTCAACATGCGCCTTGTTACCCACTTTCTTTTTCAAATAATATAAATACCTAGACCATACATGAAAACTAGAAAATAGTCCATAAAATTATTGAGAAAATAACGAAGGTACCTCTCAAAAGGATAGATCCATCGATATTGAACGGGACCACCTACTTTTGCTTCATATGGAATATGAATGGGTAAATGCTTCATCGAATCAAAAAAGGAAGGAGGAAATATTTTCTCAAGCTTACAAATTATTTCAACGATATTTTTTTCATCAAACTCATGTATTCAACATTTATATTTTTCGTACAAATATTACGGAAGAAATTACTAAGTTCTAGCAAAGTTTCCCATCTATTTTTTGGTAAAAGTGACCGAAATGCAGTAGGAAGAAGTCTTTGCATAAATACAAGACAATTATGACTTTTAAATCCAGTAATTTTAGTTTCAGACTCTTAAGACATCTTTGAATGTTAGAGGCATATCCATCTGGAAAACTTATGCGTTTAACCCATTGACAAACAGCTTTTTGATCTTTTTTTTGGAAGACAAAAAGGAGTCTTTGGCTTGTAATAATTACCATTGGGATGTTGAATTAAGCTCATCGACCATTGTTTGCTACAAATTTTTTCAAGATCAAGTCTAGCCTTCAAATTGTTTGGTTTTGTCGGTGTCCATCAACGTGTTGAATATGTTGTCAAAAAAGTTTTTTTCAACTTGCATCACGTCTAAATTATGACGAATCAAATTTGATTCCCAATAAGGAAGATCCCAAAATATACTCTTGCATATCCAGTTATGTGATTCACCAAATCCTGGTATTTTCTGATTACCTGATTTAAATCCAAATACAACATTTGGCAAACTGGACACTATATCTCCCATCTCAACACTAGAACATCGAGAAGGTGGTATACTACATTCAATGGTATTCCTTTTGTACTTGTCCTTTTTCCTTCTAAATGGATGATTAAATGGCAAGAATTGTCAATGGCAATCAAAAAAAACAAGCCTATCCTCCACAATCAAGAGTAAAAGACTTTGTTTTCTCCATAAAATAAAGACATGAGAATCTTCCATGTGCACTCCAATCGAACAACATACCATGCAGACAAGCACCATTGTCCAAGTGGTTAATTGATCCGGCTTTGGTGTAAGAGGTTACAAGTTCGAAACTTGCTTTCGAGCGTTTATTGACATGGGATATGTTGTCCCAATGATTTGTTGTATATAAAGTACCATTTCAAAAAAATAAAACATACAATGCAGAAAAATCACTAATTGTCCATATCAAAGCTGCTCTCAAGAAAAAATTATCTTTTTTGTGCACATCATAAACAAGAACACCTTCTCGCAGCTCTAGAAGTTCATCAATCAAAGGTCGTAAGAAAATATCTAAATTCCTTCCAGGACTTTTATGCCCTGGTATGATCAAGTTTAGGATCAAAAATGGTTGTTTCATGCACTTCCACGGTGGTAAATTGTAAACTGTCAAAATCACTGGTCAACATGAATAAGCTTTTGCAGAAGTTCCAAATGTACAAAAACCTCGGTACATAAACGTAGTCGGGCATTTCGATCAGATGATGCAAAATTTGGATGTCAACGATCAAATTCTTTCCATGCTTCACCACCAACTGGATGAGCCATTGAACCATCAGTTGATTTATTGTAATAATGCCATGTCGTGTCTTTATGATTTGGTGACATGAATAACCTTTTCAATCTTAGAATGATTGAGAAGTATCGAAGTTGTTTTACAGTGATGTTTTTGCAATTATTTATTATATCTTCAGTCTTTAAACGAGGACTTTATAAATATCACAAACAACCTTCATATCATTTTCATTGTAATACAATAAGCAAAAATTCTAACAAACATCAATTTTGTCATATCCAAGCCCAAGTGGTTTCAACATTTTTTTAGCTTCATAAAATTTTTGAATAGCTTATTCCCTTCAGGTAACATGTTGCCAATTAGTGCACTCATGTCCTTAAAACATGCCTCTATTATACATCGTCGATATTTAAGAGCCATCATATTCGCACGTGCAGATAACTTTGTTTCCTTTTTGCACCCATCCCAAAGTGGTTCATCGATCGCTTTTAACATATGTAAGAACTTTTGAGCTTCAACATTTGGTGGTTCCACTTCCACATCATAACCAACGCCCATCGCATCTAATACCATATCTCTATATAGGTTATCATCATTTGAATTAGTTGTATCTGACTCTGACACTGTTGGTTCATCAACTTCTTCCACTTCATGGAAAATCGATTTAGAATAAAGCGAAGCAAAACCATTTAATGATAAATGCTTAGAAATTTCTTCCATTAATTGAAATTTTTTGTATTTGCACATAGATCATAGACACCTAACAGTTCTTCCATAATTTACTTGTAAAAACGCATTATCAATAAATTTATTGGCACCATTAACAAATTCTAGATTTATGTATCCATTTTTAAGCCTATAATACATCCATGAAAGGTCACTCATTTTGATATTAATCCTACAAATAAATAAAACTTACTTAATATTTAGTTGGTAGTAAAAAAATTAAAAAAAACAAATAATGATTCAAAACATATAATCCATAGAATATATTACAGATAAAAAAACATGCAGCTTAGGGTTACCATGAATAGATCAATGTCAGCATCAACCAATATATGACTTTATGAATATACTACAAGGTTTAATTACAAAATGGGTTTCAAATCTTAAATCATGAATTTAATGATTGAATCAAACCAGGATATAAATCATGAATCGCTAATTCAATGTATTCACATTTTAATAATTAAAGTAGTAGATTCTAAATATTATGTGAGTAATATTTGTGGAATGAAATTTTAGAAGAAGCGTATGTGAATATTCAAAAAGATAAATAATGATAAAACAAAATGAACAAAATTATTTTCATGTCAACCAGAGTACTGATAAGATAATAGAAATACGTATCTTTTACACACACACACACGCCTCAATTAAGCCTTTAAGATCACCAAATTGCCCATCACATTTAAATTCAATACGCAGTACAATCATTGGCATATTATGGATTATTATTCATTATCCTTTCCTATATGTTTGTTCATTCTCATCCATTACATTCACACGTTTCAACTTATCCTCTTATTCATACGTTTCAAAATACCCATCCTCATTTATGATGAAATCAAGTTCTATTTTAGTTTCCAATATCCGAGAAATAATTAGACAAATGAAGGCTTTTATTTTACCATGTGTACGTTGGTTTGGAGCCGAAAATTTATTCTTTTATAATTCAATTTCATTGCATTAGAAAGTGATTTAAATGAATATGATGCGGGAATTTTGTTATCATGTTCTTATTTGAATGATTGTTTCTATGTACATTTTTTGTTTACCATTTTGAATTCCGAAATTATACTATTACAAAAAGTATACTATAGTTGTGTACTTTCATACGAATCCAGCTTGGTAACATATGAAATTTAATAAAATATGATAGTTATCAACCAATATAGCATCGGTTAATATGTTAAATCATATATTATGCTTACGATAAAGCTAAAAATATCCAGAATGAATACTTAGAGAGAAGGGTTCTTACATATCTCATTCCTTTTCCACAATTCATACTTTTAGTCCTATTATTTTCTTCCAAGGTCAGTCTATTTTATTTTTTGAATAAGAGGAGGAAAAAGCAACCAAAGAAGTAGAGGTTCTAAGAAGACCAATAAAGAAAATTAAACATTCAAAAGGAGACCTATACATGTTGATAAAATGTCAAATGTTGTTGATTTGTCTATTTTTGGTGACAAATTATATACAAACTGATGTGAGATAGCCTTAAATTTATTTTGATCTTTTTTTGTTTCTCAAGTCTATCCATTTTTTATATGAAATATGGATAACTATATATTTACTTGGGGGTAGTAATGCATAGCGAATTACTTTTATCCTTCTTAACAAACACAGTTTTTGTCCAAATCTGTTCAATGTTGTTGATAGGCTGCCAAAGTTGATGTACTACCTTTAGATTCAGTCTAAGTTTTAATTCATACCTATTATAAGTTGAATTATTAAAAGGTAATAACTATTAGAATGAGTTGAATATCTTTTTTAGCCTTTACTAATATCATACATGAACATTTAATATAAATATATTGGTTTGAGATGTTAAATGCATTTATAGCTGTACAAAAATTGTATAATTGTAAAAATGGTAATCACAAAAGAAATTACCTGATGTGGCCACATATTAATGTGGATAATTATGCACTGCAATATTTTAGTGATTTTCAGTGAGCATAAATATTCAACGTACATTCATGTTATTAATTACCATACCTATTTCCATATACATTTGTAAAGATATACCTATTAATTATAGTATACATACTACCTCTATGACTGTACATTCAGTGTTGATAAATACCTCTATAAACAAAGCAGTTTTTTTTATTGGTAGCTTTTAATTGTTTTCTGAACTTCCAATTTTGTCAACATAATACATAACTAAACGTTATATATGGACGACTTCTTACTTTCTCGTGTAGTGAACGATTCAATTACAATTTGTCTAACTATTTCTCTCCCTCAAAACTCTTTCCTTTTCCATTACGATTTAATTATAGACTCATATGTCCGAAATTAACCTATATTTTGGTCTTACGGTTCCATTAAAAATACGACGTTAAAGAATTGATATTTTAACTGAAAAGAGAAAAGTCTCCCTCTCTTTCGCTTGCCTGCAAAGATCAAATCGGTGATAAGTTTGTTGGTTCGGAACTTTAAACCCGCAGGTGATAGACATTAATATTAAAAATGTTTGGATTGTGCAATAATTTTTTCGCACAGGTAACTGTGACGGAATTCTAACTCGAGACCACTCAAATCAAAACCTCAAAAGCACAGTGGAAGACAAGAACGTGGTAAGAAGTGTAGAACAACCAATCAATAACTCAATCTAAATCTCAATCAATCCAACTCCGATCACAATACCAAACAAGCAATATAGAAATCAAAACTATAATGAAAAATAAATCACACGGCGATGTATAGTGGTTCCACTAATGTTGTGTTAGTGTACATCCACTTTAATAGAGAGCTTTTATTAATATCGATGAGAAGAATACAAGAGACTGATTACAATAATCAAAATTATATTAGAAATTGATTTGTGGAGAAGAGAATTGAAGAAAATTAGGTTTTAGTAACCCTATTTAGTGGAGGCTAAAACCCTTGCAGTCGCTTTCTGTTACATAGAAATCTGGATCCAGGAAATAGCTTATATAGAAAAATAGAAAACCTAGGCAAAGTTTTAAAATTTCCCCTTCATATAAGACAAATCTTCATACAAAGCCAAAGCTAGAAAACAGGCGAAAGTCGCCACAGTCGTCTATCAAAATGGGACAAACGTATGTCCAAGGTCTAGGGAAAATTTTCCCTGAGACATCAAACGTTTGCCCAAAGTGACAGACATCTGTTCTCGCTCTCTGGGAAATTCTACAGCAGACTTAGACATTTGACCAAAGTTTCAGACATCTGTGCTAAGTCTCTGGAATCGATTTGTTGAAGCCTCGGACGTCTGACCATTCTTTCAGACGTCAGTGCGGAGTCTCGCAGCACCATTCCACCTTCTTCACCATAACTTCCTCCCCCATGCTCCGATTTGCGAACAGTTTTCTCCATCACCAAGCTAGTTCCAACCCCTTCAATTCTCTCCATATGGTTTCATCAAAATTCAACACTCCACCTCGACATTATAACCATCTTCAACTCCAATGATAACATACCATCATCAACAATCGATAGCGCTAACTATTGTTACTTCTACCTTCATCCAAACGTGAATACTTTCCCAATGAGTTGCGGCAAAGCCATCGCCCATTGCACTCCATCAACGAGCTCAGACAAAGCCCTCACCCGCTAACAAAGTGTTGAAAACATGCAAATCCTAAACTGTCTCACCAAAGACTTGAGTGCTAAGGAGTGTAAACTAGCACTCACCATGAAGATAGAACCACAATCTCTTACCTATACTCTTCCTCATCTCCAACCAAGCTCCTCCCTCAACTGTGCCACATAGTGGCCCCTAGCGCTTCAACAAGTGAATCAAGTTCGAGAAATGCTCGAACATCCCAACCGGTAATGCCTTAGTGAACATATCCACCGCGTTATCCTTTGCGTGCACTTTTCGAAGATATACTTGCTTATCCTTATCCATGACTACTAAAAATGACTCTCTCACTTCAATATGCTTGATCAATGAGCTAAATGCCAAATTCTCCACTAAGTGAATAGCACTCTGGCTATCACATCGAACATCTATGCTATCATGCCCGAATCTCAAGTCACACAACAATCGCTTCAAATAAAGTGCTTCCTTTGCCACCTCCACTGGGACTATCAACTAAGCCTCCGTAGTGGCTAAAGAAACTATGATCTGCAATCTCGATCTCCAACTTATCGCTATACCCCCAAGTGTGAATACATATTCGAAAGTTGATTTTCTTTGATCCCTATCACCGATGTAGTCCGAATCACAATAACCAACCAACTTGCTATCTATTTTATCGCTACTGCCAAAAACAAAACCATGAGATAATGTGCCTCTAAGGTATCTCAATATAAGCTTCACAGCTTCTCAATGTGATTTCCCTGGATTAGCCATTAATCGATTAACCATCTTGAGGGCATTTGCAATATCGGCCCTTGTACACACCATAGCATACATTAGACTTCCAAGCGCACTAGCATATGGCATCTTTTCCATAAAGCCTTGTCTTTCTTCAAGATAGGTGATCCCTTAGTCGAAAGCTTCATATGCAAAGGTAAAGGTGTATTTGATGCCTTTTCATTCTCCACGCTAAATCGGTAAAGCATTTTCTCTATGTACTCCTTTTGAGTCAATTTCAACTCAAAAACTTTTTAAATCCCTTTCTATTTCCATGCCCAATGTCCTTCTTGCTTCTCCAAGATCCTTCATTTCGATCTTCGATTTCAAGCTCACTTTTAACTTGTTGATTTCATTCTTATCTTTAGAAGCAATGAGCATGTCGTTCAAATACAAGAGTAAATACACCCAACAATCATTTTTCAACTTCTTAAAATATACACATGCATCTTTGACGCTTTTATCAAAACCATTTTCAAGCATAAAATGATCAAATTTCTTGTACCATTGTCTAGGTGATTGCTTCGAACCAAATAGTGATTTCTTTAGCTTGCAAACCAAATTTGACTTGCCTTCCACAAAAAAACCTTCCGGTTGTTCCATGTAGATGTCTTCGTACAAGTCACCAGGCAAGAAGGCGGTTTTTACATCAAGTTGCTCCAACTTCAAGTTATGAATAACAATTATACCAAGTAATATCTATTCGGAAATCCAATCTACGATTTCGATGACAACAACTATAGAATAGAAATCAAATATATATATATATATATATATATATATATATATATATACAGATACTTGCTAGAAAAACATCACTAAAAAGACAAGAATGAGGCTCAAAGGACACTACAAGAGACTACAAGTCGATAGGAACAAGGAAGTAAAAGAAAAGATGCACAAAAACTGACATGCACCATATCAAACGTCTGGGTGCACAAGCCAGATGTTTGGAATAGTTCTCTGGAACAATAAACAGGCTAAACCAGACGTCTGGTAATAGCACGCAGACGTCTGATCCTCTACTATATTCAAAAAAAATTAGTACCAGACGTCTGAAACAAATAACAGACGTCGGCTTCAAACTCGAACTCCAGAAATGAACTACAACTGCCATATGTGAATGGACATCTCCGCTTCTGTTCGCCACAACTCTTCACCATCAATAGAAGAAACCTTAGAGGATTCATTAATGGGTATGACTACTCAAGATACTTATCTACAACTATATATAGCATCAAGAATCAAGAGAACAAACTTACTTCACTTACTTACGCTTTCTAATTCTATACTCTATCCTATATTCTTGATTTCTACACTCTAGTAATCTTTACTTGTATTCACTCTTCAATATACTCAGTTCTTCACAGACAATATTCTTTAAAAATATATTGGAAGTAATTGTACTAATTAGTCAACATCCGTGTTATATTAGAACACATATTTGACAAGAACAACTCATTGTAACCAAGCCTATTCCTCCGGGCGAAGCGAGGGTTTTTGATAGTCGAATTCCGAAGGGGGGCTTTGGGATTGGACGTAGGACGGGAGGTCTGAACCAGTATAAAATTTGGGTGTACTTATTTTATATTTACTTAGATTAATATTATTTTAGTTGCATCATATATTTTGTCACATATACGTGCATATACACTACACAATCCACCCCATAGACTTTCTATTGGTATCAGAGCAAGGTTTGATCAAAGTACAATAACATGTATTTGAATCACCTTAATATGGCAAGTATTTTTCAAGAAGGTCAATCCATAGCACGTCCCCCACGTTTTAATGGTCTAATTATGTATATTGGTCAACACGTATGAGAATTTTTATGCAAGCAAATGGATTAGAAATTTGGTCAGCCACTCAAAATAAATATAAAGCACCTGACACTGCTATGAACACATGGAATGATGTACAAAAAACCGCAGCTTCTTATAATGCCAAAGCTATAAATGTTTTATTTTGTTTTTCATGTGTTATGTTATGTAACACTGCATATGATATTTGACGTACCTTACAAGTTACACATGAAGGCACGAACAAAGTTAAGCAAATTTATATTTCAATTTTACAAAATCAATTTTCATCATTTAAAATGTAACAAAATGAATCTATAGTGGACATGTACTCTAGATTCCAAACTAATCAACACGATTTAATGGCACTTGGAGTTAAATTCACAAATTTTGATTTAGTCTCTAGAATACTCAATTCTTTAACTCCAGAGTGGGAAAGAAAAGTATTAGCTATCGAAGAAGCTAATGACCTCTCAACATTCTTAGTTGAAGAATTGATGGGAAATTTAATGTCCTATAAAGCTAATCTGCAGGCAAGAAAAGAAAAAAATTTGGAAAAGAAAAACATAGCTTTTCCAGCAACAAATGAACTCCGACTTAGACGAAGAAGAAATCATATTTATTGCCAAAAACTACAACAAATTCAATAAGTTTAGGAAAATGACCAAATTTCAGAAAGGAGGAAAATCGAGCTCAACAAATCAAACGTCAATCAAATGATATGAATGTGATCAATTTGGACATATGAAGAAAGATTGTCCCAAGATCAACAATGATAAAAAGAAGAAAAAATTTGAAAAATTCAAAAAGAAAAAAGCTTTCAAAGTAACATGGGATGACTCAGATTCTTCATCATCGTCAGATAGTGACAGCGATAGTGACGGAAAACAAGCTAATGTATGTTTTATGGCACAAACTGATGAGGTATGTCCCGAACTTAGCTATAATGAATTATAAGAGCTTGGCATGGAATTAGATGATAAATTTAGACAAATAAAAAATTGAGCAAAGAAGACATAGCCAAAATAAATTGTTTAGAACTTGAAATAGGAATGTTAAAAGATGAAAAAATTATTTTAGAGGAGGAACTAGAATTATCTTAAGAAAAATTAAAAGTAGTTTAGTTGAATGTGAGACTATGTCTATTAATTTTGGAAAAGTTAAACTAGAAAATGATAACTTGTTAAAAGAAAATATCAAATTAAATAGTAATATAGAAACAATAGAAATTGAAAATTTTGAATTAAATTTTTTTTAGATAAAATTACAAATAATGTTTCAAAATTTAATAAAGGAAAACCAGATTTGGAAAATCTTATCAAAACTTCAAAACCTTCAGGTAATAGAAATGGAATAGGATTTAGAAATATTCCTAAACAAAAAGGGAATAATATTAAGAAGTATAGTTTTATTTATCAAAAGACTAAAAGATCACCTAAGTCTAATACGAATACCAAAAATATAAAAATTTGGATTCCTAAGACAAATAATAATTTCATTAGACAAAAACATATTAATAATTTCTTAGATAATATAGTCTATAATAAAAATTATGTTCATAGAGGTACCAAACATTCTTGGGTATGGCTACCTGCTCCTCCTAACATCTAGGACCCTAATAAAGTATATGTATAACGATTAAATCATCTTTTATTTTGCAGGTACCCAAAATAAAAAATAAAGAAAAATGGATACTTGATAGTGGATGCTCTAAATATGACCGGAAACTCATAAATGTTATCAAATATAACATATATCGATGGTGGAATGGTAACTTTTGAAGATAACTCAAAAGGATACGTCGTTGGCATCAGAAAAGTCATCAACTCTGGTATTTCTAACTCTCCTATTACGACAAATGTTTTGTTAGTAGAAATTTAAAACACAACCTATTTAGCATTAGTCAATTATGCGATAAAAGTTTTCAAATTAATTTCAGAAAAGATAGATGTAATATTTTCGACAATAGCATATAACTTATCTTTGAGGGTTTTAGAAACAAAAATATTTATGTCTTAAATATGAATATAAATTGAAATTTAAACTTATGCTTAACCGCCAAACATGACGATCCATGGTTATGGCATTAACGATTCTATCAAATTAATTTTAAAAATATTAATAAATTAGCAAAATATGAGCTAGTTAGAGGTTTACCTAAAATAAATTATAAAGTAGAAAATTTATGTGACGCTTGTCAAATTGGTAAACTAAAGAAAAGCTCTTTTAAATCTAAAAATAATATTTCTACAAAACAACCGTTAGAATTATTATATTTATATTTATTTGGTCCAACTCAAGTACGATCTACAAATCATAACAGATATGTTTTCATAATAGTTGATGATTTTTCAAGATATGCATGGACCTTATTTTTAAAACATAAAAGTGACACTTTTGGTATGTTTAAAATTTTTTCTAAAAGAATTAAAAATCAAATGGATTTGAAATTAAGAATATTCGAAGTAATAATGGTGGAGAATTCGAAAATGATCTTTTTACTAATTTTTGTAATAAAAAGGGCGTAAGTCATAATTTCACTTTTCCCCGCCCACCACAGCAAAATGATGTAGTAGAAAGAAAAAATCGTATGTTACAAGAATGTGCACGAACAATATTAAATAGTAGTGATTTACCAAAACATTTTTGGTCTGAAGCTTTCGCTACGGCTTGTTATGTTTTAAATCGAGTAACCATACGACCTATGACTAAACATACTTGCTTCGAAATGTGTTTTGGAAGAAAACCTAAAGTATCATACTTTAAAACTTTCGGATCAAAATTTTTTATATTAAATACAAAAGATTATTTAGGAAAATTCAAACCAAAGGCCAATGAAGGAACCTTTGTTGGATATTCGAATCGTAGCAAGGCATATAGAATTTTTAATAAACATACTAACACAATTGAAGAAAGTTTACATTTTTCATTTGTTGAAAATTTTACTAACAATCATACTAATGACGATGAAGAAATTATTCCTATAATGAATACAACAAGCTCATCTAATAATGAGACAAATGCATAAAACAGAACTCTAGTGTCACCCCCCAGAATTCTAAAAGATCATCCAAAAGATAATATCATTGGGGATCTTAATTCCAGAGTAAATAGAAATCAACTTAACCAAATAATCATATTGCATTTGTGTCAAATTTTGAACCAAAGAATTATAAAGAAGCTTCAAATGATGATTTTTGGATAATAGCCATGCAAGAAGAATTAAATCAATTTGAACGTAATAATGTTTGGGAATCAGTACCAAGACCAGGAAATCAATCATTATTGGAACAAAATGGATATTTAAAAACAAAGCAGATGAAAATGAAAATATAGTTAGGAATAAAGCACGTTTAGTCGCTCAAGGTTATAATCAAGAAGAAGGTATCGACTATGATGAAACTTTTGCTCCAGTAGCAAGACTCGAAGCCATATGTACATTACTTGCTTTCGCAAGTCATCACAATTTTAAATTATTTCAAATGGACGTCAAAAGTGCTTTTTTAAATGGTTTTATTAAAGAAAACGTATATGTTGAACAACCTCCATTATTTGTTCACGAAAAATATCTCGATCATGTTTTAAATTTGCATAAAGCCCTATATGGTTTAAAGCAAGCCCCATATGCCCAGTACGAATGTCTTAAGAATCATAATTGCATATGGTTTTCAAATAGGTAAAATCGGTACAACTTTATTTATTAAATGAGAAAATAATGACATCTTAGTTGTACAAATTTACGTAGACAATATTATTTTTGGTTCAACTAACGAAAATCTTTGTATTCAATTTTCAAATATTATGAAAAGTGAATTTGAAATGTCTCACATGGGTGAATTAAATTTATTTCTAGGTTTACAAATAAACAACTTGAAAATGGTATTTTTATTCATCAAAAAAAATATTGTAACGATTTATTACGTCGTTTTGGAATGGATAAAACTTCGAGCAAACCAACACCAATGAGTACTAGTGTTCACTTAGAAAAGGATGATAATGGAAAATATTTTGATAAAAAATTATATCGTAGTATGATTGGCTCCTTACTATATTTGACGGCTAGTCGATCTGACATTATGATGAGCGTATGTCTTTGTGCCCGATTTCAAGCAAAACCAAAAAAGTCTCACCAAAGAGCTGCTAAACATATCTTACGATATTTATCTAGTACTAGAGATTACGGTTTTTTTTACCTTAAGGGATCATCATTTGAATTTGTTTCATATAACAACGCAGATTTTGGTGGATGTAAAAAGATTGTAAGAGTACTAACGGAACGTGTCGTTTTATCGGACAATCGTTGGTTTCATGGTTTACAAAAAGCAAAACTATGTCTCTTTATCCACTTGTGAAGCCGGATATATTTCGGCTGCCTTAGCATGTGCACAAGTGATATACATGCAATAAACGCTTAAGGATTTCGAAAAAGTTATCGATAAATCACCAATATATTGCG
The DNA here is from genome assembly GCA_030765085.1 of Allium cepa. Classification (NCBI taxonomy): domain Eukaryota; kingdom Viridiplantae; phylum Streptophyta; class Magnoliopsida; order Asparagales; family Amaryllidaceae; genus Allium; species Allium cepa. The sequence goes on from CM060935.1 coordinate 775,338,162, forward strand.
ATAATACAACTGTAATAAATTTATAAAAAACTCTGTAAATCACTCACTTACTAAACACATAGATACACGACATCACTTTTTACGCAACAATGTAGAAAAAGGAACTATTACATTAGAATACGTAAATACTGAGAATCAAATAGCAGATATTTTCACAAGACACTAAATGAACAAACGTTTGTTAAACTACGACGCGATTTAGGAATATGTTCTCTTAATGATCTTATCAGCTAATTCTAAATTTAATTTTTTGGTCAAAATATTTTAATCCACTAACAAAATCTTTTAACACCGACCAACAATTTCTTTAGAATGTTTGTTTCCTGAAAATAACTATTTATAACCTTTTAAAACATGAATAAATAGCTCCTTCTTTTACAAACAAGATACAGATTTAATATTGGTTCCTTTTAAAACAAATAAAAGCAAAACAAAAACATGTCTTCCGACAACTTTCACCTCTCTTTTTCAACACTAACCTCGGATTGTTCAGCGGATACCCCTCATCGACTTCCCACTCCTACACCAGGTCAAGAGCCGACTTATAAGTGGTCCTCCTACCACACGGGATTCACTCCCGATAAAAAACGATACAAACGAACTTTATTTGTCTCTCCTAACACCGAAAAAATCAATGACATAAAATCATTACCAATAGCAACAAATGGATTTACAACGAGAATTATAATTCGAACAAAAAGTCACTGCGAGACAACTGAATTTTCTAGAGCAAGTAGCGACCAAAATTTTGCAATTCACGAAAAAAGAATGTACATGAACCACTTCCGATTCATTGCAATCCTCTGGATCCTTCTGCCTCTTATCGTACACCTTGGGATCCTCCTCCTAGGCAATTCTCTAATTCCCCAAGAACCAACGAACGTGGAAATATTTGGTCTCCACTCAAGCCATGGAAGGATAGCAAATCCAAAAATCGCAATGCTCCATCTTCATCTAAATAAACTTGTCTATTTTTATTGTATTTCATCTAATTATATTTGTATTTGTTTTCAAAAATAATAATATTATGTTTCAATAAAACTGATCCCTTGAAAATCAAGCAAAACCTTCCAAAATCACACTATTTTTAGACATACTAGAGATTTTAGCCGTCTAAACAATACCATCAGATGTCTAACACACTTGTATCACACAATTTTTAATGTTGTGCATATATCAGACGTCTTATATAAACAACCAGACGTCTAAAAATTGTCTCTGTCTTCTTAACATAAAAAACAGGCTAATTTCAAACGTCTAATATTATATCCAGACGTCTGAAAAACACTCTGTCTTCAAAATTTACAATTCTGCATATTCCAGACGTCTGCCAATAACACCCAGACGTCTGAAAATGTTTACCGTCTTCAAATTAGGGTTAAATCAGACATTTGATTCACTTTCCAGGCGTCTGAAATTCAATCGACGTATATTCTTGCACTTAAAACAACCGTTTTTCCAAATTTTCAATTCACATTTCATTTCGTTTCCTCCTTAAAATCCGAAACCCTAATTCTCCAAATCACCATCTCTTTAATTTAGCTCGATTTCATGGCGCCCAAAACTAAAAATCCTAGAATTTCTAAGAGAAAGCAAGAACAAGCTACATCCTCCAACCCACAAGTATGCTCCGATGATCAGATTAAGAAGTGGATGAATCGAGTACCTCATTCTATCAAAAGATATGAAGATATCCAGAAGAAAATGCTATACACAGGTTCCTTCTATAATTTGCTTAAATTCCCTATGTATGATTTGGATTAGATATGTGAAAATGCTAGGTTACAACAGTTGATTTCCTACAATTCGAATAATGTCTAAATCGATCAGCTTGCAATATTCCTTTTCTACACTAATCTAGATAGCATTGCCATATGAAATTACCGATAATGATGATAATTGGCTTTGGTCGAGTGTTTACGGCAACATTATTCGACTTACTCCAGGAATTATAGGCCGTACTCTAGGTTGTTCCAACTCCGGAGAAGATTTGAATGACATCCCGGATATGCGCTTCAAACCAAGGAAGAATATTACCCATCAAATTTGAGTAGATGAAATGCCACGATTTCTTCAAAATACTTACAACCTAAGGCAAGGCTACTCACTAGGATGATTATCAACACAATCATTCCTCGACTTGGCAGTGATGAGCAAATAACAGAGTTGGAGCACAAAGCTCTATATGCTATCTTTAGTGATACGAGCGTAAATTGGGCGTAATTTATATTTGACGAGCTTAAACATTATTGGACTCGATCTCATCCATCAATCATTTACCCTACCTACATCATGCGCCTTCTGCAAGCCCACAACATTCCATCGTATTTATCAACTTTTGAGGAGATTGCCCCTAAATATGCCTCCACAAAATTCTTTGGACTCAATCCCTTGGATTTTATTTCATTTGATGAATAGACGCAACATCGTCAAGAAGCTGGACAAGCTAGGCCTCAACCCCAACACCAACCACCACAACCATCATACGAAGAAGAACACATTCCTCCTCCTCCTACTCCTTTTGACTATCCAGCGCAAGACGACATTTTGGAGATTCGCACTGAAACTAATCCAAATGAAAGAATTCGAGATTTAACTCTCCAAAATCAACTTATCTTGTCAAGAAATCAAAAATTATTGGCTATCGATAGCTTCGAAACAACATTTGCTTCTCGCCTAGCCACAGTTGAGACATCTCTTTCAACAACATTGTCTGTTCTAAAAGAGGTTATCCAACGAATCCATGGCCCTACACCACCTTCGAAAGATTGACCAACTCCAACGCCTTCTCCTCCTCCTTCAATACATTCTAAACTTTTTTAAGAGGAAAAAGAATCTCTAGAACATACTCCAAAATCTCCTACAATACAAGCTAGTTCTTCTAAGAATATAGATGAAGGAGATGATCGAGTCAAAGCTTCCCACAAAAATCCTTAGATATTTTTTATAAGTTCGATCTTTTATATTGTAATCACTATGTTTAATGGTTATAAAAATGCTTTTTGGCTTGTTACTTATGCATAATTAGTTACCTTTCGTCTATTCATGATTATAGATTATATCATACATATTCTTGTATTAATGCATTTTGATAATGCCAAAGGGGGAGAAATAATGGTAACCACATATTCAAGTGGAGATTTTTATAAAATTATATCTAAGTACAATGTAAAGTTGTCATCATCAAAAAGGGGGACATGTTAGGAAATCCAATCTACGGTTTCGATGACAACAACTATACAATGAAAATCAAATATACATATATATTTATATATATAGGTACTTGCTAGAATAACATCACTAGAAAGAGGCTCAAAGGACACTATAAGAGACTACAAGTAATAGGAATAAGGAAGTAAAAGAAAAGATGCACAAAAACTGACATGCACCATATCAGACATCTGGGTGCACAAGCCATACGTCTGGAATAGTTCTCTGGAATAACAAATAGGCTAAGCCAGTCGTCTGGTAATAGCACTCAAACGTCTGATCCTCTACTATATTTAAAAAAAATACAGTACCAGACGTATGAAATAAATACCAGACGTCTGAATTCAAACTTGAACTTCAGAAATGAACTACAAATGACATATGTGAATGGACATCTCTGCTTCTCTTCGCCACAACTCTTCACCATCAACAGAAGCAACCTTAGAGGATTCATAATGGGTGTGACTACTCAAGATACCTACCTGCAGCTATATATAGCATCAAGAATCAAGAGAACAAACTTACTTCACTTACTTACGCTTTCTAATTCTATACTCTATACTATATTCTTGATCTCTGCACTCTAGAAATCTTTACTTGTATTCACTCTTCCATATACTCAGTTCTTCATAGACAGCATTCCTTAAAAATATATTGGACGTAGGACGGGAGGTCCGAATCAGTATAAAATTCTGTTGTGCTTATTCTACATTTACTTAGATTAATATTATTTTAGTTGCATCATATATTTTGTCACATATACTTACATATACATTACACGATCCACCCCATAGACTTTCAATGTTCGGATAGAAGTATGGCGCACAACCGGTGCGAATATCTCATCTTACTCCTTCCCTTTCCTTTGTGCAAACCCCTTAGCCACTAGCCTAGCTTTTTTACTTTGCATCATTCTTCACCTTGCATATCCATTTGCACCCAAAAGCACGGTTTCCTTTAGGAAGTGAAACCAAATCCCAGGTTTGATTCTTCAACAATGATTACATCTATTTTTCCACGGCACAAATTCATTTCGAGCGATCACTCGACTCCATGATGTCATCAAGGTCAATCGGCTCATCTTGGACTACACGAAGAGTATAGTCCAAATTATCACAAAAGTTAAGATAGTTTCAATCACCATATTTTTTGGGTGGCTTTATAGTACGATGACCAACCCGAGTAGCAATAGCATCAACCAAACTCCCTTCGGCTCCACCTTCAACCGAATCTTCTCTAGAATCATGCACATCACCAACACTACTAGAGGTACCCTGTGGACTATATGAGGTTACATCAACCTCTACCTCCTCGTAAGCATCTCCAACTACTCTACTCTCTCTACTCCTTGGACAAAATGTGGGAATAACATCCTTCTCCTTTGATTCACCATAAACCAAATCCGAAACATCTGATGAGCTTTCATTCTCCTTGAACATCGTCGACTCATCATAAGTAATATAATGAGAATTCAGAAGCTTCTTCGTTTCCAGATTCCAAATCTGGTAGCCTTTTACTCCATCCGTATATCCAAGAAAAATCCCCTTGAAAGCTCTAGGTTCAAGCTTATCATTTTCTGGATCATGCACATAAACAAGACTACCAAACACACGAAGATAACTCAAGTCAATGCTCTATCCCTTCCACACTTCCTTCGAATTTTTTTGCTAATAGCTGAGCATGGAATTCGATTAATAATATGCACCACAGTTGACAAAGCTTCAGCCCAAAATGCCTTAGCCGAACCCGATGTCAATCTCAAGCATCGAGCTTTCTCAAGTAGAGTACGATTCATCCTCTCTATAACACCATTCGACTGTGGATCTCCCAGTAGAGTAAAATGCCTCTGAATACCATGATGCTTGCAAAATTCCAAGAATTCTCCGAAAACATACTCTCCGCCATTGTCGGACCTTAAAACCTTCAAAGACATGCCACTCTCATTCTCAACAAGAGTTTTCCATGCTTTGAACTTTGCAAATGCCTCCGACTTGGCCTTCATTACATACATCCATACTTTTTGAGAAAAGTCATCAATAAAAGAAATATAATAGCTCTACCAAAAGAAGGCACCAGTGTCGATCCCTAAACTTCCTTGTGAACATACTCAAGAACCCTTCTCGAATCATGTTTTCCCTCACCGAATGAGACTTTAGTTTGCTATTCCATGATACATTCTTTGCAAAACTCTAATTTGTTGAAACTCTCTCCACCGATCATCTCCCTCTTCCGAAGAATATCCAAACTCTCTCCGAGACATGACCTAACCTCAAATGCCACAAGCTAGTCGCATCCAAGCCACGAGAACTATCAACTCCTAATCAAGTTTCACCTCCTATGGTCACTCCTTAAAGCAAATAAATATCATGAGTTATAGCACCCTTCATCACCGCAGACGCACCCTTCGAAACCCGCAAGTTATCATTATCAATCTTACAACCTAAAGAATCCAGCTGCCCTAAAGAGATAAGAAACTTTTGAAGTCCTGGAACATAGCGCACATTAATGAGAGTACGAACCACTCCTCAGACATCCGAATTTGGACTGAATTTATGACTTTCGACTTACAAATAGCACAATTTCCAATAACAATTGAATTCCTTCTCTGTCAACATAAGATGAAAAACAATTCCTATTCAGCGTCATATGATAAGACGTCCCTGAATCGAGCATCCAATCGCTACCCGAAACATCTGATGCTACCGCTGATAACACATCTACGTCTCCTTCACCAACTCCACTCTCCACCGCTACAGATGAAGATGCCACTTCCTTCTTTGCCTTCTCCTTGTCCGGACACTCATTCTTTCAATGACCGGGCTTCTTACAAATATAGTACTTGCATTTTCTTTCCTTCGACTTTCATCTCCAACCGGACGTCCCCGGTTCTCCTTCTTCACATACCTATCCTTCTCCATAAATAAACCATGACCACTACTACCACCACTACTTCCAGCACCTAACTCCTTCATTTAATCCCGCACCTTCTCGCTAAGAAGACCTGTTTTGACATCACCAAGAGTCAATTTATCCCAGCTATAGATTAAACTATTTGAGAAACCTGTATAGTGGTCTAACAACGAACACAACAATATCATCGTCTTTTTCTCTTCCACAATCTTCAAATCTACCGCCTTCATCTTCATTAGCAAATCGTCAAAAGTATTCAAGTGCACCTTTAGCGAAGTACCTTCCTCCATTCTATAAGTGAAGAACATTCGCAATAATATCAAACTATTAGTTAGTGACTTCTTCATATACAACTCCTCCAACTTGTCTCAAGTACCCTTAACGGAAGCCTCACCACTAATTTTAGAGATAACATTCTCTTCCATAGCAAGTTGAAGTGTAGTGAATGACCACTCTTCCATTTCCTCTCTCTCAATATCCGGGATGTCTACCAGCAACAAACGTTTGTCAAACACCAACAGATGCACCCGATTCCTTCTTAGAACTGCTTTCACCTTCCATTGTCATTTTTTAAAATCATTATCGCCATTCCACTTGTCTATAACCAATTGTGATCCCAAAGCCACATACAAACCATGTACATAAGGAGCTACATTACTTGGATTACCTAACGAGGAACTACTTGAGGTATTATCTGATTCCGACATTTCTACAACTACCTGCTAAAACCAATGCTCGGATACCAAATGTTATGATGGCATTCTAACTCGAGATCGCTCAAATCAAAATTCCGAAAGCACAGCGAAAGACGAGATCGTGGTAAGAAGTATAAAAACAACCAATGAATAATTTAATATAAATCTCAATCAATCCAACTTCGATCATAATACCAAACAAGAAATATAGAAATTAAAGCTATAATGAAAAATAAATCACACATCGATTTCTAGTGGTTCCACTAACGTCGTGTTAGTGTGCATCCACATTAAGAGAGAGATTTTATTAATATCGATGAGAAGAGTACAAGAGATTGATTACGATGATCAAAATTATGTTAGAAATTAAATTGTGGAGAAGAGAATTGATTAGTTTTTGAGTAACCCTAATTAATCGAGGCTAAAACCCTTGCAATCGCTTTCTGTTACATAGAAATATGGATCCAGGAAATAGCTTATATAGGGTAATAGAAAACCTAGGCAAAGTTTTGAAATTGCCCCTTCATATATCACAAATCTTCATACAAAGCCCAGACCTGAAAACAAGCGGAAGTCGCCACAGACGTCTGTCATAGTGGGACAGACATCTGTCCAAGGTCTCGGAAAAAATTTCCCTGAGACATCAGACGTCTGTCCAAAGTGACAGATATCTATTCTTGCTATCTAAAAAATTCTGCAGCAGACTCAGACGTCTGACCAAAATTTCAGACGTATGTGCTGAGTCCCTATAACAAATTTGTTGAAGCCTCAAATGTTGAAGAATGATTCAAAATACACATTCCGTGTTTTTAGTAAATAAATCCTAGTCTTTTGCTATTTTCCTGCATATGTATACGTTCTAGTAGTTAGTTGTTTACGTGGCTACTTTAGTGCATCTTTTTTTGGTTGATGTAAGCCTATACATAGGCGTGTTGAAATAAATAATAAAGTGTAGTTTTCAAGTACCTGTCTTTCTTTTTCATATAAAACTTTTGTTTGTACTCCTTTCTTCTCAACAAAAGTGGTATCAAAGCCATAGAATATCCTATGAGGGGCATGACTATCAATGGCACTAAATGGTAGTAGCAGTTCTATGAGCATCTCTCAACCTCTCATTCACATTTTCAAGGAAGAATGCTATGAATTCTAGAGCATAAAAATGGAAACTTTATTCAAATCTCAAGACCTTTGGGATGTAGTGGAGACTGGCTATGACAACAGCGATACAGATGTAGGTCGACTACGGGAAAACAAGAAGAAGGATTCAAAGGCATTGTTCTTTCTTCAACAAGCAGTCCATGACACGATTTTCTCTAGAATAGCAATGGCATTCACTTCAAAGGAGGCATGAGATATACTACAGAAAGAGTTTATGGGTTCATCAAAGGTAATAGAAGTGAAACTTCAAACTCTTAGACAGGAGTTTGAGGCTTTGCTTATGAAGGGTAATGAGACTTTACAAGATTATTTATCTAGAATAATTTCAATTATTAGTCAAATACGACTTTATGGAGAGAAAATTTCAGATGCAACTATTGTTTCTAAAGTTCTACGAACCCTGTCTCCTAAGTTTGATTACATAGTAACAACAATCAAAGAAACTAAAAATCTCTCGGTTTTTTCCTTCGATGAACTAATGAGTTCTTTGCAAGCACATGAGGCATGGCGTAACCGATCAGCTGAGAACAGTGAAGAAAAGGCAATTCAAGCTTCTTAGGTGAAGGGGGAGGCAGACAAAAAACAAAACTTTGCCGGAAGAGGACGCGGAAGAGAAAGCTTTCGCGGAAGAGGACGTGGTAGAGTTAGAGCAAGAGATCATTTTCACGGGCAAGAATGGAAATCCATTGGAGAGAAACAATGGAACAAAAGTGCTATTCAATGTCAAAATTGCAAGAAGTTTGGGAATGTAAAGGAAAACTGCTGGGAAGGCTCTCAAGCAAATTATGTGGAAAATGAGAATGATGAAAGTAAGTTATTTCTGGTTCATTCTTCTTCAAACGTTGTTCAAAATGATGTTTGGTTTTTGGATAGTGGTTGTTCGAACCATATGAATGGCAATAAATCTTTATTCAAAGAGCTTGATGAGTCACACAAGGTACAGGTTAGGCTTGGAGATGACAAGCAAATGCAAGTAGAAGGTAAAGGCACAGTTGCTGTCAAGACTGGCAAGGGTAAAGAAAAATTAATTTATAACGTTTTCTTTGTTCCTAATTTAGCTCATAGTTTATTGAGTATTGGGCAGCTTATGGCTAGTGGCTATACATGTTTATTTAATGATAGAGCATGTACTGTTAGTGACAAAAAATCCAAACAGTCCATAGTTAGTATGCAAATGATAGAAAACAAGATGTTTCCACTTAGAATATCTGAAGTTGAAAATCAAGCACTTGTTGTCAATGAAAAAATGAATCCAAAACGTGGCGTTTGAGATACAGGCATCTCAATGTCAAAGGCTTGCAGATCCTAAGCAAGAAAGATATGGTCATTGGGCTACCAAAAATTAGTTCACTTGGCGTATGTGAAGCGTGTATTTATGGAAAAAAGACAAGAAAGTCATTTCCAAGCGGGCAGTCATGGAGAGCATCTGAATGCCTGGAGTTGATTCATGCTGATTTGTGTAGGCCATGAGAACTACATCAATTGGTGGTAGTAAGTACTTCTTACTTTTTACTGATGATTATAGTCGAATGAGTTAGGTGTATTTTTTAGCAGAAAAGTCACAAGCATTTGAGAACTTCAAAATTTTCAAAGCACTGGTGGAAAAGCAGAAAGGTGCTTTTATAAAGACCCTTCGCACAGATCGAGGTGGTGAGTTCTTATCTAAAGAATTTAACCTTTTTTGTGAAGAACATGGCATTCGAAGAGAGTTGACGACACCGTATACATCACAACAAAATGGCGTTGTAGAACGAAAGAATCGAACGGTAGTAGAAATGGCTAGAATTTTACTCAATGCTAAAGGACTTCCTAATCAGTTTTGGGCTGAAGCTGTGGCAACATCCGTGTACTTGCTAAATATATCTCCTACAAGGGCAGTTTTAAATCGAACACCCTTTGCAGCTTGGCATGATAGAAAACCATCGGTAAATCACTTAAGAATTTTTGGGTGTATTGCTTATGCTTTGGTAAGTTCTCAAATTTTTCATAAACTTGAGAATAAATCAAAAAAATGTATTTTGTTGGATATTGCAACCAATCCAAAGCATATAAATTATATAATCCTCTTAGTGGCAAAGTAATCATAAGGAGGGATGTAGTATTTGATGAAGATGCAATCTGGAAGTGGGAAGAGAAGAATGATGCAACTCAAGGCCCAATCTTAACAGAAAGGGAGACTACAACATTTCAAGATACTAAACCAGGTTATGAGAATACTCTTACTCCTTTGCAAACACCAACTTCACCATCGTCAACTATAAGAAGTAGCAATCCATCTTTACATGAGTCCGTTGATGAAACACCTCCTCTGAAAGTTAGATCATTGAGAGAGATCTATGAGTCTTGCCAATTTGCTCTTTTTGACACAGACCCTACAACGTTTGAAGAAGCATCATCCAAAGAAGAATGGAGGAATGCAATGAAAGAAGAGTTGATGTCAATTCAAAAAAATAAAACATGGGAGATGACTGATCTACCCCGAGGAAAGAATGCAATATGTCTTAAATGGATCTTTAAGACAAAATACCATGCGAATGGAACCATCCAAAAACACAAGGCGCGGCTTGTGGTAAAAGGCTATTCGCAGCAAAAAGGCATTGATTATGAAGAAACCTTTTCTCCGATTGCTCGTTTTGAAACGGTGAGAATTATCCTAGCTATGGCTGCACAACTACATTTGCCCGTTTACCAATTTGATGGCATGTCTGCATTTTTAAATGGAGACTTGCAAGAGGAGGTTTATGTCACACAACCCGAAGGATTTATCATCGAAGGCAAGGAGACAAAGGTGTACAATTTGAATAAGGCACTTTATGGGCTAAAACAGGCTCCATGGGCATGGTACAACAAGATCGATGGCTACTTCCACCAAAACGGGTTCCTAAGAAGTGAAAATGATCCCACTCTTTATGTAAAGAAGGAAGGTTAAGATGATTTTATCATTGTTTGTCTTTATGTTGATGATATTATATACATGAGTTCCTCTGATTCTCTTCTGGCCGAATTTAAGACCAACATGATAGAGAAGTTTGAGATGTCTGGCATGGCTTTACTGCACTATTTTCTTGGTCTTGAGGTGAAGCAAGAAGTTGATGGAATTTTCATTTCCCAAAGGAAATTTGCAATGGATATTCTTAAAAGATTCAACTTGCTTAACTGTAAACCGGCTACTACACCCATGAATATGAATGAGAAGCTACAACTTAAAGATGGAATGAAGGAGGCTGATGCAAAAGAGTTTAGAAGCTTAGTTGGAGGGTTGATATACTTAACTCATACCAGGCCAGACATTGCTTTCCCTGTTGGTGTAATTTCCAGGTTTATACAAAATCCCACAAAGCATCATTTTGGAGCTGCAAAAAGAATCTTGAAGTACATTGCTGGAACATCAGATTATGGGATTTGATGTACTTAAGTTTCTAATTCTAGACTTTGTGGGTTTACTGATAGTGATTGGGCAAGTTGTTTAGATGATCGGAGAAGCACATCAGCTAGTGTTTTCAGTCTTGGGTCAGGGGCAATCACATGGAGTTCAAAGAAGCAAGCTACGACACCATTATCCTCTTCGGAAGCTGAGTACGTTGCTGCAATTTCCGAGGCCTGTCAAGCAATTTGGCTCAAAGAATGCTTACAGATCTCTACCAAAAATAAAGTGCAACTGATATTTTCTGCGATAATAAGGCAGCAATTGCAATGACAAAAAATCCAACTTTCCATAGGAGGACAAAACACATCGACATTCGTTTACATTTCATTTGAGAATTGTTTGCAAAGGATGAAATTAAGTTGCAGCAATGTAGTACGCTTGAGCAGGTGGCTGATATTCTTACAAAATCTCTTGCAAGAGATAAGTTCATCTACTTCAGAAAATGCCTTAGAGTCTGCAGTTTTGAATCAAGGGGGAGTGTTGAAGAATGATTCAAAATACACAGTCCTTGTTTTTAGTAAATAATTCCTAGTCTTTTGATGTTTTCTTGCATATGTATACGTTCCAGTAGTTAGTTGTTTACGTGGCTACTTTAGTGCATGTTTTTTTGGTTGCTGTAAGCCTATACATAGGCTTGTTGAAGTAAATAATAAATTGTACTTTTCAAGTACCTGTCTTTCTTTTTCATATAAAACTTTTGTTTGTACTCCTTTCTTACATCAAACGTCTGACCATTCTCTCAGACGTCTGTGCTGAGTCTCTGAGCACCACTCCACCTTCTTCGCCATAACTTTCTCCTTCGAGCTTCGATTTGCGAACTGTTTTCTCTGTTACCAAGCTACTTCCAATCCCTTCAATTCTCTCCATATGATGTCGCCAAAATTCAACATGGTTCATTAAGATTGAACAAACTGAATGATAATAATGCCATTTTAAATTACTATTTAAAAAAACTTTAAAGATGCCAAAATAATCCGTCCTAACATATAGAAAATCGGGCATAATTGAGGTATCAAAGCACTGAATTAATCGTGGCAGCACACAAGGATATGAAAAATATCAAATACAATATTCATCAAACTTGTAACTGAATTTAAATTTCGTCAATCAACAATCAATAAAATCATTCACCACTTGCAGTCAAATCAAATAAATTCACATAAAACAAGTAGCAAAAGTAGGTAAATTGAAACACGAACCTATGTTTCCTTCAAATATATGAATCGATGGCTTGGAACATCTGTTCTACTTTCTGTTGATTCGTGATTAAAGCAGTAGGGATTCGCTTGAAGTGGATCGGGTTCTAATTTTTTGGGGGAGAAAATTTCTATACGGCGGCTAGGTAGGGTATGGGTTTTTCGTAGAGGATTAGCTTTCCTTTTTGAGCAGATGGATTAGCGAGGGTTTATTTTTTTTCTTTAAATGTGCGTGGGTGGAGCATAAGGTGAGTAATTGAAGGAAAAAGGAACTGGTTGCCTAATTAGTTAATTAAAAACTTTTCATGTCTAGACCCACTAAAGAGAGCAAGTAAAGACCATGGTTTAATTTTATTAGTAATTAATAAACAAGAAACGAGTTATAGGTCTCTATTTTTGATGTTGTTATAAAAAAGTCCCTGTAGATATAAATACGTAAATTTAGTCCCTATTTTTTGAAAAATAGAAAACGCATGGTGTTTTGCACTTTTTTGACAGAATATGCAAGCTACCTTGCAACTTTTAGACTTTGAATTTTTTTTAAATTTGGAAAATTTCAAAACTTTTGAAATTTTTGAGAAGCGCAAGTTAACCCGCGTACTCTATCAGGAAAGCGCAATCTAGTTTGCACTTTTATTTTGAATTTTTTTTGAAATGTTTGAAAATTTCGAAATTTTTAAGAAATGTAAGTTCAAGCTAGTTTGTGCTTTCTGATTTTAAAACTTTTAAAATTTTCGAAAATTTTGAAATTTTTGAAAAGCGAAAGTTAACTTGCATTTTTTATCAGAAAAGCGCAAGTTAGTTTGCGCTTTTTCATTTTGAATTTTTTTTTTTGAAAATTACAAAAAAGAAATTAAATTTTTGAAAAGGGCAAGTTAAGAAAAACGCAAGATGGTTTGCATTTTCAGATTTAGAAAAAATAGGGACTTAATTTACATACTTATTATCATGGGGACTTTTCTTACAACAATATAAAAAACAAGGACCTTCGGTGCAAAGCCCCATTAATAAAAGCATTTCATGTTGTGACCCACTAAAGATCATGTTTTAATTTTTTTGGTAATTATTAGTGACAGAATTATTTTGCTTTTAATTAGACCTCATTTAAAGACAAAAATGTTTTGGATCCCTAAAATTTGTCTTAAATTTAATATTTTGTTGTAGTAAAATGAGGAGGTTTTAGATAAAATTACCTCTCTCGTAAATTCAAACACTTGTCGCCAGACATTCTTCCCTTTGTTCGATTCCATTGCCGCCAAAGACAACCGGAGCTCCAGCTGTCACCCGCGGCAAAAATTGCTTTCATCGAGACGATCTCATCCATACCCCTAGTGTCGAACTCGATCATCCTTCGGTTGAACCCTAATTCACGACCAATTGTCCATCGCCTTCTCATATCGCCAAACAAGACTTCTATAATCATAATGTCGTCGTCGTGCTTGTAACAACCTGCATTTTTTTAACGATCGGATATTTAAATATTAATTTGTGAATTAACGGAATGTCCAAAGTACTGGACTGTTGGAGACGGATGAATTGAGACTCAAGACTCCTGCAATTGAGACTGCACTTCCGTTGTGGAAAAAATAAGTATAAGCTTGACTATGCATGGAGTTGGTGCATTCTGACTATCTGCATTGATATTTATTTAATAGTTGGTTCCGCTAGTGCAATCTTTTATATTGTTTATCATGTTCGATTAATGTATATTTAATACATTATATGTTATAATTCCAATTTGAGATCATATCGATAGTCTTGATTAGGATGTTTAGTTTTAGTTTTACCCTGACGGATTCTCTTTTTATGATATTCCCGAGTCAAATGTTGTCATTCGACATTGATTTAGGGTAGTACGAAAGGTGGTCCCACATGACAACTCTGGTTGCTGTGTCACCAGTTCATGTGTGGCTAACACGAACGGCGAATGCCCTTAGGAACTGTGAGTAACTGGATGCTGGTGGAGCGGTGGTTGGATGCAAGAGCGCTTGCCTTGCGTTTGACCGGGATGAATACTGTTGCAGAAACGCGTTTGGAAGCCCCACTACGTTCAGGTCTTCTATGTATGCTAGATGTTTAAGGCTACTCGCCCTCAAGCATATGACCAATGGCGTTTAAGGCTGCTCGCCCTCAAGCATACGACCAATGGCGGAGCCACTTTAAAGCTGGGGGGTTGGGGGGGTCACGTGCCCCCCCCCCCCCAAAAAAAAAAGAAAAAATATATTTTTCCTTACCACCATGTCAATTTTCTATATGAATACCTGGAAAAACCTGAGCAATAGTTTCATGCATACGTCTCTATCCAACAACCAGTGCAATGAAAGTAAAGTGGTTAAAATTTGCATGTTTCTTCTACCAAAAATTAGTTGATTCATGCACCAAAAAGCAAAGTAACATAGCAACAAAGAACCAAATGAGAGAAAAATAAATCAATTAAGGAAAGAAATGCATTGTTTATAAAACAGTTCATTTATAGATCACACCCACTCGCTTTTGCAGCTCTTCTCTGTTTATCTATTACTCCATGCAACTCAGGTATGAATTCCATGTTTATCCATCGATACATCTATTTACCTAACTTAGATTCAATCTGAACAAGAGAAAATGGAATCATAAACAAAGTCTTAGGATGCTTGATCAGTGATCAACATGTAATTTGCGCTTATATTTGCATTGATAGATCATTTATATTTGTTACATAAAATACATATGCGAAGTTCACATTAGATCAAAACAAACATACACATAACTATTCAAATGATAGTTTAAAAAAATTTGTCGACTGCGACCCCCAAACCCCGTCTTTTTTAATTGTGCCCCCGTCAGCTTCCAATCCTGGCTATGCGACTGCATACGACTATGCTTTTGATGATTCCAGTAGTATTTTTACCTGTGTTGGAGCTGCTGGTTATTTGATTGCTTTTTGTACTTGCATTAGGAGATTTATTTTTATTATTTTATTTTAATATGTGATATGATACATTTTTCAGCTGGAGTAAGAGGAGGAATGTTATAGCCGTTTGTTTCAAATCATTAGTAGATTTCTTTTATCTGTTATGTTTGATTGAAATTTTGCCTGTCTTTCTGTGCATTAACAATTTCTAAAGAAATGTCAAACTGAGTGAAGGGTATACATGCTTCCATGGAGGTGAGTGAACAGGGCTTTGCACATGTGATCTCATTAATGGACGTCCCTTTTATGCATCTAAATTGTTGTGCGACTTGTATGCATGTATGTTTCTCTTTTCTTTCTCAACCATATATCTCAGGTTAAAAAGGGATGTCGCTTCCACTTTGGTTGGATTAAAAGCCATTCATGTGATTAGCTGATGAAGACCAATATTATAAGAACGTAGTATATAACATAATGCATATATATGTGCAGTTCGAAATCTGATGTATATAATTTTACAAGTTTTCTTGCACTACCATCTTAGTGGAAAAATAAGTTAGAAATTATTTTGAACTTTTCTATTGTTATTTGTATAAATAAAATGCAAATTGAACTCTAGTGTTGAAATAATACACACAATTTGATGCCTTTGTTTAGTGATGCCTTTGTTTAGTAAGGAGTGTGACGGTTGACGGTGTTTATTGAAAAGAAAATGGCACTTGTTGACCCCAATATGTATGATTGTTGGTGTTTGAATTCAACCACAAATAAAATATACAGTTTTATATATGATATATATGGATTTTGTGATAATGTTTTTAAATCAAGATAGATTTTTAAAATATTACAAGTAAGGTGTAACTGTGACTCAAATTTGTTGTCCTATGTATAGATTTGAAGAGGTGTGTGATTTGTGACACAAAATCACATTTACAAGGAATAAAAGGGAAACAAATAATTGGACTTCCTCAAAATACTATTTCATATATGGAAACGCATATCTTGATAAAAAAGAAAATTTTACCTTTTTAAATTGGATGCAACAATTTATTTAATGCCATATAAATGAGGATTTGAGCATATTTATAATTTGTTATTATAAACACGCATATGCAAGGTTCATTAGATGTGTGGGGAAAAGTTTTTCGAAGTTTTGGGATTGAGATATTTTCTCAATTTTATGTTTTCTTTTGTAATAATTTGGTGAATTAACAAATGTTTTGTTTGAAGGATATTGTTTGTATTGTTTTTTCCTTATTTACTTCTTATCTCTTCTAAAATCTAATTGTGGAGAAATCTTAGGGGAAACCCTAATAGTTGTTGGATACGAATTCAGATGCTTATAGATTATCTAAGTAAAATCTAGCTTCTTACCTTTTAAAGCGACATTCTTACGGAACAATATAATGTGCATGTTTTATCTTTGTCATCATTGTATCGCTGAGATATCTAGAGCATTGTCAATTGTCAAAACTCATTTAATAACCGTGGTTAATTGCGAAGTCCAACATTAAAGTTCATAGTTCAATCTGATAACAATTATTAATTAACCGATTTGCTTTGAACAAAGAATTTGACCAACAAATACGTTGATGCTAACCTTTTATTCGATGGAGATGAATACTCACTTGAATATTGTTTCACTAAAAACGGTTCAACTTACATCCAACAATCACCTTAACAGAATCACATTGTCGTGTGATTGACGATAGTCATTGTAGTTTAGTCACTGGTTAAGATTTACGGTTCTTAAGTCAAAAGACTATTTTATATCTTCTTGTGAAATCTTCTATTAGACTTATTAACTTATTATAACCTACAGGAAAGTAATGGTGAATGAATCGTTTTCGAACAAGTATAAGCACTTTTGGTGCCCTAATGGCCATGAACTTTATACAACATATCTCTGTCGATTTCGTCTCAAGATAATTTAAATTGAATAATAAATTGGTATACCACTTTTCTACAATGCATTTCTCTATAAATAGCAGACGTTGCTTCATATCAGAAAATATAATCATCTTAACCATGGCTCCAACGGCAATGTTTGCCTTGATCATCTCGTTAGCCTCCATCTCCTTCCTTTCACAAGGTACGTACGATCTATATTTTCAATCCATCATGTTTCTAATTTTTCATAAACTAACATTTCAATCATACGTTGTTACCATCAGTTGAATCAGCCACCTTCTCCTTCAATAACAAGTGCGGATACACAGTATGGCCAGGAACACTGAACGGTGCACGTTCTCCACCTCTATCACAAACCGGGTTCGCTCTCCCTAGCGGATCCGCTCCAGTAAACATAACCGCTCCAGCAGGGTGGAGCGGGCGATTCTGGGCCAGAACCGGATGCAGCATGGACTCATCCGGAAAGTTCTTGTGCTCGTCCGGCGACTGCGGGTCGGGCAAGGTAGCATGCAACGGAGCAGGAGGAGCACCACCGACGACGCTCATGGAGACCACGCTAAACGGGCCCACCGTTGGTGGAAAAGACATTTACGACCTCAGTTTGGTGGATGGGTTTAACGTTCCAGTGTCGATGGTCCCACAAGGCGGCTCTGGTGACTGTGCCACCAGTTCGTGTGCGGCAAACGTGAACAGCAAATGCCCACAGGAGCTGCGGGCGACGGATGCCGGTGGGGCAGTGGTTGGATGCAAGAGCGCCTGCCTTGCTTTCAACAAAGACGAATACTGTTGCAGAAACGCATTTAATACTTCCGCTACGTGCAAGCCTTCTAAGTATGCCCAGATGTTTAAGTCTGCTTGCCCTCAAGCCTACAGTTATGCCTATGACGATCCCAGCAGTACTTATAATTGCCTTGGTGCTGCTGGCTATTTGATTACCTTTTGTCCTTGAATTATGATATTATTATTATTAGCGTGAAATGTTATATTTTTCTATTTGGTGTAAGAATATGAATGTCATAATTGTTCGTCTGAAATCATTAATAGATTTCTTTTATCGGCCCGTTTGATTGAACTTTCTTCTATCTTGTTGTATAATAATTTCTAAAGAAATATCAAATCAAATGAAGGGCATATGGTTCTATGGAGGTGGGAATGGGATAACAGGACTTTGCACATGTGATCCCATTAATGGACGTCCCTTTTATGCGTCTAAACTGTGTGCGACTTGTATGCAATTAAACTTTTCTCTGTCTTACGTACTGTAGAACAGTCTCTGCAGAAATATCAAATTAAGTGAAGGGTAGTATAAGGTTATATGGAGGTATATAAACAGGAATTTGCACATGTCATACCAATAATTAATGGACAGACGTGCCTTTCATGCATCTAAATTGTGTGTGACTTATAATAAGCATGGATGTTTCTCTCTTCTTTCTCAAACATGCTTCTCATGTTTAAAAAGGGACGTTGCATCGGCTTTGGCTGTATTAAAAGCCATTCATGTGATGTAATTTCAGTGATGAAAACCAAAATAACGAAGAGAGTATATACATATCATAATGCATATGCATAGTTTGAAATTTAATGCATACAATTTTACAAGTTTTCCTGCACCACCATCTTAATGGGAAAATAAGGTAGAAAATATAGCGTGCTTTATTTATTTATTGTTATTTGTACCAGTACATAGCAGTGGACGTGTACAAAAAAATAGTAAGTAAAATGGTTTTATTGTAAATGATGGCAACATGCGTACACGTAGAAAGGCCTTCGTATAATTCTTTAATCGCTGCTTCTTTGGATATTAAAGAGATTTGTTAGATACAAAAGAAGCTTTCATATAGTTTATACTTCAAACGGTAAGAGACAAAAGTTAAAATTAATTACTCCAGGCAGTTGGCAATTCTGTAAATTTTGGTGACTGTAGATCATGCCTTGTGTTATAATCTTTAGAGTTGGAAGATGGTATTTGGAATACAATGGTGTTATGGTGTTCTGACAGAAGCAGTAATTTCAAAGTTGGCTTTTGCTTTGACAATAATTTGGAGCATATGTTGTTTGTTTATGGTATAATGATTTTGTATCCATTTATCGGTCAATAAAAATTTCCAATGACAATAATATGTTATAGTTAATTTGGTAGATTTCTCACTAATCAAAACTTGAATTTATGTGTGTCAATGTTTACCTTTGATGAAACTATTTATGTGTATCAATTGTTTCCTATCAAATTCAAGTAGTTCGCTTGCTTACTTCGTCATTGTCCAGTTTACTGTTTTGTTCATCTCTGTCTGAATCCCAGCAGCAGTTTTCTAGCTCTGTCAATTTCCCGTGCTTATTCGTGTCCGTCAACATCTCATTCTTGTTATTTCTCTAGCCTCGAAAGGTGAGCAACCACTCACGATTAAAATTCTTATATTTAATAAATTTAATTCACATTGAAATGACGATTGAAATATATTGTTAAGTTTAAATTGGTTAGTTATTTAATTGTTAATTATGATCTGTTATTATTTGTGTTAGCACCAGAAATGGTCAGTAACACCCTTGAGAAAGATTGTGTAGAGTGATAAATGTAGAAAGCAAATTAAAACAGAGAATTGTATGCTAAATTAAATGCAAAAACAAAAACACCGGATTTATAGTGGTTCAGTGTAACTGCCTACGTCCACTTTGAATCTTGATTTTTATTGCTTTCACAAATGATTGAATACAGATACAATCCGCACGATAATGACTTGAATATAAGTGCTAAGTAAAATAGAATAAGTCTTGAATGCAACAGAGTCCCCCGGTGTTCTCGAAAAAATGTCCATTTTACTGTGTTCATGCCCTTTTATTTATAGACGAAGATGGGTCGGACTTCCCTTGTGGGCCTAAGAACAAAGTACCTCGGCCCGTGTTAACTTCTGCGCACCGAGCCATAAATGCCGAACGACAATTGCCGAACGAGGTTGGTCGAACCAGAGAATGCCGAGCGAGGCCTCAGTGCCGAGCGACACTCGTATGTCGAGCCACATACCCAAGACGAACGCCATTCGTATGCCGAACGAGGGATGCGTGTTGATCTGCATATGTATGTCGAACGAGGTGCTGTGCCGAACGACCCTTCAATGCCGAATGAGGTGTCGTGCCGAACGACCCCTCAATGCCGAACGAGGTGCCGTGCCGAACGACCCCTCAATGCCGAACGAGGAAAGATGCTGAGCGACCTTTCCATGCCGAACGAGGCAAGATGCCGAGCGACCCTTTCATGCCGAACGAGGCAAGATGCCGAGCGACATTTCCATGCCGAGCGAGGCAAGATGCCGAGCGACCCCTCAATACCGAACGATGCTCTATGCCGAGAGAGGGGAAGTGTGTCGAATGAGGCCTGTGTCGGGCCACTTGTTACATGGTCAAACAACCGGGTAACACTTGCCCCCCAATGTGCATCATGTGGATGAACATGATGCGTTTTGAAGCATGAGTTCTCCGCTTTTTTTAAACCCTTGTTATGTCTTCCCGATAGCGTTTTCTTTCGACCTCCTAAATGCCGAAAGAGGCATTGAATGCCGAACGACATACTGATGCCGAACGACATATTGATGCCGAACGACATATTGATGCCGAACGACATTATGACGAACAAGGGAGATGCCTTGATCGATTCTACTTGTCGCTGTCTATTCACCTTCCCTCTTTCCTACTATAAAAGTCGATACTTCTCCCCTTCTTCCCTTTTACTTTTTACCTCCGCTCTAACACCCCTACGAACTCAACTTTTTCCAAACCCTTGTTAACACCTCAACCTCTCCTTTAATCCCCGAGTCCTATTGGTTACCTCTCAACTGCCTTCAATAGCATGCTTGAATAGATTTCCACCTCTAATTCGAGTATCTCACTAGATTCCGACTCCTTCTCCAAGGTATGAACCTCTCACTTGCTTGACGTTCTCCAATTTGGGGCTTCATACAAGATTCGAATTCACGACTTTCATCTAACTCAAAAATTATGGAAGTCGCATAGATTAGGGAGATGGATTTGGGGTTTAAACGAGCCTTATAATTAGATGGAGAGGAAGAAAAAGAGGGTATGGCCCAATAGGAATCGGTGAGGGTAGATATGTCGGTTGAGGGCGGCGTGCGAGTTGAAGTAGTGATCGATTGGCCATTTAGGAAGATATTTAGTTTGTTTGAAGGAAGGAGTTGGAGAAAGACATATTGATGTGGCTTAGCATGACTTCCTTATGCCGAACGATGGAGAGGGAGTGTAGGAGTGAAGTAGGAGATGGGTAAAATGCCAAACGATGCGGCCCGGCATGACTTGCCGAAGGACTCATTTTCGCCGAGTGGTAGGGAAGGAGGGTAGGAAGGAAGTTGGAGTTAAGGGAAAAGTGCTGAGCGATGCGGCTCGACATGACTACGGTTCGGCATGACTTGGCGCATGCCGAATGGTGGAGAGGGAAGGTAGGAGAGTGTTATACAAAAACAATACTAGTCGAGTCTCTGCAGCACCGTTTGACATTAAGTTTGATAGCAGGCTATAACAATCAGAACAATCTCAACTCGAACATAATGCATTGCCGTCTTAATTTGCTTTTTATGCCCGAACATATGACAGTGAACAAGGACAAGGACTTAAGCAATTAAGCATATCGGACAATCCAGACGGATAACACCTTTGTTGTGACAACTATAAATCTAAATTTAACTTGATTAAAAGGGATAATAACCTTCAAGGTATGGTGTCGATGTCGAGTTCAAAATATAAACCATCATACGACATGCTCTCGTAGACGGTCAGCGATGACGGTCTTCGAAGATGATAGTTCAAAGCCTAACTTTATTTCATCAACTTTGTGACTTTTAATTCCTTGGCACTTATATATTTGAATAATAGCACTAGTTCACACACCACACGGGGGGAGCATTTTTGTCATTATGTCTAATATCGATTGTTTTTCAAGTATAGTTCAAACAGGTGTTTCATTAAATCAATCACTCACTAGAGATGTATAAAAAATCTAGTTCTACCACGATCTCGGATAGACTCGGGCCATCTTCTCAACAGGAAATGGTTGGGACCTCAAATCCATCGACGGTTCCTGTACAAGATATACCGAGCCCCACGATCGCATCTGTCAACTTAGCTCCCGATGCCTTGGATGCAGTGATCTTTTTAGACGATCCGATCGATTCTGAAGCTTCGAGAATTAACGAAAGCGCATTTTGTCACATGTGCTCGGTACACGGGATTCCTTTCGATGACGTGTTGGTTTCATCGGGACAAGATCGTCCTCATTTTCCCTCGGTCGGATACACGGCCTACAATAAATTTATGTGCTGGGTTGGTAGCATGCCGCCATTCAACTCCTTCCTTCGCAACGTGTTACAGTATACTGAGATCGCTCCATCGCAGTTACATCCGAACAGCCACGCGTTCATATACAGCACGTGCATTCTCTTCATGAGCGTTCTTTTCAGGCTCCCAACTCCTGGGGATATCCGCTATGTCTATTGTTTCAAGAGATGATCAGACAGCTCATCTTCTGTATTCCTCAAGCCACATAGCAGTGTTAAATTCTGACTGCGGCGTGGAGCAAAGTCACCCAGTATAAGCAGGAGTGGTTCTATGTAAGTTGTCTTCCCGGCTTCGCAAGGAGATGGGTGGAAGGGAATAAGTCTTTTTTCTAGATCAATACTCGCGTTCGGTGGAAATTGCACCTTTTCTAACTCTTTCTCTACTTTTACAGGTATCAACCTACGTCCTGAAGGCTCCGGGTATTCTGAAGCTGTTGAAGCTATTCGAGCTATCCCCATAGAAGACCGGGACATTAGATCTCTTATTTCAAACGAATCACTCTCGAAGTTTGGGCTGTTGGCGGAAGGTCGCTGAATAAGCCTTCCTCAAGGCGTCATTATAACCAGGCCTTCTACGGGCAATGGA
The DNA here is from genome assembly GCA_030765085.1 of Allium cepa. NCBI lineage: Eukaryota > Viridiplantae > Streptophyta > Magnoliopsida > Asparagales > Amaryllidaceae > Allium > Allium cepa. The sequence goes on from CM060935.1 coordinate 775,361,490, forward strand.
AAAAAGAAAGTTGGGCCTTCAGCACATAATGCCTCTGACACACCTGAGGAGGAGAGATCAGATAAGCTAAAATGCCCAAAGTATCGGGAGAAAATATTAGTCCCGCTTGGGACCCAATAATTGAGGTTCACGATATCAAAACAATGCCTTCCCCTTCGAAGGAAAAGAAGAAGTTGACCTACAAATTGAGGAAGAAGACATGGGTGGAACCTCTAAGGTCACCCTCATTCCAGTGTAGAGAGAGCCTTCCCTCAACACTAAGAGAGTTCTTTGAAAGGCCTGTCGAACCTCACTATTCCTAATGATTTGCTTAACTATGGCTTCAACGATCCGGAAGACCTTAGACTTCATTCGCCCGCAAGAGGCGATGCAGGCGCTCAAGCCCATGCTCAGGGAGAAAAAACTCCCATAAGTAGAGATAAAGAAACTGGTCCGTTGGGGAAAAACACTATGACACACATGGACACACGCACTTCACTTTGCACTTCAATTTTAACCATCACTCTATTCTTTGCTAACTGTGATTATTCACATTCCATGCAGGCTACATGGGACGCACTCATGGACGTGACCGTCTACGAGGTCATCTATTTTTCACCACTCCGGCCGAGATTCAGGTTTCGGCAAACATCATGACAGAGGTGACACCGGCGATCGAGACTACCGCGACCGAGAATCATCCTACCGAAGAAAAACCTATAGCCAGTCCTCCTACTCTCGCGGTCCTCCTTCTCAATTGGAGCAAAGCAAGGAGAAGTCAACGCATAAGGGGTCCCAGCCTGAGGCCCGTCGAGATCAACACTCCAGTTCATCCAGTACCAAGCAATCCCAGGATCCCTACAAAACACCTGTAGTCTCCAGGCAAACTCCTTCCACTCCTGTATCTGATCCATTGGTAGCAGAACGACTTGCTGAGCTTAAAGCCACGTTCCTAAAATTATGCTTTGATGGCTTGAAATTTCTTCCGACGATCCATCACATTCCGGGACATGTCAAACAAAGCGCTATTGCTTGTACTAACGACGTCTACGTTCAGCATGGCGCGTTTGTCCACTTGGCTGAAAAAGTCTCGGATGTCTCTATTGAGCGTCAACACGAAATTGACCGTCTGAATCTCGAGGTTATTCATAATAAAGATATTATTAAAGCTCAGGACGAAGAGCTCGCTTCATACAAGTCTCAGCTCGAAGCTGCCCAAAAAGCCGCTGAAGACACAGCGGAGGCCATTAATCGTCAAGAGTCGTCACATAAGAAAGAAATTGATGAGGCGGTTCAACGCTGCGGGGCCTTAGCCTTAGAGAAGGATTCCGTTCAAAAGGAAAGGGATGCACTCGCCCTACAAGTCAAAGAGTTGGAAGACCTACTTCGCAAAGAGAGAGAGAGAGAGTAAAAAACTGCTGCTCAGAAGAGTCGCAACGATATTGCGTTGAAATTGTTGCTATGCGACTCCTGAAGAAAAAGCTCGATGACAAGCTCTCTAAGGTTGGGATGCTGAAGGATGAAGCCTATGAAGAGGGCAAAAGAATAGCATCCACGGAGATTGACCCTCGCCTTGAGGCGGATGCAGAGGCTGGCAGGGAGGAATCAAGTGCATGTTCGACCCGCTTATACTGGAATACAACGTCCGCGTCCTCATGAATCGGGACTTAACTTTATTGGCGAGGGCTACCTCGAATATCTAGCCGAGGCATGAGAAACTTTGATAAAGATCAGAAAGGTCGAGCTGGGCACCGAAGAGGTTGACGAGGAGGATTTGGTGAATGAATTTCTCAGGGGGAACGAGCCTTTAGACTTGCGTGCAGCGAAGGCCCTCTACAACAAAGGTTCCTCCTCATCAAAAGGAAAAGATGAGATCGCCGGTCCGTTTGGAACCGAGTCTCCAACTCCTCCCCTTACTCAATCAATCGATCGGCTAGTACTTGATCTGTTCGAACAACATGTCAGTTATGACCCGGAAGCCCCTAGCCTTGACATTCATGTACTATCTCCCATTCCAGACGGTGAGACTCCTCGGACAGTTGAGAGCCAGCAAGAAGCCGGTATAAAACTCTTCTTCTTAAAGTTTAAAGAGCCGTGGTTTTCGGCGAGAGGTCATTGTGTTCTAAGGTTTGTCTCTTGTGATTTTGTGCAGGTCGTTCTGATCCTGAACCAACTCCAAGGAGCGATGACGCCAAGGAGGAGAAGGGGAAAACGAGCGAGGCTGGGACCCCCGGTCCAGATGCTCAGGTGATTGAGGCTCTTGACGAGGACAAGTCTGAGACTTCGTCTCCCGTCCAAGAAAGTTATGAAATTGAGATCACAGGCACCTCCGGACATAATTCAAAGATGATCATGAAGGAGCAACTCGGGGGGAAAAGAAAAGGACAGCTGAAATCAAAATCAAGCTCCGAGTTGTAGATCTAGATGATCCTTTGAGCCGGCCTTTGAAGGTCATCCTTCCTGGTGGTTCCAGGCCATTAGAAGTCCCTCGTTCCTCCTCGGATGTTATCTCCCCATCAAGCAAAGCATCGAAGCGAAAACACATGGAGGAGTAGTCGTTTGAGAAAACGAAGGAGGAAAAGAAGCCAAAGAAATCGAAGAAGTAGCCGCCACACTCGTTCAATGAGAGTTAGCTTAGATCATGTAATTATTTTTATTTATTTATTTTCGTAGTCAATGTAGATAGACTTTTTACTCTAAGTTTAGGAGGAGTTGTAGTAGATAGTCTTTCAAATGACTTTTATTGTTTAGCTTTCTGTATAATTGTGGTCGAAATCCAAGCTATTGTGAGTTACATAAACCCCTAAATCATCTTCATGTAACTTGGAAATTCTTTGGAATTGTACATCCATCATTCCACGCTTTGGGTACTTAGAATATTTTTCGGTTCGTATGCTGGGGATTTGATGACTTCAAGTCATTTGTACTCTATTCCACACTCTAGGGACTCAGAGTACTCCGGTCTGCACTCTGAGGACATGGAGATTTCAAGTCGTTTATACTCTATTCCGCACTTTACGGGTTCAGAGTACTCCCGTCCGCACTCTGGGGACTTCGAGATTTCAAGTCCTTTATAATCTAGTCCGCACTTTGGTGACTCAGAGTACTGCAGTTTGCACTCTGCGGATGTAGAGATTTCAAGTCGTTTATACTCTAATCCACACTCTGGGGACTCAGAGTACTCCAGTCCGCACTCTGGGGACTTGGAGATTTCAAGTCATTTATGCTCTAGTCCGAACTCTGGGGACTCAAAGTACTCCAGCCCGTACTCTAGGGACTTAGAGAGATTTCAAGTCATTTATAACCTAGTCTTCACTCCGGGGAATCAGAGTACTCCAGTCTGCGCTCTGGGGACTTGGATATTTCAAGTTGTTTATACTCTAGTCCGCACTCTGGGCACTCAGAGTACTCTAGCTCGCACTCTGGGGACTTAGGGATTTCAAGTCGTTTATACTCTAGTCTGCACTCTGGGGACTTAGAGTAATCCAGTCCGCACTTTGGGGACTTGGAGATTTCAAGTCGTTTATATTCTAGTCCGCATTCTGGGGACTTAAAGTACTCCAGTCTGCACTCCGGGGACTTGAAGAATTTTAGTCGTTTATACTCTAGTCCACACTCTAGGGACTTAGAGTACTCCAGTCCGCACTCTGGGGACTTGGAGATTTTTAGGGCGCGTTCGTACGTCAGACAGAATAATATAACTCTAGTTTTTTTTCCATAGAATTATCATACACAGAAACATCAATAATTCAATGAAAAGATGGCTTCAAGCCTTTATTAATGAAAACAAGATAAATTGTCTTATTACAAGCCGAAAACTAAGAATCAACGAAACAAAAATATACTGGAAATAATCGCAACTAAAATATGAAAGGAATAGACTAAGTGTAATAATGTCGTAGATGCTTGCTATTCCATGCTCGGGGGAGTGTCGCACTATCAACGGTCGCTAGCTTGAAAGTTCCCTCTTCAAGCTTCCGTTCAATGACGTACGGACCTTCCCATGTGGGATTCATATGCGACGGGACCGGGAAAATTTGTTTCAAAACGAGGTCACCCACATCAAAGATTCTCGGCCGGACCTTTTCATTGTAATATCGAGCGACTCGGTGTTTATATGTGCCCGCTCTTAAATCAGCCTCTTCACTTTTTCATCAATGAAGTCCATTGATTCCAACAAGAGATCCCGATTCGTCTCAGGGTCATAATGAGTTACCCGATGTGACGGAACTTCAAGTTCTATGGGCATAACAGCTACCATGCCATGTGCCAATGCGAATGGAGCGTGGCCAGTTGCGGACTTGTGGGTGGTTCTATAAGCCCAAAGTGTGTTGGAAGTTCATCCACCCACTTGCCTCTGGCCTTTTCCAAGCGCTTTTTCAGTATGGACTTAATTATTTTGTTCACAGCTTCCACTTGTCCATTGGCTTTTGGATGAGCAACTGCTGCAAACCTTTTTTCAATGCCGTACTTTTGACAAAATTCTTTGAACTCTTTGCTTTCGAATTGAGTTCCGTTATCTGTAATGATAGTCCATGAAAGGCCAAACGACATATAATGTTTCGTACAACGAAATTAATAACCTTTTTGGTGGTGATCGTGGCCAAAGGCTTTGCCTCTGCGCACTTAATAAAGTAATCGAATGCAACTATTGCGTATTTCGTACCACCTTTGGATATGGGTAAAGAGCTGATTATGTCGATCCCCCACATTGCAAACGGCCAGGGACTAACCATTTTTGTGAGTTCTGTCGGTGGAGCTCTTGGAAATTTTGTATACTTCTGGCATTTGTCACATCTTCTTACGTAGTTTGCAGCATCCCGATTTACATTTGGCCAATAATATCTATAGCGGAGGATCTTTTTCGCTAACGTCTGTCCCCCAGTGTGGTCACCGAATTCCTCTTCATGGACTTCCTTTAGGACTCATTTTATCTCATTGTATGCAATGCACCGGAGTAAGGGGTTCGAGAATCTCTTTCGATACATTATTCCATCCTGCATTACATATCACGAGGCTTTACGAATGACTTGTCGTCGTTTTCTCTTTCTTTCAGGTAAGACCCCGTGCAGCAAGTATTGCTTGAATAGGGTCATCCGTGACTCCTTCTCGATTTCTGCTTCTAACACAAAATCTGTCTCCATCATATTTATACTCGGAGTATGTAAAGTTTCGACGGGAACCAATCCCATTTGCTGTGCATCGCCAGTGCTCGCAAATTTTGCCAATGAATCGGCTTCTTTGTTTTGTTCACGCGGGACATGGGAAATATCGTAATATTCTAGATTTGCTAGCAACTCTTGAACCCGTTCAAGGTATGGGGCAAGCCTCTATCCCTTCGCTTGATAGTCCCCCCGCACTTGGTATACCACCAGTTGTGAGTCACAAAAAATTTCAACCGATTTTACCCTCAGTTCTCTGATAAGTTTCAAGGCAGCAATCAATGCTTCATACTCAGCTTCGTTATTTGTCGCTGGGAATTCAAGCTTCAAAGCATAACAAATTGATCGGTTTTTGAAAGTCACAAGAACTATACCAGCTCCTGAGCAACGATCGTTAGATGCCCCGTTGGTGTACAGCTTCCATTGAACGGGAGGTATGACATTGTGACTGCTTGATTCGTCTAACACGGTGAATTCAGCGATGATGTCCGCTAGCGCTTGCCCTTGTATAGCCTTTCGTGGCAGGTAGGTAATATCGAACTGACTCAACTCGATATTCCATTTTAACATCCTTCTAGAAGTTTCTAGTCATTGGAGTACCTTTTGTAAGGGTTGATCAGTATAAACACTAACTGAGTGTGCCTGAAAGTACGGACGAAGCTTGCATGATGCAATCACAAAGCAATAAGCTAGTTTCTCAATCTTAGGATAATTTTTTTCTGCCCCGTCAAACGTTTACTGACATAGTACACTGGCTTTTGAACTCGGTCCTCCTCGCGAACCAAAGCCGTACTGATAGCATGCCGGGATACAACCAAGTACACATACAGCATTTCATGGTTTACTGGTTTCGATGGCACCTGGGGACTTTCTAAATGCCTTATCAGAGCTCGGAATGCTTCCTCACAGTCAGATGTCCATTCGAGATTTCTCTTTCCTTTCTTTATTACATCGAAGAAAGGAATACACTTATCCATGGCTCTGGATATGAACCGACTCAGCGCGGCCACCTTTCCATTCAAACTTTGTACCTGTTTTATAGTTCTGGGCACTTGTATGTCTCGGACAGCTTGAATCTTCTCTTGGTTAGCTTCAATTCCCCATGCATTTACAATAAAACCTAAAAATTTTCCTAACACAACGCCAAAGGAACACTTCAAAGGATTGATTTTCATTCCAAAATGTCGGAGTATATCAAACATTTCTGCTAAGCCTCGATGTGGTCATTTAACTGTCGTGACTTCACGAGCTTGTCATCCACATAGACTTCCATTGTTCCACCAATCTGATCTATAAACATTCGTTTCACCAGACGCTGATAAGTCGCTCCCGCATTTTTCAATCCAAAAGGCATCACTATGTAGCAATATAGCCCAACATCTGCGACAAAAATAGTGTGTTCTTGGTCTGGAATGTGCGTCAGGATCTGATTATATCCCTTGTATGCATCCATAAATGATAGTAACTCATGTCCGGCCGTTGAGTCGACGAGTTGGTCGATCCTAGGTAAAGGGAAACTATCCTTTGGGCATGCTTTGTTTAAATCAGAGTAATCTATGCAAGTTCTCCACTTTCCATTTGCTTTCCTCACAAGCACAGGGTTAGACACCCATTCAGGGTAGAGGGCGTCGCGGATAAACCCATTGGCTTTGAGTTTGTTCACCTCCTCTTTGAGAGCAACGGACCTCTCGGGTCCATGCCTCTCCTTTTCTATTTTACAGTAATGTACTTCAGGTCTACGTTCAACATATGACTCACAATAGCAGGAGAAATCCCGCATATACCACAGTGTATCCGAGCGAAAACATCTAGATTCGCTTAGAGGAAATCAGTAAGATCCTCGGCCATTGAGGGTCGAGTTGTGATCCAATCTTAAGAACTCGTGATGGGTCATCTCGGTTGACTGGAATGTCAATCGTCAGCTCAGCTGGTGCTGCATTTGCTTCCCTGGGTTCCCCATCATCATCTCTCGGATCTATGTCTTTATAGATCTAAGAATGTGGCCCGAGCAAGGGCTCGACACTACTTGTCAATTGTCAGTATTCCAGATGCGGATGGAGTTGTCTGCAACCTTTCCTTTCTCTCTCCGCTGGGCCTCTCTCAGCTCAGCAACATAACATGCACGACCGATCGCCTGATCGCCATGCAAAATGCCAACTCCTTTGTCTGTCGGAAATTTCAAAGTCAAACACCATAGGGCCAAAGCTTCCCTAAACTCTGCTAGGGCCAGTCGATCCAGAAACACGTTATATGGAGAATCATCATCCAAAACTATGAAAGGTAGGATTCGCACCCTCCTACGTTCACCTTGTCCCAGTTCAACTGGCAATTCAACATACCCCACTGCATCAGTCGCTGCACCATTAAAGCCATGGATACGGGCTTTAGATGGCTTTAAATCCTTCGCCTCCATCTTCATTTGGTCATATGCTTTCTTGAAGATGATATTGACAGAACTTCTGCAATCAATCAAAATTCTCTTCACGAATGCTGGCCCGATTGTCATAGAAATGACCATCGGGTTAACGTTAAGAGCCTCCACGTGGTCAGCATCTCTGCTCCTGAAAACTATATCGTCCGTCATAGTCCATTGCTGCTTAGCTAGAGACCCATCCTTGGTATTTGAAAAACACTCAAAATCTGCATGTCTTAGGGAGTTATCATACCTCTCCATTTTCTGCCAATTCTTATCTGCGGGGTGAGGTCCATCGACTATCGTGTTTATGACTAGCCTACCCATAGTTCGAGCAGGTTCCTTAGGATGGCATGGAGTCGGCCCGTGTCCAGGGTCTGATGTTCCTTTCCTACCTTCCTGTAGGTTCTTGACAAATTTCTGCAACTTTTTCTGTCTAATCAGCTTTTCTATGGCATCGTGGAGGTGTCTACACTCTTCTGTATTGTGCCAGTAAGTCTCATGGAAGCGACTGTACTTCTCCGTCCTCTTTTGTTCCTCTGTTGACTCTTTGGGCGTGGCTTTCTGTATTGAAAAGTATTACAAGTTGACAGGTAAATATTCTCAAGAGATGCATTCAGTAGGGTGTATTCGTTGTAGGTTGGAATCCTTGGCTTCCATTTCCCTGCTTCCCTTTTCTTTCTTGGATTTCCTCCTTCGGACCCTTTAGATTTCCTGGGCTTATTCTGGGCATTGACTTGAACCTTCCCTGAATTGTCATCGGACTGTTTTACAGCGATGTTGCTTTTCATAGTCTCCCGAGTAGGCCCTGGTGCCTTATCTCGCTTCATCCATCTGGCTTCTTCTCTTCTTATGAATTGATGAGCCTTTAAATAGAAACGCTCCAGCGTAATTGGAGGCTTTCCTGCCAACTAATCTCCAAATTCTGAATCCGGATCCAATCCTCGCATTACCGCCATAAGAATTGTGTGGTCGTTAGGGTTGCTAACTTATGTAGCTACAACATGAAATCTCTGTAAGTACTCTTTCAATGACTCCCCCGAAGCCTGGATTACACTAGATAGGGATATCACATCCTTGGGACGAGTGGCATGTATCCTGAACTGTTCCACAAATTTCATCGCCAATTCGTCAAAACTAGATATAGACCGTGGGGGAAGTCGAGTGAACCACATGGTGGCGATTCCGGATAAAGTAATTGAAAAGCATCTACACTTGGTCGCATCATTTGCTCTAGCCGAATCCATCATCCATTCATACCTCATCACATGCTGTCTGGGATCAGTCTTTCCTTCGTAGGCCGGGATAATTAGCATGCTAACTTCCTAGGGTACTCGACTTATAGAATAGTATCTGGGAATGGAGAATGATTCCTGGATATCCCCCAATCTTCATTGGTCAAACCTTGATTTTCTCTTATCAACTGCCTGACCATAGCTGATAAGTCAGGGGTTTGTATGGAGGACGGAAGGTTGGACTCTGTTCCACGGACCGTTGGGGTTGATGTCCCCTCTATTGGCAATCTGCCAGACGTGTACCTTGGGGACCAGCTTCATTGGGGTCTTAGTGAGCCAGACATCTAGTTTCCACACGTGCTCTGGCTCCTAAGTTTCCCGTTCCGGCCTGGTCGTGGTCTTCAAGATGTAAGTGATCTCGAGTTGATCGATCATCAGCACCTGCTTGTGTAGTTTCAGTTTTGCGGCGTCTACACCTAGGAGGTTCATCGGATGAAGTCAAGCTATCAGATGAAGAGTAAGGAACGGGGCTACCTCCAGCATTCTGATGCTGTTGCTGAGTAAGATGAGTCATGAGTTTAGCGTTAGCTTGAATCTGTTTAGCAAGTTGTCTTCTACTTTCCATGAGTTCTCTCATCAAGTCATTGAACTCTGTTCTGGCGACAACTTCCATTTAATTTTAGGTGGTGGTCCCTGCACCTAGATTTGCTTGTTGGTTGCTAGGTCCTATTTGTTATACGCTAGCAGTCTCGTTGACGTCCACGTTATGAGAGGCTGATTAGGTACATGTTCTTCTCATAGTAGAGTTAATGATAGGAACTCTGAGTAGAATCAACGGATGTCCTATGAATGACTTGGATATACTTCAGGGGATTTATTTAATCCAGTAGCTACAAAGCAGATCCTAGCGGCATGAGAATTAGCTCTCAATGAAAGCACCAAAATGTTAGCACCAGAATTGGCCACTAACACCCTTGAGAAAGATTGTGTACAAAGATAAATGAAGAAAGTAAATTCAAACAGAGAATTGTATACTAAATTAAATGCAAAAACAAGAACACCGGATTTATAGTGGTTCAACGTAACTGCCTACGTCCATTTTGAATCTTGATCTTTATTGCTTTCACAAATGATTGAATACAGATACAATCCGTACTATAATGACTTGAATACAAGTGCTAAGTAAAATAGAATAAGTATTGAATGCAGCAAAGTCTCCCCAATGTTCTCGAAAAAAGGTCCCTTTCACTGTGCCCCTGCCCTTCTATTTATAGACGAAGATGGGTCGGACTTCCCTCGTGGGCCTAGGAACAAAGTATCTCGGCCCGTATTAACTTCTGCGCGCTGAGCCATAGATGCCGAGTGGCAATTGCCGAACAAGGTTGGTCGAACCAGAGAGAGCCGAGCGAGTCCACAGTGCCGAGAGGCACTCATATGTCGAGCCACATACCCAAGCTGAACGACACTCATATGTCAAACGAGGGATGCGTGTTGATCTACATTCGTACGCCGAATGAGGTGCTGTGCCGAACGACCCCTCAATGCCAAACTAGGTGCTGTGCCGAACGAGGTGCTGTGTCGAACGACCCCTCAATGTCGATTGAGGTGTTGTGCCGAACGACCCCTCAATGCCGAACGAGTTGCTGTGTCGAACGACCCCTCAATGCCGAACGAGGAGCTATGCCCAACGGCCCCTCCAAGCCGAATGTGGCAAAATGCCAAGGGACCTTTCCATGCTGAATGAGGTAAGATGCCGAGCGACCCTTTCATGCCGAAGGAGGCAAGATGCGGAGCGACCCTTTCAATCCGAACGAGGCAAGATGTCGAGCGACCTTTCATGCCGATCGAGGCAAGATGCCGATCGACCCCTCAATGTCGAACGATGCTCTATGCCGAGCGAGAGGAGGTATGCCGAACGAGGCCTGTACCAAGCCTCTTTTTACATGATCAAACTACCGGGTAACACTTTGCATTTTTTTACCAATGTTAACTGACAATATTGAGCCCATAACATGTTGTACATAGTTAAAAAGTTAATTATGATATATGTTTGTTAATCAATATGTTATGCTATTTATTTTATTATCATATCTGTTCTCACTCTACAAGTTCCCTGTTAATTTAGAGATCCCTATGGGTTGAAATGATACATACCGGAGTGATATTATAGAATAAAGGAAAATCATTATGGGTTGAAATGATAAACCCAAGCAATTTTCATTGATTTTGAACTTTTAGGATTGCTGGTTGAAATGATGTATACCCGTAAATATTTAATTTGCGGATTGAAATGATAAATATCTGTATCACTTGAGCATATGATAGAAAATTACGTACGGACACCGTTGGTCTATATTTTGAAAATGATTTTCAAAGTTTGAAAAGAAATATATGGGTTTATTATCAATATTGATTTTTAAAATATAATATATATACATGTTATTTTATATATGTCTAAATTTTCGATTTTTAAAATAATATGTTTTGGAAATTTTAATCTATAAGTTAGTTTTGAAAAATATAAATTTTAAGATTTCATTTATAATTTTACTATTTTAAAAATATATAAAATAGATTTAATATAAAATAAATTTAATAATAAAATTTAACTTAATAAAATTTAACTTAATAAAATTTAATTTAATTAATATATAATATATTTAGGTATTTATTTAAATTTTATATTTAAAAAAATATCATTTTGTAATAACCATAATAAATTAAGGTTGGGAAGATAAATTGAAATTGATTTGAATTTTTTTTTAAGAATTGTATTTAAATAAAATTGAATCGAAACTTATTGAATTTGAGATTTTAAAGATATGATTTTATAACTTGATTTTTGATTAAAGGGAACTAAATGAATAATTTAAAATTTAAGTAAATTAAAATTGAAGTGGTTTAATTTGTAGTTTAAATCTGTATTTGAAATCGATATAAATTAAAAATGGTTTATTGAGAATTTAAATTGAATTGCAATTGATGAACTGAGATTGATTTAGATGGAATTTTGGAATTTAAGTTGATTTGAATCTATTTGTAGAATTGGATGAAACAATTCCAATTTGGAAACTATTTCACTATAATCTCTTTAAAGAAATATAAACTATTTTTAATTTTTAACTATTTTAATATATAAATTATTTTAATATATAAATTATTTTAATATATAAACCATTTTAATTTATAATTATTTTAAATATATAAACTATTTTCAATATCTAAACTGCTTAAGTTGGAACTGTTATGAAAGTGTTATGATTTCAAAGTATTATGATTTCTAAAAATGTTATGATTTTCAAAGTGTTATGATTTCAAAGGTGTTATGATTTCCAAAGTGTTATGATTTCATAAGTGTTATGATTTGAAAGTGTTACGATTCTGGAAATGAATATTATTTAAAGTGAATAATGATATGGAATTGATATGGTTTTGAAATGAATATGATATTTTTGATACGTAGTATGAACTATTTGAAATGAATTGACCAGGGTGTGAAATAAACCTTAAAGAGACCGGGATCTGATATTGTTATACTCTCTGCCAATACCAAAAACAACTTTAACAACTGTGTACATGGTGGGGATTTCAAAACGAAGTAGGATGGTTTGGCGACGTTTCTATATGGTATTTATGTAGCCCCGACTCCCGTGAGTTAGCTTGATGTGGCTAAAACAGGTGCTATACCGGGCCAAGTGGGGTCATTCTCCCTATCGGGCACTTTCTTTGATACCATTCTATTGCTTTTGTGATTTGATTGGGTGCACCTTTGATTTGGGAGTGTGCCCAAGGTAGGCGGTAGTAGCTTTATGCATCACCACTAGTCCAGAAGTGCAATTGGTATATCTACCTTAGCATTGCCTCGAGTGCTGTGTTCACATGCCCTATCGCGCCTTCACGAGTTTGTTTTGTACCATACATATGGAGTGCCCTTTGGGTAAATCTAACGGAGGAGCATACGGTACTGTATAGACTACGGGAATATATAAAATGTGTTAATGGGGATATGGGTAATGCCTTAACGCTATTTTAATAGTTTACTTTGCCATAGACATATTATAATAGCGTATATTACTACATAGTAGATAATTCCATGGATTTTGTAACATCCCGCCTTTTTGTACGCTTTAAATCGACGATAAACCACACACGTCAGACTCAAACCATACAGAAGGGCGGATTGTTATTGGCGTGAATAAGAAAACATAGAGAAAGAAAAAAACAAAACAGAATCTTGCAGTGGAACGACAAAATATAATAATCAAATAAACAGTTCATGAAGCTGTTTTACAAAACATTTGATTATACTTGTACAATATAGATCAGAGTTACACATGCTAGAGAATAATAAATAACAATGTAGTGGAACAATATGAATGTAGTGGAATGATATAATAAATAATAACACAATCATCTTCGTCCTCCAACAATAATGTCTTAAAATCCTGAAATGCTCAGGCTGACCTGAGCGAATTGAAAACACAAAACACTCGAGTCAGAACTAAAAGATCTTATGTAAGTTAAATCAATGGTAAATAATATGAGTGGAACAGCGTCAGAGATGTTTACAGGATTTGATATCTCCTATCCAGTGTCACACGCGAGTGCAGTAACTTAAGAGATGCTTGAGATTCACATCTTCTAAGGATCCGTTAAACTATCTACTATGTAGTAATATACGCTATTATAATAATGTCTAAAAGTAAAATAAACTTTCTTTAAAATAGCGTCAAGGGGTTACCCATATAGCCCTTAACACGAAATAGTTCCAATAGTCTGTACAGTACTGTAATACCTTCTGATTGGGAGGCTGCCAGAGGATACTCCATAGGCACGACATAAATCAAACTTGTACAAGGCGCGCTAGGGTAAGTGACACGGCACAACTAGGCAATGCTAGGGTAGATATACCAATTACGCTTTTGGACCGGTGGTACCGCGTAGCAGCTACTACCGCCCACCTCGAGCCACACCCCTAAAATCAAAGGGCCCCAATCAATCACAAAGCAATAGAATGGTATCGAAGGAGTATATTCTATAAAAGGTGCTACCTTCTTAGCCCGTCGATCGCTCCTGTTTTATCCACCTTATGCCAACTCACGGGAGTTGGGTCTACGTATATACCTCAAAGGAACATCGCCACCATCCTACTTCATTCTGGAATCTCCACCACGTACACGATTGTTAAAGTGGTTTTCGGTATCGACAGAGAGTATGCCCATATCTGATCGCGATCTCTTTAACAAACCAATGTTATTATAACACCGCGGTCATTTCAAAATAATTTATACTTTAAACCGAAATATCATTGCCATTTCAAAACCATATAAATACGATATTATTTCTATTTCAAAACTAAATCAATACGATATCATTTTTTTATTTCCAATATATCCTTTTCCAAAATCATAGCACTTTCAAAGTTATACACTTCAAAACCAAAACACTTTAAATTATAACACTTTCAAATCATAATACTTTGAAACTCGTAACTATGAAATGCAACTTCCACCATTCAAATGGTTTAAATATTAAAATTCTTTATATAATAAATAGCTTCTTCAATTTCACAAATCAATTCCAAAACAACCCAAATTCCAAAATTTTAGATTTAACCAAATCTCAAATCATAGATTTCAATTCAATTCAGTTTCCAAGTAAACCATTCCAAAATTAGTTGATTTCACAAACAGATTTGATCCACAAAATAATCCTTTCAAATTCAGTATATTCCAAACTTTAAGTATTCAACAATTTCAAAACTAAGTTTGATATATATATATATATATATATATATATATATATATATATATATATATCAAATTCAATTTTCTGTTATTTAGTTTTGAAACATTTACTTAATAAATCCATTATCATTTAAATAAAACCCAAATTACAATTAACTAAATGTTTCCTTCAATTTATTTATACTTGAGATATTTATTCAATTCCCCTTAAATCAAAGTCAAGTTGTAAATCATATCCTTCACAAATCTCAAATTCCACAAGTTCCAAATAGATTTCATTAAATAAATTTCTACATTAAATACAATTTCAAATCTATCTTCTCAACCTTAATTTTATTAAAATCGTAATAAACTCTATATTAAAATATAATTTGTATAAATACTTAACCATATTATATTTTAATAAAATCAATCTTTATTATTAAACTTGTTTTACATCAAACAAATTTATACATAGCTTAAATTCAAGGATTTAACAATATGTATAGTAACATTTATATAATATCTGAAATCAATTT
The DNA here is from genome assembly GCA_030765085.1 of Allium cepa. NCBI lineage: Eukaryota > Viridiplantae > Streptophyta > Magnoliopsida > Asparagales > Amaryllidaceae > Allium > Allium cepa. The sequence continues at coordinate 775,376,544 of CM060935.1, forward strand.
ATATATAAAACCATATATTTCTTTACAAAATTATAGAAATCATTTCAAAATACTTTTATATATAGATCACGGTGTCTGTATATAATTTTCTATCCTATGGTCAAGTGATACGTATATTTATCATTTCAATCCGCAATTCAAACGATTTACCGTTGTATATCATTTCAAACTGCAATCCCTAATTAATAATAATAAATCCATAAGGAACTTGCAGATTACAATGAAATAAAATAAACATCCATTTACCCAATATCAATAATCAACATCAATCACAATCATCATCCAAAATAATCAATCAATATCGATATAAAACTGATAATAGATAACAGGTATTTAACTGGCAGTTATATTCAATAATAAATTAAATAACAATTTAATTTAAATAAATTTAGACTAACTGAGATGATGATTAGATATACCAAACAGTCAAAAATAAATTCCTAATCACATCATAAATAATATTTAACAAAAATAAGAAACTTATAAGTTGTGAGTGGGTTAAAACACTCACCTTTTGAATTTAAATTGAATTTAAATCCAATTTAAACTCGAAATTCAAATAGTCTTAGAATCTGTTCAAGGCAGAGTCAACATGTCTGGAATTTCCATACGATCCCAATGAAACCAACCGCGCATAAATTGGACCTCGTATGTGAAAATATTGTGATTAGAACGATATGATTTCAATTTAAAACACATAATGTAAAATAATATTATAATTACACGTCACCTTACTACACAGTGAAACCCTAGTATCGCGTTCGAACCACGCCGTCTGTACGTTGACCACGCACGCACCTATCTATGGTCGGTCGCGACTGAGTGCGCCAACACCAGACGAGCCGCCGTCCTTCCCCACAATACCCCTGACCACCATCGTCTCTACACGCCGCCGATTGACGTGGATCAACCACTAGCCGTCGCCTATGTTTCTAGCCCTGATCGAAATTTTTAGCCAAATCTAACCGTCACATCACAACACAAGCACCACCGATAACTCCCCCTCGACCATCTCTGTGATAACCTGTATATTTAGGCATCTGATAATTGGATGATTAACTAATTTATTCAATTGAACAGATAAAATTCTGATAATAAAAGATATATGGATATGTAAATGAATTTGAAAATATAATAAAAATTGGATTTTAAATATCTGGATAGATATTTGATAATACTCTAATATAATTACTTAAAATTTAACAAATTATTCTTTCAAAACAAATAACAATAATTGTTTGTATAGATATAAATAGATTTTAATAGAATAATTATTTTCAAATTGAATTTGTCCTTAAATGTATATATATTTGAATTGATTTTATATCGAATTTGAATTGGAATTTGGATTTAAATTTGAAATTTCAAAGATAAATATCTTAAATTATTTTGGATTTAAAAATAATATGTATATATGATTTGTTTTATTTTATTTTCTTTAAAGAATTTCATTTATATAAATTTAGAAAAGTATTTATTAATTAGTAAATTTAATTATAAAGGCTTATAAACCATTTTAAGGATAAATAAAACATACTAAAAATTAGTTGGATTTAAAATAATATGTATATATATGATTGTTTTATATAATTTTTCCTTTTTAAAAGTTGCATGTAATTGAACAAGAGAAGTTTGATTATGAAACACACTTAAGGCACTATTAATATAAAACTAAAATTAAAATACAATACATATATATATATATATATATAAACATATTAATACACATATAAGCTAATTCTTCATGCTTGATAACAAATGTAAACAAATTATAAAATCTAATTACAAGTGTAAATAAATTTTAACATGCATATGACATTTGTAAGCCTATTTATCAAGTGTCCTTATCTTATTTTTATTTTTTCAAATGATTAATAAAAGATAAAAATAAATATATAAACCCCTCTACTCTCTATCTCATTCTTTTTCCCTATCTTCATTTCAAAACCCAGAGAACAAGTCTATAAACTGTAAACACTAAAACCAGAAAAAGAAAAATCTAAAGCCTGTAACAAAGTTTGAAGCAACCCAAAATCAGAGAATTTAAAAGCAAAGCAAACAAGTAACAGATCAATTTCAAGATCATTCAAATCAAGTTCAATCTAGAATTCAACTAAATAAGGCGGATTAAATTCAGGTTTTATGTTCAAAAACAATGCACAGGCTCTGTGTTCAAACTTTCTAAAAGGTGAGTAAACAAATCTTTAAAAACATTTCTATGGTCAAGAAGCTTTATTTCATATGATGAATGATAGTAGTAGTGTGGTTTTCATAAGTATATGAATGTAAATATATGTATAAATCTCTGTTTGGTCTGAGATATTCCTATGAATGTATATTTATATATAAATATTTGCTCTGTTAACATTCACAGTTTCAAGTCCACACTTTCAAAAATTTATATCATTCTATAGGATCATTGTTAAATCTTGATCATTAAAAAGAAAATGGATATAACAACCTAAATTTATTTTTAAACATAGTTTCAAAACTTTATGTTTAATAATTAATTCAAATTTTGGAAATTGCAGTTAAGAATCAATTTTTGTCAAAAATCAATGTCTAGGACTTCAAATTTTGAGTTTACTACCAAATTTGTAGTTATAGTTGGTGAATTTTGGTGGTAGAATCAAAGTTTTTAGATTAGTAATTTGTGAGAGATTTTGAGATGATCGGAATCGATTTTTTTTTGTCGATTGCCGTGATCGGCGGTAAGGGGAAGGTCAAGATTCAGGCTGGAGGAGGATGAGATGTAGGGAAACTCAGGAAAAAAGTGATGGATTTTATTGATGGCCATGGTGGCTGGAATGAGGAGAATTAGGGTTTAGCAGAGGGTTTTTGTTGTCAATGATGACGAGCCTTGTTCACGTGGATGGGAGGCCGGATTCGATCGCAATAGGGGGAATCAGTGCTGGAGAACGAAGCGGTTCGATGATGAGGTCGGCGGGATTTATCAGCGTCGGGTTCGTCGGCGATCAGAGGTTTTCCTGTCGGGGTTGGGTTCCAGATTTGAGTCTTTGGGTTCGATCTTTGTTTGAGAGCGAGATTTTCGAAGCTGGTGTTTGGGAGGGTCGTCGAGTTGATTGTCGATCGAAGGATGGTTTTGACATGGCGTCGGAGTCGGCCAGGTTGACGTGCACATGCACGCGTGCACGTAAATGCCTGGTGAAGTCTGAGTTTTTAGGGAAGATGGTTTGGGCTCGGTCCAGACTTGAGAAACTGTAGGGTTTGTCTCGAGGTTTTAGTGCAAGTGAGTTTCTTATGTGATGGCCTCGGGATCGATCTCGAATAAATGAAGTTATAGTCTCGGGTTCTAATTTGTGTTGTACGCGAGCGGTTTTAAGGTTTAAGTACGGTTTTAAATTTAAAGAAGTTTTATTCTAAAAAAAAGAAGGAGAAGAGGGAAGGTTGAGCTCGGGATTGAGGTTGGGTAAACCTATGTTTATCTCGGGTATGTTGTGAGGTAATTATCTAGTTTAAAAAATTTATAACGAAATTTCAAGTTTAGATTAATCTTCCTAGAATGATTTCTTTTAGACATTAATGGTCTCTTTAAATGATTGATTAAGTCAAAGTTTTGTAATTCATTTTAACTTAGATTTAGTTAAATCTTAAGTTTATTTAAAACTTGATTAATAATGTAATTAAGTTATAATTAAGAAGGATGAAGTGTTTTATCATTAAACTTAAGGATTCGTGTTAATTTACAAATTAATGATAATCAATACCAAGTTTATTAATTTCAGATGAAGATAAAAAAATGGTTAAGATAAATAAATTATATTAAAATTAATTAAGGTTTGAATGATTTGGATTTATTAATTAGTTAATTCATTATTAACTAAAGATTAATAATTAAGGGTTATAAATTAATTAGAGATTAATTAATTGGAAATTATAGATTAAGTAAAATAAGTAAATAGAGATTAATTACTTAAATGATAATTGCTTATTGTAAGTAACTAAGGATTAATTACTTAAAGTAATTAATTAAAGGATTAATTAATGTAGGTGAATAAGGATAGTTAATTACTGAATGAGATTAATTAAGGGAATTAATAAATGTGATTAATTAAAGATTACTTGTTAAATGTAATTAAGTGAAAGGACAATTAATCAAGGGAAGTGATTAGAGGATCATTAATGAATGTCATTAATTAATTAAGGTGATTAATTAGAGGTAAATTAATGTGAATGGTTAACGCTAATTAATCTATGTGGCAATTAAAGGTTAATTACTTAATGTAATTAAAAGATAATTAATTAAGGGTGATTAATTAAGATGGATGATTAAAGAATGATTTATTAATTGGGTTGTAATTAATTAATGTTAAGTAAGCAGGATTATGGTAATCCAAGTGATTAAAGTTGATAATTAATATAATTGGAGATTAATTAAATTAATTAGGAATTATATATCTAATAAATCTTGTTTATGGATGGTTAAATGATATTGGATGACTTGGATTGAGAATATCTTTAATGGGCGATTGAGATATGCTGTGATATGAATGGGTTGAACTGTGATAATGTAGGTTACCTATCTGAGTTGAATTGTTATGTGATATGATATCCTGGATATGAATTGTATTATTTAAACTTAACAACTTGGATTAGAGATGACAATGAATTTGAAGAGACCGGGGTCGGGTATCAGTAAATACTCGAAATCACTTCAATTCTTATAAATTTGAGTTTAGAACCCAACAGGCTGCAATTGGAAATAAATTAAGTAATTTGGCCTTTAACTAAGTAATAGTTATTGAATATTGTTTGTAATAAGTGATGGACTTTGAGAACCCATAGAAAGGTACAAGTTACCCTGGTATTCACATATGTTATAGCTTGGTATTTCATATTATATGGGTTTACTCACGCTGGTTTCCAGCCTGACTCGGGTGTTACTTTAATGTAATGCTCGGGTCAGACCGAGTATTACAGATTTTCAGGTAAGGACGTTCTGGAGCTCAGGAGGCAAGCTGGATGGAGGAACGTATGGAGTGTATTCCGTTGTGATATATTGTAGTTTATCTGGGACAAGTTAATTTTAACTGTCCAGTGTTTGTGTAATTATTGTAACTCTAGTGTATTGATGTAAATTAACAAATACAGTTTTCCTTTGTGTAACTGCTATTTTATTTGATATTATATTTTGATCCGCTGCGAATGTGAGAATCTGTGTTTTGGTGTTTCTGTTTCTTCTTCTTCTTCTATCTCTTTCTTCTTTTCCCTAACTATCTGGAATTTTCGAGATCAAAATTCCGGGTCGTTGCATTTGGTACCAGAGCTGAAGGTAAAGCGAGAACCTTGGTTTTGGTGGGTTTACTCATTAAGGATAGGGTCAGTGATACCCTAGAATGAGTTGAGAGTATATATATATGAGAGCGTACTTGTTATTTTCTTATGGTTTTAAAAACAAATGACTTTTATAAAGGTTATATTTTGATATATAAAGCAAATAATTTTCCAATTATTATATATTAAGGAAATTGGTTATTGGTTATTGAAATTGAATAAGAATTAAGTGATATATATATATATATATATATATCCAAATAAAAAGGATATTATGGGCTATACAAATAAGATAAATTGGAATAGGTCTCAAACTAGGATATAAAATGGTTATTGTATCTAATAATGTGATGTTTGTTTTCTGATAATGATTAATGATAAAGCAAATAAAATGTTTTAAGGGAGTAACCTTTAGATAAGTATGACTTGTAAATTGAAGTGGATTTAAATAGTGGAGTTTTAAAACCTAAGTCTAGAAACATTTGAATTCTTTCAAAATGTTAAAAGAAAAGGAATAAATAATATTATTTAGAATATTTTTGAATGTGATCTTATTTTAAAAATAAGAGGTTTTAAGAAAACTTTAAAGGAATTTTTTTTGAATTAAAACCAAAGGTAGTTTAAATTTTAAAATATGGCCCGGTAGGCTAAGAAATAAATATGTAAATATGTGTGGATATACATGATATCGAAGATAATTTGAAAAAGACTCTAAGGTGTTGAGTTTTGATTTTTCCCCGAAGTGTGATGTAAAACCCAAAGTAAAATAAGTTTTGAATGAACAACCTGAATTGAAATTTCTAGATGAAATTGAGATTTAACTTGGAGAAGTAAAATGGGTTGTTTGGAAGGGAGTTATGTGTGATCTCAAACAGGTTTGAAATCTGGGGGGGGTAGTGAATGCAATTGATGGATGTTTTTAAATAAATTGGATGTTTATTTATCCTAATATCATCCTATTATTATCAATAATTTTGAAATTGTGAATTGTGTAGTTTAAAATGAATTAAGAAATGGATTGGAGTAATAAATATGTCCATTGCAGAAATCAAATGGAAATAAAACTTTCAGGAAATTAAACTTGTAGAGATGAAATATATGAATTTAATGTTTAAAGAATTAGAATGCAAATCCATTTTCCACATTCTCAGATCTACATGCTTTCTTCATCTCTCATTTGTTTTCAATGCCAAAATCAAGAGAAGTTGAATTAAAAACAAAATCTGTAACATCCTCCTCAAACCAGAAAATAAATTGAATACCCTGTAATCCATTTTCAAGATAAAAACCAGAAAATTATTAACCATCTTCAAAAGCAAGTTCAAAGATCAAGGTCTGTTTCTATTTTTCAAATCTGAGATAAAGGAAAAATATAAATCTGCAAGCAACTCCAGTTTTCATTTAAAAAGCTAAGGCATTCATGTTTCAAACTTCAAAAATTGTTTTCTGCAAACTGGAAATTAGGGGGCATCTTCTCTGTTTCGCAAATAGGTGAGTAAACATTTTTAAAATTTTAAAATCTAGTTTAGATAAGCATCTGTTTTCTTGAGTCTGAAATGAATGAATGCTTTATTGAACAAAGATATGAAGTTATCTCTGTGTTTATAAAAGTTGTATGTGTGCATGCCTGATCATATGAAAGTATCTCTGTTCTTCACTTAGATAAGCAAAACTTCAAAATTTTATTTGTAAATTGGGTTGCATGTGATAAATATTAGGTAGTGACTTGGAATTGAGTTCATATGGATGATATTAATGTGCATGTAGATATATACAGAGTTTTATGTATATGCAGGTTGAAGTATATGCATATCATCTCTGCCATACTGTAGGATCAAGCTATAAAGGGAAATTTAAATTCTCATTTGTACAATCGAATTTAGGTCCTGAAGTTATAAAGAAGTATGTTTGTAATAGGTTAGTATCAATCTCAAAAATAGATTTGAAGGGAATTATTGAGTAATTATTTTTAAATATATGAATTACAGCAAAATTAATAAATAAAGGCAAAAATAAAATCATCTGCTTTTCAAACTTTGAATATACGATTGAATCGTAATAAAAAATGATGAATTTTAGAATAAAATCAACATTTTTAGTTTGGCATTAGTGGTGAATTAGAGAGATGAACGGAAATACGTTATTCATCAATTTCCGATGCTAGATTAAAGGATTTTGACCGAGATTGAAACAGAAGGTAGGTGGAAGAAGGTCGATTGCGAGAAAAATCATCGGAGAATTTCTTGATGGCCATGGATGCCAGAGGAGACCGGGACAGGGTTTAAGGCATGTTTTCGTCGATGTTACTTTTGAGGCTAGATCGTCATCATCAGGGGATCGAGTTGAACAAGACCTGGGTAATTTGATGTAGAACGTCGTGATGCAACTCAGAAGGGAGTGGCACTGTCTCTGGTGATCTGGTTGTCATCGGAGATGCGTTTATGTGACGGTGATGTAGGTTCCAGGGAGAGGTGGATGGTTCGATTTTTATTTCGGGCAGGCATCGTCGGCCGAGGTGTTCGTCTGAGATGGAGTGATCACCGATGATGTGTCGGAGGTCTTAGGGATGAACGGCGTCGAGCCGATTGGGTGTACACATGCACTAGCGTGTGTTCATGTCTGATGTGGCTTGTTAGATTGGGGAAGAAGCACGAACTCGGGTTTGATCTCGTATTGTTTGCGTAACAACTCGAAGTAATTGGAATGTGGGAAGGCAGGGTGTTTGGTTAGTTATACTCGGTTCTTTTGTCAATTTTGCTCGGGTTAATACGCGTGTTAGTTGGGTTGTGCAACAGCAGTTTTATGTTGTCGATAGTAAAATTAAGTTAAAAGAAGAAGGAGGAGGGAGTTGGGCTTTGAGCTGGTAATTTTACTTGGGCCGAGTTTCCTTGAATATAAATGAATTAATGTAAGCATAAGAAATTTCCAAGTTAACATAACCCATAACCAGGTCATTAGTGATGTAATTTAATTATGTAAGATACTGTATTTATGATAATTAATTAAAGTGTATTTAATAAGATTTTAAATAAGCTAATTAAGACTAAGGATTTATCATTTAAATAAATTAAAGTTTTGATGAATAAGTATAATTAATTAATGTAATAAATTAAAAACCAATGTAATTAATCATGGTACTTTAATTACTATGAAAGTTAAGAAAATTACTTAACGGCTAATTACTTATTGTATCTAAAGGTGACAACTAAGGATGGATTAATAAGGGTTAACCAATTAAGGAGTAATTAAGTGATAAGTAATCAAGAGGATAATTACTTAATGTAAAGAATTATTATGAGTAGTTACTTAATGAAGTAATTAAAGGAATTAATTACTCAGTATGATTAATTAATTGGAAGTGATTAATTTTGATTAATTAATTCAGTTTAATTAATTAAAGTTAATCATTTGATGTTAGGTTAAGTATAATTACTTAAGGTAATTAATGAGGTATAATTACTTAGTAAAGTAATTGTTGGATAATTACTGAAGGTAAGTAACAAAAAGAAATTGCATGTTGGAAAATAACTAAGGGATAATTTTATAGTAGAAGTAATGAGTGAATTGATTTCTTGACATAATTAATTGAGGTTAATGCGATTAGTTTAGATTAATTAAGTTTAATAAATTTAAACACTTGATGATTGATGAATAATTACTTTATGTAAATATTGGAGTTGTACTTACTTAGGGAAGTAATTAATTGATAATTACTGGATATAATTAGTGGAAGATGGAATTGTGAAAGAAATTTGGATTAAATTATTTAGTGTAATTAATCAAGGGATTAATTAGGGATAATTAAGGAGTAACTAAATTACTCAATGAAGTAATTAATGGTAGTTAATTACTGAATGTGATTAAGCAAGAGTGATTAATAATTATGGTTTATTTAAGGTTAATTACTTATTTAAATTAATTAATGGTTGACTAAGCAGGATTAGATGATTAATTATGATATATATTGATAATGCTTGCTTATGGGTGATTGTTTGATGAATGTCTGAATTGAATGATACCTAGTGGATGATATGTTGCGACATTCTACTAATATTAGTTATATCAATGATAAGTGGGTGATGTTTATCCATGTTATTGCCCTATAAAAAAAATGATGACATCCAGTATTTGAATTTAATCACTTGAATAACTTAGGTTAAGATGACATTGGATTCGAAGAGACCAGATTCGGGTATTAGTAAATACCCGAAACCACTTCGATTCTTTATAATTTGATGTGTGGATTCAATAGAATGAAATAGAATGATTATAGTGAATTGAACCATTTAATCTAAGTTTGGTACTTAGAAATTAAGGCGTGGCGTATGTAATGTCTATAACAACTTATGAAGTTGTAAAATTGATATAAGTTACCCGGGATTCATGTAAGTTGCTTGCTTTTGTATTCTTGTTAGATGGATTTACTGACGCTGGTTTCCAGCCTGACCCAGGTGTTACTTTGATGTAATGCTCGGGTCAGACCGAGTATTACAGATTTTCTGGTAAGGACGTTCTGGAGCTCAGGAGGCGAGCTGGAGAGCAGGAACGTATGGAGAGCTTATGATGTTAATATTATAGTATCTGAAACAGATAGATTTATCTGTTCTGTAAAGCTGTTGTAACTCCGATATAATAAAGTGTAATTTGACAAGTACAGTTTCCTTTGTATAACTATTATTTGTGTGATATTATATTTATCTGCTGCGAATGTGAGATTCTGAGTTTGAGTTTTCTGTTTCTTCTTCTTTCTCTTCTTCTTTTCACTAACTATCCAGAAATTTTGGGATCGAAATTTCCGGGTCGTTACATTTTGGTATCAGAGCTGAAGGTTAAGTGAGAACCTTGTCTCTGGTGGGATTACTCATTAAAGATAGGGTAAGTGGTACCCTATAATGAGTTGAGTGTATAAATATGAGAGAGCGTACTTGTTATTTTATTATATAAAGGTTTTAAAATGATTTCAAAAGTAAATGAATCTTATATAAGAAATAGATTATCTATTACATTAAGAAAATTGGTTGTAGTATTAATTAAACTAAAAGTAATAGTAAGAATTAAGTGGTAATAGAATTACAACCAAATTGAAATTAAATTAAAGACAAGTTTGAAATGGATTCAAACTGAAATTAAATTTTGAAGTTAGGGAAAATTTCAAAATAAGATGATTGTTTTTCAATAAAAAAAATAGAATGCTTTAAGGAAGTAACCATTTAAAGAGAGAAACTTGTAAATTTGTAAGGATGTAAATTAAAGTGGGTTTCCAACTGTGAATTTCTGAATTTTAAATCTGAACATTTGAAATTGTTTTCAAAGTGTTAAAGGAAATAATATTATTGAATACACTTGTATGAAATGGTCCTATTTCAAACAAGATTTGTTTGAAAAGAAATTTGTTTTGAATTAAAAACCAAAGGGTTTAAAATTTAAAAATATAACTTGGTATGTAAAAGAAATTAATATGTATATATGTGGATATACATAATATCAAAGTTGGTTAGAAATAAACTCTAAATATTGAGTTTTGAATTTGGAATAAGATGTGAAACCCAAGTGATAAGTTTTGAACTTATAAGTGGATTTTTTTTTATTAATGTGAAGTTTAGAATTTTGAAATTTGAAATTTGAAATGGAGAATTCAAGTTTGAGTAAGGTTAAACGGGGTTGATTGAATTTAACTCGGAGGATGTTAAATAAGTTTGAATGAACAATCTGATTTTGAAATTTCAAGATGAAATTGAGATTTAATTTGGGGAGTTAAATGGTTAATCTGAATTGGGAGTTTTTGTGATCTCAAAATAGGTTTGAGATCTGGAAATTGTAAATTGATGGATGTTTTAAGATGAATTAGATGATATCATCCTATTGTTGTTAAAAATCTTTAAGTTGTGAATTAGATTTGTTTAAATGAATGAGAAATGGAGTACGGTAATCCATTGTTGGGACAAAAAGGTAAATTGATTTAAAGGAATTAAATCAACATTTGAAGTATTAACTCGAATTTATATAATTCGAGATGATTTAAATTTGAAATTTGAAATTAGTTCAAATTGATTTGATTTGAATTGATTGAAATTGAGATTGAATATGTACGGGTATAAGATTCAAATGGAAATTTGAATTGGATTAATTTGAAACAATTTGAAATTGAAGTGGGTTCAATTTGAAATTAATCCGAATTGATTTGAATAATTTGGAATTGTAGTTAAAGTTGAATAAGTTTTAAATTCAAATGGAATTTGAATTGAATTTGAGAAGAAATCAAGAATAATTCAACTTGATTTGGAAATGGAGTTTGAAATTGAGATTAGTTCAGACTGGAGTTGAAATGAATTAAAACTGGAACTAATTGAAATTTATTTGAATTAGTAGAATTTGAGATCAAGGTTGAATAAAGTTAAATTTGAAAAGAAACTTAGATTAATTCAACTTGAATTGGGGTTGAATCAATTTCAATAGAAATTGAAGTTATTTAAATTGGAGTTAAGTTAATATAAATGAAAGTGGAATTTAAATTGATTGATTGGGAATTGAACAGTTTTGACTCTGGTCTATTTAATATAAATTGTTTTAATATAAACTTATTTTTCAAGCTATTCATTATAGAAACAACCTTTCTTTTAAAAGCCAAGCTATTTTATATTTGTTTTACAATTATTTTTGAAACTGTTTAACAATTTTCTAACTATTCTATAAACTAATTACTATTTTCAACTACTTATTACTATTTTATAGCTATTTTGCAATTATTTAAAATTTCTATGACTATTTAACTATTTTCCAATTATTTTACAATTACTGAACTATTTTACAGCTATTTCACAAACTAGTAATTATTTTTCAACTACTTATCTCTTTCTTTAACTTTTCAAGTTATTTTCTAAATTTAAACTGGACAAAGTTTAAACTGTTATTGGTTAAATACCCAATCGAGAGAGGAATAGAGGTAATAATCCAAATGGACTGAAGCAATTGTGAGTAAGTGAATGAAAATCAAAGGGAATGTGAATAGAAATGAAATTAATTTGGCTAATAACTAATAAAGATAAATACGTAGGGTTTACGTATGTTATTCTATTCGCATAGTGATTTGATCCAGATTCGAGCGTAGAATTTCGAGATAGTTATATCGATCCGAGTGGGATTTTTTTTTCACTCGATTTTCAACGACGAACCTGGATATGGATTGTTGATTGGTTCTGGATGTTCTCTATCATAGTTATGACTATGCAAGGAGAATGACGGTTTCTGATCAAGAAACCAGATCTGAGTCCGCACTAGGAAGTCGGGTGGAAGATACTAGTTCGGAACTGAAATTGTGTGATCGAGTGAGCGATTAGATTGGTATGGCGTATGAATGATATGTGTACATCGTACGGATTTGAATGAAATTGATATTGAAAGAAGTAATCAAATTGGAATATTTGATTTTGAGTAAACAAAGTTAAATATCTTTGTTTTATAAAATGAAACTCCCCTTGTTGAATCTTTTGCCAGAAGAAAAGGGTTTTGAAAAATGTTTGAAGTATAAAAGGAGTTTTATACAAGTTTGAAATGATCCAAAATTTTAAAAATTATATATATCTGTGTGTGTGTGTGTGTGTGTATATATATATGTATATATATATATATATATATATATATAAAGGATCTTATGAGGATTTTGGAAAAAGGTTTTGGGAACCTTTGGATTTGGAAAGGCTTTTGATTTTTGGGGAAAATCAATATTGGACTTCGAAAAGCCTAGTTTGAGAATTTTCGATTTTGGAATAATCGATTTTGTGTAAAGGAGCTTTGAATAAGATCATACTAGGTGTATGATTTAAAGATACTATATATGTATAGTATAAAATGTTTTGATGATGGCTCTGGGGAAAAAGGCGCTCCCTTGAAATGAACTACTCAGGAGTACCACCGGGTGGAGCTGCCTTGAGCACTAAGGGGGGTTCTAAAGTTGATCCTGTGAGGAGTCCGGACAAAACTAGTTCCTAAGGATTATTAGGTAGCGAAAGTCGAGGGCGCTGATGCCTAAAGAGGCATTTGGGCTATGTTGTGACGACAGTGTAACTCGATGTCACTGCGATCTACTGTGGGGACCATAGCGAAAATCGTGTGGAGGATGAGCGTCAACGGTCTACACTTGATTTTGTCGGGAAGGCAACGCAACATCGGTAGACCGCGATCTATGGTCAAGTGGAGTGGAGAAGTTTCATTTTTTTGGCAGCGAAATTCGAGGGCGCTGATGCCTACAGTTATATGGGTATTTGCTGTGATAGCTACGCAACCCCAGTTGTAGCTGCGATCTGTAGCGGGTTCCATGGTGTAATCGAGGGGCGCGGAGGCCTACTGTTATCTATGGATTTTGTCGGGATGGCAACGTAACCATCGGGTTAACTGCGACCATGGATGGGGGTGATGATTTCCAGAGCATTCTCACCAAAAATATATCCTCTATTTTCAAAACTGTTTTCTATATTTTCAATAAAATTATTTTCCAAGTATTTTCACTGGGTGTTGAAAACAGGTCTGCTAAGCACTTGTAGATTTTCAGTCCTACGCCTGATCAACGTATGACCGAATTTCTACAAGAACGAGGACGGACTTGTTGAGACATCAAGTTATAGAAGTATTTTTATAAAAACTATTTTGGCAATATTATATAGATTTTAAAAGGTATTTGAAAAAAAAATGATCAAAGAATATTTTAACTTGTTTAAAAATATTTAATAAATTCTGGCTTCGTTCCTTTTCGAGGACGAAAAGATTCTAAGGGCGGAGGAATGTGATAACCCGGATTTCCGGGACATCTGTAATTGATAATAATTGGGTTAATTAATAGAAATATTGAATCGTAAAATTTAACAAATGAATCTAATCGTTAATATTTATGTGTTATTTTTAGATAAATAGTGTTAAATATATGTGTTTATTTTGAATTGATCTTGAATTAGATTTTTAATGGAATTTAAAGGAACTAAATGAAAGAACAAAATATTTCTTTTACACTTGAAATAAACTATATTCATATAAAGACTTAACTTTAAAAAAAAAAGCTAAACATTTTTAGGGAAATAACACATGAATTAGCATTTGTAACCAAGATGTTATGCATGGTTTACAAGTGGCATTAGTGCCTTCTAATGAAACATATGAATTTAATGTTTAAAGAATTAGAATGCAAATCCATTTTCCACGTTCTCAGATCTACATTCTTTCTTCATCTCTCATTTGTTTTCAATGCCAAAATCAAGAGAAGTTGAATTAAAAACAAAATCTGTAACATCCTCCTCAAACCAGAAAATAAATTGAATACCCTGTAATCCATTTTCAAGACAAAAACCAGAAAATTATTAACCATCTTCAAAAGCAAGTTCAAAGATCAAGGTCTGTTTCTATTTTTCAAATCTGAGATAAAGGAAAAATATAAATCTACAAGCAACTCCAGTTTTCTTTTAAAAAGCTAAGGCATTCATGTTTCAAACTTCAAAAGCTGTTCTCTGCAAACTGGAAATCAGGGGGCATCTTCTCTGTTTCGCAAATAGGTGAGTAAACATTTTTAAAATTCTAAAATCTAGTTTAGATAAGCATCTGTTTTCTTGGGTCTGAAATGAATGAATGCTTTATTGAACAAAGATACGAAGTTATCTCTGTGTTTATAAAAGTTGTATGTGTGCATGCCTGATCATATGAAAGTATCTCTGTTCTTCACTTAGATAAGCAAAAGTTCAAAATTTTATTTGTAAATTGGGTTGCATGCGATAAATATTAGGTAGTGACTTGGAATTGAGTTCATATGGATGATATTAATGTGCATGTAGATATATACAGAGTTTTATGTATATGCAGGTTGAAGTATATGCATATCATCTCTGCCATACTGTAGGATCAAGCTACAAAGGGAAATTTAAATTCTCATTTGTACAATCGAATTTAGGTCCTGAAGTTATAAAGAAGTATTTTTGTAATAGGTTAGTATCAATCTCAAAAATAGATTTGAAGGGAATTATTGAGTAATTATTTTTAAATATATGAATTACAGTAAAATTAATAAACAAAGGCAAAAATAAAATCATCTGCTTTTCAAACTTTGAATATACGATTGAATCGTAATAAAAAATGATGAATTTTAGAATAAAAATCATCATTTTTAGTTTGACATTAGTGGTGAATTAGAGAGATGAACGGAAATACGTTATTCATCAATTTCCAATGCTAGATTAAAGGATTTTGACCGAGATTGAAATAGAAGGCAGCTGGAAGAAGGTCGATTGCGAGAAAAATCATCGGAGAATTTCTTGATGGCCATGGATGCCAGAGGAGACCGGGATAGGGTTTAAGGCATGTTTTCGTCGATGTTACTTTTGAGGCTAGATCGTCATCATCAGGGGATCGAGTTGAACAAGACCTGGGTAATTCGATGTAGAACGTCGTGATGCAACTCAGAAGGGAGTGGCACTGTCTCTGGTGATCTGGTTGTCATCGGAGACGCGTTTATGTGACGGTGGTGTAGGTTCCAGGGAGAGGTGGATGGTTCGATTTTTATTTCGGGCAGGCATCGTCGACCGAGGTGTTTGTCTGAGATGGAGTGATCACCGATGATGTGTCGGAGGTCTTAGGGATGAACGACGTCAAGCCGATTGGGTGAACACGTGCACTAGCATGTGTTCATGTCTGATGTGGGTTGTTAGATTGGGGAAGAAGCACGAACTCGGGTTTGATCTCGTATTGTTTGCGTAACAACTCGAAGTAATTGGAATGTGGGAAGGCAGGGTGTTTGGTTAGTTATACTCGGTTCTTTTGTCAATTTTGCTCGGGTTAATACGCATGTTAGTTGGGTTGTGCAACAGCAGTTTTATGTTGTCGATAGTAAAATTAAGTTAAAAGAAGAAGGAGGAGGGAGTTGGGCTTTGAGCTGGTAATTTTACTTGGGCCGAGTTTCCTTGAATATAAATGAATTAATGTAAGCATAAGAAATTTCCAAGTTAACATAACCCATAACCTAGGTCATTAGTGATGTAATTTAATTATGTAAGATACTGTATTTATGATAATTAATTAAAGTGTATTTAATAAGATTTTAAATAAGCTAATTAAGACTAAGGATTTATCATTTAAATAAATTAAAGTTTCGATAAGTATAATTAATTAATGTAATAAATTAAAAACCAATGTAATTAATCATGGTAAATTAATTACTGTGAAAGTTAAGAAAATTACTTAACGGCTAATTACTTATTGTATCTAAAGGTGACAACTAAGGATGGATTAATCAGGGTTAACCAATTAAGGAGTAATTAAGTGATAAGTAATCAAGAGGATAATTACTTAATGTAAAAGAATTATTATAAGTAGTTACTTAATGAAGTAATTAAAGGAATTAATTACTCAGTATGATTAATTAATTGGAAGTGATTAATTTTGATTAATTAATTCAGTTTAATTAATTAAAGTTAATCATTTGATGTTAGGTTAAGTATAATTACGTAAGGTAATTAATGAGGTGTAATTACTTAGTAAAGTAATTGTTGGATAATTACTGAAGGTAATTAACAAAAAGAAATTGCATGTTGGGAAATAACTAAGGGATAATTTTATAGTAGAAATAATGAGTGAATTGATTTCTTGACATAATTAATTGAGGTTAATGTGATTAGTTTAGATTAATTAAGTTTAATAAATTTAAACACTTGATGATTGATGAATAATTACTTTATGTACATATGGAGTTGTAATTACTTAGGGAAGTAATTAATTGATAATTACTGGATGTAATTAGTGGAAGATGGAATTGTGAAAGAAATTTGGAATAAATTATTTAGTGTAATTAATCAAGGGATTAATTAGAGATAATTAAGGAGTAACTAAATTACTCAATGAAGTAATTAATGGTAGTTAATTACTGAATGTGATTAAGCAAGAGTGATTAATAATTATGGTTTAATTAAGGTTAATTACTTATTTAAATTAGTTAATGGTTGACTAAGCAGGATTAGATGATTAATTATGATATAAATTGATAATGCTTGCTTATGGGTGATTGTTTGATGAATGTCTGAATTGAATGATACCTAGTGATGATATGTTGTGACATTCTACTAATATTAGTTATATCAATGATAAGTGGGTGATGTTTATCCATGTTATTGCCCTGCAAAAAAAATGATGACATCTAGTATTTGAATTTAATCACTTGAATAACTTAGGTTAAGATGACACTGGATTCGAAGAGACCGGATTCGGGTATTAGTAAATACCCGAAACCACTTCGATTCTTTATAGTTTGATGTGTGGATTCAATAGAATGAAATAGAATGATTATAGTGAATTGAACCATTTAATCTAAGTTTGGTACTTAGAAATTAAGGCGTGACGTATGTAATGTCTATAACAACTTATATGAAGTTGTAAAATTGATATAAGTTACCCGGGATTCATGTAAGTTGCTTGCTTTTGTATTCTTGTTAGATGGATTTACTCACGCTGGTTTCCAGCCTGACCCGGGTGTTACTTTGATGTAATGCTCGGTTAGACCGAGTATTACAGATTTTCAGATAAGGACGTTCTGGAGCTCAGGAGGCGAGCTGGAGAGCAGGAACGTATGGAGAGCTTCTGATGTTAATATATTATAGTATCTGAAACAGATAGATTTATCTGTTCTGTAAAGCCGTTGTAACTCTGATATAATAAAGTGTAATTTGACAAGTACAGTTTCCTTTGTATAACTATCATTTGTGTGATATTATATTTTATCCGCTGCGAATGTGAGATTCTGAGTTTGAGTTTTTTGTTTCTTCTTCTTTTCACTAACTATCTAGAAATTTTGGGATCGAAATTTCCGGGTCGTTACAAGTATAATGATTCAAAGTTGGAGTAATCTTCACTGGAATATATACCGGAGTAGATTTTTTTGATTAATCCATAGTAGGAGTGCTAAAAACGATCGATGAGAGTTGGAACTTTCTTGAGAAGACATGCTGAAAAAGAATGTTCATTTATTCTTAAAGTTTGTAAATGAATTAAAGAAAATTCTTATCGTGTATATATATTGTTTGGATTTTCAGTTTACGATTTTTTTACTGTTAACATTCCTTAGGAAGTTTCAACCAAGAGAAAATGTAAGGTTAAAAAATATGAAAGAATTTCTGCCGTATATAAAATAAAAGGAATGTAAGGTCTTAAA
The DNA here is from genome assembly GCA_030765085.1 of Allium cepa. Taxonomy (NCBI): domain Eukaryota; kingdom Viridiplantae; phylum Streptophyta; class Magnoliopsida; order Asparagales; family Amaryllidaceae; genus Allium; species Allium cepa. The sequence continues at coordinate 775,395,016 of CM060935.1, forward strand.
TTAAGTAATATAATAGAACATTGGAAAGACATGTAACTTCCTTCCGTGAGTGCAGAGTTTGAGTGGCATAATCTCTAATTTTTGTTCTATTACATTTTTATTTATTTTATAATTTTTTACACTTTAATATCAAATTATAAATCATGTAGTGACATAATTCCAAGTTCAAGTCTTAATTTAAGGAAAATATTTTCATTTAAAGGTTTAATAAATATATTTGCAACTTGATTTTCTGATGGTACAAAATCAAGTGAAATATTACCTTTTTCTATATCATCACAAAGAAAATAACGTCGAATATCAATATGATTAGTTCTCGAGTGATTTGCATGATTTTTTGATAAATTTATAACATGTGTATTATCACAATAAATTGTTGATTTAGATAAATTTGTACACAAATCTTGTAGTGTTTGCTGCATGTATATTACTTGAGCACATGCCAAAGCAGCTGAAATATATTCTGCTTTACACGTCGATAGTGAAACACAACTTTGTTTCTTACTAAACCAATATACTAAAGATTATCCAATGAAATGACAAGTACCACTTGTACTCTTTCTATCCTTTTGACATCCTCTGAAGCCAGCATCACTATATGATATTAACTCAAAAGGACACTTTTTGGGGTAAAAAAGACCATAGTCTTTAGTCTTGCTAAAGTTGCGCAAAATTCGTTTCACTGCCCGCAAATGTGACTCTTTAGGATTTGCCTGAAATTGTGCACACAAGCATACACTCATCATTATATCTGGACGACTAGCAGTTAAATAAAGTAAGGATCCGATCATACTTCGATATAGTTTTTGGTCAACACTTTTCCCATTTTCATCTCGATCGAGATGTACCATAGTTCTCATAGGAGTTGGTTTAGGAAAAGTGTTTTCTACACCAAAACATTTTATAAGATTATTGCAATATTTTTCTTAATTAATAAAAATTCCATTATTTAATTGTTTAATTTTTAATCCAAGAAAATATGAAAGTTCTTCCATATGAGACATTTCAAATTCTTTTGTCATAATATTCGAAAATTCTTGACATAATTGTTCGTTCGTGGAACCAAAAATGATGTCAAAAATGATGTCATCTACTAAATTTGTATTATTAAAATATCATTTTTATCTTGTTTTATAAACAAATTTTGATCTACTTTTCGAATTTTAAAACCATAATTTATAAGATAACTTTTAAGACGATTATACCAAGCACGAGGTGCTTGTTTTAGACCGTATAAAATTTCTTTAATTTATAAACATGGTCTGGAAATTTTTCATGTGTAGATAGAGGTGGTTATTCTACATACACATTTTCTTTTATAAAACTATTTAGAAAAGCACTTTTTACGTCCATTTGATATAGTTTAAAGTTATGAAAATAAGCAAAAGCCAATAAAATACATATTGCTTTTAGTCGAGCTACAGGCGTAAATGTTTCTTCGTAGTCTATTTCTTCTTCTTGACTGTAACCTTGAGTGGCTAATCTAGCTTTGTTTCAAATAATTCCTTACTTATAGGCTTTATTTTTGTAAAACCACTTAGTAGTGAATACTATTTGATTACTAGGTCTAGGAACTAGGTCCCACACTTCGTTTTATTCAAATTGATTTAACTCTTCTTGCATAGCCATAATCCGGTAACATCATTGAGGCTTCTTTAGCATTTTTAGGTTCAATGTTTGATAGGAAAGCCACATGACCCATTTGATTTAATTGATTTCGAGTTCTTATGTTAGTATTTACTTCTCCAATGACATTTCAATTGGGTGATTTCCTAGATGTCTTGGTGGAGTTCGAATTTCATTTTCATTTTGTCAATTGTTATTTTCAATTTCAACATTATTTTCAGTATTTTCAATATCATCTTCTGTGATATTTGATTTAGGAATATTAACTAACTATTTACTTGTGCGTAATATAAATATAAAAGTAAAATAATAAAGTAAATGATACCAGAGATTTTTATACTGGTTCGAACTTTCAGTTCTATGTCCAATCCCAGACTCATTCTGGAATTTAACTATCGACCCTAACTTAACCCAGAGGAACAAGTATTATCCTGCTTGAGCAACCGAATAAGACTTTAGTCGCCTAAGCAACAGAATAGGACTTCAACCACTTGATCAACCGAACAGAACTTCGAGTACAAATGTAGAATCGTTTTTGACTGAGTATGCTCTTGAGTAGCACTAATAAGTCAATAACGTACACCCTTCCTATAATCTTCTCCTTTGTGATTGTGTAATTCATGAGGATAGGAAGTTTATTAAATCACTAATGAAGTTTGCTTGAATGAACAAGTGATTAAAATGAAATATTGAATGCAAATGGCAAGATAGTTTAGATAATAAGAATGAGAGTTAAAATCAGAATTAGTTAGTAAAACAATGGATTTCATATAGGAATTAAGAGTTGCAATCATTTATGAAAAGTAGTCATGAAAGAATATGGAAGCAATTCTTGAATCAAGAGCTGTTTCTATTCGCTGAAATGAAGTATCTTTTCAAATATAACCATTATGAATATTCAACCGTCTGAATAGAATAATTTTGCCAGCTGAACCGATTAAAAATTGAATTAGCAAGAAAACTGTGCAAAAGTCATACAATTCAGATGGCTGAACTTGCAGGGTCAGCCGTCTGAATGTTCAAAGAAAAGATGTGTACAACATTCAGCCAACTGAACTACACTATTCAGTCGGCCAAATTGCCTTTTTTTGCCATATCAAGGAATTTTCTGAAAAACTTCTGCATATGAACTATGTCACTAAAAAATTTAGCATATGAACAATGTTTTGAAAAAACATTAAATTGTGTGCGCATGCATACACCACTTCAGAGAGGTTTTAACATGATTTCACTACTAGACTTAGACCATAGACCAAATATATTACCGAAGCTTCTATATGGAATCTGGTTTATAACCTATTAGATTATTTTTCGAGTAAAGTAGCGTCTTCTCTTGTAAATATGGTTAGTTCATATAATATTTATTTATATAGTCATCATAATCAAAACATCAAAATTCAAGGTTCTAACATGTTAAAAAGCTAATTAAATTATTTTTATAACATTTAATCCAAGATTCATATACTTAAACAATTCAAATATTTAAACATGAAGTGTCCGTAATTTTGGATCGTTACAGGAAAGGAAAAACTGGATGGGAATAATTTTTTAAAATTGCTAAGGGGGGAAAGAAAATATTGGAGTCGCAATAAATAGAGTCTTATGGTTTTGGTAATTGATGAAAACATGGATATCTACATTTCCACCAACCTTTTTCTATATCACATAAATAACCATTTACATCCATTTTCGAGTTTATGGCAAGAAAGGACAATTTAAGAAGGACGTATGGATGGAGAAAGTGGGGCGAATGTGCATGAAGGAACCATTATTTACGAAGCGAACAAGACATTTGAATAGGGAAATTGAGCAGGATATTTGAGTTGGGAAGCTGGTTGAAAGGGGAATGCACTTGTTGATGCAAACATGGTATCTGAGCGGAGTCTTTTAAATATGATTTTTAATCTAATTGATTTATAGTTAATCAATTATTGTTTTTATTATGTAATATACGTTTAACTAAAATGAAATAAAAGTTAGAAAAATTGAGATACATTCAAATTAATTAAAACACCTTTAAAATACAACGATGTAATACAGAGAAAATACAACAGAACTATAATATTCGAAAGTCAAATACAATAATTTAAAGATACAGATAAAATGATACAACCGCAATGTTTTAGTGAAACACTGCTGTAATAATTTCATCTCTTATGGTATTGCAAAGCATTTCTATTTCATTGCTCGTGTGTCGTTGTACCTGTTCAGTCACTCTATTTGTAGTAGTCCTCATACTTTAATATTCCTTGTGGTATTCTTCTAAAACAAGATTTCGATTATCATCATAAGCCATAAATCTGGATCACCATTATTATATTTTAGTATAAAATTTTGTATAGCCGTTTTAGCAATGAAAACTTTTACTTGAGTTTCAAATGAGTATGTTGACATATTCTTCAAAATGGTAAACGTTTCTTCCATATTTCAAAGGTCCTCTCAAATTGCCACATAAACTTGAATGATAGAAATTAAAATTTTCATAGACTAATTTTGGTTGATTTGCGGTTTCATGAAAATGAAGGATATGATATTTGCTATTTCGATAAGGTGGTATATATCCATATTATGGTAAATTTCCAAAATTTATAAATCATACTATCTAGGTGGAGGGTGAGGAAAGCCAGAGTTTCTATCCTTTATAACTGCATTAAAAATTCTACTATCATGCGTAGTACCTTTCCAACCTACTATAACATAAATGAATTGTAAATTGAATGAGTATGCTAGTAAGATATTCCATGTAGCATAACCATCTTATCCAATATATGGAATAACCCAATCTGTAGGTAAGTGTGCCATTATGTTGTACCGTCCATAGCAACAACACAATTTCTAAAATAAGGGAAATATCGGTTTGAAGTTCTAATATGTTCCAGAATAGTATTAAATTAATGATAATCTGGCTTAATGACATCTTTAGCAAGTAATAGTACACCTTCTAAAATAGCAAGAAAATAAACTGAAATTGTGCTACCTGATCTTTGAAATCGTTTTCTCATTTGACAATTTAAGAGAGATGCAACTACGGTGCAGTCAAATATGGCAACCACTTCTTCGATATTAATAGTTTTTGTTGAAACCAGACCATATGTTTTTAGTCTATGGCACAACAAGAGAAAACATAAGATTTGCATTCGGAAATTACGCTGACAACGTTCTTGATTCCCATTTAATATATCGTCCACCCACAGTAAACCGGTATAGTTTGACATACGAATTTGCCTAATATCGTTCCTTCGTCTACGTAGATACGCCGATTCTACAACTAAATCCTACACATCTTCATAGTCGGACTCTATTTCAAAATTAGCCATTGGAATTAAAGAAAAAAGTAGAGTAGAGAGTGAAAGAGAAGAGTTGGGAGTAGGGAGAAGAGTAGAGAAGATAGGGGAGGATGAAAGAAAGAGGAGGTAAAAAAGGGGTATAAAAGAAGGGAAGTTGGGGAAAGCAATGTTGGCGTCTGACATATTGGATGCGTCGGAAGCCTACTTTCCCTCATTTTCCGTCAATGGTTCTAGAGTGGGAGGATTGCCCGTTGGGGCTTCTGACGTGTCGGACGCTTCATAAACGGTTACTGGGTAAAAAAAAAAAGATTGCGAATAGTACCAAATCAGCATGGCAGTTGAAATTAATTGTAATTGTCCGAACATGGTAAAAGAGGAACAATTGAGAGGACCTTGAGAAAGTGAAATAACAAAAATGCCCTTTAATGTACCGGTCAAATTGTAAAAAAGTGCATTTAGGGAATCTAACAAAGGCTTCATTTTGACCTATTGACCGAAGGTTTTGCTTTACAGTATAAGGTAGATAAAATATAAATTAAAGATAATTGCTTTAGTAAAGTAGAATATATTATCTCAATCATATCGCCATGTAACAATAAGCTTAGAAATTTGGGTGATTAAAATAATAAAATGATGAATTATATAGCACAAATATTTTTTTAAGGTACTTTTCATTCAAAGTTTTAATTGCGTAAAATTAAAAATTATAAAATTCAAATAAACTATATAGAATTATAATCACTGCACTGATTTAAGAAAACGCATAATTTTTTTTGGTAAACGGATGAAAAAATACGGATGTTGCATGCACTCGGACCTAGAAACAGACCCATATATGCACAAGAATTATTTCAATCTCTCATATAACACATACCTCTTACATGCCCTTATGCATAAATGGAAAATGAATAGTGGCAAGGCTTGTGACATTTGGCTAACATGTCGTCACTTGGAACCTTAGGAAGCATATGGATGTATAAAAATAAAAATCATTTTGTGAAAGAAAGCATGAAAAACTACGTCTTCATTCTCCTTATTCTCTTCCCTTTAAATTCTAAAACTATAGTAAATCAACTTCAAACTTCACCAAATTTTGGCCAAGGGTCTAAGGAAACATAGGAGAAAGGAATAACGACTCAATTGTTGAAGCAAGGAAGCACAAAGGAGGTACCCTTCTCTGGCCATGAGCAAATAAGGGAGAAGGGGAGGTGGCTATGAGCATGGAAGGAAGGAAGGAGCAAGGTGGTCGTGAACATTTCAAGAAGAAGGATGAAGTTTTTCTTATTTTGGATGCAAGAAGAAAGTATGCATGTGTTCTTTAATTCTTATGCTTGGAGTTAGCAAGGATTTAGGTGAGTTAACACACCATCGGAAAGTTTATATTGTGTGTAAATAAAAATTAAGACATTAACTAATTAAAGTTATATTTGGACCCCTCTTGCTTTTGAAAGTAAATAATAACTTTATGTGTAGTATATTCATTTCTATTAGCCTCTAAAACATATGATGTGGCATAGACTTGATATTTATATTATTGGTTTAGTTGTGTGTGGATTTGAAGTGTGTGTAATTGTTTGAAACGAAAGAGTTAATATAACTACACTTTGAAATCCCTTATGTTTAAACATCTTTAAGGTTGTGATAAGAAATGTATATAAAATATAATTTGGTTGTGCTCAAAACTTATAGCAGTGTATGTTACAACAAAGGAAAGGTTTGAAAAATGTAGAACTTGTTGAACAAAGCTACAAATGTTAGAAGGCGAAAAGTTCGCTATTTGTACACTTGAAAATGCTCGGTTTTTGGTGATTTTTAATATGATTTAGAAAATATTCTTAGAGGTTTCTTTTCATGGTTATTATGTACTCAATGTGAGGCAATTACTTAAAAAAAAATCAGATCTTACATCATTTGCTAGCATAGAGAAAATCAACCAAACTTTCGAGTTTTCCTTGTTATCATCGGGTCAGGTACTTTAACAACACTAATTACAGCACCTTTTGACCCTTCGGTGGCATTTTTAGACTTTTTATGGCTCTGGCCATTTTCTTATTTTGACAACTTTAGTGACTTAAATGAGTTTGAAAATAATAAGTGAGTTGATTATTTTTTTAAGATATTTAAAAGGATGACTAGTAACATGTTTAACTGTATTTTAGAAGTAATTTCATGTTAAAATATATTCCTAATAAACATATATATGTATTTTTTAAGTAAAACGGTTTTATATGTAAAACTTATTTAAAAATGGTTTTTAGTAAATTCTAAATTAGTTATTTTTACATAATATTTTATATTAATATTAAAACGTATTTATAAGTATTTTAAAAGTGTGCGTATGTGTGTGTGTATTTATATCTAAGATTAGAAAAGTAAATTAAGTATTTTATAAGAGATAAAGGTGGTTTAGGTTATGACACTTTGTCATAATGAATGGTTTTGAGAAGTTATTAAAAAGCATATTATCTTCTTAAATAATTGTGGATATACTTCGATCTTTAAAAATTCCATTTTAAAGATAATGTTAACTATAGTATAAAAGTGGCGACCATGTTTAAGTAACATTTGTCTTTAACCCTGTCGATTATACTTCTGAAAGTAAGTAAATCTTTAAAAGAGTATTTTAAAGACAATGGCAAGTATAAAGTGTTTTGGGTTTATAATAACAGTGTTTTAATATTTAACCCTTCTTATTATACTTTTGAATATACTTTGTTCTTTAAAAATGAATGTTTTAAAGATAATGGTAAGTATAAAATGGTTTGGAAAAAAGTTGGTGTTATCCTGCCTTTTTGGCAATGCCGTGACACCAAGAACTTGACTAGAAACCAAATACAGTATGTCCCGAAGATCGGTCATACACTGGTCTACTATGGACATTTGTAAATTTTGTCTGAGTCCGGATCAAGCTACAATCGACATGGTATGACAAGCAAAGCTATGGAAGCTAATGTTCTAAATTTCAGGTCAATCGGAGTCCGTATGCTCAAGATATCGATCAATCAAGGTCCATGGAGGAAACAAAATTTCATATCCATCATACCTATTCCACTTCGTATCCATCATATCTGATCTGTTTCGTATCCATCACCTGAAGACATTTCATATCACTTGCACTTATATAAAATTTGTATCGATTATCATTTACACAGTTTATATCAATCGGTCAACAATCGATACGAAACATGCCACCAACAAAAAAATAAAACAACATTTAAAAGGTATCGATACAAAATCGATCTTCAATCGATACAAAGAGCTTAAGTTTATATTGATACGAATTAGAGTGGAAGTTATCGATATGAGGCGGTCACTATGCTATCGATACGAAATGGCTTCAGGGATCGATAAGAAGTGAAGTGCAGTAGAGCGATACGAAAGGAATATTTCGGGTCGATACGAACAAAGAATATAAAATGGAGGACTTAGTCACTCGGCATAAAAAGTGGATTGATCCTAGAATATAGCACTACGTCACCCTGATCGATACGAGCCAATAAGGATACGAAGAAATTGATACGAACGGTATCGATACGAACTCGACAATGTTTTGCAAATACAAACTTAGATCGATCATAACTCAAAATCTACAGGTCCGAATGCTACCAAATTTTCACAGGAGCTTGTGTACCACCTTTGCTTAGTCTTTGATCGATCTCAGCCCAAATAGAGTCATGTTCGATTGATATGAATTGTATACATATCGATCGTGGATCGATCCCAAATGTCCAGGGATCGATCTAGTAGGCCCACGCACGTGAGAGAAGTGGTCTTCCAAGATCTAAGCCAGATATTTTCAGCCTACATCTATAAATAGCAGCCCTAAGCCTTCGAAAAATGGACTTTTGACTTTTCTATGCCAAGACTCTACTGAAAACTCCATTATATCTCAAGTGTTTGAGAGTGTACTGTTGTAGTCAGTTGTAACCAGTTAGCAAAGTCAATAAAATAGCAAAATTTCCATAGTGGACATAGGCTACAATGCCGAACCACTCTAAATTCTTGTGTTCTTACATTTTTGTTTGTCTATTTTGACGTGTTTGTTAGATTAACCTCCTTTTCCACTTATACACTTCGTTTTAATCTCTCCAAATACGGTTGAAGAGTGTTGTGTCCAATTTTGATACAAACACTTTGGTGCTTTCACTGAGAAAATCCAGCTTTTCTTCCACTCATTGGATCTACTACCATCGTTGGATTGCAAGAATCTAAGGAGAAGATCCAAATCTCATATCCAGTAGTTCTTCCATCCTATTCAGATTGCATCAAATTCAGGAAAGAGCTATATCACTCACCATGGTTACTACTAGGACCTCCTCAACTGCTGTAGATCAAGAAGGATGGGATAGACAAAACCCCATGCAACAATCTGCTACAGGTCAGAACTTAGCTGGACCTTCAGATCGACAAGGCCCTATCACTAAGAAGGAATTCCAAATGCTTATGCAAGAGCTTACCCAAAGTCGCCAACAGCTTACCCAGCAGATCTGTGCTAACACGGAGCTAACCAACCGACTGAACATGGAGAGACGAAGGAGATCCAGAAAGGATCGTGCTTCCTATTCATCCGCTGAAAGCTCAGCTTCCTCTGATTAGAATCATAGATCTGCACATCCACGGCTGGATGGAGATTACGCGTAAGCCCTTGGGTGTCAGCGCATTTTGAACCTTGGACAAGCTGGAGCCAGACTTCTACAGGACACCAGGCTAGACCCTCCTCCCTAGGAGTGGCCTTTCCCTATCACACTAATGATAGCCATATAGCTGCTGCTGCGGAAAATATGGAAGCTCAACTTCAGAATCAACCATACCCAGCCTTTCATCAACACAATCATGCTCCTGAACCCTATCTACACGAAGATATGGAGCCAAGGAGGCGAGGCACAGACCGTCGACCGTGCCTGGACCATCCTCACAACGGGGAACCGACGATGCCTTAGCCCAGAATGTCCAAATGCTAGACATTCCAACTATGATCCGTCAATTGATCCGCGAAAGTCAAGGCCTCGCCAATGAAAATTGGAGAATCTCCCGAAGTCATACTCCGTTCACTGATGACATCCTCTATGCTGAACCACCTCGCCAATTCAGGATGCCAAATTTATCTGTTTATAAAGGAAACTTAGTTCTAATCAACACATCCTAAAGTATGAATGGCTCATGAGTGCCGCTCGAGCTGACGAAACAGTTAAATGTAGAAGTTTTCCTATTTCCCTAAGGGGCATCACAACAATGTGGTTCACTCGTTTACCGCCTTGATTCATTTCATGCTTCGATCAGTTGGCAACCAAGTTCGTTGAACAGTTTCGTATGCGCGTCACGAGGCTGAAGGATGTTAACACCTTATTCGACATCACTTAAGCTTCAGGAGAGACACTCAGACGCTATCTAGAAAGGTTTCATGCCGCATGTACGGAGATCAGTAACCCTATTAACAATTCCCTATTAATGGCACTGACTAAAGGAATCGATGTTGAGTTCAAATTCGACAATTGGTTGGCTGGGAAACCCCCGCATCATTGGATCGAATCTATGCTAAGGCGACCCAGTTCTTGAGGAGTGATGACGCTGGACAATCTAGAAAGCAGGATGATGTGGGTCTTAGTGTCGAGACATTCAAAGTAACATTGCTGTAAAACAAACCGGTGAGAGTTTTGGTAAAGTGCGGTTGAATATACAGAATAAGCAGAATATGCAGAAAGGCGATGGGGGTCAGGGTAAGAAGCAAAATCAAAATCGCGGACCGCGATGTTGAGCTTCAATGTTTGACCAATATACCACATTGAATGCATCCCTAGAGAATGTTTATTTGCAAACCTGTAATACTGGAAAGTATAATAAACCAGCTCGGAAACATTCTTCTGAAAAGAAAATTCAAATTGGAAAATTATGTAGGTTCCTTAATTGCTATGGCCACAATACTGATGAGTGTCGTCATCTGCAAGACATCATTGAGAAATTGATACAAGAAAGGAAGCTGGAACAGTTTGTTAGGGTGTCGCAGGCTGGAGGTGCGGGCCCATCGAACCAGAATCAAGGTCAAAATCAGGCTAGACTGGAGAGCCCACGCATACTGGCGGGAGATTGGTTATTAATACAGTTATTGGTGGTCCTCATTTAGTTGATCGGAGCTGGAGTGAAATGGAGTCGTATGCTATTTCGATTAGGCATGCGGACTTCGAATGTTGCAGTAATGCTGATAATGGAGCTCCGACAAAACAACAAAAGACGATGACAGACGACATCGTTTTTCGAAACAAAGACGCTGATAGAGTCAAAGCCCCCACTATCGATCCACTAGTCATATCGGCTCAAGTAGGTCCTGCTTTGATAAAGAGGATCTTGGTAGATAGTTGAAGCTCCGTAAATATTCTTTTTGAATGAGCTTATGACTAGATGAAAGTGGAAGCAAAGGACTTAAAGCCGTGCCAGTCTCGCATACATGGCTTTAATGGGAGTGAAACGATACCTTCTAGGATGGTGGAATTGCCAGTCAAGTTAGGAATCGAAGATCATCGGAGATTCCGAATGCTACAATTTGTTGTGTTGTATATTAATTCTCTATATAATGCTTTCATGGTCGATCGACCCTAGCTGAATTCAGGGCAGCGGTTGGCCCATGATGCTTAACTCTTAAGTCCCCTATAGATAATGGGGTTGGAGTTGTTTAGGGAGATCAAGCAGCTGGATGCGCCCATTATGTTACTGAGCTGCAGGAGGCGCAACGAAAGAGAAAGGCAAGGACGTAGAGGAATCTCTCTACATCTGGTTCATTGAAGATTGACAACTAACGCCTAGGCCTAAGCCTGTGCACCACAGCCAGTTCCTCAAAGATCTTGATCCACGAGATGATGATAATAAAGAAGAAGTCAAAGACAGTCAGGCTTCCCCGGAAGAGCTGACTATCGGTGTTCTGATCGATGATAATATGACACCAGAATGATAAAGATCGAGTCTCAACTTGGCCACGAGATGAGAAGGGAATTGGTTGAATTTTTCCGGGCAAACCTCTTTGTATTTTCTTTGAAGCACTCAGACATGTGTAGGATCTCACTGGACATCACGAGCCATACATTGAATATTGACCCATGGCATGCCCTAGTCAAACAAAAAGGACACGGTATGGATCCAGAGAGATCTGCCGCCCTGAAAGAAGAGGTGGATGAACTTAAGACGAAAGAGTTCATTCGAGATGCATTATATCCATAGTGGGTATCCAACCCAGTGCTTGTCAGGAAACCAAATGGAAAATGGAGAACTTGTGTGGACTACTTAGACCTAAATAAAGCCTTCTCTAAAGATAACTTTCTGCTTTCCAGAATTGATCATCTTATAAATTTAACAGCCGGATATGGGCTCTTATAGTTTATTAATGCGTATTTCGGCTACAATCAGATACCAATGCACCTACCCGATCAGGAGCATACCAGCTTTGTCATCGATCTGGAACTCTATTGCTATAAAGTGATGCCGTTCGGACTTAAGAAGCTGGGGCAACCTATCAAAGACTTGTCAACCGAATGTTTGCTAACCAGATCGGGAAAACTATGGTGGTGTACATGGATGATATGCTTGTAAAGTCGTGGCTCTCCATCGATCATGTCAAAGACATGGAAACAATGTTCAACATCCTCCAAGAGTACCGAATGAAGGTCAACCAGTTGAAGTGTCACTTCGGAGTCGCATCCGGAAAGTTCCTTAGATTCGTTGTCAACGCTCGAGGCATTGAAGCCAATCCAGAAAAAATCCGGGCGATTCGGAGTCTCGAGACTTCCAGAACTATAAAGCAAGTACAAAGTCTCAACGGGAAGGTGGCAGCATTAAGCAGATTCATTTTCAAATCCACTGACAAATCCATTCCCTTCTTCGATCTAATCAGAGAAGGAAAATGGAACTTTTAATTGACTGAGGAGTATGAAGGCGCATTCCGAGCACTGATTCAACACTTGGTGACACCACCAATTCTGTCAAAGCCAGTTGATCATGAAAGACTGTACATCTATCTGGCGGTTTCGGCAAACGCTATCAGTGCCCCATTGATTCATTAGGAGGATCGAGCCAAACGAACAGTCTATTATGTCAGTAAACGATTGAACAGGGTGGAAAGGAACTATCCAAAGACAAAAAAAACTCGCTTACTGCCTCGTCATTGCCTCTAGAAAGCTCTGTCCATATTTCTATGCCCATCCGATCATAGTTTAAACCGACTAGCCGTTATGACAGGTCCTTACGCGACCTGAGACATTTAGTAGGTTGCTCAAGTGGAACCTCAAGTTGATTCAGTTTGATATTGCTTATACATCGAGACGAACCATCCAAGGACAAGTTCTGGCGGACTTCATCGCCGAATTTAATATACCAGAGGACTTGCCCAAAACCAGTGAATCTCCCAAATACATATGGAAGCTATACACTAATGGAGCATCAAATGACTGCTGCTCAGGCACTGGAGTTGTAGTTAAAACCCCAAAAGGTCGATCCATATGTTATACTTTGTAGTTTGACTTCCGCGCAACTAACAACAAGGTTGAAAGTGAAGCTTTACTCGTCGGCCTCAGACTTGCCAAAGAATTGAGAAGTATTGTTGTGGAGATCTATTACGACTCGCAAATGGTCGTATGCCAAGTTCGGGGAGAATATCAAGCAAGAGACCGGAGGTTAGCCTCTTATCTTGCCCGGGTCCAGGAAGTGTTGAATTGGTTCGACTACTACGCCATCCTCTGTATACCCCAGGAGCATAATCAGAAGGCTGATTCTTTGGCAAAACTGGCCAGCACTAGTGAAGCATATCAAATGGGACTCATCCCCGTTGAGACACCTACCTCTCCGAGTACAATCAGATGGTGACGGACTAGGTACATGAGGCAATGCTAGAAAAGGAGTCGTGGATGACCCTATTTAGAAACTATCTTGAACGTGAATGAGAAGCGTGAAGAGGCTGATTTGAGGGTAGCCACGCATCGAAGTCGAAGCGCCCGATTCTACAATGCTAAGGTCCGACCCCGAACCTTTGGACTTGGCTACCCCGTACTCAAGAGAATCTATCCGGTCCCATCGTATATGAAACCAAGATGGGAAGGACCGTACATCATCGAACGGAGACTTAGAGACATCACATTCATATTATTAACATTGATGGTCTCACTTTGTCGAGAGCTTGGAATAGCGAGAGTCCCCATTGCTACTACAAATAATAGGCTTTATTTATTCATTTAGTCTACTTTTCATTGGAAATTTGTTTATGCATTTCGAAATTTGAACTTGTAATAAGGCAATTGACTTTGCCGTACTTTCTAATTTCAGCAATAAAATTCGAACTCGTCGAGCCAGAGCGGCAATTCTTGAAATGCATCTTACGACCATCACAATGCATGGAGAGCTAAGTTCTATCTAATGATGAAACTTATTCAAATAGGGAGTGACTGTGATACGACCGGTCACTCGCTAAGTGAAACCCCAGGCTCGGGGGCATACAACTACACTGAAGCCAAAACGGACTGATACACAACAATCATCCAGCAAACTCCGGTTCCCAGAGTGCGAGCCGGAGTCTAAATTACAAATCCAAAATATAGGTTCGAGGAGGGTGGACCTGTCCACCTATGACTTCGCCCATGTATAATCAAAACTCGAAGAGGATGGATCCATCCATCTACAACTTCGCTTGCCTACTTAAGGTAGATGTGATCCGACCGTCCACGTCCCTGATTAAGTTATCAATCCCAAAGTGCGAACGAGACTCAAAACTTAGGCAGATGTGACTAACTATCTATTGATCAACTCCGGATTCCCGGAGTGTGAAATGGAGTATAAACATCAAAATGGGTGTGACTAACCACCCATAGACTAACTCTAAGTCCCCGAAGCACGGGCTGGAGTATAAACACAAACCGGGTGTGAACCGGCCGACCATAAGACAACTCTGAGTCCTTAGAGTGCGAACCGGAGTATAAACACAAATTGGGTGTGACTGACCACCCACAAATCAATCTAAGTCCCCATAGTGCGGATGTAATTCTGAATAACAAACGGGTGTGACTGACCCCCCATAAAATAATTTAAGTCCCCGAAGTGCAGACATATCTTTAAACATTAAACGGGTGTGACTGATCACAATAAAATAACTTAAGTCCTCGAAGCACGGATATATCTTTAAACATTAAGCAGGCGTGACCGACCGCCGACACACAAGTGCAATCCCTAAGGTATGGATGCGATTACCGGTAGATGAGCGAGTGTGATCTGACAACTCAAACTCATCTCCATTCCACTTTGTTCCGACTAAGTTAAGCTCAATTTATTGAAGGCGGAAAGCGGCTGTCGACCGACCACTTTAATTCATCCCCAGGACTAGGGGCATAACTCTGGCACAAGCCGCTAACCGAGACAGCGCAACATTGGGACTCGACTTGACGTTTGGTTACGACCCGAATCTATGACTCCAGGGCTTAACAACCGAACCCAAGTCTGATCCAGAGATTAAAGCTTCACAAGTACATTAATGGAAATTAAAGTTTCATATACTTAACAAGTTTTCGACCCTCTCAACTTGCTACCCTTTGTTCAAAAGTAAAGCCGGTAATTTAAAGCATTATTGCTTTCAAACACTACTCGAACCACATTCTTAACTGTCACAGATAAGCAAGTCCACTTGTTGGTTTTTAATGCTAAGTATGGTTAAATAATTTCCATAAACAATTAAACAAACTAACACTTCTATACCTCATTGTAAAACATTTGTTTATAATTTACAAACCTTCCAAAAATGATATATATACTAATTTTATTTATAAAGATAAGATATTTAATAAAACAATTTAAAAGATATTATAAGTTATGATATTTAATACTTTAATAAAATAATTAACTAATTTCTAAAGTTATATATACTTAAAATACACTTTAAAATAATTAACTCTAATATAGGTTAGAAAAGACTACTAAAAACATTGAAGTAAAATACTCTAATTTAAAGTTATTTCAAAGCAATTTAAAGTCTCATATAGTTATTACAACTAAAAAGAGGTTCAAAGCAAACACAGCATTTTAAAAGTGCTACAGGTAATAAAATTTCTAGTTTGGTGTACTTGAAAGTTTGATCGGTTTTCGATATGACAACCAAACTTTTTAGCACCTAATCCTTTTACAGTAACTAGTATACACATAATGCATTACAACCATGGTGTAAGGTTTCGGCTAAAACCACGAGATTCGGACAATCTCGTATTGATTCCAACCGAAGGCAGGACAGGATTAGGTCAAAATCTCATCCTACTTAAGTCGATGTTTAAAAAAACCAGAATTTTTGTAGTCGTGAAAAGAGGGGCCATCCAAAAGGAAAAAACAAATAAAAATCGACTCTAGATTTAACAAAAAACTACAGTATTCAAGCATTAGATTATTAAATTCGAGCGTCACTTTCGAGTATCACAAAGGAGGGATTCGACAAAATCGGAGCAGCGACAAACTTCTTACATCTGCACACATGTTTTTTCCCTCTTTTTTGTTTTCATTTGATCTGCAACAATCTTTTTTTATTTGAATGAATGGGAGGGAGGCATTTTGAATTAGGGTTAAGTGGTTAGGTGGGCTGAATATTGGGATGAACTATTAATAAATGGCCTTGCGCTTCGTTGGTATTATGTTGCAATAGTTAGATGGGCTAAATTAGGCTTATCTTTTATTTAATTTATGTATTCTTCTACTATATCATTCATTTATAATTTGAGTTATATTATGTTGAATTTTGTATTGTATTTCGGTAATAGTGTTTGTGTGTTATATTATTATCTTTTTATAGACTATATTTGTATATAGATTGCAACGTTTATTATTATCTTTTCATTAAAAATACACAAATTCGATACCAAGACCAAAACTGAAACAAAAACTGAAATTCCCAAAATTTCTCAAAACCAATAAAATTTCAAATGACTAAAACTGAGTTCACAAACCTTGATTACAACCATGGTAGGAAACCCCAAAGGATCTTTCTACCGAATTATATAAAAATTGTCGAACACAAGGCAATTCCTAAGTATATTTATAGTGACTATTTTGAAAAAAACCACTTCCAAATCAAGTCCAAGTCATATTAAACTTTATGTGCTTTTTTTAAGGCTATGAAACAATTCATACAAGTCAACATCATCGTTTACCTATGTCATTTGCTTTTCAAAGCGAGAATCACAACGATATTCATAATATTAATTCAAGCAAAAATAATATAATTTAAACAACAATATTATCACTGTATATTCATTCAAACAGTGAGTTAGCTCACCCTTTAACTAGCCAAAACCAAGCATAAGCTCCTACTTCCTACCACAACCTTGCAAGCTCCCAACTTCCTACCTCTTCCTTGCTTTACTCAACTCCAAGGCTAGATAAGCCTTCCCAAAGCTCATGGCCAACTCTTGGTGGGGTGGTGTGCTCCAAATCTTCAAGCTTTGAGTTGCTAGGAATTGTTACTATGATGTTGTAAGAGTTATAATTGATTTTGGTGATTAGAGTTGTTTTGAGTTAATTTATCTTTTGGAATTATATGAATAGAAAAGAAATGAAGAGTGCTTAGCTTTACATTGTAAAAATGTAAAAGGGTTTTCAAGAAAGGGGTGTGTGTTTATAGGAAACAAGTGGTGTGTCTTACCCTTCCCTTCACCCCCTAGCCAGACATGCAAGGCCCACCCCCATCATGCCTCCATGTGCTCTCATGTGCTCTACTTTCCACCTCCGTATGAAACAAAACCAAGCCAAATATCTTTACCTCCATAATGAAGTTCTAGAAGCACTTGAGAGAGATTTAGTTAACCACAATTATTGAAAATATTTTTATTAGCTATTAATGATTTCATATTTTATTTAGGCATGTACAAAAATTTTGGACAACTTTTATTTAATAGAAAGTCTTTTACCGATAAAACAATTTTCGATCACATTATCGATATTTCATCAAAGTATTTATTTTTTTAAACAAATTTCAAAAAACAATTTCATAACATTAGTTATTAATTTAAAGGAATTTAATAAGGTTATAAAACCACATTTATAACACTTAACCATTTTTCAAACTTTAAATATTCAAAAATGAAATGTTTGAAACTACGGATCGCTATGTGGATTTTATCGAAAAATGTGTAAGCGACAAATTCGACCAAATTGTCAAACTACTAGCTAAGGTGACATGTGAACATTAATATTTAAATTGTTCGATATTAATCACTAAAAAAATGACATTTGCAAGTCGCACAACTATATTTGTAGATTCTCTTGTACACCACATGATTTAATTGGTTTATAATTGTTATCAATTAATTAATATTAATGAAATATTAAATGTATGTTTATTTGATGTATTGGGTACCTTTAATATTTTTTTATGTGCCATTAGCAGTTAGTTAGATGCTTATATAAAAGTTATATATATGTACAAATCGATATTCGATATCAACATGCATTTAAATTTGATTTAAATGTGATTAATTCCTAATGAGTTATGAATGATTTAAGGCCTACGTAGCTTCATCTAGGGCCGATTATAGGAGAGCAAGAGAGGGGCTAAAGTTTCAAAATTTTGGATGTAGAATTGGTAATAGAGTTGGAGCAAACCAAGGAGAGATTATCTCCTTTACTCTCTCTAGAAAAGACGACACGACCCCTCATTGTAAAGGCTACACCTTTTGTTCTCCTTCTCATCTATGATAGACGCCATTTCTAACCCCCTTAGGCCAAAAATATCAAATCCAAACATCAAATAAAAATCAAAAGAGGGTCTCCAACTAGTTGCAAAGCTAGAAGCTCGGATTTGGATCAAATTTAGAAAAGTCCTTCAGTCAAGATGCAAATTTAAGGCAACATATTTTGCGGTAACATCCTATTATCTATGACTGTTATGTCATCATGTTAAAATAGTTAACCGATATATATTAGAACAAATTTTTATGCACAATAGTTGTCTTGTTTAATCGTGTTGTTATACATATGTAAATACTACTACGAACCCGAGCTACGCACACGGGGTAAGAACAATTTTTATTTTAATATTTTTGTAGCTCACATACTTGTGTAACTACACTTACATACATTATTTTTAAATTATCTATCATGCCTACATGTAAATAGTAGGCATTATTTTTTGAATCATGAATGTGTAACTCGATCATTGTTAAATAATCGACATTCTTTTAGCTCAATATTTTAGCATTATAAATAATAACACATACTGTATTCATGTAATGAACATTCAACCACATAGTACTAAAAGCCAAAAGAGAGATACTTTTCATCAGTAACAACAAAAAGACACCAAGACTTTTGAAACACACTTATTTATCCTAGTTAGAAATAGGGAAATTATACGCAAAAAATACATGCTAATTCTGATAATAAATAGTCCTATAGCATGGCTAAAAAATTGACTTGAATAGCAGTAAATTCTTAGACAATCAAAGAGAAAATATATGACGCATTGAAATTATAGAGTACAGTAGCCGATTACTAATTAGTCATTAGTTAACTATATAAGTTTTTATTTAACAAATTCAGTAAGCATCATCTTTAAAATAAATTTGAAATTACATGTTATATAATAAAAAAAAGTAGCCTAAATCAAATGAAAATAGTAAACCATGGATTCATTACCATTATTCTAAATAAAATATTTAACTATGTAGAACAAAAGAAATATGTCCCTTAATTTTCTCAACTTCAGCAAACGCTATCAAAAAATACACCGAGAACAACCATGAATTGTTAACTTGTTGGTGATATCTAAGGCATGGTAGTTACCTGCATATGTAAAACATAGACTATCTTAGAGGACAGACTAAATAACACTTACTTATCTAAATAGAAGAAGCTTATAGTGAATAATGTGACTGAAAGAAGCATTAGTAGTATATCATTGATTAAAATAGCATGGTTTCATTACCATTATTCTTAAAACAACAAAGTTATTACATGAACCAAGGTTAACACTTATCAAACCAAATTTAATGAATTATGTTAGGGCTGATATTAAGGTTGGATGTGCAAACTCAATTATTAAATATAGCATGGTAAGTTTAGGGTATATTTGGATATCATAAAATGCCTGGAACAAATAGCTTAAAGTTATATTTGATGTTTTGCATATCCTTACTTAATGGAGTGCAAATAAATTTACATATATTGATATGGTATGTCTATGAACATATTGTTTTATAAGCATACAAAGAATGATCTTATATAACAATAAAATAACATGCACTATTTTTGGACTAACTAATTCAAATTATTTATATGAACATAAAATGAAAGTATATGAGGACATTGACATTAATTAATTTGAATATCACATATTTGTGAATAGAAGTGAAATTCAACTAATATAAATATTTTAATTTATTAATTAATTTAAATCACTAAGAATAATACGAAAGCTTATCTCGTATATGATGGTAACTGCCATCAAACTCAATGGAGAAAGTAGTTATAAAGATCATAAGTAATTTATATTCCAAAAATATTGAACATATTCGTGCACTCAAACCTTAAACTTAAGTCAATTCTGATAATATATGACATAAGAGAGTCCTTTGGACTTCAACTAATGCAATTAACCTGTAATGGAATGTGAGAAAAAATAAACCTATAACTAAATCATTATGCAGCTACCTAAGATTCATCGGATAACTGTTTGCAAGGGATATAATTCTTGTACATGAAAGCAAAAAAACTTATGGAAAAAGATGAGGGACATGCAAATGTTCCTTATAACATTTGTAGGATGATTGGGACTTAAATCTTGACATGATAACTGGAACTTGCTTTTAAGATTGCAAAGTGAAAAATATAAGTAAATTAGTAGAAAAGAAAAATATGCAAATGAAGATATGCCAAAATGTTCCTTCTAAATACTGTTCACATTCATTAAGGTCATGAAACTTAGGCAGTATAATACTCGAAAATGCCAACCAAAGTTGAATGTGAGCGCGAAATGAAAATTGAAGTGTTATCACTTGCCTATGTATGTGATTCCTTGACTTTCATGTTATTTTAAAATTATCAAAATACCAAAGAACTAATAATTCATACATTAGAACTCAAGTTATAAAAATTGAATTTGATACATAAACTAATATACAGATATTTGTGAATGATGTGTTCAAAAAAGCAATTCAGCAACTAATACTGAAAAAAATAAGCATAGAATAATGAAGCTTACTGGCTAAAGTGTTTAATAAATCTAAGAGTTTACCATTCACATGTGTTTATATGTTTTTCGATTAAATTAGATGTGAATGAGGATTGGACTCCATGTAGAATAAAACACAATTATCCCCTTTAACCTGAAAATAACAGAATATATCTAAATCTTCAAAGGATTAAGGGAAAATGAATTTTAAATAAGCAGTGGACCAGATAATCGTAAGATACAAATTAAACCTCTAAAATTTAGGTTAGGAAAAGGAGGAATATTGCCTGAACCTGATTTTTAGTACTAATATAGTTGTTTTGTCAAAGTTGAGTATATAAGTTTGACTCCATAAACTTGTCTATGCCTTTTAGTTCTATTATTCTGATTTCACTATTTTATTCATTCTTTATATATTCGTAGAGTATATTTTCACTTGAAATCAATCGCTCAACATATATAAATGTTTCTATGCAATTATTCAACTGGTTGGCTATACCAACCTCGGTATTCCCTTACAGTATATATAATAATATTGAGTTTCAACCTATTAGATCATGTGCAATTTATAGCATTTATTTAACTGGTTGAAAATAACACATTCACGAAGTTGTGAATATATTAGATTCATGCAGTTTAGCTTTGTAGCTATAACGATCGAAAAATAAAATTAAACAAAACTACTTGTATACTTGTTATTCATAAGGAAGACCACAATTACAATCCATCTACTTACATATTAAAACTTGAAAGCCAACTATCATAAAATATACTTTTTAAATACAAATCGTTTTAAAATACCTTGCTTATAGAGTTGAATCCCCAAGTTGCCTAGAAATTGTAATAGTTGATCTAATAGACCCGATGCCTTGCACTTGGATAGCTGTCACTCGATCTTTTGGTTACCTGATAGCGATAGGCTATTATTTTATCTACATAAATTGCAAAATTTAATCCTCAAACCATCTTTGGTATATAGTTCCATAATCCTCAAACCTACCACAGTAGATTCTTTTAGCATAGCTTCTACAAACCATTAGATGTAATATCATAATAACCAACTGATTTACTATTAAAATTAAAATTATTGTTTTTTTAGACATAAAAAGGTATTAGACAAATAACATGGTGATGAAATTTAAAAACAAACATTCTCAACAGTTTTTTATTTAGACACTAATTTATGTTCACTAATTTTCATCCTATAACTAGGACTAGATGTATTATCTACTCATAGAACATCTTAACCTATATTTTATTGACAACTTAATTATCAAGTTTATGTAGAGCTTTAAAGGAAAAGGAGGTCATTTAATACTTACTAACGAGCATCATAATTTCCATAAATTTTAATGAAAAAAATCCCATTTCTTATGTGGTCTCAGTTACAACATGGAAATAAACCTTATAAACCATTGCGCTTTGTTGCAAGATGCACCGTTTAAATGATAACAAAGTAAATTAAAATGGCATATTTCTATCTATAATATTATATACTAAATAGTAATCAAACTTTCTATTTTATTTTATTGCCACATCATTATGAAGTTTTGGAAAAAAGATCTAAAGGGGGAGGAGTAAGAGGGTTGACTATAAAAGCATACGAGTATTCAAGCCAAATACACAAAACTACAGGGAAGTAGTGGAGAATTTGAGATTTAATTCTAAAAATTCTGTAAAAAGAAAATTAATGACATTGTTCCAATTTTACAAAATATTGGATATATGTTTGAAATAAAACTATAAACCACATCTTTAATAGCATGTTCACACTATGCATACAATTTCTTGATTCTTTGATAATCATATATGTTAATCTTTAGTTGTAGTTTATAATTCACACGCTTTATAATAAATTGTTGGATATGTGAGTTGGTAACCAATAATGAAGCTGTACAATGAAATATATGAACTGGTAAAAATTAATGAAGGATAACATCAAACGATGAAGCAAATTTGTAAATTTACCTTAAAGCCAAAAGTATACATTTGCACAATTTGGGTGCTAAACAAAATTTATCTACATCTAAAACCTTTCTATGCTTGCATACTAAAACATGATGTAAGCTAGCATTCAACCAGATGAAACTTGTTAAAGCCAAAATTTCATAAAAGATAAAACCAAAGTCTCATATTTTACTACTCTAATTCACAAAATAAAGATAATATCAATCAACTAAGTGGTGACAGGAATAACTCTAAACATAAAATTATCTTTATTCAGATGTAATACTAAAGATCGTAATTTATATTAGATTTTAAAAAACCTAAAAATGTTTGATGCACATTCTTATCAGTTATTTTTCTTGCATCAACCTTGATACTTGATCACCACATATGCTCAATGTTCAATGATAGATCTATAATTTAATGCAAAACAACAATAGTCCGAAGAGTAAATAAGAAATATATCACTAAATTAATTATAATGCACCCCTTACTGTGCTATGGACTCATCACCAATATGTAGTTGTTTGAAGGTTCTCCCGATCAAAAACCTGCATAAACAATATAAGAAAGAGTTATTTTAGCTAACAATGCAACATATTTATAATGTATTTTATAGGATCAAAACTTGCACAATAATGAACAACCATACATGCTACAAATTCAAATAGAGCAACCTACTTTCTACATTTTGTACAAATTTTATACGATAAATCAATAGTAGGGAATGAAGAAAGAGGTAGAAGGTTATATAGGTAGTATATACATATTTTATTCCTAACCCCAACATAATTAATTATCTCACTATAGAGTTGATATAAATAAGTACAGGGCAGTGTAGATTATAAACTAACATTATAATCTAGGGTAGTATAGATTATAAACTAACATTATAATTTATGTGTTGATTTTTAATATTATGTAAAAACTTGGCATTAAAAATACATACGAAAAATACATAGCAGCAAAGGGTATAACGTATTTAGTTCCAAGAGAATATAATGCCAGCTATAAAGTTAAAAGTTATAAACTGGCAGTAGAGATTAATTAAAACATACAAAATAGAAATTGATATAGAGTAGTAAAATCTTTGCTTGTTTGGTGAAATCCAAACATCAAATTTATGACCATTATGTTGAATTATTTAGATAACATAAGGCTATAATATGTTAGCGTTTTTCATGATTTATTCAATTCTATTGCTGGTTGTCAAAATACCATTTGTCGTATTAATACTATAATCAAAAGTGATGGAACTATGCAATATATTTGCAGCAAAGTGCATTGGTCTATTGGTAAACCGATATGGTATCAAATTATCAAAAGATTATTACACACAAATTTTGACTACAAACAAATGATATGTTTGTGTGAAAATCCTCTAGAATGAATAAAATAAATTCAAATAAATTTACCGATTAATTGTAAAGCCAAAAAATATTGGATGTACAAATTGATAAAGTAAAAATATTAAGTTATCCTAAAAAGGAGAAATTGAATAATTAAAATTACGTTAGCATCCAGATATAGTCATCGAATAATTAAATCGGCTTTAAAATAAATGTCGAACAACTTAAAAGGTACCTAAATGTTAAGATAACGACGAGGAAAGCAAAAGCAAGGAGCGATAAAGAAGCCAAAAGGCCTGAAACCAAAGATGATGATTTAGGAGAAAACCGACATCAATAACGTGCCATGAAGCTGAAATTGAATTCAACGAACTGTGACGAATATGGTGTTGACGAAGGCATGGCTAGAATGGCTTGGTTTTGGGAATTCTTCTTAACATTGATAGACTTTCCAGTTCCAAATCCTAGATGGTTTATCTCCATTGATTCAATGAAAAGAGAATAAATAGGCTTTAGTTAAAATCATACGGCTTTTATTTCGCTGGTGTCAAATATGAAATAATTATGGCGGAGAGAAATATAGTTTTAGGGCTTAAGAAATTACAGTTAGGGTTTGGACAGTAAGGAAGGAAAAGGAAAGATGCGGAGGAAAAAAAACAATATATGTAATGTGATTATCGAGTTTAAAATTTGTCTATGAAATTCAAGAGGGCTTTTGTGCTCTAGAAATCCGACTTAGTAATAATAGTATAGTGTAGGTCTATAAATTTGACTATCTATCAATTCTATTTTTTCAATTAATAATAAAAATTATTAGTATAATTATTATATATATATATATATTACAATAATGAAATTTTATCTATAATTTTTAAAACATTGGTATCTATTTGAAATTGATTTTAACACTAACTTAACTACAAATATAATGTATATTTATGTATATGTTCAAAATTAGTTTATTATGTATCATAATATAATGTTATAGCAAAAAACGAAATATAATTTTATTTTATTTTAAATATGAAGTGTGTGTGTATTAATTTTTAATGTAACATGTATTAACTAGTATTATATATATTAATTTTTTATTTTGTAAAATTATACTTTATTGTTTACAAAATTTAATAAAAAAATTAGAATATAATTTTATTTTATTTTAAATATAAAGTTTATACATACATACATATATATTAATGCTTAATGTAACATGTATTAACTATTATATATATATATATATATTCTATTTTATAAAATTATCGACTTATCCAAAATTAACTTATTTTATTTAAAAAATTATTCAAAATCTAATTGATATATATTTATATAATTTAAAATTGTTTTGGACACCAATGTGCATATAGCCGGCCAATGTGTTATGGTGTAAATTCCAACACCTACACACGTACACAATATGTATATGTTGCACGTGCATAATACACACATGAGTATATTTGGATATACTCAAATTAAATTAAAATTTAAAGTCAAATTGAATTAGCGAAATAAATAAAATAATATTTAATTTTAATCAAATTTAAGATCAGATCTAAAATTAATTTAGATTTCATAGGCCCAATAAGATTTTAATTAGGGAATTTATTTAAATCTACCATATTTACCCTTTGCAACCTAACCTGATTCTTTCACATTATGCATGTATATAATTTATTAATTAACTTCTTATTAATTTAATTATATTTATAAAATATATATTCATTTAGTTAAAACATTTTTAATTAAATTATTTCATAATAAAGTTCAAAAATTAATATTTTACATACCTTAAACATTTAAAGATATACATATACATATATTCAATATACATATACATATATGTGTGTGTGTGTGTGTGTTTATTTTAATTAATTAACTTCTAATTAATCATTTATTTAGTGAATCCAATTAGTTAGATTATTAAATAACTTTTTTAAAATATTAATTTACTTTTAAAATTTTTGAAATATATGTTTATAGCATTTATTAAATAATTTTATATTTTAAATTTAACCTTTTAAATTCCACATATATTTTAAATTTTCAAACTGAATTTTGAAAATTAGCCCAAGGCCCATGTATCATCCATCACTTTGAGGTTCAAAACTAACCCTATAGATACTGCATCATCCGTAGTTATTAATTTTCGTTGATGCAGCTATGTTAATCATATCAATAATCGAAAGCATATGAAGATGAAAAAAATTTCAAACGCAATTTAGAAACAACTTTTACATTCCATTTCAAAATATGATTTCATATTCATTACATAATCCCATTTACAATTCCACTTTCAGAGAAAATATAATTATTACAACATACTCCAAGAGCGACAAATGATGATGCCCCTTAGTTGATCAGAGTCAAATACTTGGCAATTATACAACTTTGTCATTACATCCAAATAGACCAAAATCAAACTGCATAGCGGAAATAGATAAAGCTCCTAATAGCTAGATTACCTGCTACACATCTCCGAAAGCTTATTCGTCCAACTCGATAACCTGAAATTCCTTAGTCCCGACCTACGCAAATGAGTACCTAAGAGTTTAAGAGGAAAAATAAAAACTTCAGGTCAGGCAAAAAGTCTAGTGTGAAAAATAACCTACCATCTTGAACCGAATAGATATTTAGTGAAAACATGCTGCTGAGTGGAACAGGTTTTTCCCTGACTAGTATCTTAACCAAAACATACTAACCATATACTGTGCTCCTACAATCACAATGGTTATAAATAGAAAATAACATTTATAGTTATGCAATATATACTAGATTACTCATCCCAATTTATTAGACTACCGATCTTAATTTCAAAGAACCAGCCGTCAAAATTTAAACTGACTATCCATCTTATTTTAATCTCACTACCTATCTTATAGTAATGTGGACTACCCATCTCATATATAAACATATTCAAAGTTATGTGAACATCCATCTCACATGTAATTATTACTTGGATTACCCATCCCTATAATATTGACTACTCATCACATATTGTTCCTTTGTTTAAATTATGTGGACTATCCATCACACATGTTCCATTTAATTTAAAATGATGTGGACTATCCATCACACATCTAATAGTTTTTCTAGAATGACTATGAACCCTTTATTAACCTCATAGAGACTATCCATCTTTGGCATGATATGGACTATATATCTCTCATCCCAAAGTTTTCCTGGGTTTACCTATGAACCCGTCACATATTCATTTAATTCATGTTTAACCAACATATCCAACCTACGTCTATTGGTATCCCAATTAGGTTGTTTACCCCTTAAACTTATAACATCAAAAATAAAATGCATTGGCATCCCCAATGACTAGTTTCGAACTCATTATCAAAACAATTATGGCATCAAAATAAAATGCATTTGTTCTAATGTATAAAGCATATTGATGTTAACTTGCATTAGTATCGCAAATAAATGGTGTCGAGTTTAAAACTTATGGCTCTCTGCCAATAATCGTTGAAGAATTGCGGCATCGATACTACTTTATATAGTGTCGAACCTCTACCAAGGTAAAAATAAAGATTAAATTCTTTAAAGTATAATCCCTTTATCGAAAACAAGTTGCCGACTTTCATAGGGTATAGGTTATCCACCTTTTAAAACTAAGCTTTAGGATATCATAAAACAAATGGCTAACTGTTGAAAACATAAGGCTACTGGCCTTCTAAAACCTAGGCTATATCGCCTCTTTAAACTATAGTTTTAATTTACATAAAGCTAAGCCTCACAGGCTTTAAAGAAAGAAATGCAACATCGTTACCCAACAAAAATGTATAGGGTCGCCAATATTAATGATTAGCGGCATCATCATAAAGTTTTACAATTAACTTACTTCGGTTTTTATTCCACTGTATGTATATAATCGAAGACAACACAAGTGGCGTCACTTTCATTTGTACAAATGACATGGAGGGTATTCAAAATATAATTATGTGGTGTCGTTTAAAACATAGGTGAAGAGGTGCGACGTCAGTGACCTCATCGTCAATCTTAAACTGCTTCAATGAATTATAAGAATGCGGCACCGCCAATGATAGTTTCCGCCAATGCCCACGTCGGCATGGTTGGGACCGCTTCACAACTACCTAAGTAGTTATCATTCACGTTCTTCCTCGTCGATGTCGACACTCATGGTCGTGGCGTCGTTGATTAGGGGCGTTGTAACATTGTCATAATTATTTAGAAAGCTGTTTTATTATCTTTTAAAGAAATTTCTTTTCACCTAATACAATAGTTTTCAAAATATGATTGGTTTACAATAAAACTTTGCATTCCTTTTTAGATTTTCAGCAGCATATCAGTTTTAAAGTTGCAAAACATATACCAAATTAATCAACCAATATCCTTAGTTAGTTATCCATCTAAATGCTTATATAGAAAAATAAATTCATAATAATTTGAAATCACTTGGGAAAATTCCTCAAAGTCGTAGAACTTCCAAATGTAATATTTTTCATCAATAAAAATTTCAGAGTCAAAAACCATATTTAATTATTTTTAACAATTTATACCCGAATTTAACCAAATTTCCTTCTTGGGAACTTCATAAAATATTAAATATAATTTGGAAAATTATAAAATTAAAAACCAATCTCCAAAATATTATTTTATACAACATATCAAAAATTCGAATAATTTGAAGGTTAGAAACTCAAGTTTACCCTTAAAACTTATCAAAACAATTTCACAAAATTTCCATTAACCAACATTCTATCCAAACAAAGATTATTGAGCCATAACTTCGCAATCAAACAACAAGAATTCAGGTACTATACATAACTGAATATAATCAAGAATAAAAGATATGGTATTAGCATTATTCACCTAAGTTTTTCTAAGCTTTGCTTGAATCCCTCTTTAATTTCGTGCTTCCTAGCTTGATTAATAGTCGACCTCTTTTCTTCCACTTGATTGTTTACGTTTTTGAAAAATGAGAATGATATGAAGGGGAGAGGGTTTAAGGGATAAAAGATTGGTCTATGCCTAAATTGCCTCTCTCATATATTCGTTTCTATAGTTTAAGTTCAAAACAATCTTACTTAGTTTATTAATAATGGCTCGACCTTATAAGTTTTAAATTCTCACTCTTCTTAACTATTTACATTATTCTGTTTAATTATCTAACTAAATATCCTAAATAATGTTAAACTACAATTAGGGGTGTTATAGTCTCCTTTTCTTAAAAGAATTTCATCCTCGAAATTCAACAAGGACTATAAAACAAGCTTATCAACCATGCAAACAATGCTAGCATATCCTACTAGCTATAAAGTCTGTATACCTTAAATATAGGACATACCATCATAACAGCTCAGGATCAATTTCCCTAATCTTGTCTTTTGTCTCCCAAGTACAGTTTTTCTCGTTGTCACTCCATTGGACTTTCACTAACTTGACTTTCTTGGTCTTTAACCTCTTCTAATCTCTCGCTACAACTCAAAGTTGCTGTCTCACAAAAGTCAGATCCAATTCTACCACTTAATCTTTCAATGCAGTTGGAGCAATAGTAGTCTCTGGATCATGCACATACTTTCGAAGATGAGAAACATGAAATACTTTATGGACTCCTACCAAACTACACGGTAACTAACCTCGGTACGTGAGCTTTTCGATCCTCTCTGTAATAGGGAATGATCCAACAAATCTAGGTATCAGTTTCCCTGACTTTCCAAACCATCCCACACCCTTCATCGGTTATACCTTAACGAAAACCTGATCTTCAACTGAAAACTCTTGATTTTTACGCCTCTTATCTGTGTAACTTTTCTACCTAGACTGAGCTTCCTTCATCCTAGCCCGGATCAACTCAATCTTTTATGTGTCTTCTCTCGCCATATCTAGACCAAGGACCAATCTGTCCCCAATCTCCAACCAACACGCTGGTGATTTGCAAGGCCTTCTATACAAAGCTTTGAAAGGCACCATTCGTATATTAGTTTGATAACTGTTATTATAGGAAAACTTAACTAGGTGCAAATGGTCTTCCCACGACCCACCAAAATCTAATACACAAGCTCTAAGCAAATCTTCTAGTACTTTATTGACACTTTCTATATGCCCATCAGTCCATGTTGATAAGAGCTACTCTCTTAAGCTTGGTACTCAACACTTCCTATAGACTCTTCCAGAATTCACTGGTGAACAAAGCGTCTATCACTGACTGTACTACTAGGAATCTCATACAGTCTAACAATGTTCTTTATAAACAACTTTGCCAATACAGGTGTTGTTCTGGTTGACTTAACGGGAATGAAATGGGCACTCTTGGTCAGTCTATCCACTATGATCCATATACTTTCATTTCCTCTACTTGATCTTGGCAACCCATTAATGAAATCTATGGATATCGAATCCCATTTCCAAACTTGTATATCTAAAGGCTAAAGCAACCCACTAGGCTTTCGATGCTCGGATTTCACTTACTGATAATTCAAACACTGCCTTACCCATAAGCCTACATCCCTTTTCATACATTCCTAGAACAAACTTTTCTTCATATCCTAAAACATCTTGGTCCCCTCAAGATGAATCGTAGAATTTGATCGATGACACTCCCTAAGAATTTTTTTTCCTTAGGTTTCCAACATTCGAAACCCATAATCGTCCCTTCTTTTTGAACTGTCACTTTTGGTCATGATAAAATCCTTTGGATCATCAATCTCGGTTCCCTCTTCAAGCATTCTGATCTTCTCGGCTAACTTGGATCATCTCTTTGCTTAGATTTAAATATTTCGATCAATACTTGTTGAACTACCAAGCAAGACAATATAGCTATACGTTGATTAGAACTAGCATTTGATCTTAACTGCACACTACAAGTAGTCAATGCCCCTAGATCCTTCCATTCTGCCAACATGGCTCACACAACATTCTGATGTTTTCTACTAAGGGCATCCTCAACTTTATTTACTTTCCCCGGGGTATACTCAATACCGAAATCATAAGCTGTTAAAAACTCTAACCACCTCTGCTATCTCAATTCAACTCTTTCTGAGAAAATAAATACCTCAAAGACTTGTGATCCATAATAAAATTTGAATCTTTCTCCTAAGAGGCATGGTCTCCACAATTTCAATGCAAAAATCACCGGTGCCAATTTCAAATCATGAGTCAGGTATCTTACTTCATGTGATCTGAGCTGCCGAGAAGTATAGACAATTATTTTACCCTTCTACATTAACACATCTCTAATCCAGTTCCACAGGCATCTGTATACACCACTAAATTCTAATTCCCATCTGGAAAAACTAACACGGACGCATTAGTCAACAAATGCTTTAACATAAGGATTGCTTCCTCACATTTTTTGGAACAAATAAACTTTACATCCTTTCTGATTAGTTTAGTCAAAGAAGCTGCTATCCGCAATAAATCCTTGATAAATCTCCAGTAATAGCCGGCTAATCCAATAAAACTTCTTATCTCAGTCACTGTCTCGGGTCTCTTCCAACTATTTACTGCTTCTATCTAAATTTGATAACCCTTCTTATGAGACTATATGGCTAAGAAACTTCACTTCTCTTTTTCAAAATTGACACTTTGAAAACTTCACTTTCAACTGATGCTGCCTCAGCGTCTCTAGCACTGTTCTAATATGAATCTCATGATCTCTTTCATCTTTACAAAATGTCATCGATAAATACTAACACAAATCTATCCAAATGCTCTTGGAAGATCTGGTTCATCAAATCTATAAAGAATGCAGGTGCATTAGTTAATTCGAATGACATCACTAACCACTTATACAAACCATACCTCTTTCGAAACACCTTAAAGGAATAATTTCCTCCACCACCATCAGTTGATGAAACCCCATCACTAAATGCAACTGGGAAAACACTTTGGCTTCACTTAACTGATCAAATAAATCATCGGTTCTCGGTAAAGGATACATATTATATATTGTCTTCTTATTCAACTTATGATAATCAATACATAATCTCAACAACCCATCCGGTTTCTTCATGAACCATGGCTACTTCCTAAGGCTAACTATTTAGGCTAATAAAACTCTTTTCTTCTAAGTCCACTAGCTACACCTTTAGCTCTTTCATCTCGATAAGTGTAATCCTACTAGGTGGCCTACTTACGGGTTTAGCTCCAGGTATAGGATCTAGAAGAAAATCAATAGCTCGTTTCGATGGTAGTCTTGTAACCGACTCAAAAACATCTGCAAATTCTTTTACAATATAAACTCGATTCAATTCATCTTCCACTTTTGTGCACCCAATAAAGCACAAATTTTTGGACTCGAATTCTTAACTGTGTATACTATTTTGTCACTACCATCGGGGTGTCTAAATGATATTTTTCTATCTTGGCAAAATATTCTAGCATCATAAACCAATCCATACCCGAAATAATCCCGAAACCGCAAAATCAAATATAAACAAATCACCGGCAAAAATATAACCTAGAAACTCAAATTCTAGATGATCACATCTAATTCCCAGAGTTCTATGCACTCCTATTGGATTAGTCACCCTTAAGGAAGTAAAAAGGTATGATGGTTCCGGGTCTAATTTATCTACCAAAGATTGAGAGATAGAAGGATGTGATGTACTAGGATCAGTAAATACTTTAACAGATATGATATAAATCAAATGTGTATCTCCCATCACAGCTTTCCCTTCTCTGTTGGCTTAGACGATATTGGCTCCAAAGCAATGACCTTTTCTTTTCCTACCTTGGCCGCTTCTGGACATTTATTCTTATAATCCGCACCTGGTTGCAGTTATAGCACTTCACATTCTGCTTCCCTACGACTATATATATTTCTATCACCCGATCGACACTCAATAATATAGTGTTCCTTCTTATCACACTTATAGCAAACTAAATCTGCTTTCCCCTTCTTGGGAGCTCCATCTTTCCGAGCTCCCATCTTCTTAAGGAACTTCCTCTTCTTATTCTAGAGAGCCTGAGTCTCCACTAACTTTTCTTTCCCAAAGGTAGAAAGCATTTCCTCATTCCTGATAGCCATCTCCACCACTACATTTGTCGGATCATGAGATTTAGCATAGTCGCCCCAGCAATCTCTATCCTCAACCCTTAGATTAACTTCTCGTTCCTCTTGATAATAGTGTCAACAATGGCATATCCCTACGTGGATAGCTCATCGAACTTAGCAGAGTACTATAACACTGACATTTCTCGTTGCTCTAATTCCATAAACTTTCTGAGCAAGGCTGACTTGACTTCCTCAAACAAAAATCTCTCCTCGAATCTCCTTCAAAATTGCACCCAAATTAACTCCTCTTCTGGTACTCCCCAGGTAACTCCATTCCACCAGAACAAAGCTGCTCCTTGCAACTGTCTAGAAGCCAACCTCCTTTTCTGCTCGTCATTCAAACCCAAATAAGCAAAAAATCTTTCATAATGTAACAACCAATTCTCCACTTCTATCACATCCTCAGTCCCCAAAAAAGGCTTCCTACCTAAACTGGTGTAATAAAGGCTCAGCTTGGCATTGTTATTGTCAACCGGTGCTACGGGATTTGCTCCTCCCGCATTAGCAACATTTCCTCCAACTACTCTTGTAGCTGCTCCAGCTTGCATCAAGTTGAAAAAGAACTAATACATAGTCCCTATATCTACTGGTAGGGTTCCAACACTGATATTGGCATTTGTGTTTTGATTAGCATCTGCCTGTCGACCCAGATTCATTCGTGTAGTGGGTTGAGCATTTCTGTTAGTTGTGTGCTTCCTCCACCTAGATTCACTCTTCAATTTCTTGCCTCCATATCTTTCTTTCTCGTAAATCTACATATGAGCCTTAGTAAGATACAAAAGAATGATCTAAGAGAGAGGGGAGAATATATTCTTTTATATATAGAAATTACAAATACATTATTATAACATTATCCCAAACCCTAATCTTATTTTCTGTTACATTAGGGTTATGATTTCAAAAAAACTTTAGCTTTAAAATTCTTTTAATCATAAACATATGCTCTAATACTAACTTGTAACATCCCCATTCTGAGGCCCAAAACTAACTGCTAAGGATGTTGCAGTCATCCATAGTTATTAATGTGGCTATGTTTAATCATATCAATAATCAGAAGCATATGAATATGAAAAAAATTTCAAACACAGTTTAGAAATAAATTTTACATTCCATTTCAAAAATATGTATTCACATTCATTACACAATCTCACTTGCGATCCCGTGTTTAGAGAAAATATAATTATGACAACATACTCCAAGAGCGACATATGAAGATGCCCCCTTGGTTGATCAGAGTCAAATGCTTGGCAATTATACAACTTTGTCGGTACATCCAAATAAACCAAAATCAAACTACATGGCAGAAGTAGATAAAGCTCCTAATAGCTAGATTGCCTCCTGCATGTCGCTAAAAGCATGTTTGTCTAACTAGATAACTTGAAATTCACTGAAATCCTTTAGTCCAAACCTACTCAAATGAGTACCAGAGAGTTTAAGTGGAAACTATGCAGTTAAAGCGCTCGGCAGATTCAAAGCGGTGGAGGTACAGAAAGTCATAGCGGGGATACAGCGAGGATATAGCGGGATATAGTGGATAAGTCTAAAATAGCATATAAAACTTGTACTTAATGTTTTTGCAAATATATAAATGGTAATTAAATGAAAAATTATCATTCAAATTGAATTATAATTAGTACATCAATAACTTTAAATAAAAACATGTGCGAATATACTTTAAATAAATGTAAAACTGTTATATAACATAATTAAATTTAGTAGAATATTAGAGTATGTTCATTTCTAAAAATATATTAAAAATTAAATCAATTGAATCAATTTCATAATTTTTAGAATGTATAAATGCAATTTTCTATTTCATTTTATTAAAGAAGATATAACGGAAATAATGGAATATAGTGGGAATAACGGGATATAGCAGAAATAGCGGGGCTTAAAGTGGAAAGGTTATATTTTGGGGCTATATGGAAAAATCGTAGCGGCAGAAATCCGCTATGAGATATAGCGGGGTCATAGCGTGGTAATAGCGGGGCATTAACTACATCGAGTGGAAAACCAAATACTTCAGATCAGGCAAAATATCTGGTGTGAATAATATCCTACCAGCTCGAACATAATAAATATCCAGCGAGACAGTGCTATTGAGCAGAATGGGTTTCCCCCCCTCACTAGTATCTTAACCAAAACATATTAATCATATATTGTGCTCCTGCAACCATAATGGTTAGAACATAGAAAATAACATTTATAGTTTTGCAATATATACTAGATTACCCATCCCAATTTATTAGACTATCCATCTTAATTTCAAAGGAATATCCATCAAATTTCAAACTAACTATCCACCTTATTTTAATCAAATTACCCGTCTTATAATTATGTGGACTACCTATCTCACATATAAACATATTCAAAGTTATGTGAACTATCCATCTTACATGTAATTATTACTAGGATTACCCATCTCCTATGATGTTGACTACCATCACTTATGGTTCCTTTGTTTAAATTATGTGGACTATCCATCATGCATGTTCCATTTAATATAAAATGAAGTAGACTATCACACATCTCATAGTTTTCCTAGGATGACATGAACCCTTCATTAACCTCATAAAGACTATCCATCTCTGGCATGATGTGGACTATTCATCTCACATCCCACGGTTTTTCTAGGTTAACTATGAAACCATCACATAATTCATTTAATTCATGTTTAATCCACATATCCAACTTACGTCTACTGGTATCCCCAATTAGATTGTTTACCCCTTAAACTTATAACATCAAAAATAAAATGCATTGGAATCCCCAGTGATTAGTTTTGAATTCATTAAAAAAATATTAGTACTCCTATGGTTAGTGTCAAATTTCTAATGGACAAAGCATCTCGATGTTAACCTACATTGTATCCCTAATGAATGGTGTCGAGTTTAAAAATTAAGGCTCTCCGCCAATAATCGTAGAAGAGTTCCAGCATGCACACTGCTTTATATAGCATCAAACCTCTACCTGAGGTAAAACTAAAATTTAAATTCTTTTAAGTATAAATCCCTTATCGAAAACAGGTTGCTGACTTTCATAGGATATAGGTTATCTGCCTTTTAAAAGCTTTAGGATATTATAAAACAAATGGCTAATGCCGAAAGCATAAGGTTATCAGTCCTCTCGAACCCATGTTATATCGCCTCTTTAAACTATAGTTTTACTTCACATAAAGCTAAGCCTCATTGGCTTTAAAATAATAAATGCGGCATCATTACCTAACAAAATTGTATAGGGTCGTCGACACCGATGGCTAGCGGCATCATCATAAAGTTTTACACTTGACCTACTTCGGCTACTTTGCTGCAATATATATAACATCAAAGACAAGACAAGTGGCGTCTCCACCGTTTGTATAATTGACGTCGAGCGTATTCAAAATAGAAGTGTGTAGCTTCGTTTAAAACATAGGTGAAAAGCTGTGGCGTCAATGACCTCATCGTCAATCTTAAACCGCTTCAACGAATTACAAGAATGCTACACATCCAATGATGGTTGCCACCGATGCCCACTTCAACATGGTTGGAACCACTCCACAACTACCCAAGTAGCTATTATGCGCTTCTTTCCTCATCGACGTTGCCACTTATGGCTATAGCGTCATTGATTTGGGGCGATGTGGCATTGTCATAATTATGGAGAAAACTATTTTATTACCTTTTAAAGCAATTTCTTTTCACGTAATACAATTGTTTGTCAAAATATGATTGATTCATAATAAAACTTTACATTTCCTTTCCGATTTTCTGCCATATATCAATTTTAAAGCTCCAAAACATATATTAAATTAATTAATTAATATCCTCAATTAATTATCCATTTAAATTCTTATCTAGCATAAAAAATTCATAATAATTCGAAACCGCTTGGGAAAAATCCCCAAAAATCATAGTAATTCTAAAATACCATATGTTTCACCATATAAATACCTCAAGGTCAAAAACCATATTTAAATATTTTTGACAACTGAGACCCGAATTTAACTCAATTTCCTCTTTTGGAAATTCATAAAATATTCAATTAAATTTGAAAAATTATGAAATCAAAAAATCATCTCTAGAATATCATTTTATACAACATATCAAAAATTCAAATCATTTGGAGTTTAAAAACTCAAGTTTACCGTTAAAACTTGTAAAATAATTTCATTAAATTTTCATTAACCATCATTTTATCCAAACAACGACTTTTAGCCATAACTTGGCAAATCAAACAAGAAGAATTTAGGTACTATCTGTAACTGAATCTAACCAAGAATAAAAGATATGGTTTTAGCATTATTCACCTTTAAATAAATTGTTGGAGTTGAGACTTGATTACTGCTTTAGTTTCTCTAAGATTTGCTTGAATCCCTCTTCGATTTCATGCTTCCTAGCTTGATTAATGGCCTCCCTCTTTTCTTCCTCTTGATTGTTTATTTTTTGTGAAAAATGAGAATGATACAAGGGAAGAGAGTTTAAGAGATAAAAGATAGTCTATGCCTAAATTGCCTCAGTTATATATTCTTTTATATATTTTAAGTTTAAAGCCATCTTACTTAGTTTATTAATAATGCCCTGACCTTATAAGTTTTCAAATCTCTCTCTCCTTAACCATTTAATTTTTTTATTTAATTCATCTAATTAAATATCATGAATAATGTTAAGTGAAAATTAGAGGTATTGCTGCCTAGGACACTATGTGTCTTTATATTACGGTTAACATTTGAGTTTACATCATCCTTTGGGCCATACCTGTAGCTAGGTAGAACAAAGTACATGATTACCCAAACTCAACCTTAGATACTAATTTTCTAAACGGTCTACAAAATGGGTAGACTTTAATAAGTTAGCCCTTACATTTCTAATTTAGACCACGTAGACCATTGGGCTCTTGTACCATTGAAGGAATCAAGCCAGCCAAAAGCAGGTGAAATATGTAGATTTTAGAAAAAATTCATATTTTGGATCTATTAGGCCTATGTTGTATAAAAAGAACTGAGATCGATTTTTTTTTATAAATAAATCTTTATTTTATTTAAATTTTCTTAAAAGAAGTTTTAATTATTTTTATTTTAATCAATTAGAGCATATCAATTGTGTGTAAATTGTGTGTACTTTTTTTGGAAATGGTACTTAAATACATGTCATTGGGATAACAGAACACAAACCACATGTCAATATATGTTAGAATCATGCTAAGCAAGTTTCGAACTTGTGACCTCTCGCACCAAAGTGGAGTCACTTAATCACTAGGACAATGGTGCTTGTCAAATGTGTATAATAGTTGATTGCTTTTGTTTTATTATTTGGTAAGTAAAAAGTCAATTGTTATTTGTAATACGCTACTTAATATGTCATTGATGTCATGAATTGGGAATTAATTAAGAGTTAGATCTACTATTGTTGATTTAGTAAACAATGAATTTATTTTGAATTCAAATTTGAATTTGATTTCAGCGTATCCAAATATACTCATGTGTGAGCATAGTATATAGTGTACTTGGTAAAGTATATGTATATAGGTGCTAGAATTTATACCCTAGCGGACACATTGACCCTTATATGCACGTTGGTTGTCCAAACATTGTTTAAATATACACACATACGACATATATAGTGATTTCTAAAAGATTTTTTAATAAAATAGAACTATTTTAAACTCATTAGATATAAATTCTATTTCAAAAATATCTAATAGTTTACTTAGTGAAACTGTTTAAAAACAAATTTGGATCTATAATTTGGAATAAAATGTATATGCAATATGTACATTAAAATTTAAAGTAAAATCATTAGAATGTTAAAATTTAAAATATAGCATGATGTAACATTAATTTAAAATGATTTCTAAATATATACATGCATATCTATAAATCGGTATTAAAAATTATGTTAAAAATAATTGAAGTTGGTTTTAACGTTAATTTTTTATATACATACACTTTGTACATACTATATAAATGAAACATTTTTTTTCAATCAAACAAAATTTAAAGTTAAATCGTTATAATGTACAAATTTAAAATATAACACTAATTTAAAATGATTTTTAAATATATATATACATGCATATTTATAAATCAATGTTTACACTAAAACACGTTTAAGTCGAAAATTTATATACATACACTCTATACATAATATATAAATGTAAAACATTTTTTTGTTTAATTATACAATGATTAAATATAAACATTGAAACTATGTATATCTATGTATGTTTTTATATGTATATTTGTAAAATAATGAATGTAAATAAATATAAGGGACAACAGATGTGTATAAATTTGTTGTATAATGTCAGGAATCTAAACAAAATTATCATGATATAAAATATAATAAAAATAGAGAATGCATAATTACCTTAAGAAGTGGCCTAAGATTCACAACTTGAATGAATTAATAACTCCGAGATCGAATAGAATCATCCTGTAGAAATTGCAACACTCCACATATCAATACCACTTAAATTTATTTGATTTTGTTTATGAATTTTTGCTCAAAATTTGTCAGATATTTTCATAAAACTCATGGCCATTTTCATGAAAAAAACATAAAGCGAAATTTGAATAGGTTAAGAGAGCTTTAAGTAGCGTTGAATATGAGCAATACGTGGAGAACCTTTCTCCTACTTTTACCCTTTCACTTTCTTGCCTTTTCAAATCACATTTCAATCTTTACAACACCCCTTCCTCTTGTCTAGGCCAGCCATATATAGGTCTGGACGAGCCTTTAAAAGTCCCAAACCCATTTAATATAATGAGTTTAATTGAAATTTAAAAACGTATATCGATACACACATATACAACTTTTATATACATGGTTTATTAAATGCCCATGACATCCAAAAATCGAATAAAATTTAATAATTAGTATTTCATAAATAAGAACTAATTTGATCAATTTACAACAATTACAAATTAATTAAATCATGTGGAATTTCTAAGTATT
Source organism: Allium cepa (assembly GCA_030765085.1). Lineage (NCBI taxonomy): Eukaryota > Viridiplantae > Streptophyta > Magnoliopsida > Asparagales > Amaryllidaceae > Allium > Allium cepa. The sequence goes on from CM060935.1 coordinate 775,435,356, forward strand.
CAAATTATGATTGTGCGACTCATAGTGGTAAACTTAGTCAGCAATTAATATCGAATAATTAGAATACTAACGTTAAAAAGTTATAAGGTTTTTGTATAAATTAAAAATTATATAATAAATGTGTTATTAAATAACAAACACCACAAAAAAATTGATTTTTAAATACTCTTATGTTTTGTCTCTAAATATAAGATTTTGTCTCTAATTTATGTTTGTAACCTACTTAAGACGAATAAGTATTGTCTCCAATAAATAGGTCTCTAAATAAATAGAGACCACAAACATTCACCTCTAAAATATTAGTAACCTCAGTAATGGTCTCAAATATATGCCTACATTAAAAACTGCTTAGAGACAATTTTATGGGTTTCTTGTATAACTATAGAGACTATATTCAAGGTTTCAAATCAGTCATAAATATAGTTGTTAGTATAAATCAATTGGATATAAGAAATGAAACGTAAATTTATTACAGTTTCATCACCAATCAATGAGTAGACAAAATACAATGTCTGACAAACATATAGTAAGATAATTGTTAAATTTGTAGCTTATATATAAAAAGGTAATCAATTGTTCATTGTAAGAAAAGAAAATTACAGAATATCCAAAGCACAAATGTCATAAGCAAAAAACACCATATCTAATTTGGACCCTACAAACTATAATCCTGAAAAAAGATCCAAACAAAAACTAAACCTAAAATAGAATTTCAAAAGAAAAGACAAGTTTTCCAATAGAGCATGCTTGATACTTTCAGATCTAACAAGCAATTCATGCATCATCTTTATTTTCCGATCGAATGTTACCTCGAGGGTTTGATGCTTGATTATTTCCAAATTGATTATTATCTGGTTAATCTTGTGTTATAGGTCTCAATAATTGCATGAAAGATCCAACTTGTTCTGAAATGTTTCCAAAAGTTGATTGAAAAGGCACATGCGCTTTTTGATATTGTTCGGGTGCTTGTTGACAAGGAATTGACGGTTGTGTCATTTGATAAAGTTGTAACATTCTGGAATTTTCGACCTCGAAAATTCGACACTAATACGTTCACTGTAGAAGTGCCGAGCAATCGATCGTCCGAGATTCCAAATTGTTAGGGTAAAGAAGAAAAGAGGTAGAAGTAGAAACAGAAACAAAGCACAGAATCTCACATTCGCAGCGGATCAAAATATAATATCAAATAATAGCATTTATACAAAAAAAGCTGTATCTATCAAATTTACATATAATACATCAGAGTTCATCAAAATTGGACAGTTGTAACAACATGCCCCAGAATACAAACAATATAACTTCAATACACCGTGGAATTAAACTCCATACATTCATGTCTTCCAGCTCGCCTCCTGAGCTTCAGAACGTCCTAACCTGAAAATCTGTAATACTCGGTCTGATCCGAGCATTACAATAAAGTAACACACAGGTCAAGCTGGAAACCAGCGTGAGTAAACCCATATAACTTGAAATACTAAGCTATAAAACTTACTTGTAAACCAGGGTAACTCGTATCTCTCTACGAGTTCTTATCTTGTTTATAATCAAATACATATTCACAAAATTATATCTAAAAACTGTTACTCAGTTTAAATGTCCATGTTACTTAATTTATTATATTCCAGCCTATTTGATTTTAAACTTAAATCTATAAAGAATTATTGTAGATTACAAACCAAAGTGGTTTCGGGTATTTGCTGATACCCGTTCTTGGTCTCTTTGAATCCAATGTCTTTTTTTATTTAATCCAAGATGTTTAAGTGAAACAAATCAATTTTAAACACAGGGTGTCATACTTGCACAACAATTCATCATTGACAGTTAACCTACATTATAACAGTTCAATCAAAACATTTCATACCACAGAACATCACAATTTATCAAACTAGAGATGTTAGTCCAAACATCCAATACAATTTAATCATCGAAGCAAGATTAATTTGTCACCCAATCTAATTAATTTAATTGACACAAAATAAATTAATTACGTTTAAATCCTGCTTAATTAACATCAATTAAACCATTTAATTAATTATTGAAATTAATTAGTTATTCTTCAATCATTTGATTGTTCTCATTAATTAATTAACCTTTAATTATTTACATTAATAATCCTTACATTAATTAGTGATCCTTTAGTTAATTTCATTTAGTAATTATCTTTTAATTTCATTATTTAATTACCTTATAATTACTTAAGTTAATTAATTAACCTTTAATTACTTAAGTCCTTAATTATTCTAAGATAAACCATTATATTAATTAATTACTTAATTATCATTTAAATTTTGTTTAAATGGAATGTAGGTAATTTATTCAAAAACACTTAATTTAATTATACTTATCTTAATCACTTACTTAATTCAATCATTATTAAATTTCATTTAAAAACACTTAGGAATATAATTAAATAATTAACCTATTATATAATTATATTAAATCAAAACAATTAGATTTCGAAACGTTTGACTTTATAATTTATTGAAACTTGTTTTTGAAAAAAACTTGATAAACACTTTTATTTTGAAAACTTGCTTAATAATTAGCTTGAAAATTTTTAACCAACTTATATTTTTCTTTAAAACTTGTTATTTTCTTTTATTTTAAACTTTGTTATCTATGCAAAAGAAAACCCGAGCCCAACCATGCATTTCCCGAACAAAAATACGAGCTAATTCTCCCTCTTGATAACTCGAGAACAACCCCGAGCAAGGCCTCTTCTTCCCCGATGCTTCACATCTCAGCAAATATCAGATACTGATGATAAATCGTGCACGTGCACAGATCAATGCTGGCCCTCCGACCGACTTCGACATCGCCAATAAGTCGTCGTCGACTCACACGATCGTCCCAGCCACCTAGAAAAATCAATAACGTTAGAATTCAAAAACGGGCAATCAAGCACCCTACTGGAACCAAACCGATCAACGAAAAATGCTTCGCGCCATCGCCAACGACCACCAGGAGCCTCGCCATCACACCCGAACCTCCGTCGATCACCTATGCTTCTAATCCCCTACCTGCGATTAACTCCAGTTGACCCACGATCGAGTAATTGCCTCGACTTCAACAACGTCCAAAACTACTCACAAATCCCTAAATCGATGTCAATACGCCACCACGGTGGTCTAGAAACCCGCTGGCCATTTTTCCCTCGATCATCGACCAACAAGCAACCTCCGACCCAAACCCCGAGACTACAGAACCTCGTGATCGTCGAAAATTGGCAAATTTCCAATTTCCGATCATCTCACCATATCTCGATCCATACAAACTTAAAAATTTTGACTTTACCATTAAAAGTCATCATTTTCAAATTCAAATTAGATTATATAATCAAAACTTGAGATTTAACTACTTTAATTTCTAACTTGAATTGATTTACCACTGCTAATTTTTATTTTTGTCATAATTACTTCATATATATACTTGAAAGCATTTTTATAATTCATATCCGGTTAATTATAACATATTTCATAAAGAGATCATACCCTAAAAGTGATTGGGAAAGAGAACTTGAATTTTTTATCTTACTTTTCTCCGTGTAACAAGAATAGAGGCATGCAATCCATGCACAGACAAGCAGATGCATATATATACCAGACAATCATGTTTACACATCCATGCAAAATATTTCATAACACTATTTTTATGATTTATCACATACATCGGATAAATAAAAAATTTTGGTTTTAAAGGTGAATGTTTACTCACCTCAAATTGTTGAACAGAGGAGCTTTTTCTTTGAAATAATGAAATTACTTCTTGATTGATCTGAAACTGATCTGGTGCTTGCTAATTGATTGTTGATTTGCAACTTGAGTTTGATTTGAATCTACTTGCTTTGGCACAGGTTGAAAACTTGAAACGGTTCTTTTGATTCTTTTTTGGTTTTTATTTCAGAAGATGAAGGAAAGAATTTAGAAAAGAGAAAATGAAAATCCTTTGTACTGAAAACAGCCTTCTTAAAACCTGTTATTATATTCTAATTTTAAAAGAAAAACCATTGCCACTGTTATTTATATGTTATATAAAAGATATAAATGTCAAAACAATTTATTTTATTTTTCCTTATGTTTTATTTATTATCTAAAAATGAAGAAAACAAATTAAATATGACACTTGTATTTTGCATGTTATAATGTTTACACTTGTTAATTTTGCATGCATAAATGTTCTTATATAATTTTTATATTATATTTTCTATTTGGTTTTATATTTATACATGTTTTATGTTTTATATTTAAACTTTTCCCCTTTTATTAGTATTTATAAAATCTTAAAGAAAAATGATATAAAACCTAATTATACACTAATTAATAACCATATATACATGCATACTAGTATTAAAATGTAGAGCTTTTTAAATCCAATTTATTTATAAGATTTTTACCTTAGAATTTCGAATCCAAATTCTATTTACAATCTACTTATATATATATACACACATAAACAAATACATATCTTATTAGTTTTTGAAAAGATAAATTTTGCCAATTTAAATAATTATATCAGGAGATTATCAAATAAATATTTATCCAGATATAAATATTTATTATCAGATTTATTTGTTCAACTTATAAATCAGCGTTTCAATAGTTAAAATCAGATAACTATCCAATTACCAGATGTCAAAAAACCAGGGTTATCACATTCCTCCCCCCTTTAAATTTTTTCGTCCTCGAAAAGGAACGAAGCCAGAATTTATTAAAATGCTTATTATCAGCTTAAATTGCTCTTTGAACATTTTTAACTATAAACCCTTTTATTTAAAACTTTTAAAACATTTTGAAATCTATATAGTAGTACCAAAATAGTTTTATAAAAATACTTTTTTATATCTCGATGTCTCAATAAGTCCATCCTAGTTCTCACAGAAATTCGGTCATACGTTGATCAGGCGTAGAACTGAAAATCTATAAGTACTTAGTAGACCCGTTTTTAACACCCAATAATAATACTTTGAAAACATTTTTGAAAATATAGAAAACATTTTTGAAAATATAGGAAACATTTTTTTGTGAGACTGCTTTGGAAATCATCACCCCTCCATGGTTGCAGTTAGCCCGATGGTTACATTGCTATTCCAGCAAAATCCATAGAAAACCGTAGGCACTCCGCGCCCCTCGATTATACCATGGAACCCGCCATAGATCGCAACTACACCTGGGTCTTACGTCGCCGTCAGGGCAAAAACCCATGTAACTGTAGGCATCAGCGCCATCGAATTTCGCTGCCAAATGAAACTTCTCCACATAGACCACATAGATCGCAGACTACATCAGTCGAGTCCCAATGTAGCTTGTAGGCACTCACCGCCACACGACTTTCGCTATGCCTTCATAGATCGCAGTCTACCGATGTTACGTCGCCCTTTCAGCAAAATCAAACGTAGACCGTAAGCACTCACTACCCTCGACTTCCACTATGGTGAGCAGTAGATCGCAGTGACATCGAGTTACACTGTCGTCATAGCATAACCTAATTGTCTCTGTAGGCATCAGCACCCTCGACTTTCACTACCCAACCACAATCCTTAGGAACTTTAGTTTGTCTGGACTTCCTCCCAGGATCAAATTTAGAACCCCCCCTAGGGCTCAAGGAAAAACCACCCCGTGGATCTCCGAATAAGTTCTTTTCATGGGAGCGCCTTTTTCCCCACAGCTATTCTCAAAACATTTTATACTATACGCATATAGTATCTTTCAAATCATATTCTTTATGATTCACATAAAAATTTCCTTTACACAAATCGATATCTCAAATCGATAGTTCCAAACTTGGCATTCCGAATTCCCAAAATTGATTTTTCCCAAAAATCAAAAGCATTTCAAAATCAGTGAGTTCCAAAAACCTTTTTCCCAAAATCATTATCATAAAATCCTTTATATATATATATATATATATATATATATATATATATATATAAGTTTATTCTTTTAACTAGAACAAAAATAGTTTCAAAGATCTATCTTTTGGTTATAGATTCAACAAGGGGAGTTTATCATATATAACAAATATATATACAACTTTATTTATGCCAATTCAATATTCAAATTTGATTCCTTTTAAAAAGTTATTTACTATATTACTTACTTTTTATAAAATGAGTTTCAATTATATAGATATCCAAATTCACTTTTATTTATTATTCATTTTTCAAAATATACTTTTCCATTTCGAAAATCATTTTTTTCTTTTCAAAATCTTGAATATCTACTTCATTCAAACACATACAATGTACATATACCATTCGTACGCAATATCAAATCTGATCGCTCACTCGATCACATAATTTTCTCCTTGCATAGCCATAACTATGATAGAGAATTTCCAGAACCAATAAAAAATCAATATCCAGGGTTTGCCGTCGAAAATCGAGTGAAAAATCCCAACTCGGATCGATATACTATCTCGAAATTCTATGCTCGAATTTGGATCAAATCATTATACGAATAGGATAATATCGTACACCCTATGTATTTACTTTCATTTATTATCATCTATATTAATTTCCTTTTTATTCACCTTCATTTTGATTCTGTACACTTATTCACAATTTCTTCCATTTCCATTCGGGTTATCACTACAATTATAAACAGTTTGCACTCTAACCAACTTGAGTTTAGAAAATAGCTTGAAAGTTAAAAATAGATAAGTGGTTGAAAAATAGTTATTAGCTGTAAATAGCAGTAGAACAGTTAAGTAATTATAAAATAGTTCTAAAATAGTTAATAGTTGCATAATAGTTATAAAATAGTAATTAGTTTATAAAACAGATGTAAAATAGTAACTAGTTTTCAAAATAATTGTAAAAAAGGTATAAGATAGTTTGGGTTTTAAAAAGAAAGGTTGTATAGTAAATAGCTAGGAAAATAGATTTAAAACAATTTATATTAAAATAATTTATTTGAAAATACTTCAGAGCCAAACTGTTCAGTTTCCCAATCTTCATTTCCTATCAATTTCCAATTTTCGCTTCCTTTCAAATTGATTCAATTCCAATTCAGTTTGAATTAACTTCAATTCCTTTCCCAAATTCAAATAAATTTCCATTTTGAATTTAAACTTATTCAACTTCAATCTCACTTCCAATTAATTCAATTCAATTTTCCATTTCAATTAATTTCAATTTCAATCTCAATTTTAAACCATCTCGAATTATACAAATTCAAGTTGAATTTTCAAACGTTGACTTAATTCCTTAAATCAAATTAACCTTTTCTTTTAATTTAACAACCTAAATCTTTAAACAATTTAATTTTAAGTCTAAATTTTTAATATTCATTTTAAATTGTCTTTACTTAACATATTTCAAGGTTCAAGTAAAAGTTCAAAAAAAAAATTAAACAATTTAATCTTCAGAACCCAACTTATTACCCAAATATTAACTTCAAACTTTGAAACCAATTACTAATAATTTTAGTTTGCAACTTCATTTTAACATTCAATCTTTACTCTAAAAATCAAAATCTATTAAATAATTTCAATTAAAGTTTTATTTCCATTTAATTTCAGTAATGGATATATATTATCTCAATCTACTACTTAATTTGTACAAAACAAACCAATTCACAGTTTCATAGATTAAAAATAATAATAGGATGATACCAGGTTAAGTCAAAGTAAATAAACTTCTAAAACATTCATCAATAGCATCCATTACTACTTTTCAGAACTCAAACCCGTTTTGAGATCACACATAACTCCCATTCAAATCAACCATTTAACTTCCCTAAGTTAAATCTCAATTTCATCTTGAAATTTCCAATTCGGGTTGTTTGTTAAACTTACTTAGCATCCTTTAAGTTAAATTCAATTCATTTAATCCAGTCAACCTTACTAAATTTGAATTCTCCATTTCAAATTTTAAACTTCTTATCAAGATCCTTTACAATCTTGTCTTCTAGCTCGCCTCCTGAGCTCCAGAACGTCCTAAACTGAAAATCTGTAATACTCGGTCTCTCTCGAGCATTACAATAAAGTAACACTCGGGTCAGGCTGGAAACCAGCATGACTAAACCAATATAACTTGGAATACTAAGCTATAAAACTTACTTGTAAACCAAGGTAACTCGTATCTCTCTACGAGTTCTTATCTTGTTTATAATCAAATACTTATTTCAAAAAATTATATCTAAAACTATTACTCAGTTTAAATGTCCATGTTACTTAATTTATTCTATTCCAGCCTATTTGATTTTAAACTCAAATCTATAAAGAATTATTGTAGATTACAAATCGAAGTGGTTTCGGGTATTTGCTGATACCTGACCCCGGTCTCTTCGAATCCAATGTCTTTTTTTATTTAATCCAAGTTGTTTAAGTGAAACAAATCAATTTTAAATACAGGGTGCCATATTTGCATAGCAATTCATCATCGATAGTTAACCCACATTATCACAGTTCAATTAAAATATTTCATATCACAGAATATCACAATTTATCAAACTAGAGACGTTAATCCAAACATCTAATACAACTTAATCATCGATAGGCAAGATCAATTTGTCACCCAATCTAATTAATTTAATTAACACAAAATAAATCGGTTACATTAAAATCCTACTTAATTAACATCAATTAAACCATTTAATTAATTATTGAAATTAATTAATCATTCTTTAATCATTTGATCATTCTCATTAATTAATTAACCTTTAATTATTTATATTATTTAATAATCCTTACATTAATCAATGATCCTTTAATTAATTTCATTTAGTAATTATCTTTTAATTCCATTATTTAATTATCCTATAATTACTTAAGTTAATTAATTAACCCTTAATTACTAAAGTCATTAATTATTCTAAGATAAACCATTATATTAATTAATTACTTAATTATCATTTAAATTTTGTTTAAATTAAATGTTGGTAATTAATTTATTCAAAAACACTTAATTTAATTATACTTATCTTAACCACTTAATTCAATCACTATTAAATTTCATTTAAAAACACTTAGGAATATAATTAAATAATTAACCTATTATATAATTATATTAAATCAAAACAAATTAGATTTTAAAACATTTGACTTTATAATTTATTGAAACTTGTTTTTGAAATAACTCGATAAACACTTTTACTGTAACGATCCTGGTTTTAAGACGAATTCAATTTTGTAATTAAAATAAATTTTTGGGTTAGATTATGGATTAATTCGAAAATTGTTGAATAAATTTATTTATGAATATATATAGATTGATTTTGAATTTTATTTTGAATTTGAAACTCTAAGATAAATATTTCTGAAAAGAAATTGAGTTTAGTTTGGGAATTCAATTGTAAATATTTTACAAATAAATTGAATTTGAAATTTAAAAATAAAAATAAAAATGTTTTGAATAATATTTGGATTTGAAAATTCTATAAATTAATACTAATAGGAATTAGTACTCTATACTTTAAGAACTAATGTATATATATGTATGATTATTTATTAAGTGCATAAATTGTTTTTAATTCATTTTCTTTTAAAAGTTATATAAGTATAAAAATAGAAAAGAAATGTATGAATAAAATATGAACATTCCTAATAAATTGAATTTAAAATGTAAAATAAGATTTGATAAAAGATTTAAACTTGGAAGATTAATAAGATAAACATTTGTAAAATGTAAAACATACGTAAGACTAAAACTAAAATAAGAAACCATGTTTCATAAGTAAATTAGAAACAAGGGTTGAACATAAATATTAAATATAAAAATGAGGCAAGGGTATAGGGGTTTAAAAACAAAGTTTATAAAATTATTTGAAAGAGGAATTTAAAAATAAAAATCATCACTAATGACATTTGTAAGTTAAGTGTGATATGCTTTAACAAGTGTTGGTTTAAGAAAATTTTCTCTTAGAAAATTAAAATATATCCAAATGAGAAATTTGTAATCTAGGCTGTCTAGAGTTAAAAAAAATTCTTCCTTTCATATTCCTTCATCTCCACTTTCTAAAATTCAAACCCAGAAAATAAAGCTTGAGTTCGTTCCAAGATCCTGAAACAAATTTAAAAAAAAAAAACAAAACCTGAGAATACCCAAAAACAAATACCAGAAATCAGCAGTTTTTTTTTTGAAAAACCTGGAAGTGAGGATAAAGCATCAAAAACAAAAATAAAAAAACATCATCAAGCTTCAACCTGATTTGGAGCAATTCAAAGCAGTTTTCAGCTTTAAAAGAAGATCAAAACCTGATCAAGCAATTTCCAGTTTTTGAATAATCTAAGTACAGATAAGTTTTTAAATTCAAAGATCAAACCAAAGCAATGCAAAGTGGTTCAAAAGCAATCAAACAAGACCTATTGCAAAGATTCAAATACAACTCAATGCAAATGTATCAAGCTTCAAACCTGAAGCAAACAAATCATTTCCAGGCTCAAATTCATCTTTTCTTCTCTACTTCATACTTCCAAGTGAGCAAAAAAAAGTCCCTTAAATATGCTTCTATACTCTGATGGTGTGTTTGACAGTTGAATGTGTCATGGAAATATTGTTTATTATGCATGCATGTCTAATATATATATATATATGCATATCTGAGTGAATATGTTTAGCCTATTTTTGAGTTACAGGTTTTCAAAACAAATTCAAGAAAACTCAAGATTTCATTAAACAAATTTTTGGTAAACTTCAGTAGCTGAACAAATTATGTTTGTTAAAAACATAAATTAGATAAAATATGGTTGAAGTATTGTTTGCTTTTAAATTATCTGGGAATGAAGAAAGACAGTGAAAATGCAAAATACATCAAATTATCGATTGAAATAATTCATTGTTTCAGATGTATAATCCATTTTATTATCAGGAAACATGAATTTTTAAAAAGTTAGAACATAAATTTTGTTTGGGATTGAGGGAGATGTTGGTAGTTGACCGAATTTGGGAATTTCGAGCTTTGCTGATGATCGACGAAGAATTTTGGATCGGGATTAATGGTAAAGATAGCTTGGGTGTTGAAGATTGAGGGAAAAAGAGTTAATAATTTTTCTGATGATCTAAGCGGTGTGGGTTCGATGAACTAGGGTTAAAGCGTTGTATTGGGTCAATTGGGTTCGCAAGGCAATGGCGTCGTCGACGTTGCACCGAGTTCAATCGCACCCAGGGGAGGAGCTTCGTGGGTGAGTGGCGAGGCGATGGGCACGGCGGCATGGTCGCATATGATCGGTGATTGTCAGATGAGGGGTTTTTTGTTGTTCGAGTTGGGTTCCAGTTTCCATCAAGTGGCTCGATTTTTGATTTCGGTCAAGATAGGCGGAGCTGGTTGGTCGTGGAGCTTGAAAGGGTTGTTGTTGAATTGGCGATGTGGTCGGGGTTGATCGGAGGAGCTCCGATTGGTCATGAACGTGAATGCATATCACTGTGTATCAGTGGTGATTTTGTTTTGGGGAAGAAATGTTAGTCTTGGGTTCTTGCTCGAAGATATCGCTCGTTGATTCGAAGCAGAAATGAGAGTGTGTGACTCGAGTCTGAACTCGAGAGATATTCGAGTCAAACCAAAAGTATAGTTTTTGAACAGTTTTAAAATTTTATGAAAGCAAGCTTTTAAATTTAAAATTTAATCTAGTTTAAAACTGTTATATTATAATTGTTTAAAATTATTTCATTAAAGGAAGTTATAGTTGTTTAACTTAAATTTGTTAAGTTATTTTTAAAATTAAATTGAATGATTTAATTAAGTACATAATTATAAAAGGTAAATGTTTTAAATAATGTTGATGATAATTTAGTAATTAATAAGGATAAATGGTTTATCTTAATAATGTTTTGATTTTTTAATTACTTAAAGGATTTTAAAATTTAGTTAATTTTTAATGATGATTTACTTTATTTAATAAGGTTTAAAGAATGTAATTAAGTGATTAAATAAGAATAAATACTTCGTGTAATTAAAGTAAAGTTAATACTATAGTAATTACCTTCAAGGATAATTAATTAATGTAAATGATTTGAGGTTAATTTGTTAATGTTGTTAAGATATTAAAGGTTGATATTTAAATGATTAATCGAGCGATTAAAAGAATAATTAATTAAGGATAATTAATTTGAATGATTAATTAATTGAGGTAACTAATTTAAGGATAACTGATTAATTAAGGATTAATTAACGTAAGTGATTAGGGATAGTCACTTATTGTAATTAAAGATAATTAATTAAATAGTAATTAATTAAGGGTTAATTAATTTATTGATTAATTAGTTAAGGGTAATTAATTTAAAGGATAATTAAATAATTAGGGGTTAATTATTTAATGATTAAAGGTTGATTAAATTATTAATTTAAAGTTGATTAATTAATAATTAAAGATTAATTTATAAATGATTAAAGGTAAATTAATGATCGATGAAAAACGCTTCGCGCCATCGCCAACGACCACCAGGATCCTCACCATCACACTTGAACCTCCGCCGCTCGCCCACGCTTCTAATCCCCTACCTGCGATCAACTCTGGTTGACCCACGATCGAGCAATTGCCTCGACTTCAACGATGTCCAAAACTGCTCATAAAACCCAAAATCAATGTCGATATGCCACCACGGTGGTCTAGAAACCCATCGGCCATTTTTCCCTCGATCATCGACCAACAAGCAACCTCCAACCCAAACCCCGAGACCATAAAATCTCGTGATCGCCGGAAATCGGAAAACTTCCAATTCTCGATCATCCCACCATATCTCGATCTGTACAAACTTAAAATTTTTGATTTTACCACTTTAAATCATAATTTTCAAATTCGAATTGGATTATATAATCAAAACTTGAGATTTAACTACTTTAATTTCTGACTTGAATTGATTTACCACTGTTAATTTTTATTTTTGTCATAATTACTTCATATATATACTTGAAAGCATTTTTATAATTAATATCTGGTTAATTCTAACATATTTCATATAGAGATCATATCCTAAAAGTGATTGGGAAGAGAATTTGAATTTTTGATCTTATTTTTCTCTGTGTAACAAGAACGGAGGCATGCAATCCATACACAGACAAGCAGGTTCATATATATACCAGAAAATCATGTTTACAAATCTATGCAAAATATTTACAACACTATTTTTATGATTTATTACATACATCAGATAAATAATCAATTTTGGTTTTAAAGGTGAATGTTTACTCAGCTCAAATTGTTGAACAGAGGAGCTTTTTCTTTGAAATCTGGAAATTAGTTCTTGATTGATCTGAAACTGATCTGGTGCTTGCTAATTGATTGTTGATTTGCAACTTGAGTTTGATTTGAATCTACTTGCTTTAGATCAGGTTGAAAACTTGAAACAGTTCTATTGATTCTTCGTTTTGTTTTTATTTAGAAGATGAAGGAAAGAATTTAGAAAAGAGAAAATAAAAATCCTTTGAACTGAAAATAGCCTTCTTAAAACCTGTTATTATATTTTACTTTTAATAGAAAAACCACTGCCACTTGTTATTTATATGTTATATAAAAGCAACAAATGTCAAAACAATTTATTTTATTTTTCCTTATGTTTTATTCATTATCTACAAATGAAGAAAACAAATTAAATATGACACTTGTATTTTGCATGTTATAATGTTTACACTTGTTAATTTTGCATGTATAAATGTTTTATGTAATTTTTATATTATATTTTCTATTTGGTTTTATATTTATACATGTTTTATGTTTTATATTTAAAATTTTCCCTTTTTATTAATATTTATAAAATCTTAAAGAAAAATGATATAAAACCTAATTATGCACTAATTAATAACCCTATATACATGCATGCTAGTATTAATATGTAGAGTTTTTTAAATCCAATTTATTTATCAGATTTTTACTTCTGAATTTCAAATCCAAATTCTATTTATAATCTACTTATACACACACACATATATATACACACATAAACAAATACATATCTTATTTGTTTTCGAAAAGATAAATTTTGCCAATTTAAATAATTATATCAGGAGAGTATCAAATAAATATTTATCCAGATACAAATATTTATTATCAGATTTAATTGTTCAACTTATAAATTACTATTTCAATAGTTAAAATCAGATAATTATCCAATTACCAGATGTCCAATAATCCGGGTTATCACAAAAGTGGTCGAGAAAACTGACCCTATGGCTTTGGGATATGATTAGGAATTTGTAGAAATGGTTGATCGCATGATTATAGGACTTGACATGATGGCTACGAGAGAAAACCTAAAGGTTGTAGAAATGGTTGAGGAGGAGGTTGCAACACTTGATATAGTGGTTACGGTAATGGTTGACAAGATGGTGGTGCAAATGGTTGAGCAAGTGGTTGTGGGATTTGACTTGGTGCATGTACAAAAAACTGACCCAAGGGTTGTGTTTGACCGGATGGTTGGTTGAACATCCTTGATTGTTAGTTTATGCTTGGAGATTGGTCGGATAAATTGAACCAAGCATGTTAGTTACTGTCAATTGCATTTCTCTTTCTATTATCAATTTAAGCTCTTATGTTAATAACATGCAACTGGACATTACAGGTTGTTCTTGATTTGCACGATCTGCTAGATAGTTGGATTGAGAACTTTTATGCAATATAATATTTGTATCAACATAAGGTGCTCCATAAACCCTTCCTCTTGTAAGGCCTCCGAATGACTCAATCCAAAGTCTTGTATTCGATATATTTTCATCTTCTTGTATCTCGACTTTTTTCTTCATGTATGTTCCTTGAAAAGGTTAAAAGGGTAACAACATATCATCTTGTTGGATAGCAACATCTAAGCTTTTATTTTCATATAGACTAATAAATGAGATAAACTATAATTTTGGCAAACAAAATTTAAGTGTGTGGACGAACTACTGTGCTAACTGTACTTGCAAATTCCAACCAAAGTGATGTAACTCATTGTACTCAAAGTTTAATGTTAGTTTTCAAACTGAGTTTAAACTCAGTACTAAACCGACGTAACTCAATTTGTAGTTAGAGTAAAATCAATTTTCAAATTGAGCTTAAACTCAGTTTGTAAAATGGGCTAATAAAATATGTTTGTAAACTGGGTTATTAAACTCAATTTGTAAACTTGTTTATAAAACTCAGTTTGCAAACTGGTTCATAAAACTCAGGCTTCAAACTCAATTCGAACTTAGTTTAAAAACTGGATCAGAACTTTATTTAAATAAACTGGGTTTGGTTCATGAAGATATAAAGTGGGTAAGGAAGATCTGCTCCAAAAAACCTGCATACAGACCCGGCCCTTCCCAAAGTGGGAGAAGTATCCGCTTAGGGCCCTAAAACAACTAGCGCGCCAAATTTAGTTTCAACACGTGAATGGAAAAAAACTAAATCGCGATCGTGAATCTACAATTCATGAACCGGAGAGGCGAAGACGGTGACCCATCTAGGCGGCTTCATCTCTTCTCCAGGTCGGCTTCATCTCGGCGGCAAGGGCATATGCAGGCATGTGGTAGCAGGATCCGCCATCTTGATCTTTGGTAGTCGACAACAAGGTCACAGCTGCATAGGCAGGTAGCTGGATCGTCCTCCATCTCAGTTCAAGATTGAATTGAAGGTACTTGCAATGATCCCATTTCTAAGCCAAATTTAATTAAATAATTAATATAAATTTTGGGATTTAATTGTGAATTAATTTGAATTTTTCAAAACAAATAAGATAAGTGTTTGATTATATATATGTATATGAATAGATAGTAATTTGAATTTCAATTTGAAATTCAAAAATAAATATTTTGAAAATAAATGGAATTTAAAAAAAATTTGATTTTTATTAATGTATAATTTTAAATCATTTTTCTCTAAAGTTATATATAAATAAATAAAGGAAATGTATTCATTAAATTGAAAATAGAATATAAATACACATATTAATATAAATTAAATGCATTATAACATATATATATATATATATATATATATGTTAAATATTATAGAACATAAAAATTATATAAATACATTATTAACATGCAAATTACAAATGTAAGAAAGATAATGTGAAAATTAACAAGTGTTAAGATTTTATCATATATTTGACAAGTGTTAACATAATTTGAGCATGCAATTAACAAGTGTCCTAATTTTCTTTTATTTATTTTTAAAATAATAAATAAAAAGAAATAAAGGCTATATATTTCTACCTCTCCTACCTTTCTCATTTTCTTTAATCTGTTCAAAACCTGTACAAACCCAAAACAAAGCCATCAAACAAACAACCTAAGCAAATTAAAACCCAAACCAGAAAACAAAATTTAAAAACAAGTTCAAATCAGTTTCAAACAAAAATCAAAAGAAAATCAAACAACAAATTTTCCAAGTCTTCAACCTGAAGCAAGATGATTCAACTTAAAAGCAAAGATCACTTCAAAACTTAAGCAAAGCAAACAAGATTAGAGTTTAAGATCAAAACCAAATCATTCCAGTAAAAAAGAAATCAAGTTCTAGATCAGTTTTCAAATTCAAAACTCCCGGCTCTCTGTTCTTCTTTGACAGGTGAGTAAACCTCTTTTGATCTGATCTATAAACTTGATGTGGTGATTAATGTTTGAAGTAAAGCTGTGATAAATATTTGCTTGAATGAAATTATGTTTGTATGCATACAAAATATGTATATATATGCATGTGCATGTCTGTTGAACATGCATATTTGCCTCTGTGTTGTTTACAGGTTTCAAACCTATTAAAAAATTCAAATTCTCTCCCTCTAATCCTCTTTAGGCTTTAAGGTTCAAACAAAACATGTTTGTATAATCATGTTTTAAGTTTTAAAAATAATTTTAAGCATAATTAATTAAAATATTTTCTGGAAAATTAGGAAATACAGATTAACACAAAACATATCAAAAATTCGAGAGTCATATTTTCTTATTTCAATTTTACCATCTAAAACGTCTTAGAAGACGATGATTTTTAATGATGGAATCATAATTTTTAAGTGTGTGTTCATGGAGAACTTACGAGTTGAACAGAAATTGATCTTTCTTCGAATTCTGGTGATCGAAGGGTGATGGGATCTCATGTTCATCACTGAGTGTAGCGGGGTAATGGACAAACTCGAGAAAAATGATCAGAGAAATTCCTGATCATCGGGGAGGACGAAAGGTGTCGATCAAGGGTTTAAACCTAAGTTTTAGTTGAAGTCGGAATTCAAACTACTATGGCGACGTCAATGCACCGGAGTCGATCGGTGTAGGGGAAATGAAGCATGGATTGTAGACGAAGCTGTGGATGTGATTGCATGATTTCTGATGGCTGGAGGTGGCAATTCGAAATAACTTGGGTGATCCAGTTTTATTTCAGTGGTACCATGGCTGCTGGATTTCGATTTCCAACTTGGTTTGACGTTATGGGTGGTCGTGATGCTTGAGTAGGTCGACGATGATCTATGGGTGGCAGAGGCGGTGGTCGGAGATGCTCCGACCATGTTTGCACGTGCATGAGATATCAGGTTTGGGTTTGTTTGCTGGTGAATGTGAGAATGTCTTGAGCTTTGTCTCGGGAAGATGAAGCTTTGGCTCTAGTTGGCATACGAGATGTTCGTGAGGGCTTTAATGTTGTGGCAGAATTAAATTTTAAAAACCAAAACAAAGGAAAAGATTGATTACTCGGGGATGGTCTCGGGGGGATGACGAGGTGACTCGGGTTTTATCTCGGGTACGTGATGTTGCAGTTTTCAAACTTTAAAACAAAATCAAGTTTTAAAACATTTCTTAATTAATTCTTTTAAATGATTATTTTTATTAAGTTTGGGATTAGTAAAGATTTTAAAGTAAATTATTTTAAAGTAACTAAGTTAATTTATTTAATCATGTGACCATTATTTATAAATTAATTCTTAAGTTAATTAAAATAAATTTAATAGTGTAATTAAAAAGTTAATTAAGAAGAAATGTTTTCAATTATTAATTAACTTAAATATCTTAGGTTGATTTATGTGTTAATGTTAATTAATTACAAGGTTTATTAATTTAAGATTTTTTAATGATAATTAAGTAATTAATTTAAGATAAATGATTTAATCTTTTAATTAATTAAAGTCTTAAGTAATTAAAGATTTATTAATTAATGAAAATAATTAAAAGATAATTACTTAATGTTAGTAATTAAAGAATAATTAATTAATTTATTGATTGATGATTAAAGGTTAATCAAATAATGATTAAAGATTTATAAATAATAATTAATTAATAATTAAGGATTAATTAATTAATAATTAAAGATAATTAATCATTAATTAAGGATAATTAATGAAAGTAATTATGTAATTAATTAATTATAATTAATTAAAATGGTTTGTAATTACTTAATGTTGATTAAGCAGGGTTAAGCGATAAGTAATTAATTTATTTTGAGTTAATTAAATTAATTATAATCATATGATTAATTAATCCTACTTATAGATGATTGGATGCTTTGAATTGGTTGATATCTCTGATATATGATTTGTGATACTCTATGATATGAATTGTGAGCTGTGATTTCTGTAATACATTGCTATGTGAATGTGAACATCTAAATTGAAGTAAAATTGTTTACTTAAACCACTTAGCCTGTAAAATGGCATTTGAATTTCGATGCGACCTGGGGTCGGATTCCAGATGGTTATCTGAAAACCACATCGAATCTTAAAGGTGAATCTTTTGTTTGAAAGATTATAAATGGAAATTTGTTGTGACTTATGTATCCACGTGTTTTTAAAATAAGCGCTCATTATTCGGTTGAGCCAGGAGAGGACATTAAGTCATAAAACTCATTCTGAATAATAATACGACGAAATGGGATTGCAATTGAAGATGGTGGTTGAAGACCGTGTATTTTCGAGAACGAAAGGATTACCTGCTGATTGTCTCTGCACTGAGTTTCTTCGATATAGAGATCTCATATGTGATGGGGAGTCCGGTCGGGATTGTGGATATCCGGATTTGCAAGGACTTCTTCCTTTATTGGACAAAGTGCCTTCGGTTCCATTAAGACCAGGATGGACTTGTATGGATGTATGTCTGACATTACACTTTGAGATATAAAGTTGATTTCTATCAAATACATTTCTGCTTGGTGGCCGAGAATTTATTCTCTTAGCTTAACACCCTTTTCTGAGACGTACGAGCTCAGAGGTTATGTAGTTGATGGTTATTAGTGATATACTCCCAATTTGGTAGTGTGGCATGCTAAGTGCTGATCATTGGTTGATCGAAGCATGGCTTTTGTGAAAAGCGTAGCTTTGTAGGCAAGACTTCATCGAACCTCATACCCCAGAAATGGTCGAAACAGGAAGGATGCGACAAGGTTATGGGGGTCACGCCCCTTAGGATATGTGCATTTTCTTTTGGATAAAAAGTGGTATTCTGATATGGAGCTCAGATAATTTGCTTATGTGGTTGTTGGTGTTGAGGCCCTCGATAAAGGTCGGTTACGACCGGGGGATGGCATACTCGTGATAGTTAGTTACATAGTTATAGAGGTAACCCGATCTTGTGTTGGCAGAGATCCGGTCAGGTTCTTGGGGCGTCCCTCTAGAGGCATACCCTTTCGGATAAAGGAAGTTCCTTAGTCATAGCCATTTGTTGGAAATCCAATCACTCAATATGAGCCCCGTATGGTTTTAGTTGTAAAACCTGTCATTTAACATGGTAGCTATAGTAGGCATACTATAATGGTACGTATGCTGGCTAAGATTAATATTATACTTTCAAAATGTTTTCCATACTGTGCACTAATAATGATCTCAAAAGGATTTTTGCGTATCAAGCATGTTTGACTATCATAAGGAGAAATCTTCCCCAAGTGTGCGATTGCAATGTGTGTGTGCCAGAAGGCCTTATGGTAGTTTCATTTTCCAAAAATCATAACGGATTTCTTTTTGTAATTTCTTTTTGTTCAAACAACTATTTTATGTTTACTCATACCAGTCCCATGACTGACTCGTAGTTTATTGTTCTCTTTCTAAACTCTGGGTGCCCATAATTTTCAACACGGGCAGCCTAGAGTCAGGTTATCTGTGTTATGGAGCTAGTTCAGATAGTTGATATAGATTCAAAAATCTTTAAAGTCTTTGGAAGCTTTTGGGTTTTGAATCCATTTGGATCTGAAAGTCTTTGGAGTTTGGAAGACCTTGTCGAAGTCGTAGTATGTTGGATTCTTTTGAAGACCCTATTGTGTTCCGTTGTTATGTTATTGTTCTATTGTTATATCATATACATTGTGCTCTAACGATGGTGTTCATTTGTTGTATTGGATGTTGTATCAAACTTGTATCCATGTTGTATCAATGTTGTTTATCAATGAAGTATTCATTTTGTTTTCGCTGTGTTGTTATCACTTAATGTTGTTATAAGCTCCAACGAACTGGACTTCAACGTTTGAATTTTCGGCATTCGAATACAAGTGAGGTATTGGATGTTGATTTTCGGACGCTGAATTCTGGGTCATCACATTTGGTATCAGAGCTAAAGGTTGAGTAAGAACTTTAGCTTTGGAGTATAACACATTAGGTGACTCATTAGAGATAAGATTAGAAGTACCTTAGAATGAGTTTATTCCCTAAGATATCTCGTCGTATGCCTAAATCAAGTTTTCTTACTATTTACAAAGAGTGGGAATGAGTGTAAGAAGAGGATGAGGTAGGGGACGGGAAAGTACCACTACAAATGGTCAAGACCCTACAACCACAGCAGCGGAAAGAGTAGTTATTCCTAACCAACTCCAGCCTAATCTGGAAGATTTGTATCGAAGTTTCTCAAGATTTCGAGGGAATCCATTCACAGGCAAGGAGATTATTATAGAAGCACAAGCCTGGATTCGATCTTGTGAAAGGATTTTCAAAGGATTGAAGTTGGAGGATGATCAAATGAGGTTGATAGCTTCTTGGCAGCTCCAGGAAGAAGCTTTAGCATGGTGGGAGACTATTACTATGGCTAAGTTGGAGGATGAGTTTACTTGGCATAGATTCAAGGAAGTGTTCGAGCAGCGTTATATACCTTCTGCTGGTACCTCTAGGATGTATCAGGAGTTTACTGACTTGAAGTAAGGGAGTTTATCTTTTGAAGAATACTTGAATAAGTTTAACGAGTTATCCCGGTTCGGTCCGGAACTGGTGAATACCCCTCTTATGAAGAATGAAAAATTTATTAGAGGGACGAACAGGAAGTTTCATGAAAGAATGACAAGTCATGTGAATGAGTCTTTTGCTGATTTGATAGATATGTGTTATAGATATGCTACCTTGGATAAACAAGAAGTTCCAGAAGAGAAAGGAAGTGCAAGCAATCAAAATTGGAAGAAGAGGAAGTTCGAGGGAAAGAAGCCTTGGCAAGGAAAAGCAAAAAAAGGACATTCAGGAGAATAAGGCGAAGGATGTTACTTGTTTCAACTGTTTGGAGAAGGGACATTACTCAAGTAGCTGCAAGAAGCCTAAGAAACAATGAAAGAAGGATCAACATAAGAAGCCAGGACAACAAGCAAGGGAATGCTATTATCGCCATAAACTAGGACACGTAGTTAAAGATTGCCCGACAATGAAGCAGACTCAGGTAGCAAAGGTGTATGCAATCAAAGATCAACCTTCAACCTCAAAAGCGGAAAAAGGGAAAGGAGTTTTGGAAGGTAATCTTCTTATTTATGATAAAGTTTTCAGAGTTCTGTTCGACACTGGAGCCACACATAGTTTTATTTCTCAGTAAACTATAAACGAGTTAAACCTTGATCCCAAATTTGTAAACGAACCAATTTGCATGATAAACCCGGTTGGAGGCCCTGCGAATCTTTGTCTACATTGTAGAAAAGTTCCTATCTTGTATTCACATCATCAGTTTCCTATCAGTCATTTCGTTCTCGGCTTTAACGAATTTGAAATCTTACTTGGAATGAATAAGTTAGCAAATATGAAGCTAAATTAGATTGTACAATCGAACGATTTTGGTCAAAATAAAATTTGGGAATTTCATTGTGATTTCTTGTGAGGACCCAAGTCTGAAGAGGGATAAGCTAATGTATACTTTAGGGTATCCCGACCCATGTTTGGAATCCATACCTATTGTTCGGGAATTTCCGTACGTATTCGAGGAAGTTAAGTCTTTACCTCCACACAGGGAGATCGAATTCAGAATCGACTTGGTTCCCAATGCTCGTCCTGTTGTGCATGCAAGTAGATGGATGGCGGCAAGGGAAAGAGTAGAGTTAGTCAAGAAAACCTGAGATTTACTGGAGAAAGGATTTATATGGCCTAGTTGTTTCGGTTGGGGTTCAGCTGTGGTATTCATAGCCAAGTCTGTCGGATCTTTGAGATTGTTCGTAGATTACCGTGATCCCAACAAATTAAATCTTAATAACAAATTTTCTTTACCTCGAATCGACGACCCGTTCGATCAATTGCATGGTGCTCGATTCTTTTCAAAGATGGACCTAGCCCAAGGGTTCCATCAGCTGAGAATTGTTGAAGACTATATTCATTTGACTGCTTTTAGGGGTCCCGATACATTCTACGAATGGTTACTTATACCCTTCAGACTAACCAATGCCCCTGCATATTTCGTAGACTTGATGATTGAGTATTTTGAGAATTGTTGAATAAATTCATTTTTATATTTATTGATGATATTCTGATCTATTTCAAAACTGAAGAAGAGCATGCCAAACACTTGAAAATAATTTTGGGAATATTGAGGAGGAATATTCTTTTTGCTAAATTTTCTAAATGTCATTTTTGGGTTAAAGAAGTCAGATTTCTGGGACATATTGTAACCGAAGAAGGAATTTCTATAGACCTTGGCAAGGTTTCCACTATCTTAGATTGGAAGCAACCCATAATTCCAAAGGAAGTCAGAAGTTTTCTGGGATTAGCCAGATACTACCGGAGGTTTGTCCAGGATTTCTCCAAGTTAGCCAGTCTATTAACTAAGCTGACTATAGAGAATGCTAAATTTAGTTGGACTCTGAAGTGCGAGGAAGCGTTCCAAGAATTAAAGGAAGGTTGACCACTGCTCCCGTTCTTGCTATTATTAATGGGAATCAAGGTTTGTCTATTTACACAGATGCATGTGGTGAAGGTAGGTGTGCTGTTCTAATGCAAGAGGGTAGAGTAATTGCCTATGCGAGTAGACAATTGCGACCACATGAGAAGAATTACCCGACCCACGATCTTGAGCATTTGGCAGTTAGCTTTGCTTTGAAAATCTGGCGTCATTATCTTCTTGGTGAAAAATTTGAATTGTTCACAGGCCATAAATCTTTGAAATACCTCTTTACCTGAAAGGATTTGAATCTAAGGCAGCAACGTTGGTTAGAATTCCTTGCATCATACGACCTGGATATTCGGTATACACCTAGTAAAGCCAACGTGGTAGCTGATGCTTTAAGTAGAAGACATGATGTTCTTTCTTATCTTGTTGTCACTCCTACTCTTCTTGAGAAGATTGCTAGCAAGCTGAAAAAGACAATTTTCTTTAGGAAATTTAAAGGAGAATTCATCGAGGTGAAGATTCCATCTTTGAAATCGATAATAGTGGAATTATAAGGCTGAAAGGGAAGATCTGTGTTCCAGACATCCCAGATCTCAAACGAGAAGTATTGGATGAATGTCACAAATCCAAGCTCAGCATCTATCTAGGGGTTAACAAAATGTATTGAGATATTAAAAGGACTTTCTGGTGGAAAACGATGAAAAAAGATATATCAATTTATGTTAGTCATTGCGCAATGTGCCAACAAATAAAGAGTGATCAAATGAAGATGGCGGGTTTACTCCAGTCACTGGTAATGCCAAAATGGAAATGGGACCAAGTGTCTATGGATTTCATAGACCGGTTGCCACAAACTCGGAAAGGTAATGAAGCGATTTGGATTATTATGGATCGCCTGACCAAGACTGCCCGCTTTATCCCAATAAAATAAACCCGAACAGTAGCAAGTTTGGTGGAGCTATATGTGAAAGAGATTGTTCGACTCCATGGAATACCGAGTAGTATAGTGAGTGATCATGACCTAATCTTCACTAGTAGATTTTGGGAGGCATTTCAAGCCGCACTAGGAACCAAGTTGAACTTCAGTACTGCTTACCATCCATAGTCTGATGGGCAAACTGAGAGAATAAATCGAATCTTGGAAGATCTTTTGCGTGCTTGTATTCTTGATTTTGGAGGTTCATGGGAGGACCATTTGCATCTGGTTGAATTTTCATATAATAATAGTTATCAGGCCAGTATTAGAATGCCTCCTTTCGAAGCATTGTATGGTCGTCCTTGTAGATCACTTGCATGTTGGATTGAGTCGGGTGGTAGGCTTGTTCTTGGTTCGCATATGATAAGGGAAGCTACCTAGAAGGTTGATTTTATTCGGAAGAAGTTGAAAGTTGCCCAAAATCGACAGAAAAGTTATGCCGACCGTAGAAGAAGAACTTTAGAATTCCAGGTTGGAGATTCAATATTCTTAAAGATTTCTCCAATGCATGGAGTTTTGAGATTTGGAAAGACAGGTAAGTTGGCACCACGATATATAGGTCCTTTTCTTATACTTGAGAGGATTAGTCCTTTGGCTTATCGAGTGCAGTTACCTAATTGGTTATCTGGCATACATGATGCGTTCCATGTTTCACACCTTCAGAAATATGTGCACAATCTAGATCATAATATTGAGGAAGACGCTCAGCAGGATTTGGAAATCACATCTAACTTGGCAATAAAAAGAGAACCATTGAAGATTATTGATCAAGATGAAAAGCAGTTGAGAAATAAAGTGGTCAAATTACTGAAAGTACGATGGAGTGGAGATCCAAATGATTATACTTGGAAAACATAGGAAAGCATGCAATAGTCCTAGCCCAAGTGTAGAATAGTTATTTCGGCTTGATCCGGTAAGCCATTTCTCTATCTTTTTATGTGTTCTGATGTTCTTTGTTCGTCTCTCTCTCTTTCAAATTCGAGGACGAAATTTTCTTAAGGGGGAATCTGTAACGATCCCATTTCTACGCAAAATTTAATTTAATAATAAATATAAATTTTGGGATTTAATTGTGAATTAATTTGATTTTTTCAAAACAAGTAAGATAAGTGTTTGATTTTTTTTTTTATATATATATATATGAATTGATTGTAATTTGAATTCGAACTAAAATTCAAAAATAAATATTTTGATAATAAATGGAATTTAAAAATAATATATGTGATTTTTATTAATATATAATTTTAAATCATTTTTCTCTAAAGTTATATATAAAAAAATAAAGGAAATGTATTCATTAAACTGAAAATAGAATATAAATACACATATTAATATATACTTAATGCATTATAATATATATATATATATATATGTTAAATATAATATAATATAAAATTTATATAAATACATTGTTAACATGCAAATTACAAATGTAAGAAAGATAATGTGAAAATTAACAAGGGTTAAGATTTTAGCATACATTTTACAAGTGTTAACATAATTTGAGCATGAAATCAACAAGTATCTTAATTTTCTTATATTTCTTTAAAATATTAAATAAAAAGAGATCAAGGCTATATATTTCCACCTCTCCTGCCTTTCTTATTTTCTTTAATCTAAACCTGTACGAACTAGAAACAAAGCCATCAAAACAAACAACGTGAGCAAATTAAAACCCAAACCAGAAAACAAAATTTAAAAACAAGTTCAAATCAGTTTCAAACAAAAATCAAAAGCAAATCAAACAACAACTTTTCCAAGTCTTCAACTTGAAGCGAGCTGATTCAACTTAAAAGCAAATATCATTTCCAAACTTAGGCAAAGCAAACAAGATCAGAGTTTAAGATCAAAACCAAAGCATTCCAGTCAAAAAAAAATCAAGTTCCAGATCTATTTTCAAATTCAAAACTCCAGGCTCTCTGTTCTTCTTTGACAGGTGAGTAAACCTCTTTTGATCTGATCTATAAGCTTGATGTAGTGATTAATGTTTGAAGTAAAGCTGTGACAAATGTTTGCTTGAATGAAATTATGTTTGTATATATACAAAATATGTATGTATATGCATGTGCATATCTGCTGAACAGGCATATTTGCAATATGTATGTGTATGCCTGTGCATGTCTATTGAACATGCTTATTTACCTCTATGTTGTTTACAGGTTTCAAACCTGTTGAAAAATCCAAATTCTCTCCCTCTAATCCTCGTTAGGCTTTAAGGTTCAAACAAAACATGTTTGTATAATCATGTTTTAAGTTTTAAAAATAATTTTAAGCATAATTAATTAAAGTATTTTTTGGAAAATCAAGAAATACAGATGAACACAAAACATATCAAAAATTTGAGATTCATGTTTTCTTGTTTCAATTTTACCATCTAAAACATTTTCGAAAATGTTGATTTTTAAAAGTGCAATCATAATTTTTAAGTGTGTATTCATGGAGAACTTGCATGTTGAACAGAAATAAATCTTTCTTCGATTTCTAGCCATCGAAGGGTGATGGGGTCCCGTGTTCATCACTGAGGATAGCAGGGTGATGGACAAACTCGGGAAAAATGATCAAGGAAATTCCTGATAATCGTGGAGGACGAACGGTGTCGATCTAGGGTTTGAACCTAAGTTTTAGTTGAGGTCGGAATTCGAGCTATTGTGGTGACGTCAATACACCAGAGTCGATCGGTGCAAGGGAAAACGAAGCGTGGGTTGTAGACGAAGCTCTGGACACGATTGCATGATTTCTGATGGCCGGAGGTGGCAGTTTGAGGTAATTTTGGGCGATCCTGTTTTGTTTCAGTGTCACCATGGCTGCTTGATTTTGATTTCCATTTTGTTTAGACATTTTGGGTGGTCGTGATGCTTGAGTAGGTCGACGATGATCTGTAGGTGGCAGAGGCGATGGTCGGAGATGCTCTGATCATGTGTGCATGTGCATGAGATATCAGGTTTGGGTTTGTTTGCTGGTGAATTTGAGAATGTGTTGTCTCGAGCTTTGTCTCCGGAAGATGAAGCTTTGGCTCGGGTTGGCAAACGAGATGTTTGCGTGGGCTTTACTGTTGTAAAAGAATTAAATTTTAAAAACCAAAACAATGGGAAAAAAATGATGACTCGGGGATGGTCTTGGGGGGATGACGAGGTGACTTGGATTTTATCTCGGGTATGTGATGTTGCAGTTTTCAAACTTTAAAACAAAAACAAGTTTTAAAACATTTCTTAATTAATTCTTTTAAATGATTATTTTTATTAAGTTTGGGATTAGTAAAGGTTTTAAAGTAAATTATTTTAAAGTAACTAAGTTAATTTATTTAATCATGTGACCATATTTATAAATTAATTAAAATAAATTTAATAGTGTAATTAAAAAGTTAATTAAGAAAAAATGTTTTCAATTATTAATCAACTTAAATATCTTAAGTTGATTTATGTGTTAATGTTAATTAATTACAAGGTTTATTAATTAAATTTTTTTAATGATAATTAAGTAATTAATTTATGATAAATGATTTAATCTTTTAATTAAATAAAGTCTTAAGTAATTAAAGGTTTATTAATTAATGAAAATAATTAAAAGATAACTACTGAAAGGATAATTACTTAATGTTAGTAATTAAAGAATAATTAATTTATTTATTAATTGATGATTAAAGGTTAGTAAAATAATGATTAAAAATAATTAATTAATAATTAAGGATTAATTAATCAATAATTAAGGATAATTATTCATTAATTAAGGATAATTAACGAAAGTAATTATGTGATTAATTAATTGTAATTAATTAAAATGATTTGTAGTTACTTAATGTTGATTAAGCAGGGTTAAGTGATAAGTAATTAATTTGTTTTGAGTTAATTAAATTAATTATAATCATATGATTAATTAATCCTACTTATAGATGATTGGATGCCTTGAATTGGTTGATATCTCTGATATGTGATTTGTGATATTGTGTGATATGAATTGTTTTGGGTTGAGTTATGATTTATGTAATATATTGTTGTGTGAATATGAACATCTGAATTGAAGTAAAATTGTTTACTTAAACCACTTGGCCTGTAAAACGGCATTTGAATTTCAATGCGACCGAGGGTCGGATTCCAGATGGTTATCCGAAAACCACATCGAATTTTTAAGGTGAATCTTTTGTTTAAAAGATTAATAATGGACTTGTTGTGACTTATGTACCACATGTTTTAAAAATAAGCGCTCGTTGTTCGGCTGAGCTGGAAGAGGACATTAAGTCATAAAACTCATTCAGAATAATGATACGACGAAATGGGATTGCATTTGAAGGCGGTGGTTGAAGGCCGGGTATTTTTGAGAACGAAAGGATTACCTATCGATTGTCTTTGGACGGAGTTGGTTCGGTGTAGAGATCTCCATATGTGATGGGGAGTCCGATCGGGATTGTGGATATCCAGATTTACAAGGACTTCTTCCTTTATTGGATGAAGTGCCTTCGGTTCCACTCAGACCCAGGATGGACTTGAATGGATGTATGTCTGACATTACACTTTGAGATATAAAGCTGATTTCTGTCAAATACATTTCTGCTTGGTGGTGGAGAATTTATTCTCTTAGTTTAACACTCTTCTCTGAGATGTACGAGCTCAGAGGTTATGTAGTTAATGGGTATTAGTGATATACTCTCAATTTGGTAGTGTGGCGTGTTAAGTGCTGATCATTGGTTGATCGAAGCATGGCTTTTGTGAAAGGCGTAGCTTTGTGGGACGAGACTACATCGAAAATCACACCCCGGAAATGGTCAAAATAGGAAGGATGCCGCAATATTATGGGGTCGTGCCCCTTAGGGTATGTGCATTTCCTTCTGGATAAAAAGTGGTATTCTGGTATGGAGCCTAGATAATTTGCTTATGTGGTTGTTGGTGTTGAGGGCCCTCGATAGAGGTCGGTTACGACCAGGGGATGGCATACTCGTGACAGTTAGTTACCTATTTACAGAGATAACCCGACCTTGTGTTGGCAGAGATCCGGTTAGGTTCTCGGGGCGTCCCTCCATAGGCGTACCCTTTCAGATAAAGGAAGTTCCTTAGCCTTGGCCATTTGTTGGAAATCCAATCACTCAATACAAGCCCTGTACGGTTTTATTTGAAGAACCTTCCATTTTACATGGTAGCTATAGTAGGCATACTATAATGGTACGTATGCTGGCTAAGATTTATATTATACTTTCGAAATATTTTCCACATTGCAATAATAATATTATCATAAGGATTTTCGCGTATCAAGCACGTTTGACTATCATAAGGAGAAATCTCCCCCAAGTGTGCGATTGCATTGTGTGTGTGTCGGGAGGCCTTATGGTAGTTTCATTTTTCAAAAAGCATAACGGATTTCTTTTTGTAATTTGTTTTTGTTCAAACAACTGTTTTATGTTTACTCATACCTATCCCGTGACTGACTCAGAGTTTATTGTTCCCTTTCTAAACTCTAGGTGCCCATAATTTTCCACACGGACAGCCTAGAGTCAGGTTATCCATGTTCTAGAGCTATTTCAGATAGTAGATGTAGATTCGAAAATCTTAGAGGTCTCTGGAAGCTTTTGGGTTTTGAAGTCTTTTGGATCTGAAAGCCCTTGGAGTTTTGTAAGACCTTATCGAAGTCGTAGTATGTTGGATTCTTTTGAAGACCCTACTATCCGCTGTTACGTTATTGTTTAGTCGTTGTATCATATACATTATGCTCTGATGATGGTGTTCATTTGTTGTAATGAATGTCGTATCAAACTTGTATCCATGTTTATCAATGTTGTTTATCAATGAAGTATTCATTTTGTTTCCGCTGTGTTGTTATCACTTAATGTTGTTATAAGCTCCAGCGAACTGGACTTCAACATTTGAATCTCCAGCATTCAAATACAAGTGAGGTATTGGATGTCGATTTTCAGACACTGAATTCCGAGTCGTCACGGTACAAATACTAATTCCGTAATTCGTTAAACTAGTTCAGTAATTTGTAAACTTAATTTACATTATTGTATTGTAATTTACGTTATTTACTAAAACTAATTCGGTAATTTGTAAAACTAATTCAATAATTTGTAATTGCAAATTACATTATTTACTAAAACAAGTTCAATAATTTGTAATTGCAATTTACATTATTGTATTGCAATTTATATTATTTGCTAAAACTAATTTAGTAATTTGTAAAATGATTCAACGAAGAACGGCATGTACAATACAATGCAAATTCAATTTTAATCCTATATTCTAATTTTGGATTAGTTGGTTATATATGGTTAATGAACTTGAATGATAATATTATTAGTAATTTTACAAGTTAAAAGGCTAGAAAAATATTCATATATAATAATTTTAATTTTTATGTATAACTTGAGTTATTGTAATGGATAAAGTTATTTTTTCCCCTACCCACTGTTTATAAACAATATAAATTAATTTTCGCTTTGTTTTCTGTATAAGGGCCTTATTTTCGCTTTTCGCTTTAGGCACCAAAAGTCCTAGAACTGGCCCTGCCTGCATATAATCCTTTTGTTTCGGAAACATGGCAGGGACTGTTTTGGTTGAGCTAGAGAGCCAAAAGTCTTATAGTCCAAACATATAAGTCATGACAAATGATGACCTAATCATGAGTGCTAGCTACTTACATGCATGCCACTATGCTTATGTTTCCTGTTACTTACGCTTCTTCTTACCCTTTGACAAAATTAAACTATAGTTGGACGAATATGGAACTTTTGTATAAGAAGCCCAAGTAGTAGGAGTTTCATTACAGTAGTATTTATTGAACATGGTATTAAAAGGGGAGAACAACTAAAAGTTTTTTTGATTAATTAATGTTTAAACCTAAGTAACGGGAGTTTCATTACAAGTCCCTTGTATATTTTCATGTCTGTTGCTGGTCTAGCCTAATCATTACTTTATTTCTCCTATTTGGACATGTATACTAATCTAATGTCTATACTAAGTCAAAAAAAATGCAGATTTCGGTATGTTTTGCTTCTTATCCACTGGATGAATAAAATGAGAATTTTTCCATCTAAATATTAGAGGTGTTTTTAATTAGTAGAGTTTAAACTTAAGTAAATTAGCTGTTTTATAATTGAGATTAAAAAACTAAGTTTTAAACTCACTTTTAAAATTAGTTTAAAACCAGGTTTAAACTCGAAAATTGAGTTCAAAACTCTGCTTGAGTTTTAAACAGAGTTAAAGTGAGCTAAAACTCAGTTTAAAACCGAGTCTTAAACTCAGTTTTTCTGAGTTTAAAAGTCGGTTTAAACTCAAAAACTGAGTTTAAACCTCGGTTTTAAACTCAATTTAAATTTACTTTAAACTGAGTTTAAAACTCTATTTTAAGCTTTGTGTTTAAATTGGTTTCAAACTGAGTTTAAGACTCAATTTAAATTAGTTGTTTTATAGCTGAGACTAAAACACTAAATTTTAAGCTCGGTGTAAAACTCAGTTTTAAAATGAATTTAAAACTCAGTTTAAACTCAGAAACTGAGTTTAAAACTCTGTCTGGTTTTAAACTGAGTTAAAATGAGCTAAAACTTAGTTTAAAACTGAGTTTAAAACCGAGTTTAAAACTGATTTTAAAACTTAGTTTTTAGGAGTCTAAAATTCAGTTTGAACTCAAAAAATGAGTTTAAAACTCATTTTAAAAATTGGTTTTTAACTGAGTTTAAAACTCGGTTTTAAGCTGAGTTTAACCTCAATTTAAAAATGAGTTTAAATTCTTAGTTAACTCCTTTTTTAAACCAATTTTAAACTCAGTTTTAAACTCGTTAAAAATTTGACTTAACCGAGTTTTTAACATAGTTAATAAGCTCCAAACAAATTGAGCTATATGAAATTGATTGATTTACATGAAATGTACAGTTTGTTTGGGATTAATATTTCAGGTTGAGCAGCACAATCTATGACTTATACTATCTCCATAAGAACAAGACTTGATTTATAATGTCTTCATAAGCACTAAAGCCAAAACTTTGTGCTATCATATTAAAATATGCATGCAAATCCCAACGACTAATTCCAATGACAAATAATGTAACTAGTTTAGATTTCAACTTACAAAAGAACATAACAAGACTAATAAATTATAAAATAACCCACATAGACTTTCCACGACTTGTTGTCAACAAATTCATAAGTTGATACTGAAGCTCGCTTTGCTTTACCCTTTTCCTTAGCTTTCTCTCTCTCTTAGTGTGACAAGCCACGAAACTTTCCTCGAACTCATTGGTCTACCTGTCTAAAGTTCCTATAAATAGAGGATACAAAGGTTAGTAAAATACCGAATAATGCAGCAAGCACTTGTGCTATGATCAGAAGACTATATACATATACAGATATGATTGTTTGATTCATGAGTTGGCCTTATTATGCAAGAAGAAAAGTAGCATTTAAAATATGCTAGTATTTTATATTTTCTCATAATGATAAGGATCATAAATGGATGTCATAATTCCCACCTTCTACCTAATATGTAATTCTAGGTGTTGTACTAACTATTGGACAAGGAAAGTAGCATTTAAAATTAAAGTAATGAAATAATGAACTATTTATTCAGTAATTTATCGTTTTTATATGGAACATCTAATATGATGCTGAATGTGACATTCATGAGCATATGGTAAATTAAATTTTAAACAACTGTAAATTTGATAAAAAATTAGGTCCATAGATTGTGATATGTTTAGGAAATTTTTTTCTCGATTTCCATACATATCAACTAATTAACATAAGGTTTATTACTTTATTTACTTTCCTATTTATGTTACTGTGTGGTAGGCATTTGAAAATAGTTTTGAGTAATATAGGGAAGCTGTGCGTGAATCAAAAGTAAATGCTAACAGCCGGTAGTATTTAAAGAACAAAGATAAATAATAATGTAGTATAGCACTATTGTTACAAAGGAAAGCCATATAGAAAGCTGGAAATATTTTACTATGGCTGTTGCATTGTAATGGGTCTTTGTATTATGTTAGTCTATGAGTACAATGTAATTAATAAAGAACAGTGAAAAATGCAGGAAAAAAAACTATGGGTGTTAAAGTGGTTCATTGCTTTTGTTTTATTTTGGTAAAATAGTCACAACTGCAATGTTAAAAAGCACAGTGGCAGTTGAAATAGGGAGGAGAATAAGTACAAATTGAGCACAACAAAAATTATAGTAATGTATTTAAATGGGAAAAATGTCAACAGTGCATAAATTGGATCTCAGCTTTCATTTGAGGTTAATTTTTAAAGCAAACACAATGTTGAATGAAATAAGTTATAAATAGGTAAATCAGAGTTATCTGCACTATCAACTGATTCTGTGTTGGCCTGTCTATGGAAGTTGGCTTTTCTAAAACAAAATCATAGACAAAGCAATATATGCAATTTTGTTCAATTTTTAAAATAATTAAAAATAAAAATTAAATTGTTGTAAAGTAGCTTTATAAATTTATACGTCGTCAGATACTTAGCAGGGTGAAATTTTAAAATTCATAGAGACAAATGTAATCTGAATTCAAATACAAGATTGACTAAACATAATGCAACTCATAAAAATATAAAGTTATTTTGTTACTTTTAATTAAATATATACCACTTGTGCCTCATGTGAAACAATGGACACAGATACAACGGTGTGACATGTGTGTCCCTTTTTTTGGTGTCAAATGAATTGCTCTCATCTTCTGACATTTATCATCATATGCGCTTTTGTGTCATTCAATATCAATCATTTTATTCCATACATCTCCTATATCTATGCAAGAGGGGTGTCTCAACAGTTGTTCATTTTTGTGGTTTGGTTTAATTGGCTCTTTGTCGTGCACAATTTAGTTTTTTTTTTCAAAATAGAAGCTGCTTTTTTTCCACATCTCATAAACATTGTGCTCATAAATAAGTTATAAGTGTACGCCCTTCGCATAAAAAGAAAGATCATTAAAATTAAATTTTAAGATGCTGCAAATTGCTTCACTGGTGGTCTATTTACAACCTGGTAATCGTATATTCATACATGCACACACGTTGTACCTAACTTGAGATTAAATTAAACTTATCGCTATCACAGTCAACAAATTGTTATTGTAGAATGTAATTACGGAGGATCTGACAAATAGCTCCAAGTGGCTATGCAAAAGGGAATCTAATCTTGAATCATCGGTGAACAATCCATTGCTAGAATAATTTGCTTTCAACCCAGTCAATAGTAAATCGCACAATACATTATGTATAATGTAATGATAGTTTACAAAGTGAAATCATAAGTGCATTTGAGAAACAAAATGATAATGCAGAAAGACGTGCATAACATGAATGTCATCAGTTGCATAAAGGGGTAAGTAGTTTGTAAAATGATGATTGTAATTTTTAAAATGAATATAGGGAAATGTTACAAATTTAATATTTATTTAATAAAGAGTCAAAAATATTGAGATACCTTAAGCTCATTAAATAATAGTAGTCTTTTCTCCTAGGGAACTTTCAAAAATGCATACCATGGTTCGGTAAATCGCATATCCCAAATAGATCCAATAAGACAAATAGATCCAATAAGACGGTGCAGCGGATTTATTCTTAAATCGATAATAATCAAAAGAATTATAAACTATTCAATATACATTATTTTGTATTGTAAATGTAAAATTATGTAAAACTTACTGAGTTCCTTTCCATTCAGAAGGCTTTTTTACGTAAGAGGATCAATTGGAGCATCATATCCTCTGACCAAAATATACTCCTGTTCATCAAATTTATTTTCTGTCTCTGCTTTATCCGCCTCATGTTCTCTAACTTCTAATACATCATTTCCCTCTTGGACACCTACTTCTGCTTCAAAAGCTTGATCTCCTCCAGCTTCCACAATATTTTCTACTCTGTCCTCATAAGTAGATGAGTGTGCTCTTTCTTCTCTTTCAACGCATTGCTCTCCTCTAATTCCCACCACAGGTTTCATTACACCCTCATATATTTTTGATAGATTTTAATCGATGTTAGATAAACTATCATTTCGTCTAGATCTTCCGGAGATTTGCCTCATCTTATACTAGCTCTTTTTCTCATAAGGCCTAGAAACTTTGAACCTTCCATTAGGCCTTTACAAAATCTCATTAGTACAAAAGCACATCATTATTGTTAACTCTATATTTAAAAAACGATATCAGCTTACAAAGAAGCAACAAATAGTTCTTGTCCATTTATCACCTTATTATTTTATATATCACTACTAAAAACATATTAAACCACAAACCTTTTTTTGAAATTAGTATGCAAAGTAGTTGCTTTAATTGGCATATTAGAATTGGATAATAGAAAATCTTGATGATTATGAAGCTAAAGTGCAGTAGATGATTAAATCTAGCATGATATTACACTTTTATAGACTTGTGTATAAGAATGGATGCACATTCAACCATTTACTCATTAAATAGACCAAACTTTTCATTTCTTGACTTTGTAAGTGTTTCAGTAGTAACAATATGCTATCCTTATAGATAAGAAAATGAATGTGATCCTAGCATTAGAAAATTTCAAATTTGGATGGGTCAACCATTAATCATAGTAATTTCAGTAGTTATTGGTTGACTGGTTCAATGCTATTTATTCATATTACAAGTACTCACATTCATTATTTATAAAATGGAAGAATATATTCATAAACATTAATATGTTAAATTTCATATAAGTTGTCTATTTTTTATAAAAGAAGATTAAAAGGTTGATATCTTTAACATGTTCAGGAATATTGGTTAATTTTTTTTTTATAATATGAGTTATATCTTTAACATATATTTGACATTTTTTTCAACACTGAAATGTGAAATAGGTAAGTTATTCTAGTAAGTGTAAGTGATGGAATATACACTACAATTTAAAATAATACTACTCTATTTCCTTTAGTGATTATGTTACTGACCATATATATAGTCTTTGAATAGTTCATTTTTTGGTACTTGAGTGGCTCATAGCGGTCTTTTATGTATATATGCATATTTATTAATGTGATTTTGCAGATTTTCAAATTTACCTAAAATTTCATACGTTTATTTTATAAAATTGCAGAAAATTTTATGTAGAGTATGCAACAAAATACATATATCCAATTGCACTTAAAATAATACGGCGGGAATGCAAATGTGGACGTTGCATGTTTATTTTATTTCCATTTATAATTCTGAAATGAATGATAGAATTAGTTTGTGTTTAGTTGCATTGTGACCTATCTTCATTTTTAGAATTGTGCTGAATTTTATGACAGTAGTATATGCTGTCAGTTCAATATTTAGAAACCGTAAATTCTTTACTTTTAAATACCAATGTTATGCAATCAACTTACGACTATGAAGAAATTCGACAATAGAGAAATTGTCTTCTTATTAGCTACATGTAGCTCTGGTTAAAATAGAATGTCGAATATTAGACAAGTCTTAGATAAAGAATCATTATCGTAGCATAAGTAGATCTTTTATATTTAGGTTATAATTACAAAGCAATGGATAAAAAATCTCACCGAAGCACGTCGACGAAGTACGCACTAATAATGAAGTTTTAAGCTTTGCCGTTGGTCTTGTCAGCAACATTATGGTGTATGCCTATATGCAAAAAAAAATCCATATTGGGTATTAGAAGATAGAACAATACCCAATATATTATTAACTAAAGTTCAAATTTTTATGTCATGTGCATACTAAAAAAAGTACGCTAAATCCAAACGAATATCTATATTAGCCTAAATAGAGATAAAGTAGTAGCAGAATATATGATTAAGTAAACGAGTTAATATTCACTAGCATATGATATTGTCAAAAGTTTCTTGATACATGCAATAGATTTGTGCAGGGTGCCATTAATATGTTACTTGTCGAATTTATAGCCCATAGAGCATTGGGCTGAATCAAATATACTTTCATATCTCATTAAAAAATCATCAAAAATGTAAAATATATTATTCACATATGCTTGCAATCTAGATTAGAAGAAACAATAGTAAGTAATCTAGAAACATTTTCCAACTTGCAATGTACCATGTTTCAAACAATAGAAAATGATAACAAAATTATTCGTGGACAATAAGAAATTGTAAAACAAATCATAACATCTAATAGTAGTTTAATGTTACTAGGAATAGTATTCATCCTTAATAGCTACTTCATCATCGCTCTCTTCATCATCACTTTCATCAACATCATCTTCGTCGCTATTAGCTTCTATATCCTCTTCTGAATCATCACTATTGCTCTCAGGCATTTCCATTTCATGAACCAGTTCTTCATTATCAATAGTGTCATAATGTTCAATTATTAATGGTTGATCGAGACTCATCCGAAATAACAGTAGGGGGTCGAGACATCTCGTCTGCTTGATTCACATCATTATTCTCCTCTGAGTTGAATACATTAAATGAAAACCGATTTCTTGCAATGATTTTAATCACAGTTAACCATTCGTTTGATGTATTTCCAGCTTGGCATGTGAAATAAACTTGCCGATATTGATGTGAAAACACAAACACATCTTCTATTTAAAGTCGAGAATTACCTTTTACTTCAATCAATCCATTTGTATGGTGCACTCTTATCCCATTTCTTGACAGTGTGTTAAACGAATCACAATTGAACATAAAAGTTTCATTCTTCTCTCCAAGGTATGTTAGCTTAATAACTTCTTTAATCATCCCATAATAATCACTTTCTAGATCATCATAACAACTTCCTTTCACACATATGCCACTATTCGTTGTTTTTTTTTACTTTCCATGCTACATTGTATGGAACTTATAACCATTTACAAAGTAACCATTGTAACACTCCACTAAATAACTTGGTCCTTATGCAAGTAAATATGGTTGATGCATAATACCATTTGGATGGAATTAAACCTATTAAAAAAATACACATGATAAGTAAACAATTTATACATCATAAACTGTATGTAAAAAATTAATTTTACATCTATTTAAAAAACTTACATTTCATTTTAACCAATCAAGAAATATAGATTCCAACATCATATCGATGAAATTCTCATCCTTTTGCAAATATTGGCCTCTTAATTCATCTTCGCATTTTCTAAGCACAAAATTATATTTTTGTTGGTAAGTTTTATTATGTATATCTAATTATTATGATATTTGATAATATTTACATCATCAAAACTTTAAATCTAGGGCAATTTAAAACTACGTATTTATGCATAACATGATGTTCTATTGGTGTTAGTCTCATCTTAACAAATGCATTTGATAGCACCCTGCTCGAATGAAAAAGAACATATAGTCTTTCATCGCCCATAATCTCTCCTCCAACATCATTTCTTGGAGCTTGATTCCATATAGTTCTTCCATTTGGACCAAAATAACATGATGTAAAGTTTGATATCTCATCAATAAGATATGCTTCGGCTATGAACCCTTCAACATGTGCCTTGTTACCCACTTTCTTTTTCAAATAATATAAATGCCTAGACCATACATGAAAACTAGAAAATAATCCATAAAATGAGAAAATAACGAAGGTACCTCTCAAAAGGATAGATCCATCGATATTGAACGAGACCACCTACTTTTGCTTCATATGGAATATGAATGGGTAAAAGCTTCATGGAATCAAAAAAGGAAGGAGGAAATATTTTCTCAAGCTTACAAATTATTTCAACGATATTTTTTCCATCAAACTCATGTATTCAACATTTATATTTTTCGCACAAATATTACGGAAGAAATTACTAAGTTCTAGCAAAGTTTCCCATATATTTTTTGGTAAAAACGACCGAAATGCAGTAGGAAGAAGTCTTTGCATAAATACATGACAATTATGACTTTTAAATCCAGTAATTTTAGTTTCAGACTCTTGAGACATCTTTGAATGTTAGAGGCATATCCGTCTGGAAAACTTATGCATTTAACCCATTGACAAACAGCTTTTTGATCTTTTTTTTTGGAAGACAAAAAGGAGTCTTTGGCTTGTAATAATTACCATTGGGATGTTGAATTAAGCTCATTGACCATTGTTTGCTACAATTTTTTTCAAGATCAAGTCTAGCCTTCAAATTGTCTGGTTCTGTCGGTGTCCATCAACGTGCTGAATATGTTGTCAAAAAAGTTTTTTTCAACATGCATCACATCTAAATTATGACGAATCAAATTTGATTCCTAATAAGGAAGATCCCAAAATATACTCCTACATATCCAGTTATGTGATTCATCAAATCCTGGTATTTTCTGATTAACTGAATTAAATCCAAATACAATATTAGGCAAACTGGACACTATATCTCTCATCTCAACACCAGAACATCGAGAAGGTGGTATATTACGTTCAATGGTATTCCTTTTGTACTTGTCCTTTTTCCTTCTAAATGGATGATTAAATGGCAAGAATTGTCAATGGCAATCAAAAAAAACAAGCCTATCCTCCACGATCAAGAGTAAAAGACTTTGTTTTCTCTATAAAATAAGGACATGAGAATCTTCCATGTGTACTCCAATCGAACAACATACCGTGTAGGAAAATCACTAATTGTCCATATCAAAGCTGCTCTCAAGAAAAAATTATCTTTTGTGCACATCATAAACAAGAACACCTTCCCGCAGCTCTAGAAGTTCATCAATCAAAGGTTGTAAGAAAATATCTAAATTCCTTCCAAGACTTTTAGGCCCTGGCATGATCAAGTTTAGGATCAAAAATGGTTGTTTCTTGCACTTCCATGGTGGTAAATTGTAAACTGTCAAAATCACCGGTCAACATGAATAAGCTTTTGCAGAAGTTCCAAATGTACAAAAACCTCGGTACATAAACCTAATCGGGCATTTCGATCAGATGATGCAAAATCTGGATGTCAACGATCAAATACTTTCCATGCTTCATCACCAATTGGATGAGCCATTGAACCATCAGTTGATTTATTGTAATAATGCCATGTCATGTCTTTAGCATGATTTGGTGACATGAATAACCTTTTCAATCTTAGAATGACTGAGAAGTATCAAAGTTGTTTTACAGTGGTGTTTTGCAATTATTTATTATATCTTCAGTCTTTCAACGAGGACTTTTATAAATATCACAAACAACCTTCATATCATTTTCATTGTAATACAATAAGAAAAAATTCTAACAAACATCAATTTTGTCATATCCAAGCCCAAGTGGTTTCAACATTATTTTAGCTTCATAAAATTTTTGAATAGCTTATTCCCTTCAGGTAACATGTTGTCAATTAGTGCACTCATGTCCTTAAAACATGCCTCTATTATACATCGTCGATATTTAAGAGCCATCATATTCGCACATGCAGATAACTTTGTTTCCTTTTTGCACCCATCCCAAAGTGGTTCATCGATCGCTTTTAACATATGTAAGAAATTTTGAGCTTCAACATTTGGTGGTTGCACTTCCACATCATAACCAACACCCATCGCATCTAATACCATATCTCTATATAGGTTATCATCATTTGAATTAGTTGTATCTGACTCTGACACTGTTGGTTCATCAACTTCTTCCTCTTCATGAAAACTCCATTTAGAATAAAGCGGAGCAAAACAATTTAGTAATAAATGCTTAGAAATTTCTTCTATTAATTGAAATTTTTTGTATTTGCACATGGATCATAGGCACCTAACAGTTCCTCCATAATTTACTTGTAAAAACGTATTATCAATAAATCTATTGGCACCATTAACAAATTCTAGATTTATGTATCCATTTTTAAGCCTACAATACATCCATGAACGGTCACTCATTTTGAGATTAATCCTACAAAGAAATAAAACTTACTTAATATTTAGCTGGTAGTAAAAAAATTAAAAAAATAATAATGATTCAAAACATATAATCCATAGAATATATTACAGATAAAAAAACATGCAGCTTAGTGTTACCATGAATAGATCAATGTCAGCATCAACTAATATATGACTTTATGAATATACTACAAGGTCTAATTACAAAATGGGTTTCAAATCTTAAATCATGAATTTAATGATTGAATCAAACTAGGATATAAATCATGAATCGCTAATTCAATGTATTCACATTTTAATGATTAAAGTAGTAGATTCTAAATATTATGTGAGTAATTATTTATGGAATGAAATTTTAGAAGAAGCGTATTTGAATATTCAAAAAAATAATTAATGATAAAACAAAATGAACAAAATTATTTTCATGTCAACCAGAGTACTAATAAGATAATAGAAATACGTATCTTTTACACATACACACACACCTCAATTAAGCCTTTGAGATCACCAAATTGCCCATCGCATTTAAATTCAATAAGCAGTACCTCATTGGCATATTATGGATTATTATTCATTATCCTTGCCTATATGTTTGTTCATTCTCATCCATTACATTCACACGTTTCAACTTACCCTCTTATTCATACGTTTCAAAATACCCATCCTCATTTATGATGAAATCAAGTTCTATTTTAGTTTCCAATATCCGAGTAATAATTAGACAAATGAAGGCTTTTATTTTACCATGTGTACGTTGGCTTGGAGCCAAAAATTTATTATTTTACAATTCAATTTCATTGCATTAGAAAGTGATTTAAATGAATATGATGCGGGAATTTTGTTATCATGTTCTTATTTGAATGATTGTTTCTATGTACATTTTTTGTTTACCGTTTTGAATTCTGAAATTACACTATTACCAAAAGTATACTATAGTTGTGTACTTTCATACGAATCCAGCTTGGTAACATATGAAATTTAGTAAAATATGATAGTTATCAACCTTTATAGCATAGGTTAAATATGTTAATCATATATTATTCTTACGATAAAGCTAAAAATATCCAGAATGAATGCTTAGAGAGAAGGGTTCTTACATATCTCATTCCTTTTCCACAATTCATACTTTTAGTCCTATTATTTTCTTACAAGGTCATTTTATTTTATTTTTTGAATAAGAGGAGGAAAAAGCAACCAAAGAAGTAGAGGTTCCAAGAAGACCAATAAAGAAAATTAAACATTCAAAAGGAGACCTATACATGTTGATAAAATGTCAAATGTTGTTGATTTGTCTATTTTTGGTGACAAATTATATACAAACTGATGTGAGATAGCCTTAAATTTATTTTAATCTTATTTGTTTCTCAAGTCTAGCCATTTTTATATGAAATGTGGATAACTATATATTTACTTGGGGTAGTAATGCATAGAGAATTACTTTTATCCTTCTTAACAAACACGGTTTTTGTCCAAATCTGTACAATGTTGTTGATAGGCTGCCAAAGTTGATGTACTACCTTTAGATTCGGTCTAAGTTTTAATTCATAGCTATTATAAGTTGAATTATTAAAAGGTAATAACTATTAGAATGAGTTGAATATCTTTTTTAGCCTTTACTAATATCATACATGAACATTTAATATAAATATATTGGTTTCAGATGTTAAATGCATTTATAGCTGTACAAAAGTTGTATAATTGTAAAAATGGTAATCACTAAAGAAATTACCTAATGTGGCCATATATTAATGTGGATAATTATGCATTGCAATATTTTAGTGATTTTCAGTGAGCATAAATATTCAACGTACATTCATGTAATTAATTACCATACCTATTTCTATATACATTTGTAAAGATATACCTATTAATTATAGTATACATACTACCTCTATGACTGTACATTCAGTATTGATAAATACCTCTATAAACAAAGCAATTTTTTTTATTGGTAGTTTTAATTGTTTTCTGAACTTCCAATTTTGTCAACATAAATACATAACTAAATGTTATATATGGACGACTTCTTACTTTCTCATGTAGTGCACGATTCAATTACAATTTGTCTAACTATTTCCCTCCCTCAAAACTCTTTCCTTTTCCAATACGATTTAATTATAGACTCATATGTCCGAAATTAACCTATATTTTGGTCTTACGGTTCCATTAAAAATACGACATTAAAGAATTGATATTTTTAACTAAAAAGAGAAAAGTCTCCCTCTCTTTCGCTTGCCTGCAAAGATCAAATCGGTGATAAGTTTGTTGGTTCGAAACTTTAAACCCGCAATTGATAGACATTAATATTAAAAATGTTTGGATTGTGCAATAATTTTTTCGCACAGGTAGTTGTGACGGAATTCTAACTCGAGACCACTCAAATCAAAACCTCAAAAGCATAGCGGAAGACAAGAACGTGGTAAGCAGTGTAAGAACAACCAATCAATAACTCAATTTAAATCTCAATCAATCCTACTCACATCAAAATACCAAACAAGCAATATAGAAATCAAAGCTATAATGAAAATAAATCACACGGTGATGTATAGTGGTTCCACTAATGTTGTGTTAGTGTACATCCACTTTAATAGAGAGCTTTTATTAATATCGATGAGAAGAGTACAAGAGATTGATTACAATGATCAAAATTT
Source organism: Allium cepa (assembly GCA_030765085.1). Taxonomy (NCBI): domain Eukaryota; kingdom Viridiplantae; phylum Streptophyta; class Magnoliopsida; order Asparagales; family Amaryllidaceae; genus Allium; species Allium cepa. The sequence goes on from CM060935.1 coordinate 775,478,621, forward strand.
TATTAGAAATTGATTTGTGGAGAAGAGAATTGAAGAAAATTAGGTTTTGAGTAAACCTATTTAGTGGAGGCTAAAACCCTTGCAGTCGCTTTCTGTTACATTGAAATCTGGATCCAGGAAATAGCTTATATAGGAAAATAGAAAACCTAGGCAAAGTTTCAAAATTTCCCCTTCATATAAGACAAATCTTCATACAAATCCCAAGCTAGAAAACAGGTGAAAGTTGCCACAGTCGTCTATCAAAATGGGACAAACGTATATCCAAGGTCTTGGGAAAATTTTCCCTGAGACATCAAACGTTTGTCCAAAGTGACAGACATCTGTTCTCACTCTCTGGAAAATTCTACAGCAGATTCAGACATTTGACCAAAGTTTCAGACATCTATGCTGAGTCTCTGGAATCGATTTGTTGAAGCCTCGGACGTCTGACCATTCTTTCACACGTCAGTGCCGAGTCTCGCAACACCACTCCACCTTCTTCACCATAACTTCCTCCCCCAAGCCCCGATTTACGAACAGTTTTCTCCATCACCAAGCTATTTCCAACCCCTTCAATTCTCTCCATATGGTTCCATCAAAATTCAACACTCCACCTTGACACTATATCCATCTTCGACTCCAATGATAACATACCATCATCAACAATCGATAGCACTAACTATCATTACTTCTACCTTCATCCAAACGTGAATGCTTTCCCAATGAGCTTCGGCAAAGCCACCGCCCATTGCACTCCATCAACAAGCTCAGACAAAGCCCTCGCCCGCTAAGAAAGTGTTGAAAATATTCAAATCCTAAATTTTCTCACCAAAGACTTGAGTGCTAAGGAGTGTAAACTAGCACTCACCATGAAGATAGAACCACAATCTCTTACCTATACTCTTCCTCATCTCCTACCAAGCTCCTCCCTCAACTGTGCCACATAGTGGCCCCTAGCGCTTCAACAAGCAAGAATCAAGTTCGAGAAATGCTCGAACTTCCCAACTGATAATGCCTTTATGAACATATCCACCGTGTTATCCTTTGCGTGCACTTTTCAAAGATATACTTGCTTATCCTTATCCATGACTACTAAAAATGACTCTCTCACTTCAATATGCTTGATTCGTGAGCTAAATGCCAAATTCTCCACCAAGTGAATAGCACTCTGGCTATCACATCGAACATCTATGCTATCATGCCCGAATCTCAAGTCATACAACAATCGCTTCAAATAAAGTGCTTCCTTTGCCACCTCCACTGGGACTATCAACTCTGCCTCCGTAGTGGCTAAAGAAACTATGGTCTGCAATCTCGATCTCCAACTTATCGCTATACCCCCAAGTGCGAAGACATATTCGAAAGTTGATTTTCTTTGATCCCTATCACCGGCGTAGTCCGAATCACAATAACCAACCAACTTGCTATCCATTTTACCACTACCGCCAAAAACAAGACCATGAGATAATATGCCTCTAAGGTATCTCAATATAAGCTTCACAGCTTCTCAATGCGATTTCCTTGGACTAGCCATTAATCGATTAACCATCTTGACGGCATTTGCAATATCGGCCCTTGTACACACCATAGCATACATTAGACTTCCAAGTGCACTAGCATATGGCATCTTTGCCATAAAGCCTTGTCTTTCTCCAAGATAGGTGATCCCTTAGTCGAAAGCTTCATATGCAAAGGTAAAGGTGTATTTGATGCCTTTGCATTCTCCACGCTAAATCGGTAAAGCCTTTTTTCTATGTACTCCTTTTGAGTCAATTTCAACTCAAAAACTTTTTCAATCCCTTTATTTCCATGCCCAATGTCCTTCTTGCTTCTCCAAGATCCTTCATTTCGAACTTCGATTTCAAACTCAATTTTAACTTGTTGATTTCATTCTTATCCTTAGAAGCAATGAACATGTCGTTCACATACAAGAGTAAATACACCCAACAATCATTTTTCAACTTCTTGAAATATACACATGCATCTTTGACGCTTCTATCAAAAACCATTTTCAAGCATAAAATGATCAAATCTCTTGTACCATTGTCTAGGTGATTGCTTTGAACCATAAAGTGATTTCTTTAGCTTGCAAACCAAATTTGACTTGCCTTCCACACAAAAACCTTCCGCTTGTTCCATGTAGATGTCTTCGTCCAAGTCACCATGCAAGAAGGCGGTTTTTACATCAAGTTGCTCCAACTCCAAGTTATGAATAACTATTATATCAAGTAATATCTGTTAGGAAATCCAATCTACGGTTTCGATGACGATAACTATAGAATAGAAATCAAATATACATATTATTTATATATACAGATACTTGCTAGAGCAACATCACTAAAAAGACAAGAACGAGGCTCAAAGGACACTACAAGAGACTACAAGTCGATAGGAACAAGGAAGTAAAAGAAAAGATGCACAAAAACTGACATGCACCATATCAGACGTCTGGGTGCACAAGCCAGATGTTTGGAATAGTTCTCTAGAATAATAAACAGGCTAAACCAGACATCTAGTAATAGAACTCAAACGTCTGATCCTCTACTATATTCAAAAAAAATTAGTACCAGACATCTGAAATAAATAACAGACGTCTGAATTCAAACTCGAACTCTAGAAATAAACTACAACTGCCATATGTGAATGGACATCTCCGCTTCTCTTTGCCACAACTCTTCACCATCAATAGAAGAAACCTTAGAGGATTCATTAATGGGTATGACTACTCAAGATACCTATCTACAGCTATATATAGCATCAAGAATCAAGAGAACAAACTTACTTCACTTACTTACGCTTTCTAATTCAATACTCTATCCTATGTTCTTGATTTCTGCACTCTAGTAATCATTACTTGTATTCACTCTTCAATATACTCAGTTCTTCACGGACAATATTCCTTAAAAATATATTGGAAGTAATTGTACTAATTAGTCAACATCCGTGTTATATTAGAACACATATTTGACAAGAACAGCTCATTATAACCAAGCCTATTCCTCCGGGCGAAGCGAGGGTTTTTGATAGTCGAATTCCGAAGGGGAGCTTTGGGATTGGACGTAGGATGGTAGGTCCGAAGCAGTATAAAATTCGGGTGTGCTTATTTTATATTTACTTAGATTAATATTATTTTAGTTGCATCATATTTTTTCACATATACTTACATACACACTACACGATCCACCCCATAGACTTTCTATTGGTATCAGAGCAAGGTTTGATCAAAGTACAGTAACATGTATTTGAATCACCTTAATATGGCAAGTCTTTTTCAAAAAGGTCAATCCATAGCACGTCCCCCACGTTTTAATGGTCTAATTATGCATATTGGTCAACACATATGAGAATTTTTATGGAAGCAAATGGATTAGAAATTTGGTCAGCCACTCAAAATAAATATAAAGCACCTGACACTGCTATGAACACATGGGATGATGCACAAAAAACCGCAGCTTCTTATAATGCCAAAGCTATAAATATTTTATTTTGTTTATTAGATAAGAATGAATTTTCATGTGTCATGTTATGTACCACTGCATATGACATTTAACGTACATTACAAGTTACGCATGAAGGCACGAACAAAGTTAAGCAAACTAAAATTTCAATTTTACAAAATCAATTTTCATCATTTAGAATGTAATAAAATGAATCTATAGTGGACATGTACTCTAGATTCCAAACTATTCAACACGATTTAATGGCACTTGGAGTTAAATTCACAAATTTTGATTTAGTCTCTAGAACACTCAATTCTTTAACTCTAGAGTGGGAAAGAAAAGTATTAGCTATCGAAGAAGCTAATGACCTCTCAACACCCTTAGTTGAAGAATTGATAGGAAATTTAATGTCCTATGAAGCTAATCTGCAGGCAAGAAAAGAAAAAAATTCGAAGAAGAAAAACATAGCATTTCCAACAACAAATGAACTTCGACTTAGACGAAGAAGAAATCATATTTATTGCCAAAAACTACAACAAATTCAAGAAGTTTAGGAAAATGACCAGATTTCAGAAAGGAGGAAAATCAAGCTCAACAAATCAAACGTCAACCAAATGATATGAATGTGATCAATTTGGACATATGAAGAAAGATTGTCCCAAGATCAACAATGATAAAAAGAAGAACAAATTTGAAAAATTCAAAAAGAAGAAAGTTTTCAAAGTAACAGGGATGACTCAGATTCTTCATCATCGTCAGATAGTGACAGGGATAGTGACGGAGAACAAGATAATGTATGTTTTAGGGCACAAACTGATGAGGTATGTCCTGAACTTAGCTATAATGAATTATAAGAGCTTAGCATGGAATTTGATGATAAATTTAGACAAATTAAAAAATTGAATAAAGAAGACATAGCCAAAATAAATTGTTTAGAACTTGAAATAGGAATGTTAAAAGATGGAAAAATTATTTTAAAGGAGGAACTATAATTATCTTAAGAAAAAAATCAAAAGTAGTTTAGTTGAATGTGAGACTGTGTCTATTAATTTTGGAAAAGTTAAACTAGAAAATGATAACTTGTTAAAAGAAAATATCAAATTAAAAAGTAGTATAGAAACATTAGATATTGAAAATTTTGAATTAATTTTTTTTTAGATAAAATTACAAATAATGTTTCAAAATTTAATAAAGGAAAACCAGATTTGGAAAATCTTATCAAAACTTCAAAACCTTCAGGTAATAGAAATGGAATAGGATTTAGATATATTCCTAAACAAAAAAGGAATAATATTAAGAAGTATAGTTTTATTCATCAAAAGACTAAAAGATCACCTAAGTCTAATACGAATACCAAAAATATAAAAATTTGGATTCCTAACACAAATAATAATTTCATTAGACAAAAACATATTAATAATTTCTTAGATAATGTAGTCTATAATAAAAATTATGTTCATAGAGGTACCAAACCTTCTTGGGTATGGCTACCTGCTCCTCCTAACATCTAGGACCCTAATAAAGTATATGTGTACCAATTAAATCATCTTTTATTTTGCAGGTACCCAAAATAAAAAATAAAGAGAAATGGATACTTGATAGTGGATGCTCTAAATATGACCGAAAACTCGTAAATGTTATCAAATATAACATATATCGATGGTGGAATGGTAACTTTTGAAGATAACTCAAAAGGATACGTCGTTGGCTTCAGAAAAGTCATCAACTCTGGTATTTCTAACTCTTCTATTACGACAAATGTTTTGTTAGTAGAAATTTAAAACACAACCTACTTAGCATTAGTCAATTATGCGATAAAGGTTTTCAAATTAATTTCGAAAAAGATAGATGTAATATTTTCGACAATAAAATATAACTTATCTTTGAGGGTTTTAGAAACAAAAATATTTATGTCTTAAATATGAATATAAATTGAAATTTAAACTTATGCTTAACCGCCAAATATGACGATCCATGGTTATGGCATAAACGATTCTGTGAAATTAATTTTAAAAATATTAATAAATTAGCAAAATATGAGCTAGTTAGAGGTTTACCTAAAATAAATTATAAAGTAGAAAATTTATGTGACGCTTGTCAAATCGGTAAACTAAAGAAAAGCTCTTTTAAATCTAAAAATAATATTTCTACAAAACAACCGTTAGAATTATTACATTTAGATTAATTTGGTCCAACTCAAGTACGAACTATAAATCATAACAAATATGTTTTCGTAATAGTTGATGATTTTTCAAGATATGCATGGACCTTTTTTTTAAAACATAAAAGCGACATTTTTGTTATGTTTAAATTTTTTTCTAAAAGAATTAAAACTCAAATGGATTTGAAAATTAAGAATATTCGAAGTAATAACGGTGGAGAATTCGAAAATGATCTTTTTACTAATTTTTGTAATAAAAAGGGCATAAGTCATAATATCTCTATTCCCCGCCCACCACAACAAAATTGTGTAGTAGAAAGAAAAAAATGTACGTTACAAGAATGTGCAAGAACACTATTAAATAGTAGTCATTTACCAAAACATTTTTAGGCTGAAGCTTTTGCTACGACTTGGTATGTTTTAAATCGAGTAACCATACGACTTATGACTAAACATACTTGCTTCGAAATGTATTTTGGAAGAAAACCTAAAGTATCATACTTTAAAACCTTCGAATCAAAATGTTTTACATTAAATACAAAAGATAATTTAGGAAAATTCAACCCGAAGGCCAATGAAGGAATCTTTGTTGGATATTCAAATCGTAGCAAGGCATATAGAATTTTTAATAAACATACTAACACAATTGAAGAAAGTTTACATTTTTCATTTGATGAAAATTCTACTAACAATCATACTAATGACGATGAAGAAATTATTCCTATAACGAATACAACAAACTCATCTAATAATGAGACAAATGCATAAAACAAAACTCTAATGTCACCCCTAGAATTCTAAAAGATCATCCAAAAGATATTATCATTAGGGATCTTAATTGCAGATTAACTAGAAATCAACTTAACCAAATAATCATATTGCATTTGTGTCAAATTTTGAACCAAAGAATTATAAAGAAGCTTCAACTGATGATTTTTGGATTATAGCCATGCAAGAAGAATTAAATCAATTTGAACGTAATAATGTTTGGGAATCATTACCAAGACCAGGAAATCAATCAGTTATTGAAACAAAATGGGTATTGAAAAACAAAGCAGATGAACATGAAAATATAGTTAGGAATAAATCACGTTTAGTCGCTCAAGGTTATAATGAAGAAGAAGGTATCGACTATGATGAAACTTTTGCTCCAGTAGCAAGACTCGAAGCCATATGTACATTACTTGCTTTTGCAAGTCATCACAATTTTAAATTATTTCAAATGGACGTCAAAAGTGCTTTTTTAAATGGTTTTATTAAAGAAAACGTATATGTTGAACAACCTTCATTATTTGTTCACGAAAAATATCTCGATCATGTTTTTAAATTGCATAAAGCCCTATATGGTTTAAAGCAAGCCCCATATGCCCGGTACGAATGTCTTAAGAATCATAATTGCATATGGTTTTCAAATAGGTAAAATCGATATAACTTTATTTATTAAACGAGAAAATAATGACATCTTAGTTGTACGAATTTACGTAGACAATATTATTTTTGGTCCAACTAACGAAAATCTTTGTATTCAATTTTCAAATATTACGAAAAGTGAATTTGAAATGTCTCACATGGGTGAATTAAATCTATTTCTAGGTTTACAAATAAAAAAAATTGAAAATGGTATTTTTATTCATAAAAAAAATATTGTAACGATTTATTACGTCGTTTTGGAATGGATAAAACTTCAAGCAAACCAACACCAATGAATACTAGTGTTCACTTAGAAAAGGATGATAATGCAAAAGATTTTGATAAAAAATTATATGGTAGTACGATTGGTTCCTTACTATATTTGACGGCTAGTCGATTCGACATTATGATGAGCGTATATCTTTGTGCCCGATTTCAAGCAAAACCAAAAAAGTCTCACCAAAGAGCTGCTAGATGTATCTTACGATATTTATCTAGTGCTAGGGATTACGTATTGTTTTACCTTAAGGGATCATCATTTGAACTTGTTTCATATAACGATGCAGATTTCGGTGGATGTAAAACAGATCGTAAGAGTTCTAGCGGAACATGTCATTTTATCGGACAATCGTTGATTTCATGGTTTAGCAAAAAGCAAAACTATGTCTCTTTATCCACTTGTGAAGCCGAATATATTTCAGCTGCCTTAGCATGTGCACAAGTGATATACATGCAATAAACGCTTAAGGATTCCGAAAAAGTTATCGATAAATCACCAATATATTGCGATAATACAGCTGTAATAAATTTATAAAAAAAACTCTGTAAATCACTCGCGTACTAAACACATAGATACACGATATCACTTTTTACACGACAATGTAGAAAAAGGAACTATTACATTAGAATACGTAAATACTGAGAATCAAATAGCAGATATTTTCACAAGACACTAAATGAGCAAACGTTTGTTAAACTACGACGCGATTTTGGAATATGTTCTCTTAATGATCTTATCAGCTAACTCTAAATTTCATTTTTTGGTTAAAATGTTTTAATCCACAAAAAAATATTTTAACACTGACCAACAATTTCTTTAGAATGTTTGTTTCTTGAAAATAACTATTTATAACCTTTTAAAACATGAATAAATAGCTCCTTCTTTTACAAACAAAATACAGATTTTATATTGGTTCCTTTTAAAACAGATAAAGGCAAAACAAAAACATGTCTTCCGACAACTCTCACCTCTCTTTTTCAACACCAACCTCGGGTAGTTCAGCGGATACCCCTCATCGACTTCCTACTCCTACACCAGGTCAAGAGCCGACCTATAAGTGGTCCTCCTACCGCACGGGAATCACTCCGGATAAAAAACGGTACAAACGATCTTTATTTGTCTCTCCTAACACCAAAGAAAAAATCAATGACATAAAATCATTACCAAAAGCAACAAATGGATTTACAACGAGAATTATACTTCGAACAAATAGTCACTGCGAGACGACTGAATTTTCTAGAGCAAGTAGCGATCAAAATTTTGCAATTCACGAAAAAAGGATGTACATGAACCACTTCCAATTCATTGCAATCCTCTGGATCCTTCTGCCTCTTATCATACACCTTCGGATCCTCCACCTAGGCAATTCTCTAATTCCCCAAGAACCGACGAACGTGGAAATATTTGGTCTCCACTCAAGCCATGAAAGGATAGCAAATCCAAAAATCGCAATGCTCCATCTTCATCTAAATAAACTTGTCTATTTTTATTGTATTTTCATCTAATTATATTTGTATTTGTTTTCAAAAATAATAATATTATGTTTCAATAAAATTGATCCCTTGAAAATCAAGCAAAACCTTCCAAAATCAGACTATTTTTAGACAACTAGAGATTTCAGCCGTCTAAACAATACCATCAGATGTCTAACACACTTGTATCACACAATTTTTAATCTTGTGCATATATCAGACGTCTTATATAAACAACCAGACGTCTGAAAATTGTCTCTGTCTTCTTAACATAAAAAACAGGCTAACATAAAAAACAGGCTAATTTATAAAAAAAACTCTGTAAATCACTCACGTACTTTGGAATTTGAGCAGATGAAATGCCACGATTTCTTCAAAATACTTACGACCTAATGCATGGCTACTCACTAGGATGATTATCAATACAATCATTTCTCGACTTGGCAGCCATGAGAAAATAACAGAGTTGGAGCACAAAGCTCTATATGCTATCTTTAGTGGTACGAGCATAAACTGGGCGTAATTTATATTTGATGAGCTTAAACATTATTGGACTCGATCCCGTCCATCAATCATTTACCCTACCTACATCATGCGCCTTCTGCAAGCCCACAACATTCCATCATATTTATCAACTTTTGAGGAGATTGCCCCTAAATATGCCTCCACAAAATTCTTCGAACTCAATCCCTCGGATTTTATTTCATTTGATGAATGGACGCAATGTCGTCAAGAAGCTGGACAAGCTAGGCCTCAACCCCAACACCAACCACCACAACCATCACAAGAAGAAGAACACATTCCTCCTCCTCCTACACATTTTGACTATCCAGCGCAAGATGACATTTTGGAGATCCGCACTGAAACTAATTCAAATGAAAGCATTCAAGATTTAACTCTCCAAAACAACTTATCTTTTCAAGAAATAAAAAATTATTGGCTATCGATAGCTTCGAAACAACATTTTCTTCTCGCCTAGCCACAGTTAAGACATCGCTTTCAACAACATTGTCTGTTCTAAAAGAGGTTATCCAATGAATCCATAGGCCTACACCACCTTCGAAAGATTGACCAACTCCAACGCCTTCTCCTCCTCCTTCAATACATTCTAAACTTTTTTAAGAGGAAAAATAATCTCTAGAACATACTCCAAAATCTCCTACAATACAAGCTAGTTCTTCTAAGAATATAGATGAAGGAGATGATCGAGCCAAAGCTTCCCACAAAAATCCTTAGATATTTTTTATAGATTCGATCTTTTATATTGTAATCACTATCTTTAATGGTTATAAAAATGCTTTTTGGCTTGTTACTTATGCATAATTAGTTACCTTTCGTCTCTTCATGATTATTGATTATATCATACATATTCTTGCATTAATGCATTTTGATAATGCCAAAGGGGGAGAAATAAGGGTAACCACATATTCAGGGGGAGATTTATAAAATTATATCTAAGTACAATGTAAAGTTGTCATCATCAAAAAGGGGGGAATGCTAGGAAATCCAATCTACGGTTTCGATGACAACAACTATACAATGGAAATCAAATATACATATATATTTATATATATATATAGGTACTTGCTAGAACAACATCACTTGAAAGAGAATCAAAGGACACAATAAGAGACTACAAGTCATAGGAATAAGGAAGTAAAAGAAAAGATGCACAAAAACTGACATGCACAATATCAGACATCTGGGTGCACAAGCCATATGTCTGGAATAGTTCTCTGGAATAACAAACAGGCTAAGCTAGACGTCTGGTAATAGCACTCAGACATCTGATCCTCTACTATATTTAAAAAAAATTACAGTACCAGAAGTATGAAATAAATACCGGACGTCTGAATTCAAACTTGAACTTCAGAAATGAACTACAACTGCCATATGTGAATGGACATCTCCACTTCTCTTCGCCATAACTCTTCACCATCAACAGAAGCAACCTTAGAGGATTTATAATGGGTGTGACTACTCAAGATACCTATCTACAGCTATATATAGCATCAAGAATCAAGAGAACAAACTTACTTCACTTACTTACGCTTTCTAATTCTATATTCTATCCTATATTCTTGATTTCTGCACTCTAGAAATCTTTACTTATATTCACTCTTTCATATACTCAGTTCTTCATAGACAATATTCCTTTAAAATATATTGGACGTAGGACGGGAGGTCCAAACCAGTATAAAATTCTGTTGTGCTTGTTCTACATTTACTTAGATTAATAATATTGTAGTTGCATTGTATATTTTGTCACATATACTTACATATACATTACACGATCCACCCCATAGACTTTCAATGTTCGGATAGAAGTATGGCGCACAACCGGTGCGAATATCTCATCATACTCCTTCCCCTTCCTTTGTGCAAACCCCTTAGCCACTAGCCTAGCTTTTTTCTTTGCATCATTCTTCACCTTGTATATCCATTTGCACCCAAAAGAACGGTTTCCTTTAGGAAGTGGAACCAAATCCCAGGTTTGATTCTTCAATAATGATTACATCTATTTTTCCACAGCACAAATTCATTTCGAGCGATCACACGACTCCATGACGTCATCAATGTCAATCGGCTCATCTTGGACTACACGAAGAGAATAGTCCAAATTATCACAAAAGCTAAGATAGTTTCAATCACCATATTTTTTGGGTGGCTTTATAGTACAATGACCAACCCGAGTAGCAATAGCATCACCCAAACTCTCTTCAGCTCCACCTTCGATCGAATCTTCTCTAGAATCATGCACATCACCAACACTACTAGAGGCACCCTGTGGACTATATGAGGTTACATCAACCGCTACCTCCTCGTAAGCATCTCCAACTACTCTACTATCTCTACTCCTTAGACAAAATTCGGGAATAACATCCTTCTCCTTTGATTCACCATAAACCAAATCTGGAACTTCTGATGAGCTTTCATTCTCTTTGAACAATGTCGACTCATCATAAGTAATATAATGAGAATTCATAAGCTTCTTCGTTTCTAGATTCCAAATCTGGTAGCCTTTTACTCCATCTGTATATCCAAGAAAAATCCCCTTGATAGCTCTAGGTTCAAGCTTATCATTTTCTGGATCATGCACATAAACCGGACTACCCACGAAGATAACTCAAGTCAATGCTCTATCCCTTCCACACTTCCTTCGATTTTTTTTTTGCTAACAGCTAGGCACGGAATTCGATTAATAATATGCACCACAGTTGACAAAGCTTCAACCCAAAATCCCTTAGCCAAACCCGATGTCAATCTCAAGCATCGAGCTTTCTCAAGTAAAGTACGATTCATCCTCTCCATAACACCATTCGACTGTGGATCTCCTAGTATAGTAAAATGCCTCTGAATACCATGATGCTTGCAAAATTCCAAGAATTCTTCGAAAACATACTCTCCGCCATTTTCGGACCTTAAAACCTTCAAAGACTTGCCACTTTCATTCTCGACAAGAGTTTTCCATGCTTTGAACTTTTCAAATGCCTCCGACTTGGACTTCATTACATACATCCATACTTTCCGAGAAAAGTCATCAATAAAAGAAATATAATAGATCTACCAAAAGAAGCTACTAGTGCCGATCCCTAAACATCCTTGTGAACATACTCAAGAACCCTTCTCGAATCATGTTTTCCCTCACCGAATGAGACATTAGTTTGCTATTCCATGATACATTCTTTGCAAAACTCTAATTTGTTGAAACTCTCTCCACCGATCATCTCCCTCTTTCGAAGAATATCCAAACTCTCTCCGAGACATGACCTAACCTCAAATGCCATAACCTAGTCGCATCCAAGCCACGAGAACTATCAACTCCTACTCAAGTTTCACCTCCTATGGACACTCCTTAAAGCAAATAAATATCATGAGTTATAGCACCCTTCATCACCACAGATGCACCCTTCGAAACCCGCAAGTTATCAGTATCAATATTGATCTTACAACCTAAAGAATCCAGCTGCCCTAAAGAGATAAGAAACTTTTGAAGTCCTAGAACATAGCGCACATTAGTGAGAGTACGAACCACTCCTCAAACATCCGAATTTGCACTGAATTTATGCCTTTCGACTTACAAATAGCACAATTTCTAATAACAATTGAATTTCCTTCTCTGTCAACATAAGATGAAAAACAATTCCTATTCTGTGTCATATGATAAGACGCCCCTGAATCGAGCACCCAATCGCTACCCGAAACATCTGATGCTACCGCTGATAAGACATCTACATATCCTTCACCAACTCCACTCTCCACCACTACGGATGAAGATGCTACTTCCTTCTTTGCCTTCTCCTTGTCCGGACGCTCATTCTTTCAATGACCGGGCTTCTTACAAATATAGTACTTGCATTTTATTTCCTTCGACTTTCATCTCCAACCAGACATCCCCGGTTCTCCTTCTTCACATACCTCTCCTTCTCCACAAATAAACCATGACCACTACTACCACCACTACTTCCAGCACCTAACTCCTTCATTTAATCACGCACCTTCTCGCTAAGAAGACCTGTTTTGACATCACCAAGAGTCAATTTATCCAGCTATAAATCAAACTATTTGAGAAACCTGTATAGTGGTCTAGCAACGAACACAACAATATCATCTCCTTTTTCTCTTCCTCAATCTTCAAATCTACCACCTTCATCTTCATTAGTAAATCATCAAAAGTATTCAAGTGCGCCTTTAGCGAAGTACCTTCCTCCATTTTATAGGTGAAGAACATTCACAATAATATCAAACTATTAGTTAGTGACTTCTTCATATACAACTCCTCCAACTTGTCTCAAATACCCTTAACGGAAGCCTCACTACTAATTTTAGAGATAACATTCTCTTCCATAGCAAGTTGAAGTGTAGTGAATGACCACTCTTCCATTTCCTCTCTCTCAACATCCGGGATGTCTACCAGCAACAAATGTGTGTCAAATACTAATAGATGCACCCGATTCCTTCTTAGAACTGCTTTCATCTTCCATTGTCATTTTTCAAAATCATTATCGCCATTCCACTTGTCTATAACCAATTGTGATCCCAAAGCCACATACAAACCACGTACATAAGGAGCTACATTACTTGGATTACCCAATGAGGAACTACTTTAGGTATTATCTGATTCTGACATTTCTACAACTACCTGCTAACACCAATGCTCTGATACCAAATGTTGTGATGGAATTCTAACTCGAGACCACTCAAATTAAAATTTCGAAAGCACAGGGAAAGACGAGATCGTGGTAAGAAGTATAAAAACAACCAATGAATAATTTAATATAAATCTCAATCAATCCAACTCCGATCATAATACCAAACAAGAAATATAGAAATCAAATCTATAGTGAAAAAAAATCACACAGCGATTTATAGTGGTTCCACTAACGTCGTGTTAGTATGCATCCACTTTATGAGAGAAATTTTATTAATATCGATGAGAAGAGTACAAGAGATTGATTAAGATGATCAAAATTATGTTAGAAATTGAATTGTGGAGAAGAGAATTGAAGAAAATTAGGCTTTGAGTAACCCTAATTAATGGAGGCTAAAACCCTTGCAGTCGCTTTCTGTTACGTTGAAATCTGGATCCAGGAAATAGCTTATATAGGGTAATAGGAAACCTAGGCAAAGTTTCAAAATTGCCCCTTCATATATCACAAATCTTCATACAAAGCCCAGACCTGAAAACAAGCGGAAGTCGCCACAAACGTATGTCATGTGGGACAGACATCTGTCAAAGGTCTCGAAAAAAATTTCCCTGAGACATCAGACCTCTGTCCATAGTGACAGATATCTGTTCTTGCTATCTAGAAAACTCTACAGCAGACTCAGACATCTGACCAAAATTTCAGACGTATGTGTTGAGTCTCTGGAACAGATTTGCTGAAGCCTCAAATGTTGAAGAATGATTCAAAATACACAGTCCTTGTTTTTAGTAAATAAATCCTAGTCTTTTGTTGTTTTCTTGCATATGTATACGTTCTAGTAGTTAGTTGTTTATGTGGCTACTTTAGTGCATCTTTTTTTGGTTGCTGTAAGCCTATACATAGGTGTGTTGAAGTAAATAATAAAGTGTAGTTTTCAAGTACCTGTCTTTCTTTTTCATATAAAACTTTTTTTTGTATTCCTTTCTTCTCAACAAAAGTGGTATCAGAGCCATAGAATATCCTGCGAGGGGCATGACTATCAATGGCACTAAATGGTAGTAGCAGTTCTATGAGCATCTCTCAGCCTTTCATTCCCATTTTGAAGGGAGAATGCTATGAACTCTAGAGCATAAAAATGAAAACTTTATTCAAATCTCAAGACCTTTGGGATCTAGTGGAGACTGGCTATGACAACAGCGGTACAGATGTAGGTCGACTACAGGAAAACAAGAAGAAGAATTCAAAGGCATTGTTCTTTCTTCAACAAGCAGTCCATGAAACGATTTTCTCCAGAATAACAATGGCATCCACTTCAAAGGAGGCATGGGATATACTACAGAAAGAGTTTATGGGT
This sequence comes from Allium cepa, assembly GCA_030765085.1. Taxonomy (NCBI): domain Eukaryota; kingdom Viridiplantae; phylum Streptophyta; class Magnoliopsida; order Asparagales; family Amaryllidaceae; genus Allium; species Allium cepa. The sequence goes on from CM060935.1 coordinate 775,493,864, forward strand.
TCATCAAAGGTAATAGAAGTGAAACTTCAAACTCTTAGATAGGAGTTTGAGGCTTTGCTTATGAAGGGTAATGAGACTTTACAAGATTATTTATCTAGAATAATTTCAATTATTAGTCAAATGCAATCTTATGGAGAGAAAATTTCAGATGCAACTATTGTTTCTAAAGTTCTGCGAACCCTGTCTCCTAAGTTTGATTACATAGTAAACAATCGAAGAAACTAAAAATTTCTTGGTTTTTTCCTTCGATGAACTAATGAGTTCTTTGCAAGCACATGAGGCATGGCGTAACCGATCAGCTGAGAACAATGAAGAAAAGGCATTTCAAGCTTCTCAGGTGAAGGAGGAGGCAGACAAAAAACAAAACTTTGCCGGAAGAGGACGCGGAAGAGAAAGCTTTCGCGGAAGAGGACGTGGTAGAGTTAGAGCAAGAGATCATTTTCACGGGCGAGAAAGGAAATCCATTGGAGAGAAACAATGGAACAAAAGTGATATTCAGTGTCAAAATTGCAAGTAGTTTGGGCATGTAAAGGCAAACTGCTGGGAAGGCTCACAAGCAAATTATGTGGAAAATGAGAATGATGAAAGTAAGTTATTTCTGGTTCATTCTTCTTCAAACATTGTTCAAAATGATGTTTGGTTTTTGGATAGTGGTTGTTCGAACCATATGACTGGCAATAAATCTTTATTTAAAGAGCTTGATGAGTCACACAAGGTACATGTTAGGCTTGGAGATGACAAGCAAATGCAAGTAGAAGGTAAAGGAACATTTGCTGCCAAGACTGGCAAGGGTAAAGAAAAATTAATTTATAACGTTTTCTTTGTTCCTAATTTAGCTCATAGTTTATTGAGTATTGGGCAGCTTATGGCTAGTGGCTATACATGTTTATTTAATGATAGAGCATGTGTTGTTAGTGACAAAAAATCCAAACAGTCCATAGTTAGTGTGCAAATGACAGAAAACAAGATGTTTCCATTAAGAATATCTAAAATTGAAAATCAAGCACTTGTTGTCAATGAAAAAATGAATCCAAAACGTGGCATTTGAGATACGGGCATCTCAATATCAAAGGCTTGCAGATCCTAAACAAGAAAGATATGGTCATTGGGCAACCAAAAATTAGTTCACTTGGCGTATGTGAAGCGTGTATTTATGGAAAACAGAAAAGAAAGTCATTTCCAAGCGGGCAGTCATGGAGAGCATCTGAATGCCTGGAGTTGATTCATGCTGATTTGTGTAGGCCTATGAGAACTACATCACTTGGTGGTAGTAAGTACTTTTTACTTTTTACTGATGATTATAGTCGAATGAGTTAGGTGTATTTTTTAGCAGAAAAGTCACAAGCATTTGAGAACTTCAAAATTTTCAAAGCACTGGTGGAAAAGCAGAAAGGTGCTTTTATAAAGACCCTTCGCACAGATCGAGGTGGTGAGTTCTTATCTAAAGAATTTAACCGTTTTTGTGAAGAACATGGCATTCGAAGAGAGTTGACGACACCGTATACACCATAACAAAATGGCTTTGTAGAACGAAAGAATCGAACGGTAGTAGAAATGGCTAGAATTTTACTCAATGCTAAAGGACTTCCTAATCAGTTTTGGGCTAAAGCGGTGGCAACATCCGTGTACTTGCTAAATATATCTCCTACAAGGGCGGTTTTAAATCGAACACCCATTGTAGCTTGGCATGATAGAAAACCATCGGTAAATCACTTAAGAATTTTGGGGTGTATTGCTTATGCTTTGGTAAGTTCTCAATTTTTTCATAAACTTGAGAATAAATCTAAAAAATGTATTTTTGTTGGATATTGCAACTAATCCAAAGCATATAAATTATATAATCCTCTTAGTGGCAGAGTAATCATAAGGAGGGATGTAGTATTTAATGAAGATGCAATCTGGAAGTGGGAAGAGAAGAATGATGCAACGCAAGGTCCAATCTTAACAGAAAGGGAGACTACAACATTTCAAGATACTGAACCAGGTTATGAGAATACTCTTACTCCTTTGCAAACACCAACTTCACCATCGTCAACTACAAGAAGTAGCAATCCATTTTTACATGAGTCCGTTAATAAACACCTCCTCTGAAAGTTAGATCATTGAAAGAGATCTATGAGTCTTGCCAATTTGCTCTTTTTGATATAGACCCTACAACGTTTGAAGAAGCATCATCAAAAGAAGAATGGAGGAATGCAATGAAAGAAGAGTTGATAGCAATTCAAAAAAATAAAACATGGGAGATGACTGATCTACCCCAAGGAAAGAATGCAATATGTCTTAAATCGATCTTTAAGACAAAATACCATGCGAATGGAACTATCCAAAACACAAGGCGTGGCTTGTGGTAAAAGGCTATTTGCAGCAAAAAGGCATTGATTATGAAGAAACCTTTTCTCCGGTTGCTCGTTTTGAAACAGTGAGAATTATCCTAGCTTTGGCTGCACAACAACATTTGCCCAGTTACCAATTTGATGTCATGTTTGCATTTTTAAATGGAGACTTGCAAGAGGAGGTTTATGTCACACAACCCAAAGGATTTATCGTCGAAGGCAAGGAGACAAAGGTGTACAAGTTGAAAAAGGCACTTTATGGGCTAAAACAGGCTCCATGGGCATGGTACAACAAGATCGATGGCTACTTCGACCAAAACGGGTTTCTAAGAAGTGAAAATGAGCCCTCTTTTTATGTAAAGAAGGAAGGTAAAGATGATTTTATCATTGTTTGTCTTTATGTTGATGATATTATATACATGAGTTGCTCTGATTCTCTTCTGGCCGAATTTAAAACCAACATGATAGAGAAGTTTGAGATATCTGACATGGGTTTACTGCACTATTTTCTTAGTCTTGAGGTGAAGCAAGAAGTTGATGGAATTTTCATTTCCCAAAGAAAATATGCAATGGATATTCTTAAAAGATTCAACTTGCTTAGTTGTAAACCAGCTACTACACCCATGAATATGAATGAGAAGCTACAACTTAAAGATGGAACGAAGGAGGCTGATACAATAGAGTTTAGAAGCTTAGTTGGAGAGTTGATTTACTTAACTCATACCAGGCCAGACATTACTTTCCCTGTTGGTGTAATTTCCAGGTTTATGCAAAATCCCACAAAGCATCATTTTGGAGCTGCAAAAAGGATCTTGAAGTACATTGCTGGAACATCAGATTATGGGATTTGATATACTTAAGTTTCTAATTTTAGACTTTGTGGGTTTACTGATAGTGATTGGGCAAGTTGTTTAGATGATCGGAGAAGCACATCAGCTAGTGTTTTCAGTCTTGGGTTAGGGGCAATCACATGGAGTTCAAAGAAGCAAGCTATGACAACATTATCCTCTTCGGAAGCTGAGTATGTTGCTGCAACTTCCGAGGCCTGTCAAGCAATTTGGCTCAGAAGAATGCTTACAGATCTCTAACCAAAAAAAAGGTGCAACTGATATTTTCTGCGATAATAAGGCAGCAATTGCAATGACAAAAAATCCAACTTTCCATGGGAGGACAAAACACATCGACATTCGTTTACATTTCATTCAAGAATTGGTTGCAAAGGATGAAATTAAGTCGCAGCATTGTAGTACGCTTGAGCAGGTGGCTGATATTCTTACAAAATCTCTTGCAAGAGATAAGTTCATCTACTTCAGAAAATGCCTTGGAGTCTACAGTTTTGAATCAAGGGGGAGTGTTGAAGAATGATTCAAAATACACAGTCCTTGTTTTTAGTAAATAATTCCTAGTCTTTTGCTGTTTTCTTGCATATGTATACGTTCCGGTAGTTAGTTGTTTACGTGGCTACTTTAATGCATGTTTTTTTGGTTGCTGTAAGCCTATACATAGGCGTGTTGAAGTAAATAATAAAGTGTAGTTTTCAAGTACCTGTCTTTCTTTTTCATATAAAACTTTTGTTTGTACTCCTTTCTTCTCAACATCAAACGTCTGACCATTCTCTCAAACGTCTGTGCTGAGTCTCTGAACGCCACTCCACCTTCTTCGCCATAACTTTCTCTTTCGAGCTCCGATTTGTGAACTGTTTTCTCTGTTACCAAGTTACTTCCAATCCCTTCAATTCTCTCCATATGATGTCGCCAAAATTCAACATGGTTCATTAAGATTGAACAAACTAAATGATAATAATGACATTTTAAACTACTATTTGAAAAAACTTTAAAGATGCCAAAATAATTCGTCCTAACATATAGAAAATCGGGCATAATTGAGGTATCAAAGCACTGAACTGATCGTGGCAGCACACAAGGATATGAAAAATATCAAATACAATACTCATCAAACTTGTAACTGAATTTAAATTTCGTCAATCAACAATCAATAAAATCATTCACCACTTGCAGTCAAATCAAATAAATTCACATAAAACAAGTAGCAAAAGTAGGTAAATTGAAACACGAACCTATGTTTCCTTCAAATATATGAATCGATGGCTTGGAACATCTGTTCTACTTTCTGTTGATTCGTGACTAGAGCAGTAGGGATTGGCTTGAAGTGGATCGGGTTCTAATTTTTTGGGGGAGAAAATTTCTATACAGCGGCTAGGTAGGGTATGGGTTTTTCTTAGAGGATTAGCTTTCCTTTTTGAGAAGATGGATAAGTGAGGGTTACTTTTTTTTTCTTTAAACATGCGTGGGTGGAGCATAAGGTGAGTAATTGAAGGAAAAAGGATCTGGTTGCCTAATTAGTTAATTAAAAACATTTCATGTCTAGACCCACTAAAGAGAGCAACTAAAGACCATGGTTTAATTTTATTAGTAATTAATAAACAAGAAACGAGTTACAGCTCCATATTTTTGATGTTGCTATAAAAAAGTCCCTGTAGATGTAAATACGTAAATTTAATCCCTATTTTTTGAAAAATAGAAAACACATGGTGTTTTACACTTTTCTGACAGAATATGCAAGCTACCTTGCAACTTTTAGACTTTGAATTTTTTTTTAAGTTTGGAAAATTTCAAAAATTTAGAAATTTTCGAGGAGCGCAGTTAACCCGCGTTTTCTATCAGGAAAGCGCAATCTAGTTTGCGCTTTTATTTTGAATTTTTTTGAAATGTTTGAAACTTTTGAGAAATGTAAGTTCAAGCTAGTTTGTGCTTTCTGATTTTTAAATTTTCAAAATTTTTGAAATTTATGAAAATCGTAAGTTAACTTGCATTTTTTACACTACAAGGGGAAGGGGGATTTTCGACGGCTGAAAACCGTCGGCGGCCGTCGGAAGCCGTCGGCGGCCGTCGGAAGCCGTCGGCGGCCGTCGGAAAAAGCCGTCGGAAATGACGGCGTCGGGGAGCAGTGTTTCCGACGGCTACCGACAGGTGCTGCCGTATAGATTACCGACGGCTTCCGTCGCCCGTCGGAAGCCGTCGGAAACCGCCGGAAATCAGGCCGCCGGGAGCCGTCGGTAACGGATGAAAATTTCGACCTATAAGCCGTCGGGAGCCGTCGGAAGCCGTCGGAAATCTGCTGTTTTTTTTTAAATCTGTTGCAAATAGAGCCTTCCAACCACATTTCTCTTCCAAACACTACAATATCAATACTGCACAATCCAATAAACAATAATCCAACCAAACATGCAAACCAATACTCCAAAATATTCAATAGACACAGAAATAAACAAAATTGGAATAAAAATAAAATACAAAATATACATAACATTCCAACATTAACAATAATACTAACAATAACTGTTCTAATCATGCATATCCTGATACAGCTACAGAACCAAGTGTATTATACATAATTATACATATCAACAATTAATTGTTCCATCTACCAAATCATTGTAAACTAAAACTAAACATACCTGCACGAACGAATCAGAAAGCAATGAATCAATCTGCCCCAGATCCAGAGCCAGCCGATGAAGGGAAGCGGCCACCAAACTGCTGCATGTACTCAAATAACTGTGCCGTCTGCATGGCCTGTTGGCGGTTCTGCTCCTCCAACTGCTGAGCTCTAGTCTGCAATTCTTCTATACTTGCTAGCTCGCTCTGAGGTCTACTCCGCCGTCTCCTACTCTGACTACTGGACTGCAATAATTGAAAAATAAATAAAATCAAAGTTTATTGTTTTGAAAAGGTAAGAATATCATATTTTAAGTATTTTAAGAAAAATTAAATTATTTACCGCTAAATTGCCAAATCCGTATCGTCGACCATGCTCTGGTGGACTCATAACGGACTCAAAAATAACGTCCTCTTCATCGGTCGTCAGCTGCTCTCGACCCGTATCAGAAAGGAGTTTCTGTCGCTGCTCCATAAACATCTCCTGCATTGACAAATTAATAATATCATATCTTATTTCATAATAATTTGACAACTAAAACAATTACTAATACTGAATAAAATGAAATATGCTTACATGGCTTTTACTGGATTTATCGTCCTGCCATGTGTACGAAACAGTCCCGTCTGGATTAACATGCTCGACAGCATGCGTACGGGTGAACACGTCCATATAGCTGACAGGACCATGTGCCTCGGCTTCCAGAAGTTGATTGTTACATACAATTATTATACATTTAAAATCATATAGCATAAACTATTTACATTTATTATTCAGTAATTAAATTTACCAACTCCTGCCGATACTGCTGAAACGACTTCGATCCTCCGCGGTGAGTAACGGGATTCTTATTTCTATTTGCAGAGTTCTATCTGACTCTGCCTGTACATTCAAAATTTGATACATTATTTTCCAATCACGTTAAATTAATAATTCAAAAAAAATTAGTATACTTGCCTTCGCCTCGTCCGTCTTCCAGTAGCTCAACCAAGCTTGCCACACGCTCTCCCCCATCCACCGTGGTCTCTTCCCGGATTTTTTAACCTCAGATATCGTGTCTCTGTAGTTCTTTCGCATCTTCCTCATCCAGTATGCTCGTGCCAGCTGCATATCATCTGTCTGAATGTCTATCTCAGCCTGTGTTAAAAAAAGATTACACTTTAAACGATAAACGGTAGAAAAACGACAAAAACGAATTAAAAATGGAAAACATAAAAATTACACATACTAGGACATCCTGCCATATGCACTCTATGATGTGTGGAGGGATGGTATCCCACTTCGGCCAGCACGCACTCATCCTACTACGATATGCTGCTCTGGAGACGTCCAACACTACCTTAGTGGGTAGTAGCTCGAACCCCCTGTTTTTAAGTACGATACAGATAAGTACGTACGTATAGTATAGAAAAAATAAGATGATGAATAAGATTTAATTTTTACCCATCTGCTTTGGGGACTAACGTAACAACTGGACGGTGTGGCGCTTGCGATGGGCCACTGCCATCGCCTCCTGAAGAATGGGAAGAGCTCCTCCCTCTATGTGACATAATGATAAACCTGTGACGTTTACACATCATTATATAAGAGAATAAAAACATGATAATGAAGTATATTTCATATGAACATGACATCAACGGTATAAATTGCTTAATTATAATGACTGAAATGTAAATAGAAATGTAAGTTTGTTATACCTGATTCATAATGGGTGTACTCTTCCTACGATAAGCAGAGTTCATTGCATTTTTAATAAAAATTGCTAAATAAATGACAAATTGAAATAACATAAAACAATAGTAAACGGATTTAGTTTCATAGTTACATCAATTTCATAATACATCAAGAATTCAACATAGTTACATCAATTGCAAAAAAACAGATTCAAATTTATATCAGTCATCATCGTCTTCTGATTCAGATTCGGTCTCGTTTTCGACGATATTTTCCTCTGCACTGTCAAACGCTTCTACCAAAACATTTGATTCATCGATCAAAGGACCAAAATCTGTATGATCGTCTGTAATTATTATTTCATTATTTTGCTCAAGATCTGCCTGATAAGCTTGTTCGTCCGGAATATTCTTCCCATCGAATGTGAATCTGGCCTTTGTTTTAAAAACTGCAGACCAATCTGCTTTATCTCTTTTTAGAGACGGATAAGGAGCGTAATAAACTTGCAATGCTTGTTTGGCTAGTACAAAAGGATCATACTTGTGATAGTGCGATGTATGCTTTATTTCGATAAGATTATAATCCTTATGCACATTGATTCCAGAACCTGGAACATTGCTAAACCAATTGCATCTAAATAGAAACACCTCCTCCGCGGGTCTTGAGAAATATGTCAGTTGCAAAATTTGTGTTAGAACGCCATAAAAATCATTTAAATGGTTTTCTGGATCGTCACTACCTTTAACAAATACACCAGTATTATTTGTTAATTTTTCTGCACCATATTCTTTGGTGTTAAATTTGTATCCATTGACGAAATATATTGGATATGTCTTGACCACTCTTTTTGGTCCCATTGCAAGATGTTTCAACCCTTCGTCAACAACACAATTTTTCGGCTCATAAACGTAATTTGAAAACCAACGGGAAAATTCTTTACTGAGATCTCCGTTCGGATGTTCCCGTTCATAAACACTGTTTATATAAACAAATTATTACATTAGGTTATACACGCGCATGCATTACAGAAAAGAATAAAACAAAAATTATTATTTCAGAATACCTAACAAACGGTGCAACCTCGGCACAATTTAGAAGAATATAAGTGTGTGCTACACGAAGATCTCTATCGTCTAGCCATATTTCCATACATTTTCTAGAAGGCCGACCATGTTGTCTAAAAATAGATAACATTGCTTGAGAGGACTCTTGTTCGTCGCCTTCATCATTACGAGGAACACTTTGAAATGAAATATTCACATGGTCACTGAAATAGTGAGAGAAAAAGAACGAAGCTTCTTCTTCGATGTAAGATTTACATATCGAACCTTCAACTCGTGCTTTTTGTCTCACTTTTTTCTTCAGATGATTCAAATATCTATGCAACATTAATTTATATTAACTTCATCTTTCAAATGCAATTAAATTACGTTATAACATATTACATACCTCTCAAATGGATACATCCATCCGTATTGGACAGGACCTCGAAGTCGTGCTTCAGATGGAAGATGAACAGGTAAATGTTCCATCACATTAAAAAAACCTGGCGGAAATATTTTCTCTAATTTGCAAAGCAATATAGGAATGTCCACTTCAAGTTTACGTAAACGTTGCACTTTTAAAGTAGTCGAACAAAGCTCTTTGTAAAACATACTAAGCTCCGTTACTACCTTCCAAACTTTTAACGGCAGTAGTTCTTTAAACATAACGGGAAATAAATTTTCCATTATTATGTGACAGTCGTGACTTTTCATTCCGCTCAATCTACCATTTTTAAAGTCAACACATCTACGAAGATTTGATGATATCCCATCAGGAAATCTTAACCCTTCCACCCATTTTAACACAGCTTTAACTTGATTATTATCTAGTTCGTAACAAGCTTTTGGTTTTTTTACTGTCATTTGGTTTCATATGAAGCTCGGGACGTTTGCATAATTCTTCTATATCACGTCTTGATTTCAAATCATCCTTCGTCTTCCCTTTCACATTCAAAATTGTGTTAAACACATTATCAAATACATTTTTCTCATTGTGCATCACATCTATGTTATGGCGAAGCAGAAGATGTTTCCAATACGGGAACTCCCAAAAAATAGTTTGTTTGCACCAGTTATGAACAACTGATTTGCCTTCAATTTCTGTTTGCTCCCCCGTTTCATATATCTTTGGATAGTCCTTAACAAGTTCATATATGTCTTCGCTTGACCATATCGTCGGTGGTTATCTGTTTTCTACTCTATTAGCTAAAAAGTTTTTCTTGTCTCCTCTGAAGGGATGATTTACATGGAGAAAATATCGATGACAGTCAAACCATGAAATTTTCTTACCATGAGGTAAAGAAAACGCTCGTGTTTCATCCATGCAATATGGACATGCTAGACGACCGGCAGTACTCCATCCCGAAAGCATTGCATAGGCAGGAAAATCACTTATAGTCCACAACAAAGAAGCAAACATACGAAAATTTTTCTTCTTTGACACATCGTATGTTTCTACTCCTTCGTTCCACAGTACTTTTAACTCCTCAATCAACGGTTGTAAATATACATCGATTCCTTGTGTCGGATCGTCGGGGCCAGGAACGACAACAGTAAGAAACATATATTGCGTTTTCATGCACATCCATGGAGGTAAATTATACGGTGTGACGATAATGGGCCAGGATGAATATTTAGAACCAAATTGAGAAAATGGAGAAAAACCGTCCGTACATAATCCTAATCTAACATTTCGACTCTCCGCTGCAAAATTTGGATACGTTTTATCGAAATGCTTCCATGCTTCATCATCGGCCGGATGTGTCAACGTACCCTCTTCCTCCGTTCTCACGCTATGCCACCTCATATTAGACGCAGTTACAGAAGATGCATATAATCTTTGAAGTCTTGGAGTTATGGGTAAGTAGTGCATACGCTTGTACGGAACTTCCTTACCCTTCTTTTTTCTTGGTTTGTATCTCTCCTGGTTACAAACTTTACAATTTCTAAGGTTTGCGTCTTCTTTCCAAAACAACATGCATCCTTTTAAACATGTATCTATTTTCTGATACGGTAAACCAAAAGCCGACATAAGTTTTTTAACTTCGTAGTGATTTTCACACATTAGATTATCGGGCGGCATATGTCTTTTTGCAGCTTGTACAACAGCCGTAAACCCAGCTTCAGTGATGTTGTATTTTGACTTCATCGCAATGTATTCTGCGATTACTGACAGCTGCGTGCCGCTTTTACAACCATCCCAAATAGGTTTTTTAGCTGCATCTAGTAAATCATAAATTTTCTTAGCTTCAATATTTGGTTCTTCAACATTTACATCATCGTCGTCAACTTCAACCATAGGAAACATTGATCGTGCTGCATCTTTGACCATATTTTCTATACGGGTCGTTGAAACTATTTCGTTAACGACACTTTCAGACTCTACAGAAGTATTTGCTACAACTTCTCCATGCCGATCCCAAACATAATATTCGGGTGTGAAACCGTGTTGGCACAAATGAACTTTCACAATATCTGGTAACAAAAACTTCAAATGTCTACACCTACTACACGGACAACGAATTTCTGGATCGTTTCCGTTATTACTTAAGGCGAATTCAACAAACACGTTTATACCATTATAAAAATCTTCTTTTATTGAGCCCCTCAGTCCTTTTCTTTGGTACATCCATCTCCTTCGATCAACAAAATAATCAATCATTTTTCCTATTTGACAAAATGAGAAGTTCAAAATTTAATATTTATTTTGAAGAATACATATTTGAAAAAGATTATTTTCATGTTCGTATAATATTTTGAATTTAAAGAACAACTTCACAAATTTAAAAATATTTTCAAATAGGGCACATTTCATTTTTTAACGTACGTAACGATTAAAAATATATATAATTTTTTTTCATTGGTCAGACATCCTACTTCCCATTACAAACACAGTAAGCATTTACATTTCGTATATTACTTCGTCTCAAACGATTCAATAAAATTTCGGCAGCATTTCCCTTTTGTTCCCTGCATTGTACACAAATGCGTGTACGTAGGAAACAAAAAAGAAAAGTTAGGGCGAAATTTTATGAACCGTTTGAGACGAAATAGTATACAAAATGTAAATTCTTACTGTGTTCATAACTTGTCCAATACAGGGACAAATCCGACAAACATTGTACCAGATGAATATAAATGGTCGTTTTTCGAAAAAAAGACTATTTATACAACGATCATGTACAACACTCGTCAGACGGGGCCAAAAACTCTCTAAGAGACATTTGTCGGTTAACATGCGCGCATTTTACTCAAAAATACAGTTTTACTCACTGTTCACATTTATATATTAATTTCACACATTTATTCGACGTATTACGCATCAACTTAGGGCTGGTTTAACATTTTGTCATTTTTCAATACACACAATTATAACTTAGAGTAATGCATTTTTTTTGTGTCATAAGTAAATACGTGCACAATATAATACTCCTAGTTCATTCAATCATTTTATCTTATTCCAAATAACGTATACAATCGTCGAATCAAGGCATACACAACAAAATACATATACATGAACAAGCACAAATTATACGTGTTTATCACAATTTCACGATAAAAGATGAAATCGGTATACCATGTGATGCTATAAACCGTTATTACGCTAGTGGAAACAATTGCAATCATTAATTCGCCCTAATTTATCAATTTATGCAAATCTATAATTAGGGTAAAAACTGAATTTTTCATAAAAATAAGATATTATACCTGAGATTAAGAGTAATGAAGCTTGATTAGAGAGCCTTGGAAGATCCGGAAGCTAGAAATTAGGGATTGGAAGCTTGGGGGGTGAATTTGGGGGTTTTTTTGATTTATTTTCGTATGGAATGGAGGAGGAAGAAAGGGCTCGGCTGGCAGGTATAATCGCAAATTTCCGACGGCTTCCGACGGCCGCCGACGGCCCGTCAAAAGCCGTCGGAAAATGGCCGTCGGAAGCCGTCGGTCTTGGCTGTCGGTATTCTGCCTTTTTCTTATAGTGTTATCAGAAAAGCGCACGTTAGTTTGCGCTTTTTCATTTTGAATTTTTTTTTAAAAATTACAAAAAAATTAAATTTTTGAAAAGGGTAAGTTAACTTGCACTTTTTATAAGAAAAACGAAAGATGGTTTGCGCTTTCTGATTTAGAAAAAATAGGGACTTAATTTACATACTTATTATCATAGGGACTTTTCTTACAACAACATCAAAAACAGAGACCTTCGGTGCAAAGCCCTATTAATAAAAGCATTTCATGTTGTGACCCACTAAAGATCATGTTTTAATTTTTTTAGCACTTATTAGTGACAGAATTATTTTGCTTTTAATTAGACCTCATTTAAAGACAAAAATGTTTTGGATCCCTAAAATTTGTCTTAAATTCAATATTTTGTTGTGGTAAAATGAGGAAGTTTTAGATAAAATTACCTCTCTCGTGAATTCAAACACTTGTCGCCAGACATTCTTCCCTTTGTTCGATTCCATTGCCGCCAAAGACAACCGACGCTCCAGCTGTCACCGGCAGCAAAAATTGCTTTCATCGAGACGATCTCATCCATACCCCTAGTGTCAAACTCGATCATCCTTCGGTTGAACCCTAATTCACGATCAATTGTCCATCGCCTTCTCATATCGCCAAACAAGACTTCTATAATCGTAATGTCGTCGTCGTGCTTGTAACAACCTGCATTTTTTTAACGATCGGATATTTATATATTAAATTGTTAATTAACGGAATGTCCAAAATACTGGACTGTTGGAGACGGATGAATTGAGACTCAAGACTCCTTCAATTGAGACTGCACTTCCGTCGTGGAAAAAATAAGTATAAGCTTGACTACGCTTGGAGTTGGTGCATTCTGACTTTCTGCATTGATATTTATTTAATAGTTGGTTCCGCTTGTGCAGTCTTTTATATTGTTTATCATGTTCGATTAATGTATATTTAATATATTATATGTTATAATTCCAATTTGAGATCGTATCGATAGTCTTGCTTAGGATGTTTAGTTTTAGTTTTACCCCGACGGATTCTCTTGTTGTGGTATTCCCGAGTCAAATGTTGTCATTCGACATTGATTTAGAGTAGTACGAAAGGTGGTCCCACACGACAGCTCTGGTGGCTGTGTCACCAGTTCATGTGTGGCTAACACGAACAGCGAATGCCCTTAAGATGTGTGGCTAACTGGATGCCGGTGGAGCAGTGGTTGGATGCAAGAGCGCTTGCCTTGCGTTTGACCGGAATGAATACTGTTGTAGAAACGCGTTTGGAAGTCCCACTACGTCCAGGTCTTCTATGTATGCCCAGATGTTTAAGGCTGCTCGCCCTCAAGCGTACGACTATGCTTTTGATGATTCCAGTAGTATTTTTACCTGTGTTGAAGCTGCTGGTTATTTGATTACTTTTTCTACTTGCATTAGGAGATTTATTATTATTATTTTATTTTAATATGTGATATGATACATTTTTCAACTGGAGTAAGAGGATGAATGTTATAGCCGTTTGTTTCAAATCATTAGTAGATTTCTTTTATCTGTTATGTTTGGTTGAAATTTTGTCTGTCTTTCTATGCATTAACAATTTCTAAAGAAATATCAAACTGAGTGAAGGGTATATATGGTTCCATGGAGGTGAGTGAACAGGGCTTTGCACATGTGATCCCATTAATGGACGTCCCTTTTATGCATCTAAATTGTTGTGCGACTTGTATGTATGTATGTTTCTCTTTTCTTTCTCAACCATATATCTCAGGTTAAAAAGGGATGTTGCTTCCACTTTGGTTGGATTAAAAGCCATTCATGTGATTAGCTGATGAAGACCAATATTATAAGAACGTAGTATATAACATAATGCATATATATGTGCAGTTCGAAATCTGATGTATATAATTTTACAAGTTTTCTTGCACTACCACCTTAGTGGAAAAATAAGTTAGAAATTATTTTGAACTTTTTTATTGTTATTTGTATAAATAAAATGCAAGTTGAACACTAATGTCATAATAATACACACAATTTGATGCCTTTGATTAGTGATGCCTTTGTTTTGTAATTAAGGAGTGTGACGGTTGGCGGTGTTCATTGAAAATAAAATGACACTTCTTGACCCCAATATGTATGATCGTTCGTGTTTGAATTCAACCACAAATAAAATATACAGTTTTATATATGATATATATGGATTTTGTGACAATGTTTTTTAAATCAAACTAGATTTTTAAAATATTACGAGTAAGATGTAACCGTGACTCAAATTTATTGTCTTATTTATACATTTGAAGAGAAGTGTGATTTGTGACACAAAATCACATTTAAAATGAATATAAGGAAAACAAATACTTCGACTTCCTCAAAATACTATTTCATATATGAAAATGCATATCATGATTAAAAAAGAAGATTTTACATTTTTAAATTGGATGCAACAATTTATTCAATGTCATATAAACGAGGATTTGAGCATCAAATAATTTATTATTATAAATATGCATATGCAAGGTTCATTAGATGTGTGTGGGGAAAAGTTTCTCGAAGTTTTGGGATTGAGATATTTTCTCAATTTTATGTTTTCTCTTGTAATAATTTGATGAATTAATAAATGTTTGGTTTGAAGGATATTGTTTGTCATTGTTTTTTTCTTCTTTACTTCTTATCTCTTCTAAAATCTAATTGTGGAGGAATCCTAGGAGAAACCCTAATAGTTGCTGGATACGAATTCAGATGCTTATATATTATCTAAGTAAAATCTAGCTTCTTATCTTTTAAAACGACATTCTTAAGGAACAATATAATGTGCACGTTTTATCTTTGTCATCATTGTATCGCTCAGATATCTAGAGCATGGTCAATTGTCAAAACTCATTCAATAACCGTAGTTTATTGCGAAGCCCAACATTAAAGTTCATAGTTCAATCTGATAATAATTATTGGTTAAGCGATTTGCTTTGAACAAAGAATTTGACTAACAAATACGTTGATGCTAACCTTTTATTCGATGGAGATGAATCCTCATTTGAATATTGTTCCACTGAAAGCGGTTCAACTTACATCCAACAATCGCCTTAACACAATCACATTGTCGTGTGCTTGACGATAGTCATTATAGTTTAGTCACTGATTAAGATTTACGGTTCTTAAGTCAAAAGACTATTTTATATCTTCTTGTGAAATCTTGTATTAGACTTATTATAACCTATAGGAAAGTAATGGTGAATGAATCGTTTTCAAACAAGTATAAGCACTTTTGGTGCCCTAATGGCCATGAACTTTATACAACATATCTCTGTAGATTTCGTTTCAAGATAATTTAAATTGAATAATAAATTGGTATACGACTTTTCTACAATGCATTTCTCTATAAATAGCAGACGTCGCTTCATATCAGAAAATATAATCACCTTAACCATGGCTCCAACGGCAGTGTTTGCCTTGATCATCTCGTTAGCCTCCATCTCCTTCCTTTCACAAGGTACGTACGATCTATATTTTCAATCCATCATGTTTCTAATTTTTCATAAACTAACATTTCAATCATACGTTGTTACTATCAGTTGAATCAGCCACCTTCTCCTTCAATAACAAGTGCGGATACACAGTATGGCCAGGAACACTGAACGGTGCACGTTCTCCACCTCTATCACAAACCGGGTTCGCTCTCCCTAGCGGATCCGCTCCAGTAAACATAACCGCTCCAGCAGGGTGGAGCGGGCGATTCTGGGCCAGAACCGGATGCAGCATGGACTCATCCGGAAAGTTCTTGTGCTCGTCCGGCGACTGCGGGTCGGGCAAGGTAGCATGCAACGGAGCAGGAGGAGCACCACCGACGACGCTCATGGAGACCACGCTAAACGGGCCCACCGTTGGTGGAAAAGACATTTACGACCTCAGTTTGGTGGATGGGTTTAACGTTCCAGTGTCGATGGTCCCACAAGGCGGCTCTGGTGACTGTGCCACCAGTTCGTGTGCGGCAAACGTGAACAGCAAATGCCCACAGGAGCTGCGGGCGACGGATGCCGGTGGGGCAGTGGTTGGATGCAAGAGCGCCTGCCTTGCTTTCAACAAAGACGAATACTGTTGCAGAAACGCATTTAATACTTCCGCTACGTGCAAGCCTTCTAAGTATGCCCAGATGTTTAAGTCTGCTTGCCCTCAAGCCTACAGTTATGCCTATGACGATCCCAGCAGTACTTATAATTGCCTTGGTGCTGCTGGCTATTTGATTACCTTTTGTCCTTGAATTATGATATTATTATTATTAGCGTGAAATGTTATATTTTTCTATTTGGTGTAAGAATATGAATGTCATAATTGTTCGTCTGAAATCATTTCACTACAAGAATTACTGTTTATAGCAACGGACGGGGCAACGGACTCCAACGGCCACTGACCAACGGCTTTCAATGGCTAGTAACGGCAAGCTTTTTCTCGGAATTTTTTAATAACAAAGAACACTTGCCGTTGGAAATATTCCGTTGGCGGCCGTTGCAAGCCGTTGGAAAACCGAGAGTAACCTGCAGCTCGATCTTCTTCTTCCCCATGCCATCTTCACCCGAAATTTATTCCAAAAACCCCCATCCCCCCCCCCCCAAAAGCATTTCCAACCATATTTTATCCCCTTCTACACGTTCTAGCATCCCCATCTTCGTTTGCAAGCTTCACAACCTTCAAAATCAGGTATTCTTTGCTAAAACTCTAATTTTGTTAAATTTTTTATTTTAGATTAAATTGGTAATTTTAATGTATGTATTGTGCTATTGTTCGTGTAGTGTAGTGTATTGGACCTTAATTACTATTATTAAACTAATTATTGCATGTTTAATTATGATTTGTTAAATTAGGTTTATTATTAAATTAGTTTCAAACTTAATAATTGTCACTAAGCTAAGCATGAACCTCACTTGTTATTATATTGGTGATTGAATTGCGTAAAAACGTACGTAGAAATTAAGTGATTATATTGACATATAAATTGTTCACTTTTGACATGTTATGATACGATATATACGTGATACAGTTTGTGCATGACTGAATGTGATTTGTGATGCGATTATATGTATAACATTGTTCGTTTATTTTATACGTTGCGCGCGCACACTGGATTTTTTTTGTTTTAGGAAAAAATCATTATATATGCGTTGATTCAACAATTTGTTTATTGATATAAAAGTTTAAATTTTATGAAAATAAAATTTAAACTTTTATATCGCTAATTTAAAAATTTTAACCCTTAGAGTGTTTTTGGCCCCGTCTGATAAGTATTGTATATGATCATTGTGTGGATATTCGTTTTTTAACATAACGGACATCTATATTCATCGTATACAGTATTTGTTGGATTTGTCCCTGTATTGGACAAGTTACAAAAACAATAACGTAATTAAATCTCGTAAATCATTTCAGTTTAAACGGTTCGTAAAATTTCGACAGCGCTTCCCTTTATGTTCCCTGTGTACACGCAATTGTGTACTGTTCAGGAAACTAAAGCGAAGTGCTGTCGAAATTTTGTTGGATCGTTTAAATTGAAATGATTTATGCGATTTAGTTACGTTATTGTATTTGTAATGGGAGGTAGGATGACCCATCAACAAAGTGTCAATGATCAATTAATATCAAATTCGCTAATAAATTGTTTAAATAGAATATAATGTTCATTTCAAAATAAGCTTTAAGTATTTTTTTAACAGATATAACAAAAACAAGAAGAATGTTTATAAAATTGTTTTAATAAAAAATGTCAACGCAAAATTATATCATACTTTTTAATTATATGCGTAGGTAAATGGACAATTATTTTACTGATCGGAGCTGGATGTACAAAAAACGAAGGGTCGATACTGAAGGCTCAACAAGTGAACATTTTAATAACGGTGTTAGTGTATTTATGGATTTTGCTTTACGTAATAACGAAAACTACAAAGAAATCCGTTGTCCATGTAGTAAATGCAAACTGTTAAAGCATTCGATACAACAAATGGTTAGAGTTCATTTGCGTCCGTACGGTTTCGTATCGAACTATTTAATTTGGGATCGTCATGGGGAATAGTTAGCATCTAATCCTGTACAAGATGAGGAGGTGGTGAGTAATGAAATTGGTACGACAAATCTTGTAGAACATATGGTTGAAAATGCTGCACGTTCAATGTTTCATGTTCCTCAATTAACTGATGACGATGGTAATGCTGAAGAAGAACCAAATATTGGGGCAAAAAAAATATGATTTGTTAGATGCCGCGAAAAAACCCCTTTGGAAAGACTGCACAAGCGGAACCCAGTTATCAGTAACTGCTGAATACATTGCGATGAAATCCAAATACAACCTCACAGAATCTGGATTTACGGCTGTTGTACAAGCTGCGAAACGACATATGCCTCCTAATAATCTAATGTGCGAAAATCATTACGAAGTAAAAAAATTGATGTCGACTTTCGGTTTACCGTATCAAAAAATAGATACGTGTCTAAAGGGTTGCATGTTGTTTTGGAAGGAAGATATCAACCTTAGAAATTGTAAAATATGTAATCAGGAAAGATACAAACCAAGAAAGAAAAAGGGAAAGGAAGTCCAGTATAAGCGTATGCATTATTTACCAATTACTCCTAGACTTCAAAGGTTATATGCATCTTCTGTAACTGCGCAACATATGAGATGGCACGGTGTGAGAACACAGGAAGTAGGTACGTTAACACATCCAGCTGATGGGGAAGCATGGAAGCATTTTGACCAGAAATATCCCTATTTTGCGTCCGAAATTCGTAACGTTAGACTTGGTTTATGTACAGATGGATTTCCCCATTATCTCAATTTGGTTCGAAATATTCGTCCTGGCATATAATTGTCACACCTTATAATTTACCTCCTTGGATGTGTATGAAAACTCCATATATGTTTCTTACAGTTGTCGTCCCTGGTCCCGATGATCCGACACAAGGAATCGATGTTTATTTACAACCATTGATTGATGAATTAAAAAAAATTTGATACGAGGGAGTAGAGACATATGATATTTTCCAAAAAAAGAACTTTCGCATGTATGCTTCTTTATTGTGGACAATCAGCGATTTTCCTACATATGCAATGCTTTCAGGTTGGAGTACGGCCGGTCGTCTAGCTTGTCCTTATTGCATGGAAGAAACACGAGCAATTTTTTTACCTCATGGAAAGAAAGTTTCGTGGTTTGACTGTCATCGATGTTTTCTTCATATTAATCATCTTTTTAGAAGAGATAAAAAAACTTTACAGCTAATAGACATGAAACTTTGAGACCACCTACGGTTTGGTCAAGCGAAGAAATTTATGAACTTGTAAAGGATTATCCAAAGATACTTGAAACCGGAGAACAAATTGAAATTCAGGGTAAATCATCGATACATAACTGGTGCAAAAAGAGCATATTTTGGGAATTGCCTTATTGGAAAAATCTCTTGATTCGTCATAATATTGACGTGATGCATAATGAGAAAAACGTGTTTGATAATCTGTTTAATACAATTTTGAATGTAAAGGGAAGACGAAAGATGATTTGAAATCAAGACGTGATATCGAAGTAATACGTAATCGTCCCGAGCTTCATATAAAACCAAATGACACAAAAAAGCCAAAAGCTTGCTATGAGCTAGACAATAATCAAGTTAAATTACTTTTAAAATGGGTGGAAGGATTACGATTCCCAGATGGCATATCTTCTAATCTTCGTAGATGTGTTGACTATAAGAACAATAAACTTGGCGGGATGAAAAGTCATGATTGTCATGTTATGATGGAAAATTTGTAACCCGTCGCTTTTAAAGAACTGTTGCTCGTAAAAGTTTGGACTGTCGTAACAGAACTTAGTCTGTTTTATAAAGAGATTTGTTCAACTACATTAAAAGTTGATCGTCTACGTAAACTTGAGGAAGAAATCCCGATATTGCTTTGCAAACTAGAAAAAATATTTCCTCCAGGTTTTTTCAATGTTATGGAGCATTTACCAATTCATCTTCCACTTGAAGCACGTCTTCGAGGGCCTGTGCAATATGGATGAATGTATCCATTTGAAAGGTATATTACTATTTAGTTTATTACATATTGGTTTAATTAAATTAGTTCATTATTCTGACACCATTTGCATATTAAATTAATCAATGTTACCCTTACTTTTCTTTATACTATGATTTCATATAGGTATGTCGGGACGCAGACGTTCACACTCCGGATCTTCCAGCTCATAGAGAGGTGATGATGCTGGTCCTTCACAGCCGGGTGTTCGGCCTATGGTATGGCTGAAATCCAAAGCCGATGGCAGGTAAGTATAAAGTTTCAAAATTGAATTTTATTCCATACAATCTTTTATCAAATATATATAGTAGTAACGGAATATTAAATGTTTTTTTCTGTTCACAGCGGTGGGTTTTCGTTGGAGCCTTCCAACATAGTACTCACGATCTCGCGACGGGCGTATATGGCTCGTATGACCTCGTGTTGGCCGAGGTGGACTGCGATACCAGAGGGAGTGGGGGAGGCTATCTGGCAGGACTTTTTGGTATGTGTGGTATAGCAATTATTGCATTATATAGTCATGTACATTATGTCAATTCATGTTTGCACTATTTATAGCAACTGTATAACTCATATTTTTTCAAACGTACAGGGGGAAGTGGACTTGGCCGATTCTGATGTTTCAGTTGTCCGTCGCCATTGGAGCAGCAAGATTGCAAAAAACTATCGCGAAACGATTAACAACATCAAAACATAGGGAAAGAGGCCTTACTGGATGAGTGAGGCTATTTTTGATGAGTTCGCCACCTGGTGGAGCAACGAGGATTTTGTGGTAAATCTCTATCATATATTTAATTTAAATCGTTTGAGGCAAATATTATATAAATAATTAAAACTGTCAAAACAATTTTTGTTTTCAATTTAAATTTGCAGAGGCAGTCCGAGAGGAATTCTGCAAACAGGAGCAGGAACCCCGTTACACATTGCGGTGGTTCCAAGTCTTTCCAGCATCACCGGGAAGATTTGGTATAATTATTAAATAAGACAAATAGTTAATTATTTTAAGTTTTAATTTGTTAAATCATAAATAATGTATATTTATATGTGCATATTTCAAGAGAGACAACGCGAGGGAGGGGGGCTGTTAGTTATTGGGATGTGTTTACCCATATACATGCATTGGCTCAGGTCGATGATTCCGGCGTAGTTTCTTACTCTTGGGACCACGATGACAAAGCGCGTGTTGCCTATGTAAGTATAACATAAGTAACTAAAAATTACAAGTTAATTGAAATAACTATGTAAGTATAACATAAGTAACTAAAAATTACAAGTTAATTGAAATAACGTAATTAACTAAACTCAATTATATTTTGCATGACAGCAAAAGTTTCAAGAAGCGCGGACAGCCTTACTTGAGAGTACGGGACGAGCTCACTTGACCCCCGATGAGGAGGACGCCATTTTTGAGTCCGTCATGGATCCAGTGACCCACGACAGACGCTACGGATATGGAAGCCAATCGGTTAGTTAATTTGCAATTATTTTAATACTATTTTTTTAGTGCAGTTGATAGTTTAAATTTGTTTACAGGTTCAGACAGCCCAGAAAGAATATCAAAGGGCTCAAGATAAAGAAGAGATTGCGCAGCTACGAGCCGAGCTTGCTGAGATGCGGGAACGCAATTTACTGCATGAAGCGAGGACGCAGGAGTTGAACCGGCGTATGGCGGAGTTCATCGCACAGTATGGACAGCCTCCTTCATCTGGTGGTTCTGGTGCTGAGTGATTTAGGTATGTTTTGTTATTGGCATGTATATTTTGGAGTTGGTGAGAATTTGATACATTTTGATGTGATGGTTTGTGTATATTTGGATTTCATACATTCTAATGGTTTGGTTGTGGATGTTGGTTTGGATTTGTTGATGTTGGTTTGGATTTTTTAATGATGGTTATGTTGTATTCTATTTGGTTGTTGGTTTATGTTGAAATATATGTAAGATTTGGATATATATATATATATATATATATATATGTTTGGATATAGTTGTTATATGTATATGCTCGAAATGGAGCTGTTTTGATATAATTGTGGTTATGTGTGGCTGGAAGCAAGCACTGCTGCTTTTATATAAAAAAATACCCAGATTTGCAACGGCTTCCAACGGCTACCAACGGCCAATTGGCCATTTAACTCCAACGGCTTCCAACGGCGTCCAACGGTATATTCCAATGATTTCCAACGGCATGTTGGTCAACAGGCTTTGCCACGTTGGCAAATTTTCCGTTGGAAGCCGTTGGTATATCCACGTTGATGCCGTTGGAGGCCGTTGGAAACTGTTGAAGTGTATACCAACGGCCATTCCAACGGCCTCCAACGGCCAATCGCCGTTGGAAATAGCCGTTTCTCTTGTAATGTTAATAGATTTCTTTTATCCGTTTGATTAAACTTTCTTCTATCTTGTTGTATAATAATTTCCAAAGAAATATCAAATCAAATAAAGGGCATATGGTTCTATGGAGGCGGGAATGGGATAACAGGACTTTGCACATGTGATCCCATTAATGGACGTCCCTTTTATGCGTCTAAACTGTGTGCGACTTGTATGCAATTAAACTTTTCTCTATCTTACGTACTGTAGAACAGTCTCTGTAGAAATATCAAATTAAGTGAAGGGTAGTATAAGGTTATATGGAGGTATATAAACAGGAATTTGCACATGTCATACCAATAATTAATGGACAGACGTGCCTTTCATGCATCTAAATTGTGTGTGACTTATAATAAGCATGGATGTTTCTCTCTTCTTTCTCAAGCATGCTTCTCATGTTTAAAAAGGGACGTTGCATCGGCTTTGGCTGTATTACAAATTGTTGATAAAATGTAATTGATATTTCTTTATTGAAGTAGAATTGATACAAATTGTACAATTGCAAACTGATGATTCGAATAATGAAAAATACTATAGCAACAAGTATTTATATAATAAAAGAGAACTGGGCCTTGATGTTTTAGCCCGAGTAGGTGGTAATCTGCACCAGCAAATAGAATGAATATCGAGCGTTGAAGCATATGAATGGCTGAGATGATATCCATATGGCAGCACGGATTGATAGCAAACAAACACAACAGAAGCACACTTCACAATACCCACCCTCAAACGAAGCTAGGGTTTCCATCTCCTTTCCTTTGGCCGCCATGAAATTTGCTCCCATCAATAATATTCATTTCCTCTCTTAATCTAGCAAATTTTTTGAGAGAAAGTGATTTTGTAAGGGTGTCAGCACGTTGGTAGAAGGAAGGAACGTGCCTAATCTCTAGTTTTCCCGCTGCTGTCCTTTCTCGTAAGAAAAATAGGTCAATTTCTATATGTTTGGTGCGAGAGTGTTGGATCGGGTTCAAAGATAATGAGACGATGCTCAGATTGTCGCACCAAATTAGCGGTTTTCCTACCAGCTCAAGCCCTAATTCACGAATCAGGGTTTCTATCCATATTATTTCGGCTGCTGTACTTGCTACTGATCTGTATTCAGCTTCGGTGCTCGAGCGTGATATAGTTGATTGCTTTTTGGTGCACCAGGAGACTGGGTTGCCACCCATATAAACACAGTAGCCTGATGTAGACCGTCTATCATCAGCATCGCTAGCCCAATCGGCATCGCTGTAAGCTTGTATATTTATTTCTTTACTTTGATTTAACAGCAAACCATAGTTCTGAGTACTTTTTATATACCTTAAAATACGCTTAACCGCCCTCCAGTGGCTATCTAGGGGGTTTTGCATAAACTGGCAAACTTTGTTGACACTATAGCATAAATCTGGTCTAGTGATGGTCAAGTATTATAGTGCCCCTACAATGCTTCGATACTGTTTAACATTGTCAATATGTTCCCCCTTGGTTTTGGATAATCGTAAATTGCTGACCATGGGCGTAGGTAGAGGCTTAGCCTGATCCATGTTGGCACGAACCAAAATTTCTGAAGCATATTGTCTTTGAGATAAAAACATTTCTGTTTGTGATGGTCTGTTAATATGAATTCCAAGAAAATAATCAAGTGTCCCCAAGTCTTTGATAGCAAAGTTTTGATCCAACAGCTGTATGACTTTAATGATGTCACTTTCATTATTCCCAGTGATGAGGATGTCGTCGACATACACTAATATATGTGTGACTTCATGATTAGTGGTTTTAGTATATAATGAATTGTCTGCCTTGGTTGGTTTGAATCCCAATTTTGTTAGTGTTGCTTTGAGCTTCTCGTACCAAGTTCTTGATGCTTGTTTGAGACCATAAATAGCTTTACGTAATTTGCAGACTTTATCTTCACTTCCTTTTGTGATGTACCCTTTTGGTTGATGTATATATATACTTCTTCTTGTAAGTCGCCATTGAGAAAAGCATTTTGTACATCCAGCTGTCTAACTTTCCATTGATTGTTTAATGCTATGCTAAGTATGATCCTGATGGTAGTGGGTTTGACTACGGGCGAAAAAGTTTCATTAAAGTCAAATCCAAATTGTTGAGAGTAGCCTTTAGCGACTAGCCTTGCTTTGTACTTTTTTATTTTTCCATTACCATCCTTTTTGATCCTATAGGTCCGTCTGCATCCAACAATGTTTTTATCCTTTGGAGGTGACACTAGATCCCATGTCTGATTTTTTATTAATGCTTTGTACTCATCTTTCATGGCTTTCCTCCACTCTATATCTTTAACTGCTTGCTCATATGTGATTGGTTCCATGATATATGCACTTGCATTGTATATTTTAGGCTTGAAAATGCCACTTTTGACCTTGTCATCATATGATGCCATGTTTCCTACATATTATGTGTCATGTCTGTGACTACATGTCTGCTACTGCTAGATGTTGAGTTATGAGGTGACCGTGCTTCATCATTTTCTTCGATTTGTTGTGCTGGCCACTCATGTGTATCACTTGCACTATAATCAGATTTTGTTTCTGCAATGGATTCTGACCTTTCAAGTCTTTTATTGTTTTCCTGTTCTTCTTGAATAGTTAATTCTGGTATGGTGGGCAAGCATACTTTAACATAATCAGTGTATTGATTTGTTGTGTCTTTATTGTCTGCCAGTCTTTTACCTGCAAAAGGAAAATTATTTTCATTAAACACAACATGTCTTGATATATAAATCTTACCATTTTTGTCAAGACATTTATATCCTTTTTGGTTTATAGCATATCCTAGAAAGGTACATGGACTTGACCTTAAACTCAATTTATGTTTATTGTAAGGTCTAAGATAGGGGAAACATAAGCACCCAAAAGTTTTTAAATTATCATAATCAGGTTTAATGCCAAATAACTTTTCATAAGGACATTTGTAATCAAGCACTTTACTTGGTATTCTGTTTATAAGATAAACAGCTGTGGTGAATGCCTCTTGCCAATATTTTAAGGGTAATGATCCTTGAGATAATAATGTTAGGCTTGTGTCTACTATGTGCCTATGCTTTCTTTCGACAAGCCCATTTTGCTCAGATGTGTAAGGACAAGTGATTCTATGCAATATACCCTTGTTTTGAAAATATTTCTTAAGTGGGCAAAATTCAGCCCCTCCATCAGTTTGCACAATTTTTACCTTAAAATTAAATTGTTTTTCAGCCAGTGAAATAAAATGAACTAAGGCATCATGAGTTTCAGATTTTGATTTGAGAAAAAATATCCATGTGTATTTAGTATATGCATCAACAAAAGATAAGTAGTACCTGTGCCCTAGTATGGAATTTAGTGGGGCTAGTCCCCATAGATCTACAGCTATCAATTCAAAAGGATTTTCATATATAGTTTCAGAATTGCTGAAGGGCAATTTGTGGCTTTTTCCTAACTGACAGTGTGTGCATATATTAGAAATATCATTATTTTGAAAAGAAATTTTATTATCCAATAAAAATCTTTTTACAATTTTCATACTAGGATGCCTTAGTTTACAATGCCAATGATCCAAAATATTTTTCCTGTTTTGATCACTGGTGTGAATACTGTTGCACCAATACTTCTTCTCTGTTGGTTCAGATTTCTTCACAGCATTAAATTTGTACAGTCCCTTACTCAAACTACCCTGCAACAATATATCTTTACTTAGCAAATCTCTAACTAAACAAAAATTTGGTTGAAACTCAAAGTATACTTTGTTGTCATTAGCAAATTGGGATACGCTAATTAAATTCTTTTTAATTTTTGGAACTTTCAATAAATTGTTTAAATGTAATTCTCTTTTACCTTGAATAGTTCCTATGCCAACATGTGATATACTTGTTGTTTCACCATTACCCAAATGTATAGTTTGCGTACCTGTGTAACTTTTGTTGCCTAAATTGAGGTTTTGAAGGTTACTTGTCACATGATTAGTTGGTCCCGAGTTTGGGTACCAATCATCCAGGCTTGTGTTGTCTAATTTGGCTTCGTCTGAATTGATTGGTTGAGTTCTTGAACCTTCATTGTTGCTTTTCTGCTGTTGATCTAGTTGTGTCATGTTAACATTGGGATTCCTTTGATTTTGCTGTGTCATAGTGAAGTCTTTATTGAATCTGAAATAGCACTTGCTAGCTATATGACCAAATTTTTCACATATTTGGCATTTTACTCTATTATTGTTGCTCCATCTTCCTCTTCCCCTTCCTCTTTGTGTGTAATTATTTCTTTGACCATCCTGCTTGCTTCCTTGATTTGCTGTGTTGCCTTGTTGTATTCTGTTTCTTGAACTGCTAGCATAATTGATTGAAAATTCACTTTGCATGGCTCTTCGATGTTTAATTCTGCCCTCATGGGCAAGTAATGCAGACTGTACTGACTGTAAATCTGGTAGAGTTTGTTGCGATGCTATAAAGGTCACCACTGATTCATACTCATCGTCGAGTCCATTTGTTATGGTGAGAATTTGCTCGCTTTCAGAAATTTTATAACCAATTGCATTAAGTTTATCACATAAAGATTTGATCTTGGCAAGATATTCTCTCATTGACATATCATTTTTTCTTGAATTTTGCAACTGTCTTTTAAAATGCATAATTCTTGCGGCTGACTTTGAACTGAATATCCGCTCTATTGATGACCAAATCTCATATGACGAGTTGCAGCCAACTATTTGTGATAATAGGCTTGAGCTGATGGATGATAGTAACCGTGACGATAGTAAGTTGTCTTGCTTTAGATATCTTGTGTATTCCGGGTTGCTAACTGTTACTCCATTGTCTTCTTCTGTGACTGCAGGTGGTGTGGCTATTGTCCCCTTGATATAGTTTTGAAGGCCATATCCCTTCAAGGCTGTTTCAATCCGATATTTCCAGACTATATAGTTGTCGTCATCATGCAGGATGGTGATGATTTAACTTTTGGGTTTGATTAATGCTGTTTCTGATGCAGCAGTTTCTTTTTTGTCGTTTCTTGAAGTGGTTGATGATCTTTCATCGCCTGCTTCTTTGTCTGCCATCTTTATAGGTGACTAATCTGGTTTCTTGAATGGGAAGTGCAGCTAAACAGTATTGGCGAGGCACAAGAAATATGTAGTGCAGCCAAAACAGTATTGGCGAGGCACAAAAAATCATTGTGACCAGTCAAGAATTTGAACTTGTTCAGGTTCTTGCTAGGTATAGCACGATGAATTAGCGAAAAAATGCTGGTGGTTCAGATACACTTGAATCGGGAAGGATATAACTCTTCGATGATGAAATTTAACTGAGAAGATAATAAAGAGCAATCTTGTAATGGGAGAAATGACGCAAGAGATTTGCGGATCTCAAACTTATGCCGTTAGGCTGTTGAATGCTCTGATACCATATTACAAATTGTTGATAAAATGTAATTGATATTTCTTTATTGAAGTAGAATTGATACAAATTGTACAATTGCAAACTGATGATTCGAATAACGAAAAATACAATAGCAACAAGTATTTATATAATAAAAGAGAACTGGGCCTTGATGTTTTAACCCGAGTAGGTGGTAATCTGCACCAGCAAATAGAATGAATCTCGAGCGTTGAAACACATGAATAGCTAAGATGATATCCATATGGCAGCACGGATTGATAGCAAACAAACACAACAGAAGCACACTTCACAATAGGCTGGATTAAAAGCCATTCATGTGATGTAATTTCAGTGATGAAAACCAAAATAACGAAGAGAGTATATACATATCATAATGCATATGCATAGTTTGAAATTTAATGCATACAATTTTACAAGTTTTCCTGCTCCACCATCTTAATGGGAAAATAAGGTAGAAAATATAGTGTGCTTTATTTATTTATTAATATTTGTACTAGTACATAGCAGTGGACGTGTACAAAAAAATAGTAAGTAAAATGGTTTTATTGTAAATGATGGCAACATGTGTACACGTAGAAAGGGCCTTCGTATAATTCTTTAATCGCTGCTTCTTTGGATATTAAAGAGATTTGTTATATACAAAAGAAGCTTTCATATAGTTTATACTTCAAACGGTAAGAGACAAAAGTTAAAATTATTACTCCAGGCAGTTGGCAATTCTGTAAATTTTGGTAACTGTAGATCATGCCTTGTGTTATAATCTTTAGAGTTGGAAGATGGTATATGGAATACAATGGTGTTATGGTGTTCTGACAGAAGCAGTAATTTCAAAGTTGGCTTTTGCTTTAACAATAATTTGGAGCATATGTTGTTTGTTTATGGTATAATGGTTTTGTATCCATTTATCGGTCAATAAAAATTTCCAACGACAATAATATGTTATAGTTAATTTGGTAGATTTCTCGGTAATCCAAACTTGAATTTATGTGTGTCAATGTTTACCTTTGATGAAACTATTTATGTGTATCAATTGTTTCCTATCAAATTCAAGTGGTTCGCTTGCTTACTTCGTCATTGTCCAGTTTATTGTTTTGTTCGTCTCTGTCCGAATCCCAGCAGTAGTTTTCTAGCTCTGTCAATTTCCCGTGCTTATTCGTGTCCGTCAACATCTCATTCTTGTTATTTCTCTAGCCTCGAAAGGTGAGCAATCACTCACGATTAACATTCTTATATTTAATAAATTTAATTCACATTGAAATGACGATTGAAATATGTTTTTAAATTTAAATTGGTTAGTTATTTAACTGTTAATTATGATCTGTTATTATTTGCATTTGTTCACCGATGTTAACTGACAATATTGACCTCATAACCTGTTGTATATAGTTAAATTGTTAATTACGATATATGCTTGTTAATCGATATGTTATGCTATTTATTTTATTATCATATTTGTTCTCACTCTACAAGTTCTCTGTTAATTTAGAAATCCCTATGGGTTGAAAATGATACATGCCGGAATGATATTATAGAATAAAAGAAAATCGCTATAGGTTGAAATGATAAACCCAAGCGATTTTCATTGATTTTGAAATTTTGGGATTGCGTGTTGAAATGGTATATACCCGTAAATATTTAATTTGTGGATTGAAATGATATATATCCGTATCACTTGATCATAGGATAGAAAATTATATACGGACACCGTTGGTCTATATTACGAAAATGATTTCCAAAGTTTGAAAAGAAATATATGGGTTTTTATAAATATTAATTTTTAAAATATAATATACATAAATAAATGTTATTTTATATATGTCTAAATTTTCGATTTTTAAAATAATATGTTTTGGAAATTTTAATCCATAAGTTAGTTTTGAAAAAAATAAATTTAAAATTTTACTTATAATTTTATTATTTTAAAAATATATAAAATAAATTTAATATAAAATAAATTTAATAATAAGATTTAATTTAATAGAATTTAATTTAATTAGCATATAATATGTTTAGGTATTTATTTAAATTTTATATTTTACAAAAAAGATTTTGTAATAACTATAATAAATTAAGGTTGGGAGGATAAATTGAAATTGATTTGAATTGTACTTGTTGAAGAATTATATTTGAATAAAATTGAATTGAAACTTACTGAATTTGAGATTTTAGAGATATGATTTTATAATTTGATTTTTGATTAAAGAGAATTAAATGAATAATTTCAAATTTAAATAAACTAAAATTGAAGTGGTTTAATTTATAGTTTAACTCTGTATTTGAAATCAACATAAATTAAAAATGGTTTATTAAGAATTTGAATTGAATTGTAATTGATGAACTGAAATTGATTTAAATAGAATTTTGGAATTTAAGTTGATTTGAATCGATTTGTAAAATTGGATGAAACAATTCAAATTTGGAAACTATTTTAGTATAATCTCTTTAAGTAAATATAAACTATTTTTAATTTATAACTATTTTAATATATAAATTATTTTAATATATAAACTATTTTAATTTATAATTATTTAAATATATATACTATTTTCAATATTTAAACTGCTTAAGTTGGAACTGTTATGATTACGAAAGTGTTATGATTTCGAAGTGTTATGATTTCCAAAAATATTATGATTTTCAAAGTGTTATGATTTCAAAGGTGTTATGATTTCCAAAGTGTTATGATTTCATAAGTGTTATGATTTCGAATGTGTTATAATTTTGAAAATGTTACGATTCTGGAAATGAATATTATTTAAAGTGAATAATGATGTCGAATTGATATGGTTTTGAAATGAATATGATATTTTTGATACAAAATATGAACTATTTGAAATGAAATGACCAGAGTGTGAAATAAGCGTTTGGTTCTTAAAAAGACCGGGATCAGATATTGTCATACTTTCTGCCAATACCGATAACCACTTTAACAATTGTGTACATGGTGGGGATTCCAGAACGAAGTAGGATAGTTTGGCGACGATTCTATTTGGTATTTACGTAGCCCTGACTCTCATGAGTCAGCTTGATGTGGCTAAAACAGAGGCTATACAGGGCCAAGTGGGGTCATTCCCCCTATCGGGCACATTTCTTCGATACCATTCTATTGCTTTTGTGATTCGATTGGTGCACCTTTGATTTGGGAGTGTGTCCGAAGTGGATGGTAGTAGCTGCTATGCGTTACCACCATTCCGTGAGTGCAATTGGTATATATACCCCAGCATTGCCTCGAGTACGTGTTCACATGCCCTATGCGTCTTTTACGAGTTTGTTTTGTACCATACTTATGGAGTGCCCTCTGGGTAAACCTCACGGACGAGCATACGGTATTGTGTAGACTATGGGAATATATAAAATGTGTTAAGAGGGATATGTGTAATGCCTTAACGCTATTTTAATAGTTCACTTTGCTATAGACATATTATAATAGCGTATATTACTACATAGTAGATAATTCCACGAATCCTTATAGGATGGAAATCATAAACATCTTTTAAGTTACTTGTATTTCAGTTGGCATTTCACTTGAGTTGAATTTGCTAATATAAGAATGTTAATCCTGACTCGAGTTTTTTGCGTTTTGCTTTATGCTCGGATCAGACTAAGTGTCACAGTATTTGAGACTCACCTTTGAAGATTGGAGCTTTGTTTGAAGATCTATCTATCCTTCATTCCGTTATTTCGATTTATTCCAGTCACTTATGCTCAGACTCGTCAGTTGCTTATGTATTAGAAATTCATTTGTATTTGAGATTCTGTTGTATTTTGTTTCAGACTCTGATGTTTATATAGTACCATCATGAACTACTATTTATCTATTCTACTGCTTATTGTTATATTACACTGTGTTCATGATTCTATGATTGATTTATTTACTACATATGCTGAGTTTTGACAAATATAAAATTAACAATCTGTTGTTTGGAGAAATTCAAGCCCGACATGTGCGGATGCAAATGGTTCGAAATACCGGGTCGTTACAGTTTGTATTAGAGCTCCAGTTAAGGCAAAACTTAGCATATAGTGTAAAATTAATTACAGAATCATCTTCGTTCGGACTTTAAATTCTTCGTTAGGATCTTCCTGAGTTAGGATTTCTTTGGAATTTTTGGAACCTTCCCTTTTGTTCCGAAATTCATTCGTGTCTTTCCTGTTTGTGTTCATTTTGATATTGAAGCATGCCATAGCTCCATTTCAGTTGATCTCCGTAATAGATTTGATCATCTTGCCACCTCAATTGGAAACTTCATCAGAGACAAATCCCAGCGGCGATCCCGCTAACCTTTGTATGATTGGTAAAGGGGTGAAACTCTTTTCCAATAGGCGTCGATTTATTAGAGAATTCTACATCCTCGGTTTTGATGCCGTTAATTCTGGCAATGCTTGAATTGTTCCTCTACAATATGACCTGGGAGATTCACTTGTAATCGAATGTCGGTTGCCTCGGGATTTTTAAGCAGTTTTATCTTTTCAGCCTAGTGATTTTGACTTTCTCGATAGATAGGGATTATCCTGATGTTTCGTGAAGTTACTTCTTCTTTCTCAAGCGGAAAATTGTATTTCCGCATCAATCTAATTCTTGGAATCTCGGTTGACTCGGTTAGGTCACCGCGATTAATATAAGTATATCCACCTTTTATCCTTGTAATTTAATTATCTCATCTTCCTTTCTAGCTTCCTTTTTAATTATAATTCTCTTCGATTAGGGTCCCTCTAAATTTGAATCTCTATCCTTGTTTTGAAATACATTCTTGGATCATCCCGTGAGGGAGTGTAATTGTAATTAATATAATTTTTTTATAGTGTTGTTTGAGTTGTTAAGTTTGATTTGGGGTTTTGATCGATTCGCGTGGCCAACGCTATCGATAGATATTCCAGAACACTTGAACAGAACAAA
Organism: Allium cepa; assembly: GCA_030765085.1. Lineage (NCBI taxonomy): Eukaryota > Viridiplantae > Streptophyta > Magnoliopsida > Asparagales > Amaryllidaceae > Allium > Allium cepa. Next base: position 775,527,012 of record CM060935.1, read on the forward strand.
CTGACACAATACTGTTTTCGAAATTTGGTTAATAACATAATTTTATTTATGGTTATATTTTATATATTAAAGTACAATTTTTTGAAATTAGATAGTTAATTAAATTGGTTGTTAGGAATGATAATACTAGATTATCATTTATTATTTGTTAACACCACTAAATGAATTTCTATTGTTATATGTCATAAGGTGTTGAAATTTTATAAACATGGTTTATTTGACTTGAAAATGAATTTAAATTAGGGATTTGATAATTAAATTTTTGGTGCTTCTCAAATTTTGGTTTTCAAAGTTTTGAATATATTATTTGAAGTATTTTTGAATGGAAATTGTTTTCAAAGAATTTTAAAAGTCGGTACTCTCCTCTTTTGTCACTGAAAAATAATTTCGATGATGACTGCAGCATCATCAACATTCATTTTCGAGTATCAAAGTAGAGAGTCCACTTAGTAGCTTTGCAAAAAATTTGTTTTGTAAAATGGATTTGATTTGAATTTTTTGAGTATGATTTGATGTATAAAATACTCATATGTATATATTTATTTCAAAATTGGTTGAAGTGAATCCGAAAATTTAATTCTTAAAAGTCTGTGTTAAGCAATGGTTTCAATAACTGAAATAAAGCAAAATTTTTGAATAATTGGAGAGTTTAAAATAAGAAATGAAAGTAAAACAGTTAAATTCGAAAAAAGGTTATTTGTATAATGATCAATTGCATTCTAACACATATATATGACTTACCTAAAAAATACAAAAAGTTAAATGTTAGGGTGAATAGGTAATTGAAGGTTATACAAGAGAAAACTGAAGTAATAAATTGTTCAAACTAAGATCTTGCTTAATAAATGTTGTAAATAAAAAGGTAACGTTTGTATAGTGCTTAAGTACACTTAGAAACATTAATAAAACTTAGCTGAAAAGGGTTTGAATGTAATTGAATAATATACAATATGATGTAAGTAATAAGGTGTTCAAAAAAAATATTTGTTAAGGGATTTTTTAATAAAGTTAAGTTATTATAATAAATGGTTATGTATTTAATTTGTATTATAGGAAATGTAAGTGAAATAAATCGAAAAAATATATATTGTTTAAGTAAACAAATACGAACTTAAGAATAGTGGAATTTGAATCATAAGTAGAATTAATTTAAGTAAAGATGAATGGACAAAATAAATGGGTTGAATAAAATAAATTTTTTGGAGAGAAAATTTTGTAACAAAGTTAACAAAATTGAAAGCAAATTAATTGAATGAAAACATACACTGAATTGGAACCAACCAAATGTAAATATAAAGGAATATTATTGATTAAATAAAATGAACTGAAACAAATTAGTTGGATTTAAATCAATTTATATGGTTTTAAATTAATTGTTGTATTTGTATTTCAAACCTATCTTTTCTTCTGGTAGTTTCTATTTCCCTATCACGTTATTTCGAAGACGAAATGTTTTGAGTGGGGGAGAGTGTAACGACCAATAAATTTTAACGGTTTTATAACGTAATTAACTGAAATTTTGCTTGAAATTAAACAATTAGAATTAGCAATGAAAATTTGATATTTGGCATGCGTCTATTGAAATAAAACAAATGATAGATTTTCATCTGGAAATAGGAAAGTTGATTCTGTTGTGTAATTTTCAGTTTCAATTTAAATTCAGTTAAATTGATGAATAAAATATTTTCGAAATTTAAATATTTTTATATAATAAAAATGTTTATCATTTTCTGGGTGTGACGTCATATTTTGTTTCGTCGAATTTGGACTGCTATACCTCCGTTTATCTTATTTCTGTCGTTTTAGAAGTATTTTTGGTAGCGAAATATCGATTTTCGATAGGATGATCATATCTCGAATATCTATATACCGTTCTGATCGCCTCGTCGTGTCGATCTCCGTAGTATATTCATTTCTGTATTTTAATGTCTGGTACACGACGAAATCTATGAAACGAAACGATTAGCCGTACCGATTTACATTTTAAACCTTTGGGCCTTTTAGAGTTTTTATGTCCTTTCGTTGACAATCAGGTAAAGTTGATAGCTGATGGCTATTAATATTTCCAACTGTTGCTTTTGTCATTCCGTCACTTCAAATTGTATCCTTTGTTTCGATTCATTTCCCTTCCTCTTCAATTTGATTTATGGCTAATTCTATTCCAACCCAAAATTTTGCTTTGTAGCCCCCCATTTTGTTATTTTTTTGAATACCCCTTAGTTTAATTAGTAGCCCCCCTATTTTCCAATACTACCCCTTCCACTTTCATGTACGCAATTTCCCCCCTTCTTTTACTCGCGATTCTCCGTTCTTCAAGTCGCGACTCCTCCTCAGCAGCTTAGCAAAGGTACGATACTATTCCTCCTCATCTCCTCAATTTTCTATTCTGTTATATAAGTTGAACGCGAGTTAGGGTTTAATTTGAAGATCTATTCGAGTTTGGGTTTGAACGCGAGTTATATACGTTGAACGATGATTTATTCGAGTTTGGATTTGAAGAAACGAGAGTTATATATGTTGAACGATGATTTATATTCGAGTTTGGGTCTGTACAGAAACGCGAGTTATAAATGTTGAATTGAAACGCGATATTTTTTTGCTGTATACAGTTTACTACGCAGGGCAAATGCGTGGTAAAAATGCATACCACGCAGGGCCAATGGGTGGTAAAAAAGAAAACAATGCTTTAGCACTACGGGGTATTCATTTCTACCACGCAGGAACCTTCCGGGGTAAGCATTTTTACCACATTGTTTGCCTGCGAGGTAAGCTGTATATAGCAGAAAAAATAGTCCTAATTATAGTTAACATCATCATCATTATAGTCCTAATACATCGTAAAAAAAACTAGATATAATTACCTGCTCAATCTGAATAGTATCCAGGAATATGCGATAATCAATAAAAATTTTTTTTATGATTTTGTAACTTTAAATCTTATATAAATAAATTATTTCCTTAAACTAAATTTGTAATTTTTTTTAATCTAGTTAAGAATCACATAATTTATCATCAAATGATTTCATTTTTCAATTATGGCATTTCTGATATCCTAAATATGATAATAGTAGGGTGAATATGACACATTAAAATGAATACACATTAATCTAGATATGTTGTCTACAATTATTGGAGAATCTTTAAAATGAGTACACATTAATTTTTGTTATAAAATAAATGCAAAAGTGAAAAAGCCAACTACAAACAAGAAAGCCGAAAACCCATGTTGGCCAATATGTTTAATACAAAGAAATGCATTAAGTGTGGCCACTAGTTTTTTTTCTTCATTATATCATTTACAAAGTTGCAATATTTACTGCTGGAAGAAACCTAATCTAGACAAACATGGAGATATATAAATCAAGTGATAAAACATAGACTATAACAAACCATCATTTATGAATTTGTGTATGTTTATATGTATACACGCAGATACACAAATATACTTACATACATACATACACATACACACTTCTGAAAGCCTCATTTTTTTTGCTGTATACAGTTTACCACGTAGGGAAAATGCGTGGTAAAAATGCGTACCACGCATGGCCAGTGCGTGGTAAAAATGAAAACAACGCAGTTGATCTGCGTGGTATTCATTTCTACCATGCAGGATCCTTGCGGGGTAGGCATTTTACCACGTTGTTTGCGTGCGAGGTAAGCCGTATATAGAAAAAAAAAATATTTTGCGAACAAGTTCTACTATTTATTATTTACGAATATGGTCGTGCTAAATGGGTTTTCTAAACTTGATTACAAATGGGTAGAGCACGAATGACTGCTTCAGAACGAAAACGGAGAATGATGCAAAGGGCCGGAGGTACTAGTGCGGACACCGTAGTTGAAGCTGGAGATGATACGGGAGAGAAGTAGCAAGGTACAGATGCAACCGCATATGAAATTGTTGCCCGAGAGCAGAGTGATCAAGGAGATGAGGGAGATGAGGGAGATGAGGGAGGGGAGGGAGATGAGGGAGGTGAGGGAGATGAGGGAGGTGAGGAAGGAGAAGGTGGTTCAGAATCATCTGAAGACGATGGAGATGACACGGGGGATGATTCACATACCAGTAATGACAACGAGACAGATGACGAGTCCGAGAAAGAGGGTGAAGGCGAGGAAGATGTAAACGAGAAAGGTGGACCGAGAATTGATGATGTGATTAGAGAGTTTGATACCCACGTTGCTTCAATGATATGGATTGGTCAGGTATGTACCTAATATTATTCTACAACATCGATATGGATAGTCTGCATTTACTAATTCTAACGTTTATTCCTGTAGGAACGATCACCGCTCACTTGTGTTAACCATGCACAAAAAGTGTCTGAGTGGAAGATTCCAGATAATGCTACAAGATTCAAAGCGATCATTGACGCGTCTGGCTTGTTTTCTATTGTTAGCACTTGCTACAGGAGTGTTAACAAGAATTTGGTATCAGCTTTTGTAGAACGATGGTATCCTGAGACAAATACCTTTCATTTACCATTTGGTGAGATGACTATAACTCTCGATGATGTTGCTTCTTTATTACATATACCAGTGGTAGGTAAGCCCATACAGAGCATGGGATATGAAATGGAACAAGCAGTCAATATTGTTTCAAAGTATCTTGGCATTAGCAAAGCAGAAGCTAGGTTGGAAATGAATGAGAGGGTTGGGTATAAAATAAGTTTGTCTAAATTATATGATATATTTGAAGATGTTAGTGATGATTGGACAGATCGAGCAGTTAGGCGTGCTGCTCGTGCTTATCTTCTATTCATTCTCGGTAACACACTGTTTGCAGATAAAAGCAAGTTTCATGTGCACATTTCACTGTTGGATCCACTAAAACAGTTGGATGTTGTCAGTACATATTCATAGGGATCAGCAACACTCGCATTTCTATACAGGCAGCTTGGGTTAGTGACTCGCATGGGTGTGAAACAGATTGCAGGATTCCTTTGCTTACTAAATTCATGGATATTTGAGCACTTTCCATGCTTTCATCCATCCACTAGTCTGTACTATGGGACTTTACCCCGTGCAGCTCGTTGGAATCCATCTACAGACTGTGGTGCATCAGTCATTGATTATCGCATATTCCTGGATACTATTCAGATTGAGCAGGTAATTCTATATATAATTTTTTACGATGTATTAGGACTATAATGATGATGGTGTTAACTATATCTTTGAACAGGTTATTTTTGATCCTTACATATTCGCACGTCAGTATCATCCATTTCATCCTATAGCATGGTATAGTGGCTGCATACTCTGCCTCAATGTTGTGGAGCCTTATCATCCCGATAGAGTACTTAGACAGTTTGGCAGAGTTCAGAACATTCCAATGCCTCCTATTCCTCCAGTAGCAACAAATGCACGTCGAGGTTCAACTTCAACCACATACACTCGAGTGCGTTATCAATTTCTAGAAAGTATATGGGAGAATTGGTACAATCATGTGATTGCAGAGGCCCGTAGATCCATACCACTTCAACATTCTTTCATGAGTTGCACTGAGGACTATATGGAGTGGTATCGGGAGCATAGTGTTTTGCGTGTTCAAAATCCAGCAAGATTACCTGATGATATACAGATTGGGGCTCCACATTTTCAACCGACCTATGACCAACTCTACGAGGTATGATTCATCTCATTTAAATTTATGACACTTAGTTTACACTAGTTTATTTTCAATTTAATTTTTTTTGCAGACCCTACATGATGTGCATGGTCTTTCTGATGGAGCTAACCCTCAAGTTGATAGTGCCAGAGCCGCCGCATCACGCTACATTCGTCGTCAAGTGTAGTTACTTCTGGAAATGTTGTATGGTTAACTGAAATGACTTTTTGGAATGTATGGTTAAATGACTTTTTGGAATAGACTAGTTTAAGTTAAAATTGTTGTATGAAATGGTGGACGAATTGTTGTATGAAATGGTGTTAGGAACTGTTGTATGAAATGTATGTTATTTGCATATTTTGAAATGTGTGTTGTTTGCATATTATGAAATGTATGTTGTTTGCGTATGTTGTTTACCTATGCTTTATCATCCCTGTATGTTGTTTGTACTTCTCGATGTTGCATATGGAAAATGCATTGTGTCAAACTGTTTTTTTTCAGTCATTGTGTTTACCACGCACTGTAAGTACGTGGAACGCAGAGAAACCACGTAGTGATCATACGTGGTTAAGCGCTAACCACGTAGATTATCAACGTTGTTTTCGACGAACCACGTAGTATTCTTCCGAGGTTAAAGCACAAACCACGTTTTTGTTTCCCGTACTGGAACCAAATTCTCGTGTCGGTTGTACATGGTTAGTTCAAACAGGGAAAAAAAATTCTCTCTGGAAAAGTGAACCATTTCGACTGCAATTATACAACCATAATCTGTCCAGAACATAAAATATAATTCAATTTCATTCATTCAACGCAATTATACAACCATTCAGCAAATTCATATCAAATGTCAACAACATTAAAGTAAAAAAACAACTACATCCATTCAACATATTCGTTTCTTTCATCCCACGCTTGTCTTCGGTCGATGAACACGTCCTCCCATCTACTTGTGTCCACATCACGAGCTGTGAACCATTTCGAATAAATTGGTGGAACCGGGTGTTTGGGCTCCAGTTTCACCTACAAGCTAGAATATACAATTTCAGTTCAAGTTTAAGTTAAAATTACGAATGACAGAGTTAATATGTATGTTACGTACCTGCACTAAATGATCTTGGTTTACAAAAGTTAATCCAATTTCCGTGCGTTGTATCGGCGGGGGCACTTTACCTTTCAACGATGGTATTGTCAGCATGAGTCTTTCACTAATACTGAACACTACAACATTGTATCTAGTTGCAATGAGACAACCAACATCGGGCATCGACATCCACTTTTCTATCGACGCAAACCCTTCACCTTCATGTCTAATGCTATTGAGAAGTGTAGTAGTTTTATCATGCTCAACGAAAACACGAGCGTATAAACTCTGATTTTCATATAATTCTTTGTACAAATCCCGCCTAATTTGGCCCCAGCTTGATTCACCCATACCAAACAAAGCCGCGACACACCTATATCCACAGTTACCATCTGATCGGACATCAATAATATCAGTAACAAATGCCTTCATCGCCAACGGTATTTGGGGAAAATAAGTTTTCATGCCAACGGTTAGTTCTTCTAACTGGGAAATAAGGTGACAAGTAAAGTCAATAATTACATAATATATGTATGCAAATAACATGCAAGTCTTTTACGTACCTTCTTTGGTTATCGAATAGGAAGTTTATCGACACGAGCTTTTTTTGAAGTATACGAACTTTGGGAGTACACATTTTGTACAAGCTCAAATGACGAAGGCATTCTTTTAGTTGAATTCTTAGCACTTTTTTTGCTTTCTCTTCCATATGTTTTTATTTTGCTTTTCGGAGATGCGAGAGCAGACGTCTGGGGTTCAACAACTTCTAACATCTTCTTATAAATTTGCATTTGGTATGGGGTATCCATCTTTTTAACATCATTTAAAAGTACCTCCATTTTTTCTACAACACCAACATCTTTCTTTCCACTAATTTCAACAAGATGAAGTCTTGTCCAATGAACATCAATCATTTCAAGGGACATGACGGTACCAGGCCCAAGACGTGCTAACTCATGCGCACAGGGCAATCCATGTGTTCTACGAATGACACATCCACATAGCAATTCATCCTCGCCAACATCTTTTGTTCTCTGTATTTCTGAATGAATCAAATCCAGTGCCTTGATAAAAATAAAGCCTCTTAAATTTTTGAATTCCCGTATATGAAATATGTGCTTTACTTTTGTTAAACTTTGCTCGAATGATGCTTTAAGTTCGGTAAATGAGAGTTCCAATAATGAATGCATCTTCATCCAAGCTTGTTTGAAATTACATTGACAACTAGCTAAATGTTTCTTCAATTTTGAATGAGCGGATTCGGCCCTGCATATGACACAACAATATTATTATATAAAAATATGACTATTTGAAATAGATATTAAGATTAGTACGAAAGATAAGTACCGATTAGAAGTATAATTTCCAAAATGCTTGTAATCATCCGTCCATGCTCGAAAAAATCGGTCTTTGTATGTATCCAACCAAGTCTCATGAATATACTTCAGAAGTGAACCATGCTTCGCGTACTTTTCATGTAGCACTTGCAAATTTTCATTGTACGCCACTATATTTTTTGAACAAACAAGTTCATTCCAATCAAATAAAAATGACTTCTTCTCCTCAACTTCCATACCTTTCACTTTTTTGTGCATATACGTTAGAACATTGTTTTTAATGTGCCACGTGCATAACATATGAGCAGAGTTTGGAAAAACAACTCCAATAGCATTAACTAGCGCTATTTCCCTATCAGAAATGAATACCGATGGCAATTCCACTTCACAGTCAAGCAAAACAGATTTCAATCGTTCTAGGGCCCATAAATAATTTTCTTCAACTTCAGCAACTAAGTACGCAATCGCGATACAGAATGTAAGATCGGTGCAAGTAACACTAACAACCTCAAGTAACGGCATTCTGTACCGATTGGTCTTATATGTGCAGTCTAATATGATAACTCGGGGAAAGGTGCGTAGAAATCCACACTGGTTGGATGGGCCCAAAAAACGTCTTTAATAATATCTGTTCCATCAAGTGTTTTACGGTGCCATTCAAAATAACCAAACTCTTTCAATTTACTAAGAAAATATTGAACTTGAGATCGCCCTGCTCTTTCAATAACGTTTTGAGCTCGGATAACATTGTATATGGTTTTTATTGTCGTACAATTTGTATGATCATTTCTTTTGATTGTGTGTAAAATTTCTTTTGCTTTTACCATGTTCCTATGCATCTCAATAACTAACTTGGTCTCATGTTCATTTAGTCGACCAATATACGAATGTCCTTCAGTATTTCGTAATTCCGAATGATTATGAACACCATTAACAACATGCAATCGCTAATCATCTAAAGTAGGAAGTTTCTCACCTCTAAGTCTAAAAGGGCAGTTGCATTTTTTCGTCCCGGTCATTCGGAGATTCTTCGGGCTTTTGTCTTTTCTCTTTTTGTACACACCACTTCGTTCACAAGCAAACATAACTCTTGGCTTTTTGGTTGATGCACCTGTATCTGATTTTAGAATAATGATAAAAAAACCAAGACGTTTTCCGGTATCACGAACCCAATCAACTAATTTGTTCCTTGAAGGAAATATCTGCAATACAAATGTAAAATGAAATGTAATTAATGTACAAGGAAAAGTATGATGATTAATTTATACAAAAAATGTTTCAAATTACTCTTACATCATATGTCGTAAACTCATTAGAATAATCCATCACCATTTCGTCGCAATCTTCTTCATCACTTGAAAATGGTACGATCTGCAAAAGAAAGTAGCACACAACAAAAATGTAAGAATGGAAATAAATTAGACAAAGTCAATTTGCAGAACTGATTCTGACAACCACGCCCTCAAATGCGTGGTTACACAACTAACCACATACATGTTCTGCGTGGTTATATAACCAACCACGCAAGTCTACGCATGGTTTTGATCGAAATCTCCTTCCTGACAACGTGGTTTTCGGAAAATTCTCACTGTTCTTATGCGTGATTACTACCTCATCCTAGTACGATTCAAGTGGGAATTAAGAGCAATCCACTCTATTTCGTAACAGCGACCATGGGAAAGAAAATCTTAAAAAAACTGATATAAATATGATTTCTTGACAAACCTGCTGTGATTGTGATAGAGTATCATCATTCTCTTCAAAATCCATCAATTATTTCTTTGAAAATCAAACTTTTTCCAAGAAATTTGTAAATTAGGGTTTTTGGCACTGTTCTAACCCAACTTACGTACTGTTATTAATAGTGGAGAAAGAAAAAAATTTCTTAAGGGTAATTTAGTCATAATAATTTTAATTATTTGGGGGGGCTACGAAGCAAAATTTTGATTTGGAATAGAATTAGCCTTGATTTATTTGCCTTCATTTGTAAAAGAAATTATAAAATAAATATGTCGTACATATACAGTTTTTCCAGAGGAAGCTCTGCCTCCTTCATTTTCAAATCACCAAACTATGCTACACCTACTCGACAGCCGCCATGTCACTGCTCGCAACCACCTGCACATCCCGTTTCCACAAGCGCGCCTTCCCCTAGCCGATCCACCATCAGCCCTAACCTCACCGACTACGTCAGCCTCCTCCCGTTTCACCCACTCCACCCATCAATTTCCTCCGCCCAACAGCTTGCCTCCGACCTATACTAATCGCCTGACATTACTCCACCTCTTCAAGCGACCTAAACGCCGAGCCTCCCCACAACAGCGCCTATTCCCTCCTCTACCTCATTTGATAGCACGCAACCCCAAGCCCACGACCAACCCAGCCTGCCGATATCGTCACTTCGCCAGACCTCGGCTACCAACCACACACCCACGTCCTTCGCACCACTCACCTCCGCCTTTCATCAGCCAACGACAACCACCACTCAAATCACCGGCTGTCGCATTATAGCTTCCAGCCCTCCAGTCCACCATAAACGAGCATAATAGCAGTCGAGACCCTTCACATCACAGTAGCGCCTTCATTTCTTCCTTTCCTCCATCTGCCACGTTAGCCTCACGCCACCCTCAACACAGCTTGCTCCATCTCTGCTGTGGAAGCCGCCTCCAACACTTGCAACACTAGCCTCTTCTCTCCTTGTGAAAAAACAGGCTATATATATAGTTTGAGACACCTGTTCTCCTTCATAATGCTCGTGCCCTAGACCGCCTCTCCATGTTTGCATCACCCTTGTACTGCCTATAGCCAAGAACAACATCATCATCATCATCACGTAACTCGACCCACTGTCCACTCACATTTTCCAAACATGTCTCTACAGCTCGAGAACACAACCGCTGTTTGCACCGCTATCTAAGCTCGCCTGTTGTCATTAGACTCATCATCCCCGTCATTATATTGAGGTATATATTATGCTTACAGTAAGATTTATATAAAGAGTTATTGTATATTATTCTGTTTTGTATCCTGTTCTATGAGAATATTATACGTATAATATAATATCTTAGTATCTCTAAATGTAAATGTATATACCGTAGTTTTCATAACCCGACATCCCGCGGTTGAACCATGAATAACCCCGAGCCCTGAGGGTCAAAGGCCAGAAACTCAATCAAACCTCCTTCATGCAAGAACTTTGGTTCGACCTTTGAATTGACGGTTTAACCCTTCATTTGAACGCGGTTGAACAATCTCATATGCGCAATTTCTTCGTTTCAAAATATGTTTTCAAATCTCCGTCCGTTTTATGTTCGTAACTAATGCAGCTAGTGTAATAAATTTTGTTTAATTTTTCATATTTGAATTAATGTGTGTATGAATTAATATCATATGTATTTATTGAATATGTTGATGTATTGTGTACTTATGGTTGATATGTTGCATCTAAATGTATTAATTTTCAAAAAAAAGTATGTGCGGTTCTTGACGGTTCGACCGGTCGAACCCTCGAAACCTCGAACCTTGAGCCATCAGGGTTTGATTCACGGTCCGGTTGTGAAAACATTGGTATATACATATAAGTTTGGTTTAAAGATAAAGTAAGGGTTTTATTTGATATTATATATATATATATATAATATTAATGGCAATGTGCTTTATTAGATGTACATATATAGATAGTATATGTTTAGAAAAAAAGTATAAATATATTTGAATGTTTTGTTTTAGATTTTATGATTAATTATATATTTGAGGATTTCGAAAGGAAAAATTATGTATTTTAATAAATATTGATTTCCAACATGATATGAAGGTGTTTATTTTGATATATGTTCTAAATTGGACATTGATTTTTAAATATAATTTATATAGATATATGTATTTCATACAGATATATATACTGTTTCCCATCAAATTCAAGTGGTTCGCTTGCTTACTTCGTCATTGTCCAGTTTATTGTTTTGTTCGTCTCTATCCGAAAATCGCAGTAGCAGTTTTCTAGCTCTGTCAATTTCCCGTACTTATCTATGTCCGTCAACATCTCATTCTTGTTATTTCTCCAAACTCGAAAGGTGAGCAATCACCCACGATTAACATTCTTATATTTAATAAATTTAATTCACATTGAAATGACGATTGAAATATGTTGTTAAATTTAAATTGGTCATTTATTTAATTGTTAATTATGATCTGTTATTATTTGCATTTGTTCACCGATGTTAACTGAAAATATTGACCCCATAACCTGTTGTATATAGTTAAATTGTTAATTATGATATATTCTTGTTAATCGATATGTTATGCTATTTATATTATTATCATATTTGTTCTCACTCTGTAAGTTTCTTATTAATTTAGAAATCACTACGGGTTAAAATGATACACACCCTTATGATATTATAGAATAAGGGAAAATCATATGAGTTGAAATGATAAACCTAAGCGATTTTCATTGATTTTGAAATTTTGGGATTGCGGGTTGAATTGATATATAATCGTAAATATTTAATTTGTGGATTGAAATGATAAATATCCAAATCACTTGACCATAGGATAGAAAATTATATACGGACACCGTTGGTCTATATTTTGAAAATGATTTCCTTTGTTTGTAAAGAAATATATATGGGTTTTTACAAATATTGATTTTTAAAATATAATATAATATATATATTTATATAAATGTTATTTTATATATGTCTAAATTTTCGATTTTTGAAATAATATGTTTTGGAAATTTTAGTTTATAAATTAGTTTTGAAAAATATAAATTTTAAGATTTACTTATAATTTTATTATTTTAAAAATATACAAAATAAATTTAATATAAAATAAATTTAATAATAAGATTTAATTTAATAAAATTTAATTTAATTAGTATATAATATGTTTAGGTATTTATTTGAAATTGTATTTTTTAAATATTATACTTAAATAAAATTGAATTGAAACCTATTGAATTTGAGATTTTAAAGATATGATTTTATAAATTAATTTTTGATTAAAGGGAATTAAATGAATAATTTCAAATTTAAATAAATTGAAACCGAAGTGGTTTAATTTGTAGCTCAAATCTGTATTCGAAATTGATATAAATTAAAAATGGTTTATTGAGAATTTGAATTGAATTGTAATTGATGAATTGAGATTGATTTAATTGGAATTTGGAATTTAAGTTTATTTGAATCTATTTGTAGAATTGGATGAAACAATTCCAATTTGGAAACTATTTCAACGTAATCTCTTTAAATAAATATAAACTATTTTTAATTTATAACTATTTTAATGTATAAATTATTTTAATGTATAAACTATTTAATTTATAATTATTTTAAATATACATACTATTTTCAATATCTAAACTTCTTAAGTTGGAACTATTATGGTATGAAAGTGTTATGATTTCGAAGTGTTATGATTTCCAAAAATGTTATGATTTTGAAAGTGTTATGATTTCCAAAGTGTTATGATTTAATAAGTGTTATGATTTCGAAAGTGTTATAATTTTGAAGTGTTACGATTCTGAAAATGAATATTATTTAAAGTGAATAATGATATCAAATTGATACGGGTTTGAAATGAATATGATATTTTTGATATGAAGTATGAACTGTTTGAAATGAAATGACCAAGGTGTGAAATAAGCATTTGGTTTTTAAGGAGACCAAGATCGGATATTGTCATACTCTCTACCAATACCGTAAACCTCTTTAACAACTATGTACGTGGCGGAGATTCCAGAACGAAGTAGGATGGTTTGGCGATGATTTTATATGGTATTTACATAGCCCTGACTCCCATGAGTCAGCTTGATGTGGCTAAAACAAGAGCTATACTGGGCAAAATGGGGTTATTTTCCCTATCGGGCACATTTCTTTGATACCATTCTATTGCTTTGTGATTCGATTGGATGCACCTTTGATTTGAGAGTGTGTCCGAGGTGGGCTGTAGTAGCTGCCATGTATTACCACCAATCTGGGGGTGCAGTTAGTATATTTACCATGGCATTGCCTCGAGTGCCGTGTTCACATTCCTTATGCGTCTTCTACGATTTTGTTTTGTACCATACCTATGGAGTGCCCTCTAGGTAAACCTCACGGAGGAGCGAACGGTACTGTATAAACTATGAGAATATATAAAATGTGTTAAGGGGGATATGGGTAACGCCTTAACGCTATTTTAATAGTTTACTTTACTATAGACATATTATAATAGTGTATATTACTACATAGTAGATAATTCCATAGATCCATATAGGATGGAAATCCCAAACATCCTTTAAGTTACTTGTATTTCAGTTGGCATTTCACTTGAGTTGAATTTACTAATATAAGAATGTTAATTCCGACTCGAGTGTTTTATGTTTTGCCTTATGCTCGGGTCAGATTGAGTGTCACAGCATTTGAGACTCACGTTTGGAGATTAGAGCTTTGTTTGAAGATCTTTTTATTCAGCTTTCTATTATTTCGGTGTATTCCCGTCCTTTATGTTCTGACTCGTTAGTTACTTATATATTAGAGATACAATTGTATTTGAGATTCTGTTGTATTTTGTTTCAGACTCTGAGTTTGTATAGTAGCTTCAGAACTACTATTTATCTATTCCTCTTCTTATTGTTATATTACTCTGTGTCTGTGATTCTGTAATTGATTTATTTACTATATATGCCGAGTTTTGCCAAATATAAAATTAACAATCTGTTGTTTGGAGCAATTCAAGTCCGACATGTACGGATGCGAATGGTTCGAAATACCGGGTCGTTACATTTTGTGAATCAATTTTTTTAGTTAAAAATATCTTACATTTACTACTATTATACAAAAGTTTTTCCAAAGAGAAAAAATATGTGAAAGAATAGAGCGATTGCACGGTTAGATGGAATGCAATGGTAGTGGTAGTTTTAAAATTGGATATTAACTGTAGCAATAGGTATCCAAGAATCATATATGGATGTGAGAGAAGTGGAGCCATATAAAGAGCACAAAGATAAGAAATCTAACAATAGCAGATTAACAAGTATAAAAAACTGCTATTGTCCTTTTTCGTTTGAAAGGTGTCAAAAATCCTAATTTAAATGAGTGGAGATTAGAAGTAGTATGTGGTGTGCATAATAACTCTACACTTTACAATTCGAAAGGCCACTCTTTTATAGGTAGACTAACCGAAGGCGAGACAAAAGTGGCGGTTGAAATATACAAAAATTTGGTGAAGCCAAAGGCCATTTTACACACCATGAAGCAAAATAATTCATCCAATAGTACAAAATAAAACGGTTTATAATGTCCGATCTAAGCATAAGAAAATGGACAGAGTGGGTCATTCTTAAGTATAGTATCTTTTAACCAAGCCTAAGGAAAAAAAAAATTAAATGACATCGTAGTACATTAGATGGAAGTAAGGTAATAACCAACATATTTTGGGCTCATCGTATAAGTACAGATTTGTTAAAAATATTTTCTTATGTTTTTGTTATGGATTGTACTTACAAAACGAACAAATATAGAATGTCATTGTTGGAGATTGTCGGTGTCACGTCAACAAATCAAATCTTTTGTGTTATTATTACATATCTTATATCTGAATGTGAAAATCACTATCTTTAGGCTTTAAAATGTCTTTAGTTGGTAATGATTGATTGTGATGTAAAAATACGAAGGGTTATTGTCACAGATAGATAGATAGCTTTGATTAATGCTATTAACATTGTTTTTCCCCAAGTGGCCCACATTTTATGCAAGTGGCATATTTAGGAAAATAATATTGCATTTATTCGAAGAATAGTTACTGGTATGGAAAAAAGAAGTAAAAACCCCATTTTTTGAGGATTAGACCAATTTATGCGAGTCTGGTAATATTGAGAAATGTAACAGAAACTTACAATATTTGCATGTGAAGTATGATGAGTAGCCAAAGTTAATAAAATATATCAATGAAAATTGGCTTAAGACAACGAAAGATCGGTTTGTACATGCTTGGGAAGACAATGTTATGCATTTGGCAACTACACATCAAATAGGTAAAACTCTTGCTACTGTATTTATTTAATTATTTTATATTTTTTTAACAGTAATAACTTAATATTTATTTTCTTTTCTAGAGCCTAGGTTATACATGCTAAACTGAAAAAAAATATTTGGCAACAAGCCACTACAATTTCGAAAGGGCACGGGAGAGTATGCATTCACCACTAGAGCTATCTTCTACGTAGAAAAAATCTTTATTTGAAACAAGTTTATTATAAATGGCTCATGTTTATCATAAAAAAGGAATTAAAATTTTATCTGTTTCACTAGCGGCTATGGAGCTTATTCATTCTGAATTTCTACAAATAAGTTCTTATGGAATGGTAGACGAAAACTTATGTGAATGTGTTATTCGTAAGACACACTGACTTCCATGCATGCATGAATTAGCAAAACTTGGTCCAAATGTGGAAATAACTTTGGATTTGATTCATGTTCATTGGACTACGTTATATTATTAAAATGGGAGAGAAAAGAGATTTTAATTTGAAGAAAAAGTTTGAAGAATTGTTGAATGAAGATATGAAATTTGGATTACCGCATTAAATGCAAGCCTATAAAAAAATAAGTTGTTTGTCCGTAAACGTCAACTCTTGTATCTCTGAGTAGTAAAGTCAAAACTCATGGAAGATCTCATCAAAAAATTAATACTTCAATAAAAAGGTTGCCTTCCTCATTTGAGCTAGTGAACGTCCTTCAACCTAATGTTGCTTAGCTAAAAAACATAAAATTGATCATTGTATTTCAGTGAAAAAAAAGTTGAGTATTTGTAGACATACATATGTAACTTTAGGTATGTATGAATGTGAATACCAAAGGATTGAAGCCATATATCAAAGAAATTATAGATGTCGGTACGGAAGGTAATTGCAGATTTAAGTGTGTCGCTTCATTTTTAGGAACGAGAGAATCCTGTTCATGGCAAGTTCGTAAAGAACTAATGGAAGAAATTGAAGAACATCAAGAGCTTTAAGGCCAAGTGTTTTGTGAAAAAGGTGGAACCAAATATTTGCCAAATGTGCTTAATCATGAAATCGGCGGCGTCGAACCAAGTAAATGGAGGATTATGCCCGAGATTGAGTATGTAATAAGCACTAATATTGTCGTTTTTAGTATTTGTGTAACTATCCTGACTCGAACTTCGAAAATCGGCACCGAATACGACATTCATATTCAAATGCCGCAGATTCAAATGTCGAATCTGGTTCGTCGGAGCTTATAACACCATTAAGTACAACACAGCGGAAGAAAAGAACATCATATACAACTCCAATGAATACAATATCCAATGATATACAATAACCGTATCAATATGATACAAGAATATCAGAGACAATAAACAACAGCGGAAATAATATAGCAGCGGAAAGAATAACTATGATCTCCAATAGAAAGAATAATCTTCAGAAGAGAACTCCAATGCTTGCACTCTCCATCTCCAAACACCAATCCAGAAATAGCTCGAACAACCATCAAGATGCAATAAGCAACAAGATAACTCCAGAATGAAGCAAATGTGATCGCCAAGATCCAAAGGCTTCAAAGATATCGAATCTACTCCTACTATCTGACTATCTGAAAAACCCAACTCTAAACTGCCCGTATGGAAAATTGTGGGTATCCAGAGTTTAGGAAAGGAACAATAAACTCCAGGTCATTCATAGGACTGGTATGAGTAACGAAAACAGTTTATATTTTAAAAACAACCAAAAGAATTTACTTTGAAATTCACAATGCTTATTTTTTTGGAAAATGAAACTGCCATAAGGCCTCCCGCCACACACACAATGCAAGCGCACACTTGGAGAAGATTTCTCCTTATGACAGTTGAAAAAATGCTTGATACGCAAAAACCATTTGATATTATTATTAGTGCATAGTGCAGAAAACCTTTCGAAAATATAATATTAATCTTAGTCAGCATGGGCATTTTTCACTTATGCCAACTATAGCTACCATGTTCAATAGCAGGTTACCGCCACATTCCATGGCAGGCTATACAACTAAAACCGTACAAGGTACGTATTGTTTCTTTAGATTTCCAACAAATGATCGGGCTAAGAAACTTTCCATACCGAAATGGAACGCCTCTGGAAGGACGTCCCCGAAAACCTAACCGGATCTCTGTCAAACAAGGCCGACGTTACCTCACGCTTTAACCAAGCTATAACCAGGTAACTAACACATGAGCTATGCCATCCCCAGTCGTTAC
The DNA here is from genome assembly GCA_030765085.1 of Allium cepa. Taxonomy (NCBI): domain Eukaryota; kingdom Viridiplantae; phylum Streptophyta; class Magnoliopsida; order Asparagales; family Amaryllidaceae; genus Allium; species Allium cepa. The sequence goes on from CM060935.1 coordinate 775,545,277, forward strand.
CGACCTTTATTCCGGGATTCCGACAACTAACAACCACAAAGTAATAATTTTGCAGTAACCACATAGGTTCGATATCTGGGCTCCATACCATGATATCTCCTTTTATCCAGAAGGAAATGGACATACCTTAGGGGCGCTACCCGTAAAAAAACCTTGCCGCAATATTCCTGTTTCGACCATTACCAGGTAGTAAGGCTCGACGAAGTCTCGTCCACAAAGCTGCGCTTTTTCACAAAGCCATGCTTCGATCATAAATGATCAACCAATGATCATCAACACACGGCAGCACTTAGCATGCCACATTACCAAATTGGGAATGTATCAGTAGTAACCATCAACTACATAACCTCTGAGCTAGTACGTCTCCAAGAAGGGTGTTAAGCTAAGAGAATAAATTCTCCGCCACCAACAGAAATGTATTTGATATAAACCAGCTTTACATCTCAAAATGTAACGTTAGACACACATCCATACAAGTCTATTCCGGGTTCGAACGGAACCGAAGGCACTTTCAAAGAAGCCCTTGCACATCCGGATAATTCCTAATCACGTCCGGCCTTCCCATCACAATGGGTGCTCAAATCTCTATACTGGGGATCAGCCGATGCAGAGACATTCGACAAGAAATCCTTTCGTTTTCGAAAATATCTGTTCTTCACCACCGGTCTTCAAATGCTATCCATATACGTCGTATCACTATTCGTAATGGGTTATATGACACAATGGTCCTCTCCCGGCTAAACCGAATGACGGGCGCAATATTATAAATCATATGGATACTGGGGTCTCAGTTAAATCACGGCTTAAAGCCCAAAACCTTTCATTCGAATGGTTAAAACAAATTGTCATTTCCAATCTTTTGAAAAGATTCATTTCAACAACCTTCAATGGTTTAAACAATTTCCATACTTTTAATATTTTAAACCAAAAAATTCAATTCACAAAGTTCACCTTGTTCACAAAGATCCATTCATGGATTTCAAAACAATTTCTATTTCAATTGGAATAACTCGTTAAATCTTTAAATCAAGATTTAACTTGTAGGTTGCAAAACTCGTTTCCAAAGATTCATTCATAGTCTTTCAAAAACAATTCCAATTCAAGTTGGATTAGCTCGTCCGGTCTTTGAATCAAAGAATCGTTTCATAGCTTTCAAAACATTTTAATTCCATTTCAAACTTGAAACCATTCAACACAATTTGAAAATTCTTTCCTTAAATGAAAGCTATTATTATTTGAAAACAAATAGTTTCCGTTTCTGGGAAATCCAATTACATTTTCTCAAGTTAAACCCTTCAAGTATAAAATTTGGGTTGAATTCAAATTCTCAAAACAATATGTTTTGAAATGGTTTAAAATCCATATAAACACATTATAACTTTGTATAACATTTTTAAACCATAATTTCCAAACACAGATTTCAATTTCGAATCTTGAATTCAAATTTAATTCAAATTATTTAAATTCCAAAACTTTATCAAGTTATTCAAAATAACTTTTATCCTTAAAAACACATTATCAAAAGCTTTTCGCATTTAACCCAATTCCATTTCCAAACCATTTGAATTTAAAAATTCAACTTTTAAAACCATTTCAAAAATCTGTGACCTAACCGATTTCCTCGTGAAATCCATATTTGTGTGTGTATAGTGGAGTCCAGGGGTTTTACACACAATAGTGCAACATCATCGATCATCACAGATATAATCATATCAATATCAATAAGCGGTATAACCCATAACGCTTATCTTCATTCATAGATTCACAGATAAAGTAAATTTATCAATCACAAAGATTCATCATTACAGTTCGATGTGGGTTTCGGATAACCAACTGGAATCCGACTCCCTATCGCATCGAAGTTCAAATGTCATTTCGGGCAAATAAGGTTTTCACATACACATAGAAATAAATCACCATCACAGTTCAGCACGAAGCAATTCACATTACATAGCATCACAATCACATATCAGAAGTATCAATCCAGTACACAATATTTGACAATTAATTTAAATTAATCAAATTAACTCAATTAATTACGATGAACAATTAATTTCTTAATTACTTTCATAAAGTAATTATACTTGCATAATTTCATAAATGATTATCATTAATTAATTAGTGTAATTAATTGTTAAAATTAATCACATCAATTAATGATTTACCCAATCTTAGTTGATGATCTTCATTAACCCAAAATAATTCTTTAATTACTTTCCAAATTAATCTCTAATTATAAATTAATCCAAATCATTAATTTATATATTAAATAAAGAAGTCATTCCTTAATTATCTTATTCATTAACTCATTTTAATACCTTAATTATCTCTTAAGGTAAATCCATTTCTTTATTAATGACTTCATTAATACTAAAGTATATTTAAAACATTACACTTCCAAATTTAAATTCAAATTTCATTTTGAATTTAAGATTCAAAATGATTAAACATTTAAACATTAACCAAATTTAAATTCAATTTATAATCCTATAAAATAAATGTAAAGAACATTTATCACTTATATAAATATTTATATAAGAAAATGGTTTAAACTTTAATGTTAATAATTTCTATACTTAACTTAATTACCAAATTAAAATAATAATTAGGTGTTAAAACATTGTTATTAACTAAAATACTTAAAACTCGTATTAAGGACTTGACTCAATTTGTTAAACATTTCACTAAGCTTACAGTGTTTGAGACTTATTGAAAACAGTTTACTTAACCTTCTTATATAATGCTACAGTTTGAAAAACCCGAGGATCTCATGCCTTAACTTGAATAGCACTTCAAGTTACCTACCCAAATCACCCGAGTCTTCCCTGTACACAGCTTCTTCTTCTCCCTCTTTTTTTTTTTCTTCTTCTTCTACTGATTCTTTTTCTTCTTCTTTGTTTTTTTAGCTTAAGTTAAACTATAAACTGCAGTTATACGACCTCGCTCGCGCACCTGGGTTCGAATCGATTCAAACCCCCAATTTTCTCGAGCAAGGACCCGCGACAACCCCAAAACTCGAATCTGCAGACACGTACGCCACCGTGCACGTGCACGGTGGTTCGCCATCCCTCCGGCGGCACACGTTGCCCCCAACAAACCGCAAATCGAACTCACGTTCGAAATCAAAACCCAGTTCAACACGATATGCTTGAAATCAAAATATTCTCGTTTATACGAACAACAACTCGAACACGACAATGGAAAATCGCCACGACCACACAACCTCGACCACCAGCGACGACGCGGCTCAGGCCATACCACGGCCATATCCTCCTCTTCCGTCTCCCATAAGTTCGTGTAGCTCGGTCGATCCAAGGCGATGAAATCTACGCATATGCAAACCCAAGGAAACATGAACCAAAAACCCTATTTTCGATTCGACCCAAAATTTCTTGCATTCGAAAATTTGCCTAGTATTTTTCCTGTGTTCGAGAATCATCAAGCTAGCTTCACCACAAATTTCAATATCAACAATTCATTAAATCAACAGGAATTGATGAAAAAGCATTTTGGGTTCTTTAATAAACTGCACCTTGAATCCTTGCCTAAAAATTATCATTTTTGTTTTAAAAATCCTACCTTTATATGTATATTCAAAAAATAAAATCAAATCAACACTTTAAGATATTCGAATTTTACATATTGATTTGCCTTTTTTACTGTAAATTGAATATATAGTCTCCATGTTTCACTGTCAAGCTTAAATCAACTTCCAGGCTATACTTTTAAGTTAAACAACTTATTTAGTTAAAAAAATCCTAAGCTTTTAAAATAATTTGCAAGAAGAATTAAAATCTCCTACCAATTCTTTGCTCTGTAACCAACAATAGGGAAGAACAGGCCATTACAATTTTCTAGAGCAACAGATAATTCACAGAATTGTTTTGTTAAATCTATACAATAAACACATACCATTTATAAGTAAATACACAAGTTAAATTTGGAAAAACAGAAGTTTACTCACCTGAAATATATTTCTTGAAACATAGAGCACCTTATTTTGTCTTTGAGATTTGCAGTTTGATTTCTTTTCTGTTTTGATATTGAGTGATATTTGAGTTTGATAAGATAATGATGTTTATATATTTTCCTTCAGGTTTTGCTATGTTTTTGATGATCGAAATAGAATAAAAGGATGTGTATATATAAAAGATTGTGTACAGACTGATGTATATGTAGGTACAAGATTTTTTATATTTGGTCAGAGAGATTTTTCATTTTCATTTGGAGGCCAAGCAAAGTTTTTTCGGCTGAGATGATTTGTATTTGTGCTAAGAAGAAATGGCATTTAATGCAATGTTTCTATCTAAGTCTACCTGTAATCTTTTTTTCTTCGTACTTAGATTTGCTGGCACGTTTCTTTCTTGCATACATTTTTTTTTCTTATTATCTTCTTGTCTTCTTGCATACTCTCACGTACATACATTTTGTTTTTTTGTCTTCTTTCATACCTTTTGTTTACAGCCTGATCTCATTTTTTTTGGGTTTAATCTTATTACTTTGAAAACTAAATGAAGTTCTATAATATAAATAAGTTTCTATAGTTAATATGTTGTTAGAATTATTCTAGTGTAATCACTTTATATTTTTAATTTATCTTGTATATATTTATTTCTATTTCTAATTTAAATATTTATTTTGTTTAACTTAAATTCTTATTATCCTGTTCCTCTATATACATATATTTTTATATTTTATTTATTTTGCATTTTGCATTCCTATATTTATAGATATTTAACTTCTAAAGAAATCGTTTTTAAAACTTAATTGTACTTTGATAAAATAAACACACATTTTCTTCAAATTTGGAGAAACTCGAATTAATTTAACAATTAATTTCAAAAAATTTATTCAAAAATTAAATTAATTATCAATTTAAACCCAGTCAAAATCCAGGATCGTTACAATTTGCGAGATTTTGAGTTTGACTATAACACCTTTAAGAGGAAATTTCCATCTCCTTTGAAACATTATGAATTAGGAATTCTTCATGTAAACAATGATCATTTTGTCTAGGTATTATATGTTATTCATTTTTATTTTTAATTAATAAATGAAGAATTTTTACTTACAATGTATTTTTTTTATTTGTACAGACCATCTTACAAGCGGACCACCCGAAACCACCAATATATCAAGTTGTTAATCGTCGCATCGAAGCTGAATAATGGGAGCATATACCAGGACATAGAAGAGAACATTAGGAAAATTTGGAAAATTGTGACCATATGGCTAGATGAGATTATTTAAATATCATGCAGTAGATAATTTGTTTGAAATACTATCAAGTTTGAGCTAATCTACTGACAATGTTATTTGAAATTAAATTTTAGTTTTAAATTGAAATTGTTGAATATCATTGTTAAGTATCATTCTTGCTTGAAATTGTTGAAAATCATTATTGAATATCATTCAGCTGTTATTTAATTATTGCTTGAAACTGTGTCATTATTAATCCGTTGACAATTAATTTGATGATCCCTTAACAACTTTTGTTGATAATAAAGGTGTTGTGTGGAAAAAATATAAACCATGTCAGGATTCAACGTGAAACATATATAACAACGCTTAGAGGTAGCACTAGAAATAAGAAAACAACGTCGGTATACTACTTGGACTATGTAAACTAACGTTGCCACTTGACGCTGAAACAATTGAAACAACGTAGTTGTCAAAGATTGTCTAAACGGGATCTCAGTTCCCTCTGGAAATCAATGTTACTTGGAACCAACAATTGAAAATTTTAAATCATATCAGGCCATAGTGTGGAAAATTAGCGAGCAACGCTCCTCTGTAGCAATGAAAAAAAAATACAACATTGTTTTATGGCTCAGAATATGTAAACCCATGTTTTCTCTTGACGCTGATACAATTCAAATAATACGTAGTTGTCAGGGATTGTGTAAACAGAAACTAAGTGCCCTAGAAAATCAATGCGAGTTGAAGGCTGTGTTGGAAAAATAAAAACAACGTTAATACTGGGCGTTGTACAAAATTAAACCATGGCTACCTCAAGCGTTCAAAGCTCTACATCAACACTCGAGGGCAATGTTGATATCCAGAAAATCACGTCCCACCATTGCATGGAAATGCTATAGGTGCATGTAACGTAGACGCTGAAATTATTTTATCCATGTATTTTTCAGATTTTTTAAAATAGAAGCATAACAATACATATGCGTTAGCAGCAGAGTCACATTTACTGCAACAATAACAGCACAAACCACATATTTTGGCTGACAATATGGAATAACAAAACAACATGGAATGACATAGAATAACAAATAATTGTTTAAACATTGACAACATGGATAACAAACAATTGTTTAAATATTGACAACGTGGAAGAACAAAACATGGAATAATGATACATGACAACATGAAATAACATGGAATGACAAACCAACATCAAATTACATAAAGTCAATTACATAAAACAACATTACTAGTGGAGTAGAGTATTCAACTACATAAAGTCAAATAAAGGGTCACTACATGAAATAACCACTGACATCAAATTCACTATGTAGATACATTGTATGCTAACTGTATACAAATGATCATAGGATGGAAGAGTTCCTTGTTAACGTGGTTGTTCATTGCCTGGTTGAACTTTTTATTTGGTACGAGGAAAATACCAATCAACATAATCAGTAGTCATCGTAACATCCGACCCAAAAAATGGTATAGAGAGATATTGCTCACTCACGCAATGATCTTGCCATTCATTCCAAACTTTTCAAAAAATCACAAAGCACTTTATAAGTTGTCGAAGTAGCACCTCTCTTTTTACTTTTTAATGGAATAATAGATCACAGAATATTTTAAACTCTACTAAATTGCCTTAAAACTTGAGTAGGATGATACGATTCAACAACACTTAAGCATAAAAAACAACTAGAGTACCAAGCAATTTGTGAAAAAGGGTGAAATTCCTATGCATGCATGTACGGATCAAAGATTACCTAAATAATAAACAAGCAACTTTTATCATAATTTTAATGTAATTATCTACAAAAATTTATACTTTGTTATTTAGAATATACCTCATATTCTTGAACATTATCGAGATAAATTCTTAGAGGCTTTATTGAATAGCGATAATCATTTGCGAGATCCTAACGAGCTGCTCTTGGTGAACTTTCATTATAAAATTCAATTGACGAATGCAAATTTAGAAAATGCACATAGATCCAGGATTCTAATAATCCTAAGTATCTGTCTATCTGTTTCTCCTCCACTCTACTCGCTAACCCAGGTTGTCTATACAATCAAAGAGAGTTCCTAATCCCTAAGAATAATTATGTATTTCATCCAAATTAAAAAGTTGTTTCATGTACTGTATGGATAAATGTGACTTGCTTTTATCCACAAATAATGCATTCCCAACTAAATATAAAAGATAGGCATGAGTAGCTTATTTGGTTTTTTCAGCTCCCAATTCATCACAAACACCATCAAAAATTTCATGCAACTTAGTAAAGGTTATTTTATATCCAACTTTATCCTTCATTATTTGTTTGACTTCTTCCTTACAAATTCCTAAGTTGTTGACCACCAATTCTATCATATAATTTTTAGGAAGGTTAAATGTTTGTGTTAGTAATCCTTCGACTGGAATATGTAGTAAAGAAGCAAAATCATCTAATGTTATAGTCATCTCACTAAATGGTAAATAAAAAGCATCTGATTTAGAATGCCAATGCTCGACAACAGTAGGGATAAGGTACTTGCTTACTATGCTATAACAAGTTTCAAATATAGGATATAATTCTGTAGATTTCAAAATTTCCTAAATATCGTTGCATTATCGGGAATTTCTCAATTTAAAAACTTTATTCCATGATATACGCATATAAGAGGCTCACGTTCCAAAAAAAGTTCTTGAGTTAAATTGACGTTTTTTAAACTATTAGTGAGACATACCTTGCTACTCCATATCGATGAAGCAATATATGTGTAATAGCTACTAATGATGTCGGTGATTTTTGGTTCTCCATAAGATGTTGGTGTGTTGAATCTTTCTAGAGAGGTACCAATGACATCATGCGCTTGTTGTTCTTCAATGATATCGTGTTCTTCAATATTTTGGCTTCCAATACTTTGTTCCACATTTTATTCTTTAATATTTTGTTTTCAAATATTCTGTTCCACATTTTTTCCCTTCAATATTTGACTCCTTTACAATTTGTTCTTCAATATTCCGCACCCCTGCTTGTTTTTTCTTTTGTTTTGTAATATACACTGGTCTATTTCTTTTTGAAGCCATTAATTGAGTTTGTACATGAGTATTATCTTTAGGAACATCAGGAATATCTGCAAATAAAGGTAAAAACAAACTTAAAAACTCGGATAAATCATCCATCGGAAATTGTATCATCGGAATTCAAGATAAAAGGGTTAAAATTTGATATGGTAAATATATGTGCATAGAATCAAGATAATAAAACATATGCGACATTATATAAACCAATAATAATAGTATATAGGTGAATCAAAGTACAGTCACGGTCCTTATACATAAAGGACAATTAAATAAAAATAAATATATAGTATGTGCCTTATATATTTACTAGGTATTATATAGTAATAACAGTAAATCAAAGTATTAACTGTGTTATATTTTACTCCATTATGAGTTCAAAGTATGTTATTTTTTTTGGTTAAACCCTTCATTTACACTTGTTATCAACAATTCATAGTGGTAGTTAAAATGCAAATATGTCGGTTGTTATTTATGTGGGCAAGCGATGATAAATCAACCAACATCACCCTTTGGCGTTGGTCGAATTCAATCAATGCCACATCATGGCGTTGATTGAAATCGACCAATCCCAGAGGGCAGCATTAATTGATTTAATCGATGCCTGCCCTTAGTGTCGATAGATTCAACACAACTCAAGAAGCGAACGATTGTTGGCCAGCCTACTTCCATCTAACTGTGACCAAAATGATAAAATAGTTCGTTAAATTGGAAACCCTTACCATGCCGCTGCTTAGATCTTCTTTCCGCACATTTGTCTCCTCGTTACTTGCCTTTTTCCATCGTCGATTGTAGGTTGTGAAGTTGCTAGGGTTTTCGTTGATGAAAAAGAAAGCAGCGAAAGGAAGTAAGATGGAAGAGAAGGTAAGGGTAATTCAGGAATAAACGGAGAGGGAAAATGAAATGATTCGCCGTTTCGACCCGATTGTTGACACTAATACATCCACCATATTCATGTACCGAGCAACCAAGTGCCGAAAAGACAAAAAGTTAGGGTAAAAATAAAAATAAAAGGAAATAGACAAGAAAGAAGAGAACCAAAATCAGAATCTCACTAGTGGAACGGTAATATATACTATCAAATGAACAATACGAAGTGTTTCTCTGATACAGAAATCTCTGAGTTACAAAATCTAAGTACTTTCATCATCCTCGACAGTGATAACTGCTATTTGTCCTCACAATTGCTAATATGTATAGTTTAGTAATGCATAAGAAATAAAAATACTATGACATGTGAAATATCCATCTCGTCTTCTCGAGCTCCAAAGAACATCAATGAAAACTTGCCTTTCTCAAACTACTCGAAAGAGTACACGGAGAATTTAGGGAAAACAAATGCCACATGTTAGACATAAGTCTGGTATGAGAAATTTAAGAAATATGTAGCTAGCATAAAATAGTACTTTTTAGACCACATGGAATGCCATAACAGTTATCCCCTTAATAGAACCACCTTCTAATAAGTACACAAGGTGATATATTGGATAATTCCTAGGGTATAGAATATAAATATATAACATAGATGGAATGGCTACATTCATTGCATTCAATAGCATATTAGGAGTATAATCAAATCTGATGAGAAATGTTCGTATATTGGATTTTTCGTGGAGATCTATCCAATGGAGCCTAATCCAGTCTCCTACACAAGGGTCAGATTGTACCTTAGAGAGACGTATATCTCAAAATAGAATATACCTTTAGGTAAATTCAAGTGGCCCAGTGTCCGAACATAAAATGACCAACGTGAACCAAATATCATCAACTCCCGTTGGCCAACAATAGATAGGTATATCTAGATATGGAGTTGATAATACCCTGGCATGGGTCAACTAAACCCCGGGTTGTGAGGCCTACTCTATTTTTGGTCATTTTTGATGTCAAGGTTACGTTAGACATCTTTCACATGAGTCTTTATCACTCAAACAAACCACGAATCCCTAAATGGATTTTCATATCTCGAATAGATCTTGAAACCACACATGGATTCTAACATCTCAAATATATCCAATTCTAAGAGATAGAACATGTGTCTCAGTCTTGAAGTGGTTTTCGATTGGTAAAACACTTGCCGACCCTAGTCTCTTCAAGACTAAATCGACGAATTTGGTCATTCAACAATAATGAGAACGATAACGTATAGAAACCAAGTCTCGTATACTCATCATGTTTCCGATATATTCATCTCATGGTATCGCTCGATCAAGAGTAAAGCCAGTAGTTTAGAGCTCTATTTCTTATATCCCTACATGTTCCCATAGAAAGGCAAGCCTACTTCATCGACTTTTAGTGCTAAGTATATGACTAAATGTTTTCCATAAATGAATAAATATACAAAGCACGATCAAGTCATACAAAGCTCGATTAAGTCACATAAGCGACTTCTAATCTCCAGTTAATTACCTTTTTAAAAACTATTTATACTTTAAAAATACTTGTAAATAGGTTTTAAATATCTATGTAAAATATTAATTTAAAATAATTAATTTATAATTTGATCAAAAATATGTTTTATATCATAAAACCTTTTTACTTTGAAAATACATATATAATTATGAAAAATATACTTAAACTTCAAACTAGCTTTAAAATACTTCGAAATATGTTAGAAAACATATCTAAAATGATTAAAGAAGAATATGAAATTTAAATATCATTTTTGAACACTTAAAACCATAAGTGACTTACTATAGCATTTATAAATGCTATTAAAAGTCCTTGTTAAAGAACACATTGAAAAGCATGATCTTTGTAGCTAATTTTGACCATTTTAACAAATGATTTAAGACTTGAAATTTTTATATTAATTACTATCATTATGGTACTTAAAATCTATGGAAATAAACCTTTAAGAATGTCTTTCCATTTATTTATAAAAATTCTCAAAAATAAGGGATTTGGAAGTGCACTTATAACAACTATTCTCGCTTCAGAACTTTCAAACTTACTTCAGTTTAACACATAAGTTAAACAACCATTTAAACATCAAGTCAAGGCCATGCCACATGTTTAAGAGGGTTATAGAATTGATATTATACAATATAAGATTATCAATTGCTTTCTAAAGTAAGAGGGATCCAAACTTTATGACTTTACTTGTTTAATGTCACTTTAACTTTATACTTTTCACACAACATAGATATACACAATATATAGTTATGAGATTGTGACGACCCAAACTCGATGTTCGATAAACAACATCAAATTTGCATCGCCGGAGCTTATAACAACAATTAGATGAATATAAAACAGCGGAACAGAATTAATATCATAAATAATATCACTGTTACAACATCAACATAATATCCATACTACAACTGAGTATATAATACATGCACCACAACTCCAAATACAACATCATGATTAATATAACAGTGATCATATATCCAAAAGTCCTCTAATGAGAGAGGTGATAACGAACTCCCAAAAGCTAACACCTGAAATCTCCAATAGCTCCTAAGATATCTCCAAGATAAGAGCTCCAAAATACTACTACTCCAAAATACAGAAACCTGCTACTAGGCTGCCCGTGTGGAAATAATGGGCACCCAGAGTTTAGGAAAGAAAACAATAAACTCCGGATCAGTCATGGGACTGGTGTGAGTAAACAAAAAAAAAACAGTTGCATTTAAATAAAACAAGATTTATAAAAGAATTTTCGGTATGCTTTTAAAAATGGAACTACCATAAGACCTCCCGCCACACACACAATGCAAACGCAGAATTAGAGGAGATTTCTTCTTATGATAGTTAAATATGCTTGGTACGAGAAAAGAAATTCTTTGATATTATTACTAGTGCATAGTGAAGAAAACATTTCAAAAGTAGAATATTAATCTTAGCCAGCATAGGTACCATTATATTATGCCTACTATAGCTACCATATTAGATGGCAGGTTCTACACCTAAAACCGTACAGGGTTTCGTATTGGGAATTGGATTTCCAACAAATGGTCAGGCCAAGGAACTTCACATTGCCACATGAGAACGCCTCTGGAAGGACGTCCCCGAGAACCAAACCGGATCTTTGCCAACACAAGGCCGGGTTACCCCTAACTGGGTAACTACTGACACGAGTATGCCATCTCCCGGTTGTAACCAACCTTTAATCGGGGCCCCAGCAACAAATCACAAAGTAATATATATATCTACGATATCAACATAAGTTAAGTATCTGGGCTCCATACCATGATACCACTTCTATCCAGAAGGAAATGCACATACCCTAAGGGATGCTACCCCCAATAACCTTGCCGCAACTTTCCTGTTTCGACCATTTCAGGGTGTGAGGTCCGACGAAGTCTCGTCCACAAAGCCACGTTTTATACAAAAGATGTGCTTTGGGTCAACAAATGATCATAGAAATGATCACAAAGATAAACGATCAAACAAATGATCCTATCACAAATGATCAACACAATGATCATTTCACAGCAACACTCAGCATGTCACATTACCAAATTGGGAATATATCGCTGATAACCTTCAACTACGTAACCTCTGAGCACGTACGTCTCAGAGAAGGGTGTTAAGCTAAAAGAATAAATTCTCTGCCGCCAACAGAAATATATTTGAAAGAAATCAACTTTATATCTCAACTTGTAATGTCAGACATACAACCATACAAGTCTGTTCCGGGCTCGAACAGAACCGAAGGCACTTCCAAAGAAGTCCTTGCAATCCGGATATCCACAATCCTGATCGGATTCCCCATCACATAAGGAGAACTCTATACCGGAGCAACTCGGTGCAGAGTCAATCGACAGGTCATCCTATCACTCTCGCAAATACCCGGTCTTCAACACCGGTCTTCAAATGCTATCCATAACGTCGAATCACATATTCGAAATGGGTTATATGACACAAAGGTCCTTTCCTGGCTAATTCGAATAGTGAGTGTCAAATTTTAAAACATGTGGATGTCATTCACAAATATTCACAGGTTCGATGTGGGTTTCGGATAACCAACTGAAATCCGATTCCCTGTTGCATCGAAGTTTAAATGTCGTTTTACGGACAACGGGGTTTTCACATCAATACAGAACAAATCATAATCACAGTGCAATAACATGGCAATTACATCATACAGAATTACAAACAGAACAGAGATATCAATATAAATTAACAACAATAGTTAATTATTTACCAATCAAAACGAATGAGATAAATTAACTAAATAATTATTTTATTGATTATTCAATCAACGATTTATTATTCTTAATGATAAATAAATTAATCTTAATCATCTTGATACATTGATTTTTCCTTAATTAGTTATTTTAATTAACTGCCAATTAAATTAATTAACTTGCTTTATCAAATCAATAAATTCTTAATTATAAATTTATTTGAGTACTTAATTGTTTATTAAATCAATTTTAATCACAAACTTTAAATCATTCTAAATTCCTTTTCAAAACTATTGATAAAAATTGTTTACCTTAATTTCCATTTGAAAATCTTTTTTATACTTTAAAAATTAATTTATTGTTACATTGGAATTTTAATGTAAATTAATTTAAAATTCTTCTTTTAAAATTTAATCATTTAATTAAAGGGTTAAATAAATTTTGATTTTAAACTTTCTTTACCTAATTAAAGAACTAACAAATTCTAAAGCATTTGTTAAATAATTTAACTTAACAAAATCTAAACTGTTTATATTGCAAAACACAAAATTTTCTTAACATTATTGACTTAAAGATTCGAATGGGCTTAGCCCATATAAAACAACCCGAGTAAAAACCCAGGTCTCACTCGCGTTTACCCCGGGTTCTTCCTCTTCTCTGTTCGTTTGCGCATCCATCTTCTCTGTTTCATTTTTTTATTAAGTTTAAAACCTGTAGCTTCATTTTTTAAAGACTCGAGCTTATGCGACGAGAAACTCGAGTAAACCTCCAAAAAACCCAGAGCTTACCCTGTTCATTCACGAGTCCATCTCCCACTGACACATCATCACCACCGTGCACGTGAACGGTGGTTCGCGACCACTCCGATGGCCATCGTGACCATCAACAAGTCGCAATTCGTCCCTCTATTAGCAATCAAAATCCAGAGCTTCGAAAAAAAAAGAAATTCAAAAAAAATGCCTATCGCTCGAAAACTGGAACGAACCCCTTTGGCAAAAATGCCTCGCCACCGCCGCACCATCCACCTGACACTGCGCCGCCCCAGTCACATCACCTCCGGTCATCCACGAGGCTAAACCCTGTACCTCGTCCAACTCGATGCACCCCAGAACCATCCGTGACCATTTCTTTTAACATGAACGAACATGGGTTCTCAAACCCTATTTCAATCTCGTGCTCAAAATTCTTGCAAAAATCAAAATTTTTAAATATTTTTCCCAACATTGTTGAGTATTAAACTAGCTCCACGCGAAATTTCAACATTTATAAATGATTCAATGGTTCGGAAAAGAGAAAAATGCAGTTTTAGTTCATATACAAACCGCTCTTAAAATCCCAAATTAAAAATCTTACTTTTAGTTTTAAAAATCATGATTTGCAGTAAGAATATAGGCTATGAATTTGAATTAGCTTTTTCATAATACTAGGGTTCATCACATTTTCCTTTGATTTCCTGTAGACAAACTTTAGTGATGATATCTTACAGCCTTGGGTTTTAAATCTGCTTTTAATAACCCATATTTGAGTTCCATTATCTTGTTTGATTTTAAAACTGAAGCTTTACTATGATTCAGATGAAAACTACTGGAGTTTAAATGGGAATATACCCTGTAACCCATAACAAAAAAAAAACAATATGCAGAGTAACCTGTATATCTATATATATTTACCAAACTATATTCAAAGATAAACATATACAATGCCATGAAACAAAGAATCATCTTTACAGTTAACTTAAAGCCTTTAAGTTGATGTTTACTCACTTGTATAATGGATGAGCAGAGACTATAATTGTTTTGCAACTGCAGTTTGAATTTCCCTCTGTTCTTCTTTCTTCAGTAATTTATTTTCAACTTTGAAATATAAGGTGATGATCTTCTTTTCTTTTTAATTTCTATTTTTCTTTGCTATTTTTTTCCTTTCTTTCTTTCAATAAAAAGTTTTTGAACGAGATGATGCATAGGTTGATATATATAGAAGTATACAAAGTAAGGGAGGTAGGCAAGTTTTAAGCAAAGTACTGAAACATTATTTTGCATAGTGGCTTTATACAGGCTTTTGTACTTCACATGCTTTCATCCTTTCTTCAAGGGAGGCTGAAGAGTAAACATTTAATACAAGCATGTATTTACAGTTGATGTCTTACTTGATGTTACTAGAGTAAATGGCATTAAATGAAGCATTAAATGGAAGCATGTATGCAATGCTCCTTTGCCTCCTTGTATACTTACAGGTAATGTTATTTTAGATTTTCTTTTATATGTATAGTTTATATTTGTTCACTCTTTTGTTATCTTGTTTAATTATTTGTTTATTTGTTCTTTTGTTTGTTCATTTGTTCATTTGTTTGATTATTTGTTTATTTGTTTAGATGTTAGATTATAATTATGTGATTTAATTTTTTATAATTTTATCATAACTTACTTTAACAATTTTTATTTCTATTAACATTAAATAACTATGTAATTTTGTTTCAATATTTTATTTCTTTTGAATTTCTCGAATTTACATTTAAAAGTTCCAATAAATTACCAAATTTTTAAATTCAAAATTTCCGGGATGTTACAGAGATAGTGAGATAACTCACTTAGAACAACGCCAAATCCAAGCATAAAGCCATAAAAACAAAGAATCACCTCCCACCACACCAAAAGCCCGACGATCCAACCTTTAACACTTCCAAACCAAAGCAACACCTCCTCTCCTCCTCCCACGCTCATAGCCTCTCCTTGGAACCCCTTCATCCTCTTACCTTCTCCAACTTTTTACTTCATAATCATGGTTCCTATGATGTTTTAGGACTAAAACCAAAGTTTAAAATAGATTAGAGATAATTTGGTTAGGACTTGAAAATGTTAGAGAATAATTAGTGGATTGGTGCTTAAGCACTTCTACCATTTTTAATTCTCATACTTCATCTCAAGCTTAGTGAATTAGTGATTTACTACTAAGGGTATTCCCCTCCTTATATAGGCTTAGGAATGAGATGTTTAATGACCAAAAAACCCTTACAAAGGACTTAACTTCAATTAGAAACATCACTACTCCTTTATCATTTGCTTAATACTTAAGCATTTCCATTTATGTTCATTTCCTAAATATCTTCTATTACATCATGTGTGATATCATCCAAAAAGTTTTTTTCCATGAATGGTAAAAAATTATACCATTTTATTAAATTCCTAAGAAAATAAGCGCATGTAAAAGAAATCTGAACAACTTTTGACGGTTAAAAGCTGTTTATCGGTAAAACGACTTTCGGTGGCATTATCAATGTTTTTTCAAAGTATTTATTTTTGTAAACATTTATTCAAAATAAGTTTACCATCATTACTTATGATTTAAAAGAGGGTTATGAAAGTGCTAAGGATTATGCAATATGGAATATTAACCAACTATTTACTTGTGCGGAATATAAATATAAAAGTGAAATAATAAAGTAAATGACATAACGGATTTTTATACTGGTTCGAACTTTCCATTCTACATCTAGTCCCAGACTTCCTCTGGAATTTAACTATCAACCCTTACTTAACTCGAAGGAATAGGTATTACACCGCCTGAGCAACCGAATAGCACTTCAACCGCCTAAGCAATAGAATAGGACTTCAACCGCCTGAGCAATCGAATAGGACTTTCAATAGAAATAGTAGAATTGTTTCTAACTAAGTATGCTCTTGAATAGCACTGATAAATCAATAACGTACACCCTTCCTATAATCTTATCCTTTGTGGTATATCGTGTCATTTGTGAAGATAGGAAGTTTATTAAATCAGTAATGAAGTTTGCTTGAGTGAACAAGTGATTAGAATGATATATTGAATGCAAATGGCAAGATAGTTTAACAATTAGAATGAGAGTTAGAATCAGAATTAGTTAGTAAAACAATGGATTTCATGACTATATATAGGAATTAATAGTTGCAATCATTCATGAAAAGTAGCCATGAAAGAATATGGAAGCAACTCTTGAATCAAGAGTTGTTTCTATTCGTTGAAATGAATTTTCTTTTCAAAATATAGCCGTTTGGAAGATTCAGCTGTCTGAGTGGAATAATTCAGCCAGTTGAACGGACTAAAATTCGATGGCTGGCTGAACTTGCAGGGTTAGCCGTTTGAATGTTCAAAGAAAAATTATGCATGTGCACAACATTCACTCAATTGAACTATACTTTTCAATCGGCTGAATTGGCTGTTTTTTGGCCATATCAAGGAATTTTCTGAAAAACTTATGCATATGAACTATGTTTTGAAAAACTTTAAATTGCATGTGCATGCATATACCACTTCAGAGAGATTTTAACATGAATTCACTACTAGACTTAGACCATAAACTAAATATATTACTGAAGCTTCTATCTAGAATCTGGTCTGCAATATGTTAGATTATTTTTCAAGTAAAGCAATATCTTCTCCTGCAAATATGGTTAGCTCATATAATATTTACTTATGTAGTTTTCAAAATCAAAACATCAAAATTCAATATTTTAACATACTCCCTTTTTTTATGATAACAACTATGTAAGTTTGTAGATATATTAAAACAATTTTACCCCCCCCCTCCGACTGAATACTTCCCCTCTCAATCATATTCTCTCCCTTTGTCATCGACAAAAGGGAACAAATAATTGATATGAGAAATATAAACATATAAGCATATGGATATAAGAATCAAATAAGCATATCGACATCATAAAAGTATGCCATGCATAAATGTTATAAACATCAAACACATAGAAGCATATTGATATGATAAATAAATGGCCATCTTACCTAGGAACTTCAAAGTACAACAAACACATAAGAATGTGTTCTAAATAAAATAATAGCACTACAAGTTTTTCATGAGTGAAATAGCAACGAAAAGAAAAAGAGTCTAGAATTCCTCACTACTTCTTCTTCTCCTTCCGAAGTCGTCCAAGAGAACGGGGTCGGCTTTTCAGCAACACCAATCAAAGTGGATCCGGAACAAGAAACCTTTTCTAAAATTTTATTTAACAAGCCTACGATCGAGTTTATCTTTTTGTTAGTTTTAGAAACGTTCTTTTTCACATTAGCTAAATTTCAACCAAGTTTGCTTTGATTCCAAGATAACGTCATAAGAGCTTGCTTTAGAGGCACGTCAACATGAAGTTCTTGATATTTGTCCTCCTCCTCCTCTTCTTCTTTTCAAGGAACTTGAGACGACGAAGAAGCAATATTTGTGTCTCTCAGTTGTGGGATTCCTTGGTTACGACTAGCGTTCCATTATTGAAAGCTAATGTTTTTTTGGTGTTCGGGACGCTTAGGAAGACCCATCAGACTTGAAACTTAGAGTTAAGCTCTCCGATGGCCATAAAATAAAAATCGGGCAATGGAACTCCAAAATTTTGGTGAATTCACAAAATGTAAGCTCCACAGTGAATCATCTTGTAGCTTCGCTTTTGATTGATGGTGAGAAATTCATTTAGTATTATTTTTCTCCAATTTACTCGTTGGGATGAGTAGCCTATACGGCTTGAAAATACCTTTTATAGACCTTCTCGTAACTTTCGGTCAGGGTTGTAACGATCAAATAAGCTCATGATGGATGATTCATGCCTTCGGACATAAGACGCTAGATTTCAAAATGGTTAAATCGTCCGATAAGAAGAGATGTGATGCTTCATCATTATTATACATACTAACCTCAACATCATTAATACCTAATGAGCGAATCGAAACTGTGAGCTTCGCTATTTCTCTAATTGCGTAGCCATAGAAGTCGAGTAATTTTATGAATGCTCCTTTGAATAATGAATTTCTTATGGTGTTAAATCTATTTACCACCGTTTCGTTGTGTAACCAAGCTTGAATTTAGCTCTTAGATCGTCCAGTTGTTGATTCTCGTGCTCCTTTTGATCTTGGAGCCATTTGGTTTATGAAATTTGGATGAAAAATTGAATTTTTTATGAACCTAGGGTATATTTTTGGTTTTATTTTGGATAATGAATGATTAGGTTAGGGAAGAGTGAAGGGGTAGATATGAGTTATGTAGGATTGAGTGGATATATGTATTGGAGAATGTGTAGATCTATTTTTAAAAAATTGAAAACTGACGGTTCAGCCGGATGAAAATGGTAAAGAGAGTTGGTTGAAATGCAGAGAATTGAACCCCCAAGTTTCTAGTTAAAAATTGCCATAATTTAGTCGGCTGAAGGGGGTGCTCATTCGGTTGAATTTTAGGTTATACGTTGGTAGTTTTGAATATTAAGTCGGTTGAGATGTTGAGTCAGCCGGCTGATGTGCAGAAAAGTGCAACCCCTAAGAATATAGTTCAAAAGGGGTATATTTCAATTGGCTGGATCAGGGGCTTCAATCGACTGAATGCTGAAATAGTTTCTACTTATCTATGAAGTTTCAGTCGGCCGATCTCCTATGGTCAGTTGGTTGAATCTGTTGGTTTTCTAAGGTCAAGCTTTTTTTGGTTCATTCTTAAGTTAGTTAATTAACAAACTATATATATGTTTTTTCGAGCTTTATTATCATGTTAAAATAAATATAATTTTTACAACAATAAACATGTTATATATCCATATTACAATACTAAATTTGTAAACATAAAAATATAGATTTTAATTTCCTGAAGTCTTTGATTCGTTTGAGCTTAGTTCAACTTTGGTGGTATCACGTAATGGATCTATAGGAGACCAAAACATTATGTTGAGCACTTTGTTCCCAAGAATTTGGAGACATGTGAGGTCGGTGAGGAGATAGAATTTTAGAGTGTTTTTGTTCATAATACATCTCACATTGTAAACCTAAGTCTCACGTTGATAGAGATAGATTTCATCAATTTTCTCCTTGGTAGATGGTGAACCAAGGTCTAATTTTTTCTTAGCTCATTTCTCGTTCAGTGTATATCCAGTATGATAATTCGAAGATGGAGTAATCTTCATTGGAATATATAACGGAGTAGATTTGTTTGATGAATCCATAGTAGGAGTGCTAAAAACAGTCGATGAGAGATTGGAACTTTCTTGAGACGACATGCTGAAAAAGAATGTACATTTATTCTTAAAGTTTGTATATGAATTAAAGAAAATTCTAATCATGTAGGTATATTGTTTGGATTTTCTATTTACGGTTTTTTTACGGTTAATATTCCTTAGAAAGTTTCAACCAAGAGAAAATGTAAGGTTAAAAAATATGAAATGATTTTTGCCTTATATAAAATAAAAGGAATGTAAGGTCTTAAATCATGTAATATAATAGAACATTGAAAAGACATGTAACTTCCTCCCATGAGTGCAGAGTTCGAGTGCCATTATCTCCAATTTTTGGTCTATTACATTCTTATTTATTTTACCATTTTTTAAACTTTAATATCAAATTATAAATCATGTAGCGACATAATTCCAAGTTCACATCTTAATTAAGGAAAATATTTTCATTCAAAGGTTTAATAAATATATCTGCAACTTGATTTTCTGATGGTATAAAATCAAGTGAAATATTACCTTTTTCTATATCATCATAAAGAAAATGATGTCGAATATCAATATGCTTAGTTCTGGAGTGATTTATAGGATTTTTTGATAAATTTATAGCACTTGTATTATCATAATAAATTGTTGAATTAGATAAATTTGTACAAAAATCTTGTAGTGGTTGCTGCATGTATATTACTGAAGCACATGCCAAAGCATCAGAAATATATTCTGTTTTACACGTCGATAGTGAAACACAACTTTGTTTCTTATTAAACCAAGATACTAAAGATTATCCAATGAAATGACAAGTACCACTTTTACTCTTTCGATCCTTTCGACATCCTCCGAAGCTAGCATCGCTATATGGTACTAACTCAAAAGGACATTTTTTCGTGTAAAAGAGGCCATATTCTTTAGTCTTGCTAAAGTTGCGCAAAATTCGTTTCACTGCCCGCAAATGTGATTCTTTAGGATTTGCTTGAAATTGTACACACAAGCATGCACTCATCATTATATATGGACGACTAATAGTTAAATAAAGTAAGGATCCGATCATACTCTGATAAAGTTTTTGGTTAACACCTTTTCCATTTTCATCTCGATCGAGATGTACCGTAGTGCTCATAGGAGTTGGTTTAGGAAAAGTGTTTTCTACACAAAAACATTTTATAAGATTATTACAATATTTTTCTTGATTAATAAAAATTCCATTATTTAATTGTTTAATTTGTAATCCAAGAAAATATGAAAGTTCTCTCATATGAGACATTTCAAATTCTCTTGTCATAATATTCGAAAATTCTTGACATAATTGTTCGTTCATGGAACCAAAAATGATGTCATCTACATAAATTTGTATTATTAAAATATCATTTTTATCTTGTTTTATAAACAAATTTGATCTACCTTTCGAATTTTAAAACCACAATTTATAAGATAACTTTTAAGATGATTATACCAAGCACGAGGTGCTTGTTTTAAACCGTATAAAGCTTTCTTTAATTTATAAACATGATCTGGAATTTTTTCATGTGCAGATTGTGGTGGTTATTCTACATACACATTTTCTTTTATAAAATATTTAGAAAATCACTTTTTACGTTCATTTGATATAGTTTAAAGTTATGAAAACAGGCAAAAGCTAATAAAATACATATTGATTCTAGTCGAGCTATAGGCGCAAATGTTTCTTCGTAGTCTATTCCTTCTTCTTGACAGTAACCTTGAGCGACTAACCTAGCTTTGTTTCAAGTAATATTTCCTTACTTATCGGCTTTATTTTTATAAACCCACTTAGTATTGAATAATGTTTGATTACTAGGTGTAGAACTATGTCCCACACTTCGTTTTATTCAAATTAATTTAACTCTTCTTTCATAGCCATAATCCGGTAATCATCATTGAGGCTTATTTAGCATTTTTAGGTTCAATGTCTGATAGGAAAGTTACATGACCCATTTGATTTAATTGATTTCGAGTTCTTACGTTAGTATTTACTTCTCCAATGACATTTCAATTGGGTGATTTTCTAGATATCTTAGTGGAGTTCGAATTTCATTTTCATTTGGTCAATTGTTGTTTTCAATTTCAACATTATTTTTAGTATTTTTAGTATCATCTTCTATGATATCTGATTTAGGAATATTAACTAACTATTTACTTTTGCGGAATATAAATATAAATGTAATATAATAAAGTAAATGACACCAGAGATTTTTATACTGGTTCGAACTTCTCATTCTACGTCTAGTCCCAGACTCCCTTTGGAATTTAACTATTAACCCTCACTTACCCTAAAGGAACAGGTATTACACTGCCTGAGAAACCGAACAGGACTTCAATCGCCTAAGCAGCAGAATAGGACTTCAACTGCTTAAGCAAACGAATAGGACTTCCAGTACAAATGTAGAATTGTTTTTGACTGATTATGCTCTTGAATAGCACTGATAAGTCAATAACGTACACCCTTCCTATAATCTTCTCCTTATGGTCGTGTAATTCATGAAGATGGAAAGTTTATTAAATCACTAATGAAGTTTGCTTGAATGAACAAGTGATTAGAATGAAATATTGAATGCAAATGGCAAGATAGTTTAGATAATAAGAATGAGAGTTAGAATCAGAATTAGTTAGTAAAACAATGGATTTCATGACTTTATATGGGAATTAAGAGTTACAATCATTCATGAAAAGTAATCATGAAAGAATATGGAAGCAACTCTTGAATCAAGACTTGTTTCTATTCGCTGAAATGAAGTATCTTTTCAAATGCAGCCGTTATGAAGATTCAGCCGTCTGAATAGAATAATTCAGCCAGCTGAATCGATTAAAAATTAAATCAGCAAGAAAATGGTGCAAAAGTCAAACAATTCAGCCGGCTGAACTTGTAGGGTTAGTCGTCTGCATGTTCAAAGAAAAGTTTGTGCAATATTCAGTCAACTGAACTATACTGTTCAGTCGACCAAATTGCCTTTTTTGGCCATATCAAGGAATTTTTTGAAAAACTTCTGCATATGAACTATGTCATTAAAAATTTAGCATATGAACAATGTTTTGAAAAACTTTAAAATGCGTGTGCATGCATACACCATTTCAAAGAGATTTTAACATGAATTCACTACTAGACTTAGATCATAGACTAAATATATTACTGAAGCTTCTATCTGGAATCTGGTTTATAATCTGTTAGATTATTTTTCGAGTAAAATAGTATTTTCTCTTTTAAATATGGTTAGTTCATATAATACTTATTTACATAGCCATCATAATCAAAACATCAAAATTCAAGGTTCTAACATGTTAAAAAGCTAATTAAATTATTTTTATAACATTTAATCCAAGATTCATATACTTAAATAATTCAAATATTTAAATACGAAGTGTCCATAATTATGGATCATTGCAGGAAAGGAAAAATTAGATGGGAATAATTTTTTAAAATTGCTAAGGTGGGGAAATAAAATATTAGAGTGGCAATAAACAAAGCCTTATGTTTTTGGTAATTGATGAAAACATGGATATCTATATTTCCACAAACCTTTTTCTATATGATATAAATAACCGTATACATCCATTTTCGAGTTTATGGCAAGAAAGGAAAATTTAAGAAGGATGTGTGGATGGATAAAGTGGGGTGGATGCGCATGAAGGATCCATTGTTTACGAAGCGAACAAGACATTGAATAGGGAATTTGAGCAGGATATTTGAGTTGGGAAGCTGGTTGAAAGGGGAATGCATTTGTTGATGTGAACATAGTATTTGAGCGGAGTATTTTAAATATGATGTTTAATCTAATTGATTTATAGTTAATCAATTATTGTTTTTATTATGTGATATACGTTTAATTAAAAAGAAATAAAAGCCAAAAAATTGAAATACATTAAAATTGGTTAAAACACCCTTAAAATACAACGATGTAATGCATAGAAAGTACAACAGAACTATAATATTCGAATGTTAAATACAATAATTTAAAGATACAAATAAAATGATACAATTGCAATGTTTTAGTGTAACACTGCTGCAATAATTTCAAAACTTATGGTATTGCAAAGCATTTCTATTTCATTGCTTGTGTGTCGTTGTGCCTGTTCAGTCACTCTGTTTGTAGTAGTCCTCATACTATAATATTCCTTGTGGTATTCTTTTGAAATAAGATTTGGATTATCATTATAAGCCATAAATTTGGATCATCGTTATTATATTTTAGTACAAAATTATGTATAGTCGTTTTAGCAAAGACAACTTTTACTTGAGTCTCAAATGAGTTTGTTGACATATTCTTCAAAATGGTAAACATTTTATTCTATATTTCAAAGGTCCTCTCAATTTCCACATAAACTTGAATGATAGAAATTAAAATTTTCATTGACCAATTTTGGTTGATTTTCGGTTTCATGAAAATGAGGGATATGATATTTGCTGTTTCGATAAAGTGGTAGATATCCATATTATGGTAAATATCCAAAATTTAATAAATCATATTATCCCGGTGGAGGGTGAGGAAAGCCAGAGTTTCTATCCTTTATAATTCCATTAAAAATTCTATTATAATGCATAGTACCTTTCCAACCTACCATAACATAAATGAACTGTAAATTAAATGAGTATGCTATTAAGATATTCCGTGTGGCATAACCATTTTATCTAATATATGGAATAACCCAATCTGTAGGTAAGTGTGCCATTATGTGTGTACCGTCTATAGCACCAACACAATTTTGAAAATAAGGGTAATATCAGTTTGAAGTTTTGATATGTTCTAGAATGTATTAAATTAATGATAATCTGGCTTAATAACATCTTTAGAAAGTAACAATACACCTTCTAAAATAGCACGAAAATAAATTGAAATTGTGCCAACCGATCTTTGAAATCTTATGCTTATTTGTCAATTTGAGAGTGATGTGACTACAATGCAGTCAAATATGGCAACCACTTCTTTGATATTAATAGTTTTTTGTTGAAACCAGACCATATGTTTTTAGCCTATCACACAACAAGAGAAAACATAAGGTTTTCATTCGGAAATTACGCTAACAACATTCTTGATTCCCGACAAGCACCTTTGTCCAAGTGGTTAATTGATTCGGCTTTGGTGCAGGATGTCACAAGTTCGAAACTTGATTTCGAACGTTTATTTGACATGTGATTTGTTGTATATAAAGTACCAGTTCAAAAAAAAAAAAAAAAAAAAAAAAACATTCTTGATTCCCATTTAATATATCGTCCACCCATTGTAAACCGGTATAGTTTGACATATGAGTTTGCCTAATATCGTTCCATCGTCTACGTTGATACAACGATGCAACAACTAAATCCTACACATCTTCGTAGTCGGACTCTATTTCAAAATTATCCATTGGAATTGAAGAAAAAAGCAGAGTAGAGAGTGAAAGAGAAGTTTTGGGAGTAGGGAGAAGAGTAGAGAAGATAGAGGAGGATGAAGGAAGAGGAGGCAAAAAAGGGGTATAAAAGAAGGGAAGTTGGAGAAAGTAATGCTGGCGTATGACATATTGGATGCGTCAGAAGCCTACTTTCCCTCATTTTCCTTCAATGGTTATAGAGTGGAAGGATTTCCCATTAGGGCTTCTGACACGTCCGACGCGTCATAAACGGTCACTGGGTAAAAAAAGATTGCAAACAGTACCAAGTCAGCATGGCAATTGAAATTAATTGCAATTGTACGAACATGGTAAAAGAGGAACAATTGAGAGGACCTGAAATAACAAAAATGTCTTTCAATGCACCGGTTAAATTGTAAAATAGTGCATTTAGGGAATCTAACAGAGGCTTCATTTTGACCTATTGACTAAAGATTTTGCTTTACAGTATAAGATAGATAAAATATGAATTGAAGATAATTGCTTTAATAAAGTAGAATATATTATCTCAATCATATCACTATGTAACAATAAGCTTAGAAATTTGGATGATTAAAATAATAAAATGATGAATTACATAGCACAAATATTTTTTAGGTAATTCTCATTCAAAGTTTTAATTGCATAAAATTAAAAATTATACAATTCAAATAAACTATGTAGAATTATAATCAGTGCATTGATTTAAGAAAACGCATAATTTTGTTTTGGTAAACGGATGAAAAATTATGGATGTAGCTTGCACTAGGACCTAGAAACAGACCCATATATACATAAGAATTATTTCAATCTCTCATATAACACATACCTCTTACACGCCCTTATGTATGAATGGAAAATGAAAAGTGGCAAGGCTTGTGACATTTGGCAAACATGCCATCACTTGGGAACCATAGGAAGCGCATGCATGTATAAAAATAAAAATCATTTTGTGAAAGAAAGCATGAAAAACTACGTCTTCATTCTCCTTATTCTCTTCCCTTTAAATTTTAAAACTATAGCAAATCAACTCCAAACTTCACCAAATTTTGGCCAAGGGTCTTAGGCAACATAGGAGAAAGGAATAACTACCCAAATGTTGAAGCAAGGAGGCACAAAGGAGGTATCCTTCTCAGGCCATGAGCAAATAAGGGAGAATGGGAGGTGGCCGTGAGCATGGAAGGAATGAGCAATGTGGTCGTGAACATTTCAAGAGGAAGGATGAAGTTTTTCTTAATTTGGATGCAGGTAGGAAGTGCATGTGTTCAATAAGGCTTGTGCTTGGAGTTAGCAAGGATTTGGGTGAGTTAACACACCATCGGAAAGTTTATATTGTGTGTAAATAAAAATTAAGACATTAACTAATTGAAGTCATATTTGGACCCCTCTTGCTTTTGAAAGTAAATAATATCTTTATGTGCAGTGTATTCACTTCTATTAGCATCTTAAACATGTGATATGGCATAGACTTGATATTTACGTTATTGGTTTAGTTGTGTGTGGATTTGAAGTGTGTTTAATTGTTTGAAAAAAGAGTTAATATAACTACACTTTGAAATCCCTTGTGTTTAAACATCTTTAAGGTTGTGATATGAAATGTATATAAAATATATTTTGGTTGTGCTCAAAACTTATAGCAGTGTATGTTACAACAAAGGAAAGGTTTGGAAAAATATAGAACTTGTTGAACAAAGCTAAAATGTTAGAAGGCGAAAAGGTTGCTATTTGTACACTTGAAAATGCCTAGATTTTGGTGATTTTTAATATGATTTAGAAACATATTCTTTGAGGTGTCTTTTCATGGTTATTATGTACCCAATGTAAAGCAATTACTGTAAAAAAATCAGATCTTACAACATTTTCTAGCATAGAGAAAACCAACCAAACTTTCGAGTTTTCCTAATTGTCATTGAGTCAGGTAACAACACTAATTACAACACCTTTTGACCCTTCGATGGCATTTTTAGACTTTTTATGGCCCTGGCCATTGTGTTATTTTGACAACTTTAGTGACCTAAATGAGTTTGAAAATAATAAGTGAGTTGATTATTTTTTTAAAGGCCTTTTAAGGGATGACTAGTAACATGTTTAAGTGTATTTTAGAAGTAATTTCATGTTTAAATATATTTTTAATAAATATATATGTATTTTTTAAGTAAAATGGTTTTATATGTAAAACTTATTTAAAAATGGTTTTAGTAAATTCTAAATTAGTTATTTTTACATAATATTTAATATGAATATTAAAAAGTATTTATAAATATTTTAAAAGTGTGTGTATGTGTGTGTGTATTTATATTTAAGATTAGAGAAGTAAATTAAGTATTTTATAAGAGATAAAGGTGGTTTTGGTTATGACACTTAGTTATAATGAATGGTTTTGAGAAGTTGTTTGAAAGAATATTATATTCTTAAATAATTGTGGATATACTTAGATCTTTAAAAAGACCATTTTAAAGATAATGTTAACTATAATATAAAAGTTTTGGGATTATAGCGACCATGTTTAAGTAATATTTGTCTTTAACCCTGCTGATTATACTTTTGAATGTAGGTAGATCTTTAAAAGAGTATTTTAAAGATAATGGCAAGTATAAAGTGTTTGGGGTTGATAATAACAGTGTTTTAGTATTTAACCCTTCTTATTATACTTTTGAATATACCTTGTTCTTTAAAAATGAATTGTTTAAAGATAATGGTAAGTATAAAATGGTTTGGAAAAAAGTTGGTGTTATCCCGCCTTTTTGGCAAGGCCGTGACACCAAAAACTTGACTAGAAACCAAATACAATCCATCCCGAAGATCAGTCATACACTGCTCTACTATGGATACTTGTAATTTTACCTGAGTCTGGATCAAGCTACAATCGATATGGTATGACAAGCAAAGCTACGGAAGCTAACGTTCTAAATTTCAAGTCAATCGGAGTCTGTATGCTCAAGATATCGATCGATCAAGGTCTATAGAGGAAACATGATTTCATATCCATCATACCTATTCCACTTCGTATCCATCATATTGCTCTGTTTCATATCCATCACCTGAAGACATTTCGTATCGCTTCCACTTATACACAATTCGTATCGATCATCATTTATACAGTTCGTATCGATTGGTCAATGATCGATACGAAACATGCCACCAACAAACAATATGAAACAACACTTAAAAACTTCGATATAAATCGATCTTCAATCGATACAAAGAGCTCAAGTTTACATTGATACAAATTAGAGTGGAAGCTATCGATACGAGGCGGTCACTATGCCATCGATACAAAATGGCTTCAGGGATCGACACGAAGTGAAGTGCAGT
This sequence comes from Allium cepa, assembly GCA_030765085.1. Taxonomy (NCBI): domain Eukaryota; kingdom Viridiplantae; phylum Streptophyta; class Magnoliopsida; order Asparagales; family Amaryllidaceae; genus Allium; species Allium cepa. Next base: position 775,574,301 of record CM060935.1, read on the forward strand.
AGAACGATACGAAAGGAATATTCTGGGTCGATATGAACAAAGCATATAAAAGTGGGGGAATTGGTCACTTGGCATAAAAAGTGGATCGATCCTAGAATATAGCACCACGTCACCCTGATCGATACGAGCCTACAAAGATACGAAGCCATTGATACGAATGGTATCGCTGCAAACTCTGCAGTGTCTTGCAAATACAAACTTGGATCGATTATAACTCAAAATCCGCATGTCCAAATGCTATGAAATTTTAAAAAGGAGCTTGCATACCACCTTTACTTAGTCTCTGACCGATCTCAGTCAAAATGGAGTCGTTTTTGATCGATATGAGTTGTATACATATCGATCATGGATCGATCCCAAATGTCCAAGGATCGATCTGGTGGCCCACCCACATGAGAGAAGGGGTCTTCCGAGATATAAGCTAGATATTTTTAGCCTACACCTATAAATAGCAGTCCTAGGCCTTCAGAAAATGGACTTTTGACTCTTCTACGTCAAAACTCTACTGAAAGCTCCATTGTATCTCAAGTGCTTGGGAGTGTACTGTTGTACTCAATTGTAATCAATTAGCAAATTCAATAAAACAGCAAACTTTCCATACTGGACATAGGATACAACGCCGAACCACTCTAAATTCTTGTGTTTTTACATTTTTGTTTGTCTATTTTGACGTGTGTGTTAGAGTAACCTCCTTTTCCATTTATATTCTTCGTTTTAATCTCTTCAAATACGTCTGAAGAGTGTTGTGTCCAATTTTGGTATAAACACTTTGGTGGTTTCAATGAGAAAACCCACCTTTTCTTCCGCTCATTGTATCTACTGCCGTCGTTGGATTGCAAGTATCTAAGGACAAGATCCAGATCTCATATCCAGTAGTTCTTCCATCCTATTCAGATTGCATCAAATTTAGGAAAGGGCTACATCACTCACCATGGTTACTACTAGGATCTCCTCAGCTGCTGCAGATCAAGAAGGACGGGGTAGACAAAACCCCATGCAACTATCCACTACAGTTCAGAACTCAACTGGACCTTCAGATCCACAAAGCCCTATCACCAAGAAGGAATTCCAAATGCTTATGCAAGAGCTTACCTAAAGTTGCCAACAGCTTACCCAGCAGATCCGTGCTAACATGGAGCTAACCAACCGACTGAACGAGGAGAGACAAAGGAGATCCAAAAGGGATCGTGCTTCCTATTCATCCACAGAAAGCTCATCTTCCTCCGATTACAATCATAGATCTACATCCATGGCTGGATGGAGATTACACGTAAGCCCCCAAACATCAGCACATTCTGAACCTTGGACAAGCTGGAGCCGAATTTCTACAGGACACTGGGCTAGACCTTCCTTTTGAGGAGGGGCCCTTCCTTATTGCACTACTGATAACCATACAACTGCTACTACGACAAATATGGAAGCTCAATTTCGGAATCAACCATACCCAGCCTTTAATTAACACAATCAAGCTCCTGAACACTGTGTGCTCAAAGATCTGGAGCCAAGGAGGTAAGGCATGGACCGTCGACCGCGCCCGGACCATCCTCGCAACATAGAACCCGGCGATGCCTTAGCCCAAAATGTCCAAATGCTAGACATTACAACCATGATCCGTCAAATGATTCGCGAAAGTCAAGGCCTCGCGAATGATGATTGGGAAATCTCCTGAAGTCACACTTCGTTCACTAATGACATCCTCTATGCTGAACCTCCTTGCCAATTCAGGATGCCAATTTTAACTAAGATCCTAATCAGTACATCCTAAAGTATGAATGGCTCATGAATGACGCTCGAGCTGACGAAGTGGTTAAATGTTGAAGTTTTCCTATTTCCCTAGGGGGCATTACAACCATGTGGTTTACTAGTTTACTGCCTCGATCCATTTCATGCTTCGATCAGTTGGCAACCAAGTTCATTGAATAGTTTCGTATGCACGTGACGAGGCTGAAGGATGTTAACACCTTATTCAATGTCACTTAAGCTCCAAAAGAGGCACTCGGACACTATTTGTAAAGGTTTCATCCCGCATGTGCGGAGATCAGTAACCCTAATGAAATTCCATATTAATGGCACTGAATAAAGGAATCGATCTTAAGTTCGAATTCGAAAATTTGTTGGCTAGGAAACCCCCCGCATCATTAGATCGAATCTATGCTAAGGCGACCCAGTTCTTGAGTCGTGAAGATGCTAGACAATCTAGAAAGGAGGATGATGTGGGTCCTAGTGTCAAGGGCATTCGAAGTAACATTGCTGTGAAACAAACCGGTGAGAATCCCAGAAAGTGCGGTTGAATATACAGAATAAGCAGAATATGCAGAAAGGCGATGGGGGTCGGGGTAAGAAGCAAGATCAAAATCACAAACCGTGATGCAGAGCTCCAATGTTTGACCAATATACCCTATTGAATACATCCCTGGAGAATGTTTATTTGCAAACCTGTAATAGTAGAACGTATAAAAAACCAGCTCTGAGAAAGTCATCCGAAAAGTAAATTCAAATTGGAAAATTCTATAGGTTCTACAATTGCTATGGCACAATACTAATGAGTGTCGTCATCTACAAGACATCATTGAGAAACTGATATTAGAAAGGAAGATGGAACAATTTGTTAGGGCACCACAGGCTGGAGGTGCGGGCCCTTTGAACCAGAATCAAGGTCAAAATTAGGCTAGACCATGTTAATATTTAAATTGTCCGATACTAATCACTAATAGAATTTACACTTGTGAGTCGCACAACTATATTTGTAGATTCTCTTATATACCACATGATTTAATTGATTTATAATTATTATAAATTAATTAATATTAATGAAATATTAAATGTTTGTTTATTCGATGTATTGGGTACCTTTAGTATTTTTTGGGTGCCATTAGCAGTTAATTAGATGCTTATATAAAAGTTATATATATGTACGAATCGATATTCGATATCGACATGCATTTAAATTTGATTTAAATGTGATTAATTCCTAATGGGTTATGAATGATTTAAGGCCTATATAGCCTCATCTAGGGCCGACTATAGGAGAGCAAGAGAAGGGCTAAAGTTTCAAAAAAATTAATGTAGAATTGGTAATAGATTTGGAGTAAACCAAGGAGAGAATATCTCCTTTACTCTCTCTAGAAAAGACCGCACTACCCCTCATTGTTAAGGTTACACCTTTTGTTCTCCTTCTCATCTGTGATAGCCACCACTTCCAACCCCCTTAGGCCAAAAATATCAAATCCAAACATCAGATAAAAATCAAAATAGGCTCTCCAACTAGTTGCAAAGCTAGAAGCTCGGATTTGGATCAAATTTAGAAAAATCCTTCAGTCAAGGTGCAAGTTTAAGGCAACATATTTTGCGGTAACATCCTATTATCTATGACTGATATGTCATCATGTTAACATAGTTAACTGATATATATTTGAACAAATTTATATGCACAACTGTTGTCTTATTTAATCGTGTTGTTATACATATGTAAATACTACTGCGAACTCGTGCTTCGTACATGGGATTAGAGCTATTTTTATTTTAAATATTTGTGTAGCTTACATACTTGCATAACTACACGTACATAGATTATTTTTTAAATTATCTAGCATGCCTACATGTAAATAGTAGGCATTATTTTTTGAATCATGAATGTGTAACTCGATCATGGTTAATAATTGACATTCTTGTAGCTCCAATATTTTGAGCATTATAAATAATAACACGTACTATATTCATGTAATGAACATTCAACCACACAGTACTAAAAGCCAAAAGAGAGATACTTTTCATCAGTAACAACAAAAATACACCAAGACTTTTGAAACACACTTCTTTATCCTAGTTAGAAATAGGGAAATTATACGCAAAAAATGTATGCTAATTCTGATAATAAATAGTCCTATAGCGTGGCTAAAAAATTGATTTGAATAGCAATAAATTCTTAGACTATCAAAGAGAAAATATATGATGCATTAAAACTTTAGAGTACAGTAGCTGATTGCTAATTGGTCATTAGTTAACTATATAAGTTTTTAGTTTAACAAATTCAGTAAAAATCATCTTTAAAATAAATTTGAAATTACATGTTATATAATAAAATAATCAAATAGCCTAAATCAAATGAAAATAGTATACCATGGATACATTACCATTATTCTAAATAAAATATTTAACTATGTAGAATAAAAGAAATACGTCCCTTGATCTTCTCAACTTCAGCAAACGCTATCAAAGTATACACCGAGAACAACCATGAATTGTGAACTTGTTGTTGATCTATAAGGCATGGTAGTTACCTGCATATGTAAAACATAGACTATCTTAGAGGACAGACTAAATAACACTTGCTTATCTAAATAGAAGAAGCTCATAGTGAATAACGTGACTGAAAGAAGCATTAGGAGTACATCATCGATTAAAATAACATGGTTTCATTACCATTATTATTAAAACAACAAAGTTGTTACATGAACCAAGGTTAACACTTATCAAACCAAATTTATTGAATTATGTCAGGGCTGATATTGGAGGTTGGATGTGCAAACTCAATTATTAAATATAGCATGGTAAGTTTAGGGCAAATTTGGATATCATAAAATGCCTGGAACAAATAGCTTGAAGTTATATTTGATATTTTGCATATCCTTACTTAATGGAGTGCAAATAAATTTACATATATTGATATGGTACGTCTACGAACATATTGTTTTATAAGCATACAAAGAATGAACTTATATAACAATAAAATAATATGCAGTATTTTTGGACTAACTAATTCAAATTGTCTATAAGAACATAAAATGGAAGATATATGGACATTCAAACTAACTAATTTGAATATCACATATTTGTGAATAGAAGTGAAATTTAACTAATATAAATATTTTAATTTATCAATTAATTTAAATCACTAAGAAAAATACGAAGGCTTATCTCATATATGATGGTAACTGCCATCAAACTCAATGGAGTAAATAGTTATAAAGATCTTAAGTAATTTATATTCTAGAAATATTGAACATATTCAAACACTCGAGCCTTAAACTTAAGTGAATTTTGATAATATATGACATAAGAGAGTCCTTTGGACTTCAACTAATGAAATTACCCTATAATGGAATGTGGAAAGAAATAAATCTATACCTAGATCATTATGCATATACCCAAGATTCATCAGATAACTGATTGCAAGGGATATAATTCTTGTACATGAAAGCAAAGAAACTTGTGGAAAAAGTTGAGGGACATGCAAATGTTCCTTATAACATTTGTAGGATGATTAGGACTTAAATCTGGGCAAGATAACTGGAACTTGCTTTTAAGATTGCAAAGTGAAAAATAGAAGTAAATTAGTAGAAAAGAAAAACATGAAAATGAAGATATGCCAAAATGTTCCTTCTAAATACTGTACACATTCATCAAGGTCATGAAACTTAGGGAGTATAATACTCCAAAATGCCAACCAGAGTTGAATGTGAGCGCGAAATGAAAATTGAAATGTTATCACTTGCCTCTGTATGTGATTCCTCGACTTTCATATTATTTTAAAATTATCAAAATACCAAAGAACTAATAGTTTCGTACATTAGGAATCAAGTTATAAACATTGAATTTGATACATAAACTAATTATATACGGATATTTGTGAATGATGTGTTCAAAAAAGCAACTCAGCAATTGATATTGGAAAAAATAGAAAAAATAATAAGCGTAGAATAATGAAGCTTACTGGCTGAAGTGTTTAATAAATTTAAGGGTTTACCGTTTACATGTGTTTATATGTTTTTCGATTAAATTAGATGTGAATGAGGATTGGACTCCATGTAGAATAAAACACAATTACCCCCTTTAACCTAAAAATAATAGAATAAATCTAAATCTTTAAAGAATTAAGGGAAAATGAATTTTAAATAAGCAATGGACCAGATAATCGTAAGATACAAATATTCTCTGCGGTTTTTTTATTTAGACACTAATATATGTTCACTAATTTTCATCCTATAACTAAGATTGGATGTATTATCTACTTATAGAACATCTTAACCTATATTTTATTGACAGCTTAATTATCAAGTTTGTATAGAGCTTTAATGGAAAAGGAGGTCATTTAATACTTACTAATGAGCATCATAATTTCCACAAATTTTAATGAAAAATAATCACCATTTCTTATGCGGTCTCAGTTACAACTTGGAAATAAACCCCATAAACCATTGCGCTTTGTTGCAAGATGCACCATTTAAATGAGAATAAAGTAAATTGAAAATGGCATATTTCTATCTGTAATATTATATACTAAATAGTAATCAAACTTTCTATTTTATTTTACTGCCATGTCATTATAAAGTTTTGGGAAAAAAGAACTAAAAAGGGAGGATTATAAGGGTTGACAACAAAAGCATATGAGCATTCAATCCAAATACACAAAACTACAGGGGGATAGTGGAGAATCTAAGATTTAATTCTAAAAATTCCGTAGAAAAAGAAAAACAATGACATTGTTCCAATTTTATAAAATATTGGATATATGTTTGAAATAAAACTATAAACCACATCTTTAATAGCATGCTCACACTATGCATACAATTTCTTGATCCTTTGATAATTATATATGTTAATATTTAGTTCCAGTTTATAATTCACATGCTTTATAATAAATTATTAGATATATGAGTTAGTAACCAATAATGAAGTTGTACAATAAAATATTTGAACTGGTAAAAAGTAATGAAGGATAACATCAAATGATGAAGCAAATTTATAAATTAGCCAAAAGTATACATTTACACAAATTTGGCTGCTAAACAAAATTTATCTACATCTAAAACCTTTCTATGCTTGCGTACTAAAACATAATGTAAGCTAGCATTCGGCCAGATGAAACTTGTTAAAGCCAAAATTCCATAAAAGATAAAACCAAAGTCTCATATTTTACCACTCTAATTTACAAAATAAAGATAATATCAATCAACTAAGTGGTTATAGGAATAAATCTAAACATACAATTATCTTTTTTCAAAAGTAATACAAAAGATCAAAATTTATATTAGATTTTAAAAAACCTAAAAATGTTCGATGCACATTCTGATTAGTTATTTTTTTCTTGCATCAACCTTGATACTTGATCACCACATATGCTCAATGTTCAATGATAGATTCTACCGTTTAAAGCAAAACAACAATAGTTCAAAGAGTAAATAAGAAATATATCACTAAATTGATTATAATGCACCCCTTACTTTGCTATGGACTCATCATGTAGTTGTTTAAAGGTTCTCCAGACCAAAAACCTGCATAAACAATATAAGTAAAGGTTATTTTAGCTAACAAAGCAACATATTTATAACGTATCTTATAGGATCAAAACTTCCACAATAATGAACAAGCATACATGCTACATATCAAATAGAGCAACCTACTTTTTGTTAGTCCGAAAGATGATGGTTTTGATGACAACAACCTTAGAATATGTTATAAAATATAAATACTAACATTATAAGTTTAGATATATATGTATATGTAGAATTTAACCATGCAAGTACCAAGAATGAAGACTGCATAGTATAGAGATTCAAGATATCAAGATTGAAGACTCATGAGTATCAAGATTATAAAGAGTTCAAGAATTCAAGTAATTTATTCTTTAATTAGAAATGTTGTTAAAACTCATAGAAAAGCACTGGCATCTTAAAATCCAATTTATTCGTGGAATGGAATCCACTTCGAGCCTGTTAAAGGGATGGAACCCTAAGTAGGATGGAACCTACGAAAAATCTAGTGGAACATTGTTTTGTATCCGCTAACTTTTTATTCAAAATGATTTTTCAAAATTATATCTTGTTTTCAAAATGATTTCAAAACCTTCCTTTTAAAAAAACATCAAAAACCTCCATCCTGATTTTAAATAATTTTATCCTCAAAATCATCTTTAATTTCAAAGTCAAAATACTCCTGATTTTAAACTATCTTTTAATATAATATATTTAAGTTTTAAATATTTATACTTAGATTTAAATATAAAATTATAGTTAAATTCATATATATTATTCTCTATATTTACTTATGAATTTTAACTATATTCAAGTATATTTATAAGGTTTAAAATAGTTTTAATATAAGATAAAGGTTATTTTCAAAGAAAATCAAATTATCAAAAAATGCTTTGGGGTCGACATACTCATGGTGACCATGTCGACATGGTGTCAGTTGAGTTTAAATTTCAAAAGTAGTGTCTCTTCGCCATATCTCTTCACGGATGGATATGGCTGTTGTTCTTCTATAAATAGAGGTCAGTTTCAACGAATTTAACATCAGATTTTTCTGGTTTTTCACTTCTCTTCTTCTTCCACTTTTCTTAATACATATTCTTACCATTACTCTGCCAAAATCAACATTGAATCGAACTCGATATTTCGTAGTTTGATTTTCTATCACTCTCTCAACAAGATTCTCAGTGCTATTCAGAGTTATAGGCTTTTTGTAATCAACTTTGCAAGAAAAGGTGTGATTGTAGCCTTGGGAAATCAATTGGATGAACTTGTTGCCCATAAAATCAACTAGGTGAACTTGTGGCCCGGAAAATCAAGTATCTCTACCCAAAGGATTGTGATTCTAGAGGGTGTACCTCGTAGCCTTGAAATCAAGGGTGTAATTGTACAATTGCTTTTGAAAGGAAATCCGTACTTGTGTTGCGGGACTGAATGTAGTGTAACTCCGAACCAGTATAAAATCCGGTGTGTTCTTTCCTTTACTACTTTTACTTTATATTTGTGTTTGTGTTTGATTCTACGATCATATCTGTGTTTGAATATTGCATACATTTGTGTTTAAATTATCAAAACTCAAAAAAAATTAACAATTCTCTAAAATACTATTCATCCCCCCTCTAGTGTTAATCCTAGCCTTAAGATCCGTAATCCGCATTTCTCACAATTGGTATCAGAGCAAGGTTTTCAAAGTTTCATAATCTGATTTTTGAAAAGTTTTCAAAATGGCTACCAACACTGGTATTGTTACTAACACTAGTATTCCTGTCACTAGTTCATTTGTAGAAGGTCAGTCTACTATCAGACCACCACTTTTTTAATGGTAGTAACTATGCATATTGGGCATGTAGGATGAAAATATATTTACAATCTATAGGATTAGACACTTATAATATTACACAAACTGAATATTATGAACCCACAACTGATTTTGCACAGTGGACTGCTGAGCAAAAGACTGTTGCACAAAATAATTCTAAGGCAATGAATATTTTGTTTTGTTCACTAGATAGAAATGAATTCAATAGAGTGTTAGTTTGTAAGTCTGCATATGAAATCTAGAAAACTTTGCAAGTTACTCACGAAGGAACAAGTAAAGTTAAACAGATCAAAATTTCCATGCTCACAAATCAGTTTCAATTATTTAAAATGAATCCTAATGAGTCTATTTCAGATATGTATAGTAGATTTCAGGATATTGTGCATTCTCTAATATCTTTTGAAAAGGAATTTTCTGAAGAAGATTAAGTCAGAAAGATTTTAAATTCTCTTACTCCAGAATGGGATCAAAAGACACTTGCTATCGAAGAGGCAAATGACATCGGTACTTTAAAGATAGAAGAATAAATTGGAAATCTAATGTCGTATGAAGTTCAAATGATTGGGAGAAGAGAAAGCAAAGCATCTGAAAAGAAATCAATGGCATTCAATGCATTGACCGATGGATCAGACTCAGACAGTGAAATGATGAAGAGATAGCCCTTATGACCAAAAACTTTAGGAAATTCCTGAAATACAAAATGATGAATGATCTCAAGAGAAACAACTATAAGAACTCTGGAAATCAGAATGTATTGCCAAATATTGTCAAATGTTTCAACTGTGATGAACCAGGCCACATCAAAAGAGACTGTCCGTATCCAGAAAGGCAGAATCCTCCTATGAACAATGATCCAGCAAAGAAACGAAAGCGTGCATTTACTGCTACTCTAGATGATTCAGACTCGTCCTCAAGTGATGATGATCAGAAAATAGATAATTCAAATTTGTGTTTCACGACAGTTTACGACTCCGAAGAATCCAGAGAAACGGACTCAGAAAAAGGTACACATTTACAATATAATTGATTGAAATTGCTTGCTTGGAATAAGATGTTTGATTGCTTGATTGATTGATTTTGAATTGGTGTGTTATTTGAATTTGAATTTTTTTTACTATTATTTTACTATTATTTTATTATTTTTATTATTATTTTACTATTATTTCTATTATTCATATTACTATTTTGATATATTATGGAATATACTATAATTCTAATAATATTCCATATATGTATATAGACATTATAAAATAATAAAGTACATACATACATACATATATATATATTAGAGAATTTAGGAAAAATAATTTATGAAAATTCACTAGCACATGTCGACATGGTCCCTACCATGATGTCGACATGGGTACCAGAATTTGAATTCAAATGTTTGAATTTCCCTCCATCTTTTCACTTCATTCAATTCTCTGAAAAGCTACCTTTTGACCAGAGAATATGTCCTTTGAGAATCTATTTATTCACTATTTTTTATCATATCTTTTCACTCTCATTTTCAAATTCAAACTCTCTCTTTATAACTTCAAGCTCTCTACTCTCTACTTTAATGGCTTCTTCAAGCAACCCTTCCACCATGAGAATTTCCAGAAAAATAAAAGAGCAACTATTCAATGATCCGGAGGCAATAAAAGCATACATCAATTATGCTAATTATGCCAAAGTCCATCCTGGAAAGTTTGCTATTTTTCAAGATTTCTCTTCTTATGAACTAGATTCTCTTTTTGCAAACAATGGAGTTCTTAGTCTTATTGATGCTACTCAAAATGATTTTGTTTGCTATCAAATCTTGTCAAAATTTTCTATGCTAATTTAAACCGTGGTTTATATAACGGAAATGAGGATGAAATTTGGAGTAGTGTCAAAGGCACTAGAATTGTTTTGAATTGTGATCTTTTGGGTACCATTCTCAATTGCAAGTGTACGGGAATGGATCTTTCTAATTTTAAAATCGATGAAAATGATCGTGAGACATTTCATCACATTTCAAAGGGAATGATAATTTTGAATTCAAAAATCGAAATTTTCGACCAAAAGCAAGAATTGTCAATCTTCTTTTGCAACATACTTTGACCCCAAGATCGGGGAATTTTAACAATCCTACTTCAAAAGTTTGAAAAACACTTTTTGCTATTTTTGGAAATTATGACATAAATTGGGCACAAATTATTTTGGATGAACTTCGTCCTAAAAATCTTGAAATGGGCGAGAATACTTTGTATCATGGAATTTATCTCACTCGGATTTTTAATTTTGGAGTAGATTTCAAAGGCGAAGAATTTGTTTCTGGAAAAGTTTTCTATCATTCCAACATTTCGCTTATGAAAATTCCATTTGTTTTTCAATCTTTTGAGACCCTTGCCGAAATGGGAGAGCGATTGGCTCATGACGAAATAGAAGAAGAGGAAGAGGAAGAAGAAGAAGAAGAAGGGAATGAAATGGAAATTGAAGAAGAAGAAGGTGAAACCTCTTTGGAAAGCATCGACTATCCTCCTAATCCATCCACCAAAACCCTTCTCAAAAACCAAAAGACGATTGTTGAGAATCAACGGATTCTTAAACGATCCGTTAGTAAGAATTTGGACAAAATTTCATCCAAGATGAACAAGTTCATTTCCAAAGTCAGCAAGAAAATTGACTTTCTTCATCATCATCATCATTATCATCATCCTCTAACTAGTTTTATCTTTTCGTATCTTGTTGTATGTGTTTTAGCTTGTTTTAATTCGAAAGTTCATGTAATTTCAAATGTTTAATCGTTGTATCATCTTAGTATGCAATTAAATGAAATTTCCTTTCTGTTATCTAGCTTATCTTATCTCCAGAATAAATGTTAGTATATTATATAAATATATATATACACACAATTATTCACAAAATCTAATTAGTCATATTTTTTCACTAATCCATGTCGACATACCCCCTATGACCATGTCGACATGTACTGGTCAGAAATGACAATTCAATTTGAATTTGAAGTTTGAATTTTTACCATATGTCTATTCATTTCAAACGAATTTCTACACCTATAAATACCTATTTCTTCCAGAATTCATCACTGAAAAGTATTTCTTATCTACTCTATCTCACATTTTTCTCACAAATCCGTATAAGGCTAATCCAATTCATAAATTATCCGAAAATCTTGAAGAAACTCTTAATTCGTTCAAGAATATTCTTTCGTACATTCTTCGTAACCAGCGACAATTAGAATTGAGTCAAATGCAGATGATCAAGGAGCAAGAAAGCCATTTCGATGCAATAAGATTGATGATTTCCTCCCTACACATGGATGATAACGAAGCACATCCTCCAGTCTCTCTGACCAATGACAATGAAAATTGGGATGCTATTAAGGCAGACCCAATCTTTGGAGAAGAAGGATGGGTGGAAGTTCCACATAATGTTTGATTTTATTTGTTTGCTATGTTTGAATTGTTTGTTTGATTTGGTTTGGATTGATACTCGGTGTGGATTGATTTCTTAAATTGGTTTGATGTTTGCTACATAAAACATGTATATATATACATTGAATGTATATAATCCTTGATTAATTATCATGATCGTAAGTGTGATTATTTCTTAATCTATCTATTATATATTCCGCTGTATAATCTATTAATGCAGGTACTGAATTCCAAGAATGAAGGGGAGTTAGTTTTTTTTTGTTGATGACAAAGGGGGAGAAGTATAAAATAGGGTAGTTAGGCATAAATTAAGGGCGAGTTATTAGTTTTAGGGGGAGTTAATAGGATAGAAGTAATATTTTATAAACAAAGGTTGTCATCATCAAAATGGAGGAGATTGTTAGTCCGTGAGATGATGGTTTTGATGACAACAACCTTAGAATAGGTTATAAAATATAAATACTAACATTATAAGTTTAGATATATATGTATATGCAGGATTTAACCATGCAGGTACCAAGAATGAAGACTGTACAGTATAGAGATTCAAGATATCAAGATTGAAGACTCATAAGTATCATGATTATCAAGAGTTCAAGAATTCAAGTAATTTATTCTTTAATTAGAAATTTTGTTAAAACTCATAGAAAAGCACCAGCATCTTAAAATCCAATTTATTCATGGAATGGAATCCACTTCGAGCCTGTTAAAGGGATGGAACCCTAAGTAGGATGGAACCTACGAAAAATCTAGTGGAACATTGTTTTGTATCCGCTAACTTTTTATTCAAAATGATTTTTCAAAATTATATCTTGTTTTCAAAATGATTTCAAAACCTTCCTTTTAAAAAAACATCAAAAACCTCTACCCTGATTTTAAACAATTTTAGCCTCAAAATCATCTTTAATTTCAAAGTCAAAATACTCCTGATTTTAAACTATCTTTTAATATAATATATTTAACTTTTAAATGTTTATACTTAGATTTAAATATAAAATTATAGTTAAATTCTATATATATTATTCTCTATATTTACTTATGAATTTTAACTATATTCAAGTATATTTATAAGGTTTAAAATAGTTTAATATAAGATAAAGGTTATTTTCAAAGAAAATCAAATTATCAAAAAATCCTTTGGGATGTCGACATACTCATGGTGACCATGTCGACGTGGTGTCAGTTGAGACTAAAATTTAAATTTCAAAAGAAGTGTCTATTCGCCATATCTCTTCACGAATGGATAAGGTTGTTGTTCTTTTATGAATAGGGGTCAATTTCAACGAATTTAACATCATATTTTCTGGTTTTTCACTTCTCTTCTTCTTCCACTTTTCTTAATACATATTCTTACCATTACTCTACCGAAATCAACATTGAATCGAACTCTATCATTCATAGTTTGATTCTCTATCACTCTCTCAACAAGATCATCAGTGCTATTCGGAGTTATAGACTTTTTGTAATCAACTTAGCAAGAAAAGGTGTGATTGTAGGCTTGGGAAATCAATTGGATGAACTTGTTGCCCGTAAAATCAAGTGGGTGAACATGTGGCCCAAAAAATCAAGTATCTCTACGCAGAGGATTGTGATTCTAGAGGGTGTACCTCGTAGCCTTGAAATCGAGGGTCTAATTGTACAATTGCTTTTGAAAGGAAATCCGTACTTGTGTTGCGGGACTGGATGTAGGGTAACTCCGAACAAGTATAAAATCCGGTGTGTTCTTTCCTTTACTGCTTTCACTTTATATTTGCATTTGTGTTTAATTCTTTGATCATATTTGTGTCTGAATATTGCATACATTTGTGTTTAAATTAACAAAAGCTCAAAAAAATTTAACAATTCTCTAAAACACTATTCACCCCCATCTAGTGTTAATCCAAGCCTTAAGATCCGCATTTCTCACACTTTTTATATTTTGGACATATTTTATTCAATAAACCAATAGTAGGGAATGAAGAAAGAGGTAGAAGGTTATGTAGGCAGTATGTACATATTTTGTTCCTAATCCCAACATAATGCATTATCTCACTATAGAGTTGATATAAATAAGTACAGGGCAGTGTAGATTATAAACTAACATTATAATCTAGGGTAGTATAGATTATAAACCAACATTATAATTTATGTGTTGATTTTTAATAGCATGTAAAAACTTGGAATTAAAAATACATACGAAAAATACATAGCAGCAAAGGGTATAACGTATTTAGCTTTAAGGGAATATAATGCCAGCTATAAAAGTTAAAAGTTATAAACTGGAAGTGGAGATTAATTAAAACATACAAAATAGAAATTGATATAGAGTGGTAAAATCTTTGCTTATTTGGTGAAATCCAAACATCAAATTCATGACCATTGCGTTGAATGATTGAGATAACATAGGGCTATCATATGTTAGCGTTTTTCATGGCTTATTCAATTCTGTTGCTGGTTATCAAAATACCCTCTGTGGTATTGATACTATAATCAAAAAAGATGGAACTATGCACTATATTTGCAACAAAGTGTGTTGGTCTAATGGTAACCGATATGGTATCAATTATGAAAAGATTATTACACATAAATTTTGACTACAAACAAATGATATGTTTGTGTGGAAATCCTCTAGAATAAATAAAATAAATTTAAATAAATTTACCGATTAATTTTAAAGTCGAAAAATATTGGACGTATAAATCGCTAAAGTAAAAATATTAAGTTATCCTAAAAAGGAGAAATTAAATAATTAAAATTACATTAGCATCCAGATATGGTCATCGAATAATTAAACCGGCTTTAAAATAAAAGTCGGACAACTTAAAAGGTACCTAAATGTGAAAATAACGACAAGGAAAGCAAAAGCAAGGAGCGATGAGGAAGCCAAAAGGCCCGAAACCAAAGATGATGATTTGGGAGAAAACTCACATCAACAACGTGCCATGAAGTCGAAATTGAATTCAACGAACTATGATGAATACGGCATTGACGAAGGCATGGTTAGAATGGCAAGGTTTTGGGAATTCTTCCTAACATTAATAGACTTTCCAGTTCCAAATCCTAGATGGTTTATCTCCATTGATTCAACGAAAAGAGAATAAATAGGGTTCAGTTAAAATCATATGGCTTTATTTCGCCGGTATCAAAATGAGATAATTATGGCGGAGAGAAATATAGTTTTAAGGCTTACGAAAGAACAGTTAGGGTTTGGACTGTAAGGAAGGAAGAGGAAAGACGCCGAGGAAAAGAAAAACAATATATGTAAAGTGATTATCGAGTTTAAAATTTGTCAATGAAATTCAAGAGGGCTTTTGTGCTCTTGAAATCCAACTTAGTAATAATAGTATAGTATAGATCTACAAATTTGACTATCTATCAATTCTATTTTCTTCAATTAATAATAAAAATTATTAGTATAATTATTTTATATATATATATATATATTACAATAATGAAATTTTATCTATAATTTTTAATAATTTTTAGAACATTGATAACTATTTTAAATTGATTTTAACACTGAGTTAACTACAAATATAATATATATATGTATTTATGTATAAGTTCAAAATTAGCTTATTATGTATCATAATATAATATAATACCAACGAAATACAATTTTATTTTAAATATGAAGTGTGTGCGCACGCGTGTGTGTATATATATGTATATTAATTTTCAATGTAACATGTATTAACTAGTATTATATATATTAATAATATTTTTATTTTATAAAATTATACTTTATTGTTTAAAAATTTTAATAAAAAAATTAGAATATAATTTTATTTTATTTTAAATATAAAGTTTATACATACGTACGTATATATTAATGCTTAATGTAACATAGATTAACTATTATATATATATATATATATTCTTTTTATAAAATTATTGACTTATCCAAAATTAACTTATTTTATTATAAAAAAGTTATTTGAAATCTAATTGACATATAATTTAAAATTATTTTGGATAGCAATGTGCATATAAAGGGCCAATGTGTTACAATGTAAATTCCAACACCTACACACATACACAATATGTATATGTTGCACGTGCATAATATACACATGAGTATATTTGGATATACTCAAATTAAATTCAAATTTAAAGCCAAACTTATCCATTATTTAATTGAATCAAATTTAAGATTAGATCTAATGTTAATTTAGATTTCGTAGTCCCAATAAAATTTTAATTAGGAATTTTTTTTTTAAATCCACCCTATTTACCCTTTGCAACCTGACCCGATTCTTTCACATTATGCATGTATATAATTTATTAATTAACTTCTTATTAATTTAATTATATTTATAAAATATATATTCATTTAATTAAATTATCTCTTAATAAAGTTCAAAAATTAATATTTTACATACCTTAAACATTTAAAGATATAGATATACATATATATATATATATTCAATATATATATATACATATATATGTTTATTTTAATTAATTAACTTCTAATTAATATAATGAATCCAATTAGTTAGATTATTAAATAATTTTTTGAAAATTATTAATTTACTTTTAAAATAATATATATTTATAACATTTATAAAATCAGTTTATATTTTAAATTTAACCTTTTAAATTCCAAATATATTTTAAATTTTCAAATTGAATTTTGAAAATTAGCCCATGTATCATCCTTCATTTTGAGGCCCAAAACTAGCACTACAGATACTGCAATCATGAATATGTTATGCAACATATACTGATGTAAATTTTATGAACGGGTTTGCAATGAAATGTAAAAGTTACTTCTAACTTGTGTTTGAAATTTTTTCATGAACGGGTTTTTCCCTCACTAGAACCTTAACCAAAACATACTAACCATATATTGTCTCCAACAACCACAATGGTTAGAATATAGAAAATAACATTTATAGTTATGCAACATATACTAGATTACTCATCCCAATTTATTAAACTATCCATCTTAATTTCAAAGCACCAGCCGTCAAAATTTAAACAGACAATCCATCTTATTTTAATCTGACTACCTGTCCTATAATAATGTGGACTACCCATCTCACATATAAACATATTCAAAGTTATGTGAACTATCCATCTCACATATAATTATTACTTGGATTACCCATCCTTACCATATTGACTACCCATCACATATGGTTCCTTTGTTTAAATTATGTGGACTATCCATCACACATGTTCCATTTAATTTAAAATGATGTGGACTATCCATCACATATCTCATATTTTTTCTGAATGACTATGAACCCTTCATTAACCTCATAGAGACTATCCATGTTCGGCATGATATGGACTATCCATCTCTCATCCAGTAGTTTTCCTGGGTTTACCTATGAACCTGTCACATATTCACTTAATTCATGTTTAACCAACATATTCAACCAACGTCTATTGGTATCCCCAATTATGTTGTTTACCCCTTAAACTTATAGCATCAAAAATAAAATGCATTGGTATCCCCAATGACTAGTGTCGAACTCATTAATGAAAATACATTGGTACCCCAATGGTTAGTGACAAGTTTGTAATGTATAAAGCATATCGATGTTAACCTACATTAGTCAAATAAATGGCGTCGAGTTTAAAACTTATGGCTCTCCGCCAATAATCGTAAAAGAATTGCGGCATCCATACTACTTTATATAGTGTCGAACCTCTGCCAAGGTAAAAATAAAACTTAAATTCTTTAAAGTATAAGCCCCTTATCGAAATAGGTTGCCGACTTTCACTGAATATAGGTTATCCACCTTTTAAAACTAAGCTTTAGGATATCATAAAACAAATGGTTAACTATCGAAAACATAAGGTTACCGACCCTCTCGAACCTAGGTTATATCATAAAGTTTTACACTTAACATACTTCGGTTATTATGCCTCTATATATATATATATATATATATATATATATATATAATCAAATACAACACAAGTGGCGTCTCTTTCATTTGTATAATTGACATGAGGGTATTCAAAATATAAGTATGCAGCGTCGTTTAAAACATAGGTGGAAAGGTGCGACGTCAGTGACCTCATCGTCAATCTTAAACTGCTTTAATGAATTATAAGAATGCAACAACGCCAATGATTGTTTCTGCCAATGCCCGTGTCGACATGGTTGGGACTGCTTCACAACTACCCAAGTAGTTATCATTCACTTTCTTTCTCGTCGATGTCGACACTCATGGCCGTGGCGTCATTAATTAGGGGCGCTGTAGCATTGTCTTAATTATTTAGAAAGCTGTTTTATTATCATTCAAAGCAATTTCTTTTCTCCTAATACAATAGTTTGTCAAAATATGATTGGTTTACAATAAAACTTTGCATTTCCTTTTTAGGTTTTCTGCCACATATCAGTTTTAAAGTTCCAAAACACATACCAAATTAAATAACCAATATCCTTAATTAATTATCCATCTAAATGCTACATAGAAAAATAAATTCATAGTAATTTGAAATCACTTGGAAAAATTCCTCGAAGTCGTAGAAATTCCAAAAAATAATATTTTTCATCATATAAAAATTTCAAGGTCAAAAACCATATTTAATTATTTTTAACAAATTGAACCCGAATTTAAGCAAATTTCCTTTTTAGGAAATTCATAAAATATTAAATATAATTTGGAAAACTATAAAATTAAAAACCAATCTCCAAAATATCATTTTATACACCATAGCAAAAATTCGAATAATTTGAAGGTTAAAAACTCATGTTTACCCTTAAAACTTATCAAAACAATTTCATAAAATTTCCAATAACCATCATTCTATCCAAACAAAGATTTAGCCATAACTTGGCAATCAAACAACAAGAATTCGGTATTATACATAACTAAATATAATCAAGAATAAAAGATATGGTTTTAGCACTATTTACCTTATTTTTTCTAAGCTTTGCTTGAATCCCTCTTTAATTTCGTGCTTCCTGGCTTGATTAATGGTCAACCTCTTTTCTTCCTCTTGATTGTTTACGTTTTTGAAAAATGAGAATGATATGAAGGGGAGGGGGTTTAAGGGATAAAAGATTGGTCTATGCCTAAATTGCTTCTCTTGTATATTCGTTTCTATAGTTTAAGTTCAAAACAATCTTACTTAGTTTACTAATAATGGCTCGACCTTATAAGTTTTCAAATCTCACTCTCTTTAACTATTTACATTATTCTATTTAATTTATCTAACTAAATATCTTGAATATGTTAAACTAAAATTAGGGGTGTTACAGGCTCCCCTCCTTAAAAGAATTTCGTCCTCGAAATTCAACAACGACTATAAAACAAGCATATCAACCATGCAAACAATGCTAGTATATCCTACCAGCTATAAAGTCTGTATACCTTAAATATAGAACATAGAATCATAACACCTCAGGATAAGTTTCCCTAATCTTGCCTTTTGTCTCCCAAGTACAGTCCTTCTCATTGTCACTCCACTAACTTGACTGTCTTGGTCCTTAACCTCTTCTCATCTCTCGCCACAACTCGAACTGGTTGTCTCACAAAAGTCAGATCCAATTCTACTACTTAATCTTTCTATGCAGTCAGAGCACTAGTAGTCTCTGGATCATGCACATAATTCCGAAGATGAGAAACATAAAACACTTTATGGACTCCTGCCAAACTACACGGTAACTAACCTCTGTACATGATCTTTTCGATCGTCTCTGTAATAGGGAATGATCTAACAAATCAAGGTATTAGTTTCCCTGACTTTCCAAACCATCCCACATCCTTCATCGGTTATACCTTAACGAAAACCTAATCTTTAATTGAAAACTCTAGAATTTTATGCCTCTTATCTACGTAACTTTTCTGCCTAGATTGATCTTCCTTCATCCTATCCCGGATCAACTCAATCTTTGATGTGGCTACTCTCACCATATCTAGACAAATGACCAATCTGTCCCCAATCTCCAACCAACATGCTGGTGATTTGCAATGCCTTCTATACAAAGCTTCAAAAGGCACCATTCGTATACTAGTTTGATAACTGTTATTATAGGAAAACATAACAAGGTGCAAATGGTCTTCCCACGATCCACGAAAGTCTAATACACAAGCTCTAAGTAATACACAAGTCCGTGTTGATAAGAGGTACTCTCTTAAGCTTGGTACCTAACACTTCCTATACTGTAACATCCCAGAATTTTGACCTTATTATTATAATAAGTTTTTAATCTAATTTAAATGAAATACAAGATTTTTATTATAAATAAATAAGATTTTGGACATTATTAGTTATATATGTGTTATAAAGGAAATTGTAAATTTCAAACTTAAAACAGACTCTTTAGACAATATTTAAAATAAAACCTGTTTTACTCAATTAAATTAAAGGTTATGTGTTACTGACATTTAATATCAGATATATGAATGTAATTAATAATAATAATATTCACAATAACACAATTCTATTCATATTCAGTATAAATATAAAATATATTAATGCAAATATAAGTTAAAATCAAATATTGGGAAGATTTAACTTTAAATAAAAATAAGATTAAGAAGTGTTTCTAACAACAACTTTTATAATTAAAATAAAATAAGCTTATAAATATTTAATATAAGTATAACATAAAAATATGGATATAAACATAAGTACATAAACATAGGAAACCATAATATTAATATATGTATAAAATAGACAAGTAAGAATACCTGACATATGTAGTTGTTATTCAAGCAATGAAGACAAAACGAAAACCTGCAAACAAATTTTATATGCATAAGAAAGATAAGCGTTCACTTCAAAAAAAAATAAGACAAATATCTTTAAACAAAATAAACTTGTCAGCAAACATAATAAGTTGTAAACCTATAAGAAGACATACATTAATTAGCTCCACATATTGTTATTTCAGATTTATAAAATATATCTTTCAGCCGAAATACTCGCTTCATCTTAGATTTTTAGTACATAAAGCAAAATTTGAAATCCAGGGAAGGCTTATATTAGAAGCTAATGCCCTATACAAAAACTGTTCTTATCTATAAATACCACATCATTCTAGCTGTACATATTATTTAGTTCATTCATAACTTACAAGTAAAAACCGAGATAAGAAAAGAAATACAAATAACATCATTTTGGAATTCCAAGCTCAGACGAATTTAAAGCAAAAGAAAGTTACAGGGATATAAATTTCAAACTGCAGTTTCTTTCAATAATAATTTCCCTCTGTTTCAGCTATAACTTTTGGTGAGTAAACTTATTTTTCCTGAACCTTTAATTATGATAAATAGTGCATGTATTTGGTGTTGCTATGTATTGATAACAAGAGAACTGGTAATGAATTTTGTTTACTGGGAGGTGTATGCTCTTCATTGTTTTAACTTTTCTAGGCGAGAAAATGGAAAAAAAATTAACAGAACATTGTAAATCTTAGGATATTTTAACTAAATAAATTTGTTTATTCTTAAAACCAAATCTGGACATGGTTTAAGGTTTGTCAATGGATCCTGGCTTCATTATGCTTAGATTTACAGTAAAAGAAATCAAATTGTTAAAATTCGAATGTTTTAAATTAGTGATTAGATTTCATAACCTGGTTTAAAGCACAAATCTAAGATTTTTAAAATAGAAATGATGATTTTTAGAAAATTGGACAAGGTGCAGTTCGGTGATGAATTAAATTTGCATTTTTATCAATTTCTATCTGTTTCACAAATCTTAAGTGTTGAAACTTGTTGTGTAGCTTGATTGAGGGTTCTTGAATATAGGGAAAATATCATAAAATTTTTCGAATGCAAGATTTGATGAAGTGAATCAATTTTAGGGTTTTCGGGGATCGACAGTTTGGGTTCTGTACATTTGTGGTTTACGTCGTTGTAGTGCCACCAAGCGCCATGAGGTTTGGGGAGGTGGTAGAGGGGGTTGATGGCGAGATATGGCCGGAGTCACGTCGTCGTAGGTGGTCGAGATCGAGAGGACGAGGCGATTTCTTCTTTCGTGTTTAGGTTACTATTTGTCTTTTCGAGCTTATTTTGATTCCGAGCCTATCGTGTTAAACTGAGCTTTGATTTCGATCGAGTGGTGATTTTGTGATTTGCTGGGGGCATGAGGGGTCGTCAAAGTGGTGACGAACCACCGTGCACGTGCACGGTGGCGTCATGTCCGTCGATGTGAGTTCTGGGACGTCGCGTGTTTTGCTCGAGGGAATCGTGTTGTCGCTTCGGGTTTGACTCTGGGTCAGGGTTTGAGCACGCGTGTGTTAATAGGTTACAGCAGTTTTTTTTGATTTAACTTTAAAAAAATTATAACAATAAAACAGAAGAGAAAAGAAAAGAGGAAGAAGAAGGAGGGATGCAGGAGATAGACGCATGAAACATCAGGGTAAACTCGAGTTTAGCACGAGATTTGCGCGTAGTTTTCTCGGGTTTCAATTTACAGGGGATTAGCCAACTATAATATTAAGTTGAAGGGTAAACAAGTCGGATACTAATTAAGTTATTGATATTGACAGGTTTTAAGGCTAAACTTGATTTAAATTTATCAAGGAATGTTTTCAAACTAAGATGATTAATTTAAAATGGGACGATAATTAAGAATGTAATTAATTTTATAATTGTGATTAAATAAGTAGTATAAGATTTAATTAAAGTTATAATTAAATATTTTAATAATAATCTTGTGTAAATCAATTTGTAATTAAGAATATAATTAACCATTTAAAGTTAATTAATTAACAAATCATAGTTAACTGATTAAATAATTAATTAAGGATTAAAAGATTAAGTTAATTAGTAGTTAATGGTCAATTAAGTAATTAGTAATACTTAAACGATTAAATGAGTTTTATAATTCAATAATTAAGGTTATTGATTAATAATTAATTAAGTGAATAATTAATAAGTAATTAATAATTATTTAAATAAGTTAATTAATTAGTAATTAACTAAGCATGAATAAAATATAGTCTGTTCTTAAGCAAGTAATTAAGTTTAAAATAAATCAAACTAAATGTTGATATGAATCGATGATTCTGTTTGATTGACTTTGATATTTATTTATATCCTGTGATGTTTTGTGATATTCTGGATATATCTTTGATGACTGTGTATGATTGATCTGTGATAAATTGCTATGTGAATTCAATTTTTGAATTTAAACGGTTTAAGTTAATTAGATAACTTGGCCTTTAAATGGCATTTGGATTTCGATGAGATTGGGATCGGGTATCAAATTGATATTCCGAAAACCACATCGATCCAAATAAAACGTTAGGTCGTGAAATCTCAAGTGAAGATCGAGATGGTGTTTTCAGAATGCAAGGGTTATTGTCGTTATCTCTGAGGGTGATTCCAAAATGAGTGTAACGAGTTAATGCCTTCGGTTTCGTTCGAACCCGGAACGAACTTGTATGGATTGAATGCTTTCAGCACATCGTCAGGCGGACGATGAGCATTCTAAGAGATATGTTCTATAAAGGTAAACGCAGCCTCAAGCCTTATCAACCGAAAATGGCTAAAACAGGGGATGTGCAGCAAAGTCAGGTGGGTCATGCCCAAGCAGGACGAGGTATACCCCTGTCTAGATGTCCCTTTTTTATTCGGCTGTTTGGGCGGTTTGTCTGCAGCCAACTACGGGGTTATCTTGTTTGGGACTGTTCAGTAAGAAATGGTTTCGGCCTTCTGTTGCAGGGGAGTTAGGGTGGCTCCTCCGTACGGTGATCTAGGCCACGTACTGTGACGGGCGGTACCCCAGTAGCCCTGCCATTGTATGAGATCCAATTTCCAATAAGAGCCGTACGTTTTGATTATGCCCAACTACGTTGGAATGTGAGATGTAAGCATTTTAGCTATTTATGTATTTTACTTGAAAACCCTAGACACTATTATAATATCACTAAATTTCCTATAAAATGTTTTGGTTAGCGTAAGGTAAAAACTTACCCGTATTTATGTGTGGGAAGTCTTACGTGATACCTTTATTTTCAAATGATTTTCGAAGTTAAACAATTTTAACCGTTTACTCATACCATACCCATGTCTGACCCGGAGTTTATATTTTGTTTTTTATAAACTCTTGGGTACTCAAATTTTTATGAGTAGCCAAGTGATAGGTTTCAGAGTATAGAGTTTTCTAGAGGAGTTGGAGCAGAAGACCAGACGTACGTAGCTATCTATATAGTTCCGCTGTGTTAGTTAGTTTATGATATTTGGGATGTATGTTTTGACATATATGTATATGACAGTCTGTTGTATGATATTGTATAACTCTGATGTATATATAACTATGTAATAGTTATGTTGATGTATTATATTTTGTTCCATTCCGCTGTGAGATTCTGATATTGTGATTCTTTCTTTCTATTCTTTTCTATTTCTATCCCTTTCTTTTTTTATTGATGACACGTCTTTCTGGAGTTAGAAAGTCGGGTCGTTACAGCTGGTATCAGAGTGCTAGGTTGAGCGAGTACCTAGGCTCTTGAATAATATCTATCTTGAGAGTGCATATTTGTATTTTCATATAATTATATACTTATCTAAATTTGTTGAGTTACCTGTTCAGGTGGCCAACATGAGTTCTGGAAGGAGAGGCAGAGTTAGGGCCAGTACTTTGATTGTTAATGGTCGGAGTCAAATTGCTAGAGAGGCTGTAAATCCAGTACCGCCTCAAGTTAGTTTTACAGCCTTATGTAAAGACTTCAACAATCTTGGAGGCCAACCATTTAAAGGTTCAGAATCGATAATTGAAGTTCAAGCATGGCTACGCTCTAGTGAGTGCTTTTTTAAGAGTATGAGGTTATCTGATGATCGGAAGAAGGAAATGACATCGTGGCAATTGCAGGGAGGCGCAGCAGCATGGTGGGATGCAACGATAGCTAATATTCCTGAGGAAGATATTTCATGGGAAAGATTTAAGGAGTTATTTGAGGAGAATTTTATACCAACGGCGGGGAAAACCCAATTGTACCAGGATTTTCTGAATTTGAAGCAGGAAAGCATGTCTGTTTCGGAGTACGAGACCAAATTCAACGAACTTTCGTGCTATGGGCTAGGACTCATTGATACTCCCCTCAAAAAGAATGATAAGTTTGTACAAGGATTGGGGTCTGAATTTCACGATAAGATGACAGTGCTTTTGAAAGGATCTTTTGTCGATTTGGTTGATATGTCTTTGAGGTATGAAAATTTGATGAGCAAGAAATCAGAGGCAACAACAGCAGTTTCGAGAGGGAATTTCGCTAACCTAAATAAAAGGAAGTTTAATCCACTTTGGAAAAGGCAACGCAAGGGAAAGAAACCGGGAGGAAGCAATGACGGACCCCGCAAGTGTTATAATTGTCAGCAAATTGGACATTTGGTAAATCAGTGTCCTCAAGAAGGATCTCAGCAATAGCAACGTCAGAGTGGTCCAGGATCAGCAATGGTTCAGAGATCATTGTGTTTTAATTGTCATCATCCCGGTCACATGATCAAGAATTGTCCACTTTTGCAGAGGGCACCTCAAAATAAAGTTTTTGCTCTGGAAGCAGGTCCATCTTCTTCTTCTCAAGGCAAAGGGGTATTGGACGGTACCTCACTCTTAGATGGAAAATATATTAAAGTTTTGTTTAATTCGGGTGCTTCTTTGAGTTTCATTTCTCTGGAATCAGTAGAAAAGTTCTCTCTCAACCCTAGTACGGTGGATCATCCCATTTTTGTATCTAATCTTATTGGTGGGGCAACCAAACTAAATACGATCTGTAAGGACTTGAAGATTTCTTATCTTTCCCACAGCTTTTCTTGTGACCCTTATGTGTTAAATTTTAAGGGATTTGATCTTATATTGGGAATGGATTGGCTCGATAAGTATAAAGCAGTCCTGAATTGTGATGAGAGGGCAGTTTCATTGGAGACTGATTTGGGTAGGATTGCCAAAGTGTCGTGCGATAGTTCTGGATTTCACTTGAGTAGTCTTTTGCAAGGAGTTGAGACTTATCAGGAGAAAGTTGAAGAAATCGATGTGGTTCAAGATTTTTCTGATGTATTTGAAGAAGTTAAGTGTCTACCGCCACATCGAGAAATAGAGTTTCATATTGATTTGATTTCAGGAGCAGTGCCGGTGATTCAGCCCAGTAGGAGAATGGCTCCTAGAGAGAGAGAGAAGAGTTGATTAAGCAGACACGGGATCTTTTGGAGAAGGGTCTGATTAGACCCAGATTTTCTTGTTGGGGCTCTGCTGCGGTGTTTGTCACTAATTCGGTGGTTCACTATGGTTCTGTGTTGATTATAGAGAATTGAAAAAAGTGACCATTCGAAATAAATATCCTTTCCCTTGCATCGATGATCACTTTGACCAATTTCATGGAGCTTCTATCTTTTCTTAATTGGATCTAGCTTCAGGTTTCCATCAATTGAGAGTAGCTAAAGACAGTATTCCTTTGACAGCATTTAGGGGACCGAATTGTTTTTATGAGTGGTTGGTTATGCCTTTCGGGTTAACCAAGGCTCCTGCCTATTTTGTTGACCTCATGAACCGAGTCTTTCGGGATGTGTTGGATAAGTTCATGCTGGTATTCATTCATAATATCTTGGTCTACTCCAAATCGGAAGAGGAGCACAGGCATCATTTGAGGATTGTATTGGAGGCTCTGAGTAAGCATGTGTTGAAGGCAAAGTTTTCAAAGTGGCATTTCTGGAAATCAGAAGTCAAATTTTTAGGGCACATTGTTTCTGGAGAAGGTATTTCTGTAGATCCAGCAAAGGTTGAAACAATTTAGGAATGGAAACAGCCGGAGACACCGACTGAAGTTCGCAGTTTTCTGGGTTTAGCTGGCTACTACAAGAAATTTATCAAGGATTATTCAAAGATTTCTTCGCATCTGACTAAACTGACTAGGAAAGGAACTAAATTCAAGTGGACACCCCAGTGTGAAGAAGCTTTTCAGGAATTGAAGACAAGGCTAACCAGTGCACTAGTGCTTGCTATTCCGGATGGGAAGAGAAAATTTGAAGTTTATACGGATGCATTTTTAGTTGGACTGGGAGCAGTTCTGATGTAGAATGGAAGGGTAATTGCGTATGCTAGTCGGCAGTAGAAGCCACATGAGAAGAACTATGCTGCGCACGATCTAGAACTGTTAGCCATTGTTTTTGCTTTGAAGATCTGGAGACATTATCTTTTGGGAGAAAAGTTTGAGTTATTCATGGATCACAAACCGTTGAAATATATTTTCTCTCAAAAAGATCTTAATCTGAGACAGCAAAGATCGGTCGAATTTTTGGCATCTTATGATCTGGATATTTTGTATACTCCGGGGAAAGCGAATGTTGTAGCTGATGCTCTTAGCAGAAATGCAGTTTTGTCTCTTTTGGAGATCGTTCCATCTCTCCAAGAAAGAATCGTTAGTAAGCAAATGGAGGATAAATCTTTTGAGGAAATAATTCTTACAACTAAGGACGGGCGATATTCGGATTTCAAGGTGGACGATCAAGGTGCTTTAAGGATTAATGGTCGTTTGTATGTGCCTAATATGGATGGATGAGGGAAGAAGTCTTAGCGGAGTGTCATCGCTCCAAATTGAATGTTCACCCGGGAATCTCGAAGATGTATAAAGATACGAGGAGAGTTTTCTGGTGGCCAAATATGAAGAAGGATGTAGCTACTTTTGTAAATAGTTGTGCCATCTGCCAACAAGTGAAGGGAGATCAACAGAAGTCAGTCGGACTATTGCAACCTTTGGAAATTCCAGATTGGAAGTGGGAGATGACCTCGATGGATTTCATCGACGGTTTGCCTTGAACCAGGAAAGGAAATGAAGGGATATGGGTTATTGTTGATCGTTTAACGAAGGGTGCCCATTTCATACCAGTTAAGGCAACTCGTACTGCAGCTTCTCTGGCAGAAATTTTCTTGAAGGAGATAGTTAGATTGCATGGTGTTCCTATCAGCATAATAAGTGGCCGTGATCCTATTTTCGCTAACAAATTCTGGGAAGCTCTGCAATCAGCTATGGGAACAAGTTTGAGACTAAGTACAGCCTATTATCCTCAGATGGACGGACAGACGGAGAGGCTTAATCGTATTCTAGAAGTTACGTTGCAAGCTTATGTATTGGATTTTGGTGGATCATGGGAAGACCATCTTCATCTAGTAGAATTTTCTTATAATAACAGTTACCAAGCGAGTATTAAGATGGCTCCTTATGAAGCTCTGTATGGAAGACCGTGTAGATCCCCATCCTGTTGGATTGAATCGAAAGATCGACTTGTACTCGGACCCGATCTAATTCGTGAAGCTTCTGAGAAAGTTAAGCTTATCAAGAAAAGAATGAAAGCTGCTCAGGATCGTCAGAAGAAATATGCAGATAAGAGACGAAGAACATTGGAAGTTGAAATCGGAGATTTAGTTTTTATCAAAGTTTCCCCGATCAAAGGAGCTATAAGATTTGAAAAGACGGGAAAACTTGCTCCGAGATATATTGGACCATTCCGAGTGATGGAAAGAGTTGGAACTGTAGCCTACAGGATTGAATTGCCAGAACGGATGTCTGGGATTCACAATGTATTCCATGTGTCTCATTTAATGAAATTTGTTCATGACCCATCACTGGTGGTAGAACCAGTAGTTCGGGAAGATTTAGAAGTAGAACCCAACTTGACCGTGGTCAAAAATCCCGTTCAGATTGTAAATCAAGACGAGAAGCAACTCAGGAACAAAGTGGTGAAACTCGTCAAGGTGCAGTGGAGTGAGGATCCTAGAGATTGTACCTACGAAACTCCTGATAGTTTTAGGAAAGCTTATCCGGATTTATGTCCGGATGACTAGTAATGTTTGTTAGAATAGACTATTTGATTTGTTTGTTATTATATGGGTGATATGTGTGTTTGGATTATTATAAAAGCTTTTGGAATTAACTATTTTTTAAATTTCGGGGACGAAATTCTTTTAAGGGGGGAGGAATGTAACATCCCAGAATTTTGACCCTATTATTATAATAATTTTTTAATCTAATTTAAATGAAATACTAGATTTTTATTATAAATAAATAAGATTTTGGACATTACTAGTTATATATGTGTTATAAAGGAAATTGTAAATTTCAAACTTAAAATAGACTCTTTTGACAATATTTAAAATAAAACCTGTTTTACTCAATTAAAATAAAGGCTATGTATTACTCACATTTAATATCAGATGTATGAATGTAATTAATAATAATAATATTCACAATAACACAATTCTATTCATATTCAATATAAATATAAAATATATTAATGCAAATATAAGTTACAAATCAAATATTGGGAAGATTTAACTTTAAATAAAAATAAGATTAAGAAGTGTTTCTAACAACAACTTTTATAATTAAAATAAAATAAGCTTATAAATATTTAATATAAGTATAACATAAAAATATGGATATAAACATAAGTACATAAACATAGGAAACCATAATATTAATATATGTATAAAATAGACAAGTAAGAATACCTGACATATGTAGTTGTTATTCAAGCAATGAAGACAAAACGAAAACCTACAAACAAATTTTATATGCATAAGAAAGATAAGTGTTCACTTCAAAAAAAAAGACAAATATCCTTAAACAAAATAAACTTTTCAGCAAACATAATAAATTGTAAACCTATAAGAAGACATGCATTAATTAGCTCCACAAATTGTCATTTCAGATTTATAAAATATATCTTTCAGCCGAAATGCTCGCTTCATCTTAGATTTTTAGTACATAAAGCAAAATTTGATCATATCCAGGGAAGGCTTATATTAGAAGCTAATACCCTATACAAAAGCTGTTCTTATCTATAAATACCACATCATTCTACCTGTACATATTATTTAGTTCATTCATAACTTACAAGTAAAAACCGAGATAAGAAAAGAAATACAAATAACATCATTTTGGAATTCCAAGCTCAGACAAATTTAAAGCAAAAGAAAGTTACAGGGATATATATTTCAAACTGCAGTTTCTTTCATCAATAAATTCCCTCTGTTTCAGCTGTAACTTTTGGTGAGTAAACTTATTTTTCCTGAACCTTTAATTATGATAATTAGTGCATGTATTTGGCGTTGCTATGTATTAATAACAAGAGAACTAGTAATGATTTTTGTTTTACTGGGAGCTGTATGCTCTTCATTGTTTTAACTTTTCTAGGCAAGAAAGTGGAAAAAAAATTTAACAGAACATTGTAAATCTTAGGATATTTTAAATAAATAAATTTGTTTATTCTTAAAACAAAATCTGGAAATGGTTTAAGGTTTGTCAGTGGAGCTTGGCTTCATTATGCTCAGATTTACAGTAAAAGAAATCTAATTGTTAAAATTTGAATGTTTTAAATTAGTGATTTGATTTCATAACCTAGTTTAAAGCACAAAGCTAAGATTTTTAAAATAGAAATGATGATTTTTAGAACATTGGACAAGGTGCAGTTCGGTGATGAATTAAAATTGCATTTTTGTCAAATTCTATATGTTTCACAAATCTTAAGTGTTGAAACTTGTTGTGTAGCTTGATTGAGGGTTCTTGAATATGGGAAAAATATCATAAAATTTTTCGAATGCAAGATTTGATGAAGTGAATCAATTTTAGGGTTTTTGGGGTTCGACAGTTTGGATTCTGTACATTTGTGGTTCGTGTCGTCGTAGTGCCACCGAGCGCCGTGAGGTTTTGGGAGGCGGTAGAGGGGGTTGATGGCGAGATATGGCCGGAGCCACGTCGTCGCAGGTGGTCGAGATCGAGAGGACGAGGCGATTTCTTCTTTGAAGTTTAGGTTGCAGTTAGTCTTTTCGAGCTTATTTTGATTCCGAGCCTATCGCGTTAAACTGAGCTTTGATTTCGATCGAGTGGTGATTTTGTGATTTGCTGGGGGCATGGGGGGTCGTCGGAGTGGTGACGAACCACCGTGCACGTGCACGGTGGCGTCGTGTTTGTCGATGTGAGTTCTGGGACGTCGCATGTTTTGCTCGAGGGAATCGTGTTGTCGCTTCGGGTTTGACTCTGGGTCAGAGTTTGAGCGTGCGTGCGTTAGTAGGTCACAACAGTTTTTTTTATTTAACTCTAAAAAAAAATTATAACAATAAAACAGAAGAGAAAAGAACAGAGGAAGAAGAAGGAGGGATGCATGAGATAGACGCGTGAAACATCAGGGTAAACTCGAGTTTAGCACGAGATTTGCGCGTAGTTTTCTCGGGTTTCAATTTACAGGGGATTAGCCAACTATAATATTAAGTTGAAGGGTAAACAAGTCGGATACTAATTAAGTTATTGATATTGACAGGGTTTTAAGGCTAAACTAGATTTAAATTTATCAAGGAATGTTTTTAAACGTAAGATGGTTAATTTAAAATGGGACGATAATTAAGAATGTGATTAATTTTATAATTGTTATTAAATAAGTAGTATAAGATTTAATTAAATTTATAATTAAAGATTTTAACAATAATCTTATGTAAATCAATTTGTAATTAAGAATATAATTAACCATTGAAAGTTAATTAATTAACAAATCATAGTTAACTGATTAAATAATTAACTAAGCATTAAACGATTAAGTTAATTAGTAGTTAATGGTCAATTAAGTAATTAGTAATACCTAAACGAGTAAATGAGTTTTATAATTCAATAATTAAGGTTATTGATTAATAATTAATTAAGTGAATAATTAATAAGTAATTGATAATTATTTAAATAAGTTAATTAATTAGTAATTAACTAAGCAAGAATAAAATATAGTTTATTCTTAAGCAAGTAATTAAGTTTAAAATAAATCAAACTAAATGTTGATATGAATCGATGATTCTGTTTGATTGACTCTGACATTTATTTATATCCTGTGATGTTCTGTGATATTCTGGATATATCTGTGATGACTGTGTATGATTGATCTGTGATAAATTGCTATGTGAATTCAATTGTTGAATTTAAACTGTTTAAGTTAATTTGATAACTTGGCCTTTAAAATGGCATTTGGATTTCGATGAGACCGGGATCGGGTATCAAATTGATATTCCGAAAACCACATCGATCCAAACAAAACGTTAGGTCGTGAAATCTCAAGTGAAGATTGAGATGGTGTTTTCAGAATGCAAGGGTTATTGTCGTTAACTCTGAGGGTGATTCCAAAATGAGTGTAACGAGTTAATGCCTTCGGTTTCGTTCGAACCCGGAACGAACTTGTATGGATTGAATGCTTTCAACACATCGTCAAGCGGACGATGAGCATTCTAAGAGATATGTTCTATAAAGATAAACGCAGCCTCAAGCCTCATCAACCGGAAATGGCTAAAACAGGGAATGTGTGGCAAGGTCAGGTGGGTCATGCCCAAGCAGGACGAGGTATACCCCTGTCTAGATGTCCCTTTTTATTCGGCTGTGTGGGCGGTTGGTCTGCAGCCAACTACGGGGTTATCTTGTTCGGGACTGTTCAGTAAGGAATGGTTCCGGCCTTGTATTGCAGGGGAGTTAGGGTGGCTCCTCGGTACGGTGATCTAGGCCACGTACTGTGACTGGAGGTACCCCAGTAGCCCTGCCATTGTATGGGATCCAATTTCCAATAAGAGCCGTACGTTTTGATTGTGCCCAACTACGTTGGAATGTGAGATGTAAGCATTTCAGCTATTTCTATATTTTACTTGAAAACCCTAGACACTATTATAATATCACTGAATTTCCTATAAAATGTTTTGGTTAGCGTAAGGTAAAAACTTACCCGTATTTATGTGTGGGAAGTCTTACGTGATACCTTTATTTTCGAATATTTTCAAAGTTAAACAATTTTAACCGTTTACTCATACCAGACCCATGTCTGACCCGGAGTTTATATTTTGTTTTTCATAAACTCTTGGGTACTCAAATTTTTATGAGTAGCCAAGTGATAGGTTTCGGAGTATAGAGTTTTCTGGAGGAGTTGGAGCAGAAGACCAGACGTATGTAGCTATCTATACAGTTCCATTGTGTTAGTTAGTTTATGATATTTGGGATGTATGTTTTGACATATATGTATATGACAGTCTGTTGTATGATATTGTATAACTCTGATGTATATATAACTATGTAATAGTTATGTTGATGTATTATATTTTGTTCCATTCCGCTGTGAGATTCTGATGTTGTGATTCTTTCTTTCTGTTCTTTTCTATTTATATCCCTTTCTTTTCTTATTGATGACACATCTTTCTGGAGTTAGAAAGTCGGGTCGTTACATATATACTCTTCCAGAATTCACTAGTGAACAAAGCGTCTGTCACTGATTATACTATTAGGAATCTCATATAGTCTAACAATGTTCGTTATAAACAAGTTTGCCAATACAGGTGTCGTCCTGGTTGACTTAACGGTAATGAAATAGGCACTCTTGGTCAATTTATCCACTATGATCCATATATTTTCATTTCCCCTACTTGATCTTGGCAACCCGTTTATGAAATCTATGGATATTGAATCACATTTTCAAACTGGTAGATCTAAAGGCTAAAGCAACCCATTGGGCTTTTGATGCTCGGCTTTCACTTACTGATAATTCAAACACTGCCTTACCCATAAGCCTACATCCCTTTTCATACCTTCGTAGAAGAAACTTTTCTTCATATCTTGAAACATCTTGATCCCCCCAGGTATATTTTGATCGATGACATTCCCTAAGAACTTCTCTCCTTAGGTTTCCAACATTCGAAACCCATAATCGTCCCTTCTTTCTGAATTATCCCTTTTGGTCATGACAAAATCCTTTGATCATCAATCTCGGTTCCCTCTTCAAACCTTATGATCTTCTCGGCTAACTTGGATCATCT
Source organism: Allium cepa (assembly GCA_030765085.1). Classification (NCBI taxonomy): domain Eukaryota; kingdom Viridiplantae; phylum Streptophyta; class Magnoliopsida; order Asparagales; family Amaryllidaceae; genus Allium; species Allium cepa. The sequence goes on from CM060935.1 coordinate 775,608,509, forward strand.
CTTTTCTTAGAAGCAATCATTTCGATCAATACTGGTCAAACTTCCAAGAAAGACAACATAGCTATACGCAGACTAGAACTAACATTTGATCTTAACTACACACTACAAGTAGTCAATGCCTCTGGATCCTACCATTCTGCCAACATGGCTAACACAACATTCTGATGTTTTCTGCTAAGGGCATCCTCAACTTTATTTATTTTCCCTGGGGTATACTCAATACGGTAATCATAAGCTGTTAAAAACTCTAACCACCTCAGCTATCTCATATTGAACTCGTTCTGAGTGAATAAATACCTCAAAGACTTGTGATCCATATAAAACTCGAATCTTTCTCCTAAGAGGCATGGTCTCCACAATTTCATTGCAAAAAACACCGATGCCAATTTCAAATCATGAGTCGGATACCTAACTTCATGCGATCTGAACTGTCGAGAAGCATAGACAATTATTTTTCCCTTCTGCACTAACACATCTCTAATCCAGTTCCATAGGTATCTGTATACACCAATAAATTCTAATTCCCATCTGGAACAACTGACACGGATGCATTAGTCAACAAATTCTTTAACTTAAGGATTGCTTCCTCACTTTTTTCAGAAAAAATAAACTTTACGTCCTTTCTGGTTAGTTTAGTCAATGGGGCTACTATCTGTAATAAATCCTTGATAAATCTCCAGCAATAGCCAGCTAATCCAATAAAACTTCTTATCTTAGTCACTGTGTCGGTCTCTTCCAACTATTTACTACTTCTATCTTAGTTTGACAACCCTTCTTATGAGACTCATGGCCAAGAAACTTCACTTCTCTTTTTTAAAATTGACACTTTGGAAACTTCACTTTCAACTGATGCTGCCTTGGCATGTCTAGAACTATTCTAAGATGGATCTCATGATCTCTTCCATCTTTAGAATATATCAAAATGTCATCGATAAATACTAACACAAATCTATCCAAATGCTTTTGTAAGATCTGGTTCATCAAATCTATAAAGAAAGTAGGCGCATTAGTTAATTCGAATGACATCACTAACCACTTATACGAACCATACCTCTTTCGAAACACCGTTAGAGGAATACTGTCCTCCACTACCATCAGTTGATGAAACCCTGTCACTGAATGCAACTGGGAAAACGCTTTGGCTTCACTTAACTGATCAAATAAATCATCGATTCTCAATAAAGGATACGTATTCTTTATTGTCTTCTTATTCAACTTATGATAATCAATACATAGTCTCAACAACCCGTTCGGTTTGTTCACGAACACCATGGCTACTTCCTAAGGCGAACTGCTTGGGCTAATAAAACTCTTTTTTTCTAAGTCCACTAGCTACACCTTTAGCTCTTTCATCTCGATAGGTGTACTCCTACTAGGTGGCGTACTTACGGGTCTAGCTCTAGGTATAGGATCGATACGAAATCTATAGCTCGTTTCGATGGTAGTCCTGTAATCGACTCAAAAACAACTGTCTTTTACAACATAAATTCGATTCAACTCATCTTCCACTTTTGTGCACCCAATAAAGTACAAATTTGGGGGCTCGAATTCTCAACTGTTTATACTATTCGGTCACTACCATCAGGGTGTCTTAATGATATTTTCCTATCTTGGCAAAATATTCTAGCATCGTAAACCAATCCATAGCCAAAATAATCCCAAAACCGCAAAATCAAATATAAACAAATCGCCAACAAAAGTATAACCTAGCAACACAAATTCTAGATGGTACACATCTCATTCCCAGAGTTCTATGCTCTCCTATCGGATTAGTCACCCTTAAGGAAGTAATAAGGCATGATGGTTCTGAGCCTAATTTATCAACGAAAGATTGAGGGATAAAAGGATGTGATGCACTAGGATCAATAAATACTTTTGCAGATATGATATAAATCAAATGCATATCTCCCATCACAGCTTTTACCTTCTTGTCCACTGTTGGCTTAGACGATATTGGCTCCAAAGCAATGACCACAACTTTTCCTACCTTGACCGCTTCTGAACATTTATTCTTATAATCCCCACCTAGTCGCAGTTATAACACTTCACATTCTGCTTCCCCAACAACTATATTGCCATCACCCGATCGAATCTCATTAATACAGTGTCCCTTCTTATTACACTTATAGCAAACAATAATTGCTTTCTCCTTCTTGGGAGTTCCATCTTTCTGAGCTCCCATCTTCTTAAGGAACTTCCTCTTCTTATTCTAGAAAGCCTGAGTCTCCACTATCTTTTCTTTCCCAAAGGTAGAAAGCATTTCCTCATTCCTGATAGCCATCTCCACCACTACATTCGTTGGATTATGAGATATGGCATAGTTGCCCTAGAAATCTTCGGCCTCAAACCTCGGATAAACTTCTTGTTCCTCTTGATAGTAGTGTCAACAATGGCATATCCCTACATGGACAACTCATCGAACTTAGCATAGTACTCTAACACTGACATTTCCAGTTGCTCTAATTCCATAAACTTTCTAAGCAAGGCTGACTTGACTACCTCAGACAAAAATCTCTCCTTGAATCTCCTTCGAAATTGCACCAGAGTTAACTTCTCTTTTGGTACTCCCCAGGTAACTCCATTTCACCAGAACAAAGCTGCTCCTTGCAATTGTCTTGAATCCAACCTCCATTTCTGCTCGTCATTTAAACCCAAATCAGCAAAAAATCTTTCGCAATGTAACAACCAATTCTCAACTTATATCACATCCCAGTCCCTAAAAAAGGCTTCCCACCCAGACCGGTGTAATAAAGGCTCAGCTTGGCATAGTTATTACCAACCGGTGCTACGGGATTTGCTCCTCCTGCATTAGCGACATTTCCTCCAACTACTCTTGTAGCTCCTCCGGCTTGCATCAAGTTGACAAGGAACTAATACATAGTCCTCATATCTGCTGGCGGGGTTCCAACACTCATATTGGCATTTGCGTTTTGATTAGCATCTGCCTGTCGACCCAGAGTGGGTTGAGCATTTCTTTTAGTTGTGTGCTTCCTTCACCTAGATGCACTCTTCAATTTCCTGCCTCCATATCTTTCTTTCTCATAAATCTACATATGAGCCTTAGTAAGATACAAAAGAATGATCTAAGAGAGAGGGGAGAATATATTCTTCTATATATAGAAATTACAAATACATTATTATAACATTATCCCAAACCTTAATCTTATTTTCTGTTACATTAGGATTATGATTTCAAAAATACTTTAGGTTTAAAATTCTTTTGATCATAAACATATGCTCTGATACTAACTTGTAACATCCCTATTCCGAGGCCCAAAACTAACTGCTAGATGTTGTAGTCATCCATAGTTATTAACTTTCGATGAAAAAAAATGCGGCTATGTTTAATCATATCAATAATCATAAGCACATGAACATGAAAAAAAATTCAAACACAATTTAGAAATAAATTTTACATTACATTTCAAAATATGAATTCACATTAATTACACAATCTCATTTGCGATCCCATGTATAGAAAAAATATAATTATTATAACATACTGCAAGAGCGACATATGAAGATGCCTCCATAGTTGATCAGAGTCAAATCCTTAGCAATTATACAACTTTGCCAGTACATCCAAATAGACCAAAATCAAACTGCACGGCCGAAATAGATAAAGCTCCTAATAACTAGATTGCCTCCTACACGTCGCCAGAAGCTTGTTTGTCTAACTAGATAACCTGAAATTTGTTGAAATCCTTTAGTCCCGACCTACTCAAATGAGTACCAAAGAGTTTAAGTGGAAAAACAAAAACTTCAGATCAGGCAAAATATCTGGTGTGAATAATATCCTACCAGCTCGAACATAATAAATATCTAGTGAGACCATGCTATTGAGCAGAATGGGTTTTCCCCTCACTAATATCTTAACCAAAACATATTAGTCATATATTGTGCTCCTGCAAGCATAATGGTCAGAACGTAGAAAATAACATTTATAGCTATGCAACATATACTGGATTACCCATCCCAATTTATTAGACTATCCATCTTAATTTCAAAGGATTATCCATCAAATTTCAAACTAACTATCCATCTTATTTTAATCTAATTACACGTCTTATAATTATGTGGACTACCCATCTCACATACAAACATATTCAATGTTATGTGAACTATCCATCTTACATGTAATTATTACTTGGATTATCGATCTCCTATGACGTTAACTACCATCACATATGGTTCCTTTTTTTAAATTATGTGGACTATCCGTCATACATGTTCTATTTAGTATAAAATGATGTAGACTATCACACATCTCATAGTTTTCCCAGGATGACATGGATCCTTTATTAACCTCATAAATACTATTCATCTCCGGCATAATGTGGACTATTCATCTCACATTCCATAGTTTTTCTAGGTTAACTATGAACCCATCACATATTCATTTAATTCATATTTAACGCGCATATCCAGCTTTCGTCTCCTGGTATCCCCAATTAGGTTGTTTGCCCCTTAAACTTATAACATCAAAAATAAAATGCATTGGAATCTCCAGTGATTAGGTTTGAACTCATTAAAGAAATATTAGTACTCCAATGGTTACTGTCAAGTTTCTAATGTATAAAGCATATCGATGTTAACCTACGTTAGTATCCCCAATGAATGGTGTCGAGTTTAAAACTTATAGCTCTCCGCCAATAATCGTAAAAGAGTTCCGGCATGCACACTACTTTATATAGCGTCGAACCTATACCCAAGGTAAAACTAAAATTTAAATTCTTTTTAAGTATAAATCCCTTATCGAAAACAGGTTGCTAACTTTCATAGGATATAGGCTATCTGCCTTTTAAAAGCTTTAGGATATTATAAAACAAATGGCTAACTGCCGAAAACATAGGCTTATCGGCCCTCTCGAACCCATGCTATATCGCCTCTTTAAACTATAGTTTTACTTCACATAAAGATAAGCCTCAATGGCGTTAAAAAAAAGAAATGCGGCATCATTACCCAACAAAAATGTATAGGGTCGCTGACACCGACGGCTAGCGGCATTATCATAGAGTTTTACACTTGGCCTACTTCGGCTATTATGTTGCAATATATATAACATCGAAGACAAGACAAGCGGTGTCTCTCCCATTTGTATAATTGACATCGAGCAAGTTCAAAATAGAAATATGTAGCTTCGTTTGAAACATAGGTGAAGAGCTGCGGATTATCGGCTTCTTAAACCGCTACAACGAATTACAAGATTGCTACACCGCCAATGATGGCTGCCACCGATGCCCACTTTAACATGGTTGGAACCACTCCACAACTACCCAAGTAGTTATCACGCGCTTCTTTCCTCGTCGACGTTGCCACTCTTAGCTGTCGCGTCATTGATTTGGGGCGATGTGACATTGTCATAATTATTGAGAAAACTGTTTTATTACCTTTTAAAGCAATTTCTTTTCACGTAATACAATTGTTTGCCGAAATATTATTGGTTCATAATAAAACTTTGCATTTCCTTTTCATGTTTTCTGCCATATATCAATTTTAAAGTTCCAAAATATATATCAAATTAATTAATTAATATCCTTAATTAATTATCCATTTAAATACTTATCTAGCATAAAAAATTCATAATAATTCGAAATCACTTGGGAAAAATCCTCAAAAATCACATAAATTCTAAAATACCATATTCTTCATCATATAAATATCTCAAGGTCAAAAACCATATTTAATTATTTTTGACAACTAAGACCCGAATTTAACCCAATTTCCTCCTTTGGAAATTCATAAAATATTCAATTTAATTTGGAAAATTATGATAAACTCATCTCTATAATATCATTTTATAAAACATATCAAAAATTCGAATCTTTTGGAGGTTAAAAACTCGAGTTTACAGTTAAAATTTTTCAAAACAATTTCATAAAATTTTCACTAACCATCATTTTATCCAAACAATGATTACTTGGCCATAACTTGGCAAATCAAACAAGAAGAATTCAGGTACTATCCGTAACCGAATCTAACCAAGAATAAAAGATATCGTTTTATCATTGTTCATGTTTAAATAAATTGTCGGAGTTGAGAATTGGTTATTGCTTTAGTTTCTCTAAGCTCTTTGATTTCGTGCTTCCTAGCTTGATTAATGGCCACCCTCTTTTCTTCCTTTTGGTTGTTTACTTTTTGTGAAAAATGAGAACGATACAAGGGAATAGGGTTTAAGAGATAAAAAATTGGTCTATGCCTAAATTGCCCCTCTTATATATATTCTTTTGTATATTTTAAGTTTAAAGCAATCTTACTTAGTTTATTAACAATGGCTTGACCTTATAAGTTTTCAAATCTTTCTCTCCTTAACATTTAAATTATTTTATTTTATTCATCTAGTTAGATATCATGAATAATGTTAAACTAAAATTAGAGGTGTTACAGCCCAGGACACTTTGTGTCTTTATATTAGGGTTAACATTTGAGTTTACATCATCCTTTGGCCAGGCCAGTAGCTAGGTAGAACAGAGTACATGATTACTCATACTCAACCTTAGATACTAATTTTCTAAACGGTCTATAAAATGGGTAGATTTTAATAAGTTAGCCCTTACATTGCTAATTTAGACCAGTAGACAATTGGGCTCTGATACTGTTGAAGGAATCGAGCCAGCCAAAAGCGGGTGAAATAGGTATATTTTTGAAAAAATTCATATTTTGGATCTATCGGGCCTATGTTGTATAAAGAGAACTGAAATCGAATTTAAAATTGTTTTCAATAAAATCTTTATTCTATTTAAATTTTCTTAAAAGAAGTTTTAATTATTTGTACTTTAATCAATTAGAGCATGTCAATTATGAGTGAATGTGTGTAATTTTTTTGGAAATGGTAGTTAGATACAACATGTCATTGGGACAATAGAACATAAACCATATGTCAATATACGTTACAATCGTGTTAAGCAAGTTTCGAACTTGTGACCTCTCGCACCAAAGCCGAATCACTTAACCACTTGGACAATGGTACTTGTCAAATGTGTGCAATAGTTGATTGCTTTTGTTTTATTTTTTGGTAAGTAAAAAGTCAATTGTTATTTATAATATGCTACTTAATATGTCATTGATGTCATGAATTTGGAATTAATTAAGAGTTAGATCTACTATTGTTGATTTAGTAAACAATGAATTTATTTTGAATTAAAATTTGAATTTGATTTCAGCGTACCCAAATATACTCATGTATGTATTGTGGACGTGCAACATAGTATATAGTGTACTTGGTAAATGTATACATATGTGGGTGCTAGAATTTATACCGCAGCGGTCACATTAACCCTTTATATACATGTTGGCTGTCCAAACATTGTTTAAATATACACACATACTATTTATATAGTGATTTATAAAAGATTTTTTAATAAAATAAAACTATTTTAACCAACTCAATAGATATAAATTTAAAACTATTTCAAAAATATCTAATAGTTTACTTAGTGAAACTGTTTAAAGACAAATTTGGATCTATAATTTGGAATAAAATGTATATGCAATATATACATTAAAATTTAAAGTAAAATCATTAGAATGTTAAAATTTAAAATATAGCATGATGTAACATTAATTTAAAATGATTTCTAAATGTATACATGCATATTTATAAATCAGTATTTATAAAAAATATGTTAAAAATAATTGAAGCTAGTTTTGATGTTAATTTTTATATACATACGCTTTGTACATACTATATAAATGAAATATATTTTTTCAATCAAAAAAAATTAAAGTAAAATCGTTATAATGTACAAATTTAAAATATAGCACTAATTTAAAATGATTTCTAAATATATACATGCATATTTATAAATCAATGTTTACATAAAAACACGTTTAAGTTGAAAATTTATACATATAAACTCTTTTACATAATATATAAATGTAAAACATTTTTTTGTTTAATTAAACAATGATTAAATATAAACATTGAAACTATGTAGATCTATGTATGTTTATATATGTATATTTGTAAAATAATGAATGCAAATAAATATAAGGGACGGCAGATGTATATAAATTTGTTGTATAATGTCAGGGATCTAAACAACATTATCATGATATAAAATATAATAAAAACAGAGAATTTATCATTACCTTAAGAAGTGGCCTAAGTTTCACACCTTCAATGAATGAATAACTCCGAGATCGAATAGAATCATCCTATAGAAATTGCAACACTCCATATATCAACACCATCTGAATTTATTTGATTTTATTTATAGAATTTTTGCTCAAAATTTGTGAGATATTTTCATAAAACTCATGGAAATTTTCATGAAAAAAAAAAAATAAAGCAAAATTTGGATAGGTTAAGAGAGCATTAGGTGGCATTGAATAAGAGCAATACGTGGAGAACCTTTCTCCTACTTTTACCCTTTCACTTTCTTGCCTTTTCAAATCACATTTCAATCTTTACAACACCCCTTCGTCTTTTCTATGGCTAGCTATATATAGGTTTGGACGGGCCTTTAAAAGTCCAAACCCATTTAATATAATGAGTTTACTTGAAATTTAAATATTTATATCGATACATACATATACAACTTTTATATACACGATTTATTAAATGCCAATGAAATCCAAAAATCGAATAAAATTTAATAATTTAAATTTCATAAATATGAACTAATTGATCAATTTACGACAATTACAAATTAATTAAATCATGTAGTATTTCTAAGTATTCAACATTATGATTGTGAGACTCACAGTGGTAAATTCAATCAGCAATTAATATCGAATTACTAACGTTCAAAAGTTATAAGGTTTTTGTATAAATTAAAAATTACATAATAAATGTGTTACTAAATAACAAACACTACAAAAAATTGAATTTTAAAGACTCTTATGTTTTGTCTCTAAATGTAAGATTTCATCTCTAATTTATTTTTGTAACCTACTTAAGAAAAATAAGTATTGTCTCCAAAAAACAGGTCTCTAAATAAACAGAGAGCACAAACATTCATCTCTAAAATATTAGTAACCTCACCGATGGTCTCAAATACATGCCTACATTAAAAACTACTTAGATACAATTTTATGGGTCTCTTGTATAACTATAGAGATCATATTCAAGGTTTCAAATTAGTCATAAACATAGTTGTTATTATAAATCAATTGGATATAAGAACCGAAACATAATTTTATTACAGTTTCATCACAAATCAATGAGTAGACAGAATACAATTTTTAACAAACATATAGCAAGATAATTGTTAAATTTGCAGCTTACGTATAAAAAAGTAACCAATTGTTCATTGCAAGAAAAGAAAATTATAGAGTATCCAAAGCATAGATGTCATAACCAAAAAAACCATATCTAATTTGGACCATACAAACTATAATCCTGAAATAAGATCCAAAAAATCAAAACCTAAAATAGATTTTTAAAAGAAAAAACAAGTTTTCCAATAGAGCATGCTTGATACTTTCAGATCTAACAAGCAATTCATGCATCATCTTTATTTTGCGATCGAATGTACCATCGAGGATTTGATGCTTGATTATTTCCAAGTTGATTATGATCGGGTTGATCTTGTGTTATAGGTCTCAATAATTGCATGAAAGATCCAACTTGTTCTGAAATGTTTCCAAAAGTTGATTGAAAAGGCACATGCGTTGTTTGATATTGTTCGGGTGCTTGTTAATAAGGAATTGATGGTTGTGTCATTTGATAAAGTGGTCGAGAAAAATGACCTGATGGCTGTGGGATATGATTAGAAATTTGTAGAAACGATTGGTCACATGGTTATAGGACTTGACATGATGGCTACAAGAGAAAACACGAAGGTTGTAGAAATGGTTGAGGAGGAGGTTGCAACACTTGATTTGGTGGTTATGGCAATGATTGAGAAGAAGGTGGTGCAAATGGATGAGCAAGTGGTTGTGGGATTTGACTTGGTGGATGTATAAAAAACTAACCCAAGGGTTGTCTTTGACCAGATGGTTGGTTGAACATCCATGATTGTTAGTTTATGCTTTGGAGATTGGTCAGATAAATTGAACCAAGCATGTTAGTTACTGTCAATTGCACTTCTCTTTCTATTATCAATTTAAGCTCTTATGTTAATAACATGCAACTGGACATTACAGGTTGCTCTTGATTTGCATGATCTGCTAGACAGTTGGATTGAGAACTTTTATGTAATATAATATTTGTATCAACATAAGGTGGTCCATAAACCCTTCCTCTTGTAAGGCCTCCAGATGAATCAACACAAAGTCTTGGATTCCATATATTTTCATCTTCTTATATCTCAGCTTTTTTCTTCATGTATGTTTCTTGAAAAGGTTGAAAGGGTAACAACATATAGTGTAACGATCCAGAATTTTTGTCAATTGAAATTCGTATATTTAATTGATTTTAAATATTAATAAGTAAAATTTGTAAGTCGAATACAATTTATTTTGAATATCTGGATTTAATTGGATAATTAAATCGATAATTTAATATTTGAAATTACAGAAATAATTGAAAATTGGGTTTAATGTGATTAGAATTAATTCGTAAAGTTGTATTAAATCATATTAGAGTTAGAATGATGTTATAGAACTTTTAAAATCGAATTAAAAGTTAATTTTTGAAAATTGAATATTTTAATATTTAATTGACGAGTTGAAATAGCCATTTTTCAAACAGTCTCGGATTTCGACGAAACCAGTTTCATCGGATCCATAATGTTTTATTATTGTATGGTTTCAAATTTTGTGTCAATCGGATTTACGGTTTGTCCGGGGCAAGCTAAAACGCGTAGAAATTGATTCGAGTGAATTTTGAATTTAAATAATTCGATTCGAAAACTTATCTTCCAAATATGATCGAATTGGCTCCCGATATATATTCCATTGCGTTCGGAATGGGGGTAAAGCATAATAAACGCCAGGCGGCACGCTTCGTTTGGAGTTCGAAAAAATTTCGGGTGAATATTGTCGCGTAATTTTCTATATAAGGGCCCTCAATATTCACTTTTGCAAAACAAAATTGGGCTAGGGTTACAGCCGCCGCTTCCCTCTATTTTAATGGCCGAGAATACATGATTCTTTCTCCTCCAATTTCTTCAAATCCGTAAACCAATTCAAGAAATCTTCAATTACAATGTTGAAGAGCACGACAAGATCTACGTTCTCAACGGTGGAGATCGTAAATGGAGCTGTGGATCGACCATAAATTGCTTGCGTTTCACTGGCCTTTGTTCACGTTTTTCGGGAAGAGGAGAGGACCAAGCTCGACGCTATCCACGGTGAAGGTGGCTCTCGAGTGGGGCGACGAAATGGTGGTATTCGATCGACCTAGAAGTGATGGTATAGGGCCGCGTGCATTAGGGTTTTGGCGGCTAATGGGTTACTGTCGTGTTCGTATTCACCGATGGAAGAAGATGGTTCACGGCCAGATCACGTTCGAACAAAATCAATGGCCTAGATGAGATTTAGGTTATAAAATAATAAAAGAAATTGTAAATTGTTTATATTTAAATTCGTGTAAACTTTAAAATGCGATATCTCTTTCATACGAGGTCCGTTTTGGACGAAACAAATTATGTTGGGTTCGTATGGACGAACACTACGTGATGGGGCTGGATTGGAATCGATTGGAGCTAGTGAAAATTTTGAGTAAAATTAAACGCGCGTTTAATTTTATTCAAAATAAACGCTGAAACCGTTATTGGAAGCAAGGTGAGAACTTCTCACTCAATCGAAATTGTTTCGATTTAAATTTTAAATAGCTAGATTTTAAAATTGCTTGATTGTATGCTTGGATGATAAATTATTATCTGTTGTTTGAAATAGACCCTATACGCCGTATATTAAGCAGATGTTATTTATTAAACACATATACCGCGATATTCCAACTTGATGTGGAATTGATATTATATATGTACTTGGAGTTGATTTTCCCGCATTATATAGCGGATGAGACCCTGTTGTGCCGTATAATAGCGGATAATATTTTATATAAGCCCATATACCGCGATTTTTCGTCTTGAAACAGGATTGGTATTGTGCTAACATCTGTGGATGCAGGGAAACAGGTTGGAGGGATCCAACTGGATTCCTCACCCATATTGATTTATTTACAGATATTGTGTTATATTATGTTATCATATGATATATGATGTTTTGGATCCCATGATTGTTATATTTAGTGTTGTTGCAGCATTGGGCCTATATTTGGAGTTTTAAAAGTGTTAAAGTGATGATTTTCAAATTTAAAAGGATTTTAAAGTGATTTTTTGAAAGTATACGTTTTATTGAATGTTGGAATTGATTCACTTTAAATAAATAAACGTTATAATTTTTATGTTATAAAAATTATGATTTTTGTGTAATATAATCGAAATGTGATTTTTGAAATATGAAGTTAATGAATTTTATAAAATAGTTTAAATTGAGATTTTTGAAATTATTATAAACGGTTTATATAAAAGATTTATAAAATTTATATTTATAAATTGAAAATATTGGAATTATAAAACGAGTTTTTATAAGTGTTAAAAAGAAGTATAAATGGATTTCATAAGTGAATGAAATTTATGAATTTATAAATTGTGAAGTTATAAAATGAATAAATTTTGTAAAATAAAAGATTTATAAGTAATTAACTTATAAATTGGATTTTTGGCATTTAAATGAGATTTAAATAGAATTTGTTAATTAAGGGATTTTATAAGTTGAAGTTTTATAAATTTTATGTAAATGTGAATATATAAACGTTGTTTTATAAATCCAAAACCAATTGAAATTGATAAGTTAATATGAAAGCTTATTAAAAGAGACATATCCACGATTTTGGACAGTGAATAATCCTTTAAATAAAATGTGTAGAAAATGTTGAATTTGGTTAACGAAGTATATTCACGATTTTGGACAGTGAATAATATATTAAAGTAATGTTTTAGGAAGCGATCTTCTAAATAGAATTAAAACGATTTGAAGTTGTTTTTAAAATGTGTTAAGTATCGAAACCGTAGATTTCAACATTCATTGTTGAAATAGACGTTTTCGAGAAATAAAAGGAAATGGTGAACCATAACACTGTTGTTATAGTAAATGATTTTCGAAAGGAAATGTTTTATATAGTCTTGGGATTTATATATCTATCTTAATTTAGAATCCCTATACTAGTGATTTTGGGTTGTCGTAATGATGTTTTGCGCAACATTCGTTTTGACTCAAATAAATGGGTTTAAGAGAACGTTTTCCTTAAAAGAATAAAATTTATACTTAATCGTGTTTTAAGTATGTTGAATATTTTCCAAACGTTGAAAATGAATAGATTTGTGAATTTCTTATTATTAAATAAGTATGGAAATGTTTTTCCTATATGAAGTGAAATGTTTTAAGATTATATCTTTTAAAGATAAATTGAAAAGTGATTTGAAATTTGTTTTCAAACGGTTGAAGTGTGGAAAAATATATATCTGGTAAAGATATTTTTTTTGAAAATAAACAATTTGGGAAATTATTTGGAATCTGGTGATATTGTGCATATCTATTGATAGTTAAATAACCGACTATCAATATTTACCTTTAAATAGGTATTTGTCGTGATTTGCTTGAATTTGAATGCTACACTTATTTTAAAATAAGCACTCGTTATTCGGTTTAGCCGGGAGAGGACCTTTGGGTCATAAATCCCATTCTGAATATTGATACGTTGTTTATGGATATCATTGAAGACCGGTGGTGAAGACCGGGTATTTACGAGAATGATAGGATGACCTATCGATTGTCTCTGCACTGAGTTGCTCCGGTAGAGATTTCCTTTGTGATGGGAAGTCCGGTCGGGATTGTGAATACCCGGATTGCAGGGGCTTCTTTGGAAGTGCCTTCGGTTCTGTTTGAACCCATAACAGACTTGTATGGATTGTATGTATGACATTACATTTTGAGATATAAAGCAGATTTCTTTCAAATACATTCCTGTTGGTGGCGAAGAATTTATTCTCTTAGCTTAACATCCTTCTTTGAGACGTACGAGCTCAGAGGTTATGTAGTTGAAGGTTATCAGCGATATATTCCCAATTTGGTAATGTGGCATGTTGAGTGCTGCTGATCATTTGTTGATCAAAGCATGGCTTTGTGAAAAGCGTAACTTTGTGGACGAGATTTCGTCGAACCTCACAACCTGGTAATGGTCGAAACAGGAAAGATGCAGCAGGTTTCAGGGGTAGCTTCCCTAGGGATGGACATTTCTTCTGGAAAAGGCTAGTATCATGGTATGGAGCCTAAGTACTTACTCGTGTGGACACTGTATTTTATTACTTTGTGATGTTGTTGGTTTAGAGAGCTCTCGTATAAAGGTCCCAGAGGACCGGGGGTGGCATATCTGAGGTTTTGTTTATTCCCCGGGAAGGGGGGTAGTCGGCCTTGTGTTGGCAGAGATCCGGTTAGGAGTCTCCTAGCATCTTTCTAGAGGCGTACCCATGTGGCAATGGGAAGTTCCTTGGCCTGACCATTTGTTGGAAATCCAAAGAAACAATACGAGCCTTGTACGGTTTTAGTTGTATAACCTGCCACGGAATGTGGCGGTAACCTGCTATTGAACATGGTAGCTATAGTAGGCATAAGTGCGAAATGTCTATGTTGGCTAAGATTTATATTATACTTTCGAAATGTTTTCCTACACTTTGCACTTATAGTAATAATATCAAAGAAAATTTGTGTATCAAGCATCTTTGACTATCATAAGGAGAAATCTCCTCCGATTCTGCGTTTACATTGTGTGTGTGTGTGTGCGGGAGGCCTTATGGTAGTCTCATTTACTAAAAGCATTGCGAATCCATTTAAAAATATTTCTTTGTTTATTTTTAAGATTAACTGTTTTAAGTTCTCACACCAGTCCCATGACTGACCTGGAGTTTATTGTTTCCTTCCTAAACTCTGGGTGCCACCAATTTTCCACACGGGCAGTCTAGAGTCAGGTTATCTGGTCATTCTGGAATTCAGGAGTTGCTGTAGAGATCTGGAGGCAAGCTGGATGGCATGGTGTATCAACTAATATATAGTATTCTTTTTCCGCTGTTTGTTGTTGTAAACTCTGATAATGTAATGTAATGTGATGTAATGTAATAACTGATATAGTTCTTTATTTTAAAGATATTCATTTATCGATTATATGTTGTTCCGCTGCGATTGTGAGATTCTGATATTGTTTCTGTTGCTTTTTCTTTCTTTCTTCTTCTATCTTTTTCTTCTTCTTAAACCCTAAGGGTTCGGTTTTTCGGCATTCGATTGCTCGGCAGTTGATACAATGGACGTATTAATGTTGACCTTCGTGAGTCGAAGAATCGGTTCCTTACATATAGGCTTTTTGGATAGCAACATCTAAGCTTTTAGTTTGATATAGATTAATAAATGAGATAAATTAAAATTTTGGCAAATAAAAATTAAGTGTGTGGACGAACTACTATGCTAACTGTACTTGCAAATGCCAACCAAAGTGATGTGACTCATTGTACTCAAAGTTTAAAGTTAGTTTTCAAACTGAGTTTAAACTCAGTACTAAACTGACGTAACTCAATTTTTAATCAGAGTTTAAAATCAGTTTTCAAATTGAGCTTAAACTCAGTTTGTAAAATGGGCTAATAAACTATGTTTGTAAATTGGGTTATTAAACTCAATTTGTAAACTGGTTTATTAAACTCATTTTGCAATCTGGTTCATGAAACTCAGGCTTTAAACTCAGTTCAAACTTAGTGTAAAAACTGGATCAGAACTCTGTTTAAATAAACTAGGTTTGAACTAAGTTTAAACCGATTATTAGAATGTATAAGTTGGTTCATAAAGATATAAACTTGGTAAGGAAAATCTGCTTCAAAAAACCTACACATAATCCTTTTTTTGGGAAACATGGCAGGGACTGTTTTGGTTGAGCTAGAGATACAAAAGTCTTATGGTCCAAACATATATGTCATGACAAATGATGACCTAATCATGACTGCTGGCTACTTACATGCATGCCACTATGCAAATGTTTCCTGTTACTTATGCTTCTTTTTACCCTTTGACAAGCATAAACTATATTTGGAAGAACATTAAACTTTTGTATAAGAAGCCCAAGTAGTAGGAGTTTCACTATAATAGTATTTAATGAACATAGCAGTTTTGTTAAAAGGGGTGCACAACTAAAAGTGTTTTTGATTGATGTTTAAACTTAAGTAACAGGAGTTTCATTACACGTCCCTTGTATATTTTCATGTCTATAGCAGGTCTAGCCTAATAATGACTTCATTTCTCCTATTTGGACATGTATACTAATCTAATATCTATACTAAGTCAGAACAAATTCAGATTTTGGTACGTTTTGCTTCTTATCCACTGGATGAATAAAATGAGAATTTTTCCATCTAAATATTAGAAGTGTTTTTAATTAGTAGAGTTTAAACTTAAGTAAATTAGTTGTTTTATAACTGAGATTAAAAAACTAAGTTTTAAACTCACTTTTAAAATGAGTTTAAAACTCAGTTTAAATTCAGAAACTGAATTTAAAACTCTGCCTGAGTTTTAAACAGAGTTAAAGTGAGCTAAAACTCAGTTTAAAAACCGAATCTTAACTCAGTTTTTCTGAGTTCAAAACTCGGTTTAAACTCCAAAACTGAGTTTAAAACTCGGTTTAAACTGAGTTCAAATTTACTTTAAACTAAGTTTAAAAATCGATTTTAAGCTCTGAGTTTAAATTAGTTTTAAACTTAGTTTAAGATTCAATTTAAATTAATTATTTTATAGCTGAGATTAAAATACTAAATTTTAAGCTCAGCTTAAAACTCATTTTTAAAATGAGTTTAAAACTCAGAACAGAATTTAAAACTCAGTCTGGTTTTAAACTGAGTTAAAATGAGCTAAAACTTAGTTTAAAACTGAGTTTTAAACTTAGTTTTTCTGAGTCTAAAATTCAGTTTGAACTTAGAAAATGAGTTTAATACTCATTTTAAAAATCAATTTTAAACTGAGTTTAAAACTCGGTCTTAAGCTCTGAGTTTAAAACTCATTTTAAGCTGAGTTACCTCAATTTAAAACTGAGTTTAATTCTTGGTTAATTCCTTTTTTTACCAACTTTAAACTCGGTCTTAAACTAGTTAAAAATTTGACCTAATCGATTTTTTAACATAGTTAATAAGCTCCAAACAAATTGAGCTACATGAAATTTATTGATTTACATGAAATGTACAGTTTGTTTGGGAATAATATTTCAGGTTGAGTAGCACAACTATGACTTATACTATCTCCATAAGAACAAGGATTGATTTATAATGTCTTCGTAAGCACTAAAGACAAAACATTGTACTATCATTGTATGAAAGTATGCATGCAAATTCCAACGACTAATTCCAATGACAAACAATGTAACTAGTTTAGATTCAACCTACAAAAGAACATAACAAGTCTAATAAAATATAAAATAACCCACATGGACTTTCTGTGACTTGTTGTCAGCAAATTTGTAAGTTGATATTGAAGCTCGCTTTGCTTTACCCTTTTCCTTAGCTTTCTCTCTCTTAGTGTGCCAAGCCACGAAACTTTCCTCAAAACTCATTGGTCTACCTGTTTAAAGTTCCTATATATAAAGGATAAAGAGGTTAGTAAAATACCGAATAATGCAGCAGGCACTTGTGCTATGATCAGAAAACTATATACATATACAGATATGATTGTTTAATTCATGAGTTGGCCTTAGTATGCAAGAAGAAAAGTAGCATTTAAAATATGCTAGTACTTTGTATTTTCTCATAATGATAAGGATCATAGATGGATGTTATAATTCCCACCTTCTACCTAATATGTCATTCTCAGTGTTGTACTAACTATTAGACAAGGAAAGTAGCATTTAAAATTGCAGTAAAGAAATAATGAACTATTTATTTAGTAATTGTTGTTTTTATATGAAACAACTAATATGATGCTGAATGTGACATTCATGAGCATATGGTAAATTAAATTTTAAACTACTATAAATCTGATAAAAAATTAAGTCCATGGATTATTGTATGTTTAGGAAATTTTTCTCTCGATTTCCATACATATCAACTAATTAACATAAGGTTTATTACTTTGTTTACTTTCCTATTTATGTTACTGTGTGGTAGATATTTGAAAATGGTTCTGAGTAATACAGGGAACCCGTGCGTGAATCAGAAGTAAATGCTGACGCCGGTAGTATTTAATGAACAGAGATAAATAATAATGTAGTGTTGCACTATTGTTACAAAGGAAAGCCGTATAGAAAGCTGGAAATATTTTACTGTGGCTGTTGCATTGTAATGGGTCTTCGTATTATGTCAGTTTATGAGTACACTGTAATTAATAAAGAAGAGTGAAAAATGCAGGGTGTTAAAGTGGTTCATTGCTTTTGTATTATTTTGGTAAAATAGTCACAATTGCAATGTTAAAAAGTACAGCGGCAGTTGAAATAGGGAGGAGAATATGTACAAATTGAGCACAACATAAAATAATAGCAATGTATTTAAATGGGAAAAATGTCAACGGTGCATAAATTGGATCTCAGCTTTCATTTGAGGTTAATTTTTAAAGCAAACACAATGTTGAATGAAACAAGTTATAAATAGGTAAATCAGAGTTATTCGCACTATCAACTGTTTCTATGTTGGCCTGTCTATGGAAGTTGGTTTTTCTGTAACAAAATCATACATCTGCCTAGATCCATGCAGGAGGGGTATCTCGGCAGTTGGTCATTTTTGTGGTTTAGTTTAATTGGCTCTTTATCATGCACGATTTAGTTTTTTTTTTCAAGATAGAAGCTGCTTTTTTCCACATCTCATAAACCTTGTGCTCATAAATAACGTCATAAGTGTATACCCTTTGCAAAAAAAGAAAGATCATTAAAATTAAATTTTAAGATGCTGCAAATTGCTTCACTGGTGGTCTAGTTACAACCTTGTAACTGTATATTCATACATGCACACACGTTGTAGCTAACTTGAGATTAAATTAAACTTATCACTACCAAGGTTAACAAATTGTTACTATAGAATGTAATTACGGAGGTTCTGACAAATAGCTTCAAGTGGCTATGCAAAAGGGAATCTAATCGTGAATCATCGGTGGATAATCCATTGCT
This sequence comes from Allium cepa, assembly GCA_030765085.1. NCBI lineage: Eukaryota > Viridiplantae > Streptophyta > Magnoliopsida > Asparagales > Amaryllidaceae > Allium > Allium cepa. The sequence continues at coordinate 775,627,581 of CM060935.1, forward strand.
AGAATAATTTGCTTTCAACCCAATCAATGGTAAATCATGCAATACATTATGTATAATGTAATGATAGTGTACAAAGTGAAATTATTAGTGCATTTGAGAAACAAAATGATAATGTAGAAAGACGTGCACACCATGAATGTCATGAGTTGCATAAAGGGGTAAGTAGTTTGTAAAATGATGATTGTAATTTTTAAAATGAATATAGGGAAATGTTACAAATTGAATATTTATTTAATAAAGAGTCAGAAATATTGAGATAGCTTAAACTCATTAAATAAAAGTAGTCTTTTCTCCAAGGGAACTTTCAAAAATGCATACCATGGTTCGGTAAATCGCATATCCCAGATAGGTCCAATAAGACGTGCAGCGGATTTATTCTTAAATCTATAATAATCAAAAGAAATATAAACTACTCAATATACATTATTTTGTAATGTAAATGTAAAATTATGTAAAACTTACTGAGTTCCTTTCCATTAAGGAGGCCTTTTTTGCGTAAGAGGATCAATTGGAGCATCATATCCTCTGACCGGAATATACTCCTGTTCATCAAATTTATTTTCTGTCTCTACTTTGTCCGCCTCATGTTCTCCAACTTCTAATGTATCATTTCTCTTCATTCATGGATTCACAGATAGATAATATAAATTCATCACAAATAAATAAATTACATTCACAGCTCAAATCAAAACAATTTATATCACAAAGTATCACACATCAGGAATGTCAAACAATTCAAACATTCAATAGAATCCAAACATTCATAAGTAAAATCAATTAATCATCTGATTAATTTAAACCAGATTTATTACTTATAAATAAACTACTAGTCCGGGTTAATTAATATTAATTAATTACAAACCATTTTAATTAATTAACCTTTAATCATTTATAAATTAATCAACCTTTAATTATTAATTAATCAACCTTAATTAATAATTTAATCAACCTTTAATCATTAAATAATTAACCTTTAATTATTTAATTATTCTTTAATAAATAAATTAATTACATTAATTAAGTACCCTTAATTAATTACCCTTAATTAATTATCCTTAACTAATTATTCTTACAATAATTAAATTAATCTTTAAGTTAATTACATAATCAATTATCCCTTAATTAATTACATTTAAGTAGTTACAAATTAATCTGCCTTTAATCATTAGTTAATCCACTTTTAAATAAATTTATTTACTTTTAATTAATTATATTAATTAACTGCTTAGTTCACCTTTAGTTAATTACATTCATTAGTTGATCACATTAATTAGTAATTATCCTTTAAATCACTATTATTAATCACATCATCAAATTCCATTTGAAACACTTAAGAATATTTTAAATAATCATTTCAATAAAATTATTCAAACCCAAAACAATTCTAACATATTTTTGACTTTAAAACCAAGTCTTTGAAAACTATTTTTAGAACTTGTTTATAATTTGAATTCAAAAACTTGGATTATTTTCCTTTAAATCTTTATAACAAACTATAACAAACAAACCCGAGACACATTTACATTTACCCGAGCCAACCCATGAGCAACGCATAATCAAATTTTCTTCGAGTCTATCCTCCGTTTTCTCGAGACCATCCCCGAGTGGCCTCATCTTCCTCAAACACTTCAAACTTCACCTGATACGGATGAAAATTCATGCACGTGCACCAACGACCCACGCTTCTCCGATCAACTCTCTGACCATCAACATGTCGTCGACGATCCCCTAAATCATCACAACCACCCAGATCATCCTTCTCAGCCGAAATTGAAAACCAAGTTTCTCGATCGAACTGAACCCAAACTCATATCAGAAAAACCACACTCCGTTGACGATCTGACAACCGATGACCATGCGACTTCGACTGGAGATTCGTCAACTTCCCCTGCTTCGATCCCCATTGATCTCATTGATACCATGGACGAAGCACGAATTTGAGATACAGTGGTGACTAAAAAGCACAACAAACCCTAAATTCATATCAACTGACTTCTCCGAGGATCTAAAAATTTATTTACCATTTTTCTAATGATCACCTGTCCTCAAGTTACCTCTGACATCAAGCTCGAGATCATACGACCTCGTGATCACCAGAATTTGCAACGTTTTCAATTTCTGTTCAACTTTTAAGTTCTCTTGATTTAAAACCTTAAAAACCATGATTTTACTTTCAAAATTCATAGTTTACAAAAACGTATCAGATTATATAAATGAAATAGTAAATTATGGAAATCAAAATCTTAACGGTTCTTGAGTATTTACTGTAAATCCTTGTTCCAGATAAATTACTTGATAATTTCACTTGTTTTTATTTTTAAAATTTTTATTTCATCAACATAACAAATTTATTTTAAATATTATAGGTTAAAGAAATCAAGGGAAGAGGGATTGAATTTTTAATTAAATCAAAGCCTGTTAGTTTTTCGTTTTAACAGAGGTACACACACATATATATAGCTGTATCCAAACATGCATACTATATCTTCACATATTCAAGCATGCAATCACAATCATACAAGCATATATTTCAAATACAAATCCAAATACCCAAAATATATATCAGGGTCAAGTGGTTTGCTCACCTGTGTGTAAAGATAGAGAAGAAGAGCCTTGAAAATTGGAGTTTTGTTTTGATTTGGAACTCTGATTTTCATCTGTTCTTGATGTTTTGAAATTGATTTTTTGATCTGTTGCTGGTTTTGATTTAATATATACTTGATTTCTTTTGATTTATGCTGATTTGTACAGGAGTGCTTTGCTTCCAGGTTGAATTTTGTTGCCTTATGCTTCAGATTTTTGAAATGAATTCAAGCTTTATTTTATGGGTTTGATATTTTTTTTATTTCTCAGTTTTGTAATTTACTTTGAACTTTAGCAAAGGCTTTTGAAAAGGAAGGGAGTGATATATATATATATAAAATCTGGTTTTCATTTTTTCTTATGCATGCTAATATGATTTCCAAATTAGGAGAAAATTTTATTTTGTCACTTGTCTACTTTAATTACACTTGTTAATTTATGTCTTATTTATTAAACATTTGTCATATTATCTTTCTTACACTTGTTAACATATTTAAATTTATGTTTAATCCTTTCCTTGAATTTATTTACAATTTATGTTTTAAACCCTTTATGCTATTATAAATTATGCAATATAATTACATATGTATTATATTTTCAAATCTATACTTATTATGTTTTAATGTTATATACTTTTATAATTATTTATATAACTTTTAGGAAAATGATTTTAAAACCAATTTACCAATAAGCTATTTACTATCCAAAAGATATATACATATTAAAGCTTTATATTCATTTTTGCTTTAAATTTTTTAATTTCAAGTTATTATATTTTTAAATGAATGAATGTTTATATTTATACATTTCCTATTATTTATTTCTATACAACTTTATAGAGAAAATGTTTTAAAACTTAATTTCTATATTAATCCCAAAATATAAATCCAATTTTTTTTAAAATATTTATCTTGAATCTCAAATCAAATTTCAAATCAATCCTTATACATATATAACCAAATAAATATCTTGTTTAATTTGGAAAACTTAAATTAATTTACAATTTAATCCTCAAATTTATACCAATTACTAAATTTAATTTTTACTCAAAATCAGGATCGTTACAGGTTTCAAATCTTAAATCGTGAATTTAATGATTGAATCAAATCAAGATATAAATCATGAATCGCTAATTCAATGTATTCACATTTTAAAGATTAAAGTAGTAGATTATAATATTATGTGAGTAATTATTTATGGAATGAAATTTTAGAAGAAGCTTATGAGAATATTCAAAAAAAATGATAAAATAAAATGAACAAAATTATTTTCATGTCAACCAAAGTACTAATAAGATAATATAAATATGTATCTTTTACACATACACACACACATACCTCAATTAAGCCTTTGAGATTACCAAATTGCTCATCACATTTAAATTCAATAAGCAGTACAATCATTGGCATATTATGGATTATTATTCATTATCCTTGCCCACGTGTTTGTTCATTCTCATCCACTACATTCACACGTTTCAACTTATCCTCTTATTCATACATTTCAAAATACCCATCCTCATTTGTGATGAAATCATGTTCTATTTTAGTTTCCAATATCCGAGTAATAATTAGACAAATGAAGGCTTTTATTTTACCATATGTACGTTGGTTTGGAGCCGAAAATTTATTCTTTTATAATTCAATTTCATTGCATTAGAAAGTGATTTAAATTAATATGATTCGGGAATTTTGTTATCATGTTCTTACTTGAATGATTGTTGCCTTGTATATTTTTTGTTTACCATTTTGAATTTCGGAATTATACTATTACCAAAAGTATACTATAGTTTTGTACTTTCATATGAATCCAGCTTGGTAACATATGAAATTTAATAAAATATGATAGTTATCGACCTTTATAGAATTAGTTAAATATGTTAATCATATATTATACTTACGATAAAGCTAAAAATATCCATAATGAATACTTAGAGAGAAGGGTTCCTACATATCTCACTCCTTTTCCACAAATTCAAACTTATAGCCCTATTATTTCCTTCCAAGGTCATTTTATTTATTTTTTTGAATAAGGGGAGGAAAATGCAACCAAAGAAATAGAGGCTCCAGGAAGACCAATAAAGAAAATTAAATATTCAAAAGGAGACCTATACATGTTGATAAAATGTCAAACGTTGTCGATTTGTCTATTTTTGGTGACAAATTATATACAAACTGATGTGAGATAGCCTTAAATTTATTTTGATCTTAATTTTTTTCTCAAGTCTAGCCATTTTTTATATGACATGTGGATAATCATCTATTTACTTTGGGGTAGTAATGCATAGAGAATGACTTTTATCCTTCTTAAAAAACACAGTTTTTGTCCAAATATGTTCAATGCCGTTGATAGGCTGCCAAACTTGATGTACTTCCTGCAGATTCAGTCTAAGTTTTAATTCATACCTATTATAAGTTGAATTATTAAAAGTTAATAACTATTAGAATGAGTTGAATATATTTTTAGCACTAAAGAAATTAACTAACGTGGCCATATATTTAATGTGGATAATTATCCACCGCAAAATTTTAGTGATTTTCAGTGAGCATAAATGTTCAACTTACATTCATGTTATTAATTACCATACCTATTTCTATATACATTTATAAAGATATACCTATTAGTTATAGTATACATACTGCCTCTATAACTGTACATTCAGTGTTGATAAATACGTCTATAAACAAAGCAGTTTTATTTTATTGGTAGCTTTTAATTGTTTTCTGAACTTCCAATTTTGTCAACATAATACATAACTAAACGTTATATATGGATGACTTCTTACTTTCTCGTGCAGCCTACGATTCAATTACACTTTGTCTAACTATTTCCCTCCTACAAAACTCTTTCCTTTTCCATTACGATTATAGACCCATGTGTCCGAATAACCTATATTTTGTTCCTACGGTTCCACTAAAAACATGACATTAAAGAATTGATATTTTTAAATGAAAAGAGAAAAGTCTCCCTCTCTTTCACTTGCTTGCAAAGTTCAAATCGACGATAAGTTTGTTGGTTCGAAACTTTAAACCCGCAGATGATAGACATTAATATTCAAAATGTTTGGATTATGCAATAATTTTTTCGTACACGTAGTTGTGACGGAATTCTAACTCGAGATCACTCAAATCAAAACCTTAAAAGCACAGCGGAAGACGAGATCTTGGTAAGAAGTGTAAGAACAACTAATCAATAACTCAAACTAAATCTCAATCAATCCAACTCCGATCATAATACGAAATAAGCAATATATAAATCAAAGCTATAATGAAAAATAAATTACAGAGCGATGTATAGTGTTTCCACTAACGTTGTGTTAGTGTACATCCACTTTAAAAGAGAGCTTTTATTAATATCAATGAGAAGAGTACAAGAGATTGATTACAATGATCAAAATTATGTTAGAAATTGATTTGTGGAGAAGAGAATTGAAGAAAATTAGGCATTGAGTAACCCTATTTAGTGGAGGCTAAAACCCTTGCAGTCGCTTTCTGTTACATAGAAATCTGGATCCAGAAAATAGCTCATATAGGAAAATAGAAAACCTAGGCAAAGTTTCGAAATTTCCCCTTTATATATCACAAAGCTTCATATAAAGCCCAAGTTAGAAAACAGGCGAAAGTCGCCACATTCGTCTATCATAATGGGACAAACGTATGTCCAAGGTCTCGGGAAAATTTTCCCGGAGACATCAGACGTCTGTCGAAAGTGACAGACGTCTGTTCTCGCTCTCTGGAAAATTCTGCAGCAGACTCAGACGTTTGACCAAAGTTTCAGATATCTGTGCTGAGTCTCTGGAACAGATTTGCTGAAGCCTTAGATGTCTGACCATTCTCTCAGACGTCAGTGCTGAGTCTCTCGACACCACTCCATCATCTTCACCATATCTTCCTCCTCCTAGCTCTGATTTGCAAACCGTTTTCTCCGTCATCAAGCTACTTCCAACCTCTTCAATTCTCTCCATATAATGTCATCAAAATTCAACACTCCACCTCGACACTGTATCCATCTCCAACTCCAATGATAACATACCATCATCAACAATCGATAGCACCAACTATCATTACTTCTAACTTCAACCAAACGTGAATGCTTCCAATCAGCTCTGCCAAAGCCACCACCCATTGCACCCCATCAATGAGCTCAAGCAAAGCCCTCGTCCGTTAACAAAGTGTTGAAAACATCCAAATCCTAAACCCTCTCACCAAAGACTAAAGTTCTAAGAAGTGTAAACTAGCACTCACCATAAAGATAGAATCACAATCTCTTACCTATACTCTTCCTCATCTCCTACCAAGCTCCTCCCTCAACTGTGCCACCTAGTGGCACCTAGCGCTTCAACAAGCGAATCAAATTCAAGCAATGCTCGAACTTGCCAACCGGCAATGCCTTAGTGAACATATCTACCGCGTTATCCTTTATGTGCACTTTTCGAAGATATACTTGCTTATCCTTGTCCGTTACTGCTAAAAATGACTCTTTCACTTCAATGTGCTTGGTCCGTGAGATAAATGCTAAATTCTCCACCAAGTGAATAACACTCTGGCTATCACATCGAACATCTATGCTATCATGCCCGAAACCCAAGTCACACAACAATCGCTCAAAATAAAGTGCTTCCTTTGCCTCCTCCACCGTGGCTATCAACTCCGCCTCCGTAGTGGATAAAGAAACTACGGTCTGCAATCTCGATCTCCAACTTGTGGCTGTACTCCCAAGTGTGAAAACATATCTGAAAGTTGATTTTCTTTTATCCCTATCTCTGGATTAGTCCGAATCACAATAACCAACCAACTTGCAATCCATTTTATCAATACCGCCAAAAACAAGACCATAAGATGATGTGCCTCTAAGATATCTCAATATAAGCTTCACAGCTTCCTAATGTGATTTCCCTAGATTAGCCATAAATCGATTAACTATCTTGATGGCATTTGAAATATCGGGCCTTGTAGACACCATATCATACATTAGACTTCCAACCGCACTAGCATATGGCATCTTTGTCATATAAGCCTTGTCTTTCTCCAAGATAGGTGACCCTTACTCGAAAGCTTCATATATAAAGATAAAGGTGTATTTGATGCCTTTGCATTCTCCGTGCTAAATCGGCAAAGCACTTTCTCTATGTACTCCTTTTTGAGTCAATTTCAACTCAAAATGTTTTCAATACCTTTCTATTTCCATGCCCAATATCCCTCTTGCTTCTCCAAGATCCTTCATTTCAAAATTCGCTTTCAAACTCAGTTTTAACTTGTTGATTTCATTCTTATCCTTAGAAGCAATGAGCATGTCGTTCACATACAAGAGTAAATACACCTAACAATAATTTTTCAACTTCTTGAAATATGCACAAGCATCGTTGACGCTTCTATCAAAACCATTTTCAAGCATAAAATGATCAAATCTCTTGTACCATTGTCTATGTGATTGCTTTAAACCATATAGTGATTTCTTTATCTTGCAAACCAAATTTGACTTACCATCCACAACAAAACCTTCCGGTTGCTCCATGTATATGTCTTCATCCAAGTCACCATGCAAAAAAGCGGTTTTTACATCAAGTTGCTCCAACTCCAAGTCATGAATAACAACTATATCAAGTAATATCTAGATAGAAGTATGGCACATAACCGGTGCGAATATCTCATCATACTCCTTCCCCTTCCTTTGTACAAACCCCTTATCCACTGCCTAGCATTTTTACCTTCCATTGTTCTTCACTTTGTATATCCATTTGCACCCAAAAGCACGGTTTCCTTTAGCAAGTGGAACCAAATTGCAGGTTTAATTCTTCAACAATGATTGCATCTATTTTTCCATAGCACAAATTCAATTCAAGCTATCACTCGACTCCATGACGTTATCAAGGTCCATCGGCTCATCTTGGACTACACGAAGAGTATAGTCCAAATTATCACAAAATCTAAAATAGTTTCAATCACCATATTTTTCTGGTGGCCTTATAGTACCACGACCAATCCGAGTAGCAATAGCATCACCCAAACTTCCTTCGGCTCCACCTTGAACCAAATCTTCTCTGAAATCATGCACATCACCAACACTACTAGAGGCACCCTTTGGACTATGTGATGTTACATCTACCGCTACCTCCTTACAAGCATCTCCAACTACTCTACTCTCTCTAGTCCTTGGACAAAATGTGGGAATAACATCCTTCTTCTTTGATTCACCACAAACTAAATCTGGAACATCTGTTGAGCTTTCATTCTCCTTAAACATGGTCGACTCATCAAAAGTAACATAAGGAGAATGCATAACCTTCTTCATTTTCGGATTCCAAATCCGGTAGCCTTTTACTCAATCCGCACATCCAAGAGAAAATCCCCTTGAAAGCTCTAGGTTCAAGCTTATCATTTCTAGGATCATGCACATAAACCGGACTACCAAACACACGAAGATAACTCAAGTCAATGCTCTATCCCTTCCATACTTTCTCCGAAATTTTGTTGCTAAAAGTTGAGCACGGAATTCGATTAATAATATGCACCGTGGTTGACAAAGCTTCAGCCCAAAATCCCTTAGCCAAACCTGATGTCAATCTCAAGCGTCAAGCTTTCTCAACTAGAGTACGATTCATCCTCTCCACAACATCATTCGACCGTGGATCTCCCATTATAGTCAAATGCCTCCAAATACCATGATGCTTGCAAAATTCCATGAATTCTCCGGAAACATACTCTCCACCATTGTCGGACCTTAAAACCCTCAAAGACATGCCACTCTCATTCTCAACAAGAGCTTTCCATGTTTTGAACTTTGCAAATGTCTTCAACTTGGCATTCATTACATACACCTATACTTTCCAAGAAAAGTCATTAATTAAAAGAAATATAATAACGAGCTCTATCAAAAGAAGCTACCGGTGTTGATCCCTAAATATCCATGTGAACATACTCAAGAATCCTTCTCAAATCAATTTTTCCCTCTCCGAGTGAGATTTTTGTTTGCTTTTCCATGACACATTCTTCGCAAAACTCTAATTTGTTGAAACTCTCTCCACCAATCATCTCCCTCTTCCAAAGAATATCTAAACTCCTCTCCGAGACATGACCTAACCTCAAATGACGTAACCTAGTCGTATCCAAGCCACAAGAACTATCAACTCCTACTCAAGTTTCACCTACTATGGTCACTCCTTAAGGAAAATAAATACCATGAGTCATAACACCCTTTATCACCACAGGCGCACCCTTCGAAACCTGCAAGTTATCAATATCAATAGTGATCTTACAACCTAAAGAATCCAGCTGCCCCAAAGAAATAAGAGTCTTTTGAAGTCCTGGAACATAGCGCACATTAGTGAGAGTACGAACCACTCCTGAAACATCCGAATTTGCACTGAACTAATGCCTTTCGACTTACACATAGAACCATTTCCTATAACAATTGAATTTCCTTCTCTGTCAACATAAGATGAAAAACAGTTCCTATTTGGCGTCATATGATAAGATGCTCCTGAATCGAGCACCCAATCGCTACTTGAAACAACTGATGCTAACGCTGATAACACATCTACGTCTCCTTCACCAACTCCACTCTCCACCACTACAGATGAAGATGCCACTTCCTTCTTTGCCTTCTCCTTATCCGGACATTCATTCTTCCAATGACCGGGCTTCCTACAAATATAGTACTTGCGTTTTCTTTCCTTCGACTTTCCTCTCCAACCGGGGTTCCTTGAATTAGAACGTCCTTGGTTCTCCTTCTTTACATACCTTTCCTTGTCCACAAATAAACCATGACCACTACTAGCACCACTACTTCCAGCACCTAACTCTTTCATTTGATCCCGCAACTTCTCGCTAAGAAGACCTGATTTGACATCATCAAGAGTCAATTTATCTCGACTATAGATCAAACTATTTGAGAAATCTGTATGGCGGTCTAGCAACGAACACAACAATATCATCGCCTTTTTCTCTTCCTCAATCTTCAAATCTACCGCCTTCATCTTCATTAGCAAATCATAAAAATATTCAAGTGCGACTTTAGCTAAGTACCTTCCTCCATTTTTTAGGTGAAGAATATTCGCAATAATATCAAACGATTAATTAGTGACTTCTTCAGATACAACTCCTCCAACTTGTCCCAAATACCCTTAACGGAAGTCTCACCACTAATTTCAGAGATAACATTCTCTTCCATAGCAAGTTGAAGTGTAGTGAATAACCACTCTTCCATTTCCTCTCTCTCAACATCCGGGATGTCTACCGACAACAAATGTGTGTCAAACAAAAATCGATGCACACTACTAGAAAATACTTCAATTTCCTACGCAAAGTTTCCAACATCTTTCCTACGCCAGAAGGCGAGGCGTAGGGAAGGCATAGGAAACAGGTAGAAAGAGGTAAAGGCGTAGGAAAGACGTAAAGAAATTTCCTACGTCTTTCCTACGTCAACTTCAATACGTAGAAAAAAAATCGAGGCGTAGGAAGGGTGTAGAAAATCCCCTACACCAAAATTATACTGTAGAAAAGACATAGATAATCTCCTACGCCATTTCCACGCCTCTGTTAATTTTCAACATTTTCAGATCGGCGTATGAAAGGCATAGGAAATTCCTTAAGCCAAAAGTATGCCATAGGAAGGCGTAGAAATTTCCCACGCCATCCCTACACCACAGTACATAAAACTTTTTGGCTCCAACCATGAAATTTTGGCTCTAAACAAATTTTATTTTCCATCCCTCCCAAGTTTTAACCGATGTTCATTTCAATCTCCTTCTCAACTCCAAATTCCTAATTGAAACTAAATCATCTATGTTTCTCCTTTCAGCAATTTTGGCCCTGCTCATTCTTAGCCCTGCTCGTTTTCTCCTTCGTCGTAATGAAAAACCATTCGCCGCCCTAGATCTGTACTGAGAATCGACCTTCTCCAGAGGCCCAAAACATGAAAATCAATCTGGTCCAAAGATTCGAAATATGCAAGTGGGAGAAAATAGGTAATTTTAGGGTTTTCTTTTCATGATTTCTTTTCCTTTCTCTAAATTTCGTCCTTTTTTTGACTTTCTCATGTCTCTCTTTTCATTTGCTTTAAGTCCATTGCAAAATATTCGATTTACTTTTTTCCAATTCTGATTTTGACTTTTAATTTGTAGTAGACGGAGGGTTAGGTTGATATATTTGTTGACATGATTGGGAATTAATGCTTTGCAGAGTCATATAAACATAAATTCCTTATATGGATTCAGAGCATGGACATTTTGTCATTTCCTACCATAAAAACATGGTGATGTGTAGATTTTTTGGATATAGATGGCTGCAAATATTGATGTTGTCTATCCTAGGACTCATCCTTTTTATTGAAATTTATTGTATTTAGCATAATGGGAGTTAATACATTTTTTCGGTCCTGATCAAAAAATATTTGTATGTTGGCACAGGACAATGTTTTTGTCAATGTTGTTGCATCCATTCAGTATCGTGCTCAAGCGGACAAGGCAGGTGATGCATTCTATAAGCTAAGCAACACAAGGTCACAAATCCAAGCTTATGTATTTGATGGTATGTGACATTTGTATCAAAATTGTAGCGCATTCCAGTATTTTTTTCAGCTATGTTTCATGTATGTGTTGCAATTTATAGTAATTAGAGCGACTGTCCCAAAGCTTACACTGGATGATGTTTTTGAACAAAAGAACGACATTGCAAAAGCGGTTGAAGATGAACTGGAGAAAGCAATGTCTGCCTACGGTTTTCTAAAGTTGCTTGATATGTTTAGTTCTTTGAGTAATCTGAGGGTCAATTTGAATCATCGGTCTCAAAGTAAATTAATAGGAATAATATGTTTAGCTCTAACAAATGTCCCGAATATATGACATAATCTCAATGTCCTTTTTTTCTTTACAATATTTTCATTACAACTGCCCTTTAGCTAGAGTATTGGTTTGGAGGCTATGTTTGTAATACATTGGTTAGCCTTTTTATACTAACTATGAGCTTGTAGTTTGAGCTTGCAGCCTTACCAAAACTGTTTCGGTTAAGGTCCTTGATGGCTTAGAGAGACTGATGTCAAAGGTGGACGATGCACAACAACAGCCTTCTTTGAGGTAACTTCCTTAATTGTTTACGATACATGCAATGATTGTGTTTGTAATTAAAAGTAGCGGTGAAATGCATATTTATCGGTTTCACACATCTTTCGAAAATAGCTCTGTAATTTTTTTGGATATTGCAGTTGAATTTGAAGCACAACGCAGTTTTGTAGCCGTTTAAAGTTAACAACTCAATGCAATTTGTCTTCAAAGTACAGCAACGAGCAATATGAAATTTTGTAACTATTCGATTTTACATGATGTGTATGTACTACGTGTTATGTTATTTTAGGGTTGTATTTGATGTTTTGTAACTATGTAAAATTTTATGAATGATGTGAATAGATAAATCCTTTTGTTATTCTGAAATATGAATTTCTTTTGCTATTTTGAGTAAATATGAATAAATATGGTTGTCATTAGTATAATAGTTTTGTTTCAATTCAAATTAGTTTAAAATTTGCATGTGCATTGTAGTAGTTTTATTTTCTTTCTCATTTGAATTTTTTTAACAACGGACAAAAACAGTTGCAAAAGACTCTTTTGCAACGGACAAAAATGGTTGTAAAAGGATTACATGCAACGAGCAAAAATAGTTGTAAAAGAATTTTTTACAACGGGAAAAAGCCGTTGTAAAAGACTCCTATTGCAACGGGCAATAACCGTTGTAAAATTCATCCACTCTATTACAACATCGCATAATATAACAGGCCTAGGCCCGTTGCGAAACCCCTATTACAATGGGCATTACCCGTTGTAAAAGGGGTATTTTGTTGTAGTGATGTAAGAATGGCGTAGGGAAAGCGTAGGAAAACTAGGCGTAGGGAAGACGTAGGTAAACTTATGATATAGGAAAGACGTAGGTAATGAAAGAAGTAAAAATGTCGTAGCAAAATCATAGAAATAACGAGGCGTAGGAGAGACGTAAAAAAATCATGGCGTAGGAAAAACGTAGGGAACAACCCAACGGATGGCGTAGGTAAAGCGTATGTATTTTATTAGCTATGCAAGTTTTACCCACGCCAAAAATGGCGTAAGGGTTATGTAGTTAATGCTTTACCTACGCCCCGCCTACGCCATTTTGGCGCAGGTAAACCGCAATTTTCTTGTAGTGGCACTCGATTCCTTCTTAGAACTGCTTTCATCTTCCATTGCCATTTTTCAAAATCATTATCGCCATTCCACTTGTCTATAACCAATTATGATCCTAAAGCCTTATACAAACCACGTACATAAGGAGTTACACCACTTGGATTACCCATTAAGGAACTACTTGAGGTACCATCTGATTCCGGCATTTCTACAAGTAACTACCAACACTAATGCTTTCATATCAAATGTTGTGATGGAATTCAAAATCGAGACCACTCAAATCAAAATCCCAAAAGCACAGCGGAAGATGAGATCATGGTAAAAAGTGCAAAAAACAACCAATTAATAACTCAATCTAAATCTCAATCAATCCAACTCCGATCATAATACCAAACAAGAAATATAGAAATCAAAGCTATAATGAAAAATAAATCACACAGTGATTTATGGTGGTTCCACTAACGTTGTGTTAGTGTACATCCACTTTAAGAGAGAGCTTTTATTAATATCGATGAGAAGAGTATAAGAGATTGATTACAATGATCAAAATTCTGTTACAAATTGAATTTTGGAGAGCAGAATTGAAGAAAATTAGGTTTTGAGTAACCCTAATTAATGGAGGCTAAAACCCTTGCAGTCGCTTTCTGTTACATAGAAATTTGGATTTAGAAAATAGCTTATATAGTAGAATAAAAAACCTAGGCAAAATTTTGAAATTGCTCCTTCATATATCACAAATCTTCATACAAAGCCTAGACCTAAAAACAGACGGAAGTCGCCATAGACGTCTGTCATAATGGCACAGGCGTCTGTCCAAGGTCTTGGAAAAAATTTGCCTGAGACATCAGACGTTTGTTCAAAGTGACAGACGTCTGTTCGTGCTCTTTAGAAAATTCTACAGCAGACTCAAACGTTTGACCAAAATTTTAGACGTACGTGCTGAGTCTCTGGAACAGATTTGCTGAAGCCTCAAACGTCTGACCATTCTCTCAGACGTCTGTGTTGAGTCTCTTAACACCACTCCACCTTCTTCACCATAACTTCCTCCTTTGAGCTACGATCTGTGAACCGTTTTCTCTGTTACCAAGCTACTTCCAATCCCTTCAATTCTCTCCATTTGGTGTCGTGAATCAACATGGTCCATTGAGATTGAACAAACAGAATGATAATAATGCCATTTCAAACCGATATTTGAAAAAAAAAACTTTAAAGATGCCAAAATAATTCTGCCTAAAGTAGAAAATCGGGCATAACTGAGGTATCAAAGCACTGAACTAATCGTGGCAGCACATAAGGATGTGAAAAATATCAAATACAATATTCATCAAACTTGTAACTGAATTAAAATTTCGTCAATCAACAATCAATAAAATCATTCACCACTTGCAGTCAAATCAAATAAATCCACATAAAACAAGTAGCAAAAGTAGATAAATTGAAACACGAACCTACGTTTCCTTCAAATACATAAATCGATGGCTTAGAACATCTGTTGTACTTTCTATTGATTCGTGATTAGAGCAGTAGGGATTCGCTTGAAGTGGATCGGTTCTAATTTTTTAGGGGAGAAAATTTCTATATGGTGGTTAGGTAGGGTATGGTTTTTTTATAAAGGATTAGCTTTCCTTTTTGAGCAGATGGATTAGCGAGGGTTTCTTTCTTTCTTTTATTTATTTTTCTTTAAACGTGCGTCGGTGGAGCATAAGGTGAGTAATTGAAGGAAAAATAAGCTGGTTACCTAATTAGTTAATTAAAAGTTTTTCATTTGAGACCCACTAAAGAGACCAACTAAAAACCATGGTTTAATTTTATTAGTAATTAATAAAAGCGTTTCATATTGAGACCCACTAAAGACCATGTTTTAATTTTTTTTAGTAATTATTAGTGACACAATTATTTTGTTTTTAATTAGATCTCATTTAAAGACAAAAATGTTTTGAATCCCCAAAATTTGTCTTAAATTTAATATTTTGTTGTAGGAAAATGAGGAGATTTCGGATAAAATTACCTCTCTCGTGAATCCAAACACTTGTCGCCAGACATTCTTCCTTTTATTTGATTCGATTGCCGCCAAACACAACCGGAGCTCCAGCTGTCACCGGTAGCAAAAGTTGCTTTCATCGAGACGATCTCATCCATACCCCTAGTGTCGAACTCGATCATCCTTCGGTTGAACCTTAATTCACGATCAATTGTCCATCGCCTTCTCATATCGCCAAACAAGACTTCTATAGTTATAATGTCATCGTCGTGCTTGTCACAGCCTGCATTTTTTTAACGATCGGGTATTTAAATATTAAATTGTTAATTAACGGAATGTCCAAAATACTGGACTGTTAGAAACAGATGAATTAAGACTCAAGACTCCTGCAGTTGAGACAGCACTTCTGTCATGGAAAAAATAAGTATAAGCTTGACTATGTTTGGAGTTGGAGCATTCTGACTATCTATATTGATATTTATTTAATAGTTGGTTCCGCTAGTGCAGTCTTTTATATTGTTTATCATGTTCGATTAATGTACATTTAATATATTATATGTTATAATTCCGATTTGAGATTGTATCGATACGTCTTGATTAGGTTGTTTAGTTTTAGTTTTACCCCGACGGATTGTCTTTTTGTGGTATTCCCGAGTCAAATGTTGTCATTCAATATTGATTTAGGGTAGTACGAAAGGTGGTCCCATAAGACGGCTTTGGCGGCTGTGTCACCAATTCATGTGTGGCTAACACGAACGACAAATGCCCTTAGGAACTATGGGTAACTGGATGCCTATGGAGCAGTGGTTGGATGCAAGAGCGCTTGCCTTGCATTTGACATGGATGAATGTTGCAGAAACGCTTTTGGAAGTCAAACTACGTCCAGGCCTTCTTTGTATGCCCAGATGTTTAAGGCTGCTCACGCTCAAGCATACGACTATGCTTTTGATGATTCCAGTAGTATTTTTACCTGCATTGGAGCTGCTGGTTATTTGATTACTTTTTTTACTTGCATTAGGAGATTTATTATTATTATTTTATTTTAATATGCGATATGACACATTTTTCAGCTGGAGTAAGAGGATGAATGTTATAGCCCTTTGTTTCAAATCATTAGTAGATTTCTTTTATTTGTTATGTTTGATTGAAATTTTGTATGTCTAACATTTTATTGCCCAAAAAACAAGTTGAAAAAAAATTAAAATTTAGGGTTTTCTTCTGCCATAGGAGAAAACAATCTCTCTCTCAAATCTAAATCCAATCCCTCTCTCTCTCGTCCTTCTCCTCAAAACAGTCCACCTGAATCTCATTTCAGAAAGCTGAATAATGTCATCATCGATAATGAGGGCTTTCAATTGGTTCAACCAAGATCGAAAAGAAGATATCAGTCAAGAAATAATCAGATTCGGTCTCAATTCAAGGATGAGCAGGGGAAGAAAGATGATCAGAAGACCAACTCCTTCCAGGACAGGACCAAACTGATGCAAATCAATAAACCACCAACAAAGTTCTCTCTGAATAAAGAACTAGGGCAGAAATCTTGGGCTGATATTGTCTCTGAGCAATCAAAGGAACCAAGAGATGAAGAATGCAGTCTTGAAACCATTTCTCCTATTCGAATCAATAACAAGAAATATGGTGTAGTGAAGGAGGCTGTATGTAAAAGAGCAACAGAGTGCAGGAATAACTCCATTTTGGTTTATGTGGTTAGCAGTAAAACTTATTTCTTGTTTTTCAAAGAATATATTAAAAGTGTGTGGAAACCAAAAGGTGATTTTGAAATCTTTTCAAGAGAAAATGGGTTTTTTCTAATCAAGTTTTATGATTCACAAGACTGCAATTCTATCATTCAGAATGGTCCTCACTTCTATAACGGCAAACTCATCATCATGAGAAGGTGGACTGAGGCACTGAAGTTGGACAGAGATCTTCTATCAACCATGCCGATATGGGTTAGATTACCCAGTGTAAACCTTAAACTATGGGATAGAGAGGCATTTAGTATCATGGGGAGTATTATCGGAAAACCCATAAAAATGGATGCAGCAACAACCATGAAGTCGAGATTGAATTATGCTCGGCTTCTAGTGGAAGTTACTGCAACTGATGAACTTCCAGATGAAATGTGTCTCAATCTTTATAATGGTGAAATCATTACACAAAAAGTCGATTATGAATGGATTCCACTAAAGTGTAGCATCTGTAAGTGTTTCGGTCACAATAATGAACAATGCAACTCGAAACAGATGTGGATCCCTAAAAAGAATGTTGAAGATGCATCAATTATTCAAGAAAATAATTCTGAATTTGTTCAAGAAATGAGTATCAGTGAAGGCACAAAAATCCAATCAAGATCCTAAGAGGGAAAAGATCGAATCTATCAAGAAGATATCATTTTCGATCAAAAAAACAATAATAGAGAGCTCACTGACCAAAATGATCAGATCATGGCAATGGAAGTTCATCAGCAAAAAGACTGTGAAGAAATCTCAAATGTTCTGATTCCGACAAGTATAAAGGTGGATAAAAAAATACAGTTCTTTAACACTGAAACCTCCTAAATTTCAGAAGCATGTTTAAATATAGACCAGAGTATTACAAAAATAGACAATAATAATCGTCAGTCTTCAATCCTGAATCAAGAAACTATTGTTGAGAAGGGATCTTCCTCTATGCTTGCTGCAGATGTTGAGGGAATGAATAGTAACTCAACATTGCCTCGCAAGTGTGATCCACCTCCAGAGCAGGCTATAGTGACTGACTGCAATGAGCCAGTCATGCCTCGCACAGCTTGTTTTGATGTTTCCTTAATCAAGATTTCAGAATCTGCACAAATGGAGGAAGATGAATCTGAGAAGGGGGACATCATAGAAGAATTTGACTTATCAGAAATACATATTGCTAGAACAAAATCATCTGGTAAGATAAAGGGAAACAAAGAGAAAAAAGCTTTTAAGCAAAAATATATCTCAATCAATCCAAAATGGGACCAAATGTCTACCAGACTGAAAGCTAAAGGTGTTGATAATAAAAGGAGAGGTAAAAGTACTATGGTGACAGGTACCATTTAAAATTTATTTTTTATTGTCATATATATGTCAATATTTGCTTGGAATGTAAGGGGGATGAATACCCCTGCTAAACAATCTGATATCCTCTATATGATTAAATTTTATAAACCTTCTATTATTGCCTTAATTGAAAATAAAATGAATGATGAGAATTTTGAAAGATTTTGTCTTAAAATGTCCAGTAATTGGAAAGTTATACATAACAATGATTGTGGCTGTAAAGGAAGAATCATTATTATTTGGGATTCTAATATCTGGACAAATACAAATAAAGATAGCCAATTTATAGACTATAGTTTTAGAAACATTGGTGGTTTTTATTTGCAAGTTACTAGTATTTATGGCAGTAATTTTGAATTAGAAAGAAATGCTTTGTGGCAAAAACTTAAATCTCTAAATTCTATATATGATTTCCCCTGGATTGTATTAGGGGATCTCAATACTGTTTTTCATGCTAATGAGAAGTTTGGAGGGGTTAAAATCCCTCAAAATAAATTGGATAGAGTCAATAAATTTCTATTAGAATCTGGTCCTATCGAACCAATTATCAGTGGTAACAAATAAACTTGGAAATCTGGTTTAGCTAAAAATATTCGCTGCAAATTAGGTAGAATTTTGTATAATAAAGATTTTTCTAAAAGATTTCCTGATAGTGCTTGCTCTACTTTGGAACAAAACTTAAGTGATCGCACTCCTTTAATGGTTAAGCTTTTTGTAAATGGTGAATTTAGTAGTAAAGCTCCTCCATTTAGATTCAAAAATAGCTGGGTGATGGAGGAAGATTACAAATCTTTAATGGAAAACTGTCATAATTTTTCTTGTAAAGGATGTAAACAGTATCAGTTTTATATGTTCTGAAATTCACAAAAAACAATCTTAAAAACTGGAATAAGAACAACTATTTAAATAAAAACAAGATTTTTAGTCTGAAAAAAGAAGGCAAACTTTTACAATTGAGTGTTGATAATAAGCCAGATGATATCAGTGAAATAAATTATTTTTTCAAAATCAAATGGAATTGTATATTGAAATGTATAAAGAATAAGTTAATGCAAGACAAAAAGCAAAGGTTGATTGGCTTACTTTAGGTGATGACTGCACCAATTTTTTTATGCTAAAATGAGCAATAGAAAACACTTAAATAACATAGGTTGCATAATAGATAAAGAAGGAAATATAGAAAATGCATATGACAAAGTTTCTGCTGTAGCTATAAATTTTTATAAGGAGCTGTAATTTTCTACAACTAATGAAAAGGAGTTTCCATATATAACATGTAAAAATATTTTAAATCATAATGCTTTCAAAATCTTACTGGCTCCTGTGAGTCTAGATGAAATAAAATTTATTGTTTTTAATGCTGGAGATAACAAAAGTCCTGGCCCTGATGGTTTCAATGCAAATTTTTTTAAAAATAATTGGTAATATATTAGACAACAGATGTTGGATGTTGTCAATGAGTTTATAGAAAATGGTAAAATTCTTAAAAGTTTAAATCATACTTTCATTACCCTTATTCCAAAATAAAAATCCCACTGATATTGGGGATTATAGGCCTATTTCTTGTTGCGACTTTATTTATAAAATTATTGCTAATGTCCTTAGTAACAGAATAAAAGTGTTTTTGCCTTTTCTAATCTCAGAAAATCAGAGTGCATTTGTTCCTGGTAGGCTCATCTATGAAAACTCTCTTTTAGCACATGAGATGGTCAGGAAATTTAATACTAAACATGGAGATAATGTATGTATTAAAATTGACTTACAAAAAACATATGATAAGGTAAACAGACACTTTATTCATCATATTATGAAATGTATGGGTTTTCCTATTAAGTTTTGTGATTTGGTGTTTGAGTGTATTAATACTCCTACCTTTTCTATTCTGATTCAAAGAAAGGCAGAAGGGTTTATAAAATCTAACAGGGGGTTAAGACAGGGGGACCCCTTATCTCCTTATCTTTTAGCTATTGTCATGGAATACTTTTCTATACTTATGGAAATAGAAAGTATTAAAGGTAATGTTTAGTCTATAAATAGAATCCATCCCTGTGTTAATCATCTGATATATGCTGATGATCTCATGGTGTTTGTTAAAGATAATAAAGATAAAGCAGACTCTATTAAATCAATTTTTGACAATTTAAAAAATCATGTTGGACTTCAACTCAATGTAAATAAGTGTAAAGCTTATTTCAGTAAATCTTATAAGTTTAAAAAAGAATTTTTAAATGTTTTTCAAATTGAAGAGGGATTTCTCCCAATCAAATATATAGGGCTGCCTCTTTCTACAAATATGGTTAAGGACTCTGATTGTTCTATTCTTATTGAAAAAATTCAAGATAGAATGGAGACTTGGTCTTGTAAGTTACTCTCCATTGCTGGAAGACTTGAACTTATTAAGACAGTGATTTATGCTATTATCCTATACTGGCTTCAAAATTTTCAAATCTCAGCTGCATCTATTAAAAAAATTGGAAAGTAGATGCGCTGATTTTTTTATGGAAAGGTAAATATCACAAAATTAGCTAGGAGAATGTATGCAGGCTTGAAAATGAAGGGGGTCTTGGCATTAGAAATATTAAGGATCTGTGCACAACTTGCCATTTAAAATTATTTTGGAGATTCCTAAATTCTGATTCTTTGTGGGCTAGATGGATGAAATCCAAGTATTTGAAACAAAATTTTTTTTGGACTGCAGTACATAATAGTAATCAATCAAATACTTGGAAACAAATATTAAATTGTAGTGAAATTGGTAAATCTCTGATTGAAAGAAAATTTAAAGATGCTAAAGTTACAAGCTTATGGTTTGATCCTTGGTTTAAAAATGAGGCTTTATAAATAAGGTTGGGTAGAATAGCCTTGTTATATGTGGTGGATCAAATGATAAAGTTTCTGACATCATTATAAATAATCAATGGCAACCACAAATTCATCCTATTACTAATCCTCATAAAGCTGAAATATGCAAAATGCAAAATACAATTTGATACTTTTGCAGAGAATGACTACTGGGAATGGAAAGCAAACAACAGAGGGAAGTTTTCTTTCAAAGCAACTTGGAATTTTATTAGAAACAAATACCCATCAGAAGAATGGTATCATTGCATATGGAATAGAGTGAATTGTTCCAAGATGGTATTCTGTACTTATTTTGCAATTAAAAGCAGATTGCCAACTTAGGATAGATTAAATAAATGGGGCAATAATATAAATTCACTCTGCTCCTTGTGCAATATATGTAATGAAAATGCTAACCACTTATTTTTTGAATGCGGTTACTCATATTTTATATGGAATCAAATCAAAGCTATTCTGAGCATAGATGACAACAGACATATGGATCTAATGAATATTATAAAGTTAATCAACAACAACTTCACCTCTAAATCTAAAAAAGCAGATTATGCTCACATTTTGCTAACTACGGCAGTTTTTAACTTGTGGAAAAAACGAAATTTACATGTGCACAACAAAGGCAATAGAAGTAAAGAGCAAGTTTGGTTAATTATAAGTACGGATAGCAAGATTATTCTGCAAAAATATAAGAAAATACTTAAAAACCAAACCAAATTTGCTTCCCTTGCTGAGG
Organism: Allium cepa; assembly: GCA_030765085.1. Taxonomy (NCBI): domain Eukaryota; kingdom Viridiplantae; phylum Streptophyta; class Magnoliopsida; order Asparagales; family Amaryllidaceae; genus Allium; species Allium cepa. Next base: position 775,649,957 of record CM060935.1, read on the forward strand.
ACTGGAGATCTGAAGATGGAAGCAAACATTTAGAAGCTTATCTTTTGCATTCGAAATGCTTGCAGACCAAAAATCATTTTCTTAATGAAGCAGGCAGTGTCAACCAACAAAGAAGTATTGATATAACTGATAAGATCAGCTACTTTGAGGCTGATAACAACCGCGCTAGGTCACATCAAGCTACGGCCAGCAATTCTTATAGTATCAAAGTTAATCTGGATAGTAATATCAACTCGAGGGGAACATCGTTAGATCAAGGTCACGTTGACGCTAGATCTAACGATTCTGTGTATTCCAGCAAAATTAACTCGAGTGGCAGAGATAATCTGAGTAGATATAACAAATTGAATAAGGAATCGTTAGATCTAGGTCGCGATGACACTAGATCTAACAATTATAGGCATCTTAGCAAATATAGCAACTATTGCATAGCTACTGACAACGTAGAGGGCGGCAGAGGTATGAGAATTGGCTCTAATGAAGCTCTCTCTTACTGGGAGCGAGGAGAGAGTAGCAGAACGAAGAACAAAAGAGGAATGGCTTCGGAGATCAGCCATTTTTGAGTTTTGTTTGTGCTTTTTGATTTTCTCTATTTTGCTGTGTTTTGGTTTGTCGGGGTTGTTTTTAGGGTTTGAGTGGATATATTAGTCTGTTGAATCGGCTTTGTTTTATCGACCCGGTTTTTGTTTGTAAGTTTTTGGGCTTGGCCCATTTAACCTTTATTCAAAAAAAAAAAAAAAAATTGTCCGTCTTTCTGTGCATTAACAATTTCTAAAGAAATATCAAACTGAGTGAAGGGTATATATGGTTCCATGCAGTGAGTGAACAGGGCTTTGCACATGTGATCCCATTAATGGACGTCCCTTTTATGCATCTAAATTGTTGTGCGACTGGTATGTATGTATGTTTCCCTTTTCTTTCTCAACCATACATCTCAGGTAAAAAAGGGACGTTGCTTCCACTTTGGTTGGATTAAAAGCCATTCATGTGATTAGCTGATGAAGACCAATATTATAAGAACATAGTATATATAACATAATGCATATACAGATATACAACTGTAATTTATTTTCTATACTATGTGCAGTTCGAAATCTGATGTATATAATTTTACAAGTTTTCTTGCGCTACGACAACCTTTAGTGGAAAGACAAGTTCGAAATTATTTTGAACTTTTTTTATTGTTATTTGTATAAATAAAATGCAAATTGAACTCTAATGTTATAATAATACACACAATTTGATGCCTTTGTTAGTGATGCCTTTGTTTAGTAAGGAGTGCGACGTGTTCATTGAAAAGAAAATGACACTTCTTGAGCCCAATATGTATGATAGTTGTTGTTTGAATTCAACCACAAAAAAAAATATAGTTTTATATATGATATATATGAATTTTGCGACAATATTTTTAAATCAAACTAGATTTTCAAAATATTACGAGTAAGGTGTAACCGTGACTCAATTTTGTTGTCTTATTTATAGATTTGAAGATGGGTGTGATTGTGACACAAAATCACATTTAGAGAAATAAAAGGGTAACAAATACTTGGGACTTCCTCAAAATACTATTTCATATATGGAAATGCATATCATGATAAAAAAAAGAAGATTTTACCTTTTTAAATTGGATGCAACAATTTATTCAATGTCATATAAACGAGGATTTGAGCATCAAACAATTTATTATTATAAATATGCATATGCAAGGTTCATTAGATGTGTGTTGGGAAAAGTTTCTCGAAGTTTTGGGATTGAGATATTTTCAAAATTTTAGGTTTTCTCTTGTAATAATTTGATGAATTAATAAATGTTTCGTTTGAAGAATATTGTTTGTCATTGTTTTTTTTTCTTTACTTCTTATCTCTTCTAAAATCTAATTGTGGAGGAATCCTAGAAGAAACCCTAATAGTTGCTGGATACGAATTCAGATGCTTATAGATTATCTAAGTAAAATCTAGCTTCTTATCTTTTAAAGCGACATTCTTAAGGAACAATATAATGTGCACGTTTTATCTTTGTCATCATTGTATCGCTCAGATATCTAGAACATGGTCAATTGTCAAAACTCATTCAATAACCGTAGTTTATTGCGAAGCCCAACATTAAAGTTCATAATTCAATCTGATAATAATTATTGGTTAAGCGATTTGCTTTGAACAAAGAATTTGACTAACAAATACGTTGATGCTAACCTTTTATTCGATGGAGATGAATCCTCACTTGAATATTGTTTCACTAAAACCGGTTCAACTTACATCCAACAATCGCGGTAACACAATCACATTGTCGAGTGCTTGACGATAGTCATTACAGTTTAGTCACTGATTAAGATTTACAGTTCTTAAGTCAAAAGACTATTTTATATCTTCTTGTGAAATCTTGTATTAGACTTATTATAACCTACAGGAAAGTAATGGTGAATGAATCGTTTTCGAACAAGTATAAGCCCTTTTGGTGCCCTAATGGCCATGAACTTTATACAACATATCTCTGTCGATTTCGTCTCAAGATAATTTAAATTGAATAATAAATTGGTATACGACTTTTTTTTTGAAAGCATGGTAAACGGGCCCGGCCCAAACAAACACATACGAGATATCCAGAGACATCCCGAAATCATACTACAACACAGCAAACCCTAACCCTACGCGAACACAGCACAGCCGCCACATAACACAAAACAATGGCGGAAAGGAAAGGAAGAGGAAATGCAAAAACGAAGACTCTGTCTTCAACTTCCATCTTTCTTCACACCACTTGTTTCCCCTCTCTCCCAATACGACAGCCCCTCATTAAGCTGACACCTCATGCCCTCTTTCTCCTCACTAGAAAAATCGATCTTCGTAATATAGTTAACATCATAGTAATCTTCAGATCTAAGGTCAGAGAGACTTAGATCTGCAGATCTACTCCTCTGATAAGTGGCGCGGGCCCAAAATGAAGTCTTATCCCTGACACCGTCACCAGATCTGCTACGATCAACAGATTTGTGAAAGAAGCTATTATGATTAGCAACTTCACTATGCTGGAAGTTCGGGTAGGCGAGAAAAAGCTCCAGATGCTTGCTCCCTGCTTCATAATCCCAGTTTTCAGCTATACTGGCAACTTTGGTGTGATCTTTCACTTTATACTTCGATTTATTCAGCAGTATACCACTGTCAGTATCAATTAAACGCCATATCTGCTCTTTGCTACTGATTGTTTTATTATGATAGCGAGCATTCCTCTCTTTCCATATATGATATACAGTCGTAGTTATAAGAATGTGAGCTAAATCCCTCTTCATTGATTTTGCTTTAAAATTGATATTGATATAGTTGATAGCTTGCTTGAGATCCAATTGCCCATTAATACGAATGCCCAGCTTAGCTTGAATATGCTTCCATAAGAAAAATGAATAGCTGCAATCAAAAAACAGATGATGAGAAGATTCATTCTCTAGATTGCATAAGGAACATTGTGAACTAGTGGTACTGGACCATTTATTGATTCTGTCCCAAGTTGGCAGTCTATTATGTAATGCAAAAAAGGTACAGAATGCCATCTTGGGACTGTTCACCTTGTTCCAAATACAATCGTACCACTCTACTTTATTCTCTTTATGTCTGATAAAATTCCAAGTTTGTTTAAAAGAAAACTTCCCTTTATTGCTAGCTTTCCAAGTCCAGTAATCATTTTCTGCATTTACATCAATATGAAGTTTACATATTTCCTCTTTATGAGGGTTAGTAATAGGATGAAGATGAGGATGCCAGTGATTATTTAAAATTATAGAGGAAACTGTTAAGTTTGGTTCTCCAAAAATGACTAAATTGTTCCATCCAATTTTATTAACAAAAGAGTTATTTTTGAACCAAGGGTCAAACCACAAGTTAGTTTCTTTACCATCCTTAAAATTTCTATCCAACAGAGATCTACCAATATCTCTACATTTTAAAATATGCTTCCAAGTATTAGAATGATTATTTTTTGGAAGTAAGTTCCAAAAATTACCCTTATTAACATATTTATTCTGCATCCATCTAGCCCAAAGGGAATCAGCACTTAAAAATCTCCAAAATAGTTTAAGATGACAGGTAGAGCTAAGATCCTTCAGGTTTCTAATACCAAACCCTCCTTCTTCTTTTGGCTTGCACACTTTCTCCCAACTAATTTTATGATATTTACCCCTCCATAAGAAATCAGCACATTTTTTCTCAATTTTTTTGATTGAAGTAGCAGGGAAATGAAATGTTTGTAACCAGTAAAGAATAATAGCATATATAACAGTTTTGATTAACTCTAGTCTACCAGCAATAGAGAGAAGCTTACATGACCAGACCTCCATTCTTTCTTGAATATTATCTAGTAAACCAGAACAGTCAGAGTCTCTCAGTTGGTTAACCGACAAAGGAAGCCCTAAATATTTTACAGGGAGATTACCCTCAGTGATTTTTAACACATTGAGAAAATCCATTTTGTATCTGCTGCTTTTACTAAAATAGGCTTTACTTTTAGTTTTGTTGAGCTGTAACCCAGCATTTTTATTAAGCCTGGCAAAAATATTCTTAACAGATTCTGCATTCTCCTTATTAGCTTTAACAAAAATCATTAAATCATCAGCATATATGAGATGACTTATGTATGGTTGAATTCTGTTAATATGTTTAATATTCCCCTTAATAGTTTCAATATCCATTAAAATCGAAAAATACTCCATAACCAAGGTGAAAAGATAGGGTGATAGAGGGTCACCTTGTCTAATACCTCTATTACTACTAATAAAACCTTCAGGTTTACCTTGAATAAGAATGGAAAAGGTAGGAGTATTAATACACTCTAAAATCAGATCACAAAACTTAATAGGAAACCCCATACATCTCATAATATGCCAAATGAAGTGTCTGTTGACTTTATCATATGCTTTCTGCAAATCAATTTTTAAACACACATTATCACCATTTTTGTTATTGAAATTTCTCACCATCTCATGAGCAAGCATAGAATTTTCAGAAATTAATCTGCCAGGAACAAAGGCACTCTGGTTTTCAGAAACTAGAAAAGGCAGAAAAATCTTTATTCTGTTACTAAGCACAGTAGATATGATTTTATAAATGAAATTGCAACAGGATATGGGTCTAAAATCATTAATGTTAGTTGGGTTTTTCTTCTTGGGAATAAGAGTTATAAAAGTATGATTAGTACTTTTCAGAATTTTACCTTTACTCATAAATTCATTTACAGTTTCATGAATTTGATGTTTTAAATTGTTCCATTGATTTTTATAAAACTTAGCATTAAACCCATCGGGACCAGGGCTTTTATTATCACTAGCATTAAAAATAATATATTTAATTTCCTCAAGAGATACAGGAGCAAGTAAAATATCAGCTGCTTCTTCTTTAAGAATATTTTTACAAATAATATGAGGAAAATCTTTTTCCTGATTTTCAGAGAAGTATAGATCCTTGTAGTACTCAATAGCTTCTTTAGATATTTTCTCATGCTCATTAGAAAAATTGCCTCTTCTATCAATGATGTTCCCTATATTATTAATGTGTTTTCTACTATTCATTTTAGCATAGAAAAATTTTGTACAATCATCCCCTAAAGTTAACCAATCCACCTTGGCCTTTTGCCTAGCATTAATAGCATTCTTATGAAGTTCAATAGATAAATTTTCCTGATTCTGAAAGAAATTTTTTGCAATCTCCTTATCTTGTGGATTATTATCAGCTAGATTTTGTAAATATTTTCCATCTTTTCTTAATTTGTTTATACTATTACCCTTCAAATGATTATTCTTATCCCAATTCTTAATATTATGTTTAATATTTTTCAACAGCATACTAAATTGGAATTGCTTTGTACCACTACTAGAAAAATTAAGACTATTATTCATCAAGGAATTATAACTATCTTCTACAACCCAACTGTTTTTAAACCTAAAAGGAGGAACTTTATTATTTGTGCTCCCACTGGGAGACAGATTAACAAATAGAGGAGTATGATCACTGGAATTTTGTTCCAGAGTGGAACAGATAAAATTTGGAAAGATGTTAGCCAATTCAACATTGATTAAAATCCTATCTAATTTACAATGAATGTTCTTGGCTAAACCAGATTTCCAAGTATACTTATTGCCACTAATAATAGGCTCAATAAGACCAGTGTCCATAAGGAAATTACATAACCTGTCAATCTTGTTTTGTGGGATTTTATTTCCACCACTTTTTTCAGAAACACGAAAAACAGTGTTAAAATCACCCAAAACAATCCAAGGAAGATTATATTTTTGATTAAACTTTTTTAAATTACACCACAAGTCATTTCTTTCAACTTCAAAATTGCTGCCATACACACTAGTAATTTGAATATTAAAACCTCCTATGTTTTTAAACTGACTGTCTATAAATTGTTTATCAGTATTCGTATTAATATTAGTCCAGATATTAGTATCCCACATAAGAATAATTCTGCCCTTACAGTTACAATCATTATTGCTAACTGATTTCCAGTTGTTATTCATCTTAAGACAAAAATTCTCATAACTCTCAGTACTTAACTTATTTTCTAATAAAGCAATAATAGTAGGCTTATAAACACTTATCATATGTAACACATCAGATTGTTTAGCAGCGGAATTCATACCCCTAACATTCCAAGCAAATATAGACATATATATATATATAATAAAAGGAAATTTAAATTGTACCTGACACGGTGGTACTTCTACCTTTTCTCTTGTTATCTGCTTTCTTAGCTTTTAATCTTGTAGACATCTCATCCCATTCTGGGTTGAGTGATATGTATTTTTGTTTGAAAGCTTTCTTCTCTTTATTGCCCTGTAGCTTGCCTGTAGCCTTTATCTTTGGAATGTGTAGACTAGATATATCAAATTGGTCAGCAGCTTCATCCATATCTAATTCATTTTCTTCCATTTGAACTTGTTCAGGAACCTTAATCAGAGAGATGTCAAATGTAGCTGTGCGAGGCAATGCAGAGACACTGGACTCTGCTATTGCAGCCTGCTTAGGAGGAGAGACCTTCTTGCAAGGCAATGTTGAGTCGATGCCTTCCCTGTCCTCAACTATTGCAGCAACCCCTGAAGGAGATTCCTCTTGCGACCGAATAATCCCTTTTTTTCTATTATTTATATGCAATAATTCATCTGTAACAGTATCGATCTCTGTAATTAAACATGGCTCTGAAAAAGGAGGGGTTTCAGAGCTAAAGACCTCTTTATTGGTAGTCCCCTCTATTGCATTTTGCTGATTCGATTTGTCAGATTCTTTAAATTGATGAGCTACCATAGCTGTGATCTGATCTTCTTGATCAGTGAGCATCTCGATATTATTTTCTTGATCGGAAATGATACATTCTTGATTGATTCGATCAGGTTCTTTCTCATTTCTTGCCAAGTTCTCTTTTTTATTGAGATTCGGCTCTAGATTTTCGTCTGTGTTGTCTTCTTGCATAATATCTCTTGTTTGAGAGTTTGTTTTGGGTATCCACATCTGTTTTGAGTTGCACTGCTCTCTAGTGTGACCGAAACATTTACAGAGATTACATTTTGGAGGAACCCATTCATATTCCACTTTTTGTATGATTTTTTCTCCATTGTATAGAGTTAGATTGATCTCATCTGGTAGTTCATCATTTGCAGAGACTTCCACGAGAAGGCGAGCATAATTCAATCTCGTCTTCAAGGTAGTAGCTGCATCCATTTTAATGGGTTTCCCTATGATGCTAGCCATGACACTGAAAGCTTCTTTGTCCCATAACTTTAGATTAACACATGGTAACCTTACCCAGATGGGCATAGATGTTAACAGATCTCTGTCCATTTTCAAAGAATCAGACCACTTTCTCACTATGATGAGTTTTCCATTATAAAAATATGGTCCATTCTTCAGAACTGAAGAGCAATCTTGAGGATCTTTGAATTTTATTAGAAAGAATCCATTCTCTCTAGTAAATATTTGAAAATCTCCAATCGGATTCCATACTCTTTGTATGTAAGATTTAAAGAACATATAGTATGGTTTGGTACCTACTACATACACAAGAACTGAGTTGTTCCATGTTTCGGTTGCTCTTTTACATATCTCCTCTTTTACCAGACCATACTTCATGTTGTTTATCTTGATTGGTGCAATATGCTCAAGATTACAATCTTCATCATCAGGTTCTTGTGGCTGATCAGCAACAATATCAGCCCAGGATTTTCGGCCTTGATCTTTATTCAGTGAGATGGCTATCGGTTTTTTCTGAATTGGCAACATTTGGACTCTCTTTTCGTTACTGGTGGTCGTTTTCTGATCATCACGGCCTCTTCTATTATTTCTATTAAAAACCGGTAGCAACTCCTGCGATTTCTTGGCCTCTTTTCTCTTTTGTTGCTTAGATTGGACCAACTTGAATCCATCTTCATCTATGATGTTGCCCCCTGATGGCTCTCTGATGTGAGAAACCTCAGGTGGTCTAATTTGGTAGGAGTGAGAGAATTTTGGAGAAGAATGGTGAGGGAATTGATTTTCCCCCATGGCTTAAGAGGAAACCCTAGATTTCTTTTTTAATTTGAAGCTAAGTTGATTATTGGTATACGACTTTTCTACAATGCATTTCTCTATAAATAGCAGACGTTGCTTCATATCAGAAAATATAATCATCTTAACCATGGCTCCAACGGCAATGTTTGCCTTGATCATCTCGTTAGCCTCCATCTCCTTCCTTTCACAAGGTACGTACGATCTATATTTTCAATCCATCATGTTTCTAATTTTTCATAAACTAACATTTCAATCATACGTTGTTACCATCAGTTGAATCAGCCACCTTCTCCTTCAATAACAAGTGCGGATACACAGTATGGCCAGGAACACTGAACGGTGCACGTTCTCCACCTCTATCACAAACCGGGTTCGCTCTCCCTAGCGGATCCGCTCCAGTAAACATAACCGCTCCAGCAGGGTGGAGCGGGCGATTCTGGGCCAGAACCGGATGCAGCATGGACTCATCCGGAAAGTTCTTGTGCTCGTCCGGCGACTGCGGGTCGGGCAAGGTAGCATGCAACGGAGCAGGAGGAGCACCACCGACGACGCTCATGGAGACCACGCTAAACGGGCCCACCGTTGGTGGAAAAGACATTTACGACCTCAGTTTGGTGGATGGGTTTAACGTTCCAGTGTCGATGGTCCCACAAGGCGGCTCTGGTGACTGTGCCACCAGTTCGTGTGCGGCAAACGTGAACAGCAAATGCCCACAGGAGCTGCGGGCGACGGATGCCGGTGGGGCAGTGGTTGGATGCAAGAGCGCCTGCCTTGCTTTCAACAAAGACGAATACTGTTGCAGAAACGCATTTAATACTTCCGCTACGTGCAAGCCTTCTAAGTATGCCCAGATGTTTAAGTCTGCTTGCCCTCAAGCCTACAGTTATGCCTATGACGATCCCAGCAGTACTTATAATTGCCTTGGTGCTGCTGGCTATTTGATTACCTTTTGTCCTTGAATTATGATATTATTATTATTAGCGTGAAATGTTATATTTTTCTATTTGGTGTAAGAATATGAATGTCATAATTGTTCGTCTCAAATCATTAATAGATTTCTTTTATCCGTTTGATTGAACTTTCTTCTATCTTGTTGTATAATAATTTCCAAAGAAATATCAAATCAAATAAAGGGCATATGGTTCTATGGAGGCGGGAATGGGATAACAGGACTTTGCACATGTGAGCCCATTAATGGACGTCCCTTTTATGCGTCTAAACTGTGTGCGACTTGTATGCAATTAAACTTTTCTCTGCCTTACGTGCTGTAGAACAGTCTCTGAAGAAATATCAAATTAAGTGAAGGGTAGTATAAGGTTATATGGAGGTATATAAACAGGAATTTGCACATGTCATACCAATAATTAATGGACCGACGTGGCTTTCATGCATCTAAATTGTGTGTGACTTATAACATGCATGGATGTTTCTCTCTTCTTTCTCAAGCATGCTTCTCATGTTTAAAAAGGGACGTTGCTTCGACTTTGGCTGGATTAAAAGCCATTCATGTGATGTAATTTCAGTGATGAAAACCAAAATAACGAAGAGAGTGTACATGTCATAATGCATATGCATAGTTTGATATTTAATGCATACAGTTTTACAAGTTTTCCTGCACCACCATCTTAATGGGAAAATAAGGTAGAAAATATAGCGTGCTTTATTTATTTAATATTATTTGTACCAGTACATAGCAGTGGACGTGTACAAAAAAAATAGTAAGTAAAATGGTTTTATTGTAAATGATGGCAACATGCGTACACGTAGAAAGGCCTTCGTATAATTCTTTAATCGCTGGTTCTTTGGATATTAAAGAGATTTGTTAGATACAAAAGAAGCTTTCATATGGTTTATACTTCAAACGGTAAGAGACAAAAGTTAAAATTAATTACTCCAGGCAGTTGGCAATTCTGTAAATTTTGGTAACTGCAGATCATGCCTTGCGTTATAATCTTTAGAGTTGGAAGATGGTATTTGGAATACAATGGTGTCTGACAGAAGCAGTAATTTCAAAGTTGGCTTTTGCTTTGACAATAATTTGGAGTATTGAGATTAGTCCCATTTCGGACAATTTACAATATAAATCATGCATAAATACTAAGAGACCTCCTTTCATATCACCAATTGGTTTTGTGATAATATGATGTTTTCTAACATGGTATCAGAGTTATTCTTCTTACCCTAGCCTCACCTATCTTCTTCTCCGTTCTTCTTCTTCTATTTTTAATTTTTTTCCATGTCAGACTCATTCAAGTTTCATCCCGCACTCACCATCACTAGTGTTAAATCTCTTATTCGCATAACATTAGACAACAATGAGCAAGGCATGTATCATTTTTGAGCTACTCTGTTTACCAATCTTGCTAGGGTTCATGATCTTTACGATCACTTGGTTCCACCAACGGAGGAGAAGGCTACGACTGGCTATGTCCAGTCTAAGTCCGCTGATCCAGCACTTTGGAGACGTTTGGATGCCGTTATCTTGCAATGGATTTACAGCACCATTTCTTCCGATCTTCTTCTCGCTATTCTCAGACGTAATGACACGGCAGAGGGGGCATGAACCGTCTTGAAGCTCCTTTTCAAGACAACAAAGCCTCTCGGGCTACCCATCTCGAGGAGGACTTTACAAATGCTGCTTTTGAGGCTTTCAACTCGATCAACAATTATTGTAATTATCTACAATCTTTGGCGGATAGGTTGGCTGATGTTGATGCTCCGGTGACAAATGGTCGTCTGATTTTACGTCTCATCGGGTCCTTACCAGAAGCGTATAGTGGTACGGTGGACTATATACAAAATCAAGAGCCTTTGCCATCCTTTGAGAGTTGTCGTTCAAGATTGAAAATGGCTGAGCGTACTATCAAGGCTCGTGAAACTGGTAGTTCTGCGAGTCGGTCCAGTGGTGTTGCCATGGTTGCCACTGATTCATCTGCAAGCAATAAACGCAACAACAATAATAAAGGGAGGAACAATTTCAAAAACAATGGGAAGAAAAAGGTCCACCAAAGTACTAATGGGTCCAGTTCTAGTCAGCCGCCATATCAACAGCACCAGTGGCAGCCACGTCAGCAGACCCCACCACCACAGTGGCAGCAGCCTGGTTGGGGAGGGTGGACTATACCTCCTTGTCCATTTCCCGCATACTCTTGGCAGCCAAGGCCCAATCCAGCGGTCCAATGTCCCTCCTCTTCTAGATCAGGCTTACTTGGGTGCAGACCTCAAGCTTTCAATGCAGTTGCTCCTCCTGCTCCTAGCTACATGCCCACCGACATTGAGGCCGCTATGCATGCTCTTTCGTTCTCTCAACCAGATGGAAACTACTACATGGATACTGGTGCTACATCTCACATGACGGCGGATGCAGGTATTCTCTCTTCTTGTTTCAATTCAAGTAATAAGCATCATAACATTGTTGTTGGTAGTGGTCATTTAATTCCAATTATTGGTCATGGTCACACTACATTGCCTTTACCTTATCCACCATTTACCCTAAACAATGTGTTACATGCTCCTAGGCTCATTAAAAATCTGGTCTCTGTTCGTAAATTCACTATAGATAATATGGTTTCTATCTCTTTTGACCCTTTTGGTTTCTCTGTTAATGACTTACAGACCGGGAACAGACTAATGAGATGTGATAGCACTGAGGGCTTATATCCACTTTTCTCCGACTCTCAAGCCATTTCTTCCAACAATCATTCTGCTTTTACTGCTTTGCCTTCGAATATTTGGCACAATCGTTTAGGTCATCCTGGCGATCCTATTCTTAAGTCTCTTTGTAGTAAAAAGTTTATTGATTGTAATAAGGTTTGTAAAACTTTTTGTTCTTCTTGTGCTCTTGGGAAACATTCTAAGCTACCTTTTTATGATTCAGTGTCATATACTTTTCTTCCGTTTGATATTATTCATAGTGATCTTTGGACTTCTCCTATTGTTAGTACTTATGGTCATTGTTATTATGTTCTTTTTCTTGATGACTATAGCAAATTTTTGTGGACCTTTCCTATTGCAAAAAAATCTCAGGTCAAACAACTTTTCTTAGCGTTTCATGCTTTAGTCAAGACACAATTTGAACGTAATATTAAGACTTTTCAGTGTGACAATGGTACGGAATACATTAATGGCACTTTTAAGGATTTTTTTGAGAAACATGGTATCGGAGCGGCTTTAATTGTGTCACACGTCAACCTCAATGAACGTCCACGGGTTTAGCTGATAATACGCCACACGTGCGGGGGCGTGTTGAGATTAGTCCCATGTCGGACAATTTACAATATAAATCATGCATAAATACTAAGAGACCTCCCTTCACATCACCAATTGGTTTTGTGATAATATGATGTTCTCTAACATGGAGCATTTGTTGTTTGTTTATGGTATAATGATTTTGTATCCATTTATCGGTCAATAAAAATTTCCAACGACAATAATATGTTATAGTTAATTTGGTAGATTTCTCAGTAATCAAAACTTGAATTTATGTGTATCAATGTTTACCTTTGATGAAACTATTTCACGAGCATGAAGAAGTAATGAAAACCTGGAAGTAAATTGGCCGTGTGTGTGAATATCTATATAATTTCATCATATAAAGATCGACTGAGATAATTAACTATTAAAAGATATATATACGTCATAACAACCATGATTTAGATTACTTCTTCAAAAATTATGAGGTATAATATGACTGAATACAAGACAGAAGTGAATATACAAAGATAATATCACAGAACATTTAGATATAGGCTGTGGGCTTTGATATAGGCCTAATACTTGTTATATCATTCTGTATAAATACAGAACATATGCTAGCAGTATTGTAACTTCTACGTATTACAGAAATACTTTTGTACAACAATTCTTCATTAACAAAAGTTCTGCTTCACTTTATTCTATCATTTATATGGTATCAGAGCATTTATTGCCTAATAGCAAATGTCGTGCCAATGATCAAGATCAGATATAATATCATCATATCTCAATCAGGCTGCATTTTTTTTGAATCATCTGAGAATCAAGAAGGTCCTCATCATCATTACATTCTTGTTTTTGATCAAGATCAGATATAATATCATCATTTCTTGATCAAATTGAAGTTTATCTAAATCATTTGAAAATCTAGAGTTCTCATCTTCAGATTTTCTTTTATTTCTCTGTTTTCTGATCAAGATCAGATACAACATCATCATATCAAGATCAAAAAACTTCTGTTTGGAATCATCTGGGAAATATAATATTTCCCATCATCATTGCTTCCCTTTTACATACTTGTGCAAAGGCCATCAATCAAGTTTCCTGCTGTGCCTTGCCTAGGAGCAATCAAGAACTTCCTGGCTGCACATTTTTTCTGTTCCACAACCAGCATTCGGTTCTTTAACCACTCATCTTGATTTCTTGAATCAATGGCTGAAGGAGATCAAGACATTTCTGCCTCCTCCAGCACTCACACCAATGCCAGGTTGAATCCCATTGAAGAACTCCTGAAAGAAATTATCAAGCCTCAGAGCCAGTTGTTGTCCATTCAACTTGATGAAACAAATTTCTTGCTTTGGAAGTTTCAAGTTGAAACTGCAGTCAGAGCTTATGGATTGGAGCAATATATTCAAGGAACTATAATCATACCACCCAAGTATACTGCAGATAAGGATGGAAAACTTATAGTAATCAAGAATTCATAATGCATCAAAGACAAGATAGTTTAGTCAGTTCTTGGCTAATATCATCTATTAGTGCTAATCTTCTTCCACGGTTAATTGGATGCAGTGCATCACATGAGATCTGGTCCATATTAGAACAAATCTTTAGTACTCAGTCAGCAGCCAAGATCATGTACTACAAGAGGCAATTACAAAATGTAAAGAAGGAAAATCAGTCAATGAGAGACTATCTTGTAAAGGTGAAAACATTATGTGATCACTTATCTTCTGCAGGACATAAAGTAAGTGACACAGAGCATATTTTATCAATTCTTGGAGGGCTGGATGATGAATATGAATCAGTAGTAGCTGTTATATCATCAAAAGAAACTCTACCCTCAATTCAATATGTTCACTCTACCCTTCTAGCTCACTAGGGTATATTATAACAAAAGAAATCAACTATATCAGATATGTCTCTGAATTTCATCTCAAATAGTAAAAACAAGAGTCAAGCAAAGCCATGTAATAATAGAAACCAACAGTACTTCAATCAGAGGGGTGGTCAGTCCTACAGATCAAGAGGAAGAGGTGGAATATGGTCTAATAACAATGGAACAGATCCAAATGTCAGATTTGTGAAAGAGTTGGTCATATTGCTAGTAAATGCTATTTTAGATTTGACATCAACTACACCTCATCTCAGCAAAACAACAATAGTGTAAGAAACAACAATCCCAGTGCAAACTTGATAAGTGCTCAACAAGAAATTGGAATTCAAAGTGACAGCAACAACAATGACAGTGCAAAAATTGAAGATATTCATGACAACAGCTGGTATCCTGATTCTGGGGCAACAAATCATGTCATCAACAATTTGGAAAACTTGAATCTCAGGATAAAGAGGTTAAGGAATTGTATACTTTCAATGTTGCTAATTCAAGAATCTCAGGATGCAAAGAAAAATGGTGTAATTACTCTGAAATCAAAACAGTGAATGACTGTAAGACCTTTGATACTTGGCATTCTAAACTTGGACATCGTTATGTAAATATTGTTAAACAAGTATTGAATGAGAACAATATTTATTTTAGCAATATTAAAACTCCATATATCTTCACTTACTGTCAAATGGGAAAAAGCCACAAATTATCATTTATGGACTCCAAAACTAGTTACAATAGACCATTGGAACTTGTTACAACTGACTTATGAGGTCCAGCACCCATATCAACTGACTATGGGTATAAATATTACATTTCTTTTGTTGATGCATATTCAAGATATATGTGGATATATTTTTTGAAGACGAAGTCTGAAACATACTATGAATTTCAGTAATTCATAGTGCAGGCAGAAAAACAAACAAATTGTCAACTAAAAACACTATAGACAGATAATGGTGCAAAATTTTTATCTATGAAGAAATTCTTTCAAGAAAAAGGTATTATACACAGGACAACTTGTCCCTACACATCAGAACAGAATGGTCTGATTGAAAGAAGGCATAGATATGTAGTGGAAACAGGCTTGATACTGCTAGCAAAAGCATCATTACCACTTAAGTTCTGGCCTGATGCATTTGCTACTGCATTCTTTCTACTTAATAGATTGCCTAAAAAGTCTTAAAATTAAAGTGTCCATTAGAAATACTTTATAGTATCAATCTTGATTATCATAGTCTAAAAGTATTTGGTTATCTATGCTTTCCCTATCTCAGACCATATAATTCTCACAAATTAAGCTATAGGTCATCACCATGCATATTCTTAGGACATGCAACAATTCAAAAAGGTTATAGATGCTTATCTAGTAATGGTAGAATATTTATTTCTAGAAATTTTGTCTTTAATGAACAAGTGTTTCCTTTTAGCAATTCAGCAATTAAAACTTCTCAGAAGGTTTACAATGCAAGACATTCTTTGGTACTTATACCTGTGATAATTGACAAAGCAGCTCACATTCCTGGAGATACAGCTCAAGGCAATGAAAGTCCACAACACATAGTGTCCTCTGCAGAACCAAGTCATGGACAAACTGAATCACTTAATTCATCATCTCAAATGCAACAGTCAGATAATCAAATGCAGCAAAGCTCAAGTCAGACATTAGGTGATTTACAATCACCTAATGTATCACAAGAGACCGAAGTGAACAACAATGATCATCAACAAATTGCTGAAAGAACTGGACATCACATGATCACTAGAGCAAAATGTGGTATATTCAAACCAAAATTATACAATGCATCTTTAGAAAATGAAGAACCGAGCACATACTGGCAAGCTATACAAAATGACAAATGGAAGGCAACAATGAATGAAGAATACGAGGCTCTCATGAAGAACAAGACTTGGGATCTTGTTCCTCAACCTACTGATAAAAATATAGTAGGTTGTAAACGGACATACACATTAAAAAGAAATGCTGATGGTTTAATTTCCAAATATAAGGCAAGACTAGTGACAAAGGAATATTCACAACAAAATGGCTTTGATTTTACTGAGACTTTCTCTCTAGTTGTGAAACCCTCTACTATTAGAATTGTTCTTAGTATTGCCTTATATAGAGACTGGAATATAAAGCAACTAGATGTAAATAATGCTTTTTTAAATGGTGTTTTGCAGAAAGAAGTTTATATGGAGCAAACCTATGGATTCATGAAGAAGGGAAATGAAAAACTAGTGTGCAAGTTGAACAAAGCAATTTATGGTCTCAAACAAGCACCAAGGTTTTGGTTTGAAAACTAAAGACAACATTATTCAAATTGGGCTACGGTAGCACAAAATCAGACAATTCTCTCTTTACAAAGTTTGATTCTGACACTATTACTTATATACTAATTTATGTTGATGATTTTATTATTACAGGCAGTAATGATCAAGAAATCAACAATCTTACTCAGCACCTAAACAAATAATTTTCAATCAAAGACCTTGGAAGTCTAAGCTATTTTCTAGGAATGGAAGTAAATTAATTCTCAAAATCCAGGATACATCTCAGCCAAAAGAAATATGTCAATGAAATTCTCATTATAGCCAAAATGGATCAATCAAATCCTATCTCAACACCTATGATAACCAATGCTCATCTATCAAAGACTAAAGGAGAGACAATCACAAATGACAGTCAATATAGGAGTATTGTAGGTGCACTTCAGTATGCAACAATCACCAGAACAGAAATTTCTTTTAGTGTAAGTAAAGTAAGTCAATTCATGCAATGTCCAACAGATGAGCATTGGAGAGCAGTCAAAAGAATACTGAGATATATCCCAAGGGAACATTAAATTATGGTCTAACTATTGATGCATGTCAAACTATTAGTATCACTAGATATGCGGATGCAAACTGGGCAAGTGATACAGATGACAGAAGATCAACAAGTGGATACTACATTTACTTAGGCAAAAATCCGATTTCATGGTGTTCAAAAAAAGCAAACAACTGTATCCAAGTCTAGTACATAGGCAGAGTATAGAAGTGTTGCTAATGCCGTGGTAGAACAATGTGGATAGAATCATTATTGAATGAACTACAAATCAAAACCGATCGCAAGACTACATTAAGATGTGATAATTTAAGTGTCGTGTCACTCACTGCAAACCCAGTTTTGCATTTTAGAACAAAATACATGGAGCTGGATTTGTATTTTGTTCGTGAGCAAGTTGCTAAGGGAAAATTAGATATTAACCACATACCTGCTACTTACCAGGTTGCTGATATTCTAACAAAGCCACTGTCAAAGATGAACTTTACTCGATTCAGAGATAAGCTTAGGGTTACAGACCTCAAATGCCAGACAGAGCATGATACTTTACTTCACTCTGAGTCAAAGCTGCAGCAAGCATCATCAGTCGAACGATAACTGTTCGTACTCCAGCAGTATGTTCATCTTCAAGCATCTTTCACCATTGAAGAATCAATCTTTACCCTCCTGAATCATGTCTCTCAAACTCGAAGGCTTGAAAGAGTATTCTACTCAGATCTCTCAAGTGCTACAATTCGAAACTTGATTTCCGCCTCAATTTGAAGGCAGTAAGTATATTTTGCAAGAATATATTATAGAATACACCTAAGCCAGCAAAACTTGCATAAATGATCAAGTAAAGGTAAAAAGGACTCAACTTTATGTCAGATCTGAACCATCATAGGCGATTCTTCCATAGTGGCACATCTTTTTCTTATTTTTCCTCAGATCTTACAAAAACTTGAACAGATACTCAAGCAAAAATGTGAAGATCCTGACTTTGCATTAGATCTGAGTTATTTCTAGCATTTTCTCAATGGCGACGCATTTTTCTCGTGAAGATCGCAAACCCTAGACTCGGAGCTAGGTTTGAGAGGGGCGTAATATGACTGAATACAAGACAGAAGTGAATATACGAAGATAATATCACAGAACATTTAGATATAGGCTGTGGGCTTTGATATCAGGCCCACTACTTGTTATATCATTTTGTGTAAATACAGAACATATGCTAGCAGTATTGTAACTTCTCCGTATTACAGAAATACTTTTGTACAACAATTCTCCATTAACAAAAGTTCTGCTTCACTTTATTCTATCCTTTATATGGTAGTTATATCATAATCATGCTATTACATGTATTACATAAAGGGTGACCCCTCAAATCACGTGTCATAAGAATGACGAAACCAAAAACTCTTATGTATTGGCATTTGCAAGCTTTCAACCTCCAAATCCATGTAATCTGTTGTGTGACATTACAGAGCAAAAGATATAATTCTCAACAGTATGAAATAGCGTTATATAGTATCGTGTAATACTGAATCCTTTTATTTTGGGATATCATACAATAGAAGTATCAGCTACCATGAAGATACACAACACCAATTCTAATAATCAAACCTTAAACTTAGTGTAATGCAAAAAGCACCCATAAATCTTCTCTTAATACCAATACTAAAAAATACCACAACATTACATTCACTTAGTAATACCGCGCTCTCCACTATAGACTACCATCATTGTGTCTTATTTGTTTCACGGCTTAGCTTAAATTTGAAAACGTTAATTCCTCTAAAAACTCTTAATTCCATACCAAGAGATGAGAAAATATTTCAAAATCAACCAGAAGAGTGTACCAATGGCGCGGTGCTGTAAAAACTCTTAATCTCAAATAAGTAGATGAGATAATCATCCAAAATCATCCAAACTTTCAACCAGCAGCAGCTCCTCCACATACTATAATTTCAAAATTAATTCATCCGCTTTTTCAATTTTTGTTTCAAATTCTATGTTAATCGATTAATATGCATGTTATGGTAAATTTTTATTGGTATCTAGTTATGAATTTATGTTATGTTTTGATTAGAATTCAGGGTAATTTTGATTTTTATGAGCCGATGTTTTGCTAGTCAATGATAATATACGGAGATGAATTTAGGAAGGGAGTTGAAATACGGACTTCGATGATGTGGAGATAAGTGAAAAACTAAATGTGGTATTAGAAAGTAGGTAATTTTATTAATTTTTAATAAAAAATTATGGTAGCTTTATGGGTGCTTTTAGCAGCGTGCTAAACTTCACCCCTTACGTTTCTCCCATCTATCTACTTTTAATTTCTCCTAACCACCTTATTGAATACATCATATTGACAGTATTATGGAGAAAGGGGCTCCATGGAATGTAAACCAAAATGTATTGGGGTATGAATTTTACGGTATGATGACTAGGTAGTCTTCTCTTCACCACCTCCTCTTCTTGTCCCAACATGAACTGCCTCCCTTTTCCTGAAGAAGTAGGTATGTAGATGCTAAATACGGAGCATCTATAAATAGCCCCCGTCTATTAACCCTTCGGTATTTTCGATAACAACCCACATATTTTACGATTGTATATTTAAATATTTTATTTAAGTATAGCATTGTTAGTCGGATTTAAGTCCGAATGCTACTTTTTGCAAACAGTCGAATTAGGACTCGAGACCACTTCCATTGAGTTCAAAATGGTATTTACGACCTTTTTGAGTATAAAAATCGATATGTTTTGAGTTGATTAAAATTTTGATGTTTTCATTTAGGGCTTTGGGTTTGGGTTTCAGCCCATTAACCCAATATATGAACCCAATTCCATTCCACTCCTCTTCATTCCTTCATAATATTTCCTAATACTCGAGCTTTAGTAAAAATGGAGGAAGAGAAAAGAAATTAAGAATTCCTAAGCCCTACTTCTCTTAGGAATTATCAACTTCAAGCCAGAAATCAAGGAGAAGCTTAGGTAAGCATTCTCTTCATCTTCTTCTTCTCAATTCCTCTTCAATTTCAAAAATTTTCTAAACCCTAACGTAGAAAATGTCTTTCTTATGAGCTTAGATTGAAGCTTCTTGGGTTAAAATTGAAGAGTGGTTGTTCTTATCTTGCATTATAGCTTCTCACTTGTGTTTTTGAGAAAAAGGTGAGTTTTTAAACTCACATCTATGTCTATATCTTTGATAGTTGTTAAGTAGTGATTCCTAACATATATTCCTTGTCCATTTGCTTTAGATTGAATTGGTTTTATGAATTTTCCAATTTTCGGTGTTTTGGAGTTAAATCTTTAAAAATCCTAGCTTTAATGCTTGAACATGTTTTTTGGGTGTGTCGAAGAGCCTATAAGGCTGGGTTGCCACGTGGCATAAATCCCTAGTCATCATTGCTCGTTCGATCGCCTCCGTTTGGTTTTCGCCCTTCATTGGGGCTAGGCTGAGAATACTGGAAATTTCAGTTCAGTGGACTGAATAAGGAAGTCAGTCAACTGAACGGAATCCAGAAAATTTCCTGATCTAGTATCAGTCGACTGACCTCTATGGTCCAGTCGACTGAACCTGGAAACTAAAAGTTTCCAGGCATAGTTCAGTCGACTGACCACCCTGGTTCAGTCGACCGAATCTGCTGTCTCAGCCAATTCTGCCTTTTTGTGTGGTTTTCCAATTTTTAATCGATTCATGAGGATCCGATTTGTTGTTATCACCTTTGTTGACTTTGATAACTTCTATTTCGGGATTTTGGGAATATCTATTTTGATGGATTTTGTATTGATTTCTTTGGATTTAATTCACGTCTTCGAATGTGAATTTCTGTTGAATTGATTGCTTCTACAATCATTTATATGGATTGTCATTTTAAAATGCAAAGGTTTCTGTACTAGTAGTAAATATCAAATCTCTTTCATTAAAACAATTTCAACACTATTTTAATACAAAGCTCATTTATTAAAACCATTTTCCAACTTATTAGTATACACAAACCTTTACCTCATTCGTATGAGAAAATCTAATTAAATGGCTTTGCAAGACAAGTGGTATGAAACGCCTGCATTTACTTCGTCGGTTAATTTTTGGACTTGTTCGATTGAAACTCTTATGACAATTTTCGAGTGGAGATCTACAATTTGTTTGTAAATATTTAAGCTAAGCAGTGGTTATGGGACATGAAGCTAAACTCATTTATTTACTAGTTTAGTGTAGTTCACGCTTTTTATCGATCATTGATAATCATTTTGTGATTTAGACTTGCGATATGCGATGTCTCTTTGTCCACGGAGGGGACTATACCTCGTTTTATTGAATTTCGTCTCATTTCTTTTCTAGGCTAACGACCTATGGGTTCTTTCGAGTTTCGACTCATTTTTGTGGGCTAGCGACCCATGTTCTTTTGTGGAGTTCGGTTCATCGGACGTACCATTATACTACGTCATTGTACCGCTTTATCAGGTTCATCGGGCATACCATTGTACTATGTTGTTGTTTCGAATTATCTAAGTTTCAAGTTCCTTGGACATACCGTTATTGTACTACGTCGTTGCACTGGCTCTATGGTTAGTGACCATGGGTTAGCGACTCGTTTGTGATGCACGTGTTGGTGAGTTTTCATGCTCCCGTTTATGATAGGCCTCCCCTTTGTGATTTCTGGATTTCTAATTGATGATTTCGAGAATTTTTGTTTCACCAATTTTGTGATTGGCATTGATATATTTGTCAATATTTGTGGTTTGGTGAATAAAATAAAGAATATGACATTCTTTTTTACTTTTGAGATTCTTGAGATATTGTATGATTTTTGTTATTGTAAATGTATACTTTTCATAGTATGGCATTATTGTTATCATACGTTTTGTGATATCTCTTATTCTATCTCATTTTTTTCTGATATTTATAGCTAGACTGATCTGTTTATTATTTTCTTATTAAATAATACTCGGGTCAGACCGAGATGTTACAGGTGCTTCTGCTTGACTCCTTATTTAGGACCATCGTCTAACTTTTGTCTAACTACTTAGTTTAGTAGTTTTTGTTATTATACATTCGAGGTAGAGACTCCTTGATGAATACATATTCATTTGTCTAGCTCTTGTACCTTTTCATTTTGTGATGTAGTGGATCTTGAATGACCACTACTTTGATGTACACTTTTATGTGATATATTCATATCTGTTTCAGCCTTTGTGATATGGATATCTGTGATTGATTTTTGTTATGCTTATTTCTATATTTGTTTCCGAAGACCACATAGCCACTGTGTAGTAGCTTTGAGTTTGTATCAGAATGTCGGATTTTCTCTTAAAATGAAAAGTAATATTTTATCTAGCATATCGGTTCTTGCATAAAGCAATTACACGGATGGTCGCTCCTCAACAGCCTTATTCTTCGTGCTAGTCGACGGCATTACCCAGTAGTGTCATTGGCTAGCATGAGTATAGAGGTGGGGCATCACAACTTGGTATCAGAGTCAAACTTCGAAACAATGTAGAATAATCTAGCAAGGATCGATTGTCCTAAGTTCTTGGGAATCGTGCCATAGAATTTATCCGAGTCTTAGGACCTATTCTATCCTATTTTCTTTTATGATGCCTTGTTTTATCAATCATGATTGTTTGATATCTATTTTGTGAATAACCTTTTTCGTCTTCTTTCTTTCTTAAAGAAGAGAAATGGTTAGACCAGGCCGTCCCAGCGCTGGTCAATCCAGTGCTACTCCTCGGGATGGAGTATTTATGTCTGCCCAACAGCTTCTAGATCTTGTAAAGAATGCTCAAGCTGTCGGGCCTATCCCAGAGCCTACTCACCCTAAATCTGGGTTTGCACGCTTGTGCGGTGATTATACCAATTTTGATGGAAAGCCATTCAAGAGTTCCGAAAGCGTTATAGAAGTCCAAGCTTTGCTTAGAACATGCGATCGCATCTTTTCTCGCATGAATCTTATTGATTTGTATCGTGTCCAAGTGGCTTCTAGTATGCTCCAACAAAGAGCATTAGATTGGTATGAGCTTCTAATTTTTGAAATTATTGAAGCGAATCTTACTTGGGAGCAATTTCGGAAAAGATTTGAATTGAAATTTGTGTCGGAAGCTGAAAAAGTAACTTTAGCTCGGCGCTTTATTGACCTTGTTCAAGGTGAATCTTCTGTGACAGATTACGTTGCATCTTTTGAATCCCTCTCTAAATATGGGGTCGAGTAAATTAATACCCCATTGAAGAAAAATCAAAGGTTTGTCTATGGCTTGAATAAGAATCTCAAAAAGCCTTTACTTCTGAAATTGGAAGTTTCTTTCGACCAACTTGTTGATATTTCTCTTCGACTTGAAGAGACCGATAAAGAAGATGATGTTGAAGTTGTGGGTGCCAAACCAAACTTCAACAACAACAAGAAGAGGCCTATTAAGTTCAAAGGTCCTTATCTCAACAAGAAAGGGAAGCAAGCAATTTCGGTAGCAAAGACTGCTACCTCTAGTCATGGGCAATGCTACAATTATGGTTCTAAGGACCATTTCGCTAATAGATGTCTGTAACCTATCTTTTGCCGTTTTTGCAAAAGTTCGGGTCATCTTTTATCTTCTTGTCCCAAACTTCAAAGCAAGAACGAGGGAAATCTAAATGTTGTGCAAGCCCCTAGTAACACTTCTCGTGGTCAAGGTATTTCTCATTCTATCCTTGATGGCATTATTATGTTTCGTGATCATCCTATTCAAGCTCTTTTTGATACAGATGCATCTCGTTCTTTTATATCAAAAGAACCTGTTGATACTTTTTCTTTAAGTGTTATGGCTTTGATGACTTCTTTGAGAATTGTGAATCCGGTTGGTGGATTCGCAACACTCATTTTGCTTTATAAAGATTTCGAGATTATTTTATGTGATTATACTTTCCAAACCGATTTGCATGTTATGCGTTACTTAGGCTTCGGAATGATTTTGGTAATGGATTGGCTTAACCATTATGAAGCCCATATCCTATGTCTCGAGAGGACTATTCATCTTCGACATCCTTAATTTGTTAAGCAGATTTCTATTGTTCTTAAAGATTTGGATTCCAAATTGGTAGCGTCCTTGTATTCTTTAAACCCTCATGATGATGATGATGATGATGAGGAAGAGGTCATTTCTCTCATTCACGTTGTTCGTGAATTTTCCGACATATTTGTGCCCGTCTTAGGATTACCCCCTAAGCGAGCAATTGAATTCAGAATTAATCTAATCCCTGGAGCTCTACCTATAACTCGTCCTCCTTATCGTATGTCCAATAAGGAAAATGAGGAGATGGGCAAACAATTATCCAAATTGAAAGCGAAACAATTTATTCATTCTAGTTCCTCTCTTTGCGGAGCTTCAACTATTTTTGTAAAGAAATCCGATGGTACACTTAAGTTTTGTGTTGATTACCGCAAGCTTAAAGATCTCACCATCACGAATAAGTATCCTTTACCTCGGATTGATGATTTATTCGATCAACTTAGTGGTGCTAGAGTCTTTTCACAGTTAGACTTAGCAACCGGTTTTCATCAGCTTCATATTACAGAGGATAGCATTACTTTGACATCGTTCCATACTCGTTATGGATCTTATGAATGGCTTGTTATGCCATTTGGTTTAACGAATGCTCCAGCTTATTTCATTGACCTTATGAATCGAGTTTTCAAAGACTTCCTCGATCGATTTGTTCTCATCCTTATAGATGATATTCTTGTTTATTCTAAAACTGAGGAAGAGCATGAAAAGCATCTTCAGATTGCGTTGGAAACACTTAGGAGCAATCAATTGAAAGAAAAATTTTCTGAGTGTTTCTTTTGGCAATCTTGTGTGAAATTTCTTAGGCATATTATTTCTGAATCCGGAATTTCTGTGGATCCTTCAAAGATTGAAGCGATTCAAAATTGGAAGAGACCGGAGAGTGTGACAGAAATTCGTAGTTTTCTTGGATTGGCGAGCTATTACCATCGTTTCATAAAAGACTTTTCTAAAATTTTCGTGTCTCTTACTAGTTTGACAAAGAAGGGAGTTAAGTACATTTGATCAGACAAATGTGAAGCTTCTTTTTAAAGATTAAAAGAACTCCTTTCCGATGCTCCTATTCTTATGATTCCCGAAGGGAACCAAGACTTTATTGTTTATACCGATGCTAGTCGTGTTGGTTTGAGAGCCGTTCTCATGCTAAGGGAACGTGTTATTGCTTTGCTCCTAGGAAATTAAAGCCTGCCGAGACTAGATATGCCACTCATGATTTAGAGCTCACGGCTATTGTTTTCTTCCTTAGAATTTGACGTTATTATCTTTTCGTAGAGAAATTTGTTCTCTATACCGATCATAAATCTTTGAAGTATTTATTTTCTCGCGTCACTTTTGGCAATCTCGTGTCACTTTTGGCAATCTCGCGTGAAATTTATCGGGCATATTATTTCTGAATCCGGAATTTTTTTGGATCCTTCAAAGATTGAAGCGATTCAAAATTGGAAGAGATCGGAGAGTGTGACGGAAATCCGTAGTTTTCTTGGATTGGCAGGCTATTGTCGTCGTTTCATAAAAGACTTTTATAAAATTTCCGTGCCTCTTACTAGTTTGACAAAGAATGGAGTTAAGTACATTTTGTCAGACAAATGTGAAGCTTCTTTTCAAAGATTAAAAGAACTCCTTTCCAATGCTCCTATTCTTGTGATTCCCGAAGGGAACCAAGACCTTATTATTTATACCGATGCTAGTCGTGTTGGTTTGGGATCCATTCTCATGCAAAGGGAACGTGTTATTGCTTATGCTTCTAGGCAATTAAAGCCTGCCGAAACTAGATATGCCAATCATGATTTAGAGCTCGCGGCTATTGTTTTCGCCCTTAGAATTTGGCGTCATTATCTTTTGGGAGAGAAATTTGTTCTCTACACCAATCATAAATCTTTGAAGTATTTATTTTCTCAAAAGAAGCCTAATTTGCTTCAACAACATTGGCTCGAGTTCCTTGCATCTTATGATCTTGATATTCTTTATACTCTAAGAAACGGAAATCGTGTTGCCGATGCCCTTAGCCGAAAGCAACAAGCGGTTGTTTCTATGATGATATCTGAATGGAATGATCTCGAGATTTTGTCCACTTGTGAGATTCGAGATCGTGAATCCGATTCATGTTCATCTCTTCTTTTATGTAGCCTTGAGGCTCATCCATCTCTTTTAGACCGCATTCTTGAATATCAAAGGCCAGATCCCGAATTGGCTCTTCTTAGCCAAAATTGTGGGGATAAAATTGATATTGAAGGGTTGAAAGACTTTGGTATCGATGCTCATGGAGGCTTCAAAATTTTGGTAGACTTATCGTGCCAAATATTAGTGATCTTCGTAAAGATATTTTAGAAGATTCTCATCATTGTAAAATTACCATTCATTTTAGTAGTAGTAAAATGTACGCGGATATGAAGCGACTTTGTTGTTGGGATGGAATGAAATCTGATATTGTTAACTTCATTAAGTGTTGCATAACTTGCCAATTTGTTAAGGCCAAGCATCAAGGACCTAGTGGGTTATTGCAACCTTTGGACATTCCAATTTGGAAGTGGGATCAAATCTCCATGGACTTTATTGACGGACTTCCCCGTTCTCGTTCGGGCCATAATAGTTTATGGGTGATTGTGGATAGACTTACAAAATCCGTCCATTTTATTTCCGTTCGGTCTAATCGGACCGTACCTCTCTTCGCCAAAATCTATATTAGAGAAATTGTTAAATTGCATGGAGTTCCTACTTCTATTGTTAGTGATCGTGATCCATTGTTTACTAGTGGATTTTGTAAGAGTCTTCAAAAGTCTTTGGGAACGAAGCTAAATTTTAGCACCGCTTATGATCCTTAGTCCGATGGACAAACAGAGCGTGTGAATCAAACTCTTGAAGATCTTCTTCGTGCATGTATTCTTGATTTTGGTGGAAGTTGAAAAGGTCATATTTCTCTTGTTGAGTTTTCCTATAATAATAGCTTCCAATCTAGTATTGGTATGGCACCGTTTTAGGCACTCTATTGAAGGTCATGCTGATCTCCTTATTGTTGGCTTGAGGCTAGTGAGAAGTTGGTTTTAGGTCCATATTTTATTCGTGACTCCACAGAAAAGATTGACCTCATTCGCCATAGGATGAAAAAAGCTCAAAGTAGAAAAAAATCCTATGCCGATAACCGAAGGAGGAAATTAGATTTATCTATGGGAGATTTGGTGTTTATTCGTGTTTCGCCTATGAAGGGTGTTGTGCATTTCAGTCGATCGGGGAAAATTAGCGCCTCGACATATTGGTCCATTTCTCATCACCGAATGTATTGGTTCCACGGCTTATCCCCTTTTATTACTGGCTCAATTTTCTGCTATTTATGAAGTTTTCCATGTCTCTCAACTATGGAAATGCCTTAGAGATTCCGATTCTATTCTTGAAATCTATGTTATTTAAGAAATTGAAGTTCGGCCTAATTTGACTTATGAGCAACATCCTATTCGCGTTATTGCTACGGAAATTAAATGCGTTCGAAATAAAAATGTTTCGCTTGTGAAAATTCAATGGTCCTCAAATCCTAAGGATTGCTCTTGGAAATCCCGAGAATTCATCGAGCAAACACATCCGCACTTACTCTCTCGTGCTCTGTGAGGTGAACTTCTTATTTCAAATTTTCTTTTGTGTTGGTATGCTTTTTTGGTAGTTACTCTTTATTTTCTTCTTAAATATTACGAGGACACAATTTCTTTAAGGAGGGGAGTCTGTAACAACCCGCATATTTTATGATTGTATATTTAAATATTTTATTTAAGTATAGCATCGTTAATCGGATTTAAGTCCGAAATAATACTTTTTACAAACAGTCGAATTAGGACTCGTGACCACTTCCATTGAGTTCAAATGGCGTTTGCGATCTTTTTAAGTATAAACATCGACATTTTTGGAGTTGATTAGAATTTTGATGTTTTTATTTAGGGCTTTGGGTTTGGGTTTCAGCCCATTAACCTAATATATGAACCCAACTCCATTCCACTCCTCTTCGTTCCTTCATAATATTTCCTAATACTCAAGCTTTAGTAAAAATGGAGGAAGAAAAAAGAAATTAGGAATTCCTAAGCCGTACTTCTCTTAGGAAATATCAACTTCAAACTAGAAATCAAGGAGACGCTTAGCTAAGAATTCTCTTCATCTTCTCATTCTCAATTCCTCTTCAATTTCAGAAATTTCCTAAACCCTAACTTAGAAAATGTCTTTCTTATGAGCTTAGATTGAAGCTTCTTGGGTTAAAATTGAAGAGTGGCTGTTCTTGTCTTGCCTTATAGCTTCTCACTTGTGTTTTTGAGAAAAATGTGAGTTTTTGAACTCAAATCTTTGTCTATATCTTTGATAGTTGTTAGGTAGTGATTCCTAACATCTATACCTTGTCCATTTGCTTTGGATTGAATTGGTTTTATGAATTTTCCAATTTTCGATGTTTTGGAGTTAAATCTTTAAAAATCCTAGCTTTAATGCTTGAACATGTTTTTGGGGTGTGTCGAAGAGCCTATAAGGCTGGGTTGTCACATGGCATAAATCCCTAGTCGTCATTGCTCGTTCGATCACTTCCATTTGGTTTTCGCCCTTTATTGGGCTAGGCCGAGAATACTGGAAATACCAATTCAGTCGACTGAACTAGGAAGTCAGTTGATTGAACATAACCCAGGAAATTTCCTGAGCCAGTATCAGTCGACTGACCACTATGGTCCAATCAACTCTTTTTAGCCAAAATTGTGGGGATAAAATTGATATTGAAGGGTTGAAAGACTTTGATATCGATGCTCGTGACGGCTTTCGAAAATTTGGAAGATATATCGTGCTAAATATTAGTGATCTTCATAAATATATTTTAGAAGATTCTCGTAGTTCTAAATTTACCATTCATCCCAGTAGCAGTAAAATATACGCGGATATGAAGAAACTTTATTATTGGGATGGAATGAAATCTGATATTGCTAACTTCATTAAGTGTTGCATGACTTGCCAACTTGTTAAGGTCGAGCATCAAAGACCTGGTGGGTTATTGCAACCTTTGGACATTCCAATTTGGAAGTGGGATCAAATCTCCATGGACTATATTGACGGACTTCCCTGTTCTCGTTCAAGCCATGACAGTTTATGGGTGATTGTGGATAGACTTACAAAATCTGCCCATTTTATTCTCGTTCGGTCTAATCGGACCGCACCTCTCTTGGCCAAACTCTATATTAGAGAAATTGTTAAATTTCTTGAAGTTCCTAATTCTATTGTTAGCGATCGTGATCCATTGTTTACTAGTGGATTTTAAAAGACTCTTCAAAAGGCTTTGGGAATGAAGATTAATTTTAGCACCGCTTATCATCCTCAGTTCGATGGACAAACAAAACGTATGAATAATACTCTTGAAGATCTTCTTCGTGCATGTGTTCTTGATTTTGGTGGAAGTTGGGAAGATCATATTTCTTTTCTTGAGTTTTCCTATAATAATAGCTTCCAATCTAGTATTGGTATGTCACCTTTTGAGGCACTCTATAGAAGGTCATGCCGATCTCCTTCTTGTTGGCTTGAGGCCGGTGAGAAACTGGTTTTAGGTCCAGATTTTATTCGTGACTCCATAGAAAAGATTGACCATATTCGCTATAGGATGAAAGAAGCTCAAAGTACACAAAAATCCTATGTCGATAACCGAAGGAGGAAATTAGAATTTTCTGTGGGAGATTTGGTATTTATTCGTGTTTCACCTATGAAGGATGTTGTGCATTTCAGTCGATCGGGAAAATTAGCGCCTCGATATATTGGTCCATTTTCCATCATCGAACGTATTGGTTCCGTGGCTTATCGCCTTTTATTACCGGCTTAATTTTCTGCTATTCATGACGTTTTCCATGTCTCTCAACTACGGAAATGCCTTAGGGATTCCAATTCTATTCTTGAGCCCAGTGTTATTGAAGAAATTGAAGTTTCGCCTAGTTTGACGTATGAGCGACATCCTATTCGTGTTATTGCGACGGAAATTAATGCCTTCGAAATAAAGATGTTTTGCTTGTGAAAGTTCAATGGTCCTCAAATCCTAAGGATTACTATTGGGAACCCTGAGAATTCATCGAGCAAACAAATCCGGACTTACTCTCTCGTGCTCTTTGAGGTGAACTTCTTATTTCAAATTTTCTTATGTGTTGATATGCTTTTATGGTTGTTACTCTTTATTTTCTTCTTAAATATTGCGAGGACGCAATTTCTTTAAGGAGGAGAGTCTGCAACAACCCGCATATTAACAATTGTATATTTAAATATTTTATTTAAGTATAGCATCGTTGGTCAGATTTAAGTCCGAAATGCTACTTTTTGCAAACAGTCGAATTAGGACTTGAGACCACTTCCATCGTTCAAAATGGCATTTTCGACCTTTTTGAGTATAAACATCGATACGTTTGGAGTTGATTAGAATTTTAATGTTTTCATTTAGGGCTTTGGGTTTGGGTTTCAGCACATTAACCTAATATATGAACCCAACTCTATTCCACTCCTCTTCATTCCTTTATAATATTTCCTAATACTCAAGCTTTAGTAAAAATGGAGGAAGAGAAAAGAAATTAGGAATTCCTAAGCCCTATTTCTCTTATGAATTATCAACTTCAAGCTAGAAATCAAGGAGAAGCTTAGGTAAGCATTCTCTTCATCTTCTACTTCTCAATTCCTCTTTAATTTCAGAAATTTCCTAAACCCTACTTAGGAAATGTCTTTCTTATGAGCTTAGATTGAAGCTTCTTGGGTTAAAATTGATGAGTGGTTGTTCTTGTCTTGCCTTATTGCTTCTCACTTGTGTTTTTGAGAAAAATGTGAGTTTTTGAACTCACATCTATGTCTATATCTTTGATAGTTGTTGGGTAGTGATTCCTAACATCTATTCCTTGTCCATTTGCTTTAGATTGAATTGGTTTTATGCATTTTCCAATTTTTGATGTTTTGGAGTCAAATCTTTAAAATCCTAGCTTTAATGCTTGAACATGTTTTTGGGGTGTGTCGAAGAGCCTATAAGGCTGGGTTGTCGCATGGCATAAATCTCTAGTCGTCATTGCTCGTTCAATCGCCTCCGTTTGGTTTTCACCCTTCATTGGGGCTAGGCTGAGAATACTGTAAATTCCAGTTCAGTCGACTGAACTAGAACGTCAGTCGACTGAACAGAACCCAGGAAATTTTCTCAGCCAGTATCAGTCGACTGACCACTATGGTCCAGTCGACTGAACCTGGAAACCAAAAGTTTCCAGGCATAGTTCAGTTGACTGACCACCCTGGTTCAGTCGGCTGAATCTGCTATCTCAACCAATTCTACCTTTTTGTGTGGATTTTCAATTTTTAATCAATTCGTGAGGATCCGATTTGTTGTAACAACTTTGGTGACTTTGATAACTTCTATTTTGGGGTTTCGGGAATATCCATTTTGATGGATTTTGTATTGATTTCTTTGGATTTAATTCACGTCTTCGAGTGTGAATTTCTGGTGAATTGATTGCTTCTACAATCATTTCTATGGTTTGTCACTTTAAAATGCAAAGATTTCTATACTAGTAGTAAATATCAAATCTCTTTCATCAAAACGATTTCAACACTATTTTAATACAAAGCTCGTTATTAAAACCATTTTCCAACTTATTAGTATATACAAACCTTTACCTCGTTCGTATGAGAAAATCTAATTAAACGGCTTAGCAAAACAAGTGGTATGAAATGCTTGTGTTTACTTCATCGGTTAATTTTTGGACTTGTTCGGTTGAAACTCTTGTGATAATTTTCGAGTGGAAATCTACAATTTTTTCATAAATATTTAAGCTAAGCTAGTGGTTATCGGACATGAAGCTAAACTCATTTATTTACTAGCTCAGTGTAATTCACTTTATTCACGGAGGGGACTATACCTCGTTTTATTGAGTTTTGTCCCATTTCTTTTATAGGATAACGACATATGGGTTCTTTGGAGTTTTGACTCATTTTTGTGCGCTAGCGACCCATGTTCTTTTATGGAGTTCGGTTCATCGAACGTACCGTTGTACTACGTCGTTGTACCGTCTTATCAGGTTCATCGGGCGTACCGTTGTACTACATCGTTGTTTCGAATTATCTGAGTTTCAGATTCCTCGGGCGTACCATTATTGTACTACGTCGTTGCACTAGCTCTATGGTTATCGACCATGGGTTAGTGACCCGTTTGTGATGCACGTGTTGGTGAGTTTTCATGCTCCCGTTTGTGATAGGCCACCCCCTTTGTGATTTATAGATTTCTAATTGATGACTTATGGAATTTGTGTTTCACCCATTTTGTGATTGGCATTGATATATTTTACAATATTTGTGATTTGGTGAATAAAATAAAGAATATGACATTCTTTTTTACTTCTGAGATTCTTGAGATATTGTATGATTTTTGTTGTTGCTAAATGTATACTTTTCATAGTATGACATTATTGTTATCATACGTTTTGTTATATCTCTTATTCTATCTCATTTTTAACTGATATTTATAGCTAGACTGATCCGTTTATTATTTTCTTATTAAATAATACTCGGGTCAAACCAAGATGTTATAGGTGCTTCTGCTTGACTTCTTATCTAGGACCATCATCTGACTTTTGTCTAACTACTTAGTTTAGTAGTTTTTGTCATTATACATTCGAGATAGAGACTCCTTGATGTATACATATTCTTTTATCTAGCTCTTGTACCTGTTCATTTTGTGATGTAGTGGATCTTGAATGACCACTACTTTGATGTGATATATTCATATCTATTTTCACCTTTTTGATATGGATATCTGTGACTGATTTGTGTTATGCTTATTTCTATATTTGTTTCCAAAGACCACATAGCCACTGTGTAGTAGCTTTGAGTTTGTATCGGTATGTCGGATTTTCTCTTGAAATGAAAAGTAATATTTTATCTAGCATATCGGTTCTCACACAAAGCAATAATATGGATAGTCGCTCCTCAACAGCCTTATTCTTCGTACTAGTCGACGGCATTGCTCAGTTGTATCCTTGGCTTGCGTGAGTATAGAAGTGAGGCGTCACATTTTCTCTTCACACCCAGGTTAAAATTTTAAAATTTTTATTCCAGTTATACCATTTAGTAGTTAAACGGATATCGCATTCATCTCTCTTCCATCTGCTGAAATTGACATGGAGGATACGAGCACTACAGATAACTACGTACAACAAAATTAGGTATGTTTCTTTCATAGCTGCTACTATACTAGAAACTAACATAGTCATAGTGCCATATGCACTAGGAATTGTTCAAAACCTAGTCTACCATATACTAGGAAGTGATGAAAACATTATCTGTTAAATGCTACGTCTATTTTTTTATTTTGTAGATTGGGTGGATGGCCGAAGAAGATGAAGAAATTGACATGGATTATAGTAATGAGTTCACAACATATGATGTGTGTAATTTATTTTACTATTATGTAAATTAATTCATTTTCTAAATTGAATTTTTTATTGTATAAAGGTATTTCCAAATAGATATAAAATGAAAGAATGGATTGATCCTATGGCTAAAAGGAATGCGACGCTAGTGGTAGTTTTAAAATCGGATATTAACAGTATCGATAGAAATACAAAAATTATATTTGAATGTAACAGAAGTGGAGCATATAAAAAGTACAAAGGAAAGAAATCTGACAGTATTAGATTAACAAGTACAAAAAAGTGCAATTGTCCATTTCGTTTAAAAGGTGTTAAATTCATAGTTCAGATAATTGGAAATTAGAAATAATATGCGGTGTTCATAATCATTGTGCACTTTACAGTACGGAAGGTCACTCTTTTCTTGGTCGATTAACGATGGATGAAAAAAATTAGACGTTGAAATGTACAAAAACATGGTGAAGCCAAAAGCCATTTTGCACACTACAAAACAAAATGATCCATCCGATAGTACAACAATTAAAACGGTATATAATGTGCTTTCTAGGCACAAGAAAATGGATAGAGCGAGTCGTTCTGAAATACAATACCTCTTAAGCAAGCTTAAGGAAAAAAATTACTTCGAATGACATCGTAATACCTTAGACGGAAGTGATATAATTACTGACATATTTTGGGCTCATCCTACGAGTATAGATTTGCTAAGAACATTTCCACATATTCTTGTTATGGATTGTACTTACAAAACAAACAAATATAGAATGCCGTTGTTGGAGATTGTCGGTGTTACGTCAACTAATCAAACCTTTTGTGTTGCTATTACATATATTGTATCAGAACGAGAAAATAACTATTTTTGGGCCTTAAATCGTTTTCAATTGGTAATGATTTATTGCGATGTAGAAATACCAAGTACCATTGTAACGGATAGAGAGATATCATTGACTAATGCCAGTAACATTGTTTTTCCCCAAGCAGCTCATAACCTGTGCAAGTCATATCAAAAAATATTCTTGTTTTTATTCAAAGAAGAGTTATGGGTATGAAAAAAGAAGTAAAAAAACAAAATTTTCAAGACTGGGCAAATTTTTGCGAGTCTAGAAATATTGAGCAATATAATAATAATTCACAAGATTTGCATGTCGAGTACGATGGGTACCCAAAGTTATTAAAATATATTACTGAAAATTGGATTGATACATGGAAAGATTGATTTGTATGTGTTTGGATTGACAATTTTATGCACTTTGGCAACTACACATCAAATAGGTAAGATACTTACTTTTATATTTATTTATTTAGTTCAGATTTATTTATAACAATAACTTAATATCCAATTTCTTTTAGAGCCGAGGCCGCGCATACTAAATTGAAAAAACATTTGACCACCAGTCAGTGCAACTTTGAAAGAGCATGGAAGAGCATGCTTCACTGCTTGAACTATCGTTTACCGAACTAAGAGCTTCATTTGAAACAAGTCTTTTTAAAAGTAGCTCGTTTACGTGGTGTGGTTTCATTTGCGGCATTGGAGCTATTTCAATCCGAACTTCTATGGATAAATTCTTATGAAAATATAGATGATGACTTATACAGATGTGTTATTCATAAGACAGAAGGACTTCCATGCTTTCATACATTAGAAAATCTCGGTCGAAATGTAGAAATACCTTTGGATTTGATTCATGTTCATTGGACTAGATTTCATATTATAAAAATGGAAGAGAAAAGAGATTTTAATATGAAGAAAAAGCTTGAAGAAATGCTAAATGAAGTTATGAAATTGGAATTACTGCATCAAATGCAAGTCTATAAGAAAATAAAAGAGATTATTTATCTGCATACGTCAACTCTTGCGTCTCCGATTAGCAAAGTCAAACCCCGAGGACGATCTCATAATAAAATTGATACTTTAACAAAACGTTTGCCTTCCGCATTTGAGCTAGATGAATGTGCTTCAACTCAATGTAGTGTAGCTAAAAAACAAAAGGTTGATCCTTGTATTTCGATGAAGGAAGAAAAATTGATTGTTCGTAGACCTAAAAATATAAATTTTTGTGTGTACGAAAATTGCATACCAAAAGAGCGGAAGCCTTATATCAAAGAAATTGTAGACGTGAGCATGGATGGTAATTGTGGATTTGGATTTGTTGCTTCTTTTTTAGGATTAGGAGAGGATCGATGGTGGCATGTCCATAAGGAATTAATGGAAGAACTTGAAGAACATCAAGAGATGCATGAACAAATGTTTATTGAAAAGGCAGAACCACCTCTTTGCTAAATGTGCTTATTCACGAATTTGGCGGTGCCAAACCAAATAAATGGATGATTATGTCCGAGATTGGGTACATAATAACTACGAAATATAATATTGTCGTTTTTAGTATCAGTGAGAGTTTGAGTTTGGCTATACCACCTTTAAGAGGAAAAATTCCACCCTATTGTATCGTCGTGATTAGGGATTATTCATGTAAATAATGATCATTTTGTCCAGGTATTATGCATTATTCATTTTATTTTCGATAAATAGATGAAGGATTTACAATTATAATGAAATGTTTTTATTTGTATAGGCCATCTTACAAGCGAACCATCCGGTACCACCAGTGTACATCAAGTGGTTTAATAATCGTCAGGTTGAAACTGAACAATGGGAGCATACATTACGAGTTAGAAGAGAAGAATGGAAAATGATGGAAGACTGTGAAAATATGGCTACATGGCAAAATTATGACAATGTTATTTTAAGTTAAATTGTAGTTTGAAATCGAAAATGTTGAACATCATTGTTAAACATCTTTTTTTGAAATCATCCTAGTATCTTTGAATTGAAATTGTTGTTTTGAAATTGAAATTTTTGTTTTGAAATTAAAATTGTTGAATATTATGTACTTTTGAAATTGAAATTGTGGTTTGTATATGCTATCTCTAAATCACTGCCAAGGGGTTTGCAGTACTTGTTAAAATATGGGTCATTATTTGTTTGCTTCAGGAATGCACTGGTGATTGCAATACAATGGACATAGCCTACAAAGAAGTCACGTTCCACTACTAAGTTGACTTTAAAAGAAATCACAATATGGGCGGACGTGGTATATAGAAAATTAAAGCTTAGTATAAACGTTAATTATGTGTTACCCTCCTTGTATACAAGGTCTTCATAATCAACAGAACCCGAGAGTTTTCCAGATCAAAGAACAACGTGTGAACAAGGTCAACATTAAAATTACGTTAAATGGAAACTTAGTTACCATAGATGTCACGTCTTCAGCTGACGTCGCATTTAATGTTGGCAACGTCAGACATGAACGAGTTTGATTAGCAACCATCGTTTTTTCCTAACGTTTTTTATATGTAAGTCTCGTTCTCTACAAGATACTGACCACAAATTTAACCCAAGAGTTGTGTACAGCAAATAAGAAAATGTGGACGAGGACTGCATATAAACAACATCCAGTTATTATGTGGTCAACCACAGAGACAACACAAGGGCTAAATGAGGTATATCGGAAAATGTAGCTATGGATGAACGTTGTTAGCATGTTATCCTCGTTCTATACAGGGTCAAGAATTTTCACCTTACCTAAGAGTTTCAAACAATAGGAATCAAACCAAAAACGAGGTCTACATAAAATGACATCAGGAAAGGACATGGTAGGTGTATTGCCCTCGTTCATGTTTGATGTTGTCATCCTTATCGACCTCGTTTATCTTCAACTATGTTGCCTGGGTAATCTCGTTGTATACAGGTAGGACAGATAATATGTTGTGCATGTATGAAATCACAAATGAGTACAGAACAACACGGATTGCAGACAGTTAACACAAAATCATATATTACAGACAGTCAAACAATAGGAATCAAACCGAATCACAAATTGTAGAAGCAACTAACTGAATCAGGAATAATTTGTACATAAGAACAGAATCAGAAACGACACATGAATCACATATTTTCCAACTGAAGCAACAATTGTTAACAAACATCCATTTCAACAAAATACCATAACCATCTGTCAGACTACAAATTAACTATCCATAAACTACAAAATAACCATCCAATTTAACAACAAAAAGGGTCGAAATAGTTCCACAACAAGAAGTACAGTAATTGAAAACCACTAGCTAAAACTAATCATCCTTTTTAACAAAACAAGCACAAATCTTTTTAGATTTAGTGAGGGCTTTGCGGATTCTACCAAGATGAGCCAAACATGAAGTCTCTGGTTGTGATGAAGCCAGGGTTATGCCTTCACTAATCACATCATTAGGCTCTTTATAGCTCTACCATGGTTTACACATAAAAGAGTGTCTCGTTCCTAAAAGATAACTTTATATTACACTATTGTGATATAATTTATTTAATAGAATTTTGTAAAATATACCTTGTCATCTTGTATCAGTGAAGCAACGTGGGTATCGTAGCTACTAATCACATCGGTAATTCTCGGTCCACCGAAAGATGTATTTTGTATGCCACTAAAATCACCGATATCTTCATGCATAAGATGCTCTTCAAGATGTTGTGGAGGTTTCTCTTGAATAGGCTGTGAAGGTAGCTTGTCAATATGCTCATTTAAATTTTGCTCTTGGATAATATGCTCAATATTTCGCTCTTGAATAACATGATCATCTCGATTTTGTTAATCTGTTTGATTTGTAATGTCCGGATTTCTCACTTTCACACGTCGATTTCTTTCGGAAGCGTTAGAGGATTGAGCGTTGGTTTTTTTGAACTTTCTGCAACAATAAAACAATGTGCAAATGCCAATTATTTCAAATACAATTATGTAAATTGTTTTATATAGAATTACTGAAAGGTTTTGTGCTTCTTAATTCATATGCACTAAAAATCCATATGTATTAAATACATCTTATTTCTTCCATAATGAGCATGATATACGACTTATAGTTCATCCATAATGTTAGTTTTCCTATTGTGTTAACCTACAAAACCAAAATAAAAATAGTAACAAATGCATTTGGTAAAGTAATTTCATCCATAATGCTAGTTCATTAGTGTAAATATATAGTTACAACTATAAACCATTCCCAACCGCAAGTGATGGCAACAATAAAATTTAGTGTAAATATATATTTACAACAATTTGCAATAGTCACTATGATTGAGTTACTAAGGTTGTGAGAGGGGGCTATATTGCAATACTGGGTCTAACACCTTAGTTATATAGTTACATAGCAGTAAAACAACTAGGAAAAAAAATGCAGACACTCGACACAACACGTTTCACGCAAACGAGGTTGTTGAACCAACCTCGTCCGATCAACACATGGTTGTTGTCACAACCGCATTCGCGGCGGACGAGGTTGGTTCAACAACCTCGTTCGCGTGGAACATTGTTGTTCACATAAATACAACACAGACTCGATTCGACCAAAATCGATCCAGCGTTAAAACGAAAGATTCAATAAAATTCAACTCGCATAGAATTCGATTCGTTAAATCACATACCATGCCGATGTTTGCTCCTTCTTTCCTTCTCCATGACGCAACGACGATTGGAAAATTGAGCACGAAGAAGAGGTTTTGAGCGGCGGGTTAGGGTTGAGGGAGTAAGGAACGATATGCCGAGAAGCTTTTTTTCTATTTATTTTTTTAAGAAAGGGAAGGGTAATTTTGAAAGTAGACGGGGTGTGAAGAGCAAAAGATGGGGTGAATTTTTCTCTCTCAAAACAACGGGACGAGAAAAGCAAAATACAGGGTGAGAATAGATGTAGCTCTATGAATAATGGTTGAAAATGTCATCAGAAAATTACAAACAATGGCGTCAATGTATCAAAATGTCATCAGAAAATTACAAACAATGGCGTCAATGTATCTAATATACAAAAAATCATTTTTACATCAATTCATCTACAACAAATGAAACAAATCTCTTCCTTGCACAATACTCTGCTCGTTTGAAACCAAGTAATACGATATAAATTATTATAAAATTTTCACAACTAAATTCATTATGCTATAAAATAATGAAAACACAAGCGACTAGAGAGAGAACAATTTTATTCATACAGAGATCAGTTATCATTTTCATTACATTAGCACCTTTATATAAAGGTCCAGGAGCTTGGGAAAGAACTAATCCCACGATGTGGGACTAAATCCAAAACAGTATATATCATATTCACTATTTATATTTACATATGTTATAACACTCCCCCTTAAATATGCGTCTTCAAAATCTTGAATCCTCCGATAACTTGAAATTGTCCCTTTGTAACGTGTGTGATGATTGCTCCCCCTCATTGTTATCTTGCTTGCATTTATTTGTTCAATCAATCTAGATATTGTCCGTTGCCTCATTAAAAACATCTGTTAGGAAAACCCAATGGGAAAAAACGTTGAACGAGGAAAAGAGTACAACTTGTAAAATCATATTAAAAATGATATTCTTTCTAAAGGATTTGATACTTCGGGATCAAAACAATGTCTCATTAAAACCTTACTAAGAAAAACCACATGGGAAAAATCTTAGTGAAGGAAAAAGAGTACAATATAGTATGAGATATTTCAATAATTTACAGATTCAAATAGACTTTGATACTTCTGGATCAATATAATACTTCATTAAAAACCTTACAAAGGAAAAACCCAATGGGAAAAACCTTAGTCAAGGATAAAAATACAATTTAACTTAAATAACATATTTGAGATGTTATTTCTTGAAAAGACGTTTGATTCTTCTAGATCAAGAGAATGCCTCGTTAAAACCTTACTAATAAAAACCCAGTGGGAAAAATCTTAGTTAAGGAAAAAGAGTGCATTATAAAATACTTATAGATGTTCAAACTTCCTGCATATTTCCTTTAAGGAGAAAATGTAATACACAAAAGGAAATTAAAGACATGAGGGGAAAAGTCATTAGGAAAAAACAAAATATTTTCCTTCTTGTTTTCCACAGGTTGATTTCATAAGAGCATGTGCATCGCACATCTAATTGATTTCACTTACTAGATAACAAAGGTGAAGAGATTAGTGCAAATAAATGACATCATTGAATATGTTTTGCATTGCCTGAGGTTCAGTAATCAGAGGTTGGCATATCATTGAAATATAATGCAAGAACTAAAGCCGTTGTTATCACTGTGCACCTTTGCATTCAGCAAATTTACGTTGTCAACCCCTGCTCATCCACAGATCATTGTCATGATATGTGATTGATATTTGAGCATCATGCAGATTTTGTCAGCGGGAGATCTGATATCTCAGGAGTGGACGACGACAGAGATTTGAGAAAATTGATCACTGCGACATCAATTCTTGCTCAAGCCTGTCAGTTGAAACTTGTCACTATTGTAACTATGGAACCAACCTAACCTTGCCTAGTCCGCCTCGCCTGAGTTGAATAGCCAACCCTCGAATGACCTACCTTCGTATAGCCTATTCTCGAATCGTTGCCCTCATTCGCCCTTTTGAGATCTATAATTAGATCTAGAAAAGAATAGATCTTATCACAATTGTAGATCTGTAAAAAAAATCTTTTGTAGAGATCGTGTTGATAACATGTTATAAAATAATGAAAGCACAAGCAATTAGAGAAAGAATAATTTTATTCATACAGATATCAGTTATCATTTTCATTACATTATCACCTTTATATAAAGGTCCAGGAGCTTGGGAAAGAACTAATCCCACGATGTGGGACTAAATCCAAAACAGTATATAGCATATTCACTATTTATATTTACATATATTATAACACATTACACACGATAATAGGCAACGAATTTTTACTGCACAAAATTTGAGTTGGAACCGTGTAAATTTATTTCCTCTTTAAGGGCAACACACAATCAAAACTATTCAATGATATTAAACCAAAACTAATGCAATCAAAGCAACAATTAAAGGCATTCAAACGTTAAACTTATCAAACATCAAAAGAAAAGGAGAAATCAGACTACAATAGACATAACAGCTTACTTGCATGGACTGTGAATTGTACTTATTATTCATCGTAGGTTTTTAGCCTCAAATGCAATAATAACGTAAATTCATGAATCGACAAAATAGGAACTAAAAAGGCTGAAAGTAAAAAGAAAGAAAATTTATACAAATCTATCATCTAACTCTACAATTAGTGCACAGTAACCTCCCTGGTCCAACATTTCATGACATCGAACCCTTGCTGAACCAATGATAGAAAGAGTAACGATGAATCAGAATATTTGACTAGAGCATAAAACAAATAATTAAAAGAGGAGCGGAGAGTGTAGTTAACTGGCGGAAGGAAGAAATTAAAATAAGATTTTGTTTTTTTTTTTTTCAAATACAGGAGGAGAGGAGGATAAAAGGGGCAATTATTTTTGGGTCCCCCTACTGGAATCGGATAATTTTTTTAATATTTTGTGAATCAAATTTTTTTAATTGAAAATATCTTACTTTTGTTATTATTATACATACAAAGATTTTTCCAAATAGAAAAAAAATGAAAGAATGGATTGATTGCACGGTTAGATAGCATGCAATGGTAGTGGTAGTTTTAAAATTGGATATTAAGTGTAGGGATAAGTATCCAAAAATCATATATGGATGTGAGAGAAGTGGAGCCATATAAAGAGCACAAAGATAAGAAATCTAATAACAGCAGATTAACAAGTATAAAAAGTGCAGCTGCCTTTTTTCGTTTGAAAGGTGTCAAACATCCTAATTTAAATGAGTGGAGATTAGAAGTAGTATATGGTGTGCATAATAATTCTACACTTTACAATTCCGAAGACCACTCTTTTATAGGTAGACTAACCGAAGATGAGACAAAAGTGGCGGTTGAAATGTACAAAAATTCGGTGAAGCGAAAGGTCATTTTACACACCATAAAGCAAAATAATTCATCCAATAGTACAACAATAAAAACGGTTTATAATGTCCACTCTAAGCATAAGAAAATGGATAGAGCGGGTCATTCTTAAATATAGTATCTTTTAACCAAGCCTAAGGAAAAAAAAATTGAATGACATCGTTGTACATTAAATGAAAGTAATGTAATAACCAACATATTTTGGGCACATCTTACAAGTACAGATTTGTTAAAAACATTTCCTTATGTTTTTCTTATGGATTGTACTTACAAAATGAACAAATATAGAATGTCATTGTTGGAGATTGTCGGCGTCACGTCAACAAATCAAACCTTTTGTGTTACTATTGCATATCTTATATTCGAACCTGAAAATCACTATCTTTAGGCTTTAAAATGTCTTTAAAATATGAGTCTGGTAATATTGAGCAATATAACAGTAACTTACAAAATTTGCATGTGAAGTGTGGTGAGTACCCAAAGTTAATAAAATATATTAATGAAAACTGGCTTGATACATGGAAAGATCGGTTTGTACGTGCTTGGGCGGACAATGTTATGCATTTGGCAACTACACATAAAATAGTTAAAACTCTTCCTACTGTATTTGTTTAATTTTTTTTAACAGTAATAACTTAATGTCAATTTTCTTTTTTAGTGCCGAGGCTGTACTTGCTAAACTGAAAAAACATTTGGCAACAAGCCAATACAATTTCAAAAGGGGACGGGAGAGTATGCATTCACCACTAGAGCTATCTTCTACGGAGCTAAAATCTTTATTTGAAACAAATTTATTTTAAATGCTCATGTTTATCATAAAAAAGGAAATAAAACTTTACCTGCAGTTGTTTCACTAGCGGTTGAGGAGCTTATTCATTTTGAATTTCTGCAAATAAGTCCTTATGGAATGGTAGATGAAAACTTATATAAATGTGTTATTCGTAAGACACACTGACTTCCATGCATGCATGTACTAGCAAAACATGGCCCAAATGTGGAAATACCTTTGGATTTGATTCATGTTCATTGGACCAGGTTACATATTATTAAAATGGGAAAGAAAAGAGATTTTAATTTGAAGAAAAAGTTTGAAGAATTGTTGAATGAAGATATGAAATTTTAATTACCGCATCAAATGCAAGCCTAAAAAAAATAAGTTGTTTATCCGCAAACGTCAACTCTTGCATCTCTAGGTAGTAAAGTCAAAACTCGTGGAAGATCTCATCGAAAAATTGATACTTCAACAAAAAGGTTGCCTTCCGCATTTGAGCTAGGTG
Organism: Allium cepa; assembly: GCA_030765085.1. Classification (NCBI taxonomy): domain Eukaryota; kingdom Viridiplantae; phylum Streptophyta; class Magnoliopsida; order Asparagales; family Amaryllidaceae; genus Allium; species Allium cepa. The sequence continues at coordinate 775,693,896 of CM060935.1, forward strand.
AACATCCTTCAACTCAATGGAGCTTAGCTAAAAAATTGATCATTATATTTCAGTGAAAAAAAAGTTGAGTATTTGTAGACATAAATATGTAAATTTAGGTATGTGTGATTGTGTATACCAAAGGATTGAAGCCATATATCGAAGAAATTATAGATGTCGGTATGGATGGTAATTACAGATTTAAGCGTGTTGCTTCATTTTTAGAAATGAGAGAATCCCATTCGTGGCAAGTTCGTAAAGAATTAATGGAAGAACTTGAAGAACATCAAGAGCTTTATGACAAGTGTATTGTGAAAAAGATAGAACCAAATATTTGCTAAATATGCTCAATCATGAAATCGGAGGCGCCGAACCAAGTAAATGGACGATTATCCCCAAGATCGAGTACATAATAACCACTAATATTGCCGTTTTTAGTATTAGTGAGATTTTGAGTTTGACTATACCACCTTTAGGAGGAAATTTCCATCTCCATTGGAACATTATGAATTAGGAATTTTTCATGTAAACCGTGATCATTTTGTCTAGGTATTATATGTTATTCATTTTTTATTTTTTAATTAACAAATGAAGAATCTTTACTTACAATATTTTTTTTATTTGTACATACCATCTTACAAGCAGACCATCCGGTACCACCAATATATCAAGTGGTTTGTTAATCGTCGCATTGAAGCTGAATAATGAGAACATATACCAGGAGATAGAAGAGAACATTAGGAAACTTTGGAAAATTGTGACCATATGGCATGATGAGATTAGTTAAATAATATGTAGTAGTTAATTTGTTTGAAGTATTGTCAAGTTTAAGCTAATCTACTAACAACGTTATTTGAAATTAAATTTTAGTTTTAAATTGAAATTGTTGAATATCATTGTTAAATATCATTCTTGCTTGAAATTGTTGAAAATCAGTATTGAATACCATTAGCTGTTATTTAATTATTGCTTGAAATTGTGTCATTATTGATTTGCTGACAATTAATTTGATGACCCCTTAACAATTTTTGTTGATAATACGGGTGCTGCATTGGAAAAATATAAACCATGTCAGGATTCAACATGAAACCTATATAAAAACGCTTAGAGGTAGCATTAGAAATAAGAAAACAACGTCGGTATACTACTTGGACTATGTAAACTAACGTTACCACTTGAGGTTGAAACAATTGAAACAACGTAGTTCTTAGAGATTGTCTAAACAGGATCTCAGTTCCCCTTGTAAATCAAAGCTACTAGGAACCAACAATTGAAAATTTTAAATCACATCAGGCCATAGCGTGGAAAATTAGTGAACAACGCTCCACGTTTTCTCTTGATGGCGATACAATTCAAATAACGTAGTTGTCAAGGATTGTGTAAATAGAAACTAAGTGCCCCCAAAAATCAATACAAGTTAAAGGCTACGTTGGAAAAATAAAAACAACGTTCATATCGGGTGTTGTATAAAATTAAATCATGCCTACCTCAAGCATTGAAAGCTCTAAATCTACGCTTGAGGGCAATGTTGATATCCAGAAAACCACGTCCCACCGCTGCATGCTATAGGCGCATGTAATGTAGACGCTGAAATTATTTTATCCATGTATTTTTCAGATTTGTTGAAATAGAAGCATCACAACATGTATTAGCAGTAGAGTCACATTTACCACAACAATAACAACACAAACCACATATTTTGGACGACGACATGGAATAACTAAACAACATGGAATGATATGGAATAACAAATAATTGTTTAAACATTGACAACATGGATAACAAATAATTTTTTAAACATTGACAACGTGGAAGAACAAAACATGGAATAATAATACATGACAACATGAAATAACATGGAATAACAAATCAACATCAAATTACATAAAGTCAATTACATAAAGCAACATTACTAGTGGAGTAGACTATTCAACTACATAAAGTCAATTAAAAGGGTCACTACATGAAATAACAACTGACATCAAATTCACTACGTAGATACATTGTATGCTAACTGTATACAAATGATCATAGGATGGAAGAGTTCCTTGTTGACATGGTTGTTCATTGCCCAGTTGAACTTTTTATATGGTAAGAGGAAAATACCAATCAACATAATTAGCAGTCATCGTAACATTCGACCTAAAAAATGGTATAGAGAGATGTTGCTCACTCACGCAATGATCTTTCCATTCATTCCAAGTTTTCCACAAAATCATAAAGCACTTTATAAGTTGTCGAAGTAGCACCTCTCTTTTTTACTTTTCAATGGAATAATAGGTCATGGAATATTTTGAACTCTACCAAATTGCCTCAAAACTCGAGCAGGATGATACGGTTCAAAAACACTTAAGCATAACAAACAACTAGAGTACCAAGCAATTTGTGACAAGGATGAAATTCCCATGCATGCATGTACAGAACAAAGATTACCTAAATAATAAAGAAGCAACTTTTATCATAATTGTAATGTAATTGTCTACAAAAATTGTTATAATTTGTTGTTTCGAATATACCTCATGTTCTCGAATATTATCGAGATAAATTCTTAGAGGCTTTATTGTATAGCGATAATCATCTGCGAGATCACAACGAGATGTTCTTGGTGAACTTTCATTAAAAAATTAATCGATGAATGCAAATTCAGAAAATGCTCATATATCCAGGATTCCAATAATCCTAAGTATTCGGCTATCTGTTTCACCTCCACTCTACTCGCTAACCCAGGTTATCTATAAACCAACACAGAGTTCCTAATCCCTAATAATAATTATGTATTTCATCCAAATTAAAAATTTGTTACAAGTACTGTATTGATACATGTGACTTGCTTTTATCCACAAATAATGCATTCCCAACTAAATATAAAAGATATGCACGAGCAGCTTGTTTGGTTTTTTCAGCTTCCCATTCATCACAGACACCATCAAGAATTTCGTGCAACTTAGTAAAGGTTATTTTATATCCAACACCATCCTTCATTATCTATTTGACTTCTTCCTTACTAATTCCTAAGTTGTGGATCACCAATTCTATCATATCAATTTTAGGAAGGTCAAACGTTTATGTTGGTAATCCTTCGATTGGAATATGTGTAAAGAAGCAAAATCATCTAATGCTATAGTCATCTCGCTAAATGGTAAATGAAAAGTATTTGATTTGGGAGGCCAACGCTCGACAACAGCAGGGTTAATGTACTTGCTTACTGTGCTATAACAAGTTTCAAATATAGGATATAATCCTGTAGATTTCTAATATTTCCTAAATATCATTGCATTATCGGGAATTTCTCGATTTAAATCTTTGTTCCATGATATACGCATATAAGAGGCTCACATTCCAAAAAAAGTTCTTGAATTAAATTGGCGTTTTTTAAAACTATTAGTGAGACATACCTTGCTACTCCATACCGATGAAGCAATATGTGTGTAATAGCTACTAATGATGTCAATGATTTTTGGTTTGCCATAAGATGTTGGTGCGTTGGATTTTTCTGGAGAGGTATCGATGACTTCATGGTCCTGTTGTTCTTCAATGATATTATGTTCTTTAATATTTTGGCTTCTAATATTCTGTTCCACATTTCATACTTTAATATTTTGTTTTCAAATATGCTGTTCCATATTTTTCCCTTCAATATTTGACTCCTTCAAAATTTATTCTTCAATATTCTGCTCCCCTGCTTGTTTTTTCTTTTGTTTTATTATATACACTCGTCTATTTCTTTTTGACGTCTTTAACTGAGTTTGAACAAGAGTAGTATCTTCAGGAACTTCAGGAATATCTGTAAATAAAGGTAAAAACAAACTAAAAAACTCGGATAAATCGCCATCGAAAATTATATCATCATAATTCAAGATGGAAGGGTTAAATTTAATATGATAAATATATATGCATAGAATCATGATCATAAAACATATGCGACACTATATAAACCAATGATCATAGCATATAGGTGAATCAAAGTACAGTTACATTCCCTATATATAAAGGATAACTAAATAAAATTAAATATATAGTATGTTCCCTATATATTTTCTAGGTATTATATAGTAATAACAATAAATCAAAGTATTAACTGTGTTATATTTTAATTCTATTATGAGTTCAAAGTATGTTATTTTTTTGGTTGAACCCTTAATTTACCAATGTTATCAACAATTCATAGTGGTAGTAAAGGTGCAAATAGGTCGGTTGTCATTTATGTGGGCAAGCGATGATTAATCAACCAACATTGCCCTTTGGCGTTGGTCGAATTCAATCAATGCCACAACATGGCGTTGATTGAAATCGACCAACGCCAAAGGGCGACATTAATTGTGTGATATTCCGAAATTTATGACAATATCAATTTAATAATCTGTGTTTAAATTTAAATTAATTTGATAATTTTTGTTAATAAATTTGAATTGATTTAATAATCTTACTTTAATAAGTAATTAATTAGTGAATTTATCTTTAAATAAATTAATGAATTGTTTTCTATTTATAATATGTATATGTATATTTATATATATATATTAAATAGATAAGTTTGGTTTTAAATAAATTTAATATAGCAAATTTTCTAATTTTAATATTCTAAAATTGGGAAATTATGATTTATTTTTTATTTAAGCTTTTCAAAGCTATTTAACAAAATAACTAAATGATTTTTAAATATATAAGACAAATGTTTTATTTGTTTAAAATATATTTTGACTTAAGTTTGAATATTAATTTAGGTTAAAATAAAGTTATAAAAATGTTTGTTTTATTTCTTTTTAAAATATTGATTAATAATTATGATTTGTAAATTAGAAATGAAATTTAAAATACAATTAAAATATGAAACATTTATTCATATAAATAACAAGTAATTTACAATCTCTTTTATAAATTAATTTTAAAATGATTTAAAATATTATTTTCAAATGATTGATATGTATTGTTTTTATTTATAATTATACCTTGTTTTATTCTTTAAAAATTATTTATATATATAACTAAGTATTAAAGAACTAATTAATTAAGTTAAACTTTCATTAACACTTAATTAAAAATACTAATTATTTAAATGGACATGTGTAAGTGTATAAAAGCCTAATCTAACATGTGTTGAGTGAATAAATAAGTAAATTTACAAGTGTCATATTTTATACAAGTGTCATTGTTTAAATTTTTATTTTCTTTAATTTTAAATAAATCATAAATATAGTTATAAAAACACTTGCCATCTTTTTTTTCTTTTTCTTTCTTCATTTTCAATTCTAAAACAAAGAACTTTCAGCTGAGAAAAACACTCCATTTTAAACCATCTCCAAATCACAAATCTGAAAAATCAAATTCTGTAATCAATCCCTGTAACATTTGTTTGCATGCAAATCAATTTTCAGAAGCCTTTTTCCTCAACCAGTGAAATAAATCCCTCAAAAATGCATAGCAAACTTCATCTCTTCAAACATTTAAAATCAAATCCCTGATCCTTTTTCAAAAGCATGCATGTCAGTTTGTAAATCTGGGAATCAAGCTAGCAACCTGCATTCAATTTTTCTTAAATCTGGAGATAAAGACAAAGGCAACCTGTAAAACATTTTCCTGCATTTTTATTTCTAAATAAACCTGGGATCTAAAGCAACTTAAGCTACCTGCATGCATTTCTTCAATATCTGGAGGCTCATGCAACCTGTAGTCAAGTTGAATCATCTGAATCAAACAAGCACTTCAGATTTAAGTCATCCAAGGCAAAGCTTTTCAAAAATACCTTGTTCTTCATCTTCAGAAAACAGTGAGTAACTTTATTTAAAAAAATTTAGTATAAAATCAGGTTGCATGTTAGTTGTATGAAATAAATATTTTTATGAATGTTTAATTGATGAATGCTCTTATGTATGTTGTATACATGACTGTGAAATCTGTATGTCCTCTCTGTTTAAAATTTTTAGCTTCTTGTTTTAATTTAAATTCAAAACTTCCAGTTTTGTCTATGTTAAAAATTAAGACTCAAAGTATACTCATTTGTTTTATCACATACTTTAGACTAAAATTTTTACTTAAGATAAAAATTATTGAATTATTTCTGAAATTTGAAAAAAAACAAGCAAGTTTGAAAAAAGCAAAAACTCAAACATTACAACTTAATGTTTCAGGGTTATAAATCGAATCATAATACAAAAGCATGATTTTTAAAAGCAATATTTCAATTTTTAGAGTTAAGGACAGAATGCAGTTTTAATTTGACTGTATTTTGCACTTTGGGTTCTAATTGTTAATAAATGGAATCGAATGGTTTGATTTTGCTCCTGGAAGTGGTGGAGATATCAGAGACGATGAGAAAATTCTTAGTTTGGGTTGCAATTCATTTTTGATGTTGTGATTGGGATTTAAAGGTTAGAACCCTAGTTTTCTGGGTTAGGGAAGAAGTGATCAATTCGGCATGCATAGTTGATCGAGTTCAACTATTTCTTGGGTATTGGTAGATGGTGGTTTGAGGAAGTGTTCGCCGGAATTGCCGAGTCAACAGTGGCCGGAGGCGCGTGTAAGTGACGTTGACAGGTTTGGAATGAAGTTACGGTCTGTTGTTCCAGGTTTGGGAATTTTTGGGCCGCGATTTTGAATTCTTGCATTTTTCGATTTGATTTTTGTTTGGATGGCCTGAGGAGTTGGATGACGACTGTGGAGCGGTCTCGTGGTTGGTCAGCGATGGCCGGAGGCGCTGTACATGTGCACAGAGGGAGGTGGATATGTTGGTGGATATTGTTGGCTACTGGATTTTGGTGCCTCGTTTTAGTCTCGAGGAATTTGGGTTGCAGCTCGAAGCAAATAGGTTTCTGACTCGAAGTAATAAATGGCGTTGCTCGAGTATATGCATTGTTTCAGGTTTTTCAAAATAAACAGAGCCTGTTTCTGTATTTTAAAATTAAAAGTAGAGTTTAAAATGTAAACAAAATTTGAACTAAGTTAAAACCTGAATTTAAATAAGAATTCAAATAGTTTAAATTTTTTGTTTTTGAAATAATTTGAATTTTTAAACTCTAGTTTGGTTTTAAATAAAAACAGGAAACCTGTTTCTGTTTTTAAAATGTAAACTGAAATTTAACTAAGTTTAAAACCGAGTTTGAATACGAATGCTAGTAATTTGAATCTCAGATTTGAAATAATATAAGTTTTTAAATTTAAAATTTGGTTTTAAAAACTTTTAAGTTTAAAAATATATTGGTTTTAAATTTGAACTGTAAGTTTTAAATTGTAAAATAGAAATTGAAAATAAGTTTAAATTTCTAGTTTTTAAAATCTGGAAATTGTGTTAAGTTTCAGTTTTTAAGAGAAAATAAGTTTAAGTTTAAATTGTTTAATTACACTGAAAAGGTTAAATGATTTGAATTTTTTAAAGGAAGATGTAAAATGAATAAAGCCTTAAAGATTTAAGTTTAAATCTGGAATAAAAGGATTCAAACTGTATTTCAGTTTTGAAATTAAAAGAAAAATTTTAAATTGAATTTGTTTAAAATAACTTGGAATGTTTAAGTGTGTTTTAAATTGATTTGAATTTAAATTGAATTGGGATTTAAATTCTTCTAAACTTATTTTATAAAGTGGATGTTTCTTTTAACATATGAGATAAAAAGGTTTTGAATTATTTTTAAAACCTTGTTTAAGCTAAATTTATATCTTAAGTTTAAAATGAAATTTAAAATGGAATTTAAAGTGAAATTTAAAGTAAAATTAGAAACAAGGTGTTTTTTTAAAATACTTTAAATAACTGAAAAATGTTCTCTTAAATTAAGTTAGAATTTAAGAATTTGGATTCATTTAAATTATTAAGTTAATTTAAATGGGTAATTAATTATTTAATTGATTAATAATATGGATGATAAATTAAGTAATTAAGAATTATTAAGTTAATTAATTAAGACTTAAGATAAAATTAATTAAGGTTAATTAATCTGTAATTAGGGATTATTAATTAAATTTTACGTAATGATTAATTAATCGAGTGATTAAGGATTAATTAAGTTGCAGTTAACACTAAATTAATTTAATAATTAGAAATTAATTAATTGGAATTAAATATTAATTAATTTGTAATTAATGATGGTTAATCTGAGTTAATTTCTTAATAATGTAATGAAAGATTGTTAATGAATGTCATTAACTTAAGATTATTTAACAGTTAATTAATGTGATTAATTTTTAATAATTAATTAGATTAATTAATTAATAATAATCATTTTGAAATTGTTTAAGTTAAATTACTTAATGGAAGTAATTAATGAATTAATTACTTAATGCAATTAATTGTTTTAATGTGATTAGTTTAGATTAATTTATTAAGTTTAATTAATTTAAACACTTGATGATTGATGAATAATTACTTTACGTAATTAATGGGATTGTAATTACTTAGGGAAGTAATTAATTGATAATTACTGGATGTAATTAAAGGTTTAATGATGGAAGTAATTTGGATTATATTACTTTGGAGTTAAACAAGGGATTAATTGAGATAATAAATTAAGGAGTAATTTATTAATGAAGTAATTAAGGGTAGTTAATTACTGGATTGTTATTAATCAATGGTGATTAATATATGTGGTTAACTGAAGATTAATTACTTAATGTAATTAATTTAAATAGAGAGATTAATTAAAAAGGTAATTAGAAATCATTAATTAATAAAATTAATGATGTAAATTTAGAATTGATTAATTAAGGAATAATTAATAAATGAAGTAACTAATGAATAAATGATTAATGTAATTAACTTTAGTTAATTAATTGATTAAGTAATTTAAAAGTTGATTATTGCAAGAGTTAAGTATAATTAACTTGTGTAATTAATCTAAAGGCTAATTACTTATTGTAATTAGGGAATTGTTAATCAGTAGTGATTAATTGAATTGAATAGGATGGTGTTTTATTAATTGATTTGTAATCAATTAATGATTAAGTTAAGCAGGATTATAAGGATGAAGTAATTAATTTAATTCATTTTAAATTAATTAGAAATGGAAGTAATTAATTTAATTCATTTTAAATTAATTATAGATGGTGTGATCATTAAATCATTGCTTATGTATGAATGATTGATATTGGTTGCCATGTATGGTTTACAATCTCAGCCATGAGATGAGTAATGTTATATGATATGGATGCATTGGTTGCATTGGAATGATAATATGGATTATCTGTTTATGATATGGATTATCTGCTGATGATAATGTTGATTATCTATTATGTTGTGAATTATATATCTGTGTGTGAATAGATAATGAATTGAATTGTTTAAACTCTAAAACAACTTGGACTTAAAAGACACGTTTTGGATTTCGATGAGATCGGGATCGGGTTTCCATATTTGGATATCCGAAAACCACATCGATCCAAATTAACGGTAGGTCGTGAATCTAAAGTGAAGATGAAGATTTAGAGTGCAAGGGTTATCGTCATTAACTCTGAGGGTGATTCCAAAATGAGTGTAACGAGATAATGCCTTCGGTCTCGTTCGAACCCAGAATGAACTTGTATGGATTGAATGCTTTCAGAACATTGTCAGGTGGATGATGAGCGTTCTAAGTGATAGTCCTATAAAGGTAATCGTAGCCTCAAGCCTCATCAACCGGGAATGGCTAAAACATGGGAGGTGCAGCAAGGCTAAGTGGGTCATTCCCAAGTAGGACGAGATTTACCCCTGTCTAGATGTCCTTTTTATTTCAGCTTTGTGGTGCGGTTGCTGATCACAACTGCGGGGTGGTCTTGTTCGGAACTGTTCAGTAAGGAATGGTTCCGGTCTTGTGTTGCAGGGGAGCGGACGTACTCCTCAGTGGTGATCTAGGCCACGTACTGTGACAGGCGGTACCTCGGTAGCCCTGCCATTGTATGGAATCCAAAATACAATAAGTGCCCTCGGTTTTGATTTTATTACCCACTTTTGTGGCTAGTAGCTGGAATTTATTGAATGTAACAATTTCGGCAATTTCTTATTTACATGAAAAACCTAGCCTATTATAATATCACTGGATTTCCTATCAAATATTTTGGTTAACGTAAGGTAAAAACTTTTCCATGTTTATGTGTGGGAAGTCTTACGTGATACCTTTTGTTTTCAAAGATTTTTCAAAAGTAAGCAACTTTAACCTGCTACTCACACCAGACCCATGTCTGACCTGGAGTTTATTTCTGTTTTTCTTAAACTCTTGGGTACTCAAATTTTTACGAGTAGCCAAGGGATTCAGGTTAGCTTTGACGAATTGTGGAGGAGAAATGGAGCAGGAGGCTTCCGCGTATAGATATATAGTTTTCCGCTGTGTTGGTATCTCTGAGTGTTTTCCGAATTGTGTTTTGAGTTGTAATAACTAGACAGGTGTTTATAACTGTCTAGTATGTGTTGTAATGTCTGTGTAACTATGATATTTGTTGTATACGATGTAATACTTATGTTATTAACATAATTTATTCGTTCTGCTGTTGAGATTCTGGTGTTGTTTCTTCTTCCTCTTCTTTCTTTTCTCTTTTCTATCCCTTTCTTTCTTCAAGATGACGCGATTTTCTGGGAGTAGAAAGTTGGGTCGTCATAGTTGGTATCAGAGCGCTAGGTTGAGCGAATACATAGTCTCTGGAGCGGTGTCTATCTTGAGAGAGCGTATTTGTATTTTTAATATATATATTTATATTTCTACCTATCTGATTGGGTTACCTGTTCAGGCTTTTCAATATAAGTTATAAAGGTAGATGAGGTAGTTGTGTGTGAACACAATTACCATTGGTTGGAAATATATCTGTCGAGACTGTAGACCTAATACCGTCTCGAGTGAGTTTTGCTTGGAGTAAGGATTTCATCGATCTCTAAAGGAAACCTGTTAAGGTTCGGAGTTTATCTTTGAAGTGCAGAGTTGGATGAGTTGAGTTTGGATCTGTCGGTAGGGCGGAAGCAAGCGAGTGATGGTATCTTGATACCTCAGGAAGTAGTAGCTGCGTGATGAGACGTAGTGACTATGGATGTTTCCGAAGATGTTTCTTTGGAACAAGAGTAAAGAAGTGTGTCTGTTTCGGTGATGTAGCTGAGTCCAACAAGGTGTTTCTGTTTGCTTTGGAGTCCGAGTTTCTCGAAGAGCTTTGGATTAGGAAGTCATTGGCATTGGTGTTAGCAGTGTAGCTTAGAGTGTTCTCTGTGGAAGGAAATCTTCTGGCTGAGTAGTTTTTCTGAAGTAGAGTTCAGAAGCAGCAGTGTGGATTCTTTTCTTCGGTGAGTTGGCTAGGTCAGCATAAGCTGTTCTGATTGGTAGAGAGAGCAGTTTCTTTGGATATTAGTCTAGGTTGATCGCAAAAGAGACTTGCGATAGTTGAGTGTTCTCTTGAGTTGTTGGAGATTGTCTGGATGTCTTCTAGGAAGTCAGAAGTTTGTCCACATCTGGAGATCAAGTTTTCTTATCGATTTGGATTCCAGGATTGTTCCTTGAGATAGAGTTGGTGTAGCAGCTCAGGTTTTGGAGGAACTTCTGAGTTTTCTTTATGGATCTGTCGAACCATATTTCTGAGATGTGTTGTCTAATTTGTGCTCGTGTTCTTCATCTGCATTTTCTTCTGCTTCGGATCAGAGTTGTGCAGCGGAAGCAATTTGGGAGTGCTTCTGTTTATCTTTTCCGGATAAGGAGAAGTTTGTTCTGTCTTCTGTTGTTTATGGAGTAGAGTTCGTATTCCTGGTTTTGGATTGATCTTGAGGAGATCATGATGTTTGGTTGTTTTGATACAGTCTGTTTTTAGTGGAATCAGCAAGGGTTGAGTTGATCAGGAAGGATGTTAGTGGCCCAGGATCGTCCGAAGAGTTTTTATGGATAAGAGACCGAGGAATTTGGATTCTGGAGTCGGAGATTGGGTTTTGGATAAGTTTTTCTCCGATCCAAGGAGCTATAAGTCTGAGAAGCTAGCTCTGAGATGTTTTGCATTTCTTCTGTGTTCTGGTAGGATAAGTGTTTGGTTTTCAAAGTTGAATTGCCAGTTTGGATAACTGGGACTCAGTGTGTTTCACATATCTCTGAGGGAGTACGTGTATGAGCTATTTCTGGTTGTAGAACCAGCAGTTCAAGAGGTTTGGTTGTTGAGTCAGACTCGTTTGTAGTCTGATATCCAGTTTGGAATTGTAAATATAGATGAGATAGGAGCTCTGTAGCTTAGTAATATTGATTGTTTGGATTCTATATAGCGAGTATCCCGATATTTATACCGGGGAAACTCGTGGAAGTTCTATTCAGAATATTTTTTCTGGATAGTTAGATTTGTTTAGATTGTGTGAATTGATTGCTTTGGTTGTTAGCATATGATTAACATATGCTGTTTTTTAAAATTTAATCTTTAATGAGATTATTAAATTACCTTTGTTTTAAATTTCGGGGACGAAATTCTTTTAAGGGGGGAGGATAGTGATATCCCGGAATTTTTGACAATATCAATTTAATAATCTGTGTTTAAATTTAAATTAATTTGATAATTTTTGTTAATAAATTTGAATTGATTTAATAATCTTACTTTAATAAGTAATTAATTAGTGAATTTATCTTTAAATAAATTAATGAATTGTTTTCTATTTATAATATGTATATGTATATTAAATAGATGAGTTTGGTTTTAAATAAATTTAATATAGAAAATTTTCTAATTTTAATATTCTGAAATTGGGAAATTATGATTTATTTTTGATTTAAGCTTTTCAAAGCTATATAACAAAATAACTAAATGATTTTTAAATATATAAGACAAATGTTTTATTTGTTTAAAATATATTTTGACTTAAGTTCGAATATTAATTTAGGTTAAAATAAAGTTATAAAAATGTTTGTTTTATTTCTTTTTAAAATATTGATTAATAATTATGATTTTTAAATTAGAAATAAAAGTTAAAATACAATTAAAATATGAAACATTTATTCATATAAATAATAAGTAATTTACAATCTCTTTTATAAATTTATTTTAAAATGATTTAAAATATTATTTTCAAATAATTGATATATGTATTGTTTTTATTTATAATTATACCTGGTTTTATTCTTTAAAAAATATTTTTATATATAACTAAGTATTAAAGAATTAATTAATCAAGTTAATCTTTCATTGACACTTAATTAAAAATACTAATTATTTAAATGGACATGTGTAAGTGTATAAAAGCCTAATCTAACATGTGTTGAGTGAATAAATAAGTAAATTTACAAGTGTTCATATTTTATACAAGTGTCAATGTTTAAATTTTTATTTTCTTTGATTTTAAATAAATCATAAATATAGTTATAAAAACACTTGCCATCTTCCATTACTTTTTCTTTCTTCATTTTCAGTTCTAAAGCAAAGAACTTTCAGCTGAGAATTTTAAACCATCTCCAAATCACAAATCTGAAAAATCAAATTCTGTAATCAATCCTTGTAACATTTTTTGCATGCAAATCAATTTTCAGAAGCCTTTTTCCTCAATCAGTGAAATAAATCCCTCAAAAATGCATAGCAAACTTCATGTCTTCAAACATGCAAAATCAAATCCCTGATCCTTTTTCAAAAGCATGCATTCAGTTTCTAAATCTAGGAATCAAGCTAGCAACCTGCATTCAGTTTTTCTTAAATATGGAGATAAAGACAAAGCAACCTGTAAAACATTTTCCTGCATTTTTTTTAAAAAAATCTGGAATCTAAAGCAACTTAAGCTACCTGCATGCATTTCTTCAATATCTGGAAGCTCATGCAACCTGTAGTCAAGTTGAATCATCTAAATCAAACAAGCACTTCAGATTTAAGTCATGCAAGGCAAAGCATTTCAAAAATACCCTGTTCTTCATCTTCAGAAAACAGTGAGTAACTTTATTTAAAAAAAATTAGTATAAAATCAGGTTGCATGTTAGTTGTATGAAATAAATATTTTTGTGAATGTTTATTTGATGAATGCTCTTATTTATGTTGTATACATGACTGTGAAATCTGTATGTCCTCTCTGTTTAAAATTTTTAGCTTCTTGTTTTAATTTAAATTCAAAACTTCTAGTTTTGTCTGTGTTAAAACTTAAGACTCAAAGTATACTCATTTGTTTTATCACATACTTTAGACTAAATTTTTTACTTAAGATAAAAGTTAGTGAATTATTTCTGAAATTTGAAAAAAACAAGAAAGTTTGAAAATAAGCAAAAGCTCAAACACTACAACTTAATGTTTCAGGGTTATAAATCGAATCATAATACAAAAGCATGATTTTAAAAGCAATATTTCAATTTTTAGAGTTAAGGACAGAATGCAGTTTTAATTTGACTGTATTTTGCACTTTGGGTTCTAATTGTTAATCAATGGAATCGAATGGTTTGATTTTGCTCATGGAAGTGGTGGAGATATCAGATATGATGAGAAAATTCTTAGTTTGGGTTGCAATTCATTTTTGATGTTGTGATTGGGATTTAAAGGCTAGAACCCTAGTTTTCTGGGTTAGGGAAGAAGTGATCATTTCGACATGCATTGTTGATCGAGTTCAACTGTTTCTTAGGTATTGATAGATGGTGGTTTGAGGAAGTCTTCGCCGGAATTGCCGAGTCAACGGTGGCCGAGGCGCGTGTAAGTGACGTTGACAGGTTTGGAATGAAGTTACGGTCTGTTGTTCCAGGTTTGGGAATTTTTGGGTCGCGATTTTGAATTCTTGCATTTGTCGAATTGATTTTTGTTTGGATGGCCTAAGGAGTTGGATGACGACTGTGGAGAGGTCTTGTAGTTGGCCAGCGATGGCCGGAGGCGCTGTACATGTGCACAGAGGGAGGTGGATATGTTGGTGGATGTTGTTGTCTACAGGATTTTGGTGCCTCGTTTTAGTCTGGAGGAATTTGGGTTGTAGCTCGAAGCAAATAGGTTTCTGACCCGAAGTAATAAATGTGGTTGCTCGAGTATATGCATTGTTTCAGGTTTTTCAAAATAAACAGAACTTGTTTCGGTATTTTAAAATTAAAAGTAGAGTTTAAAATGTAAACAAAATTTGAACTAAGTTAAACTTGAATTTAAAATAAGAATTCAAATAGTTTAAATCTTGGTTTTTGAAATAATTTGAATTTTTAAATTCTAGTTTGGTTTTAAATAAAAACAGGAAACCTATTTCTGTTTTTAAAATGTAAACTGAAATTTCACTGAGTTTAAAACTGAGTTTGAATATGAATTCTAGTAGTTTGAATCTCGGATTTGAAATAATATAAGTTTTTAAACTTAAAATTTGGTTTTAAAAACTTTTAAGTTTAAAAATATATTGGTTTTAAATTTGAACTGTAAGTTTTAAATTGTAAAATAGAAATTGAAAATAAGTTTAAATTTCTAGTTTTTAAAATCTGGAAATTGTGTTGAGTTTCAGTTTTTGAAATAAAATAAGTTTAAGTTTAAATTGTTTAATTACAATGAAAAGGTTAAATGATTTGAATTTTTTAAAGGAAGATGTAAAATGAATAAAGCCTTAAAGATTTAAGTTTAAATCTGGAATAAAGGGATTTAAAGTGTATTTCAGTTTGGAAATTAAAAGGAAAATTTTAAATTGAATTTGTTTAAAATAACTTGGAATGTTTAAGTGTGTTTTAAATTGATTTGAATTTAAATTGAATTGGGATTTAAATTCTTTCAAACTTATTTTATAAAGTGGATGTTTCTTTTAACATATGGGACAAAAAGGTTTTGAATTATTTTTAAAACCTTGTTTAAGCTAAATTTATATCTTAAGTTTAAAATGAAATTTAAAATGGAATTTAAAGCGAAATTTAAAGTAAAATTTGAAACAAGGCGTTTTTCTTAAATACTTTAAATAAGTAAGAAATGTTTTCTTAAATTAAGTTAGAATTTAAGAATTTGGATTCATTTAAATTATTAAGTTAATTTAAATGGGTAATTAATTATTTAATTAATTAATAATATGGATGATATAATAAGTAATTAAGAATTATTAAGTTAATTAATTAATACTTTAGATAAAATTTATTGAGGTTAATTAATCTGTAATTAGGGATTATTAATTAAATTTTAATTAATGATTAAAGATTAATTAATCGAGTGATTAATGATTAACTGAGTTGCAGTTAACACTTAATTAATTTAATAATTAGAAATTAATTAATTGGTAATGAAATATTAATTAATTTGTAATTAATGATGGTTAATCTGAGTTAATTTCTTAATACTGTAATTAAATATTGTTAATGAATGTCATTAACTTAAGATTATTTAACAGTTAATTAATGTGATTAATTTTTAATAATTAATTAGATTAATTAATTAATAATAATCATTTCTAATTTGTTTAAGTTTAATTACTTAATGGAAATAATTAATGAATTAATTATCTAATGTAATTAATTGTGTTAATGTGATTAGTTTAGATTAATTAATTAAGTTTAATTAATTTAAACACTTGATGATTGATGAATAATTACTTTATGTAGTTAATGGGATTATAATCACTTAGAGAAGTTATTAATTGATAATTACTGGATGTAATTAAAGGTTTAATGATGGAAGTAATTTTGATTAAATTACTTCGGAGTTAATCAAGGGATTAATTGAGATAATAAATTAAGGGCTAATTTATTAATGAAGTAATTAAGGGTAGTTAATTACTGGATTGTTATTAATTATGGGTGATTAGTATATGTGGTTAATTGAAGATTAATTACTTAATGTAATTAATTTAAATAGAGAGATTAATTAAAAATGTAATTAGAAATCATTAATTAATAAAATTAATGATGTAAATTAAGAATTGATTAATTAAGGAATAATTAATAAATGAAGTAACTAATGAATAAATGATTAATGTAATTAACTTTAGTTAATTAATTGATTAAGTAATTTAAAAGTTAATTATTGCAAGAGTTAAGTATAATTAACTTGTGTAATTAATCTAAAGGCTGATTACTTATTGTAATTAGGGAATTGTTAATCAGTAATGATTAATTGAATTGAATAGGATGGTGTTTTATTAATTGATTTGTAATAAATTAATGATTAAGTTAAGCAGGATTATAATGATGAAGTAATTAATTTAATTCATTTTAAATTAATTAGAAACGGAAGTAATTAATTTAATTCATTTTAAATTAATTATAGATAGTGTGATCATTAAATCATTGCTTATGTATGAATGATTGATATTGGTTGCCATGTATGGTTTATAATCTCAGCCATGAGATGAGTAATGTTATATGATATGGATGCATTGGTTGCATTGGAATGATAATATGGATTATCTGTTTATGATATGGATTACCTGTTGATGATAATGTTGATTATCTATTATGTTGTGAATTATTTATCTGTGTGTATATAGATAATGAATTGAATTGTTTTAAACTCTAGAACAACTTGGGCTTAAAAGACATGTTTTGGATTTCGATGAGACCAGGGTCAGGTTTCCATATTTGGATATCTGAAAACCACATCGATCCAAATTAACGGTAGGTCGTGAATCTCAAGTGAAGATGAAGATTTAGAGCACAAGGGTTATCGTCGTTAACTCTGAGGGTGATTCCAAAATGAGTGTAACGAGATAATGCCTTCGGTTTCATTCGAACCCGGAACGAACTTGTATGGATTGAATGCTTTCAGAACATCGTCAGGTGGACGATGAGCTTTCTAAGTGATATATCCTATAAAGGTAATCGTAGCCTCAAGCCTCATCAACCGGGAATGGCTAAAACAAGGGAGGTGCAGCAAGGCTAAGTGGGTCATGCCCAAGTAGGACGAGATTTACCCCTGTCTAGATGTCCCTTTCATTTCGGCTTTGTGGTGCGGTTGCTGATCACAACTGCGGGGTGGTCTTGTTCGGAACTGTTTAGTAAGGAATGGTTCCGGTCTTGTGTTGCATAGGAGTGGGCATACTCCTCGGTACGGTGATCTATGCCACGTACTGTGACGGGCGGTACCCCGGTAGCCCTGCCATTGTATGGAATCCAAAATCCAATAAGTGCCCTCGGTTTTGATTGTATTACCCACTTTTGTGGCTAGTAGCTGGAATTTAATGAATGTAACAATTTTGGCTATTTCTTATTTACTTGAAAACCCTAGGTCTATTATAATATCACTGGATTTCCTATCAAATGTTTTGGTTAGCGTAAGGTAAAAACTTTTCCATGTTTATATGTGGGAAGTCCTACGTGATACCTTTTGTTTTCAAAGGTTTTTCAAAAGTTAAGCAACTTTAACCTGTTACTCACACCAGACCCATGTCTGACCCGGAGTTTATTTCTGTTTTTCTTAAACTCTTGGGTACTCAAATTTTTACGAGTAGCCAAGGGATTCAGGTTAGCTTTGACGAATTGTGGAGGAGAAATGGAGCAGGAGGCTTCCGCGCATAGATATATAGTTTTCCGCTGTGTTGGTATCTCCGAGTGTTTTCTGTATTGTGTTTTGAGTTGTAATAACTAGACAGGTGTTTATAACTGTCTAGTATGTGTTGTAATGTCTGTATAACTCTGATATTTGTTGTATACTATGTAATACTTATGTTATTAATATAATTTATTCGTTCCGCTGTTGAGATTCTGATGTTGTTTCTTCTCTCTCTTCTTTCTTTTCTCATTTCTATCCCTTTCTTTCTTCAAGATGACACGATTTTCTGGGAGTATAAAGTTGGGTCGTCACAAATTGATTTACCGATGCTTGCCCTTGGTGTCGATAGATTCAACCCAACTCAAAGTAGAAAACAATTGTTGCCTAGCCTACTTCCATCTAACTGCGACCAAAATAATAGATCGTTAAATTGGAAACCCTTACCATGCCACTGCTTAGATCTTCTTTCAACACATTTGTCTCCTCGTTACTTGCCTTTTTCCATCGTCGATTGTAGGTTGTGAAGTTGCTAGGGTTTTGGTTGGTGAAAAAAGAAAGTAGTGAAAGGAAGTACGATGGAAGAGAAGGCAAGGGTAATTCAGGAATAAATGGGGAGGGAAATGAAATGATTCACCTTTTCGACCCCCGGATGTCGACACTAATACATCTACCACATTCACGTACCGAGCACCCATGTACCAAAAAGACAAAAAGTTAGGGTAAAAAGAAAAAGAAAGGAAATAGACAAGAAAGAAGAGAACATGACATCAGAATCTCACTAGTGGAATGATAATATATAATATCAAATGAACAGTATAAAGTGTTTCTTCGATACAGAAATCTCCAAGTTACAAATTCTAAATACTACCATCATCCTAGACAGTGATAACTATTTGTGCTCACAATTGCTGATATTTATAATTTAGTAATGCATCAGAAATAAGAATACTATGATAGGTGAAACATCTAGCTCGTCTTCTCCGGCTCCAAAGAACATCAACGAAAACTTGCCTTTCTCAAACTACTCGAAAGAGCACATGAGGAATTTAGGGATAACAAAAGCCATGTATTAGACATAAGTCTGGTATGAGAAACTCAAGAAATATGTAGCTAGCCAAAAATAGTACTTTTGAGACCACATGGAATGCCGTAACGGCTATCCCCTCAAAAGAACCACCATCTAATAAGTACACAAGGTGATATATTAAATAATGTCTAGGGTATAGAATATAAATATATAACACAACTGGAATGGTTACATTCATTACATTCAACAACATATAAGGAGTAAAATCAAATCTAGTAAGAAATGTTCCTATATTGGATTTTCCATGGAGATCTATCCAGTGAGCCTGATCCAATCTCCTACACAAGGGTCAAAAAGTACCTCTGAAGGACGTATATCTCAAAATAGAATATACCTTCAGGTAAATACAAGTGACCTAAAGTCAGAACATAAACATGAACAACGTGAACTAAATATCATCAACTCCCGTTGGCAAATAATAGATAAGTATATCTAGATATGGAGTTGATAATACCCACGCATGATTCAACTAAACCCCAGGTTGTGAGGCCTATTCTATTTCTAGTCATTTTTGATGTCGAGGTTATGCTCGACATCTTCCACATGAGTCTTTATCACTAGTACAAAACATGAATCCCCAAATGGGTTCCCATATCTCGAACAGATCTCGAAACCATACATGGATTCCAACATCTTAAACAGATCCACTTCCAAGAGATAGAACACATATCTCAGCTTTGAAGTGGTTTTCAATAGGAAAAACACTTATTGATCCTAGTCTCTTCAAGACTAAATCGACGAATTTGGTCATTCAACAATAATGAGAACGATAGCATATGAAACCAAGTCTCTTATACTCATCATTTTTCCGATATATTCATCTCACAGTATCCCTCAAAGTCAGTAGGTTAAAGCTCTATTTCTTATATCCTTACATGTTCCCACAGATAGGAAAGCCTATTTCATCAGCTTTTAATGCTAAGTATATGACTGAATGTTTTCCATAAATGAATAAATATGCAAAGCACGATCAAGTCATACAAAGCTTGACTAAGTCAAATAAGCGACTTCCAATCTCCAGTTAATTACCTTTTTAAAAACTATTTATATTTTAAAATACTTATAAATAGGTTTAAATATATATGTAAAATATTACTTGAAAATAATTAATTTATAATTTGATCAAAAATATGTTTTATATCATAAAACCTTTTTATTTGAAAATACATATATAATTATTAAAACATATCTAAACTTCAAATCAGCTTTAAAATACTTAAAAATACGTTAGCAAACATCTCTAAAATGATTAGAGAAGAATACCAAATTTAAATATCATTTTTGAACACTTAAAACCATAAGTGACTTACGTCATCATTTGTAAATGCTATTAAAAGTCTTTGTTAAAGAACACATTGAAAACCATGATCTTTGTAGCTAATATTGACCATATGAATATGATTTAAGACTTAAAATTTTTATAATAATTAATCATTAGGGTACTCAAAAACTGTGGAAATAAACTCCTATGAATATCTTTCCATTTATTTATAAAATTTCTCAAAAGTAAGGGATTTGGAAGTGCGCTTATAACGACTATTCTCACTTCGAAACTTTCAAACTTACTTCAGTTTAACACATAAGTTAAACAACTATTTAAACATCAAGCCAAGGCCATGCCACATGTTTAAGAATGTGATAGAATTGATATTATACAATATAAAATTATCAATTGCTTTCAAAAGCAAGAGGGGTCCAAACTTTATGACTTTACTTGTTTAATGTCACTTTAACTTTATACTTTTCATAGAATATATAGCTACAAGATAGTGGGATAACTCACTTAGAACCATGCCAAATTCAAGCACAAAGCCACAAGAACAAAGAATCACCTCCCACCATGACCAAAAGCCTGACGAATCCAACCTTTAACACTTCCAGATCAAAGCAACACCTCCTCTCTTCCTCCCATGCTCATGGCCCCTCCTTGGAACCCCTTCTTCCTCTTATCTTCTCCTACTTTTTATTTGCTAATCATGGTTCCTAGGATGTTTTAAGCCTAAAACCAAAGTTTAAAATAGATTAGAAATAATTTGGTTAAGACTTGAAAAAGTTAGAGAATATTTAGTGGATTAGTGCTTAAGTACTTCCATCATTTTTAATTCTCATACCATCTCAAGCTTAGTGAATTAGTTATTTATTCCTAAGGGTATGCCCCTACTTATATAGGATTGGGAATGAGATGTTTAATGACCAAAAACCCCTCACAAAGGACCTAACGTTAATTAGAAACATCACTACTCCTTTATCATTTACTTAACACTTAAGCATTTCCATTTATGCTCATTTCCTAAATGTCTTCCATTACATCATGCATGACATTATCCAAAAAGTTAATTTCCATGAATGGTACAAAAAATTATTTCATTTTATTAATTTCCTAAGAAAATAAGTGTATGCAAAAGAAATCTGAACAACTTTTGACGGTTAAAAAACGTTTATCGATAAAACGATTTTCGGTCATATTATCAATATTTTTTCAAAGTATTTATTTTTGTAAACATTTTCAAAATAAGTTTATCATCATTACTTATGATTTAAAAGAGGGTTATGAAAGTGACTAAGGATTGTTCAATATGGAATATTAACTAACTATTTACTTGTGCGGATTATAAATATAAAAGTAAAATAATAAAGTAAATGACATCAGAGATTTTTATACTGATTCAAACTTTTCATTATACATATAGTCCCAGACTCCCTCTGGAATTTGACTATCAACCCTCACTTAACCCGAAGGAATTGGTATTACACCATCTGAGCTACCGAACAGGACTTCAACTGCCTAAGAAACGGTATAGGACTTCAACCGCTTGATCAATCGAAGAGGACTTCCAATACAAATAGTAGAATTGTTTTTGACTGAGTATGCCCATAAATAGCACTGATAAATCAATAACATACACCCTTCCTATAATCTTAACCTTTGGTATACTGTGTAATTTGTGAAGATATGAAGTTTATTGAAGCAGTATTGAAGTTTGCTTGAATGAACAAGTGATTAGAATGAAATATTGAATGCAAATAGCAAGATAGTTTAGACAATAAGAATGAGAGTTAGAATCAGAATTAGTTAGTAAAATAATGGATTTCATGACTGTGAATAGGAATTAATAGTTGCAATCATTCATGAAAGTAGCCATGAAAGAATATGAATGCAACTCATGAATCAAGAGTTGTTTCTATTCACTGTAATGAATTTTCTTTTCAAAATATAGCCATTATGAAGATTCAGCTCTCTGATTGGAATAATTTAGCTGGCTGAATCGATTAAAAATCGAATCAGGAAGAAAACAGTGCAAAAGTCATATACGGCTGGCTAAACTTGCAGTGTCAGCCATCTGAATGTTCAAAGAAAAGTTGTGCATGTGGACAACTTTCAGTCGACTGAACTATACTGTTTAGTCAGCTGGATTATCTTTTTTTTTTGGGCATATCAAGGAATTTTATGAAAATCTTATGCATATGAACTATGTCACTAAAATTTTAATCACATGAAATATGTTTTGAAAAACTTTAAATTGCATAAGTGTGCATATACCACTTCAGAGAGATTTTAACATGAATTCACTACTAGACTTAGACCATAAACTAAATATATTACCGAAGCTTCTATCTAGAATCTAGTCTGCAATATGTTTGATTATTTTTCGAGTAAAACAATATCTTCACCTACAAATATGGTTAGTTCATATAATATTTACTTATATAGTTGTCACAATCAAAACATCAAATTCAAGATTCTAACATACTCCCCTTTTTTATGATGACAATTATGTAAGTTTGTAAATATATAAAAGCAATTTTACTCCCCTGACTAAGTACTCCCCCTATCAATCATATTCTCCCCCTTTGTCATCGATAAAAAGGAAAAAATAATTGATATGAGAAATATAAACATATAAGCATATGGATATAAGAAGCAAATAAGCATATAAAAATTGTAAATGTATGTCATGCATAATTGTCATAAACATCAAACACATAAAAGCATATTGATATGATAAATAAATGACCATCTCACCTAGGAACTTCAAAGTATAACAAACATAAAGAATATATTTTAAACAAAATAATAGCACTATAAGTTTTTCATGAGTGAAATAGCAACGAAAAGAAAAAGAGTGTAGAATTCCTTACTATCTTGTACTTCTTCCTCTTCTTCCGAAGCCGTCTAAGAGAATGGGGTCGGATTTTCAGGAAAACTAATCGTAATGGATCTGGAATAAGAGACCTTTTCCCAAATTTTATTTAAAAAGCTTTTGATTGAGTTTATCTTTTTGTTAGTTTTAGAAACGTTCTTTTTTCACATTAGCTAAACGTCGACCAAGTTTGCTTTGATTTCGAGTAGTGTCTTAAGAGCTTGCTTTAGAGGCACATCAACATGAAGTTTTTGAATTTCGTCGTTCTCTTCTTCTTCTTCTTCTTGTCGAGGAACTTGAGAGGAGGAAGAAGCAATATTCATGTCCCTCAGTTGTGGGATTCCTTGGTTACGATTAGCAACCTATTATTGAAAGCTAATGTTTTGTTGGTTTTTGGTACGCTTAGGAAGACCATTAGACTTAGAATCTTGGAGTTAAGCTCTCCGATGGCCATGAAATCAGAATCGGGCAATGAAACTCTAAAATTTTGAAGAATTCGCGTAATGTAAGCTCCGTAGTGAATCGTCTTGTAGCTTTGCTTGTGATGATGGTGAGAAATTCATTCATTATTATTTTTCCCCAGTTTACTTGTTGGGATGAGTAGTACATATGGCCTGAAAATCCCTTTTATAGACCTTTTCATAACTTTCGGTCAGGGTTGTATTGATCGGGTAAGCGCAAATGGATGATTCGTGCCTTCCGACGTAAGACACTAGATTTCAAAATGGTTAAATCATCCGATAAGAAAAGATGTGATGCTTCATCACGATTATATATATCAATCTCAACATCATTAATACCCAATGAGTGAATCGAAATTGTGAGCTTCGACCATTTCTCTAATTGCGTAGCCGTCGAAGTCGAGAAATTTTATGAATGATCCTTCGAATAACTTTGAATTTCTTAAGGTGTTTAATCTATTTACTGCCGTTTCATTGTGTAACCAAGCTTGAATTTAGCTCTCAAATGGTCTGATTATTGATTCTCGTGCTCTTTTTAATCTTGGAGCCATTTGGTTTATGAAATTTGGATGAAAAATTGAAATTTTTTATGAACCTAGGGTTTTTTTTTTGTTTTTTTTGGATAGTGAATGATTAGGCAACAGAAGAGTGAAGGGATAGATAGGAGTTATGTAGGATTTGAGTGCAAAGGTGCGTTAGGGAATGTGCAGATCTTTAAAAATTGAAAATTGACGGTTCAACCGGTTGAAAATGGTAAAGGGAGTCAGTTGAAATGTAGAGAATTGAACATTCAAGTTTCTAGTTAAAATTTTCCATAATTTAATCGGTTGAAGGGGGTGCTCAATTGCTTGAATTTTAGGTTGTATGTTGGTAATTTTGAATATTCAGTCGGTTGAGATGTTAAGTCAGCCGGCTGATGTGTAGAAAAGTGCAACCCGCAAGAATATAGTTCAAAAAGGGTATATTCGGTTGGCTGGATTAGGGGCATCGGTCGACTGAATGCTAAAATAGTTTCTAATTATCGATGAAGGTTCAGTCGGTTGATCTCCAATGGTCAGTCGACTGAATCTGTTGTTTTTCTAAGGTCAAGATTTTTTGGTTCATTCTTAAAGTAGTTAATTAACTAACTATATATATGTTTTTTCAAGCTTTATTCTCATGTTAAAATAAATATAATTTTATATCAATAAGCATGTTATATATCCATATTATAATATCAAATTTATAAACATAAAAAATATAGATTTTAATTTCTCGAAGTCTTAGATTCGTTTGAGCTTGGTTCAACTTTGGTGGTATCACGTAATGGATCTATAGGAAATCAAACATTATGTTGAGCACCTTGTTCTCAAGAATTCGAAGACATGTGAGGTCATTGAGGAGATGGATTGTGCACATCTTGCTTAGGAGACGTTCCATAGAATTTTAGAGTGAATTGTTCAAGGAAATTTAATTGTCTACCATGGTGTTTTTGTTCATTATACATCTCACGTTGATAATGATGGATTTCGTTAATTTTCTCCTTGGTTGATGATGAACTAAGGTCTAAGTTTTTCTTAGCTTGTTTCTCGTTTGGTTTATTGCGAGTATGATAATTTGAAGATGGAGTAATCTTCACTGGAATATATACCAGAGTAGATTTGTTTGATGAATCCATAATAAGAGTTCTAAAAACGATCGATGAGAGATTGGAACTTTCTTAAGATGACATGTTGAAAAAGAATGTATATTTATATTTGAAGTTTGTATATGAATTTAAGAAAATTCTGATCATGTATATATATTGTTTTGATTTTCTATTTAAGGATTTTATTTTATGCTTAACATTCTTGAAAAAGTTTCAACCAAGAGAAAATGTAAGGTTCAAAAATTTGAATGGATTTTAGCCGCATGTAAAATAAAAGGAATGTAAAGTCTTAAATCAAGTAATATAATAAAACATTGGAAAGACATGTAACTTCCTCCTATGAGTGCAGAGTTCGAGGGCCATCATCTCCAATTTTTGTTCTACTACATTTTTATTTATTTTACAAATTTTTACACTTTAATATCAAATTATAAATCAAGTAGTGGCATAATTCTAAGTTCACATCTTAATTTAAGGAAACTATTTTCATTTAAAGGTTTAGTAAATATATCTACAACATGATTTTCAGATGGTACAAAATCAAGTGAAATATTACCTTTTTCTATATTATCATGAAGAAAATGATGTCGAATATCAATATGTTTAGTTCTAGTGTGATTTATGGGATTTTTTGATAAATTTATAGCACTTGTATCGTCGCAATAAATTGTTGATTTAGATGGATTTATTCAAAAATCTTGTAGTGTTTGCTGCACGTATATTACTTGAGCACATGCCAAAGTAGCTGAAATATATTCTGCTTTACACGTCGAAAGTGAAACATAATTTTGTTTCTTACTAAACAAAGATACTAAAGATTATCCAATGAAATGACAAGTACCACTTGTACTCTTTCGATCCGTTCAACATCCTCTAAAGCCAGCATCACTATATGATACTAACTCAAAAGGAAATTCTTTCGGGTAAAAGAGACTGTAATCTTTAGTCTTGCTAAAGTAGCGCAAAATTCGTTTCACTGCCCACAAATATGATTCTTTAAGATTTTTTTGAAATTGTGCGCATAACTATACACTCATCATTATATCTGGACGACTAGCAGTTAAATAAGCTAAGGATCCGATCTTACTTCGATATAGTTTTTGGTCAAAACTTTTTCCATTTTCATCTCGATCGAGATGTATCATAGTGCTCGTAAGAGTTGGTTTAGCAAAAGTGTTTTATATACGAAATTTTTTTATAAGATTATTACAATATTTTTCTGGATAAATAAAAATTCCATTATTTAATTGTTTAATTTGTAATCCAAGAAAATATGAAAGTTCTCCCATATGAGACATTTCAAATTCTCTTGTCATAATATTCGAAAATTCTTGACACGTTTGTTTGTTCGTGGAGACAAAAATGATGTCATCTAGATAAATTTTTATTATCAAAATATCATTTTTATCTTGTTTTATAAAAATATTGATATACTTTTTCAATTTTAAAACTAGAATTTATAAGATAACTTTTAAGACGATCATACCAAGCACGAGGTGCTTGTTTTATATCGTGTAAAGCTTTCTTTAATTTATAAACATGGTCTGAAATTTTTTCATGTGTAGATAGAGGTGGTTATTCTACATACATATTTTCTTTTATAAAATTGTTTAGAAAAGCACTTTTTACATACATTTGATATCATTTAAAGTTATGAAAACAAGAAAAAGCTAATAAAATACATATCGCTTGTAGTCGAGCTATAGGCGCATATGTTTCTTCATAGTCTATTCCTTCTTCTTGATTGTAACCTTGAGCGACTAATCTAGTTTTATTTCGACTAGCATTTCCTTACTTATCGGCTTTATTTTTGTTAACCCACTTAGTACGGAATACTGTTTGATTATTAGGTCTAGGAACTAAGTCCCACACTTCATTTTGTTCAAAGAGATTTAACTCTTCTTGCATAGCTATACTGCGGTAATCATCTGTTGAGGCATCTTTAGCATTTTTAGGTTCAATGTTTGATAGGAAAGCTATATGACCCATTTGAGTTGATTGATTTCGAGTTCTTATGTTAGTATTTACCTCTCTAATGACATTTCAATTGGGTCATTTCTTAGATGTCTTGGTGGAGTTCGAATTTCATTTTCATTTGGTTAATTGTTGTTTTTAATTTCAACATTATTTTCAGTATTTTCAATATCATCTTCTGTGATATTTGATTTAGGAATAGTAACTAACTATTTAATTGTGTGGAATATAAATATAAAAGAAAAATAATAAATTAAATGACACCGGTGTTTTTTATACTGGTTCGAACTTTCCGTTCTACATCCAGTCCCAGACTTCCTTTGGAATTTAACTATCAACCCTCATTTAACCCATAGGAACAGGTATTACACTGCCTGAGCAACCGAATAGGACTTCAACCGCCTAAGCAATATAATAGGAATTCAACCGCTTGAGCAACCGAACAGGACTTCCAATACAAATGTAGAATTTTTTCTAACTGGGTATGTTCTTGAATAGCAATGATAAGTCAATAACGTACACCCTTCCTATAATCTTCTCCTTTATGGTAGTGTAATTTGTGAAGATAGGGAGGCTATTAAATCACTAATGAAGTTTGCTTGAATGAACAGGTGATTAGAATGAAATATTGAATGCAAATGGCAAGATAGTTTAGACAATAAGAATAAGAGTTAGAATCAGTATTAGTTAGTAAAACAATGGATTTTATGACTATATATAGGAATTAAGAGTTGCAATCGTTCGTGTAAAGTAGCCATGAAAGAATATGGAAGCAACTCTTGAATCAAGAGTTGTTTCTATTCGCTGAAATGAAGTATCTTTTCAAATATAGCCATTATGAAGATTCAGCCTTCTGAATGGAATAATTCAGCAAGCTGAATCGATTAAAAATCGAATCAGCAATAAAACAGTGCAAAAGTCATACAATTCAGCCGACTGACTTGTAGGGTCGGTTGCCTGTATGTTCAAAGAAAAGATGTGCACAACATTCAATCAACTGAACTATACTGTTCAGTCAGCTGAATTGCCTATTCTTTTGCCATATCAATGAATTTTCTAAAAAACTTCTGCATATAAACCATGTCACTAAAATTTTTAGCACATAAACAATGTTTGAAAAACTTTAAATTGCGTGTGCCTGCATATACCACTTCAGAGAGATTTTAACATGAATTCACCACTAGACTTGGACCATAGACTAAATATATTACTGAAGCTTCTATCTAGAATTTGGTCTATATTCTGTTAGATTATTTTTGAGTAAAATAGTATCTTCTCTTGTAAATACGGTTAGTTCATATTATATTTATTTATATAGCCATCATAATAAAAACATCAAAATTCAAAGTTCTAACATGTTAAAAAGCTAATTAAATTATTTTTATAACATTTAATCCAAGATTCACATACTTAAATAATTCAAATATTTAAATACGAAGTGTCCATAATTTCGGATCATTACAGGAAAGGAAAAACTGGATGGAAATTATTTTTAAAATTGCTATGGTAGGGAAAGAAAATACTTGAGTGACAATAAACAGAGCCTTATGTTTTTGTTAATTGATGAAAACATGATATCTACTTTTCCACTAACCTTTTTGTATATGACATAAATAACCATATACATTTATTTTCGAGTTGCAAGAAAGGAAATTTTTAGAAGGATGTGTGGATGAAGAAAGTGGGGTGAATGCGCATGAAGGATCCATTATTTATGAAGCAAACTAGACATTTGAATAAGAAACTTGAGCAGGATGTTTGAGGAGGGAAGCTGGTTGAAAGGGGAATGCGTTTGTTGATGCAAACATGATATTTGAGTGGAGTATTTTAAATATGATTTTTGATTTAATTTGATTTATAGTTAATCAATTATTATTTTTATTATGTAATATGTGTTTAATTAAAATGAAATAAAAGTTAAAAAAATTGAAATACATTCAAATTAATTAAAACACCTTTAAAATACAACGATGTAATACATAGAAATTACGACAGAACTATAATATTCGAAAGTCAAATACAATAATTTAAAGATACGGATAAAATGATACTAGTGCGATATTTCAGTGCAACACTGCTGCAATAATTTCATCTCTTATGGTATTGTAAAGTAATGCTATTTCATTGCCCGTGTGTTGTTGTACCTATTTAGTCACTCTGTCTGCAGTAGTCCTCATACTATAATATTCCTTGTGGTATTCTTCTGAAACAAGATTTGGATCATCATCATAAGCCATAAAATATGGACCACCATTATTATATTTTAGTATAAAATTGTGTATAGCCATTATAACAATGACAACTTTTACTTGAGTTTCAAATGAGTATGTTGACATATTCTTCAAAATGGTAAACATTTTCTTTCATATTTCAAAGGTCCTCCTAATTACCACATAAATTTGAATGATAGAAATTAAAATTGTCATTGACCAATTTTGGTTGATTTGCGGTTTCATGAAAATGAAGGATAAGATATTTTCTATTTTGATAAGTTGTTAAAATATCCATATTGTGGTAAATATCCAAAATTTACTAAATCATACTATCCAGGTGGAGGGTGAGGGAAGCCAGAGTTTCTATCCTTTACAACTGCATTAAAAACGCTACTATCATGCGTAGTACCTTTCCAGCCTACTATAACATAAATGAACTGTAAATCGAATGAGTATGCTATTAAGATATTCTACGTAGCATGACCCTTTTATCCAATATATGGAATAACCCAATCTGTATGTAAGTGTGCCATTATGTGCGTACCGTCTGTAGCACTAACACAATTTCTAAAATAAGGGTAATATCGGTTTGAAGTTCTGATATGTTCTAGAATAGTATTAAATTAATGATAATCTGGCTTAATAACATCTTTAGAAAGTAACAGCACACCTTCTAAAATAGCATGAAAATAAACTAAAATTGTGCTACCTGATCTTTGAAATCTTTTTCTCATTTGTGAATTTAAGAGCGATGCAGCTACGGTGTAGATGATATGGCAACCACTTCATTGATGTTAATAGTTTTTATTGAAACCAGACTATGTTTCTAGCCTATCGCACAACAAGAGAAAACATAAGCTTTTCATTCGGAAATTACGCCGACACGTTCTTGAATCCCATTTAATATTTCATCCACCTAATGTAAACCGGTATAGTTTGACATATGAATTTGCCTAATATCATTCCTTCATCTACGTAGATACGCCGAAGCAACAGCTAAATCCTACACATCATCGTAGTCAGACTCTATTTCAAAATTAGCCAATTGCATTGAAGAAAAGGGTAGAGTAGAGAGTGAAAGAGAAGAGTTGGGAGTAGGGAGAAGAGTAGAGAAGAGAGGGGAGGATGAAAGGAAGAGGAGGTAGAAAACGGGTATATAAGAAGGGAAATTGGGGGAAGTAATGTTGGCATCTGACATATTGGATGCATCGGAAGCCTACTTTCCTCCATTTTCCATCAATGGTTCTAGAGTGGGAGGATTTCCCATTGTGGCTTCTAACGCGTCGGATGTATCATAAATGGTTACTGGGTAAAAAAAGACTGCGAACAGTACCAAGTCAGCATGGCAGTTGAAATTAATGGCAATTGTACGAACATGGTAAAAGAGGAACAATTGAGAGGACCCTTGAGAAAGTGAAATAACAAAAATTTCCTTTGTTAATGCACCGGTTAGATTGTAAAAAAGTGCATTTTAGGAAATCTAACAAAGGCTCCACTTTGACCTGTTGACCGAAAGTTTTACTTTACATTATAAGAAAGATAAAATACAAATTGAAGATAATTTCTTTAAAAATGTAGAATATATTATCTCAATCATATCAGGTGCTCTACAATAGAAAGGTGGCTTTGTTAAGTATTGGTATGTGCTTGTTTCTTTTGTTAGTTGATCGTGTTGGGATTTCTAGGACGGAATGTTCTAAATGGCGGAAGAATGTGACAACCTGTAGCCAAATCAGCTTGAAATTTGAATGTTCAAAACAATGAAATGATGAATTGCATAACTTTAGCATAAATAATTTTTTTAGGTAATTTATATTTAGAGTTTTCGAAGTGTAAAATTAAAAATTATAAAATTTATATAAACTATGTAGCATTATAATCAGTTCACTGAGTTAAGCAAACATATAACTTTGTTTTGGTAAACAGATGAAAAAAACGGACGTCGCATGTACTTAAAAGATTCATAAATAGACCCATATATATACAAGAATTATTTCATTCTTTCATATATCATATACCTCTTACATGCCCTTATGCATTATTGGAATATAAGATATGGAAAGAATTATGACACTTGGTAAACATGTCACAACTTGGCAACCATAGGAAGTGTATATGTGTATAAAAATAAAAATCATTTCATGAAAGAGAGCATGAAAAACTATGTCTTCATTCTCCTTATTATGTTCTCTTTAAATTCATAAACTGTAGTAAACCAACACCAAATTTCACCAAACTTTGGCCAAAGTTATAGGGCAGCATCAGAGAAAGGAATAACTACTCAACTGTTAAAGGAAGGAGGCACAAGAAGGTATCCTTATCTGACCATGAGCAAATAATGGAGAAAGGGAGGATGCCCTGTGCATGGAAGGAAGGAGCAAGGTGGCCATGAACATTTCAAGAGGAAGGATGAAGTTTTTCTTGTTTTGGGTGATGGTAGGAAAAATGTGTAAGGACCCGGATATTTCGACATTTGATTTGGGATATTTAAATTGGTTTAAATATTGAGTTTGAATTATAGACTGATTTTAAAATGTTTGAAAGTTAATATTTTACTTGAATTTCAAATGTAGCGATTTATTGAATAATTTAATTATTGAATTTTATAACTGAATATTGGTTAAATTATTGTATCATAAGTTTTAAGCCCGATAAAAATAATTTAAAGGCTTGTAAAATTTATATTTATAATAATGAAGATAATAAAAGTTTTAAAATGGAATTTAAAAGTGATATGTTCAATTTTAAAAATAGCTAGTTCAAATTGACATTTGAAAATTGGAGTTCGAGATTTTGAGTTGCGTAGACCGAGACGTTTTAAAATTTAATATAACATATACTTTTTGACCTGACCTTTTAACCCACATCAGC
Organism: Allium cepa; assembly: GCA_030765085.1. Taxonomy (NCBI): domain Eukaryota; kingdom Viridiplantae; phylum Streptophyta; class Magnoliopsida; order Asparagales; family Amaryllidaceae; genus Allium; species Allium cepa. The sequence goes on from CM060935.1 coordinate 775,726,553, forward strand.
TGTTTTTTAAGTCACCTCAAAATACTGTAGCTATCTTCTAACATGCAACCCACTTCCTCATGTTTCCTCTTCACCCTTAAATCACGTCCCTCCTTGCTCAGATTAGTGGAAGCCGAGAGAAAAAAGTTTTGATAAAAAAATCACTACCTCCTTTTTTCGCAAAACAAAAATCAAAATCGAACGAAATCAGCCTTTCTTTCCTTCCTTCGTCCATATAAAAACTGGTCCAAGAACTAAAAATAATAATGACTTCATCTGTTTTATCCGTGCATGAACGAGGCAGCGCCAGGTAGAAGCGCGATCGCAGATGAGGGAGGGGAGGGAGACAAGGTAGCATCTCGCTTGAAGGGTTCGACATTCGAATTGAAGTCGAAGCCAAGTTTGACATTGTGTGGCCGAGGTCAGAGTAGGTGACTCGAATCGAGGAGTTGGCATTCTAAGGCTGGAGTTCGCGTACGCACACGTGTATGCGTGGAGGATGGATGTTCTCGATCTTGGATCGATGGCAGAGGATTGGAAGGTCGCAGTTTTCGCACGCGTTCGATGTGGGGAATTGGTGATGGAAGGTAGGCGATTCGCAACCGTGGAGGGTGAAGCTTTTGCATGTCCGGCAGCATAGAGAAGCTTGAAGGCTGGGGTAGGTATTTTTTGCATCTTATTTAAATTGTAGGGTTAGTAAATTTTAAATGTTGATTTGGAAAGTTACATAAGAATTTGATGTTTGGCATTTATAGAGACCGTTTTTAATGAATATATGTGGTTTCAAAAAAAGAAATTTAAGATTAGTTTCAAGTTCACTTTAATTCAAACAAAAATTTAATTTTCTCGATGATTAATAAAATCTGTAATTTGCTTTTACAAGGTCTAATAATCATGAAAAGCAAGTTGAGGTAGAAATGGTCTGCAAAATATGAAATAAAGGTGAGAATTTCTCACTCATTTTTGGATTGCCGTATTAAAAATTTAAATGTTGAATTAAAATTTTTGGATGCTGATTAGATGGATAAATTTTAATAATTAGTTGGATAAACACATTATATATAGTTATTTATATTTATATATATATTTGTATTGGACTAATATTCCCGCACATTATCGCGGATGAGACCCTATGCGCCTAACATAATAGCGGATGACCCTACATGCCGCGATATCCCCCTCGAAGTGGGATTGGTATTTATTTTATGCTGTATTAACATCTGTGGATGCAGGGAAACAGGTTGGAGGGATCCAACTGGATTCCTCAAATTTATTGATTATTTTTCATATATATAGTGATATATGATTTGTGTAGAATAATCTATTACAAATTATTGTAGTGATTGAATTATTGGACGCTATTATAGCACTGGCCTAATTTTTGATGATTTAAATACTGTAAATATATTTTTAAAATTTATGGAACTAAAGGGAATTTGAAGATAAAATATATGTACAGGAATTGGAGTTATTTTAAAGAAATTTAATTAGAAAAATATAATTAATTGGTTATACTTAACCATTGTGAATTAGTAAACGAAGATTTTAAAAAGAGATTATATAAAAGAATTTATAAGTGATATTCTGGAAACATAAGAAAGAAGTTAAATCAATATTGAAAAATAGATTGGAAGTATAATGGAGTTTATAAGAAATAAATTTTATATAATGGATTTTTATAAATAGATTTGCTTTTTTATAGAAAGGTAAAAGCCAAAAGGGGTTATATAATTGGTAAACAATGTTTATAATAAAGAGATCCGATATCAGGTGATAATTAGGAATATAAATTCATAAGAGGAATTTATATTAGAATATGGAAACAGGGTTGAGAGAATGGAAAATTCTATTTTTGAAATGAGAATGGTTAAGGAATCGACAATGAAGTGATACGTTGTGAAATCGAGAGAAAAGTTATAACTTAAAATTGGTTATTGAGATTTTAAAAATATATTTTAAATTATAAGAGGTGAGATTGTCAAAAAGGGGAAATTTTATTATTCCAAAATTATGAAATTTTAAACCAGCTGAGACTTAAATACTTGGTAAGTAGATTTTCAAATATTTAGTATTTATTTTAGTAAACCATGACTTTTAAAATCAACTTTGCAAATATATATATTTATTTAAAAATGAGCTATTAATGTTATAAAAGTGTTTTCGATATTTTAAATAATTAATTGAACATAATTTTAAAAATAAATTATGAATCTTTTAAATACTTATTATATATATAGAGAGTTTTAAGGTAATTGAAAATTTTTATTTCATAAACTCACTTGAGATTCGGAAAAGGGGCTTATAAAAGGATATGATTTTAAGGAGAGGAAATTATTTGTGATTTCTGGGGATTTTTGAAATAAGCTACGGAGTAATTCCTTGGGGCGTTAATATTGAAAGGATTTTGGAAAATAAAACTGGTAATATTTTCCTAAGTATAGAAAAAAGAAATTTGGAAATATTTCTAAGTGTTGAGATGTTGGAAATAGTCCGTTACGGATTTGAGTATTTGAAAAATTGTTTTCAAATGTTGGGGAAAATTGATATATCTTTTGAAGTAATTTTGAAAGTAAATATTTTGGAAAAATTTATATTAAGGCCAGATGATTGCTTACGGATGTTTTATTGATAGTTAGATAACCGACTATCAATATTGGCCAATTTTGAACGTTGTTTCGAAGAGACCGAGATCGGATATGTTATTCGAAAACCACTTCGATACAACGAGAACATTTTCGATGTGAAAATAAGTGCATGAATTCGAAGATGGAGCAATGAAGTGCAAGGGCTAATCGCCCCTAATCCTGAGGGTGATTCCAAGATGGATGTAGTAGGAATAGTGCCTTCGGTTCCGTCCGGATCGGGAATAGACTTGTATGGATGAATGTTATCAGTATATTGTCATAAGAGGACAATGAGCATTGTAAGTGATTATTTCTAAAAAGGTAATCATAGCCTCTAGCCTCGTCAACCAGGATGACTGAAAATCAGGGAAGATGCGGTAAGGCTAAGTGGGTCGCACCCAAGTAGGATAAGGTTACCCCTATCTAGAGTCCCTTTTATTTCGGCCGTGTGGCGGTTGCTGATTCCAACCGCTGGGTAATCTTATTCGGACTATCCAGGTTAGGGTAGTCTAGCAGGGATCGAAAGTGGTCTCCGGTACGTTGTTCTAGACGTGTAATGTGGCAAGTGGTATCCCAATGCCTAGTCATTCAATTGGAATCCATTCTCTAATACAAGATTATGGTTTTATTTGTAGAGCCTAGTATGCGGGAATTTAATTAATTCTACAATTTCAGCTATTGGAATAAGTATTTGTATTTAGACACTATTATAATATTACTGAATTTTCTATAAAAATGTTTTGGTTATCGTAAGGTAAAAACCTGTCGTGTTTATGCATGACATGTCTTACGAGATACCATTGTTTTCAAAAGATTTTGTAACTCTAATAATTCAAATTGAGTGTGTTTTCTCACGCTGGTTTTCCATACTGACTAGGGTGTTATTTTATTATAATTCTTGGGTCAAACCGAGTAATACTGATTCAGGGAAAAGCTATGGAGTTTAGGAGATGAGCTGGAGGATTTCAGACGTATTTACATATTGACTTATATTCCGGTATGCAAGAACAAGTTATATAACTGTCCAGTTTGATGTATTGATTGTTGTACTCTGATGATTATTGACATTAAACTATCACAGATTCGTTGTATAAAATCTATTATTATATATTATATTTTGTTCTGCTACGATTGTGAGATTCTATGTGTTGTTTCTATTTTTCTTCTACCGCTTTCAACTTCTTTATCCTAGTTATTCGCTCTTTCGTACACTTTGGGTTGAACAAGGAAGAATTATTATCAAATCAAGCGTTACAGAACTACGGGTCGCTACAAGATACATGTGTTTATTAAGACTTATGCTTAGTGTAACGACCCCAGATTTTTATGAATTTAAAATTTATAATTTAAATGAATCTTTGAATTAAATTTTAAAATTGATTTTAAACGACAGCGAGTTTCCCTGATTCAAATAAGAAATTATATTAAGTCATATGAATTTGCAAAATTGTATATATGCGAATTTGAAATGAAAATCTTAAATATGAGGTTTTAAAAAAAAAATAAGTTGTCATGTAAGAATAGAAATAAATACACAAGTTAATAAAGAAAAGTTATAATAATAAACTATGATAACAAAAAAAAAAGATTTATCTATATTATAAAGTAACTAAATATAAAGTAAAATGGATATATATCAAACATAAGCAAAACAAAACAAAAGAAGATAAAAGAATATACAAGTGTGAATCAAAACAAAGTAAGATATATATATACAACATATTTTTGTACAAGCTTATGAAATAAAAACAAATATGAGAATTAATAAAAAGTGTGAAACAACTAAACTAGAAACAATAATGAACAAGGTATTGTCAAGCAAAATAAACATATAAAATACATTTATATTAATTACTTCCATCTTTAGCAGCAAACGTAAGAGTATGCTTGTAAATAAAATATGCAAGCAAAAGAATGAACAAATGTATGAATACATACAAGTAGGTAGCCTGTAGTAGTGTGCAGGTTTGAAATAAAAGAAGCACAAGCATATTTACATCTATATTACATAAGTCAAAGCAAGCAAATTAACAAAGTAAAATAAAATAAAGTAAATATATAAAAGAAAAGCTACAACCACCACTGCATAATAGATGCAGCCACCATCCAATCTGAAGTAATCAACAAGGCAAACAAGATGTAATATAACAAGAGAAACATGAAAACATAAAGTACCTTGACATTAAATGCTAATAGCAACTTTTAGTCAAAACAAATTGTATAAAAATATTTCCAGCCACCAAAGAGCTTAGAAAATCTGCATAAGTAAAATATCCCTGTTCTGTTTTGTACAACCCAAAGATAAAAATATAAACAATGGTACATAGAGATCTCTGGTTTCGTATATGCTCTGTATAAAAAAAATGGTGTCTCTTGTACCAGAGGAAAATGCAAGCCTGCACACTTATTTTTATAAATCTCTCCTCATCATCTCGTTCACCTGAAAAACTAAGAAAGGAGGAAAAAAAACTGAAGTAAGAAACATTTAAACTCAAACAAAATTTAAACTTCAAGCATATAAATTGGTAGCTATACCAGAGGAGAATTGATATCAAAGCAATCAAGGCCTGGGCATCAGGAAAACAAAGAAGCTTCAGTATCAAAACCTGATCACAAACTCAACATCAGTTTGAAAGTTTTAGAAACATGATTTGGAAGGTGAGTAACACTCAACCATTAAATCTTAATTATATATATATTGAATGATTCTCTGTGTATATGCATGTATCAGTGGGTATTTCTTCTCTGTTGCTTTACAGGGTGTTGAACAACAATAAGAAAATTCAATTTCTTGCTTTCTAGTTAATATCAGGTTTTGATTTCAAAACAATATAGTTGTATTTAGGTATAAGTTAAAATCTAAAAATGGTTTCATAAAGTTTAAATGTTTATTGAGAGAAAAATCAAAATTTTTCAGTAGAAACCTTAGTTTCTGGGAATTTGGAGTATCATGAATTTTTGATTCAAGCTAATAGCTTGAATCCTCGCGGGAAGATAGGATTTTTAAGACTTGTTTGATGATTTTTGAGTAACTGGTTCAAGAGCAATGTTGGGTCGAACGAAAATGGCCTTCCGACCATTTGCTGGTGATCTCGATGAAGGGGAAGGTCGTGGCTCTTTGGGGTGGTAGAGGAGTGAGCGGAGCATCTGGGAAAAATAGCAGGGAGGTGGTCAGACCTCGGTGGTGGCGATGGCCGTGGTTCAAAGTTTCTAAACCTAATTTGGACGTGGGGACTTGATTTGATTCGTTCGACCTTTGTGGTCGACCGAGTGCAACCGAACGTTGGTGGTTGATAGAGGGGTGTCAAGTGAAGCCTTGGATGGAAATTCATGGCCACTGGTGGATGAGGCGGCGGGGACGAGAGTTTTCCAGGTTTGGGGTGAAATGTTGTTGTGTTTCCAGGTTCGAGATTTTTAACTCGATTTCGAATTCGAGTTTAACATTGGGGTTTAACGCTTGGGGGCGATGGAGCAGATCGTGGGTGACTTGGTGGCATCGGCTACGATGATCGAAACTGGCCGCGGCGTGTGTACACGTGCACGTGCACGTTTGGGTTTTGGCTGTGGGTTGCCTTTTTTGGGGAAGAAGAAGGAACTCGGGACATTGCTCGAGTTTTAGCGTGAGTGACTCGAAGTGGGGCTCGGGATTTTCGTGACTTGACGCGTGAGTGAGCTAATGTTTCAGCAGTTCGTTGCCTAAAAAAAAAGAAAAAAAAAAGAAAAGAAAAAAAGAAAAAAAAGAAAAAAAAGGAGAAGAAGAAGTATTGTTCAGGGAGGGGACTCGGGAAAATAGGTAAGTCACTCGGGTCTTAACTCGAGTTACCAAAGTTTTTGCTCGGGTATAGTTTTTGTTAAACTTGAAAATTTTAAAGTTATAGCAGCTTTTGTTTAAATATAAAATTAAATTTATTTATGGAAAAGTAATTAAGCGAAACTAAAGAAATTGAATTTAAATTAGAGTTCGAATTTGTAAAGTAAGAATTTAAACAAGTTAAATTTGAATTTGAAACCTGGACCTTAAATCTTAATTCGAATCTTGGATTTTGAAATGAAATTAAGTTTTGTATCATTTAAAAGTTTAAAATTAGTTTTAAACTTTATATAAGATAAATTTGTATTCAGTATAAATCTTAAATTTAAAATGGAATTTTGAAGGTAAATTTAAGCAAATTGTTTTAAATACTTATGATAATGGTAATGTAATCATTAATAAGAATAAAATTTTATCTTAAAGATAATATCAATTTAATGATTTATATAATTCATTAAATTTAATAAGGTGATTAAAGATTAATAAATTTAATTTATAAAAAGATAATTTAGATAAATTTATAATTAGAAATGATTAATAATGAATTAATCTAAGATAATTTCTTAAGAAAGTGATTAAGAAATATTATTAGTTAATATGGATAATTAACTAAGGATTATTAAGTAACTGATTTAAAGTGATTAATGTTAATGATTTATTGGATTAAATAAATTAGATAATCAATTATAAATGATTTAAATGTAATTACTTAATGAAAATAATTTAATCAGAATTGGATAATAAATTCATAAGTAATTAATTAAATTGGAGATAAATTGAATTACATAGGATTAAACGATTAATAAATCCTGTTTATAAATGATTATTGGATGCTTGAATTACTTATGAATGATCGTATTATATGTGATGCCTTGAATTGATTATCCTATCTTATTTGTGATATTTTGTTCTGTAGATTGAACTGTGTATTTATTTGCATCTGTATATTATCTGTGAATCTGTGAATGGGCGATGAGCGTTATAATTTATATCGCTTATCAACTACATTTCTGTGTTTCGATCTGTGATAATTGAATGATGTTGCACTATTGTGTTAAACCCCTGGACCACACCATACCCACACAATTATGGATTTCACGAGGAAATCGATTAAGTCACAGATTTTAAAATGATTTTTGAATTTGAATTTTTAAATTCAAATGTTTTGGTAATGGAATCAGAATAAATGTGAAAAGCTTTTGAAATGGAATTTCAAGTTAAAATTCATTTTAATTAAGTTTTGAAATTTAAACAATATGATTTAAATTTGAATTCAAAATTAGGAATTGAATTCTATGATTTGAAATTAGGAATTAAAGATGTTGAATTAGTTTGAAACCATATTTAAAGTATTGTTTTTGGGAATTTGAATTAAGTCAAAGTTTGTAACTTGTATAAATGAAATCGGGATTTTCCAAAATAAAACTGTTGTCTCTAAAAGATAAAAAGTTTTCGTTTGAAGTTTTATTAAAGGGATTTCAAGTTTAAAATAAAATAGTTTTCCAAGTTATAAACAAATATTTGGAAATGAGTTTTGAAAATTTGGGAACGATTTGAAAACTATAAGACAAATCTTTGAATTTAAAGATTTGATGAATTAAGCTTTTTGAAACGAAATTGTTTTGAAATCCGAGAATGAATATTTATGAAAGTAGATGAACATTATGAAATAAATCTTTTGTTTAAAAGATTTGAAATGGTAATTGGATTAAACCATTTGAAAAGAAAGTTTTGAATTATTAAGTTGTGACTTAATTGAAATCCTATATCCACATGTTTTAAATATTTCGCTCACTATTCGGTTTAGCCGGAAAAGGACCTTTGTGTCAAGTAACCCATTCCGAATATGTGATTCGTCGTTATGGATAGTATTTGAAGACCGGTGTTGAAGACCGGGTATTTGCGAGAGCGATAGGATGACCTATCGATTGTCTCTGCACTGGGTAGCTCCTGGTATAGAGATTCCCTGAGTGATGGGAAATCCGATCAGGATTGTGAATACCCGGATTTGCAAGGGCTTCGTAAGAAGTGCCTTCGGTTATGTTCGAGCCCGGAACAGACTTGTATGGATTGTGTGTCTGACATTACATTTTGAGATATAAAGCAGATTTCTTTCAAATACATTTCTGTTGGTGGCGGAGAATTTATTCTTTTAGCTTAACACCCTTCTCTGAGACGTACGAGCTCAGAGGTTATGTAGTTGAAGGTTATCAGCGATATATTCCCAATTTGGTAATGTGACATGCTGAGTGTTGCTGTGTAATGATCATTGTTTGATCATTTGTGATAGGATCATTTGTTTGATCATTTATCTTTGTGATCATTACTTTGATCATTTGTTGACCCAAAGCATGGCTTTGTACTAAAGCGTAGCTTTGTGGACGAGACTTCGTCGAGCCTCACAAATCGGTAATGGTCAAAACAGGAAAGATGCAGCAAGGTTATTAGGGGGTAGCGCCCCTTTAGGGTATGTTCATTTCCTTCTGGATAGAGGTGGTATCATGGTATGGATCCCAGATACTTAACCTATGTTGTTACTGCAAATTTATTACTTTGTGGTTGTTGGTTATCGGGATCCCGGATAAAGGTTGGTTACGACCGGGGGATGGCATACTCGTGTCAGTAGTTACCCAGTTAGGGGTAACCCGGCCTTGTGTTGGCAGAGATCCGGTTAGGTTCTCGGGGACGTCCTTCCAGAGGCGTTCTCATGTGCAATGGGAAGTTCCTTGGCCTGACCATTTGTTGGAAATCCAAAGAAACAATACGAGCCTCGTACGGTTTTAGTTGTAGAACCTGCCTCCTCAGGAGGTAGCTATAGCGGGCATAATATAATGGTACCTATGCTGGCTAAGATTAATATTCTACTTTCGAAATGCTTTTCTGCACCGTGCACTTATAATAATAATATCAAAGAAATTTTCTGCGTATTAAGCATGTTTGACTATCATAAGAAGAAATCTCCTCCAAGTCTGCGTTTGCATTGTGTGTGTGGTGGGAGGTCTTATGGTAGTTTCATTTTCAAAAAGCATTGCGAGTTTACTTTAAAATTCTCTTGTTGATTGTTTTTAAAGATAAACTGTTTTTGTTACTCACACCAGTCCCATGACTGATCCGAAGTTTATTGTTCCTTTCCTAAACTCTGGATGCTCATCATTTTCCACACGAGTAGTCTAGAGTTGAGTTTTTCAGATAGTTAGATATAGTGGATTATCTGGAGTTAGTTCAGTCTCTGGATCGCACCGCTCTTGCTTAGCTTGGTGAAATTTTGATGGTGGATCGAGCTTGGAGTTTTGGAGCTCTGTTTTTGGAGCTTTTGGATCAGAGTTGCAGTATTGGATCTGTGAAGACTTATCTCGTTTCGTGTTATTTTCCGCTGTATTATATGTTGTATATTCTCTGATGTTGATGATTATCATTGTATCAATGCTGTATATCAATGCATTATTCTTTTATTCCGCTGTGTTGTTTACTTAATGTTGTTACAAGCTCCCGCGATACGAATTCGATGTTGTTATCGGACATCGATTTCGGGTCGTGACAACTTGGTATCAGAGCTAAGGTGAAACTTTAGCTCAGGAGTATAACACATTAAGTAGCTCATTAGAGATAGGGTGAAGTAAACCCTAGAATGAGTATATCCTTAAGATATCCATTTGAACGCCTCAGTAAATTCTCTTGCTATCCACTGATAGTGAGTATGAGTGCAAGAAGAGAATGAGATAGGGGACTGGGAAATACGACTATAAATGGTCGATACTCTGTAACAACAGTGGAAACAACTTTCTTATCAATTTCCTTTGATTCGTCTTTCCCAAATTTCTTTGATTGATTCGTGACAACTCCAGAAAGAAGTTCGGTGCGTTGATGCCCTACGAATCGTTATAGGAAAAAAAAATTTCGTATCTTCATCGATTTCTTTTCAGTTTTTGATTTAAACTTTAATGAATTAGAAAATTTTGAATAAACTGGAAGTTTTAAAATTGAGTTAACTTGATTAATAGGATATGAAGCTAACCTTGAATTGTATTGATAAAACGATTTTGGTTGAAAGCAAATTTTGAATTTCTGTTATAACTTCTTGGGTAGAATAAAATATGAAATATAAACTTTGATGTATTTCTCAACCTATAAAATTCTAAACTTAAGATCTTAATATTTGGATTTTGATTTTAATTGTAGAGAACAAATAGCGTTAGCCGAGGAGGAAAGGTCAGGAGAGTGGGTGATTATGCTTCATCCAGTAGGGTACGAGATGATGAAGGTGAGTCATCAGTTCATAGGGAATTCCCAGTGGAGCCTATAGTGCAGCCCCAACCACCAGTGGAAGAAGAAGACGAGGAGGAGGAATTCGAAGAGGAATTCGAAGAAGAAGTTGAGGAGGAATTCGAGGAAGAGGTTGAGGCGGAAGAAGAACCTGAAGTGGAGGAAGAGTCCGAAGGTGACGAAGCAATTCATTGGGATTTGGATAATGCCGTGGATGATGATGATCCCATTGAGGACGAGGAGTTAAATGGTGGGTATCTTATTCTGGAAGAATCTGATCCGGAGGAGATTTTTGAAACAGACGATGAGGCTGAAGTAATAGACCTGTCAGGGCCTGAGAGGGAGAGTTCTGACAGTGAGGATTGGTAGTTGGTCGGTTTGACTTATTTTGGGGTATTTATATATGTATTTTGGACTTGAGATCGTAGTAAAGGTTGGATGTTAGTAGGTTATGTATGACTATAACTCATGTACTAATATTTTGAGTAGTGTTTAATATAAAATATATTATGAATGGCCTGAAAATATCCATGTGTTACTAGTATAATTTGAATTACCATTAGTCTATTTTGTGTGTGTATAATTCGAGAGACGAGCTGTACAATTTCGAGGACGAAATTCTTTTAAGGGGGGAAGTCTGTAACGACCCCAGATTTTATGAATTTAAAATTGGTAATTTAAATGAATCTTTGAATTAAATTTTAAAATTGATTTTAAACAACAGCGAGTTTCCCCGATTCAAATAAGAAATTATATTAAGTCATATGAATTTGCAAAATTGTATATATGCGAATTTGAAATAAAAATCTTAAATATGAGGTTTAAAAAAACAAAAAAAAGTTGTCATGTAAGAATAGAAATAAATACACAAGTTAATAAAGAAAAGTTATAATAATAAACTATGATAACAAAAAAAAAAGATTTATCTATATTATAAAGTAACTAAATATAAAGTAAAATGGATATATATCAAACATAAGCAAAACAAAACAGAAGAAGATAAAAGAATATACAAGTGTGAATCAAAACAAAGTAAGATATATATATACAACATATTTTTGTACAAGCTTATGAAATAAAAACAAATATGAGAATTAATAAAACAAGTGAAACAACTAAACTAGAAATAATAATGAACAAGGTATTGTCAAGAAAAATAAACATATAAAATACATTTATATTAATTACTTCCATCTTTAGCAGCAAACGTAAGAGTATGCTTGTAAATAAAATATGCAAGCAAAAGAATGAACAAATGTATGAATACATACAAGTAGGTAGCCTGTAGTAGTGTGCAGGCTTGAAATAAAAGAAGCACAAGCATATTTACATCTATATTACATAAGTCAAAGCAAGCAAATTAACAAAGTAAAATAAAATAGAATAAATATATAAAAGAAAAGCTATAGCCACCACTGCATAATAGATGCAGCCACCATCCAATCTGAAGTAATCAACATGGCAAACAAGATGTAATAGAACAAGAGAAACATGAAAACATAAAGTACCTTGACATTAAATGCTAATAGCAACTTTTAGTCAAAACAAATTGTATAAAAATATTTCCAGCCACCAAAGATCTTAGAAAATCTGCATAAGTAAAATATCCCTGTTCTGTTTTGTACAACCCAAAGATAAAAATATAAACAATGGTACATAGAGATCTCTGGTTTCGTATATGCTCTGTATAAAAAAAATGGTGTCTCTTATACCAGAGGAAAATGCAAGCCTGCACACTTATTTTTATAAATCTCTCCTCATCATCTCGTTCACCTGAAAAACTAAGAAAGGAGGAAAAAAAACTGAAGTAAGAAACATTTAAACTCAAACAAAATTTAAACTTCAATCATATAAATTGGTAGCTATACCAGAGGAGAATTGATATCAAAGCAATCAAGGCCTGGGCATCAGGAAAACAAAGAAGCTTCAGTATCAAAACCTGATCACAAACTCAACATCAGTTTGAAAGTTTTAGAAACATGATTTTGAAGGTGAGTAACGCTCAACCATTAAATCTTAAGTATATATATATATATTGAATGATGCTCTGTGTATATGCATGTATCAGTGGGTATTTCTTCTCTGTTGCTTTACAAGGTGTTGAACAACAATAAGAAAATTCAATTTCTTTCTTTCTAGTTAATATCAGGTTTTGATTTCAAAACAATATAGTTGTATTTAGGTATAAGTTAAAATCTAAAAATGGTTTCATAAAGTTTAAATGTTTATTGAGAGAAAAATCAAAATTTTTCAGTAGAAACCTTAGTTTCTGGGAATTTCGAGTATCATGAATTTTTGATTCAAGCTAATAGCTTGAATCCTCGTGGGAAGATAGGATTTTTAAGACTTGTTTGATGATTTTTGAGTAACTGGTTCAAGAGCAATGTTGGGTCGAACGAAAATGGCCTTCCGACCATTTGCTGGTGATCCCGATGAAGGGGAAGGTCGTGGCTCTTTGGGATGGTAGAGGAGTGAGCGGAGCATCTGGGAAAAATAGCAGGGAGGTGGTCAGACCTCGGTGGTGGCGATGGCCGTGGTTCAAAGTTTCTAAACCTAATTTGGACGTGGGGACTTGATTTGATTCGTTCGACCTTTGTGGTCGACCGAGTGCAACCGAACGTTGGTGGTTGATAGAGGGGTGTCAAGTGAAGCCGTGGATGGAAATTCATGGCCACTGGTGGATGAGGCGGCGGTGACGAGAGTTTTCCAGGTTTGGGGTGAAATGTTGTTGTGTTTCCAGGTTCGAGATTTCGAACTCGATTTCGAATTCGAGTTTAACGTTGGGGTTTAACGCTTGGGGGCGATGGAGCAGATCGTGGGTGACTTGGTGGCATCGGCGACGATGATCGGAACTGGCCGCGGCGTGTGTACACGTGCACGTGCACGTTTGGGTTTTGGCTGTGGGTTGCGTTTTTTGGGGAAGAAGAAGGAACTCGGGACGTTGCTCGAGTTTTAGCGTGAGTGACTCGAAGTGGGGCTCGGGATTTTCGTGACTTGACGCGTGAGTGAGCTAATGTTTCAGCAGTTCGTTGCTTAAAAAAAAAAAAAAAAAAGGAAAAAAAATGGAGAAGAAGAAGTATTGTTCAGGGAGGGGACTCGGGAAAATAGGTAAGTCACTCGGGTCTTAACTCGAGTTACCAAAGTTTTTGCTCGGGTATAGTTTTTGTTAAACTTGAAAATTTTAAAGTTATAGCAACTTTGGTTTAAATATAAAATTAAATTTATTTATGGCAAAGTAATTAAGCGAAACTAAAGAAATTGAATTTAAATTAGAGTTCGAATTTGTAAAGTAAGAATTTAAACAAGTTAAATTTGAATTTGAAACCTGGACCTTAAATCTTAATTCGAATCTTGGATTTTGAAATGAAATTAAGTTTTGTATCATTTAAAAGATTAAAATTAGTTTTAAACTTTATATAAGATAAATTTGTATTCAGTATAAATCTTAAATTTAAAATGGAATTTTGAAGGTAAATTTAAGTAAATTGTTTTAAATACTTATGATAATGGTAATGTAATCATTAATAAGAAAAAAGTTTTATCTTAAAGATAATATCAATTTAATGATTTATATAATTCATTAAATTTAATAAGGTGATTAAAGATTAATAAATTTAATTTATAAAAAAGATAATTTAGATAAATTTATAACTAGAAATGATTAATAATGAATTAATCTAAGATAATTTCTTAAGAAAGTGATTAAGAAATATTATTAGTTAATAAGGATAATTAACTAAGGATTATTAAGTAACTGATTTAAAGTGATTAATGTTAATGATTTATTGGATTAAATAAATTAGATAATCAATTATAAATGATTTAAATGTAATTACTTAATGAAAATAATTTAATCAGAATTGGATAATAAATTCATAAGTAATTAATTAAATTGGAGATAAATTGAATTACATAGGATTAAACGATTAATAAATCCTGTTTATAAATGATTATTGGATGCTTGAATTACTTATGAATGATCGTATTATATGTGATGCCTTAAATTGATTATCCTATCTTATTTGTGATATTTTGTTCTGTAGATTGAACTGTGTATTTATTTGCATCTGTATATTATCTGAGAATCTGTGAATGGGCGATGAGCGTTATAATTTATATCGCTTATCAACTACATTTCTGTGTTTCGATCTGTGATAATTGAATGATGTTGCACTATTGTGTTAAACCCCTGGACCACACCATACACACACAATTATGGATTTCACGAGGAAATCGATTAAGTCACAGATTTTAAAATGATTTTTGAATTTGAATTTTTAAATTCAAATGTTTTGGTAATGGAATCAGAATAAATGTGAAAAGCTTTTGAAATGGAATTTCAAGTTAAAATTCATTTTAATTAAGTTTTGAAATTTAAACAATATGATTTAAATTTGAATTCAAAATTAGGAATTGAATTCCATGATTTGAAATTAGGAATTAAAGATGTTGAATTAGTTTGAAACCATATTTAAAGTATTGTTTTTGGGAATTTGAATTAAGTCAAAGTTTGTAACTTGTATAAATGAAATCGGGATTTTCCAAAATAAAACTGTTGTCTCTAAAAGATAAAAATTTTTCGTTTGAAGTTTTATTAAAGGGATTTCAAGTTTAAAATAAAATAGTTTTCCAAGTTATAAACAAATATTTGGAAATGAGTTTTGAAAATTTGGGAACGATTTGAAAACTATAAGACAAATCTTTGAATTTAAAGATTTGATGAATTAAGCTTTTTGAAACGAAATTGTTTTGAAATCCGAGAATGAATATTTATGAAAGTAGATGAACATTATGAAATAAATCTTTTGTTTAAAAGATTTGAAATGGTAATTGGATTAAACCATTTGAAAAGAAAGTTTTGAATTATTAAGTTGTGACTTAATTGAAATCCTATATCCATATGTTTTAAATATTTCACTCACTATTCGGTTTAGCCGGGAAAGGACCTTTGTGTCAAGTAACCCATTCCGAATATGTGATTCGTCGTTATGGATAGCATTTGAAGACCGGTGTTGAGGACCGGATATTTGCGAGAGCAATAGGATGACCTATCGATTGTCTCTGCACTGGGTAGCTCCTGGTATAGAGATTCCCTGAGTGATGGGAAATCCGATCAGGATTGTGAATACCCGGATTTGCAAGGGCTTCGTAAGAAGTGCCTTCGGTTATGTTCGAGCCCGGAACAGACTTGTATGGATTGTGTGTCTGACATTGCATTTTGAGATATAAAGCAGATTTCTTTCAAATACATTTCTGTTGGTGGCGGAGAATTTATTCTTTTAGCTTAACACCCTTCTCTGAGACGTACGAGCTCAGAGGTTATGTAGTTGAAGGTTATCAGCGATATATTCCCAATTTGGTAATGTGACATGCTGAGTGTTGCTGTGTAATGATCATTGTTTGATCATTTGTGATAGGATCATTTGTTTGATCATTTATCTTTGTGATCATTACTTTGATCATTTGTTGACCCAAAGCATGGCTTTGTACTAAAGCGTAGCTTTGTGGACGAGACTTCGTCGAGCCTCACAAATCGGTAATGGTCAAAACAGGAAAGATGCAGCAAGGTTATTAGGGGTTAGCGCCCCTTTAGGGTATGTTTATTTCCTTCTGGATAGAGGTGGTATCATGGTATGGAGCCCAGATACTTAACCTATGTTGTTACTGCAAATTTATTACTTTGTGGTTGTTGGTTATCGGGATCCCGGATAAAGGTTGGTTACGACTGGGGATGGCATACTCGTGTCAGTAGTTACCCAGTTAGGGGTAACCCGGCCTTGTGTTGGCAGAGATCCGGTTAGGTTCTCGGGGACGTCCTTCCAGAGGCGTTCTCATGTGGCAATGGGAAGTTCCTTGGCCTGACCATTTGTTGGAAATCCAAAGAAACAATACGAGCCTCGTACGGTTTTAGTTGTAGAACCTGCCTCCTCAGGAGGTAGCTATAGCGGGCATAATATAATGGTACCTATGCTGGCTAAGATTAATATTCTACTTTCGAAATGCTTTTCTGCACCGTGCACTTATAATAATAATATCAAAGAAATTTTCTGCGTATTAAGCATGTTTGACTATCATAAGAAGAAATCTCCTCCAAGTCTGCGTTTGCATTGTGTGTGTGGTGGGAGGTCTTATGGTAGTTTCATTTTCAAAAAGCATTGCGAATTTACTTTAAAATTCTCTTGTTGATTGTTTTTAAAGATAAACTGTTTTTGTTACTCACACCAGTCCCATGACTGATCCGGAGTTTATTGTTCCTTTCCTAAACTCTGGATGCTCATCATTTTCCACACGAGCAGTCTAGAGTTGAGTTTTTCAGATAGTTAGATAAAGTGGATTATCTGGAGTTAGTTCAGTCTTTGGATCGCACCGCTCTTGCTTAGCTTGGTGAAATTTTGATGGTGGATCGAGCTTGGAGTTTTGGAGCTCTGTTTTTGGAGCTTTTGGATCAGAGTTGCAGTATTGGATCTGTGAAGACTTATCTCATTTCGTGTTATTTTCCGCTGTATTATATGTTGTATATTCTCTGATGTTGATGATTATCATTGTATCAATGCTGTATATCAATGCATTATTCTTTTATTCCGCTGTGTTGTTTACTTAATGTTGTTACAAGCTCCCGCGATACGAATTCGATGTTTTTATCGGACATCGATTTCGGGTCGTGACACTTAGAGTTAGCAAGGATTTAGGTGATTCAAGTAACTATCGAAGAGTTTATATTGTGCGTGTATAATTGTGTGTAAATATAAAGTTAAGACATTAACTCATTAAAGTTATATTTGGATCCGTCTTGCTTTTAAAATAAAATGATAACGTTATATGTAGTACATTCACTTCTATTACCTTCTAAAACTGTGGCATGGCCTAAACTTGGTATTTATGCGATTGATTTTATTGTTTGTGGATTTGGAGTGTGTTTAATTGTTTGAAGTGAGAAAGAGTCGTTGTAAGTGCACTTTGAAATCCCTTCTGTTTAAACTTTTCTAAAGTTGTGATATGTAAATGTATTTTGATAAAATATATTTTTGTTGTTCTCAACACATATAGTAGTGTATGAGACAACAATGAAAAGGTTTGAAAAAGTAAAGAACTTGTTGAACAAAGTTACAAATGTTAAAAGATGAAAAGGTCGCTATTTGTGCACTTGAAAATACCTTGTTCTTGGTTATTTTTTTATGATTTAGAAACATATTCTTATAGTTCCTTTTCGTGTTTATTTTGTACTCTATGTAAAGTACATACTTAAAAAAATTCAGATTTTAAATCATTTGTTAGCATAGAGAAAGCTTGCTAAATTTTCGAGCTTTTCTAACTGCCTTTGGGTCAGAATTTTTAACAGCACTTCACAACAGCATATAAAATTTCTGGACTTTATAGCACTGGTCGTTGTGTTATTTTGACAAACTTAGTGACTTAAATGAGTTTGAAAATACTAGTTAATTTGGTTACTTTTTCAGATATTTTAAGGGATAACTAGTAACATGTTTAAGTGTATTTTAAAAGTAATTTCATGTTTAAATTTATTTTTAAAAAATATATATGTATTTTTGAGCTAAAAGGTTTTTATATGTAACTCTTATTTAAAAATGGTTTTAGTAAATTCTAGATTAGTTATTTTTACATAATGAGTGAGGGAAGTGGTTGGTTGGTAAGCACTTCTAATGGGTAAAACCCGTCATAGTAAAGGGACATATTTATGACTTGGCAGGACAAGTTTCCTTGGTGTCATTTTGGTGTTACTTGATCTATTTGCATCTTTTCTATGGAGCCTAAAGTAAATATTTGGGAATTAATCTATAAATTGAGGTTATGGTACTCATTATTATTATACGAAATATTTGACATTACTTTGAAAATAATTTTGATTTAATCCCGAAAATAGATTTGATGTATAAAAAGGTGTGTGCGTGTGTTATTTCATAGGATTTGAGAGAAAACCCAGGCATTTAGTTCTCAAACTTTCTTTAAAGAAATTTGATATAAAATATGAAGTAGCTTGGTATTATGTAGTTTTGGTAATATGGATTTTGATACGAGCTTTCTGTATAGAAAAGATTTGCATGTATGATATGTAGGAAGCCCAAGTGGTAGTGGCGTAGCTTGAGTAATTATGAAATGTTTTTCCTGTTTCACCATTGTAGTAAAAAAATTCTAGTAAATAAGCGAAACTCTGATAAGTAATTTATTAATGTATGTATCCTATACATTTAGGGTAATGTGGTATATTCATCATATTATGATGTGTTTGTTTGGTAGTTTTATTTGTTAGAATGAAATGGAATTTTCAGCGATTTTTGATAGTCTAAAACTTTTGGATCATTATAGAACTTGGAGCGAAGCATGTTAAAATTTTAAAGATGAGTTTTATGTAACTCTTGAATTAAGAAAGTAGTAAATTTAAACAAGTTTACATTAGTTTGACATACATGTTGAGCAAACCATTTGATGTTATTGGATCAACTAACAAACGTCTTTACCTTATTGGTGTTTACGGAGCGAAGTATCTAGTCCTACTCTTCCTTGCTATTACCTGATCCGACAGATAAAGAAGTCGAAAAGGTAGACTCGGTTATATGTCTATATCTATTTTTGGCCTTCAATTGAATTTTAAAAATTAGAGTAGATCAGGTGTTTTGTATATTACTTTTAGGATATAGTAGAGCATTGTACGAGTATAAACTTGAGGTGTGTTTTTATGATATATTTTATAAATAAAGTTGTCTTTAGAAATGTTTTATAAAAAAGGTTATGTTTTGATAAAACGCTTCATAAATGATTTTAGTATTAAATGTGATAATATTACCATAATGGAATGTGATTTAAAAAGTAATAAGTGTTGTTAAAGGAATTAATTAAAAGCCTTGTTTTATAGTTGAAGAAACCAATGGGATGAAATATGTGAGTTGTACGTTTCTCATTTTATTCGCACGACAGTTCTTGATCCAGGATTCAAGCATAGGATTTCAAGGTTAGTTACATAGGTTTGAACTAGGATTTTTCACTTTATTCTCGATGGAAAACACTTGAAACAAATTCTTGATATGATCTTAAGGTTTTCTAACATGGTATATGGCTATGTAAGGGAAACAGAAGTTTTCGATCAAGGAACCTGATCCGAGTCCGCACTAGAGGGGTTATGTGATCTACACCTGTTTGAAAGTGAAATTTACGTGACCGAACATGTGATCTAATCGGATATAGCATATGGATGTTTCATGCACGACGAAGAAACTTATTATATATATATTAGTTTCGTTGGCTTAGGATAGTTTAGGGAATGTTCGATTTGTTTTGAGGTAGTTGGAATAATCTTCTAAGTAATAACCTAAGGCCGATGAGAGTAAGGTATGCTTTGTAAATTATTTATTATCCTTCTACGATCAAGAGTGTTTGTGAACCTAGGCAAACCTAAAGCATTGTTAAGTATTGGTATGTGCTTGTTTCTTTTGTTAGTTGGTCGTGCTTGAATTTCAAGGATAAATGTTCCAAAGGGTGAAGAATTTAAAGACCCATAACTTAATTGGTTAGAAATTTGAATGTTTAAAACAATAAAATGATGAATTACACAATCTTAATACAAATTTTTATTAGGTAATTTCCATTCAAAGTTTTCAATGTGTAAAATTGAAGATTATAAAATTTAAATAAACTGTTAGCATTATAATATATGCATTGAGTTGACAAAACACATATTTTTTTTTTGGTAAATGGACGAAAAAAAGACGGATGCCGCATGCATTGAACAAACCCGGAAACGGACCTATATATACATAAGAATCATTTCATTCTCTCATATGGCATGTACCACTTACGTGCGCTTATGCATGAATGGAATATGAAAAGTGGCAAGGGTTGTAACATGTGGCAAACATTTCACGACTCAGCAACCATAGAAAGTGTTTTCATGTATAAAAATAAAATTCATTTTGTAATGACCCGATTTTTCGACGCCCGAAAATCGACATCAATACGTCCACTGTATCAAATGTCAAACAATTGATTGCCCAAAATCCGAACCATTAGGGTTAAAGAAGAAGAAGGTAGAAGAAGAAATAGAAAAAAAATATCAGAATCTTACAATCGCAGCGGAACAATATATAATAGATAAATGACTAACCTTTAAACAATTAACTATATCTGTTACATACATTACATCATCAGAATACAACACAATCTATATCACACAACTGGGCAGTTTTATTAACCTATCCTCAAAAAACCCGACAATGCGGTAAATCAGACACAGCGGAGTATATAACAAATACGCGTGATACGTCTCGCCATCCAGTTCGCCTTCTAAGCTCCACAACATCCTTTCCTGTATCCTGTAATACTTGGTCTGACCCGAGCATTATAGCTAAATAACACCCGAGTCAGTCTGAAAAACCAGCATGAGAAAACACATTCAATTGTATTATTAAAGTCTTCAAAATCCTTTGAAAACAAAGGCATCTCGTAAGACCACGCCACAAATAAACATGTCGGGTTTTCACCTTACGATAACCAAAACATTTCTTATCAAATCTTTTGATATTATAGTAATATATATATACAAATACTTATTCAAATAGCCGAAATTGTTACATTATTAAATTACAGCAATATTAGCCACAAAGTGTGTTCTTCAAACAAAACCGTAAAGACATGTAGGGAGAATGGATTTCCATCAACGGCAGGGCTACTGGGGTACCGCCCGTCACAGTACATGGCCTAGATCACCGTACCGAGGATCCACCCTGATCCCCGGCATCACAAGACTAGAGCTACTCCTTACTGGACAGTCCGAATAAGTTCACCCCGCGATTGGGATCAGCAACCGCCCACATAGCCGAACAAAGGGACATCTAGACAGGGATGACCTTACCCCAATTGGTTGCTAGCCACTTAGCCTTGTGTGCACCTCCCCTGTTTTATCCATTCTCGGTTGATGAGGCTCGAGGCTATGCGTTACCTTTTTTAGCACACATTCACTTAGAATGCTCATCGTCCTCTTGACGATGTTCTGACAGCATTTGCCCATACAAGTCCGTTTCGGGCTCGAACGGAACCGAAGGCACTACTCCTACTACATCCATTTTGGAATCACCCACAAGATTAGTAGCGATTAGCCCGTGCACTTCACTGCACCATCTTCGATTCCACGATCTTGTCTTTCTCACAAAACGTTCAAACCGGATCGAAGTTTTGGAAATAAATCCCGATCCCGATCTCTTCGAAACGATCAGCGTATTGGCCAACATTGATAATTGGTTATTTAACTATCATAAAGTATCCACAAAAAACCATAAGGCCTTAATAATTTTCCAAAATATTTACTTCAAAATATCTTCGCAAGATATTTCCTACACTTCGACCCTTTGAAAACAGTTTTCAAATCACTTTCCTCTTGCAGGATAAATTCCCAAATATTGTTTATTTCCACTGCTTATACTAAAAAATCTGCTTTAAACCATACTTGGCTTCTCAGGAAAATAAATTTTCCTTCCACACCTTTAAAAATAACCCCTATTTATTTTTACAACAAATTATCCATTTATTTATAAATTTTCATCCTGAATTTATACTTCCAAATTATCTTCTGCTATCTTATTTCACTTTATAAACCCAGTTTATAAATCTCATTGTCTCATCCTTCTTTTAAAACACAATTTCAAACACTAAATTAATTTCCAAATCGATTTTCAAAATTTACATCATTTAAAATAAATTCATTTACTTACTCAATTTATTTCAAAACCCATTAATTTCAGATTTAACTTCTTTATTATAATTTAAAATCTTATTTTAACTGAATATGTCAATTTCATACTTTTCAAATTTATTCTTTATCTTTATCAAACAAATTTAAACCTTGAATTTAAAATAAATTCTTTATTCCTTTAAATAATATCGCTTAAATTTAAAAATTCATTTATTCCCATTTATTCAAAAATCTCATTCCTCATACTCAGTATTATTTATTTGAATTCAAAATCAATTTCTATCCTTTCCAATTCATTCTTTAATTATCCAAATTCTCTAAAATTATTTAATTAAAAATTTTCCCTTTTATTTCCCTTCAAGAATCCAACCTTTATATTTTGATAACTCAATATACCCAAATATATTCAATCCAACCATAGCATCCAATATTTTAATTTTCAATAAAATCAATAACCTATCACAGATTGTCAAATAAAGCATAGACTATAAAAATAAATTACAGTGCTTTGAGGAATCCAGTTGGATCCCTCCAACCTGTTTCTCTGCATCCACAGATGTTAGTCAACAAATAAAATACCAATTCCACTTCAAGGTGGAATATCGCGGTATAAATGGTCATCTGCTATTACGCGGAACGCATAGGGTCTCATCCGCTATATAATGCGGGAAATCAAGCATCTAATATACATATATATATATATAATATATATATATAATATATATATATCACATCCAGTCAATCCAATCATTCAACCAATAATTTAAATTTTAACTATTTAGATTAACCGATAATCCAAATGAGTGAGATTGACTCACCTTTGATTTTTGATTTGCAATCCATTTCGAATCTCAACTTGGTTTCCATGATTTTAGACCTTGTATAAACATTAACAGTTTATTAGTATTCGAAATAAATTGAATAATCAATTTCCATTTAATAAATTTAATTGCCTAATGATTTAATTTTAAACTAATTTTCTTTAAAAAATTCTTAGTAACTAATGTAAATAAAGTAAGTTAATTGACTCAATTCATCACCAAATCCATCATGTTAAAATAACTAGTAAATTAAAATAGGTAGAGGTATATTTATTTTTTTCCATTACATATATATAAAAATGGTCTATACAAATTTTAAAAAAAATCTAATTTTTTATTAAAACTTTCAAACATTTCAAAATTTCAAAAAAAAATTCCAAACTTTATCTATATATGTATAATAATTTCTGTGTTCCCATAAAATAAAACATGTGTATTTATATAGATATAATTATATTTGTATTATATATTTTTTTCCTCTACAGTAAACTCATATACATAATAAATTTTAATGGAAATAAAAGCCCTTCTAACCTAGATACATATATCTATTAATTTTAAAAATAGAAATGGTTTTATTCTCACTGCACTACATTATACATATTTTTCTTTCTGTTTCTGTAAATGTGTATATATATATATATTCAGATTTTAAATTAAATTAAGACTGACTTAAAATACAAAAAGTAAAAATAAAAATAAAACAGCCGAATAAAACTTACCTTACTAACGAAATCGCACCCAAAAGAAACCACGCTGCTCAAAACAACATCGATCCTTTGAGCACGTTCACGCGAACTACCTAGCAAGATCACAACTTGCCGATAGAACTTCGAAAATCTCCCATAGCTCGCAACGTACTACAACCACAAAATCCATTGACCCAACCACTGCATGCTCTCGCGTCTTCGCCATCCAAATGGTCGCATGCTGCATTATCTTCGAACGTGAGGTTTGATTCCTTTGTCGGCGAACCCTCCTCCTTTTTTTTATTTGAATGCTATGATTTTGAACTTGTGAAAAAAAATTGAGAAGGGGGGTGAATTGATTTATAATTTAGGGATTATAGATTTTGAAAAGTGATTTCATTCAAACTGGATAAGAACTGGAGAGAGGCTCGAGGTTTTCTTTCTTTTGATTTTTTTTATTTAAACGAAGACAGACTTATATTTTATTTTTCTTTTTAAAAGAAAACGAAGAGACAACACTTTTACGCGATTTAAAGAGGGTAGGAGACACGTGTTGTAACAGCCTTACGTGCCCACTAAATTGCTACAGTAATTTGAAGGAATAACATTTATATTATATTTAAATTTAAATTTAAACCGTTTAGAAAACGAAGCCTAAAATCTCGATCTCCTATCGAGGCATACCGCTAGGCGTTAATAATGTTAAACCCCTATTCCGAACGAAATGGAAAAGGTCCCGTGTCCTAATTCGACCGTATGAAGAAGATAGCTTTTTAGACCAGTTATTATATATTGAATTTCAACATAAATTCACTTCAAACACTACAAAAATTGAAATCCGATAATAATACACTATTACGGATCCAATGGAACTGGTTTTGTCAAATTCCAAGACTATGCCTTGGAAGGCTATTTTTAAATATTAATTTAGATTAATATTTTTAAAACTGAATAAACCACTTCAATTTCAATTTTAAAGCTTCCATTATTTTCAGTACTATAAATATAAAATTTACAAGTTTTTGAAATATTTTTAACAAGCATTGAACTGAAGATTCAATATTTTACCCAACTTCCAATAATTAAATTCAATATTTAAATTATCCAAAAACCAGGGATATTTGAAATTCAAAATAAGCTAACTTTCAAATATTTAAAATCAATTAAATATTCCAATTTCAAATATCTAAAAATTCTAGGTCGTCACATTCCTCTCCCCCAAAAGAATTTCGTCCTCGAAATTACTAGTTAAGAGGAATGGTCCACAACCCGTTCACTATTTTCCTATAACCAAATAGTTCCAACAACTCTCCAAACCATCTTTTCCTAAAGACATACTATCAATCCTATTAACTTCTAAAACTCATCCATAAGCTCCAAACAATTCCACTTACTCAACCATTCAAATGATAATTTAAAACCAAATTTAAATTATCAAAATTTTCTCAATTTTTTTTTCTAACTCCCTAAATTTTCGAAATTTTTTGCCAGTCTCCTTTGCGCGGCTAGCTAGTTACAACTGCAAAATGCCTCTATGACCCCCAAATTCAAAAATAAAACAAAAGCCAAGTGGCTAGACCAGAAAATCATCAAATTTCATGCAGAAATTTAAATACATACCTTTTGTTGAGCAATTCAATTTTATCTTCTGAAATCAAAAATCCCCATTTTCCCTTGCTTTTAAAACAACTGTATCCTACTTAACAATAATGTCAAATTACAATATTCAAAATCATTTTATACATTTCTTTATAAAAGTTTCAATACCTATTTTATTCATGTCCATACGATGCACATATATCATCCGTACGCAATACCAAATTCAATCGCTCACTCGATCACACAATTTCACCTCCGAACTAGTATCATCCATCTGACTTCCTTGTGCGGACTCAGATTTAGTTTTTTGATCAGAAACCGTCATTCTCCTTACATAGCTACAAACTATGATAAAGAATTCTAGAATCAATCAAAAATCCATATCCAGGGTTCGCCGTCGAAAATCGAGTGAAAAATCCCAACTTAGATCGATATAACTATCTCGAAATTTTATGCTCGAATCAGGATCATATCGCTATGCGAATAAAATAATATACATACATCCTACGTATTTATTTCAATTGATTATTAATTAAATCAATTTTCTCCTTATTCACATTCATTTTGATTTCTATTCACTTATTTAGAATTTTCCCATTTCACAACTTCCCGTTAAATCTCCATTCAATCATTAACTTAGAATATTTTTTCGATACCAATTTTTATTTAATAAATTTCACCATTACTTAAGTTTAATGTAAATATTTTATATACTTCTTATATTTAATTTCACTTTACCACATAAGCTTTTGTATTTATTTTCATTTAACTCAAATTTTAATTCTATTCTGAATTCAATTTACCTCTCATTTTTAAATGTTGAATCCTATTCATCTTAGCTCAAACCATTTTGAATAAATTCTTCAACTTTACTTAACCCAATTCAAAATGAATTCCCATACTTCAGTTTCAATTCTATTTGAATTCAATTTATCTTCAAACTCTGAATATTGAATTTTATCAACTATCATCCATTTTCAACTGATTTATATCATTACTTTAAATTAGTTCCATTTACTAATTTATTTCAATTTCCAATGAACTTTTAATTCTTTGAACTTTGTTCTTTAAGTCCACTCAAACTAAATTTTCAATTCCTCTTTACTTAATATAATTCAAATTGATTCCGATATTTAAATTTTTAATTCATCTGCTTACGAATGTAAATTAATTTGTTCCACTATACTTTTGTTTACATCTTAATAAACTTACTAATTTTATATTCAATCCTTTGTTTTGTTCTGTCCACTTGACTAATTTCCATTTACTTACAAATTCAAAATGAATTTCAACATTCAGTTTTAATTTCATTTACATACAATTATAAATTCATTTATTCGTTCACAAATTTATTTCCACCTTAATAAATTTTATTCCAATCCATTTAGTCTACTAGACTTACTTCTCAAATTCACTTTTATTCAAATTAATCCAAGATAAATTCAGTTACAATCCTATTTACTTACAAATGCAATTCATTTGTCTATCCACACTTTTATTTCGAACAAATATTAAATTTTTTAAATTTTCAAACTTATTTATATTCTGTAAATATTTCAGATAAGATTCCAGAGTCTTTTAAACAATTATTCAACATTTCAAAATCATTTTTGAAATCAGTTATATCCAAAATCCTTTGCATTTCCAAATCAAACCCAACTTTTACAAACACTTCAATCTAAAACATTTTGGCAGCAATTCCTCTCTTGGAAACTCGAAAATGAACACCGATAATGCTGCACTCATCACCGAAGTTATTTTCCAATGACCAAAAGAGTTTAGTGCTTTTACTTCCTTCAAAACATTTCAAATATTTTTAAATTCCAAATCTCATTAGATCTCATATCCAATTCAAAAATATATCCCAAATAATATTACTATTATTTCTCCAAAATCTTTGAAAATCATTTTCAAACTCAAAAGTAATTAAATGTTCAAATTCCAAATCCTTTCAACTCATCAAACATTACTATATAATTTTTTTAATTATAAATCACATTTATGATTTACATTTCAAATTCCATTCTATTAATGAATTTATTTCCTTAACCTTTGATTATTATCTTAACTTCCTATTTAATCTCACACTTAAATGATAATAATTTAATATTATCACTTCCTAACAACCAGGCAACCATATACTATAATAATTTATGAAAAATTTATTTCTTTTATATACAAAATTAATTTGGGTAAAATTATTTCATTACCCTATTTTAAAACAATAGTGTGTCGGTTTATCTTCTTTGAGAGTTTAGAAATCCCTATCGATACAGTTGGCCAGACTGGATCGACCAGAATCTATAAACACTCAACCGATAAGTCAACACAATATAAAAACAATTTTTATATTCACTAACAAATACGCGCTCATGTCTATTAATACACTCAAACTCATTCTAGAATACTACAGACTCTATTTCAATGAGTAATCCCCACCAGTGCCAAGGTTCTCGCTTAACCTTCAGCTCAGATACCAAAATGTCACGATCCGATTTTTCAACGCCCGAAAATCGACATCAATACATCCACTGTGTCAAATGCCGAACAATCGAATGCCAGAAAACTGAATCATTAGGGTTAAAGAAGAAGGAGGTAGAAGAAGAAATAGAAACAATATCAGAATCTCACAATTGCAGCGGAACAATATATAATAGATAAATGACTAATCTTTAAACAATAACTATATCTGTTAGATACATTACATCATCAGAATATAAAAAAATCTATAGCACACAGCTGGACAGTTTTATTAACCTGTCCTCACAAAACTGACTATGCAGTAAATCAAACACAGTGGAGTATATAACAAATACATGTGACACGTCTCGCCATCCAGTTCATCTTCAAAGCCCTATAGCATCCTTTCCTGTATCCTATAATACTCGGTCTGACCCAAGCATTATAGTTAAATAACACCCGAGTCAATCTGGAAAACCAGCAAGAGAAAACACACTCAATTGTATCATTAAAGTTTTCAAAATCCTTTGAAATCAAAGGTATCTCGTAAGACAACGCCACAAATAAACATGTCGGTTTTTGACCTTACGATAACCAAAACATTTCTTATCAAATCCTCTGATATTATAGTAGTGCTTATATACAAATACTTATTCAGCCGAAATTTTTACATTATTAAATTCCAGCAATACTATCCACAAAGTGGGTTCTTCAACAAAACCGCAAAGGCACGTGGGGAGAATGGATTTTCATCAACGGCAGGGATACTAGGGTACCGCGCGTCACAGTACGTTGTCTAGATCACCGTACCGAGGATCCATCCTGATCCCTTGCATGACAAGACCGGAGCTACCCCTTACTGTATAGTCTGAGTAAGTTCACCTCTTGGTTGGGATCAGCAACCGCAAACACAGCCGAATAAAGGGACATCTAGACTGGGACGACCTTACCCTAATTGGTTGCTAGACACTTGGCCCTGTGTGCACCTCCCTGTTTTAGCCATTCTCGGTTGACGAGGCTCGAGGCTATGCATTACCTTTTTAGCACACATTCACCTAGAATGCTCACCGTCCTCCTGACGATGTTCTGACTGCATTCATCCGTACAAGTACATTCCGGGTTCGAACAGAAACGAAGGCACTACACCTACTACATCAATTTTGGAATCACCCTCGGGATTAGTAGCTATTAGCCCTTGCACTTCACTGCTCCATCTTCGATTCCAAGATCTTGTCTTCCTCACGAAACGTTCAAGCCGGATCGAAGTGGTTTTCGGGAAATAAATCTCGATTTCGGTCTTTTCGAAATGATCAGCGCATTGGCCAATATTGATAGTCGGTTATTTAACTATCATAAAGTATCCACAAACAACCATCATGCCTTAATAATTTTCCAAATGCTTCAAAATATCTTCACAAGATATTTTCCTACACTTCAAACCTTTGAAAACAGTTTTCAAATCACTTTCCTCTTGCAGAATAAATTCCCAAATATTGTATATTTCCACTGAAAATCACCAAGACTAAATGCTTTAGATTTTAAAATACTTTAAAACACTTTATCTCAAAATATATACTTTAAAATACTTATAATAAACTATTTAAAACACTTTATTTAAAATACCAGTTATGAAATTCAATAATAAATTTATTCATGTAAAACTTAAGCCAAAACAAATTTAAAAAAAATAAAAGTTATTGAATTCTATACAAGTTTTCCAAATAAAACTTTAGCCAAACTATATTTTAAATAAAACTACTTTATAAAATATAAATATTAATAATTATCTTTTAAATCATAATACTAATTAACCATTTTAAAATTATTACTACTATAACTAATTTAATAAAATATTTACCTTTAAAATTTTAAACAAATTAAATAATAATTCTCAAAAACATTCTCTTAAACTAATTTAAAAAAACTTTTAACTTAAAATTTAAAATCTGCTTGAAATCGTACTTTGCTTCTCAGGGAAATACACTTTCCTTCCACATCTTTAAATATAACCCCTATTTATTTTTACAACAAATTACCCATTTCTTTATAAATTCTCATCCTGAATTTATACTTCCAAATTATCCTCTACTATCTTATTTCACTTTATAAACCCAGTTTATAAATCCAAAGTCTCATCCTTCTTTTAAAACAAAGTTTCAAACACTAAATCAATTTCCTAATTGATTTCCAAAATTTACTTCATTTAAAAAAATTCCTTTACTTACTCAGTTTATTTCAAAACCCATTAATTTCAGATTTAACTTCTTTATTATAATTTAAAATCTTATTTTAACTGAATATACCAATTTCATACTTTCCAAATTTCTTCTTTATCTTTCCCAAACAAATTTAAACCTTGAATTTAAAATAAATTCCTTATTCTTTTAAATAATATCACTTTAATTTAAAAATTCATTTATTCCCATTTATTCAAAAATCTCCTTTCCCATACTCAGAATTATTTATTTGAATTCAAAATCAACTTCTATCCTTTACAATTCATTCATTAATTATCCAAATTCTCTAAAACTATTTACTTAGAAAAAATTCTCTTTCATTTCCCTTCAAAAACCCAATTTTTATATTTTGATAACTCAATATAAAAAAATATATTCAATCCAACCATAACATCCAATATTTCAATTTCCAATAAAATCAATAACCTATCACAGATTATCAAATAAAACATAGACTATAAAAATAAATTACACTAATTTTAGAAATCCAGTTGGATCCTTCCCACCTGTTTCCCAGCATCCACAGATGTTAGTCAACAAATAAAATATCAATTCCACTTTGAGGTGGAATATCGCGGTATAAAGGGTCATTCGCTATTATGAGGGGCGCGTAGGGTCTCATCCTCTATATAATGCGGGAAATCAATTACTCCAATACACACACACACATTACTACTACTATATATAAATATCACATCCAGTCAATCCAATCATTCAACCAATAATTTAAATTTTAACTATTTAGATTACCGATAATCCAAATGAGTGAGATTGACTCACATTTGATTTTTGATTTGCAACCTATGTAGTTAGTGCACCGCTACAACCCCGCTATATCTTATAGCGGATTTCTACCGCTACGATTTTTCCATATAGCCCCAGAATATAGCCTTTCCGCTTTAATCCCCGCTATTTCCGCTATATTCCGTTTTTTCCGTTATTCCCGCTATATCTTTTTTAATAAAATGAATTGAAAAATTGCATTTATACATTATAAAATTATGAAACTAATTTATTTGATTTAACTTTTAATATATTTTCAGAAATGAAAATACTCTAATATGCTACCAAATTCAATTATGTTATATAATAGTTTTTCGTTTATTTAAAGTATATTCGCACATATTTTTATTTAAAATTATTTATGTTTTATCTATAATTCAATTGAATGATAATTTTTCATTTAATTACCATTTATATATTTGTAAAAACATTAAGTATGAGTTTTATATGCTATTTTAGAGTCATCCGCTATATCCCGCTATATCCTCGTTGTATCCCCGCTATGACTTTTTGCACCTCCACCGCTTTGAATCTATCGTGCGCATTAACTGCATAATTTGCAATCCATTTTAAATCTCGACTTGGTTTCCATGATTTCAGACCTTGTATAAACATTTACAGTTTATTAGTATTCGAAATAAATTGAACAATCAACTTCCATATAATAAATTTAATTGACTAATGATTTAATTTTAAACTAATTTTCTTTTAAAAATTTCTTAGTAACTAAAGTAAATAAAGTAAGTTAATTGAATCAATTCATCACCAAATCCATTATGTTAAATTAACTAGTAAATTAAAATAGGTAGAGGTATATTTTTTTCATTATTAAATTACATATATATAAAAATAGTCTATAAAGATTTAAAGAAAATCTATTTTTTTTAATTAAAACTTTCAAACACTTCAAAATTCCTAAATTTTTTCCAAACTTTATCTCTATATATAATAATTTCTTTGTTCCCATAAAATAAACATATGTATATTTATATAGATATAATTATACTTGTATTATATTTTTTTTTCTATAGTAAACTCTTGTGCATAATAAATTTTAATGGAAATAAAACCCCTTCTAACCTGGATACATATATCTATTAGTTTTAAAAACAGAAATGGTTTTATACCCACTGCACTATATTATACATATTTTTCTTTCTGTTTCTGTAAATGTATATATATATATATATATATATTTTCATATTTTAAATTAAATTAAGACTGACTTAAAATAAAAAAATAAAAATAAAACAGCTTAATAAAACTTACTTTACTGTCGAAATCGCACCTAAAAGAAACGACGCTGCTCAAAACAACTTGGTCCCTTGAGCACGTTCACGTGAACTACCCAGCAAGATCGCGACTTGCCGATAGAACTTCAAAAATCTCCCATAGCTCGCAACATACTGCAACCACAAAATCCATCAACCCAACCACCGCATGCTCTCGCGTCTTCGCCATCCAAACGATCGCACGCCTCATCATCTTCTAACGTGAAGTTTGATTCCTTCATCGGCGAACCTCCCTCCCTTTTTTATTCAAACTGCAAAGATTTTGAACTTGTGAAAAAAATTAAGAAGAGGGATGAATTGATTTATAATTTGTGGATTATAGATTTTGAAAAGGGATTTCGTTCGTACCAAATAAGAACTGGAGAGAGGCTCGAGGTTTTCTTTCTTTTGAATTTTTCCATTTAAACGAAGACAGACTTAAATTTTATTTTTCTTTTCAAAAGAAACGAAGAGAAAACACTTGTACGCGATTTGAAGAGGGCAGGAGACACTTGTTGTAGCTGCTGCTCACTCAATTGCTACAGTAATTTAAAGTAATAGCATTTATATTATATTTAAATTTAAATTTAAATCATTTCGAATACGGAGCCTAAAATCTCGATCTCCCATCGAGGCGTGCCGCTAGGCATTTATAATGTTCAACCCCTATACCGAACGAAATGGATAAGGTTTCGAGTCCTAATTCGATCGTGTGGAGAAGATAGCGTTTTGGACCAGTTATTATATATTGAATTTCTATATAAATTTTAGCGCGTTTATCTATCGTACGGCCAAACGATCACTCCAAACACTTTGAAAATTGAAATCCGATAATGATACATTATTGATCCAATGTAACTGGTTTCGTCAAATTCCGAGATTGTACCTCGGAAGGCTATTTTTAAATATCAATTTAAATCAATATATTTTTAAAACTGAACAAAACACTTCAAATTTCAATTTTAAAGCTTCCATTATTTTCAGTACTATAAATATAAATTTTACGAGCTTTTGAAATATTTTTAACATGCATACAACTGAAGATTCAATATTTTACCCAACTTCCAATAATTAAATTAAATATTTACATTATCCAAAAATCAGTGATATTTGGAATTCAAAATAAATTAACTTTCAAATATTTAAAATCAATTAAATATTACAATTTCACATATCTAAAAATTCTGGGTCGTCACACATTTCATGAAAGAGAGCATGAAAAATTATGTCTTCGTTATCCTTATTCTATTCTCTTTAAATTCTAAAACTATAGTAAACCAACTCTAAACTTTGGCCAACGATCTAAGGCAACATACGAGAAAGGAATATCTACTCAAATGTTGAAGGAAGGAGGCAGAAATGAGATATCCTTCTCTGGCCATGAGCAAATAATGGAGAAAGGGAGGTGTTAGAGAGCATGGAAGGGGCAAGGTAGCCGTGAAAATTCAAAGGGGAAGGTTGAAGTTTTTCTTGTTTTGGGTGATGGTATGAAGTATGCATTTGTTCTGATTTGGGTGAGTTAACTACCATCGAATAGTTTATATTCTGTGTATATAATTGTGTGGAAATATAAAGATAAGACATTGACTATTAAAGTTATATTTAGACGCCTCTTGATTTTGAAAGAAAATAATAACTTTATATATAGTATATTCACTTCTATTACCTTATAAAACATGTGATGTGGCCTAGACTTGATGCTTACATGATGGTCTGGTTTGTGTGGTTTTGAAGTATGCATGTAATTGTTTGAAGCAAAAAAATCGCTATATGCACACTTTGAAATCACTTGTGTTTAAACATCTTTAAAGTTGTGATATGTAAACGTATTTCGAAAAAATATTTATTGGTTTCCTCAACACATATAATAGCGAATGTGACAACAATGAACAAGTTTTGAAAAGTAAGAACTTGTAAAACAAAGTACAAATGTTAGAAGGCGAAAAGGTCGCTATTTGTGCACTTGAAAATACCTTATTCATGGTGATTTTTGATATGATTTAGAAACACTTTCTTAGTGGTTTCTTTTCATGGTTATTATGTAGTATATGTAAATTACTTATTGTAAAATAATCAAATCATAAATCATTTGTTAGCATAGAAAAAACTAGCCAAACTTTCAAGTTCTTCAAACTGTCCTCTGATCAGGATTTTTAATAAAACTTTTTGACTATTTGGTAGCATTTTTGGGCCGTTGATAGAGCTGGCTGTTCTTATGTTATTTTGAAAAATTTAGTTACTTAAATAAGTTTGAAAATAATAGTTAAGTTGATTATTCTTTTGAGATCATTTAAGGGATGACTAGTAACATATTTATATGTATTTGAAAGGTAAGATCATGTTTAAATATATTTTTAATAAATATATATGCATTTTTAAAGTAAAAGGTTTTTATATATAATACTTGTTAAAAAATGGTTTTATGTAAATTCTAAATTATTATTTTTATATAATATTTATATGAATATTTAAAACATATTTATAAGTATTTAAAAGTATATATATAATTTTAGAAAAGTAAGTAAAGTATTTTATAAGAGATAAGGGTGGTTATAGTTATAACACTTAGTTATAATTAACGGTTTTAAGAATTTATAAAGAAGCATATTAACTTGTCAAATAAGTGTAGATATACATAGATCTTTAACAAGAATGTATTAATATAATGGAAAGCGCAGTATAAAAGGTTTTGGGTTCATAGTGACCTTGTTTAAGGAACATTTGTCTTTAACCCTTTTAATTATACTTTTGAATGCAACTAGATCTTTGAAAGATTATTTAAAGATAATGGCAATATAAAGTGCTTTAGGATTGTAGTAACTATGTTTTAGTAACATTTATTTTTAATCCTTCTTATTATACATTTATATGCACTTCATACTTTAAAAATGAATGTTTCAAAGATAATGGTAAGTATAACATGCTTTGGAAAAGGTTGGAAAAAGAATTTGTTTAATTTATAAAAGTGAGAAGGGGTTTATAATAATAATGTTTGAGCAACATTTATTTTTAACATCTTTGATTACATTGTTAAATGATTTGTGGATATTCTTATACCTTTAAGATAAGTACTTGAATATATTTTGAAGAATAAAAAGAGTAGAGTTAGTATTGAAGTGGTAGCATGCACATTACACCATACTTTCCATTTTTCCACATCCCAATGGGAAAAATATGCCTCGGTCTTGAGCCTTGGCAAGTTTTCCATGACTTTAAGCCATTGCAAAGTATATGGCAACGGTTTTAGGCCGTGGCAATTTGCAATGGCTCTAAACCGTGGAAAAGTTACCCTATTTTAACCCCCTTGGGTCCACTCAGCTCTTAAATAGTTAAATGAAGTGCGCTCATTCCATAAAATACATTGCGCTAATCCAATGAAATTACACCCGCTCTCAAACCCTAATTTCGTGCATCCCATCTCTTTGTCGCTCCGCCGTCATTTTCCCCCCTCTCGAGCATCTTTAGCCTAGGTGACTCCACCTCCAGCATCTTAAATCTAAAACTAGTTGTGATAGTAATTGTTATTAAACCAGGACGTCTCTGATTCTAGATATGATAAAATCTTCACATTCTTGATTTTCATAATTGTTATTAATAAAAATTTGAATAGAAACTGGTTACGTTATTCTAGTTTACTCTGATGTTGTAATTGTTTAATCTAAAGTGTGTATATTTGTCAATTATTTACTCTTCCTAAAGTGTGTAGATTTATTATAATAGAAACGTTGTAAAACATTTGAACTATTTTGAATAACCGTTAAGTTGTTGAAATGGATCTTAAATGTTACATATTTCGAATAAAATTAATAGCGCTTGATTCTTATGTTTGGTTAATTTCTAATAATTTTTCCAAGATAAAATTGATAATGGAGACATCGATAAGTGATTTCAAGATTGTGCCCAAGAAAAAAAAAATTTGTAAGGAACCTTTAATCATATAATATTGAATATAAATTTCTTTGGCCACTATATTGTCCCATATTCTACGTCAGTATTTATATGTTTGCCTCCTGGCCAATAATTTCCTTTTATTATAAAAGACGATTAATGTAGAATTATTGTATATATTTCTAATTATTAAAATTTTTGACCGAATTACTCTTTCATGATTTGTAAATCGAAATTTTCCTTTTCAGTGACACATGAATTTAATAGGTTTCCGCTTATTCTTGCATTGCTTGTCAAAGTTTCCAAGGATGATGATGCAATAACCTACTTTCTTAAGGTGAAGTTAATTCCTATTGTTTGCCTTATTCGTTTCCAGCTATATTTTATATTTTATATTTTATAGTCCCTATCACTATATTATGGTAATAGTCAATACTCTATCTTTATTTTAATGCTTCCAAGCTTTGTATAGGTTGCCAAATTTTCCTTCCATTGATACATTGATTTTAGTTTCCAATCATAAATTTTAAATTCCTAAATGAGATTGTTTGATTTGTTGCAGTAGCTATAAAAACTATCACAAAAAAGCATGATTTGGCATACTTTTTTGTCTCGTGTAAATAATACCAAATGATTAAAATATCTGATTCTTTAGATGAGTCTAGTCTCCCTAAGTTGAATCCAATATATAAACCGAACAATGTTGTAACATAATTTTGAATGTCTACATTCCAATGAAATAAAAACATATTGTCTGCTATTTAAAATTACATTATGAAGTTGTAATAATTGCTCAACTCTTTAGCGTGTTATTGTTTAATACTTTATGTAAATTAATAATCTAAACTATATGCCAAATTCGCATAGTTCCATATTTTTGTAGGAACCCATGTACACTCACAA
The DNA here is from genome assembly GCA_030765085.1 of Allium cepa. Lineage (NCBI taxonomy): Eukaryota > Viridiplantae > Streptophyta > Magnoliopsida > Asparagales > Amaryllidaceae > Allium > Allium cepa. The sequence continues at coordinate 775,763,582 of CM060935.1, forward strand.
CCATGTACAGATGAAAACAATCGAATTAGTTGAACAGCTATTACTATTAAACTCCTGACCGAAGCTTCGAAAGTATTCCTTGATTCTGGAGAATCATAAAGTGCTTAGGGAGCCTCCAATATTCAAGAAAGATGCTCGTAGGAATCAAGCTTTGGTCATTGGCAATCAAAGCGCTTTTGTCCATATTCTACTATTCAACTTGATTCTTCTGGTAATTTTTTATATAATTTGATAGAATTTTCTTTACTGTGATCTTATGGTTCTTTCATTGACTTAGGTTCACCTCTTGTCATCTCAACTACTATGTCTAAGAAAACTAAAGCTTCTACCTCCTCTTTGGACATGACTACCAAGTACCAAAGATGATTTCGTTGCCAACTCTATCACCGACGCCGTTAAGGATATTGAGAGCCACAAAATAAAAAAAGATTCTAATAATTTGTCTAGTATTTTAGTTCTTCCTCTGGTTAAAAAGGCCATTCTTGGAAGAGATCAGTCGCTTTCCATTATTGCTGAGGAATCGGATGTAGCTACGGCCACAACCAACGAAGACCCTAGATTTTTTATTTACACCCTCCAGACTATAATCTTCATGACCAAACAAAAGGCGTTCACACCCCAAGCCTTGTTATAGACATCATGAATCCCATATCTGCAATTATTTTTCTACCTTTGCCCCAGGAGTTGGCCCTAACTCCTCTCCTCCTAAAATTCTTCCTCATGAAGCTTCGGCTCAGTCCATCCCTTCAAATTTCATTATTTTATTCTCTCAGTCATCCAGTCCCCATCTATGGCTTCTTTAATGCGACTGCATCCTTTTGCCATTTCTAGGACCATCTCCATATTCTCTTTCAGTAGCTTCTTGCGGTATGCTTCTTAACACAAATTTTAGCTCCATGCATATTTATTTATTATATATATATATGTATATTTTAGTTTAGGAAGACAAGCACATTTTTTTTTCAACATGCCACTCATGAATCTATGGATCAGATTCCAAATTTCAGAGAACAGATTTCATCGTTGACGGATAAAGTTAGGTCCCATAAGGGCAAAATTCTTGAAGTCACAATAATGAGGGATGGGATTGCCATTGTAAAGATTAAACTTTCCTCTGCTTTAGATGAAGAAAGAAAAAATGAAACCAACGGCTGAAGAAAGAGTAAAACTACTGGAAAAGGAACTTGAGTAGGCAAAAATCAATAATACTCAAATGGCCTTTCAAGTTACAACTTTGAAGGATGTTCTAGAAAGCAATGAGCCCACTCAAGCTACAACTTTGAAGGATGATCTGGAAAGCAATAAGGCTGCTCTTGTCTGTACAAATAACATCATTAAGGATGCCAAAAGAAGGTTTCTTTCTCTATAGACCATACACTTCCTCAGATAAAACAGTAATGCTATTAGGAGGCCCTCTACATCGCATATTTTGATAACATAGACCGCTATCCAGAGTTGGATTTCCCTTTACTACCAACATTAATTGAAAAATTCAAGAGGAAGTTCGACCTTAAACTTGGGCGACTTCCTAGGTCATTGTAGATGAATTCCCAGAAGAGGAAGCCATGAATCTTTTGGAATTACTATCTTTTAATGATCCTCTGTCCAATGAAGATAGGGACGATAAAGGCGACAATGATGGAGATGGAGATGAAGAAGAGGACGATGATGATAATAATTTTGGTAAGGATGGAGGTAATGGTAATAAAAACCCCGAGGGACTAAGAAGTGGTGGTAATGGGTCAGGTGGCCATGACTTGGGCGCTTCTGCTCATGATATGGATGTTCTCGATCTTCCTGAGCCTAATGATACCTCTCATAAAGACACCTCAACAAAAGATGCCTAGGCTGCTAGCAAAGAATCGGGCAAAGAGAAAATTCAGGTTTCTGCCTCACAAGCTCTTGCGATATAGGTATAAAGTTTACTATCTTTAAATGCTTATAATTGTCTGCTAGAGTTGGTTAATTAATCTACCATTTTAGCTAAGGGAAAGAAACAAATATCACTTTGAAATTTTACTCTAAAAGAGTAAGAAGGAGGTGCTAAGATTAAATAGGGAAATTAGTTGAAGACCATAACAGCATATTTGAAAAATATAGAAGCCTTCTCATTTATGCCAAAAGATCAAAAGGTTTTAAAGAGAAAGGAATAGTCTAACTCCTAAAAAGACCTCACCTTCATCGAGAAAGAGTTTTAAAGAAAAATGTAGAGTTGACCACAATTTTTGGATGCTTATTGAATATAGGGGTACTTTAGTGGAATTCCTCTATAAAGTATATACTAGGAATCTTTTTACCGAGTTTTCCTTCCTAGGGAAGGAGAGGGGGTTTACTTAGGCGTCTTCATAATGGGTATTTGAATAATCATGGAAACGATCCTCATCTTGAGAAATGCTTGAATCTTCCCAGGATTGAGACCGCCCCACTTTCTTTCTGCAATCTTCCTCTAGAGATGGTCAAGTTCAATAAAAAGAAATTTATCTTCAAATTTGACAAAGGGTCCATATTGTATGAACTTGAATGGTTTCGTTGTTGTATCATGTAGTCTATATAATCTTTATGAATTTTAGCATTCTTATTCCTTTGCGGCTTAGTTTGTTTTCCTTATTCCTTTACGGCTTAGTTTGTTTTTCTTTAAATGCATAGGTCAAGGGACAATTGAGAACTTTTGTTTCGAAAAAACTTTTAAGTAAATTTGTCAAATTAAAACAGGTTTTAATGAGAAAACATTAATTGTCAAAACTTATCGATTAGCAAAATAATCTTTTTAGGGATCTTTAAGAAGTATGCACACAACTCCCTTACCTATTTTGACTTCTTAGGTGAAGAAAAAGACAGTTTTCTCAAAGAGACCGATCTAGTTATGCTAAACTTTTATATGCAGAAACTAGCCCTCTTGTCAAGGGATGAAATTATTGCCATTTCCCCTAGTTCATACTCCTTACGGATTAAATGTAACTTTTGATTCTTCTTCCTTATATCTATGGGTTTGTTTTAAAAAAAGTTTAGAACATTGTTTTAAAAATCGAGGATTGAATGTACATGACTCGAGTAATTGATGCAATTTTGAACCTGTTCATGTTTGTAATACTTTATTGTTGTTAATGAATTTTTTTCCATATATGTTGATTTTTCATTTATTTATTTTTACTGGGAAAGTCAACTAACATTGCATCCAACGACCTTTCTTCTCGACTAGATAAACTTAAAGTTAGATTGATGTTAGACATTAGGAAGCGCTCTTCTCAAGATGCCTTAGTTATACCATTTTTGGACAACCTAGAAGCATGTAAATGGCATAACAAACACTATAGGTTAAGGTCAACATTAAGTAGTATAAATGAATCAATCTTGGGTTTAGAGGAGAAAATTAAAGAGAAAGACAAGGAGATCAAAGAGCTGGCAGAGAGCGTAGTCTCAATTGGTTAGCCTGGACCCCTAGACTAAAGGATTGAGGTTGATGTAGAAATTTCCCGATTGCATCAGAAAATTAAAGACCTTGAAGTTGATCTGTTGAAGAATCGGGCATCATGCCAATCTTTAGAACGTATCGCTAGTTAAGGCAATTCTAGCCTTCCTACTCCCACTCCCACAAGGACAACTAGGTCCTAATCCACAACTGGTAAAAAGAATTTTTCTTCCTTTATCAAGAGTATAAATATGAATGCACCCAGTTTGTGAAAAGAAAATGGGATGAACAAGTTTTGAAATATCTTAATAACTAACAAAGTTAGGCCGAGAAATTGGGATGAGAAAATGTGCTCTTGAGAAGAAGGTTAAAAATTCAACGGGGCCTAATAAAACACTCGAATATGCATTAAAGATTCAAATTAACTCTGTCTATGGTATAGATATTATCCAGAAGAAGTAGAGGAAACTTAAAGAGCTTCTGGATGTGGTGATTCATCATATTACCGAACCCTCTTCTGCCGTTGAATTTTTAACGTGGCAAGTGCAGGACCTTATGTCTCAATTGAAGATAATCAAGGTGATGTCGCTTGAGAACTCTCGATTGGATTCTCTTGTAGATTACTTGGTCGAAAAACGAAACGCTTTAGGTTTAAAAATCGACTATTCCTTTTTAGGTCCTGAATTGAACCGAAGGTTGAGTGAAGAAGCAGAGCATAATATGGACATTATCAACATTTCTTTTTATATGGATATGATGACCATCTCAAGAATATTAGAGGAACTCCATTTTTTACTTAGAGATGCCACTAATTCAAGCGAAATTCAACTCTGTCTTCTTGAGGTTGAGGGGAAGGGGAAAGAAGAAGCATACTAGCATTATCCGCTCCCTCAACCTTCTCCTTAGGAATACTAAGATGGCTTTCTTGATAACTGTAATTTTTTGTATTTAAATCAGTAAATAAATTTTGTACCTGAATAGTTGATATTTTGAATTCTTATCTGGTATTTGAACTCGTTAAGCTGTTTTGAGATTGCAATTCACTTTAAGACCATAAATTGATTAAATATGATCCGTGGTCTTTGATTAAGCATAAATTTGTTTGCTCTTTGCTTCTTCAAAGAATTCTTTTAGGTAGGACTTAATCTATGAGATATATGTCGGGCCTTGCAATATTTGTTGCCCCATAGACGCAAGTCCAAATTCATGTCTTCAAATTGAGGATTTTGTAATAAGATCAAGGATTCGACAAACCTCATTTCAAGGGCAATGTTCATAATTTAGAAACCCATTTAATAAGAAGTCTAAAAATTCACCAATAAGAAGTCCAGAAATCCATTCGATAAGAAAACTTGAAATCCATCTAATAAGAAAACCAGTGATTCATTTGGTAAGAAGTCCAAAAATTCAGTTGATAGGGAGACCATAAATCAATATGGAAATTTTCATTTCATTGGTAAATTTATCATTCTAGTTTAATGGAAGGTTAGAAATTCAACCAATAATGAAGATTTCTGTTATTTGATAGGAAATTTGGATTCCAATTCAAAAAGTAAAGATTGAGAGTCAATTTAACTCAATTTAACTCGGTCTTTCAAAGAATAATGCCCCAGGCTCTGATTTATGCTTTTGACTAGAAAGACTTAGAATTTTCTTTATGACTATTCCACCATAGTAGTAGTCTGACCTTTCCTTTGAAGATTACAAAAGGTTGATTATGTTTGAATGCTCTTCTTTTGGAAGATTGCTTTATCCCATCTTGAAGATTTCTTTTGACCATCTTTAAGATGGAATTATATTTGTTGGATTAACTTTTTCTGAATTGATTACTTTAGACCATCTCTAAAATGTTAGAAAATTTCTTTGCTAATCAAATATGCAAGGCAAGACAAGGTTGGTTTGAATAAGGGCTTAATTGTCCTTATGCAAGCTTACGAGTATGTGCAAGTTCATGTTCAAGACCAAGTCCCAAGGTAAGTCATATGCATGTCCATTATTCAAGACCAAGTCAAAAATTAGATGTATGCATGTTCCATTGTCATTAATAACTAATTAGGATAGTACAAGATAAGTATGCTATGTAAAGTTGAATGTTTAGGTCCTTGTTTGAAAAAAAGTCACAAGAGTACAATCAACTCTAATTATCCCTAATTCGATTTAGGGTTTAAAACTTTAAAATTTGAGAAGTCGAGTAAGAATGAATCGCCTCTCCTTAGGTTTTGATGAGGGCCTATTTATAAGGATGTCAATCATGTAAGATGATTAACACTTGCAAGGCTTTAAATCTAAGGGTTTCGATAGCATCATTCTAATGAATCTCGGCATTCCATTGTTGAGATTCAACATTGCTTTCTTACATAGGTTCGACAAACATTATCTCCCATGTAGAAACTTGATATCCTTTGTTCTTTTAATTTTCGGTATCCCTTGCTGCTAGTATTAGCAAGAAATACTTTGCTATTGTTAAAGCTTGATTCCATTTATTAGTAGATACTCTACACTAGTAATTGTCATAGAGGCTTGATAATAATTGATGCATCATTGGCTTATTATTCATAGAAACTCGATACCTCCACTTGCGGTTAGACACTCGACATCATTTAGTGGTTCGACTTCCTTCCTTTGTTATATAGTCCACAACACTTTGTGTTATAGAGGTTCGACATCCGTGCTATCTATAGACTCGACAACCTTTGTGTTGTAGGAGATATTTGTTATAGATTGTCATCTCTAAGCGCTCTCTAATTCGAGAATTTTATCCTTTTATAGGCTCGATACCATTCTTTATTGCTAATTTTTGGTACTACCTTCTACTCGTTAAATGTTCGACAACATTTGCTGTTGTAAAGGCTCGTTGCTCTTAAAGGCTCGGCATCTATTCATTGCTTGTTAATTACTTGGTACCTCTTTGTTGTTAGATGTTCGATACCCTTAAAGACATGGTATCTTTATTTGAGTGCTAAATGCTTGAGAAATTCACTTTCTTCAGGATCGACATCTCTCTTTATTTCCAAGCTTATCATGTTCTTCTTTAGAGGCTCGGTATCCATATTTGTTGTAACATTATCAAAACAAGGCCATAAATGTAGCAAGTGTATGTGTTTTATGTTACATTTCTTTTCCATGAAGACCCAAATCATGAATAGTGCCTTAAGATCCATGTCCTCATGTCATTCTACAGTATATAATAAGTCCAAATGGAGTTAAATTAAGTAAAATGAATGGTTTATGATCAATAAAATATTTGTATTCATTTGACGACATTTATCTAAATTAAAGGGTTTAAGATCATTGACTAAATCAGTTTATAAGTCCTTTGGAATTTTGATTCTTAATCAGGTAATATTGTTTTCTATTACCTTGTTTAGTTTCTTCTTAATGACCATAACATAAAAAAGAGTTAGGGAATTTCACTTAAAGGATTGTTCATTATAGACAATGAAGGAGTAATTTAGCAATCAACCATCAACAACCTTGCAATCGGAAGGAGTATAGATGAAACCTTGAGGACAAACTGTAGGTAATTAATTTATTAGTGTTTTAAGAATACTTTAATATTTGAAAAAATAGTTGATATTTTCCCTTTTGATAAAATTGTATGTCCACACTTTGCAATATGTGCAAGAAAATCCAGATGAAGTGTGCCCTGCTGGATGGAATCCCAGGGATAAATCAATGAAGCCTATTTCAAATAGCTACAAAGAATACTTCTCGAGCATCTAAAACTTATGCATCATCTTCACTTTTAAGTTTCCATGTTGTGATGTTTGAAGGCATTGTTATGTTTATGTTGTGATTATTGTTGTTTATCTATTTGAGTTTATGTAATTCCATTTAAGTAATATGAATAAAACATATGAAGACATGCAACAAATCGACTTTTCGACCCTCAAATGCCGGCACTAATGCATCCATGGTGTTTGTGTGTCGAGCATCTAAGTGCCGAAAAGATGAAAAGCAAGGGTAAATAAAAAGAAATAGAACAAGAAAGAACATAACACAACACTAGAATTTCACTATGGAACGATAACATATAATATCAAAAGAACAGTACAAAGGGTTACTCCGATATAGAAATTTTGGAGCTACAATACTCAAGTACTATTGTGACGCCGCACCCCAAGACCCAAATAAAAAAGAGAATCACTTAGTAGTTCAGTCTGCTAATGCGGAGAATGGGGCTGGTTAAGGGCGACCATCATAGTCTTGCATTAGATAAGAGCTAAGTATGTCGATATTTATAGTCTTTTTTTTTCATCTCAAGTATTTGACATACTTAATTCCCATCTAATACACTACTATGGTGGCTACAAGATCGATTTGGAAACAAAACATAATAACTATATCAATTACAAGTCACAGAACAACAGCACAGAAAAGATACATATGAGTACATACATTAAATGTAATACAACATGCCACTAGTGGTATACAACCACAATATTTACATACATTCCCCACAAGTGGATATATACATCACAAGTTCCCAATAGAAAGTCTACTACACAAAAACTATGCCAAAATCCCAAGTCAATGGTGAAGTCCAAAAAGTAAAGCAAGCTAAGAGGTCAACTACCTAACTGCAACTCGGTCTGACCCGAGTAATAATACACGGGTCAGGCTAGCTAGAACTTGATAATAGTATAAGATAAGAGGAATATAAGTGCTATAAGGGAATTCTTCCTTTAACTATAAAGGAAGGGTACAAGAATAGTATAATCTCATTGCATGGTATATGTTCACCAAGGGTTGTCGCATGAATAAGTTTAATTCAACATAAGAAATCCATACTTAATGGCATTTAACTCAAATGCAAGGAATCATACAAAAGTCATAAGAGAAACTCATCAAATTCCAACATGAATCTCATGGAACTCAAGATAAAGTTCAAATCTCAAAAAGAAAAAAGCTTATATAACATCTCATGTAGCACTAGGCTATCGATGTAACAAAATATCTCAAAATGGTGAAATCGTATAAAACTCAAAAAACTTAGAAAACCCCGGATTGGCCAGATCCTTGATTGCAAAGCTGAAGCTATGCTGCACATGCTAAACTCTTGTCTAGTGCTATTTATAATTTAGGTACCAACTCATGGACCCGAAGGTCATTCTTATGGTGACCGAAGTCCCATAACTCGTGGTGACTGAAGTTACATAACTCATGGCGACCGAAGTCACATGACTCATATGACCCGAAGATCTATATCACTGGCATACTCGTGGATGTGTCACAAACTCCCAAAAAGAACACGAAAAGTGTTAAAGTGCATCCCATACCACACATTCACACTAAATGGTTTACTAACCACTAATTAACTCCAAATCATAAAAATAAAATCACAAGTCTCAAAAATCTCAGAATACTCGTATATCTTACCTGCATCATCGACAAGTGCAAATAAATCTCATAATGGCTTCTCATAACCCATAATTCCTAAAAAGGGGAAATCTTGTCTCAAGACACGCCTCGTCACATCGGCGAGTAAAACAACATATATAAGTGGTTCTCATTGATTATTACCTCTATAATAAGAGATCATGAACCTCTTAATTCTCCTAATATTGGCTAACTTAGATAATTCCTGTAATAGGAATTGTAAATCTCAATTATCAACTCAAAACAATATACTCAAGAGGTTTCGATCATACAAGTCCGAAATTAACCGAAAAAGTAAACCCACAGTCCCATACCATGTGTTTTACTAAATTGTTTAATTCTCTTTCTCATACGTCCGAAAAGTGCAAGAACATGTATTATTATATAGAAAATAATTATTATAGAAAATAAGCTTTTAAAACTAATTCCAAAATCGTTTGTAAAACAATTTTTGAAAATTTTCTTATTATAAATAATGTATAATTTTAACAGCTTTAAATTAATTATAAATATTGTAAAATATTTATTTCGAAAGCTAAAAAAATCATCCGAAAACACTTTAGAAAGCATGTGCAAAGAAACAACAAAAATCAACAAAAATTCAACGAAATTATTCAAAAAATCATCATAGCAAATTCTCTTAGAAACACACCAATCCAAAATACGGATAAGTGGTAATATTGGCTCTTTTATGTTAGGATCAAGCTGATCAAAAACATCATTGAAAAAAAAAATCCATATAAAACAATTCAAATGTTCAGCTAGATCAAAACAAGCTCCGATTCAAAGTTCCAAGATAATTTTCAACTAGTTATAAAGGTTTAAAAGCCGTAAAATTTTGCAAGCATAGAATTCAATAACTCCACTTTAGACGAAAAAGGAATGGATACAATTAGACAAGAAACGAGAGATATGATCTCTCAAAGTAGGACTTGCAGCCAGATTTCGCTGTCAACAGTTGGAGCAAATCGTGCTCTACTTCAAAGTTTGACATCAAGTTTCTATAGGCCACATAGGTCGGAATGACCTGAAATTTTACATTCATAAAGTTCAACAACTATAATTTAAATTGCAAAAATAATTACACTATTTAGACAAGCTATGAGAAAGTTACGATGTTTCAAAGTTGAACCCATGCAGTGTTTTCACTGTAAACATCTGGGCAAATACATGCTTCGAATCAAAGTTCGACAACATATTTCTATATGCTATATAGGTCGAAATGACCTGAAATTTAATATGCATAAAGATCAACAACACGAATTTAAACTGCATTAAGAATTATGCAATTTAGACAAAGTGTAAAAAAGTTACGATGTCTTAAATTTGAACACAGGCAGTGTTTTCACCATAAAAATCTGGCTAAAAACATGCTTCGAATCAAAGTTCGACAACACATTTCTATATGCTATATAGGTCGAAATGACCTGAAATTTCAAGAAGATCAACAATAAGACTTTAAAATGCACCAAGAATTATGCAATTTAGAAAAATTATGAAAAAGTTATGATGTCTCAAAGTTAAACCCATACAACGTTTTCACTGTAAAAATCTGGGTAAAACATGCTCCGAATTTCGGCAGTATATTTCTATAAACTATATAGGTCGAAATGACCTGAAATTTAACACCGTAAAGATCAACAACAAGACTTTAAACTACACTAAGAAACATTCAATTTAGAAAAAGTATGAAAAAAATATGGTTTCTTAAAGTTGAACCCAGACAATGTTTTCACTGTAAAAATCTGAGCAAAAACTAGCTCCGAATCAAAGTTCAGCAGCATATTTCTATAAGCTATGCAAGTCAAAATGACCTGAAATTTAACATGCATAAAGATCAACAAGAATACTTTAAACTGCACCAAGAAACATGTAATTTAGAAAAAGTATGAAAAAATATGATGTCTCAAAGTTGAACCCAGACAGTGTTTTCATTGTAAAAATCTGGGCAAAAACATGCTCCGAATCAAAGTTCGACAGCATATTTCTATATGTTATATAGGTCAAAATGACCTAAAATTTGGTATGAATAATCTACAAAGACTGGTCTACAAAAAAAATCCGGCAGCATTTCGTTGCCGGAAAAGAGAGATACGACTACACAAAGTTGCAACTCAAGACGGTTTACACGGAAAATTTAAAATAGTTCGAAAACGAATTTTTTAGCAAGTTTTTGATTCAATTTGCGAGTTTTGGCATTGCATGGGCTGTCTATTGTGAAATTGATACTCACATGTTGATTTAGCAAAGAATTTAGGTGCAAGCAATGATCTTTGATGATGAAAAGGAGCTCTAGGAACCTGTATTTGCTGAAAGAAGAACATGTAAGAGAAATAGAACAAGTTATAGCAAATTCGCACCTAAATCAAAACTTTTGATGAAATTTATTTAGTAGATTTTATTACCTTTCTCTATTCTTATTTTGGTGAATTAGCTTCTTGAATTAGCAGCAAACTGAATAAAGACTGGTTTTAACTGAAGGAGGCCATGAAGATTTCTCTTTTTTCATTTACCGTATGCTTTGGGTTTTGAGAAAGAAGAAGCAACAACGTAATATGTTTCTTTTCTCACCAGAAACCTCTAAATAATGGGCTTTGAATCCCATTTCTAACCCTATTAAGCCCAAAGCCAAAATGCTTAGAGAAAATATAAGTAATGTACATTTTTATCTTATATTATCAACATATACACACTTTACTTCATTTTAAAACCAAATAAAAATGTATACATCTAATTGTTATGAAATAAAATTGTTATTGTAAAAAAAATAAATTTATTTTATTATAAAAGTTATCTTTAACAATAAAACCCTATTTTTGACTGCATTTCACAATTTAAACTATTTTAGTGTAAAACATCATTTTTAATACAATAACTTATACAAAAATTATTTTCTTGTCAAATAAATTACAATAAATCATTCCAATTTTACCTTATCACAAAAATACAAATTTTAAATCATATTTCATCTTTTATATTAATAAAATACAGATTTACTTCATTTTCCCCTTTAAAATTCAATAAAAGCTTTAATATAATTAATAACTTACAACACTATTGCATAACTCAAATAAAATCAACACTCGATCATTTTCTTCTCAAATTATCAAAAATAAAGTATTTAAAACTTTGTTTTCATTGCTTTAGATTCATTTCAATAACTTACATTGATCGCCTAATTAATTTACTAGCTCAAAACTAATAAATACCCAATATTTCAATTTATTTAAACCAAATGCTTATCCAATCAATATTTAATCTCATATTTATTCCCAATAAACAAGATAAAGTTCCAAACTTCTCCCATTTTATTTACAAAATTCATTGTTTATTCCAAATAAACAAATTTAAAATTTCCAGTTACATTTAAATTTATAGTATTAAATTAATAATATCCGTTATAATTCAACATAAACAAGTAATCTTCAAAACATGGTTGTTACAGACTCCCCGCTTTACAAAATTGCGTCCTCGCAATTTTTAGAGGAAATTTATATTCAACACACTTTATTTCATCAACAAAGGAAATTAGATAACTTGAAGCGGAAAATTCTTATCTTCGGAGTGGGAAGATAAGAAATCAGGATACGGGCGCTCGATGAATTCTCTGGTTTCCCAAGTGCAGTCATAAGGATTATCGGACCATTGAATCTTCACGAGCGGAACACTCTTGTTTCGAAGACGTCTAGTCTCCGAAGCAAGAACTCTCACAGGATGCTGCACATAAGATAGATTTGGAGAAACGTCCAACTTCTCTAAAGCGCGGGAATCAAGCACAGAATCTGGATGTCGTAGACAATTCCTCAACTGAGAGACGTGGAATACGTTGTGAACTCTAGAAAACAGATCGGGAAGTGCTACACGATAAGAAACAGGACTAATACGCTCTGAAATTGGAAATGTCCCAATATGGGGTGGTGCCAAGTTCCCGGTCGGGCTAAAGCGTACCACTCCTTTCAAAGGAGAAGCTCGAATATATACAAGGTCGCCTACTGAGAATTGAAAAGGCCTCCTACGGTTGTCCGTGTAGGATTTATGGCAACTCTATGCCTCTTTCATTCTCTCACGAATAAGATGGATCTTCTCAGATGATTCACAAATAGATTCAGGGCCTAAAATAAGTTTTTCCCCTGACTCAAGCCAACAAGATGGAGAACGACATGACCTTCCATATAAGGCTTCGAAAGGAGCCATGCCGATAGAAGTTTAGTAGCTATTATTGTAAGCAAACTCAACTAGAGGAAGATGATCCTCCCAGCTACCACCAAAATCCAAGATACAGGAACAGAGAAAGTATTTCAAGATACGATTCATCTGTTCAGTCTGTTCATCAGATTATGGATGACAAGCTGTGCTAAGATGAAGCTTTATGGCCAAAGCTTGTTGGAGACTACGCCAAAAGTGACTCGTGAAAAGAGGATCAGGATCACACACAATAGATGAAGGAACACCATGAAATCGTGCGATCTCCTTAATATACAGCTTCGATAAGAGAGATGCCATCCTATTAGATTTAATATGAATAAATTGTGCAGACTTGGTGAGACGGTCCACAACAACCCAAATACTGTTATGGCCTGACCTCGAACGAGGTAGACCATCAATGAAATCCACAGAAACTTGATCCCACTTCCACAATGGAACCTCTAAAGGCTAAAGAAGACCACTGGGTCGCCGATGCTCAGCCTTAATGAACTGATAAGTCATGCAATTGCTTACATAACTTATGATATCTCGCTTCATGCCTTTCTAATAATACAAGTGGCGCATATCATTACGCATCTTGCTACTGCCTGGATGGATAATATACATAGAATGGTGACATTCGGGAATGTCCCGCCTAAGTTCTGGAATAGGAGGCACAACTAGACGGTTCTTCTTTCGAAGACACCCATGAATATCGATGTCGAAATCCCTTATCTTAATATCATCATGGGATTCAGACTTACACTTCTGAATAAGAGCAGATATATTGGAGTCTTGCTGCTGAGCCTCAGCAATCCGATCCAAAAGGGTAGGATGAGCTTCCATGCTATATAATAGAATAAGAGAGTAGGATGTGGAAGCACAATCAAGAATATCAAACATGGAAAGAGTCTCAAGAACTTTCCATTCTGCAATCATTATGGAAACTGTAGCTGAATGCTTACAACTCAAAGCATTAGCCACTCGATTCCTTTTGCTAGGGGTATACTGAATATCAAAGTCATATGAAGCTAGAAACTCGAGCCAACGATGCTGTCGCATGTTAAGCTCCTTCTGGGTGAATAGGTATTTAAGAGACTTATGATTGGTGAAGAGAGTAAAGTGCTCTCCCAAAAAATAATGATGCCGCATCGTTAAAGCAAAGACAATGGCGGCACGCTCTAAATCATGGGTAGCATACCGAACCTTGTTCAAATGTAATTGCCTTGAAGCGTAGGCAACTATCCTATCCTTATGCATAAGAACAACACCGAGGCCACTATGACTGGCATCAGTATAGACAATAAGATCCAGATTCCCTTCGAGAACCACAAGAATAGGAGCATTAGTGAGAAGCTCCTTCAATCTCTGAAAGGAAGCCTCACAACTATCTGACCGTATATAGTGAATGCCTTTTTTCGTAAGTCTAGTCAAAGGAAGCATAATATGGGAAAAGTCTTTGACGAAGTAGAGGTAATAACCCGCCAAGCCTACAAAACTAAGAATCTCATGAAAATACTTAGGCCTCTTCCAATTTTGGATGGCATCGATCTTAGAAGGATCGACCAAAATGCCTTTAGAAGAAACAACGTGGCCCAAGAACTTAACTTGCTTTCCCAGAAATGACACATAGAAAGTTTTTCTTTAAGTTGATGTTGTCAAAGAGTACTCAAAACAATTCTAAGTTGTCGAGCATGGTCCGCTTCAGACTTAGAATATACAAGAATGTCACCGATGAATACAAGAACGAACTTATTGAGGTACTCCCGAAATACCTGATTCATAAGGTCGAAGAAATAAGCAGGGGCGTTCGTCAAACCAAACGGCAAGATAAGCCACTCATATGAGCCATAGCGAGTGTGGAAAGATGTAAGTTTGGAATGCTATCTTCCGCAACTCAAAAGTGATGAAATCCCGTGGCAAGGTCAAGCTGTAAGAAGATCTTAGAGCCACTTAACTGATCGAACATATCGTCGATCCTAGGTAATGGATAGCGGTTCTTGATAGTTAAATCATTAAGCTTGCGATAATCGATGCATAGCCTAAGAGTCCCGTCGGACTTCCTCACGAATACCACCACGGCTCCCCATGGTGAAGAACTAGATCGAATGAAAGCTTGGCTTCAAGATCTAGTAGTTTCTTCTTGAATTCCTCATTCTCTTTGGTAGACATCCTCGTGGGAGGACGACTAACAGGCTGTGCGCCTGGAATAAGGTCAATGCGGAACTCTATAGCCCTTTTGGGTGGTAATCCTGAAACAACCTCAAATAGGTCTGTAAAGTCATGAAAAATAGGAATCCTAGACACATCATCATCATCATCTCAAGATTCAAGAGAGAATAGAGAAGCTTCCGAATCGCCATCGACGTCTCGAAGTATAAAATACAATTGAGCATGAGAGTCGGGATGTCGAAGGTATAGGACAAATTCGGGTTTGTTGGGGATGATGTTTACACTTGTATTATACTTGATGTATGGTATACGTGTATACTATTCTGTGTTTATTACATTTTTGTTCCAAATCCAGCTTTGTTACCAAGCTGTGACCCCCCACTCCGGGACCCACATTAACAAAGAGAATTACTTAGTAATTCAGTCTGCTAATGCGGAGAATGGGGCTGGTTAAGGGCGACCATCATAGTCTTGCATTAGATAAGAGCTAACTATGTCGATATTTACAGTCTTTATTTTCATCTTAAGTATTTGACATACTTAATTCCTATCTAATACACTACTATGGTGGCTCCAGGATTGATTTAGAAACAAAACATAATAATTATACCAATTACAAGTCATAGAACAACAACAAAGAAACGATACATATGGGTACATACATCAAATGTAATACGACATGCCACTAGTGGTATACAACCACAATATGTACATACGTTCCCCATAAAAGAATACATACATCACAAGTTCCCAACAGAAAGTCTACAACACAAAAACTATGTCGTATCCCAAGTCGATGGTGAAGTTCAAAAAGTAAAGCAAGCTAAGATTACAACTTCCTAACTTGCAACTCAGTCCGACCCGAGGAATAATACATGGGTCAGACTAGCTAGAACTTCATATTAGTATAAGATAAGAGGAATATAAGTGCATAAGGTAATTCTTCCTTTAACTATAAAGGAAGGGTACAAGTATAGTATAATCTCAATGCATGGTATATGTTCACCATGGGTTATCGCATGAATAGGTTTAATTCAACATAAGAAATCCATACTTAATGGAATTCAACTCAAGTGCAAGGAATCATACAAAAGTCATAAGTGAAACTCATCAAAATTCCAATATGAATCTTATGGAACTCAAGATAAAGTTCTAATCTCAAAAAAAACTAAATCACCTTATATAACATCTCTTGTAGCATTAGACTATCGATGTAATAAAAATATCTGAAAATGGTGAAATCGTATAAAACACAGAAAACTTAGAAAACCCCGGATTGGCCAGATCCTTGATTGCAAAGCTGAAGCAATGCTGCAAGTGCTAAACTCTTGTCCAGTGCTATTTATAATTTAGGTACCTAACTCTTGGACCCAAAGGTCATACTCATGGTGACCGATGTCACATAACTCGTGGTGACTGAAGTATTATAACTCGTGGTGATGGAAGTCACATAAATCGTGGTGACCGAAGTCACATAACTCAGATGACCCAAAGATCTATAGCACCGACATACTCGTGGATGTGTCACAAACTCTTGGAAAAGAACTCGAAAAGTATTAACATGCGTCCCATACCACATGTTCGCACTAAACGGTTTACTAACCGCTAGTTAACTCAACATCATAAAAATAAAATCACAAACCTCAGAAATCTCAGAATATTCATATATCTTGCCTCGTATCATCGGCATGTGCAAATAAATCTCATAGTGGTTTCTCATAACTCATAATTCCTAAAAAAGGGAAATCTAATCTTAAGACTCACTCGTCTCATCGGCGAGTAAACAACATATATAAGTGGTTCTCATTGATTGTTACCCCTATAATAAGAGATCTCGAACCTCTCAATTTTCCAAATATTGGCTAAGTTAGATAATTCCTATAATAGGAATTGTAAATCTCAATTATCAACCCAAAAACTATACTCAAGAGATTTCGATCGTATAAGTCCGGAATAAACCGAAAAATTAAACTCATGTGTCCCATAAAATGTGTTTTACTAAATCATTTAATTCTCTTTCTCATACGTTCGAAAAGTGCAAGAACATGCATTATTATATAGAAAATAATTATTATAGGAAATAAGCTTTTAAAGCTATTTTCAAAATGTTTGGAAAATAACTTTTGAAAATTTTCTTACTGCAGATAATGTATAATTTTAATAGATTTAAATTAATTATAAATATTTTAAAATATTTATTTCGAATGCTAAAAAATCTTTCGAAAAGGTTTAGAAAGTATGTGCAAATAAACAACAAAAATTTAATGAAATTATTCATAAAATCGTCATACGAAAATCTCTTAAAAACTCACCAATCCAAAATATGGATAAGTGGTAATATTGGCTCTTTCATCTTAGGATCAAGCTGATTAAAAACATTATTGAAAAAAATCCATATAAAGCAATTAATTGTTCAGCCGGAGAAAAACAAGCTCCGATTCAAAGTTTCAAGATAATTTTCAACTAGTTACAAAAGTTCAAAAGCCGTAAAATTTTGCAAGCATAGATTTCAACAACTCCACTTTAAATAAAAAAGAATGACACAATCGGAGAAGATACAAGGTAGATATGATCTCTCAAAGTTGGACTTATAGCCACATTTCACTGTCAACACCTGGAGCAAATCGTGCTCCAATTCAAAGTTTGATAGCACGTTTCTATAGGCTACAGGAGTTGGAATGACTTGAAATTTAATATTCATAAAGATCAACAATTATTATTTGAACTGCAGAAAGAATTACACAATTTAGACAAGCTATGAGAAAGTTACAATGTTTCAAAGTTGAACCCAGACAGTGTTTTCACTATAAAAATCTGGGCAAATACATGCTTCTAATCAAAGTTCGGCAACATATTTCTATATGCTATATAGGTTGAAATAACCTGAAATTTAATAGGCTTAAAGATCAACAATAATGATTTAAATTGCACCAAGAACTATGCAATTTAGACAAAGTATGAAAAGTTATGATGTCTCAAAGTTGAACCCAGGCAGTGTTTTCACTGTAAATATCTAGACAAAAACATGTTTCGAATCAAAGTTTGGCAGCACATTTCTATATGCTATATAAGTCGAAATGACCTGAAATTTAACAAGAATAATGATCAACAACAAGACTTTAAAATGCCCAAGAATTATGCAGTTTAGACAAGGTATAAAAAAGTTATGATGTCTCAAAGTTGAACCCATGTAGTGTTTTCACTGTAAAAATCTAGGCAAAAACATGCTCCGAATCAAAGTTCGGCAGTATATTAGGTCGCAATGACCTAAAATTTGGTATGCATAATCTACAAAACCTGATCTACAAAAATAAATCTGGCAGCATCTTGTTGCCAGAACAGAGAGATACGACTGCTCAAAGTTGCAATTCAAGACAGTTTACACAGAAAACTTAAAATAGTTCAAAAATGAATTTTTTAGCAAATTTTTGATTCAATTTGCGATTTTTGGTATTGCATGGGCTAGCTATTATGAGATTGATACTCACCTAACGATTTAGCAAAGAATTTAGGTGCAAGCAATGATCTTTGACGATGAAAAGGAGTTCTAGGAACCTGTATTTGCTGAAAGAACATGCAAGAGGAATGCAACAAGCTACAACACATTCACACCTAAATCAAAATTTTGGATGAAATTTATTGAGTATTGGATTTGATCACCTTTCTCTATTCTTATTTTTGTGAATTAGCTTCTTGAATTAGCAGCAAAATTGAATAAAGATTGGTTCTAGTTGATGGAGGCCGTGAAGATTTCTCTTTTTTCTTTTACTATATGCTTTAGGTTTTGAAAAAGAAGAAGAAACAATGTACTGTTTTTCTTTTCTCCCACAGAAACCTCTAGATAATGGGCTGTGGATCCCGTTTCTTACCCTATTAAGCCCAAAGCGAAAATGTTTAGAGACAATATAAGTAGTGTACATTTTTATCTTATATTATCAACGTATACACACTTTACTTCAATTTAAAAACCAAACAAAAATGTATACATCTAATGGTTATGAAATAAAATTGTTATTGTAACAAAATTAAATTAATTTTATTATAAAAAGTTATTTTTAACAATAAAACCCTATTTTTAACTACATCACACAATTTTACACTATTTTAGTGTAAAATATCATTTTTAATGCAATAATTTGAACAAAAATTATTCTCTTGTCAAATAAATTACAATAAATCATTCCACTTTTACCTTATCATCAAAATACAATTTTTAAACCATATTTCATATTTTATATTAATAAAATACCGATTTACTTCATTTTTCCTCTTTTAAAATTCAGTGAAAGCTTTCATATAAGCAATAACTTACAACACTATTGCATAACTCAAATAAAATCAACAATTGATCATTTTCTTCGCAAATTATAAAAATAAATTTTTTTAAACTTCATTTTCTTTTAGATTTATTTCAATAATTCAACATTGAAATACATCACCTAATTAATTTATTATCTCAAAATTAATAAATACCCAGTATTTTAGTTTATTTGAACCAAATACTTATCCAATCAATATTTAATCCCATATTTATTCCCAACAAAAAGTTCCAAACTATATTTCTACCATTTTATTTACAAAATTCATTATTTATTCCAAATAAACAACATAAAATTTCCAATTATATTTAAAATTATAACACCCATTATAATTTAATATAAATAGGTAATCTCCAAAACATGATTGTTACAACTATCATTAGCCTTGACAGTTATAACAACTTGTCCTCACAAATGTTGATATGTACAATATATTAATGCAATGGAAATAGGAATATCACAGTAGGTGAAATATCCAGCTCGTCTTCTTAAGCTCCAATGAACATCACCGAAAAACCTGCCTTTCTCATACTACTCAAATCAGAACGCAAGAAATTTAGGGAAAACAAAAAATAAGCTCAAACATAAGTCTAGTATGAGAAATTTAAGAAATATGTGTCTAACATATAATAGTAATTTTGAGACCACATGGAATTCCACAACAGATATCCCCTCAAAAGAGCCACCATTTAATAAGTACATAAGGTGATATAAGAGATAATGTCTAAGATGAAGAATATAAATATTATAACATAGCTGAAATGATTACATTGGTTACATTCAACAACATATTATGAATATAATCAAAACACGATAAGGAACGCTCTCATATTAGATTTTGCATGGAGATCACTTCGGTCAAGCCGAAATGCAATCTCCATTCACAAGAATCAGAAGTTTCCTTTTGAGTGTCGTATATATCTAAATAAAATATACCATAAGGAAAACACAAAGGCCCATGCTCGAACATAAAAATGAACCATGTGGTACCCAATCCCATCGACTCCCACTCCCAAAGTCAATAAGCGTACTCTAAATCTAGAGTTGACAATATCCTATCATGGGTTATGTAACGACCCAAAATTTTAATTAATTTAAATTTGAATATTTAATTTATTTTAAATATTAATAAGTGAAATTCATAAGTCGAATAAATTTTATTTTGAATAATTGGATTTAATTGAATAATTAAATCGATAATTTAATATGTTAAATTATGGAAATAATTGAAAATTGGGTTAAATTTGATTGAAAATAATTTGGGAAATTTTATTATATCATATTAGAGTTAGATTGATGTTTTAGAACTTTTAAAATCGAATTAGAAGTTAAATTGTGAAAATTGAATATTTTAATATTTAATCGACTAGTGAAATTAGCCATTTTTTAAACAGTCTCAGAATTGGACGAAACTAGTTTCATTGGATCCGTAATAGTTTGTTATTACCGGATTTCAATTTTCGTAGCAATCGGAGTTATCGTTTGATCGTGGCAGCTCGAAACGCATCGAAATTGTTTTAATATTAATTTGGCGAGTTAAAATAGTCATTTTTCAAAAAGTCTCGGATTTCGACGAAACTAGTTTCATCGGATCCGTAATGTGATATTATTGTAAGTTTTCAAATTTCGTGTCAATTGGATTTACCGTTTGTCGGTGCAAGCTAAAACGCCTAGAAAATCGTTTAATTTTAAATTGATCGTTTATTGCCATAACTCGCACAGATGACCGAATTAGCTCCCGAAACACATTCCATTGTGTCCGAAACGCGGGGTAAACCTTAGAAACGCCAACCGGCACGCTTCGTTTGGAGTTCGGAAAATCCGGGATGAATAGTGTCGCATGAATTTTCTATAAAAGCCCCCCTTCATACTTTGCAACCATTTGAAACCCTAACCCTAATTTGAAGCCAGCCGCCACCCACCTGAACCAAAGGCCGAAATTTTTTCACCTTCTTCCTCCAATTTCTTCAAATCCGTTAATATTTAGCAGAAAGCTTCAACTACAAAGTTGAAGAGCACGTTGAGATCTTGATATCCAGCGGCTATGATCGAAAATTGGTGAGTGGATCAACGGGAAAATGGAGATGAAGGCATCGAGTTTGGGCATGTTTTCCCAAGTGAATACACAGCCGAGCCCATAGATATCCATGCCGAGTATAGAGGAGATGATGAACTTTCTGATGGTGGCGGAGTGATGACGTTTCGATGCTCGTGGTGGCCGAATTTTTAAACCCTAATATCAATATATGGGTTCGGCCTTGCTATCTGGGTACGCGCGTGAAGTAACGTGAAGAAGGAAGAAACAAAGGAGGGCCGTGATTTGCAGGAGTGAGATCTATGGCCAGGATTGACTTAGGTTTATAAAAATTTAATTATGCTGTAAATTAAGTTATAAAAATCGTGTAACTTTAAAAATCAATATCTTTTTCATACGAGGTCGAAAACACGCGAAACCAGTTGCGTTGGAATCGTATGGACGAGCACTACGCTATGGAATTGATTGGAGTCGTTTGGAGTTAGTGAAAATTTCGGGTAAAATTAAACGCGCGTTTAATTTTATTCGAAATAAATCGCTAAAACGAAATTGAAATCAAGGTGAGAACTTCTCACTCAATCGAATCGGTTTCGATTTTATTTTAAATAGTTATATTTAAAATTTTTGAATGCATGTTTGAATGATGATTGATATCTATTGATTGTTAAAATAGACATTATGCGCCGTTAGTAAGCGGATGTTATTTATTAAAAACATACACCGCGAATATTTCATAAACAGTGAAATTGGTATTATATATAATAGCAATATATATATATATTGGCATATGTATATAATGTAGTTGTTGATTTCCCACATTGTATAGCGGATGAGACCCTATTGCGCCGTCTATTAAGCGGATAATATTATAAATCCCATATACCGCGATAATTTCGTACTGGAACGGAATTAGTATTGTGCTAACATTTGTGGATGCAGAAAAACAGGTTGGAACGGAATTGGCATATTTATAAAAATTATGATTTTTGAGAAAAATAGTTAAAAGTTGACTTTTGAAAATATGGGGTTAATGATTTTATAAAATGGTTTAAATCGGGATTTTTGAATTTAATATAAAAGGTTTAAAAATAGGATTTATGAAATTTGATTATTTTATAAATCGGAAATGATGAAATTATAAAAGATTTATAAATTGATAATTTATAAATTAAAATATTTGAATTATAAAACGAGTTTTTATAAGTGTTAGAATGAATTGTGAATGAAATTCATAAATGAATGAAATTCATAGAATTATAAACGGTGAAGTTATAAATGGAATTTTATAAACAGTAGGTTTATAAAATTTATAAATTTATAAAAAGAATGGTTTTGGATAAATAATTGAATCTTATAAGTTATAAGATTTATAATTTGGGAAGTTTAAAGGAACGATTTTTGCAAACAAATAAATTATAAGTATTTGACTTATAATATGAATTTTTAGTATATCATTGAGATATGAATTGAGATAGGTTAATAAAGGTATTTATAAAAGGAGTTGACATAAAATAAATAGAAATAGAATTTATAAACATTGTTTTATAAATTCGCAAACGACTTATTTTGATAAGTTAATTTTTATAACTTATTTATGGAGTTATATTCGCGTTTTAGACAGTGAATAATCCTTTAAAATAGAATGAATAGAAATGATGAAGTTGGTTAACGTAGTATATTCACGTTTTTGAATAGTGAATAATATGTTAAAGGAAATGTATTGGATGTGATGTTTTAAGTAGAATTTAAACGATCGAACGATGTTTTCAAAATGTGTAAAGATTCGAAACCATAGATTTCAACATTCATTGTTGAAATAGACGTTTTCGAGAAATAGAAGGAAAAGGTGGACTATAACACTGTTGTTATAGTAAATGATTTCCGAATGGAAATGTTTTATTTAGTATTGGGATTTATATATCTATTTTAATTTCGAATCCCTATACTAGTGATTTTTGGGGCGTCGTAACGATGTTTTACGTAACATTCGTTTTGGCCCAAATAAATATGGTTAAGAGAATGATTTCCTTAAAGAATGAAATATATACTTAATTTTGATTTAAGTATATTGAATATTTTCCAAGCGTTGAAAATAAATAGATTTGTGAATAACTTATGAATAAGTATGGAAATGTTTTTCCAATGTGAAATAAAACGTTTTGAGAATTTATCTTTTTGAAGATAAATTGAAATCGTTTATTCATAAATATTTTGAAATATAAATTCACTATTGAATTTATAAAAGAAAGGGGAATCTGTTTAAAAATAAACGTTGATTTATTTTTGAAGTATTGAAATTATATATCTTATAAAGATATATTTGGGAAAATAAATAATTTGGAAAATTATTTGGAATCTGGTGATGTGTGCATATCCATTGATAGTTCAATAACCGACTATCAATATTTACCTTTGAAAGGTATTTGTTGTGATTTGCTGAATTTGAATGCACACTTATTTTTAAAATTATTGCGCTCGTTATTCGGATTACCCATTCCAAATAGTGATACGACGTAATGGATAACATTAATGACCGGTGTTGAAGACCGGATATTTTTGAAAGCGAAAGGACAACTCGTGAATGTATTTGCATCGAATGGTCCCCGGTATAGAGACTCCATATGTGATGGGAAGTCCGGTCGTGATTAGTGAATATCCGGATTGCAAGGACTTCTTTGTAAGTGCCTTCGGTTCTGTTCGATCCCGGAACAGACTTGTATGGATAGTATGTCTGATGTTACAAATTGAGATAAAAAGCTGATTTCCTTCAAATACATTTCTGTTGGTGGCGGAGAATTTATTCTCTTAGCTTAACACCCTTCTTTGAGACGTACGAGCTCAGAGGTTATGTAGTTGATGGTTATCAGCAATATATTCCCAATTTGGTAATGTGACATGCTGAGTGTTGCTGTGAAATGATCATTGTGTTGATCATTTGTGATAGGATCATTTGTTTGATCGTTTATCTTTGTGATCATTTCTATGATCATTTGTTGACCCAAAGCATGGCTTTTGTATAAAGCGTGTTTTTGTGGACGAGACTTCGTCGAGCCTCACACCTCGAAATGGTCAAAACAGGAAAGATGCGGCAAGGTTATGAGGGGTAGCTCCCTTTAGGGGATGTGCATTTCCTTCTGGAAAAGGGTGGTATCATGGTATGAAGCCCAGATATTTACTCATGTTGAAACACTTTATTTATGATTGTGTGATGTTGGTGACGAGCGCTCGGTTAAAGGTCCCAAAGGACCGGGGGATGGCATACTCGTGTCAGTTGTTACCCAGTTAGGGGTAATCCGGCCTTGTGTTGGCAGAGATCTGGTTTGGTTCTCGGGGACGTCCTTCCAGAGGCGTTCTCATGTGGCAATGGGAAGTTCCTTGGCCTGACCATTTGTTGGAAATCCAAAGAAACAATACGAGACTTGTACGGTTTTAGTTGTAGAACCTGCCATCTAATATGGTAGCTATAGTAGGCATAATATAATGGTACCTATGCTGGCTAAGATTTATATTCTACATTCGAAATGATTTTCCCTACACTATGCACTAATAATAATATCAAATGTTTCTTTTTAATGCGTATCAAGCATCTTTGACTATCGTAAGGAGAAATCTCCTCCAAGTCTGCGTTTGCATTGTGTGTGTGGTGGGAGGTCTTATGGTAGTCTCATTTTTAAAAGCATTGCGAATTGACTTTAAAAATATTCCTCTATTTTGATTTTTAAAGATAAATAAACTGATTTGAGTTCTCACACTAGTCACATGAATGACTCGGAGTTTATTGTTTTCTTTCCTAAACTCTGGGTGCCCACCAATTTCCACACGGGCAGTCAAGAGTTAAGGTTTATCAGGATATTCTGGATATTCAGGAGTTGTAGGAGGCAAGATGGATGGCATTGGCGTATCACTAGTATATAGTATTTCTTTTCCGCTGTTTGTTGTTGTTTGTTGTTGTACACTCTGATGATGATGTAATGTAATGTATAAAATGTAGTAACTGATATAGTTCTTTGTTTAAAGATTATTCATTTATCTATTATATGTTGTTCCGCTGCGAATTGTGAGATTCTGATATTGTTCCGTTATATTTTCTTTTCTCTCTATTTTCTATATTTTCTCTCTTCTTCTACCTCTTTCTTTTTCTTAAAACCCTTAGTGTTTGGTTTTTCGGGCATTCGATTGCTCGGCAGTTGATACAGTGGACGTATTGATGTCAGTTTTCGGAAGTCGAAGAATCGGGTCCTTACAATGTGGTATCAGAGCATATGGTTAAGCGACAACCATGGCTCTGTTGGGTATTACTCATTAGAGATAGAGTCAATAGTACTCTAGAATGAGTTGAGTGTAATAATAGCTATGAGAGCGTATTTGTTAGTGAATATAAAATTGTTTTATATTGTGATGATTGGTTTATTGAGTGGCATATGAACCTTAGTCAGCACCGTCTCGACAACTATGCCGAAGGGGTTTATAAACATTTGAATAGAACAATTCGACATAATGTTGTTTTAAATTGGGTAAATGAAATAATTTTACCTTGATTATATTTTATATATAAAGGAATAATTTTTCAGAATTATTAAAGTGTATATAAGTTGATTGTTTGGTTGTTTGAATAATGTAAATAAAAGAATAATTGTATAAGTAAAATGAATTATAAGAATTGAATTATAATTAAAGTGATTTACAATTGTGAAATAAACTTATATATATAAGAAGTGAAACTATATGAATATATTTATGAATATGAGTTGTAAATAAAAATGAATTTAAAGTTAAATGGAAATTTATTTAGAATTGAAATTTGAATTGATTGATAAGTGGGAATTTAAGTTAATTAAAACCAAGCGATGTTTGTAAAATGGAAGTATAACTTAAGTGATGTTGAATGAAGTTGATTTTGATATCAAAGTAAATTAATAAAGGTTAATGATAAATGTGAACTTAAGTTATATAAATGAAATTCAACTTTAGTAATTGAATTGAATGAATGGATTGAATGTAAATCAATTGAATGTGAATTAAGTTGATATGAAATAATGAATGTACGTGTTAATTCATAAAAATCTAATGTGATTGAATTGAAAACCCAATTCATTGAATATTAATGAGAATATGAATGAATATTTATTGGTTATGGATGTTAGTTGAATGCTAGTTGGATGATAGTTGGTTGATGGTTGAATATATTGCTTTTATTGCATTTACTAAGTTGGCATATATAGTTATTATGTTGCTATATGTTGTATATCGATACTATTGTCTATATGCATGATTCTCATGCTGTTTGTTGAGTGTTTAGTAGGTGCGGATCGCGTTTGCTTCGCATTTGGAGCTCGCTTTCGCGCTATATTAGCCGTATATGCTTGCTAATAAAATAGATAAGGTACATATCTCGGATTACATATCGTACTTTTACACTTTTTTCCCTGCGGGATGCCTCATTACTTGATGAGATGTATATTTGTGATATATATACTGTCATTTTTTTTTCGGATCGAGCTGCGCAAAGGAGACTATGGCGAATTTTTTCGAAAATTTAAGGCGTTAGAAAAAAATTGAGAAAATTGAAATTTTTTGAAAACTATAACTTTGATTTGGAATTGAAAGTCAAACAATAGTAGTTGTTTTTGAAAAGATAACTAGGTATGATTTGAAAACTTAGTAAAGTATTGTAAGAAGTTTAACTATGGATTTTTTTGAAAGTTAATAGATTCTGTAACTTTTCTTACTTGTTAATTTCGAGGACGAAATTCTTTTAAGGGGGGAAGTATGTAACGACCCAGAATTTTAATTAATTTAAATTTGAATATTTAATTTATTTTAAATATTAATAAGTGAAATTCATAAGTCGAATAAATTTTATTTTGAATAATTGAATAATTAAATCGATAATTTAATATGTTAAATTATGGAAATAATTGAAAATTGGGTTAAATATGATTGAAAATGATTTGGGAAATTTTATTATATCATATTAGAGTTAGATTGATGTTTTAGAACTTTTAAAATCGAATTAGAAGTTAAATTGTGAAAATTGAATATTTTAATATTTAATCGACTAGTGAAATTAGCCATTTTTTGAACAGTCTCAGAATTGGACGAAACTAGTTTCATTGGATCCGTAATAATTTGTTATTACCGGATTTCAATTTTCGTAGCAATCGAATGTATCGTTTGATCGTGGCAGCTCGAAACGCATCGAAATTGTTTTAATATTAATTTGGCGAGTTAAAATAGTCATTTTTCAAAAAGTATCGGATTTCGACGAAACCTGTTTCATCGGATCCGTAATGTGATATTATTGTAAGGTTTCAAATTTCGTGTCAATTGGATTTACCGTTTGTACGGTGCAAGCTAAAACGCCTAGAAAATCGTTTAATCGGTTTAATTTTAAATTGATCGTTTATTGCCATAACTCGCACAGATGACCGAATTAGCTCCCGAAACACGTTCCATTTTGTCCGAAACGCGGGGTAAACCTTAAAAACGCCAACCGGCACGTTTCGTTTGGAGTTCGGAAAATCCGGGATGAATAGTGTCGCACGAATTTTCTATAAAGGCCCCCCCTCTTCATAATTTGCAACCATTTGAAACCCTAACCCTAATTTGAAGCCAGCCGCCACCCCCCTGAACCAAAGGCCGAAAAATTTTCACCTTCTTCCTCCAATTTCTTCAAATCCGTAATATTTAGCAGAAAGCTTCAACTACAAAGTTGAAGAGCACGTTGAGATCTTGATATCCAACGGCTATGATCGAAAATTGATGAGTGGATCAACGGGAAAATGGAGATGAAGGCATCGAGTTTGGGCACATTTTCCCAAGTGAATACACAACCGAGCCCATAGATATCCATGCCGAGTATAGAGGAGATGATGAACTTTCTGATGGTGGCGGGGTGATGACGTTTCGATGCTCGTGGTGGCCGAATTTTTAAACCCTAATATCAATATATGGGTTCGGCCTTGCTATCTGGGTACGCGCATGAAGTAACGTGAAGAAGGAAGAAACAAAGGAGGGCCGTGATTTGCAGGAGTGAGATCTATGGCCAGGATTGACTTAGGTTTATAAAAATTTAATTATGTTGTAAATTAAGTTATAAAAATCGTGTAACTTTAAAAATCAATATCTTTTTCATACGAGGTCAAAAACGCGCGAAACCAGTTGCGTTGGAATCGTATGGATGAGCACTACGCGATGGAATTGGATTGGAGTCGTTTGGAGTTAGTGAAAATTTCGGGTAAAATTAAACGCGCGTTTAATTTTATTCGAAATAAATCGCTAAAACGAAATTGAAATCAAGGTGAGAACTTCTCACTCAATCGAATCAGTTTCGATTTTATTTTAAATAGTTATATTTAAAATTTTTGAATGCATGTTTGAATGATGATTGATATCTATTGATTGTTAAAATAGACATTATGCGCCGTTATTAAGCGGATGTTATTTATTAAAAACATATACCGCGAATATTTCATAAACAGTGAAATTGGTATTATATATAATAGCAATATATATATATATATATTGCATATGTATAAATTGCAGTTGTTGATTTCCCGCATTGTATAGCGGATGAGACCCTATTGCGCCGTCTATTAAGCGGATAATATTATAAATCCCATATACCGCGATAATTTCGTACTGGAACGGAATTGATATTGTGCTAACATTTGTGGATGCAGAAAAACAGGTTGGAGGGATCCAACTGGATTCCTCAACAGTATTTATTTGATTATGGATATTTTGATATTCGTTGATTATCATATCGATATATAATGTCGTTGTTGTCGTGATTGACTATTTGGTGTGTAGCATCATTGGGCCAAATTTTGGGATTTTAAAAGGATTTTAAAGTTGATTTTTGAAAGTATACGTTTATAAAATATTTTTTTGAAATTGATTCATGTTAAATAAATAAACGTTGTAATTTTAATGTTATAAAAATTATGATTTTTGAGAAAAATAGTTATAAGTTGATTTTTGAAAATATGGGGTTAATGATTTTATAAAATGGTTTAAATCGGGATTTTTGAATTTATTATAAAAGGTTTAAAAATAGGATTTATGAAATTTGATTATTTTATAAATCGGAAATGATGAAATTATAAAAGATTTATAAATTGATAATTTATAAATTAAAATATTTGAATTATAAAACGAGTTTTTATAAGTGTTAGAATGAATTGTGAATGAATTTCATAAATGAATGAAATTCATAGAATTATAAACGGTGAAGTTATAAATGGAATTTTATAAACAGTAGGTTTATAAAATTTATAAATTTATAAAAAGAATGGTTTTGGATAAATAATTGAATCTTATAAGTTATAAGATTTATAATTTGGGAAGTTTAAAGGAACGATTTTTGCAAACAAATAAATTATAAGTATTTGACTTATAATATGAATTTTTAGTATATCATTGAGATATGAATTGAGATAGGTTAATAAAGGAATTTATAAAAGGAGTTGACATAAAATAAATAGAAATAGAATTTATAAACATTGTTTTATAAATTCGCAAATGACTTACTTTGATAAGTTAATTTTTATAACTTATTTATGGAGTTATATTCACGTTTTAGACAGTGAATAATCCTTTAAAATAGAATGAATAGAAATGATGAAGTTGGTTAACGTAGTATATTCACGTTTTTGAATAGTGAATAATATGTTAAAGGAAATGTATTGGATGTGATATTTTAAGTAGAATTAAACGATCCAACGATGTTTTCAAAATGTGTAAAGATTCGAAACCATAGATTTCAACATTCATTGTTGAAATAGACGTTTTCGAGAAATAGAAGGAAAAGGTGGACTATAACACTGTTGTTATAGTAAATGATTTCCGTAAGGAAATGTTTTATTTAGTATTGGGATTTATATATCTATTTTAATTTCGAATCCCTATACTAGTGATTTTTGGGACGTCGTAACGATGTTTTACGTAACATTCGTTTTGGCCCAAATAAATATGGTTAAGAGAATGATTTCCTTAAAGAATGAAATATATACTTAATTTTGATTTAAGTATATTGAATATTTTCCAGGCGTTGAAAATAAATAGATTTGTGAATTACTTATGAATAAGTATGGAAATGTTTTTCCAATGTGAAATAAAACGTTTTGAGAATTTATCTTTTTGAAGATAAATTGAAATGAATAATTGAAATCGTTTATTCATAAATATTTTGAAATATAAATTCACTATTGAATTTATAAAAGAAAGGGGAATCTGTTTAAAAATAAACGTTGATTTATTTTTGAAGTATTGAAATTATATATCTTATAAAGATATATTTGGGAAAATAAATAATTTGGAAAATTATTTGGAATCTGGTGATGTGTGCATATCCATTGATAGTTCAATAACCGACTATCAATATTTACCTTTGAAAGGTATTTGTTGTGATTTGCTGAATTTGAATGCACACTTATTTTTAAAATTATTGCGCTCATTATTCAGATTACCCATTCCGAATAGTTATACGACGTAATGGATAGCATTAATGACCGGTGTTGAAGACCGGATATTTTTGAAAGCGAAAGGACAACTCGTCGAATGTCTTTGCATCGAATTGTCCCCGGTATAGAGACTCCATATGTGATGGGAAGTCCGGTCGTGATTAGTGAATATCCGGATTGCAAGGACTTCTTTGTAAGTGCCTTCGGTTCTGTTCGATCCCGGAACAGACTTGTATGGATAGTATGTATGACGTTACAAATTGAGATATAAAGCCGATTTCCTTCAAATACATTTCTGTTGGTGGCGGAGAATTTATTCTCTTAGCTTAACACCCTTCTCTGAGACGTACGAGCTCAGAGGTTATGTAGTTGATGGTTATCAGCGATATATTCCCAATTTGGTAATGTGACATGCTGAGTGTTGCTGTGAAATGATCATTGTGTTGATCATTTGTGATAGGATCATTTGTTTGATCGTTTATCTTTGTGATCATTTCTATGATCATTTGTTGACCCAAAGCATGGCTTTTGAATGAAGCGTGTTTTTGTGGACGAGACTTCGTCGAGCCTCACACCTCGAAATGGTCAAAACAGGAAAGATGCGGCAAGGTTATGAAGGGTAGCTCCCTTTAGGGTATGTGCATTTCCTTATGGAAAAGGGTGGTATCATGGTATGGAGCCCAGATATTTACTCATGTTGAAACACTTTATTTATGATTGTGTGATGTTGGTGACGAGCGCTCGGTTAAAGGTCCCAAAGGACCGGGGGATGGCATACTCGTGTCAGTTGTTACCCAGTTAGGGGTAACCCGGCCTTGTGTTGGCAGAGATCCGGTTTGGTTCTCGGGGACGTCCTTCCAGAGGCGTTCTCATGTGGCAATGGGAAGTTCCTTGGCCTGACCATTTGTTGGAAATCCAAAGAAACAATACGAGACTTGTACGGTTTTAGTTGTAGAACCTGCCATCTAATATGGTTGCTATAGTAGGCATAATATAATGGTACCTATGCTGGCTAATATTTATATTCTACTTTCGAAATGATTTTCCCTACACTATACACTAATAATAATATCAAATGTTTCTTTTTAATGCGTATCAAGCATCTTTGACTATCATAAGGAGAAATCTCCTCCAAGTCTGCGTTTGCATTGTATGTGTGGTGGGAGGTCTTATGGTAGTCTCATTTTTAAAAGCATTGCGAATTGACTTTAAAAATATTCCTCTATTTTGATTTTTAAAGATAAATAAACTGATTTGAGTTCTCACACCAGTCACATGACTGACTCGGAGTTCATTGTTTTCCTTCCTAAACTCTGGGTGCCCACCAATTTTCACACGGGCAGTCAAGAGTTAAGGTTTATCAGGATATTCTGGATATTCAGGAGTTGCAGGAGGCAAGATGGATGGCATTGGCGTATCACTAGTATATAGTATTTCTTTCCCGCTGTTTGTTGTTGTTTGTTGTTGTACACTCTGATGATGATGTAATGTAATGTATAAAATGTAGTAACTGATATAGTTCTTTGTTTAAAGATTATTCACTTATCTATTATATGTTGTTCCACTGCGAATTGTGAGATTCTGATATTGTTCCGTTCTATTTTCTTTTCTCTCTATTTTCTATCTTTTCTCTCTTCTTCTACCTCTTTCTTTTTCTTAAAACCCTAAGTGTTCGGTTTTTCGGGCATTCGATTGCTCGGCAGTTGATACAGTGGACGTATTGATGTCAGTTTTCGAAAGTCGAAGAATCGGGTCCTTAAAGGTTAACAAAATCCCACATTATGCATCCTTCTTTGTCTTTAGCCATTTTCAATGTCGAGGACACATTCGACAACTTCACACGAGTCTTCATCACTTGAACAGAACAAGGATCCCAAATTGGATCCCTGCATATTGAACAGATCTTGAAACCACACATGGATTGTGGTATCTCAATGGATCTTATAATCACACATGGATTCCCACATCCAGAATTGATTACGAACAACTACATGTGTTCAAGCATCTTAAAAAGATCTTTAATGTCCACATAGATTTCCACATCCCAAACAAATCTGTTTCTAAGAGATAGAACATGAATCTTAGCCTTGAAGTGGTTTTCGGTATGTAAACACGTACCGATCCCGGTCTCTCCAAGACTGAATCAATGAATTTAGTTATTAATAAAATTAAGAGTGATCACATATGGAAACCAAGTCTCGTATACTTATCACATTTCTGATATTTTCATCTCACACCATCCCTCGATAATGAGTGAAGCAGGTAGGTTAGAGCTCTATTGCTTATATCCCTACACGAACACCGGTCTTAATTCCCACAGATAGAAAAGCCTATTTCATTGGCTTTTAGTGCTAAGTATACAACTAAATGTTTTTCATAAAGGAGTAAACATACAAAGCACGATCAAGTCATACAAAGCATGATTAAGTTAGGTAAGTGACTTACAATCTCTTTTTTGTTTAATTAATATTTTATTAATTGAAACATCTTTTATTAGAAAAACCTCTTTTATCTAATAAAACATCATTTATGAATTTCTATTATTCATTTTACTCTTTAAAATTTTAGAAGTATCCATATACTTATCACAAATGTTATAAGTGTATTCACAAATCATTAAAAATAATTCTTTCTTTTTACTCTTTCTGTATTTGAAATGGTACTTCTATACTTATCTCAAATGGTATAGGTAGATTCACAAATCATGAACAAGATTTATGACTTTAAACCATTACTTTTTCTATACTTCAGAAAGTATTCATATACTTATCTCAATTAGTATGAGTATGTTCACAATCATTAACAAGATTTCTTTCTTTAAAACTTTACTCTTTCTATACTTCAAAAGCTATTCATACACTTATCTAAAATGGTATAAGTATACTCACAAATCATTAATAAGATTTATTTCTTTAAACTTTTACTTTTTCTATACTTCAACAAGTATTCATATACTTATCTCAAAATTTATAAGTATATTTACAAATCATAAACTGTAACGACCCAAAATTTTCGACCTCTAAAATTCGTTACGAATACTTTCACTGTAGAAGTGCCGAGAAATCGAATGCCGGAAATTTCAGATTGTTAGAGAAAAGAAGAAGAAGGTAGAAGGAGAACATAAACAACAACATCTCTCATTCACAACGGATCAAAATATAATATCAAAATAATAGCATTTATACAAAGAAAAGCTGTAATTGTTAGATTACATATAATTTCAGAGTTACAATCATTTACAAATAGACTAGACAGTTATATCAACCTGCCTCAGACTAATATCACAACGATCTCAAATACATAACAGTAAACTCCATATGTTCCTCCCTTCCACCTCGCCTTCTGAGCTCTAGAACGCCCTATCCTGAAATTCTGTAATACTCGGTCTGACCCAAGGATTACATCAAAGTAACACCAGGGTCGGGCTGGAAACCAGCGTGAGTATACCGATATAATTTGAAATACTAAGCTATAAAACTTAATTAGAAACCTTGGGTAACTCGTACCTCACTACGAGATCATAACTTGTTATAGTCAACACTTATTTCACAAATCAATCCCTAAGTACCTTAATTAGATGCAATGGTCCATATTATTTCATTCCAGCCTATTAATTGCACATATCAAATTTATAAAGAATTAGTGTAGATTACAAATCGAAGTGGTTTTGGGTATTTACTGATAACCGACCCCGGTCTCTTCAAATCCAATATCATCTTAAAAACAAAGCTGTTTAAGTTTTAACCAATTCCATTTATATCCAGAATTACATTACATAGCCATTCATCACAGATAGGCAAACTATATTATCACTGTTCAATCCAAACATGTCATATCACATAGCATCACAAATCACTTATCAGAGATATCAAATAATCCAAGCATACAATATCATTAAATCATTCATAAGCAAGATTAATTTCTCATACCATTTCTAATTAACTTAAATAAATTAAATTAATTACTTCAATCACCTTTTAAATCATGCTTACTTAATCATTAATTAATTTCAAATAAATAAATTAATCATCCTTAAATTATCAACTTAATTACATTAAGTAATTAGCCTTTAATTATTTCACAAATTAATTAACCTTCAACAATTCACATTAATTAATCTTTAATTACTCTTATAAATTAATTAATAATAATTTATTACATTGATCCTTAGTTAATTACACTAATTAATTATTCCATAATTGCCTACATTGATTAATTATCCTTAATTAGTCACATTCATTAATTAACTAACCCTTTAATTAATTTCCTTAATTAATCAATCCTTTAACTAATTTCACCAAGTAATTAATCCTTAATTACTTCCAATAAGTAATTTCCCTTTAATTACTTTCATTAAGATCTTAATTATCAACTAATTAATCTCTAATTAATTAACTTATCCCTTAATTATTAATTAATTATACCCTAACCATTAATTTATTAAATAAATTAATTACTCTTAATTATTAATTAATTAATCCTTAATCATTAATTAATTAAATTAATTAATTATCCTTTATTAATTTCTTAATTAATTAAATAAATCTTTAATTATCAAAACTTTAATTAACTTTTAAGTTAAACCATTATCTTTATTAATTACTTAACTATCATTAACATATTTAAAACATTTATCTTTATAATTATCTTAATTAATTCATGTTATTTAAATTTTAAAACAAAATAAACATTTAACTTAACGAAATTTAGTTAAACAAATTATGACTTCCCTCAATCAAATAATTTAGAATATTATCATATAATATTTTAAACTAGATTAAATTTAAATTTAAAACTTGCTTTTATAAAATTTAAAATTGCTTAAAATCCTGCTTCAGGTTCAACCCGTTAAACTCTCGAGTGCTGACCTAAGAAATCACCCTTCCTTCTCTTTTTCAAAATTTAATTAGTTTAAATTATAAACCTGGAAACATGATTAACACTCGCATACTACTTCAAAGATGAACCTGAACTACCTGCCCTTATCCCCGAGTGTTCCTTCGAGCGATCTCTCTCTCACAAACCATAACATCACTAACACCATCCAACCGCCTATGCACTTGCACCATATATCGCCAGAGCTCCGGCCATCAAGACCACTGTCGACAAGTCATCGGTGACCCACCACTTCGATTTCGACCACCCAATGATCGCCATAGACTCAAAATCGATATCGAGAAATCTCGAACTACTAGGAACCAAAACCCATGGCCTAAAAACCCCTCGAACCCACGATGCCAACCACTAGCACCCCTGCAACTCCGGCCATAACCTCTCCGGCCACCCACGCAGCCTTTCCCCCTGATCCGATGAACTACGATCATCCAGAGACGCCGCAGCAGCACTTTTCTCGACCTCAACCCAATTTGGGTTTAAAACCCTACTCCGACCATTTCCGGCTGCCACGGCGGCTGAGAAAACCTCCATCCATTTTTCCTAGACTCGAAAACTCCCCAGCAACCACCAGTGAAGTTCCCGACCACTCCGAGTACCTCGATCATCAGAATTTGCTCGAAGTTCAATTTCTGGTCAACACCAAAATACACACTCGATATAACACAATAAATCATGATTTTCTTTTTAAAAATCATATCTTCCAGAGTCGATTCAAGTTATATACTTGAATCAGCAAATCAAAATGTTTAATTTTAACATGTTTTTAAAAAATGCTACTGTATTTTCTTGATTCCAAATAATTTTCAAACCTAAAATACTTAAACATATTTTTTTTAAACTAGAATATGTTTAAAAAAACTTATCTTGTTTGAAAATCAGAACCTATCAAAGAACAGTTGAAAATATTTTGAATTTTGATCAAAATTTTAAGCTCTAAAACTATGAAACAGAGATAACACAGATACATCAGACATGCGCCCTTCAACACATTCATATATACAGGGATTTCACTTATATATACACATGCAAGGCAAAATTCAGCAATTCACATTCAACAGATTATCACTTATTTAAGCTTTTAAAAAGGATGTTTACTCACCTGTAACCTAAGAAAAGAGAACAGTTTTGATTTTTGCTCTGGAACTAGATGTTGATCTGGAAACTGAAAGCTTAAACTTTGAATTTGAATTTGAAGTTGCTTGATTTTGAATCTGAGTTGCTTTAATCTTGAAATAGTTGAAAACTAAAATTGTTTGATTTTAGTTTCTTTTCAGGTTTTGGTTTTTTTTTTTGAATTTTAAAAAAGAAAGAAGATGGTTGAACTCAAAATCTCAAAACCAGGTTTCTCTATATTCATTTGTAATTAAATTATAAAAGAAAATTTAAGTTTGCCACATGTAATACTCAAGCTAACAAATGTCAATATATGTGATTACTTTCTTACAAATGTATGAATGCAAAAATTAAATGTTTTCAAATGTTTTAAAACTTATATTTTAAATATCTCTTATATCTTTCTTTTTTTATATTTTTAAGTTTAATACTTTTATATATATAACTTATATATTCAAAGAAAGTATTAATCTTTATTAAAAATTATTTTAAACTTAAGCTATTATATTTTAACTTAAAATAGCCTTTGAAAATTTGATACATTGAATTCAAATCAAATGCTTTCTATTTACCCACATAAATATCTATTAGCAAACATTATTTTTATTTGAATTGTTTATATATATATATATATATATATATATATATATATATATATATCCACACCTTTTACAAATTTCCATGTATACAACTTTACATGGCATATATATACACATATGTTTATACACACTTATATACCTATATATGCATATACTTTAAAATTTTCACTCTAGAGTTTTGCATATATCTATTAACATAATTAAATTTATCATAAGATTTATTATAGTTTTAAATTCATTTATAAATTTATATCTAGATATTTCTAAATTATCAGAATTCCATTTATTTATCCAAATAAAATCAGTATCCTAGTGGTAAAATCAAATAATTATTCAATTATCAGTTGGCCAACATCCGGCTTATCACATTCCTTCCCCCTTTGAATCTTTTCGTCCTCGAAAAGGGATGAAACCAGAATTTATTCAATACATAAAATCAGATAAATCATTCTTTGATCTTTTTTAAAACACTTTAAAATCTATATAATATTATAGAATAGTTTTTATATAACTTGATGTCTCAACCCGTCCATCGTTGTTCTCATAGAAATTCGATCATACGTTGATCAGACGTAGGACTGAAAATCTATAAGTACTTAGCAGACCCATTTTCAACATCCAGTGAAAATAATTGGAAAATATTTTCGAAAATTTTATGAAAATATAGAAAACATTTTTGAAAATAGAGGAAACATCTTTGGTGAGAATGCTCTGGAAATCAACACCCCTTCCATGGTCGCGGTTAACCCGATGGTTACGTTGCCTTCCCGGCAAAATCCATAGATAGCTGTAGGCACTCCATGCCCTTCGATTACGCCATGGAACCCGCACAGATCACAGTTACATCCCGGGTTACGTTGCCATCACGGCAAAAGTCCATGTAACTTTAGGCATCAGCGCCCTCGATTTTCGTTGCCAAATGAAACTTCACCACTCCCACATAGGTCATAGACTACATCAGCTAAGTCCCAATGTAGCCTTAGGCTCTCATGACCTCTCGACTTTCACAATGTCTTCATAGGTCACAATCTACCGATGTTACGTTGCCATCATGGCAAAATCAAACATAGACTGTTGGCTCTCACGGCACACGGCTTTCGCTATGTGTGATGACCCGGAACTTTTAACAATTTAAAATGAAATAATTAATTGATTTTAAATGCTTAAAAGTTAATTTTAATCTGAATTTCAAATTATTAATATTTACTTGATAATTTAATTATTGAGTTATATAGTTTAAATATTGAATTTAATAATTGAAAATTGGGTAAATTATTGAATCTGAGATTCTAAGCCTGTTTAAAATAATTTGAAGGCTTATAAAATTTATAACGATTACACTGAAGAAAATAGAATGGTTGAAATTTAATTTAAAGATGGTTTGTTCAATTTTAATTTTATATCGTTTAAATTGAAATTTAAAAATAGCCTTCCGAGGCACGTTCTCGGAATTCGACGAAACCAGTTCCATTGGATCCATAATAGTTAGTTATTATCGGATTTCAATTTTCGCAGCCATCGGAGTTGTCGTTTGACCCTGGCAGCTCGAAACGCGTAGAACTATTTTAATCGATTTAAATTAAAATTTATCGTTTTCTTCTGTACCTCGCGCATATGATTGAATTAGCTTCCGAAACATGTTCCATTGGGTTCGGAATGCGGGTAAAACCTTATAAACACCTGTCGGTATGTCTGATACGGGTTCTGGAATTTCGCGTTATGCTTAACGAGACGGGTTGAGAGATTTATAAAATAACAAAAATTTAAAAATCAACATGTCAAAGATATTTATAAAACTAGCATAATCAGGAAGCTTCCCCAACCTCTAATTTATCCTCGCCCCTCTCTAATCTTCTAACAGAAGCCGATTCCTTAAAAAAAAAAAAAAATTAGAACGAACGAAATTTCGTTCGAAGATAAAAAAAATCAAAATAATCTCCTCTTCCTTCCAGTTAATCGTAAATCCCCTCTTCCTTAAATTTATTCGCTTTCCCCTAAATCCAATTCAAGAGAAAAAGTGCAGAAGCCGGCCTCCTTGATTCGAATTTTACAAATGGCCGAAGCCTTCGAGTCAAATAAAAATATGGCGACGCATTATCATTCGAGTTCGAAACCCGAGAGGAGGACGTAGCCCCGCGCGATGGAGGCGATATCGATTTGGGGGATTCATGGTTGCAGCGTGCGCTCGGGAAAGGTTCGCGAGCTCAATGATAGGTCGAGCGTGCGTGAGTGAAGAAGGAGAAATCTCGATTTGGGTAGTGACCGTGCGAAGAAGGCTATGCAAGCTCGGCTGGGTAGTCATGTCAGATGGGCATGGCAGCACGGTGGTCGAAGATTGGCTTTGGCTTCGATCTCTGCAGCAACGATTTAGGTGAGTAATCTTCGATCCGTATAACTGATTTCGCTGTTTTGAATTTGAAAGAAAACATTTTTTATATGTGTGGGAATGATCAGTAAATCAGTTACTATTATGAGTTGTTAGTTAAATAACTTTGGATTGTTATCCGATGATTAAGTATTAGTTATTTGGGTAATTAAAGATAAATCTAGTTAAAGTCTATCAATTGATGATGTAATTAGAAATTAAATAGTTTGTACTTAAGAAATAATTAATGAATCAATTTATAATTAAGTGACTAATTTAAGTTAAGTACTTAGAGAAGTAATTTAAGGATTGGTTAATGAATATAGCTAATGAAAGATCAATGGTTAAGGGTTATATAAATGATTTATTGATGCAATTAATTTGAGGTAAATAAATTTTATTAATTAATTAAGGATAATCAACTGTGAATTTGGTAGGTATAATTACTTAATGTAATTTATAAAGTAAATTAATGGATGGTTAATAAATGGAAGTAAGTAATTTAGATTTAAATTACTTGGTGAAATTGATAAGAAGGGTAAATACTTAGTAGACGAAATTGAAGGTAAAACTATCAGAAGATAAATTAAAAAAAAATTACTATCCTTTAAACGAATACACTGGTGATAAATTTAAGATGGATATATAGGGAATGATAGGTTAATGGAGTGTAACTAATTATAGTTAAGTAAGCAAGATTAAAATGATTAATATTTTGGGTTTAATTAATATAATTAATTTAGATATTTAATGATGTAATCAAAGACCGATTAATTAAGATTGATTAATCCATAATAAATGACCCGTAAGAAATCAATTTATGTAAGTAATTAAGGATTAATGTAATTAAAATAGTTAACTAATTTATGAAGAAATTAAGATTTCTTATTGATCGGGTTAAGAATAATTAATAGCGTGAAGTTAATTAAAGATAATTACATGAATGCAATTGAAAGAAAATTAATCCAGGGTGATTAATTAAGGTGGAAAATGATGGGTTGACCAATAAATTGTTGTGGAATTAATTAACGAAGCTAAGTGATTGAAGTTTGAAATGCAATTTGAATCTATTGAAATGGTTGTATGTGATTAAGCTTTGCGTATGGATGATGGAATGGTACTGGATGTTTGAATGAGTTGATATCTCTGATATGAAATGTTATGTATTTCATTTGGATAACTTGGGTTAGGATAACATGACTTTCGAAGATATCGGGGTCGGGTATTAGGAAATACCCGAAAACCACTTCGGAATTAAAAATAAATTGATGTGTGAAACCAATAGGCTGAAATTAAATGTTTTAAGTGAATTGAATTATTTTATCTAAGTTTGGTACTTAGAAATTGATATGTGAAATAAGTGTTGTCAATAGCAAATTTTGAATTGGATAAATTGACATATGTTACCCCGGGTTTATATAAGTTGATTGTATTGGTATACCATGTTAGTTGGGTTTACTCACGCTAGTTTCCAGCCTGACCCGGGTGTTACTTTGGGTAATGCTCGGGTCAGACCGAGTATTACAGATTTTTAGGTAGGTACGTTCTGGAGCTCAGGAGGTGAGCTGGATGGCAATATCGTATGGAGTATTTCCGCTGTATTTATATTATTGTTAATCTAAGACATGATAATTGTAAATATTCAGTGTCTGTATATAATGTGAAACTCTAATTTATGTTAAATGTAAACGACAGATATAGTATCCTTTTTAGACTGTTATTATTTATTATTATTATATTTTATCCGCTGCGATTGTGAGATGTTTGGTGTTTCTATTCTTCTTCTTCTATCTCTTTCTTCTTTTTCATAACTATTTGAAATTTTTGGGTTCGAAAATTTCGGGTCGTTACACTATGGTCCATTGTAGATTGTAGTGACATCGAGTTATACTATCGTCACAACATAACCCAAATGTCTCTGTAGGCATCTACGCCCTCGACTTTCGCTACCCACTATACATAATCCTCAAGAACTTCAATTTGTCTGGACGTCCTCCCATGATTCAATTTAGAGCCTCCCCCTTAGGGCTCAAGGCGGACCCACCTCGTGAATCTTCTAATAAAGTTCGTTCCAATGGGAGCACCTTTTTCCCAAAGCCAATCTCAAAACACTTTATATTATACACTTATAGTATCCTTCAAATCATACCCTTTATGATTTACATCAAAATCTCCTTTACAAAAAAATAAATATCTCAAATCGATAGTTTCAAACTTGGTTTTCCAAACTCCTAAAATTTGATTTTCCTAAAAATCAAAAGCCTTTTCCAAATCCATAGGTTCCAAAACCTTTTCCAAAATCATTTTCATAAAATCCTTTATATATATATGTGTGTGTGTGCATATATCCTTGAAAAATCTTGGATCACTTCATACTCGTATAAATTCTCTTTTTATACTTCAAACATTTTTCAAAAATCTATTCTCAAGGCTATAGATTCAACAAGGGGAGTTTATCATATACAACAAATATATTTAACTTTATTTATACCAAATCAAATATTCAAATTTGATTTCCCTTATAAATTTATTCACCATAATACTTACTTTCCAAAAAGTAAATTTCAATAATGGAGATATTAAACTTCCACTTTAACTGTCAAAAAATTTCCCAAAATATATCTTTCCTTTCAAAACCATTTCTCGTTCTTTCAAAATTTCAATATCTATTTCATTTAAGCACATACGATGTACATATATCACCCGTACGCACTGATCGCTCACTCGATCACACTATTTCACTTTCGAATTAGTATCGTCTACCCGATTTCCTAGCGCGGACTCAGATTTGGTTTCGTTATCAGAAACCATCATTCTCCTTGCATAGTCATAACTA
The DNA here is from genome assembly GCA_030765085.1 of Allium cepa. Classification (NCBI taxonomy): domain Eukaryota; kingdom Viridiplantae; phylum Streptophyta; class Magnoliopsida; order Asparagales; family Amaryllidaceae; genus Allium; species Allium cepa. The sequence goes on from CM060935.1 coordinate 775,806,354, forward strand.
TGATAGGGAATTTCCAGAATTAGCCAAAAATCCATATCCAGGGTTCGCCGTCGAAAATCTAGTGAAAAATCCTAACTCGGATCGATACTATCTCAAATTTTTTTGCTCGAATCTGGATCAAATCATTATGCAAATAGAATAACATACATACATCCTACATATTTACCTTCATTGATCATTAGCTAAATCAATATTCTTTCAATTCACCTTCATTTTGATTCTATCCACTCATGCACAAATGCCCTAATTTCTATTGGGTTAACACTTCAATTCTTATTCAATTGGTATTCAATTATAGACAGATTGCACTCTGACCAACTTGTATTAAGAAAATAGCTTGAAATTTTTTAAAATAGATAAGTAGTTGTAAAATAGTTATTAGTTGCAAGTAGTAGTAAAATAGTTAAGCAATTTTAAAATAGTTGTAAAGTAGTTAAATAATTGTAAAATAGTTGGATAGTTGCAAAATAGTTGTAAAATAGTAATTAGTTTGTAAGCAGATGTAAAGTAGTAATTAGTTGTCAAAATAATTGTTATATAAGTATAAGATAGTTTGGGGTTTTAAAAGATAGGTTGTATAGTAATAGCTAGGAAAATAGATTTAAAACAGTTTATATTAAAACAATTTATTTGAAAAAATAATTTAGAGCCAAAACTGTTCAATTCCCAATCTTCATTTCCAATCAATTTCCACTTCCATTTAAATTGATTTAATTCCAATTCAATTTGAGTTAATCTTCAATTCCCATCCCAAATTCAAATCAACTCCTATTTGAATTTAAACTTATTCAAATTCAATTTCACTTCAAATTAATTCAATTCAAAATTTTCATTTGAATTTTATGCTTATCCATCTTCAATTCCAATTAATTCAAATCAAATACAATTTAAACTAATTCAATTCAAATCTCAACTTTAAACCATCTCGAATTTCATAAATTCGAGTTAAATTTTTGAATGTTGATTTAATCCTTTAAATCAAATCAGCCTTTAGTTTTAAATTAACAACTTAAATCTTTAAACCAGTTGATCATGAGTTCAAATTTCAAAATTTCATTTAAATTACCTTTACTGAACTTATTTCAAAATTCAAATAAGAGTTCAAAACTTATTAAATGATTAAATCTTCAAAATCCAATTTATTACCCAATTTTAACTTCAAAACCAATTCTTAACAAATTTTCAGCAACCTCATTTCTAATATTTAAATCTTTAAGTTCAAAACAATTTCCCTTTCATAACTTCAATCTTATTTCTATTTTATTTCAGTAATGGATGTATATTACCTCAATCCATTTCTTAGTTTCATATATTATTAATTACCACAAGATTGATATTAGGATAAGTCAAAATAAATAAAAGCCCAAATTATTTAAAGCATCCATCCATAGCATCCAATTCCAATTTCTAGATCTCAAGCCTATTTTGAGATCACACGTACTCTCAATTCAAATCAACCATTTAACTTCCTAAGTTAAATTTCAATTTCATCTTGAAATTTCCAATTATGGTTGTTTGTTCTAAACTTGTTTAACTTCCCCTAAGTTAAATTCATTTCAATTTACTTAATCCAATCAACCTTACCCAATTTGAATTCTTATATCAAATATTAAATTTCTTATTAATAATCTTCCTACTTATAAGTTCAAAAACTTATCACTTTGGGTTTCCACATCACATTCCAAGGAAAAATTAAAACTCAACACTTAGAGTTCATTTCAAATCATTTTTAATATTATGTATATCCCATGTATATACATATTTATTTCCTTTACACACCAAGTTATACCTTAAATTTTAAACCACCTTTGGTTTTAATTCAAAACAAATTTCTTTAAAATTTTCAAACAACTCTTGTTTGAAATATGACACTTTCATTCAAATAATACGATTTATTATTTCTTTCATTACTTTGAAACAATTTCAAATTTCTGGACCTAGATTTAAAACTTTACAATTTAAATTATCTATTATTCTAATTTATAAGTCATGCTCACCTAAATGTTTTCTTCATTAAAACATTTCATTTTGCTTAATCATTAAATATTTCATTATTAAACACAACAACCATGCATGATAATAACCAAGATTATCATATCTGGAAACCAATCCATTATTATCTTATTCTGAAAACACTTCTACAGATTCAGGATTTTAATTTTAGTTTGGATCCATTACAAACTTATCTTCAATCAATTTCAATTTGGTTGTATTTCTGTTACCACTTAATTCTTATTATCATTATTAATTCCAATAATCAACAACCGATTACTTTAATATTTATAATGATTAGAAAGAATTATTGCTTTGTATATATCAAAATATAAACTTATATAAAAGTTATTTATTTTTAAAACCAATTTAAAATCTTAATATAAGAAAATAACAAGTACGCTCTCTTATATATATTACACTCAACTCATTCTAGGATACTTCTGACCCTATCCTTAATGAGTAACCTAACAGAGCCAAGGTTCTCGCTTAACCTTCTGCTCTGATATCAAAAATGAAACGACCCAAAATTTTCGACCTCGAATATTCACCACTAATACGTTCACTGTAGAAATGCGGAGAAATCGAATGCCGGAAATTTCAGATTGTTAGAGAAAAGAAGAAGAAGGTAGAAGGAGAACAGAAACAACAACATCTCTCATTCACAACGGATCAAAATATAACATCAAAATAATAACATATATACAAAGAAAAGCTGTAATTGTTATATTACATACAATTTCAGAGTTACAATCATCTATAAATAGACTAGACAGTTATATCAACCTGCCTCAGACAAATATCACAACAATCTCAAATACATAGCGGTAAACTCCATATGTTCCTGCCATCCAGCTCGCCTTCTGAGCTCCAGAATGCCCTAACCTGAAAATCTGTAATACTCGGTTTGACTCGAGCATTACATCAAAGTAACACCCAGGTCAGGCTCAAAAACAGCGTGAGTAAACCCATATAATTTGAAATACTAAGCTATAAAACTTAATTAGAAACCCGGGGTAACATGTACCTTACTACGAGATCATAACTTGTTATAGTCAACACTTATTTCACAAATCAATCCCTAAGTACCTTACTTAGATTCAATGGCTCATATATTTCATTCCAGTCTATTAATTGCACATATCAAATTTATAAATAATTAGTGTAGATTACAAATCGAAGTGGTTTCTGGTATTTACTGATTCCCGACCCTGGTCTCTTCGAATCCAATATCATCTTAAACACAAAGCTGTATAAGTTTTAAATAATTCCATTTATATCCAGAATTACATATTTACATAGCCATTCATCACAGATAGACAAACCATATTATCACAGTTCAGTCCAAACATATCATGTCACATGGCATGTAACGACCAAGAAATTTTGATCCAGAAAATTCTAGATAATTAGGGAAAAGAAGAAAGAGATAGAAGAAAGAGAAGAAAGAGATAGAAGAAAAAGAAGAACAGAAACACCAACATCTCACATTCGCAGCGGATAAAATATAATAACAAATAATAATAGTTGTAGAAAAGGAAACTGTATTTGTCAAATTACACTTTAATATATCAGAGTTACAACATATATATAAACATTGGACAGGTACAACTCAACATAACCTAGATATACAACAATATATTACGGTGGAAACACTCCATACGTTCCTGTCATCCAGCTCGCCTCCTGAGCTTCAGAACGTCCATACTTGAAAATCTGTAATACTAGGTCTGACCCAAGCATTACATCAAAGTAACACCCGGGTCAGGCTAGAAACCAGCATGAGTAAACCCATCTAACATGAAACACTAAAGCATACAACTTATATATACCCGGGGTAACTTGTATAAGTTTACAACTTCACAAGTTGTTATAGACATCACTATTTCACACATCTATTTCTAAGTACCAAAACTTAGATTAAATGGTCCAATTCATTTAAATCATTCCATTTCAGCCTATTGATTCCATATATTAATTTATAAAGAATCGAAGTGGTTTCAGATACTAACTAATATCCGACTCCGGTCTCTTCGAATCCAGTGTCATCTTAACCAAGGTTATTCAAGTGCACGCCATTTACTTTTAAACACTGGATGTCACTTTACATAGCATTTCATCATAGATAACCAAATTATCACTGTTCAACCCAACATATTATAATACAGAAGCATAGCATCACGGTTACATACCAAGGATAACAATTAATCCAAGGTATTCACATATCATTCAATCATCCATAAGCAAGATAAATTAGTTATACTATCTCCAATAAATTTAATTTAATTAATTACTTCAATCACCTTTTATCGTGCTTACTTGACATTCATTAATTATAAACAAATTAACTAATTATCCTTTAAGAATTAATTAAATTTATCATCCCCTGTAATTACATTAAGTAATTAACATTTAATTATCCCATAGATTAATTAGCCTTAACCATTCATATTAATTTATCTTTAATTAATCACCTTAATTAACTAATTAATGATTCTCTAACCATTTTCCTTAATTAATTATCCTTTAATTGACCACATATAACAAATACTCGTTAATCAATTATCCCTAATTAATCATATTCAAAATTTATTTTTCTTTAATTAATTAACTTAAATTTCATACCCTTTGTTAATCAATCAATTTATTACCTAATTTAATAAATCCTGATCGCCCATCCTGAATTAATTTTAAGATAATTTATTGATCTTAATCACTTCCTTAATCATCATAAGAATTTAAAAAACTGTAGAATTTATTATCATTATCATGCCAATTCTTATATATTTACCTTAAACGCATTTTAAATTCCAACATTACCAATTCCATTAGAAAAATTTAGAGGTTAATTTATTAGAATTCTAATAATTAATCATTCAAATCAAGTCAACTTACATCCAAATCACTTTTGGCTTTACACACTAGATTTTGAAAGCTTGTTCGAACTTAATAGATATTTTCGTTTGTTAATTATTCTTGAAAACTTATAAAACTTCTCCTTCATTTTTGTATTCTTATTTATTTTTATTCTTGCTCTCGATTCAGAAAATATATATACACTTATATGCTTGTATATGATCACACTTTAAAATTTCAACATTATTAAGTTTGCACGATAATATTTATACGTATATATATATATTAATTTACTATAATATTATAATCTAATATTTATTATATTTCCAAATCCATTTATAGACACTTTGATTAGCAAAATTTTATTTGTTTAACATATATATCAGTATTTTTATTAATTCAATCCAGTTAATTATCAATTAATGGTTGTTCAAAAATCCGGGTTATCACATAGCATCACAAATCACTTATCAGAGATATCAAATAATCCAAGGCATACATTATCATTCAGTCATTCATAAGCAAGATTAATTTGTCATATCATTTCTAATTAATTTAAATAAATTAAATTAATTACTTCAATCACCTTTAAATCCTGCTTACTTAATCATTAATAATTTTAAATAAGTTAATTAATCATCCTTAAATTATCAACTTAATTACACTAAATAATTAGTCGTTAATAAATTTCACAAATTAATTGACCTTCAATAGTTCACATTAATTAATCTTTAACTACTCTTATAAATTAATTAATAATAATTTATTACATTAATCCTTAATTAATTACTCTAATTAATTATTTTATAATTACCTACATTGATTAATTATCTTTAATTAATCTCATTCATTAATTAAATAATCCTTTAATTAATTTCCTTAATTAATCAATCCTTTAACTAATTTCACTAAGTAATTAATCCTTAATTACTTTCATTAAGTAATTTCCCTTTAATTACTTTCATTAAGATCTTAATTATCAATTAATTAATGTCTAATTAATGAACTTATCCCTTAATTATTAATTAATTTGACCCCAACCATTAATTTATTAAATAAATTAATTACTCTTAATTATTAATTAATTAATCCTGAATTATTAATTAATTAAATTAATTAATTACTATTAATTTCTTAATTAATTTAATTAATTTTTAATTATCAAAACCTTAATTAACTTTTAAGTTAAACCATTATCTTTATTAATTACTTAACTATCATTAACATATTTAAAACATTTATCTTTATAATTATCTTACTTAATTAATTCATGTAATTTAAGTTTTAAAATAAAATAAACATTTAACAAAATTTAGTTAAACAAACTTAACTTCCCTCAGTCACATAATTTAAAACAATATCATATAATAGTTTAAACTAGATTAAATTTAAATTTAAAACTTGCTTTTATAAAATTTAAAAACGGTTTAAAATCCTGCTACGGGTTCAACCTGTTAAACTCTCGAGTCCTGACCTGAGAAATCACCCTTCCTTCTCTTTTTCAAAATTTAGCTAGTTTAAAATTTTAACCTGGAAACATAATTAACACTCACGTACTACTTCGAAGATGAACCCTAGCCACCTGCCCTTATCCTCGAGTGTTCCTTCGAGCCATCTCTCTCTCCCAAAGCACAACATCACTGACACCACCGAACCACCTGTGCATATGCACTGTCAATTGTCAGAGCTCCAGCCTCCAAGACTACCACCGACAAGTCATCGGTGACCCACCACTTCGATTCCGACCAACCAATGAATGCCACAGACTCAAAATCGACATCGAGAAATCTCGAACTACTAGGAACCAAAACCCATCGCCTAAAAACCCCTTGAACCCACGACGTCGACCACTAGCACCCCTACAACTCCGACCATACCCTCTCCAGCCATCCACGCAGCCTTTCCCCCTGGACCGATGAGCTTTGATCATCCAAAGAAGCCGCAGCAGCACTTTTCTCGACCTCGACCCATTTTGGGTTTAATACCCTACTTTGACCATTTCCCACTATAACGGTGGCTAAGAATACCTCCATCCATTTTTCCCAGACTCGGCAACTCCCTAGCAATCCCTAGTGAAGTTTCCGACCACCCAGAGTACCTCGTTCATCAGAATTTTCTCAAAGTTCAATTTCTGGTCAACATCAAAATACACACTCGACACAACACAATAAATCATGATTTTCTTTTTGAAAATCATATTTTCTAGAGTCGATTCAAGTTATATACTTGAATCATAAAATCAAAATGTTTGATTTTAACATGTTTTTAAAAAATGTGACTGTATTTGTTGATTCCAGATAATTTTCAAACCTAAAATACTTATTTTTTTAAAACCCAGATTATGTTTAAACAAACTTACCTTGTTTGAAAATCAGAACCTGTCAGACAACAGATGAAAAGATTTTGAATTTTGATCAAAATTTTAAGCTTTGAAACTATAAAACAGAGATAACATAGATACATCAGACATGCACCCTTTAACACATTCATATATACATGGATTGCACTCATATATACGCATGTAAGGCATAATTCATTTCAACAACTCACATTCAACAGGTTATCACTAAAAAAGGATTTTTACTCACTTGTAACCTAAGAACAGAGAGCAGTTTTGATTTTTGCTCTGGAACTAGATGTTGACCTGGAAACAGAAAGCTTAAGCTTTGAATTTGAATTTGAAGTTGCTTGATTTTGAATCTGGGTTGCTTTAATCTTGAAATAGTTGAAAACTGAAATTGTTTGATTTAAGTTCCTTCTCAGGTTTTGGTTTCTTTTTAAATTTTGAAAATGAAAGAAGATGTTTGAACTCAAAATCTCAAAGCTAGGTTTCTCTATATTCATTTGTAATTAAATTCTAAAAGAAAATTTAAGTTTGCCACATGTAATAATCAAGCTAACAAATGTTAATATATGTGATTACTTTCTTACAAATATATGAATGCAAGAATTAAATGTTTTCAAATGTTTTAAACCTTATATTTTAAATATCTCTTATGTGTTTCTTTTTTTTTATATTTTTTAGGTTTAGTACTTTATATATATATATATATATATATATATATAACTTATATATTCAAAGAAAGTATTAATCTTTATTAAATCCTATTTTAAACTTAAGCAATTATATTTTAACTTAAAATAGTCTTTGAAAATTTGATACATTGAATTCAAATGAAATGATTTCTATTTACCCACATAAATATCTATTAGAAAACATTATTTTTATTTGAATTGTTTAGATATATATATATCCACACCTTTTACAAATTTCCATGTATACTACTTCACATGGCATATATATACATATATGTATACACACACTTATATACCTATATATGTATATACTTTAAAATTTTCACTATTATAAAGTTTTGCATATATCCATTAACATAATTAAATTTATCATAAACTTTATTATTTTTTAAATTCATTTATAAATATATATCCAGATATTTTTAAATTATAAGAATTCCATTTATTTATCCAAATAAAATCAGCATCCTTGTAGTAAAATCAGATAATTATTCAATTATTAGATGATCAAAATCCGGGTTATCACATTAATAAGATTTATTACTTTAAACCTTTGCTTTTTCTATACTTTAAAAAGTATTCATATACTTATCTCAAATAGTACAAGTATATTCACAATCATTAACAAGATTTTTTTCTTTCAAACATTTACTATTTCTAAAAGATTACATGCTTATACTTTCCTTTAAAATTCCATTACGACCTAAGTACTTTCAAAAATCTATTTAAAAGGTTGAAGATTAATGTTTCTTAAACATTGTCACAACAAACCCAATACCAATTCACTTATGTTTATCTTTTAATTATCATTTTTATAGACTTATTTACATTTATGAGTTTAATAAAAAAGGGTTAAGGATGAATGTTATTAGAACATTGTCACAACAAACTCAAAAACCATTACATACTCTTATTATCCCTTTTAACGATCTAAGTTTAATAATAGGCTAAGTTTATAAATGTTGTTAAAAGTCCTTGTTAAAACAATACTGAAAAGCGCAATTTTTGTGAAAAGTTTCAACCACTTTTAACAAATGATTTAAGACTTGAAATTTTTATAGTAATTACTACCATTAGGGTACTTAATAAACATGCAAAGAATATCTTCCTATTTATTTATAGAAATTCCATAAGGGATTCGAAAGTGCACTTATCACGACCGTTCTCACTTCAAATACTTTCAAACTTACTTCAATTTAGCACACGAGTTAAACAACCATTTAAACATCAAATCGAGGCCATGCCACATGTTTAAGAGGGTAATAGAAGTGATGTTATACAATATAAAGTTATCATTTGCTTACAAAAGCAAGAGGGGTCCAAAGTTTATAACTTTACACAGTTAATGTCACTTTAACTTTATAATTCAGACACAACATAGATATACAAAATATATACTTATAAGATAAGGAGATAACTTACTTAGGTCCATGCTAAACCTAAGCACAAAGCCACGAGAATTAAAAAACCACCTCCTTCCATCACCATAGGCCTAAAGATCTAACATTTATCACTTTCAAACCAAAGCAACCACCTTACATTCCTCCTCCATGCTCACAGACCCTCCTTAGAACCCCCTCTTCGTATCACCTTGTTCCTCTTATTACTTGATAATCATGCTTCCCATGATGTTTAGCCCCAATGCCAAAGTTTAGAAGAGATTCGAGAAAATATGATTAACTTTTGAAAAAGTTAGAGAGTGATACGTGGATTAGTTCTTAAGCACTTCCATCATTTTTAACCCTCCTACTTTATCACAATTTTTGTGATTTATTAAGTGAACCCCTCCTCTTTATTTATAGGCTTAGGAATGAGATGTTGAATGACCAAAAACCCCTCAAAATATCCTATCATTAATTATAAAACATCGCTCTCCTTTACCATTGAATTAACTTTTAAAACCTTTGAGCTCATTTCATAAGTATCTTCCCTTACATCATGCATGACATCATCTATAAAGTTTATTTCCATAAACAGAATTTTTTTATTTCATTTATTAATTTCCTTAGCAAATAGTGTATGTAAAAAAATATGAACAACTTTTGATAGTTAAAAAGCTGTTTGTCGACAAAACAATTCTCGGTCACATTATCAATATTATTTCAAAGTATTTATTTTTTGTAAACATTTTTCCAAAATATGTTTACCATCATTACTTATGATTTAAAAGGTAATTAAAAAGCTTATTAAATCATTTTAGTAACATTTAATCTAAGATTCAAACATTTAAATAATTCAGATATTCAAATACGAAGTGTCCAAAATTCCGAGTCATCGCATTCTCCTCACTTAAATATTTCCTCCTCGAAATTACAATACAAGAAACCAAAGAAACATTCATATAGAACTACTAAATATTATTGAAAATCACTAAGCAAACAAAACTTATGGTTTGCTCAAGTTCAAAATCCTCTCACTGCACAAGGATGACAAACAACGTACTAAGCGTACCGTATGCTCAATAGCCTCTAGTAATTACTTAGTAGCCAATTATTGCTACTTCATAAACAAATTAAGGACCCATCACCTAAACTCTCCATAAGCCAACCAAACATAATATGCATACATTAAAACTCGTACGATGGACATGGACTATCCGTATGCAATATCAATTCTAATCATTTGCACCATCACAAAAATTTCACTTCCCAACTAGTATAGATCACTTGACCTCTCTAGTGTGCACTCCGATCATGTTCCTCAATAAAAAACCTCTATTCCCCTTGCATAGCTATATACTATGACAAATAACTATTGGATCTTATCAAAAATCTGTATCAAGTGTTCTCCATCAAGAATCTAGTGAAAAATCTTTGTTTGGACTGGTGTAAACCACCACGAGATCACATACTTGAATATTGGATCAAGAACAGTCATGCGTGTGAAACGATATACGTACAACTTACGTATTTATCCTACTAGTTTCTTAACTATACCAATATATTTTATCACCTTCATCTCCATATAGTATGCCATTCACTACTAAAATCATTTATGAAACATTTCGTAAAACATATCTTTAAGTTTATCAACATTATACAACTTAAGTTCATACTCGTATAATACTCCACTACCTCCTAAAAATATGTACAAATCATCAAATATTTTTTACTTACTAAGCATGTTTAACAAACTAAACTTGCTTTAACTTACTAACTTCTCAATTCAAGTATTATATAAACTCATCTTTATATTTTCACAAACACTTAGCTTCAAGTTCTATAAAGATTCGGAAGCTTCCAACTATCCATAATCGTCAAAAATCCTGTTTCGTTTTAACAAAAGTAATTAATCAAACAACATAGCATAACAAGATGTACATACCATACAATCCTAATGCATAAGTTGCATGTGTCCACAATATACTTAACAAATTTCAATAGTTTATTAAACATACTTTACCCAAAATAGGAAAACCTAAAAAGTTCCAACATTTATTCCAGGCAATGCCACTACCACTCGGGAACTCTACATATAATGTTTTTTTTTGCATAAAAGGTTCATATCAAACTTCTTTCCAAAGAAAAACTTTAGAAGTAAACACCGAGTTTTATTTCAAATCATTTAAAATAATTATACATACATACACACACACACACACACATATATATATTGTACAACAAAACATACTTTCGAAATCAAATCAGAATCCATTTTACTAAAACAACCTTTTATAAAGGGTTACTCTAATACAGAAATTTCAAAGTTACAGTACTTAAGTACTATCATCAGTTTAGATAGTTATAACAACATGTCCTCACAATATAGATATGTAGAATTAATAACCAATGTTGGAAAAAATATTTTTTGAAATGTGTTTACAAAAATATATACTTTGGAAAAATATTGAAAACATGACCGGAAAACGTTTTGTTAAAAATCAATTTTTTTCGATACAAGTTGTATTTATATTTTGCAACTTGTATAGTAACATATGCACATATACAAGTTAATAACATATAAATTAACCGCAAATTAACCAAAGTAAACATAATTAATTAAAGGAAACATAGGGCATAAGACATAACTTGAAACAAGGCATGGATTAACGAACCATGTTTAAAGGAGCATGTTTCATGACTTGGAGTCCTTTTCCTTAATGGTTAAGGAAGGAGTTTTGCAATATTTTCCATACATTTCCTAAGGATATAAATAAGAGGAGAAGCTGTCTTCATTTCTTACAAATTAATTAACCAAAAATCAATGTTGTACACTTCTTCATCCACTCTAACTTTCTAGAAATCTATTCAAACCAACTCATTTCTCCAGCAAACTTTGCCAAAGTCCTTAACATAGTTTAGCCCCTAAAAAGTGAGTAAATGATGGAGCAAGAGGGAAATGAGGCCTTAGGCCATAAGTTTTGGGAGGTGGCCTTTCTAGGCTTGGCGTGAGCCAATGGAGGAAAAGGAGGTCAGGGTCGTGATCTAGGGGCAAGTGGAAGTGATTGGAGGAGTGTTTGATTGTTTGAATGTTGGTAGGAAGTGTTTAGTTTGAATAAAAGTGAGTCAAATCTCAATTCGAATGAATTTATAAATTAATAATTACATGTTGAATAAACAAGTTAATATTGCTTACTATTATTTATAATGATATACACTAACTACATAAAGTTAAATCCTTGATTATTTGCTTTAAAAGTATGTAGATTGCTGAAGTAATTGGCTTATAGACCATTGAATTATGATAAGTTCATTTGAACATTTAAAGTGGACATATCGATTAGTATGTATGATAATATATGCTTAGCAGTAGTATGGTTTGAATTTGGAATCATATATGTGTATAAAGTTGAATGAAAAAAATACTGAATTGAATACGGAATTGTCCGTATAGTGGTAGTCGCCATAAACGCACTTTGAAATCGCTTAACTTTAGTTTGTGAAAAGTGGTGATTTAAGAATATATTTTGATATAACTTGTTTTGGTTGATTTATACACTTCTACAAGTGTTTGGAAAATTAAAGTATTTGTTTCGAAAATAAATAGAAAAAGAAAACCATAGATATGAAAATTAATACCAAAAAGGTCGCTATTTCGACACTTTTAAGTAATTTGTTTTTGGAAAATAATGTTTATTTTTGTTGAAACTTTGTTAGGGTTTTCTTTACCTTTTTAACAATTTAATAATATATTATTCTTATTGTAATAGCCTTGAAGCTTAATTCATTTGATAGCTAGTTGAACGAAGAGACAAACTTTATAGAGATATAGTCGCTATATGAGCACTTAGATAAAAGATCTTGTTTTTGCAAACTTCTATAAAATAATTAAAAATATTATTTGAATTTTTCTTCATGGTTTTCAAGTACTCAAAGTATACTAACTATTGTAAAATGATGGATCTAAAATCTTTTGTTAAAGCATTGAAAACTAGGCACAAAGTCGAAGCAAAAACGTGTTAAAACGTGTAACAGAACTTTAGACAGCATTTCCAAAAATGTTACATTTTCTATTAAAAACTATAAATTGTTTAAAAATGATACTTAAATTGTATATATTTCTCTAATCCAATTAGGGTTGTTTTCTAACTTATAATAGAGTGTTTTAAAATTGGCATCAAGTTTAAATATATTTTTAACAATTAATTATGAATTTTTAAACTAAGTAGCTACTAAAATAAAACTTGTTTTTCTATTTATTTCAAAATTCCTTATTTTACATAATATTCGATATAAATATTTATCATATATTTTATGCAGTTTTAAAAGTGTGTTATCATATTAATAAGTATATTTAAGATATATATATATATATATATAAGTTTTAAATATTAAATGAAGTATTTTATAAATGTAATAAAAGAGATTGAGTTTTAAACACTTAAGCTAAAATAAGTGGTTTTGTGGACTTACTTAAAAGTATACTACCTTAATTAATAAGTGTAGATATGCTTTGATCTATAAATAAATATTTTTGAAGTTAATAATAAGTATAAATATGGTTTGGGGTTGTCGTAAACAACGTTTTAGTAACACTTGTTTTGAACCTTTACTACAAATTTATACTTAGAAATATTATAAGACATTATCATGAATATTTTAAAGATCACTGTAAAATAGATGTTTTATGTTTATTGTGACAAATGTTTTGAGTAATGATTATCTTTAACCCTTAATATACATAAAATCTTTAAAAGAGAGTTTTAAAGAGAAGTTTTTTCAAGGTATGAAATGATTGATTTGGGTTTATCATGGAAAATGTTTGAGTAATAATTGTCTTTAATCCTTAAAATGTAATTAAACCTTTAAAAGCGAGTTTAAAAGATAATGATTAAATGTGAAATGTTTTGGGTTGTTGTAAATAATGTTTTTAGTAACATTTGTTTTTAACCCTTGAATTATATTTTAAAGTGGAATAATTTTACAAGTATAATAAGATCTTTAATAATGGAGTTTCAAAGATAATAACAAGTGCTGAAATCTATAATAAAAAGACAGGAAAAGTTATATTTAAAAGAAAAGGGTCTTATAGTAATAAATGTTGCAATGTCACTTTTTTTAAACCTCTTTGATTATATTTTAAAGTTTGTAAAACTTGTTAAGTGATTGGTGAATATACTTATACCGTTGAGATAAGTATATGAATACTTTTAAGTACTGAAAAGTGCATAAGTGAATATTGAAATAGAAGAATATTAGTATATAAGAATAATCAAATACACAAGCACACACAATTATATAAAGGAAGCTTTGATTTATAAGGGAGTATTATTAATAAAGGAAGCTTTGCTTAATGAAATAAGTTTTAAACAAAAATATATTTTACCGAATAAGAAGGGCTTTTAATTAATAAAGGATAAATAATTAAAAGAGATCAAAAGTTATTTATGTGACTTGATCATGCTTTGGATCCGGTATGTTTACTTGCTTGTGGGGAGCATACGGGAATTAGTTACCTTTTGCGATCATTCACATTAATGTTCAATAAAGACCAAATTCATTGATCCAGTCTTGGAGGGAACGGGACCGGTAAGCGTTCTACTTATCGAAAACCACTTCAGGACCGTGATATGGGATCTATGTTTTGAAGTGAATGATGAAGTCTATGTGTGGTTCGAAAATCTGTTGTGATAATAGAATCCTTGTAGGATTCATTATTTATTGAGTATTGAAGACTCGTTTGGAGATGCCAAACGTAGCCTCGACATCGAAAAATGAAAAATCATGGAGTAGTTTGCATGATCTTGAGATTCAGCAACCCATGAGGGTACACTAACTCCATATCTAGAGTATGCTTATCGATATGTTGTATACGCGGAGTTGATGATACTTGGTACACATTGTTTACGAGAGTGTTCAGATGATGGCCCAATCATGTTTACCTTATGATATATTTTATCCAGAGATATACGACGCTCGGTATGTTGTTTACTAAGGAGGCTTCCATGGAAAATCCATTTTCATGAACGTCCCTTAGCAATTTTATTTTATACATAAATATCATGTTAAATGTAATCAATATAACCATTTCAGCTATGTTATATACTTATATTGAACAATGTAGATGTTATTATAATATCATTGGTTTTTTTGATAGAAATGGTTAGGGTTATCGTATGGTAAAAACCCATCCGTGTTTATTTGCAGTGTTGTCTTATGACTGATTTTGAAAGATTTTATAAACATTAAGTAATTCAAATGACTTGATTTCCTCACGCTGGTTTACCTGACTGATTCGGGTTTTATTTTTCTTATAATGCTCTGGTCAGCCTTCTGTATATTTCTAGATTTCGCTGATGTTCATTGGAGCTCTTAGACGGGACCTGGATGATTACCTACAAGCAGTTATAATTATCCAGGCTAATGATAGGTTAGTTTGCTCTGATTATTGTATACATGCAGTATTTTATTTGTAAAAGATCATTCTGATATTATATGTTATCATTTCATTGTGAGATTATGATGTTTTTGTTCTCCTCTTTCTTTTTCATTTTATTTTCTTCTTTTATTTTATCCAAACGTTCTGCCTTTTCGGCACTTGGGTGCTTAGCACGAATACCATGGATGTATTAATGTCGACATTTAGGAGTCGAAAAGGCGATCGTTAGATTTTGGTATCAGAGCTGAAGGTTAAGCGATAACCTTGGCTTTGGTTGGGTATAACTCATTAAGAGTAAAGGACAAGGAATGCCTTATTATGAGTTTGAGTGTATTGTACATATGAGAGTATATATTTGTTATTTTTATAACAATGTTTTATATTGTGTTGATTTATCGGATGAGCGATTTATGAATTCTGGTCAATACTGAAGAAACAACTATATTGATAGGGGTTTCTAAACACTTGAACAAGGCAAACTAACATAATATTATGTTTGAAATTGGTAAATGAAATAATTTTACATAGGATTATATTTTATATATAAAATAAAAATTTTCAAATAATAAATATAGTTATGTATTTGGTTGTTAGGAAATGATAATATTCAATTGTTGTCACTAGTTGTGCTCGGCCAATTTATGGGCATTGCCCATTAATTATTGATTTGCAAATAGTTTATCTTCTTCAACGTGGGTTGGGTAGATAGTGATTTATAGGAACATTGAAACAAACACCTTGTGAATTAAGTTTCATAGTTTGACTATAAGGCGTTCGATGAAAATGTTGGGTTAAAAAATTAACTTTAACAAAAGCTATTATAATAGTTTAATAGGAAAGGTAAGATATTTAAAAGGTAAATACCTATGAAATGATAAGAAAGCAACTTTATATAAATATGACTTATATAAATATGGTTTGTATAAATAGGATCTATAAATAGAAGGAAAATTTTCATTTTGGGCCAGTTTTAAAACTAATTACAAACTGAGAATATGTGAACTTAAATCTCAGTTCTTTGAAAATGATTTCTAAGAGTTTTGAGTAAATAATAATAGTATCAATTAAAAATATTTTTGAAGGACTAATGTTTTAAAAAGAGTTTTAAGATTTTTTTGAGTTTGAGGTTGCTCTCGGAATCAACAAGTCGATTTTACAAATAAACTATTTTTACGTTAGCTAGTTCAGTGGCTAAAAAATGACTAAAAATGGGCAAGAGATGCATTCGGATGATAAGCTCTTCTCTACCCTTATTAGTAAATGGGATATATGGTATTATTTGGCAGAACGAGTTCCTTGTATCATTTGTTGTTACTCGATCTATATGAATATTTTCCATGAATTTTTAAAGAAAATATTTTTGAAATTGGTTTTAGAAAATGATTTTGGTTTAGCCCCAAAAAGTATGAATTGAAGTCCAAAAGATATATGTGTGTGTGTATATATATATATTTCAACTGATTTGAAATAAAACCCGGAGTTTAATTCTTAAGTTTTCTGTTAAGTTATATTATAGTTGCATGCGTGCTTTGCACTAGGGTAGTTCGATTGTGCACCTTATTATGATATGTTATTTGTTAGTTTTCAATTAT
Organism: Allium cepa; assembly: GCA_030765085.1. Lineage (NCBI taxonomy): Eukaryota > Viridiplantae > Streptophyta > Magnoliopsida > Asparagales > Amaryllidaceae > Allium > Allium cepa. Next base: position 775,823,648 of record CM060935.1, read on the forward strand.
TAAAATTAAACGGAATTTTCGGCGATTTTGAACAGTTGGAAACTTTCGAACTGATATATAAATTGAAGCTAATTTTTTTTGTAAAAGCATAAAAGTAGAATTTTTTATAACTCTTAATTTGAAAAGATTGTAATTTAAAACAAGTTTAAAATTTGTTAAGCATCCTTGTTAAATTGAACATTCGTTGTTATTGGACCAACTAATAAACGTCTTTATTTTAGGGTTGTCTGAGGAAAGTAACTCTAATATTTAGTTTGGATACCAGAGTCCTGCTCTACCTAGCTACTTGCCTAGTCCGATAGATAAAGATGTCTAAAAGATTGAGTCGATTATAAGATCCAAATTTATTTTGGGCCGTTATCGAAATTTTAGTAAGTTAAATAAATATGAAAGTATGTATATATTTTTAGGATATAGTAGAGTATTATACTAGTATGACCTTAAGATAATGAAATGTTATATAAGTAAAGTTGTGGCTCTTTGAAATGACTATGTGATATTTTATAAGTAAAGATAAGTGAAATGTATATAAACTTATGTGAAGTCTTATGAAATAGTTCATAAATTAGCTTAGTATTATATAAGAAATGATTTTGTCTAAATAAATGAGAATTCGGAAGAAATTGGTGTACTTAAGTAACAAACTGAGTTAAGTACGTAAGTTATACGTATATCATTTCGTTCGCATGACAGTTCTCGATCTAAGATTTGATTATATGATTTCAAGGTGATATACATCGTCCCAAACAAGGATTTTTCACTGGGTCCCCAATGGCGAACACACAATATTGATTTTTGATATGATTCTAAAGTTTTTTATATCATATTATATGGCTATATAAAGAAAAAGGAAGTATCTAATCAAGGAAACAGATTGGAGTACGCAAAAGAGAAGTCAAGCGAGATATACTAATTTTGAAGTGGAATTTGTGTAGTTGAGCAAGTAATCCGAATTTATATTGTGTATGGATACATATATACATCATACAGGCATTAATATATTCATATTCTATGTTTATTTGAATTGTGGAAAGTTTGGGAAAGGACTCTTCTAATTTTTTAAGGTGGTATGAATAATCGGCTAAGTAATAATCTAAGGCCATTGAGCGAAATGTACACTTAGTTGTTTATTTATCATCCTCGTGCGATGGAAAAATTTTGAACTTAGGAAAACCATAAGCTATATTCGCTAACGATAGTAATATGGTTAAGTATTAATGTGTGATTATTGCTTTGGGTGCTTGTATCGGAATTTCGAGGATGAAATATTCTAAAGGGGGAGAATGTAATGACTCGGAATTTCGAACATTTCGTATTTAAATATCCGAATTATTTAAATATTTGTATATAATATTTAATGTGATTAAATATGATTTTATAACCTTGTTAAACACATTTTAATTAATATCTAATGTTGAAAAAAATATTTTTTAAATGTGTTTACAAAAGTATACACTTTGGATAAATACTGAAAATGTGACTGAAAAACGTTTTGTTAAAAATCAACTGTTTGTTCAATACATGTTGTATAAGTATTTTGCAACTTGTATAACAACATTGAACATGTAGAAGTTAATAACAAATAATTTAAACACAAATTAACTAAAGTAAACATAATTCATTAAAGGAAACATAAGGCATAAGACATGCCTTGAAACAAGGCATGGATTAAGGAACCTTGTTTTAAGGAGCATGTTTCATGGCTTGGATTCCTTTTCCTTAATGGTTAAGAAAGGGTTTTTATGATATTTTCCACACGATTCCAAAGGTTATAAATAAGAGGATAAGCTCACTTCATTTTTCACAAATTTATAAACTAAAAATCAATGTTGTACACTTCTTCTTCCACTCTAACTTTCTAGAAATCTATTCAAACCAACTCCTTTCTCCATCATACTTTGTCAAAGTCCTTATATCATCTAGAAAACATGGTTTAGCGCCTAATAAGTGAAGAAATGCTAGAGTAAGGGGACAATGATGCCTTAGGCCGTGAGTTTTGGGATGTGGCCTTTCTAGGTTTGGCTGCGAGCCAATGGAGGAAAGGGGTGGTTTTAGCCGCGAGCTAGGAGCAAGTAAAAGTGATTGAGAAGTGTTTGATTGTTTGAATGTTTGTAGGAGGTGTTTGGATTGAATAAAAGTGAGTTAATCTTACTTTGAATGAATTTATAAACCGATAATCACACGTTGAATAAACATGTTAATATTGCTTGCTATTATTTATAATAATATACACTAACTACTTAAAGTTATACCCTTGATTATATGCTTTAAAATTATTTAGATTGCTAAATTAATTGGCTTACAAACTATTGAATTGTGATAAGTTCTTTTGAACATTAAAAGTTAACATATTGATTAGAATATCTGTTAATATATGTTTAGTAGTAGTATGGTTTGAATTCGGAATCATTTATGTGTATAAAATGGAATGAAACTAAATGTTGAATTGAATATGGAATTGTCTGTACATCGATAGCCTAACGATCCATATTTTAACAATTAAAAATATTGAATTAAATAAGACTTTGGAATTGAATATTGTTAGAAATTAAAATTTATGATTTAATTGAATATTAATGTAACAAAGAAAATTGTTAGAGCGTATAACATGATTTTAAATGAAGTATAAATCGACAAATTTCAGTGAGGTAAAGATAGTAGTGCATCTTAGAACATAATTTAATGATATTGATTTGAATATAATTAATAATTGTTTAAATGTAAATTCCATCGATTATAATAATAAATGTTAATAAAGAATGGGACAAACAATAAATTAATAAACGCGTTTAAATTACATACATGTGAATATTGTTTTATTTCTCATCTTATTATTTAATCCGTTCTAAAATTAATTTTGGTAACCAATGGAATTAAATGTAATTGAAAAATTCCAATTAATATGAGAAAAGACGTTAATTGTACAGTAATGAGTGTAATAAATGGAAATTTACATTTAATTAATGCATAAAGGAATTGTGGATTTAATATAAAGGACATTTAAATTAAAATAAAAGAATTTTTTGAAATTTAAAACATAATGAACTGGTATTTTATTACTATTGTAATTTAACGTTGAACTTAATTTAATATGTAAATATTGGATTTAACTTGGGAAATTTAATTTTAGAAGATTATTAATTCCTGTTTAATCAAGGATGATGATAGAAACCTTTTAATTTAGAATTTAATTGTGATTAAATCAATTTAATAATAATTTTTTAATTAACACATAAAAATAAATATAATTTGGTTTTAACGCTAACTTCTATATACAATAGAATTAGAGTATAAAATTAGTTTCGTTGAGTTTAAAAATGTTAAAAACCTATATTTTGACATATAGGATGACCTATTTTCGTTTCGAGAACGAAACGGGCTTTCTAGACCTTTGTTATCGCTTTGTCCCTATCGATATCGGTTCCATCTATTCCTATTTCATCTTGGTCTATATGCATGCTGTTACTAAACACTAGTAGACTTCTATTCTATTTTTTCTATACTTTTTACAATCTAACTGTTCTTTCTCAATGGTGAATATCCCAAAAACCTAAATTTCAAATCTAATCCAAAATTCAATCTGCTCAAACCCAATCATATTATATATCTTCGCGAAGCTCTTGACAAACGGAATCAGCATCTGCAGTTCGTTTTCGCAATCGAAGCTCGGTTTGGCCAGAAATTGGCGATCTTTTTTAGTTATCCATTGTAGAGTTTTACAAATCGATGGCGAATCTTCGTCCAATCGACGATCGAAAGGTGCTCGTGGTAGAGGACAATTAGAGGAGTTCATCCATTGGATTGGATCATCGCAAGCATGCTTAATTTCGCCAGAAATCGATGATCTTTGGCTGAAAATCGTTCTAGGAGGGGCGTCGCCAGGCGATGGCGCAGGGTGGCACGTCTTCGGCGTAGGGCCGGCAGGCAATGGTGGTGCTGGTGGTGAGGTCCGATGGTCGAACGGTGGCACGTGGGTGCGGCAGTTGGAGGTTGAACGCAGCGGCTGTTGGAGGATGCTAGGCTCTTGTGCGATCATTTAGGGTTTGAAGTTGATAATATAATTACTATTTTTCCCATGACTTTATTTTAATTTAATTTTAAAATTTTAATGTTCTAACGTTCATAACTTTTGCATACAAACTCCAATTCATGCGCGGTTTCTTCCATTGGATTCGTATAAAAATTCCAGACAACATGAAATTGGTTTGGTTGAATTTGAAGACTACTGAGATTTTGGCCTTTTGTTGGATTTTTAATTGTCTATAAATCAAAGGTGAGTGATTAAATCCACTTAGTTAAATTAAATCATGTAGTGATGAAATCTTATTGATTGTTGTTTGGTAGTTTAAGTTGAGATTTAAATTAATTGGAATTTTATATTGAATTAAATTGACATTTAAATTAACATTGAAATTTAATTGTTAGTTAAACAGCAATAATTGATAACTAGTAACTGTTGTGGTATATTGGTTGATTTGGATATTGATTCTTGTTGGATGCCTATTAATTTATGTTAGATGCATAGTTGTTTATTTGTTTTGACATATACATGGTTATTACCCTATATACAATCGATGTTATATAAATTATCATTTGTACTATTTGAAATGAACTAAGAAATAGGTTGAAATGATATATACCTATGTCATTTAATTATGGGTTGAAATGATATATATCCATCTATATAATTAAAATTGGAATTACTAATCACTTGGCCATAGTGTAGAAAATTATATATAGACACCAAATTTAGTTAAGTTAAATGGTTTAAAATCTGGAAATTAGATTTATTTAAATGATATTGTTTTAAAGAAAATAAAATTTTGATTTATACAAATAAAATTATATTCTAATTTGAGATTTGAAATGTTGAAATTGAAACTGTTTAGATGAAATTGTTACATAATTTAATTCTAAATCTTAAAGTTGAAATTGAAATATGATGTAAATTTATCGAAATTGAATTATGTAAAGGTTTAAAATTTTGAATTTTACTGTGAAATCTATTAAATCAAAATGGTTTAAATTGATATTCCGAATCTTGGATCTGAAATTGATTTCAAATAATTTATTTTAAATGAGAATCTGAATTGAAACTATTAGCCATTTGATTAGAACCGTTTAAATTGACTTTGCAGTAAAGTTTGAAATTGTTTTGGAAATGAGGCCGATTTAAATCGAATTTTGAATATGAAGTTGACTTGGATTGGAAGTTGAAAATTTGTGTTCGTTTTGATTTGGCGGTTTGTAATATAAAGTATTTCAACATACTCTATTTTAATAATAAAATTGTTTTAATATTTGACATTTGAATTATCAAAACTATTTTCAATATGTAAACTATTTTAGTTATCAAAAATATTTTCAATATTCAAACTATTTTATTTATCCAAATTATTTTCAATATTCAACTATTTTAATTATTTAAAACTATTTTCAATATTTAGACAGTTTTAAAGGGGAAACTATTCAGATTTAAATCATTTATTTAAATACGAATGTTTTGATATGAAAATATAACGTATTTTTGAATTCAAAATGACTTTGAAGTGAATCTGATATTTTGATATGAAGAATGACTTGTTCTTGAAAATTAAAAGAACCAACCGGTGTGAAAAATGACTTTTGGTCGTTAAGGAGACTGAGACCGAATATTTGCATACTCTCTGTCAATACGGAATCACATAAATAATTGTGTATGCGATGGATGACCTAGAATGAAGTGGTTGGATTGGAAAAAGTTTGCTGGATTTGAAGAAAGAGCACGATGATGGATAGATCTTGACAATTGTGTTAATTGGAAATGATTAAAACAGGATGACTTGTCCTGACCAATAAGGCTAGCTACCTTTAGCGACATCTATTCATCGTATTACTATATTAGTTTTGACCCAATTGGTGCACCTTGATTTGATTATGGGATGGATGTTCACGGTGGGTCATTACAACTTACCACCTGTCAGGCAACTTGAATTGGTCGTATCCTACCTTGGGCATTTCCTCACATGCCCTTGTCATACTTTTATCCTTATATGCACCCTGTGCAGTTAATGCGCTCGGCAGATTCAAAGCGGTGGAGGTGCAAAAAGTCAAAGCGGGGATACAGCGAGGATATAGCAGGATATAGGGGATGACTCTAAAATAACATAGAAAACTCGAACATAATGTTTTTACAAATATATAAATGGTAATTAAATGAAAAATTATCATTCAATTGAATTATAATTAATTCATAAATAGTTTTAAATAAAAACATGTGCGAACATACTTTAAATAAACGTAAAACTGTTATGTATAACATAATTCAATTTAGTAGAATATTAGAGTATTTTCATTTCTGAAAATATATTAAAAATTAAATCAAATAAATTGGTTTCATAATTTTTATAATGTATAAATTCAATTTTTCAATTCATTTTATTAAAGAAGATATAGCGGAAATAGCGGAAATAACGGGATATAGCGGAAATAGCGGGGCTTAAAGTGGAAAGGCTATATTTTGGGGCTACATGGAGAAATCGTAGCGGTGGAAATCCACTATGAGATATAGCGGGGTTATAGCAAGGTAATAGCGGGGCATTAACTACACAGTATGCACCTCACATACCTATAGGGGACTCACTGGCTACCGACGTTACTGGTTGTGTTACAGGAGTTGCATAGACCGCCTGCTTAAAAATTTATTAAGTGTAAAGCCTTAACGCTATTTTAATATTTTACTTTACTGATAGACGCTACATATATAGCGTATCTTACTACATATAAATAGTTTAATAGATCCTTAGGAGATGAAAATCCCATAACATCTCTTAAGTTATTGCACTAGCATTGTACACTTGATACAAGATGGAAAATCTCGTAAACATCTCTGAAGCTATTACATTCATATTTACTTGTTATTGACTTAATTTACATTAGAACTTTTAGTTCCGACTCGAGTGTTTTGTTTTTCATTACGCTCGGGTGAGCCTGAGAATTTCAGTGTTTGAAGACATTATTCCTTGAAGGTGAAGACGGATTTTACTAGATCATATTTAATATTAATATTCCACTGCATTATTTTCGTATGTTTGTTGATTGTACTCTGATTATGTTGTAAAATTGAAATCAAATGTATATTGCAAAACGGCTTCATGAACTGTTTATTTGATTATTATATTTTGTCATTCCGCTGCGAGATTCTGGGTTTGCTTTCCTTCGTTTCTCTTATTTCCTTATTAAACCCTATTGATAATCTGCCCTTTTGAATGGTTTGAGTAAGATATGTGTGGTTTATTGTCGAATTTAATCGTCTAAAATGGTGGATCGTCACAGATAGTCTCCATAAACGCATTTGAAATCCCTTAACTTCAATTTGTGAAAAGTGGCGATTTAAAAATATATTTTGATATAATTTTTTTGGTTGATATATACACTTCTATAAGTGTTTGGACAATCAAAGTATATGTTTTGAAAATGTAACAACTCGCCTTTTTCCATTAAAAGTCGACACCAAACACTACCACTATGTTCCAATGTCGCACATCCAATCGATAAAAGGACATATTGTTAGGGTAAATAAAAAAGAAAAGAACAGAGAAAATAGAATATCACAGCGGAATCAACAACATATAATATGACAAGGTAGTAGAAATTGTCATTCCAAAAATACAGTATGTCAGAGTTAAAAACAAACCTTATATGCTGGTAAGTTATAAAATCCCGCCTTATACATATCGATAGGGATACTATATAATATAGCGGAAACAAACACTACGACAGGTGAATCTCCAAATCCTCTCCTAGATTTTTAGGGCACCAAAGAAAACCTAGGAAGATACCCGGTCTGACCGGAGCATTATAATAGAATAACACCCAGATTAGTCTGGAAATACAAATGTGAGTTAACTCAAATAACGAAGAACATATAAAAGTTCTGTGAGACCATGCCGCTAATACGGAATGGGTTTTTACTTCATAAGAATAATATCCATACAAGCAAGAGCAGAAATAAATATCATATCCAAATAAGAATGGGCATGACTAATATTAAAACCAGACTTGAAATAATGGAAATAATCCAAGCAAAATCCAAATTAAACAGAATGGATATGACAAGGTAACTGTCCAAACGTGATAGAAAGGACAAAAACTATAATTAAACATCATGAAGAGCGGTTGACTCTTCCCGTTGTAATTATAGAAAAAATGCACGTCCCGCCTTGTTGTACATTTTAAATCGACGATAAATCACACATGTCAGACTCAAACCATACAGAAGGGCGGATTGTTATTTTGGTGAATAAAAGAAGTAGGGAAAGAAGAAAAACAAACATAATCTTGCAGTGGAACAACAAAATATAATAATCAAATAACAGTTCATGAAGCTGTTTCAAAAAAAAAATTGATTATGCTTATACAATACATACCAGAGTCACATATACCAGAGAATAATAATTAACAATGCAGCGGAACAATGTGATGCAGTGGAATTAAATAAATAATAGTAATACAAATCTTCATCTTCGTCCTTCAGAGATAAAGTCTTCGAATCACGAAATGCTATGTAACGACCCGCAAATCCGTACCCCTTGAGTCAACCCTATTCTATCTAAATCAACTCAAGTTGTACAGAAATACAAACCATTTAGGTTAAAGAAGAAGAGGTAGAAGAAGAAAAATAGAAAAAAACAACAGAATCTAACCATCGCAGCGGGATAAAATATAATAGATAATAAGTAATTTTACTCAAAAATCAAATATCTCTGTTTTTAAATTACATCATCAGAGTACATCAATCACAGCTCAACATCAACATCGATAACATAAAAATGGATACACAACAACTCAACACAGCGGAATAGATATATATATATATAAACAAGTATGAATGTACGTATCGTCACCCAGCTCGTCTCCTGAGCTTCACAGCATCATCCTGTATCCTATAATACTCGGTCTGACCCGAGCATTACAGTTAATAACACCCGAGTCAGTCTGGAATACCAGCGTGAGAAATTCACACCCAATTGATTATTAAATTTTCAAAAATCCTTTGAAAACAAAAGCATCTCGTAAGACCACGCCACAATTACACATGTCGGGTTTTTACCTTACGATAGCTAAAACAATTTTTATAGAAATCCTCTGATATTATAATAGGGTCTATATACAAATACTTATAAAATAGCCGAAATTGTTACATTCATTAAATTCCAGCTACTAGCCACAGAGTGGGTAATACAAACAAAATTCGTACAAGGCTCGTAGGGAGAATGGATTTCCAACTAATGACTAGGCACTAGGGTACCACCTGTCACAGTACGGGGCCTAGATCACCGTACCGAGTAGTACGCCCGCACCCCTGCAACACAAGGACGGGACTACCCCTTACTGGATAATCCCGAGTGAGACCACCCCGCGGTTGGGATCAGCAACCGCCCACTAAGCCAAAATAAAAAGGGACATCTAGACTGGAATGACCTCACCCTGCTTGGGTGCTACCCACCTAGCCTTGCTGCATAACCCCTGATTTTCAGTCATTCCCATTTGATGAGGCTTGAGGCTAAGCGTTACCTTTTTAGAATATATTCCTTAGAATGCCCATCGTCCACCTGATGATGTTTCGCAAGCATTCATCCATACAAATGCGTCCCGGGTTCGAACGGAACCGAAGGCACTATTCCTACTACATCCATTTTGGTAATATTCTCAGGATTAGTAGCGACTAGCCCTTGCACTTCCCTGCTCCATCCTCGAATCCAAAATCGTTTTCACGAATCGTACAAACCGGATCGAAGTGGTTTTCGAGAAATTAATCTCGATCCCAGTCTCTTCGAAACGATCAACGCATTTGTCCAATATTGATAGTCGGTGATTTAACTATCAATAAATGTTCACAACATCCATCACACAATAAATAATTTTCCATATTGTTTATTTATCTCAAAAATATCTTCACAAGATATATTTTCACTTATCAAACTCCTTTGAAAACAGTTTTCCAAAACTATCTGCCTTTCTCAGAATAAATTTCAAGTATTTCTATTTCCACTGGAATCACCAAGCACGAAACTAGATTTTTTTTTTATTAATTTAAAACACTTTACTTTTAAAAATATACTTTAAACATTCCAATTAAAATTCCTTTAATAATTTGTTAAAATACATACTATATGAATATTTGAAAATAAGGTTACGTAATAAAATATAAAACTAGATTTTTTCTTTTAAAACAAAATACTAAGTTACTTCTTAATAACTACTACTAAAATAGATTAAAGAAAATACTTTAGACTTTAAATATTAGAAATAATAAATTTTACAAAACTTGCTTCCTTTAAAAACAACTTTAAAACATTTAATTTATTTTTAAATTTTTTTTTTAAAAACATGCACTTGGCTATCCAGAGAAATATACTTCTCTTCACAACCTTTAAAAATAAATCGCTATTTATTTTTAAACAATTTTTCTCATTCCTTTAATAAATTCCCACCTTGAATTTATTCTTCCAAATATCCAAGTTCAAACACTTAAATCAATTTCCAAATTGATTTCCAATTTACTTCATTTATTCCAAAATCCTTTAATTTCAGATTTATTTCTTAATTATGATTTAAGATACTTTTAATTGAAATACCCATTTATATTTCTCAATTTACTTCTTATTCCCTTAGATAAATTTAAAACATTAAGTTTTAAAATAATTCTTTATTCCTTTAAAATAATATCACTTGATTTTACAATTCATTAATTACTGTTTATTCAAACTCCTTTCTTTTCATACTCGAAGTTATTTATTAGTATTTCACATACTTCTATTTCTTATTCAGTTCATTCTAATTTTATTAAATTTTCTAAGATTATTTCGTTTACAACTTTACTTCCTTTATTTTCTTTCAAAAATCCAATTTATATATTTTTGGTAATCCATTTTACTCAAATATAACCAACCAAATCATAACATTCAATATTCCAGTATATTCATCATAGAATATCAAGTAATCATAACAGAGAATATTAAATAATAAATGTTGAGGGATCCAATTGGATCCCTCCAACCTGTTTTCCCTTCATCCACAGACGTTAGCACAATATAATATGCCAATTCCAAAATTACCATACTACAGCGCTTCAATCAATTTCAACCATTCAAACAATTATTTATATTTAATCATTTAAATTTAAATTTAAATGAACTGAGTGAGATTAACTCACCTTTCATTTTGTTTTGCAATTCGATCCAGCCCGGCTTGCTTCTATCAGATTTTGACCTTGTATAACAATCATACGATTTATTAACACTTTGAAATAACTTGAACCATTTATTTCCATTTATAAATTTAAATTGGCCAATGACTTACTATTTAATAATTTAATTGACCAACTATTTAATTTAAACTAAACATTTGGTTTTAAACTAATAAACTGATTTTTATCTAGATTCCAAAAATGAATTACCTTAGTAACTAAAATAACCAAATTATTTAATTTATCACTTATTCATTAACTTCAAAAATTTTAAAACAATATGCAATTTAAAATTTTATTTTGAAATCCTATATAAACCTTAAATATTTACAATTTGTTAAATTATTTATTTGATGAAAAATTATCCACTCAACTAATAAATTTTAGTTTTAAACTAGTGATAAAATTTGAATCAAAGGATTTAATTTAAACCAGTTTTCCTTTTAAATAACTTCCTTAGTAACCAAAATAATTAGATTTAACTAAACAAATAAGTCTTCACTACATTTAAATGAAAAGTGAATAGATATATTTACTTTACTTTACATTTCAACTGTTTACAAAACTAACCAATATTCTTTGAATGAAAATACATCCATGTTTACATTTTCAAACGAAAACATATATATATATATATATATATATATATATACACTTACATTCCCCTTTTCATTTACTGTGTAAACATATTTTCATATATAAACATCTTTAACTAAAACTTATTTACTGTAGATTTAACTGAAACTGAAATGTGTATGTATATATATATACATTCATTTATTTTTTTTGTATATATATTTTTTAATTTTTTATTTTTTTATAAAACAAACAGTAATAATTTTACTGTAAAAAGAAAATACTCCTAACCTATATATATTCATAATTTCATAAGTATTTAAATTAAAATTAAAAACAATTAGCCGTATACCTCACCGAACCACTCGAGCTCACGGCCATCTCCCTCGATCGCACTACACCTCAACTTCGTCTCCTCACCCACAATCGTGAACGCGGCCACCCCCCTTCAGTCACCACGAATTCCAGATCACCATCTCCCCCCAAAACCCTAAACTGCAGTCGCGATGCCCTAGCGTGCGATTCGATCGCATACGAACCCCCATCGCCTCGACGGCAAGCTCGAGCTTCCCCCTCCTTTCGCGATGATTTCGATTTAACAGAAATCGAATTGGAAGCCAAAAAAACTGCCATTTCTTTTTTTTTATTCGAACGAAACGACTTGGTTTCGTTAGCACTGTTGTTTTTATTTGATCTGGGATGAAGGGCTTCAGCCATGATATTTATTTTCTTTCCTTTTTTTTCCTTTTTTTATGAAAGATCTCGGTTTTGATCTGAAGGATAAGGCTTCGGCCAAATTATAAAAGTGAAAACGAAGCTTGCGCTAGAAGCTAGGGGGTGAGACTTCTATAAAAAGATTTGACCAAGTAAATTAAATTTAATTAACTTTCTTTATGCATTTACGGGTTGTACGATCAAACGGTAATTCCGAACCTAGCGAAAATTGAAATCCGACAATAATATAATATTACGGATCCATTGAAACTGGTTTCGTCAAATCCCAAGACTGTGCCTCGGAAGACTATTTTTCAATTCAATTCAAACGATATACTCTTAAAACTGAATAAATCAGTGTTAAATTCAATTTTAAAATTTCTATTATTCTCAGTATTATCAATATAAATTTTATAAGCTTTCAAATTATTTTTAATAGGCTTAAAATTCTAGATTCAACATTTCATCCAATTTTAAATTATTTAAATTCAATAATTAAATTATCAGATGAATTTGTGATATTCGTAATTCAAGTTAAGATTGCTCTATTGAATATTTAAAATCAATTAAATATCCCGATTTTAAATGATCGAAAATTTCGGGTCGTCACATTTCTCCCCCCTTAAAAGAATTTCGTCCCCGAAATTACTAATTAGGAAGAATGGTCCAATACCCGTTTACTTTTTCCTAAAACCAAACGGTTTCTAACAATTCAACATCTTACCAACTATCTTTTATAAAAGACCTATTATTATTCTTATTAACTTTCCAAACCTTTCCCTAGTTTGCAAACAATCTTATTTGATCAACCATTCAAGTTTCAATTTGAAATCAAGTTTTGAATTATCAAATTTTTCTCAAATTTTTTCTAATTTCCTAAATTCCCAAAAAATTTCGCCAGCGTCTCCTTTGCGCGGCTGACTCGGTACAACTACAAAATGGCTCTATGGCCTCCCATATCCAAAAATAAAACAAAAAGGCCAAGTGGCTCAATCCAAATCCCAATCAAATTTCATACCAAATTTAAATACATACCTTTTTGTCGAGCATTTCAAATTTTTATCTTTTGAAATCAATCCAATTCTCTTTTCCCTTTATACTACCTGCATATTCTGCTTAGCACTAATATCCAATCACAATATTCCCAAAACATCATATCAACTTTCTTACAAACTGTCGGTATTACTTATTCAAATATCAACTTAGAATATATTTGTAATATAAATTTCCAATCAAGAATTCACCATTCCTTTCTTAAGTTAGTATAAGTATTTTATGTGTTTCTTATATTTATTCCCACTCCGACTTTAGTTTATATCTATTTCTATTCAAATCGATTCCTTCATTTCCATATGTATTCAATTTATCTTTAACTCTGAATATATAAATTTTATTTGTCATTTATTACTAATTCATGTCATTACTTTAATTAGTTCCATTTACTAACTTATTTAAATTTTCAATTCGAAACCATTTTGTCGTTAACGAAATTTTCCAAAAATCTTCAAAAGTTTTCTAACTCCCAAAATTTTTGAAAAATTTCGGCAGAGTCCCCTTTGTACGGAGGAGCTTTTGCAATTTGACAAAAGAGATAATTATATATACATCGACCCACACGGTCGGAAAAACCAAAAACAGTTCATATTTCCTATTTTTATTGTGTAGGCGTACCTTATTTAGCATTTTTAAGCAAGCAGCTTATTTATTTAGCAGTTAGCCACACGGCTTCCCGGTACCTGTACTTACTCAATTTAAACATGTAAGTGCCAAATATATTAAGTTTAACAGCATATCACTTATTTGCAATAGTTAAAACATATGAATTCTAAAAGAAACTCATACCAAACATTTTTCCGTAAGCAATTTATATAGTTTCCATGCTAATTCAACTGTTTCAACTTATTTACAAACCATTTTCATTCAATTTGAATGGTTTTCAATCCATTCATATACAAATTCATCAATTTGAATGGTTTAAACTCAATCGCTTACATTTAATTTATTTTTAAGCAATCTGAATTCACAATTAATTCAATTGCTCTCAAAATCAATTTATTTTACTCCTATCAATTCATAGAATTTTAATCACCTCCATTTACATCCAATGACAATTTATTCTATGTAATTTGACGAGGTCTATGTGAATAAATAAGTATTTATGCTTTATAACCAATTTAAATGGATTTCAACTCAATTTATACTTAATTCTATTCCATTTTCAAATTTATCCACAGTCCATATATTCTCATTTCCATTGCATTTCAGATTTGAATCCATTCATTTGCATTTCATTTTATTAGCCAAACCAGTTCATTCAAAACCATTAACAATTTAGGTTCATTTTCATTTCCAATTAAATTTCCTTTTTATTTTAATTCATTCACAACCATTTATTAAGCTCGACACATTCCATTTAAATTTTATTCTCAACCCAATCATTAGCGTTTCATTTAAAACTATTCTATTAAACTTGAAAACATTCAATTATTAATATTGTCACCAAGTTATTTCAATTTCTTAACATTTTAAATGGTTTACAATTATTTATTTAAGAATTTTCTTTCCATTAAATATTATCGGCAACTCACCGAATTTTTATTTCGATTAAAAATTTATTTTCACTTGATTTAAAACCAATCCAATATTATTAAACTTTTTTTAGGTTGAATTCAATTCAACTCTCCTTCATTCATTTAGCTTAAGTCAATTTTCTTTAATTTATTCAAATTTTACACTTAAGCTCATTCTCATTTTGCAATCGAAGTTCTCTTTTCAATTTAACTTGATTCTATTTTAATCCAATCCCATTTCAAACTACAAATTTATTTGATCAATTATTATACGTTTTAACTTTCTAAATTCAGCTCATTCAACTTATTATCTGGCTATTTCCCAAGTTATCTTCACTTATTTGGATTTTATTTGCACATTCAAACCATTTCTATTTTAATCCATTTACATTTTTATTTGAGACATTTCCAATTATATTTCATTTGTTAACACTTCAAACTAAAGTTTAAATTTATAAATCAAGTTTTGAATCCACTATTCATTTTCAATTTACCATCCAATTTATTAATCACAATTTAATTACATTTTCTTCACTATCGATCCAAGTCGAATTTGATTTATAACTTGAGTTTTATTTCCAATCTTCATTATTAGCTTACAATTCAGCTTCTATTTAACTACATCGACCACCATTTACACATTTCATTCACTAATTTATTATCGATTAGTTCTTCCCTTATCTATAATCTAACACTTGAATTTTAATCCCAAATATCACTGCATTTAATTTTCTTAGCTCAATTTAGTTTATAATTCAAGTTTTGATTTTTATTTTATTCTCCAATTCATCAATAATATTTATTTTGGAGTTTTGTATCTCACTTTTCAAATTTAATAAGTCACAACTTATTATTTACACAATTCCATTCCTCATAGGCTTGAATATATTATTCTTTTATTTTTAACTCAAGCCTTATGCTTATTATAACCCAAGCATATTTTTATTCCTATGGATTTTTCTGATTTATTTATTTCAATGCAATCCTTATCCAACTCATTTTCCATTAATTCAAGTAAGAATCTAATTCCATTCAATAATTCAATTGAATTCTTGTTCCAACTCAATTTTATTTCAACTCAGTTTTATTTAACTCAATTCGATTCCAACTTAGTTTGAATACAACTGGATATTATTTCAGCCTATTTAAATTAATTTTCAATCCAGTTAAATTTTATTTTCCAATTTAAGTTAATTCCATTTTTAACTTTTCACTTTAAATTTAAATTCCCAACATCCAAAGCTTATATTTCCTGATTAAAAAATCATCCCAATTTATAAGCTTACAACTATCTCATCAGGATTTTCAAACACCCGGTTATTGGTTTCAAAACATTTTGAAATCTCCAATATCTCAAATCATACTTCTCAAAAATTTAAACCAATCCTTGTTTTATTCCCAACAAATTTCTTTTGAAATTGTCAAAAACAACTAGCTCTTCTGAGCAAATCAATTTTTTTGCAGCAATCCGTCACTTAGAAATTCGAAAATGAATATTGATGATGCGGCCGTCATCATCAGAATTATTTCCCAATAATCCAAGTGATTTCAATTCTATATCACTTTCAAAATTCATTTTAAACAAATTTCTTTTCAGAAATATCTCCAAAACAATTATGCTATTATTTATCTTCAAAACACTTCCAAAATCTCCGGGATTTAAATTTCCAAATCCTGTTTAAATCAATTTTAACTACAAATTCATTTGTACAATTATGCTTATACAAATTTCCATTTGATTATAATTCAATTTATAATTTACATTTATAATTCATATTTGTAAATTTCATTTCATAATTGAATTTATCTTCTCAATCTTTGATTATACGTACAATTTCTAGTTAAATTTTTCACTTAACAAATATAATACTTTAATATCATCATTTCTAACATCCAAGCAACCGTATATTAGCTAAATAGTTTACAAAACTTTTATTTATATTAAAATATATTTTGGGTAAAATTATTTCATTTACCCACATTTAAAACAATACCGTGTCAATTGTTCTATTCAAATGTTTAGAACCCCTTCGATACAGTTGCGCAGACTGTGTCGACGAAGGTTCATATGCCACTCAATAAATCAATCAACACAATATTAAAATAATTTATATTCACTAACAAATACGCGCTCATATTTATTAATACACTCAAACTCATTATAGAGTACTACGGACTCTATTTTAAATGAGTAATTCCCACCAGAGCCAAGGTTATCACCAACCTAAGCTTTGACACCAACTGTAATGACCCGCAAATCCGTACCCCTTGAGTCAACACTATTCTATCTAAATCAACTCAGGTTGTACAGAAATACGAACCATTTGGGTTAAAGAAGAAGAGGTAGAAGAAGAAAAATAGAGAACAACAACAGAATCTAACCATCGCAGCGGGATAAAATATAATAGATAATAAGTAATTTTACTCAAAAATCAAATATCTCTGTTTTTAAATTACATCATCAGAGTGCATCAATCACAGCTCAACATCAACATCGATAACATACAAATGGATACACAACAACTCAACACAGCGGAATAGATATATATATAAACAAGTACGAATGTACGTATCGTCACCCAGCTCGTCTCCTGAGCTTCACAGCATCATCCAGTATCCTATAATACTCGGTCTGACCCGAGCATTACAGTTAATAACACCCGAGTCAGTCTGGAATACCAGCATGAGAAAATCACACCCAATTGATTATTAAAGTTTCAAAAATCCTTTGAAAATAAAAGCATCTCGTAAGACCACGCCACAATTAAACATGTCGGATTTTTACCTTACGATAGCTAAAACAATTTTTATAGAAATCCTCTGATATTATAATAGGGTCTATATACAAATACTTATAAAATAGTCGAAATTGTTACATTCATTAAATTCCAGCTACTAGCCATAGAGTGGGTAATACAAACAAAACTCGTACAAGGCTCGTAGGGAGAATGGATTTCCAAATAATGACTAGGCACTGGGGTACCACCTGTCACAGTACGGGGCCTAGTTCACCGTACCGAGGAGTACGCCCGCTCTCCTGCAACACAAGGCCGGGACTACCCCTTACTGGATAATCCCGAGTGAGATCACCCCGCGGTTGGGATCAGCAACCGCCCACTAAGCCGAAATAAAAAGGGACATCTAGACTGGAATGACCTCACCCTGCTTGGGTGCTACCCACCTAGCCTTACTGCATAACCCCTGATTTTCAGTCATTTCCATTTGATGAGGCTTGAGGCTAAGCGTTACCTTTTTAGAATATATTCCTTAGAATGCCCATCGTCCACCTGACGATGTTTCGCAAGCATTCATCCATACAAGTCCGTCCCGGGTTCTAACGGAACCGAAGGCATTATTCCTACTACATCCATTTTGGTAATATCCTCAGGATTAGTAGCGACTAGCCCTTGCACTTCACTGCTCCATCCTCGAATCCAAAATCGTTTTCACGAATCGTGCAAACCAGATCGAAGTGGTTTCCGAGAAATTAATCTCGATCCCGGTCTCTTCGAAACGATCAACGCATTTGTCCAATATTGATAGTCAGTGATTTAACTATCAATTAATGTTCACAACATCCATCACACAATAAATAATTTTCCAAATTATTTATTTATCTCAAAAATATCTTCACAAGATATATTTTCACTTTTCAAACTCCTTTGAAAATAGTTTTCCAAAACTATCTGCCTTTCTAAGAATAAATTTCAAGTATTTCTATTTCCACTGGAATCACCAAGCGTGAAACTAGATTTTTTTTTATTAATTTAAAACACTTTACTTTTAAAAATATACTTTAAACATTCCAATTAAAATTCCTTTAATAATTTGTTAAAGATACATACTATATGAATATTTGAAAATAAGGTTACTTAATAAAATATAAAACTAGATTTCTTCTTTTAAAACAAAATACTAAGTTACTTCTTAATAACTACTACTAAAATAGATTAAAGAAAATACTTACTTTTGACTTTAAATATTAGAAATAATAAATTTTACAAAACTTGCTTCCTTTAAAAACAACTTTAAAACATTTAATTTATTTTTAAAATTTATTTTTTAAAAGCCATGTACTTGGCTATCCAGAGAAATATACTTCTCTTCACAACCTTTAAAAATAAATCGCTATTTATTTTTAAACAATTTTTCTCATTCCTTTAATAAATTCCCACCTTGAATTTATTCTTCCAAATATCCAAGTTCAAACACTTAAATCAATTTCAAAATTGATTTCCAATTTACTTCATTTATTCCAAAATCCTTTAATTTCAGATTTATTTCTTAATTATGATTTAAGATACTTTTAATTGAAATACCCATTTATATTTCTCAATTTACTTCTTATTCCCTTAGATAAATTTAAAACATTAAGTTTTAAAATAATTCTTTATTCCTTTAAAATAATATCACTTGATTTTACAATTCATTAATTACTGTTTATTCAAACCCCTTTCTTTTCATACTCGAAGTTATTTATTAGTATTTCACATACTTCTATTTCTTATTCAATTCATTCTAATTTTATTAAATTTTCTAAGATTATTTCGTTTACAACTTTACTTCCTTTATTTTCTTTCAAAAATCCAATTTATATATTTTTGGTAATCCATTTTACTCAAATATAACCAACCAAATCATAACATTCAATATTCCAGTATATTCATCATAGAATATCAAGTAATCATAACAGAGAATATTAAATAATAAATGTTGAGGGATCCAGTTGGATCCCTCCAACCTGTTTTCCCTGCATCTACAGACGTTGGCACAATATAATATGCCAATTCCAAAATTACCATACTACAGCGCTTCAATCAATTTCAATCATTCAAACAATTATTTATATCTAATCATTTAAATTTAAATTCAAATGAACTGAGTGAGATTAACTCAACTTTCATTTTGTTTTGCAATTCGATCCAACCCGGCTTGCTTCTATCAAATTTTGACCTTGTATAACAATCATACGATTTATTAACACTTTGAAATAACTTGAACCATTTATTTTCATTTATAAATTTAAATTGGCCAATGACTTACTATTTAATAATTTAATTGACCAATTATTTAATTTAAACTAAACATTTGGTTTTAAACTAATAAATTGCTTTTTATCTAGATTCCAAAAATAAATTACCTTAGTAACTAAAATAACCAAATTATTTAATTTATCACTTATTCATCAACTTCAAAAATTTTAAAACAATATGCAATTTAAAATTTTATTTTGAAATCCTATATGAACCTTAAATATTTAAAATTTATTAAATTATTTATTTGACGAAAAATTATCCAATCAACTAATAAATTTTAGTTTTAAACTACTGATAAAATTTGAATCAAAGGATTTAATTTAAACCAGTTTTCCTTTTAAATAACTTCCTTAGTAACCAAAATAATTAGATTTAACTAAACAAATAAGTCTTCACTACATTTAAATGAAAAGTGAATAGATATATTTACTTTACTTTACATTTCAACTGTTTACAAAAATAATCAATATTCTTTGAATGAAAATACATCCATGTTTACATTTTCAAACGAAAACATATATATCTATACTTACATTACCCTTTTCATTTACTGTGTAAACATATTTTCATATATAAACATCTTTAACTAAAACTTATTTACTGTAGATTTAACTGAAACTGAAATGTGTATGTATGTATATATATATATATACACATTCATTTATTTTTTTGTATATATATTTTTTTATTTATTTTTTATTTTTTATAAAACACAATAGTAATAATTTTACTGTAAAAAGAAAATACTCCTAACCTATATATATTCATAATTTCATAAGTATTTAAATTAAAATTAAAAACAATTAGTCTTATACCTCACCGAACCACTCGAGCTCGCGGCCATCTCCCTCGATCGCACTACACCTTAACTTCGTCTCCTTACCCACAATCGTGAACGCGGCCACCCCCCCTCAGTCACCACGAATTCCAGATCGCCATCTCCCCCCCAAACCCTAAACTGCAGTCGCGATGCCCTAGCGTGCGATTCGATCGCATACGAACCCCCATCGCCTCGACGGCAAGCTCGAGCTTCCCTCTCCTTTCGCGGTGATTTCTATTTAACAGAAATCGAATTGGAAGCGAAAAAAAACTGCCATTTCTTCTTTTTTTTATTC
Source organism: Allium cepa (assembly GCA_030765085.1). Classification (NCBI taxonomy): domain Eukaryota; kingdom Viridiplantae; phylum Streptophyta; class Magnoliopsida; order Asparagales; family Amaryllidaceae; genus Allium; species Allium cepa. The sequence goes on from CM060935.1 coordinate 775,844,889, forward strand.
GAACGAAACGACTTGGTTTCGTTAGCACTGTTGTTTTTATTTGATCTGGGATGAAGGGCTTCGGCCATGATATTTATTTTTTTTCCTTTTTTTTGAAAGATCTCGGTTTTGATCTGAAGGATAAGGCTTCGGCCAAATTATAAAAGTGAAAACGAAGCTTGCACTAGAAGCTAGGGGGTGAGACTTCTATAAAAAGATTTGACCAAGTAAATTAAATTTAATTAACTTTCTTTATGCATTTACGGGTTGTACGATCAAAAGGTAATTCCGAACCTAGCGAAAATTGAAATCCGACAATAATATATATTACGGATCCATTGAAACTGGTTTCGTCCAATCCCAAGACTGTGCCTCGGAAGACTATTTTTCAATTCAATTCAAACGATATATTCTTAAAACTGAATAAATCGGTGTTAAATTCAATTTTAAAATTTCTATTATTCTCAGTATTATCAATATAAATTTTATAAGCTTTCAAATTATTTTTAATAGGCTTAAAATTCTAGATTCAACATTTCATCCAATTTTAAATTATTTAAATTCAATAATTAAATTATCAGATGAATTTATGATATTCGTAATTCAAGTTAAGATTGCTCTATTGAATATTTAAAATCAATTAAATATCCCGATTTTAAATGATCGAAAATTTCGGGTCGTCACATGCTCAGACTAACCCGAGCGAATTGAAAAGACAAAACACTCAGGTCAGAACTAAAAGATCTTATGTAAGTTAAAACAACGGTAAAATATGAGTGGAACGGCGTAAGAGATGTTTACGAGATTTGACATCTCCTATCCAGTGTCTAACGTGAGTGCGGTAACTTAAGAGATGCCCGGGATTTATATCTCCTAAGGACCCTTAAACTATTTAATATGTAGTAATATTTCGATATTATAATAATGTCTATAGTAAAATAAACTTACTTTTAAATAGCATTCAGGAGTTACCCAATCTCCACCTTAACACGTAATAGTCCTAGTAGTCCATCCAGTATCATAGTCCTTCCTGATCGGGAACCCACCAAAGGATACCACACGGGCTGCGGGAGAAAACCAAACTCGTACAAGGCGCGCTAGGGTAGGTGACACGGCACAACTAGGCAATGCCAGGATGGATTACCAATTGCTATCCGGACTGGTGGTGACGCATAGCGCACAGCTACCGCCCACCTCAGGCCACACTCCCAATATCAAAAATCAAAAGTGGCCACCGAATCAATCCAAAAGTCTGAATATAGTGGAATGGTATCGAAGGAGTGTGTTCGATAAGAGGGGCTACCTCACTGGCCCGGAATCGCTCCTGTTTTAGCCACCTTATGCCAACTCACGGGAGTCGGGTCCATGTATTTACCTCAAAGGAAACGTTGCCACCATCCTACTTCATTCTGGAATCTTCACTGCATGCACAGTTGCTAAAGTGGTTTTCGGAGTTGGTAGAGAGTATGACAACTTCCAATCACGGTCCCTTTAACAACCAAACGTTATTATAACACCGCGGTCATTTCAAAAAAATTATACTTCAAAACCGGAATATAATATCTACTCAAAACTGTATAAATACGATATAATTTCTACTTCAAAAACTAAATCAATATGATATTATTTTTATTAAAACACAAATCAATATAATATCATTTTTATTTCAAATATTACCCTTTTCCAAAATCATAGAACTTTCAAATTTATACACTTCAAAACCAAACATTTGAAATTATAACACTTTTAAACATAATACTTTGAAATTCATAATTTCGAAACATTTCAATTTTCGATAAAACATTTCAATTTCGATATATTTCAAGGCTTTAAATATTCCAAAATTTCAAAACTAAATTTGATAATTTTGATTCAACAATTAAATTTTCTATTATTTAGTTTTGAAATATTTTACATAATAAATCCCTTATCATTTAAATAAAACTCAAATTAAAAATAACTAAAAATTTCCTTCAATTCATTTATACTTGAAATAATCAAGTAATTCACCTTGACCCCAAAATCAAGTTATAATAATTATACCTTTTAAAATTTCCAGTTTAATAAATTTCACATCAACCTTTTTGAGTTTAATTATTAAATAAATATAATTTCAAATAAATCTCCAATTTGTCTCCCAATCTTAATTTATTTAAATCATTATACACTCTATATTTTGAAATAAAATTTAAATACCAACTCATATTTATTTTTATAAAATCAAACTCTATTATTAAACTAAATTTTTATTTAACAAACATATACATATCTTAAATTCAAGCATTTAACTATATATAAAAATAATATTTATATAATATCAAAATCAATATTCATTAAACCACATATTTCTTTTCAAAACCATAGAAATCATTTTCAAAATATTTTAAATATGGACCATGGTGTCTGTATATAATTTTCTACCTTATGGTCAAGTGATACGGATATTTATCATTTCAATCCGTAATTCAAAATAAAAATACGGTTATATATCATTTCAAACCGCAATCCGAATGAAATAAAAATGCATAACAACTTGCAGTTTATAACAATATAAAATACGATATCGATTCATCCAATATCAATCATCAACCATTTATCCCAATCATCATCCAATTCAAACAATAACATCAATATAGAACAGACAATAAATACAGGCATTTACTGGCATTTTATATTCAATAATAAATTAAATAACAATTTAACTGGCAGTTTATATGCAATAATAAGTTAAATAGCAATTTAATTCAATAAATCCAATTTAACTGGAATGATGATAAAAATATGCCAACAATCATAAATAAATTTCTAATCACATCAGAAATTAATTTAACACACATAAGAAATTCTAGAAGTTGTGAGTGGGTTAAAACACTCACCTTTTGAATTTAAATTGAATTTCCAATTTAAACCCAAAATTTGAACAGTCTCAGAATCCATCCAAACCAATGTCAAAATGTCAGAAATTTTATTACGATCCCAGCAGAGAAAACCGCGCATGAATCTGAGTCCTTATGCAAAAGTTATACGAATTAGAAGATTCGACTTTGAAAATTAAAAAAAAGAAGTTACCACTAACAGCCTGCCATGTCAACGCCGCATCCTATCCCTCATGCATGAAGTCTCGTCTATAGTAAATGAAGGAACCCATCTTCACCGTGAAACTTGCACCTTTGACCACCAAATTCTCTCTCCTACGACCACCTGAGACGTCCGCGCCACCACCCACGGCTCCACCTCACCTAACCGTTCCTCCGACGTCGCCTCCATCGCCCTCAAATAGCACCACCGCCACATTCAAAAACTAGGGTTTCGACCCTAACTTCCCCAATTTCGACTGCCACATGCCGAAGTAGGTGATACGATCACCGCCTCTAGACTCCCAACAACATTTTCTACAAAATCCATATCTCAATTTCGTTGATTTATGACAAAATCAAACATTCCCAAATTGACATTGATCGCGTTTTAAGGTAAGTCCATGCACTGTTACGAAAAACGAACCCTAGACTAGGTTCCATTCATCGATACCTTCCCAACGATATAAAATATGATATAGTTTGAAGAGTTTGAAATTTTGATTTGGTTTTGAATTGCAATTGGATTTAGAAGTGAGAATTTATTTGTCTGCCATTGATGACGAGAGACAGCTGAATTGTACATACAGAAATGAGGAATAAGAAATAGGTTAGGGTTTATAACTGGATATATATAGGTAGGGCTGAAAATAGAAGAACGGATCAGATTGGTTTGGACCGTTGAACGGTAAATTTCCCGAAAAGCACGTTTTGACTCCGGAACTAAATTGGGTCAACCCATATATCAAAATAGATGTTTTTAAATATTTTAAACGCAATGGAACAGGTTTCAAGTCCAAATTCCATCGTATGAAGAAGTAATGCTAAAATCAAGTTATTTCAAATTGATTTCAATTGATTTCAATTTAATTGATTTCTGGGAGTTTCGAGTCCGTACGATCAAACGACAAGTCCGATCGTTATGAAACTGAAAATCCTACAATAATTCACCGTTACGGATCCGATAAAACTAGTTTCGTTGAAATTCGAATCAGTGACCAAAATGGCTATTTTCCAGTTATTAAATTAAATTAATAATTAATTAATTAGATCACTTGTTCAGTTTAAATTTAATTATTTTCCATTTCTATCATTTTTGATTTCTTAATCATTAACAGTGACTTAAAAAAATTTAGATGTCAATTTAAAGTTGATTAATTTATCGATTTTAGTGTTAACCTCAATTAATTAAATTCAGAAAATTATAAATCTAATTTTCCAAAATCCATTTATTAATTTTTAAACCTTGTTATTCAAGTATTTTATCACAGTAAGGATATAACTAACATTGATTTGCCTCTTATTACAGTTATAATTCCCCATTTCATCTTAATCTCCATTTACGTAATATTTAATTATTAATTCATTTAATTGCAGTTAATTCAATTATTATAATTTAAATTCCAATGAATTAATAAATCTCATTTTCCATTCCTTTTATTCAACCAATTGTCATATTATGAATAAAGTTAATGTTATTTCCCATTATTAACTAAATTTACATTAACAAAATATTTAATTTAGATTTATTGCAATTTTTACCAAATTTAAATAAATAGGTAACATAAAATATTTGTTACCATTTACTTTCAATCACACTTATAAGTTATTATTCCCAAACAATTGTTACAATTGTTTACATAACATACATTTCATTCAGTCATCATTTTAATATATTATTTCATCATTAAATTACAAATTTTTTATTCTCCCAATATTAGATAATAAAACTTAATTAAATTATCGAAAATTTATGGGTCGTTACACTCTTCCCCACTCAAAACTTTTCGTTCTCGAAAAGGAAAAAGAAGGAAAAAGAAAGAATTAAGTAGTCAATATATCTTACTCAAAATATTAATTTTATAGACAAATAAATTTACAAAATAAAATAATTTAAATAAAATATACCAATTTATAACTACTAAATCCTTTTATATTCAAATTAATAAAGTTTGGGGAGCATTTTTCAAAACTTTCTAAGTCTAAAATTTTCGGAAAAATTCGGTAGAGTCTCCTTTGTATGGAGAGGCTCGGGTGAAAATATAATATCAAATATAATAATAGATATCACAATATCTCAAAATAATGTATCCCAACAGCGGGAAAAATAATATAATAGCGCTATAAAACTGTAATCCGAGAACGTTCCTATTTGTCGGGCAAACAACGTTTAATTATGAAACCAAAAGCAGTAGCAATTGCTTGCATAACCTGTATTTTCACTTATACAATCCAAAAGAGTTAATAATAATTATATAAATGAAGTATTCAAATTTGTTTCAACCAATTCAATATAAAACAACAATCACTTGCAATACAACATACAACCATCATATGAAGTAAATAAAATCAACCATCCATATATCCATAGCAAAAAAAAAATAGTTGTTTGGGTTTAAAACTTTAAATTGTACAGAATGGAAAATAAACTATTAAGTGCACCATTTACTCAATAGTCTTAGATGAAGCTAAATAGATAATTCACACTTCCAAACAATTTTAAAGTATCCTTGCCCAAACAACCATAAACCAAACAAATAGCAAATTCTAACATTATTTAAGTTTATTCCTATAAATTTTCTCCATTGATTTCATTCTTTAATTTTACATTTACTTCTTACTAGTTTTTATTTCTATTGATTCATTCGGTGTAAATTTCATTTATTACTTACAATATTCATTTTCATTTATTAATGTCATGTAAGTTTCTTCTTTGTTGCATTATATTCATTCATTCATTCATTCATTATTACTTGATTTCATTTATTTACAGTATTCATCTTTCTACTTGTTTTTATTATAAATAACTTCAACATTTTCTTAAGTTTATTATTATTCCTTTATATTTTTCTATTATCTTCAATTAGTAGCCTTTCAGTCATACTTAATTTTATAACAATTATAACATTAACTTCTTATTTATAAAAGCAAATTCATTGAATACTTTCATTACCTCAAGTTTTACTTGTAAGATTTCCCATTACATTTTCTTTTAACATTTTAACTTTTTATAGTTGGTAAGTTATACATATGTTAAAAAGTGCAATTGAAAATTATGCAAGTTTATCTCATTTCTTTTAAGTAATCTAATGTTCAATACTTGTAGTTTCATTTAGAGGTTTCAATTATTATCTAAATTCCATTTCACTACACTAATTAAAACTATTAATTAACAGAACTTAAGAACTAAATACCGGGTTTAATTTAAAATCATTTAAAATAATAGATAAATATATATACTTAAAATTATATATATCCAATTATATTTAAACAATTTGAAATTTTATATTTGTTTATCAAAATAAAACTGCAGTAAAACTACTATAGTGGCCTTTCCACTTAGAAACTCGAAAATGAAGGTCGATGATGAGTGCACTCATCACCGAAATTATTTTCCAATAACGGAGAGGGAAGTACAGAACTTATTTCTTTCCAAAATTTCTTTAAAACAATTCTTTCAAATTTTACTGAAATAACTATATCAGAAAATAAATACAAACGATATTATTATATTCCAAAGTCCTTTGAAAGAAATTTTCAAAATCCCGAAACTTAGGTTCTAAAATTTCCAACTTTAATTTATTTTATTTTCTTCAGTCTTGTTTCCAATCATTATTTGTAAATTACACCACCTAACAACCATTATATTACAACCAAATATATGTCATTTATGAAAAAAATTTATTTTATATATAGAAAATATAATGGGTAAAATTATTTCATTCACATATATTCAAAACAAATACTGTGTCAGTCTTTCCTATTAAGTGTTTAGAAATCCCTATTGATGTCATAGCGTCCTATGCACCAACCAGAATTTATAAATACAAAACGGAACAAATTAACACAATATCAAAACCTTTTTATAACATTAACAAATACGCTCTCTTATATATATACTCTCAGTGACTCATCGTCATAGGGTATCACTACCCTATCAATAAAGAGTTAGTCCCCACAAAGCTAAGTTTTATAGCTAAACCTCGCTCTGATACCAGATGTAACGTCCCACCTTGTTGTACATTTTAAATTGATGATAAACCACACACATTAGACTCAAACCGTACAGAAGGGTGGATCGTTATTGGGGGTGAGTAAGAAAAAGCAGGAAAGAAAAAAAACAAACAGAATTTTGTAGCGGAACGAAAAAATATAATAATCAAATAACATTTCATGAAGCTGTTTTACAAAAACATTTGATTATACTTATACAGTACATATCAGAGTTACACATACCACAGAATAAAAATCAACAATGCAGCGGAACAATGTGATGCAATGGAATATAATAAATAATAGTAATACAAGTCTTTGTCTTCGTCATTCAAAGATAAAGTCTTCGAATCCTCGAATGCTCAGACTGACCCGAGCGAATTGAAAAGATAAAACACTCGAATCAGAACTAAAAGATCTTATATAAGTTAAATCAACAGTAAAATATGAGTGGAATGGCGTCAGAGATGTTTACGGGATTTGACGTCTCCTATCCAGTGTCTAACGTGAGTGCAATAACTTAAGGGATGCTCGGGATTCACATCTCGTAAGGATCCGTTAAACTATTTACCATGTAGTAATATTTCGCTATTATAATAATGTCTATAGTAAAATAAACTTACGTTTAAATAACATTAAGGAGTTATCCAATCTCCCCCTTAACACGTAATAGTCCCAGTAGTCCATCCAGTATCATAGTCCCTCCTGATCGGGAAGCCACCAGAGGATACCACACGGGCTACGGGAGAAAACCAAACTCGTACAAGCGCGCTAGGGTAGGTGACATGGCACACTAAGAAATGCCATGGTAGATATACCAATTGCTATCCGGGCTGGTGGTGACGTATAGCGCGCAGCTACCGCCTACCTCGTGCCACACCCCCAAAATCAAAAATCAAAAGTGGCCACCGAATCAATCTCAAAGTCTGAATATAATGGAATGGTATCGAAGGAGTGTGTTCGATAAGAGAGGCTACCTCACTGGCCGGGAATCGCTCCTGTTTAGCTACCTTATGCCAACTCATGGGAGTCGGGTCCACGTATTTACCTCAAAGGAAACGCCGCTGCCATCCTACTTCATTCTGGAGTCTCCACCGCGTACACAGTTGTTAAAGTGGTTTTCGGAGTTGGCAGAGAGTATTGCAACTTCCGATCCCGGTCTCTTTAACGACCAAACGTTATTATAACACCGCGGTCATTTCAAAATAATTATACTTCAAAACCGGAATATAATATCCATTCAAAACCATATAAATACGATATAATTTCCACTTCAAAAATCAAATCAACATGATATCATTTTTATTAAAACCCAAATCAATATAATATCATTTTTATATCAAATATAATCCTTTTCCAAAATCATAGCACATTCAAATTTTTACACTTCGAAACCAAACATTTGAAATTATAACACTTTTAAACATAATACTTTGAAATTCATTACTTCGAAACATTTCAATTTTGATATATTTCAAGGCTTTAAATATTCCAAAATTTCAAAACTAAATTTGATAATTTCGATTCAACAATTATATTTTCTATTATGTAGTTTTGAAATATTTTACATAATAAATCCCTTATCATTTAAATAAAACTCAAATTACAAATAACTAAATATTTCCTTCAGTTCATTTATACTTGAAATAATCATATAATTCACCTATACCCCAAAATCAAGTGATAATAATTATACTTTTTAAAATTTCCAATTTAATAAATTTCACATCAACCTTTTCGAGTTTAATTCTTAAATAAATTTAATTTCAAATAAATCTCCAATTTATCTCCCAACCTTAATTTATTTAAATCATCATACACTTTATATTAAAATAAAATTTAAGTACTTACTCACATTTATTTAAATAAAATCAAACTCTATTATTAAACTAAATTTTTATTTAACAAACTGATACATAGCTAAAATTCAAGCATTTAACTATATATAAAAATAATATTACATAATATCAAAAATCAATATTAATTAAACCATATATTTCTTTTCAAAACCATAGAAATCATTTTCAAAATATTTTAGATATGGACCACGGTGTCTGAATATAATTTTCTACCATATGGTCAAGTGATACAGATATTTATCATTTCAATCCGTAATTTAAAATAAAAATACGGTTATATATCATTTCAAACCGCAATCCCGAATGAAATAAAAATGCCTAACAACTTGCAGTTTATATCAATATAAATACGACATCCATTCATCAAATATTAATCATCAACCATTTATCCCAATCAACATCCAATTCAAACAATAACATCAATATACAACAGATAATAAATAACAAGCATTTACTGGCAGTTTATATTCAATAGTAAATTAAATGACAATTTAGCTGGCAGTTTATATGCAATAATAAGTTAAACATCAATTTAATTCAATCAATCTAATTTAACTGGAATGATGATAAAAGTATGCCAACAGTCATAAATAAATTTCTAATCACATAAGAAATTAATTTAACACTCATAAAAAATTTAAGAAGTTGTGAGTGGGTTAGAACACTCACCTTTTGAATTTAAATTGAATTTAAACCCAATTTAAACCCAAAATTTGAATAGTCTCAGAATTTATCCAAACCTGTGCCAAAATGTCAGAAATTTTATTATGATCCTAACTGAGAAAACCGCGCATGAATCTGAGTCCGTGTGCAAAAGTTATACGAATTAGAAGATTCGAGTTTGAAAATTAAATAAATAAAAAAGAAGAAGCTACCACTGACAGCCTGCCACGTCAACGCCTCATCTATCCTCACGCACGAAGTCTCGTCTATAGTAAATGAAGGAACCCATCTTCACCACAAAACCATCACCTTTGACCAACAAATTCTCTCTTCTACGACCACCTGAGACGTCCGCGCAACCACCCAAGCGTTTGTCCCCGTCCACCGTGCCTAACCGTGCCCCCGAAGTCGCCTCCGTCCCCCTCAAATAGCGCCGCCGCCACATACAAAAACTAGGGTTTCGACCCTAACTTCCCCAGTTTTGACTGCCACAGGCCGAAGTAGGTGATGCGACCACCAACTCTAGACTCCCAACGACATTTTCTACAAAACTCATATCTCAATTTCGTTGATTGGTGACGAAATGAAAAATGCCCAAATTGACTTTGATCGTGATTTAAGGTTGGTCCATGCATCGTTACAAAAAATGAACCTTAGACATAGGTTCCATTTGTCGGTGCCTTCCCAACGATATACAATATGATATAGTTTGAAGAGTTTGAAATTTTGATTTGGTTTTGAATTGCAATTGAATTTGGAAGTAAGAATTTGTTGGTCCACCATTGAGGAGGAGAGACAGCAAAATTGTACATACAAAAATGAGGAATAAGAAATGGGCTAGGGTTTATAACTGGATATATATAGGTAGGGTTGAAAATAGAAGAACGGATCAGATTGGTTTGGACCGTTGAACTGTAAATGGCCCAAAAAGCCCGTTTTTACTCCCAATGAAATTGGGTCAACCCATATATCAAAATAGATGTTTATAAATATTTAAACGCAATGGAACATGTTTCAAGTCCAAATTCTATCGTATGAAGACGTTATGCTAAAATCAAGTTATTTTAAATTGATTTCAATTTAATTGATTTCTAAGCGTTTTGAGTCCGTACGATCAAACGACAAGTCCGATCGTTACGAAACTTGAAATCCTACAATAATTCACCATTACGAATCAGATGAAACTGGTTTCATGGAAATCTGAGTCAGTGACCAAAATGGTTATTTTCTAGTTATTAAATTAATAATTAATTAATTGGATCACTTTTTCAATTTAAATTTAATTATTTACCATTTCTATCATTTTTGATCTCTTAATCATTTACAATGACTTAAACAATTTTAGAAGTCAATTTAGAGTTAATTAATTTATCGATTTCAGTGTTGACCTCAATTAATTAAATTCAGAAAATTATAAATTTAATTTTCTAAAATCGATTTATTAATTTTTAAACCTTGTTATTCAAGTCTTTTATCACAGTAAGGATATAACTAACATTGGTTTACCTTTTATTACAGTAATATTTCCCCATTTCATCTTTAATTTCCATTTACGTAATATTTAATTATTAATTCATTTAATTGCAATTAATTTAATTATTATAATTTAAATTCCAATGAATTAATTAATCTCGGTTTCCGTTCCTTTTATTCAACCAATTATCATATTATGAATAAATTTAATGTTATTTCCTATTATTAACTAAATTTATATTAACAAAATAATTAATTTAGATTTATTGCAATCTTTACCAAATTTAAATTAACAGGCTAAATAAATAGGTAACATAAAATATTTGTTACCATTTACTTTCAATCACACTTATAAGTTATCATACCCAAACAATTGTTACAATTGTTTACATAACACAAATTTCATTCAATCATCATTACAATATATTATTTCATTATTAAATTACAATTTTTTTTATATTTCTTCCAATATTAAATAACAAAATTTAATTAAATTAATAATTTAAGTTATCGAAAATTTATGGGTCGTTACAAAAACCAATTCAAAGGTTCAAAACAAATAAGGAAAATGAATTTATCCAACGTAACTAGGACGGTGCTCCCCCATCAATGAAAGTATACCTCTAGATAAGATACACTTGAGAACACACGCGTCGCTCTCGGGAACTTCCAAGCTGGACCCAGCTTCACATGAGCATCCGAATATTTCACATCAATGCATGCATGCCGACACCTCTCTAGATGATGTGAACATACTATGATGGATGCCCCCCACATGGATTGACTTCCACTCACGCTTTGGTTTTAGCTTTTCTGCCGTTGGATACTAATGCTCAAAACGAGCGATAAATCGTCTTAGAATGAAGAAGTAGAACAATGGCTTGGTGGGTGCATCCCCCTTTTCCATGCCTTAGTTTTATTCATTTTCGATAAAGGATAACAGAGTTCAATGGAGCAATAAATTATCTTAGAATGACGATAATAAAGAAGCTGAATTAACCAATAGTAAAGAAAATGACTATCGAAGATACAAAATGATCGTATATGGAAATTAAGTCTTGTTTACTTACCACCACTCATCGAATTCAAACTTGTACTATTTCTTAGTTAACAGTAATACCGCCACTCATTGAATTGGAATTAAACTGCTAGTTAAATTCCCGATTATTGGTAACTGGTTAATTTTGTGATTTATTAATTATTTTGGATGTTGATTGTGATGGATGCTATTGGTTGATATTTTAGAAGTTTATTTTTATATATCTCTGTTATCACCCTGTATATTATGGATAGTATATAAAACTGTTATTTGAATAATTTGGAATAAATTAAGAAATGGTTGAATGATATATACGTATGACACTTTGATTTGGATTAAGATAATATATATCCATCTCTGAAATTAAATTGAAATAAGTGATCACTTGGTCATAGGATAGAAAATAATATACGGACACTAGATTGGTTAAATTAAATGACTTTTAAAATTTTGGTTCGAAATTATTTAAATGATTTTGATTTAAAGAAAATATAAATCGGAGTTATGGAAATTGAATTATTTTCGAACTTGAGCTCGAAATGTTGAAATTGAAATTCGTTAACATGAATTGCTTAAATAATCGAATTTGAAATTTGAAGTTATAATTGAAGTATGATTTAAATTATGGAAATTGATTTTTTTTAAAAGATTTGAACTTTTATTCAACCCTTGAAATAAATCCAAGCAAAAATAATTTAAATGGATATCTCAAATTTGAAACCGAAATTGAATTATTTTAAAGATTTAAACATTAAATTGAACATTGAAGTTAAGTTTAATTTAAATGATTTAGATTGTTATTTTGAAAGTTAACTCGAAATTGATATAAATTGAAATGATTTAAAATTAGAATTGAATTGAAATTTAAACATTGAATTGAATTTTTGAATCAAATTTGAAGTTAAAAATGAAAAATATGCTTTTTGAAGTGAATATGATAATTTTGAAATAAAATTGATTTTGAAGAGAATATGTTATTTTGATATCAAGTATGAATTGTTTTCGAAATGTAAAAGTACCAACGGGTGTGAAAAACGACTTTTGGTTGTTAAAGAGACCGTGACTTCTTATTGGCATATTATCTGTCAATATTGGAATCACTTTAACAACTGTGTACGTGGAGGACAGTCGAGAATGAAGTGGTTGGATTTCTCATATATTTGATGGATTTGAAGAAAGAGAAGGATGATGGATAGACCCCGACACTTGTGCTAATTTGAATTGACTAAAACCGATGACTTGACAGGGCCAAGCGGGCTGGTCCTCTAGCGGACATCCTTTCTTCAATTTTCTTCTTGGACTTAGTCCATATTATTACTTTTGATGTTGGTTCCGAATGGCGCACCTTGATTTGGGATGGCCTCTCTTTGGTTCGATATTGGATGGATGGACGCGGTGGGCGATCGTGGCTACGATGCGTTACCACTAGCCCTATGGCCCGAACTGGTAGTATCCTACCTTGAGCTTTGCCACATGTGACTTGTTATACATTTACCCCTATATGAGCATCCATATCCCCCGACATTCTACTGGGGCGTTATATGCAAACTGTACAACAATGCTTAAAAACTCGTTAACAGGGATTTATGTAAAGCCTTAATGTTTAGAAAATATTTATTTTACTGATTAGACATTACATATATAGCGTATTCTACTATATATAAGTATTTTGACGAATCCTTAAGAGATGAAAAATCCCGTAACATCTCTTGAGTTATTGCATGCACATTGTACACTGGATAGGAGATGTGAAATCCCATAAACATCTCTGACGCTATTACACTCCTGTTATATGCGATATTGATTTGAATCACATAAGGATATTTTAGTCCTGACTTGAGTGTTTTATCTTTTCAGTACGCTCGGGTCAGCTTTGAGTATTTCAGCACATTGTTTGTTCCACTACATTATTATTTTGTTCTAATGTATACATTACACTGATAAATGTTGTATAAATTATAATCAAATGTATAGTATAAACAGCTTCATGAATTATTTATTCGATTATTATATTTTGTCATTTTTCTATAAAATCCTGTGTTTGTTTTTTTCTTTTCTTATTTTTCTTAATTAACCCCATTGATTATCTGTGTCTTGAATTGTTTAAGTTGGACATGTGTAGATTATTATCAATTTAAACCTTTTGAAATGTAGGTCGTCATAGTTGGTATTAGAGCCTTGGATTAATGATAGCCTTGGCTTTATGGGGTTTGACTTATTAGATATAGGGTAGTAATACCTAGAATAAGTTTGTTCGAGTGTGTGTGTGTGTGTTTATATATATATATATATATATATATATATATATATATATATATATAAGAGCACGAACTTGTTAGTGTTATAAAAAAATTTATATTGTGTTAACTTATCCACTGAGTTGTTTATGAATTCTGCTCAGTGCATGGGACGCCATGTTATCGATAGAAGTTTCTAAACACTTAATGAGACAAGTCGACATAATATTGTTTTAAAATAGGGTAAATGAGTCCACGCCGTAGCTCGGTGGCAAGGGGTCTTCCCTGACTTCGAAGAGGTCAGGAGTTCGAGTCCCTTCCCCAAGACCTATAACCTTCCCTTTGGGGATAACATTAAAAATCAACCTGGCTGTTGTGGACCAGTTGGGTTCGGCTCAAAACTTCGGATTAGGGTTTTTTTCTTTTTTTTTTGGGAAAAGATGGCAGTTTCCTCCTCCTTTTCTTTTGAATCTATCCCATCCACGTCAACTAATCTGTATATCTCATCTCATATTGCCATACCTCATGTTCCCTTGCCATGCCCCTCCACCGTAAGGCCTGTTCCTCCTCCAACTCCACATCTCCCTCGTCCCTATATCCCCCCGATCTTTCTCCCTATTCTACTATCCCTAATACTATTCCATCTACTTCTTCTCCTTTAACTCCTCCTCCTTAGATTTTGGTCTCTGTTCCTCCTTCTTCCCAGCCTGAACAAGCTTGGACTTCTCTTTTTAAGCGTATGCCCACAACGTTGGGAGTACACACCTGTTCATATCCCATCTTCATTTATTGGAGCATCTATGGTTTCCCCTCCTAAAGTCATCTCTACGGATTCTCTTGTATGGGGTGAATACTTAGTGGGTTTTTTCTAGACAAACCACTATAATATACTACTACTATGGAGCACTTAAAGAAAATCTGGAGATTCAAAGGTAACATACAAGTGAGGTCCGATAGCTTGATTTTTCTATTTGTGTTGTCTAATGAAGATGACAAACAAAGAATAAATCGAAATGACCCCATCATTATCAAAACTAAATTGTTCATAATAAAGCAACGAGATCCTAATGTGAATAACATATGTGGGCTAGTCAGAGCTATCCCTGTTTGGGAGCAATTTTCAAACATTCTCATGTTTGCATGGTCCCCACTAGGTATTAACTAGTTGGCTAATAGACTGGGGAAATTAGTATGTCTGGATTAAACACTGAAAAAATGTTGAGACTCCACTATGCAAAGTGCTTAACTAAAATTTATTCTGATGAAGAATTGATGGAATCATTTTTGGTGCTATCACCTGATGGTAACAGCCAAAAGATTTATATTAACTATCTAGGGAAGCCACAAATATGCACAACATGCAAAGTGTTTGGACATCTAACTATTTCATACTAGAAAGGTGAAGTGGAAGAGAAAGGAGGAAAATAAAATGGGTAGACAATAGATATTGAAACAAGCAGCGAAAAAGAAAAGAAATAGTAGAAAAAATTGACAATGATTGAGGTTATGGAAAAGAAAGAATACCTAAGAAACAAGTTTGGAGAAAGGTAATAAACAAGAGAAATTTTGTGAAAGTCAATAAAAAAAATAGTGCAGTTAAGTGTTTAGAGCATGAAAGTCATAAACAAGTGAATTATGAAGAATAGATGTTGAAAGGAAATAATAATCAAAATTCTTAGAATGTAAATGGTAGTTGTGAAATAAAAGGGAAGGAAATAGGAAGGAAGGATAAAATAATAACCAGAAATGCTTTTGATGCATAATATGAGATAGAAGAGGGAGAAATGATGTCACATGAAGATGTAGGAACTAAAAAATGATTTTGAATGTGAAAAAATGATAAAAGCAATGATAATAATGAAATTGATGATATGCAAAAGAGGAAACAAATGCAAAAGAATGTAATAAATGCTTAGGAATTGAAGTCTGTGCTAAAGACAAAGAAATTCAAAAGCATGCAAGGATAGAGAATGAGCACAATATGGTATAGGTGCACCATAATTAAGTTGTTATATACATGATGACCTTACGACCAGAATAAACAAAGGAAAAAATCCCCATTCTGTTTGTAATTGTGTTGAAAAGAGCCTGTGCATGCACACTGTTACACTAAATTATGAAGAAAATACTCTTATATCCCTAACCTCATCCTCTTTTAAATTGAATATAGGCAGCAAATCTATATTTCAATCCCCGGACATGATTAAGTCTCCATTCAACTTGTCCCATCCTCATCTGCCCATTGTTTTAAAGAAGATAAAAAATCCAAACATTCAAAATACCAAAAAAAACAAGCCTAAATCAAAATCCCTATTATCCCTTAAACTGGTAGTAAAATCAAATTTCATCAGCTCAAAAGCAATACCCCAGCCTCACATTTCTCCTATTCTCTCCCCAAATTGCTCCAAGGAAGAACGTAATGAATCATTCAGTACATATCCAAAAAATATCCCCTCCTCTTCTCATAGAAGAACCAGAAATTCTTATAAATCCCTCCCGCTGTATAATATATGATGACAAAAATTGCGGTTTGGAACATTAGAGGAGCTCACAAAAAATGCAAATTATACAAATAAATAATGTGATAAAATAATACTCCATATCTTTGATAGCTCTATCAGAAACAAAGCTTAATCATGAACTGTCTACATAGGTAGCTTCCTTTATAAACCCTTCTTTGTCATATATCACAAATCTTTCTCATGCCCCTTATGGTAGACCCCTTATCATTTATAATCCTTTGATTTTCAAGATTGATACCATTTTGGTTGACAAACAATTCATTTATTAAAATGCTCAACTTCTCCCTTCATCCACTTCCATGTTCTTCACCTTCATTTATGCAGATAATTCCTCTTCAACAAGACAAAACTTCATAACTACCTTCCTTATCTTACGCAGAATTCTCATCCTTGGATTGTAATTCGGGATTTCAACTGTTTATTCTTATCTTCTCATAAATCATCTAGTATCCCTCTTTCCCTATCTGAAATTACCCTCTTATTGATTCTATGAATAATGCATCTATTATTGAAATTCCATCTTATGGCTCTCCATTTACTTGGAATAACAAGAGTAGAAGTGGTATCATGACTCTAACCAAAATTGACCATGGTTTTGCTAGGTACAAAACTTCCATTCACCGGCCTTCCATCAATATTCATATCCCCATGCCCATTATTTTTTATCATTGTCCCCTTATTCTTAATTTTGGAGATGCTTCCATGGAAAGAAAGGTTAATTTTGAATTTTTTGATATATGGATAAATGATAATTCATTCATTCAAGTAGTAAAGGATGCGTGGTCTATGCAATCCTATAGGAACCATATGCTCAAACTTCAACAAAGACTAGAAAACACAAAGATACAATTGAGGATATGGAAAAAATCCGAATATTGTACAGGCAGTAAACGATCTCTCTCAATACAATGGGAGCTTGAAAAGATACAACTGCAAATTATGAACTCTTTAATGGATCCTACTTTATCTCTCATAGAAACTAACCTAATAAAGAATTTGGAGGAAGCCATATTTGATGAAACACATATGATAAGGCAGAAGAACAGGGAAAATTTTGGAATTGTATCGAGACAGAAATTTTAAGTTTTATCATGCCTCCTTAAAGGTAGGGAACTCTAAAGTTAACATTCATTCCATCAAAGACAAGAATGGCATATTGCACAATTCCCTTATAGAAGTAAATAAAGCTTTTCTTGGCTACTACACTGATTTGTTGGGACCAAATGATATATCTACTCCGAATAATTCTTTCACTTCGCTTCTTCCCCTTGAAACTCTGTCCAAAGAATAACAATCATTTATCACCCTACCCTGTATCTAAATTGAAATTAAAGGGTCCATATTCACAATAAAAAAATCTGCATGTGAGAGTCCTAATGGACTCAATGTGTAATGATGTGACGCCCCACCTTTATACCCACGCTAGCCAAGAACACTCCGGAGTAGTGCTGTCAACTAGCACGGAGAATAAGGCTGTTGAGGAGCGACCATCCATGTAATTGCTTATCACACGGTGGCTATAAATAATCTTCGGAAACAAACATAGAAATAATCATATCACAAATCAGTCACAGATATCCATATCACAAAGGCGGAAGAAGATATGAATATATAACTAACACATGAAAGTGTACATCAGAGTAGTGGTCAGTAAGATCCACGATAATACAAAAGAATAGCAACACGTGCTATACAAAAGAATACAACTATGAGTCTATCTCTCAAGTGTATACAACAAAAACTGCTAATCTAAACAGTTAGCCAAAAGTCAGAGTGATGAATCCCTGGGAAGAAGTCAAGCAGAAGCACCTGTAACATCTCGGTCTGACCCGAGTATTATTTAAGAAAATAATAAACGGGTCAGTCTAGCTATAAATATCAGATGACATGATATAACATAAAAGATATGGCATAAACATAAACATCCATAATGACATACCACTATAAGTATGTAAATAATGATCAACAGAAGATCAATCAATAAGAGATAATCAATATCACAAGAATCTTCTCAAAGATTCGGAAAGGGCATCATACCCCAAACTTGTACTCATAACAAGTCAATGACATAAATTCTAGAAATCAATGCAAGAAGTCCAGAAATCATAGAAAAGAGAAAGAGGTCTATGACATGACGGTTCGAAGACCAAGGGGAGCTACCCCACATGTGTGAATGGAATCACACAGATTAAGGTCCAGACTAACCAAAAAGCAAAAAGGTATATGTGAGTGGAATCACACAAGTGGTGTCTAGTCTAACCTCGCAACAAGAGACATCGCACAATTGCTAGTCTAAATCATCAGAATGATCGTCATGATCAACGAGAAGTGTCAATTACACTAAGCTAGTAAATAATTTAGCTTCATGTCCCATAACCACTTTCTTAACTTAAATATTTACGAACAAACTGTAAATCTTCACTAAATAAATTGTCACAAGAGGTTCAATCGAACAAGTCCAAGAATTAACCGACGAAGTGAACGCAAGCGTTTCATACCACTTGTTTTACTAAGTCGTTTAATTAGATTTCTCATCCGAGTGAGGTAAAGGTTTGTATATACTAATAGATTGGAAAACGGTTTAAGAAAAGAGCTTTGTTATTAAAAATAGAGTTGAAATTGTTTGTTAAAAGAGTTTTGATATTTACTACTAGTATTAAAACCTTTATATTATAAAGTGACAAAACACAGAAGCAATTGTAGAAACAATCAGTCACAAAAATCGCATACGGAGATGTGAATAAAATCCAAGGAAATCAGCTCAATGTTTTTCAGTTAAGATCCCCTACGGAGGGGGGGTCCGGGGGGGTGGCAACCCCCCAAGGTGGGGGTGTGGGGGAAGTACCACCGCTTACGGGGTTCGACCTGCCCGGTCAGGTCGCGGGGGTCCAGGGGGCAGCGCCCCCGGCGGGGTGCGGGGCAGCGCCCCGACCAAAACGGTACGACCTAGTGAAGATAAAATGAGGTCTAACGACCTAAGGGTTGCGACCTAGGGGTCCAAGGGGCTAAGCGACCTATCGGGTAAGGTCCAACGACCTACGAGTCAAAGGTCCAACGACCTATAGGGTTATAATGTCATGTGACCTATCGGTTTATAAGGTCATGCGACCTAACGAGCTATGGCCAAACGACCTAGTAATGGTAGTAGGGTTGAGCGACCTAAAGGTTTAACCGGTTAAGCGACCTAAGGAAGGTAAGGTCTAACGACCTAACGCTCGCGACCTAACGGTCTAAAGGCCATGCGACCTAGAGGAAAACAAGGTCAAGCGACCAAAAACGTCGCGACCTAGCGACCTAAAAACGTCGCGACCTAGCGACCTAAAAATGGAAGGCAAGGCCGAGCGACCTAACGAAGAGGGGGTGAGCGACCTATGGTCATAAACGAGGTCGAGCGACCTATAGAGGCATAGGATGCATCGACCTAAAACGTCGCGACCTAGCGACCTAAAACGTCGTGACCTAGCGACCTAAGGGGATAAGGGCCGAGCGACCTAACATTCGAACGACCTAGACCTAAGGGGATAAGGGCCGAGCGACCTAACATTCGAACGACCTACGACCTAAGGAGCTTGCGACCTAAAGCCCAACGACCCACGACCTAATTCCGAAGCGCCGAGCGACCTAACGTTATAGGCCATTTTAGATCGGAAACGAGCTATTCGAAGGCCAAGACTTTTCCACGCGAACGACCTAGCAAAGGCAGAGCGACCTAAGGGTAGATTTTCACCAAAAACACTAAAAGTTGGAATTTTTCGCCAATCCAATCCAAACCAAATGCAAATGTACATGCTAAAGTGGTAGGAAATCATTCCCAAACATCCGTGATAGTTATAGACAAGAATGTGAGATAAAAATCTCACCTTTGCACCAAATATCAATGAAAATGAAGTTTTAAGCAAGCAAGAATCAATCCTTCTTCTATCTAAGCACAAGAAGCTTGAATCCAATGTCTTCTTCTTGAATTTGGAGTAGAAAGATGGATTGCAATTGAATTTGAGTTTTGAAATTTTAATTTCCCATTCCCTCCACCATTAATGCCAAAGCTTGATTAGTTAGGAAATTTATGAAGAGTGAGGAGAAGAGGGTTGGAACTTGGGCTTAATAGGCTAAACTAACCCAAAGTCCAAAGCGGGAAAAGTTAGTGAAATTTCACTAACTCCAAACCTATCGATGTTTATACTTAAAAAAGTTGTAAACGACATTTCGAACTCAATGGAAGTGGTCTCGAGTCCTAATTTGACCGTTTCCAAAAAGTAGCTTTTCGGACCAAAATCCGATTAACGAGTTAATATTTAAATAAAATATTTAAATACAAACTCGATAAATATGCGGGTTGTTACAAATGATCCACCTTCCATTTCACAGAAAGACATATCGTCATTAAGAAAGAAAGGGATAGAAAAGAGAAAATATAGGAAAGAAAGAGCTAAACAATATAAGAATCTCGCAACGGAACGAATAAAGTATATTACATCGCATAAGTATTTATATAATAGTTACCATACATCAGAGTTACATAGCTTTATATCATAATACATTAGACAGTTATAGAAACTTGTCTATCATATAACTCAAGATACAACACAGAGATTAACACAGTGGAACCATAATATCTATATTCGCTAAAGCCTCCTGCTCCATATCTCCTCCAGAATTCGTTAAAACTAACCTGAATCCCTTAGCTACTCATAAAAATTTGAGTACCCAAGAGTTTAAGAAAACAGAAAATAAACTCTGGGTCAGACCTGGGTCTGGTGTGAGTAAACGGGTTAAAGTTGCTTAACTTTGAAAAGCATTTGAAATAAAAGGTATCTCGTAAGACCATGCCATAAATAAACATGTTGGGTTTTTACCTTACGATAAGAAAAACATTTGATAGGAAATCCAGTTATATTATAATAGTGTCTAGGGTTTTCAAGTAAAATACAAAAATAGCTGGAATGCTTACATCTCACATTCCAACATAGTTGGGCACAATCAAAACGAAAGGCATATTTGGAGATTGGATTCCATACAATGGTAGGGCTACTGGGGTACCGCCCGTCACAGTACCTGGTCTAGATCAGAGTACCGAGGATCCACCCTGATCCCCTGCAACACAAGACCGGAACCATCCCTTACTGGATAATCCTGAATAAGACAATCCCAGCAGTTGTCGCTACCAACTGCCTAAACAGCCGAATAAAAAGGGACCTCTAGACAGGGGAAATCTTATCCTACTTAGGTGCTACCCACTTAGCCTTGCTGCAGCTCCCCTGTTTTAGTCATTCCCCATTGATGAGGCTTGAGGCTACGATTACCTTTTAGAACACATATCATAGAATGCTCATCGTCCTCTAATGACGATGTTTTGAAAGCATTCAATCCATATAAATCCGTTCCGGGTTTGAACGGAACCGATAGCACTATCTCGTTACACTCATTTTGGAATCACCCTTAGAGTTAACGATAATAGCCCTTGCACTCTGAAACTTCATCTCGAACTTCAGTTGAGATTTCATGCTATCGTTTAATTTGGATCGATTTGGTTTTCAGATATCTAATTTGGAATCCAATCCCGGTCTCACCGAAATCCAAAATGCCGTCTTAAAGTCCAAGTTGTTTTTAAGTTAAAACAATTTAATTTATACTAACATATGCACGTAGATAGAATAATTTCACATTATCACAGTTCAACCAAAGCATCTCATATCACTGAGCAGCACATATCACATATCAAAGATACCAAAATCCAAGGCATTCAATATCATTCAATCATCCATAAGTAAGATTAATTAGTCATACTATTTTTAATTAATTTAAATTAATTAAATTAATTCATCAATCACTTTAAATCCTTCTTACTTAATCATTAATTAATTACAAACCAATTAATTAATCATCCTTTAATTATTATCTTAATTAATCATCCTTAATTAATTATTCTTTAATTACATTATGTAATTAGCCTTTAATTAATTGTACAAATTAATTATCCTTAAAGCATTCATATTGATTAACCTTTAATTATTCTCATTAATTAATTAACTATAATTAATTACATCGATCCTTAATTAATTATATTTAATTAATTATTCTATAATCACTTACATCGATTAATTATATTTTAATTAACCATATTCATTAATTAACTAACCCTTTAATTAATTACCTCTATTAATCAATCCTTTAGTTATTTACACTAAGTAATTAGTCCTTAATTACTTCATTAAATAATTATCCTTTAATTACTATCATTTAGTAATTTTCCTTTCAATTGATTACATTCAGTAATTATCCATTAATTACTTACTCTAAGTAATTATCCCTTTATTAATTACATTAAGTAACTATACTTAATCATTTTCATAAGTGATTATCCTTGATTAACTAAATTAATTAATTATTTTAAATTAATTACTTTAGTTAATTAACCTTTATTTAATCACATTTATTAATTAACCTTAATTAATCACATTAAGTAACTATCATTCAATTAATCACTTAAATTAATTTTCTTTTAGTCACCAGTTAATGATCCTTACATTAATGACATTCATTAACTATCCCTTAATCACCTTCATTAAGTATTTACCCTTTGATTATTAACATAAATTAATTTATCCTTATTAATTTCATTAAGTAATTAACCTTTAATTAATTCCACTAACTAAATATTCCTGATTAATCACAACCTTGATTAATTAAAGATAAATTCTTAATCTTAATTAATTACTTATTTAAATCTTATTTAACTTAAATGCTTGAAATTAACTTATACAAAATCATTTGAAAATACACTTACCTTAGTCACTACTAATTACATCATTTCATTACATTTGAAACACCTAAGAATTTAATTACAAAATTAAACCAATATATTATTGCATACCCAAAACAATATTTAAACATTACCTTTAAAATTAAATCTTTAAAATTTGTCAAAAACTTGTTAACACTTTGATTTGAAACTTGTTTATATGTTTTGAAAAAAAACTTGGTTTAAAAATTTGCTTTAGAAACTTGGTTTTTGAAAATTTATTCAATTTAAAATTTGGTTTAATAAATTTCTTTGGAAACAAATTTATTTAAAATATGCTTTTAAAACTTAGCTGAACATTCTTAAGAAAACTAAATCATTTTAATAACTTTTAAAACCTAAACTTGTTTAAAACATTTGTTATTTTAAAACTTTATTTTTCCAAAACCTGGTTACAAAGTTACTACACATTATTAAAATTCGAGAATAAAAATGACTACCCAAGCTAAACACTCCAGATTCCCGAGCATAAATTCGAGTATCTCGTCCCCATCCCATTGTTTGAAGACAACAAGCAAATTTCCTTGAGAATGACCCGAGCAACAACCCTTCTTCCCAAAAAACAACACATCACTAGACATAAGTGCAAACACGTGCATGTGCGTATCAGTTCCGACCACCATCGATCAACGTCGTGACCACCTCAAGTTGACGACCACTTAGCCGACTAGCACGTCCCCTCAAATCGATGAGTTCGACAGCAAAATGAAAACGAGCCATTCGATCAAAAACTGGAACCAAATAGATCGACAAAAACTTCACCGCGACGACGATCACGTTCACCGGTACCCCAACCCCTTCGTCCAGAGCCACGCCTCAAACCCAAGCAACAATCCCCCTTCTCGCTATCAACTCCGATGCTTCCCAGTCAACACATGACCTCGAAGATCAAAGCCAACCAAAACTGTCAGTCGAACCCTAGTTTTTCGTCCCGTGGCCACCACAGTCACCTAGGAATATTCCAAGCATTTTTCCCATGAACCTCGAGTCTCGAGCCTCCTCCAGCCTTGGTGACGGCCATTATCATCACGCCATTCGTCGACAATCGGCAAATATCCAAATTATGATCAACTAAGAATATCACATCATACACATACTTTAAAATCATTAAATATAAATTCAAAATTATCAACCATGAATTTGTTTACATAAACAAAACATAATTTCCAGATGATCAAATTTTGACCTATCTTTGATTTTCTCTGCAATTTATCATTTTTGAAGTAATTACTTAATATAAATTCTTGAAACCAATTTTATAATTGATATTATATTATTATAATTATTTTTCGTTTAAAGATCCAAGCCTAAATCTGAATATATGAAGAGGAATTAAATTTATTTGTTCTGTTTTTAAGTTTTGTGATCACAACAGAATCCAGTATACTTACACCCAGACATATTCACAAATATACAGTGCACTTCAAACTAAAATCCTGTTTAAATCATCCATGTGAATCCTATTTACAACTTTACTATACAGATTCATCACTTGCAATAAGTATAAACATAGATTAAACTGTTTTTAGAAAGTTTACTCACCTGTACCTTAAAAACAGAGAACATGATCTTATTCTTTTCTCTGGAATTTTGTTTTTGAGATGATCTTTGAAACTAAAATTTGAATTGCTAGCTTGTTATTTGGGTTTGAAGTCTTTCCATTGCTTAAGCTTTAATCTTTATATTTCTTTTCTCAGATTTGAAGCTTTGAAACTGATGTTGTTGTTTGGAAGAGTTGTTTGAATTTATTTTCTTTTGATTTTAGTTTGAAGATGAAAAAAGATGGGAGAAGTTTTTGAACTGAAAATCAATTAGTCTAGTTTTCTCAATTCAGTTTTATGAACATATTTGCACATATTCCACTAATTTTAAAAGAACATACTTGCCACTTGTTTTATTGCATAACACATAAGTTACAAATGTATTTGCATGAATTTATATTTTTTTACAAATGTTAAAAACAAGAATTTTTATGTTTAGACCCTTGCTTTAAAAATCTCTTATTATTTTATATTTATATAATATGAATTTATGTTTGTATTTATTATTTATACTTATGTTTTATTAATATATGTTTATGTGTATATCAATTTATGTTTATATACAAACTACACTTATTTATATTTAAATTTTTTATACATATATACAAACTAAATCTTTTTATCAAATATAAATGAAAAGTGTATTAAACCTTTTTATAAAATCTCATTTTAAACATAAGCTATTTATCTTGTGTTTTGAAAATATATAATTAATTTTAAATAGCTTTTGAAAAAAATCTTATGTCAAATTCAGAACAAAGCTTCCAATCATAATATATTTATATATTATTATAATTTGAAAACATTTTTATTAAATTCAAACCAAAGTTTCCTATTCACAATGTCTATACATACATATATGTACATTATAAATAGAATACATTTTTATTAGCTTTTGAAAGACAAATTTTACCAATTAAATATTATTAGCTTTTGAAAAGATTTATTTTGCCAAACTAAATATTATTATAAAAGAATATTATTATGCCAATATTTCTAATTTAAACGATTACCAAATTATTATTGCCAAATTTAAATAGATTTAAATAAAGATTATAAAATTTTTATTGCCAAAATTTTAGGTCATCACATTCCCCTCCCCTTAAAAGAATTTCATCCTCAAAATTTAAAAGAAAAGATAATTTAATAATCTAGCAAAGCTTTTATTTACAAACATCAAAGCATAAATCAACCATATACTAACAATCATAGCAACCAATTCATTCAAACAAACAAATCTAACTGTCCAGACAAAATTCTGGATAGGACTTCCTAATACTATCCAGTGTTTCCCAGTACACTCACTGAGATCCTCGCCCTACTGAACCTTAATTAGCTACACCACTCTGATCCTAAGCTCCTTCTCAGTATGATATATAAACTGAACAGGATGCCAGACCAAAAACAAGTTTGACTCAACTTCCAAATCCTTTTGAACTGCTGGTTCCATGACCAGTGATGGATCATGCACGTACTTCCTTAGACGAGATACGTGAAATACTTAGTGAATCCCAGCCATCCGAACTGGCAATTCAATCCTGTAGGCCAAAGAACTTATCCTTTCGAGAACATGAAAA
Source organism: Allium cepa (assembly GCA_030765085.1). NCBI lineage: Eukaryota > Viridiplantae > Streptophyta > Magnoliopsida > Asparagales > Amaryllidaceae > Allium > Allium cepa. The sequence continues at coordinate 775,871,645 of CM060935.1, forward strand.
GATCGGATATACCTTGGAGATAACTTTCCAGTCTTACCAAATCTAATTACTCCTCTGATCGGAGAAAACCTTATCCAAAATCTAAATCTCCAACTTTGAATTCCAAATTCCTATGTCTCTTATCCGCATAACTCTTCTGACGATCCTGGATTGCCTACATCCTTCTTGATCAACTCACCCTTCCCAGATGCCTCTCGAAACAAATCTGGACCAAGAATAAAACAAATCTCCAGATCCTATTCAACAAGATGGTCCTCTCAAAATCTACCAAAAATCAAGAATACAAACTCTACTCCACAAGCATTAGTGGACTTCGAGCTTATTCCCTTATCAGGAATAGCCAAACAGGTGCACTAGACACCTAGCCTTCAAATCCCGAATGAACTTCCTGTAGAAACCCTCTAATCCAAGAATACTGTGAACCTCCGGGGGTCTGGGGTTGCTTCCACTCTTACACAGTTGCTACCTTACTTCCGTTGCGCAACTCTGATCTGAAGTAGATGAGAATGTCGTCGATGAACATGAGCACAGACTTGTTCAGCATATCCCAGAAAACACGGTTCATCAGATCCATAAAAGAGAAAACACAAAAGTTCCATGAAATCCTAAGCTACTTCACCAAATCCTCTCTCTAGGAGCCATCCTTCTACTTAGCTGAGTCACCGGTATTGCTCCAGGAACCAAGTTGATATGAAAACTCAATCTCCTGATGCTAAGGCAAACCTTGACTTCTCTAGAAACATCTGGAAAATCTCTGACAACATCGATAGCTCCTATTTCCTCTTGAGATGCCTCAATCCCATGCAAAAGATTACTCAAGAGAACTCTTGAACTATCACAAGTCACTTTTGCAATCCTACCCAGTTCAATTTCCAAAGATACCGTTCTCTCTTCAAAAATCAAAACAGTCTATTTTTTCTAACTAATCCATCGAAATTCCAAAATAAAGTCAAACCCTTCAAGAACACCTTTGCCTATCAGAAGAAGCTGACGGCCCACTCCGTTGTTCCTGAATTCTACCTTTAGGACACTGCTTAGCCAGATGACCTTCCTGTTGGCACATAAAACATTTTCGAACTGCAGTGCTGCCTCCTAATGCCAAAGACTTCTTATCCAAAAGCTCTTCGAACCTCAAAGCCATATCTATCCATTCCACAAAGAGCCTTTGAGATGGGTAGACAACTTCTCAACAAACTCGAGCCTCAAACCAAGCACAAACATCTCGCTATCCTAAAGGGGGCGTGTTAATAAGACTAGGTCCGTAGAGACAATTTGTTGAACTCAGTCTCATATTCTGTTACTGACAAACTCCCTTGCTTGAGATCCAAATAATTCCTATACAGTCAAGTCTTCTCTGCAGTAGGTAAAGACTGCTCCTTAAATACTCCCTTAACTTCCTCCAAAAGAAAACACCTTCGGGAGCATCCATGGTCACTGCATCTCACCACGCAAAGATGCCAACACTCGCATCTGCTTAACCGACAGATCCAAACTCTTGAAAATCCGCTCGCACGAGCGCAACCAAACTTACACTTCATTGATGGACTCCGAACCTTTTCAAAGGGTTTCCTTCGAAATTGGTGAAATCCTTACACCATGCTACAAAGCTCACTCAAGGCGGTATTGGGCCTACAGCCTCAACATATACTCTTCCAACCTCAACGCTAGGGCGTCTTCCATTTGTGATAGTCATGCTACATACACCACTACCCCTCCTACCTCTAGAACTCATATTGGAAAAACTGAACAGGTAATCCAACAAATCTGGTAATTATATAGGTACATATATATATACACACACATACAAGTACGCTCTCTTAAGAAAGATACCACTTCAAAGCCTAAGTATTCACTCAACCTAAAGCTCTAATACCACTTGTAACGACCTGCCTTCCATTTCACAGAAAGACGTATCGTCATTAAGAAAGAAAGGGATAGAAAAGATAGGAAATAAAGAACTAAACAATATCAGAATCTCACAGCGGAACGAGTAAAATATATTACATCACATAAGTATTTATATAATAGTTACCATACATCAGAGTTGCACAGCTTTACATCATAATACATTAGATAGTTATGGAAACATGTCTATCATACAATTCTAGATACAACACAGAGATTAACACAGCTAAACCACGGTATCTATATTTGCTAAATCCTCCTGCTCCATATCTCCCCCAGAATTCGTTAAAGCTAACCTGAATCCCTTGGCTACTCGTAAAAATTTGAGTACCCAAGAGTTTAAGAAAACAGAAAATAAACTCTGAGTCAGACATGGGTCTGGTGTGAGTAAACGGGTTAAAGTTGCTTAACTTTGAAAATCATTTGAAATCAAAGGTATCTCGTAAGACCACGCCACAAATAAATATGTCGGTTTTTCACCTTACGATAACTAAAACATTTGACAGGAAATCCAATGATATTATAATATTGTCTAGGGTTTTCAAGTAAAATACAGAAATAGCTGGAATGCTTACATATAACGTTCCAACATAGTTGGGCACGATCAAAATGTACGGCACTTATTAGAGATTTGATTCCATACAATGGCAGGGCTAGTGGGGTACCGCCTGTCACAGTACCTGGTCTAGATTAGAGTACCGCTGCAACACAAGGCCGAAACCATCCCTTACTGGATAATCCCGAATAAGCCAATCCCAGCAGTTGTCGCGACCAACTGCCCACACAGCCGAATAAAAAGGGACCTCTAGACAGGGGAAATCTTATCCTACTTGGGTGCCACCCACTTAGCCTTGCTGCACCCCCCTGTTTTAGCCATTCTCAGTTGATGAGGCTTGAGGCTACGATTACCTTTTAGAACTCATATCTTAGAATGCTCATCGTCCTCCAATGACGTTGTTCTGAAAGCATTCAATCCATACAAGTTCGTTCCGGGTTCGAACGGAACTGAAGGCACTATCTCGTTACACATATTTTGGAATTACCCTTAGAGTTAATGACAATAGCCCTTGCACTCTGAATCTTCATCTCGAACTTCACTTGAGATTTCATCACCTATCGTTTAATTTTGGATCGATGTGGTTTTCAGATATCCAGTTCGGAATCCGATATCGGTCTCACCGAAATCCAAAACGCCGTCTTAAAGTCCAAGTTGTTTTTAAGTTAAAACAATTTAATTTATATTTAGAGTAACATTTGTACATAGATAGAATAATTTCACATTATCACAGATAGATAATCCATACTATCACAATTCAACCAAAGTATCTCATATCACTGACCAACACATATCACATATCAGAGATATCAAAAATCCAAGGCATTCAATATCATTTAATCATCATAAGCAAGATTAATTAGTCACACCATTTTTAATTAATTTAAATAAATTGAATTAATTCATCAATCACTTTAAACCCTGCTTACTTAACCATTAATTAATTACAAACCAATTAATTAATCATCCTTTAATTATTATCTTAAATAACCATCCTTAATTAATTATTCTTTAATTACATTAAGTAATTAGCCTTTAATTAATTATCAAAATTAATTATCCTTCAACCATTCACATTGATTAACATTTAATTACTCTCATTAATTAATTAGCTATAATTAATTACATTGATCCTTAATTAATTATATTAATTAATTGTTCTATAACCACTTACATTAGTTAATTATCTTTTAATTAACCATATTCATTAATTAACTAATCCTTTAATTAATCACCTTTGTTAATCAACCCTTTAATTAATTACACTAATTAATTAATTCTTAATTACTTCCGTTAAGTAACTATCCTTTAGTTACTATCATTTAGTAATTTCCCTTTTTATTAATTACATTAGGTAATTATCCATTAATTACTTACTCTAAGTAATTACCCCTTTATTAGTTACATTAAGTGACTGTACTTAATCACTTTCATTAGTGATTATCCTTGATTAATTAAATTAATTACTTTAATTAGTTAACCTTTATTTAATCACATTTATTAACTAACCTTAATTAATCACATTAAGTAATTATCATTCAATTAATCACATAAATTATTTATCTTTTAATCACTAGTTAAAGATCCTTACATTAATTACATTCATTAACTATCCGTTAATTACCTTCATTAAGTAATTACCCTTTAATTATTAGCACAAATTAATTAATCCTTATTAATTTCATTAAGTAATTAACCTTTAATTAATTCCACTAATTAATTTTTCCTAATTAATCACAACCTTGATTAATTAAAGATAAATTCTTAATCTTAATTAATTACTCATTTAAATGTTATTTAACTTAAATGCTTGAAATTAATTTATACAAGATCATTTGAAAATACACTTACCTTAGTCCCTACTAATTACATCATTTCATTACATTTGAAACACCTAAGAATTTAATTACAAAATTAAACCAATACATTATTACATACCCAAAACAATATTTAAACATTACCTTTAAAATTAAATCTTTAAAATTTATCAAAAATTTGTTAACACTTAGCTTTGAAACTTGTTTATATATTTTGAAAAAAAACTTGGTTTAAAAATTTTCTTTGGAAACTTGGTTTTTGAAAACTTATTCAATTTAAAATTTGGTTTAATAAATTGCTTTGGAAACAAATTTATTTAAAATATGCTTTTAAAACTTAGCTAAACATGCTTAAGAAAACTAAATGATTTTAATAACTTTTAAAACCTTAAACTTGTTTAGAACATTTTGTTATTTTAGAACTTTGTTTTTCCAAAACCTAATTACAAAATTACTACACATTATTAAAACTCGAGAACAAAAATGACTACCCGAGCCAAACACTCCTGATTCCCGAGATCAAACTCGAGAATCTTGTCCATATCCCACTGCTTCGAGACAACAAGCAAATTTCCTTGAGAACGACCCAAGCAACAATCCTTCTTACCAAACAACAACATATCACTAGACATAAGTGCAAACGCGTGCACGCGCACATCAGTTCCGACCATCATCGATCAGCGCCGCGACCACCCTCAAGTCGACGACCACCTTGCCGACTAGCATGACCCCCCAAATCAATGAATTCAATAGCAAAACTAAAATGATCCATTCCATCAAAAATTGGAACTAAACAGATCGACAAAAACTTCACCGCGATGACGATCACGTCCACCAGAACCCCAGCCCCTTCGTTCAGAGCCGCGCCTCGAACCCAATCCACGATCCCCCTTCTCACAATCAACTCTATGCTTCCCAGTCAACACACGACCTTAAAGATCAACGCCAACCAAAACTGTCAGCCGAACCCTAGTTCTCCGTCCCTTAGCCGCCATAGTCACCTTCCAAGCATTTTTCCCACGACCTTCGAGTCTCGAGCCTCCTCCAGCCTTGGTCGTGGCCACTATCGTCACGCCGTTCTCGACAATCGACGAATACCCAAGTGCTGATCAACTCAGAATATCTCATCATACACATACTTTAAAATCATTAAATTTATATCAAAATTCAAAATTTTCAACCACGAATTTGTTTACATAAACAAAACATATTTCCAAATGATCAAATTTTGACCTGTCCTTGATTTTCTCTGCAATTTATCATTTTTGAAGTAATTACTTATTATAAATCTTGAAACCAATTTTATAATTTATATTACATTTTTATAATTATTTTTCATTTAAAGATCCAAGCCTAAATCTGAATATATAAAGAGGAATTAAATTTATTTGTTCTGTTCTTAAGTTTTATTATCATAACAGATTCCAGTATACTTACACCTAGACATATTCACAAATATACAGTGCACTTCACACTAAAATCCTGCTAAAAATCATCGATGCAAATCCTATTCACAAATTTACTATACAGATTCATCACATGCAACAAGTATAAACATAGATTAAACTATTTTTAAAAAGTTTACTCACCTGAACCTTATAAAAAGAGAATGGGATCTTATTCTTTTATCTGGAATTTTGTTTTTGACATGATCTTTGAAACTAAAATTTGAATTACTAGCTTGCTGTTTGGATTTGAAATCTTTGCATTGCTGAAGCTTTAATCTTTGTATTTCTTTGCTCAGATTTGAAGCTTTGAAACTAATGTTGTTGTTTGAAAGAATTGTTTGAATTTATTTTATTTTGATTTTAGTTTGAAGATGAAAGAAGATGGGAGAAGTTTTTGAACTGAAAATCAATTAGTCTAGTTTTCTCAATTCAGTTTTATGAATATATTTGCATACATTCCAAAAAAATTTTAAAAGAACATACTTGCCACTTGTTTTATTGCATGACACATAAGTTACAAATGTATTTGCATGAATTTATATTTTTTACAAATGGTAAAAACAAGAATTTTTATGCTTAAACCCTTGCTTTAAAAATCTCTTATTCTTTATATTTATGTATTTGAATTTATGTTTATATTTATTAATTATACTTGTATTTTATTAATATATGCTTATGTTTATATCAATTTATGGTTATATACAAACTACACTTATTTATATTTAAAACTTATATATATATACACACAAACTAACTCTTTTTATCAAATATAAAAGAAAAGTGTATTGAACCTTTTTATAAAATCTCATTTAAACTTAAGCTATTTATCTTATGTTTTGAAAATATAGAATTAACTTTAAATAGCTTTTGAAAAACTATCGTGTTAAATTCAAAACAAAGCTTCCAATCATAATATATTTATATATTATTATAATTTGAAAACATTTTTATTAAATTCAAACCAACGTTTCCTATTCACAATGTCTATACATATATATACACATTATAAATAGAATACATTTTTACTAGCTTTTGAAAGATAAATTTTACCAATTAAATATTAGTAGCTTTTGAAAAGATTTCTTTTTCCAAACTAAATATCATTATAAAATAATATTATTAAGCCAGTATTGCCAATTTAAAAGATTACCCAATTATTATCGCCAAATTTAAATAAATTTAAATAAATATTGTCAAATTGTTATTGCCAAAATTTTGGGTCATCACACAATGCAATTTACATTGTACACTACTGGGATATTATATCATATGATGTAATTAAATCAATTAACAATTTCTTCACTACTGGTAAATCCTTTCATCTATTAATTCAACTAAACTTGCCAAAATCCCTAAGGAAAATTGTCCTACTGATGTGTCTTAATTCAGGCCTACAACATGCTACAACATAATATATAAAAGCATGGCAAGAATATTAGCTTCAAGGATAAAGAAAGTGATAAACCATCGAGTCTCTAAAAATCAAGCTGCTTTTATTCCTAGAAGAAGCATTTTAGGCAATGTCTTACTATCTCATGAGTTGTTGAATGGATATTCAAATAGAAACATATCTCCTAGAGCTATGATGAAGAATGACATAAAGAAGGCATTTGATACAGTTAAATGGAATGCAGTTATTCACATAATGGAAAAAATGAGATTTCCAAACAAATTTTGCAGCTGGATATATTAATGCAGATCAACTGTTAGGTGCTCCCTTACTTATAATGCTCAAACAGTAGGATATTTTAAACGGAAAAATGGCTTGAGACAAGGTGACCCCATATCCCCATATCTATTTCATATTGATTATGGAGACTTTGACCCTTGCCTTTCAGAATTAAGTTGCTACGAAGAAGTTTGAGCTACACTACAAATGTAAACTTCCATTGATAATTGCACTTGTATTTGCCGATGATCTAGTCATATTTACAAAGCCATCAAAAGATTATTTATCTTCTATCATTAATACTTTGGTCGAATTTCATAAATTCTTTGGTCTTAGCATAAACTATGAAAAGTCTCATATTCTTCTGGCAAGTATCGCTGAAAACTTGGCCAGGCAATGTTTAGAGAATTAAAAAATTCAGCCACTCGAGAACAACAACATGAAATATCTTGGAGTTCCCCTAGCAACTAAAGGAATCTCTGTACTGTAGTACATACCTATTTATCAAAAAATAACTGAGCTGATGAATAGATGACAGAATAGATTTTTGTCTCAGCCTAATAGATTAGTAATAATAAATTCTTTGATAATATCTACGACTGTTTACTAGTGTAGAACTTTCATACTGCCTAACAAACTTTTGAATATGATAAGATCGTCTATCATTGAATTCTTATGGTTGGGATCTATAACTTCAAAATGCTTTCTCCTATTGCCTTACACAAAAATAAGATGCCAAAAAGGAACGGTGGTTTGGGTGTAACAAATATAAAAGCATGGAATTATGCTGCATTTTATAAACATTTTGATTGCATTCTTAATAAAACAGACAACATTTGGGTTAAATGGTCCCTTGTTTACAACTTGAAGAATGAAGACATATGGATTACCGAAGTAAAACAAGCCTATAGTTGGGCATGGAAATTCATCATGAAGACCAAAGCCATCTATCTTCCTTATATGCAAATAGAAATGAATAGAACATGTAGAGGAAAATTCTAGACAGTGCCATGGATTGACAGGGGAGTTATACTATTGAAAGCATTAAGTCATGAGTAAATTTATTTTATTGGGGTCCCTCATAATGCAAGAGCTACATCATACGTAAGAAATGGAGTCATATTAATCCCTCTTTCAGGTAATGGTCAGATAGATGATATATGGAGTGAATATAATAACTGCTTATATACATTTTTTAAAGTGCAAAAATATAGATGGACGGGAGACAGGAAGGAACATTCTACATCTCAGGCATGGTCAAATATATATAAAGTTACTAGGACAAAAGATTCACAATCTAGTCAGTTGCTTATAACGCTGAAAATATTTGTGTCTAGGCTGTGGAAGGCAAGAAATGAGAGGATTTTTAAAAACAAATATGAAAGAAGAATGGTACTATTCAAGGACATGGTCATAGGTATATGCAGTGCTATGAAATTTGTTAATGTCAGTTTCAGTATCTATGAAATTGAGGGATGGAAAATATGAGGAGGGTTCCTTATTACTGTTTGTTGTGTTTTACCATGTATTTTTGGTTTTCTTTTCCTTTGTTTCTATGTTTTTCTTGTTTATGGATATAAGTAATTTATTGCATGTTATGAATAAATAGTAGGGGCCATTTCTTCCCGCTGGCTTTGCCAAAAAATAAAATAAAATAGAGTAAATGAAATAATACCTAAATTATATATATATATATATATAATGATAACTTTCATAAACATGTATGATTATCAATGAATGCTAGTTGCGAGGAGATGATAATATTTAGTTATCATCATTTATTGGTTGAATTAAACTAAAAATGAATACTTTGTGAACTCTACTTCATGAGGCGTTTGACAATTTAATTGAATTGAAATCTAATTACAATAATAATTGTTACAATAGAAAAGATGTAAATTAACGAATTTTTTTCATAATACAGTAATGAAATTGTATAAGTATAATTATAATATAGCTTATAAATAGAAAGGATTTAAAAGCTGAGAATTTTAGAATTCAAATCATGTTGCTTTCAAAATTGTTTTCAAAGCCTTCAAAATTAATAATAGCCGTTTTTGAAAGTATTTTGACTAGAATATATTTTAAAAAGATTTTTGAAAGAAATAAAAGCATTGAACTTGTTTTAATCGCTGGGAAATAATTCTGGGGATGACGGCAGCATCGCAAGTATTCATTTTCGAGTTTTTGAGTGAGAACTGCTATGAAAAGAAAGCTATTTCCAGTTAAACAAGTTTGTGAAAATTTTTCCATGTATGATTTGATAATATATAAAAATAGTTTTGAACTTATAAATTGAAAATAGTATAGATAAAAAATATTTTATAACTTATAAATTTGAACAGAAAAACCAAATTTTAAAAAAACAGTTGAACAGTTTGGTTAAGCAAACAAAAGAAAATTTTAATTTGAGATGTGAAATAAAAGAATTAACCTATGGAATGTTAAATAAATTAAGTTAGTGAAATGAAGTAAATAAAATGAAGTTTAACTCAAGAAAGCTTAAATGGAAATGAATTGTATTTAAAATGAATTAGATAAAATACTAAAATGAAATTTTAAGTGAATAAGTTATAACTTATAGATTTAAGAAATATTAGGCTAAAAACAAAATTTAAATTTGTTGGATGAGAATGAGAAGAAAAGAAAAAAAATTAACTTAAATAAAGTTAAATAAACTGAGTATTGAATTAAATGAAATAAATTTAATAAAGATTAAATGAATTGAATTAGATTTGAATGGAGCATGATGAATTGGTAAAGTGAATTAATTCCACTTAAGCTACAAAATGAATTAATAGAATGAATAAGAACTTGAATTATAAGATGAAATGCAATTTGGGTGTGAAAGGAATTGAATGAGAATAAATGGGTATAAGTAAAATTTATGTGAGCAATTGAATTTGATTTAAATTGGATGTAGATAAATTAAATGCAAGTGGAGTGAGTTTTAATAAATTGAATGGTAACAAATTGAAAATACAGTAAGTTAATGAAATGAATTATAAGATGAAATTTAACTTAAGAAAAGGCGAACGAAATTGATTATGATAAAAAAAATATTAATATGAATTTGAGCTATAAAATAAAATTTATTTAAGTAAAGTTAATGATATGAATTAATGAAATGAACTAATGAAGTGAATCAATGAATTAATATGAACTTAAGTTGTGAAGTAATAAATAAACATGAGTTGCATTTTATAATTATTTATAATAAACTTAACTAGTTTTATGAAATAGTTTATAAATGAGATTAGTATTAAAGAGAATATACTAAGTTGCAGCGAAATAAAATTTAATTTAAATAAGGTTAAATGAAATAATCCTCTAAAATGGTCTATAAATGATTTGATATGAAATGTTGTTAAACATAAAGTGAAGCAATTCAAATTTAACAAATTGAATTGAATAAATTGAATGTAAATGAAACAAATGTGAATAAATTTGAAGCAAACCAGTTAACTGTTAATAAAAATTGGATGTTAATAAGAAATGAAGTGTATAAATTAAATACTGACATTGGATAATGTAAGTTAATATAATATGAATTAATTAGATGTATATCAATTGTTGAATGATTTCGTTTGTTGCAAATCATTGTTATTACTGTTTTGATTGCAATTATGGTTGTGTTATTGTGCTCATGCTTATAATTTGGATTCAAAATTCAAGTTATATGGTTCTATTTCACTCATACGTGTTCTATATCTTATTATAAGTGACTAATATTCTAAATTGAGTTGAGATAGGTACATAAAAAGACCGTTTGGACGTATATGTGGATTTGACTTGTTTTGCTTGCTTAATATGAGCGAACTCGCTCGTATTAGTAATAATAAGGTACATATCTAAGATAACATACCATAGTTTTATATTTTTTCCTACGGGATGCCTCACTATTGAGATGAGATGTATATTTGGTATATTTTTGTTATATATTGTATTGTAAAAATTTTACGATCGTGCCACGCAAAGGATACGTTGTTGAAATTTTCCATAAATTCATGTGTTAGAATTTTTTTCGGATTTTAAAATTTTATAACTTGTTTTATAAATTAGTTGTATTTTTTCATAAAGCTGGGATTAGAGTGGCCAAGTGGAAGCATGGTAATGGTTTCGTAAATAAGATTTTAATGTTCTGAAAGTGATTATTTTGAATAAAATATATCAAATGTTAAATCCCTTACTTAACCCCTTTTCAAGGACGAAAAGTTTTGAGTGGGGGAGAATGTAACAACCCGTATTTTTAACTATTTTAAATTATTAAATTTAATACGTTCATTGAACAAAATGGTTAGAAATAAAAATTTAATGATTTATTAATGTAATTTATTTAATATGAAGTTGGATACAATTTTGAATAACAAAATTCAAGAAGATAAGAGATTGTAACTTATATTAGAAAGTAAATTAGATAATGTTGATTTGTAAGTGATTGCATTAATGTTGAATTATTGAAAAAGGAAAGAGTTTTTTTATTATTTGAATTCGTTTTAAAAGTTAAATTTTAAAAGTTAAATAACTTGTGTCTCAATTATATCGTTTTATAGGATAATTAAATTGTTTAAGTTTAATATTGGAAATTGTTTAAACAGTTGAATCTGGAATTTAATATGAATGAAAATGATTTCAAAATTTGATTCAAATTTTATTTAAACAAGAATGAAAACTTTTAACTACTAAAATTGAGTTTAAAATGAATAAATTTATTTTTGGAAATTACTTCTTTTAATTAACGAGTAAAAATAGCGATTCTGGCCACTGTCTTGGATTTCAACGGAACTAGTTTCATCAGATCTGTATTAGTGAACTATTATAAGATTTCAAGTTTGGTGGCAATCCGACTTATTTTTTGGCCATGCGAGCTTAAAACGCATAGAATTTATTTTTAGATTTTTAATTAATATAATTTAGTTTGAAAATCTATCTTCTATATACGGTCGAATTAGGCTACGGGACTAGTTCCATTATGTTCCGAATAGAGGTATAGCATATTGAACACCAGATGACATATCTAGTTTGGAGCTTGAGAATTTGGGACGTTATAAGTCAAATATTTTCTAATTACAATAAAATGTATATTCACCCTCTCCTCGATACACTCCGCCCATTTGTTGTCTCCCCCGCACTTCCCCCCTCTCCCTCATTTCGAAATCTCTCAGCAAGGAAAAAAAGACAAAAATAAATAAATAAGTTGTAGCGCGTTCGTACGCACGTGGCAGCCGAAAGGTGGAGCGCACGATGTTGGCTAAAAGGCATGTCGCGCGCGTACCCGCTGGTGGAACGTGCGAGGGGAGTGATCACCTGTAGTTTTGAAGGAGGGATTTTGGCTTCGATTCTCGAATCATGTGCGCACGTATGTGCTGGTGAAGGTGAGGCGGCCTAATGTAGTGACGGCGGCAGTCTGAGAGGCGAGCAACAATTCGTGAATTTAAAAAGGGCAAGCTTCGATCATGATGGAAATGCATCGAGCTGGGAAGACGAGAAAACGAGTCGCGGCCTAGGAAAGAGCATATTTTGGCCTGTAGAAGTAGCATGTAAGAGAGGTGATTGGTTTTAATTATTTTTATTAAGTTAAATTCTTTTAATTATATGATTATAAAATCGTTATCATTGCGTGGCTTTTGCATACGAGGTCCGTTTAGAGCAAAACGAGTTGTAGTGGATTCGTGTTGACGTCTTCGACGCCATGGAATCAAATTAAAATTTAGTTGAAGCTGAAATATTTTTAGTTTCAAATAAAATGTGAGTGTTTTGAATGCTCATGAAGTACTAAATATTGTTACGTTAGTAAATATCATGATGTGATTTAATTTATTAATTGTTGTTTGGTTGTTTAACTGACATGACAATCAACGTAGAAATTTATATGTTAGAAATTTGAATTAATATTTATAATCTCTTTTAAGTAAACAAATCCATTATCTTTAATAAAATAGATAACTATTTCCAAACACTTTTATATTATCATTAGATTAACTTTTAATTATCATTAAATTAACTTTTAATCCTTTGTTACTTTAAAACACTTTTATTATATTGGTTAATTTACTTAGTTCACTTTTTATTAAATCAATTAATTAGTTTTAAACATCATTTATTAAAAGGATTTATTCAATCCGAATAATCATTAGTTAAAATGAATAATTCAACTCAAACATCGTTAATTTAAATAATGAGTAAAATTTAAATACCATTAATTAATATAATTAATCAAGTTTAAATAATCACAAATTAATTGGATTAATTAAATTCAAAACTCATTAGTTAGGGCGATTAATAAAACATCATTTGTAAAAATGATTTATTTAACTATATAACATTATTAATTAAAATGATTAAACTAATTCCAAATTTCATTAGTTAAGACAATTAGTTAAATTTAAAACAATCATTAATTAAATGATTAACTAAATTCAAACATCATTATCTAAATGATTAATTACATTTAAATATCATTAACTAAATTGATTATTAATATCAATTATCGTAATTAAAATTATAAATTAAACTCAATAAATCATTAGTTAAAATGATAAATTAAATCTTACTTCATTTAAATCAAAGATAAACAAATTTAAACATCATTTGTTAAATTGGTTAATTAATCTCAAAATCATTAGTTAAAATGATTAATTATTTACAGTTATCATTTAATCAAAATGATTAATGAATTTTTAACATTCTGTTTAACAGAAACATAAGCTCAAGTTCATAAGACAGGGCCTTGGGGATGAAATTTAATAAATGATGGTATAGTGAAATTACTATATCGACACTTAACAAATTAAATGGATCGGGACTTATTTTTTAATTAATCATCAATATAACAACACAAGAATGTAAATAATTAATTATTAGCAAGAAACCCCTCGGGGTCTCTCCACACATTTTCCCTTCGAAACAATGGTTAGGGATTATATATATGTGTGTGTGCGTGCGCGCGCGTGCGTGCATGTGTGTATAATCAAATGGGTTCATAACAGTCAAATTAATGTCATCCGTTCTCCAAACGGAAATTCAATGAAACAAGCAATCAAACAATTTAACTAACATCCAAGCAATTAATAAACGTTTATAACATCATAGATATGATATAATAAAATTTAATGTGAGTTAAACTCACATTGATTTTTGTTTTCGCAGAAACGTTCCGATTTTGGACTAAGCCAAACGGTTGTCCGATTTTAGCATGAATTCCAACAAGCTATAAATTCGACAAAACCAAATCCATTGCGAAACTCTTGATGACACAAGCCCAACGCAAAAACGACATTCGAATCCGACCCCGTATGACGGAGTTATACAAATTTTAAGTCATCTTCAATTTTAAATTATAATATAATAACTTTATATATTACAAAAATTACCTTCCACTCCAACTTCAATTTCCCCATCTTAAAAGAACGTGCACAGTAGCACAACCCATTCACATGTGCATGAATATGCATTGATACGGGAAAGTAGTCGACGAAATTCAAAATCGATCGAGCCGATGGCTTTCTCTCCTCAAACTGCACACGACCATCACCTCGATGAAATGACCGCACCCCCTCCCCCATGATGATGCAAACTAATGGGTATGTCCACCGCTACACTATGCACGTGCAACACTTAATGTTGCCAAACTTTGTCAAACTTTGGCTGAAGCATCCCCTATCATCGACAAACCTAAATCCAAGTCTGTTTCCACTAATTCTTCTCGAATCAAGAGGGTTCAAGAACCCTAGCTACAAAGAAAAATTGGACACCCACAAAATAGTGATCGATCATCACCAAAAATGCTCAGACCGAACCTCCTAACCTTACAGCCCTCTGGAACAAGTTTCTCGATTTTATAATGAGTATGGAATTTTTAATTTAAATTTTAAAGTTTGAATTCAAAAGGCGATGTTCAAATTCTCTTCCACAGGCAACACTTAATATAGGAAAAAGACATGGTCTTGTTGTACATGGGTGGTATGGCTTGAACAGTGAAGAGCATGGGCTAGATATGGCTGATATGTATATATCATATATTTTTTAAATTTAAATTATCAAGTTAATAAAAGTTCAAAAATTTTGAACTCCAAGCTAGACATGCAGCCTGGCGTTCTATATGTCATACCCATATTCCGAACACAAAGGAACTAACCTTAAGGCCTAATTCGATCTTCTACAGAATATAACTTTTCAAACCCAATCATTATAAAATTCCAAAGTTAATTTCAACGCGTTTTGGTTTCGCACGACCAAATGATACCTCTAGTCGCCATGAAATTTGATAGCATATTGTAATTCATTATTATGGATCAAATGAAACTGCTTTCATCGAAATCGAAGACAGTGCCCCAGAATGACAATTTCACAAATTTAGATATAGTTTTATATTTAAATATCAATATTTATCCAAACTATTTATTTTTGTAAATAAACTACATATTGAATTCAACAATATTTTTTATTAATTAAAACGAGCTTAATAATATTATTAAATCCATTTAATTAACATTAAATTTCATAATTAAAATATTTAATCATTTCTTATATTTGAATTATAAGTTATTAACTTCTAAAATTTAATTATTTAAATATTTGTAATTGACTAAAAATATAAAATAAAATGACTAGAATTTTGGGTTGTTACAGAAAATATATAGAAAAAGCAAACCAAACTTATGAAAGTTAATACCAAAAGGTCGCTATATCGGCACTTTCAAATAATTTTTTTTTGGAAAATAATGTTTATTTTTGTAGAAACTTTCTTACAGTTACATATTTAGTAGGTTAATTATATTATTCTTATTGTAAAATTTTTGAAGCTTAACTCATTTGATAGCTAGTTGAACGAAAAGACAAACTTTATATCGAGATAGTCGGTGTATAAGCACTTCGGTAAAATACCTTGTTTTTGCAAATTTCTATAAAATAATGAAAAAAATTATATTCTTTGGGGTTTTTATTCATGGTTTTTAAGCACTCAAAGTATACTAACTATTATACAACGCATGGATCTAAAATCATTTGTTAAAGCATTGAAACTAGACACAAAGTTGTAGCAAAAACGTATTAAAACATGTAATAGAACTTTAGGCAGCATTTACGAAAATGTTACCTTTTCTATTTGAAACTACAAATTGTTTAAAAGTGATATTTAAATTATGTATTTTTCTCTAATCCTTTTAGGATTGTTTTTTAACTTATAATAGAGTGTTCTAAAATTAGTCTCGAGTTTAAATATATTTTAACAATTAACTATGAATTTTTCAACTTAGTAGCTTTAAAATAAAATTTGTTTTTCTATTTATTTCAAAATTCCTTATTTTTACATAATATTCTATATAAATAATTTTCATACATTTTAAGTAGTTTAAAAAGTGTTTTATCTCATTAATATGAATTATAAAGATATCTATATATATATATGCATATATATATATATATATAAGTTTTAAATACTAAAACAAGTATTTTATATATGTAATAAAGGAGATTTGGGTTTTAAACACTTGTTAAAATGTAACGACACGCACATCCGTACCCCTTGAGTCGACACTATTCTGCATCAATCAACTCAAGTTGAACAGAAATACGAACCACCAGGGTTAAAGAAGAAGAGGTAGAAGTAGAGAAAACAGAAAACAACAACAGAATCTAGCCAACACAGCGGAATAAAATATAATAGATAATAACAGATCTTTAAACAAAAACAAATACTATATCTGTTTATACATACATCATCAGAGTACATCATCAGAGTTCCACATCAATAACATACAATTGTATACACAGCGGAATAATAACCAAATACGGAAGTACATATCGCTATCCAGCTCGTCTCCTGAGCTCCACAACATCCTTTCTTGTATTCTATAATACTTGGTCTGACCCGACCGTTATAGTTAAACAACACCCTAGTCAGTACGGAATACTAGCGTGAGAAATCACACTCAAATTGATTATTAAAGTTTCAAAAATCCTTTGAAAACAAAAGCATCTCATAAGACCACGCCACAAATAAACATGTCAGGTTTTTACCTTGCGATAGCTAAAACATTTGTTATTAAAATCCTCTAATATTATAATAGGTTCTATATACAAATACTTATTAAAATAGACGAAATTATTACATTCATTAAATTCCAGCTGCTAGCCACAGTCGTGGGTAATACAAACAAAACTCCTAAAAGTTGCGTAGGGAGAATGGATTTCGAACTAATGACTAGGCACCGGGGTACCACCTGTCACAGTACGTGGTCTAGATCACAATATCGAGGATCACCCCCCACCCCTGCAATACAAGACCCGGACTATCCCTTACTGGATAATCCTGAGTAAGATCACCCCACGGTTGGGATCAACAACCGCACCACTAAGCCGAATATAAAGGGACATCTAGACAGGGATGACCTTACCCGGAAATGGGTGCTTCCCACCAAGCATTGCTACATAACCCCTGATTTTCAGTCATTCCCAGTTGATTAGGCTTGAGGCTAAGCGTTATCTTTTAGATCGTTTCACTTAGAATGCTCATCGTCCACCTGACGATATTCTGAAAGCATTCATCCATACAAGTCCATCCCAAGTTCGAACGGAATCGAAGGCACTACTCCTACTACATCCATTTTGGAAATATCCTCAGGATTAGTAGCGACTAGCCCTTGAATTTCACTGCTCCATTTTCGACTCCGAAATCGTTTTCCACGAAAATGTACAAACCGGATCGAAGTGGTTTTCGAGAAATTAATCCCGATCCTGATCTCTTCGAAACGATCAGCGCATTTGGCCAATATTGATAGTCGGTTATTTAACCATCAATTAACATTCACAAAAATCCATCACAAATAAATAATTTCCTAAATTTATTTGTTTATTTATTTATCTCAGTCTATCTTCGCAGGATATATTTCCACTTTACAACCCTATTTGAAAACAGTTTCAAACTATCTTCCCTTTTACAGAATAAATTTCCTAAATATTTTCTATTTCCACTGGAATCACCAAACACAAAACTTCGACTTTAGAACCATTTAAAAACACTTTATTATAAAATATACTTTAAAATATTTGAATTAAAAACTTCTTTAATACTTTATTAAAACATATATACTTTAAGAATATTTAAATTAAATCTACTTATAAAATATAAATCTAGATTTTTCTCTTCTTAAAACAAAATACCAAGCCACCTTAAAATAATTACTACGATAATAGATTTGAAAAATACTTAATTTAGAATTTTAAACATTTAAAAATAATAATTTTTTTAAAACATGCTTTTTAAAACAACATTAAGGCCTTTAACTTATATTTAAAAATTTACTTTGAAAACGTACATGGCTATCCACTTCTTTTCACATCCTTAAAAATAAATCACTATTTATTTTTAAACAGATTTTCCCATTTCTTTAATAAATTCCCACCATTGATTTATCCTTTCAAATATCCACTGATATATTACTTCACTTTTATAAACCCAGTTTATAAATTCCATAGTCACATTCTCCTTTAAATTTCCAATTTCAAACACTTGAATCAATTTCCAAATTGATTTCCAATTTACTCCATTTTGAAATAAATTCCTCATTTATCTATTTCAATAAATTTAAAAATTGGATTTTAAAATAAATTCTTTATTCCTTTAAATAATGTCACTTAAGGTTAAAAATTCATTATTTCTCTGTTTATTCAAAATGCCCTTTCCATACTCGATATTTATTTATTAGAATTTTAAAATCACTTTTATTCTTTTCCAATTTGTCCTTCAATTTATTCAAATTCTCTATAATTAATCTACTTACAAATTCACTCTTTTAATTTCTTTTCAAAAAATCTAATTCTACATATTTTGATAACTCAGTGCACCGAAATGTTCAAGCGAACTATAGCATTCAATATTCCAATATAATTCATCACAGAATATCATATAATCATAACAGAGAATATTGAATAATCAAAATAAATGTTGAGGAATCCATTTGGATCCCTCCAACCTATTTTCCTACATCCACAGATGTTAGCACAATATAAAATACCAATTCCACTTCAAGGTGGAATATCGCGGTATATAGGTTTATAAAATATCATCTGCTATTATGCGGCGCATAGGGTCTCTTCCGCTATATAATGCGGGAAGTCAATCACTACAATATATACTACATACTACTATATATAATATAGCACATCAAATCAATTCAATCATTCAACCAATTAGTTAAATTTAAATCATTGAAATTTAAATAAAAACCCAGATGAGTGAGATTAACTCACCTTTGATTTTTTTTGTAACTCATCAACATCTCGACTTATTTTCTTCACAGTTTAGACCTTGTATAAATATTATACAGTTATTAATATTTGAATTAACCACATCATTTATCACCATTTAACACATAAGTTTATTAACAATTTAATTTAATTTAATTTTTAAACCAGTAATTCCCTTTAAAAAAATATTTTAGTAACAATAATAAACCAAATAAATTAATTTAACAATTTAATCACCAAATCCATTGATTAAAATAACTAGTAAATTAAAATGTGTATAAGTATTTATCTCCTTTTAAAACTACCTATATATACTTATAAAAATAATTTATAGATCTCAAAAATTCTAATTTGTATATACACTTTCAACATTCATTAAAAATTCCTATTTTCTTCAAAATCTTCCCTTTATATACTTATGTACATATTTTTAACTTTTGCATAAATAAATAATCCAAATTTGAATATAAAAACAGAACTATTTTAAAACTGTCTAAATAATTACTTCTCTTTCTGTAAAAAAAATTCTCTAAAACTACGAAATTCAAAAATCTAACCTAACCTATTAAAAATAAAAATTAACTAAATTAATTAATAAAAAAACAATACCTCACATCGCAAAAACCCAACTCTCGACTCTTAAGCAGTTGCGGCCGCCATTTCCCCATGCGACGAACTCCATGGCGACGCCCCCTCTTCGAGTTTGCTTCCTCCATTGTTCGTGCGATCGAACTAGGCAACAGGAAAACGCGATTAGGGATCGCGATTCCTCTGTTTTAACAGTCGACCACTGCCGCAACATCGACTCTAAACCCTAGGTCACTACTCCAGCAGAAATTGCAACTCAGTACAAAACAACCATTCAGCTGCCAGCAAGTTCACACCCCACCAAGAAAAAAAACTATCACCATCTCTACCTACTTGCCTCAACCACACTTTAGATTTGTTTGCTGCATACTTCATCAACCATATTGCCTGCAAATAGTGACAGACCACCATTCAACTGCTGCACCATATACCATATCATAAAACTGTTCGCTGACCACCTCTGACAAACTTCAGCACACACTTCCTCATCAAATTTCTACTTCACTTAACTCCACCACAGCAGCAGTCTATCAAATTTCCATTACTATATTTGTTTCATATTCCACCACAAACCAATCGACATTTACATCCCATCAACAGACCTACCTACCTAGTCGCGACCAACCCAATTTCGAACTGCAACAGAAATCAACACACGGTGACAACAATAAGCATCGAAACCACAACGCCAGCCTTCGATCATCAACAGCCACCATTGTAACCCCTGCTCCACCACATCGCCCCCACTTCGAAACCTACCAACCTCGATTGCGACGCCTAAAAACTCGAGACCCAATGGCTACAGCTTGAACTCGAACCCTAAAATCGCAATCTCAAGTGAACCATAAATTCATGAATCTAAGCATCGCCTCAAAACGAATTTTGATTCGCGATATCGATTCGATTCAATTGAGTTTGATTTTGAACAAGGTGGATTCGATTTACAAAAACAGGAATTGTGGCCCCTAAATTTTTCGAACGAGCATTTTTTTTCTTCTGAACTTTGATTTTTTTTGTTTTGAAAGAAGTGGTTCGGTTCTATCTTTAAAGAAAAGAGTTGCGTGTTTTGTACAGGGAAAAAGGATAGGATTAGGTTGCTAGGTCGGCTTGCTTCAGAGGTGGTCGGCTGCGATGTTCTGAAGTGAACGGATAAAGTTTTGATTTGGAAGAAAGGCAGCTGACGGAAATATTTGGCCAGTCAAACAATATATTAATTTAAATTCGAATTTAATTTCAGTGCGTTTATATATCATACGCTCCCACAACAACTCCAATCACTATGAAATTTGAAATCCGATAATAAAACACTATTACGGATTCAATGGAGCTGGTTTCGTTGAATTCCGAGACTGTGCCTCGGAAGGCTATTTTTAGATATCAATTTAAACGATATATTTTCAAAACTAAACAAATCACTATTAGATTCAAATTTGACATGCCTACCATCTTCAGTATTATCAATATAAATTCTATAAGCCTTCGAATTATTTTTAACAGGCTTGAAATCCTAAATTTCATATTTTACCAAATTTCCAATTATTAAATCCAATAAATAAAGAGTGATATTTATAATTCAAGTTAAAATTAACTTTTAAATATTTAAAATCGATTAAATATTCCAATTTTAAATGCTCAAAAATTCCGGGTCGTCACACTCCTCCCCCTTAAAAGAATTTCGTCCCCAAAATTACTAGTTAGGAAGAATGGTCCAATACCCGTTTACCTTTTTCCCAAAACAAACAATTCAACACCCTACCAACTTTCTTTTTATAAAAGATCCATTATCATTCTTACTAACTTCCCCAAACTCTCCAATAGTTTTCAAACGACACTATTTGTTCGATCATTCAAATTTCAATTTAAAACCAAATTTTGAATTGTCAAAATTTTCTTAAATTTTTTCTTACCCTCTAAATTTTCGAATTTTTTGGAAGAGTCTCTTTTGTACGGAGGAGCTTTTGCAATTTGACAAGAGATATAATTATATATACATCGACCCACCCGGTCGAAAAAACAAAAACAGTTCATATTTCCTATTTTTATTGCGTAGGCGTACTGTTCGTCGACTGAAGTTCTATCGGTTTAGAAAACCGTCGAACGAATTTAAATTAAAAATAACCGCAAGCGCACGGTGTACGAATGTAGCACGCGACGAATACGGGTCGATCCGTAGGGAATTGATGATTTTAAAATTCTATTCAATCAAATTAACCAAAGTTGAAAGTGTGATTAGATAAAAATGTAAGAAACTAACAAAAACTAGCAAAAGAAAATGATAAAAAATATGAGAGTCAAAAGAACAATTTAGAGATAAATCCACTCTCTAGGTCATACAAATCAACAAAATGAAGTTATGATCTCTCTTTTCTTTTCATTAGCGTAATTAGTTGATGTGTTTATCATAAGTATGATATATTTGTGCTATTAATTAGCCCAATATAAACCATCAAACTATAACACAACCACCAATACACTTTTAAATCTCATAAAATATGACAACAAAGTTGAAAGCAAAATCTATTTTAAGCATGGCCTGTTAACTATTAATTAGAAATATAAGCCATCAAATTTTAATTTCAACAATCACTTCTTTGCCATAATCATATGTAGATGAAGAGGCAATTTGTGTTTTATTTGTTTAAGCATAGCCTATTTGTTATGAACAACATAGACTATTAAATTCAAAGCTAAACAACATCATTAAACCACTTCAATCATTCTCATTAAGCACAAAAAGAGAGCATAAACATCAAATTAAGTTGAAGCTACATGATTAAAGAGCTTCATTACCCCTAAATTGAAGGGGTTTAGCCTCTCATATTTGTCATCATATGAACAAATGTAGCAAACAACATTGAATAAAAAGAAGAGGAAAAAGAGAGCAAAATGAAAGGAAAAATTATTCTACTTGCATAAAAGAGAAGAGATCTACACTACAACATGAAAGTAAATAAGCATGAAAAGAAAAAGAACATATATTGAAGTTGCATAAAAAAAAGAACTACATAAGAGAAGACATGGCTAAGTAGCCATGGAAAGAAAGAGAGATTTGATTTATTTTCTAAACTAAAACTAACTAACTAAGAGGAAGGATGGCTACATGAAACATAAGGGGTATTTATACAAGTTAGAAACCCTAATGCATATTTTTGGGGAGTACCCAAAATGCCCCTTAGAAAGTGTGGAGGCCAAGTAATCATTAACATGTCTTAATCCCCCATTAAGTGTACATGAAGCCATTAACTCCAAAAGCATGTGCATTAGCCTTTAATTTGTACATTAAGGTAGGTGGGTAGGTGGGGTCCTCCATGTTCTTCACTTTTAATTATTTCCATCTTCATTCCTTTGTATTAATTTTATGCATGCATATCTTCATGAAACCACTTCTATTTGAGATCAAATTCCTACAAAAATATATACAAATTTTCAATTAATTTTTCTCAAAGAAATGTATGCACACAAATGACCGTTCTGCCCATATATAAAGATGAATATGTGATAATTTGGAATAATTTGAATTTTTTGGTTTAAACAAGTTAAAATACCCGATATGATCATTTATTTAATTCAAATAGATTAAATATGGTGGTAAAAATATGCACATTTACGTGCACATCAAATACCCCCACACTTATCCTTTTATTCGTCTTCGAATAAAGAAAAACTAAGATAAATCCGTTTTCGTAGGGAGCACGATTGCATTGAGCGTATGCAACAAGCCGTTAAACCTTTGTGTGTCCCCAGTAGGACGAGTGTTGTCTCGTGAGGGTTTTCAGCGGATACTACCCACAAAATCCAAATGCAGGATGAAAATATTTACAAAATGCAAGATATATTTACAAAGAGATGAATGCAAATTTTTGAAAATATTTACAAATGAAGGATTTATTTTTAAATTGACATGAATAAGTTAAATATAGGTTTTGGTTATTATCTTGAAAATTCATGTCATTTACTCGTCAAAATTTCCAACAAAAATCAAGTTATCATAACAAATAGACAATAGTTTAACTTGTTGTTTCGGTTGATAACAAAGTGTAATTATAAAATGGATCCTTAGTTGATTATCAAAGTTTATCAAAGTGGTATTTTCATTTCTTTTCAATAACAAATCAAATCAAATAAGTAAAAATAGTGCTAGGATTTCAATTGCTTGCTCTTTCATTATTTGCAAGAAAAATTACACACCTAGCTCAGGTAAACTGAGGCTAGATATACCACCCATGCACTGCCTTTCGGGCTTATGTGAGGGGAGTACAGAGCATGGCGAGTGCACACACTTTCATGCATACACTATCGACCGTAGGTGGTTTTTGTTAAGTCTTTTTTTTACATGTGTTCCATACACCATAACCGTGAGGATTTTTAAATGAGTATGAAAGCACATAATTAAAAATTCCAAGTAATCACCCATGCATAACCGTGAGGACTTTTAAATGAGAGTGAATACTTGGATGTTATTATTTTATATTTTTATATTTTTTTGAGTGGGAGTTTTGCAAAATCATATTAGCACCATTTAACTTAGAAGACAAAAAAAATGTTATATCCTTTACTTTAAATCAACCACTTTTTAAAACAAAGATTTTCAATTAGGATGTACTTCATAATTAACACATATGAATCTACCTATATACTAGTTAAACCATTATTATTTGTAATCAAACTTCATTTTTATTTTTGTTAAGACCAATAAATTTTCAAAAATTTCAATTTAATAAACCAAAGCCATATATTTATCTTATAGTGTTTCTTTAAAAAGTAAATCAAAAGAAAATTTGTTTTTGGGATTTTTTTAGATTTTTTTTTGATTTTAAAGCAAAAATAAACCATGAAAAAAAAATGAAGATGAGTCTCCCCTCCACATTTGATTTTGACTGTGTCCACACAGTCAACCCAAATGGAAGGAGAAAAATAAAATAAAAATCCTATATTTACATGAAAGATTATTATTTACAAGAGATGAGAAAGTATATAGTCAAAAAGTAAATGAAACGGTCTTCCAAAGACCAATTCATTTGTCTCGTCAAATGTGTGAGACGCAGCTTAAGCATGAAAAACCAAACCGTAAAAGATTTCAAATTTGAATGTTGATTTGGAAAAACGAATGTCGTTTTATTGAAAATTGAATAAGTTGTTTTATTTTCGATGATTTTTGGGGTAGATAGAAAAATTGGTTGAAGTTCAATTTCTTTCAAAGTATCGATTTCAAAATCAAAATGGTGATCGAAATTTTCCCCTTGAAAATTCAACAACTCGTTTTCAAAAAGTCCATAAAACTCATGTTCGTTAAATTCGACTTCCTTTGTTGGATTATCAACAACTTCATCATGTAAATCGAGTTTCAAAGTTGTCGTATTCAAATTTTCAGAAAAAGGAGGATCGAAGTTTAAATCGAGTTTCGCACCCTCAAAAGAATTGAAATCCAACTCGATTACCGTATTTTCAACAACTTGATTAAGATCGTCATTATCAAATTCAAAAGTTGTTATTTGAAAATCTTCGATTTGGGTAAAAGGTGGATTATCACTTGACTCATCACACGTTGAGATTTGATTTTGTTGTTCACGTTGTTTCATATAAGTTTCAAACAACAAATCCGTGTGATCATCGTAAATTTCATTCATTTGTTCAACAAAATCCAATTTATAGTTATTAAATTGAGAATTTTCGATTTGGATTTGTTGAGAACAAAAATTTTCACTCGTAACATGGTTAAGATTATTCCCATTGCCAAATTCGTTTGAAAAGTTTTTCCCATTTTCATGTTGAGTTTGGAATTCATTTTGGAGTTCGAAATTAAATTATCATGGGTTATAATCATAATCGTTTGAATTTTGAATTGAATTCAAATTTTGAAATCCTTGACTCGAGTTATTACACAAATCAGAATTACATAAATCATTTATCTCTTGATTTTGTCGTGCAGAAAGTTCGAGTAAAGATGAAATCATTTCAATGCTATTTTCAAGAGTCGAACGTAGGTCATCGTTTTGAAAATTTTGTTGTTCGAAATTTGAATTATTTACAAAATAGTTGTTGTTAAAATATCCATACGAATTTGGACTGAAATCATATGGATTATATTGATTTTCACAACTATTGTAAAATTCAAGTGAATATGGAAATTCTGACATTTTCAAGAATGTTTTTTTTTTGGTTTTTTTTATAAGCAAAAAATATTTACAAAGAGAATTAATTTTTCAAAAGGGAAATCTATTTTTGTTTTGTTTTTATTTTTCAATTTTTTTTTGTTGAATTTTGGTTTTTCTAAACTTTTTTTTGGATTTTTTTTTTGAAATTTCAAAGAAAAAGATTTAAAAATTTCAAAGGAAAAGGAATATTTATAAAAAAAATTTAGTTTTGGATTTTTGAATTTTTTTTTGTTTTTTTTTTAAATATGCACGAACTAATGCAACTAAATGAATGCAAGGGTTAATTACAAATGATTTATCCTAAGTTAACACAAAATTGTATAGTCACACACTGTCTTAAATCAACAAAAATATTTCTCAGCCACGTAACGGGCAGGGGTTATCGGTGCACCACGAATCACCGTAGCAATGCAGCCGAAGGTTTAAGTACCTTCAGAGGAACAACCACTATAATATTTACGAATCACCGTAATATTTATAAATGGTTATTACTCTGCCGTAGCCTAGACACCAAGAAATTAAATTGTTCAAAGAAGACAACTGTCAATATACAATTAAGAGAGTTATTCAATCAAATTCTAAGATGAAATGCAAAGCTGAAATAAAACGTGTATTAATAATGCAACTAGAATGAAATTTTGTTTTTGTTTTTGCTTTTGATTTTGAATTTTTTTTTAATTTTTTTTCTTAAAATGCAAACAAACAACAATGCAAAACAACTAAAACATAAAATTTTATAAGCAAGCAAGCAGTTATTTTTTTTCGGCAAGCACTTCAAATCAAGCAATTTATTTAACAAGCACTTCTGCTCTTTCTGTAATTCTGCTTTGGCAACCTGAAATAAAGCAAGATATATACAACTTTTTTTTTGAAAGGAAACTTAAAAGTAGGGTTTTGCTTAAAAAAAATTTAAATAAAAAGAGAATGAAGCTTAAAACAAATGAAAAACAATAAGAAATTAAACAATTGAAAACAACTTATTGGATTCCTCCTTTTTTTTGAATTTGAAAACTAAATAAATTAGAACAACCTAAAAAAAAGAGGAAAGAAAGGAAATCGAATTTGAGCCTACAAGCCCAGCCTGATAAACAGCTTAAACACCTTTTTTTTTTTAAAAAAAAAACCTTCTAGCCAACCCGGCCTAAAATCAATTCCACAGTTCTACTGTTTGTTAACAACCAGAAATAAAATTCGTTTCTTTAATTACCACCGACTTCCTCGCCTTAAAATTCACAAATCAAAATTCAATTTTTAAAATCAAAATTCAATTCAAACCCAATACGAGTTCGGCGATTGTTGCGAAGTGATGGTACTCGTCGATGGGAAGGTTGTCGACGAATGATTTGGTTTAGTCAATGTTTGCAATTGACTGAGGTTGCAGCGGCGGATTTGGAGTGGGAGGAGATGTCGCGTTTGGTGGTTGTTGGATCACGAGTTGTAGTTGCGTTTGGATTCGAGGCGATGGTTGCAGATGGTTTGAGAATGGTTCGAAGATCGTGGATTATCGATTCGTGGCAGAACTGTGGGAATGGAGGTGTTGACTGCAATGAAGGTAGGGTTGCGTGTGATGGTTGGTTCTGGTGCGTTGATTGAAGGGTTGGAGATTGTTCGATTGAGGTTGGCAAGGTGGAGTAAGATGGGGATTGATTGTCGGAGTTGCTTGGTTTTGTGGTCTTTGGTGGTTAACTGTGTAGTAGAGTTGTCAGGCAAGTGTGTAGTTGTGCCAGAAGGGAATGAAGTCGATGTGGAAAGAAGTTGTGATGCTGGAGATGGCAGAGCACTATGTTGATGGATGACAGTGAAGTGGTATGGTGATAAGAAGGGGGTATGCAGGCAGTGGAGCAGTTGAATGTGAAAGAATTGTTAATGTTTGCAGATATATGTTGAGTGGAAATGGTGAATTGAATGTGGATGCTGTTTGCGGTGGCTTTGGTATAGGAGATGTGGCAGTGGTGGGGAAGTTGAAATTGTTGGAGTTGGAGGAGGTGTAGACAGTAGTGTTTTGTTTGATTGTTGAGAAAGTGTTCGAATGTTAGCAGTCTGGTGGTGTATTGGGTATTGCTGCAGTGATAGGTTTGGTGATGAAGTTGAACTGTTGTGTAGATGTAGCTGTGGAGTTACAGTGATTTTAACTGGTGATGGGACTTTGCAGGGGGTATTGAGGTGGTGAACTGGTTGAACTTGATGGAGTTATGATGTGAAGCACTAGACCGTGAGCAGTTTGTAGTGAAGCATTGAACTGTGGACTGTGGGCAGGCAAGTGGTTGATATGGGGCAGTGGTAAGATGTGATGGATGTTGATAGTAGTCAGTGTTGATGGTTAGAGAAGTGGATGGAAATGTGCTCTGAAATGTTGATGCAAATTGTTGTTGTAACAAGTGATGATGTCAGGTGAATAGTGCTGGAAATTGACAATTTGAATGTTGAAGTAGGATTTGCAAGCAACAGTTTGTTATTGAAGTAAGTTGTAGTGGAGGATGTTGTATGAGCAGTTGTATCCGGGATGTATGTTATGTTTGTATGAAGAGTGTGAAGGCTTGTTGTTTGAGGGTGGGGATGGATTGTTGTTGTGAAAGGAGGAAGTTGAAACAGGGGTGTCAGTTGAGCACAGTGAAGTGGTATATACAATGGGTAAGAGGTGACAGTGGTATGAACTGTTTTTGTATGGGTGAAGTTAAGAGGTTAGAGGCAGTGTGATACCACAGAGAATGGTGGGGTGTTGGTCTGGGTTGAAGTGATTTGGCAGCAATCAGATGAAAAGTGGAGAGGCAGAGATGTGAAGAAGGTAGAACAGTGACTGTAGGCTGTGCACAGAAACAGTATGCAGACAGAAACAAAAATAGTGTAGGCAATGTAAACCGTCAAAAGCAAATTGAAATTGTAAATGTAAATGCAAATTTATGAAGAAAAATGAATTTTTTTTTTTGGAAATTGAATGTTTTTTTTTCTTTTCTTTTTTATATATAGAGATGCAATGTAAATAGAAAACAAAAACAATCACACAAACAAATGCAAGTTACAAACACACAACAATTTTTTTTAATTGCAAACAAACACACAAAATAAAACACATAAAAATTCAAACGAAAATAATTCGAAGAATAGAAAATCAAAATCAAAACAATTCCCCGGCAACGGCGCCAAAAACTTGTTCGTCGACGGAAGTTCTATCGGTTTAGAAAACCGTCGAACGAATTTAAATTAAAAATAACCGCAAGCGCACGGTGTACGAATGTAGCACGCGGCGAATACGGGTCGATCCGTAGAGAATTGATGATTTTAAAATTCTATTCAATCAAATTAACCAAAGTTGAAAGTGTGATTAGATAAAAATGTAAGAAACTAACAAAAACTAGCAAAAGAAAATGATAAAAAATATGAGAGTCAAAAGAACAATTTAGAGATAAATCCACTATCTAGATCATATAAATCAACAAAATGAAGTTATGATCTCTCTTTTCTTTTCATTAGTGTAATTAGTTGATGTGTTTATCATAAGTATGATATATTTGTGCTATTAATTAGCCCAATATAAACCATCAAACTATAACACAACCACCAATACACTTTTAAATCTCATAAAATATGACAACAAAGTTGAAAGCAAAATCTATTTTAATCATGGCCTGTTAACTATTAATTAGAAATATAAGCCATCAAATTTTAATTTCAACAATCACTTCTTTGCCATAATCATATGTAGATGAAGAGGCAATTTGTGTTTTGTTTGTTTAAGCATAGCCTATTTGTTATGAACAACATAAACTATCAAATTCAAAGCTAAACAACATCATTAAACCACTTCAATCATTCTCATTAAGCACAAAAAGAGAGCATAAACATCAAATTAAGTTGAAGCTACATGATTAAAGAGCTTCATTACCCCTAAATTGAAGGGGTTTAGCCTCTCATATTTGTCATCATATGAACAAATGTAGCAAACAACATTGAATAGAAAGAAGAGGAAAAAGAGAGCAAAATGAAAGGAAAAATTATTCTACTTGCATAAAAGAGAAGAGATCTACACTACAACATGAAAGTAAATAAGCATGAAAAGAAAAAGGACATATATTGAAGTTGCATAAAAAAAAGAATTACATAAGAGAAGACATGGCTAAGTAGCCATGAAAAGAAAGAGAGATTTGATTTATTTTCTAAACTTAAACTAACTAACTAAGAGGAAGGATGGCTACATGAAACATAAGGGGTATTTATACAAGTTAGAAACCCTAATGCATATTTTTGGGGAGTACCCAAAATGCCCCTTAGAAAGTGTGGAGGCCAAGTAATCATTAACATGTCTTAATCCCCCATTAAGTGTACATGAAGCCATTAACTCCAAAAGCATGTGCATTAGCCTTTAATTTGTACATTAAGGTATGTGGGTAGGTGGGGTCCTCCATGTTCTTCACTTTGAATTATTTCCATCTTCATTCCTTTGTATTAATTTTATGCATCCATATCTTCATGAAACCACTTCTATTTGAGATCAAATTCCTACAAAAATATATACAAATTTTCAATTAATTTTTCTCAAAGAAATGTATGCACACAAATGACCGTTTTGCCCATATATAAAGATGAATATGTGACAATTTGGAATAATTTGAATTTTTTGGTTTAAACAAGTTAAAATACCCGATATGATCATTTATTTAGTTCAAATAGATTAAATATGGTGGTAAAAATATGCTCATTTACGTGCACATCACGTACCTTTATTTAGCATTTTTAAGCAAACGGCTTATTATTTTAGCATTTTGCGCGATCAAATCCAACCAAACGGCTTCCGGATACCTGTACTTACTCAATTCAAACATATAAGTACTATATATAGGAGGTTTATAGCATTTCACTTAAATTTAAATAGCTAAAACATGTATCCTGTAACAATGCATGTTATATACTTTCATAAACACATATGTAAGGTTCCGACACTTACTACAATTGCTTACAACCAATTCTCAAACCATTTCATTCAGTTTAAGTGATTTACAACTTACTCGCTCATATTTAATTCATTCTAAGCAAAACAAACTCATATTCATTCGAATTGATTTCAAAATCATCCTATTTCACTTCTAATAACTCATAGGATTTTATCTAACCTCGTTTACATCAAACGATCCATTTTCTTATGCAATTCGACAATATTAATGTGAATAAATAATTACGTAAGCTTTGTAACCAATTTAAATTGATTTCAACTCAATTTACATTTGATTCCATCCCATTTTAATCTATTCACAATCTTTTATGGAAATTTCTTTCATATCCAAAAGTTGATTCCAAACCATCTTATTAAACTCGACAACCAATATATTAAATAACCATCTCATAGTTTACTTAAGTTATTTATTTTCTTCAAACTATCCCACCTAATAGCTTAAGTTTATTTTGTTCCACCAACCTCCATTTAAATCCTTGATTTGAATTTCCTTTGATCAAATTCCAACCATTTTACTAATTTATTTGATTAGTTTATTCTTTTATCCATTTTTTAATTTTAATTCACATTAACAATTCATTATTGAATTTATTTATAATAAGGTCATTCGATTTATGCTTGAGTTGGATTTTCTTTTCATTTCTTTTTTTTCATCTATCTTTAAAACCATTTTGTTTAATTTTCTTGTGTTCAATCTTACTTTATATCCCACGTTTGGATATATATTTTTCAGAATACAATACCTTTATTCTGGTTTATTTATTCCCTTTTCTAAATTTTATAAGCTACTCACTATTAATATTCATACTTCACCATCTATTTACAGTCAATCATATTCACATTTTACTTTTAACTATGGGTTATATTTTTTTTTTATTTCAATGCTTTTCAATTCTTTTATAAGCTTCCTAAGCTTATTTATTCCAATTCAATACTTACTTAGTTTACATTTATTTGTTTGAGTAGAATTTTATTCCATTCAATATTATCTATTACTCAACTGAATTCATTTCAATTCAATTTTATTCAACTTAACTTTAGTTAAATCTAGCTACATATCATTTCTTTGAATTTTGTTAAGAAAGGACTTAATTCCATTTAATATCATTCCAATATCCATTTTCTGTTCATTTACTTACAATTATAAATTCATTTATTCATTCACAAATTCATTTTCAACCAAAAATAAATTTTATTTCCAAACATTATTATCTATTCACAATTCAATTCTAAGTTAATAATTTCGAGTTCCATTTCCATATTTCATTAACTAATTTATCCCAAATTTAGTTTATTTCTCACTTTTAATTCAATATTTGATTTTTATCTTCAAAAATCACTTAATTACTTAACTGGAATTCAATTCTATTCTATAATTCAAGATTGGATTTTCATTTTTGTCCACCAAAATGTCAAATAATTCTATTTTGGCCTTTATTTCTCTCTTTTTCTCTCTTATAAGCCATACACTTATATTCCCATACTTCCTTTCATTTTAGCTTAAATATATTCACTTTTCAATCTTTATTAGACACACTTATATTCTTTAATTTTATTTGAGTAAGAATTCAATTCTATCTAATATTCTCTATAACACACTGAATTTTAATTCAATTCAATTTTGAAAGCATATATATCTGAACCAAACTATTCTTTGCATTTCCAAAGTCAAACCAAATTTCACCAACAAACATTAATCCAAAACATCTCGGTAGCAATCTCTCTTTTGGAAACTCGAAAATGAACACCGACGATGTCGCAATCATCATCGAAATTATTTTCCAATGACCGTAAAGAGTTCAATGATTTTATCTCTTTAAAACATTTCAAATATTCTTAATTTCAAGTCACACCAAATTTTAAATCCAATTCAAAATATTTCTCAAAAATATACTACTTTTCCCAACTTTTTGAGAATCATTTTCAAATTCGAAGGAATCTGAATTTCCAAATTTTCAAATTCCAAATCTTATAAATTTTGTATTCAAACATTACTTTAAATTTATCTTATTTTAGTTATTAATCACACTATAATTCACATTTATAGTTAACATTTACAATTCTCATTTGTATATGAATTTATTTCTTAGTTTTTAATTATGATTTCAATATCTTATTCAATTATGAATCACATTTACAAATTCCTTTTTATTTATTCATTTATTCCTTCATCTTTGGTTATTATTTCAATTTCTTATTCAATTTTACACATTAATAATAATAATTTAATATTATCATTCCTAACAACCAAGCATGCATATACAACTATAATAATTTATGAAAAATCATTTCTTTTATATATGAAAATAATTTGGATAAAATTATTTCATTTATTCTATTTGAAAACTATATTGTGTCGGTTTATCTCATTCAAGGGTTTAAAAATCCCTATCGATAATATGGCATCCCACACATCGATCAGAATCCATAAACACTCAACTGATAAATCAACACGAAATAAAAAAAAAAAATTATACACTAACAAATACGTTCTCATATCTATTAATGCTCTCAAGCTCATTCTAGGGTACTATGGACTCTATTAAATGAGTAATCCCCACCAGAGCCAAGGTTATCACCAACCTAAGCTCTGATACCAGCTGTAACGACCCGCACATCCGTGCCCCTTGAGTCGACACTATTCTACATCAATCAACTCAAGTTGAACAGAAATACGAACCATCAGGGTTAAAGTAGAAGAGGTAGAAGAAGAGAAAACAGAAAACAACAACATAATCTAGCCAACGCAGCGGAATAAAATATAATAGATAATAACAGATCTTTACACAAAAACAAATACTATATCTGTTTATACATACATCATCAGAGTTCCACATCAATAACGTACAACTGTATACATAGCGGAATAATAACCAAATACGGAAGTACGTATCGCCATCCAGCTCGTCTCCTGAGCTCCATAGCATCCTTTCCTGTATTCTATAATACTCGGTCTGACCCGAGCATTATAGTTAAATAACACCTGAGTCAGTCTGGAATACCAGCGTAAGAAATCACACTCAAATTGATTATTAAAGTTTCAAAAATCCTTTGAAAACAAAAGCATCTCGTAAGACCACGCCACAAATAAACATGTCGGGTTTTTATCTTATGATAGCTAAAACATTTGTTATTAAAATCCTCTGATATTACAACAGGGTCTATATACAAATACTTATTAAATTAGCCGAAATTGTTACATTCATTAAATTCCAGCTACTAGCCACAGTCGTGGGTAATACAAACAAAACTCGTAAAAGGTGCGTAGGGAGAATGGATTTCCAACTAATGACTAGGCACTGGGGTACCACCTGTCATAGTACGTGGTCTGGATCACAGTACCGAGGATCACTCCCGATCCCCTATAACACAAGACCTGGACTATCCCTTACTGGATAATCCCGAGTAAGATCACCCCACGGTTGGGATCAGCAACCGCACCACTAAGTCGAATAAATAGGGACATCTAGACAGGGATGACCTTACCCGAAAATGAGTGCTGCCCACCAAGCCATGCCGCATCACCCTTGATTTTCAGTCATTCTCGGTTGATGAGGCTTGAGGCTAAGCGTTACCTTTTAGATCCTTTCACTTAGAATGCTCATCGTCCACCTGACGATGTTCTGAAAGCATTCATCCATACAAGTCCGTCCCGGGTTCGAACAGAACCGAAGGCACTACTCCTACTACATCCATTTTGGTAGGCCTTGCACTTCACTGCTCCATCTTCGACTCCAAACTCGTTTTCCAAGAAAATGCACAAATCGGATCGAAGTGGTTTTCGAGAAATTAATCCCGATCCCGGTTCTTCGAAACGATCAACGCATTTGGCCAATATTGATAGTCGGTTATTTAACCATCAATTAACATTCACAAACATCCATCACAAATAAATAATTTCCCAAATTTATTTATTTATTTATCTCGGTCTATCTTCGCAGGATATATTTCCACTTTTCAACCCTTTTTTAAAATAGTTTCAAACTATCTTCCCTTTTACAGAATAAATTTACCAAATATTTTCTATTTCCACTGGAATCACCAAACACAAAACTTCGATTTTAGAACCATTTAAAAACACTTTATTATAAAATATACTTTAAAATATTTAAATTAAAAACTACTTCAACACTTTATTAAAACATATATACTTTAAGAATATTTAAATTAAAGCTACTTATAAAATATAAATCTAGATTTTTCTCTGCTTATAACAAAATACCAAGTCACCTTAAAATAATTACTACGATAATAGATTTGAAAAATACTTAATTAAGAATTTTAAACATTTAAAAATAATAATTTTTTTAAAACATGCTTTTTAAAACAACATTAAGGCCTTTAACTTATATTTAAAAATTTACTTTGAAAACGTACATGGCTATCCACTTCTTTTCACATCCTTAAAAATAAATCACTATTTATTTTTAAACAGATTTTCCCATTTCTTTAATAAATTCCCACCATTGATTTATCCTTTCAAATATCCACTGATATATTACTTCACTTTTATAAACCCAGTTTATAAATTCCATAGTCACATTCTCCTTTAAATTTCCAATTTCAAACACTTGAATCAATTTCCAAATTGATTTCCAATTTACTCCATTTTGAAATAAATTCCTCATTTATCTATTTCAATAAATTTAAAACTTGGATTTTAAAATAAATTCTTTATTCCTTTAAATAATGTCACTTAAGGTTAAAAATTCATTATTTCTCTATTTATTCAAAATCCCCTTTCCATACTCGAAATTTATTTATTAGAATTTTAAAATTACTTTTATTCTTTTCCAATTTATCCTTCAATTTATTCAAATTCTCTATAATTAATCTACTTACAAATTCACTCTTTTATTTTCTTTTCAAAAATCCAACTCTACATATTTTGATAACTCAGTGTACCGAAATGTTCAAGCAAACTATAACATTCAATGTTCCAATATAATTCATCACAAAATATCATATAATCATAACAGAGAATATTAAATAATCTAAATAAATGTTGTGGAATCCAGTTGGATCACTCCAACTTGTTTTCCTGCATCTATAGATGTTAGCACAATATAAAATACCAATTCCACTTCAAGGTGGATTATCGTGGTATATGGGTTTATAAAATATCATCCGCTATTATGCGGTGCATAGGATCTCATCAGCTATATAATGCGGGAAGTCAATCACTATAATATATATACTATGTACAACTATATATAATATAGCACATCAAATCAATTCAATCATTCAACCAATTATTTGAATTAATCATTGAAATTTAAATAAAAACCCAGATGAGTGAGATTAACCCACCTTTGATTTGTTTGCAACTCATCTACATCTCGACTTGTTTTCTTCATAGTTTAGATCTTGTATAAATATTGTACAATTTATTAATATTTGAATTAACCACATCATTTATCACCATTTAACACATTTAATTTACTAACAATTTAATTTAATTTTTAAACCAGTATTTCCCTTTAAAAAAATATTTTAGTAACAGTAATAAACCAAATAAATTAATTTAACAATTTAATCGCCAAATCCATTGATTAAAATAACTAGTAAATTGAAAATGTGTATAAGTATTTATCTCCTTTTAAAACTACCTATATATACTTATAAAAATAATTTATAGATCTCAAAAATTCTAATTTATATATACACTTTCAACATTCATTAAAAATTCCTATTTTCTTCAAAATCTTCCCTTTATACACTTATGTACATATTTTTAACTTTTGCATAAATAAATAATCCAAATTTAAATTTCAAAACAGAATTATTTTAAATCTGTCTAATTAATTTCTTTTCTTTCGGTAAAAAAAATTCTCTAAAACTACGGTATTCAAAAATCTTACCTAACCCTTTAAAAATAAAAATTAACTAAATTAATTAATAAAAAAACAATACCTCACAGCCCAAAAACCCAACTCTCGACTCCTAAGCAGTTGCGGCCGCCATTTCCCCCTACGACGAACTCCATGGTGCCGCCCCCACTTCGAGTTTGCTTCCTCCGTTGTTTGTGCGATTGAACTAGGCAACAGGAAAACGCGATTAGGGCTTGCGATTCCTCTGTCTTCACAGTCGACCACTACCGCGACATCGACTCTAAACCCTAGGTAACTACTCCACCAGAAATTGCAACTTAGTACAAAACAACCATTCAGATGTCAGCAAGTTCACACCCCACCAAAAGAAATTATCACCACCTCTATCTACTTGCCTCGACCACACTACAGATTTGTTTGTTGCACACTTCATCAACCATATTGCCTGCAAACAGTGACAGACCGCCATTCAACTACTGCACCATATACCATATCATAAAATTGTTCGCTGACCACCTCTGACCAACTTCAGCACACACTTCCTCATCAAATTTCTACTTCACTAAACTCCACCACAGCAACAGTCTATCAAATTTCCATTACCATATTTGTTTCAAATTCCACCACAAACCAATCGACACCTACATCCCATCAACAGACCTACCTACCTAGTCGCGACCAACCCAATTTCGAACTGCAACAGAAATCAACTCACGGTGACAATAATAAACATTGAAACCACAACGCCAGCCTTCGATCATCAACAACCACCATTGTAACCTCTACTTCACCACATCGCCCCCGCTTCGAAACCCACCAACCTTGATTGCGACGCCTAAAAACTCGAGACCCAATGGCTACAGCTCGAACTCGAACCCCAAAATCGCAATCTCAAGTGAACCATAAATTCATGAATCTAAGCATCACCTCAAAACGAATTTTGATTCACGACATCAATTCGATTCAATTGAGTTTGATTTTGAACGAGGTGAATTCGATTTACAAAAGCAGGAATTGCGGTCCCTAAATTTTTCGAACGGCCATTTTTTTTCTTGAACTTTGATTTTTTTGTTTTGAAAGAAGAGGTTCGGTTCTATCTTTAAAGAAAAGGGTTGCGTGTTTTTTACAAGAAAAAAGGACAAGATTACGTTGCTAGGTCGGCTTGCTTCAGAGGAGGTCGACTGTGATGTTTTGAAGTGAAGGGATAAAGTTTTGATTTGGAATAAAGGCTGCTAACGGAAATATTTAACCAGTCAAACAATATATTGATTTAAATTCGAATTTAATTTCAGCGCGTTTATATATCGTGTGCTCCCACGACAACTTCAATCACTATGAAATTTGAAATCCGATAATAAAACACTATTACGGATTCAATGGAACTGGTTTCGTTGAATTCCAAGACTATGCCTCGGAAGGCTATTTTTAAATATCAATTTAAACGATATATTTTCAAAACTAAACAAATCACTATTAGATTCAAATTTAACACTCCTATTATATTCAGTATTATCAATATAAATTCTATAAGCCTTCGAATTATTTTTAACAGGCTTGAAATCCTAGATTTCATATTTTACCAACAATTATTATATCGAATAAATAAATAGTGATATTTGTAATTCAAGTTAAAATTTACTTTTAAATATTTAAAATCAATTAAATATTCCAATTTTAAATGCTCGAAAATTCCGGATCGTCACATAAAATAAGTGGTTTTTGGAATTACTTAAAAGTGTATTACCTTAATTAATAAGTGTAGATATGATTCAATCTTTAAATAAATATTTTTGAAGTTAATAATAAGTATAAATATGGTTTTGGGTTGTCTTAAATATAATTTTTGTAACCCTTATTACAGTTATACTTAGAGATATTATAAGATATTATCGTGAATATTTTAGAGATCGCTATAAAATGGATATTTTGGATTTGTTGACAAATGTTTGAGTAATGATTGTCTTTAACCCTTAAATATAAATAAAATATTTAAAAGGGTGTTTTAAAGGGAAGGGTTTTCAAGGTATGAAATGATTTGGGTTTTTTGTGACAAATGTTTAGTAACAGTTGTCTTTAACCCTTAAAACATAGTTAAACCTTTAAAAGAGATTGAAAGGATAATGATTAAATGTGAAGTGTTTTGTATTGTTGTAAATAGTGTTTTTAGTAACATTTGTTTTTAACTCTTAAATTATATTTTAAAGTGGAATAATTTTAGAAGTATAATTAGATTTTTAATAATGGAAGATAAGAAAAGTTATATATAAAAGAGATGGGGTTTGTAGTAATAAATGTTTTAGTAACACTTGTTGTTAACCATTTGATTATATTTTATAGTGTGTAAAATTTGTTAAGTGATTTGTGAATATATTTGTACCCTTGAGATAAGTATACAAATACTTTTACGTATTGAAAAAAGTATAAGTGAACATTGAAATAGTAGAATATAAGTATATATTTTTTATAAAGAACAATCAAATACATACACAAGTATATAAATGAAGTTTTGATTTATAAGGGAGTATTAATCAATAAAGGAAGTTTTTTTTAATGAAAGAAGTTTTATAAAAGATGTATCATTACTAAATAAAAAGGGTTTTTAATTAATTAAAGATAGACTAGTTTGAAAGGTATTAAAAGTTGTTTATGTGGCTTGATCATGCTTTGGATGAATTGATAGTGCCGGTATGTTTACTTACTAGTGGAGAGGATACGGGAATTATTTCCCTTATGCGATCATTCACATTAATTTTGAATAAAGAACAAATTCGTTGATCCAGTCTTGGAGAGATCAAGATCGGTAAGTGTTCTACTTACTGAAAACCACTTCAAGACTGTGATACAGGATCTATGTTTGGAAGTGAATGATGGAGTACATGTGTAGTTTCAAAATCTGTTGAGATAATAGAATCCATGTAGGATTCTATTTGTCAAGTATTGAAGACTCATGTGAAGATGCCAAATGTTACAGAGCAAGCTGCACGATCCTAAGGTTTAGCTAACCCATGAGGGTACACCAACTAAATATCTAGAGTATGCCTATCGATACGTTGCGCATGAGGTGTTGATGATACTTGGTACACATTGTTCATGAAAGTGTTCAGATGATAGCCTAGCTGTGTTTACCTAATCGTATATTTTATTTATAGATATGCGGCATTCGAAAGGTAGTTTCTGATCCTTGTCGTAGGTGATCGGTCTCGGTTTATTGAGGAGGTCTCTGTGGAAAATTCATTTACGTGAACGTCCCTCAACATTTTTGTTTGTATACCTAAATATGTTGTTAAATGTAACCAGTGCAAACATTTCAGCTATGTTATATATTTTATATTAAACACCATAGACATTATTATAATGTCATTGGATTTTCTATGTGACGATCGCGACTTTTCGACGCTCGAAAACCAACATCAATACGTCCACTGTATCAACTGCCAAGCAATCGAATGCCGGAAAACCGTACCGTTATGGTTAAAGAAGAAGAAAACGATAGCAGAAGAGAGAAAAAAAGATAGTACAGAATAGAAAGAAATAACTAAACAATATCAGAATCTCACAATCGCAACGGAACAACATATAATAGGTAAATGAATAATCTTTAAACAAAGAACTATATCAGTTATTATATTACATCACCATTACATTACATTATCAGAGTTTACAACAACAAACAGCGGAAAAGAAATACTATATACTAGGAATACGCCATGCCATCCAGCTTGCCTCCAGCAACTCCTGAGTTCCAGAATATCCTGATAATCTGACTCTAGACTGCCCGTGTGGAAATTGGTGGGCACCCAGAGTTTAGGAAGGAAAAACAATAAACTCCTGGTCAGTCATGGGACTGGTGTGAGAACTTAAAACAGTTTATCTTTAAAACAAAGAACATGATAATTTTAAAATAGATTCGCAATGCTTTTTAGAAAATGAGACTACCATAAGGCCTCTCGCACACACACACAATGCAAACGCAGAATCGGAGGAGTTTCTCCTTATGATAGTCAAAGATGCTTGATACGCATTAAAAAGAAACGTTTGATATTATTACTAGTGCATAGTGTAGAAAATATTTCGAAAGTAAAGATATAAATCTTAGCCAGCATACGCATTCCGCACTTATGCCTACTATAGCTACCATCTAAATAGTGGTGACCACCATAAGTAAATGGTAGGTTCTACAACTAAAACCGTACAAGGTTCGTATTGTTTCTTTGGATTTCCAACAAATGGTCAGGCCAAGGAACTTCCCATTGCCACATGGGTACGCCTCTGGAAAGACACCCCGAGAACCTAACGTTACGGTTAGATCTCTACCAACACAAGGCCGGGTTACCCTTCAAACTGGGTAACTACTGACACGAATATGTCATCTCCCGATCGTAACCGATCTATATCCAAGGATCCTCGATTCCAAGAACCACAAAGTAATAAATTTGCAGCAATAACATAGGTTAAGTATCTGAGCTCCATACCATGACACCACCTCTATCCAGAAGGAACGACATCCACTAAAGGGGCGCTACCCCTAATAACCTTGCTGCATCCTTCCTGTTTTGACCATTTTCGGGGTGTGAGGTCCGACGAATTCTCGTCCACAAAGCTACGCTTTATACAAAAGCTGTGCTTTGATCACATATGCTCAACAGCACTTCGTATGCCACATTACCAACTTGGAAATGTATCACTAGTAACCATCAACTACATAACCTCTAAGGGTGTTAAGCTAAGAGAATAAATTCTCCACCACCAACGGAAATATATTTGATAGAAACTAGCTTTACATCTCAAATTGTAATGTCATACACACATCCATACAAGTCCGTTCCGGGATCGAACGGAACCGAAGGCACTTCCAAAGAAGTCCTTGCAATCCAGATATTCATTAATCACGACCGGACTTCCCATCACAAAGGGTAATAAATTTCTATATTCGGAGATCAGCCGATATAGAAACATTCGACGACAAACCTTCCGTTTTCAAAAATAGTCGGTCTTCAACACCGTTCTTCAAATGCAATCCATAATGACGTATCACATATTCGGAATGGGTTATACGACCCAAGGGCGCTTATTTTAAAAATAAGTGTGGCATTCAAATTCAAGCAAATCACAACAAATACCCATTTAAAGGTAAATATTGATAGTCGGTTATTTAACTATCAATAAATATGCACAATATCACCAGATTCTAAATAATTTCCCAAATTATTTATTTTCCAAAAATATCTTTACAAGATATATATTTTCCACACTTCAACATTTGAAAACAAATTTCAAATCACTTTTCACCTTTACAACTTTTGAAAATAAATTTCAAATCATTTCCCTATACGGGATATATTCACAAATCTTTATTCATTTTCATTTCAAAATGGTTCATTTAAACCAATTAAATAAATCCTTACCGATTTACTTTATATTTACGTTCCAAATCCGTAAATTTATTTCCACACTTCAAAAATAAATCAACGTTTATTTTTAAACAAATTTCCCCTTTCTTTTATAAATTCCATAGTGAATTTACAATTCCAAAATATCTATGAATATACGATTTCCAAATCGATTTCTAATATTCATTTTCAATTTAACTTTAAAAAATAAAAACTCAAAACATTCACTTCATATTGGAAAAACATTTCCATACTTATTTAATAATAAGTAATTCACAAATCCATTTATTTTCAATACTTGGAAAATATTCAATATACTTAATCGAAATTAAGTATATATTTCATTCTTTAAAGAAAACGTGCGCTTAAACACATTTATTTGAGTCACAACAAATGTTGCGTAAAACATTGTTACGACGACCCAAAATCACTAGTATAGGGATTCGAAATTAAGATAGATATATAAATCCCAAAACTATATAAAACATTTCCTTTCAGAAATCATTTACTATAACAACAGTGTTATAGTCCACTGTTTCCTTCTATTTCTCGAAAACATCTATTTCAACAATAAATGTCGAAATCTATGGTTTCGATAGTTAATCCATTCTAAAACATCTTTAAAACAATTAACTTCGTTTTATAATATCACTTCCCCAAAA
Source organism: Allium cepa (assembly GCA_030765085.1). Classification (NCBI taxonomy): domain Eukaryota; kingdom Viridiplantae; phylum Streptophyta; class Magnoliopsida; order Asparagales; family Amaryllidaceae; genus Allium; species Allium cepa. The sequence goes on from CM060935.1 coordinate 775,914,863, forward strand.
TATATCCATTTGATTTAATAATATATTCACTGTCCAAAATCGTGAATATACTTTCTTTACCCAATTCAATGTTTCTACACATTTATTAAAAGATTATCCACTGTCCAAAATCGTGGATATAATTCCCAACCAACTCTTATTATTACAACATTTAACTTAAAGGATAATTCGCTGTCCAAACTCACGAATATATCTCCTTTAATAAGCTTCTATACTAAATTCATCAAATTTGATAAATTTCAGATTTATAAAACAATGTTTATAATTTCTATTTCTATTGATAAAGGCTTTGATCTATAAATCTCCTTTATTCATCAATTCAATTTATAACTCAATTTTATACCCAAAATCTAATTTATAAGTTAATTACATTTAAATCTTTTATTTTACAAAAATCTATTCATTTTATAATTTCACAATTTATACAACTGTGGATTTTATTCACTTATGAAATCCTTCAATACTTCATTTTAACACTTATAAAAACTCGTTTTATAATTCCAATATTTTTTAATTATAAAATATTAATTTAATAAATATTTTATATAAATCGTTTATAATAATTCAAAAATCCTAATTTAAACTATTTTATAAATTTATCAACTACTAATTTCAAAAATCACATTTCGGTTATATTTCACAAAAATCATAATTTTTTATAACGTTAAATTTTATAACGTTAATTTATTTAAAATAAATCAATTCCAAAATTTAATAAAACGTATATTTTCAAAAATCATTTAAAACCCTTTTAAATTAAAAATCGTTACTTTAACATTTTTAAAACTTCAAAATAGGGCCAATGATGCAACAACACCAAATAATCAATCACGACATCCAAACATCATATATCAATATGATAATCAACAAATATCACAATATCTGTAATCAAATAAATACTGGTGAGGAATCCATTTGGATCCCTCCGACCTGTTTCCCTGCATCCACAGACATTAGCACAATACCAATTCCGTTTCAATATGGAATATCGCGGTATATGGGTTCATGAAAATATTATCCGCTATTATGCGGCGCAATAGGGTCTCATCCACTATATAATGCAGGAAATCAACTCCAAGTACATATATAATACCAATTCCAATCAAGATGGAATTATCGCGGTATATGTTTTTAATAAATAACATCCGCTTAATATACGGCGTATAATGTCTATTTAACACAATAGATAACAATTTATCATTCAGGCATACAATCAAGCAATTTTAAATCTAACTATTTAAAATTTAAATCGAAATAGTTCGATTGAGTGAGAAGTTCTCACCTGATTCCAATAATGGTTCAACGTTTATTTCGAATAAAATTAAACACGCGTTTAATTTTACTCAAAATTTTCACTAGCTCCAATCGACTGCAATCCAGTTCAGTAGCGTAGTGCTCGAAGCCAACGCAATTCGTTTCGTAATTTTTCAACCTCGTATGAAAGAGTTACAAGGTTTTAAAGACTACACAATTTAAATATAATTAATTTACATCTTCTTTTAATTTTTTACAACCTATTCCATCTGTGCCGTTGATTTCTGTTTTTGAAGAATCTGGGCCGCACTTCCTCTTCTTCTCCCTTTCACGTTGAAACCCAGGTCCTTCTTCACATTAAAACCCATATGGCCGCCCTTCTAGGGTTTGAAACCACCACCTCCACGATTAACTTTAGTCCGATCAACGACCTTCACCCTGGAGCGGTCACCACCCCCCACCATTGCCATGAGTACGGCCAAGCTCGGCCTCACGTGGTGCTCGAAAACCGTGTGCAAACGTTAAACATTCATACTCGATTTTCCATCGATCCATCACGAGATTTTTGATCATAACCGTTGAATACCTAGCTCTCGTCGTGCTCTACGTTATTGTAGTTGCAAGTTTCTTGAAAATTTTCATGGATTGAAAGAAAATTAAGGAAGAAGGAGATCAAATTTCGGCCATTAATGAAGATAGTGGCGGCTGGCTCTTGAAAATTAGGGTTAGGGTTTTATTTTTGCAAATTAGAATTGTTGTGGCCTTATATAGAAAATTCTACGAAACACTATTCATCCAAAATTTTCCGAACTCCAAATCTCACGCGGTGACCGGCATTTCTAGGGTTTACCATGCATTCCGGACATAATGGAATAGGTTTCGGAAGCTAATTCGATCATCTGTGCGAGTTACGAAAATAAACGATCAAATTTTAAATTAAATCGATTAAACCAATTTCTATGCGTTTTGGCTTGCCCCGGATAAACGGTAAATCCGATTGACACGAAATTTGAAATCTTACAATAATATAGCATTAAGATCCGATGAAATAGGTTTCGTCGAAATCCGAGACCGTTTGGCTATTTTAACTCGTCAATGAAATATTAAAATATTCAATTTTCACAAATCAACTTTAAATTCGATTTTAAAAGTTCTATAACATCGTTATAACTTCAATATGATTAAATAAAATTTTACAAATCATTTTCAATCATATTAAACCCAATTTTCAATTATTTCTGGAATTTCAAATATTAAATTATCGATTTAATTATGGAATTAATCTAGATATTCGAAAAATAAATTATTCGACTTATAAATTTCACTTATAAATATTTAAAATAAATTTAAATACATGAATTTTAATTGACAGAAATTTTGGGTCATTACATTCTAATTGAAATGGTTTGGTTATCGTAAGGCAAAAACTCATCCGTGTTTATTTGCAGCCTGGTCTTACGAGGTACCTTTACTTCGAAAACATTAAATAATTCAAATGACTTGAGTTTCTCATGCTGGTTTACTAGACTAATCTGGGTGTTATTTCTCTTTTGATGCTCGGATCAGCCTCATGTATATTTTCAGATTTCGCTGATGTTCATTGGAGCTATTTTTTTGCCGCTGCATTGCTTTATTTATTTATATCAGAAATGGAAAGGATAGATAGTTATATCTGTCCTTAGTTTGCTCTGATTATTGTATACATATAGTTTTCATTTGTAAATGATCATTCTAATATTGTATGTTATCATTTCGTTGTGAGATTCTGATGTTTTTGTTCTCCTCTTTCTTTCTTTTTTCATTTCTTCTTTTATTTTACCTTAACATTTCGTCTTTCCGGCCCTTGGGTGATTAACATGTGAATACTGTGAATGTATTTATAACGACCCTGATTCAACCTTCGAAAATCGGCACCGAATACATCGCCCGTATTTGAATGCTGCAGATTCAAACATCGAGTCTGGTCCGTCGGAGCTTATAACAATTAAGTACAACAATACAGCAGAAGAAAAATGAATATCATTGATACACAATAGTATTTAACACAACACATTTGCACAAATGATAATTGATCAATATAATCAGAGATACAAGATACGACGGAAAGATACAACTCCAAAAGATAATACCTTCAGAAGTCCTTAAGATAGACACCCTTATTAACTGCAACACCATTGCCAATGCTCCAAGACTAAAAGGACTCCAAACCAAAAAGCAAGAACCACCATCAATACTGAAGTGAAGCAACTTGATCCCAACAGCGATTGCCAATCTCCCCCTTTTGACGATAACAAACATATATTTAAGATTTTGACTGTGTTAAATGTATTTGGTCAATGATATACTCTAATTGCTGCCCCTATTTAAATGCTTCCTCTCTACATGATGCTCCCCCTACATATATGCATATAAATAGAAATATATAAATAAGCCTAGATGCAAATGGAAAATTATTTGACCTTTGCTTGATTCTATTTGACAAAATCTTAACTTTTCTCTCCCCCTTTTGTTATCAGCAAAAGAATAATAGCGTTAGAGAAAATAGAGATAAAGTGATCAATATTAATCCAACATTAAACTCAAATTGAATACAAATATTAAACTTCAATAAAAATCAAACAAAAATCATAACTACCCTTGTTAGGCGCATATTCCACTTTTAGAATGATGGAAATGATGTCATCATATAAAACCATATAGTTGTATCTGTTTGTGGTACACTTATACCAGGAATTTGAATATCTACTAATCATGCATAACCATTAGGACTTTTAAATGAGATTAGTAGTATTCCAATTTAATTTTAAAAATGAATTCAATTATCTTCTAATCACGCATAACCGTGAGGACTTTTAAATAGGATTAGAATCAACTTGTTTATTTAATAAATCAATTTTGATATGCGTTCCATACATGCATAACCGTAAGAACTTTTAAATGAGCATGGAAGCACATAACAAATTTCAAGTAATTCACTCATGCATAACCGTGAGGACTTTTAAATGAGAGTGAATACTTTGGATTTTATTTTTTTTTATAAAATGAAAAACAAATGGTTCATGTTTAGAGTACCACATATCGACAAACTATATTGAATTTTTAATGAGCGATGGTCGACAGAAATATGATAGACATAGAAATGGTTATGGAATCTTTACCCAACAAAAATTTTTATAACTCTTGTTTGAATTTCTAAAGATTTTTTTCTAAAATATATTGTCTTGAGTAATGTATGAAAAATATCAACACTCATCACTTTTTTCAATAACTATTTATCTTTTTGATAATTAGTAGGGAGTCGGATTAGTCAAAAAAATTTGTCATTTAAAATTAATTAAAAATGACTAATCTGAAATATATCAAAAATGAATTTCTCGAAGGGGCTATATGAGAAAAAATTTCTGCTAATTGAAAATTATTTGTAAGAAAAGTATGCAGATATTTTCTTTGAAAAACGATGCAGTTACTAAATATCTCACCATAAATCACGTTCAACTAGTAAGTTTTATGTCAACTCGATTACCAGTATGATCTGCATCTGAATTTCTCTTTCGCTTCAGAAGCATCACTAATTAAATTTGATAGACCACACCATGAAGTGTGCATAAAAACTCAAACATCATTTTAAATGGCATTCTCTTGAATTTAGATTGAAGTCGTGTAAATAATCAGAAAACCGTGAATATAGAGTTAGCCGTAACCAAAAATATTATCATCCAACAAAACACTATTTTTAATCCAAACGTATATGTATGAAGTAATTCAAAGTATAGTGTTTTTGGCATAAATATAATTGGCCAACTATGTTGAACAAGTCAGAAAAAAATCATCATCTCACATTATTGGTTGATTTAATTCAGAATATGGTGCAGATTATCACATTTAATTTATCGATAAAATAAATATACCTTCACCTGTTTTACCTTTACGATAATTTTCCGTGATTGCCCATTGTGATTCTGTCACCTTTTACTAGGCTAAGGAACTTTGCTTCGTTGCCCGTTGTGTTTCTAGAACAGCCAAAATCCAGAGAACACTGTTGTTGTTCTTTAGCCTGCCACCATACCTACATGATGAAAGATTTTTGTGACCTATTTGTTTTTATAGGTCCATGATTGTTAGTGGTTGAAGCATTTGAAAGATAATTTTGACGAGACCCAAAACTATTTATATATGTTCCTTTCGGCACCCAGATTTGTTTTGTCCTTTTATTCTTGTTCCAATAGACATGAAATTTGTTTGTAGAATTCTTAGGAACCCAAACCTGTATAAATTTTGTATTCTTGTTCCTATGACTACAATTTTCAACACGATGTCCAATTATTTCACATCTAGCAAAGACGCTCTTACCTTTTGCATTATTATCAACTTGTGTTTTCCCAAAGCCTAATCCTTTTCCGTTGTTAGCAAAAATTTGATTTCCCAATAGCATGTTGAATGATTTTTATTCTCTTGAAAAGTTATTCAGAGATTTCTCAAGATTTTGGACTTTGGTTTTGAGTGTTGTGTTTTCAATGACAAGTGAGGTGCATCTATTTATAAAATCCTTTTTCCTAGTGTCAATGGTTTCCTTAAGACTCAGGTTTTCTTTTTCAAGATTCTCAAAGCTATTCTTAAGTCTTGATGATTCTGAATCTAAAATTTTACATTTTTTACACTCAGGTTTTCCTTAAGTTCAGTTACTAACCTAAAATTTTCACGAGCAAGTTCTCTCCTATCAGATTTCAGTTTTTCAATTTTAGATTCAAGAGTATCAACTTCTTTAGTAAGATCAAGACACATAAAAACAAGTTCTTTATAAGAATAGTGATCTCCGTCACTAGATTCCTCTGAGCTTGCTTCTGAATCTGATTTTGCCATAAGACACAAGTTAGCCTCCTCTGAGCTACTATTCGAAACTTCCTCTCCTTCTTCACCATCCCAAGTCGCTGCAACGGCCTTCTTCTTCTTTTTCTTTCCTCTCTTGTTTGTGAGAAGTGGGCATTGTTGTTTGAAGTGGCCAGGCTTGTTGCAGTTAAAGCATGTCAGTTAATTATCGAAATTGTCAGAATCTTTTGGCCTATTACCACTTGTTTTCTTCATGTGTGGCCTGAATCTTGACAATTTTCTAAGATTATTGACAGCCATTGCAAGCTCTTCAATTGGATCTTCTTCTTCTTCATCGCTCTCTTCTTTGCTCTTTAAGGCAATCATCTTCTTCTTTGGTTCGGAGTTGTTGCGTTCCTCCTTTGCTTTTAGCTCAAGCTCATATGTCATCAAGTTGCCGATCAACTCCTCCATGCTTAGTTTACTCAGATCTTTCGATTCTTGTATTGCCATGACTTTGGCCTCAAAGTTCATTGGTAAAACTCATAGCACCTTCCTCACAAGCTCTACCTCAGTGAATACCTTCCCAAGCGCTCTAGCGTTGTACACCAAAGTTGAAAAGCGTCCAAACATGTCCTTTATGCTCTCGCTTTTATCCATCACAAAGTTCTCGTATTCATTGCTGAATAAGGCTAGACGAGACTCCTTGACTTGAGAAGTTCCTTCATGTGTCACCTCCAAGGTATGCCAAATTTCATGTGCAGTTTTACAATGAGAAATTCTATTAAATTCAGTTTTATCAAGAGCACAGATCAAAGCATTCATGGCTTTAGCATTTGTAGTTTTTAATTTCTTATCGTTAGCATCCCACCTATCCTTAGGTTTAGGAATCTCAGTATCACCAACAGTTATAGTGGGAGATTTATAGCCAGTTTCATTAATGTCCCAAACATCATAATCAACAGAACTAAGATAAATACCCATCCTAACTTTCCAATAAGCATAATCATTCCCCTTGAACATGGGTGGCCTAACAATAGATCGCCCCTCAGAAAAAGCATTGTTTGGTGAATTCATGACTCTAGAGTTAAAGAAAAATACCGTGCTTTGATACCACTTGTAGGATCTAGATTAACCCTAGAGGGGGTGAATAGGGTTATAGCAAATTTTCTCGAGTTAAACGCAAAAACAAACTGTAGAGAAATAAATATGCTGAAAAGTAAATCACACATAAAATTTACCCAGCTTTGGCAACCCCTGCCTACAGCTGCATTCCCAGATTTCTATTAGAATTAAATAGTCTCCTGTTTACAAACACTCTAACAGACTCGCACACCCTGCTACCGCTCGCACACCCTGCTCACTGAACTAATTCTAACTAGACAATCTGACACTACCTACAACCTAGGTGGTGATTTACCAAGACTTGATTCGAAAAGAACAAATAAAAAATAAAAATCATAAACAAAAACCCCCTTGATAAAAATAAACCCTATTTGAAAAATAAAGTAAAACCCCTTTCTATAAAAAAAAAACAAAGGCCGGCCCAATTTCTTCTTTCACCTGATCCTCTTCTATTTTCTTTGAGAAAAAATGGCGGCGTTGAATTCTTGGATTTCTTTGTCAAATTGGGGTTTCGATCGAGGCTCTTATTGTCTCTGACGAAGATATTGATCGTTCTCGACCTTCTCTTTGCTTGCGACTAGGGTTTACGAAGTTTTAGGGCTTCTGGAATTTGTGATCTGATTTATCTCTTGTTGATGATCTTTGCTTCTCTGGCGATCGTCTGAGAAAATTTCTTGGTATGTTTTCGTACTTTTTGGTTTCTCAATTGATTGCTTGAGTTCGATTTTCTGATCGCTTGCCTATGATGATGAACTTGGGTGATGTATTTATATGAATTCGTCACTTTCCTAATTCTCTATTACCTGATAATTGTGACTTGATACACACAGTCTCGATTTTGAAACGTTCGATTTACCTTGAGTCATGCGGCAGGAACTTTCCTATTATACTTTTGACTTTTTCAATGATACGCGCTTGAATTTTTACACATGAATTTCCTTGTTGATACGGCAGAAACTTTCCTCTTTTATTTTAAGTTTGATTTTTGACTTTTTCAAATTTTACACACTCTTGATTTCTTACTTGGTCATCTCTGCACTGTTTCGAACTGTACCATATGTTCCATGATGATGAATTTTATTAATTGACTTCGAGTTGTTTATCATTTTGATCTTGGTTACTTAGAACTGTTAAGAACAACGCGACTTCAACTTGGTCTTTGAGTTGCTTCAGTCTTGTTGTCTGCTGTTGTTGTTTGCCGAGGTTGTTGTTTCAACACTGAGCCTTATTCATGTATACTGATCTGGTTCATCTTGTAATCTTTAGTTTTTCACTGTACTGTCTGGTTGAAGTTCCGATCATTTATATACATACATTCATGTATGTATATATGTGTATGTCTGGACACTTTGCCTTGATAGTCAAGTTGCACTTTTCTTGATTGCTTGTTCTCTGGATTACGTGCACTGTTTTTCCATTGAGTCTGATTTCAATACTTGCATCACTGTTTGTAGCTCAATGAAGTGTCTGGTCGTTGCATTTGTAGATTGCATTGTTGCAGTTTCCATATCTTGTGCTCGAGCTTGCATGCTTCATGTTTGTTGTGTCACTTGTGCATTGTTGTACTTGGTGGTCGTAGCTTGGTTTGTGTTGTTTTTGTATATTTGCATTGTCTTTGTGGTTTTCATATTTGGGTTTGTTGTTGCATTCATGTCTGCTTTAGTTGTGCACTTGCTTGAGTTTCACTGAGTTTGGTCGAGACTTGTTTCTTTGATATTATGTAACCTGGTCATGTTTATATTGAACTAGTCTTTAAGTGCAGCACTTGTCTCTGGTTCTTCATTCTGGTTGGTCTGCATTGGTCTGAACTTGCATGCATTGCTGTTGGGTTGCTTTCTTCATTTGATTGTTGCAGTCCTATATATGATGTTTGTCACTGTTACAGTCGCTATGCAATTGCTATGCCTTGTGTTCTGGTCATTGCTTGAGTTGTTGCACTGGTGCATTGCCTTTGTGTTGAACCCAGTTTTAAAACTCGGATTTGACGTTGTGCTCGTGACATGATTTTAAATATATTGCACGTGAGTTGAACCCGGCTTTTCATTTGGGTTTGACCTGTGCTTACCTGTCCCTGTAGCATTATCAAGTGTATATCGATGTGCACGGCCTTGTGGCATGTACAGTGATACACTGTGCATGTCACATTGTTCGTGTATGATGAATTCAAATGTAAATGATGACGAACAACCCAAAAACTGAGGCAAATCATATTTTCAAAAATCAAATTTCATTTTATATTGCAAAAATATTTCTTTTTCAATTTTACTGCGTTAGTGAATATTTTTGCAGATTGCTCAGATGCTGGATTCTAAGTAGAATGAAGTTGAAGATAAACTACGAGTGTGAGTGATATGTAGTGAGAAATTTATGTAAATTGAAATTGTGATGTATTATAAACAAAATTGTATATGTATAGTGAGAGCTTGAATTTGTACTATTCATAAATGTAATAAATATTTGTTGAATAAAATTTCTGTTTGAATTCAAATTCTGTGTAGTTTATTCTGTTTGAATTCAAATTCTGTGTAATTTATTTTATTCAACAAATATTTATTTAATCTATGAAAAATAAAATAGTACATTAACAAATACATTTAAACGAATGTATATATGTTTATTATCATCAAACGAAAAATCATATAAGCGCATATTCAACAAGGGGTATGGATTTGCGGGTCGTTACGTACCTGGCCTTGACTAAACTAAGGGTTTAAACCCAAATTCCTTGCCATGCCATTGCTACAGTGCAATGTAAATTTATCGAACATTTTTTCCAAACTCTCCGACCTCCCAGCGAGCTACGGTTACGATCACAAGGTCCATCGTCTTGTCGATCGCCAGAATTTGATGAAATAAGCGATTCCATTCAATCTCGAATTCTTCACTCAATTCTCTACTAAAAATTTTGTTTTTAATTCTAAAAATCGTGATTTTTAAATACGAGATGAGTGGTATAAGTGAATCAAACAATCATGATATTTCTTTTAATTATGTTTTTGAAAATTTTCATTGTATATTTAAATTTCCGCTCAAACTCCAATTTATTCCATCTTAAAAATATTTTTTAGATATAGTTCTTCATGATACAAACAAACTTTGTTTACATCTTAAGGTTTAACATGGATTGGAGAAGAAGAACTTGATTTTTAAAACAAATTTCCGAATCGTGTAACCAAACAGAGGCAATATTGCCTGTATATCAGGCATGCACACCTAGTTTCATGTATAGAAATATATGCACAGGCATATTCAACAACTGAACACACATTTGTAATAGCACACTTCAAACATTAACCCAAACATCAAGATAAATAACAGGGTTAAGAAGTTTGCTCACCTGGGAGATGTTAACAGAGAGGAACATAGAAGAGCTTGAGCTAGTAAATGCTCTGGAATTTGAAATTGAGGAGCATTTTGATTTGATTAAGCTGAGTTGCCTGAGCTTGCATGCTTTAGATCTACGATGCTATGATCTGAAGCTTCAAAATTTTGATTTGATTCTCTGGTTTGTTGAAGACTTAAAACAGGTTGATAGCTTCAAGGTTCTTGAATTTGTTTTCAGGTTTGAATTTGTTGTTTGAACTTGAATTTGAAAATAATCTGAAACTTGGATCTGCATCTCTTAGGATTGCTTGCTTTGAACTAATGCATCTATGCTTCAGATTTTAATTCTTTTATCTGATTTTGTTTTAGGTTTTTCTTCTTGTTTGCTTTTTAATCTTCTTTAATTTGAATAGTCGTCTTCTTGCACTCATACTTACTATCAGTGGATAGTAAGAGAATTTATTGAGGCATACGGGTGGATATCTTAGGGATATACTCATTCTAGGGCATTTATATCCCTATCTCTAGTGAGTTACCTGATGTGTTATACTCCTGAGCTAAAGTTTAACCTTCAGCTCTGATACCACTTATAACGATCCTCACTCGACCTTCGAAAATCGGCACCGAATACATCGCCTGTATTCGAATGCCGCAGATTCAAACGTCGAATCTGGTTCGCCGGAGCTTGTAACACATTAAGTACAACAACACAGCGGAAGAAAAATGAATATCATTGATACACAATAGTATTTGATACAACACATTTACACTAATGATAATTGATCAATATGATTAGAGATACAAGATACAGCGGAAAGAAACAACTCCAAAAGATAATATCTTCAGAAGTCCTTAAGATAGTTATTCCCATTAACTACAACACCATTGCCAATGCTCCAAGACTAGAAAGAATTTAAACCAAAAAGCAAGAACTACCATCAATACCCAAGTGAAGCAACTCGATCCCAACAGCGATTGTCGATATCCCAAGATTGAATGCTATCGAATCTACATCTACTTGCTGATTATCTGAAAATCTAACTCTAAGCCTCCCATGTGGAAAATGGTAGGCACCCAGAGTTTAGGAAAGGAACAATAAATCCAGGTTAGTCATGGGACTGGTGTGAGAAAACAAAAACAGTTTATCTTTAACAAAAGAAAATAAAAAAGAAATTCGCAAGGCTTTTTGGAAAATGAAACTTCCATAAGTCCTCCCGCCACACACACAATGCAAGCGCACATTTGGAGGATATTTCTCCTTATAGTAGTTAAAAATGCTTAATACCTGAAAACCATTTGATATTATTATTAGTGCCTAGTGCAGAAAAATTTTCGAAAGTATAATATTAACCTTAGCCAGCATACAACCATTATTGTATGCCTACTATTGCTACCATGTTCAATAGCAGGTTACCACCACATTCCATCGCAGGTTATACAAATAAACCGTACAGGGTGCGTATTGTTTGTTTGGATTTTCAACATTGGTCAGGCAAAGGAACTTCCTACACCGAATGGAACGCCTCTGGAGGGACGCCCCCGAGAACCTAACCGAATCTCTGCAAACACAAGGCCGAGTTACCTCTGTAACTAGGTAACTAACTGTCACGAGTATGCCATCCCCCGTTCGTTACCGACCTTTATCCGAGGCGCCTCTCAACAAAAAACCACGAAGCAATAGTTTTGCAGCAACCACATAAGTTAAGTATCTAGGATCCATACCCTGATACCACCTTTTATCCAGAAGGAAATGGACATACCCTCAGAGGGCGCTACCACAAATGACCTTGCTGCAACGGTTCCTGTTTCGACCATTACCGGGTTGTGAGTCTCGACGAAGTCGCGTCCACAAAGCTACGCTTTTCACAAAAGCCATGCTTCGACCAACACATGATCAGCGACACTTTGTATGCCATATTACCAAATTGGGAATGTATCACTAGTAACCATCAACTTCATAACCTCTGAGCTCGTACGTCTCAGAGAAGGGTGTTAAGCTAAGAGAATAAATTCTCCGCCACCAAACAAAAATGTATTAGATAGAAACCAGTTTTACGTCTCAAAGTGTAATGTCAGACATACATCCATACAAGTCTGTTCCGGGTTCGAATAAAACCGAAGGCACTTCAAAAGAAGCCCTTGCAATCCGGGTATTCACAATCCCGATTGGACTCCCCATCACATATAGAGATCTCTATACCGACACGACGGAGTGTAGAGACATTTGACACGGAGTGTAGAGACATTCGACGGGTAATCCTTTCGTTCTCGAAAATACCCGGTCTTCACCATGGTCTTCAAATGTTATCCATTTATGTCGTATCATTATTCATAATGGGTTATATGACACAAAGTCCTCTCCCGACTAAACTGAATAATGAGAGTAATATTTAAAAACATATGGATATATGGGATCTTAGTTAAATCACAACTTAAAGCCCAAAACCTTTCTTCAAATGGTTTAAATAGATTACCATTTTCAAATCTTTAAAGAAAAAGATTTACTTCACAAAGTTTACCAATATTTCACAAAGATTCATTCATAGCATTCAAAAATATTTACAATTCCAAATCTTTTATATAAAAGATACACCTTTAAGATCCTCTTCAATTTGGAAACAAAGTTCACAAACCGTTCACAAATATTCAATTATAGCTTTCAAGACAATTCCATTTCAAATTTGAAACCCCTATCAATAACAATTGGAAATCATTTCTTTATTTGAAATCCACTATCATTTGAAAAAAATACATTTTTGTTTCAGACAAATCTGATTAAATACGCATAAGTTATAGCCTTTAAAAGAATATAACAGAAAATCAACGAACCATCGTATCATTGGAAAGTTCTAATTTGAATTGAATCCAAATTCCCAAACAATTTATTTGAAATAGTTTTAAAACTTGTATACTGCTTTAAAACCATAATTTCCAAAATAATTTCAAATAATATTTAACAAGATATAGTATATTCAAAGCTAAATTTCACTTTTCAAAAACTCCCTTTCAAAGGCTTTCCACATTCAATTCAACTCCATTTCCAAAACCATTTGAATTCAAACTTCAATATTTAAAACAAAATAATATTTAAATTTCAAAATATCTGTGACTTGACCGATTTCCTCGTGAAATCCATACTTGTGTGTGTATATTGTAGTCCAGGGGTTTTACACAATGGTGCAACATCATCAATCATCATAGATTCAAGCACATCAATATCGATAAGCGGTATAATCCTATAATGCTTATCTTCATTTACAAATTCACATATAATTAATACAAATTTACCATAGATAAATAAATGAATTACATTCATCACAGCTCAAATCAAAATAATCTATATCACAAAGCATCACACATCAGGGATATCAAACAATTCAAAGCATTCCATGCAATTCAAACATCCATAAGTAAGGTTAATTAATCGTCTGATTAACTGATACCAAATTAATCACTAGTTCAGGTTAATTAACATTAATTAATTGCAAGCCATTTCAATTAATTAACCTCTGATCGTTTATTAATAAATTAATTAACCTTTAACCATTAATTAATTAATAAAACTTAATTACAAACTACTTAATCCTTAATTACCAGCTGATTAATCAATTAATTAATCTTTAATTACAGGTTATTTATCCTTTAATTATTAATTAATAAACCCCAATTATTAATTAATAAAACTTAATTACAAATTAAGTACTTCTTAATTACTAGTTGATCAATCCATAATTAACAATTAATTAATCCTTCATTACTTAATCAATAAATTCTCAATTATCAATTAATTAACCTCCAATTAATTTAATTTATAACCCTTAATATTTTAATTTATAAATCCTTAATTAATAATTATTTAAATTAATTAATTATACTTAAATTACTTTATTAACTTAATTAATCTCAACTCATTAAAACCTTAATTAGCTTTTTAAGGTAAACCATTATCTTTATTAATGACTTAATTATCATTAACATTTTTAAAACATTTTATCTTTTTAATTAACTTCCTTAATTAAATGATTTAACTAAGTTTTTAAAAATAAAATAATCATTTGCTTAATAAATTAAAGTTAATAATCATAACTTTCTTTAATCAAATAACTTAAAACATTTATCAAGTAATAGTTTAAACTAAATTTAATCTAAATTTAAAACTTGTTTTTATGAAACTTTTTAAAACTGTTTTAAACATGCTTCGGGTTCATCCCGATGGTTACTCGAGACCTACCCAAGAATATTCAAAAAAACTTGATTTTAGTTTTAAATTTTAAACCCGCTACCCTGCTAAACCTCACATATAACTACCCATGACTCTACTCGAGTTTCTAACCCAAACACTTGAACCCCCTTTTGAGTCAACTCCTCTATCCCAAACGCTGACACCAAAAACTCCGTGCACATGCACCGTCAATCGCCAGAGCTCCGACCATCCCTACCACTGCCGACAGATCACCCTCGCCCCACTATTGCCATCAGACCACCCAAAAGCACATATCAAATTCGAAAACAAAATCGAGCTGTTCAACTCCCCACATGAACTAAATCTAATCGACAAAAAACTCTCTAGCATCACAACCATGGACCACCGGTGGCCACAAAACTGCGGCCCAGGCTTCATCAAACTTCAATGCTTTGATCGCCAACCGTGCGAGCAACTATGGTGCGACAACGAAGCTGCAACAACCAGAATTTTCGACTTCGAACAAATATGGGTTTTAACCCTAGAACGACCCCGTCTGCTTTCCATGGTGAATTATAAAATCATCGAACATTTTTTTGATGATCCTTGACCTCCAAATATCCTCCCTCTTCGATCACGAGATTTATCATTACTCTGATCATCAGAAAAACCCAAAGTTTAATTTCCGGTCATCTTCGAATAACTCATTCAATCGCAAACTATAATTCTTGATTTGATTCTTAAAAATCATGTTTTTAAATAGTGACTCAGATTATATAAGTAGATCATAAAAATTCGATGCTTGAATTTCAACATGTTATAAAATTTCTATTGTTCTTCTTGCATTTCAGATAATATATGAACAATATCATACCCATAACTATTTTTAAATTAAAGATCTTTCCATTTTTAAACAATTTCTGTTTGATCAGCAAAGTCTATAAGAAATTATTGTTTTTAAAAGGTTTGGAAACCTGTTTAATAAGAATAGAGAACATCTCCTGTCTAGATATACACACATACATTTGTACAAATATACACAGACATGCAAAAATACACAATCTTTAATCCCATTTCAGATCATACTTCAAAGTTCATTCAGATATATCAGGTTTAATAATTTATAAAAGGAAGTTCGCTCACCTTGACATGTTGACAGGGAGGAAGCAAAAGCCTGGGACTTGGATTTGAGTATCTGGAAACAAACTTTGATCTGGAATTGATCTTGATGTATTTGATGTTGAAACTGAAATGCTTTGATCTGAACTTGGATTAGTTGCTTAATTTAGCTGAGTTGAATCTTTGATTTAAAAACTAAAGCTTTCTTTTGTTTTCCAGATTTTTTTTTCAAAATTTTCTTTGCTTTTGTTGAATTTATTGAGCTCTGATCTTTGCACTGAATCAAGTTTGAATTTAATTTAATCAGGCACTGTTGCATGCTTTGATTTTCCAGATTTGAACTCAAGCTGCTATTTGAATTTGAACTTGAATCCATTTTACATTTGCTTCAGGTTTTAGTTTCTAATCTTGATTTCTTTTGTTTCAGGTTTCTTTGTTTTGAATGATTTGAGAAATCAAAGTGAAAGATGAAAAAAATGAGAATAGGCGATAGTGGGATACTTATATTCTTGTCTTTCTTTTTATTAATAATTAAAATAAAGGATGATACATGGCACTTGTTAACTTAAACTAACACTTGTTAATACGTGTTAATAAAAATTTAACTTAAAAGAAAATTTAATGCCACTTGCTAAATTTTGTTACACTTGTTAATTATATGAGTTCATAAATTTACAATTGTCACTACCATGTATTTTTATGTCCAAACCGTTATTTAATTTAATTTTATAAATATGTTTTAAACCCTTAATTCATTTTTATTTATGAAACATGTTTTAATTCATAATTTCAATTTTTTTATATATGTGTGTGTGCATATATATATATATATATATATATATATATATATATATATGTTTTATACCTGTCTTATTTTAAATAGTATATTGATTTCAAAAGATATATTTCTACTTTTAAACTAATACTTAATCTTTCTATATATATATATATATATATATATATATATATATATATATATATATATATATATATATATATATATATAGCTTCAGAGAATGTGATTTAAAATTAATCAAACATTAATAAATAAATATTTAATATGTATATATTTGAATTTAACTCTTTAAATAGCTTTTATAAATTTATTTATATCAATTTCAAAATATAACTTTCAAATCATCATATTATAAATACGAATTTTTTTTTCTATTTGTATTAAATTATAGAGTTTCCAATTCCAATATATTATTCAAAACATTTATATAAATCTAAAATTCACTTATTAAAATTTAATACAATCAATATTTATTTATAAATGAATAAACATACAAATATCTTTCGATATATAAATATATATATATATATATATATATATATATATATTTCATTCCACTCACAATCTATTTATAAAATATTTAGATTTCCAAATCAAATATTTTATTTAAAAATTTCTTTCATATAAATAAACACACATCTTTATTTATACTGAAAATTTTCCAAATTGATTTACCAATAAATTCACAATTTATTTCAAAATTTACATTAGTTTCCAATTTAAAATTGGCTTAAAAATCGGGAATGTTACTGTATTAACGTCAACATTTAGGGGTCGAAAAGATGAACTTTAGAGGATATCTTCCAAAATTATATTGAAAGTTTCTAAAAACAAGGTATTTTCACAAAATGCTTATATAGCAACCTTTCTCGCTAAAACTTTCACTACTTCGTTCAATCCGTTATGTAACTTTTTAAACCATAATTTTTTTTACAATAATAAGTACACATATTTTACTTTTCAAAATAGCAAAGAAACCCCTGATAATATCTCTCAAAATGCCCTTAGAAATTCCTAAAACTAAGTCTTTTAGAAAGTGCTCATGTAACGACTTTTCTCGCTGTAACTTTCACCACTTTGTTCACCCATTTCTATAACTTTCCATACAACTTCTTTTCTATTCTATACACCGGCGGAAGTGTAGAGCGCAACCAAAATATATTATTTACAATATATTTACATTTAACAATTTTAACACAAGTTAACATAAGGGGTTTTTGAAGTGCGTTTATAGCGACTATCTCGCTTCAAACATTGACATACACACTTCTATACCACACACAACATTATCAAATATGTAAAAACAAGGTCCTGGCTATGATACATATTTTAAAGGATTATAAAGGTGATTATACATAATATAAAATTATCATTTTCATTTCAAAGCAAGAAGGGTCCAAAAGTCATACTTACCATTAGTCATTAACTTAACATTATATTTTTACACATAACATATATACACAATATATACATAAAATATGGTGAGATAACTCACTCAAATCCAAGCCTACGTCAAGCATAAACACCAAAGATCGAAGAACCACTTCCTACCATCACTAAAAACCTAAAGATCCAAGCTTTAGCTTTCACAACACAAATCCATGCTCCATCTCCCCTTAAGTGCTCACAACCATTGGAGTGCGTAAAAACTTTTACATTTTTCTTCCACTTTGGTTTAATTTTCATGCTTCCAAAGGTGATTTAAGGCGTAGTTAAAGTTTGAAGAGGATTGGAATTGATTTGCTATAGGAAAATGAAGATTGAAGATAAAAAGAAGCTTGAAAATACATAGGATTTTTTTCACAAAACTTGGAGAATAATTTATAAATCAAAGGAGATATGAAGTGTGGACTTAACAAAGGGAAAGACCCACTAACCTTCCTTTGGCCGACCAACCTATGCCCCCTATGTATTTGCTTTACACCTCACCATTTGAAAGAAAATATCCTCTCCTTCCTTAATCGAATGTCAAATTACCCCCTTCATAAATATATCAAAATTCCTTCAAGAAGATTTAATTAGGAAAATTATTTTTAGTTGCTAATTAATGGCACTTAATTAGACAAACACAACAAGTTCGATCGAGTAGAAAGTTGTTTACCGATAAAACCATTTTTGGTCACCTTAAAGATATTTCTTCAAATTATTAATTTTTGTAAACACAATTCAAAAACAACCTTTATTAGTTATTACTTAAAATGGGGTTAACAACCTTATAAAATCCAGTTTTAGAACATTAAATCTAGGATTTAAATATTTAAATAATTTAGGTGTTAAATACGAAGTGTTCGAAATTCCAAATAGTTACACTTTTCTATTTTAGGTAACCACTGATGGTAGAATTATGTATATTATCCTATTCTTTATATAAAACATCATTATTTAATCATTCCTTTTTCACAATTTCATAATTGTCCACTATTAACACTAAAAGAATTACACTTTTTATGTATTAATTAAAAAAATTAAAGATGTCACTATAATAACATTAAGATATATGGATTAACAAAAGAATTAAAGATATCATAATAATTTCATTAATATAGGATTCGGGTTTACCATAACTATATTATAAACACCATTATTACATATCGTAATAACTAATGACCTACACAAACCATTATTACTTAATTTGAAAAACATAACTCTTATATTACATTCAAGTTAATCAGACAAAATGCTTTGATTTTTTTAATAAGATTTTGTTAGTAGTATTACTTTTATTGTAAGTATATTTATATAAATACATATAATTATTAATAATTAAAAGATTGTAGTTGTGCTTTACGTGTGACATGATTACTAACAATTTTCACCATTTTTTTGTTTTAGTTTGGTTTTTCTCAAATATTCCTTATTTACTTGACTCTTATAGATGGGAAGTTCTTAAGTAGATATAAATTGTTAGCTTTGATTTGTATTTCAAATGGATTCCTTATTTTTAATATAACAATAACTAGGAGAATTAATATCCTAAAAATCCCTTACTTATATAACTCATTTGCTTACTTGAAACTAATTTTTATCACTAACCATAATATTTAATGTAGAGTATTTTATGTTGCTTACCCTTAGCTATTTTAGATAACTATTTTAATTATATTTCTATAGAAGTTCATCGTGGTACCTTAGCCTATCTCTATAATAATTGACATCATTTCATCATTTAATATAAAGGATAATAAAGTTACATTAACTCAAAATTAAATTTTAATCCTTTTTAACTAAAATTTGAACATATGAGTTTGTCCTAATATATAACAATAATAATTAACTTAACCAGTTACCATCAATTAGCCAGTGTGATGACCTACCTTTACGACCCTCAAACGTTGACACTAATACATCCACAATATTAACGTGCCAAACACCCAATGTAACGACCCAGAATTTTGGTCGTTTAGTTTTGAACATTTAATTTATTTTAGATATTGAATTTAAATTATTAATTGATTTTGAATATGGAAGAATCAGTGAAATGGTTTAAAATTTCAAATGTAGTGATAAAATTAGATTTGGTAAAATATAAGTTTAACATTTGAAATGGGGCAAATATGGGAATTTGGAGTTAAAAGAGAATGGAAATGATTTCTAAGTTGTTTTAAACTATGTTTGAATTATAATTATAATATTGGACTTTTCAATGGAATTAAAAGTCGATAAGCTAAAATTTTGAAATTTATATATTAATTTATTAGTAGAAATGAATATATATATAGTAATAGTGTAAATAATTAAATTTTGATTTAATATAAATCAGAATGATTTCTTATATGGATATAAATTCTATTTGAATTATAATTGAGTTAGTAAAAAATTTCAAGTGAAATTTTAAACAATTTCGACGATTTTGAAAATCGCTTGATATAACCGTTGCGTTAAAATAGCTTTCCAGAGCACAATCTTGGAATTCAACGAAACCAGTTCCTTTGGATCATTAAAAGTGTATTATTATCGGATTTCAAATTTTGTAGCGCTTGGAGTTACAGTTTGGTCGTACGAGACAGAAATGCACTGAAATAAATATAGAAAATTTAATATTTTAATACGATTCGAAAAACTATCTCTCGCATATGATCGAATTAGGCCCCGAAACTAGTTCCATTGTGTTCAAAATAAGTTATAATCGCCAGGCGGCATGTCTAGTTTGGAGTTCATTCGAAAAAGCACATTAATTGTGGAAATAATAATAAAATATTGTCTGTACACATATATATACACGAGGGAACAATAAACCTAGATGAAACAGTTGCAGCTGCCATTCTTTTATTTAAATGGCAAAAATCTTCAATCCTTCTTCCTCAATTATTTCTTAATCCATATGTTTTCAAGCTTCGATTGAAACTTATAGAGCCCAACACGATCTTCAGATCCAACGGTGAATCTTTGTTATCGTTGTCGAGAAAGTTATCGTGAAGGGCACAAGGTCATTCGTGTTTTTCTGGTGGAGGAGGGGATCGAGCCTTGTGGTGTCTGGGGTGAAAGTAGAGGAGACAAAGGGCTATCGCATGATGGTGCTGGATCGTCTTCAAATCAAACTTGTTGGCCGCGACTGGGAAGGAACGGTCGGCGATGTTGGGTTTTCATCAGCAGGATGAATGAGAGAAAATAGATGTAAACCAACGATTTGGATTTTCAGGGGCAAGGTGAACGGCCCGAATTTTTCCTGGTTAAGTAAAATAAAAAATAAGAACGATTATTTATATAAATTCATATTCAAACTTATAAAATTCGAATCCTTGTCATACAAGGTCGGAATCGAATGAAACAAGCGGCGCCGGAATCACAGTGACGAGTGCTACATGTTGAAACAGAATTGGAGATGATTAGAGCAAGCTTAAATTTTAGGTTAAGTTGAACATGTTTAATTTAATTTAATTTTAAATTGGAGCATTTGGAGAATTAAAACTCAAGGTGAGTTAATCTCGCTCAATTTTGGACTACCGGTATTAATTTTAAATAGTTAAATTTATAAATGATTGATTGGTTGAATTGATGCATTTTTATCTGTTGAATTATATATAGTAGTACATATATATATTGGAGTGATTGATTTACCCGCATTTATGTAGCGGAGGTGACCCTACGCTCCACGTATAATAGTGGATGGCCCCATATACTGTGATATTCCATCTCGAAGCAGAATTGGTATCTTTATGTTTTGTTAACATCTGTGGATGCAGGAAGATAGGTTGGAGGGATTCAACTGGATTCCTCAAAAATGTTGAATTTAATTTCATATTAGTAATATATGTTTTGTTTGAATAATCTAGGATAGGTTATTGTGTGATTTAAATTGATTGAATGATATGACAGTTTTAGCCGAGTTTTGGTACTTTTAAATGCCAATAAAATATGGTTTTTGAATTGGTAAGAACTGTAAATAGGGATTTTAAAGTGGAATATTTATATAGAGTTTTGGATAAGTTAATTGGATAAAATAAAAGGGTTTTGAAATTGTGTTTAACTATTTCAGGATATTGTGAACATGGATGTTTGGAATAAAAGTAAGCAAAAAGGATTCTTAAATAATAAATGTTTAAATGGTACTTGTTAAAATAAAAAGGTTTCAAAATCGAGATTTTAAATATTTTTGAAGGATAGAAATGATTTTGGAAATAAATATAAATTAGTTATACTGGACTTAAGTAACATTTCCAAATTTACGAAGTGAAATTAAAATCGAGAAAATTGGGCTTGTTTTTAAAAAGAGGATTTTTAATTATTAATACGGATTTTTTAAAAGTATTAAAAATATTCTAGAAAAAATAGTTATTTAATTATTTTAAATTGTTAAAGCATATTTATCGATTAATCAGTTACTTTGTAATGATTGTTAAAGATTTATTATTATTTAAGAACTAGTCATCATTGTTATTTTTAAAAGATAATTATTGAATATTAACATGGCTTTGTTCAATAACTTTTATTTCAGTACATTTGACTAGATTTAACTTGAAATTTAATTTAGAACTTACAAGTGTTATTTTGAGATAATTTTTAAGCTAAAGTTTTCGTGAAGTAATGGTATACTCGTGTGGCGTAAATCGAAGGCAGTAAGTGCCTACAGTTAAGTTTTGGATTTCTCTAGGAGACGTAACCATTGAGCTGTGATCCATGGTTTAATGCCACAGTGGTACTTTCCATATTATTTTAAAAGGGTTTCAAATATTTTTGAAAGGATAATTTATGAATAAACTAAATTCGATAAGATAAGTGCATACCTTTGGATAAAGAGATTTAATTATTTACACATAAAATTAAATAAGACTCGGTGTTTCTCAGTGGAAAATGGGATATTTGGTTGAATGGTTGTTTTATTTGACGGTTAAATAACTGACTATAAAATCTAGGCCTAAATATAACTTTGAAAATTTCAAAAGTAAGCACGAGAATTATATGGTACGGTTACCATTCGAGGTGCTATACTATACGTGTAAACTTGTTTCATTCTTCTAGGATGTTTGTAAGGAAATCCGTCCAATAACGGTTAGTAGGTGATCTTCAATATTATTTTCGTCTGTTTATTCCTGAAGAATCGGGGTTCGAACACTGTTTCCAAAGAGACTGAGATCAGATTTGTTATCTGAAAACCACTTCGGTCTAGCGAGTACGGTTTCGAATGAAGACAAGAGCATGGAGTCGAAGATGGAGCAGTGAAGTGCAAGGGCTAATTGCTACTAATCCTGAGGGTGATTCTAAAATGGATGTAGTAGGAATAGTGCATTCGGTTCCGTTCGGACCCGGATTGGACTTGTATGGATGAATGCTATTAGTACATTGTCATTGGAGGATAATGAGCATTTTAAGTGAATATTTCTAAAAAGGTAATCATAGCCCCTAGCTTCATCAACCGGGAACGACTGAAAATCAGAGGAGATGCAACAAGGCTAAGTGGGTCACACCCAAGAAGGTGTGTTTATCACCTTTCTAGATACCCTCGGATATTATTACTACGATTATGGAAGGAGCTCGGAAGAGAGCAGAAATACCCAGGATAATAGCGTATTTTGTCTATCCAGGTCAGGAATAGTCTGGTCTTGTGTTGTAAGGGATCCCAGCTTGATCCTCGGTACGCTGTTCTAGACGTGTGCTGTGGCAGGTGGTACTCCAATGCCTAGCCGATAGGTGGAACTCCAATGCCTAGCCATTCGTATGGAATCCATTCTCCAATACATGCCTTTACGGTTTTGATTGTAGAGTCTAGTATGTTGGAATTCAATTAACGTAATAATTTCAGCTATTTGAATAAGTAATTGTACTTAGACACTATTATAATATCAGATGATTTTGATATGAAATGTTTTGGTTATCGTAAGGTAAAAACCCATCGTGTTTACGTGTGGCGTGGTTTTATGAGATACTTTTGATTTCCAAAGGATTTTGAAACTTTAATAATTCAAATTGAGTGTGTTTTCTCACGCTGATTTTCTAGATTGACTCAGGTGTTATTTTATTATAATGCTCGTGTCAGACTGAGTATTATAGGTTCAGGTTAGGATGCAATGGAGCTCAGGAGACGAGCTGGATGACGAAGACGTATTTCTCGTATTTGATTTTATTCCGCTGCAATGTTTTGTTGAGATTACAGCAAATTCTAAGGGTAAGTTGTTATAACTTTCTAGGCTTGTAATTATTGATTTGTGTACTCTGATATGAGATATGTATATTATTGTTTTGATTTGTGTAAAGTACTATTCATACTATATGTTGTTCAGTGTGATGTGAGGTTCTATTTTGTTAATTTCTTCTTCTTCTACCTATTTTCTGTTCCCTTAATAATCTGTCTTTCTGGCACTCGATCATTCGACAAGTTATACAATGAGCGTATTTATGTCGATTTTCGAGGGTCGAAAGGGCGGTTCGTGACACTTGGTATCAGAGCTTAGATTGGCGATATACCTAGGCTTTGGTGACGTAATACTTATTAGAGATAGAGTCAGAAGTACTCTAGAATGAGTTTGAGCGTAATAATAGATATGTGCGTGTAATTGTTAGTGAATATAAAGTGCTTTTATATTGTGTTGGCTTATCCGTTGAGTGTATATGAATTCTGATCCGTACGGGAAGTACAACCATATCGATATGGGTTTCTAAACTCTTAAACAAGATAAACCGACATAGTATTGTTTTAAAGTGGGTAAATGAAATAATTTTACCCAAAATTATATTTTGATATAAAAGAAATAATTTTCTGAAATTATTATAGTGTAGATGTGTGGAATGTTGGTTGATAATATTATAGTCAAAATAAGATTTTAAAATTTGAAAAGGTTATATATAAAAAAATGGAACTTGTATAAGTATGATTTGTACCAAAGGAGTTATAACTAAAATTTGATTTAAACCAGAATTTAAATCCTTGAAATTTTGAGAAAAATGGGTTAAAATGAATTTGAACTAAATGTTTGGGAATTCATAAATCCTAGAAATTTGGAAATGTTTTCAAAGTGGTTTGAAAGGAATAATGGAGTATTATTTTGAGATGTTTTTGGAATAGAAATTGTTTTAAAATGGATTTTGGAAGTGAGGAAGCGCTGAACTCACTTCAATCGCTGGAAAATAATTCTGGTGATGATGGCCGCATCATTAGTACTCATTTTTGAGTTTCTAAGGGATGGATTGCTACCGTGGTAGGTAATTATGATTATTTGCTTTGGTCTTGTTTGATAAACAAGTTTTGTTTTAAGAAATTCCAAAAAGAAATTGTTTTGGGTAAACCAATTTTTTGAAAATCCAGAAGCATGGTTGATACACCAAAATGAATATTCCTATGTTTATAATTTCAAAATGATATGAAATTAAACAAGGTAATTAAATTCTTGGATTTCTATTTAAATGATTTGTAAAGTTTAGAAAAACCAGTTATTCAAATTACAATTTGGAGCTAATATAGATAAGAAAGGAAAATGCAATTTTTAATCCTGGAATTAAAATTTAACTTGAGTAAATTAAAGTGAACAAGACTGGTTGGAAGTTAACTTAAGGTAAGTTAAATGAAATTGAAATTGGGTTTGAAATTGATTGGATATAAGCTGAAATGTAAAATGATTGTATAACTATAAGTTACCATTATTGAATGAAATGGATATACTCAAGCCATCAAGTGATATATATAATCCAGAGTTATTATTGAATGAAAAAGTTTTTGAACTTATGAATTTAGAATAAAATGGTAAAGCCAAAATGAAAATGGGTTGATATTATAGTAAAAGAATTGGAAATTCAAAAATTTTGAATTTTAAATGGTGTGAATTAAAATAGAGTAAACTGAATATAAATGTGAATGGTGAAGTGATTATGTAACTATATTTTACAAATGTAGAATTTGAGAAAACCTAAGGGGAAATTCAAGGATTGTGAATAAATAAGTTGTATAACTTACTAAAACGGAAAAGTGGAAAAGCATAACCAAGTAAAAGGGTTAAGTAATAGATAACAAGAAATGGATTCAATTTAAGAGTAAATGATTGAATGTGATTTCAGAATATGGATTGGATGAGTTTGAGTTTGAACTTAAGTTTTAAAGCTGAATATAACTTAAGCAGTGATATGGAATGTTTATAAAAATAAATCTTTGAATTAATTTTGTGGGAAGGCTTACAAATGAAATTAGCTTAAAAAGAAATGTGGTTCACTATAAGAGGAAGTGAATAGCACTATGTAAATTAAATGAAGTGAACGAAAAAAATGTAATATAAGTTGGAAATAAAGTAAATAGAAATGCAAGTGCATGAACCTGAACTAAATTGTTCGAGAATCAATTTGTATAAAATGATTCTCCGGTGATATAATATAAATTGGATATACTAAGTAAATGGAAGTGAATAAATTGAATGAATCAATTTAAAAGGAATTAGAATTTGGTTGCCATGAAAATTTAACTTAAGTGATTATTTATGGAAATGATTCATTGATAAAATTAACATGGATTTTAATATGGTTAATGCAACATAAAGCAAATAAGGTTTGGTGAATAACATAAATAGAAGTCAAATGGAAATTTGATAAATTGGTTTAAAGTCAATTTAAAAGGGGTTAAATTGAAGTTGGATAAAATGGATTTGCATAGAATGGAAGTGAATACAAATGGAATGGAAATAAAATTTGACCATGAATCGTTTTGAAATTTAACAGAGTGAATTTATGCAAGTAAAGCACATATAAATCAATTTGGAATGGATATGAGCTTGTTTGTTGTAAATATGAATTGAAAGCAATAAATTTGGTTGTGAATCACTTCAAATTTAGTGAAATGATATAAATGATATATGGATCCATGGAAAGAAATTAAATTAGCGTTGGAACCTTAAAATTTCTTGTAATATATGATTGGCATATTTAGGGTTGTGAAGTTTAGATCTTTAGCTAGTTGAATAAATGAAATGTTACAAAATTTCATTTTTATGAAACTTATGTGCTTATTTTGAGTAAATACAGGTACAAGGAATTGTTGGATAGATTTGAGGCTGCGTAAATGCATATAAAATAAGCCACTCGCTTAAAAATGCTAATATGAGGTATGCATACGCAATAAAATAAAGAAACGATTATATATTGATTTGTACTTTGTTTTTCGACTATATGGGTCGATTATATATATTTATCCCTTGTCATATTGTAAAAGGCTCTCCGTACAAAGGAGACACTTTCGAGATTTTCAAAAAAAAATCGGTGTTGAAATTTTTTTTGAAATTTTTTCGAAGTTTGTTGACTAAAAAGGTTGATTTTTGAATTATATTAGAAATCAAAGGGTATGAGTTAGAAATGAAAGCTAATTGTTTTGGGTTAAAACTAAAAGCATTAGAGGAGTGAATGTAGGTTTTTAATTAAGTGGGTTTTGGAAAAGTTAATGGGTTTGGAAGCATTTTTCCTACCTTAGCAATTTCGAGGACAAAATTTTTATAAAGGGGGAGGAATGTAACAACCCGAAATTATGGTCATTTAGTTTTGAACATTTAATTTATTTTAAATATTGAATTTGAATTATTAATTGATTTTGTATAAGGAAGAATCAGTGAAATGGTTTAATATTTCAAATGTAGTGATAAAATTGGATTTGGAAAAATATAATTTTAACAATTGAAAATGGGCAAATATGGGAATCTGGAGCTAAATTAGAATGGAAATGATTTCTAAGTTGTTTCAAACTCCGTTTGAATTAGAATTATAATATTGGACATTTGAATGGAATCAAAAATCGATAAGTTAAAATTTTGAAATTTATATATTAATTTATTAGTGGAAATTAATATATAGTAATAGTGTAAATAATTTAATTTTTATTTAATATAAATCATAATGATTTCTTATATGGATATAAATTCTATTTGAATTATTATTGAGCTAGTAAAATTTTAAAATTGAAATTTTAAACGATTTCGACGATTTGGAAAATCGCTCGATATAATCGACACGTTAAAATAGCCTTTCAGGACACAGTCTCGGAATTCAACAAAAATAGTTCCATTGGATCCGTAATAGTGTATTATTATCGGATTTCAAAATTTGTAGCGTTTGGAGTTTACATTTGGTCGTACGGGATAGAAAGATGTTGAAATATATATCGAAAATTTATAATTTTAATTCGATTTGAAAAGCTATCTTCCATATACGATCTAATTAGTCCCCGAAACCGATTCCATTATGTATGGAATATGGGTGAAATATTATAAACGCCAGGCGGCATGTCTAGTTTGGAGTTCGTTCGAAAAAGCACGCTAATTGTGGAAATAATGATAAAAAATTATTTGTACGTATATATATACGTGAGGGAACTGTAAACCTTAGCCGAAATAGCTGCAGCCGCCATTCTTTTATTTGAATGGTCGAGATCTTCAATCCTTCTTCCTCAATTATTTCTAAATCCGTACGTTTTCGAGCTTCGACTTCTTAATGAAACTTGTAGAGCCCACACGATCTTCAGATCCAACGGTGGATCATTGTTATCGTCGTTGTTTGGAGCTAGAATGTGGCCGTGAAAGGCATGTGGTCGTGTGAATTTTTCCGGTGGAGAAGGGAACCAAGCCTCCTGGTGTTTGGGGTGAGGGTAGAGGCGGCAAAGGGCTATCGCGTGATGGTGTTGGATCGTCTTCAAATCATGCTTGGTCGCCGCGACATGGAAGGAATGGTCGGTGATGTTGGGTTTTCGTCGGCAGGATGAACGAGAGAGAAGCGATGTAAACGGGTGGCTTTTATTTTCTGAGGCAAGATGAACGGCCCAGATTTTTGTAAGTAAAGTAAAATAAAAAGAAAATATTTATATATTCATATTCAAACTTAAAAAATTCGTACCTTTGTCATACGAGGTCGAAATCGGACGAAACAAACGGTGCTCAAATCGTAGAGATGAGTACAATGTGCTATAATAGAATTGGAGATGATTAGAGTGAGCTAAAATTTTCGGTTAAATCGAACGTGTTCGATTTAATTTGAAATTGGAGTGTTTGGCAAATTAAAACTCAAGGTGAGTTAATCTAACTCAATTTTGGACTTTCGGCATAAATTTTAAATAGTTAAAATTTATAAATGATTGATTGGTTGAATTGATACATTTTTACCAGTTCAATATGATATCATATATAGTAGTGTGTGTGTGTATATATTGGAGTGATTGATTTTCCTATATATATATATATAGCGAAGGAGACCCTATGCGCCGCGCATAATAGCGGATGACCCCATATACAGTGATATTCCGCCTCGAAACGAAATTAGTATTTTTATGTTGTGCTAACATCTGTGAATGTAAGGAGATAGGTTGGAGGGATTCAACTGGATTCCTCAAAAAATTTGAATTTAATTTCATATATACTATTGCATGTTTTGGTTGAATAATCTGGGACAGGTCATTGTGTGATTTAAATTGATTAAGCGATATGGTAGTTTTAGCTAGTTTTGGTATTTTTGAATGCCAATAAAATATAGTTTTTGAATTGGTAAAGAAGTGTAAATAGGGATTTTGAAGTGGAATATTTATATAGAGTTTTGGATAAATTAATTAGATAAAATAAAGGGTTTTGAAATTGTATTTAACTATTTCAGGATACTGTGAATAGGGATGCTTGGAATAAAAGTATGCAAAAAGGATTTTAAAATAATAAATGTTTAAGTGGTACTTATTAAAATAAAAAGGTTCAAAAATCGAGATTTTAAAATTTTTTGGAGGATAGAAGTGATTTTGAAAATAAGTACAAACCGGTCATAATGGACGAACGTGAGATTTCCAAATTTATGAAGTGAAATTAAAATCGAGAAAATTGGGCATGTTTTTAAAAGGTGGAATTTTAATTATTAATATGGAAGTTTTAAAAGTGTTAAAAATATTTTGGAAAAAATTAGTTACTTAATTATTTTAAATTGTTAAAGCATATTTAAATATTAATCAGTTACTTTATAATAATTGTTAAAGATTTATTATTATTTAAGTATTAGTCGGCATTGTTATTTTTAAAAGATAATTATTAAATATTAACATGGCTTTGTTTTTATTTAAGTATATTTGACTAGATTTAACTTGAAATTTATTTTAGCACTTACAAGCATTATTTTGTGACAATTTTTAAACTAAATTTTTGGAAAGTAATGGTATACTAGTGCGGTGTAAACTGGAGGCAGTGAGTGCCTGCGGTTAAGTTTTGGATTTCTTTGGGATAGAGACATAATCATTGAGCTGTGATCCATGGTTTGATACCGCAGTGGTACTTTCCACATTATTTAAAAGGGTTTCAAATATTTTTGAAAGGATAATTTGTGAATAAACTAAATTCGATAAGATAAGTGCATACCTTTGGGTAAAGTGATTTAATTTATTTAAAATTTAAAATAAATAAGACTTGTTGTTTTTCAATGGAAAATGGGATATTTGGTTGAATGGTTGTTTTATTTGATAGTTAAATAATCGACTATCAAAAGTGGACCTAAATATAACTTTCGAAATATCAAGAAGAAGCACAGAAATTATATGGTACAGTTACCATTCGAGGTGCTATATTGTATGTGGAAATTCATTTCGTTCTTCTAGGACGTTAAAAATAAACCCATCCACTAATGGTTAGGAGGTGATCTTCGATCTTATTTTTTTCTATTTATTCTTAAAAAACTAGGGTGAGTTTACCGAAAATATCGAACGTTGTTTTCGAAAAGATCAGGATTGGATTTGTTATTTGAAAACCACTACGATCCAACGAGTATGTTTTCGAATGAATACAAGAGCATGGAGTCGAAGATAGAGCAGTGAAGTGCAAGGGCAAATCGCTTTTAATCTTGAGGGTGATTCCAAACTGGATGTAGTAGGAATAGCGCCTTCGGTTCCGTTCGGACCCGGAACGGACTTGTATAGATGAATGCTATTAGTATATTGTCATTGGAGGACAATTAGCATTCTAAGTGAATATTTCTAAAAAGGTAATCGTAGCCTCTAGCCTCATCAACCAGGAATGACTGAAAATCAGGGGGGTTGCAGTAAGGCTAAGTTGGTTGCAACCAAGTAGTGTATGTTTATCACCTTTCTAGATACCCTCGGATATTATTACTATGATTATGGAAGGAGCTCGAAAAAGGGTGGGAACACCCGGGTTGATAGCATATTCGGTCTATCCAGGTAAAGGATAGTCCGGTCTTGTTTTACAGGGGATCCCGACATGGTCCTTGGTATGCTATTCTTGACACGTACTATGACAGATGTTACCCCAGTTCCTAGTCATTCATATGAAATCCATTCTCTAATACGTGCCTTTACCATTTTGATTGTAGAGCCTAGTATGATGGAATTTAATTAATGTAACAATTTTAGCTATTTGAATAAGTAATTGTATTTAGACACTATTATTATATCAGATGATTTTTGTATGAAATGTTTTGGTTATCTTAAGGTAAAAACCTGTCGTGTTTATGTGTGGCATGATCTTATGAGATACCTTTGATTTCCAAAGGATTTTGAAACTTTAATAATTAAAATTGAGTGTGTTTTCTCACGTTGGTTTTTCAAACTAACTCGGGTGTTATTTTATTATAATCCTCGGGTTAGACCGAGTATTACAGGTTTAGGTTAGGATGCTATAGAGCTCAGGAGATGAGCTGGATGGCGAAGATGTCTTACTCATATTTGATTTTATTCTGCTACGGTGTTTTGTTGAAATTGCCAGAAATTGTGACGGCAGGTTGTTCTAACTATCCATGCTAGTAATAATTGATTTGTTTACTCTGATATGAGATATGAATATTATAGTTTTGATTTTTATAAAGTACTATTCATATTATATGTTGTTCAGTCCGCTGCGAGATTCTGTTTTGTTAGTTTCTTCTCCTTCTACCTTTTTTCTTTTCCCTCAAAAAATGTCTTTTTGGCACTCAATCGTTCGAAATATTATACTGTGGGCATATTTATGTCGATTTTCAAGGGTCAAAATGGCAGGTCGTAACACCCAATTGCTGGAATGACAGATTATTGGGGTAATAAAAAAAGGAACAAATAAGGAAGGAGAATAAAACATTAGAATCTCACTAATAAGATGATAATATATAATATCGAAAACAATACAAAGGGCTACTCCAAGATATAACATAATATCGGAGTTACTAACCGAAGTACTTTCATCAGCCTAGATAATTATAATAGCATGTCCTCGCAATTGCTGATATATACATACTAGTAATGCAACAGAAATAAAAATACCGAGGTAAGAAAATAGAAGAATCCGATTCATCTCCTGAAGATCAAAAAGAATATCCAAAGCCTTTCTCAGACTACTCGAAAGAGTAACCAAGGATTTATGGGAAAAATAAAACCACTAGTCAGACATAAGCCTAGTGTGAGAAACTCAATAAATACCAGCTGATATGACAGTATCTTTTAAGACAACCAAATTACCAGAATGGTTTTTCCATCAAAAGAAACAAAATCATCTAATAAATAAATCAGGTGATATAATAGATGGCGTCTATGGTGTAGAATATAAATCAGAAAATAGCTATGATCCCTACATTAATCACATCACAACAATATTAAGTATACAAACAAAACCGCTAGTTAACCCAAAAAATAGATAAACACCCTGGTTTGAGCGTGAAAGCTCCAGCCCTGTTCTTACATAGCAATAACATAGATAATAAATATGGATAAAAGCCGTAAGAGAGTGAAGACAAGAAGATTTTTATAGTGGTTCGGTTGTTAGCGAAGCATACGTCCACTTTATAGTTTTTATTATAGTCTGACTACTATTACAAGATGTATTTGATTACAAAGTTATTGATTACCCTTAATTAGATTGAAACTCCAAGGTTGTAATCCACTGGAGAATCACAGCTAATTCCTTTAAAGACCGTTGTGAGGGAGGTGAGGAATAAAGTAAGCTTCCACCTGAGTTTCAGCAACCAGTCCGGGGAAGATCTAGTTTATGTTGTAGGCAGGATTGTATTTATAGAGGTCGGAGAACTTTTGGGCCAAGCCTGTTCGCCAACTACTTACAGATGAACTCAGGAAGGAGCCACCATAACTTACCTCACGACCCAAGCTAAAAGCATGGATCACCAGCGATCCATGGTCTATAGATCGCCAGCGATCCATAGTATTTAGCTTGGACACGAGCCAATTCCTTAGCCTTACTTTCTGATTTGTTTTCCATGGAGTACGGCGACCCTATGGTGATGTATGGATCGCTGGCAATCCATACACTTAGCCTATTTTTGGATTTCGGTGTCCAGAGATCATCATTGCCTTGCGTCGATGTTGTTTGCGAACTCCTGAGTTGACGCTATGGATCGTTGGCGATCCAGTGGCCATAGTCTGTTGGCGATCCATGTCCTTAGAGTATTTTTCTACCTTTTTTCCAACTTCTTCTGACTCCTCATTCTAGTCCTTTTGGTTGAACTTGGAGTTATTCTGACTCGATCAAGTTGTTCCAACTTCTGCTATATTCTGTTGGGTTAAAAACCCCGAATAATAGAAGCAATGTCGGTTCTTTCGAGTACCAGGAGTTGATCCCTAATAATCCTGTAATAGACAAGTATTCCAGTGTTGTCAGGACAAAATCGGTACTTAGAAATTTAAATGGTTTGCTGATGATGCCAGAGTAACATCAAGCAGTGCTTGCACAGCTTATGAAACACGCAGTTTTTAACAGTGCATGGCTTACAAATAGCGCGGCTTTTGAGAGTGCGCGGCTTATGGGATCGACATGACCCGTCGATCCAGAATGGTTTAGAACTTCTTGACATTACCAGTCTTTGGGTAACATAAGGAGTTCATGCATTGACAGTATGGTTTCATGGCTCAAGAAGTGATGTGTGGCTTATGGCAGTGCACGACTTATGAGATTGATACGACCCATCGATCCACAACAGTTTGGAACTTCTTGTCATTGCTAATCTTCGGGTAACGTAAGGAATTCGTGCTTCGAGAGCATGGTTCCATGGCTTAAGAAGTGATGCGCAGCTTATGGGATGAGCATAATGGTTTGGGACTTCCCGATGCTAAGGGTGGAAATCGCATGTGGATTTCCCTTGGAGGTGCCTTTGGTACGTTGAGGCGGGCCTCTTTGACAAGGGTCAGTAATTACCTTCTAATGGATGTATATTTCTAAGTAGAATTTATCACTAGGTTAACATTTCTGGACCATGCCCGAAATGAGTTGTCGAATACCAACAACTCCCGCCAGCAACATCGATTGGAGTGGATATATCCCTAGGTTAGATAAACCCACAGGTTATGCATCCTACTCCACCTACTATAATTTTCGATGATGAAGTCATGTTCAACATCTCAACACATGGACCTTCATTACTAAAATAGTTCACGAACCTCTCCATGGCTTCTAGCATGATTTGTCTGACGAGTGCTAACATTGTCCTCTCTTCTGGAATCACCCTTAATATAGACAGTACCCTCGCTAGTGTCGTTTGAAATGCTAATGCAGACTTCTTCAATGGACATAACCTTAGGATAGACGATTCAACTCTATAATATTTCACTCCATAACCTCTTCCATAACATAGAACTTGTATATCGGTTTTTAAAGTGGTTACAGTTTCAAATGATCTTATATAAGTACTCGCCCGCTTAGCCGACTCTTCAAAACTAATCAATAGATTTCTGATTAACTTGCATAAGGATGGAGATCGTCTCTTATTCAAACAGACTACCTTATTACTTGTCCTAAAAGACCAAGATGAGTTTATATGTCAGCTATATCATCATATTGTGTTCCTTTTAGATATTTTCTAAGTTGATTTTAGTCAAATTCAATAACAATGAAAACAATCGCATATGCAAATCAAGTCTCGTGTACTTATCATGTTTTCAACCTTCTTAACTTACGCTGTCCCTTAGTTAAGAGTGAAGCCAAGTAGTTTAGAGCATTGGTTACATCCAAGCCCTACATTGACACCTTATTCTTAACTCTTATATATAGAACAAGTCTAGTTTGTCGACTTTTAGTACTAACTATATAAGTATATACTTCCCATATACAAGTAAACACACATAGGTGACTTCTAATCTCCTTTTTATTTAATTAATTCTTTTACCAATTAAAAATCCTTTTTCAATACTTGTATATATGTTTAAAATAACTTTAAAAAAGATATATACATGTCATTACACCAGAAAAGTCATTTCGTCATTGCCCTGGACTGTGGCAAAATGGGCAGTAGCCAATATTTAGCCATGGCGTAGAGCCGTGACTAATTTAATTTGCATTAAAAAAACTTCCGTAACACAATATTCAAAGCAACATTACAAAAATATGGAATATGCAACTATAAATGAAAGGTATATTAATAGAATTATCCAAAAAATAGACGACTGCTTTGTAACGATCCAGAATTTGGGACACTTCGTATTTGAACATCTGAATTATTTAAATATTTTAATCTTGGATTAAATGTTATTGAAATGATTTAATAAGCCTTTTCAACTCCTTTTAAATCATAAGTAATTATTGTAAACTTATTTTGGAAAAATTTTTACAAAAATAAATACTTTGAAAAATATCAATAATTTGACCGAAGATCATTTTATCGATAAACAGCTTTTTGACCGTTAAAAGTTATTCAGATTTTTTTTACATACTTCTTAGAAAATAAATAAAATGAAACAAAAATATTTTTCCATTTATAGAAATAAATTTTGTGGATGATGTTATGCATGAGGTAAGGGAAGGAAGGTATTTAGGAAATGAGCTTAAATGATATGTCTTAAAAGTTAAGTAAATGATAAAAGAGAAGTGATGTTTTGTAGTTAATATTAGGATATTTTGAGGGATTTTTGGTAATTAAACATCTTATTCCAAAACCTATAAATAGAGGGGTGGGGTTCACTTAATAAATCATGAAATTTTAGATAAAGTAGGAGAGTTGAAAATGGTGGAAGTGCTTAAGCACTAATTCACTTATTACTCTCTAACTTTTTCAAGAGTAAATCAAATCTTCTCAAATCCCTTCTAAACTTTGGAATTAGGCTTAAAACATCATAGGAAGAATGATTATCAAGTAAGAAGTAGGAGAAGGTGAGAGGAAGAGGTGGTTCCAAGGAGGGGCCATGAGCAAGGAGGAGGAAGGGGAGGTGGTTGCTTTGGTTTTAAAGTGCTAAAGGTTAGATCTTGAGGCTTGTGGTGATGGAAGAAGATGTTTCTTTGATTCTTTTTGCTTTGTTCTTAGGTTTATCATGAATCCAAGTGAGTTATCTCACTGTCTTATATAAGTATATATTATGTGTGTTTATATATTGTGTTTGAAATATAAAGTTAAAGTGGCATTAACTAAGTAAAGTTATAAACTTTGGACCCTCTTGCTTTTGAAAGAAAATGATAACTTCATATTATATAACATCACTTCTATTACCCTCTTAAGTATGTGGTGTGGTCTTGAATTGATTTTTAAATTGTTATTTAACTTGTGTGTTAAATTGAAGTAAGTTTAAAAGTTTTTGAAACGAGAATGCTCGTTATAAGTGCACTTCCGAATCCCTTATTTTCGGGAATTTTTACAAATAAATAGAAATATATTTAAGGATTTATTTGCATTTTTTAAGGTACACTAATGGTAGTAATTAGTATAAAAGTTTCAAGTCTTAAATCATTTCAAAGTGGCCAAGTCATACCATAATATGTCTTTATTTCGAGGGACTAGTCCTTTTCTTTTAGTTAAAGTGGTTAAAATTAGTCATAAAGATCGTGTTTTTCAATGTTGTTTTAACAAAAACTTTTAACAGCATTTATAAATGTTGTAGCAAGCGTTATGGTTTTAAATGTTCAAAAATAATATTTAAATGTGGTATTTTTCTCTACTATCTTTAGAGATGTTTTCAAACATATTTTTAAGTATATTGAAGTTGGTTTGAAGTTTAAATATATTTTTAATAATTACATAAATTTTTGAAAAGGTAAAGAAGCTTAACACTAGAAGCCGACGAGTTAGACTTCTCTAGTTTCTGAGAGTTAAGATTGACGTCGAGTAGGGATGGAGCAATAGAGATGTAATCTATCGGGCTTCCCTCCTGATCAAGGTTGGTTAAGTTGGAATGTCGGAAATTCGTTAATCTTGTTGTTTACTTACTTAAAAGGTAATTAACTTTACTTAATGCTAAATGCTAACGAAATAGGCTTATCTATTTCTGGAAGTTAAATTGATGTCGAGCAATAGAGCTCTAACCTGTAAGGATTCCCTCTTGAACGAGGAATGGTTAAGTCGGGAATATCGAGAACGGTTTAATCATATTGCTTTCTAACTCATTTAAGGAAATCATTAATGCTATACTTAACGCTAATAGCCGACGCGTATACTTATCTATTTGTAAGGTTCAAATTTAAAGCATTTAGGCAAGGCTTTGATGCAACCAGTGCTCTGACCTACCTGGTTTTACTCTTGAACGAGGAATAGTTAAGTTGAAATGTTGAAAATGAGTTAAGTATACAAATATTGATTTGTATAAGCAATTGTTTTGAATAGATAATCGATTAGTCGACTATTAAACTTAACCTATTATTAAACTTAGATCTTTAGAAAGGATGTTTTAAAGATAATACAAACATGGAAGGGTTTTTGGGTTTTTGTGACAATGTTTTATTGACATTAGTCTTTAACCCTTTTTTGATTAAAGTTATAAATGTGAATAGATCTTTAAAAATGATGTTTTAAAGATAAGCATAAGTGAAATGGTTTTGAGTTTGTAGTGGCAGTGTTTAACTAACTTAGTCTTAAACCTTTTGAATAGATTTGTGAAAGTACTCAGGTCTTAAAAATGGATATTTCAAAAGAAAGTATAAGTTTGTAATCTTTTGGAAAAAGATAGAAAAAGAAAAGGTTTAAAGAAAGAAATCTTGTTAATGATTGTAAATATACTTATACAATTTAAGATAAGTATATAAATACTTTATGAAGTATATAAAAAGTAAAGGTTTAAAGTAATAAATCTTGTTAATGATTTGTGAATATACTTATACCATGTGAGATAAGTATATGAATACTTTTGAAGTATAGAAAAATTAAAGCTTTAAATTAATAAATCTTGTTAATGATTAGTGAATATACGTATAACATTTGAAATAAGTATATGAATACCTTTTGAAGTATAGAATGAATAAAGGTTTAAAGAAAGAAATCTTGTTAATGATTGTGAATATACTTATACCATTTAAGATAAGTATACAAATACTTTTTGAAGTATAGAAAAAGCAAAGGTTTAAAGTAATCAATCTTGTTAATGATTTGTGAATATACTTATACCATTTGAGATAAGTATATGAATACCTTTTGAAATATAGAAAAAGTAAAGGTTTAAAGAAAGAAATCTTGTTAATGATTTTTGTATATACTTATACCATTTGAGGTAAGTATATGAATACTTTTAAAGTATCGAAAAGAGTATAAATGAATAGTAGAAATTCATAAATGATGTTTTGTAAATAAAAGAAGTTTATTAATAAAAAAGATTTTAATAAATAAAAGATTAATTAAACAAAAAAGGATTAGAAGTCGCTTATATGACTCAGTCGTCCTTTATGTGACTTGAACGTGCTTTGTTTGTATTCTTGTTTATGAAAAATATTTAGTCGTATAGTTAGCACTAAAAGCCGATGAAGTTGGCTTGTCAATCTATGGGAATTAAGACTTATTTTTGTGTAGGGGTATAAGCAATAGAGCTCTAATCTACCGGCTTCACTCTTGATTGAGGGATAGTATAAGATGAAAATATAGAAAACCTGCTAAGTAACGAGACTTGGTTTCTACATGTGATCACTCTCATTATCATTGAATGACCAAATTCGTTGATTCAGTCTTGAAGAGACCAGGATCTATAACTATTTTACTTACCGAAAATCACTTCAAGGCTGAGATACGTGATCTATCTCTTGGAAGTGGATCTGTTTGAGATGCGGGAATCTATGTGTTGATTCGAAATCTGTTTAAGGCGCTTAAACACATGTAGTTCTTCGTAATCTATTCAGGATGTGGGTGTGTGATTCCGAGATCTGTTGAGATGCTAGAATCCATGTGTGGTTTCGAGATTTGTTTGAAATTTTAGGATCCAATTTGGGATTTGTGTTTTGTTCAAGTGATGAAGACTTAAGTGAAAGATGAGGAACGCGACTTCGACATCGAAAATAGCTAAAGATAGAGTAGGTTGCACAATATGGGATTTTTCACTGACCATAGAAATCCTATTTCTACCGCATAACTATATTAAAAAGTGTTTAACAAGGTTATAAAATCATATTTAATCACATTAAATATTAGACACAAATATTTAAATAATTCAGATATTTAAATATAAAGCGTTTAAAATTCCAGGTCGTTACATATCCTTAGGGGTTTGTTTTCATGGTTTTTAAGCAGTATAATTATAATACCTACTGCAAAAAATTGGATCTTAAATCATTTATTTGTGTGGTGAAAAACTGGCTAAAAAGTTCATGCAAATTTCTAATAATTTCTCGGCCAAAAATTTGTAACTCCAAATATGTGTTTCACAACTTTAGATAGCATTTTGTAAGTGATGAAGTATGTAAATTTAAAAGTTTAAAAATGATACTTAAATAAAGTATTTTTCTCTAATATTTTTCGGGATGTTTTCGAACTTATTTTAGATTATTTTAAAATTGGTTTTGAAGTTTAAATATATTTTTATTAATTATTTATTTATTTTTAAAGTAAAGGGTTTTAATTATAAAACATGCTTATTTTTATACTTTTTATTAAATTTAAAAATTAATTATTTTTGCATAATATTTTATGTGGATATTTAAAACACATTTATAAGTATTCTTAAAGTAATTATATATATAAGTTTAGAAAAGTAAGTAAAGTATTTTATAAAAGAATGAAGGAAATTTTGGACTATAACACTTAATTATAATAAATTGTTTTGAGCAGTTTAAATTAGAAGTATATTACCTTGTCTAATAAGTGTAGATATACATAGATCTTTAAAAAGAATATTTTAAAGATAATAAAAAGTAAAAAATAGTTTTGGATTTATAGTAAACAATGTTTAAGCAACATTTTTTTTAACCCTTATTAGGAATATAATTAGATCTTCCAAAAGAATTCATATTTTAAAGATAATTATAAGTGAAATGGTTTTGGATTTGTAGTGACAATGTTTAAATAACATTTGTCTTTAACCCATGTAAATATACTTAGATCTTTATAAATAAACATTTTAAAGATAATAACAAGTATGGAACCTTTTGGAAAAAGATAGAAAATGTAAAGTTTTAAAGTACAAAAGAGAGAAGGGGTTTATAGTAACAATGTTTAAGCAACATTTGTTTTTAACCTTTTTGATTTCATTTTAAATTAAGAAATCTTGTTAAATGATTTATGAATATAGTTAACCATTCGAGATAAATATACGAATACTTTTTCAAGGACTAAAAGGAGTACAAATGAGTGGTGAAATAGTAGAATACATGTATATATCCTTTGTAAAGTTATTTCATATATACAAGTAAGAAAAGGAAGTGAATAGGGACACTGTGTATTCATATGGTTTGAGGTTCCCCGGGGAGCACTTGTTCGTCTGTATCGCCTCTTGCTTTTAGAATGTATGTATTCAAGACCTCCTATGGAGGACTCTTATATATAACTCGCTTACTTCTGAAAGAAGTTTTATTTGATAAAAGAATTAATTAAATAAAATGAGGATTAGAGGTCGCTTATGTGACTTAGCCGTTCTTTGTGTGACTTAACTGTGCTTGTGTGTTTATTTGTCCATATAAAGTATTCTGTCATGTACTTAGCACTAAAAGCCGAAAAAGTAGACATTTTCTATCTATGAGAGTTAAACATGAAATTCAAGTAAGATGTATAAATAATAGTACTCTAACCTACTGAGCTCCAATGTTGACTAAGAGATAGTGTGAGTTGAGAAGATCGAAAATGTGATAAGTAAACGAGATTTGGTTCCAAATGCGATCATTCTCATTGTTATTGAATTGAGCAAAATTAACTTAGGAAATATCTAAAGGAAGCACGAGGATTATATAGTATAGTTATCTTCAGTGATACCACACCGTACATATAATCTCGTCTTTCTCTTTTAGGACAAATGATAAGGAATTCTGTCCGGATAAAAGATGATCTCCACCCTTATGCACTATTTATTTATTTCTGAAAGAACTAGAGTTGAGTTAACTGAAAAATCTATTGATTGGTTTTTGAAGAGACCGGTAAGTAAGGGAATGTACTTATATGAGATGACTCAAAACCGTAACCACTTCAAAACCAATATACTTGTTCTATGTTTTGGAAGCAATTGTAAAGAGAAATGTTATAGAGTTTCACTGTCTATCCTAAGGTTAAGTCTAAGGGAGTGGTCAACATTAACATTTCGAATGATGCTATTGTATAGAGCTGTCTATCTTAAAGGCGATTCTAAGAGAGAGGACAACATTAGCATTCGTTGGTGGAATATGTTGGAATCCATAGGCAGACTCATTGATTGTTCAAGGTGCTAGAATCCTTGTAGAGATTCGAGATTTATTCGAGATGCTAGAATCCATTGGGAGATTCAAGATTTTTTCGAGTGATGAAGACTCATGCGAGAGATGATGAACATGACTTCACCATCGGAGATGACAGAAAACAAAGTAAGCGTCATAGCCAATGGGTTTAGCTAACCTAAGAGTATATCAACTCCATTCTAGAGAAGCTTATAGCTGTTGCTAGCGGGAGTTGATGATATTTGGTGCCACATGTTAGGGGCATGGACCGGCTATGTTTCTCCTAATTGATGTATTTTATTTAGAGGCATACGATGCTTAAAACGTAGTTTCTAGCCCTTGTTAGGAGGTTCATCACGATGTACCGAGGGCACCACCAATGGAAATCCATATGCGAACGTACCTTAGCGGTTTTTTATTGTACTTCTAATATTGTTGTGTTGTGACAAGCAAGCGGCACAACTATTTTTTGATTTATATTCTACATCCTAGATATTATGTATTATATCACAATATGTACATATTGGATGGATTGCCTCTTTTGAGAGGAAAACCTTTACGGTGATTCGAACGGTCTCAAAAAGTGATGTTATATGAATACATCATGTTTCTTGAGTTTATCATACTAGATTTATGTCTTTATGGTTTTATCTTTCCGTTCATTCCTTGGGTGATCTTTCGAGCAGTTTGAGAAAGATGAGCTTTTGTTGATATTCTTTAGAGCTCAAGGAGACGAGCTAGACATTTCATCTACCATAATATTTTTATTCCATTAAATTTCTAGTATGTATATATCAACATTTGTGATGATAGATTGTTATAACTGTCTAGGCTGATGATATACTTAGCATTGTAACTCTGAAATGCTATGTATCTTAGAGTGATAGTTTGTACAGTCTTTTTGATATTATATGTTATCGTTCCGTTATGAGATTCAAATGTCGTTTTCTCTTCTTTCTTGTTCTTATTATTTTTATCCTAACAAATTGTCTTTTTAACACTTGAGTGCTCAACAAGTTAGTACCGTAGATATATTAGTGTGGACATTTAAAGGTAAAAAATGAGAGTTGTTACAAAAAGTATCCAAACATAGTTGTAATAACATTAATAAAATCCTATCCAAAGTACATGACAGGAGTAAAATATATATGACCAATTGAAGTTATTGAAGTATGGTAAAATCAAAGGATTTTGTATCAATAATCAAAATGTAACTAATGCGAACCCGTGCTTCGCACACGGGTTGGTGAAAGTAGCCGTATAAAAATATTAAGTCGGAAATAGATGGAAAACCACTTTAAGCAACTGATTTATCAATTTATTAGCAGCAGCAAAATTTGAGCAGCAATGTAGCATTGTAGGTATTCACCTTTTGAAACTTGTAAAATAAGGGTATGTTTGCAATATTAGGATTATATATTTGATTTGAGAAATCGGTAGAAACAAACATTTATTTCAAGGCGGAAAAGTTGGCTACGTTTACAATAGCAGTGTTATTTGCAAAGACATTCAATCCATGCAAGTATGTTGTACTTTGTTTGGCTAGTTTAAACAATGATGTTAATAAGTAGTGGAGAGTTGATATGGTATGAAAATGCTTAGAACTATATTGTAAATAATTGATACAATAACATCAAATTTTAATAACTTATTCAAACTTTTAACATTGGATTCCAGCTATTAACTGGCTTACTGCATAAACTCCTGCAATTCGTTTTTGATGAAGCACTTACCTCGAATCGCACCACCACCAACCACGACCTTCGCCGTATGCCGCGACCTATCCCATCACCGTATGTCACGACCTAACCTCCCTACGGGACCTAACATTCACTGCAAACTAACCCTAGGTCGCGCGCACGTGACATAGTAGTATAGGTCGCTGACCGAGCTTCCCTAACTCGCGAGACGTAGAGCCCCAGTAAATCTCGTGAAGCCCTAAGTCACTCCCTGCTTTATACCGCAATCATTCCCAGTTAAGTCGCGAACGACACAACAATGTCGTTAAAGTTCCTAGGTCGCGATATTTAAGTCGCGAGAGGCCCTGGGTCGTTGTAGTGATCCTTAAGTCGTTCAAGTGCTAGAAGTGAGTAGTGTTGAATTTTTTTCCTTAAGTTGCCTGATTTTTACGTCGTCTTGTACTTAGGTCGTAGGTCGTCGAGTTTAGGTTGCTGATGACCTAGCGTGAGTCGCTGTGTGTTTAGTTCGTGTTTGGTAAGTTTGTGTTGTTTTGTAAAGGCTATAAATAGCGGAGTTGAATCATTTGTAATGGTTGTTCAAAATTGAATAAAATTTGGTTTGTGCTTTGTGCCTCCATTTTTAAACTGGTGGTCGAGTGTTATCTTCTATCTCCACTTCGGCATTCGAGTGCGCTCGAATCAACGAACGTTGAAGCCAATTCGCGGAATCAAGTGCACTTGATCAACGCTTAAAGAATTGTAGATCTTTCTTCACGGTATCGTGTGCGATCAACGTGTCGAAGATCGCTAAAATCTGGTATCTTCGTGATCAACGGATTTGGGCCTCTCGGTATTCTTAAATCCATCGATTCTTCGTCGGATCACCGATCATTTCCGCTAATTCGTGTGAGATTCTGGAC
The DNA here is from genome assembly GCA_030765085.1 of Allium cepa. Lineage (NCBI taxonomy): Eukaryota > Viridiplantae > Streptophyta > Magnoliopsida > Asparagales > Amaryllidaceae > Allium > Allium cepa. The sequence goes on from CM060935.1 coordinate 775,959,010, forward strand.
GGATTCGATATACATCGTCGAATTTGCTTCCCACGCCGCGTCAGTTTGGTATCAGAGCGAGATCGCAAGAAGTTTGCATCATTTAGACACCGGGGTTTCAAGAATTGGATGTTTGGAGATCGGATTTGCAATTGTTGAGAAGTTTGGTGTTCATCGTGTTCATCGTGAAGTTGCAACAAGTTGGGAGTTTCGATCCATATCATTTTGGATCAAAGTTCGGAAAGTGTTTGAATTTTTTTGAAGTTTGTTTGAAGTTCAATCATGCCACCGAGACGAGCTCAACGTCATCGCAATATTAATGCTTTGTATGGAAGAGAAGAGGCCGATGAAATGGAGCAACGAATCAACGAGAGTTTCACTGAGAAGTTGAATGAAGGGATTGGTCGATTAGAGAGAATGATGCTTGAAATGAATCAAAGTAGAAGAAGGGTTTCACCTGAATCGAGTCATGGGGGAAATAGAGTTTCACCACATTCAGATAGGGAGAGAAGAGAATATCATGATCGTAGAAATGTTGACGATCGTGATAGAAATTTTGATGAACGAAATCGGAGAGATGTGGATTATCATGATCGGAGGAATGTAGATAGAAGAAATGTTGGTGGTCGAAGTGGTGGTAGAGATATTAGTGGTCATGAACGACATCGATATGCATCAGATTTTGATGAGGAGTTTGATGGAGGAAGTGTTCATAGTCGAAATCGAAGCCAAGGAATAAATCATTCAGAGTATGATCACAAATGGGAGTCCGGAATGAAAATTGAAATTCCAGAGTTTAAATGTGGTATGCAGGCTGAAGAATTTCTAGATTGGTTATCTAATGTTGAAGAGATCTTTGATTTCAAGGAGGTTCCGGAAGATCGTAGAGTGAAGTTGATTGCTACTTGTTTAAGAGGGAGAGCCATGGCGTGGTGGCAGCAGACAAAACTTACACGAAAACGGATGGGGAAGTCGAAGATTGTTGATTGGGAGAAAATGAAGAAATTTATGAAAGCTACATTTTTACCTTACAATTATCAATCACTCATGTATCAGAGGTTGCAGAACTTGAGGCAAGGGACGAAGACTATTAATGATTATGCTGACGAGTTTTATCAACTGATCGCTCGAAATGACATTATGGAGACAGAGGAACAACTAACTCCTAGGTTTGTTGGAGGGTTGTGAATGCAGATCCAGGATATGGTTAATATGTTTGATCCAAGATCTGTGGTGGAAGCACACCATAAGGCGTTGGCTTGGGAGAAGCAGGGAAGGCATGGAGGTGGAGTGTTTACAAGTTCCAATATTCAAAGCAAAGGTGTTAGTGGGAGTTCCAATGTTACTAAAGCTGTCAATAAACCAGTTGTGAATGAAGTGGCGAAGGCAAAGGTCACTAACAGTTTCAAGTGTTATAACTGTCAAGAGGTGGGTCATAAGAGTAACGAATGCCCTAAGCCAAAGAAGAGAACGATGATAGCTGAAGTTGAAAGTGAGGATGCTGTTGAAGGTGAAGATAGTCCAGTTGAGGAGAATGCACAGGATATCGCGTCAGGAGATGAAGGGTGTAATCTAATGTTGAGAAGGTCTTGTTTAACACCGAAACAAAAGGATGAGGCTAGTTGGTTGAGGAGTAACATCTTTCAGTCGACATGCACTATATTGGGGAAAGTTTGTAAGTTTGTAATTGACGCAGGGAGTTGTGACAATATCCTTTCTACAGAAGCTGTGAGAAAATTGAAGTTGAAAATGGAAAAACATCCAAATCCTTACAAGTTAGCGTGGCTGAGAAAAGGAGGAGAGGTGAAGGTGGACAGGCGAGTTCGAGTTCCATTTTCTATTGGGAAGAAATATAAAGACGATATTTGGTGTGATGTAGTTGAGATGGATGTTTGCCATTTGCTTTTGGGAAGACCGTAGCAGTATGATCGAGCAGTGCAGCATGACGGTCGAACCAATAGCTACAGTTTTATGTTTGAACGCATTAAGATTATTTTAGTTCTAAAGAAGAGACAGCAGGGAGAGAGCAAGTCAGAAGAGATTGAGGAGCTTAAAACTTTGTTGACTTTAAAGGAATTTGTTGAAGAAGTAGAGGAGAGTCCAGAGGTGTTTTTGTTGATTGGACATGAAGCTACTGAATCCGTTGAAGTTCCAGAGGAAGTAAAACTGATATTGGAAGAATTCGGTGATGTGTTTCCAGAAGAGTTACCAAAGGAGCTATCGTCTTTGAGGGATATTCAACATCAGATTGATCTTGTGCCAGGGTTAATTTTACCTCACATGCCACATTACAGGATGAGTCCTAAAGAGCATGAAGAACTAAGAAGGCAGGTGGAGGAGTTGTTAGAACAAGGGCGTGTTCAGGAGAGTTTGAGTCCATGTGCTGTGCCAACCTTATTGGTACCGAAGAAGGATGGGACGTGGAGGATGTGTACGGACAGTCGGGCTTTAAATAAGATCACTGTGAGATACAGGTTTCCTATGCCAAGGTTTGACGATTTGATTGATCAGTTGAGTGGAGCAGTTGTGTTTTCCAAGATTGACTTGAAAAGTGGATACCATCAAATTCGTATTAGACCGGGTGATGAGTGGAAGACTGCTTTCAAAACCATGGAAGGTTTATACGAATGGTTGGTTATGCCATTTGGTTTATCAAACGCTCCTAGTACTTTTATGAGAGTGATGAACCAGATTTTCAGACCATTTGTTGGGAAGTTCGTGGTTGTTTACTCTGATGATATTTTGATTTATAGTGGGAGTACGGAAGAGCACATCCAGCATTTGCGAGAAGTATTGTTGATTTTACGACAAGAGCAGTTCTATGCAGCAGCAAAGAAGTGCGTATTTATGACGGACGGTGTTTTGTTTTTGGGGTATGTTCTGTCGAAGGAAGGTATTCAAGTGGATGGAAATAAAGTGGAAGCTGTCAGGAGTTGGCCACAGCCAAAAACAATTACTGAAGTGTGGAGTTTTCATGGATTGGTATCTTTCTATCGAAGATTCATTCCACATCTTAGCAGAGCGATGACACCTGTAACTGATTGCATGAAAGGAAAGAAGTTTGCATGGTCAGAGGGAGCAGGGGTTGCTTTTGAAAAGAGCAAATCACTATTGACGACAGCACCAATTCTGGTACTGCCGAATTTTCAGTTGTTGTTTGAGCTGCGTACTGATGCTTCGAAGGTCAGAATTGGTGGAGTTTTGAGTCAGAATGGAAGACCGGTTGCTTATTTCAGTGAAAAATTATCAGGAACCAAGATGAGATATAGTACATATGATGTAAAGTTTTATGCGATTGTTCAAGCTGTGAAGCACTGGCGATATTACTTGTTTCAGAAGGAGTTTGTTCTTTACACTGATCATGAGTCGTTAAAACGTCTACAAGGGCAGGACAAGATTTCAGCGAGACATGCTTCGTGGATAGCATATCTACAACAATTTACCTTTGTTGTGAAACACAAATCAGGGGTGACAAATCGTGTAGCGGATGCTTTGAGTAGGAGGAATCACTTGTTGACAACGTTGAAGGTTGAAGTGACAGGATTCGAATTATTGCCAGAGTTGTTTGAGGAGGATCCTTACTTTGCAAAGTTTGTTGAGAAAGTTAAGGATGGGAATACTGATGAATTTGTGTTGGTTGAAGGTTTCTTGTTCAAGGGGAATCGATTATGCATACCAGACTGCAGCTTGAGAATGAAGATTATCAAAGAGTTACATGAAGAAGGACATGTAGGATGAGATCGTACATTGCAGTTGATTTCTCAATCTTATTTTTGGCCATCAATGAGGAAAGAGGTAGAGAGATTTGTGGAAAGGTGTCATATCTGTCAGGTTTCGAAGGGAACAGCGATGAATGCGGGATTATACATGCCATTACCCGTGCCTACTAAACCATGGGTTGATATTAGCATGGATTTTGTGTTAGGTTTGCCGAGAACTCAGAGGGGAAATGATTCTATATATGTTGTAGCGGACAGGTTTTCGAAGATGGCACATTTCATAGCCTGTAAGAAGACAGCCGATGCCGTCCGAGTTGCTCAATTATTCTTTAAAGAGGTGTATCGATTGCATGGTTTACCCGAATCTATTGTTTCTGATCGAGATACTAGATTTTTAATCCATTTTTGGTTGAGTTTGTGGAAGATGGTCGGAATGAAGCTGAATTTTAGTAGCGTTTACCATCCGCAAACTGAAGGGCAAACAGAGGTGGTTAACCGATCGTTGGGAAATTTACTGAGATGTCTTGTGAAAGATAATTTGAAGAGTTGGGATTTGAAGTTGTGTCATGCTGAATTTGCTCACAATCATGCAGTTAACCGAAGTACAGGTTTCAGTCCATTTCAGATTGTATATTCAAGCTTGCCAAAGGGGCCTTTGGATTTAACGATAGTGCCACAACCGAAGGGGACAGTTAAGCGGGCTGTTGATTTTGTTGATGGGTTGACAGAATGCCATAGAATCGTTCAGGAACGATTGGAGAAGACGAATGAGAAGTATAAACAACTGCCCGATAAGAAACGAAGGAATGTGGACTTCAAAGTGGGTGATTTTGTTTACGCGGTATTGACGAAAGATCGTTTTCCAGTTGGAACTTACAACAAGTTGAAAGCACGAAAGATTGGTCCAGTAGAAATCTTGAAGAAGATCAATGATAATGCGTATCGGTTAAGGTTGACGGCAGAGGTTCATACTTCTGATGTTTTCAATGTCAAACACTAAATTCCGTATTATGGGGAGGAACTTGTCGAAGATGACGAGAGCGTGAATTCGAGGACGAATTCCTTCCAACAAGGGGAGGATGATGAAGCACCTACCTCGAATCGCACCACCACCAACCACGACCTTCGCCGTATGCCGTGACCTATCCCATCACCGTATGCCGCGACCTATCCCATCACTGTATGCCGTGACCTATCCCATCACTGTATGCCGCGACCTAACCTCCCTACGCGACCAAACATTCACCTCGAACCAACCCTAGGTCGCGCGCGTGCGACATAGTAGTATAGGTCGCTGACCGAGCTTCCCTAACTCGCGAGACGTAGAGCCCCAGTAAATCTCGTGAAGCCCTAAGTCACTCCCTCCTTTATACCGCAATCATTCCCAGTTAAGTCGCAAACGACATAACTATGTCGTTAAAGTTCCTAGGTCGCGAAATTTAAGTCGCGAGAGGCCCTGAGTCGTTGTAGTGATCCTTAAGTCGTTCAAGTGCCAGAAGTGAGCAGTGCTGAATTTTTTTCCTTAAGTCGCCTGATTTTTAAGTCATCTTGTACTTAGGTCGTAGGTCGTCGAGTTTAGGTTGCTGATGACCTAGCGTGAGTCGCAGTGTGTTTAGTTCGTGTTTGGTAAGTTTGTGTTGTGTTGTAAAGGCTATAAATAGCGGAGTTGAGTCATTTGTAATGGTTGTTGAAAATTGAATAAAATTTGGTTTGTGCTTTGTGCCTCCATTTTTAAATTGGTAGTCGAGTGTTGTCTCCTATCTCCACTTCGGCATTCGAGTGCGCTCGAATCAACAAACGTTGAAGCCAATTCGCGGAATCAAGTGCACTTGATCAACGCTCAAAGAATTGTAGATCTTTCTTCACGGTATCGTGCGCGATCAACATGTCGAAGATTGCTAAAATCCGGTATCTTTGTGATCAACGGATTTGGGCCTCTCGGTATTCTTAAATCCATCGATTCTTCGTCGGATCACCGATGATTTCCGCTAATTCCTGTGAGATTCTGGACGGATTCGATATACATCGTCGAATTCGCTTCCCATGCTGCGTCAGTTTTGGTCTCATTAAACAACACCTTGTGCAGGTCTGCATTCTTCAACCATTGCTGCACTCTCTTTCTTACAACTTAGCATCTAGAATTCTTCGATCTTGTCCACTACATCCCGTTGGTCAGAATAATCTCAACATAACTCAATGGACATAATACTCAGTAGCCTTCACCGGTAGTGGTATAACTCATGTACCAACGTCAATCAAATTCAGAATTATTATGGTAGCAATTAGATTGAGCATTATTTTTTGCAGTGGCCTTAGGAAATACCGATTAGGCTGATCGGTTTCAATGCACATATTTGCCTTGTGTTGTTTTTTGCCTACTATTGTATATTCAACAGCAGGACCAACTGATAAAGATATGCCTATGCTTTGTACAAGCTATCGTCGTATGCTCAGCCCAACCCTCATTCTCATTTTTGTTAGTGCAATTCATAGCTTATGTAAGATTATATTAATTAGTTTATCTTCACATCTTACTCCATTCACACATTACACACTGGCAGCCATTAATATTTTAGATTTTGGATTAACCATTATCAATACCCATCTTATATGTAGCTTCATTCTGTACACATTCATGACAGAACCCATGATGTAGTTCCAGTCACTACCCATCTTATCTAAGTTCTGCCTCTTTCCTTTATTGCTACAGTTTCAAAACTTAAGCTTCATATCTATGCTACACCCAGTTTCATCAAGTCCACGAAGTTGATATTCAGCCTCAGTTTTATTTCAATTTGGCTTATGGTAATGCCTCAGATTTGATGCAAGTTCTGGCAACATAATATGCAATACAAAGCTGAATGTGTATAGACAGTGATACATGCAACAACGATACGCTTCAGCTCTCCGTTCATCATAGTATTCGAACTCGCTTACGCCTAATATAATCCTCATTGTACTTATGAAGTAATGTGAAGTCCTGAAATGTCTGCCTTAGATGTAAATGCAGAGCCTCAATTGCTTTATCTATACCATTTAAATGCATGCAGTATTATGCTTTGCTGAATCGAGCTACAATTTGATGCTTAATCCTACATTGCTTCAGATGTGTCACACTTAGGTCGAACATGGGTCAGATATGCTCCACCATAATTTGATGCTTAAATCCATATAGTATTGTGCTTCCGTCAGGCCGAACATACTTCAGATCTGCTCCTATGAAATAGCAGATCATATAAGCATCATTTTGTTACATAAGTTTAAGTTAAGCTCTTGTTTTCTTTAATATTTAATTATATGTAGTGCATTGATTAGCATAAACTATCCATTTAGTTTATGATCGATCTAATTAATTTTATCTTAACTATTTTGTATCGTCACCAGTAGACTTGTTGATGGCACTTACGCAATTCAAATGAACCTAAGAGAGTTAAATGATAAACTAAATGTCTACAAACTATTAAAAAATAAAAACAAAAGTGAGGTGAATGTTTTTCAAGCTGTAAAATTTGGTAAGTGTATTAAAAACCAAACTAAATTATAACTCCATTTGTTTCAAATTCCAAAAATATCAGAATGTAAAATTTCATTTTCATTGTGTTGGATATAAATGAAACTAAGAAAATCAAAATTTTAGATAATGATGAAGTAAAAGAATAGTAGGAAACGTATAGATTTTTCATAAAAATTTAAAATGTATATCAAACGATGTACATCTTATTTAGAAAATTCCAAGATCGTAAAGTTCCATTTCCAAAAGCTAAAGTTAGAATTGAATAGGAAGCAAACAAATTTTACTATTGTACACGAAAGATAAAAGGAACTAATGTACTTAAAGTTTACAACATAAACAAACAAATTCAAAATGAATTAGGTAAAGAAAGAACATAAAACTCATAACCAAGATAATGGTAAGAAGAATCTACTTTTAAGGAACCCAACCTTTCACTTCCCTCCATATTTAACTATTTTCGAGGCATTGATACACGTAAGAACAAAGTTGAGAATTTGTGCAATGATGATTTGAGAGAGTGAATTTGTGAATGGTTTATATCGAGGGTGCATTTAAGTAGACTACCCGAGCATGTGACACACATCTTCTCAAAAGTGGAAATCTCGTTTTATATTAAACCATAATTGGTACAAAAGATAATATTGTACCGCTAATCAGAGTTAAATGTCAGCTAAAGTATCATAATATTCACACATTGTGCTACTCCCTTGAGTTCACTGGTAGCTTAATCTTAAAGTGGTCATTTGCACTTTCAATTGTACATGTAAAACATGTTCAACATAATCATTTATGTAACCTTTAATTTCTTTGCATCTAGGTCTTGTGTTCATAACTCAAATATATTCCAAAACTATAGGCATATAATGATGTATCTTTATAATATACTACCTAAAACATTACTCATATAATTTGCACCCAAAAAAATATTATGACTATAGATGTTAATATACATTGAGCTCTAGTAAAATTAACAGAACATGGCTGAACACAATTAAAAGTGAAGAATAATTTTAAGAAAAAAATAGTAGCATTCCCCTCGAACTAAACGTGGTTGACTTTAACATACAAATTTATTCACCTATGGATAAAAAATTCATGCAATGTTTACTTATTTATTTGAAAATAGTAAATAAATAAAATTTGAAAAATATAACATTACTGAGATTTGTTTTATGTATATTTTTACTTTATAATTACATTTAATTATTTGTATTGTTTAGTAGTACATAACATATATTTCAAATCTCTAGAACTTAGCATTATCAAAATAAATTGGTAAATAACTTAAGTCATATTTTTTTTAAGAAATCCTAGAATAGGGAACTTCATAGATTTTGGATAAAGTAAAAACTACTTTTGAATTCATAAACTAAATGGGCATTGCATTAATATGTAGTTTTAAGGTCATAAAACCCTTCAACATTATTAAAATTGTCCATAAACTCAATGGCGTAATTGATGATGATTATAAAAGATGAAAAGTATATAAACACCTAGTATTTTTATTACCTGGTGCAAGAAAAAGGCTTGTATATGCTGCAAAATATCATAAAGTAAACATTACATATGATGGTTAAAATTGTAATAAAAGAGTAAGCTTCTCAAAATCGTGAAGCGTTGCTAAATAAAGTCCAAATTTACTCCATGACTTAACAAAAACTGGCAAGTCTTGGCTCATGTTCTTTTTAGCTTTAGTGCTTCAACTACCAATTTGTACTTAACATAAACATGCAAATCTGTGCTCATGTGTAGAACTTGGAAAAATTGTACATGCTAAAGATGGTTATTACAATTTTAAATATTAGTATAGTCATTACGTTCATACATGTGAACTGTTAGAAAATGTCTCAAAGAGCATGAAATCAATTAGTACATAGAATAAATATCTTTAAAAGCATCATCTCAGTTTCCATAAAGAATCCATGGATTAAGTTAATTTGTAGTGTACCTTGAACTAAGAACATACCATGCTAGTAGCAAAATAAAAGTTTGCATTGTTGGTACCTTGGAATGTCCATCATATTAGCTTTGAGGATATATTTTTATCACTGAAAAACATAAAAAAAAGCTAATCCGCATTTCTTTTTTTATCATATTTATCTTCCTGATCATTTGATAATGATGGATTGGACCATAATAACGAAAATTTAAATTTTATTCCATTGCTGAAGATGGTTGCAGTCCATATAAATTATTGTAGAAGTGAAAGAAAATTGTACAGAAAATAAGAATTTTGGTGATGCTCTATTTGTATATAGCACATGAAAGTTTCTAAACTTGTACTTACATAAATCACCAGCAATAATACCACGGTAAACGGATCAAATAGAAATATTAAACCAAATTATCGCCTTATGTAACCAATTTCATGTTTGGTTCTCTTTAGCTAAATTATGTATCAAAATGTTCGGTGATGGTATTACAAAGGCAATTCATTTACTAAAAAACGTTTTCATATTAAATGATTTCAATAATACATATTCATTTATCTTTCAGTTATGCTGTTAAAAATTTATAATTGAACAAATCAACAACTTAGACCATGTTACTGACTAAATATGTTCATTATGGTAATACTTAGCAATCACGGTTAGAACATGCAAATCACATTCAAAATTCTCAAAAGTTGAGCAATTATTAAAAAGAAACCAACTAATTTATCAATCCAATGTTGAAATTTGAATAGTCAAATGACAGAGTGAAACCAAAAAAATAACCTGAATTAGCATTGGTCACAACATGGGCCTCAGTGACAAAATGACAGTGTATGTTTCTTTGAAACAACTTGAAAATTTTGAATTCATCAAGCACCTCTAAAGATCAGTTGGATATAGCTGGCATTGTTTGATTAACATACATAAATGAAAGTCAAATCTCAATGTGATTTATTTATACAAAATCTACCCTAATTAATATTATATATAATGGCTCTTAAATCAGCTCATATTTTTTACGATTGAGTTATGCAACTCTCTTTTTTATTTTAGTAATACGAACAGTGAAGTATCTAACTTGACACTATACATACAACGTATGTACGCACATACATATGTATGTATGTGTAGTGTGTAAATTCGGCAGGTTAAATTATGCCATTTTAACTTAAATAAACCAACACCTACTTGCTAGTATCTTCAATGAAATTTAAGAAGTGGAATAAGCTCCATCTTTCGATGAACTATGTACATTGACCCAAATGTTTGTAACCTAAGATACGTATTAAGACACTTATCCTTATTGCTCAACTACTGCATTATGAATTCGATCAGTCTAATTGCTAGAATCCTATTATAAAGTTGCTCAGCCCAACCCTCATTCTCATTTTTGTTAGTGCAATTCATAGCTTATGTAAGATTATATTAATTAGTTTATCTTCACATCTTACTCCATTCACACATTACACACTGGCAGCCATTAATATTTTAGATTTTGGATTAACCATTATCAATACCCATCTTATATGTAGCTTCATTCTGTACACATTCATGACAGAACCCATGATGTAGTTCCAGTCACTACCCATCTTATCTAAGTTCTGCCTCTTTCCTTTATTGCTACAGTTTCAAAACTTAAGCTTCATATCTATGCTACACCCAGTTTCCTCAAGTCCACGAAGTTGATATTCAGCCTCAGTTTTATTTCAATTTGGCTTATGGTAATGCCTCAGGTTTGATGCAAGTTCTGGCAACATAATATGCAATACAAAGCTGAATGTGTATAGACAGTGATACATGCAACAACGATACGCTTCAGCTCTCCGTTCATCATAGTATTCGAACTCGCTTACGCCTAATATAATCCTCATTGTACTTATGAAGTAATGTGAAGTCCTGAAATGTCTGCCTTAGATGTAAATGCAGAGCCTCAATTGCTTTATCTATATCATTTAAATGCATGCAGTATTATGCTTTGCTGAATCGAGCTACAATTTGATGCTTAATCCTACATTGCTTCAGATGTGTCACACTTAGGTCGAACATGGGTCAGATATGCTCCACCATAATTTGATGCTTAAATCCATATAGTATTGTGCTTCCGTCAGGCCGAACATACTTCAGATCTGCTCCTATGAAATAGCAGATCATATAAGCATCATTTTGTTACATAAGTTTAAGTTAAGCTCTTGTTTTCTTTAATATTTAATTATATGTAGTGCATTGATTAGCATAAACTATCCATTTAGTTTATGATCGATCTAATTAATTTTATCTTAACTATTTTGTATCGTCACCAGTAGACTTGTTGATGGCACTTACGCAATTCAAATGAACCTAAGAGAGTTAAATGATAAACTAAATGTCTACAAACTATTAAAAAATAAAAACAAAAGTGAGGTGAATGTTTTTCAAGCTGTAAAATTTGGTAAGTGTATTAAAAACCAAACTAAATTATAACTCCATTTGTTTCAAATTCCAAAAATATCAGAATGTAAAATTTCATTTTCATTGTGTTGGATATAAATGAAACTAAGAAAATCAAAATTTTAGATAATGATGAAGTAAAAGAATAGTAGGAAACGTATAGATTTTTCATAAAAATTTAAAATGTATATCAAACGATGTACATCTTATTTAGAAAATTCCAAGATCGTAAAGTTCCATTTCCAAAAGCTAAAGTTAGAATTGAATAGGAAGCAAACAAATTTTACTATTGTACACGAAAGATAAAAGGAACTAATGTACTTAAAGTTTACAGCATAAACAAACAAATTCAAAATGAATTAGGTAAAGAAAGAACATAAAACTCATAACCAAGATAATGGTAAGAAGAATCTACTTTTAAGGAACCCAACCTTTCACTGCCCTCCATATTTAACTATTTTCGAGGCATTGATACACGTAAGAACAAAGTTGAGAATTTGTGTAATGATGATTTGAGAGAGTGAATTTGTGAATGGTTTATATCGAGGGTGCATTTAAGTAGACTACCCGAGCATGTGACACACATCTTCTCAAAAGTGGAAATCTCGTTTTATATTAGACCATAATTGGTACAAAAGATAATATTGTACCGCTAATCAGAGTTAAATGTCAGCTAAAGTATCATAATATTCACACATTGTGCTACTCCCTTGAGTTCACTGGTAGCTTAATCTTAAAGTGGTCATTTGCACTTTCAATTGTACATGTAAAACATGTTCAACATAATAATTTATGTAACCTTTAATTTCTTTGCATCTAGGTCTTGTGTTCATAACTCAAATATATTCCAAAACTATAGGCATATAATGATGTATCTTTATAATATACTACCTAAAACATTACTCATATAATTTGCACCCAAAAAAATATTATGACTATAGATGTTAATATACATTGAGCTCTAGTAAAATTAACAGAACTTGGTTGAACACAATTAAAAGTGAAGAATAATTTTAAGAAAAAAATAGTAGCATTCCCCTCGAACTAAACGTGGTTGACTTTAACATACAAATTTATTCACCTATGGATAAAAAATTCATGCAATGTTTACTTATTTATTTTAAAATAGTAAATAAATAAAATTTGAAAAATATAACATTACTGAGATTTGTTTTATGTATATTTTTACTTTATAATTACATTTAATTATTTGTATTGTTTAGTAGTACATAACATATATTTCAAATCTCTAGAACTTAGCATTATCAAAATAAATTGGTAAATAACTTAAGTCATATCTTTTTTAAGAAATCCTAGAATAGGGAACTTCATAGATTTTGGATAAAGTAGAAACTACTTTTGAATTCATAAACTAAATGGGCATTGCATTAATATGTAGTTTTAAGGTCATAAAACCCTTCAACATTATTAAAATTGTCCATAAACTCAATGGCGTAATTGATGATGATTATAAAAGATGAAAAGTATATAAACACCTAGTATTTTTCTTACCTGGTGCAAGAAAAAGGCTTGTATATGCTGCAAAATATCATAAAGTAAACATTACATATGATGGTTAAAATTGTAATAAAAGAGTAAGCTTCTCAAAATCGTGAAGCGTTGCTAAATAAAGTCCAAATTTACTCCATGACTTAACAAAAACTGGCAAGTCTTGGCTCATGTTCTTTTTAGCTTTAGTGCTTCAACTACCAATTTGTACTTAACATAAACATGCAAATCTGTGCTCATGTGTAGAACTTGGAAAAATTGTACATGCTAAAGATGGTTATTACAATTTTAAATATTAGTATAGTCATTACGTTCATACATGTGAACTGTTAGAAAATGTCTCAAAGAGCATGAAATCAATTAGTGCATAGAATAAATATCTTTAAAAGCATTATCTCAGTTTCCATAAAGAATCCATGGATTAAGTTAATTTGTAGTGTACCTTGAACTAAGAACATACCATGCTAGTAGCAAAATAAAAGTTTGCATTGTTGGTACCTTGGAATGTCCATCATATTAGCTTTGAGGATATATTTTTATCACTGAAAAACATAAAAAAAAGCTAATCCACATTTCTTTTTTTATCATATTTATCTTCCTGATCGTTTGATAATGATGGATTGGACCATAATAACGAAAATTTAAATTTTATTCCATTGCTGAAGATGGTTGCAGTCCATATAAATTATTGTAGAAGTGAAAGAAAATTGTACATAAAATAAGAATTTTGGTGATGCTCTATTTGTATATTGCACATGAAAGTTTCTAAACTTGTACTTACATAAATCACCAGCAACAATACCAAGGTAAACAGATCAAATAGAAATATTAAACCAAATTATCGCCTTATGTAACCAATTTCATGTTTGGTTCTCTTTAGCTAAATTATGTATCAAAATGTTCGGTGATGGTATTACTAAGGCAATTCATTTACTAAAAAACGTTTTCATATTAAATGATTTCAATAATACATATTCATTTATCTTTCAGTTATGCTGTTAAAAATTTATAATTGAACAAATCAATAACTTGGACCATGTTACTGACTAAATATGTTCATTATGGTAATACTTAGCAATCACGGTTAGAACATGCAAATCACATTCAAAATTCTCAAAAGTTGAGCAATTATTAAAAAGAAACCAACTAATTTATCAATCCAATGTTGAAATTTGAATAGTCAAATGACAGAGTGAAACCAAAAAAATAACCTGAATTAGCATTGGTCACAACATGGGCCTCGGTGACAAAATGACAGTGTATGTTTCTTTGAAACAACTTGAAAATTTTGAATTCATCAAGCACCTCTAAAGATCAGTTGGATATAGCTGGCATTGTTTGATTAACATACATAAATGAAAGTCAAATCTCAATGTGATTTATTTATACAAAATCTACCCTAATTAATATTATATATAATGGCTCTTAAATCAGCTCATATTTTTTACGATTGAGTTATGAAACTCTCTTTTTTATTTTAGTAATACGAACAGTGAAGTATCTAACTTGACACTATACATACAACGTATGTACGCACATACATATGTATGTATGTGTAGTGTGTAAATTCGGCAGGTTAAATTATGCCATTTTAACTTAAATAAACCAACACCTACTTGCTAGTATCTTCAATGAAATTTAAGAAGTGGAATAAGCTCCATCTTTCGATGAACTATGTACATTGACCCAAATGTTTGTAACCTAGGATACGTATTAAGACACTTATCCTTATTGCTCAACTACTGCATTATGAATTCGATCAGTCTAATTGCTAGAATCCTATTATAAAGTTGCTTATAATTAATTAAAGGAAAAAAAATCAGTGGCTAAATTAATGTTGACAATTCATAAATTAATTAACTCGTGTCAAAAAATCAGTAGCTAAACCACGGTTGAAAATTCATAAATTAGTAAGATAATCAGAAAATTTTCAAGCATGGCTACCAAACACATATATTTAACTGTGATGTTGGATGAAAAGTAGAAATATTGTCGGTGAAATTAATCAAAAATATTAGAACTAACCAACTTACTTCCCAATGAAGAAATGGGAGGCTATCCACATGGCTTATCACTTTACTGCCATTGGTTCCCTCCATGGAATGGTGGAAGTATGTTGCAAAGTATGATGCATTTTGGATTTCAAGGAATTTCCAGTCTGATAAATACAGTTACAAGATCAGTTTGTGTAAATGAGATACTGTTAGTTATTGTTTCATCATATTTAAAAAAAATAAACATATAGAGAAAAAGGAAAAACTTGTTTTTAGTGTTCGTAAATAGTAAAACCATGATAAATATCCATAATGGTTTTTTTTAAGACTGAAAACCATGTTCTGTTTCTATTTCATACGGGTTTTTCCTTGAATTAGTACCGTATCATATCATGATTATCGTTGTTCTTCATTTTATTCCAAAACCTTTGTTTGTTCTCTTTATACTTTTAGATTCATTTTAAAGTTAATCGATACATTCAATAGTGAACAATGACCACGATAATTGATATTGGTGCGCATAAGATTCAACATGTAAGTGATCTCAACTTTGTTGATTTCTAACTATTAGTTTAGTCAATATTTTTGTGTGAAAGCTCTAATATAGCTGCCTTAATTGATATTGATTTGGTAGTATATCATTTACGAAAACATGACTTAATGTTTCTATTTACAAAGACATATTAAAGATCGAAAATATATTTATCATGGTTAAATCATGTTAAGGATAGAAAAAACTAACATGATGTAATTAAAAGCAACAGATTTCCAATCTTGGAAGAAATATCAATCGTCATGTGGATGCTAATGTTAGAGCTAGGACGAAGCCACATGTCTATGTATCCATTAGCAATGTTTACATAAACCCAACCAAACAAAAAATAGCATAGCATACAGTTATTAAGTGCGAGAATTAATTAAAGCAATGAAAAATAAATTGAAAGAAGATTGAAAGTTGGTAGAAGTCGAATCTATAAGTGTCCTATAACCAATAGTAGGACAAAATAAGGGAGTAAAAGCATAACTATTTTTGAAATGCATAAGTAGCCTCAGAGACTAAAAGCAATTTTTGTATTAACAGGGTGAGCGAGGGTGATGTATGATCAGGTCACCATAAAAATTAGTGTACTACGAACACACACATTGGTAATTAGAGGACTTTGCAACTATTAGAAGTGACTTTTGATGATAGTGAAGAATTTATTTTTGCTAATAATAATAAAGAAAGGTTAATATAAAATACATGCAAGTATTCGTGTACAAGTTTTTTTATATAGGAATTTAAGGATGTTTAATACAAATGTCTTAAAAAGAGAACAATTTCATAATTTACGACCATATATTAGGAAAATCAAAGGAATTAGTGACAACAGATGACATAACAATTTCAAATGTTAATGGTTAAACCAATATTTCAAGTTTTGATAAAACCAAGCATTTTCTAATTGGAAAATGATGTATAGCTAAAGGTCATATAATGGGCATGTACTTGACCAAATCAGAGAGAAACCTAGTTGTAGTATTAACCCGATCTTAATTGTTATGTTATAAATTCTGTCACTAAAGGTGCATAATACTGTAGCAAAAAACATAAAAACAGGAGAAAATAATAGCTTGCTATTTTAGAATCAGTTCCTGGAACTGAGCCCAAGGTTCCTGCATGAGAGGTAAACAAATAAGAGCTTGCTGGCATTGTAGTTATCATGGAAAATATTATTTATAACATTTAAATAACTTTAAATACCATTAAATAGAACACCTTTCCAATGTAGTATTTTGGTATAAAAAAAGCCACATTCATATTTTCTCAAGAGTTTCGTTGTAAATTGTTAAAATAAAACTGACTGAACTGGTATGATACTGGTTAATTTCTAGTAAGTTGACCATCCCTACACTGTCGGACGATAAGAGCATAATCACATCAAAGAGAAGAACCACATTTTTAAATTATACCTCACAAAAATTTATCGCCTTAAACTCATGAAAGACACACAACATAGTGTATCTTTGTGGAAAAATGCAGTAAACGTTTGGTTTAAGAAAACCTGGTAACTCATTTATTCCTTACTTGGCTAGCTGAAGTGATTAAACTGCATGAGGCACGAACAAAACTCCAGATAATTAACAATATCATAAACGTGAAGTATCAGGTGTAGCTTAAAAATTAACTGGTAGTATGCACGATATTCAATTAACAGGTATATCCAGACAAATCCAACAACATATTAAAATGAAGTCAGCCATGTATTCGCTTTCAACCAGACAACAGTTCACCACTTCTGTAGGTTACCTGGCTTTTCTGCTAGGAAGATTGGAATCAAATATATCCCAATATATGCAGGGAAAGAACTTGACATATATTAGAAAGAGCAATATTAAAATCCCATTGGCAGAAGATAGAATAGCCTCATATGCAAAGATATACCGCATTACTATAATACAAATGTATAAAGACTTAATAAATGAATTATCGACATACTAAGTAAAAGTGATAATTTCGATTATAATGTGGGACCATCTAGTTTACATTATTCTTTAGTGTTGTACTAAAAAATTAACTGGATATAATTTATTACCTATTTTGCATTTCATTGCAGTGCTCGCTTTTCTATCAGTCATTCAACTTCTACCTATTTTGGCGCATTAGATTGATTGCATTAGACATCTGCAAAGTAATATATAATTAAGTTAAGGAAGAGTGGCATGTATATATGCATAAAAAAATTACAGTATATGTGACAGGTAATGAGCTGAAGTCCTCACTTGCGTATGAGAAAAGTTTAAAATTTATTGTTATATGCCAAAACAACACTGGTATAATTTGGGTGAGGCACTATAGGTACGGGTCATACCCCAAAAACATGAACTTGACCCAAAAAACTTCCATCGGATTTAGATAAAGCCTGATAGAATGGAATACATGCAATTAGATCTGAGGCTATTTTTACTAATCCAACAAACAGGTTCAAATTCTTAGTTTTTGAATGCGCCGCCGTTAAAAAAACTAATATCTTATCTTGCAACTAACTATATAAACCCTGCATGCAAAGTTAATACATCAGATCTCATTATAATTCACAGCACCCAAGCACAACCTTTTATTACAAAGAAGGTACAAAGATACAAATCAATTGTGGCAAAAACATTATTAATTGAGTGTAAATGTAAATTACATGAAATTATGGAAGGCTATGAAATTATTTTGGAAAAGTGAGACTGTTTACTTTTTCTTAAAATGCTTGGGTGAGTCAACTTTTTCTTAGAGAAAGTTGGAGTCATAGAAATTTTGGAGGATAAAGGATTTTGCTTTCTAAAAGTTGCTCCACGAATGTGTTGGCTCAACTATTGCTGCCATGAATGTTGACGAATTCTTAATTATTATATCACTCGTTTGAATACCAATTTTTTTCCCAAGTCCCTATCTGACTTCTCACTTGTTAAGAAATATATTATATGCTTTCTCTACCTAGCTATAATTTTCTTTAAGTCACGGCACGGAAACAAAAATTTTCACTACCCTAGTAGTAGGAAAACTAAATCACAACATAAGATTTACTGCCCCAGTTGCTCCAAAAATATAAAACACGTAGATTTATATTTAATGTGCATACTTATTTTTTGAAGAGATTATAGGTAAAATCGACGTGAACAATTAGAGTAAGTAAGAATTCAGTACCAGTAAATCACAAACAAAATGATTTATAAGTAAAATTGGTTAAAAATTTGGTTTAGGCCTAAAGAGTGCAAAACTTGAAACTATTTTGTAAAAAGGAAGTATGTAAAATTGGAAAGCAATTTAAGTTTAATCTCAATAAGTTTAACAAAACCTTTAAATTAGTTAAGCAAGGCAAAGTTTGGAGAATATCCTATAAAACAATTATAAAAATTTATAAGTTTGCAGTGTTAAGACTGGAACAACAAAAGGTTCAAATCAACTGAGTTAATTCAACAAAAGTACATTTTCATGAAAACTATTATTAGAAATTCAATATCATTAAACCCCAAAAATATTATTATTTATAACTATAAATTACTAAAAATGGAAACACAAAACTCAAACAATCTTGGAAGAAATCAATATGTAGGACTAAAAAGACATCTAAGCAAAAACTAAAATCAATTAAGCTTTTAAATCAACCTGTAAATTCAGCAAACCCTCAAGTCTATTATTTTTAACATGCAATGTTAAATGTTAATTTTTTTAGAATATACTATGGAAATACCTAACACAACTAGTTTGGTAGAAATTAATATGTACAATTAAAAAGGTTCTTAAATTAACTTCAATACATAAAATCTAAAAGCAATTTTCAAGCATTTAAATTAACATGTAAAATGAGCGAATACCTTAAGTATGTTCTTTACTAAAATTTCAACAACAAATAAATATGATTAAACATAACTTCAACTTTAATAGAGAGGAAGAAGAACAGTAAATAAATAAAAGCTACAAAAATAGGTCAAAGAAAGCCTATAATTGCTATGATTAAGCATAAACGTTCACAGTTATCATATGTTCACCAACATCAATAATTTTAGCAGAAGCTAAATTGATTCTAAGACCCTAAAATAATTGTATAAAGGGAAATTAGCTGCAAGCAACGACAAAAAATAAAAAATGATAGCTAGTAAATCGGTAACTATCTCAATCGAATACGGAGAAGATTGCTATTTCATGTCGACGGGACGAGGAAGGTCGAAAGCGCCATCGCGGTGTCCGTAGCTATCAACCTATTCCTCGACCTGAATTAACCGAACATCTAATCAGCTACAGTCAGATGTTAATGATCGCAATCACCTATAGCAGTGGACCAAGCTGTCAGTTGATTCGTCGTATAGAGGTATTTCGTCAAGGGTAGAGCGATGAATGTTTAGCAACTTGGAAGTCAGGTTTAGGTCAAGAAGTAGGCCAAAACTTAATTAGTGTTAAGCCAGAGGAGACAGGAATGAAAACAAAGTGAGCTGCGATGGAAAGTGACTCTCTGACTTAACAAAACATAATGACTCGATTTAGCGGCGACGTTGTTGGGAAGGGCGGACGGCGGTGGCAGAGCGGGAAAGGCACAAATCGAAGCGGGACTTTACAGTTTAGGGCTGGAGAAATGGAGTAAGGGGAGGGAAACGATAGAAGAAGAAGAAGAAAAATAAAATCATGACCTTTGAGTATAAAATTGGCAGAGCATTCTCGGGGCGGCTTGCACACTCCTGAAAATAGTACAATATAATAGTGGTTGAAATAAATTTGGTGACAAGTTGCCAAAATTCAAAAAAGCTTGCGTGGTCTTACAGTTGAACTCACTAATAATATAATAGTATAGATATATATGAGTTATTATTGTTGTATTCAACAATATTGGTTTCTATTGTAATCTTGAAATTATGAGCTCTTATAATGATATGGCCTAATTAATGCTATAATTATGGTATAATTATGGTGTTCCTAAATTATGGTATAATTATGGTATTCAGGCTCTTGTATTCCTAAATTAATGCTATAATTATTGTATTTACTAATTATGATATGGTCTAATTCTTATTATTGTGAGAAATACATTATGTGTCCATGATAATCGCCATAAATGTACCATACGTTGTCAGTTTACAAATTTTGTATATGAATATGATATGTCAACATGTGGTCAATTGTAAATTAACACCTAATCAATTTGACAACCACTTAACATGACAAAGTATAACATTATCAATAAAATATAAATATTCAGGTAATTACCATTAAAAGGACAATTATTATTACCATAACAATTGCAATAAATAAGATAACTGCAAGAAGAAAAAAATGAAAACTACAAAGTCAAAAGATTCTTTTAAACTAAATAAATTAGATATAGATTTCTAGAAGCATAGCAACATCAACATTGCAAAAGTTGGCTTAAACTAAATATTTCGCATCCCAAGATGTGTTACAGTTGCTTTACTACCTAAACAAATTACATTTTACTAAAAGAAATCTAAAGTAGACATACAAAATGTTTGGTCGCATAATTTAAAGTATAATTAATGAATGTGCTAATAACAAAATTAGAAAATGTCTGCTCAAATAATTTAAAGTCTAATGAATGCGATAATAAAAAAAATTAGAAACAGTAATAACAATAAACAAAGAGGTAACAAAATTTGAATATATTTAAACACAACTAACCTTTGTATTGTTTTTGAAAGGAGAACACAACCATAAGTAGATAAAAATTATGTAGCCAAATTTCCCAAATAAAAGTGATTTTTTAGATTTTCTTGAACTAACAAATAGTGCATGTCAAAAAAATTATTGTATCACAAAGATTCAATTTTCAAAGAATTACTCCAATAACTTGATCATAGGGACATCTTCAAGTTTAATATCTAAATTTGACATTTTGAGCATTAATCAACTGTTCATACCTTTTACTGCGATTTTATGGAACATAATACTTAATTATTATTATTGTAATACTGATTTTTAATTTACGCCTAAGAGTTTCAAATCCAAGGCCTTTGTGATAAAATCAAGTTAGAAGAAAATAAAAAAAGGAATGTTGTTTAAATATACCTTACCACATTAGAATTTGTAATCATCGTTATTTTTTTCTATCATTTCTTGAAGAACCATCTTAGTTGCCGTGTTAGAAACAATTTTGATGTTCTGTAAAACCAAAACAAAAAACTAAAGCGTAGTAATTAAAGTTTATAAATAAAAAAGTTAATGATTTTTTTGGAAACAACAAAAAATGTATATATGTTGTGCCTTACAACTTCATTTAACATTTGTACTACACCAAATTCAAATTCCTAGTTTCCATGCCCTAGAATAATTTCTTCGTGTTTACAAATGTGTGCATGGCTTAGAAGAAATGTTTGATGGTATAAATTGAATTTCACACATGTATTATTTCTTTTCCATACAAATTTGATTGGTTGCATTTTATGAATCTTCGACCGGGGTAGAAAACTTAACGCTATCTTCGACCCCTTGACTGATAAAGTTAGGAACAAGATCATTCGCTGGAATGCTTCTCTCCTGTCCCAAGCCGGTAAACTTGTTCTCATTAAGTCAGTTCTTGACTCTTTGGGCACCCATGTTTTCGCAGCTATGACCCCCACCGCTTCCTTCTTCCGTTCTTATCGGTCCTTGGTCTCGTCCTTCCTCTGGGGTTCCAAGGACGATAACCATCGTCACCACTGGGTATCATGGGACACCATTTGTCGACCAAAGAACGAAGGTGGCCTGGGACTGCGTAATCCTAAGGACCTCTGTGCGGCTTTTTCTTGTAAGCTGTGGAACAGGTTTGGGGCTAACGACTCTTTGTGGGCTTCGTTCCTCCGTGCTAAATACCACAGGCTTGCGGGCACCAATTTCTCTGGTTCTCCATCCTATGCTAGTGAGACCTGGAAGCACATGCAGTCAGTTAAGCCGCTCGCTGACTCTCATGACGGGCTCACGGGTTGGGATGGTGGCTCGTTCTCCGTTCGGAGAGCTTGGTCTTCGATTCGCGCCTCTAGTCCTACTCGTCCTTTGTTTTCCTTCATTTGGGATTCTTGAATACCCCCTAAGGTTTCTCTGTTGATGTGGCGTATCCTACACAATGGGTTGCCGCTCGACGAGAATCTCCAAATTATCGGCATCCCTCTTGTCTCCCGTTGTAGATGCTGCTGGGATGGGAATCTGGAATCCTTGTCCCACTTGTTTTTTGTTGGTCGCTCAGCCAAAGCGTGCTGGAATTACTTCGGCAACCTAGTCGGAGTTCGTGCCTTATCCTCATCCCCCTCTGATCTACAGTCATCCTGGTGGTCTGGGGTATCTGGTAAATCTCTTCGCTCGTGTGTTTACTACTTGATTCCCTGTCTGATCTGTTTGCACCTCTGGTGCGCACAGAATAAGGCAATCTTTGACAGCACCCCTATGGACCCCCCGACAATTATTCGCCGTGTCAGGAATGATGTCTTCCTAGCTTTTCGCGGTAGACCTTTTAGGGGTCGTGTGGGCTCCCGCTCCAGGAGACTAGTGGGTCTTCTCTCTATTTCTTCTGTCCAGTCTTCCTCTAGACAAGGCATTGGCTGAATCCTGTTCTTGGAGAGATGGCTCTCCCTCCGCGTTCCCGCCCCCCCAACTCATGTGGTTGCTTGTTTTCCAGATCAGGTGTCTGTGGACTCTTCCTCGGCCCGTGACCCACTTCGCTTGGATTTGTCTTCTATTTTTGGTGTTGCTGGTTTGCGGTAGTTCTGCTCTGTCCGCTTTTCCGTGTTCCTCTCTTGTTCTTCGGTATTAGTGCTATTCGAGTGGTCCTGAATTTTGCTTCTCGTGGTCCTTAGCCTGTACCTGCTTTGGTGTTGGGCTGACTGCTTCCTTCTGTATTTTTTCTAGCTGTTTTTGGGTTATTCTTTCTATTCCTTTTGTTTTTTTTCTATGTAGTTACCTGCCAGGCTTGTTGGCAGCTTTTGGCGCTTGTCTATATATTTTATTTATTTGTACAAAAAAAAATCTGTAATTTACGTTAACATTAATTTGCTGACAAAACAAGAATAAGAATGATAACTTTGTCAAAAAGAATATAATTGATATATTCTTCAACAGATAACACTCCTTTTCATGTATATCAAAACTATGTAGCTAATGGTTTAAAATAATATTTTAGATTCCTAACAAAATGAAACACAACAATTTGGTTATGCAACAGAATATTCGATACCATAAGGTATTTTACTGGACATAATATTCGAAACCATAAGGTATTTTACTGGACATAAAAACAACGGTGACAATATGATAAAATGGCATAAAAATCTATAGTGTTAGCAATCAAAACTACAGTATAAACCTAAGAAGTTGCATGCTAAAATTATATAAGAATGAGAAACTGGATTATTTTGGATGGGGATAATATATTGTTTGTATATATATAAGTTAGGTTGAGTCATCATACCATATAAAAAAGTACTTTGTTTAGCATAACGTTTTATTTACCAATTAACCTAGAATCATAATTTGCATAACCCGAAGGTATATACATACTCTAGCCTATAATTCACCCAATCCAAAATTGTATGAGAAAAATAGTTAATGTCAACTGAGTTATATGTGTAATAAAAAGAAGAGCAAACATACAAACCATTTAGTTCAAGTTACATCCACACCAGATTAGTCTACAATATGAATGCGAAAGTTAGGATTACATGTAAGATTACAATAGATATTGATGTTACAAAGGAATAAATGAAAAGTAAAATGGAGAGTAGATGTTGGACCATTATTTCTAACATCTTCCATGCATAAAAATATCAATGAAAAGTTAACGATTCGCTGCTTAGCTTCAAGGTCCAAAACTATATATCAAATGCTCCGTCATCGGAAAAAAGCAACCTATGAAATTTGATCAATTTGCTGTTTGCACTACAGCAAATTGTTCTGAATATAACACTTTTTAATTTAATTGTTTGTAATGTTTCTGTTAATTGGTTTGGTATCAAATATAATTTGTAAGAACACGCATAGAGGAGAAAGCAAAAGCAACTTATTTTATTTATCTCATCTAGTTGACATACAAGAAGAGGTGTTTATATATCACACCAAATAGTTAAACCAGGAAAATTTATAATACGAAAGTTTATAGTTGGAAAAGTTTAAAAAAAGGAAACATTACTATATTTAATACTCTTCCTCAAGTTGGAACATAGATGTTAATCAGGCCCAACTTGTTACACAATTAATTAATTCTAACTCCATTCAAAGCTTTGGTGAAGATATCTGCAATCTGTTCTTCAGTTTCCATATACTCTGTAGATATTAAGTCATCTTGTATTTTATCCCGAACAAAATGACAGTCAATCTCTATGTGTTTGGTTCGTTCATGTAACACAGGATTAGATGCAATATAAATAGCAGCTTTGTTATCACACCATAATTTAGCTGGAATGATAGTTTTCAGTCCTATTTCATTCAAGAGTTGATATATCCAAACTATCTCACACACAGATTTTGCCATAGCTCGATACTCTGATTCTACACTTGAACGTGAGACAACATTTTGCTTCTTACTTTTCCATGAAATTAAATTTCCTCCAACAAAGACATAAAACCCTGTTGTAGATCTTCTATCTATCTTAGAACCTGCCCAATCAGCATCTGAAAAGCATTCAACTCGGTTATGTCCATGATTTGTATATACAATACCAAGCCCAACTGTTCCTTTTAAGTAGCATAAAATCTGTTCTAAAGCAGTCCAATGATGAACTGTTGGAGATGACATGAATTGACTTACAACACTAACAGAATATGCAATGTTTGGACGAGTTACAGTAAGATAATTCAATTTTCCAACCAATCTTCTATACATTTCTGGATTTTCAAATAATTTGCCTTCTTCTGTTAGTTGCATATTTGGAATCATTGGAGTACTACATGGTTTTGATCCTAGCTTTCCTATATCTTTTAATAAGTCAAGCACATATTTTCTTTGAGATAAAAGAATAGCTTTGTTACTCCTTAAAACCTCAACACCTAAAAAATATTTTAGTTCTCCCAAATCTGTTATATGAAACTGAGTGTGAATAAATTTTTTAAGAGACTCAATCCCTTCTTTGTTGCTTCCTGTAATAACAATATCATCCCCATAGACAACTAGAAAAATAATTCCATTCTCTGAATTTTTATAGAATGTTGAGTGATCTGCTTTGCTTTTCTTCAAACCAAAATTCTCAATAGCTTGACTAAATTTTCCAAACCAAGCACGAGGACTTTGTTTTAGTCCGTATAGAGTTTTTTTAAGGCAACATACTAAACCATTCTCCCCATGAGCAACAAAGCCAGGTGGTTGCTCCATATATACTTCCTCTTTAAGGTCGCCATGAAGAAAAGCATTTTTAATATCAAGTTGATGTAAAGACCAGTCATATGTAGCAACAAGTGAAATAAATAATCGTATTGTCGTTAATTTTACAATAGGAGAAAATGTTTCAGAATAATCCACTCCATAAGTTTGAGCAAATCCTTTCGCAACTAATCGAGCTTTTAAACGAGCAACTGATCCATTTGGATTAATTTTCACAGAGAATACCCATTTGCATCCTAAAGCATTTTTACCAATAGGTAATTTTACTAAATCCCATGTATTATTAAACTCCAAAGCATTCATTTCATCAGTCATTGCTTTTCGCCAACCAGGAGTAGATAGGGCTTTAGTAACAGATTTAGGAATTGAAATTGAATCAAGAGAAGTGATGAACAAATATGAAGAAGTGGATAAGTTATTATATGAGGCAAATGATGAGATACGGAAAGTACATTTGTGTTCTCCCTTTCTTAAAGCAATTGGGAGATCTAACTCAGAGGAAGTTATTATGTTTTGTTCTGTAATGGGATCAATTGGAGAAAATATATTAGATATATCTGTACTTTGGTCAGAAGATGTTTCAAAGTTTTGGATGAATGGGTCAGTAGGAATAGTTTGAGTAAAATATATAAGAAAATCATCACTGTATTGAATAGTAGAGGTAGTGGTAGAATCAGATTTTGAAAAGAAAGGTGTATTTTCGAAAAAAATTGGCATCAATGGAAACTATATATTTATTAAGGCTAGGATAAAAACAACGATATCCTTTTTTAAGTTGTGAATAGCCAACAAAAATACATTTCAAAGATTTTGGATCAAGTTTAGTTATTTGTGGCCTAACATCTCTAATAAAGCAAGTACTACCAAAAATTTTAGGGCTAATAGAGAATAACGGTTTGTTGGGGAACAAAACTTTATATGGAATTTCCCAATTAAGCATAGAAGATGGCATACGATTTATGAGAAAGCAAGCCGTAGAAACTGCATCGGCCCAAAAAATTTTAGGAACATTCATTGAAAATACAAGAGCGTGTGCAGTTTCAAGAAGATGTCTATTTTTTCTTTCTGTCACACCATTTTGTGATGGAGTGTCAACACACGATGTTTCATGAAGTATTCCATGCTGAGTCATATAAGAGTGAAATACAGCAGATGTATATTCTTTAGCATTATCACTTCGTAATGTATGAATGCAAGTATTAAATTGATTTTTGATTTCGGCGCAGAAGCCAGAGAATATAGAAAATAATTCAGATCGATTTTTCATAAGATAAAGCCAAGTTGTACGAGAATAATCATCTACAAATGTAACAAAATATCTAAATCCAGATTTAGATAAAATTGAACAAGGGCCCCAAATATCAGAATGTACAAGTTCAAAAGGAGCACTAGCACGTTTATTAATTCTAAGACTCGTACTGTGATGATGATGTTTAGCAAACTGACATGCTTCACAATCTAGTGTAGACAAAGAATTATATTGAGGACAAATTTTCTTGAGGAGAGAAAGAGATGGGTGGCCTAACTGGTATTGAATCTTGAGGGCAGAGGTGATACTTGAACAAGTTATGGAAGGTGACGAATCAAGAATATACAGCCCTCCCGACTCTTGTCCCTTACCAATAATCTGCTTCGTCGTTAGGTCTTAAAAAATACAATGATTCGAAAAAAAAGATATAGAACAATTTAGATTGCAAGTGATCTAACTAACAGAAAGTAGATTAAAAGACAATGATGGAAAATGTAAGACAGAGGGTAAAGAGAGAGTAAGAGTAGGGTTAACAACCCCAGTTCCTTGGACATGAGAAAGAGATCTATCGACTAAAATAACTGAGCGATTGGAAGCGTTTAAATGATTGTTCGAAAAAAGTGAGGAGTTACCTGTCATATGTTCGGTTGCGCCTGAATCATTGACCCATCTATTTCCTGAATTAGCTAGAGCAGTTACCGATGAAGAGTCCTTTGAAGTTCCTTGATGTTTTAGGAATTTTGCAAATTCATCGATGTAATCATGCACTGCCTTATTACCAGATGTTCCAGGGGTATGATCATTAGTTCCCAAAGTTTGACTGGCCCCAATATTTATTTGTCCAGCATTCACCTGATCCAAGTTATTACCATCAGCAAAATTTGAATTTGCAATTTGCCTATTTCCTCCAAACTGCATTGTTCCAAACTGCCCTGTTCCAACCTGACTTGAGCCAGTGCCGATAGATTTCCTCTGCATATTTTTATCTTGAAGTATTCTGCATTCCAACTTAGTATGCCCAGATTTCTTACAATAGTTGCATAGAATATTTCAAGAGTCGGGTTTGCCTATGTTCTGATTTTTCCAGTTCATGTTCCTAGAGACAAGGACATTGTTGTGAGCAGAGCTATTACCTAAAGAAGCTACATTTTCTGCTCGAAGAAGTCAACTAAAAACATCATGTAATGAAGACATGTCAATTCCAGACAGGATTTGTGCTTTAGCAGGATCAAACTCAGAAGGCAATCCACCAAGAAAACTCATGATCACCATCTGCTCGCGCTGTTTTTGTTGAACCTTTACGTCTGAACTTAAGGGCAGAAGGAAATTAAACTCTTCGTAGGTCTTCCTGAAATTCATGAAGTAGGTCATCAACGATTGTTCATTCTTCTCAACTCGGTAAAAATATTTACAGACCTCATACATACGAGACAAATTTCCTTTTCCAGAGTACAAAAATTCCAGATAATCCAATAGTTCTTTAATGAGTTCACAGTGGTTGATTAAGCCAATTATCTCATTATCAATCGAATTTCGAATTTGAAGGAAGAGGCGAGCATCATCACGAAGCCAATTCAGGTGGGCTCTTTCAGTTGAATCTGGTTGTGATGGGTCGTCGCTTAGATGATTATCTTTTTCAATGCTCCTGAGATAGATGCGCACAGTTTTGCTCCAATCTAGGTAGTTGGTTCCGTTCAACTTGTGGTCAGTGATTTTTGATAGTATCGGTACGACGTCTACCATAGTCGATACCTTTTCTTCACCCATTTAATCCGAGAAGAATACTAAATAATTGATACGATTAAAACCAAAATTACAGCCGCTGTTCTAAAAACTTCAAAGGAAATTCTCTCTAAATTGCAATTCAACTCGGTGCAAGGCAAAATTCACAAATCTCCTACCAATTTCCAAATCAAAATTCGACACAGCAACTAAAAGTTTTTCGCGTTTGGTGATAATTGGTTTGATTATGAGAAGTGGTTCCTGTTGCGTGAGTTCGCATGCTGTTGTCGATGGTTTAAGGGCAAAGGTGATGTCTAGAAGCGAAGGTAAGTGCTTTCAAATAGTTGGAAACGTTCGTGGTTAGTGGTCGAGAAGACTGGTTTGATTTGCGTGAGGCGTTGAAGAGGAGATGGATGGTGGTTCAAGGTTGATTGGGAAAGTTGATGATTTCTGGAGAGGTGCTGGTCGCGATGTGGTTTCAGCGGAAGTAACTTGCAATGGTGGGTCGGCTGCAGTTAGGAGAGTTTGTTGAGGCTGGGAGTTTGTGATTTGGTATTGATTGAGGAAGCTGTTCGAAAAGGCAATGGTGAAGATGGCAGAAGGTTATGTCGCAACGTAATGTGGGAATGGTTGAGTTTTTTGATTTTCTTGAATTAGGGATAAATAAACCTAACTTTGATTTAAGATAATTTTCTGAGATGCTCTTATACCATGTTAATTGGTTTGGTATCAAATATAATTTGTAAGAACAGATATAGAGGAGAAAGCAAAAGCAACTTATTTTATTTATCCCATCTAATCGATATACAAGAAGAGGTGTTTATATATCACACCAAATAGTTAAACCAGGAAATTTTATAATAGGAAAGTTTAATAAAAAGAAACAATTACACCCTATATTTAATAGTTTCCTAAAAAGAGAAAAATGCATAAGACAAAGAAGAAGAAAGAAAAATTGTCTGTAATTCACATTCTCTTCTGTCTATTTATTGTTTAAACATGTAGAATGGAAATTGTATGTTTTACTGAAGTAAGAGAATATTAATGGATTTGAATTTATTATCATTAAAAACTAATTTGTAATACCATTAACTTTTGCAATGGCTTAATAATAATGACCAATGAATATATTTTACTCTTATATATTCGCAACGGCTCAATTATAATAATGACTCATAAATATATAAATGTGGCTCAATTATAATAATGGTTCATAAATATATATTACCGTTATACATTTGCAACCACTTAATTATAAAAAAAGCTCATAAATATATTGTCATTAACTTCTTTTTAATTATTTTTTAATTAATTCACTTAAAGTTCCAACAACTTGTATAACATATACAAATTCATTAGTACTGGAAATTTTAAAATTGTACATAACCATTATCAATGTATTGAGCAATAATGGTCAATTTCAACATTTAAAATTTGTCATTCCTAACAGAGTCAACAATAATAGAAAATCTAAAATGAAAAAATTAGAACATATTTGGAAAAAAGGTACACTACAAAAGAAGCACTATTTAGCGACGGCTAATAGCCGTTGCCGGCTGTTGCTAGCTGTCGGTAAAAGCTGTTGCAAAATATCTCGTTGCAACTAAAGAAAGCGACGGCCTTAGCGACGGCTCCGTTGTTCTTTTTGCAACGGCTTGTAAAGGCTAAGTGTCCACGTGGAAGCAACCGTTGGAGTTGTTGGTTTCTCGGGTTATTGATGCAAACCGTTGCAAAGCATTGCAATATTGCTGTTGCTAGCTGTTGCTAGCCGTCGCTATATTTGACCACAGGGCCGTTGCTAGCCGTTGCTAACTGTTGCAAAACTGGGATATATTTGCTGCCATATTGCAGCACCTTCAACCCTCAACCCCAATCAATCCAAATAACATAATTCCATCATTCCACACATATAATACCATTCCATCATACCATATAATCAATATCAGCACAACTAAATCATTAAATATTGCATATTCCAACATATATGCACAAGATCATATAAGAAAATCAACATAACCAAATATGAAAATCCAGCAAACCAAACCACATAACTAAATTAAATGACCAGTACATATCAAGTGCCAAAGTATCAATCACAACAACCAAAATACCAAATCCACCAAAACACTAAGTATTAATCACAACATCTAAAGTACCAAATGTCAAACCCATCATAATATGTACATACATACATACATATACATACATACATACATACATACATACATACATACATACATACATATATATAAAGCGTACCCATCAAAACAAACTAACTAAGCATCATTATCATCATCTGCACCTCCTTCTCTGGGCATTAATTGATCCATGCTCCTGATAGAAGGAAGCAATATGCTCATCTATCTGGGTCGCCAACTGACTCTTCCGCCAATCATTGAGCTCATCCAATTGTGTTTGCATCCGAGCAATCTCTTCCTCATCTATGGATCTCCTATATGCCCTTTGGAAATTAAGAGCCTGTGAAATAATTCAAGTGAATAAGAAGTTCATGGCATACAATAACAATAAGAAATCAAGTTATTGGTAATAAACTCAAGTGAATAAGAAGTTCATGGCATACATGTTTCTACTGTGTAAACGTTGAGTACATACCATATTGCCGAAATTGTAATGCTTGTTTCGACTTGCCGGTTCAATGATTGAATCCCATATCTGATTAGACTCATCAACCGTAAGCGATTCCCATCCACTCGCTTGTATCGCTCGTGCATGCTTTGCTTTATATCTCTCCTACAATTACGAATAGATATTTGACACAATTGATATACAATTTACTTATTTACTATGAAATAAAAAATAAGAAATATTTTCATTACAGAAATAAACATATTTACCATTACAGAAGCAGCTTGTCGTCCGACAATCATATGAAACATTCCCATCCTCATCTGTATGCTCCACTGCATATGTGACTCTGAAAACCTCAACCGTTGTAGGCTCCCTTTCATACTTTGCCTACCGAATATATGCAAGAATAGATTATATTGATAATTTGCATGAGTATATAAAAGAATAGATTATATACAAGAATAGAATATATGGTAAAGAGACACTAGTAAATATATACATCAATAACATAAACAATGGTTAATTTATTTACAAATTCCCTCCTATGTTGTTGGAAGGATTTCGAGCCACCACAATGTAAAGCAGGGTTTTTGTTCCTATTAGCCTTGTTTCTTGCCGATAATTCCTATTAATTTATACACACTATTAAGTAAAATAATTCAACACATTTAAATGTAAAAATATAATGACAAAATAACTTACTTTGAATGCTTCAGATTCCCAATATTGTTGGAATCCAGCCCAAATATCATCCCATATCCAGCTTGGTTTTTTCCCTGAACTCTTAGCCCTTGACAGAGTCTCTCTGTAATTTTTCCGCATCTTTTTATTCCAATGATTTATAAAAACATCCATATCCTGCGGATCCACACGTACAACTGCCTGCATATTTTATTATCATACGTTTTATGTAAAAGAGATTATGTAATTAAAAAACAATCAGCAGAACAGAATACGTAAAACCGATGTCATAAGGCATGATTGAATATTGTTTTTGGTTTCATATAAGGCATAACTATATATTACAAAGTTGTACTTACCATAAGATCTGCCCATAATGCATTTTTTATATGTGTTGGAATGTTATCCCACTGAGGCTAACACCCGGACATCCTACTCTTGTATGCTTCCTTCAATACTTGTAAAATGAACTTGGGCGGCTCCACCTCAAACCCTTTGTAAAAATGTTGATGTATATATTCAATATATTTCATATAATATAATTCAAATAATTTGATACATACCCAGCACTTTTCAGAACTATCTCCGCAACTCGACGGAGATCTGGCTCAGAGCTACTCAAACCTACTTCAAGTGAAGGTGACAGAGATGTACTACGTCGATTACGTCGCCTATCAGACATATCTGGCACAAACATAAATATAATATCATACACTGCTTAGAAAAGAGTACTGATAACATAAGCATCACATAATCATCAATCAATATCACATAATCATTAATCATCACATAATCATCACATAATTATTAATCAAGTGATAATTATCACATAAGCATACTCTGCACATAATCATCGAAAAAAGCGTACATGAAAAGAATAATACATAACTCAGAATGATACAGATCATATATATTCATCATTATTATACATAGCACATAATATTACAGAACATAGTCATTATTGTTAGTACATAGCTCAGAATTATACAACAAGCGATGCCATCTATGATCAGTCTTCATCATATTCTGATTTAGACTCGGTCTCGTACTCTATATCATTTTCTTCGGTACTTAAAAATGCATCTATTAAAACATTCGATTCATCAGTCAATGACCCTACATCAATGTCATCGGTTATCACTATTTTAGTATTTGGCTCGAGATCCGCTTGATACGCCGCTTCATCTGGAATATTATTTCCATCAAATGTATATCTTGCCTTCGTTTTAAAAACAGCCCACCAGTCTGCTTTATCTTTTTTTAAGGACGGATATGGAGTAAAATAAACTTGTAAAGCTTACTTAGTTAATACAAAAGGATCATACTTATAGTAATGCGACGTATGCCTTATTTCGATTAGCTTATAATCTTTGTGCACGTTAATTCTAGAGCCAGGAACGTTGCTGCATTTGAATAAAACAACTTTCAAGTGGGTTGTATATAATATTTCAACTCTAAAACTTGTGTTAAGACGCCGTAAAAATCATTTATATGCTCCTCTAGATCATCACTTCCTTTGACAAATAAACCACTGTTATATGTTAATTTTTCATCCCTGTAATCTTTGGTGTTGAATTTAAATCTATTGACAAAGAATATTGGATAAGTCTTAACATTTTGTTTTGGTCCGATAGCAAGATGTTGTAATCCTTCGTCAACAACACTGTTTTATGTATCATGAACGTAGTTTGAAAACCATCTAGCAAATTGTTTACTGAGATCGCCAGATGGATGTTGTGATTCGTATATGCTGCAAATATGTATTATATTCCTTTATAATTAATATATACATGTATAATTGAATTATATATGAATTCATAATTACCTGACAAATGGTGGAACTTCAGCACAATTTAGAAGAACATATGTGTGTGCCACATGGTAATCTCTATCATCTAACCATATTTCCACACATTTTCCAGCAGGTCTTCCATGCTGTCTAAAAATAGATAACATTGTTTAAGAAGAATCCTGCTCAATAGTTTCTTCATTACGGGGAACACTTACGATAGATAAGTTCACATCGTTATTAAAGTAATGTGAGAAAAAAATGAAGCTTCTTCTTCAAGGTACGATTTGCAAATCGAACCTTCTACTCGTGCATTTTGTTTAATTTTTTTCTTCAAATGATTCAGGTACCTATAACAAAATTAATTAAATTTTTATGGTGGTACAAAAACCGAAATTAATTAAATTACCTCTCAAATGGATACATCCATCCATATTGCACAGGACCACGAAGGAGTGCTTCAGATGGAAGATGAACATGTAAATGCTCCATTACATTAAAAAAACTAGGCGGAAATATTTTCTCCAGTTTCCATAGAAGTACAGGGATTTCTGCTTCAAGTTTACATATACGATCTACCTTTAACGTCATAGAACAAAGCTGTTTATAAAACATACTTAATTCTGTTATAACACTCCATATTTTTGCAAGCAGCAGTTCTTTGAATATCACGGGAAAAAAATACTCCATCATAATGTGTCAATCGTGACTTTTCATCCCACACAATTTGCTGTTTTAAAAGTTAACACATCTAAGGAGGTTAGAAGAAATCCCATCAGGACATCTAAGTCCTTCAACCCACTTTAGAACGAGTTTTACTTGCTTATTGTCTAGCTCATAACATGCTTTGGGTTTCTTATTATCGTCGTATAATTGAAGTTCAGGCCGCTTACAGAAGTGTAATATATCTCGTCTTGAGTTCACATCATCTTTGGTTTTCCCCTTCACATTCAAAATTGTATTAAACACGTTGTGAAACATGTTTTTCCCTTGTGCATGATGTCAATGTTATGTCGGAGTAGGAGATTATTCCAGTACGACAACTTCCAGAATATACTTTGCTTGCATCAGTTATGAATGTCCGATTTACCTGGAATTTCAACCTGTACCCCAGTTTCATGTATCACTGGTTAGTCTTTTACAATTTCATATACCTCTTCATTTGTTCAAACCTTAGGTGGTAGCATACTCTCTACTCTGTTAGCTTTAAAATTCTGCTTAGCTATTCTAAATTTATGATTGATATGTAGTAAACACCGATGACATTCAAACCAAGAAATTTTCTTTCCATACTTTAATGAAAATGCTCGTGTTTCATCCATACAATAAGGACAAGTTAGACGTCCAGATGTGCTCCAACCTGAAAGCATGTCATATGCGGAAAAATCACTAATAGTCCATAGTAAAGAAGCAAACATACGAAAATTCCTTTTTCTCGAAACGTCGTACGTTTCAACTCCTTCATTCCACAGTGTTTTCAACTCGTCGATTAGTGGTTGTAGATAAACATCAATTCCTTGTGTTGGATCATCGGGACATGGGATGACAATCATTGGAAACATATATGGAGTTTTCATACACATCCATGGAGGTAAATTATAAGGAGTAATAATAATAGGCCATGATGAATATTTACTACCAAACTGAGAAAATGGCGAAAATCCATCCGTACATAAGCCAAGCCTAACATTACGACTCTCTGCCGCAAATTCAGGATAAGTCTTATCGGAATGTTTCTATGCTTCTCCATCAGATGGATGTATCAAAGTTCCTTCTTTTGGTGCTCTCACGCTATGTCATCGCATATGACATGATATAGCAGAAGATGTATACAACCGTTGAAGTCTGGGAGTGATGGGTAAATAACGCATCCTCTTATATGAAATTCTTTTCCATTCTTTTTTCTTGGTTTGTATCTTTCCTTGTTACATATTTTGCATTTAGTAAGATGAGCGTCTTACAGCGTGGAACCTTTTACACATGTATCTATCTTCTAGTACGACAATCCAAAAGCGGATATAAGTTTTTTTTACTTTATAATGACTATCACACGTCAAATTATTAGGTGGCTTGTGTCGTTTTGCAGTTTGTACAACTGCTGTAAATGCAGCTTCTGTGAGATTAAATTTCGATTTCATAGCGATGTATTCGGCGGTTACAGATAATTCGGCTCCGCATGTACATCCATCCCACAATGGCCTCTTAGTAGAATCCAATGAATCATAAAAATTTAGCTTCCGCGGTCGGCTCTTCGTCAACATTTTCATTCTCATCATCACCTTGGTCAAAGGTAGGAATTTGATCGTGCAGCATCTTGCACCATGTTTTCTATAGGATCGGTCATAGTATTATTGTCCTCTAACACTACAGGATTAAGTGTAGGTTGAACAAGTTCTCCATGACGATCCCATAAGTAATAATTCGGTATAAAACCAAACTTGTACAAATGTACTTCTACTACATCTGGTTTCCAGTGCTTCACATGTTTGCACTTACTACACGGACAACGAATGTCTACGTTATTTCGATTATTAGATTGAGCAAATCTAATAAACACATGTACACCGTTATAGAAACGTTCTTTTATTGATCCTTTTATATCTTTCCGAGGTTCATACATCCAACTACGATCGAGAAAATAATCGAACATATTTCCTGATTTGTAAAAAGTAGGTTAGAAATTGAATAACACACCTCATATTAAAGTCTTGTAAAAATTCATATATAGCCCTTTACTATTTTAACAAATTCAAATAAATACTACATTCAAATTTTCAATTCTTAAGTTTATTGTTTTTTTACTTTGACGGCCGATTATCTACTTTTCATTACAAACACAATAACGTAATCATATTTTATAAATCATTTCTGGTTAAACGATTTTAAAAAATTTCGACAGCACTTCCCTTTATTCCTTGTATCGTACACAAATGCGTGTACACAGGGAAAAAAGGAAGTGCCATCGAAATTTTCTGAACCGTTTAAGCTGAAATGATTTATAAAATATGACTACTTTATTGTGTTTGTAACTTGTCCAAATACTAGGACAAATCCAATAAATGTTGTATCAGATGAATATAGATGTCCGTTCTGTGGAAAAACGAATATCCATATAACGATCATATACAACACTTGTCAGACGGGGCCAAAAATTCTCTAAGAGGTTCACATAAACAAAGCATAAATTAAAAATATATGAATATTGAAGTATTAATAGTCTGAGTGAAATAATCATCTTAATTTTTTTAGCAATGTAGCTAAATAGAATTTGTTTAATTATGAATCAAAATTCATGGGAACTATCAGTAACTCGAAAAATATGCCTTATCTCATAAATGGGGACTATGAGTTACTATTTTAACAACTACAAAAACTATTTTATAATTCATTTAACTATTTAAATATTTATTAATTAAATCTAAAATTTTAATATGTATTTTAACTTTTGTTTAACTACATTAATTTTAACTAACGATTTATGAACTAAATAAGTAGTTAGCACTTACAACAGTATAACAAACATTTTCATAAACTTATCAATAAACATATTATTCAATAATCGTGGACTATTTTTTGGATTTTAAATTAGCCCTAATTTTAACAACATAGTAAACAATAAATTCACTAATTAATACCACCAAATCAACACTAATTATCATCACCTAATACGCAATAATCACCATTTTCAAACACGTAATCAACTAATTTTCTAAATTAGGCTACCATTATATACTCAATTCAAATAATAAACTATATATCATAAACTAATAACATATATTCATCAATTTCAAACCCCTAAATCATCCAATTCCAAATCCCTAAATTATCAACTAATTTAATTTAAACCTTAATTAAACAAAGATAATGGAAAATAGGAGATACCGGCAAGTTTGGAGAGTTGACATTAGCGACGGAAGGTTGCGACGCCTCCTGGTGGCGGAGGGCGACGGCTGGTTACAGGGGGCGGCAGATTTGAGTGGATTTGGGGAGAGGGAAAATGAAAATGTTTTCTCTCGAGCGGCAGGGTTGTAGAACGCGATAAGCGACGGCTAGCAACGACCGCTTTTTTTAGCCATTGCTAGCCGTCCCTAGGCTATGTCGCTTTCTGAAGCCTTTCTAGTAGTGGTATAAGTTAGATATGACTATATATATTAGAAGATGGGGAATGAAGAAGACAGAAATACCTTCAATGTAAGGATTATTGGTGATAAAGTTTATAAGATTAGCCATAAACAAATGTCCAAGTACTGTGTTTCAAATCATCGAACATGATTTTGTATTTGAAAGATAGACGAGTGGAGAAAGTAGTGGAGGAAGTTTTAGAACAAATTTAAAGGAAGGTAAGAAATTATTTAACATGGGACTAACAGAGTATACAAAATGAATTCAAAGGAACTAAGGAAGGGTTAGAATATTTAACGTGGAACTGCTGGAGTTCGTATTGAGTTCCACTACGTGGGAGAGTGATAGCCATCTGATTTCTTTCTTTTGGATAAATCTAACCATTCTTTACCTTTTCTTGTCAAGTGTGAGTAACTTTATTATATAGATACACAATAAGAGGCATTATAAAACTCCTTTTAAATCATTTTTGATCGATAGTAAAAGTTGAACTATATATGTTTCTGTAAACACAGTCGGATTTCTTTGCTTTTGTAATGAAAAATATATATAATTTTAATACATTTTTTGATCTTCTATTCTAAGAACCTTTTCCCTTTACAAATCACCACACAAGATATAATGAAAACATTCTTTCGAGATACAACAACAACAGTTATCTAGCGATTACTTGGACATACAGAAGAATGCTTGAGTTAAACTAATGATGCCGATGTTCTAAAGTTATTTATTATTTGATGAAAGAGTGGTGCTCAAAAGAGAGGAGTGCTGTAAAAAATTAAGTCGCTCTAATGCTATTATAAAAGGGTTACGCTTATGCATGAAATACCCAAGAATCTATCTTATAGATTAATCGACAACCAATTCAATGAACAGTAATCAATAAATAGAGAAAAATGTATAAAAAGAAAACACGGAGATATAACGTGATTCGGCT
This sequence comes from Allium cepa, assembly GCA_030765085.1. Classification (NCBI taxonomy): domain Eukaryota; kingdom Viridiplantae; phylum Streptophyta; class Magnoliopsida; order Asparagales; family Amaryllidaceae; genus Allium; species Allium cepa. The sequence continues at coordinate 775,997,998 of CM060935.1, forward strand.
AGATTTTCTACATTCATGGACCTAACAATTATTTTTTATTTTACTAAAGAAAGAGAGTACAAGTGAGATCGCAAAAAATTATAGCTAGAGGAGTGGAGAAATTAACATATACTTACAAATTAAATGATCAATTTTTATAAAGAATTGATTACACTCGAAACCCCTAATTTAATTTGATAACAGAAAATGGATTTTGATGAAGAAAAGAATAATGGCGGATGCTCTCGCTCACGCAAATATGAATATGAACTTCCTTCCTTAAATAGACTAAGGAATCAAGGAATTACTTGTAGACTGAGAAAATTAATTTCTTGATTACCTTACAATCTTTTCAAATTTCATGACATGATTTCAATGCAAATAGATGGTGGTAACCTTGGTTTCCATAACTTTCCTTTCCTTGATTGATTATGCACGTGTAATATTTTCTTTCTTCATGTTAAAAATCAATTAGCTCATAAATAAACATGTTTCCTCATTTATAAAAGGGTGTTACTGTCTATAAACACCAAATCAATGCCTTTCACCCATTTATCCTCTCATCCAACCAATTACTACCCTCATCCACTCACCCCCACTTTTATTCCACAGGTGGTCTTCTACTTAAAAGGTTGTGGTTAGAATATTCAGCCTCCATTTAATCAATTGAAGATGATAATTAGCTAAGATCTCAAATTAGCACTACCTAATCAATTGTTCATTGATTGAGAAATCTGAACGTTTGTAAAATTAACAAAATTCGATGGAATCAATCTAAAACAAGCAACATTCAATCAACCAAGAAAATAATTAAAGATAGAATACACTTGATGATACTTTTAAAGCTATATTAAAAAAGAAATGCAAGAAGAGAAGAAATTTCAAAGCAATGTCAATAAGTTACAAGTCATTTATTGTTAGAGGTTTTTCTTATGTTGCTGCTATAAACAGAGTTTGTTATTGCTATGATAGTACAAATGTGAACAAAAGAAAGTGACAATAGAGTTACCTAACATATAGATTTGAGCATAAAATCTCAGACTAGGAGGTATATGCATGCAAGAAAACTCATACATATAACATTTCTCATTTCTCCAGTTCCTAAAATAAAAATAATCTATTAACAACATGTCTTGGTGATAGCATACCCATCACAAGGAATTTTCCCACTCTTTAGTCAATTGCCGCTTGGGTTTAACTTTGATCAACTCTGAATTCAATCACACTCGGTCTATTAAGCTCGTTACCAAAACTAATATAGCAAGAACAATCACAACATGATAAAGTTACTATCAACACCATATGGTTTGATGCCTCAAGAAGACCAAAATGACCATGGGAGATTATGTGAAGGGTCATATAAATATCATGCCTATATGTATAGAACAAATTATACGAAGGAGCGATGAACATGAATTTGGCAAAATCACATGGATGATTGTGGATAAAATCATCGCATTAGAAAATGACGTAGCTAAGAAGTTGAAAATGAAAGCCATTATATAATGGCCTACACCTAAAACACTTCTTAATGCTTTGTTCAATTCAACACCTCCAGGTTCATCAAGGCAAAATCACTGGTAAAGAAGGTATATATCTAACAGTTTTAAGTTTTTAATACTCAAGAAGATTGGACACTATCTTGTATTGATCCTATAATACTAAATTAATACTCAAGTTGTGATAAAAAATAATTTCATTAATTTCTATTGTTCTTCTTTTTACTTAGGCCAAAAAAAATTAATTTGCCTAGGGTAACCCCTATCTCAAGGCTGGTTCAGACTATTTGGCATTGTAATATTTAGGCTAGCTATGAAATGAATGAATGATGTAACTGACATCATTTATTACAAGTTAGATTTTCATGTGTCATTAGATGTATTTCTTATGTATATGATGATAAAGAAACACATACAACCAATGGTTGAGGCAAGTCTATGTATGCTGAAAATGGACACCACTCGATTTATATTATGTAACTCGCTCTACCAGCTTAATAATACCTGTTTTCTATCGTTTTTCTTTTTTGCTTAGGGAAAAAAAATTAATTTTGCCTAAGGCAACCCCTATCTCAGGGTTGATCCTGTCTATTTGATATTGTAATGATTGGACTAGCTATGAAATGAATGAATGATGTAATAGTCGTCATTTATGATAAGTTACTTTTTCGTGTATCTTTTGATGTATTTCTTGTGTAAATAATAAAGGAATATGTAACGATCTGTCTTTCTTACTCCTAAGACGATACTTAATACATCCACTGTATTCATGTTTGAAAGACAAGCCGTTGAGGTAAAAAGAAAAAAGAAGACAAGAAGAAAGAAACATAGAATCTTAAAATGCAAGGAAATCATATATAATAGAACATAAGGTAATACATATGATCATTCCAAGATGAAACTTCAAAGTTACAATAGGTAATAACTTCATCCAAGGACAGTTATAACTGTCTGCCCTCACAATGCTGATATATAATTTACATACAGCGGAAATAAACTAGTTAACTAAACAACGTTGAAGCCTTCTACACCATGCACCTCCAAAATGCATCCATAAGAACCTGGTTACCTGGCTACTTACTAATTTGAGTATCCAAGAGTTTTAGGGAAAGAAAGAAAAAAATTCTAGATCAGACATGGGTCTGGTGTGGGTAAACTCAAAACAACTGAATTGTTATACTTATAAAACTCTTTTTAAAACAAAGGTTACCTTATTATAACCAAAACCATTCAAATAGAAAATCCAGTGATATTATAATAATATCTAGGGTTTAAAGCAAATATAGAACATAGATGAAATGCATATATCTCATATTCCAACGTATTTGGGCATAATTAAGTTTGTCACTTATTGTAGAATGGATTCCATATAATGATAAGGCTACTAGGTACCACCTTCCATAATATTCCTTTAGATAAATGTACAGAGTTCTCACATGGACCCTCGCCAATCCAGGACCGACCTACCTCTTACTGGATAGTATTGAATATGTCAGCACCTCGATTGTGATCAACAACCATACCGGGGTCACTGTCATACAAAATCTGAAAATATCGATCTAGAACGGGTGATGACCTTACCCAAATGGGTGCAACCAATATGACCCTACTGCATTTCCCATGTTTTAGTCATTACCGGTTGTGAGGCTTGAGGCTATGTTTACCTTTTTATACGGCAATCCCACTTGGAATGATAACACTACCCTCTAGGCAACAATCCAATGTCAGCAATTGTCCATACAAGTTATGTAGCATATGAACAAACCGAAGGCACTGCTACTACTACATACTTTTTGGAATCACCTTCAAGACTAGTAGTAAGTAGCCTTTTCTTTCTAAAGATCTTCCTCTTCAATGTTTCCAATTTAAACACTTACGTTGGTTTGAAGTGATTTTCGGATAATTGATGCTTATCTAATCCTGGTCTCTTCGAACCAACATTCAATAATTTTAAAACTAGTCAAGTTATAGATAGTGGGGAAATCCACTATTTGAATGTAAATATAGATTTGCATATGAAAAGTAAGACATATAATATTTTTCCCCACTTTCCGATTTCAAACAGTGCTATCCCTTGATTAATAATGAAGTCGGACAAGTTAGAAAACTATATTTACCTTGATGTATGTTCTTACTTCTCGAGGTAGAGATGAGTTTCCACACCTCGGAATTTGATGTTAGGTATACAATGAAGTACCTTCCATGTATTATTAATCATAACTTGTAACGACCCGTAAATCAATCGCTTTGTATTTGAATATCTAAATCATTTTTAAATATTTGCATAATGTAATTTAATAACCAAATAAACAAATTTTAAATATAATTAATAATATTAAAATCATTTTCAAATTTTGTTTACCAAAATAATTAGTTCAAATAAAAATAGAAAATGTGACCGATTGGTTCTTGGACTAGATATTATTCAAGAAGCAATGGAGAATATGACTATGGTCAAGGAAAGGATGAAAGAAGCCCAGGATCGACAAAAAAGTTATGCTGATCAACATAGAAGGGACTTAGAGATTGCGGTCAGGGATTTGGTATTAGTGAAATTATCCCCAATTAGAGGAGTTGTAAGATTAAGGAAAACAGGAAAGCTAGCACTAAATTTTATTGGACCATTTAGAATCCTACAAAAAATTGTATCATTAGCCTATAAAGTAGATTTTCCCGAGGGATTGTTTGAAGTTCATAGTTTTTTTATGTATCTCATCTGAGAAAGTATGTTCATGATCCATCTTTGATTGTTGAGACATCTACTCAGGAAGACTTGGAGATAGAACCAAACATGACGATAATTCGACATCCAGTTCATATTGTAGATCGGGATGAAAGGAAATTGAGAAAAAAGGTATTGAAGTTTGTAAAGGTTCAGTGGAGTGATGGACCCCGCGATTGTACTGGGAGACTATGGATCATATTAGAGAAACTTACCCTAATCTTATGTCAGGTTAGTTGTTTGTTGTTTGAATGCATCATGTATGTTCTATTATGGCATAGTTGCTTTGCGTTGTTATATGGATTTCTCGATATAATATATACCTTTTGAATTGTCTCTTTGGTATTAATTTCTAGGACGATATTCTACTTAGGGGTGATGTAATGACCTGTAAATTAATCACTTTGTACTTGAATATTTGAGTCATTTTTAAATATTTAAATAATGGATTTCAATAATCAAATAAACATATTTAAATATTAATTAATGATACTAAGTTCATTTTCAAATTTTGTTTACGAAAATAATTAGTTCAATTAAAAATAGAAAATGTGACCGAAAAATGTTTTCTAAATTTCGACTTTTCGGCATCGAAAAGTCCTCGAAAATGTAGTGCACATTTTTTTATAACTCATATACACACGCGCACACATGTACATATATCATGTGATAAATTAATTATAGTATTAAAGTTAGTAACCATGCTTAGTTCAAAATAAAACACGATTTGACTAAATATGCATATAAAACCTAAATAAACCTAAGGAGATACACAACCATCACCTTAGGCACCTATGTAAGTACACAAAAACATGTTAAGGGAGTGACATAGGGGGTCAATGTGTGTAAAAGGGATGAAGGAGGTGTGGAGATACCTTGATTTCATGATAACTCTATCATATTTTAATGTAAAGGGTATTTAAGTAATTTACCTTCCCTCCATGGCTATAAGTACCCCAATCCTAACACATCTCTTCATTTTACATTCTTCTTTCTCGTTTCTAAAATCTTCCATGTTTTCATATTCATTCATGGCTTCCAAAATTATTTACATGATTCAAAACTAGCTTATATCTCTACTACTAATAAAGAAAATTCATTGAATTAATTTACTCGACGTCTTTTTGAAATTCCAAAAATGCCCTTACTTTCCTTTTACAATAATATAAACAACCCGTGTGCAAAGCATGGGCCAATTCTATATTCAAAAATTCTAAGTTTAAACACCTTTCTTCACTTCCTTAAGCCAACCACTTCAAAAACTAGCTCCATCTCCACTCCATTGCGCCTTGGCTGAGCCCACTCTTGTCTAGTACGAACAAATAAATCACACAAAGACCCAAAAATCCAAGTAGTTGACAAAGCAAAGTTTGGTTGTAGTCGTATTGATAAAGATAGTGCAATTCCGGTTAAGTTAGCAAGCATTTCGGTGAGTAAAATTCCACCCTCAAAAACCAAAGTTTGTAAACTATATCCATGTTCAAATTAGTAACTATTGTATGTTTCTTGTATGTATTAGTGATGTATTGGTTGATTGGTTTGGTTCATGCTGCAAAAAGATGGCATTTTGGAAAGTTAGTAAGTAAATCGTTAGCGACATGTTTGATTGGTAGTTAAAGTTAACTAATTAGTAAGTAAATGTTCATTATATGTTATATCATTGTAAATTTCCATTTATATATGCTCATATCCTTGCTATGTGATGTTTGGTTGTATTGCAATGATATATACTTGATTTTCGAACTGCCAATATAGCGATAGTCGCTATATCGGCATGGATGGAAATTTTCATTTTATCGAAACCATTTGGTTTCATTATTATGCTTGGAATTATTTTACAAGTTAAGCAAGTTTTTTTGTTAATGATGTTTCAAAAATAATTAATTACTTTAATAATTATTATTTAATTCAATTAATTAATTATTTAAATAATAAGGATAAAGGTTAACTAATTAACTTATTAATATTGTTTTTAAAATTTAACTAATTACTTAGTTAGTTTTGTATAAAATTTAACTAATCATTTTATTTAATGATGGTTAAGGATAATTTATATTTTTATTATGATGGATTAAGATTTATTAATTAATGACGTTTTTAAAATTAATTAATCCTTTTTGATAAATGGTTTTTAAAGGTTAATAAATCTATTTAACCTTAGTTAATCTCTCCTTAAATAAAGTTTTAAATTAATTGATCACTTTCAAATAATGATACATAATTATTATTTAATTGAGTTAATTAATTAAATTAACTATATTATTATTTGGTCGAATTATTCATGTTTTGAAGGTGATTTACCCTTTTTAATAAAAAGTTACTGAAGTAAATTATTCAACTTAGTTAAAGAAGTTTTAAAGTTGATTGTTAAATTTAATAAGAATATTTTAAGTTATTAAATCCATTTTAATGATGTTTTGAAGTTAGTGAACTCTAACAAAGTGTTTTAAAGCCAATACTTGTAATGTGAAGCCAAGCACGAATTTAGATTTTTAAAAGAAAAAGTTTGATTCGTTTATGGAAATGAATTATATTCCTAAAGCGATATTACTTATATGGAAATGATTTATTTTTATACTTAGCACTACATATCTAAGAAGTAGACTTGTCACAATTTCGAAAGTTAAGAATAATCATGAGACATGACTTTGAGGTAACACTACCTATGTCACTATTTCGAAAGTTAAGAATAATCATGAGACATAACTTTGAGGTAACACTACCTTGACTTGTCCGGTATTATTGTTAACCAAGAAAAGTATATGTTTGAGTATGATGAGTGATGGGAAGTATACAAGACTTAATTTCCATATATGATAATTTTATATCCTCAATAGTCGGTTTCTAGGCTATCAGTTACTTTAGCTCCATTATTAAAGTCATTTTAAAATGATTTGTTGCTCCGTTAAGCATTGATATCCTTTGTCAAAAATGATTAAAACCAAAGCGCGGGAGGAGGCTAAGCAATGTGGTGTTGCTCCCATTAGGGTACTTTCATATCTCATCAAGATTGGATTTGGTAGCGCAATTAGATGCGAAAAATTCGAATTCTCGGTAATGTTTGGCGGTGTCCGGCTCTGTGATTGTCCGGATTTTTGGACATTTGTCAATTGATAATTAACAAGATATAATTTATTTAAAATACTGATTTGTAAGATGGACAAATAAGATTTTGAATAAATATCTAGAAATGATAAATCTTTTTGTAAATTAAAAAGTATATACAAATAGATATATGCAAACTTTATAATATTAAAATTTTAAATGTGCACATATATAAGTATATAAGTAATTAAATAGCTATTGAAGAAAAACTATTATATTGAGTTCAAAACATAACTTCCAAATTTATATATATTCATATACATTATAATTTGAATTTTTTTTGAAAAAAAGAGTATGATAGCTTAAGTGATAGGATTTGATAAAAAGGCTTAAAATACCTTCTTTTAAATGTAACATGAATAAATGTGATGTGTGTGTGTGTGTATATATGAAATTTAAAAATAAAATAGATAAATAAATAAATAAATAAATAAATAAGGGTATAAACACAAAAAACTTGCATTTAAACATTTGTAGCTCATGTATGCCATGCATAAACAAGTGGCAAGTATGTTTTTTCTTTTAAATTAAAATTATATAACATCATGTATAGGAGAAAACCAGGCTTCATCATTTTCATTTACCTTTTCTAATTCTTTCTTCCATAAATAAAATAAATACCCAAAACTAAAAAGGAAAAACTTAAAATCAAACTACATGTTCAACCTGAAATAAAGCTTACAGCAAAAATCAAGATCAAAATCAGGTTACATAGATCTACTACCGTCTCAAAAATCAAATTTCAACTCAAGTACAATTTCTAGAATTCGAAAATCTATTCCAGGCTATTCTCTGTTATTTCAAAAAGCAGGTGTGAAAACAATATTTTTTTTTAATCTGTTATATGATTGTGCTTGTGATCAACAATTGAAGTAATGTTTGCATGGATAAATTTTAGTGTTTATGTGTATATAAATATGGTTTATTCTGTGCATGCCTGTGTAATGTATATATATAAGTCTCTGTATGAATAACAGGCACATGCACATCCAAATCAATTCAATTCCTCTCCATATCTTCAATTTTAGGTTATGATCCTTAAAGGTAAATTGATAGTAACTACTAAATTTTTTTTTAAAATATTCTTAAGTTTAATTAACAAATAAGTTCACGGGAATCAGGAAAACACAGTGAAAATCATTTCTAATCAGAAAATCAAGTGCTTAGATTTCAAGGTTTGATTGTGTTATTGGATTCGAGCTTTGAATTGATGAATATTAGTGATAGTATCTAGGTTTTTAAGTGGGTGGTTGATGGGAATTGTCAAGTTGAACGAAGATTGTGTTTTTGTCAAATTCAGGCGATCGGCAATGGGATGGTCGCCGGGCATGGTACTAGAGGTGGCTGATAGTCTAGTGGTCAATGGAAAAATACTAGGAGAAATTCTCGAACACTATGGTAGCGGAACGAGGGTGAACTAGGGTTTAGGAGCCTGTTTGGCCGATGTTGTATGCAAGGCGATTTCACCATCGAGGGTGCACCGAAAGGGATCGGAGGCGGAGGAATAAGTTGTCAAGGGACTGGCGTAGCTCCAGGCACGAGCACGTGGTTTCAGATGATCTAAAGCGGCGGAGCATGGAAATTTTTGGTGATCGTTCGTTCCAAGAAGTGTTCGACATGTTCGATTTTGATTCCGACGAAGATCGGTTGTCCTGGGTGGTTGAGTCGTTTGAGTAAAACGTCGGTGGCATGCTGGTGATCAGAACGATGGTCGGAGGGGTTTGGACATGGAATACACGTGCATGAGTATTGGTCATGTCTGATGTTGTTTGAAGAGGATCAGAGAAGAAGGATTTTACTCGGGTTTGCGTGGAAATTTCCTCAGGTTGTTCATGTGATTTTTGAAGGATGGAGTGCTCGAGTGTTTGCTCGGGAAATTTTGGTCTAGGCACGGTGCTAGCGCGGGAATATTGGAGTTGTGCTTGGGTTTAAATTGTGGTAGCTAAGTTTTAATAATGGTTAATTTTGTTAAGCAAAAGGAAATGAACTAGTTTCAAAGTAAAATATTAAACTAGATTTCAAAACAAAGGTGTTGATCTAGTTTTCAAACAAGTTTCAAATGTAAAGATTATAAATGCAAATATTTTCAAAATGAAATTAATTAAGGATTAAATTAATCAAAGTAATTAAAGGCTATTTAATTACCCAATGAAATAAATTAAAGGTTAATTAATTAAAAGGATATTTACCTAATGAAATTAATTAAGTATAATTACTTAATGTAATTAACAAAGTATAATTACTTAGTGTGATTAAAGAATAATTACGTAATGGAAGTAATTAAAGGATAGTTAATTACTTAATGTCATTGAACAAGATGATTAATTAATAGATAGTTTCTTAATGTGATTAATTAAAGATTAATTAATGAAAGTAATGAAAGGGTTAATTTGTTAATATAATTAATTAAGAGATAATTAATTAATGTAATTAACTGATGAGATTAATTAAGGGATGTTACCTGGAGGTTTGACCAGGCAACTAAGGACTCAGCAATCTCGTTCGGCAAGATCAGGCCGTTCGGCACCTGTGGTCGATCGACATCGAAGGCCGTTCGGCATGAAAAAATGGTTCGGCAGTCAAGAGCGTTCGACATTAGAAGAACGCTCGGCAAAAAGAAACGCTCAGCATTTAGGAGCGTTCGACATTAGAAGAACGCTCGACATAAAGGAACGCTCGGCATTTAGGAGCGTTCGGTATTAGAAAGTGCTCGGCTTCCAGAGTTTTCGGCACATATGATTCGGTCGACACTCAAGTTCATCCGGCATCTATAGGACGTTCGGCATGCGAGAGTGTTCGACATGCGAGAGCGTTCGGCATGAGAACATCGTTCGGCACAAATGCCTTGTTCGGCATTCAGGTTGTTCGGCTTCACTTCGTTCAGCATGAGAACATCGTTCGACACAAAATGCCTCGTTCGGCATTCAGGTTGTTCGGCATCACTTCGTTCGGTATGAGAACATCGTTCGGCACAAATGCCTCGTTTGGCATTCAGGTTGTTCGGCATCACTTCATTCTCTTCGGCATTTAGGTTGTTCGGCATCACTTCGTTCGACATGAGAACATCATTCGGCATTTATGCCTTGCTCGGCGTTTTACCATTCGGCCTCTCTGGTTCGGCACACTGAGATCACTCTTTTTGGGCCGAGATACCAAGCTGCTAGGCCCACTAGGGAAGTCCAACCTACCTTCGTCTATAAATAGAGAGGCAGGGGCACAGTGAAAGGGACTTTTTTCGAGAACACCGTGGAGACTCTGCCGCATTCAAGACTCATTCAAGACTTATCTTTTTTGCTTAGCAATTGTATGCAATATAATTGGTATACCGATTGTATCTATAATCGATTAACGAGAAAAGCAATAAAGATTATGATGGCGGTAATGCGAGGTGTAATGCTACTGAAGTTAGCAATCCTATCGACCACGCGATTTTTATGGCGGTAATGCGAGGTGTAGATCCAGACTCGGAGTTTGGTGATTGGTTGGCGGGAAAACCCCCAACTACATTGGAACGATTCTATTCCAAAGCTCATTAGTTCATACGAAGGGAGGAGGCTCGATGGACGAGACGAGATAAGGCACCAGGGCCTGTTCAGGAGACTGTGAAAAGTAACATTACCGTGAAGCATTCCGGCGATAGTTCGGGAAAGGTTCAAGTCAACGTACAGAACAAGCCTGGGCAGTCCAAAGGATCCGAAGGTGGAAATCCTGGAAAGAAAAGGGAAGCAGGGAAATGGAAGTCAAGGATTCCGACCAACAATGAATACACCCCACTGAATAGTTCTCTTGAAAACATTATCTATCTACCTGTAACACCTTTGAATAAAGAAAGCCACGCCCAAAGGAGTCCACTGAAGAATAGAAACGGACAGGGAAGTGGCATCGCTTCCATGAGACCCATGGGCACAATACTGAGGAGTGTAGACACCTCCATGACGCCATAGAAAGGTTAATCAGACAGAAAAAATTACAGGAATTTGTCAAAGACCCGCAAAATGGAAGGCAAGGAATGTCAGACCCCGGACACGGGCCGGCTCCACACCAACCAGAACAACCTAGTTGGACTGTGGGTAGATTGATTATAAACACTATTGTCGGAGGACCTCATCCTGCAAATAAGAATTGGCAGGAGATTGAATGATATGCTACCTCCTTAAGGCATGTGGATTACGAATGTTGTTCGAGTGTGAAAGATGGAACCCCCGCAAAGCAACAACGCATGATGACTGATATAGTGTTTAGGAGTCGAGACGCGGACAAGGTGGAGGCTCCTACTATCGACCCGATGGTTATATCTGCAACAATCGGGCCAGCTTATGTCAAAAGAATTTTGATTGACTTAGGAAGCTTTGTCAACATCATCTTCAAGAAGGCTTATGACCAAATGAAGATGGAAACGAAAGATTTGAAACCATGCAAAGCCGGTATCCACGGCTTTAACGGTGCTGCAACCGACGCGATATGATATATATAGAGCTACCAGTTGAACTAGTAGAAGGTGAGCGTAGGAGAGTGCGAGTCCTATCGTTCATAGTAATGGATGTTGACTCTCCATACAATGTTTTTTGGGTCGCCCAGCCTTGGCTGAATTTAGGGCTGCTTTGGCCCCATGGTGTTTGACATTGAAATTTCCAACAGACAAAGGAGTCGGTGTTATACATGGCGATCAGGCGACCGGTCGCGCAGGTTATGTGGTGAAACTGAGAGAAGCTTAGCGAAGAGAGAAGGGAAAGGTTGCGGACAGCTCCGTCTGCATCCTAAAGACTGATGTTTGACAAGTAGTGCCCGAGCCCTGGCTCGGGCAACATTCTCGGATCCTTAGAGACATAGATCCGAGAGATGATGATGGGGAACCTAGGGAAACGAATGCAGCACCGGCTGAGCTGATGATCAACATCCTAGTCAGCCGGGATGACCCATCATGAGTTCTTAAGATTGCATCGCAACTCGACCCTTCGGTGGTCGAGGATCTTACTGATTTTCTCCGGGCGAATCTGGACGTTTTTGCTTGGGCACACTCTGATATGTGCGGGATTTGTCCAACAATTGCGAGTCATATGTTGAACATAGACCCACAATACATTCCCGTAAAACAGAAAAGGAGAGCTATGGACCCGGAGAGTTCTGTGGCTCTCAAAGAGTAGGTGGACAAACTCAAAGCCAATGGGTTCGTCCGTGACGCCCTCTACCCTGAATGGGTATCTAACCCAGTGCTAGTGAAGAAAGCAAATGGAAAGTGGAGAGCTTGTGTTGATTACTCTGAACTGAATAAAGCATGCCCGAAGGATAGTTTCCCCTTACCTAGAATTGACAAGCTCGTCGACTCTACCACCGGACAAGAATTATTGTCATTCATGGATGCATATTCAGGATACAATCAGATCCCGATGCATATTCTAGACCAAGAGCACACTAGCTTTGTCACGAATATGGGGCTATATTGCTATGTAGTAATGCCCTTTGGATTGAAAAACGTAGGAGCAACTTATCAACGTCTGGCGAATCGAATGTTTAAAGGCCAGATCGGTAAGACGATGGAAGTCTATGTGGATGACATGCTCGTGAAGTCACGGCAGTCAAACGACCACATTCGAAACTTGGCAGAAATGTTTGATATACTCAGACATTATGGTATGGAAATCAACCCCTTGAAGTGCTCTTTTGGTGTGGCATCAGGAAAGTTCTTGGGTTTCGTTGTGAATGCACGTGGAATTGAAGCTAACCCAGAAAAGATTCAGGCTATTCGGGACATACAAGTGCCCAGAACTATAAAGCAAGTAAAAAGCTAGAACGGAAAGGTGGCAGCGCTGATCCGATTCATATCCAGAGCCACAGATAAATGCATTCCCTTCTTCGACGTGGTAAAGAAGGGAAAAAGGACTTTTGAGTGGACAATAGACTGTGAGGAAGCATTTCGAGCTCTGGTAAGGCATTTGGAGAGCCCTCTGGTGCTATCGAAACCAATCGACCATGAAATGTTGTATGCATACTTGGCAGTATCCCAGCACGCTATCAATATGGCTCTGGTTCACGAGGAGGGCCGAGTTCAAAAGCCAGTATATTATGTCAGTAAACGCTTGACGGGGGCAGAAAGAAATTATCCCAAGATCAATAAATTAGCTTATTGCTTAGTGGTTGCATCACGCAAGCTTCGTCCATACTTCCAGGCACACTCAATCAGTGTTTACACTGATCAACCCCTGCGATAGGTACTCCAACGACTGGAAACTTCCGGAAGGATGTTAAAGTGGAATATCGAATTAAGTCAATTCTATATTACTTACCTACCGTGAAAGGCCATACAAGGACAAGCGCTAGCGGATTTCATCGTTGAATTCACCATGACAGACGAATCAAATGGTCGTGATGTCGTACCTCCAGTCCGATGGAAGATGTACACTGATGGGGCATCTAACGACCATTGTTCGAGGGTTGGCATAGTTCTGGTAACTCCTGAAAACCGATCAGTTTGCTACGCTTTGAAGCTCCAATTCACAACGACAAATAACGAAGCCGAGTACGAAGCATTGATTGCAAGCTTAAGACTCGTCAAAGAACTGGGAATAAGATCGGTTGAAATCTTTTACGACTCGCAACTCTTGGTGTATCAAGTGCGTGGAGACTACCAAGCAAGGGGGAAGAGACTTGCCCCATATTTGGCCCAAGTTCAGGAGCTGCTAGCGAATCTCGAATATTATGATATTTCACATGTTCCGTGTGAACAGAACAGGGCAGCTGATTCATTGCCAAAATTCGCAAGCACTGGTGATGCGCAACAGATGGGATTGTTTCCTGTCGAAACCATACACGTTCCGAGTATAAATATGATGGAGGTAGATTTCGTGTTAGAAGCAGAAATCGAAAGGGAGTCATGGATGACCCCATTCAAGCAGTACTTATTACACGGGGCCGTGCCCGAAAGAAGGAGCGAAAGACGACAAGTCATTCGTAAGGCTTCTCGTTATGTAATGCGGGATGGAATAATGTATCGGAGGGGATTCTCGACCCTATTACTCCGATGCATTGCCCATGATGAGATAAAACGAGTCCTGAAGGATGTCCATGAAGGTGAATGTGGCGACCATACCGGAGGGCAGACGTTAGCAAAGAAAATCCTCCGCTACGGATAGTATTGGCCAACTGTAAATTGGGATGCCGCAGACTACGTGAGAAGATGTGACAAATGCCAGAAGTATGCGAAAATCCCAAAAGCTCCGCCGACGGAACTCACACAAATGGTTAGTCCTCAACCGTTTGCAATATGGGGAATCGACATAGTCGGTTCCTTGCTTCTATCCAAAGATGGTGCAAAATACGTGATTGTTGCGGTCGATTATTTTACCAAGTGGGCAGAAGCAGAACCTTTGGCCACTATCACCACCAAAAAGGTCATTAATTTTGTTGTACGAAATATTATATGCCGTTTTGGCCTTCCACGAACCATTATCACAGACAACGAAACTCAGTTTGAAAGCAAAGAGTTTAAAGAGTTTTGCCAAAAATATGGTATTGAGAAAATTTTTGCAGCTATTGCTTATCTGAAAGCTAATGGACAAGTGGAGGCCGTAAACAAGATAATTAAATCCATGTTGAAGAAACATTTGGAAAAGGCTAGAGGCAAGTTGTTGGATGAGCTTCCAACAGCACTTTGGGATTACAAAACCACCCACAAGTCCGCGGCTGGCCACACTCCATTCGCATTAGCATATGGTATGGAAGCTGTCATACCCTTAGAACTTGAAATCCCATCACATCGGGTAACTTATTATGACCCAGAGTCAAACTAAGATCTCTTGCTGGAATCTTTGGACTTCATTGATGAAAAACGCGAAGAAGCTAATTTAAGAGCGGTCGCGTACAGGTACCGAGTTGCTCGATATTATAATGAAAAAGTTTGACCAAGAATCTTTGGAGTAGGTGATCTCCTTTTGGAATGATTTTTTCCAGTTCCGTCACAAATGAGCCCCGCATGGGAAGGTCCATACGTCATTGAACGGAAGCTTGGAGAAGAAACTTTCAAGGTAGGGACCGTTGATGGTTACACTTCCCCGAGCATGGAATAGTGAACATTTGCGGCCCTATTACACTTAGTTCATTTCTATCATATTTTAGTTGCATTTATTTCTAGCAAGTTTTTATTCTTAGTTTACAGCATGTGAAAAGACAATTTAGCTTATTTACATTAATAAAGGCTTGAAGCCATTTCCTTTTCCCATGAGTCGTCGATGTTTCTGTGTATAATAACCCTGTAACAAATAAGAGATACATTACTTTGTCTGACGTACGAACGCGCTGTTCGTCGATGGAAATTCTATCGGTTTAGAAAACATCGAAAGAATTTTGAAATAAAATTTATACCGCAAGCGCACGGTGTACGAATGTAGCACGTAGCGAATACGGGTCGATCCGCAGGAAATTGATGATTTTAAAAATCTATTCAATCAAATTAAACCAAAGTCGAGAGTGAATAGTTAGAAATGTAATAAACTAACAAAAATTAGCAAAAGAAAATGATAAAAATATGAGAGTCAAAAGAATAATTTAGAGATAAGTCCACTCTCTAGATCATATAAATCAACAAAATGAAGTTATGATCTCTCTTTTCTTTTCATTAGTGTAATTAGTTGATGTGTTTATTATAACTATAATATATTTGTGCTATTAATTAGCCCAATATAAACCATCAAACTATAACACAACCACTAATACACATTTAACTCTCATGAAATATGTGGTAATTTGGAATTAATATGAATTTTGGTTAAAACAAGTTAGAAAGTGCTCGGCTTCCAGAGTTGTCCGGCATATATGATTCGTTCGCCACTCAAGTTCGTCCGGCATCTATAGGACGTTCGGCATGCGTGAGCATTCGGCATGAGAACATCGTTCGCACAAATGCCTCGTTCGGCATTCAGGTTGTTCGGCATCACTTCGTTCGGCAAGAGAACATCGTTCGGCACAAATGCCTCATTCGGCATTCAGGTTGTTTGGCATCACTTCGTTCGGCATGAGAACATGGTTCGGCACAAATGCCTAGTTCGACATTCAGGTTGTTTGGCATCACTTCATTCGGCATGAGAACATCGTTTGGCATTTACGCCTTGCTCGGCATTTTACCGTTCGGCCTCTCTGGTTCGGCACACAGAGATCACTGTTTTTGGGCCAAGATACCAAGCTGCTAGGCCCACCAGGGAAGTCCAACCTACCTTCGTCTATAAATAGAGAGGCATGGGCACAGTGAAAGGGACTTTTTTTCGAGAACACTGAGGAGACTCTGCCGCATTCAAGACTCATTCAAGACTTATCTTTTTTTCTTAGCAATTGTATTCAATATAATTGGTACACGGATTGTATCTGTAATCGATTAATGAGAAAAGCAATAAAGATTATCCTCAAAGTGGACGTAGGCAATCACGCCGAACCACTATAAATCCGGTGTTCGTATTTTTTGCATTTAAATCTGCATATTATCCTCTGTTTAACTTACTTTCTTCATTAATCTCTCTACACAATCTCTCTTAAGGGAGTTAGTGACCAATTCTGGTGCTAACAAGGGATAATTAATTACTATAAGTAATTGAGGATAATTAATTAAGATGATAATTAGGGATGATTAATTAATTAGTTAAAGTAATAACAAATGGTTTGTAATTAACGTTAATTAAGTGGGGTTAGGTAATTAATTTATTTGGTTTAAATTAATTATGTGATCAGCTAATCTTGCTTTTGGACGATTAAGTTATGTTGAATGCCTTGAATTGATTAATGTGTGATGCCCTGTGATATGCAATGCTTGGTTGAACTATGATAATGTAGGTTATCTATATGTGATGAAATGTTGTGTAAAGTGACATCCTGTTTGAAGAATTGAATTGTTTTCACTTAAAAAACTTGGATTAAGAGGACACTGGATTCGAAGAGATCGGGGTCGGGTATCAGCAAATACCCGAAACCACTTCGATCTGTAATCTAGAATAATTCTTTATAGATTTGAATTCAGAAACAAATAGGCTGGAATGGAATAAATTAAATAACATGCCATTTAAGATGAGTAACAGTTTAAAAAAAATTTTGGTAATAAGTGATTGACTATAACAAGTAAAAAACTCATGGTAAGGTATGAGTTACCCAGGTATCAGTTATGTTTTAAGCTTAGTATTCAAATTTTATGGGTTTACTCACGCTGGTTTCTAGTCTGACCTGGGTGTTACTTGATTGTAATGCTCGGGTCAGACCGAGTATTACTGATTTCAGGTTAGGACGTTCCAGAGCTCAGGAGGTGAGCTGGATGGCAGGAACATATGGAGTATATTCCGATGTGTAATAGAGTTTGTATTGATGATAGTCTGGGACAAGTTGTTAAAACTGCCCAGTTTATTTGAACATTGTTGTACTCTGATGTAATTGTATGTAAATTAACAGATACAGCTTTTCTTTGTATAAATGCTATTATGTGATATTATATTTTGATCCGCAGTGAATGTGGGATTCTGTGATTTGTTTTCTCTTTCTTCTTTTACCTCTTTTTTTCTTTACCCTTACAATCTAGGATTTCCGGCGTTCGAATGCTCAACACTTCTATGGTGAACTTATTAGTGTTGAGTTTCGAGGTCGAAAATATTGGGTCGTTACGTTTTGGTATCAGACTGATGGTGAAGCAAGAACCTTGGCTCTGGTGGGTTTACTCATTTAGGATAGGTCAGTAGTACCCTGAATGCGTTGAGTGTAATTTATATGAGAGCGTACTTGTTATTTTCTTATATAATGATTTTAAAAATGTTTTTAAAAATGATTTTTATATAAGTTTATATTTTGTTATATAAAGTCATAATATTTTTCTAATTACTATATATTAAGATACTTGGTTGTTGATTATTAGAATTAAATGTAATAATAAGAATTAAGGGGTAGTAAAAATACAACCAAATAAGAATTGGATAATCTAAACTATACAAATAAGATAAGCCAAAAATGGATTCAAACTGAAATTAAAATCCTGAAATTTGTAGAAGTATTTTCAAAATGAGATAATAAATAATGGTTTCCAAATATGATAATCTTGGAATGGTTATAGGATGTTGTTTTCTAATAATAATTAATGACTACGCAAAAAGAAATGTTTTAAGGAAGTAATATTTAGATAAATTGTGAGGTTTTAAAATCCAAATCCTGAAATTTTGAAATTTGTTTCAAAATGTCAAAAGGAATAATAAATATTTTTGAATATAGGAATCTTATTTTAAAACAAGAGATGTTTTAAAGAAATTTGTTTAAATTTAGAAAACAGAATGGTTCAAAAATTAAAGTATGACTTGGTGTGCAAAGGAAATAAATATGTATATATGTGGGGTACACATAATATCAAAGATGATTTAAAAGAAACTCTAAGTGTTGAAGTTTCCTTGGAATGTGGTGTGAAAACCCAAAGTGAAATAAGTTTTTGAACTTATAAGTGGGAAGATTTTTAAGTTTAAAATTTGAAATGGGAATTAAAATTGGGTAAAGTTGACTGAATTAAAAGAATTGAATTCAGCTTAAGGGAAGTTAAATGAGTTTAGAATGAACAACCTGAATTGGAAATTTCAAAATGAAATTGAGATTTAACTTAGGAAGTTAAATGGGTTGATTTGAAATGGGAGTTAGATGTGATCTCAAAACGGGTTTGAGATCTCGAAATGGGTAATGGATGCTATGGATGGATGTTTTAAATAATTTGGATGTTTATTTATTTTGACTTATCCTGATATCATCATGTTGTTATTAATAATCTATGAAACTGAGAATTGGATTATTTTAAATGAAATAAGAAATGGATTGGGGTAATATACATCTATTACTGAAATAGAATGGAAATAAAACTTTATTTTAGAACTATTTTGATTTTTGAAGTGAAATTGTAATTATGAAAAGGGAATCACTTTGAACTTAAGATTCAAATGTTAAAAATAAACTTGCAAACTAAAATTGTTTAAGAATCGGTTTCAAAGTTTGAAGTTAAAATTGGGTAATAAATTGGATTTTGAAGATTCAATTGTTTTTAAACTCTTATTTGAACTATGAAATAAGTTACATAAAGGTAATTTAAAATGGAATTTTGAAATTTGGACTCAGAATTAAGTTGTTTAAAGCTTCAGGCTGTTAAATTAAAAATAAAGGTTGATTTCATTTAAGAATTCAATCAATATTTAAAAATTTAACTCGAATTTATATAATTTGAGATGATTTAAAATTGAGATTGGAATTGGGATAAATTCAAATGAATCAAATTAATTGGAAGTGAGATTGAGGTTGAATAAGTTTAAATTCAAATGGGAACTGATTTGAATTTGGGATAGAAATTGAAGTTAATCAAGTTAAATCAAAATTGAATCAATTTAAATGGAAGTGGAAAATGGAAATTTATTGGAAGTGGAGATTGGGGAATTGAACAGTTTGGCTCTGAACTATTTTTCAAATAAATTATTTTAATGCAAACTATTTTAAATCTATATTTTCTAAGTTATTTATTATACACTCTTTCTTTAAAAACCCAAACTATCTCATACTTACGTTATAATTATTTTGAAAACTAATTACTATTTTACATCTGTTTTATGAACTAATTTCTATTTTACAATTATTTTGCAACTATCTAACTATTCTATAACTATTTAACTATTTTATAATTATTATATAACTAATTAACTATTTATAGCTATTTTACAACTAATAACTATTTTTCAACTACTTATCTATTTTAAACTTTTCAAGCCATTTTCTGATTTTATGCAGGTTAGAGTGCAACTGATTAAAATTAAATAATGATTGAGATGATAATTGAAGTGATAAACCAAATAGAAATTAAAGCAATTGTGAATAAGTGAATAGAATAAAAATGAAGGTGAATAGAAAGAATACTGATTTAGTTAATAATCAATGAAGATAAATAAGTAGGATGTACGTATGTTATTCTATTCGCATAATTATTTGATCTAGATTCGAGCACAGAATTTTGAGATAGTATATCGATCCAAGTTGGGATTTTTCACTCGATTTCCAACGGCGAACTCTGGATATGGATTTTTGATTGGTTCTAAAAATTCTCTATCATAGTATGACTATGCAAGGAGAATGACGGTTTGTGATAAAGAAACCAGATCTGAGTCCGCATTAGGAAGTCAGGTGGACGAGACTAGTTCGGAAATGAAATTGTGTGATCGAGTGAGCGATCAGATTTGACATTGCATACGGATGGTATATGTGCATCGTACATGCTTTAATATAATAGATATTGAAATTTGAAATAAATGAGAAATGATTTTTGAAAGGAAAAGTATGTTTTGAGAAATATATATGAATAAAGGTGGAAGTTGGATATCTTCATAATTGAAATTCACTTTATGAAAAGAAAGAAATATGGTAAATAAAGTTATTAAAGAAAATCAAATTTGAACATTGATTTGGCATAAGTAAAGTATATATATTTGTTACATATGATAAACTCCCCTTTGTTGAATTGATAGCCAGAAGAAAAGATTTTTGAAAAGATTTGGTATAAGAAGGAAATTTATATAAGTATGAAGTGATCCAAGATTTTTCAAGATTATATCTATATATATGTATATGTATATGTATATGATTTTATGAGAATGATTTTGGAAAAAGGTTTTGGAACCTATGGATTTTGGAAAGGGTTTTGATTTTCGAAAAAATCGATTTTGCGAATTTGGAAAGCCAAGTTTGGAACTATCGATTTGAGATATCGATTTTGTATAAAGGAGATTTTTATGTAAAATCACAAAGGGTATGATTTGAAAGAACTATAAGTGTATATTATAAAATATTTTGAGATTGGCTTTGGGGAAAAGGCGCTCCCATTGAAATGAACTTCATAGGAGATCCACGGGGTGGTTCTGCCTTGAGCCCTAAGGGGGAGGCTCTAAATTTGATCCTAAGAGGAAGTCTGGACAAACTAAAGCTCCTAAGGATTGTGTGTGGGTAGCGAAAGTCGAGGACGCTGATGCCTGTAGAGACATTTGAGTTATGTTGTGACGATAGTGTAACTCGATGTCACTGCGATCTACTGCGGACCATAACAGAAGTCGTGTGGCAGTGAGAGCCAATGGTCTACGTTTGAATTTGCCGTGATGGAAATGTAACATCGGTAGACTACGATCTATGAAGACATAGCGAAAGTTGTGTGGCAGTGAGTGCCTACAGGCTAAATTGGGACTCAACTGATGTAGTTTTCGATCTATGTAGGAGTTGTGAAGTTTCATTTGACAGCGAAATTCGAGGGCGGTGATGCCTACAGTTACATGGTTTTTGTTTGCCGTGATGGCGATGTAACCGGGATGTAGCTACGATCTATGGTAGGTTCCATGGTGTAATCGAGGGGTGCGGAGTGCCTACAGTTATCTATGGATTTTGCCGGGATGGCAACGTAACCATCGGGTTAACTGCGACCATGGAGGGGGTGATGATTTCCAGAGCATTCTCACCAAAAATGATTTCTACATTTTCGAAAATGTTTTCTATATTTTCAAAAAGTTTTCGAAAATGTTTTCCAGATGTTTTCACTAGGTGTTGAAAACGGGTTAACCAAGCACTTATAGATTTTTAGCCCTATACCAGATCAACGTATGACCAAATTTCTATGAGAATGTGGATGGACTTGTTGACACATCGAGTTATAAAAAGTCTTTTTATAAAGCTATTTTGGCAATAGTATGTAGATTTTAAAGACATTTTAAAAGTTTTAAATAATAGGAATTGAGAGTTCAAAATGCTTAAAGGATAATTTAACTGATAATTAGCAATATAATTGAAATTATGGTTTAGTTCCTTTTCGGGGACGAAAAAATTCAAAAGGGGGAGGAATGTAATAACCCGGATTTTTGGACATCTGTTAATTGATAATTAACAAGATTTAATTTATTTAAAATACTGATTTGTATGATGGAAAAATAAGATTTTGAATAAATATCTGGAAATGATAAATCTTTTAATAAATTAAAAAGTATATATAAATAGATATATGCAAACTTTATAATATTAAAATTTTAAGTGTATGCATATACAAGTATATAAGTAATTAAATAGCTTTTGAAGAAAAACTATTATATTGAATTTAAAACATAACTTCCAAATCTATATATATTTATATATATTATAATTTGAAAACATATTTTTTTTTAAAGTATGAGAGCTTAAGTTTGAGATAGGATTTGATAAAAAGACTTAAAATACTTTCTTTGAAATGTAACATGAACAAATGTGATGTGTATATATAAATGAAAATTAAAAATATAATAGATAAATAGATAAATAAATAAATAAATAAGGGTATAAACACAAAATACTTGCATTTAAA
This sequence comes from Allium cepa, assembly GCA_030765085.1. Lineage (NCBI taxonomy): Eukaryota > Viridiplantae > Streptophyta > Magnoliopsida > Asparagales > Amaryllidaceae > Allium > Allium cepa. The sequence goes on from CM060935.1 coordinate 776,020,655, forward strand.
CATTCGTAGCTCATGTATGCCAAGCATAAACAAGTGGCAAGTATATTTTTTCTTTTAAATTAATATTATATAACATCATGTATAGGAGATCATCTTTTTCATTTCTCTTTTCTAATTCTTTCTTTCATAAATAAAATAAAAGCCCAAAACCAAAAAGGAAAAACCTGAAATCAAACTACAAGTTCAACCTAAATTAAAGCTTGCAGAAAAAATCAAGATCAAAATCAGGTTACACAGGTCTACTGCCATCTCAAAAATCAAATTTTAGATCAAGTACAATTTCTAGATTTCAAAAATCTATTCTGGGCTATTCTCTCTTATTTCAAAAAGAAGATGAGTAAACAATCAATTTTTTTAAAATCTATTATATGATTATGCTTGCGATCAACAATTGAAGTAATGTTTGCATGGATAAATTTAAGTTTTTATGTGTATATAAATATGGTTTATTATGTGCATGCCAATGTAAATGTAAATATAAGTCTCTATATGAATAATAGGCACATGCACATCCAAATCAATTCAATTCCTCTCCATATGTTCAATTTTAGGTTATGATCTTTAAAGGTAAATTGATAGTAATAACTAAATTATATTTTTAAAAATATTCTTAAGTTTAATTAACAAATAAGTTTACGGGAATCAGGAAAACGTGGTGAAAATCATCCCTAATCAGAAAATCAAGTGTTTAGATTTCAAGGTTTGATTGTGTATTTGGATTCGAGCTTTCAATTGATGAATTTTAGTGATAGTATCTAGGTTTTTAAGTGGGTGGTTGATAGGAATTGTCGAGTTGAACTGAGATTGTGTTTTTGTCAAATTTTGGTGATCGATAATGGGATGGTCATCGGGCCTGGTACTGGAGGTGGCTGATAGTCTGGTGGTCAATGGAAAAATATTAGGAGAAATTCTCGAATGCTGTGGTGGTGGAATGACGGTGAACTAGGGTTTTAGGAGCCTGTTTGGCCGATGTTGTATGCGAGACGATTTCGCCGTCGAGGGTGCACTAGAAAGGGTCGAAGGCGGGGGAATAAGTTGTCAAGGGACAGGCGCAGCTCCAGGCGCGAGCATGTGGTTTTAGGTGATCTAGAGCGATGGAGCATGGAAGTTTTTGGTGATCGTTATTTCCATGAAGTGTTCGACATGTTCGATTTTGATTCCGACGAAGATCGGTTGTCCTGGGTGGTTGAGTCGTTTGAGTGGAATGTCGATTGGCATGCTAGTGATCAGAACGATGGTCGGAGGGGTTTGGGCATGGCGTGCACGTGTACGAGTATCGGTCATGTCTGATGTTGTTTGAAGAGGATTGGAGAAGAAGGCTTTTACTTGGGTTTGCATTGAAATTTCCTTGGGTTGTTCGTGTGATTTTTGAAGGATAAAGCGCTCGAGTGTTTGCTCGGGAAATTTTGGTCTAGGCTTGGTGTTAGCTTGGGAATATTGGAGTTGTGCTCGGGTTTAAATTGTGGTAGCTAAGTTTTAAATAAAGGTAAATTTTGTTACGCAAAAGGAAATGAACTAGTTTCAAAGTAAAATATTAAACTAGATTTCAAAACAAAGGTGTTGATCTTATTTTCAAACAATTTTCAAATGTAATGATTATAAATGCAAATATTTTCAAAATGAAATTAATTAAGGATTAAATTAATCTAAGTAATTAAAGTCTAGTTAATTACCTAATGAGATAAATTAAAGGTTAATTAATTAAAAGGATAATTATTTAATGAAATTAATTAAGTATAATTACTTAATGGGTTAATAAAGTATAATTACTTAGTGTGATTAAAGAATAATCACTTAATGGAAGTAATTAAAGGATAGTTAATTAATTAATGTCATTGATGAAGATGGTTAATTAATGGATAATTTATTAATGCGATTAATTAAAGATTAATTAATGTAAGTAATTAAAGGGATAATTTCTTAATATAATTAATTAAGAGATAATTAATTATTGTAATTAACTCATGAGATTAATTAAGGGATAATTAATTACTATAAGTAAATGAGGATAATTACTTAAGATGATAATTAGGGATGATTAATTAATTTCATTAATTAATTCAAGTAATAACAAATGGTTTGTAATTAATGTTAACTTAGCGGGGTGAGGTAATTAATTTATTTGGTTTAAATTAATTATGTGATCAATTAATCTTGCTTTTGGATGATTAAGTTACGTTGAATGCCTTGAATTGATTAATGTGTGATGCTCTGTGATATGCAATGCTTGGTTGAACTATAATAATGTAAGTTATCTATATGTGATGAAATGTTGTGTAAAGTGACATCATGTTTAAAGAATTGAATTGTTTTCACTTAAACAACTTGGATTAAGAGGACATTGGATTCGAAGAGACCAGGGTTGGGTATCAACAAATACCCAAAACCACTCGATCTGTAATGTACAATAATTCTTTATAGATTTGAGTTTAGAATCAAAGAGGCTGTAATGGAATAAATTAGATAACATGGCCATTTAAACTGAGTAACAGTTTAGAATATTGTTTAGTAATAAGTGATTGACTATAACAAGTAAAGAACTCATAGTAAGGTGCGAATTACCCGAGTATCAGTTATGTTTTAAGCTTAGTAAATTTTATGGGTTTACTCACGTTGGTTTCCAGCCTGACCCGGGTGTTACTTGATTGTAATGCTTGGGTCAGACCGAGTATTACATATTTTCAAGTTAGGATATTCTGGAGCTCGGGAGGCGAGATGGATGGTAGGAACTATGGAGTATATTTTGTTGTGCAATAGAGTTTGTATTGATGATAGTCTAGGACAAGTTGTTACAGCTGTCCAGTTTATTTGAGCATTGTGATACTCTGATGTAATTGTATGTAAATTAAGAGAAACAACTTTTCTTTATATAAATGCTATTATGTGATATTATATTTTGATCCGCTGCGAATGTGGGATTCTGTGATTTGTTTTCTCTTTCTTCTTCTACCTTTTTCTTCTTTACCCTAACAATTTAGGATTTCCTGCGTTCGGATGCTCGGCACTTCTACCATGAATGTATTAGTATCGAATTTTCAAGGTCGTTACAGGCTTGGAGTGTTCCGAAAAGTTTCACAAAGTAAATGAGCTTCTCGAAAGTATATTACTAGGGGTGTATTTCAAGGGGGTGCACCCTCCTAATCATTTGTTGGAGATTTTCCTCTCCTTATTTGATTTGAACCTTCGAATTTGTTTTCTTATTTGCATCGGGAAGAGTCAATCACTCTTTGCAGTGTAATTATTTATCCATTCTTTATATTTGGATGTTGATTTATGTGAGAGTAAACTCGTTCCATGTTTAGCGGCATGATCTCACATGTTTGTATTTAATTACACCCCTAGTGCTTAAAGTTTTACTCATACCAGACATATTGTCTGACCCGAGTTGTTTCTTTTCCCTAAACTCTCGGGTACTCATTTCATTTAAGTAGTCCGAGAGTAATGGGTTTTTTGTGGGCTCTTTTGAAGACGGCGTCTGAGCAGGAGGCCCTTTATCCACTTAGCTATCTGTTCCAATGTATTTTCTAGTTTGTATATGTATATTTTGTTTCAGCATATGTAAAGGTAGGATGTTATAACTGCCTAAGCTGGTTTGCAGAAATTTTGTGTAACTCTGATAACTCCTTGTTAAGGAGTAACCTGATGTACTATTAATTGTTATGTTTTATTTAGCAGTTTTATTGTAAGGTTTTCTAGTCTGTTCTTTATTTTACCCTACGGAGATTCATCTATCTAATGCTTAGGAAACAGCACACAAACATCAAGGATGTGTTAAGTGTCATTCCTAGTAGTCTAAAAGGTGGTCGTCCCACTTGGTATTAGAGCTTCGGCTGAGCGAACAACTTAGCCTGATTAGGGTAAAATTCATTAGAGATAGGTTGAGTAGAGCCCTAGAATGAGTTAATCTTGAGAGAGTGTTTCCTTTTCTCCCCTAAAAGTCTAGTTATAGATCCTTTGTTGCAGTTTCCCTTTTATCATTTTTGACCCTATATTTTTACTCTAATAATAACTGTCACTTATCTAGGTTATTGAAAATGAGTACAAGCAGAAGAAAAGGGAGGGGATCTAGAACCAGCACGGCTACAAATAGCAAAGCTCCTAGAAATGAGCCAGTTATAGAGCCGGTAGAAGAAGTAGCGATGCAAGATCAGCCGCGTCAGTAATTTGCGAACTTGTGCAAGAATTACACTACTTTAGGTGGTAAGCCTTTCTACGGAACAGAAGACATTCTAGGACTTCATACATGGCTCTTCTCTTGCGAAAGGATATTGGAGGATCTTCGATTGGGAGATGCTAGAAAGAGATTGTTGGCACCATCAGCTTCAGAAAGCGGCTATGGTTTGGTGGGATTTGGTCACTATGAATACACTAGAAGAATATTTCACTTGGCCGTAGTTTAAGGAGGTTTTTGAAGCTCAGTTTATCCAGGAGGTGGGGAGGACTCAGTTGTTTAGGAGTTTCATGGATTTAAAACAAGGTGAGATGACAGTGGTGCAGTATGAGCATAGGTTCAAAGCATTGTCTTTCTTTGAACCTGGATTGGTTGATGGCCACTTAATAAGAATGAAATATTTGTGAAAGGAATGCGACCAGAGTTCCATCAAGAAACAACCAATCATCTCAGTGGTACCTTTACCAATCTGATCAGTATGGCTTTGAAGTTTGAGACTCTTGATATTGAGCAAGGAGTATCGAAAGGAGTAGTGCCATCAGTAAATGTCCACCTTTATCAGTGATACCAGTTGCTAATAAGCCATTTTTCGAGTGCGAAGGGAAGAAGAAGTGGTCAAGAAAGAAGCCTGGAGGTGGAGCTCCAGCATAGAACAACTAGTTAGACTTGACCAAGATTCTTTGTTATAAGTGCAATCAAATGGGTTGCAAATCGGTGACCAAACCCGGCTATTGAACCACTCTTCTACAACTGCAGTAAGAAAGGTCATATAAAGAACTAGTGCCCACGTGCGAAGAAGGGATCACAGGGATAAGTTTTCACTATTCAGGAAATACCGTCTACTTCTACGGATCCAAAGGGCAAACAGATGTTGCGTGGTACATTATCCATTTCTGAAATTCTTGTTAGAGTATAATTTGACATTGGTACATTCCATATTTACATTTCGGTAGATCTTGTTGATTGGTTTTACCTCAAACCCATTCTTCTAAACAATTCTTCTTATGTGTCGAACCTAATTGGGGTCTGACCAATCTTGATACCATATGTTTGAATTTTCCTATTTCTTATCAAGACCGGCCTTTCTCTTCAGACTTTTGTTCATGGTTTTGGGGTATTGTTAGGAATGGATTGGTTATCTGGATCGATCATAGATTGTGATCAAAGGATTATCAGAGTTAGAAATGTTAGAACTATTGGTGTGGATATTTATTGCGGAGGACCTAAGGGGGTGATGAGCAGGTTTCTTTATCTCCTCGAAGTACCCAAAAAGGAGATAAGGAATATACCAATTGTCCGAGACATCAAGGATATTTTTGAAGAAGTGTAAGGTTTACATCCTCACCGAGAAGTAGAGTTCCGCATTGATTTGATTCCAAGAACTATACCTATTGTAAAACCTCCCCATAGGTTGGCGCCAAAAGAAAGAAGAGAGTTAGAGAAGAAAACATTTGATTTGTCGCAGAAGGGTCTGATCAAACATAATTTATGGAGTTGGGGATCGTTGGTAGTTTTTTTACCAAGGTGGATGGTTCTCTTAGATTATGTGTTGATTACCGAGAATTGAATAATAGGACTATCAGGAATAAGTATCCTTTACCTAGGATTGATGGCATGTTTGCCCAGCTCTACGGAGGTCGGATATTTTCTCAATTGGATCTTGCCACTTGTTTTCACCAATTAAGGGTAGAAGATGAGAGTGTACCCTTAATAACTTTTCAAAGCCCCTGATAGTTTTTACGATTGGTTAGTCATGCTGTTTAAAATTGGCTAACGCAACCGCTTATTTCATGGATTTGATAAATAAAGTGTTTCGGGATTTTCTTAATAAGTTTGTTCTCGTCTTCATTGATGACACGTTTATTCTAAAATAAAGGAAGAGCATAAGTACCATCTTCAAGTCGTTTTAAGTATTTTAAGAAGTCATGTTTGAAAAATAAAGTTTTTTAAATGCCATTTTTGAAAATCCGACGTTAGATTTCTAGTGCATGTAGTTTTGGGAGAAGGCATATTATTAGATCTAGCGAAAGTATGGTAAGAGGCCTGAAAATTTGACTGTGGTCAGAAGTTTCTTTGGATTGGCTGGTTTCTATAGAAGGTTCATTAAATATTTCTTGAAGATTGCTTCTCATTTGACAAAGCTTACGAAGAAGTTTGTGTAGTACTCAAGTGCGATCAAGCATTCAATGGGTCAAAGGAGAAATTGATCGGTGCTCTGGTTTTAACTATTCTAAATGAGAGTGAAGGATTAACAGTTTATAGGGATTCTTGTAGGATCGAATAGGGAACAGTTTTGTTGCAAAATGGAAAAGTAATAGTGTATGTTAGTCAACAGTTGAAATCTCATGAGAAGAATTATGCTGCGCACGATTTGGAGTTGTTGGTAGTTGTCTTTGCATTGAAGGTGTGCAAGCACTATCTTTTTTGGTACAAAGTATGAATTATATATGGATCACAAATCATTGAAGTATCTTTTTACCTAAAAGGACTTGAACTTGAGGTAATGAAGATGGCTGGAATTTTCGTGTCATATGACCTAGAGATTCTATATACTCCAGGGTAAGCAAACGCAGCTGCAGATGCGTTGAGTATGAATGTGGCGACGATTGCAAATTTGGAAGTTAAGCCAGCATTAATGGAGAAAATTGCATACTTCCAAGATGAAAACCCTATTCTAGCTTGGCTTAAGAAAGTTGTTGAATATGGAACTATCTTTAGTTTTCAGATAGACTCTCGAGGCATTTTAAAAATAAATGGACAAATTTGTGTGCCAGATAATAATTGAGTTAGACAGGATTTGCTGAGACACTGCCGTCGGTCAAAGTTATCTATCTTCCTAGGAGTAACTAAAATGTTTCCAAACATGAAAAAGACCTTTTGGTGGAAATGGATGAAGAGAGACATTTTGATTTTTGTATGCCCATGTGCGAATTGTCAATGTGTCAAGAATGACAACCACGAGATTGTTGGGTTACTCCAACCATCGGAGATATCGAATTGTAAGTGGAAACAAGTATCCATGGACTTTAACGATGGGTTTCCCAGAACAAGAAGAGGTAATTAAGGCATTTAGGAAATTGTAGATCGATTAACAAGGAGCGCCCACTTTATTCTGATAAAACATCAAGAAGTGCAGCTTCTTTGGCAGGGATTTATTTGAGGAAGATCGTTCGACTACATGAAATTCCAATAAGTATAGTCAGTGATCGGGATCCCATCTTCACCAGTCGTTTTTGGGGAGCCTTGCAAGATGCTTTAGGGCGAAAGTTGAACTTAAGCACAACCTATCCGTAAATAGACGGACAAACCAAAAGTGTGAACTGGATTTTGGAGGATCTCTTAAGAGCATTCATTTTGGATTTTGGAGGATCATGGGAAGATCACCTTCACCTGGTAGAATTCTCCTACAACAATAATTACCAAGCTAGCATTGGCATGGCGCCATATGAAGCTTTGTATGGAAGGCCATGTAAATCACCTTCATGTTGGATACAGACTGGAGACTGATTAGTTCTTGGACCGGATATGATTCGAGAAGCAACAGAGAAAGTGGCTATGGTCAAGGAAAGGATGAAAGAAGCCCAGGATCGATAGAAAAGCTATGTCGATCAATGGAGAAGAGACTTAGAGATTGCGGTCAGGGATTTGGTATTTGTAAAAAAAATCCTCGATTAAAGGAGTTATAAGATGTAGGAAAACATTAAAGCAAGCACCAAGATTCATTGGACCATTTAGAATCCAGGAAATAATTGGATCGTTAGCTTATAAAGTAGATTTTCCTAAGGGATTGTTTGAAGTTCAAAATATTTTTCATGTATCTCATCTGAGAAAGCATGTACATGATCCATCTTTGATTTCTGAGACATCTTCTCAGGAAGACTTGGAGATGGAACCAAAAATGACAATAATCCGACATCTAGTTCATATTGTATATTGGATGAAAGGAGATTGAGAAACAAGGTAGTGAAGTTTGTAAAGATTAGTGGAGTGATGAACCCTGTGATTTTACTTCGGAGATTGAGGATCATATTAGAAAATTTTACCCTGATGTAATGTTAGGTTAGTTGTTCATTGTTTGAATGCATCATGTTTGTTTTGTTATTGCATAGTTGCTTTGCATTATTATATGGATTTCTCGGTATAATATATACCTTTTGAATTGTCTCTTTGTATATTAATTTCGAGGATGAAATTCTGTTGGGAAGAGTGTAATGACTCGCAAATTTATCGCATTGTATTTGAATATTTAAATCATTTTTAAATATTTAAATAATGGATTTTAATAACCAAATAATATAGTTTAAATATTAATTAATGATTTAAAATCATTTTCAAATTTTGTTTACCAAAACAACTAGTTCAAATAAAAATAGAAAGTGTGACCAAAAAATGTTTTCCGAAATTTCGACTTTCCAGCACCGGAAAGTTATCGAAAACATTGTGTAAATTTTTTATAACTCATATACACATGCACACACACATATATATATGGCACGCTAATTATAGTGTTAAAGTTATTAACCATGCTTAGTTCAAAATTAATGATTTGACTAAATATGCATATAAAAACCTAAATAACCCTACGGAAGTACACAACCATCACCTTTAGCACCTAGGTAAGTACATAAAAACATGTTAAGGAAGTGGCCTAGGGAGTCAATACGTGCAAGAGGGATGGAGGAGGTATGGAGCTACCTTGATTTCATGATAAGGTATGGCTAGATTCGAACAGTCTTTTTATATTCTAATTCTATAGGATTTGAATTTGAATTAAACGTTTTTTTCTCCAATTTTAACTTCGAATCAAATTGGCCAAAATGCGTTCATGAGAACATGCTAAAGTTTCAACTAATTCCTGCCAATATCCCATGTTTCAACGTAAAGGGTATTTAAGCAATTTACCATCTTTCCATGGCTATAAATACCTCCACCCTAACATATTTCTTCATTTTACATTATTATTTTTTCATTCCTAAACTCTTCCATGTTTTCATATCCATTTATATCTTCCAAAATTAATTATGTAATTCAAAAATTCTAAGTTTAAACGCTTTTCTAATTTCCAACCATCCTCTTCAAAACTAGCTCCATCTCCACTCCATTACACCATGGCCGAGCCCACTCTTTTCTAAGTCAAACCAAAACAGCCAACCAAGACACAAAAATCCAAGTCATTGATAAAGTAAAGCTTGGTTCTATTCGTATTCGTAACGATAATGCAATTTCGGTTAAGGTAGTAAGCATTTTGGTGAGTAATACTCTACCCACAAAAACCAAAGTTTGTAAACTATATTCATATTCAAATTAGTAGCTACTTTATGGTTGTTGTATGTATTGGTGATGTATTGATTGATTGGTTTGGTTCATGTTGCAAAAAAGATGGCGTTTATGAAAGTAAGTAAGCAAATAGTTAGCGACATGTTTGATTGGTAGTTAAAGTTAACCAGTTAATAAGTAAATATTCATTTTATGTTGTATCATAGTAAATTGCCATGCATATATACTCATACCCTTGTTGTGTGATGTTTGGTTGTATTGCAATGACATATACTTAATTTCCGAATTGCCTATATGGCGATACTTATGGAAAATTTCACTTTATCAAAACCATTTAGTTTCGTTATCGTACTTGGAATTATTTTACAAGTTTTAAAAAAATTTGATTAATGATATTTTCAAAATAATTAATTATTTTAATAATGATTATTTAATTTAATTAATTATTTATTTAATCTATAAGGATTAAGGTTAACTAATAAATATTAATGATGTGTTTCAAATTTAACTACTTTATTAGTTAATGACGTTTTAAATTTAACTAATCATTTCATTTAATGATGTTTAAGGCTAATTGATCTTTTTATAATGATGGATGAAGATTTATTAACTAATGATGTTTTTAAAATTAACCAATCCTTCTTAATTAATGACTTTTAAAGGTTAATAAATATGTTTAACCTTAATTAATCTTTCCTTAAATAAAGTTATAAATTAATTAATCACTTTTAAATAATGATACTTAATTATTATTTAATTAATTAAATTAATTATATTATAAATTAATTGAATTAATGACGTTTTAAAGGTGATTTACCCTTTTTAATTAAAGGTTATTGAAGTAAATTAATCAGCTTAGTGAACGAAGTTTTAAAGTTAATTAATAAATGTAATAAGAATATTTTATATAATTAAATCCCGTTTAATGATGTTTTGAAGTTAGTGAACTCTTTTAATAAAGTGTTTTAAAGCCAATACTTGTAATGTGAAGCCAAGCACGAATTCGAGTTTTTGAAAGAAAAGGTTTGATTCATTTATGAAAATGAATTAATTTTCGTAAAGTGATATCACTTATATGGAAATGATTTATTTATATTCTTAGCACTACACCTCGAAGAAGTAGAGTTGTCGCTATTTCGAAAGTTAGGAATAATCGCAAGACATGATTTTGAGGTAACACTACCTTGATTATATCCGATATTATTATTAACCAAGAAATAGTACAAGTTTGAATTCGTTGGGTGGTGGTTAGTATACAAGACTTATTTTCCATATATGATCGTTTTATATCCTCGATAGTTGGTTTCATGGCTATCAGTTACTTCATCTCCTTTATTGCCGTCATTCTAAGATGATTTGTTGCTTCGTTGAGCATTGATATCCTTTTTTGGATATGACTAAAACCAAAGCTAGAGTGGAGGCCAAGCTATGTGGGGTTGCTTCCATTAGGATACTTTCACATCTTATTTAGATTGGATTCGGTAGCGCTATTAGATGTGAATATTCAGATTCTTGCTAAGGTTTGGCAGGGTCCGGCTTGAGGGTTCCGAGAAGTTTCATAGAGTAAATGAGCTTTTCAAAAGTATATTACTAGAGGTATACTTCAAGTGGGGTGTACCCTCATAGTCATTTGTTGGATATTTTCCTCTTTTTATTTGATTCAAACCTTCGAATTTGTTTCCATAATTGCATCGGGAAGATTCAACCATGCTTCACCGTATTTAATTAATTATTTATTATTTATGTTTGAATGTTGATTTATGTAAGAGTAAATCCAAACTCGTTTTGTAACAATCCGAAATTTTCGACCTCGAAAATTCGACGCTAATACGTTCACTGTAGAAGTCCCGAGCAATCGAACGTCGAAAATTCCAGATTTGTTCGGGTAAAGAAGAAAAAGAGATGGAAGAAGAAACAGAAAACAGCAGCACAGAATCTCACAATCATAGCGGAACAAAATATAATATGCAAATAACAGCATTTACACAAAGAAAGCTATAAATGTCAATTTATACAATATATCATAGTACAATCATTCACAAATAAACTAGACAGTTATAATTAACTTGTCCCCAAATATAGACTACACAGTCTCTAATACACAACAGAATAATCAAAACTCCTTTGCCATCCAGCTCGCCTCCGGGCTCCAAAACGTCCTAACCTGAAAATCTGTAATACTTGGTCTAACCCTAGCATTGCAATAAAGTAACACCCAAGTCAGGCTGGAAATCAGCATGAGTAAACCCATTTAATATGAAATATTAAAGTTATAAACTTCTTTGAAAACCTAGATAACTCGTTCGTCATTACGAGTTCTTATCTTGCTATAGCCAAACACATATTTCATAAAATAATATCTAAGTATCATCGCTCAGTTTAAATGGTCAGGTTTACCTAATTTATTCCATTCTAGCCATTTGATTTTAAAATCAAATCTATAAAGAACTATGGTTGTTACTAATCGAAGTGGTTCTAGACATTGCTAATATCCGACCCCTGTCTCTTCGAATCCAACGCCATCCTTTAAGCCAAGCTGTTTAAGTAAAAAAAATTCTATTTAAATTTTAGAAAGTCATATTCGCATAGGAATTCATCACAGATAAATAACTCACATTTATCACAGTTCAATCACAAAATATCACAATTTAATATACTAGAGATATTAAGAAATCCAAATCATTCAATTCAAATTAAACATTTATAAGCTAGATAAACTGGTCACAACATTTCTAATTAATTTAAAAATACATTACTTATAATCATGCTTAATTGTCATTAATTAATTATTTTATTTAAATTAACATTTGGAAATAAAAAAATTATTAACATATAAAATAACATAAAACCTTTGTTAAATTATTAAGTTTAAAACATTTTATTTTTCTTAACCATCTGCTTAATTTCATTATTCAATTTATTTTAATTAACTTAAGAATTAATTTAAAAATGGATATATAAATAAATTATTCTAAGCTTACTTTATTTAAGTTAAAAGTAAATTATTTATATAACCTTTAACTAACCCAATATTTAAGTAAAACATTATCATTAAAGAATTTGTTAGAAAACTTACTTGGAAAACTTGTTTATTTTTTTATGCTTTACTTTTAAAACTATGATAATCTCATTTTATTTTTAAAAGCATGCAGGCCCAAGCGCAAGCCCACGAACCCTTCTCTCTCTATTTTTATTAAAAGTAAACTTGTTAATACACTACGAACAGACTTGAGCCCAACCTGCTCCAAACCTTAACCTTCCCAGACCATCTTCCTTCTTCTCCCCTTTCTCCACTCTTTCCATTCCTACAGCAAAAAAAACCGGACACCCAAAGATACATGTGCATGTGCACGTGCATGCGTGATCGTCACCGCTTCGATCAACGTCGCTATTGCCACTAAGTTGCCGATGACCCCACCGTCCACCTCAGCTACCCAGAAACCCACAACGACCCAAGTATCAGAATCGAACGATTCGAACCACCAAGGAAGAGAGACAACCTCCAAATCACATCGCATCGCCTAAATCCGACCACCGGAGACGACGTCCCTGTGCCCAGACCTTCGCCGTACAACCCCCTTCCTTTTCCACCTACTCTGGCCCAACTCGACGCCGCTATGGTGCCGCAATCGCTATGAATTCGACCTAATCCAGATCATAACCTAAAACCCTACTATGACTTCGCCGCGCCACCATGACGAACTAAAAATCCAGTGACCAATTTTCCCATGCTCCTCGACCCTCGAGCTACCTTCAACGACGAACTCGACTCACGAATCTCCTCCGGTCGTCGAAAATCGAATAAAAGCTTAATTTTGTTCAACCCATAATTCCTCATCAAATTCTAACTTAAAATTTATGATATTACCATTAAAAACCATCATTTTACAAATCGATTCTGATGATATAAGCAAAACTTGAGATTTAAACAATTCGATTTCTAACATGTTTTGATTCCCACTGTAAATTAATTTTTTCCAGATAATAACTTGATAATTTCACTTGAGACTATCTTCAAAAATAGGATTTCATCAATACAAACACATTTCCTTTAGACATTATAACCTATAATTGATTGAGTGAAGAGAAATTGAGTTTTGTGTGATTATTAGGTCTGTAAATCAAGAACAGAGGCATGCATATACATGCACACAGAAATTCAACATATATACCAGGCAAAGTACATTGCTACATCCATGCAAGCAATGGTCAAGCCATTAATATCATCAATCTTTACATGCACAAGTTAATAAAGATGGTTTAGCTTTTAAAAAGCTTAAGTTTACTCACTTAAAATGTTGAACAGAGGAAACCAGAGAAGCCAGATGTTTAAAATTTGAAAACTGAAAGCTGCTAACTTGATTTTTTAATTGCTCTACTTTGATTAAGTTGAACTTGAACTTGAATCTTGCTTGCTTTAATTGAAAACTTGAAGTAGTTTGATTTATATGTTTAGTTTTCTCTAATATTAGTTTTGGTTTGAAAGAAAATAAAAGAAAGGAAGAAGTTTGATATATATACAAAAGTGTATAATCTGATCACAGCACCTAGTTTTTAAATCCTATTTTTCTTTTTATTAATAATGAAGAAAACAAATTTTAAAGAGTAAATTGACACTTGTATTAGTATGTTCCTCTTAAGTCTACAAATGTCCATTAGCATATATTTTATATTTTTAGTTTCTATAATTTCATCTACCATCTTACTTAAAGAAATGTTATAAAACCCTTTTATTTATTCTTGTTTCATTTTAAACTTAAGTTATTACTACTTTAATCAATAACTAAATATATATACTAGTGTTTAAAATGTAGAGTTTTAAATCTAAATTATAATATATTAAGATATTTACTTTGAATTTCAAATCATAGTTTTATTCACAAATCATAAATATATATGAATAATAGTAAAATAGTTAGCACATTTTATTTGCTTTGAAATGATAAGTTTTACAAATTTAATAATTATATTAGAAGATTATCAAATTAATATTGCCAAATCCTGGGTCATCACACGTTTCATGTTCAACGGCATGGTCTCACATGTTTCTGTTTAATTACACCTCTATTGCTTAAAGTTTACTAATACCGGACATATCGTCCGACCCAAGTTGTTTGTTTTCCCTAAACTCTCGGATACTCATTTTGTTTGAGTAGTCCAAGAGTAGTAGATCTTTTAGGGGCCTTTTTGAAGATGACATCCGAGCAGAAGGCCTTTTATCCACTTGCCATCTATTCTGTTGTATTTTCTAGTCTATGTAAGTGTATTTTGTTTCAACATATGTAAAGGAGGATGTTATAACTACCTAAGCTGATTTGTAGTACTTTTGTGTAACTCTGATAGCTCCCTATTAAGGAGCAACTTGATGTACTATTGACTGTTATGTTTTATTTAGCAGTTTCATTGTGAGGTTTTCTATTCTATTTTTATTTTACCCCACGAGGATTCATCATCCTAATGATTGGGAAACGACGCACGAACACCGAGGATGTGTCAGGTGTCGTTCCTAGGAGTCAGAAAGGTGGGTGGCCAATGACCAATTTATCAAAATTAACCCTCTCACACTTATTGCTTTCCAACATTTTGATTTCTCTATCCCTCACCTAGAAAATCTGGTTCTAGATTTCATAGATATAGGAAAATCTACTCATTGGCTTTTAGTGCTAAATACAAGATGACTTAATGTTCATAAAACGTGTCACATTTTAGCACTACTTACCATATTTGTTAGGCTACTTAATGACATAGATAAAGAAATCCCTTATATATAAAAACAACCTTTGTAAAAGATAGTGCTTTTAAACAAAACAGACCTTTGGGAATAAAGTGATTTAAAACTACAAAACTTTTATTTAATTAATTAAATAAAAAATTAGACCTTATTTTTTTAAGATAATAATTTAACCTTCTATTTAAATACTAATTAAATAATAACTAAACCTTTTATTTAAATATTAATTAAATATTAATTATACCTTCTATTGAAATATTAATTAAAACTTTTATTTAAATAATAATTTTAGAAAATATTTTGAATATTTTAAATTTGCTTTTTAACACTTATAATATATTTTAAAATATTTTTAAAAAGTATATAATATAGAAACTCTTTTTTGTTTATATAAAAGTTGTCAATTTACAAACTACATTCATAGCAACTATCGTTATATGAACCATAACTTTTAAACTTATTTTATAAGTCCAAATGGCTTTAAATCTTTCCCTTACATGTTTAAATTAGATAAATAACTTTGTATAAAGGATTGAAAAAAAAATGTAAAGTTTGAAATTTTTTTAGAAACATTTCTAGAAATCAAGTAAGTAAATAAGTTTTAAGATAACACGGGATCTCGATGTTAAAAGATAAACCAATTCAAGTGTTACTTTCCAACAATATATAATTATCCATATACATAAGCACATACATATATATACAAATGTAAAAGACATGCATAAAACAAGGAAAGATTATCACTTATGAATAATTACTTAAGCACGTTTAACTACATTTCAAGTCATCACAAATCATCACATATGTCATTCGCTTCAAAGGGGAACCAAACCAAACAACATTCAATTCGAACGTTTATAAACATAAGTAATTAACTAGTATTATTATCACAAATAATAAAGTTTAAAACATGGGTTTTAAAATTTAGATTTACTCACCAAAATCAACGCGAATTTAAATCAAAGCTAGCACAACTTTGCATCAACACAAGAACTTAGTTTTTCTTCCCAAAAACTTGATTTTTAAGACCTTGGAAGGTGGAGAAGTGCTCGACCTATGTGTACGTGGGCTCGGCCATGCTTGAGGAGGGTGTAGCCATGACTTGGGGAGGGTATTTTGTGTCTTATTTTGAAAGAGAGGAGGTGTAGAGAAGAAAGGAAGTTATTTAGCTATTGTTTAAGGTTTTAAAGTAGAAAAAGAAAAAATTGTAAATTAGAAATTTTGAAAAAGCCATGGAAGAAAAAGGAGCTTGGAAAAGAAGAGCTAAAAGTTTGAAAATAAAGGAAATGAAGTAAAATAAGTAATGAAAAAATGAAGTTGTTTTTATATAAAATGAATATGAGAAATTACGAAAATGCTCTTGATAGTTAAAAGGTACAATGCCCTCCACCATGGTGCCACATCATTCTCCCCTTACCCCTTTGCACATGCAACCTCCACCCTCGCCCTCTCATCACCATCATTTAATCACTTTATATAACTTGATGTTACCTTTTATAGCATTTTCTTTTTGAAATATAAAAGAAAAGTCAAAACTTACTTTATTTACTTAAGTAAATATTTTCTTTTTTTAAATCTGACAACTTTCTTAACCAAAGTATACTTTTTATATATATATATATATATATATATATATATATATATATTTATGTGTGTCTATGTCTGTGTGTGTGTATACTCTAGTGTGCACAACATGTTCGATAACTTTTAGAAGATGAAAATTCGAAAATCCAAAAAAATATTTTTGGTCAAATTCTCGATTTTTCTCCAAACTAACTATTTTTGTAAACCAAAATTTAAAACAACTTCACCATCACCCGTTATTACTTAAAAAAGGTGAGTTATAAAGTCCATTAATTAATTATTTAAAAATATATCAAATATTCATATTTAAAGTGGTTAAATTACAGGTTGTTACATAAATGCATACAACTGATAGTTAAGGCAAGTCTAGACATGCCTAAAATGGAGATCACTTGGTTCGTATTATGTAACTCATTCTACAAGTTTAATAATACTTGTTTTCATGCATGGCTAAATTGATACCAACTGGCTTGCTGATAAAGGACAAAAATATTGAAAAGTGGTAAGCACTATTCGAGGATGAAGCTGGTATTAATTAGTCAGACAAGTAACGTATGAAGTTTGTTATAGACGGTAGGAGTTTTAGTCTAATAAACTGAGAACAGCTCCAAGAGCAAGCACTTGGGTTAGAACCGACTAATTAACATTTTCTGTGTACCCACTATGATAGAAAGGTTTGTGGATGTTTACTTATTTAGTTAATGAATGGTGCGCTAGATCATCCATCTGTAGCATACTTCTTTTCTCACCGTGGCTACAATTCGGCTACTGGAGTAGCAAATGGGTGTGCCAAGAAATTATTTATTGTCCCTATTTTTCAGTCAATTTCTTAACGAGAGTTACATTTGTAATGTTTAGGAAATTGGATTAAGGATGAACTCCAGCAAAGTCAAGATGGGATGATATTTATGAAAATGTGAAAGAAAATGTGGAAAAAATAAAGAGTATAAGAAATGAGATAGTATATTGATAGCAAATATCAAAACATCACTGGCGTGATATCTTGTAAACTGGTTTGGGCTGCATTATGTGGTAAAGCCTAAGTAATGTATCAGCCATTATATAGACTCTGTAACATATTCGTTTCTGTAATTAAGAAACAAAGCTTGCATTCATTCAATAATATCAATCATCTTTTCAATTCATCAAATATGATCAACCAACAATCATCTCTTCAATTCATCTAAACTTAACATGGTATCAGAGCCACTGCAACAAGCCTAACGGCATTCATAAATCAAGTTTTGAAGGATTTTAGAAATTCTATTGAAGGTAGGGATTTTATATTCAAGAAATCATCAGAACATTTTCGTCCTCTGATTTCGTGAAACCCATTAGGTATAATTCATCATTTGGGTGTTTATATATATATATATATATGTATATATATATATATATGTATATATATATATATATATATATATATATATATTTGAATTTTCTTATAAAATTAGGTGCCATGCCAAAGAAATAAGCAAATTTTTGGCTACAACAAGTGTTGTACAAAGAAAATAAGCAAATTCTATTGCAAGAAGTTTCAGAATATCAATTTCAGAAAATAAGAAAGCAATCAAAGCAGAAAGAAAGCAATTTACCTACCAAGAATCCATCATATTATATCTCATCATTTGGATCTGGTTGCAACTTACCTGTATATTCTTCAATAAAGCATTCTTGCACCTGCAAGATATTGAATCTTCAAGTTTGTCATTTCTTTGTTGTTTTCATCATGGCCAAAGGAGATACAACCTCTGCAACTTCTGATAATAACACCAATCCTCAACAACAAACAATTGAAGCAACTTAAAAGTTGATCAAAATTGTCAGTAGCCCATAAAGTCAGCTTATTACCATCCATCTTAAAGAAGATAATTATCTTCTATGGAAGCTTCAAGTTTAAACTGCAACTCAAGGATATGGGCTTGAAGATTTTATTCCTGGCATCAGTTCTATTCCCCCAAGATTCATTACCGATCAACAACATAAAATGATTAGTAATGAAGAATACATAAGGTATTATAGACAAGATAGATTAATAAGTTCTTGCTTGCTATCATCCATCAATACTTATTTATTATCACAAGTAATAGGCTGTAAGTCTACCAATGAAATATGGATTACATTGGAGAGAATTTTCAACACACAATCAGCTGCAAAGATCATGCATTGCAAGAGATAACTGCAAAATGTCAGCAAAGATAATCAGACAGTAAAAGAATATTTAACATAGGTCAACAATATATGCAATATATTAGAAGCCGCTGGACATAAGATTATAGAAAATGAACATGTCTTGACTATTTGAATGGTCTTAGTGATGAATATGAAGCAGTTGTAGCAGTATTATCATCTCAACCCACCTTACCTTCAGTAGAGTATGTTCATTCAACTCTACTTGCACATGAAGCAAGGATAGAGTAGAAGAAACCACAAGATTCAGATTTATCAATCAATTATGCAATAGGTATTAAAAACAAAGGTCCAAATTTCAATAAACAAGGTCAATCCTATCAAAGATGTGGTTATTCAAATAGATCAAGAGGCAGAGGAAGGTGGAGTAATAACATCAATAATAGACCAAGGTGCCAAATATGTGAAAAATTGGGTCATACAACAATGAAGTGTGACTTTAGATTCAATGCTAATTACGTGCCTAACAAGAATCAAAATAATCAAAGAAGTGGCAATCCCAGTATCAATATGGCTTAAGTGCAATCAGACATAAACAGTCAAACAGATAATAACAGGGTAACCAATCAAGATATCACAACAAAGTCTGAACATATACATGATGAAAGTTGATACCCAGATTCAGGAGCAACTAATCACATAACAAGCAATCTTGGCAATTTAAATCTCGGCAATATGGAGTACAGAGGTAAATGTATAATTTTCATGGGAAATGGTGAGTTTATTAGTATTACTCATATTAGAAATGCGTCTATCAAAGGTGCAAGATAGTTAACATATCAACTGTGCCAAAAAAACCCTCATGAGTGTATCACAATTTGCTAAAGATAATAATGTTTATTTTGGATTTTATCCAAATTATTTCTTGGTAAGAGACATACTAACTAAGGAAATTTTATTCCAGGGTGACGCAGTGAGACGATTGTACAGATTCAATATTGTTAATTCAACCAAGTTTGTAAGGAAACAACAGTGTTGTAACGTGGCTAAAATTATTCAGTCAGAAAGAATATAAATGTATTTGATCTTTGACATTATAAACTTGGTCACCCAAGTGCAAATGTGGTCAAACAAGTACTCGATGGAAAATTGATTTAATGATATATCTTTACCATATATATGTTGTTACTGTCAAATGGATAAAAGTCACAAATTGGCATTCAGTGACTCATTAATTGTGTACTCAAAATCATTAGAATTGGTTGCAACTAATCTATGAGGTCCAGCTCCAATATATCCGGACTATGGTTACTGGTACTAAATATCTTTTGTTGTTGCTTTTTCCAAACATACATGGTTATATTTTATGAAAGCAAAGTCTGAAACATATAATGTAGTAGTTCATTTTATATCTTTAGCTGAAAAGCAAACTGGTTGTCAAGTAAAAGATGTGCAAACTGATGGTGGAACTAAGTATAAATCACTCGGTAGTTTTTTCAATAAAAAGGGAATAGTTCATAGAACTACATGTCCCTATATATAAGAACAAAATGGTTTAATTAGGAGAAATTATAGATACATAGTTAAAACATGTCTACATTGTTAGCTCAAGCATCTTTACCATTAAAATTTTGGCATGATTCGTTTAACATAGCTGCATATCTAATTAATAGATTTCCAACAAAAGTTCTCATAGGAATATCTCCAATAGAAAAATTATGTGGAGACAAGTTTAACTATCAGCACTTGAGAACCTTTAGATGTCTGTGTTTTCCCTACTTAAGACCAATAATACCAATAAATTAAATTTCAGATCAAAACCATGCACATTCTTGGGGTATGGAATACATCAAAAGGGTTATAAATGTCTTCAAGATAGTGGGAAAGTATTTGTTAGTAGACATGTTGTATTTAACGATTAGGCATATCCCTTTAGCAATTCAGATATAAAGATAACCAGAAAGATATATAATCCAAAGGTGTCCATACCTAATATAGCAGTATGTACCGATGAACTACAAACTTGGAAAACTTAAAGAACTGTTGGAGCTGAGGATTCTCAACTCATAATGTCAGATCAACTAGGTTAGGAATCATCATAACTGTCCAACTGTCACAGCCAATCTCCTGCATATTCAAATGAGCAACCACAACAAGTTAGTGAAAATTAATTAGATAATTAGGAAGCTCAATCAAGAAATAATAATATTAATACAAATGAAGAAGTACAACCATAAGCAAGAGCAGGTCATACCATGATCACAAGAGCAAAAAATTGAAATTTTTAAACCGAAGTTATACACTACAATAACTAGTTTAGAAGAGCTTGAAACATTTGAGCAAGCAGCAACAGACGAAAATTTGTAAGTAACAATGGATGAGAAGTATAATGATCTCATGAAAAACAATACATGGAGTTTAGGGTATCCACCAGAGAATAAAAACATAATTAGATGCAAATGGATTTATAAATTAAAGAAAAATTCAGATGGAACTGTAGCCAGATACAAGGCTAGACTTGTGGCTAAGGGATACACACGGTAGTATAGGTTTGATTTCAACGAGACATTTTCTCATGTGGTCACACCATCAACTGTAAGAATAGTTTTGTCCATTGCTTTACATAAACATTGGATAATTAGGCAGATTCATGTCAATAATGCATTTCTAAATGGTACCATGCAGGAATAAATATTTATGGAGCAACCACAGGAATATGAGCAAAATATGAATCTTGTTTGCAAATTATATATGACCATATATGGGCTTAAACAAGCACCAAGAGTATGGTTTGATAGACTGAAAACCACTTTATCTACTTAGGCTATCAGTCTACTGAATCATACAATTCTTTATTCATCAAACTCAATAAAAATTAAAGTACATACATTTTAATATATGTTGATGATTTAATTATTGCAGTAGATGATGAAACTGAAATCAACAAGTTCACTCGATATCTAGATGAGCAGTTTTTAATAAAAGATCATGGTGACTTAAGTTTATTTTTGGGTATAGAAGTCAAAATGAGTTCAAAATTAGCAATGTTTTTAAGTCAAAGGAAATACATCTTAGAGCTGTTGATTAAAACTAAAATGGATAATGCAAAACCATAGCAGACACCTATGATAAGCAGTCAATGATTGACCCAAGACCAGGGGAGAACCCATAACAGATATCAAACAATATAGAAGTGTTGTTGGTGCTTTACAGTTTGCTACAATCACCAGACCAGATATGCATTCAATGTTAATAAAGTTTGTCAATTTATGCAGGAACCACTGGATAATCATTGGAAAGCGGTAAAAAGGATATTGAGATACTTAAAGGGAACAACAAATTATGCTTTACTGCTAAAACAATGCAGCAATCTCACTATAACTAGGTACTCAAATGCCGATTGGGCTACAGACCTAAATGATAGAAAGTCAGTAGCGGGTTACTGCATATATCTCGGTGACAATCCTATATCATGGTATTTAAAAAATCAATCATATCCAAATCTAGCACGAAGGCATACTGAAGTGTGGCAAATGCAACAGCAGAGATGATATAGATACAATCACTTTAAGTGAATTAAACATCGAATTATAGAGCAAACTGATATTATGGTCTGATAATCAAAGCGTAGTTTACATGACAGCAAATCCAATTCAACATTCAAAGGACATATTGGGATTGATATCTACTTTGTTCGAGAGCATGTACTAAAGTGAAGATTACAAATCAACCACATAACTGCACGGCACCAACGAGCCAATGTTTTTACAAAGGCTTTATCAGCACGAAACTTCATCAGATTTCGAAATGATTTGAAAGCAAGAGAGATTTGTAGATACAAGAAATGCTACTGAATGATTTGAAGCTTGAAAGTCAAAATCACATTCTCATGCTCATCTCAGCAAGATTAGAAATTTCACTACAAAGGAGCCAAGATCTACAAGGAAATCAAGCTGCATATCACTCGTCAATAAATTTTTCTTTAAAAGGATGGATTTTTGACGCGAAATTGAAGTAGCTGACCAAATTGAAGTCGCCATGCCCTAACACTAATATCAGTTTGTGCGGGTGCATAAGAAATGAGAAAGTATATTGATAGCAAATATCAAAACATCACTTTAGTAAAGTATAATGGCACGCGCTTCGCGCGTGAATTGTTTTTCTTACAAATTGTATATGTTTAAATCGGTCAAAAAAATAATTTTTTATTTTCAAGTGATATTTATTAGAAGTATTTGAATCTGTAAATAAGGTTTAATTTTAGTTCATATATTTAGAAGCATTTTGAATTTTAAAGCATGTTTCGTTATTAGATCCTACTTTTATGAGCATTTGAATTTGTAAAAGAAATTTAGTATTAGATTCTATTTTTAAGTAATTAAGATTGGGTAATACACAAAGGGACATTTTTGATAGTTCACGTTGATATCAAAAAAGTGTGACACCAAAGTTATTACAACTATTATTAAAGATATCTTGTTAAATGGTTTGGTCGCAATATATGGTGAAGCCCAAGTCAATATATGTGTCATCCAATATATAAACTCTGTAATGTATCCATTTCTGTAATTAAGAAGCAAAGCTTGCATTTATTCAATAATATCAATCATCTTTTCAATTCATCAAATTTGATTAGCCAATAATCATCTCTTTAATTCATCAAAACTTAAATAAGAGGATGAGGATACTGGTAAAAGGACAGTAGACTTGAAAGAATTTGCAAATAAGAACATTGCAGGAGGATCATCATTCCTTAATTCCAATGAAATCGTGGATATCAAGAAATTAACAACTCCAGCATGACGTGTTTCGGTAAGTGCTAAAACAAGTGTATGAGCTGCTTTATAATTATTAGAATAATATATCATTTCAGACCATTGTAATTCTTAATGCTTACGTCATTTCGTAACAGAGATAAGTGTAAGCTGTAAATATGAGTAATTGGCATAAGAGGATTAAAACGGTGCATGTGTGATATGTAAGTCAACGATAATATAATATTTGACAAATCTAATTGGAAGAGAACTTTTCTTTACTTTTATTATCTGATCAGACTAAAGAATAATCACTATCCGGGTAAAATCTACATTTTAGCATATCACATGCAATAACACGGAAAAAGGATATAAATAAGCATCAACATATTAAAAGCATGCATTTTAATTTTGTTACTAATTTTCTTCTTAAAGTTTGACGTCTTAGACCATTAATTAACATTTAATATCATTAATTGGTTACGAATATTTTTCACTTGATTTCGTTGAATGACTATTTTTTCACTCGGTTTTGCCTAACTGATCAAGGTGGCTTTTATAATAATCTTTTGATTTAATTTTATAATATTTTAAGTGGAAATAAAAGTAGAATCGGTGTGTAGATAGTAACTACCTTTATATATCAATTTTCTAATTAATCGATATACTAATCAATATGCTCCCTTCCAACAAAAAGTATCCTCGTATATATTTTGATTCCTTTATTTCCAGTATAGTCATATAGCCTAATTAATTGATTTTTCTTTCTTCGTTGGAAATATTTGAATCGTATAAATTTATCAAAGAGCGCTCAGAGAGTTATTTATTCTCCAAAATATTTTAAAGGAAAATTTTGAGATCGATTTCAGTTTGAAAGATATAAGTTTTGAAATTTAGTTTGAAGGATAACATAATACTATATTAAACTAGTATCAGTACAACACTAGATGAACTTAAATAGCATTTAATTTTACAATTCAAGAAATGTTAAGTTAATATAGCGTTACACATATAGAATGTTAAGTTAAAATAGCATTCATTTTAAATGTTAATTTAAACCACTATGGATCATCGTTGCCACCTTCACCACCACCGCTCACTTCACCTGCACTCTACCGCCACTCAACTATACTCCATTGTCGAAGTCGCTGCTGAATTCTTCGTAGTTGCCAAAGTTGTCAAAGTCATCATCACAGTCATCGAAGTCATCATCAAAGTCGTCGCCACTGCCACCCACCTAAGCTTGTCCCCGACGCTTGCCGCCCGCATACGCATGTCAAACTTTTTCCTTCAGCTATAATTTTTTGGCTGCGTGCTTCATTCAATAAGAATCATAATGTTTTTCCTCCTCCATATTTTCCTATGTTTTCTAAAACATGGAAAAAAAATCAAAGATAATGATAAAAAAATATTGTTTTATAGCGGGATGATGTACTTTGTACGGGAAAAGAATAATTGCTGACCATGTCCATTAAAAACAAACACACAAGGCATTTTATTTCAAATTCAAACACAAACAAACCCCCAAAATACCCCCCCCCCCCACACAATAACAAATCTTATGTCAATTTTGTAAAAAAAGTCCAATAAACTTTTAAAGCATTATATATATATATATATTATTTCTTTAAAAGAACAATGTCTAGTCTAACATCCAATTAAGTTATTTTAAAATAAAGTAGAATTCATATTTCAAGTTACCAGTTCATAGTTTACTACTGCTTGTTTTACTCCCTATTTCGCAATACCAAATTTTAAAAAACATATTATCCTACTAAGTTGATGATGTACCGTCGGTTAACACAACATGACCAACCACATGCATTGTAGTGTTAAAGGTGAAATCTAGAGGTAATCATGTAATTTATTACGTAACTTGACTCTTAGAAGAATTTTGTTCGAAATGAAATAGGCTTTTGGGTTTATTTTCTTGGACATATAAACAAATCTACGCCTATTGGATAATATGGAGCATAACTTAAAATAGTAGCCTTCTTCTTGTCTCTAATCTACAAAATCAATAAACGTCAAACTATAATCAATGATATTAGTTCAACTTTGAGTTTTTATATTTTGGGTTCACACTTAAAATCAATTTATAAACATAGTTATGGAAGACTACTATAATAGGGCATGTTGTATTTGCTTGTCAAATGGGTAGCTAATTGTATTTAGATAAAACAATAATTTATATTAATATAATTCTAGTCATTGTAATAAAAAAATTGTATGAAACATTGTTGCCTTTATATACAATTTATCCATGAAATATCATTCTTCCTCTAATAATGTTGATAACAAACCTTTGCATTTTCCGATATATATGATCCTTTCATAAGTAAACATGGGATCGAAAGCGAGGTCATCTAATTTTTTAGTTTGTTAATGATAATGCAATGACATTAAACCAAGACTTTCTAGATTGCCAGTATTAATGATTACTTTATTAAGTGTTAGTTCTTGACTTTGAATATTGTTATTCCCCAACATAGAACTAATAGTATTTGAATTATTAGCTTGATGTGCCAGAAGAAGTTTTCTAATTTACTGTTTGTGGAGTTATAGGAATGATGTTTGTTCCCTCACGAAATCGAACACAGCGATAGTTGTCAAAATTAACCATTACCACTAGTGATAGATCCGGTAGAGAGGTTAATATTTGCAAATACACGATATCCACAATAGCATTCATTGCACCGTTAACCAGCCCATTTTGCACTACAAGATTTGATTGCAACATTACTCGAGCACCTATAGAAAGATAAATAATATTTTCTAAATCATTTTCATCATCAAAAGTAGCATTGGATGCTGTTTCACAATTATTAAAAGGAGGAATATATGCATCTCTACGTAGTCTATCTAATGCTTTCGTAAAGTGCTTGCTCATCTTCTGCATGCCAGAATATATATGATAGTCTTAGACACTTATCAAAACTTCTATATGCAAGTACTCCATGTTGTTGCAAGATGCTTCCACCTTTTAAGTATAATGAATTATCATACAAAGGAGGTAATTATCGTATATTACCGACTAAGATGACAGAAACACCACCAAATAAGTCACTTGTCGAAAAGATATCATGACAACGTAATTCAACATCTGCAATCATTGTTCTACCAAGATGCTATATTCATCCATTATGATCAACTTAAAATCCTCTTGCATACGATGACATTTTTTCTAGAATTTTCTTTATATGATGGCTTTCTTTCTATAGAAATTGAAAGTTCATGGTAGATGATACTTCCACCGGCCACTCTAGTTGGAGCCATAATGCGACCTGCTTTATTGGTTCCAAAGTGAATAACAACTATTTGAACAATAGCATTAATGAGAGTTGATTTTCCCATGGCCCGCCATATATAACCATTTTAATTGACCTCCCTTTTAGTACGGTTTCATGTATCATATTAAGTGAAAGTCATTGATAATTAGACAAGCCCTCTAAAGTAAAGGTGATGCAGTTACTCATAGTCTGGTTTGAAAATTCCATGGTAGAACATAGATTGTTATAGACAAATTTACATTCAATATCTACATTGGGATATCATTGAAGTGTTTCATTCCAATTGTATAAAGTGTTAAAATCTCTTAAACCCATTTCTATCTCATTTTCTAAAACAAATATAGGTCCTATCATTGCTGCCATCATCCATTCTTCTCATTGATTTTCTTCTGCATCATTACTCATGTCATCATCATCTTCAAATTCATCCTCAATTCCATTTGGGAGTGACTAAGATAAGGTCAAACCAAAATTAATATATCTTTTAGACCAAGTATTCAAGTTTGCTTTATTTAAATTTTGATAATGATGATGCAATGGTTCCTATATTAATAAACAAAATAAATGAAGTGTGAGAATAATAACACTTTATTGCAATCATATTCTTTTCATATATTAGGTTTTAGACTATAATTTAGTGTTATTTAAACATTTATGTTTTAAAAAACTATCCCAAAAAATTGAGATGGAGATAAATTTTGTGTTGGATGTAAAAATATATCATGTTTTAAAAAGAAATAATATGACTAAGAAATGTTTAGATTCACTACTAATGAATACGTGCTTTACGCAAAAGAGTTTCCATTTTTCACCTTGTTTGAGGAACATTGCTACTTAGATCATGTATTATTCATACAGTGTCCTCTGTATAATAGCTTCTGTTCAAAATTTATGCCAATTTTTTTTTATAATAGTGGAACATTATTATCATATCAAGTAGTGAAACATTTTCGTATTCGATTGGCCAATCCATATACTTTGCATTAAAGTTAGGGTCTAATGCAACCATATCATCGTCTCATGTAATATGACTACAATGTATAATTGTTGACCACACGCTTTTTTCACTTAAAGTAAGTCGAACCATAGTATTAGATGAACATACAAGATGGTAAGTCATCAAAAGATGGCATTTATCTTGCATAGAAATATCTCTTTCAGATGCACTCTTAAGTATAAGTTTCTTAATTGCAAATCTAGATGTTTGGCATGGATGATAAATGTCTTCAGCTATTGTTCTAAATGTATCAATGAATTTTTTTGAAACCGATTCTGATTTTGCTATATATTTTCAAATATAATTTACCACAGCATGCACAGATAGCACTAGTTACTAATCAATATCAGCACGTCAAGTCTGAAGTAGTTTACATGATTTGTATTATTATATTATAGGATGAAAAGAATCTGAAAAATAAATAAGGCAGAAGTAGGATTCAAAATCGATGTCTAAGGAAATAATGTGTGCTCTTTATCAACCATCCCATAGCAGCATTTTATTCATGAATTGGTTCAGAAATTATATAATGATGAGCTAAAATTAGAAATACGAAAAATTGAACCTGATGGCACTCAAACACAGAATACCTAAGAGGAATGCCACATGCTTACCAACTGTAACATCTAAGTTTTTGTATTCATGGCTGTCTGTAATAGTTTATTACCATTCTATGAATAACAGTTCAAGTGTCCATTCATGCATTTTCTTTAAGCGTTGCGAAGTTTCAATGGATGCATCTCTTTCGAACTGAATTGCTGAAGGCTGCTCTTATTCAATGACATCTTATCATTCCTATATAAGCCTCACACCATCCCAAAAGAAAATTCAATCATATACGCTCCAGTTGGTTTCATATTGCTTCCTAAATTTCTGAACTCTATATTAATTCCAAAAGCAAACTTAGACCAGTGCACTTTCACTTCACAATATTTGAGTCTGGTCATCATCCTCTTCCTAACCTCTGCATATTCATTCTGCATCAATTTTAAAGGTTATAGAAGTACTTCGGTTCGACAATTCATTCAATTCAAGACACAATATGTAGTTAAGTTATGTCTTTGTAAAATAAAAGATTGAAGTCCCATTCAGCTGCTTGGGCAAATGTACTGAAATCCTATTCTGTTGTTCAAGTGCCTATTCCTCCTAGCGAAGTGAGCGTGTTTGTTATTTAATTCCAAAAAGAGTCTAGGACTGGACGTAGGACTGGAGGTCTGAACCAGTATGAAAACTTTAGTGTGATTGCTTCTTTTTTTACTTTACTATTTATTCCCGCTACTATTACATTTATATTGCTGTTGTTGTGAGTATTGCACGTCAACTCTGTATGTATGTGTGTGTCTGTGTGTGTGTATTTGGCTTTCATCGATCCAATGCATAATGACTAACAATGTGTGCACCAAAGGATCATTCCATTTAGAGAGAAATTGTAAAATTGTACTATTTAGAGGTTCTTGAATGATTTTAGATTGTGAAAAACACATTCTGAAAGTGGCATGTCATTTGTTTGGTTGTTTTGTGTAACTGCAAACAATAACTTCAATACTAGGAATGATGCATAACCCAAGTAACCATGTCGTGTAATCATCATCTTCAATATCCATATTTGCATTAGGTGGGACAACTCACGCACAAGTATGTTCTTGTTTATGTGAAGATTTAGCATATTAGGGTTTGTTGTACATATGAGATGATCAAAGTATTCGATAGTTGCTACATTTTCAAATATATTTTCACTAATTAAGATACATCTAGCGCGTTATGCAACCACAAAAACTAATGAATATGTCCATTTCCATGATTCACCATTCGAAACGATACCAATAATCTTTTAATGGGGAACCTGGAGTTAAAAAAACTTAGAATATTATAAAACCCTGACTTGGAAAAACCATGAAGCAAAAAGTGTATTTTCATTTTGTAATTATGTATTTCTTTTTCTTTGTTCATTGATATTCAACTTTCACAATTCATTTATTTAGTCAAGAAGTTTATAGAGTTCCATCATGCATGTTAGCTAAACTTAGGTGAAAAAATCGACGGTGCCCCTAATTGCTTTACCATAGCTGTAAGTTATTTTTACCCTGCAGATCAATAAGAACGGCTTCCACGAATGCTTCAAATTAAGAAATGGGTTGAACCAACTTACTATCTCTAGATTTCAACATTTCATGAATATCTTAAATTGATAGGTTTCTATCTTTTGGATTTCTTTTTACATAAATATCACCATTATCTAATGCATACCTACTAATCCAACTATATACAAAATAACAAAAATTATGATCTTCTGCAAATTTTGATCATGATATTTCATCAAATATTGAAAGTATGGAGGGATCTTACTTTTCTTAGTTGTCCCTATCTCTAATCAGCATTTATAGATGGAAATAATGTAGGGAATGCCACTGAAATATAACTAAGTGTAATAAACTCTTGAACAAAATTTGATGAGATTGACATTTTAAAAACTATTTCATCATCCTTTTTTTATTTTGTAGAATAGATAAAACAAAATCTTGTTGGTTTGGTTGTATTGAAGATTTGAATGTACCTAATGACTCAAATTCATAAGTATTAGTTATTTCATTGTCTAACTCAAGAGGTCCCTGAAAATAATTATCAAAATTTTGAGCTGAAACATTTATAAACCTTCTTCAGTATGTAGAAGGTTCGTAGGTACATCATCTTTCGTGTGCACATCGCCATAGAAAATACTATTACATTTAAGCCAAATTAGTGCTTGCCTCACATGTTCACATCTTGCTCGAAACCTTTTATTCACTTGTGTTCCAATTCTATTAACAAATAATACTGTTGATAAGTAGTCAAGCTTATAAGGAAGAGAACATGTTATTGCATTGAAGTCTTGAGAAAAAGTAATAATATTTCCATTATATTTGTAGCACTGTCCTTTAAATCGGTAATTTGACATCACGCTATGAATACATGCATTGATTATTCGCTCTAAGCTTGTAAGGCAAGATAATTCAAGCGGAACAGATCCCGATTTCATTAGATTTTGAGAACAGAACATATAAGGAAGATCATGTTGTGGTTTGTCAGCACTGTGGTTAGAGCATGAAGTTGAAGAAACAACTAGATCTAGACAATTGAGTGCAAGCCGTTAGAACCTTCTTTTTGGGTTTTGAAGAGACAACTATACATATGTTGCACAAGTTAATTTTTAGGTAATTTTGTAGGTACAACTATCTATGAAGAAATAATATGGTAACTATTAAAGCAAAGTGCTCAATAGTTGAAGATCAAGTATAGCAAAGTCATTCTACACTGCAAGTCTTAAAATTACTTGTACATTTTGTATGATGATGATGCACACACAAATTTATATTTGAAATCTATACATAGAAAAAATTTCAAAAATTACTGCAGATTTCTCAAAGAAAATCAGACATCTGAAATTTATTTCAAATGTCTAAAAATGGGCTAAAATTAACTGTTTCTTTTCTGTTTCATACCCTGTATGAAATGGATGCCTAAAAACTTAAGCAGACATCTGAATGATTATATATACGTCCGATTAATATTTTCAAACATCTAAATAGTTGTTAAACCATTTTTCTAAACTATACTTTAAAAAAATTGAAATGTCAAACCAGTCATCAAAGGAATGTTTCATATCTCTGACTGAAAATTCAGACTTCTGGATAAGGATGTTTTCGAACTAATTCTTTTCTGTTTCATCCCTGTATAAATTCAGATGTGTAATTTAGGATTTAGATGTCTGAATGCTTATAGGTGGCCTTTTACTTTGAGAGGACAATTTTTTTCATAAAAACCATCATCTTTTACTAAGAGTTGTATCTGTTTAGTGGTGATTTCTCTTGAATAAAACTCTTCAAACACTATAAATAGGAATGTTTTTGAAATTTTGAACATACCTTTCTCACTTTGTTTTCTATGATCTATATTCTCTAATATTTCAAAACCTTTCAAAAACAACTTTCTACTTTCTATTTTCTGCACATTCAATTCACATTATCAAAGGAAATTATAGGAAGAGTGATTGAAAAGTGACATATCCTTGTTGCAGACGAATACATTAAAGTCAAAGTGGAGTTATTCCATTTTAACCAAAGTCCTATTGTAGGTCTTTAGGCAAGGGTCGAAATCATGTTCAATTGTTTAAGCATCTTGCAGAAACATGTTCCTCTAGGTAAAGTGAGGGTTGTTTAGTGAAAATCCAAAACGAGTCTAGGACTGGACATAGGAAGGAGAGTCTAAACCGATTTAAAAATTGTTGATGTAACCTTTATTTTAACTTTTTCTGTTAGCTTGCTCATTTTATTAGTTTAACATATATATATTAGTCATATTATTAGATCCTTAGTGCACTTTTATTTGATATCAGAGCAAGGCATTCCAAAAATTGTAAAATCATTTTTGAAAATAATATAGCATCAAATTTCACCATTTTTCACGAAGGTCAATAGACCGCATGACTCCCACTTCTTACTAGCACTAACTATGCTTTTAGGTCCATTAGAATGATAATATAAATTCATTATTATAGTTATGCTATTTGGAACATGACTCAAATTGAGTATGAAGCCCTCACTGTTGATTTTAGCACAACTCAATAAGTTAGTTTAGCATAAAACAACCCTAAATCCATAAATATTTTATTTTTTGAATCGAATAGAAATGAATTAAATAGGGTTAGTATACGTAATTCTGCATATGAAATATGGGAAACACTACAAATTACACATGAAAGCATGAACAAAGTTAAATAAAGCAAGGTTTCAATGTTGAAAAATCAATTACAACTTTTCAAAATAAAGGACAGTAAGAAATTTTCGAATATGTATTCACTTTTACAAAATATTACACATGCACTCATGCAATGAGGCAAAAATATATCAGAATTTGATACAGTTTCAAGAATTTTAAACTCCTTAACAAATGAGTGGAAAAGGAAAGTGCTAGCCATTGAAGAAGCAAACGACCTATCAAAATTCAAGATTGAAGAGTTAACCAAAAATTTCATTGCCTATGAAGTGAATTTGCAGGTCAGGAAGCAACAGGATAAAGAAAAGAGATCGATTGTTTTTCAAGCCGAAGATGATTTAGATACCGACCATAATGATTTGGCCTGCCTTGTAAAAGGTTTCAAAAGGTACATAAAATCCGAGATGGCATCAAGTAACTATAAGAATAACAACTCATCAAATCTGAACTTCTTTGAATGTGATAAGCTAGGCCATACAGAAAGTGATTGCCTAAAGTTGAACAACGAAAACAAACCTAGAAATCAACAAGAGGCAAAGCCAAAGAAAAGAGCTTTCCCAGTCATTTGGGATGACTCTGAATCTTCATTAGATGAGGAAAGTGACAATGAGCAAGTTGATGTCAGTTTTATGGCATTTGATGATAATGTATGTCAAACTTTTTTTTTATGATGGTGTGCTTAAAATTAATATATGTATTTTAGAAGAATAGATAAATGAAAAGAAATTGGAAAAAAAGAAGTACATGCAAAATTAGATAAAGAAAAATTATATATATATATGTGTGTATATGTATGTATATAGTAATTCTTAAAGAAAAATTATGTAAATTGAGAGAGTCTAATGAAAATTTGACATCTTAAATTCAAGCTTTGAAGGAAGAACTAAAAGTTTGTCCATATGCGAATTTCAAACTTTCAAAAGAAAATTGTTATTTAATATCATCTCTTGATATCTAAAAATTAAGTTAATACTTTAGAGCCTAAGATTGATGGTTTATCACAAAATATTTCCGAATTTAATAAAACTAAAGAAAGTTTAAAAATATGATAAATCCTTTAAAACTAACCTTAAATAAGACGGTTTAGGATTTAAAACTTCTAAAATTATTATTTCTAGTTCTAAAAGGAGATATGCATCTTTGTATATGAAACTTAGAAAACCCAAAGTTACTAACAGTCAAACAAAAATAGAAACTTCCATGACTATTAGTATTCTGGGTTCCCAAAGCTAATAATAAGCTCATTAGAAATAAATATATAAATAATTTTCATGTCTGAAGTGTTATGTTCAAATTATGTTTTCAAAGGTTCAACCAAAACCTTTGAGTGTGGTTACCTTCAACCTAATCTCCTAGACCCTAACGTAGGAAGTAGGACCAGAACTCTTTCCTTATTTTTTTATAGGCATATCTCATATTGAGGTGGCGATGGACTCTGAATAACACTACAAATGAAGAAATTTTTGTAATCATATCTTTATAGATTAGTTTGATTACAAAAATATTGTTCTTAAAAGTTGTTACTTATTCTTGACAAAAATTTGGAAAAGATATAAATAATTATATGGGTATTTTGATTATAAAAATTTTAGATATTTCAGATGATTCAAGTATGCTATTATTGACGCATAGAAAAATGTTTTTGGCTTTTAGAACTAAAAACCATGTAAAGACCTAGATTTTTGAATGGTTATAATCAATATTGGAATTTTAAATCTTGGATTTAATGCGAGTAAAAATGATTTCAAAAACTTATTTAATTTTTCTTTAAGTAAGAATGATATGGAAAGCTTTTAATTTATAATTAAAAGTGGTTAAAATTGTTTCAATAATAATTAGTTTTAACTAACGGGTGAAATTATCATTCTGGGGCTTTAACACCCTATAATTTGGCTTTAGTTATTTAGTTAGTTAGTTAGTTAATTAATTAGGATCCAAAAATTGAATTTGACCATGAAACTTGCACCATTGCATTCGTGACGAAATTCCAAGCAACTTTCATATTTGGAGTTTTGGAAGATGTTGTGGATGAAAAAAAATTCAAACAAAAATAATCAAGTGTAACTAATTAACATTTGTAATTATTCATCCGGTCCCACTGGTCAACCGTTTACTGTGACCAGTCGACATATAGTGGTCAACCGGTACACATGAGGCGGTCGACTAGTTAGGTAACAAAGGCACAATAAACCTAGGCCATATACGACTCGGATTTAATGTAATTTGATCTAACGGTTCTGGTTGATTCTAATGCCTATAAATTCAGGCCTAACCCTCCCTTCTCTTATTATATTTCTCTGGAAGCAGTAACAAAGCTTTTTAATTTCTTCTTCTTCACTTTCTTTCTAAATTACAAAAATAATATATTTATATCTGTATTCATACAAATTGGAGAAGAATGGAAATCTAATAAAAAGGAGAAGAGAAGAGAATCAACTATAGGCGTATTTGAGGAAATTATATATTTATATCTATTTTCTCTTCCGATTCCAAATCTCTTCCCAGATCTGTAACTCTAATGTATGTATATACCATTTTTATACATATTTCTTAGATTAGAAAGGATTTGATGATGAGTTTAAGGTGCTACTTTAGATCTGGAGATTTGAATCGCTTTTAAAAGGTGAGTGAGAAATTTAATAGATTGTTATAACATGAAAATTATCCCGTTGGTGTTTATTTGATTTTTTATGCCTAACTGGATAATTTTATATGAGTTGTAAGCAACAAATTTAATATATATCACCTACATATTCTGAATTATGAATCGATTAAGAATTATTTACAACTTGATCTGGAAATCAGTCCCAAAAGCATAAATTTAGAATATTGATCTGAATGAAATTTAATCTAGATCTAAAAATAGGTTGTATAATAATGTTATGAATTTGGATTATTACTCCAAGCTTGTCGAACGTAAACTTTTCTATGTTTAGAATTGTTGAAATTTAGGCCCATCAAGGTATAGATTGTTACATTTGGTATTAGATCTTAGGTTAGTGGATCAAAGGAATTGGGATAAATTGAAAGAACGTATTCTTGCTTTCGTATCTGGTAATATTATATTTTTAAGCTAGATTTTAAGAGTTTTGACTACAAAAGTAATTGTAATTCCACTCCGAAGGAATGAGAAGAGCAACTATGGGTCGAAAATATCTCAAAATTCGACTCCAAAGTACCTCATGGAGTGCTGGCGATGCGTAAGGCGTGGTTGACGAAGAGCATGAGTATGACAATTGTAGAATCTTGGAGAATGGAAGTGTTCGACTTGATGGTTGAGATTCTAGATACCTTGTAATTTTGGATTTTGATGATGAGTTCCAATCGGAGACACACATTTATTCCAGATGGGCAGAAATTTAGAGTGTGTATGTCGCGATTGTCCGAAAGTAAGTTTTTGCAATGGTGCATTCATTGATCTCCTCTTTAATCAAAAATTGAATTTTTATTTGGATAGCTAATGCCAATTCCTTAGTCTAAAAACCTGTGGGAAAATTTTTATAAAGTATATTTTGGAAATGCTTTAGATTTTGGGAAATGGTTTTAAAAAGATTTCTTTTCCCAAAGATTTATTTTGGACATCTTGTTTTAGGAATGTTTTGAAATTTCACTTTTTAAAGAAACATGTATACCACTAAATTGGCCGTGTTAAGAAATTTTTAGTTTATAAAAGAGTAATTTTTGAAATCCTTAAATATATATATATCAGTAAATGTTTGGTTTTATTTTTGGCCAGGAAATAGTTTTCTAATCTGAGAAATTTGTATTTTAGAAAGGTTTTTTGAAAACCTGAAATATATATATATATATATATACACACACACACAATTTTGATTTTCAAGGGAAGTTTTGGTATGAAATAGTTTCTACTATTTAGAAACAAGTATAACGGAGCATATATTTAGCTCATTGATTTTTTGGTTTACAAAATTGAGGTTTTTAGACTTTCTCTCTTTTAAGTACAGAAAAAATAGGAATGACATTCAATTTAAGTGGGATATGTAGTTTCAAGTGTTGTTGTACCACTAACTATTGGAAGAAATATTTATGTGCGAAGTAGGCAGAAAATAACAGCTAGAGTATTTTTGAGTTTTTGGAATTGTTTTTGGTCGTAGCAGTTTTGTTGGTATTACTATGAATTGCTGAAGCATGGTTCGGGACTAGGCGGTAGGCTATGACAGCCACCGTGATAAGGATAGGAATTTTTCGGATCATGTCAAATCGAAGGAGACGGCGCGAAATGATTATTATTATTTAGTATGGCCCTAATTGGGTTTAGATTCAATTAACTTTCCAAGCTCATCTAGCACTTGACCACCTAACGGAAAACCTACATTTGTCTACCAGTTAATGCGTTTTGACGCAACTTGAACTTAGAACTGGACAATAAAAGTCGCTTCCAAATTTCCCCAGTTTCCTTTTTTCATTCCTCCTTCCCTAACAAGCCAACCCAATCTCCATCATCCACCTCTTCCAAGTGTCAACTTCTCTCTTCTGTTCCTCCCCTAGGTGATGCCGTTTTTTCCTAGGAGCAGCAGCCTCGCCTCCCCTTTATGCTAGTTTTGCACATTAGATCTCGCCCCACCACCACTCTAGATCTAAACCTTATTCCCTCCCTCCGACCACTTCTTTGCCCAAGACACCTTTCCGCAATGTCGGTTTTGCCTCACACCATTATGGTCTCAACCCTCAAGTGGCCACATCGCTGGACCAAAATGAGAAAAAGGTTTTGCCACTTTTGGGTTGGAAGAGCTATTCGTTGCAATAGGATTTGCACTGATCCTCTACTTCGAGACTTTTGAGTAGGAATATTACCCATGCTACATCTGTCTTTTCGATGGAGGCAATAGTTTGGTTTGTTCAAAGATGAAGGGTTTCTTAATTTAGCTAACTAATGATGTCTAGTTGAGATTTTATGAGGCTTCGTGAAAGATGTGGACTTGGATGATTCTGAAGTGATTGACTCAAAGATTTTGCAGCGGACCTTTTCCCAAGATGTCAGTGTTTGGAATACGGATAACCTATGTACGACTGTCCATTTGATTATTTGCATCATTCGATATAACATCATCCTAAGATAGGAAGTTACGATCGGATTTATGGTATGGAGTGGAAGACCATCTATGCTAGTATTGACGACGTCGCCGCAACTGCACTTGCATCCTTATGATGTAATTTGTTCATCAAGGATTTTCACTCCACAGAGTCGCTTTCCGTATTTTCACTTATTCACTCTCGTCTTTAGGTAATATAGGTGAACCTACATAAGAGGTAGTTTAGTAAAAGGTTCCTTCTGCAATCATTAGATCCTTCCTTAGAAAGATGGCAATTCTGAAGCCGTCAGCCACACCAGTAGCGCCAACGGTATGAGATTAGATGCATGGCCACCATGCTACGACCATTCAAGAGTCGCACCAATGGATCGAGCTCCATCCACGGAGCAAGGCATATCGTAGTCTGTAGGCCATATATCAGGATTTATGGTGTTGTTGCCTTTCTCTTCCAGCATTCGTGCTTTTCTTTTAGGTTTGTTTAGGTTGTAAAACTTTTAATTATCTCTTGTAAATGATACACACGATATTATGAGTTCTATTTATTTATTGTGTTATTGTTTCTAGATATGCAAACCGCTCTTATATATGCATAGTTAAGGAGCAATATAAATATGGGAGTCTCATAAAGACACTTGACTAAAAGTATATGCAATATAAAACTGGAAATTTAGAATAATTGGAAAATTTTAGCAAAGGACATGATAAAGTTTTTTTGGTATCATGTGTCATTGCTCATGTTCCTTAAAGCTAAAATTTTTGGTTAATTGAGCATGATGAAAATTTTAAACAAAATGTCAAGTTTTTTGGGGTAAATCATAGTTGTAGAATTTTGAAATTTGGTTTATACGTTTAGCGCATAACCGACTTCTAATTACGCTGAATTATGGCTTGATTTATCAACAAATTTGAGAAGGAAAATATTTTGAAACGTTTCCCCTCGATTTGAAAAGTTCTCTTTTGAAAAAAAGTTTATGTTTTAGATTTTTTTTCGCTCTTATATTAGAGTTTTTGCTCAAAATTTTATTTAAGCAAAAATGTGCACCAAAATATTTTGAGATTTTATTTTGACGTACAAATTTGACTAGTGAGAAAGATTTTTATGAAATCTTGGATTTTGAAGGCCACGTGTTAGGTGTATAGGAAGACATAGAGAATTCGAATTTGCGAATTTAGTGGTACATTAGGATCGACAATGGGATAAATGCAAGCGATAAGAAGTGAAAAGTTGTTTTGGCCTTGGAATTTCTATTTCTATACCTTGTTGGTGACGTACGCGAGTCTATATTTAGACTTAATTCTGCCTTAGAGCTTGAAAATAAGCCTCATTATGTGTTTTTTGTGTTGATAATTTGGAGTAAATCCGAGGTAGGGAGAAAATTTCTAATGTACTACGAGAATAGGATGATTATAGAGTGGTAAGAATGATAAATTCTCCACCTAAATTCTTTTTTTGGCATAGGGGTAAAGTTTAGGAAGCGATTTTTCGGTGCGTTAGGTTATTGGATGGTCGGAAGTGGATGCTAAAGTCGGTTGCTTCATACCTCTAATCGTAGGAGTATGGGGGTTTTGGGTGATTTTTTTTTCAAAAAGCTGCATATATGTAGAACTGCCAGTATGTATATAGGTTGTATACATTATAATTTTTCCAAAAATGTTTTCAAAGTAACGCATTCATATCAGAGGATCCGATTTAGAATCATTTTGCATACATATTTTCTGTGTGGTGATGCAGTAATACATTAGGCACTTATGTGCATCAGTTGCAAAATTGGTTGTATACTGATTGGTTTTGTAGTTTAGTATAATTAGAAGCCCAAACAATGACTTAGTCACTAGTGAAATTTCGGAGACGAAGTTCATTTTAGGGGGGAAGAATACATAATTTGGTGTTAGTTATTTAGTTAGATAGTTAGTTTATTAATTAGGCTTGAAAAATGGAATTTGTGCAAATAATGGAATTTGACCACGAAACTTGTACCTTTACGTTCATGGTGAAATTCTAAGCAACTTTCATATTTGGAGTTCTACAAACGGAGTCCAAACGAAGAAGCTGCGGATGAAAAATGAATTCGAAAAAAAATCCAAGTATAATTAAGTGACATTTATGATTATTCGCCCGAGCCCACAGTTCGACCGTTCATTATGAGTAGTCGACATGTAGCGGTCGAATAGTGCATATGAGACGGTCCACTTATTGGGTAAATGCAGACGCAATAAACCTAGGCCATGTACGTCTCGGATTTAATATATTTCAATTTAACAGTTCTGGTTGATTCTGGTGAAAATAAATTCAGGCCTAACCCTCCCTTCTCTTCACATACTATTTTAGAGGCAGTTGCAAAGCTCTGTCATTTCTTCTTCTCCATTTGCTTTCTAAGTTATAAAAATAAGATATTTATATCTATATTCATGCAAATTGGAGAAGAGAAATCTAATAAAATAGAGAAGAGAAGAGAATCAACTATAGGCGTTTTTGAGGTAATTTATATATTTGTATCTATTTTCTCTCCCAATTCCAAATCTCTTCTTAGACTGGAATTCTACTGTATATATACCTTTTTTATGTTTATTTCTTGGATTAGAAAGGATTTAGAGATGAAATTAAGATTCTACTCCAGATCTGGAGATTTGGATTGCTTTTAAAAGGCGAGTGGGAAATTTTATAGTTTGCTATAATATGAAAATTATCCCGTTGGTGTTTATTTTATTCTTTATGCCTAACTTGATAATTGTATATGAGTTATGGGCCACAAATTTAATATATATCGCCTACATATTCTTATTTATGAATTGATTTAGAATTGTTTACAACCTGATTTGAAAATCAATCCTAAAAGTATGAATTTATTGATTTGAAATTTATTCCAGGTCTGAAAATAAGTTGTATAATAATTTTATTAATTCGGATTATTACCTTAATCTTGTCGGAATGCAAACTTTTCTATGTTTGGAATTGTTGAAATTTAGATCTGTTTAATATTTATAAATTAGTTTGAGTTCTTTCCCTTTTACAAAACACAACGTTTGATCTAACAAGGAATAGATGCAAATAAAAAGAGAAAGAGAAGCGTAAAGTATGTTCACTGCAGTTTACATTGTCTATTTCATTAATAAAATAAAATGATTATTCCTTGTAATTTCAAACGATGTAATCTTTTATATTTTAAATTCTAATGTTTGTTTTGGACTAATTATGGAAATTATAGCGGATAATCTTTTTAGGTATTATTCCAACAACATAGAAAATGATATTTTAGTGAAGATATATAACTAGAATATATTCAACAAAAATAGCTATATGTACATAATTTACTGTGCTTATAATAATCAAATAAGAAAACCAATAACGACGCTTAAATATAATATTCACATTTAGGATAATTCACTAATGGAAAAGAAAGTTAAAAGGGTTGTACCTCCAATAAATGGGAAGTAAATAGTAATAAATATGGGAGTGCAATAATTTGATAAGTTAAATTGATTAATGGGACTGATAAATAAAGAAGTTGAATTAATTACTATGGAATAGTTAAAAAAGTTACTAATTTGAAATTAGTAATCATACATCAACGTTTTAGGAAATGTCCGTTAGGCTTTATGGACAAATTAAAATTTATGAGCATAAAAAATGGATTTATGGGTAGATAACTATTTAAGATATATCTTATTGCCTTGAATAAAAAGGGAATTAGTAAGCTAAGTCAACTACCTAAAATAATATAAGTAAAGACTAAGGATGGTTAATTGGACTTAGTAGGTTAGTGATGCGAGATGAGTAGAATCACCTGACGGAAGACGGCCCTTCACTTTAAGCCTTCCAGTAGTTGGGTGCACTTACTACCGATGTAAGATATCACTAATCTTAGGACATGTGACGATGTGCGAGACTGGGCCTGCTTTATTAATTGAAAAGTGATAAATGGTCCTAATTTGGAATTAGGAGCGATGGTTTGAGGTATTAAGTGGATGTAGGGTTCGCCTCTCTCCTAAAAAGAAGTATTAAGTAACCTAGTGAAATTTCTTATAAATAAGGATGTCTCTAAGAGGGTTTACTTCAGTATTGAGGTTTAAGTGGCTATTTTAGGGCTTGGCTTCCTACCAAAAGAAGAAACCTAATGAGATTCCATATTTATAATTATGAGTGATAGTGGATATCTCGAGAAGGGTTCACTTTGAGTTTGACATATTAAGTGATCGATCTAAGGGTTCGCCTCTCTCCTAAAAAGAAGTATTAAGTAACCCAATGAGATTCCAAGCAATGTCCTCTAGATAGTACCATGAGGAGTCCTCCTTGGGGTTAGTATTAAATGATAATGGCCTGCATATAAATATATTTTAAATGGTTTGGGGTCTACCTTGTCCTTAGTAATAAGGTATTAAGTGGTTTGGGTACAGTCTCTTACATTGCTAAGGCCGTAACAATGATGATACCAATGAGGAGTCCGCATGAGTGTAGGTATTAAGTGATGTAGGAACTGCCTATAATATAACTATTGAATGGTTAAAAGTCCGCCTAGTCCTTTAAAGGTATTAAGTAGCTTGGATACTATCTCTTACGTGGCTATGACTTTATTAGCGATAGATGCGGTAAATACTTGGACATTAAATGTTGGAAGCCTTAAATAGCAGGTATAGGCTTTTTTAGCTAGGACCCATCGACCATTGACAATATTGTTAGAAAACCACCTTGGGAATAGGTCTTAAATGATGAGGTCTACTTTGATTGAGGTCTTAAATGGTAGAGTCTTCCTATTTCTCTTTTAAAAGTATTTTGTGGTGATTATAGAAACCCACTTCATATTTAGAAGTATTAAGTGGAAAATGAGTTTGGAAGTATTGGGTGGTTGATATGGCTTCATCAATATATTGTACCCTAAGAAGAGGTAGGTAAGTAATCATATGTGCAAGGTTAGATTAGAATTTCTAACCTTAGTAGAAAAAACTATTAAATGGAAACCAATCGGTATAAATTTATGTTATGGACATTTTATAGATTTTTCAGTCACCAGAACGTTGTTCTGACCCCCTCCTCGTTACAACCCACAATATAGATTTAGAGGAACAGGTCACTGGAGCTAGATGTGCTTTATTGTTGGAGAATTCTTCTTTTCTCTCATGCTTAATGCTGATGTGACAATCTGCTATCCAAGGAATACCATTAATTCCAAGGTAGTAGTCATAATCAGTATTCTTATCCTATTATTGTTTATGTTGTCAGTTTAGTTTTTTTTATAGATTTCTAATAATGCTCATGCTTATGTACGGTTACCAAATCCCAGATCTATTCTTTGATGGACTTGGGTTTCGATTTTTGTAGAAAGTTAGGCCCATTAAGGTGCGGGTTGTTACAGGGGCACTGTCCCAGATTGTGATGAAACTAGTGCCATTTTGATCCAGAATAATGAATGGTAATACGTTGATGAGTTTCATGATCGGATGTCTTATGTGGTTATGTGTGCTCAAATCGTGCAATGAAAATAAAAGAGATTGAAACAATATATATATATATATATATATATATATATATATATATATATAATACTATAAAGCATCCTTAACTCCCCACTTCCTCCTCATTCTTTCTCTTTTCATTTTCTGTTAACAAAAAGAATAGCTGCAACCCACTTTACCACTTCAATCAATTAAATCATGGGCTAGTGATAGCGAAATCAAGTGATTTCAAATCTGATGGAATCGTATGGTTGATAGCTTCACAAAGGTGTGCTTGGATTTAGGTACGGTGAGATTTGGAGTTGTTCGATTTGAGTACTGGTGACCTAGGTCAAAGGCCCGTCGGAGATAGAGGAGGCGATAGGGTACATCGTCGGCGGTGATGGGTTTTCGGCATGGAGGGCTTTGATTCAGGGCAGTATGGAGGCTTGCACTGTACAGGAGGTGATCGTGAAATGTTGTTGTCATTTTCTGGTGATAGAGGTCGCACTGGCTAGAGAGGGTCGGAGGTGAAATCGAGGGTACCCTGGAGTTCAAGATGGCAAGGCAAGTTGAACAGCGGGGTTTGTTAGTGCTAGAGATTGTCATAGCAAGACGCAACATTAGGGCAGTGTACATGTCAAAAATTAATTAGGGGCCTTAGAGGTGTTGTGGTGATGGTCGACGAGTCGAGCACGATGAGGGAAATGCATTGGCGAGGTCGGTTCGTAGAATTGTTGACCGAAGCTCCGACAAGAATTGGGATCGTGCACGGTATGCACCGGTATATCATGCATAGGGAAGGGTAGCATTTGTGGAAGAAAAGAATGAAGGAGGGAATAAAAAGTGATTAAGCGGAGTAATTAAATTAGTTAAATTAATTATATTTTATAATCCGATAACTTATATTAATCGTGTCTTGTTCATAAGAGGTTCGATTGAGGCACCTTTTTTCCATTGCGTTCATATCGGGATTATCTACACAATGGAGTTAGATTAGTCGAGTCTGGAGCTAGTGGGAATTTTATTCAAAATCGAACGACGTTTGATTTTGGAATATTTGGAAACGCAAAATCATTGGCTGGAACTTGGATGGGTTTTACTCACAGTTGATTATACAATCATTATGTATATAATTATGTTGTATTAAAAATATAAACAGCATAGTGAATACTATAAGTCATTACTTTTGGACTCCGCCTTATTTTATAAAAAAAGTGTGGACATTATTATTGAGTATAATATCTCTATTGATTATATATAACATGTATCATGGCCCAGACTACTTGTTTACATGTTTGATATTGCTTTCTAAAGAGTGATAGTATGTTATGGATGTTAAAAACGATATAATCGTTATAAACGTGCTTTGAAATCCCTAATATTTTGACATATGTTAAATTGGATAATTTGAAAAAATTGTGAAAAACATATATATGTCTGTGTATTGGGTTGTTGTACACATATTTAGGTGTGCTCGACATAAATGGATTGGATTGGATTGGACATTTGTGGAAACTGGAAAGGAATTTCAAATATTAGAAGCAAAACGGTCATGATGGATGGACTGTGAAATCGCTAAAATCTGCGATTTTAAAGTTAACTTTGAAAGACATTCTAGGGCTTATTCATATT
Organism: Allium cepa; assembly: GCA_030765085.1. Taxonomy (NCBI): domain Eukaryota; kingdom Viridiplantae; phylum Streptophyta; class Magnoliopsida; order Asparagales; family Amaryllidaceae; genus Allium; species Allium cepa. The sequence continues at coordinate 776,065,460 of CM060935.1, forward strand.
TAAAATGAGTACTGTTAGCGTTCTAATTATCGAGAAATAACAAGGTTTGAATATATTTCTGAGAATCGTTTATGGACTAATAAGATGATGGTTTTAAATTATAAAATAGGTTTTAAAGTGGTATTTATAAATAAAAGGTTTTAAAATATAGTATAAGTATTTTAAAAGTATGTTTTTAGTATATACATATTTTAAGAAATTGCTTAAGATTTTATTAAATAGATAAAAGGATTTTATAATATAATATTTTACAAGTGGTTTATCGTATTTTATTAAATATCTTAGTTTTACAAATAAATTAGTATATGTAAATAAATCTCTTTTTAAAGGTATTTTAATATATATAGAAGTTTTAAAAGGGGAAGTATGGTACTTATAAAGGAATTTGAAATGAATTTTAAGATTTTAACACTTATGTTATAATGGATTGTTTATAAAATGATTGACATGATATATTACCTTCATTAATAAATGAAGATACCATTAGAGTTTTGAAATTGATAATTCAAAATGGCCAGTATAAAAGTGATTTTAGGTTTATAATATTGATGTTTATGAACCATCTATTTTAATCTATATAACTATACTTTTGAAAAGTAACAAAATCTTTAAAATGGAATTTTAAAGATAACGGAACAGTAAGCGGTTTTTGGGTTCATCATGAACAATGCTTTAGTAACATTTGTATTTAAGATAATATTTTAAAGTGTTAAAGTATTGTAAATAAGTTTGGGAAAATACTTATATCTTTAATAATGGGAACTTAAAAAGGATAAGTATGAAATGGTTTTGGGTTTGCTGTGGCAATGTGCTAGTAACATTTGCCTTCAATCCATTTTGATTATACTTACATATGTAAATAGGTCTTTAAAATGGAGTTTTAAAGATAATCATAAGTGAAATGGTTTTGGATTTGTTGTGACAGTGTCTGAGTAACATTTGTTTATGCCCTTTGAAATTAATTTGTGAATATACTTGTACGATTAAGGTAAGTATATGAATACTTTTGGGAGATGTTGAAATGCATTGAAATAAATAGTGATGTTTTAATTAAATAGCGAAGTTTAATTAATAAATTGAGTTTCATTGATAAAGGGGTTTATTGAGTAAAAATGAGTTTTACTAATAAAAGAGGTTTTTAATTAATAAAGGGAGATTAATTAAAAAAGGGATTAGAAGTCGTTTATAAGACATAACCATGCTTATCTGTTTCGATCGTGATTTGTGTTTTACTTGCTTATGGACAGTATATGGGGACTTGGTTTCCCATATGTGATTATTCTTATTGTATTGGATTGTTGGTTATTTGATAGTAAAATAATCGACGATAAATTCTTGGTCAAAATATACTTTGGAAATATGTAGAAGAAACATAGAAATTATATAGTATAGCTACCTTTGATGATACTACATTGTAAGTGTAAACTCGTTTTTCTCTTCTAGGACAATGATAAACAAATCTGTCTGCTTAAACAGTTAGAAGGTGATTTCCGCTCTTATGTATGTCTATTTGTTTCCCACTAAACCAGGGGTAAGATTCCTGAAAAATCGATCGATTGGTTTAGGAGCACTCGATAAGTAGGGAGTGTACTCATATGAGATGACTTGAAACCGTAACACTCCAAAACCATATACATATTCTTTATTTGTGATGGCTTTATGATTTGCTTCATGAAGCTTTGTGATTAGCATCGTGGTTGGTTCGTGATTGCTTCATTTTGCTAGAATCTATGTGGAGATTTAAGATCTATTTGAGATGTTGGAACATATGTAGTTGTTCATGATCTATTCAGGATGTGGAGATCCATATGTGATTCCGAGAAAGATTGAGGTATGGAAATCCATCTGTGATTCTTATATCTATTGAGAAATCCATTTATAGTTCCAAGATCTATTGAGATAGGGGAATCTATGTGTGGTTCCGAGATCTGTTCAAGTTGAAACTTGTGTAGAAGGTCTGTTTGGGTGTGACTCATGCGCTAGAGTTTCGAATATGGCCTCATCAATGGGTATGACTAAAACCAAAGATATGATACATAGCCAATAGAATTGGCAGACCCATAGGGTGCATTGCGGCTCCATTCCTAGAGATAATTATTGCGGTAAGCCTACGAGAGAAATGCATCAGGTCTTAGCAAGACCAGCTATGGTTCCCTATGGTCCATTCACCATAGATGTACAATGCTTTGGAAGAATAGCTCTGATCCTTGTACAGTCATTTAGATTCGGATTCCCCGAAGAGATCTATGTGGAAATCCTACGTAATTAGTGAGCATGCCTTAGCAATTGTGATTGTATACCTATTTTTGTTGTGATGTACACACACTTGCATCGCAGCTATGCGATCATTTATATTTCACACCTAGACATTATTATATTATCACTTGATTTTATAATACAGATGGTTTGGTTATCGCAAGGTAAAAACCTATCTGTATTTATTGGCGGCGTGGTTTTATGTGACACTCTTATTTTAAAGGGTTTTAAGATATAACAAATCTATGTGATTTGAATTTCTCATGTGGTTTATTACACTGATCCGGATGTTATTTTTTTAATGCTCAGGTCTGCTCGAGTATGTTTTCCGATTTAGTTGTGGTTTATTGGAGCTCTTATAGAGAAGCTGGATGATTTCTTATGGTATTTATTTTCCACTGCATTACTTATTTTGTATCTATCAGCATTTGTGAGAACATGTTGTTATAACTATCCAAGTGGATGATAGGTTAGTTTACTCTGATTGATGTATGCATATCAAAGTTTTCTTTTTGGTAAAGACCTTTTAAGATATTATATATTATCATTCAACATGTGAGATTATGGTATTGTGTTCTCTTCTTTCTTGTTCTATATATATTTCTTTTTATTTTGCCCTAACAATTTTTCTTTTTGGCACTCGGGTGCTTGGCACGTGAACCGTAGATGTATTTGTGTCAACATTCGGGGGTCGAAAAGGAGAATCGTTACATTTGGTATCAAAGTTGAAGGTTAAGTGAAAACCTTGGCTTTGGTGGGTATAACTCATTGAGAGACAGTGTAATGGAATGCCTTATTATTTGTACCAAAATTGGCACAACATTCTTCGGATGTGATTGAAGAGATTAAAGCGAAGAAACTACATGGAAAAAGAGGCTAATCTAACAATCACACTAACATGAATGCATGTGGAAATAGAAAGAGACAAGAAATTATAGTGGTACGGCATTGTAGACTACATCCACTTTGAATGTTTTGATGTTTGTTGATGATTGACAACTGATTACAAAAGCACAAAACTCAAGCACTCAAGTTATAATGGAGTTGCAGCAGAGTAACGGCATCGCAGAGTCAAAAAGTCCTTTTTCTGTAGGCGTAGGAATGCTATTTATAGTTGTAGGTCTAGAAATATCTCCTTCAAAGCTCGGAATACCCCATCTCACACGTGGGTGGGCACACCAGATCGATCTGGGGTCATTTGGGATCGATCTAGATTGATCCCAACCATTTTCGAATCGACCAGGTTTTCGTCCATTGGGGCTGCGGTGGATCGGAGACATTCTTGAGGTAGTAAGCAAGCTCCTTTGAAAATTTCATAACATTTGGATTTGTATATTTTTAGTTATGATCGATCCAAGATTGAATCTGTAGTTGGCTGAAGCCTGCGTGTCGATGCCTGTTCGTATCGATACTCCTTCGAATCGATGGGTTTTGTATCTATCAGTTGTTCACCAATGACGTGGAGCGATAGTTTAGGGGAGATCCACATTTCATGTTGAGTGACCGTTTCTCTTGGTTGACTATGCTTTCTTCGTATCGATATAGTGTGATTCCTTTCGTATCAATGCTTGTACATGCCTTCATATCAATGCTTGAGCATACCTTCGTATTGTTTCATGTATGTTAGTTCCTTCGTATCGATCGATGGCTGCTGGTTTCGTATTGATGCCCGTCTGATCGATACGAAATTGATGGAAGGGGATCGATACGAAGTGTGTAGCAATTGATCATATGGATTAGGATCGATGATATTGGCTGATGGATACGAAGGGTGGTTGCAAAGGGATGGATACGAACTGGATGGATACGAAGTATACATGATTCCTATGAAACTTGATCGATCCATATCTTGAGCATACGAACTCTGATTGACCTGAAATTTGAAATGCTGCCTTTCAAAGCTTTATTTGTTGTACCATGTTAATTGTAGATCGATCTAGACTCAGACTAAATTTTCCAGTATCCATAGTGGACTTGTGTATAACCTATCCTCGAGACGGATCGTCTTTAGTTCTTAGTCAAGTCCTTGGTGTCACGGCCATGCCAAAAGGTAGGACAACATAAAGTACGTCCTGTATGAACATGATGTGCTTTGAAAAGTTGTAATCTTCACTTTGAAAAAGTTCTATCTGATTCGTTGAATAGTTGTCGTCTTTTCGTCAAGAGATGTAACCTTTGATTGATTTCTGGCATTGTAAATGCTAAACTGCTGATTGCCAATGATCATGCAGTGTTTTGTTGTAACTGAAGGTTGAGTGCTAATGATTTGTCAATCGTTGCTCTGGTTGTCATCAAGTAAGCATCCAATTCCTGTTAATTTTAAAAATTGAATGTTACTTCGTCATACATGCACGTATGTTAACCTGACTCCTGTTTACATTTACATGTTCATGGGTTGCTGCCAAGTTCATTTGTTCTTATTCGGATCGAGTTTTGGATCGATCCTCTCTTGGATCGATGTGAAATTCGAGTTGTAGCAATGATTGATGGTTGTTCTAACTCACTCCTTCGTATCAATCCTCTGCTGAATCAATTTGAGATGTTGGAATGCACGCTTCGTATCGATGGCTATCATATGAATTAAATAGTCCTTGGATATGATTTGTATCGATGGATACGAGGTCTTAGGTTCTTCAACAGATGGATACGAAACAAGCGCTTCGTATAGATGGAGCTCAATGTTTCAAATAAGACCTTGTTGCAACTTTCATATCGGTGAAATCTTTACCGCTTCTATGGGTACTTGCTACCGGGATACGAAACATTTTCTGTTCGTTACAAAGGCATATAAATACCTTTTGTACTTAGTCAAATTTTCTTACTTTCTCTTGCTTTTAACCTTCCTTTGTATTGATCGAGAACATGATAAAAAAGAATGCCTTCACCTCTAAATCAAATAACCCATTAATCCTTCAAACCAACTCTTTAAACTAGATAATTGACTAGTTAAATCGACTTTAAAATGACGAGACTTGGGGCTCAATGTTGTTTCATCCATTTTCGTGGGAAACTCCAGTGCCGTTGATGCCGAAATTTGGTTGGAGTGAGGTCGAGGAAGTAGTAATGGAGTTTTGGCACTTAGTGAAGAAGTAGAGCAGTTGAGCAGGACGATGGAGTTACTTGTAACAATGGCAATGGTGGATATAGGAAGCATCTTTCTATCGATTTTGAATGTGGAAGTTCGTATCGATATGGAAATCATGGATGGAGGGAGCAGCTTCATATCGATCTGGAATTGTGGGAGTTCGTATCGATCTGGAGCGATCGATACGAAGCTATGGCCGTGTGATTGATACGAAGTCATGATTGGTGATTGATACAAAGCCTTGGCAGGTGATTGATATGAAGCCGGGCTCTTGTAGAACGATCCAAGTTAAAAATTGATGGATACAAAACATAGCCTTTCGCATATTCAAACACTTGACTCCGACGAGCTTTAGCCTTGCATAACAAGGACTTGAACGTTAAACTGCATATTTGACTATCCTTCGAAGCTCATCAATGGAATTATAATTTGACAAACACAACAAACTTTAGCAAGAATCATTCTTCGAAGTCAGGATGGCATGGTTGGGACGGTCAGCAATGGCGGTCACTCCGGTCGAATTTCGAAATCTTGTCATTTTACCATCTTTCGAACTTGTGGAAACTTAAAGTATTATGTGGCACTACACTAGACAACGCAATCACGCACTTTACACCTAGGGGAACACGGGTTTATTACGGTCTAATGATGATTTTTATTGAGTTCAATAGCTATGGATCCCGAGAGCTCCGAGCCACAGGATATTCAGAGTCTGCCACTTCCTAGAATTGAAGTGCTAGATATTTCGGTAGATGTAGTCAGTCCTAACCCAGATGAACTACCAGGTGCAGTGTTAGTTTTGAATTCGGAGGACTCAATATGCTTTAATTTTTTTGAAGATATGCTAGGTGGAATCTTCCTGATATATGGTCTATCTCTAGAAGATGTTTTGTTACCGAAGCCAGAAGATAGAGCCTACAATCCCCCAGAAGGGTATACCGCCTGCAATAGATTTATGTGCGTAGCCGGAATGCTGCCTCCATTCAACCAGTTTATTTGGGAGGTCGTGCTCTTTATGAGGATTGCGCCTCCTTAGTTGCATCCGCATGGGTATGCTCTTCTCAACAGTTTATACATTATCTTCATGGACCATGTTTTTCGACCCTCGACTGTTCAGAAAATCAGATATCGATTTAACGTCAAAAGTCGCGGGGACAACCCTTCGTTCACCTTTTTAGAAGTAGTCAGAAACTTCCAAGTAGTGGTAGGGGCTTGTAGCAAGTTGGATACTTCAAGAACGAATGGTTCTTCGTTCGGTGTCCACCAAGATTAACCAGACGGTGGCTAGTTAGACGTAATGATCCAATTTCTTTGTCGATAATTGGGTAATTTAAGTTGATGCTGAGTCTAACACTGTGTTTCTTTTACAGCTTCATTCTAAGCCCCAAAGGAGCGCAATTTAAGGAGATAGTAAGGATTCTCCAATCGATGTCGGATGTTCTCGGAGAAATCGATAAAGTCCTTACTAATGAAAACTTAATCGCCATAGGGCCGATAGAGGGTGATCAAAGCATCGGGCTAGTAAGAGTTCCCAGGGTTGCTCCGATGAGACAAGTAAGTAGGAAAGCTCCCATTTTGCCCCCAGTTGGATGAGTTCAGAGTGCTCTTGGTTGTCGAATAAGGCGATGAGTAGAGCACGCCCGCCAAGGACAAGCCTGCAGTTGCGCCTTCGCAGAGACTTCAATCATCTGAGTCAAAAATAAAAGGCATGACTCTTGCCCATAAGTCCCATAGACATAAAACCGTTATGGTATCTCTACTCTACCTGCTGCAACTGCCATAAGTCGGGAGACTTCTCCTTCATAAATGGAGAGTTCTTTGAAAGGATTGGCGAATATCCCTATTCCAAATGACTTGGCTTCATTTCAAGATTTTGGATTAGAGGGACTTTACTCACCATCGCAAACCGATGCAGGCTTAAGTGCTTTAAATGTAGGGAGCCAACTTCTATGAGCAAGGCCACCACAATCGGTTGGTTGGGGGGTTCGCACATGCATACACATATTTCACGAACTTCCAGTCACATGCTTTCTAGTTTCAGGAGATAACTAATTCTGCTTCTCTTTTCATTTTATAGACACAATGGTGAAGCAGGGGTCTATTCTTGGCAGTCTTCACTCTAAACGTCATTCTTCCAGCTCTTATTTTGAATCTTATAGGTGTGAAAGTGAACGAGACTATGATCGCGGTCACTGCTCCAGCCAAGAGCGTGGGCGTTATGAAAGGGAGAGGGAGAGACCACATCAAAGTAGGCGCTGTTCCCGATCGCGATCGCCTCCACCTAAAGGTTCATCAAAACCATCTAGCTCTGGAAGACAACTTTTGAGACTGCCCACCAAATAGTGCCTCCTCATACTTCAAAATCTGGCGAACAACCTCCAACAAGTTATTGCCCCCCTGGTCGGAGCTGAACAGTCCGCCTTCATACTCGGGAGAAACATTATGGATTGCATTGCCACAGCTCAAGAAATCATTTCTACCTGCCACCACTCTTCGACCCCTGGTGTTCTTCTCAAACTCGATTTCTCTAAAGCTTTCGACACGGTGAACTGGAACTTCATTCTTACCCTAATGTCTAATAGGGGTTTTCCCCCAAAATGGTGCAATTGGATCAAACATATTCTCACTTCGAGCCTCTCATCAATTTCGATTAACGGTGTTTCGGGGGGCCACATAAAATCGGTTCGGGGTTTGAGACAAGGTGACCCCCTTTCACCCCTCATCTTCATCCTTGTTGTAGATGTCTTCAACAGAATGATCAAGCTGGGATCATCCAACTGCCTCTTCTCCGGTATTGCTCTCCCGGATTCGTCTTTGTCGGTTTCCAATTTGCAATTCGCATATGACACAATCATTTTCGTCTCTCCCCAAGAAAATTATATTCACTGCCTAAAGGTGGCCCTTTATACCTTTGAACGCATATCTGGACTATCCATCAATTTCAGCAAGAGTTCGATCATCATGTTGGGAAATTCGGATCATCTTGGCCCTCCCATATCATCGATGCTCAACTGTAAGCTTTCGAATTTCTCGCTTTCCTACCTTGGCTTCAATCTCAGACCTACCAAACTCCATAGATCCGACTGGTTCCCCTTCATCTCTAAGATTGACTCTAGGTTGATGGGATGGAAGGCTCAATCTCTATCTTCCGCGGGCTGGCTTGTTCTAGTTAGATCGGTCCTTTCAGCCATACCAGTTTACTGGATGTCATTCTACAAACTCCCCTCCTGGATCATTAATCATCTGGATAGGGTCAGAAGATCCTTCCTATGGAATGGTGGTGGTGCCAAAAGACTGGTCAGCTGGGATTCTATCTGTTTGCCTCTGAACAATGGTGGTCTTGGCATCACCAACCTCAGAACCTTCAATATTGCTCTGCTTTCTAAATGGATTTAGAAGGTTCTCTCACCAGACTACTTCATTTGGAAAGACTGGATCCTCTCCCTTCATTATCAGTCCAAAAGTCATCTTATCCTCCATCGTCCCTCGTGTAAAAAACCCTCTCCTTTTTGGTCTGGGGTGATTCAAGTCATCCCTCGTGTTAAATCCTTATTCCATGTGGCCATAGGCAACGGCAACAACTGTGCTTTTTGGCTCGACACTTGGTTCGGCCAACTCCCCCTTGCCAAATCATTGCCGAGCCTCTTCCCCCACTCGAATACCCTGTTGATTTCATTAAGTGATTGTGCCACTCGTGGACCGGATTCACTCTGTCCACCTTCTCTATTTAACCCTGACACCTTTTCTGACCTTATCTCCGCAGCCAGCATCCTTCATTCCCTTCACCTCTCTAACCAACCAGATCGCTTCGTTGGGCGCCGGCGCCCGCTTCCGGTTTCTCGGTGGCCTCCTGCTATTCCTCTCTGCATAATCCTGGACGCCTCTTTTCCTTCCCCATACTTTGGAAGTGCCCTATTCCACCTCGAATTGCTTTTTTCCAATGGTGCCTAGTGCATAATCGAATAAATACTAAAGATCGACTCTGCCGCTTTCAAACACATATTGATCCCGCCTGTGTCTTCTGTTTCGAGCAATGTGAGAGTATTCCCCATCTGTTTAAAGATTGTGACTTTACCTACTCGATCTGGGCAGCTTCGAGTGCCCACATACTTGGTTTTGTCCCTGATCCGCCAATTATTTTCGACCACTGGCAGTACAACAACCAAAATCTATCTCTGGATGTCTTTATTGCTATTTTTTGTTGGGTCATTTGAAAGGAACGTAATGCACGTGTATTTGATAAACCCAGATCTCAAGTCGAAAGCATCGCGAGACGTATTTCTCATCTTTTCAGCATTTGTACAGGTCGTAGCTTGTCGGCTCCATTCAGACTTCACATCCCACAACGTAGCTCTTCTCCAGTTGAATCTCTTGGCAGTAGCTCAGCCTTCCCATCAAGATAATCACCAGCTGCTCCATGATCCACCCAGTTCTCCTACTACAGTTGGATTGCTTTGTACAGTGGAGATTATTTGCATCTTCTATTTTGTTAATGTATGTTGCTTTAAGTTGTATGTGTTGATGTTCATACTTTCCTTTGGTGCTAGAGATCAAGCATGTTGATCGCCCTATATACATCTTCTTATATATATATATATATATATATATATATATATATATATGCTACTAATCGGCTGTTTAGTTCCACGCTACACACCCGTCTTGCTCAAAAAAAAATCTGGCGAACAATGCCATAGGACTGAGATGGAAGATCCCATCATTACAGAACCGACCGCTATAGATTCCTCCAGAGAGGGAGCCATTAGAATTTCCAAACTAAAGAAAGACTTCCCAAACACCTGCTTTGATGGCTTCCTCTTCCATCCGAACTTAAAATGAATTTGTAATGATGCAGAAAAACTGGTATAGGACTACGTGCATGACGTTTAAAGGCAGTACTGGGAGTGGGCTAAAACTACAGAAAAGGCTTCTGTGGTAGCTTTGAAGCGGGCCAAAATAATTGAGAAAATATAGACCGATCCCGCTCAGAAAAATAGGATAATATAAGTGCTTAATAATAAAGTCGAATCTTAAAGGAAGCCGGAGATGGAGGCCGATAAGAGAGTAGATGAGGCAAAACAGTCAATGGAGAGAATGCGATAGACACACATGGCCTTGGTGGAAGAGATGGGCCACCGGAATACTACTATCGTGGCTGAGAGAGACGCTGTGCTGAAAGAGCTTAATGAGCTAAAGGCGAAATTTGTCGAGGCCATCAAGGAGAAGATGAGGCTAATAAGTCTGCCCAGGAGGCATGCGAACAGGAAGTGATACTCAAGGATGAAAGGGATGCGGCAAAATTAAAGGTTAAGGAAGCCGAGACCAGAATTGAGAATGAAATTTAAGCGGTAGAGGCCAGGATGGAGAACGAATTTGAAGATCTACTGGTTACATACAATGTCAATGTTTTAAGGAACCGCAAACTAACCTGGCTCGATGAAGATTATCCTTTTCAATTGTACAAGGCTTGGAGCTATTTGATGGAGGATGATAAGGTGACTCGTAACATTACAACCATCGACGAGTTCGAACTGGAAAATCAAATACTTGTCAAAGATAAGCTAAAATTCCTCCACGACACTATCGTTTCTCTTAAAAAGGAAAAGCTTGATGCTAAATATCTGAACGCTGGAGAAGGACCTGGAGTTGAACATCGTGAAGTAAGGTCCGAAGCGCTCCAAGTCTCTCAATCTGAGCCTACTTCTCCTATTGATCTTCCAACTGTTTTGGGATACGACCCTTACCAGCCGCACTTATCTCCAGGACATGAATGCGGCTCTGAAGGGACATTAGCCTAGCACGTGAGTCAATCCGAGGAAGGTATTATGAACACTTCTTCCATTTATCGAAATGCAAGAGCATTGTCAGAATATGTCACTAATATTTTCTCCCATCTTCAGTTATAGATGTCGCATCAATCGATCCCCCTACAACTCAAGAAACACATCATGAGCAGGAGATTTACAACGGTCGCTACGTCGGCGGGGAAGATGCATGCAAACATCTACATGCTTGATGAACAAATGCTGAAAGCACTCCTCAGTCATTCGAGCAACCTGAACATTAAATTTCCCTTCAATATAGATGATGTAGTGGCAATTACAGGCTCCTCTGGCCCAACCAATAGCATTCCCATGGGCATTCGTGTGGAGCAGGCCAATTGAATAATGGAAGAGATTAAGACCGAGATGGAGCAGGTCGAGCTGAATCATAGAGTTGGAGGCATGGCGGATCTTGGCCTGGTTCCAATACTTATCATTTCACCTGATGGTACAGTCATTGATACGAGTGCTCCCACGTTTTCTAACATCGATAGTGTCACCATTCCTCCAGCCCCGCATATAGAGGACGCTCTGGTCCATGTGAGTTCCCAGGAGGAGATAGTTGGAATTCCCCCAGTCGAAGACAAACCAGCTGGTGCGGGCCGGGAAGGTAAAGACTTGAAGAGAGGACCGGGAAGCAGTACAAGCGGGTCTAGGCCAAAGGAGAGCAAGAAGGAGAAAAAATCAAAGGCGTAGATTTGCACTTTTGCTTCTTCTTTTTGTAAATAGCTGGAATAGGATTCTCTTTTTATTTTTGTTGGCCGTGTATAGATGTGGGCTTAGCCCTTTCTTAGAGGAATTCTTCTAATAAGTTTTTGTACTTATCTTTTTCAAAGAATGGCGGAAATAAACTTCATTTTGTTTTTCAGCATAACTTTGTGTTTATTTGTTTAAGTATTTCGGCACTCGCGTTTCCATTCAATGTGCTTGTGAGGCTTTAGTTTCTGAGTCGAACTTGAATCCAATCATTAAGTCCCGAAGTCATGTCTTCAGGTCATAATCAAACATCAAGTCGAGTCTCAACGTTGTGCTGTTTCGGCCATCGGCTAGTACCTGAGTTATTCCCCTAGTTCTGGGGAGAATTGAAGTGGTCGGACGGCAATCATTTTCCACCTTCACTAACTTTAATTTAACTTAGTCAAAACAAAGTTAAAGTAAAATGAGTTTGAGTGGTCGGATCACACTTGCTCATTTGTTGGTATTCGCATCCATGCTCTGGGGAATAAACTTGTATGCTGGCGATCGATCACGCCTGCTTAGTGTATGAACTCATATCCACGTTACGAGGGCTTAATTTATTTTATGGGCGATCAATCACACCCGTCTAGTACATAGAATTATATCTGCACTCTGGGGACTTAAATTGTTTTATGGCGGTTAGTCATGCCCATTCAAGACTTAGAATTATATCCACACACCGTGGACATAATTTAATTTTACAAGCGGTCAGTCACACCCGTTTAAGATTTTGAATTATATCCACGCTCCGGGGATATAAGTTAATTTTATGGGCGGTCAATCACACCAGTTTGGCATTTATACTCCGATTCGCCCTCTTGGGGATAGAGTTAGTCGATAGGTGGTCAGCCCTTTTGGTGCTTATACTTCAGCCCGTTCTCTCGGGACCAGAGTTAGTTGATGGGTGGTCGATTTGTAACGATCCAGATTTTTAGTCATTCGAATTCGGAATATTTAATTGGTTTTAAAATTCAAAAGTAAAATTTTATAAGCTAAATAAATTATATTTCGAATATAGTGACTTAATTGGGTAATTAAATTGTTAATTTAATATTTGAATTGTGTAAATAATTGAAAATTGATTTTAATGTGAATGAAAATAATTTATAAAGTTGTTGTAAATTCTATTTGTATTAGAATAGTGATAGTAAACTTTTATAATTGATTTAAAAGTTAATTATAGAAATTGAATATTTTAAAATTTAATTAACGTCTAAAAATAGACATTTTTTACACAGTTTCAGATTTTGAAGAAACTAGTTTCATTGGATCTGTAATGTTATATTATTGTGGATTTCAAATTTCGTGTCAATCGGATTTACGGTTTAATCGTGGCAAGCTAAAACACGTAGAAATTTGTTTAAGTGAATTTTAAATTTAAATAATTCGATTTGAAAACCTATCATCCAAATACGATCAAATTGGATCCTGATATATATTGCATTGTGTTTGGTACAGGGGTAAAACATTACAAACGCCAGATGACACGCTTCGTTGGGAGTTTGGAAAAATTTCGGATGAATAACGTGCGAAATTTTCTATAAAAGGACTTCATAATTTTCTATTTGCAAACCCTAGCTAACCCTAACCCTAGCCACCGCTATTAACTTTTAATAGCAAGAATTTGTGTTCTTCCTGCCTCGATTTTTCCAAATCCATACACTTTCGTGAAGAACTTCCAATTACAATATCGAAGAGCTCGAGGAGATCGTCACGTCCAACGGGTATGATCGAAAATGGAGTAGTGTGGTGGCCGATAGGAGGCCGTGTTCACCTATGGTTCACGTGCATTTTTCTACGCATATGGTGGGGCCAAGTTTGCCATCGTCCAAGGTAAAGGGGGAGCTTGTAATGGCCGTTCGGATGGCAGTGGTTGTTCGGGCTAAAGCATAGAGATGAAGGAGCATAATTCGATGAAGCGATGGCGCCCATGGGTTGATTTGGTGCACAACTGGAAGGGGAGGAGAAGAAAATGCATGCGGCTCAGATGTGATCAACCATGAAATCATTGGCCACGATTTGATTAAGGTTTAAAAATTAGAAAGAAAATTTAAATTTATCTATATATACATATAATTCGTACAAATTTTAAAACATCATAACTTCTTCATACGAGGTCCGTTTTTGACGAAACAAGTTGCGTTGGGTCCGTATTGACGAGCACTAATAGAAGGTTTGGAGTTGATTGGAGCTAGTGTAAATTTTGAGTAAAATTAAATGTTTGTTTAATTTTATTCGGAATAAAACACTGCAAATGTTATTTGAACCAGAGTACAAATCACTCTTTTAGACTCACTGATATTTTTACATAAGTGAGAATAAATTTTATTTATGATGATTGAAGATTGTTTGTATGATATATGATATTATCTATATGTTGATTGGCATTTGGATATATTCCAGCCTATTGGAGCAGATGAAAGCCTGTACATTCCCTCATATGAGCGGGTGACCTTTTGTACACGCGTCTACCTCGAAGCGCACATTGCACATATTTTTCTAATATGTTTATTTAATGCAGGTGACAGGCTGGAGGGATCCAACGGGATTCCTCACAAATATTGGTTTTATTTACAAATATTGATATATGCTGTTATCATGTGATATATGATGTTTTGGATGCTGTGATTGATGAATTTAGTGTTGCTTTAGCATTGGGCCTATTTTTGGTAATTTAAAATTGTTAAAGTAATGATTTCCAAATTTAAAAGGATTTTCACAACGATTTTGAATTTGTACGTTTTATTTATTTTTGAATGGTTGAAGGAATGAATTCATTATAGATAAACAAATGCTATAAATTTTATGTTATAAAAATTATGATTTTTGTGAAATACAATTGAAATGTATTTTTGAAATATGGAGTTAACTATTTTGTAAATAGTTTAAACTGATATTTTTGAATTATTATAAACGGTGTCTAGTTTTATAAAATTAATATTTTTATAAACCAAAGTAAAGAAATTATAAAGGAGTTTTGTAAGTATTAAAATGAAGTTGTAATTGGATCTTATAAGTGAATAAGATTTATGAATTGATGATGTTATAAAAAGAACAAATTTTGTAAATAAGAAAATTATAAGTAATTAACTTATAATTTGGATTTATGCAAGTAAATGAGTTGTATATGGAACTGGTAAATAAAGGGATTTTATAGATGGAAGTTTTTATAATATATAAATGGAATTTAAAAACATTGTTTTATAAATCCCAAATCAATTGAATATGATAAATAATTATGAAAATTTATTTTAGGAAGTATATCCATGCTTTTGGACAGTGGATAATCCACAAAATAAATGTGTTGAAACATTGAATTTGGTAAAGGAATTATATTCGCGATTTTAATAGTGAATTTTCCTTCAATAAATATGTAGATGTATTGAATTTGGTAAACGATTTATATTCACAATTTTGGATAGTGAATTTTCCTTTAATAAATGTGTAGAAGTATTGAATTTGGTAAATGATTTATATTCACGATTTTGGACAGTGAATTTTCCTTTAATAAATGTGTAGAAGTATTGAATTTGGTAAACGACTTGTATTCACGATTTTGGACAGTGAATAATCTTTTATATTAAACGAATGTTTTGGGATATCATATTTTAAATGAAGTTAAATGGTTTTAAGATGTTTTAAAATGTGTTAAGTATCGAATACATTGATTTCAACATTCATTGTAGAAATAGATGTTTTCGAGAAGTAAGGAAATGATGGACTATACCACTGTTGTTATAGTAAATGATTTTCGAAAGGAGATGTTTTATATAGTATGTGAGATTTATATACCTATCGAATTATCGAATCCCTATACTAGTGATTTTGGGTTGTCGTAACGATGTTTTAGCAACATTTATTTTGACCCAAATAAATATGTTAAGAGAATGTTTTCCTTAAAGAATAAATATATACTGAATCATGATTTAAATATATGTAATATTTCCTAAGTGTTGAAAATAAAAGAGATTTGTGAATTACTTATTATTAAATAAGTATATGTAAATGTTTTCCAATATTGAAGTATTGAAATGGTTTTGAGATTATATCTTTTTAAAGATAATTTGAAGTGAATATTTGGCAAGTGAGTTAATTAATAAAATATTAATTAAAAGGGCCTAATATTGCTTACGGTGCTAAATATTTATTTGTTTGCTTTGATAGTTAAATAACCGACCATAAAATTTGGCCATTTTAGTTCCTCAACTTGATGTGGGAACTATTTAGTCATACACTTAGTACGTAGCCTTTTGTATATGCTTGATTATCATTTGTGTTGAGGATGTTGATTCATGTAGTGTGGAGTATTACTTCAATTTATCGACCTTCCTTCTTGGCCCGAAGGAAAGCAAGTTGAAAGTTGGAGACGTGATAAGTCTATGAGATTAAGTTTCTGTGTGAGGTTGAGAAACGCTTTTGCATTGTTAGTGCAAAGAGATCAGGATTAGATTTATCTAAAAACCACATTGGACGAACATTTATGCGACGATTGTGTAGGGTGGTCGATGATATTGATATTTAGGATTTTCATAGCGGAGGACTACTTGTTGATCGTTTGAGGTTAAAATCCCAATATACATATAGTAGCAGTGGTCTCTTCGTAATGAAATATCCAATGCAAGGACTATTCGCTACTAATTCTAGGGATTCCCCGACAGGATGTGGTAGGAAAGTACCTTCGTTTTGTCCTGTTCCTAGACAACTTGTATGGACGTTTGTCTGACATTGCATTTCTAAGATTACATACATTGGTTTTTACAATCGTACATTAGTGGTGGCAGAGAATGCAACTTATTTTAGCTTAACACCCTCCTTGAGACATACGAGCTCAAGGGTTATATTTTTGTGGAAGGCAATTAGTAGTCAGCGGAAATGACAATGTGGAATTCAAAGTTATGAGATTTATGATATGTGATATGTGAAAGGTAATCGATGCCTCCTTGGCCTCACTCCTCGGTAAATGACTAAAACAGGATAGAAGTAGCAAGGCTAAGTGGGTCACTCCTATTAGGAGATATCATTACTCTTCTAGATATATCTTTACATGCTATGACGTCGTGTATCTGATTATTGTTGTATGCTCGTGTCCACGAATTAAAAGTCGGTAATGATCAGAGTGATGATATATTCGGTACTATCCAGGAAAGGGTAGGCCGGTCTTTTGTTGGTTTAGGAGTTCAGTATTTGAACCCTAGGTGCATCCCTTTAGAAGTGTACTTTGTTGAATATAGAACATAGTCCCTTCACCTAGTCATTTGTATGGAATCCAAAATCCACTATGTGCCAGCCATGTTCTTTTGTAGAGCCTAGTATTGCAGGAATTTAATAATATAATAATTTCAGCTATTTAATCTATTATTTATACAATAGACACTATTATAATATAATCAGAGTTGATATGAGATGTTTTGGTTATCGTAAGGTAAAAATATGTTTGTATTTATGTGTGGATGTGTCTTATGAGATACCTTTTGTTTGATAAAGGAAAATTTTTCAATGCTCGGGTCAGACCGAGTATATTTATAGGTTCAGGTTTGGTGCTTTTGGAGCTTCAGCAAGCGACTGGAGATCTTCATGTTGTATAACCGTGTCTATTTATTATTTCGCTGCATTGCTTTGCATTGTTGTTGTTGTAGATTATCATCATTTGTAAGGAAAGGTCATTATAACTGTCCAAGCTGATGATTATTTATTGTGTGTTTTGATATTGACTTATATATATTACAGTTTCTCTTTGTAAAGATTATTGATCTATATTATATGTTTTCCACTATGATGTGAGATTCCATATTGTTTTGGTTTTGCTTCTCTCTTCTTCTCTTCTTTTCTTCTTTCTTCTCTCTTTCTTCTCACCCTCTCTTTTCTTTCTCATGATTATACCCAATTGGTGCACTCTGGTTCGGACATGTGTGGTTTATTGTCGAAATCAAATGGTGTAGATTTGCGGGTCGTCTCAGCTGGTATCAGATCTTAGATTTTGTATATTACCAGGCTTTGATGTGTGCTCGGTATAGATAGAGTCGTTAGCACCCTAGATTGAGTTTGAGTATATTATATATATAAGCGCGTATTTTTTAGTGAATATAAAAATGTTTTAAATTTTGTTCATTGAGGTGTTGAGTGGCTTATGGGTTTGGATCATTGCGTTTGGCCAACGTTATCGATAGGGATCTCTAAACACTTGAACATGGAGATTGGACATGATATTGTTTTCGAAATTGGGTAAATGAAATAATTTTACCATGATTATATTTTATATAGTAGTATATAATTTAATTGATTGTTAATGAATGGAAATAGTTGATTATTATCATTTGTTATTTGTTGTGTTTAAATAATAAATGTTGTTATTATTATGAATCTAAATAAGGTAAACAACTTGAAATGAAATTATACAAGGGAAGTGAAATAATAGTGAAATTATATAAGTATAATTATATAAATGTGATTTATAAATAAAAGAATTTAAAATAAATAATTCAAAGCACTAAGTTCACTACTGCTGCTATGAAATAATAAGGGTGATGACTGTAGCATCAGTAGTATCATTTTCGAGTTCCTATGTGATTGATTTGCTACCATTAATAAATTGAAATTGAAATTTTGTTGCGATAAACAAATTTGAATTTAAAATTCAAGTTTGAAATTGATAAATATTGTAACAACCCCGGGTTGGGAGATTACCATCAATATTGATTTATAATGACAATTATAATTTAGTATTGGAATTAATGAATTAATGAGAATGAAATGTTGTTATTTTGAATAAACAATGAGTTTGGGGTAAAATTTGAGATGATGAATATGAATAATGAATTTCCTTGTGGAATAACTTGTGAATATGAGCGAAATAATTTTTTTTGTTTTATTTCGTGAATTATTGAATATAGTTGTTAAACTATATTTGATTAAGAATATTAGTATTAACAATATTGTGTCTTATCTCAATATTGTCATTTATTGTTAAAACACAAGAAAAATATTAATTTTGTGTAAATATAATGATGAAATAAATATTTTTCTTTATTTCATGGATTTTGGATGTATTATTTAAATACATTCGATTTATTTTGTTTATTTGTGCAATATTGTTAATATTGCCGATTTATTAATTATAATATAAGAGTAATTGGTAAATAAATTTGTTAATCACTATAATGTGATTAATAATGTTAGAAAAATATTTTTTTGTGCTTAATGATGTGTTAATGAATTTTTGAGTGCTAAAGATGTCTAAGTTTCATTAATAATATTAAATATTGCAATTTTGTGCAATATTGATCAAATTGGGTTGAATTAAGGAAATAATAATAAAATAAATAACAAAAAAAATGTAAAATGTAAATTTCATCTTTTTATTTGTAAACTAGAGATGATTACGGTTCTAACGAGTATAAGAATGTAAGATTTGGAGTTAAAATGTAAAAGTTATGTGTAATTGAACAATTACACATATGAATTGAAATAACATAAACATATTGAATAAATGGTTAAGTGTTAGTGGGTTAGTATGCTAATGGACTCAAACTCAATACCCTATAGCTATTTCTAGAATTAGTACATTCTTTTTCCATGCTACTCATTTCTTCTTCTTCTCTCACAAAACAAAAGGGAAAAATACAGTAAACTCAAATATCATGGCTTCTCTCCAACTTTAAACTAAAATTCTCCATTCTTGGCTGAAATTAAAGAGTTTTCTAGTTTAAAATCAAAAAGAAGGTAATCTCTAAACCTAGATTTACCGATTTGGGGCTAATTGTTGAATTGGTTACTGCCTTTTTATTAAACTTCTCTATTTTGTCTTGCATGTTCTTTCTTCAGCCTCTACAGGTGGAATCAAGACTTCTAATTGCTAAAGTTTGCTCCTTCTTGGCCAAATCCATTTTCTCTTGCTAAGAAAAGAGGTAAGTAAGTCTTACAGCAGCTAAAAGGAAGTAATTGCCCGTAGAAATGTTTCAATTCGATCATTTTTGGCTCTGTTGTTTTGATTTTGAGCCTGAAAAATGGCCTTGCTTCGATAATTTATTTCTGGCACATCCGCTGTCGGATTGATGCATTTTCGGTCTCGTTTCGAAGCTAACTGAGTCTAGTTTTTTCCGGCAAATTCTTAGATTTTTTTGGACATGTTTGTTCGTCCAAATTAGTGCTGGAAGTGGCAGGAGCGAACTAAAGTTCGCTGGAAATTCGAAGCACAAAAGTGCGTACCGGAAGCAGAAATGGAAATTGCCATAACTTTTTCGTTTCTGAGCCGAAATTAAATAATTTTGGATGTTTCAGAAAGCTTATTTCCTTAACAACAACTTTCGTTTGATTCACACTACAAGATTTTGATGTTTACTGTATGAAAATTGCAAATGTTTATCGCTGTCCTGAAATTGCATAAGTTCAGGCTGAGATTGACATTGTTAGTAAAATGATCATATCTTTGAACCACATATCGGAATTTGACGTTCTTGGCCATTTCGGAAAGCTTAGAAACTAAGCTACAACTTTTCTTTGAATCACTTTGCCAAGTTTTGGCGTTTCCTATGCTGAAAATACGAATATTTATCGCTGGTCTGTCATTGACAGTCGCGAGATTTATTTATTTGTTTGATTTTGACAATCCTATTTGTATTCTTTGGCAAATATTTCATTAAATTTGATGATATAATTTGGCCATGATATTCATGAATGAATTAGCCAAGTTTTGATGGAATTCGGATTTAAATATTATTTAAATTCGAATTGACTTAAATATTGATTTATATCGGTATTGATTGAAATAATTGTTTTCTTGGTTTTAGAAAAATCCATATAGTTTCTATAAATTCCTAAAAATTATGGCTTAGGTTTATTAAGCTATTTTAAGCATTTCTAGAGATTTTAGCTATTTTTACATATTTTGTAGGTTTTTGAAAATCATTTTTTTTAATATAGCGTTTTCTTATATAAAAAGTTTCGGTTGCTCCTAAAAATGTTTATAAAATCCTATTTTCTCTAGAAAAATATTTTAGCATATATTTAACTAATTTAATCATTTTCATGAATAATTTGGATGTATGAGAACGTATATTAAATGGTTTGGCAAAAACCACGAGGTATGGGACTTGCGTGTTTTTGCTTTACCGAATAAGTACGGACTTGTACGATCGATATAATCTTGAGGAATTTCTTGATTCCTCCAAGATGTTTGGACACTCTGTGGTGAATTGGGATTTATTCGAGAGTATTTTTCCTATATTGGCGAGATTAGCCAATATTGGACATAGTCCATGTACTCCTGATTCGGAGTATGATTTTCTAGGACTATCACGATTGAAATGCTCGAGCCGATGATATGAGGCGAATTTGATTATGGATGATTTTGAGATTTATGATTTTTGACTGAGTTTTCCTGTCGATGATATGAGACAAGTTGGTTCTGTTTTGGAATATCATAGCGGAATTGCTACGGATTGATTATTTACGTTCGCCGATGATATGAGGCAACGTAATTTGTATGGATTTCTGATTTTTCTTAATGTGGAACCAACGAGTGATTAGTAAACCACTAGGAGATAACTCATGGTATGGTCGTGAGTTATACCCTTATGGTTTCCTAATCTCGATGTTGTTACACATTCTAGAGTATGGCTAGTACTGTTAGACCACGAGTTATTTGGGGATCAAGATTGAGAATTTATGCCCCAAATCATGATTATTAATACTCGGGTCTTGGACGTCGCCGATTGGGATCGATTTAATTATAGGCTACGTAGTCGTCAAGATTTGCACGATTTATGATCCCGATCATCAAGAATATGGTACCGAAGTATAGTACTAGCGAATGATTCAAAGCACGTGCGAGATTTCTACTTATGATTACATGAGTTATGATTTGATGATTTAATGATTCTTTTGGGCGTTATTCTTATAAGGCGATATTTAAAATGGTTTACGAATTGTTTGTACCACTGCAAGACTTACATGATTTTATTGAGATTTATATACATTTGGATGATTGATTATTCCATTTACATTCTATGGCATGATATTTGAATACATGGACATGTGTATCCCCTGTTATCACGACTGATTACTTAATTGTTCAGTTGGCGACAACGGAATGTATATTTCCTCTGTTTATCTTATTACTATATGAACCGTTATCTACTGATAAGTATAGTTGCCAGACCCGTGTGTTTTACACTCGGGTCAGACCGAGTTGTAGGTTAGCCCGGATTTCTTATCTTCTGGTTCAGCTTTATGTTTTGGTGGGACACATGTACTTTTGCTAGTTCGACTTGCATCTTTTGGACTTCGCCTTTATTTATACATGTGTATTTTGGGATGTATATTCGGGATACTTAGCTACTTAGTAGCCACTTATGTATGATGTATGATATAGATATGTAAGGTGATGGACATGTACTTATATAAGTGTCTGATCTGTGTTTGCTGTTCTGAAACTGTATTTTCTTCCGCAAATTCATGTTGCATTATTTCTGAAATGTCTTAAGCCGCATAGAATGCAGTAGTTGTGAAGTAGACGTGTTAACCACTTGAGGTAAAAAAAAATTATTGTACATTTTTGACACGTTTAGTGCATAGCTATTGTAGTTTATGTCGGTCGCCCTTATCCAGCCCTATTCTCCGTACTAGTAGACAAAATTACTCGTTAATTCCCTTTACTAGTATGGGTCTCGGGGTGTGGCGTCACAAATATAAATGAAATAAGTTTTGAACTTATAATTTGAATTGGTATAAATATGAAAATTCAATTTGGTATAAATATCATCCCACGAATCGTAACTTGTTTCCCTTGTCCTATGTTGGCCTTACCCATGACTTAAAAATGTTTCCCGATTCGTTTCCTTTGGGGGGGGTAAATAGAAAGGAATACGTCTAGGAATGTATTTATTTATTCCGTAGTATTCCTTAATTCTTGCATTTGGATTTCTTATGAATTTATATTTACCCTGTGAATAATTCTATCTTATCTTCTCTTTCAGCTATGTCTGGACGTGGTAGAGAACGTTCTTCAGGGGCGGGACCGTCTAGTGGTTCTCGTCCTGAAGACGTGTATATGTCCACAAATTAGATTCTTGAGCTGGAGTGGAGTGTCCAGCCTCCCGTGTCTGATTCTTCTTCTGCTCCTCAGAAGTCTGCTTTCGCACGTATGTGCAGTGACTTTTCTCATCTCGATGGCAAGCCATTCAGAGGCACCGAGTCTGTTATTGAGATCGAGGCTTGGCTCAGTTCTTGTGAGCGCATATTTGATCGTATGGGGATTTCTAGCCGCCATCGTGTTCTTGTAGCTTCTGGTATGCTACAAGAGCGAGCTCTTCGTTGGTATGATCTTCTGATATCCGAGGTTGATGAGTCTACCCTTGAGTGGGATCAGTTTCGTGAGCGGTTCGAGCTCAAGTTCATTCCAGATTCTGAGAGAGCTACCTTAGCCCGTCGTTTCCTTGAGCTTAAGCAAGGAAAGATGTCCGTTTCTGAGTATGTTTCATCATTCGAGAGTTTCTCCAAGTATGGTCTTGAGCATATTTCCACTCCTTACAAGAAGAATCTTCCGTTTGTTTCTGGGCTCAAGAAGTACTTGAAGAAGTCTCTTATGCTTCGTCTTGAGGTTTCTTTTGAGAAGCTCGTTGATATGGCCCTTCGCCTCGAAGTGGTCGAGAAGGAAAAGGACAGTGATGATGATACTAGTGTTCGGGCCAACCCGAACAAGAAGAAGTTCTTTGGCAAGTCCAAGTCTTTTCCTTCCAAGAAGCAGAAGAAGTTCAGTGGTTCCTCTTCTCAGTCTCAGCCTGCCTCTTCAGCCAAACCGTTTGCTTGCTTCAATTGTGGCTCCCCTGCTCATCATGTTAGAGATTGTCCCAAGCCTAGGAGATGCCTCTTTTGCAAGAAAGAGGGACATTTGGTTGCTACTTGCCCCAAGAAGGGGAAATGACCTCGTCAGGGACAGCTTAATGTGGCAAGTGCATCTGGTGATTCTTCTCAGCCGAAAGGTACATCCTCATCTGTTTTAGAGGGTTCTATTCTATTTCATGGTCGTTATATTAGAGTACTCTTCGATACGGGTGCGTCCCACTCATTCATGTCGAAGAAACTCGTGGATGCTTTACAGTTGGATGTGTCTTGCTTGCTTACTTCATTGCGGATTTCTAATCCTATTGGAGGATCCGCTACATTTAGCCTATATTGTGATGATGTTGATATTCCTATATGTGGTTATTCTTTCCGTACGAATCTACGCGTGATCCCTTCTCTTGGTTTCGATATGATTCTTGGTATGGACTGGCTTGTTCGATACAATTCCAGGATTCTTTGTTTGGAGTGTGTTATTTATTTGCACCACCCAGATTCTTCCGATCCGCTTATTCTATCTCTTCATGATTCCGATAGTGATTCTATGGCTTCTTTATTCGTGCTTGATTCTGATGTGGTTGATATTTCTCGCATTCCAGTTGTTTGTGACTTTCCCGATCTATTCGAGCCTGTTTCTTCATTGCCTCCCAAGCGTTCGATTGAGTTCCGTATTGTTCTTATCCCTGGTGCTCATCCTGTTAGTCGTCCTCCCACGAGGATGTCTACACAGGAGAATGAGGAACTCAAGAAACAACTCCTCGAGCTTGAAGCCAAACAGTTCATTCGTTCTAGTTCTTCTCCGTGGGGTGCTGCAGTTGTATTCATGAGGAAGTCCGATGGGACTCTTAGGCTTTGCGTCGACCATCGCAAGCTTAACGAGTTGACCATCAAGAACCGCTATCCTTTGCCTCGTATTGATGATATGTTCGATCAGCTTAGTGGTGCTAGAGTCTTTTCTCAGCTTGACCTAGCCACCGATTTCCATCAGCTCAGAGTGGTGGATGATAGCATTCCTCTTACAGCTTTCCACACTCGAAATGATTCTTATGAGTGGCTCGTCATGCCCTTCGGTTTGACGAATGCCCCAGCCTACTTCGTCGATCTTATGAATCGAGTATTCCGGGAATATCTCGATAAGTTCATGCTAGTATTCATTGATGACATTCTTGTGTACTCGAAATCTGAAGCCGATCATGCTATACATCTTCGAATTGTCTTGAGTACCCTTCGCCAGCTTCAACTCAAGGCAAAGCTTTCGAAGTGTAATTTCTGGGAAAAGCAGGTGAAGTTCCTGGGTCATGTTTTATCTTCTGAGGGTATATCAGTCGATCCCTCAAAGATAGAGGCTATTCAGAGTTGGAAAAGGCCTGAGAAGGTTCACGAGATTCATTCTTTTCTAGGTTTAGCGGGTTATTACCGCCGGTTCATCAAAGACTTTTCCCGCATCGTGCTTCCCTTGACTAGCCTTACGAGGAAAGGCGTTCGCTTCTTATTGTCTGATAGGTGAGAGGCTTCTTTTCAGCGATTGAAGGAGCTTCTCACACATGCTCCTGTTCTTGTGGTTCCTGAAGGGAATCGAGATCTTATTGTTTACACCGATGCAAGCCTTAGTGGTCTTGGCGCAGTTTTGATGCAGAGAGATCGGGTAGTCGCTTATGCTTCGAGACAGTTACGTCCGAACGAGATTCGGTATGCTACCCATGACCTTGAGCTTGCTGCCATTGTCTTCGCTTTGAAGATTTGGCGACATTATCTTTTGGGAGAGCACTTCATTCTTTACACCGATCACAAATCCCTCAATTACCTCTTCTTCCAGAAGGATTTGAATATGAGGCAACAACGATGGTTAGAGTTTCTCGCCTCATATGACTTCGATATTGAGCATACCCCTGGTAAGGGTAATCGAGTTGCTGATGCGCTTAGTCGCAAGCATTCGGCTATGGTTGCTATGATGTTAGCCGAATGGGATTTTTTGATGACTCTATCTTCTTGTGATATTCGTGATTGTGTTTCATCTTCTGGTTCTCCTGCTTTATTATTCAGTATGGACCCTCGTCCATCATTATTGGATCGTATATCCGAGGCTCAGAGGCGTGATGATTGTTGTATGCGTCTCAGTCAGTCTTGCTCACTTGAGTCCCGTGATGATGAGTTGCGGGATTATTCTGTTGATTCTCACGGTTGTCTTCGGCAGAAAACCGTATAGTTGTGCCTTCTGATTCAGCACTTAGACGAGACATACTTGATGATTGTCATCGTTCTAAGTATACTATTCATCCAGGTAGTAGTAAGATGTATGCGGATATGCGTCGTCTTTACTATTGGGAAGGCATGAAGCGCGATGTTGCGACTTATGTGAGCAAGTGTTCCATCTGTCAGCTTGTTAAGGCCACGCATCAGCGACCCTCTGGTCTTCTTCAGCCCCTAAAGGTTCCACTGTGGAAGTGGGACCAGGTTTCGATGGACTTCATTGACGGCCTACCTCGATCGAGGTTAGGTCATTCTAGCATCTGGGTTATTGTTGATCGTCTCACGAAATCTGCTCATTTTATTCCTATTAAGTCTAATAGGAATGCTCCTTTATTATCTAGGCTTTATATAAAGGAGATTGTTCGATTGCACGGTGTTCCTTCATCTATTGTTTGTGATCGAGATCCGTTGTTTACTAGTCACTTCTGGTTGAGCTTTCAGCAAGCTCTGGGGACAAAGCTTAACCATTCCACTGCTTATCATCCTCAGTCTGACGGTCAGACGGAGAGGGTGAATCGTATTCTTGGGGATCTCCTTCGAGCGTGTATTCTTGACTTCGGTGGTTCTTGGGAAGACCACATTCCTTTGTTTGAGTTTTCATATAACAACCGCTTTCAGTCTAGTATTGGCATGGCGCCGTTTGAGGCTTTATATGGAAGACCGTGCCGTTCTCCATCTTGTGGGCTTGAATTTGCCGAGAAGCTTATTCTCGGACCGGATTTGATTCGTGACTCTTCAGAGAAGATTCTTCTTATCAGGCAGAGAATGAAAGAGGCTCAGGATCGTCAGAAATCCTACGCGGATAACCGTAGGAAGCCTCTTGAGTTCTCAGTGGGTGATCATGTTTTTATTCGTGTTTCTCCGATGAAGGGAGTGATGCGTTTTAGTTCTACTGGGAAATTGGCTCCTCGTTATATAGGGCCATTTCCGATTGTTGAGCGCATCAAGTCAGTTGCTTATCGAGTGTCACTTCCGACTCATCTGTCCGGTATTCACAACGTCTTCCATGTATCTCAGATGAGGAAGTGCCTTAGAGATTCAGATTCTATTATTGATCATTCGGAGCATCTTGAGCTTGAGATCTCACCGAGTTTGACTACTATTCAGCATCCTGTTCGAGTTCTTGGTTCGAAGGTAAAGCGCCTTCGAAGCAAGAATGTTCCTTTAGTCAAGATTCAATGGTCAGATAATCCGTTTGATTGCACTTGGGAGACCAGAGAATCTATTGATTGTGCTTTTCCGGGTTTCCTATCTTCTTATGGTGATGGTGAGAATTATAATCTCAAGCTTGTTTTCCATCTTCCGTTTGAATTTTCATATCATCGTTATAGACTTTTGCCTTAGAAATTGCGTGGACGCAATTTTATTAAAGGGGGGTAGTCTGTAACAACCCCGGGTTGGGAGATTACCGTCAATATTGAATTATAATGATAATTATAATTTAATATTGGAATTAATGAATTAATGAGAATGAAATGTTGTTATTTTGAATAAACAATGAGTTTGTCGTAAAATTTGAGATGATGAATATGAATAATGAATTTCCTTATGGAATAACTTGTGAATATGAGCGAAATAATTTTTTTTTGTTTTATTTCGTGAATTATTGAATATAGTTGTTAAACTATATTTGATTAAGATATTAGTATCGACAATATTGTGTCTTATCTCAATATTGTCATTTATTGTTAAAACACAAGAAAAATATTAATTTTGTGTGAATATAATGATGAAATAAAGATTTTTCTTTATTTCATGGATTTTGGATGTATTATTTAAATACATTCGATTTATTTTGTTTATTTGTGCATTGTTAATATTGCCGATTTATTAATTATAATATAAGAGTAATTGGTAAATAAAGTTGTTAATCATTATAATGTGATTAATAATGTTATAAAAATATTTTTTTTTGCTTAATGATGTGTTAATGAATTTTTGAGTGCTAAAGATGTCTAAGTTTCATTAATAATATTAAATATTGTAATTTTGTGCAATATTGATCAAATTGGGTTGAACTAAGGAAATAATAATAAAATAAATAACAAAAAAATGTAAAATGTAAATTTCATCTTTTTATTTGTAAACTAGAGATGATTACGGTTCTAACGAGTATAAGAATGTAAGATTTGGAGTTAAAATGTAAAAGTTATGTGTAATTGAATAATTACACATATGAATTGAAATAACATAAACATATTAAATAAATGGTTAAGTGTTAGTGGGTTAGTATGCTAATGGACGCAAAACCAATACCCTATAGCTATTTCTGGAATTAGTACGTTCTTTTTCCATGCTACTCATTTCTTCTTCTTCTCTCACAAAACAAAAGGGAAAAAATACAGTAAACTCAAATATCATGGCTTCTCTCCAACTTTAAACCAAAATTCTCCATTCTTGGCTGAAATTAAAGAGTTTTCTAGTTTAAAATCAAACGAAGGTAATCTCTAAACCTAGATTTACCGATTTGGGGCTAATTGTTGAATTGGTTACTGCCTTTTTTATTAAACTTCTCTATTTTGTCTTGCATGTTCTTTCTTCAGCCTCTACAGGTGGAATCAAGACTTCTAATTGCTAAAGTTTGCTCCTTCTTGGCCAAATCCATTTGCTCTTGCTAAGAAAAGAGGTAAGTAAGTCTTACAGTAGCTAAAAAGAAGTAATTGCCTGTAGAAATGTTTCAATTCGATCATTTTTGGCTCTGTTGTTTTGATTTTGAGCCTGAAAAATGGCCTTGCTTCGATAATTTATTTCTGGCACATCCGGTGTCGGATTGATGCGTTTTTGGTCTCATTTCGAAGCTAACTGAGTCTAGTTTATTCCTCCAAATTCTTAGGTTTTTGTGGGCATGTTTGTTCGTCCAAATTAGTGCTGGAAGTGGCAGGAGCGAACTAAAGTTCGCTGGAAATTCGAAGCACAAAAGTGCGTACCGGAAGCAGAAATGGAAATTGCCATAACTTTTTCGTTTCTGAGCCGAATTCAATAATTTTGGATGTTTCGGAAAGCTTATTTCGTTAACTACAAGATTTTGATGTAGTAAATTGCAAATGTTTATCGCTGTCCTGAAATTGCATAAGTTCAGGCTGAGATAGACATTGTTAGTAAAATGATCATATCTTTGAACCACCGATCGGAATTTGACGTTCTTGGCCATTTCGGAAAGCTTAGAAACTAAGCTACAACTTTTCTTTGAATCACTTTGCCAAATTTTGGCGTTTCCTATGCTGAAAATACTAATATTTATCGCTGGTCTGTCATTGACAGTCGCGAGATTTATTTATTTGTTCGATTTTGACAATCCTATTCGTATTCTTTGGCAAATATTTCATTAAATTTGATGGTCATGAATGAATTAGCCAAGTTTTGATGGAATTCGGATTTAAATATTATTTAAATTCGAATTGACTTAAATAT
Organism: Allium cepa; assembly: GCA_030765085.1. NCBI lineage: Eukaryota > Viridiplantae > Streptophyta > Magnoliopsida > Asparagales > Amaryllidaceae > Allium > Allium cepa. Next base: position 776,094,860 of record CM060935.1, read on the forward strand.
TGATTTATATCGGTATTGATTGAAATAATTGTTTTCTTGGTTTTAGAAAAATCCATAATAGTTTCTACAAATTCCTAAAAATTATGGCTTAGGTTTATTAAGCTATTTTAAGCATTTCTAGAGATTTTTGCTATTTTTACATATTTTAGAGGTTTTTGAAAATCATTTTTTTTAATATAGCGTTTTCTTATATAAAAAGTTTCGGTTGCTCCTAAAAATGTTTATAAAATCCTATTTTCTCTAGAAAAACATTTTAGCATATATTTAACTAATATAATCATTTTCATGAATAATTCGGACGTATGAAAAAGTATATTAAACGGTATGGCAAAACCGCGAGGTATGGGACTTGCGTGTTTTTGCTTTACCGAATACGTACAGACTTGTACGATCGATATAATCTTGAGGAATTTCTTGATTCCTCCAAAATGTTTGGCCACTCTGTGGTGAATTGGGATTTATTCGGGAGTATTTTTCCTATATTGGCAAGATTAGCCAATATTGGACATAGTCCGTGTACTCCTGATTCGGAGTATGATTATCTAGGACTATCACGATTGAAATGCTCGAGCCGATGATATGAGGCGAATTTGATTATGGATGATTTTGAGATTTTCGATTTTTGATTGAGTTTTCCTGTCGATGATATGAGACAAGTTGGTTCTATTTTGGAATATCGTAGCGGAATTGCTACGGATTGATTATTTACGTTCGCTGATGATATGAGGCAACGTAATTTGTATGGATTTCTGATTTTTCTTAATGTGGAACCAACGAGTGATTAGTAAACCACTTGGAGATAACTCATGGTATGAGACGTGAGTTATACCCTTATGGGTTCCTAATCTCGATGTTGTTACACATTCTAGAGTATGGCAAGTACTGTTAGACCACGAGTAAATTGGGGATCAAGATTGAGAATTTATGCCCCAAATCATGATTATTTATACTCGGGTCTTGGACGTCGCCGATTGGGATCGATTTAATTATAGGCTACGTAGTCGTCAAGATTTGCACGATTTATGATCCCGATCATCAAGAATATGGTACTTAAGTATAGTACTAGCGAATGATTCAAAGCACGTGCGAGATTTCTACTTATGATTACATGAGTTATGATTTGATGATTTAATGATTCTTTTGGGCGTTATTCTTATAAGGCGATATTTAAAATGGTTTACGAATTGTTTGCACCACTGCAAGACTTACATGATTTTATTGAGATTTATATACAGTTGGATGATTGACTATTCCATTTACATTCTATGCCATGATATTTGAATACATGGACATGTTTATCCCCTGTTATCACGACTGATTACTTAATTGTTCTGTTGGCGACAACAGAATGTATATATCCTCTGTTTATCCTTATTACTGTATGAACCCTTATCTACTGGTAAGTTTAGTTGCATGACCCGTGTGTTTTACACTCGGATCAGACCGAGTTGCAGGTTAGCCCGGATTTCTTATCTTCTGGTTCAACTTTATGTTTTGGTAGGACACATGTACTTTTGCTAGTTCGACTTGAATCTTTTGGACTTCGCCTTTATTTATACGTGTATTTTGGGATGTATATTCGGGATACTTAGCTACTTAGTAGCCACTTATGTATGATGTATGATATAGATATGTATGGTGATGGACATGTACTTATATATGTGACTGATCTGTGTTTGCTATTCTGCGACTGTATTTTCTTCCGCAAATTCATGTTGCATTATTTCTGAAATGTCTTAAGTCGCATAGAATGCAGTAATTGTGAATTAGACGTGTCAACCACTTGAGGTTAAAAAAAAAATTATTGTACATTTTTGATACGTTTAGTGCATAACTATTGTAGTTTATGTCGGTCGCCCTTATCCAGCCCTATTCTCCGTACTAGTAGACAAAGTTACTCGTTAATTCCCTTTACTAGTATGGGTCTCGGGGTGTGGCGTCACAAATATAAATGAAATAAGTTTTGAACTTATAATTTGAATTGGTATAAATATGAAAATTCAATTTAAGATATGAAATTAAAATTTTAAATTAAGTGAAGCTAAATATATTGAGTCGGTAAAATGAATTATATGAATTGAAGTTTAACTAAAAGAAAGTTAAATAAAATTGAGTTTAATTTGAAATGAATCAAATAAAAGTGAATATACACTTAAGATTGTAAAGTTATTGTATAACTATGAATTGAAATTATGAGTGGTAAATTATAACGACCCGATATTTTTAATCATTCGCATCCAAACATGCCGGATTCGAATTGCTCAAAATGCCGAATTGTAAATATAAATTTGGCAAAATTCAGAATGTACAGTAAATAAATGAATCACAGATCACAGATACAGAGTAATAAATGCAGCGGAAGTAAAGAAATAGTAGTTCATGAAGCTACTATATAAATACATCATAGTTATACAAGATACAACAAAAGTAACAAGTTATAACAGAAGTTTCAATATGATAAACAAGCCCAAAGCTGAATACATCCCTGGAATCAACTGAATAACTGAAGGCGAAATTGATAGCTGGATCTTCAAGGAAAGCTCCAACTCCGAAGGTGAGTCTCAATTGGTGTATCACTCAGTCTGACCCGAGCGTAAAGCAAATACACAAAACACTCAAGTCAGGACATACATGCTTATACAATGTAAACCAACTCAAGTGAACCGTAATATAAGGTACAAGTAACTTAAAGGATGCTTGGGACCGTCCATCCTCTAACGATCCAATAAAATATTTACTACGTAGTAATATTTCGCTTTTATGACAATGTCTAATAGTAAAATAAACTTACTTTTAAATAGCGTTAAGGAGTTACCTATATCCCCCTTAACATGTAATAGTGCCAGTAGTCTATACAGTACCTACATATCTCCTGATCGGGAGACTACGAGAAGATACTCCATAGGTAAGACACAAATCAAACTCGTAGAAGGTTCGCTAGGGTAGGTGACACGGTACAACACGCTAGTGGTAACGCGTAGCGCGCAGCTACCGCCCACCTTGAGCCACACCCCCAAATCAAAAATCAAAAGTGGACACAGAATCAATCCAAAAGACAGAGTATAATATCGAAGGAGTGTGTCCGATCAGAGGAGCTACCTCATTTGTCCGAGATCGCTCCTGTTTTAGCCATTAGCCAATTCACGGGAATTGGGTCCACGTGTATACCTCCAAGGAACGTCGCCACCATCCTACTTCATTTTAGAATCTCCACCATGTACATAGTTGTTAAACTGGTTTTCGATATCGACAGAGAGTATGCCCATATCCGATCCCGGTCTCTTTAACGACCAAACGTTATTATAACCCATAGATAATTATTACAAAAATGCTTTATAGTTCCAAACCAAAACATCATATCCCTTTCAAAATCATATCATTTATTTCAAAATAGTATATGCTTTCAAAGCCAAAATATTATACCCATTTCAAAACCATATCACAATAGCATCATTTCCATTTCAAAATCCCATCCAATGATATATCATTTCCATTTCAAAAGAAATTCAATAATATTTTATTTAAATTCCAATAACATTTTCATTTTATAAAGTCATATTCTTAACTCTTCAATTTAAATAAGTTCAACATCAATATATTTAAAGACAAGTCTTAAGTATGTATAATTCCAGATTATTTTATTTCCAAACCATAGTACTTTCGAAGTTATACTTTGAGACCAAAATACTTTGAAATCATAACAATTTAGAAAGTTATCATTTGGAAATCATACTACTTATAATCATGACACTTAGATATGTTATCTTGGAAAATTCATAATACTTAGAAAATCATAATACCTTTAAAATAACTATCCATTTAAACCATTTAAATACATATCAAAAAAATTCATTTGAAAATTGTAGCATTTCTAAGTTCATTCATTCAATTATATAATTTTCCAAACATTGTATTTAGTTATTTCAAAACATAGTTGAACTTCAGAATTGATAGCACCTAACAAATGCTATCTTAAACCACTGCATTTCTGAAGTGCTGCTAATAAAATTCCAGATTTTATTATAACATTTCAGAGACATTAAAACTTCAAATTTAACCATTTTAACTTATAAAATCATATTTCATACTTCAAAAACATTCATTTGGATATCATTTAACTTATAATTAAATAAAATAAAATTTTAAAAATAAATATCTAAAATAAGATTCATTTGTTAAGTCAATGTACATTCTTCCTTAACTCTACTTTAACAAATAACTTAACATTTTATTTTAAAATTACCCACTCCATAAATAAAACTAAATTTTCATTTGTTTACTTAACTTAATAATTTCATTTAAACCCAATTTCTAATTATCAAGTTAAGTCATTATTTAAGATACATTTTTCCATTTTAAAATCAGAACTATTTATTTTATAAAACAAAACATTTCACAAAAGAACATTTTACTATAGTTAATATAACAATCAAATTTTCCTTCTAGATCTATTCATTTAGACATCGATTAACAATAATTTTCTAGTTAAATAAATTTTATTACAAAATGTCCAATTAAAACATGTATTCCATTTCGAAATGCATTATTTATTACACAAACATGTCCATTTCATACAGTAAAATTCATAACAATTACTTGGTTAGATTTAAAGCTCCCATATTAAGTCAAATTCAATTCATTAAGTTATTTATCATTAATAAAGATCTTTTTCAACTTAAAACAATTATTAACTTTATAAAATTTAACTCATGGAAAAACCAATACACCTTTATAATTAAAACATTAAATCAAATTTTAAGTTAAAAACTTCATATATTTATAAACTAAAAATACTTAAAAATCTTTTAGGGAAATATTATTTAAAAATTCTTAATAAATTTTTAGGAAAATTTTATTTAAAAATATAACCATATGCGTGTATAACATTATCTAATCCAGGTCAAGTGATACGAATATGTATCATTTCAATCCGTAATTTAAAAAGAAAAATCCGGGTTCTATCATTTCAAACCCGCAATCCCATGTAAATCAAATACAATAAAAATCACTCGAGACTATCATTTCAGCTCATAATGATTTTTCTTATTCTAAAGTCCGTTCGGGTATGTATCATTTCAACCCATAGTGATAGGGAACTGGCAGTGTGATAAACAGGAAATAAAGTAATAGTATAACATATAATATCATAACAGGTGATTTAACAAATATATAAACAGCATTTAACATCATATAATCAATCATAGGCATGTATGAACATAGCTTATTAATTTCTACAATTCACTTGTTATCATTTCACAATTATAAAAGTACGTATGTCTAGAGTGAAAAACCTCACCTTTTAAAGCTTGAATTGACAAACTAAAGATACACAACAAAATCCGAAAAGCACGAAAAGGCACGAATCAAAGCACGAATCAAACTTGAGTGATGGAGAGTCAAGATCCATACCTAGTTCATGGACAAATACACAAACACATAAGTATATATTCAATACAAAGGATTATAAATAAAATAATGGAAGAAAAAGGAATCAAAGTGACATAACCTCTCTTTAAATCAATCAAGTGGCTCGGCCTATGGGTCTTGGTGTAGATTTGATCTAGTCCTCATATATATGGGCATGGCTATGTGGTCACAAGGCATGGTGTGGTGGTGGAATTGTTGTGGCCGAGACATAGGGGAAGAGGAAGTGAAAGGAAATAGGAGTTTAGCTAGGTTTGAACAATTTTTGGTGGTGGGTTTTTATCTAGGGGTCACAACCTTGCTTTGGGGGGGTGGAGGAGGTAGTGATGAGGTTGGCTAGGGGATGGTGCAAGGTAGAGGCCGAGCAAATCATGAGGCAAAACAAAAAAAAGGAAAAAGAAAATAGAAAAAGAAGAAGAGGAAGGAAAAGCCATGGTAGAACTTTCTGTAATTTTTTTCTTCAAGAACAAATGAATTTGAGATGCGAAACTTTTTCTTTTGTACGTGATTTTTAAAAGCAAGAGGCGGCTGGGGTTTATAAAAGAAAAAAAAAGAACAGCTAAGGTAAGCAATAAAGAGGCTAGGCAATAAAAGGCAAGAGTTTGAATGGTTTGGAAAATAAAAAGGCAATACTATAAAACAAATAACTTGATGAATTTAATTAATTTTTTTTCCTTTGTATGCACGCAATGAAAAGAGGGTTTGAGGAACAACATGTACGTGATTGATAGGAGAAAATCATGGCTATGAATGTGGGAGGTAATAGGCTGTGTAAATGGAAAGCCAAGGGAAAAGAAAAAGGCAACAAATAAAAACAAGTAACTTAGGTCTTTTCAAATTTCTAAGCCATTTATCAAAATAAAATCCACTAAATAAAATAAAAGTTTAAACATAGTAAAAGAGGAAATAAAATAGGAAAATTAACATAGAAAAATAGAAAATAAGTTATAGAAAATCATTGCATGTAAAACGCTGTATTCTATCCATTTTAAAAAGTATAAGTCAGAATTTAACGAAACAAAAAGTATAACGGATATCAGAAATATATTCTGCTTCAAAAAAAAAGATTAAAATTTAAAAATTCAGATTTTAAAAATTTAAACTGAAATTCAAAATTTGACCGGAGTTGACCAAAATATAAAATTTTCAGAAAATGTTTATTTTATCGTATTTGAAAAATGAATTACAAACAAATTCCAAACTTACATTGGAAAATTCCAGAAATTTAATTTTGAATAATTTAAAATTTAGAGTTTTCAAATAAAAATTATAAATAAAATATTTATAAAATTATGGGTTGTTACACTCCCCCACTCAAAACTTTTCGTCTCCGAAAAGAAAGGAGGTAGAAGACTAGAAACGACCAGAAAGGAAATAGATTTGAAATAAAGAAAATAATTAAATTAAACCATATAAATTCCAATTTAAATTAATTTATATATTTAAAAATTTGGTTAAATCCATTTAATTTCACTTATAAATCAACCTTAACTATTCTAACTTGATTATGTTATCCAGTTATCTTTAATTAGCAATTTTCTAAAATCATAAATTTGCATAGTCATTTATTATTATCATATTTTATTCAACCAATTTAATTCTTCTTTATTCCAAATTATTTTTAAATTTATTCGACATAATATATCTAATTACATACGTTAAGTGTATTTACATTTTATTATAACTACTCCAATTTATTTATAAATTCCCTTAACATTATTTTATATTGTAAATTATTCAGTTAACCTTTCATTCTATTTACCTCTATTAATCTTTTTATAACTAAAATTTAAGTGTACAATATTTATTATAGCCACTCAAATTTTATTTATAAAATCCTTTTTATATTGTATATTATCCAATTACATATTCAACTTCTGAATGATTTAGATAAGTTATATTGGAATTCAATTGAGTATTATACAAATAAAAATTTTCCTAATTCAATTATTCAAGTTTACATATTTATTCAAATTTTTGGTTTCATTTTATAATTGAAATCATCCTTTAAGATAAAATTTAGGAATTAAATTTTCGATCAACTTCAAACAATTTAGAGATAAATAAATATATATACTCAATATATATCAAATAAAAAAAAAATTAAATCATATATCACACACATTATACATCAAGTCATATTTTAGAAATCCAAATCGATTAATTCTCCAAAACAAGACTGTAGCTACATTACAGAATGGTCTCTTCACTTCGAAACTCGAAAAAGAATGTCGATGATGCTGCAGTCATCACCAAAATTATTTTCCAGCGACAAAGAGAAGAGCACTGGTTTACAAATTAAAAGTTCTATGAAACAATTTCTACCTGAAATACCTTAAATAACACACCCTTTAAACTTTAAACATAAAGTTTGAAACCATTGAAAAATAAATTCTTAGTTTCTTCTTCTAAATTCATTTAAATTTTCAAATTAATTTATAGCCATGTTTTATAGTTTAATTATTTATGTATGAAACAAAAGTTAATGGTTACAAGCTATATACAAAGTCAATTAGTATTCATTTCATTGGCTCTAATTTTGTATATAAATAATTAAACATAGTTATGAAATATATACATAGTCAAATATTATTTCTCAACATCCAATTCAATTAACTATCAAAATTCAGAAAATTATACTTATATACATATACAATATAATTATATAAAATTTACTAAATTTGGAAATTATACTGTGTCTGTTTGCTCTGTTTAAGTGTTTTGGAGATCCTATCGATAGCGTTGATCAGACGGATCGATCAAAAACCCAAATCAACACCAACAACACAAACAATACAATATATAAAACATTTTAAATATTTCTTTACAAAGCAAGAGTAGGGGTTCAAATTTGATTAACTCAAAACAAAGAAAATTTTGATTTGAGGCTAAGTTGGAACAAAAGATAAAATGATTAACTAACCGAATAAGGAGATGGATAAGCCTATATAAATCATGGGCAACTTTAGCCAAGTTAACCGCGACTTCAAGAATTAGGTATATATAGAATTTCGAGGCAAATCTACATTCGATCTCAAAAGGTAGAATTCGGGACAATAAGAGATACTAGCATCTAACCGAGGTTATATAGAAATCTCCGGTGAATCGATGCCGATTGTAAAGGAGTTCCACCCCTTTACAAGTCATTCATTGGTGCTATGGGATGCTCCAGAATTCAAAAGAATACGAAGAGTAAGGGACAAGAATGAATTTAGAAACCGAGGGAACGTTCCAAAATTCAAAGGAAACAGAGTCAAAGATAAAGAGATTCACACTCGAATGAAAGTGATTCTGTAAAAAAAATTACCATATACGCTAAATTTTGCCTAGAGTCAAAGCTCTGATACCAGATGTAACGATCTGATATTTTCAACCGTTCTCATCCAAACATGCCGGATTTGAATTGCTCAAAATACCGAATTGTAAATATAAATTTGGTAAAACTCAAAATATACAGTAAATAAATAAATCACATATCACAGACACAGAGTAATAAATGCAACGGAAGCAAAGAAATAGTAGTTCATGAAGCTACTATATAAATACATCCGATTTGTATAAGACACAACAGAAGTAACAAGTTACAATAGAAGTTTCAATATGATAAACAATCCCAAAGCTGAATACATTCCTGGAATCAACTGAATAACTGAAAGTGAAATAGATAGCTGTATCTTTAAGCAAAGCTCCAACTCCAAAGGTGAGTCTCTGTTGCTGTATCACTCAGTCTGACCCGAGCGTAAAGCAAATACACAAAACACTCGAGTCAGGACATACATACTTATACGATGTAAATCAACTCAAGTGAACTGTAATATAAGGTACAAGTAACTTAAAGGATGCTTGGGACCGCCCATCCTCTAAGGATCCGTTAAACTATTTACTATGTAGTAATATTTTGCTATCATAATAATGTGTAATAATAAAATAAACTTACTTTTAAATAGCATTAAGAAGTTACCCATATCCCCCTTAACACGCAATAGTGCCAATACTCTATATAGTACCTGCATATCTCCTGATCGGGAGACTACGAGAAGATACTCAATAGGTCCGACACAAATCAAACTCATACAAGGCTCGCTAGGGTGGGTGACATGGCACAATAAGGCAATGTCAGGGTAGATATACCAATTACGCACACGGGCTGGTAGTAACGCGTAGAGCGCAGCTACCGCCTACCTCGAGCTACACCCCAAAATCAAAAATCAAAAGTGGCCACCGAATCAATCCAAAAGACAGAGTATAATATCGAAGGAGTGTGTCCGATCAGAGGAGCTAGCTCATAGGCACGAGATCGCTCCTATTAAAGCCACCTTAAGCTAACTCACGGGAGTTGGGTCCACGTATATACCTCCAAGTAACGTCGCAACCATCCTACTTTATTCTGGAATCTCCACCGCGTACACGATTGTTAAAGTGGTTTCGGTATCGACAAAGAGTATGCCCATATCCCATCCTAGTCTCTTTAACAACCAAACGTTATTATAACCCATGGATAATTATTTCAAAAATCCTTTATACTTCCAAATCAAAACATCATATCCCTTTCAAAATCGTATCATTTATTTCAAAATAGTAAAGCTTTCAAAGCCAAAATATTTTACCCATTTCAAAACCATATTGCATCATTTCCATTTCAAAACCCCGTCCAATAATATATCATTTCCATTTCAAAGAAAATTCAATAATATTTTATTTAAATTCCAATAACATTTCAACTTTATAAAGTCATATTCTTAACTCTTCGCTTTAAATAAGTTCCACATTAACAAATTTAAAGACAAGTCTTAACTAAAAATAATTCCAAATAATTTTATTTCCAAACCATAGTACTTTCAAAGTTATACTTTGAGACCATAATACTTTGGTCTCATAAAAATTTAGAAATAATATCATTTGGAAATCATACTACTTATAATCATGACACTTATAAATGTTATCTTGGAAAAATCATAATACTTAGAGAATCATAATACCTTTAAAATAATATCCATTTAAACCATTTAAATTCAATATCAAAAAATTTCATTTCAAAATTGTAGCACTCCTAAATTCATCAATTCAATTATAAAATTTCCAAAACATTGTATTTAGTTATTTCAAAACATAATTAAACTTCAGAATTGATAGCACCTAACAAATGCTATCTTAAACCACAACATTTCAAAAGTGCTACCAATAAAATTCCAGATTTTATTATAACATTGCATAGACATTAAAACTTCAAATTTAACCATTTTATCTTATAAAATCATATTTCATGCTTCAAAAACATTCATTTGGATATCATTTAACTTATGATTTAATAAGATAAAATTTTATAAATAAATATCCAATTTAAAATTATATTCATTTGTTAAGTCAAAAATACATTCTTCCTTAACTCTATTTTAACAAATAACTTAACATTTTATTTCAAAATTACCCACTTCATAAATAAAACTAAATTTTCATTTATTTACTTAACTTAATAATTTTATTTAAACCCAATTTCCCATTATCAAGTTAAGTCACTACTTAAGATACATTTTTCCATTTTAAAATCATAACTATTTATTTTACAAAACAAAACATTTCACAAAAGTACGTTTTACCATAGTTAATATAACAATCAAATTTTCCTTCTATATATATTCATTTAGACATCAATTAACTATAATTTTCTACTTAAATAAATTTTATTACAAAATGTCCAATTAAAACTGTATTCCATTTCAAAATACACTATTTATTATACAAACATGTCCATTTCATACAGTAAAATTCATAACAATTACTTGCTTAGATTTAAAAATCCCATACTAAGTCAAATTCAATTTATTAAGTTATTTATCATCAATAAAGATCTTTAATTCAACTTAAAACAATTATTAACTTTATAAAATTTAACTTATGGAAAAACCAATACACCTTTATAATTAAAGCATTCAATCAAATTTTAAGTTAAAAACTTCATATATTTATAAAACTCAAAATACTTAAAAATTTAGGGAAATATTATTTAAAAATTCTTAATAAATTTTTCGGAAAATTTTATTTAAAAATATAACCATAGTCCTGTATAATATTATCTAACCTAGGTCAAGTGATACGGATATGTATCATTTCAATCCGTAATTTAAAAAGAAAAATCCGGGTTCTATCATTTCAAACCCGTAATCCCAAGTAAATCAAATACAGTAAAAATCACTCGAGCCTATCATTTCATCTCATAATGTTATTCCTTATTCTAAAGTTCGTTCAAGTATGTATCATTTCAACCCATAGTAATAGGGAACTTGCAGTGTGATAAACAGGAAATAAAGAAACACTATAACATATAATATCATAACAGATGATGTAACAAATATATAAACAGTATTTAACATCATATAAACAATCACGGGCATGTATGAACATAGCATATTAATTTCTACAATTCACTTGTCATCATTTCACAATTATAAACGTATATATGTCTAGAGTGAAAAGTCTCACCTTTTAAAGCTAGAATCAACAAACTAGAGATACACAACAAAACACCGAAAAGCACGAAAAGCACGACAAGGCACGATTCAAACTTGAGTGATGGAGAGTCAAGATCCATATCTAGTTCATGGACAAAAACACAAACGCATAAGTATATATCCAATACAAAGGATTATAAATTAAACAATGGAAGAAAAAGGAACCAAAGTGACATAACCTCTCTTTAAATCAATCAAGTGGCTCGGCCTATGGGTCTTGGTGTAGATCTGATCTGGTCCTCATCTAAATGGGCACGGCTATGTGGTCACAAGGCGTGGAGTGGTGGTGGAATTGTTCTGGCCCAGACATAGGGGAAGAGGTAGTGAAGGGAAATAGGAGTTTGGCTAGGTTTGAACAATTTTTGGTGATGGGTTTTTATCTCAGGGCCACGGTCTTTCTTTGGGGTGATGGAGGAGGTGGTGATGAGGTAGGCTAGGGGATGGTGCAAGGTAGAGGCCGAGTAAATCATGAGGCAAAACAAAAAAAAGGAAAAAGAAAATAGAAAAAGAAGAAGAGGAAGGAAAAGCCATGGTAGAACTTTCTGTAATTTTTTTCTTCAGGAACAAATGAATTTGAGATGCGAAACCTTTTCTTTTGTACGTGATTTGTAAAAGCAAGAGGCGGCTGGGGTTTACAAAAGAAAAAAAAAAGAACAGCTAAGGTAAGTAATAAAGAGGCTAGGCAATAAAAGGCAAGAGTTTGAATGATTTGGAAAATAAAAAGGCAATACTATAAAAAAATAACTTGATGGATTTAATTAAATTTTTTCCGTTGTATGTTCACAATGAAAAGAGTGGTTTGAGCAACAACATGTACGTGATTGATAGGAGAAAAACACGGCTATGAATGTGGGAAGTAATAGGCTATGCAAATGGAAAGGCAAGGGAAAAGAAAAAGGCAGCAAATAAAAACAAGTAACTTATGTCTTTTCAAATTTCTAAGCCATTTATCAAAATAAAATCCACTAAATAAATAAAAATTTAAAAAAAAGTAAAAGAGGAAATAAAATAGGGAAATTAACATATAAAAATAGAAAATAAGATATAAAAAATCATTGCGTGTAAAATGTTGTTTCTATCCAATTTAAAATGTATAAGTCAGAATTTAACGAAATAAAAAGAAGAACGTATATCAGAAATATCATCCGCGTCAAAGAAAAAGATTAAAATTAAAAATTCAAATTTTAAAAATTTAAACCAAAATTCAAAATTTGACCATAGTTGACCAAAGTATAAAATTTTCAGAAAATGTTTATTTTACCATATTTGGAAAACAAATAACAAACAAATTCCAAATTTAGATTGGAAAATTCCAGAAATTCAATTTAAAATAATTTATAATTTAAAGTTTTCAAATAAAAAATTTAATTAAAATATTTACAAAATTATGGGTAGTTACATTCTCCCCCATTCAAAACTTTTCGTCCCCGAAAGGAAGGAGGTATGAGACTAGAAACAACCAGAAAGGAAATAAATTTGAAACAAAAAAATAATTTAATTAAACCATATAAATTCCAATTTAAATTAGTTTATATATTTAACAATTTGGTTAAATCCATTTAATTTCACTTAAGTTAAATCAATCTTAACTATTCTAACTTGATTATCTTATCCAGTTATCTTTAGTTAGCAATTTTCTAAAATCATAAATTTGCATAGTCATTTATATAATCATATTTTATTCAACCAATTTAATTCTTCTTTATTACAAATTATTTTTAAATTTATTCCACTTAATATATCTAATCACATACATTAAGTGTATTTACATTTTATTATAACTACGCCAATTTATTTATAAATTCCCTTAACATCATTTTATATTGTAAATTATTCAATTAACCTTTCATTCTATTTACCTGTACTTATCTTTTTATAACTAAAATTTAAGCGTACACCTTTATTACAATGCTCAAATTTTATTTATGAAATCCTTTTTATATTGTATATTATCCAATTACATATTCAACTTCTGAATGATTTAGGTAAGTTGTATTGGAATACAATTGAGTATTATACAAATAAAAAATTTCCCAATTAAATTATTCAGGTTTACATATTTATTCAAATTTTTGGTTTCATTTTATAATTGAAATCATCCTTTAAGATAAAATTTTAGGAATCAAATTTCCGATCATCTTCAAACAATTTAGAGATAAATAAATATATATACTCAATATATATCAAATTAATTTTTCTAAATGATATATCACATATATTATACATAAGCCATATTTTAAAAATCCAAATCGATTAATTCTCCAAAGCAAGACTGTAGCTACACTACATAGTGGTCTCTTCACTTCGAAAGTCGAAAATGAATGTCGATGATGCTGCAGTCATCACCGAAAATATTTTCCAACGACAAAGAGAAGAGCACTGATTTACGAATTAAAAGTTCTTTGGAACAATTTCTACCTGAAATACCTTAAATAACACACCCTTTAAAACTTTAAACACAAAGTCTGGAACCATCGGAAATTAAATTCTTAGTTTCTTCTTCTAAATTCGTTTAAATTTTCAAATTAATTTATAGCAATGTTTTATAGTTCAATTATTTATATATGAAACAAAAGTTAGTAGTTATAAGCTATATACAAAGTCAATTAATATTCATTTCATTGGCTTTAGTTTTATATATAAATAATTAAAAAGGGTTATGAAATACATACATAGTCAAATATTATTTCTTAACATCCAATTCCATTAACTATCAAAATTCAAAAAATTATACCTATATACGTATACAATATAATTATACAAAATTTAATAAATTTTGAAACTATATAGTGTCTGCTTGCTCTGTTCAAATGTTTTGGAGATCCTATCGATAGCGTTGATCAGACGGACTGATAGAAACCCAAATTAACATCAACAACTCAAACAACACAATATATAAAACATTTTAAATATCGCTTTACAAAGCAAGAATAGGGGTTCAAATTTGATTAACTTAAAACAAAGAAAATTTTGATTTGAGGCTAAGTTGGAACAAAAGACAAGATGATTAACTAACCGAATAAGGAGATGGATAAGCTTATATGAATCACGGGGAGCTTTAACCGGGTTAACTGCGACTTCAAGAATTAGGTCGATGTAGAATTCCAAGTCAAATCTACATTCGATCTCAAAAGGTAGAATTCAGGACAACAAGAGATACTTGCATCTAACCGAGGATATATAGAAATCTCCGGTGAATCGATGCCAATTGTAAAGGAGTTCCACCCCTTTTCAAGTCATTTAGTGGAGCTATGGGTTGCTCTAGAATTCAGAAGAATACGAAGAGTGAGGGACAAGAATGAGTTTCGGAACCGAGAGAACGTTCCTAAATTCAAAGGAAACAGAGTCAAAGAGAAAGAGATTCACACTCGAATGAAAGTGATTCTATATTACCATATATGCTAAGTTTTGCCTAGAGCTAAAGCTCTGATACCAACTATAACGACCTGATATTTTCAACCATTCACATCCAAACATGCCGGATTTGAATTGCTCAAAATACCAAATTGTAAATATAAATTTGGCAAAACTCAGAATATACAGTAAATAAATAAATCACAGATCACAGCCACAGAGTAATAAATGCAGCGGAAGTAAAGAAATAGTAGTTCATGAAGCTACTATATAAATACATCAAAGTTATACAAGATACAACAGAAGTAACAAGTTACAACAGAAGTTTCAATATGATAAACAAGCCCAAAGCTGAATACATCCCTGGAATCAACTGAATAACTGAAAGTGAAATAGATGGCTGGATCTTTAAGCAAAGCTCCAACTCCAAAGGTGAGTCTCAATTGTTGTATCACTCAGTCTGACCCGAGCATAAAGCAAATACACAAAACACTCGAGTCAGGACATACATACTTATACAATGTAAATCAACTCAAGTGAACTGTAATTTAAGGTGCGCGTAACTTAAAGGATGCTTGGGACCGCCCATCCTCTAAGGATCCGTTAAACTATTTACTATGTAATAATATTTCGCTATTATAATAATGTCTAATAGTAAAATAAACTTACTTTTCGATAGCATTAAGGAGTTACCCATATCCCCTTTAACATGTAATAGTGCCAGTAATCTATACAGTACATGCATATCTCCTAATCGGGAGACTATGAGAAGATACTCCATAGGTACGACACAAATCAAATCGTACAAGGCTCGCTAGGATAGGTGACATGGCATAACAAGGCAATACCAGGGTAGATATACCAATTACGTACACGGGCTGGTGGTAACGCGTAGCGTGCAGCTACTACCCACCTCGAGCCACACCTCCAAATCAATAATCAAAAGTGGCTACTGAATCAATCCAAAAGACAGAGTATAATATCGAAGGAGTGTGTCCGATCAGAGGAGCTATCTCATAGGCCCGAGATCACTCCTGTTTTAGCCACCTTAAGCTAACTCACGGGAGTTGGGTCCACGTATATACCTCCAAGGAATGTCTCCACCATCCTACTTCATTTTGGAATCTCCACCGCTACACGGCTGTTAAAGTGGTTTTCCATATCAACAGAGTGTATGCACATACCCGATCCCGGTCTCTTTAACAACCAAACTTATTATAACGCATGGATAATCATTTCAAAAATTCTTTATACTTCCAAACCAAAACATGTATCCGTTTCAAAATCATATCATTTATTTCAAAATAGTGTATGCGTTCAAAGCCAAAATATTATACCCATTTCAAAACCATATTACAATAGCATCATTTCCATTTCAAAACCCCATCCAATAATATATCATTTCCATTTCAAAACAAATTCAATAATATTTTGTATAAATTCCAATAACATCTCCATTTTATAAAGTCGTATTCTTAACTCTTCAATTTAAATAAGTTCCATATTAATATATTTAAAGACAAGTCTTAATTAAATATAATTCCAAATAATTTTATTTCCAAACCATAGTACTTTCAAAGTTATGCTTTGAGACCATAATACTTTGAAATCATAACAAATTAGAAATATTATCATGGGTAAATAATTTTAAAGGACAAATTAATGTAAATAATTACTCACAAGGGCATGCACAAAAAACTTATACCATAAGGACAAAGTCCAAAGCCCAAATACAATTTAAAACAAAACAAAAAATTATGTTTGTCTCCTACTCCTCGCTTTCACTCGATATTTGACGAAACTTTGCTCAAAAAAATGGAACCCAAACCAGAAACATATCTACGTCTCCAACACAGCCGCAATAATCAACAGCCGACGAACAACAAGTATAATAGTCGACAGTCACAGAAGCCCTAGCTACATCGAAAGTGGAGCAACAAAGTGAAAATGAAAATGTCGAATCACTTCCAACAGTATATATTAAAGGGGAAAACGCAATGATACAAGAGGGAAACCAACCTCTAGTGGAAATGATACTAAAGACAAGGGAAGAAACAGCAAGTTAAAACTTAAAAACCTATATCAGTAGAAGAGGAAAAACAAAATAGAGAAAAAAGAACAAAAAGAAGATATGAAAATAATACAGAAATTGAAAGTAAACAAGAAACAACAGAAACTATACTATAGAAGGTAACTGATACTATAAAATCAAGTATAACAAATTTAGTATATTTTTGTTATAGTAACAGTGAATTTTTTGCATAGAACAAAGAATCATAATCAAGTGAAAGTTGGTCATTATTCAAACTATTTGTTTTTTTTGCATTATAACATTTCATACGTAATTCTATACATCATTGTATGCCTTTTATATTTAATTGAATTTGATTTATAACAAAATATTGAAAGATATTTTCTCTCGATTTCAAAAACATTTAGTTTAGAAATAAATAGTTACTATAGGAAGATAACTGATACCTACATAAAAGAAACTGATACCTACATAAACAAAACTGATACCTACATAAAAGAAACTGATACCTATAGAAATAAAACTGATACCTATAAAAACAAAACTGACACCTACAAAACAAAAAAGATGACAATATAATAAAAATAAAAATAATTATTTAGCAAATAAATCTTAAAGTAATAACTACAAACGCAAAAATTCATACACAAATCGATACTAAGTGTGCTAGTAAAACTGCTAAATATTTTAATTCAAAGCATACTATATGCTTGTACCATTATCTCTAAAATTCAATGTTTTGTATTAATTGTAAACTTGATAATACAACTTATGCAAACTGATACTAACATTACATTTGGGTTTCGACAGGCTTGACTGTGGAATATTTGTAATGATATTCATCGTTTCACTAAACAAAAGCAGAATACAAATAAAACTTGAAAAGAAAGAAATATTATCCACAAGAGAAAAGATCGTACATGCAATATTGACTGATGATGAACATTGCTGGAGTCTATCTAAATACATATCAAGCTTAGAAGAAGAAAGAAAAGGAAAGAACTGAATTCACATTGTGATGATTCATAATTAAATTTGATACTTGTAAAGTAATATAATTCTGTTGAAATTTGTACTTGTGAAGTAATAATGTTCTATTGCAATTTGATACTTATGAAGTAATGATGTTATGTTCTTAAAACAAAGCTGCTCTTACTTGTAAAAACAAACACCAGAAATGATACTGTAAAAACATTTAACTGATACTAAAACTGATACTATCAGTTATACTAAATACTTGAAATTAAAATCAATTTGATAATTTTCTATAATGAATACAAATTAATAACAAAATGTTCAATTACAATAAACCACCAAAATAAGTCACACATCCACTTATTAATCTGAACAAATTCAAAATGAAAAATCAAATTATATCCTCTTCGAAGCTTGACTATTCCAGTTATTATGACCAAGCTGCTTTGCACTCGCCACATCTATTTTGCTTGTTCTAAAAGTATTAAAATGCTCCTTTAGGATTAACCGATAGTCAACCTACGCCACAGTATCACCACTGCCAAAAAAACATTAGTAAAAACATGTTCAATTTAGAACACTAGTTTTTCCATTTCAGAAAACTAATACATAAGGTATAAAAAACTGATACCTAGTTACTGATAATCAAAATAATTGATACTAAGAAAAAATAAAAATGATACCAGAAAACTGAACCTAAGATATGATACTTTTCTACTCTATCACAAGCTTATATACAACCCAACCAATGATACTTTTTCAATCATCACAAGCTTATATCTCATTCTTCAAATCATACAAAGAGAAATCGATAGACAATCGAGTGCTAAAAGTGTTATTATTCAATACAAACCAACAAAGAAGACTGTTATCCCTACTGCCAAAAAAATAAAAAATAAACATTAGTAAAAATATGTTCAATTTAGAACATTAATTATTCAATTTCACAAAACTGATACCTGCCGTATACAAAACTGATACCTAGTTACTGATAAAAAAATGATACTAAGAAAAAATAAAAATAGTACCCAATAACTGAGCCTAAAATATGATGCTTTTCCACTCTATCACAACTTTATATACAACCGAAGCAATAATACTTTTCCAATTATCCCAACATTAATGCAGGGAAATGCAAGATAAATGAAATGAAAAGAAAATTAAAATACAACATTACATAAAGAAACGAATAATAATAAGAAATCTGTTGCTTTTTCCACAATTTTCCATAGACGAACAAACAAAAAATGCGAACAACAACACTGCATATCATTTGTAAAAATGAACACAATTAAAAAGCATGACCAATTTTTTTAACTCGAATAGAAAATTAACAAAAAATAGAGTAATGTAAGCATACCTAATTAATACAATTTAAAGAAAAACGAGATAGCGGTACAAATATGAAAAGAACGAGATCAACAAAACGCGTGTAAGAAAAAAAAATGATCGATGAACTATAATTTTCAAAAGGACAAAATTGAAATAACCGAACGAAGTAGATCGATATTTTTATTGCGAGAGAGATATTTGATTGTGACTGAAAAATTTAATCGAAAGGAAGAAGAAGAAGCACGTGAAATTGGGCTGGAAAGAAAAAACGATAATTTGTCCTTTAGAGAAAATGATTAGCGGGCTGTCCTACATACAAAAAAGCCCTAAAACTTTCCTTGAGGAAAATTTCCTGTATTATCATTTGGTAATCATACTACTTATAATCATGACACTTAGAAAATTTATTTTGGAAAAATCATAATTCTTAGAAAATCATAATACCTTTAAAATAATATCCATTTAAACCATTTAAATTCAATATCAAAAATTTCATTTCAAAATTGTAGCATTTCTATGTTCATTCATTCAATTATAAAATTTCTAAAGCATTGTGTTTAGTTATTTCAAAACATAGTTAAACTTCAGAATTGATAGCACCTAACAAATGATATCTTAAACCACAACATTTCTGAAGTGCTACCAATAAAATTCTAGATTTTATTATAACATTTCAGAGACATTAAAACTTCAAATCTAACCATTTTAACTTATAAAATCATATTTCATTCTTCAAAAACATTCATTTGGATATCATTTAACTTATGATTTAATAAAATAAAATTTTATAAATAAATACCCATTTAAACTAAGATTCATTTGTCAAGTCAAAAGTACATTCTTCCTTAACTCTACTTTAACAAATAACTTAACACTCTATTTTAAAATTACCCACTTCATAAGTATAACTAAATTTTCATTTATTTACTTAACTTAATAATTTTATATAACCAAATTTCCAATTATCAAGTTAAGTCGTTATTTAAGGTACATTTTTCCATTTTAAAACCATAACTATTTATTTTACAAAACAAAACATTTCACAAAAGAACATTTTACCATAGTTAATATAATAATCAAATTTTCTTCTAGATCTATTCATTTAGACATCGATTAACTATGATTTTCTAGTTATATAAATTTTATTGCAAAATGTCCAATTAAAACCGTATTCCATTTCAAAATACACTATTTATTATACAAACATGTCCATTTCATACATTAAAATTCATAACAATTACTTGGTTAGATTTAAAACTCCCATATTAAGTCCAATTCAATTTATTAAGTTATTTATCATCAATAAAGATCTTTAGTTCAACTTAAAACAATTATTAACTTTATAAAATTTAACTTATGGAAAAACCAATACACCTTTATAATTAAAGCATTAAATCAAATTTTAAGTTAAAAACTTCATATATTTATAAAACTCAAAATACTTAAAAATATTTTAAGGAAATATTATTTAAAAATTCTTAATAAATTTTTAGGAAAATTTTATTTAAAAAATATAACCATAGGCTCGTATAATATTATCTAACCTATGTCAAGTGATACGGATATATATCATTTCAATCCGTAATTTAAAAATAAAAATCCGGGTTCTATCATTTCAAACCCGCAATCCCATATAAATCAAACACAATAAAAATCACTCGAGCCTATCATTTCAGCTCATAATAATTTTCCTTATTCTAAAGTCCGTTTGGGTATGTATCATTTCAACCCATAGTGATAGGGAACTGGCAGTGTGATAAACCGGAAATAAAGTAACAGTATAACATATAATATCATAACAGATGATGTAACAAATATATAAACAACATTTAACATCATATAATCAATCACAGGCATGTATGAACATGGCATATTAATTTCTACAATTCACTTGTCATCATTTCACAATTATAGAAGTAGTATGTCTAGAGTGAAAAATCTCACCTTTTAAAGCTAGAATTGACAAACTAGAGATACATAACAAAATACCGAAAAGCACGGCAAGGCACGAATCCAAGCACGATTTAAACTTGAGTGATGGAGAGTCAAGATCCATATCTAGTTCATGGACAAATACGCAAACATATAAGTATATATTCAATACAAAGGATTATAAATTAAACAATGGAAGAAGAAGGAATCAAAGTGACATAACCTCTCTTTAAATCAATCAAGTGGCTCGGCCTATGGGTCTTGATGTAGATCTGATCTGGTCCTCATCTAAATGCACACGGCTATGTGGCCATAAGGCATGGAGTGGTGGTGGAATTGTTGTGGCTGAGACATAGGGGAAGAGGAGGTGAAGGGAAATAGGAGTTTGGCTAGGTTTGAACAATTTTTTGTGGTGGTTTTTTATCTAGGGGTCATGGCCTTGCTTTGGGGTGATGGAGGAGGTGGTGATGAGGTCGGCTAGGGGATGGTACAAGGTAGAGGTCGAGCAAATCATGAGGCAAAATAAATAAAAATAAAAAAGAAAATAGAAAAAGAAGAAGAGGAAGGAGAAGCCATGGTTGAGCTTGCTGTAATTTTTTTCTTCAAGAACAAATGAATTTGAGATGAGAAACTATTTCTTTTGTACATGATTTGTAAAAGCAAGAGGCGGCTAAGGTTTACAAAAGAAAAAAAAAAGAACGGCTAAGGTAAGTAATGAAGAGGCTAGGCAATAAAAGGCAAGAATTTGACTAAGGTAAGTAATGAAGAGGCTAGGCAATAAAAGGCAAGAATTTGAATGGTTTGAAAAATAAAAAGGCAATACTATAAAACAAATAACATGATGGATTTAATTAATTTTTTTCCTTTGTATGCACACAATGAAAAGAGGGGTTTGAGGAACAACATGTACATGATTGATAGGAGAAAATCACGGCTATGAATGTGGGAAGTAATAGCCTATGCAAATGGAAAGACAAGGGAATAGAAAAAGGCAACAAATAAAAACAAGTAACTTAGTTCTTTTCAAATTTCTAAGCCATTTATCAAAATAAAATCCACTAAACAAAATAAAAGTTGTAAACAAAGTAAAAGATGACATAAAATAGGGGAATTAACATAGAAAAATAGGAAATAAGATATAGAAAATCATTGCGTGTAAAACGTTGTATTCTATCCAATTTAAAAAGTATAAGTCGGAATTTAATGAAATAAAAAGCAGAACGGGTATCAAAAATATATTCTGCTTCAAAGAAAAAGATTAAAATTTAAAATTCAATTTTTAAAAATTTAAAATGAAATTCAAAATTTGACCAGAGTTGACCAAAATATAAAATTTTCAGAAATATTTTATCGTATTTGGAAGATAAATTACAAAAAGATTCCAAAATTACATTGGAAAATTCTAAAAATTCAATTTGAATAGTTTAAAGTTTAAAGTTTTCAAGTAAAAAAATTAATTAAAATATTTAAGAAATTATGGGTTGTTACATAAATGGAAGGCAATATAAGTAAACATTCGTGAAGTCATAAGTGAATAAGTTTTATAACTTACAATTTGAGAGATAGTTCATAAAACAAATTTCTATTTGATTGAATAATAGTGTTGAGAAATGAATCTTGAAATGAAATTTAACTTAAGTGATGTTGAATGAAGTTGAATTTGATAATCAAAATAATTAATAAAGTGAATTATTGAAATGAGTAATGGAATGAATATAAACTTGAGTTAGTAAGAAATTCAACTTAAGTGTATATATGAATTGAATTAAACTGATGAAATAAGTTAATAAACGGAATATGATTAGAAATGTTGTTATTAGAATTTAATAAACTTATGTTGTGGATTGATACAAAATATTAGAAATGTTGTATAAAAATGTAAATTGAACTTAGGTAAGTGATTTAGAAAAATAAATCATAAGTGTGTTAGTATTAAAATGGAAGTATACTAAATAATGAATAAATTCTGAATAATAATGAATGGGATTAAAATGTTTATAAGCTTACGTGAAGAATGAAGTAAAGTAATGTTATTTGTTATTGGTATTAAAAGAATTTTGCTAAGTGAATCAGAAAGTAAATGTGAGTTGATTTTAAAGCAAATGTAACTAAATTGAATCCAATCTAAATTGAATATAATCAATTGTGATTAATAAATGTGAATAAATTGAAAACCAAATCAAGTGAATGTTAATAAAATTTGGTATGAATATTGATTTGTTTATGAATCAATTTGGTTGTAAATTTGTTGATGGTTGTTAGTTGGATGTTAGTTGTTGGATGGTTTCATTTGTTGCTTTTGTTGCATTTGCTATATTGGCATATATACTGTTGTATAACATATGTTATATGTTGATATTATATGATATATATGTTCTTATGGTTTGTTGAGTGTTTAGTAGGTGCAGATGGCATTTGCTTCGCATTTGGAGCTCGCTTTCGTGCTATATTAGCCATATATGCTCGCTAATAATATAAGGTACATATCTCGGATTACATATTGTACTTTTACACTTTTTTCCCTACGAGATGCCTCATCCTCGAAGATGTGATGCATATTTGTGATATATATATATATATATATATATATATATATATATATATATATATCTGTATGTGTGTGTGTTGTGATGGTACTAATTTCGAACCATGTAAAAGAGGCTATGGCAAATTTTTCTGAAAATTTAAGGCGTTAGAAAATGTTTGAAAATTTGAAAAGAATTTTGATAACTAAAATTTTGATTTTGAGTTATATTTTGAAATGATATCAGTTGGTTTTGAAAAGGATAACTATGATTGGATTTGAAAACTTAGGAAGGTCTTATAAGAAGTTTAACGATTGGATTTTCAAAAAGTTAAAGGGTTTAAATGATTTTGGTAATCTAGTTTGAACGAATTGTTTTAAAAGCTAATAGAGTTGTAACATCTTTTCTTATGTAGTATTTTCTGGGATGAAATTCTTTTAAGGGGGAAGAATGTAATGACCCAGATTTTTAGTCGTTCAAATTCGAAATATTTGATTGGTTTTAAATATTCGAAAGTAAAATTCTATAAGTTGAATAAATTATATTTCGAATAATTTAATTGGGTAATTAAATTGTTAGTTTAATATTTGAATTGTGTAAATAATTGATATTTAAATTTAATGTGAATAAAAATAATTTATAAAGTTGTTTTAAATTCTATTTGGATTAGAATAGTGATAGTAAACTTTTGAAATTGATTTAAAAGTTAATTTGTAGAAATTGAATATTTTAATATTTAATTAGCATGTAAAAATAGTCATTTTTCACATAGTCTTGGATTTCGATGAAACTAGTTTTATTGGATCCGTAATATTATATTATTGCAGGATTTCAAATTTTGTGTCAATCGGATTTACGGTTTAGTCGTGGCAAGCTAAAACGCGTAGAAATTTATTTAAATGAATTTTAAATTTAAATATTCGAATTGGCTCTCGATGTATATTCCATTGTGTTCAGAAGGGTAAAACATTATGAACGCAATGCAGCATGCTTCGTTTAGAGTTCGGAAATTTTTTGGATGAATAGTGCGTGAAATTTTCTATAAAAGGACTTCATAATTTTCTATTTGCAAACCCTAGCTAACCCTGACCCTAGCAGCCGCAAATAACCTTTAATGGCCAGAATTTCGTCTGCCTCCTCCCTTGATTTCTCCATATCCATACACATTCATGAAAAACTTCCAACTACAGTATCGAAGATCTCGAGGAGATCGTCGCATCCAACGTGTATGATTGGAAATGGAACAACGTTGTGGCCGTTAGGGGTCGCGTTCACCTAGGGTTCGCGTGCGTTTTTCTACGCGTGTGGGTGCCTGAGTTTGCCATCATCCAAGGTGAAAGAGGATTTTGCAATGGCCGTTCGAATGGAAGTGGTTGATCCGGCTAAAACATTGAGATGAATGAGCATGATTCGATGAAGCGATGGCGGACATGGGTTTAGTTGCGTGCGCAACTGGAAGGGGAGGAGAAGAAAACGCGTGCGGCTCAGATGTGATCAACCATGAAATCAATGGCCGCTATTTGATTAAGGTTTAAAAATAAAAAGAAAATTGAAATTTATATAGATAATTCGTATAAACTTTAAAACGTTATTACTTCTTCATACGAGGTCCGGTTTTTACGAAACAAGTTGCGTTGGGTCCGTATTAACAAGCACTACATTTTAGAGTTGATTGAAGCTAGTGTAAATTTTGGGTAAAATTAAAAGCTTGTTTAATTTTATTCGGAATAAAACACTACAACTGCTATTGGAACCAAAGTGAGTACAACTCACTCTTTCTGACTCACTGATATTTTTATATAATTGAGAACAAATTTTATTTATGATGATTGAAGATTGTTTGGATGATATATGATATTATCTATATATTGAGTAGTATTTGGATATATTCCTGCCTATTGGAGCAGATGAGACCCTATATGTTTCCATGTATGAGCGGATGACCCTTTATACACGCCTCTGCCTCGAAGCGGGCATTATACATATTTTTCTAATATGTTTATTTGTTGCAGGTGATAGGTTGGAGGGATCCAACTGGATTTCTCACTAATGTTGGTTTTATTTATAGATATTGATATATACGTTGTTATCATGTGATATATGATGTTTTGGATGCAGTGATTGATGCATTTAGTGTTGTTGCAGCATTGGGCCCATCTTTGGTAATTCAAAATTTTTAAAGTGATGATTTTCAAATTTAAAAGGATCTTCATAGTGATTTTTAATTTGTACATTTTATTTATTTTTAGACGGTTGAAGGAATGAATTTTTCTAAATAAATAAATGTTATAATTTTTATGTTATAGAAATTATGATTTTTGTGAAATATAATTGAAATGTGATTTTTGAAAAATGGAGTTAACTATTTTGTAAATAGTTTAAATTGATATTTTGAATTATTATAAACGGTTTATAGATTTATAAAATTGTTATTTTTATAAATCAAAGTAAAGAAATTTTGAAGGAGTTTTGTAAGTATTAAAATGAAGTTGTAAGTGAATCTTATAAATGAATAAGATTTATGAATTGATGATGTTATAAAAAGAACAATTTTTGTAAATAAGAAAATTATAAGTAGTTAACTTATAATTTGGATTTTAGCATGTAAATGAGTTATATATGGAATTGGTAAATAAAAGGATTTTATAAATGGAAGTTTTTATAATATATAAATGGAATTTATGAACATTGTTTTATAAATTCGAAACCAATTGAATTTGATAAGTTATTATGAAAGTTTATTTAAGGAAGTGTATCCATGCTTTTGGACAGTGTATAATCCTTAAAAAAGATGTGTAGAAACATTGAATTTGGTAAAAGAATTATGTTCACGATTTTGGACAGTGAATTTTTCTTTAATAAATGTATAAAAATATTGAATTTGGTAAATGATTTATATTCACGATTTTGGACAGTAAATTTTCCTTTAATAAATGTATAGAAGTAATTTGGTAAATGATTTGTATTCATGATTTTGGACAGTGAATAATTTTTTAAATTAAACGAATGTTTCGTGATGTGATATTTTAAATAAAGTTAAATGGTTTTAAGATGTAAAATGTGTTAAGTATCGAATACATAGATTTCAAAATTCATTGTTGAAATAGACGTTTTCAAGAAGTAAGGAAATGATGTACTATAACACCGTTGTTATAGTAAATGATTTTGGAAAGGAGATGTTTTGTATAGTATATGGGATTTATATACCTATCTAACTATCGAATCCCTATACTAGTGATTTTGGGTTATCGTAACGATGTTTTACGCAACTTTCATTTTGACCCAAATAAATATGTTAAGAGAATGTTTTCCTAAAAGAGTAAATATATTCTTAATCATGATTTAAGTATATATATTATTTTCTAAGTGTTGAAAATAAAAGAGATTTGTAAATTACTTATTACTAAATAAGTACATGGAAATGTTTTCCAATATTAAAGTATTGAAATGGTTTTGAGATTATATCTTTTAAAGATAATTTGAAGTGAATATTTGGCAAGTGAGTTGATTAATAAAAGAATAATTAAAAGGGCGTAATGATTGCTTATGGTGCTAAATATTTGTTTGTTTGCTTTGATAGTTAAACTACCGACTATCAAATTTGACCATTTTAGTTCCTCGACTTGATGATTATTTAGTCATACACTTAGTATGTAGCCTTCTGTGTAGGCTTAATTATCGTTTGTGACGACCCGCCTTTCTACTCATAGAAAGACGTATCATCAATAAGAAAAGAAAGAGATACAAATAGAAAAGATAGAAAGAAAGAATAACAACATCAACATCTCACAGCGGAAACGGAACAAAATATAATACATCACATAACTATTACATAGTTTTACATATATCAAAGTTACACAACATCATGCAAATAAGACTGTCATATATATTTGCCATTACATACATCTCAAAATATAACATACATCAACTAACACAGCGGAACTAGATAGATATATACGTCTGGACTCCTGCTCCAAGCTCCTCCAGGACTCAACAATCCAAAACCTATCACTTGGCTACTCATAAAAATTTGAGTACCCAAGAGTTTATGAAAAATAGAAATAAACTCCGGATCAGACATGGGTCCGGTGTGAGTAAATGGGTTAAAGTTGTTTAACTTTGAAAATCATTTGAAAATAAAGGTATCACGTAAGACTTCCCCCACATAAACACGGGTAAGTTTTTACCTTACGGTAACTAAATTATTTTATAGGAAATCTGACGATATTATAATAGTGTCTAGGGTTTTCAAGTAAATAGAAAATAGCCGAAATTGTTACATCTATTAAATTCCATCTATAAGCCACAAAAGTGGGTAATACAATCAAAATCGTAGGGTCTCGTAGGGAAAATAGGTTTCCATCAATGGCAGGGCTACTGGGGTACTGCCCGTCACAGTACGGGGCCTAGATCACCGTACCGAGGATCACTCCCGAACCCCTACAACACAAGGCCGGAACCATTCCTTACTGAACAGTTCCGAACAAGATAACCCCGCAGTTGTGGCCAGCAACTGCCCACACAACCAAAATAAAGGGACATCTAGAAAGGGTTATATCTCGTCCTGCTTGGGTGCTACCCACCTAACCTTGCTGCACCTCCCCTGTTTTATCCATTCCCGGTTCGTGAGGCTTGAGGCTGTGATTACCTTTATAGAACACATCTCTTAGAATGCTCATCGTCCACCTGACGATGTTCTGAAAGTATTCAATCCATACAAGTTCGTTTCGGGTTCAAACGAAACCGAAGGCATTACCTCGTTACACTCGTTTTGGAATCACCCTCAGAGTTAACAACGATAACCCTTGCATTTGGAAACACCATCTCGATCTTCACTTGGAGATCTCATGACCTAACGTTTAATTTGGATCGATGTGCTTTTTGGATAATCATAACTGACACCCGATCCCGGTCTCATCGAAATCCAAACGCCATTTTAAAGGTCAAGTTGTTTAATAGTTTAAACAATTTAATTTAACACTTTGAATTCATATAGCATTTATCACGGATAAATCATACTCAATCATCATAGATATATCAAGGCATATCATAGAGTATCACAGAATATCACCAAATAGATACCACAAAATCAGATATTCTACTTATACAATCATCCATAAGCAAGCATCTTTAACCCTTATTGTAATTAATTCAATTTAAACTAATTACTTGAGAATTAATCACTTAATGCTGCTTAATAAATCATCAATTAATTAAGTATTCCATTTCAAACCATTTAATTAATTAATTACTTCTTAATCAATTTATTAAACCTTAATTACTTAATTCATTATTCCTTAATTATCCATTACTTAATTGATTGATCATTAATTACAAATCAATCGATCATTAACTCTTAGTTACTTAATTAACTAACTACTAATTATTTATTAATTAACTTTAATTATCTAGTTAACCATTCTTAATTACAAATTAATTAGACACTTAATTATAAATTAACCAATCTTCAATTACAATTTGATTAATCTCTAATCACTTAGTTAACTAAAATTATAAATTAGTTAATCATTCTTAATTACCCTTTCAACAATTAATTCAGGATGTTAATTCGTGTAGTGTGGAGTATTACTCTAATCTATCGAGCTTCCTTCTTGTCCCGAAGGATAGCAATTGAAAGTTGGAGACGTGATAAGTCTATGAGACTTAATTTCTATGTGAGGTTGAGAAATGCTTTTGCGTCGTTGGTGCGAAGAGACTGGGACCGGATTTATCTGAAAACCACTTCAGACCAACATTTATGCGACGATTGCGTAGGTTAGTTGATGATATTGATATTCAGGATTTTCATAGTGGAGGACTGCTTGTTGATCGTTTGGGGTTAAAATCCTAATATACATATAGTAGCAGTTGTCTCTTCGTTATGAAATATCTAATGTAAGGACCATTCACTACTAATCCTAGGAATTCCCCGACAGGATGTGGTAGGAAGTACCTTCTGTTTGTCCAGTTCCTGGACAACTTATATGGACGTTGGTTTTTCATTGCATTTCAAAGATTAAGTACATTTGTTTTTACAATCGTACATTAGTGGTGGTAGAGAAGGCAACTTCTTTTAGCTTAACACCCTCCTTGAGATGTACGAGCTCAAGGATTGTTTTTTTGTGAAGGCAATTAGTAGTCAACAGAAATGGCAATATGACCTTCAAACTGATGAGATTTGTGATATGTGATATGTGAAAGGTAATCGATACCTCTTTGGCCTCACTCCCTGGTAAATTACTAAAACATGGATAGAAGCAGCAAGGCTAAGTGGGTCGCTTCCATTGGGAGATGTCATCATTCTTCCAGATGTATCTTTACACGCTATGATGTCATGCATCTGGTTATTGTTGTGTATGCTCGTGGCTACGAATTAAAGATCGGTAATGTCCGAAGTGATGACATATTCGGTACATCCAGGAAGGGGTAGGCCGGTCTTATGTTGGTTTAGGAGTTCATTATCTGGACCCTAGGTGCATCCT
The DNA here is from genome assembly GCA_030765085.1 of Allium cepa. Lineage (NCBI taxonomy): Eukaryota > Viridiplantae > Streptophyta > Magnoliopsida > Asparagales > Amaryllidaceae > Allium > Allium cepa. Next base: position 776,125,425 of record CM060935.1, read on the forward strand.
TTTAGAGGTGTACTGTGTTGGATCGGGAAGGTAGTCCCTTTGCCTAGTCATATGTATAGAATCCAAAATCTACTACGTGACTGCCATGTTGTTTGTAGAGCCTAATATTGTTGGAATTTAATAATGTAAGAATTTTAGCTATTTAATCTATTATTTGTATAACAGACACTATTATAATATGGAGTTGATATGAGATGTTTTGGTTATTGTAAGGTAAAAACATGTCTATGTTTATGTGTGGACTTGTCTTATGAGATACCTTTTGTTTGATAAAGGAAAAGTTTTGATAACTTTATAAATACAGTTGAGTGTGTTTTCTCATGCTGCTTTACCAGACTAATCCAAAGGTTCTTCCCTTTCAATGCTCGGGTCAGACCGAGTATATTTACAGGTTCAGATTTGGTGCTTTTGGAGCTTCAGTAGGTGAGCTGGAGATTTTCATGTCGTATACCCGTATCTATTTATTATTTACTACATTGCTTTGCATTGTTATTGTTGTAGATTATCAGCAATTGTAAGGACAGGTCATTATAAATGTCCAAGACGATGATTATTTATTGTGTACACTGATATTGACTTATGTATATTACAAGTTCTCTTTGTAAAGATTATAGATCTATATTATATGTTTTCCGCTGTGATGTGAGATTTCGTATTGTTTTGGTTTTTCTTCTCTCTTCGTCTTCTCTTCTTTTCTTCTTTTTGCTCTCTTTCTTCTCACCCTCCCTTTTCTTTCTCATGATTATCTGCAATTGGTGCACTTTGGTTGGACATGTGTCGTTTATTGTCGGATTCAGAGGGTGCAGATTTGCGAGTCATCTCACGATCATACTCGTTAATGTTTATACTCCAGTCTACACTATGGGAATCTAGAGTCGGTCGACAAACAGTCAATCACATCTGTTTAAGTATTAGGATCTCGTTCGCACTCCAGAAAGTTGGAGTTAATCGGGGTTATGGACGATCAGATCACATCCATCCTGAGTTGGCAAGCGAAGTCATAGATGGATGGGTCTATCCTCTTCGAGCTTGGATTGAATAAAGGCGAAGTCGTGGGAGGACGGATCCACCCTCTTCGACCCTGTGTTTTGGACTTGGTACTCTAGCTCACACTCCGGGAGTCGGAGTTTGTTAGAGGATTGTCGAGTTTCAATCTTTTTTACTTTATTGTTGCTTGCCCCCGAGCTTGGGGTTTCACTTAGCGAGTGGCCGGTCGGATCACAGTCACTCCCTATTTGAATAAGTCCCACCTTGAGATGGAACTTAGCTCTTCGTACATTGTGATGGTCGCACGATGCATTTCTTAAACTGTTTATCTGGGTTGATGGGTCTGCATTGCATTGCTGAAATAAGAAAGTACAGCAAAGTCAATTGCCTTATTACAAGTTCAAATTCAAAAAAATGCATAGAAAAATTTCAAAGGAAAATCAGAATAAAGGAATAAAAGCCAGTTATGTGCAATAGCGACGGAGACTCTCCTGTTCCATGCTCTTGGTAAAGTAAGACTATCAACAGTTGACAGTTTGAATGAGCCGTCTCCGCTCAATGACATACGGTCCTTCCCATGTCGGTTTCATGTGTGAAGGGGCAGGATAAATTCTCCTAAGTACAAAATCGCCAACTTCGTAGGTCCTAGTTCAGACCTTAGCATTGTATAATCGGGCAACTTAACTCCGATGTGCGGCTGCCCTCAAATCAGCCTCTTCACACTTCTCGTCTAGTAAATCCAAAGATTCTGCAAGTAGTATGGAACTTGTCTTTGGATCGTAATAGCTCACATAGTGAGAAGGTACCTCTAGTTCAACGTGAATAACGACTTCAGAGCCATATGAAAGTGCAAACGAAGTATGGCCAATCACGGACTTGTGGGTAGTTCGATATGCCTATAGGGCCATGGGAAGTTCATCAATCCACTTGCCTCTAGCCTTCTCTAGTCGTTTCTTCAGAATGGACTTGATAACTTTATTGACAGCTTTGACTTGTCCATTCGCTTGAGGGTAAGCTACTGCTGAGAACTTCTTCTGGATGCAACAGGGTCGACAAAAATCTTTGAACTCGACACCATCGAATTGGGTCCTGTTATCAGTTACAATTGCGCGTGGGAGGCGAAAATGATGTTGCGCACAACAAAGTTGATTGCTTTCTTCGTCGTGATAGTAGAAAGGGGCTTGGCTTCCACCTATTTGGTAAAGTAATCAATTGCAATGATGGAGTAATTCGTACCACCATTGGCTAAAGGTAAAGACCCCATTATATCAATGCCCCATGTGGCAAATGGCAATGGACTGACCATCTGCATGATTTTAGTAGGTGGGGGTCTTGAAATCCTGGCATGCTTCTAGCATGTATCGCATCACTTGGCATAAGACAATGCATCTCGATTCATGGTTGACCAGTAATATCCATACATAGTATCTTTTTTGCAAGGGCTTGCCCCTAGTGTGGTCGCCACACTCTCCCTCATGCACGTCATGTAACACTCATTTGATTTCATCATGGGCGATACGCAGGAGTAAAGGAACAGAATACCCTCTCCTATACAGGACTCCGTTCTGGATAATAAATCGTGAAGCTATTCAGAGAATCGGTCTTTTGTCGCTTCTATGCTCGGGTAAAGCTCCACGCTCAAGATAGTTTTTCAATGGATTCATCCATGACTACTTCTCGGGCATCGCCTCATACACCTAGTTTGTCTCCATTTGGTCAGTGCCTGGAGTAGTAAGTGTCTCAACGGGGACGAGTTCTATTTGTTGTGCTTCGCCAGTGCTGGCCAATTTCGCTAAAGAATGGACTTTTTGATTGTGCTCTCAATGTATACAGTGTATAACATAGTAGTTGAACTGATTCAACATTTCCTAAACTCGAGTAAGGTACGTGGCCAATCTCCGTTCTCTTGCTCTCCTCGAACCTTGCATACGACCAATTGCGAATCACAATAAATCTCCACAGCAATAATTCCCAGTCTTTGGCAAGTCTGAGTCCAATGAGTAGAGCTTTGTACTCGGATTCATTTTTAGTTACGCAAAAGTCAAACTTTAGAGCATAGAATATGGATCGACCATCTAGGATTTCAAGTACCACTCCAGTGCTTGAGCAATGGTCGTTTGATGCGCCATCGGTGTATAGCTTCCACACATGCTTAGGAGATTCACTGGCTTTAGGCAAGTCTTCTGGTATGGTAAATTTGGCTATGAAGTCCGTCGAAATTTGTCCTTAGATGCCTCGCCTTGGTGTATAAGCAATATCAAATTGACTCAACTCGATGTTCCACTTGAGAAATCTACCAGACGTCTCAAGTCATGTTAGGATCCATCATAACGGTTGGTCGATGTAGATTGTGATCGGGTGAGCCTAAAAATACGGACAGAGCTTTCTCGAGGCTATGACGAGACAATAAGCCAGCTTTTCTAACTTCGGGTAGTTTCTTTCTACCCCTATCAATTGCTTGTTGATATAATAGATCGGTCGCTTGATCCAATCCTCTTCTCAAATTAGCACAGCACTGATCGCATTTTCTGAAACTGCCAGGTAGATGTACAATTTCTTGTGATCAACCGATGTAACAGCCCGCAAATCCATACCCCTTGAGTCAACACTATTCTACAACAATCAACTCAAGTTGCACAGAAATACGAACCATTTGGGTTTAAGAAGAAGAGGTAGAAGAAGAGAAAACAAAATCAATATCAGAATCTAACCATCGCAGCAGAATAAAATATAATAGATAATAAATAATCTTTACTCAAAATCCAATATATCTGTTTACATACATCACATCATCAGAGTACATCAGTCACAGCTCACATCAAAACAATACAATGGATACACAACAACTCAAGGTACACAACAACTCAAACAGCGTAATATATATATATATAACAAGTACGACTATACGTATCGTCATCCAGCTCGTCTCCTGAGCTCCACAGCATCATATCCTGTATCCTATAATACTCGGTCTGACCCGAGCATTACAGTTAAATAATACCCGAGTCAGTCTGGAATACCAGCGTGAGAAAATCACACCTAATTGATTATTAAAGTTTTAAAAATCCTTTAAAATCAAAAGCATCTCGTAAGACCACGTCACAAATAAACATGTCGGGTTTTTACCTTACGATAGCTAAAACAATTTTTATAGAAATCCTCTGATATTATAATAGTGTCTATAGAAAGTAAATAGAATCTAGCTGAAATGCTTGCATCTCACGTTTCAGCAATAGTTGGGCACAATCAAAACCGTACGAGCGCGTAGGGAAAATGGATTTCCAACAATGACTAGGCACTGGGGTACCACCTGTCACAGTACGGGGCCTAGATCACCGTACCGAGGACTACTCCCTTCATCCCCTGCAACACAAGGCCGGAACCATTCCTTACTGAACAGTCCCGAACAAGATAAACCCCGTGGTTGGCGCGACCAACCACCCACTAAGCCGAAATATATATAAGGGACATCTAGACAGGGGAATTATCTTGTCCTGCTTGGGTATGACCCACCTAACCTTGCTGCATATCCCCTGATTTTCAGTCATTCCCATTTGATGAGGCTTGAGGCAAAGCGTTACCTTTTTAGAACGTTTCACTTAGAATGCCCATCGTCCACCTGACGATGTTTCGCAAGCATTCGTCCATACAAGTCCGTCCCGGGTTCGAACGGAACCGAAGGCACTATTCCTACTACATCCATTTTGGAAATATCCTCAGGATTAGTAGCGACTAGCCCTTGCACTTTACTGCTCCAGCTTCGACTCCGTACACGTTTTCCGCACGAAACGTACAAACCGGATCGAAGTGGTTTTCGAGAAATTAATCTCGATCCCGGACTCTTCGAAACGATCAGCGCATTTGTCCAATATTGATAGTCGGTTATTTAACTATCAATTATATTCACAAACAACCATCAACCAATAAATAATTTTCCAAATTATTTATTAATCCCAAAATATCCTCAAAGATATATTTCTATTCTCAATCCTTTGAAAACAGTTTCAAAACCATCTTTCTTTCCAGAATCAACTTTCCCAAATCTTTTCTATCTCCTCTGAAATCACCAAGCACAAAATAGATTTTTAAACAAATTTTAAAACACTTTACTTTGAAATATATACTTTAAAACATTTAAGTTAAATTACTTCAATAAATTTGTCAAAAATACATACTATATGACTTTGAGAAAATAAGGTTTCTTTATAAATATAAAACCAGGTTTTCACTTTTAAAACAAATACTAAGTCACTTTTAAATAATTAATACTATAATATATTAAAGGAAATACTTACTTTAGAAATTAAATATTAGAAACAATAAATTTTTCAAAAACTTGTTTTCTTTCAAACAGCTTTAAAACATCTAATTTATATGTACAAATTTACTTTTTTTTAAAAAAACGTGTACTTGGCCATCCAGAGAAAATTCCAACTTCAAGCACTTAAATCAATTTCCCGAATTGATTTCCAATTCATTTTATTTGAAATAAATTTCTTTAATTATTTAATTCACTTCAAAATTCATTAAGTATATGCTTAATTATTGTTGTTATTATTATTATTTTCCATTTGAGTTTAAAACTTTTAACTGAAATATACACATTCCAGATTGTCTTCCAATAATTCAAATCTTAGCTTTTAAACAAATGTGTTGTGCTGAATTTTAAAATTCATCAACTTCCTGTTTATTCAAATTTTCCTTACTATACTCACAATTTCTCATTAGAGATTTAAAGTCACTTAATTCCTTTTCCAATTCATTCTTAAATTTATTCAAATTTTCTATAATTATTTCGCTTACAAATTTACTTCCGTTTAATTTATTTTCAACAATCCAATTCATATATTTTGGTAATTCATTATATCCGAATATCCAATCAAACCACAACATTCAATATAACTCATCATAGGATATCAAATAATCACAACAGAGAATATTGAATAATTTAAATAAATGTGAGGGGTCCAGTTGGATCCCTCCAACCTGTTTTCCTTGCATCCACAAATGTTAGCACAATATAATATGCCAATTCCAAAATATCATACTATATCACATCAATCAATTCAGCCATTAAACAATTATTTAAATTTAATCATTTAAATTTAAATTTAACTGAGTGAGATTAACTCACCTTTGCTTTGCATGCAAATTATTTCCAATCCGTCTTGATTCTCCACAATTTGGACCTTGAATAAACATTAGATGATTTTTATTAATGTTCAAATAAATCGAATAATTTGATTTCCATTTATAAATTTAATTCCCAATGATTTTATTTTTAGAGCAAACCAGCAAATTAAAATACGTAAGCGTATATTTATTTTATTTTGAAATCCTTTATATATATATATATATATATACATACTTATAAGAAATTATTTATACAGATAACAATCTAACTTCACATAACTTTAACACATTTAAAAAAAAATCCATATATATATATTTTCAAACCTGACCAATTTTATATATATATATATATATATCCTATTTTACTCTTATATTTAAATCAAGCTATGCAAGTAATAATTAACTCCTGGACTATTTTTTTTTTTCCAACACCTGCCTTCATATATTTCTGTTTACTTTTATAAAATCAACTTATCTGAGTATCTATGTGTATATATATATAATTTAACTTAAAACAGAATTCACATCTTCTGTAATTATATTTATTTTTCTTTTCTGTTTATATATATAAATTTTAGTTAAATTAGGAGAAATAAAAATGGAGAATACCTCCCATCACCTCCATCTAATGAATCGATCGCATCTATCACGACCGACCTCAGCCCAGGCAAACCCTAGAGTTGCCAATCGCCATCTCGAGACGCCACAACTCTTGGTCGTCCTTTCCTGCCAGTGAATTCCTCACGTGCGTTCACGCCTGAGCTCCTCCTCCACGTCGAAGATGCTGAAATCCCAAAATCACGATTGCGTCACTGACAGCTCGCGACTCGACTGACGATCCACATAAAGGTGGACTCGCGAATTCCTATTCGAACGCGAGCGCGCGATGTTCCTCTTTCCACGCGAATTGTGATCCCTCATCGCGCGTGCGCCCTTCCCTTCTAGCGACTGCGGCTTCCGATTCCTCGATTCGAAAAGCCCCCCTATTTTTTTTTTTTGCGATTTGCAATGGAAGAGGAGGAAGTTTGAATTGTTTTCGACCGGCCTGGGTTTGAACTTTAAGGATGGATTTGAGGAGATGAAAAAGAAAAAAAGAAATCTCGATTTTGAAGAGAAAGAAGGCAGGCGGCTAGAATTTGATTTCGATTTGAGAGGTGGAATACGCGGCCATTTTTCTTTCCTGGTTGTTTTTTTTTTCTGTTTGCTTCTTGAAGGAATGAAAAGGAATAGCTTGAAATGAACAAAGGAATAGGTTGCGTGTTTAAACGAGTAAAGGATGGCGTATAAGAGAAGCTTGACTGAATAAATTATTATTAATTAAGTTTTTTTTTTTTTTTCCAGCACGTTATTATATCGTACACTCACACACTAGCTCCAATCAATACGAAATTTGAAATCCGATAATAATTCAATATTACGGACCCAATGAAACTGGTTTCGTCAAATTCCGAGACTGTGCCTCGGAAGGCTATTTTTAAATTCAATTTAAACGATATAAATTTTAAAACTGAACAACCCACTGTTTATTTCAAATTTTACAACTTCTGTTATCCTCTATACTATCAATACAAATTTTACAAGCCTTCAGATTATTTATAACAGGCTTAAAATTCCAGATTCAACGTTTTATTCAAATTCAAGTTATTTAATTCTAAATTATAATTACCAAATAATTGGTAATATTTGAATTCGAGTAAAAAAAAATTAACATTTAAATATTCAAAATCAATTGAATATTCCAATTTCAATGGCTCAAAAATTTCGGGTCGTCACATTCCTCCCCCCTTAAAAGAATTTCGTCCCCGAAATTACTAGTTATGAAGAATGATCCAATACCCGTTTACTTTTCCTCAAAACCAAACAATTCAACATCCTTACCAATTATCTTTTTACAAAAGACCCATTATTAGTCTTATTAACTTTCCAAACTTTTCCCTAGTTTGCAACAATCTATTTGCTCAACCCTTCCAGTTTTAATCTTAAAACCAATTTTGAATTATCAAAATTTCCTCAAAATTTTTCTGACTCTTTAATTTTCCGAAAAATTTCGCCAGCGTCTCCTTTGCGCGGCTGACTCGGTACAACTACAAAATGGCTCTACGGCCTCCCAAATCCAAAAAGAAAACAAAAAGCCAAATGGCTCAATCCAAATCCCAATCAAATTTCATATCAAATTTTAAATACATACCTTTTGTTGGGCAATTCAAATTTATCTCTTTAAATCAAATCCAATTCTCTTTTCCCTTTTATAATACCTGCATATCCTACTTGACAATAATATCCAATCACAATATTCCCAAAAACAGTTTATCAACTTCCTTACCAATGTCAATATTTATTCATTCAAATATCAACTTAGAATATATTTACAATATTCAATTTCCAATTAAAAATTTTCCATTTCTTACTTAAGTTTCGTATAAGCATTTTATATGTTTCTTATATTTATTCCCACTTTACTACTTTAGTTTATATCTAATTTCATTCAAATTGATTCTTTCATTTCCATATGAATTCAATTTATTTTAATTCTGCATATATAAATTTTATTCGTCATTTATTACTAATTCATGTCATTACTTTAATTAGTTTCATTTACTAACTTATTTTAGTTTTAATTTGAATTCGTTTGTCATTAACAAAATTTTCCAAAAATTACAAAAATTTTCTAACTCCCAAAATTTCCGGAAAATTTTGGCAGAGTCCCCTTTGTACGGAGGAGCTTTTGCAATTTGACAAAAGAGATAAATATATATACATCGACCCACCCGGTCGGAAAAACCAAAAACAGTTCATATTTCCTATCTTAATTGCGTAGGCGTACCTTATTTAGCATTTTAAGCAAGTGGCTTATTAATTTTTAGCAAATAGCACTACCAAATCCAGCCTCACGGCTTCCAGGTACCTGTACTTACTCAGTTTAAACATGTAAGTGCCAAATATATGCAGTTTAACACATTTCACTTACTTGCAATAGTTAAAACATATGAATTCTAAAAGAAATTCACACCAAACATTTTTCGTAAGCTATTTATAAAGTTTCCAAGTTAATTCAACTGTTTCAACTTATTTAGAAACCATTTTCATTCAATTCGAATGATTTTCAATCCATTCGTATACATCTTTATCAAATTTGAATGGTTTTTTAACACAATAGCTTACCTTCAATTTATTCTTAAGCAATTAAACTCATATTTAATTCAATTGCTTCCAAAATCAATTTATTTTACTACTATCAACTCATAGAATTTTTTATTACTTCTATGTACACCAAATGACAATTTATTCTTTGCAATTTGACGAGATTTATGTGAATAAATAAGCACTTGAGTTTAATAATCAATTTAAATTGACTCCAACTTAACTTACGCTCAATTCTATTTCATTTTTAAATTTATCCACAATCCATATATTCTCAGTTTCATTGCATTTCAATTTTATTAACCAAACTAGTTCATTCAAAACCATTAACAACTTAGATCCATCATCATTACCAATTAAATTTCCTTTTTATTTTAATTCATTCACAATCATTTATTTATCTCGACACATTCCATTTTAAATTTCATTTACCATCCATTTATTTACATTTCATTCCATGTTAGTTTATTCCAAACTATTTTATTTAGCTCGAAGACAATCCAAGCTATTTCATTCAATAACCATTCCAATTCCATTCATGATCTATTCATTTGCATTTCATTTAAAACCATTCTATTTTTCTCATTGACTCCAAGTTAAATGGTTTACAATTTTTTTATTTAAGAATTTCATTCCTTTAAAAATTATCGGCAACTCACCGAATTTATTACAATAAAAATTTATTTTTTTCTTGATTTAAAACCAATCCAATATCATTACACTAAATTTTAAGTTGAATTCAATTCAACTCTTCTTCATTCATTTAGCTTAAGTCAATTTTCTTTAATTTATTCAAATTTCATACTTAAGCTTATTCTCATTGTGCAAACAAGTTCTCTCTTCAATTTAACTTGATTTTATTTCAATCCAATCTCATTTTAAATCTGCAAATTTCATTTGATTGGTTATTATAAAATTTAACTCTCCAGATTCAACTCATTCAATTTATTGCAATGCCATTTTCAATTTATTTTCACTTATTCGGATTTTTATTTGCAATTCATACCATTATTATTTTAATCCATTTCCATTTTTATTCTTTACATTTTCAATTATATTCAATTAATTCAATTTATTACCACTTCAAGTTAAATTTAAATTAATAACTCAAGTTCTGAGTCCACTATCCATTTCCAATTTACCACCCAATTTTATGAACTCATAGTTCAATTTCATTTCACCAACACTTTAAGTCGAATTTAATTTATCACTTGAGTTTATTTCCAAACTTCATCATAAACTCATAATTCAACTTTACTTAACTACATTAGGTTCTCAATACATATTTCATTATCAAAATAGTCTTTTCCCAACTTATATTTCAGAACTTGAGTTTAAGTCTCGAAATTTCTTCATTCAAATTTGCTTAAGTTCAATTTACCTTAAAATTTTCAAGTTTTAATCTTCCATTTTATTTTTCAATTCATCAAACAAATTTTTATTTTGGATTCTGTATTCCATTTTCAAATTTTATAAGCCACAATTTATTATTTTATACAATTCCATTCATCATAAACTTTTTATTATTTTCACTTATTTATAACTCAAGCATATTTTTATTCCATGCATTTTAATTCTTTTGTATGCTATTCTGATTTATTTAACTCAATCAAATTCTAACCCAATTTATTTCTTTTCCAACTTATTTTCCAGTTATTCAGGTAAGAATTTAAATTTCATTCACTAATTCGATTGAATTTCTCATTCCAATCCAATTTTGCTAACTCAAATTTACTCAACTCAATTCAATTTCAATTTGATTTCGAATACAACTGGATATTAATTTCAGCCCATCCAATTAATTTCAATCCAGTTATATTTTTATTTCATCAATCCAAGGTTAATTTCATTTTAACTCTTCACTTTAGATTTTTATTCTATTATCCAACGCTTAAATTTCTTCCTGATTTAAGAATCATTTCCAAAACTTTGGTTTCAAATTATTTTGAAATCTCCAACATTTCAAATCACACTTCTCAGAAGTCAAACCAATCCTGGTCTTATTCCCAACAAATTTCCTTAGAAATTTTTTAAACAACCAGTTTTCTGAACAAATCAATTTTTTTTTTGGCAGCAATCCATCACTTAGAAATTCGAAAATGAATACTGATGATTCGGCCGCCATCATCAGAATTATTTTCCAATAATCCAAGTGATTTCAATGCTATTCCACTTCCAAATCCTTTTTAAAACAATTTCCATTCAGAAATACTCCCAAAACAATAATGTTATCGTTTATCTTCAAAACACTTCGATAACATTCCCAAAATCTCTGAAATTTTGAATTTCCAAATTCTGCTTAAATAAATTTTTAACTATAATTCATTTGCACAGCTTATTTTCATACAAATTCTCATTTGATTATATTTCAATTCATAAATTACATCTATAATTCATGTTTATAAATTTCATTCTATAATGAATTTATCCCTTTAAGTTTTAATTATATTTCAATTTCTAATTAAATTTTCACTTAACGATGATAATACTTTAATATTATCATTTCTAACATCCAAGCAACCATATAATAGCTATATTGTTTACCAAAAACTTTCTTTATATCCAAAAATATATTTTTGGGTAAAATTATTTCATTTACCCATATTTAAAACAATACCGTGTCGATTGTTCTATTTAAGTGTTTAGAAACCCCTTCGATACAGTTTTCGAGGCTGTGCCGACGAAGGTTCATATACCACTCCATAAACCAATCAACACAATATAAAACCATTTTATATTCACTAACAAATACGCGCTCATATCTATTAATACGCTCAAACTCATTATAGAGTACTACGGACTCTAATTTGAGTAATTCCCAACAGAGCCAAGGTTATCACCAACCTAAGCTCTGATACCAACTGTAACAGCCCGCAAATCCATACCCCTTGAGTCAACACTATTCTACAACAATCAACTCAAGTTGCACAGAAATACGAACCATTTGGGTTTAAGAAGAAGAGGTAGAAGAAGAGAAAACAAAATCAATATCAGAATCTAACCATCGCAGCGGAATAAAATATAATAGATAATAAATAATCTTTACTCAAAATCAAATATATCTGTTTACATACATCACATCATCAGAGTACATCAGTCACAGCTCACATCAAAACAATACAATGGATACACAACAACTCAAGGTACACAACAACTCAAACAGCGGAATATATATATATAACAAGTACGACTATACGTATCGTCATCCAGCTCGTCTCCTGAGCTCCACAGCATCATATCCTGTATCTTATAATACTCGGTCTGACCCGAGCATTACAGTTAAATAATACCCGAGTCAGTCTGGAATACCAGCGTGAGAAAATCACACCCAATTGATTATTAAAGTTTTAAAAATCCTTTAAAATCAAAAGCATCTCGTAAGACCACGTCACAAATAAACATGTCGGGTTTTTACCTTACGATAGCTAAAACAATTTTTATAGAAATCCTCTGATATTATAATAGTGTCTATAGAAAGTAAATAGAATCTAGCTGAAATGCTTGCATCTCACGTTTCAGCAATAGTTGGGCACAATCAAAACTGTACGGGCGCGTAGGGAAAATGGATTTCCAACAATGACTAGGCACTGGGGTACCACCTGTCACAGTACGGGGCCTAGATCACCGTACCGAGGACTACTCCCTTCATCCCCTGCAACACAAGGCCGGAACCATTCCTTACTGAACAGTCCCGAACAAGATAAACCCCGTGGTTGGCGCGACCAACCACCCACTAAGCCGAAATATATATAAGGGACATCTAGACAGGGGAATTATCTTGTCCTGCTTGGGTATGACCCACCTAACCTTGCTGCATATCCCCTGATTTTCAGTCATTCCCATTTGATGAGGCTTGAGGCAAAGCGTTACCTTTTTAGAACGTTTCACTTAGAATGCCCATCGTCCACCTGACGATGTTTCGCAAGCATTCGTCCATACAAGTCCGTCCCGGGTTCGAACGGAACCGAAGGCACTATTCCTACTACATCCATTTTGGAAATATCCTCAGGATTAGTAGCGACTAGCCCTTGCACTTTACTGCTCCAGCTTCGACTCCGTACACGTTTTCCGCACGAAACGTACAAACCGGATCGAAGTGGTTTTCGAGAAATTAATCTCGATCCCGGACTCTTCGAAACGATCAGCGCATTTGTCCAATATTGATAGTCGGTTATTTAACTATCAATTATATTCACAAACAACCATCAACCAATAAATAATTTTCCAAATTATTTATTAATCCCAAAATATCCTCAAAGATATATGTCTATTCTCAATCCTTTGAAAACAGTTTCAAAACCATCTTTCTTTCCAGAATCAACTTTCCCAAATCTTTTCTATCTCCTCTGAAATCACCAAGCACAAAATAGATTTTTAAACAAATTTTAAAACACTTTACTTTGAAATATATACTTTAAAACATTTAAGTTAAATTACTTCAATAAATTTGTCAAAAATACATACTATATGACTTTGAGAAAATAAGGTTTCTTTATAAATATAAAACCAGGTTTTCACTTTTAAAACAAATACTAAGTCACTTTTAAATAATTAATACTATAATATATTAAAGGAAATACTTACTTTAGAAATTAAATATTAGAAACAATAAATTTTTCAAAAACTTGTTTTCTTTCAAACAGCTTTAAAACATCTAATTTATATGTACAAATTTACTTTTTTTTAAAAAAACGTGTACTTGGCCATCCAGAGAAAATTCCAACTTCAAGCACTTAAATCAATTTCCCGAATTGATTTCCAATTCATTTTATTTGAAATAAATTTCTTTAATTATTTAATTCACTTCAAAATTCATTAAGTATATGCTTAATTATTGTTGTTATTATTATTATTTTCCATTTGAGTTTAAAACTTTTAACTGAAATATACACATTCCAGATTGTCTTCCAATAATTCAAATCTTAGCTTTTAAACAAATGTGTTGTGCTGAATTTTAAAATTCATCAACTTCCTGTTTATTCAAATTTTCCTTACTATACTCACAATTTCTCATTAGAGATTTAAAGTCACTTAATTCCTTTTCCAATTCATTCTTAAATTTATTCAAATTTTCTATAATTATTTCGCTTACAAATTTACTTCCGTTTAATTTCTTTTCAACAATCCAATTCATATATTTTGGTAATTCATTATATCCGAATATCCAATCAAACCACAACATTCAATATAACTCATCATAGGATATCAAATAATCACAACAGAGAATATTGAATAATTTAAATAAATGTGAGGGGTCCAGTTGGATCCCTCCAACCTGTTTTCCCTGCATCCACAAATGTTAGCACAATATAATATGCCAATTCCAAAATATCATACTATATCACATCAATCAATTCAGCCATTAAACAATTATTTAAATTTAATCATTTAAATTTAAATTTAACTGAGTGAGATTAACTCACCTTTTCTTTGCATGCAAATTATTTCCAATCCGTCTTGATTCTCCACAATTTGGACCTTGAATAAACATTAGATGATTTTTATTAATGTTCAAATAAATCGAATAATTTGATTTCCATTTATAAATTTAATTCCCAATGATTTTATTTTTAGAGCAAACCAGCAAATTAAAATACGTAAGCGTATATTTATTTTATTTTGAAATCCTTTATATATATATATACATACTTATAAGAAATTATTTATACAGATAACAATCTAACTTCACATAACTTTAACACATTTAAAAAAAAATCCATATATATATATTTTCAAACCTGACCAATTTTATATATATATATATATATCCTATTTTACTCTTATATTTAAATCAAGCTATGCAAGTAATAATTAACTCCTGGACTATTTTTTTTTTCAACACCTGCCTTCATATATTTCTGTTTACTTTTATAAAATCAACTTATCTGAGTATCTATGTGTATATATATATAATTTAACTTAAAACAGAATTCACATCTTCTGTAATTATATTTATTTTTCTTTTCTGTTTATATATATAAATTTTAGTTAAATTAAGAGAAATAAAAATGGAGAATACCTCCCATCACCTCCATCTAATGAATCGATCGCATCTATCACGACCGACCTCAGCCCAGGCAAACCCTAGAGTTGCCAATCGCCATCTCGAGACGCCACAACTCTTGGTCGTCCTTTCCTGCCAGTGAATTCCTCACGTGCGTTCACGCCTGAGCTCCTCCTCCACGTCGAAGATGCTGAAATCCCAAAATCACGATTGCGTCACTGACAGCTCGCGACTCGACTGACGATCCACATAAAGGTGGACTCGCGAATTCCTATTCGAACGCGAGCGCGCGATGTTCCTCTTTCCACGCGAATTGTGATCCCTCATCGCGCGTGCGCCCTTCCCTTCTAGCGACTGCGGCTTCCGATTCCTCGATTCGAAAAGCCCCCCTATTTTTTTTTTTTGCGATTTGCAATGGAAGAGGAGGAAGTTTGAATTGTTTTCGACCGGCCTGGGTTTGAACTTTAAGGATGGATTTGAGGAGATGAAAAAGAAAAAAAGAAATCTCGATTTTGAAGAGAAAGAAGGCAGGCGGCTAGAATTTGATTTCGATTTGAGAGGTGGAATACGCGGCCATTTTTCTTTCCTGGTTGTTTTTTTTTTCTGTTTGCTTCTTGAAGGAATGAAAAGGAATAGCTTGAAATGAACAAAGGAATAGGTTGCGTGTTTAAACGAGTAAAGGATGGCGTATAAGAGAAGCTTGACTGAATAAATTATTATTAATTAAGTTTTTTTTTTTTTTCCAGCACGTTATTATATCGTACACTCACACACTAGCTCCAATCAATACGAAATTTGAAATCCGATAATAATTCAATATTACGGACCCAATGAAACTGGTTTCGTCAAATTCCGAGACTGTGCCTCGGAAGGCTATTTTTAAATTCAATTTAAACGATATAAATTTTAAAACTGAACAACCCACTGTTTATTTCAAATTTTACAACTTCTGTTATCCTCTATACTATCAATACAAATTTTACAAGCCTTCAGATTATTTATAACAGGCTTAAAATTCCAGATTCAACGTTTTATTCAAATTCAAGTTATTTAATTCTAAATTATAATTACCAAATAATTGGTAATATTTGAATTCGAGTAAAAAAAAATTAACATTTAAATATTCAAAATCAATTGAATATTCCAATTTCAATGGCTCAAAAATTTCGGGTCGTCACATTCCTCCCCCCTTAAAAGAATTTCGTCCCCGAAATTACTAGTTATGAAGAATGATCCAATACCCGTTTACTTTTCCTCAAAACCAAACAATTCAACATCCTTACCAATTATCTTTTTACAAAAGACCCATTATTAGTCTTATTAACTTTCCAAACTTTTCCCTAGTTTGCAACAATCTATTTGCTCAACCCTTCCAGTTTTAATCTTAAAACCAATTTTGAATTATCAAAATTTCCTCAAAATTTTTCTGACTCTTTAATTTTCCGAAAAATTTCGCCAGCGTCTCCTTTGCGCGGCTGACTCGGTACAACTACAAAATGGCTCTACGGCCTCCCAAATCCAAAAAGAAAACAAAAAGCCAAATGGCTCAATCCAAATCCCAATCAAATTTCATATCAAATTTTAAATACATACCTTTTGTCGGGCAATTCAAATTTATCTCTTTAAATCAAATCCAATTCTCTTTTCCCTTTTATAATACCTGCATATCCTACTTGACAATAATATCCAATCACAATATTCCCAAAAACAGTTTATCAACTTCCTTACCAATGTCAATATTTATTCATTCAAATATCAACTTAGAATATATTTACAATATTCAATTTCCAATTAAAAATTTTCCATTTCTTACTTAAGTTTCGTATAAGCATTTTATATGTTTCTTATATTTATTCCCACTTTACTACTTTAGTTTATATCTAATTTCATTCAAATTGATTCTTTCATTTCCATATGAATTCAATTTATTTTAATTCTGCATATATAAATTTTATTCGTCATTTATTACTAATTCATGTCATTACTTTAATTAGTTTCATTTACTAACTTATTTTAGTTTTAATTTGAATTCGTTTGTCATTAACAAAATTTTCCAAAAATTACAAAAATTTTCTAACTCCCAAAATTTCCGGAAAATTTTGGCAGAGTCCCCTTTGTACGGAGGAGCTTTTGCAATTTGACAAAAGAGATAAATATATATACATCGACCCACCCGGTCGGAAAAACCAAAAACAGTTCATATTTCCTATCTTAATTGCGTAGGCGTACCTTATTTAGCATTTTAAGCAAGTGGCTTATTAATTTTTAGCAAATAGCACTACCAAATCCAGCCTCACGGCTTCCAGGTACCTGTACTTACTCAGTTTAAACATGTAAGTGCCAAATATATGCAGTTTAACACATTTCACTTACTTGCAATAGTTAAAACATATGAATTCTAAAAGAAATTCACACCAAACATTTTTCGTAAGCTATTTATAAAGTTTCCAAGTTAATTCAACTGTTTCAACTTATTTAGAAACCATTTTCATTCAATTCGAATGATTTTCAATCCATTCGTATACATCTTTATCAAATTTGAATGGTTTTTTAACACAATAGCTTACCTTCAATTTATTCTTAAGCAATTAAACTCATATTTAATTCAATTGCTTCCAAAATCAATTTATTTTACTACTATCAACTCATAGAATTTTTTATTACTTCTATGTACACCAAATGACAATTTATTCTTTGCAATTTGACGAGATTTATGTGAATAAATAAGCACTTGAGTTTAATAATCAATTTAAATTGACTCCAACTTAACTTACGCTCAATTCTATTTCATTTTTAAATTTATCCACAATCCATATATTCTCAGTTTCATTGCATTTCAATTTTATTAACCAAACTAGTTCATTCAAAACCATTAACAACTTAGATCCATCATCATTACCAATTAAATTTCCTTTTTATTTTAATTCATTCACAATCATTTATTTATCTCGACACATTCCATTTTAAATTTCATTTACCATCCATTTATTTACATTTCATTCCATGTTAGTTTATTCCAAACTATTTTATTTAGCTCGAAGACAATCCAAGCTATTTCATTCAATAACCATTCCAATTCCATTCATGATCTATTCATTTGCATTTCATTTAAAACCATTCTATTTTTCTCATTGACTCCAAGTTAAATGGTTTACAATTTTTTTATTTAAGAATTTCATTCCTTTAAAAATTATCGGCAACTCACCGAATTTATTACAATAAAAATTTATTTTTTTCTTGATTTAAAACCAATCCAATATCATTACACTAAATTTTAAGTTGAATTCAATTCAACTCTTCTTCATTCATTTAGCTTAAGTCAATTTTCTTTAATTTATTCAAATTTCATACTTAAGCTTATTCTCATTGTGCAAACAAGTTCTCTCTTCAATTTAACTTGATTTTATTTCAATCCAATCTCATTTTAAATCTGCAAATTTCATTTGATTGGTTATTATAAAATTTAACTCTCCAGATTCAACTCATTCAATTTATTGCAATGCCATTTTCAATTTATTTTCACTTATTCGGATTTTTATTTGCAATTCATACCATTATTATTTTAATCCATTTCCATTTTTATTCTTTACATTTTCAATTATATTCAATTAATTCAATTTATTACCACTTCAAGTTAAATTTAAATTAATAACTCAAGTTCTGAGTCCACTATCCATTTCCAATTTACCACCCAATTTTATGAACTCATAGTTCAATTTCATTTCACCAACACTTTAAGTCGAATTTAATTTATCACTTGAGTTTATTTCCAAACTTCATCATAAACTCATAATTCAACTTTACTTAACTACATTAGGTTCTCAATACATATTTCATTATCAAAATAGTCTTTTCCCAACTTATATTTCAGAACTTGAGTTTAAGTCTCGAAATTTCTTCATTCAAATTTGCTTAAGTTCAATTTACCTTAAAATTTTCAAGTTTTAATCTTCCATTTTATTTTTCAATTCATCAAACAAATTTTTATTTTGGATTCTGTATTCCATTTTCAAATTTTATAAGCCACAATTTATTATTTTATACAATTCCATTCATCATAAACTTTTTATTATTTTCACTTATTTATAACTCAAGCATATTTTTATTCCATGCATTTTAATTCTTTTGTATGCTATTCTGATTTATTTAACTCAATCAAATTCTAACCCAATTTATTTCTTTTCCAACTTATTTTCCAGTTATTCAGGTAAGAATTTAAATTTCATTCACTAATTCGATTGAATTTCTCATTCCAATCCAATTTTGCTAACTCAAATTTACTCAAC
Source organism: Allium cepa (assembly GCA_030765085.1). Classification (NCBI taxonomy): domain Eukaryota; kingdom Viridiplantae; phylum Streptophyta; class Magnoliopsida; order Asparagales; family Amaryllidaceae; genus Allium; species Allium cepa. The sequence goes on from CM060935.1 coordinate 776,144,976, forward strand.
TCAATTCAATTTCAATTTGATTTCGAATACAACTGGATATTAATTTCAGCCCATCCAATTAATTTCAATCCAGTTATATTTTTATTTCATCAATCCAAGGTTAATTTCATTTTAACTCTTCACTTTAGATTTTTATTCTATTATCCAACGCTTAAATTTCTTCCTGATTTAAGAATCATTTCCAAAACTTTGGTTTCAAATTATTTTGAAATCTCCAACATTTCAAATCACACTTCTCAGAAGTCAAACCAATCCTGGTCTTATTCCCAACAAATTTCCTTAGAAATTTTTTAAACAACCAGTTTTCTGAACAAATCAATTTTTTTTTTGGCAGCAATCCATCACTTAGAAATTCGAAAATGAATACTGATGATTCGGCCGCCATCATCAGAATTATTTTCCAATAATCCAAGTGATTTCAATGCTATTCCACTTCCAAATCCTTTTTAAAACAATTTCCATTCAGAAATACTCCCAAAACAATAATGTTATCGTTTATCTTCAAAACACTTCGATAACATTCCCAAAATCTCTGAAATTTTGAATTTCCAAATTCTGCTTAAATAAATTTTTAACTATAATTCATTTGCACAGCTTATTTTCATACAAATTCTCATTTGATTATATTTCAATTCATAAATTACATCTATAATTCATGTTTATAAATTTCATTCTATAATGAATTTATCCCTTTAAGTTTTAATTATATTTCAATTTCTAATTAAATTTTCACTTAACGATGATAATACTTTAATATTATCATTTCTAACATCCAAGCAACCATATAATAGCTATATTGTTTACCAAAAACTTTCTTTATATCCAAAAATATATTTTTGGGTAAAATTATTTCATTTACCCATATTTAAAACAATACCGTGTCGATTGTTCTATTTAAGTGTTTAGAAACCCCTTCGATACAGTTTTCGAGGCTGTGCCGACGAAGGTTCATATACCACTCCATAAACCAATCAACACAATATAAAACCATTTTATATTCACTAACAAATACGCGCTCATATCTATTAATACGCTCAAACTCATTATAGAGTACTACGGACTCTAATTTGAGTAATTCCCAACAGAGCCAAGGTTATCACCAACCTAAGCTCTGATACCAACTGTAACAGCCCGCAAATCCATACCCCTTGAGTCAACACTATTCTACAACAATCAACTCAAGTTGCACAGAAATACGAACCATTTGGGTTTAAGAAGAAGAGGTAGAAGAAGAGAAAACAAAATCAATATCAGAATCTAACCATCGCAGCGGAATAAAATATAATAGATAATAAATAATCTTTACTCAAAATCAAATATATCTGTTTACATACATCACATCATCAGAGTACATCAGTCACAGCTCACATCAAAACAATACAATGGATACACAACAACTCAAGGTACACAACAACTCAAACAGCGGAATATATATATATAACAAGTACGACTATACGTATCGTCATCCAGCTCGTCTCCTGAGCTCCACAGCATCATATCCTGTATCCTATAATACTCGGTCTGACCCGAGCATTACAGTTAAATAATACCCGAGTCAGTCTGGAATACCAGCGTGAGAAAATCACACCCAATTGATTATTAAAGTTTTAAAAATCCTTTAAAATCAAAAGCATCTCGTAAGACCACGTCACAAATAAACATGTCGGGTTTTTACCTTACGATAGCTAAAACAATTTTTATAGAAATCCTCTGATATTATAATAGTGTCTATAGAAAGTAAATAGAATCTAGCTGAAATGCTTGCATCTCACGTTTCAGCAATAGTTGGGCACAATCAAAACTGTACGGGCGCGTAGGGAAAATGGATTTCCAACAATGACTAGGCACTGGGGTACCACCTGTCACAGTACGGGGCCTAGATCACCGTACCGAGGACTACTCCCTTCATCCCCTGCAACACAAGGCCGGAACCATTCCTTACTGAACAGTCCCGAACAAGATAAACCCCGTGGTTGGCGCGACCAACCACCCACTAAGCCGAAATATATATAAGGGACATCTAGACAGGGGAATTATCTTGTCCTGCTTGGGTATGACCCACCTAACCTTGCTGCATATCCCCTGATTTTCAGTCATTCCCATTTGATGAGGCTTGAGGCAAAGCGTTACCTTTTTAGAACGTTTCACTTAGAATGCCCATCGTCCACCTGACGATGTTTCGCAAGCATTCGTCCATACAAGTCCGTCCCGGGTTCGAACGGAACCGAAGGCACTATTCCTACTACATCCATTTTGGAAATATCCTCAGGATTAGTAGCGACTAGCCCTTGCACTTTACTGCTCCAGCTTCGACTCCGTACACGTTTTCCGCACGAAACGTACAAACCGGATCGAAGTGGTTTTCGAGAAATTAATCTCGATCCCGGACTCTTCGAAACGATCAGCGCATTTGTCCAATATTGATAGTCGGTTATTTAACTATCAATTATATTCACAAACAACCATCAACCAATAAATAATTTTCCAAATTATTTATTAATCCCAAAATATCCTCAAAGATATATGTCTATTCTCAATCCTTTGAAAACAGTTTCAAAACCATCTTTCTTTCCAGAATCAACTTTCCCAAATCTTTTCTATCTCCTCTGAAATCACCAAGCACAAAATAGATTTTTAAACAAATTTTAAAACACTTTACTTTGAAATATATACTTTAAAACATTTAAGTTAAATTACTTCAATAAATTTGTCAAAAATACATACTATATGACTTTGAGAAAATAAGGTTTCTTTATAAATATAAAACCAGGTTTTCACTTTTAAAACAAATACTAAGTCACTTTTAAATAATTAATACTATAATATATTAAAGGAAATACTTACTTTAGAAATTAAATATTAGAAACAATAAATTTTTCAAAAACTTGTTTTCTTTCAAACAGCTTTAAAACATCTAATTTATATGTACAAATTTACTTTTTTTTAAAAAAACGTGTACTTGGCCATCCAGAGAAAATTCCAACTTCAAGCACTTAAATCAATTTCCCGAATTGATTTCCAATTCATTTTATTTGAAATAAATTTCTTTAATTATTTAATTCACTTCAAAATTCATTAAGTATATGCTTAATTATTGTTGTTATTATTATTATTTTCCATTTGAGTTTAAAACTTTTAACTGAAATATACACATTCCAGATTGTCTTCCAATAATTCAAATCTTAGCTTTTAAACAAATGTGTTGTGCTGAATTTTAAAATTCATCAACTTCCTGTTTATTCAAATTTTCCTTACTATACTCACAATTTCTCATTAGAGATTTAAAGTCACTTAATTCCTTTTCCAATTCATTCTTAAATTTATTCAAATTTTCTATAATTATTTCGCTTACAAATTTACTTCCGTTTAATTTCTTTTCAACAATCCAATTCATATATTTTGGTAATTCATTATATCCGAATATCCAATCAAACCACAACATTCAATATAACTCATCATAGGATATCAAATAATCACAACAGAGAATATTGAATAATTTAAATAAATGTGAGGGGTCCAGTTGGATCCCTCCAACCTGTTTTCCCTGCATCCACAAATGTTAGCACAATATAATATGCCAATTCCAAAATATCATACTATATCACATCAATCAATTCAGCCATTAAACAATTATTTAAATTTAATCATTTAAATTTAAATTTAACTGAGTGAGATTAACTCACCTTTTCTTTGCATGCAAATTATTTCCAATCCGTCTTGATTCTCCACAATTTGGACCTTGAATAAACATTAGATGATTTTTATTAATGTTCAAATAAATCGAATAATTTGATTTCCATTTATAAATTTAATTCCCAATGATTTTATTTTTAGAGCAAACCAGCAAATTAAAATACGTAAGCGTATATTTATTTTATTTTGAAATCCTTTATATATATATATATATATACATACTTATAAGAAATTATTTATACAGATAACAATCTAACTTCACATAACTTTAACACATTTAAAAAAAAATCCATATATATATATTTTCAAACCTGACCAATTTTATATATATATATATATCCTATTTTACTCTTATATTTAAATCAAGCTATGCAAGTAATAATTAACTCCTGGACTATTTTTTTTTTCAACACCTGCCTTCATATATTTCTGTTTACTTTTATAAAATCAACTTATCTGAGTATCTATGTGTATATATATATAATTTAACTTAAAACAGAATTCACATCTTCTGTAATTATATTTATTTTTCTTTTCTGTTTATATATATAAATTTTAGTTAAATTAAGAGAAATAAAAATGGAGAATACCTCCCATCACCTCCATCTAATGAATCGATCGCATCTATCACGACCGACCTCAGCCCAGGCAAACCCTAGAGTTGCCAATCGCCATCTCGAGACGCCACAACTCTTGGTCGTCCTTTCCTGCCAGTGAATTCCTCACGTGCGTTCACGCCTGAGCTCCTCCTCCACGTCGAAGATGCTGAAATCCCAAAATCACGATTGCGTCACTGACAGCTCGCGACTCGACTGACGATCCACATAAAGGTGGACTCGCGAATTCCTATTCGAACGCGAGCGCGCGATGTTCCTCTTTCCACGCGAATTGTGATCCCTCATCGCGCGTGCGCCCTTCCCTTCTAGCGACTGCGGCTTCCGATTCCTCGATTCGAAAAGCCCCCCTATTTTTTTTTTTGCGATTTGCAATGGGAAGAGGAGGAAGTTTGAATTGTTTTCGACCGGCCTGGGTTTGAACTTTAAGGATGGATTTGAGGAGATGAAAAAGAAAAAAAGAAATCTCGATTTTGAAGAGAAAGAAGGCAGGCGGCTAGAATTTGATTTCGATTTGAGAGGTGGAACACGCGGCCATTTTTCTTTCCTGGTTGTTTTTTTTTCTGTTTGCTTCTTGAAGGAACGAAAAGGAATAGCTTGAAATGAACAAAGGAATAGGTTGCGTGTTTAAACGAGTAAAGGATGGCGTATAAGAGAAGCTTGACTGAATAAATTATTATTAATTAAGTTTTTTTTTTCCAGCACGTTATTATATCGTACACTCACACACTAGCTCCAATCAATACGAAATTTGAAATCCGATAATAATTCAATATTACGGACCCAATGAAACTGGTTTCGTCAAATTCCGAGACTTTGCCTCGGAAGGCTATTGTTAAATTCAATTTAAACGATATAAATTTTAAAACTGAACAACCCACTGTTTATTTCAAATTTTACAACTTCTGTTATCCTCTATACTATCAATACAAATTTTACAAGCCTTCAGATTATTTATAACAGGCTTAAAATTCCAGATTCAACGTTTTATTCAAATTCAAGTTATTTAATTCTAAATTATAATTACCAAATAATTGGTAATATTTGAATTCGAGTAAAAAAAAAATTAACATTTAAATATTCAAAATCAATTGAATATTCCAATTTCAATGGCTCAAAAATTTCGGGTCGTCACAACCGATTTCAACAAAATAGGAGGTATCGCTATATGATAAACTAGTGCATGAAATGCGCCTTCACACTCCTCCATCCATTCAAAATTCTGCTTTCCTTTTCTAATCGGATCGAGGAAAGGAATACACTTGTCTGTAGATCTGGAGATGAACCTGCTTAAAGCAGTCACTTTCCCGTTGAGGTTGGGCACTTGTTTTATGGTTCTGGGAGTTTCGAGACTTCGAATCGCCAAATTTTTTCAAGATTGGATTCAGTTCCTCTAGCGTTGACAAAGAATCCAAGGAACATTCCTGGTACAACACCAAAATGGCACTTATACGGATTAAACTTCATTTTATACTATCGGAGTATGTGAAACATTGTTTCCAAATAACTGACATGGTTGATGGACAGTCGCGACTTCACAAGCATGTCATCCACATACACCTACATGGTCTTTCCGATCTGGTTAGCAAACAATCAATTTACAAGCCTTTGATAAGTTGCTCCAGCGTTTTTAAGTCCAAATGACATTACCTTGTAGCAATAGAGTCCCAAATCAGTTATGAAGCTAGTATGTTCCTGGTCAGCTAGATGCATCGGTATTTGATTGTAGCCGGAATTAGCATCCATGAAAGATAAGAGCTCATGTTCGGCTGTTGAATGCACTAGTTGATCAATTCGGGGAAGAGGGAAACTGTCTTTAGGGCAGCTTTATTCAAATTTAAGTAGTCCACACATGTTCACCATTTCCCGTTTGACTTTTTGATAAGCACTAGATTAGATTCCCACTCCGGGTATAAAGCATCATGAATAAACCCATTCGACTTGAGTTAGTTTACTTCTTCCTTCAAGGCGGCTGGTCTCTCTGGATCCATGCTGTGCCTTTTTGTTTGACCAAGACATGCCACAGGTCAATATTTAATGCATGGCTTACGATGATGTCCAGCGAGATCCCACACATGTCTGAATGAGTCCAAGAAAACACATCAAGGTTCTCCCGGACAAAATCAACCAATTTCTGTCTCATCTGGGGGCTGAGTTGAGATCCGACCTTTACTGTTTTAGAGTCGTCATCGTCGTGGATCCGTAAATCGACCATCAACTCTACCGAGGAAGCCTGGTAATCTTTGACTTCTTACTTAAATCGAGCGTCGAGGATCAAGATCTTTAAGGAACTGATTGGTGCGCCGGGCCTAGGCCTAGGCGTTAGCTATCAATTCTCTAAAAAAATGGATGTAGAGAGATTCCTCTATGACTAACCCTTTCTCCTTACGCTGCACATCCCTCAGCTCAATAACATAATAAGCACGTCCAGCCGCCTGATCACCATGAACTACTCCGACCTCATTATCTGTGGGGAACTTCAGAGTCAAACACCAATGAGCAATCGCTACCTTGAATTCGACGAGGGTTAGTCGACCCAAGATAGCGTTTTAGGGGGAATGAATGTCTAATACAACAAACTGCATCATCCAGACTCTCCAACAGTCTCCAATACCTAACTCAACTGGCAACTCGGCTATCCCAATGGGTATAGTTTCACTTTTGTTAAAACTATGTATGCGTGACCGACACGGTTTTAGATCTTTCGCTTCCATTCTCAATTAATCGTAAGCTCGCTTAAAAAGAATGTTCATGGAGCTTCTATTGTCGACCAAGATCCTTTTCATCCAAGTAGGACCTATTTGGGCTGAAATGACGAACGGATCGATCGTAGGGGCCTCGACTCTATCAGCATCTCAATTTCTGAAAACGATGTCGTTTATCATCATTCTCTAGTGTTTTGCCGGGGCCCTGTCATCAGAATTACTACAACACTCAAAGTCCACACTCCTAATCAAACTGGCATATGACTCCATTTCCTTCTAGCTCCAGTTAGTTGGACAAGGACCATTACTCACTGTGTTTATTACCAACCTTCCGCTGATGCGCATGAGTTCTTCGAGCCTTGCTTGGCCTTGACCTTGATTCGCGATAGATGGGCCCAGACCTCCATCCTACGAACCCCGCACAAACTATTCCAACTTCCTCTCTTTAATCAACTTCTCAATGATGTCCTGTAAATGATGAAACTCAATTGTGTTATGGTCGTAACAATCGTGAAATCTATAAAAATTTCCAGTCTGAATTTGTTTCTGAGATAATAGTTTCAAAGTTGTCTTCTTACACTATCCAGTATTACAAGTTTGCAAGCAAATATTTTCTAGCGGTGTTTTAAAGGGGTATATCGGTCAAACGTGCGAGCTCTGGCTCTAGGTCGTGATTTGGGTCTCTCTTCTTCCCATGACCTTCATTTCCCTTCTGTTGACCTTACTTTTCTATATGTTCAATTATACTTTGCCGGAGTTCTCATCGGTCTGTTTCACAGCAGCATTACTCTGAATTCCTTCAACACTAGGCCTCACATCATCCTGCCTCATAGATCTTCTTGCGTCTTCTCTCCTCAAAAACTGGGTCGCCTTAGCATAGAAACGATCCAACAATGTGGGAGGTTTCCCAGCCAACTAATTGCCAAACTCGAAATTGAGATCTATTCCTTTAGTCAATGCCATCAAAATAGATTTATTATTGGGGTTGCTGACCTTAGCACAAGCAGCATGAAACCTTTCCAGATAATGTCTAAGAGTTTCTCCTAGAGCTTGGGTAACACTGGACAAGGTGTTGATATCCTTTGGCATTATGACATGCATACGGAACTGATTGACAAACTTTTTACCCAACTGATAGAAACTTGAAATGGATCTGGTAGTCGATGAGTGAACCACATAGTTGCAATACCTCCAAAGGAAATAGGGGAACTCTTGCACTTGACGGCGTTGTCAGCTCGAACAGCATTCATGAACCATTCATACTTTAATATATGCTAGTTAGGATCCGAACTCCCTTCGTACACTGGTAAGGTAGACATCCTAAATCGATGAGATGGCTCAGCATAAAGAATGTCGTTGGCGAATGGAGTATGACTTTAGGAGATTCCTCAATTGTCATTGGTAAGATCTCGACTTTCTTGGATCATTTGGAGGATCATGGTTGGAATGTCAGGCATCTGTATGTTCGGGGCGAAGGCATGGTCGGGTTCCATGTTGTAGGATGGTCCGGGTGCTATCGTCGGTCCGTTCCTTACCTCCTTAGCTCTTGGCCTTCGAGAATGTAGGGTTCATGAGCATGGATATGTTGATGAAGGGCTGGATCTGGCTGGTTTTGGATCTCATCTTCGAGATCTATAGCGGCAGCAACTGCATCGTCCTGGATGGTGAGATAAGGAAGCACCATCCTCAGGAGGAGGGTCCAGCTTGGTGCTCTATAGAAGGACCAACCCCGGCTTATCCAAGATTCACAGCATGCTGATGCTCGGAGGCTTCTATATAATTTTCTTCCAACCGACGGCGTGTAGATCTGTATTTGAAGTCAGATGAAGCCGAGCTTTCAGTCGAGGAATGGGAGACATAATGACTCCTAAATCTCCTTTGCCTTTCTTTGTTTAACTAGTTCGCAAGCTCTGTGTTGGCAAGGATCTACTTAGTGAGCCACTGACAACTCTGAGTTAGCTCTTGCATGAGGATCTGAACTCCTCTCTAGTCATAGGACCTTGTGAAGATCTAAAGCTCCAGCTGATGTTTGGTCTATGGTAGTGAGCTGCGTGGGATTTTACATATCCCTTCCTTCTGGATCTGTAGCATTTGAACCAGTTCAGGTAGTATGCACAATGGTTGATGTAGCTCTTTCTGAGATCTGAGTAATTTGAATAGAATGGAAGGAACTAGTGGATAACGGATCTGGATCTCCTCCTTAGATTTTAGCAATTTGACAACCGTAGGGAATCCACTAAGGAGGAGAAAAACAGGGTTTTCTCAATGAAAGCACCAAAGTGTTTGTACCAAAATCGGACATAACACTCTTCTAATGTGATTGAAAAGATTAAAGTGAAGAAACTAAATGGAAAATGAGGCTAATCTAATAATCAAACCAATAAGAAAGCATGCAAAAGTAGAAAGAAACAAGAAATTATAGTGGTTCGATGTTGTAAGCTACGTCCACTTTGAATTTCTAATGAAATTCTAATATTATGTTTCAATAGACGCATACCAAATATCAAATTTTCATTGCTAAGTTTAATTATTATTTTTCAAGCAATAATTTTAGTTAATTACGTTATAAAAACCATTAAAATTTATGGGTCATTAAAAGTGTCTATTGCACAAATTATATCAATCATAACCGAAATTGTTACATTGATTAAATTCCAGCATATAGCCCAAAGTGGGTAATACAAACAAAATGGCAGGCATGTAGTGGAGTTTGGATTTCCATACAAATGACTAGGTGAAGGGACTACCTTCCCGCAGTATATCTCTAGAAGAATGTACCAATGATCCATCACAAAGATCCTCCACCAACACAAGATTGGCCTACCTCTATAACTAGATAGTACCGAATATGTCATCCCTTTTTCATTACCGACCTTTCCGAGGGCCCTTATTGCATACATCTATAATAATTTACATCCTGATAGTCATAGAGGAAAGAAATATATCTAGAAGAGGATGATTAAGTCCTAATTGGGAATGACCAACTTAGCCTTGTCGCATCTAACCCTGTTTCGGTCATTTCCGGTTGATGAGGCCTAAGCTAATGATTACCTTTCACATATCACATCACATCATCTTTGAATGCCACATTGCCATTTCCGTTAACTACTAATTTCCTTTCACCAAAATACAACCCTTAAGCTCGTATGTCTCAAGGAGGGTGTTAAGATAAGAGAAGTTTCCTTCTCTGCCACCACTGATGTATGTTTGTAATAACCAATGTACGTAATCTAAGAAAATGTAATGTTAGACATCCATCCATACAAGTTGTCCAGGAACAACACAAACCGAAGTTATTTACTTTTTTCATACTATATGATTTAATTTAATAAAATTTAATAAAAATAAAATATATTATGTTTAAAATATTTAAATTAATATATTTATTTTAATATATAACCTATTTTAATATATAAACTATTTCAAATATATAATATTTCAATCTATAACCTATTTTAATACATAAACTATTTCTAATATATAAACTATTTTAATCTATAACTTACTTTTAAAATATAAACTATTTTTAATATATAACTATTCCAATATATAAACTACTTTCAATATTTAAAATGTTTAAAGTTGGAACTGTTATGATTTAGATTTAATTGATTTAAAATGCGAATAATTTGATATGATGGTTTAACCTATTTCGTGGTTATGATTTTTAAAATGTATATGATTTCGGAAGTGAATATGATTTGGAAAGTGATATTATTTTGAAGTGAATATGATATTTCGATATAAATTATGAAACGGTTTTGGAAATGTAAAAGAACCAACAGTTGTGAAATAAGCATTTGGTTGTTAAAGAGGCCAGGCTTGGATATTGTCATGCTCTCTACCAATACTGAAAATCGCTTTAACAACTGTGCACGTGATGGAGAATCCAGAATGAAGTAGGATGGTTTGGCGAAAGCTATTGGAATAAAGAACGAGAAGGATGATGAATAGCCTTAACCTTTAGGTCGTAATTAAAATGACTAAAACAGAAGCCGCACCGGGCCAAGAGCAGTCGCCTCCCTATCGGGCACATTTCTTCGATACCATATTTTTAATTTTTGATTGACTTGGTGGCCACCCTTTGATTTGATTTGGGAGTGTGTTCTGAGATGTGCAGTAGTAGCTACTATGCGTTACCACCAGTCCGGATCCGCAAAACTGTAGTATTCTTCCCTTGGCATAACCAAATCATTTCACAGGATTTTTTTTGATATTAATATAATGTCTAGCGTTTAAAATAAATATGGAATTATACTCGAAATTGTTACAATCGTTAAATTCCAGCATAATGGGTATACAACTAAGTCCGTAAAGGCTTGTATTGAAGAATGGATTCCATTAATGACAAGGCTACTGGGGTAGAGCCTATCATAGTACACCTCTATAAAAAAGTACCAAATAAGAACAACTTGCACACCCCCACTACACAGAACCGACCTACCCCTTATGGGATAAAACCGAATATGTCATCATCTTGGTTTCTTTGCAAACTTTTACTAAGAGCTCTCATGCACAATCAATTCCATAAATGTATATATCTAGAAAGGTGATGGCATACCCTAATAGGTGCGACCTATATAGCCCTACTGTATATCCCTTATTTTAGTCATTCTCGGTTGATTAGGCTTGAGGATATGTTTTACCTTTTATATAGCAATCTCACTTAGAATGTTAAAACTACCCTTCATGCGACAATGCAATGCCTGCATTCATTCATAAAAGTTCTTCAGGATTTGAACAAACCGAAAGCACTACTTCTACTACATCCTTTTTGAAATCAACCTCCGGCTAGTAACAAGCAGCCTTTATACTTCAAAAAACTCCATCTTCGATCATCATCAACCTATATCTTATCCAGACGCTTATGGAAGTTCGAAGTGGTTTTCGAATAATATATCCAATCTTGATCTCTCTAAACGGACAATAATAGAGGTCAAGATTTGATAGTCCGTTATTTAACTATTAATTAATGGTTATTTAACTATTAAATAATGGTTATTTAACTATTAAATAACAAACAATTCAACTAGTGAATTAACCAAGCATAATTAAGCATAAAGCACCCACTAAGCCACCTTATTTAATATTTTTATTAATTGAAACCACTTTGTAAATATTTTTATCAAAATACTTTTACAAATATATATTCACATACCCCCTCAACTCTTTTCAATTGTTGAACAAAATATTGATATACTTATCTTAACTGCATAACTATACTAACAAACATTTCGATTCCAAAAAACTTAGAAAACCATTCCATATACTTATATCAACAATATAAGTATATTTACAAAATGTTACGCTTCCAATACTTTGGAAAATGTACCCATGTATTATTTTCAACGATATAAATATATTCACACATTTTTAGAAAGATTACACTTCAAAATAGACTTATTTGGGTTAAACAAATGAAACTCGAATATTTATGAAAATGAATCCAAAACACATTTGATGTACGTAAACACGTAATATGGTGATTAAACCCTGTATATACTTACAACCACTTCTCGATTTTTGCTATTTATTGATGATTGACAACCGATTACAATAGTACAAATGTCAAGCACTCACGTTACAATGGAGTTGCGGAAGAGTAACTACGTAGCAGAGTCAAAGAATTCCTTTTTTGTAGGCGTAGGGTTGCTAATTATAGGTGTAAGTATGGAAATATCTTCCTCAAAGCTTGGAATACCTCTTCTCTCACGTGGGTGGGCCTATTAGATCGATCTAGGGTCATTTGAGATTGATCTGGATCGATCCCAACCATTTTCGTATCGATCAAGATTCCGTCCATTATGATTACGATCGATCAGAAATATTCTTGAGGTAGTAAACAAGTTCCTATGAAAATTTCATAGCATTTGGACTAGTAGATTTCTAGTTATAATTGATCCAAGATTGGATTTGTAGTTGGCTGAAGCATGCGTATCGATGCCTGTTCGTATCAATACTCCTTCATATCGATGGCTGCGTATCAATCATTTGTTCATCGATGACGTGGAGTGATAGTTTAGGGGAGATCCATATTTCATATCAAGTGATCGTTTCTCTTGGTTCACTGTGCTTTCTTATATCTTTCTAGTGTGATTCCTTTCGCATCGATGCCTGCGCATGCCTTCGTATCGGTTCCTGAGTACACCTTTGTATCGATGCCTGAGCATGCCTTCATATCGATGCTTATATGTTACTTCCTTCGTATCGATCGATGGCTGCTGGTTTCGTATCGATGCCTGTCTAATCGATACGAAATAGATGGAAGGGGTTCGATACGAGTTATTAGATGGATTAGGATCAATGATATTGGCTGATGGATACAAAGGGGGTGGTTGCAAAGGGATGGATACGAAGTAAACATGCTTCTTATGAAACTTGATCGATCCATAACTTGAGCATATTAACTCCGATTGACCTAGAATTTAGAATTTTACGTTTCATACCTTTGTTTGTCGTACCATGTTAATTGTAGCTCGATTCGAACTCAGACCAAATTTGCCAGTATCCATAGTGGAGCTGTGTATAACCGATCTTCGAGGCGAATTACCTTTAGTTTCTAGTCAAGTCCTTGGTATCACGGCCTTGCCAAAAGGTGGGATATCACTTATTATGAGTTGAGCGTATATATTTGAGAGTGCATATATTCTATTGTTATAAAAACATTTTGTATTGTGTTAATTGGTTTGTAGAGTGGCTTATGGGTTTTGATCAATACGAGTTGCTATCGGTATTGATATGGATCTCTAAACATTTGGACAGGGAAAACCGATATAGTATTATTTTTGAAATTTTTAAATAAAATGATTTTACCTTAGATTATATTTTATATGAAAGAATAATTTCCATAAATTGATATAGTTATTTATGATGTATTTGTTTGTTAGGAAATGATAATATTCTATTATATCATTTGTTGTTTGATTTGTTGTGCTTGACTAGTTTATAAGCATTTTTACCTTTCCATTGCATGGGTTAAGTAGATAATAAACTATGGGGACATTAAAACGAACACCTTGTGAATTAAGTTTAACAATTTGACGATAGGCATTCAGCGTTAATGTTGGATTAAAATTTGATTTTACAAAAGCTGTTTATTATAATCTAAACAAGGTAAACACTTCAGTGATAGTTTTATGTAAGAAAGTAACATATATAAATATGTTTATGAAGTATAGTTTATAGATTTAAAAAAAAGATTGAACTGAGAATTTGAGAACTTAAATCCTGGTGTTTTAGAAATTGATTTTCTAAGGCTTTGGAAAATAATACTAGCATTATTTGGATGTAAATAATTGAAAGATTGGTATAAGGATTAATATCATGATACTTACTAATATTTACAGAGTATCTGATATCGTTTTGGAAATGATTTTGGTTAAGTCCAAAAGGCATGGTTTGGATGTACTAAATTCACTTTTGTTTTTGGAAATAATTTTGATGATGATTGCAGCATCATCAGCATTTATTTTTATGCCTTAAAGTGGGGGATGCTACAATAGCAACTATGTTACAAAATTGCTTTGATCAAACAGATTTTGATTTAAATCTTGGAAGTATGATTTTATGTACAAAAGTTATAAGTATATATATTTCAAGTGATTTGAAATAAGGTCGCATGTTTACTTCTTAAAATTTTAGTTAAGTTATATTATGGACACATATAGCTTACACATTAGGATTAAATTGTCTATGCATTGTAGTTGATGTGTTTGTGTGATAGTTTTTATTTATTAAAATGAAACAAATTTCAACAATTTTGAAAATTCGAAACTTCCGAACTTGTATAAATTTTTTTTGGAGCTAAGTGTTTATAAAAGTTAAGTTTTATATAATGCTTGATTTGGGAAGATAGTAGAATTTAAACAACTTTTAAATTGACTGTATATCCATACTAAGTAAAATGAATGGGATGTTTTTGTACATACTACGAGGATGCAGTGGAGTATTATACGGATAAGAACTTAAGTTATATAATGTTTAATAATTTGAAGTTAACTCTATGAAATTATTTATAAGTAATTTTAATGTTAAATAAGGAATGCTAAGTGATAATTGAATGTGAATAAGAATTGAAAGTAATTAGTATGATTAAGAAACTAATTGGAATTGAGTACGTAAGTTGTATGTAGACATTTTATTCACATATCAGTTCTTGATCTAGGATTCGAGTACATGGGTTTTGAGGTGATTTACACCAGTCAGAGTTAGGATTTTTCACTCGATTCTAGACGACGAATACTTGATGTGAATTTTTAACATGATCCTGATTTTTTCTATCATAGTATATGAATATGTGAGGAGAATAAAGTTTTCTAATCGAGAAACCGGTTCAGAGTCCGTACTGAAGAGGTCAAGTGAGATGTACTAGTTTGAAAGTGAAATTTATGTAATCGAGCTAGCGACTAGAATCGATATTGCATATGGATGATACATGTATATCGTGCGGGCTTTAGTATATTTATATGCTATGTGTATTGGCTAGTAGAGAATTTGAGGAATGATTCTTCGAATTGGTATAGTACCATGAGTGGTTGGCAGAGTAATACCTGAGGCTGTTGTGTGTAAGATAATGCTTAGTGGATTGTTTGTCATCCTTGTGCAATGAGATGGTTTTTGAACCCAGACAAACCTTGAGTTTTAGTTGCTAGTGATTGTAGTACTATATAGTATTGTTATGTGATTGTTTCTATGGTTGTTAGTGATTTCAATACCATAAGGTATTGATGTGTGATTGTTGCTTTTGTTGTTTGTGTTGAAATTTCGAGGGATAAATTTTTTCAAGGGGAAAGAACGTAACGACTGGATTTTTGAATGGTTTGTAATTCAATATTGGAATTAATTAAATATTTAAATCTTGGATTTAGTGTGAATAAAAATGATTTTAAAAGCTTATTTAAATTTTATTTAAATAAGAATGAAATGGAAAGCTTTTAATTTAGAACTAAAAGTGATTCGAATTGTTTTATCAATAATTCGTTTTAATTGATGTGTGAAATTATCATTCCAGGACACTTTCTCGGATTTTGACGAAGCTAGTGTCATTGCATCTAGTATAATAAATTATTATACACTGATGAGTCTCACGATGATCGGACGTGCTACGTAGTCGTGCGTGCTCGAAACATGCAACGAAAATAAAAGTGAATAAAATTATATACATACATACATACATGCATATATATATATATATATATGTATATTACTATAAAGCATCCTTAGCTCCCCACTTCCTCCTTGCTCTTTCTCTTTTCACTTTCTATTAACAAAATGACTAGATGCCACCTACTTCATCATTTCAATCAATTGAATAATGGGCTAGAGTTAGTGAAATCAAGTGATTGCAGATCCAATGGACTCGTATGGTCGATAGCTTCACGAATGTATGCTTGGATTTGGGTACGGTGAGATTTTGAGTTGTCTGATTTGAGAAGCGGTGACTTAGGGCAGAGGTTTATCTAAGATGGAGGAGGCGATAGAGTACGACGTAAGTGTCGATGGGTTTTTAGCATCGAGGGCTTTGATTCAGGGCAGTATGGTGGACTGCAGCGTAGAAAAGGTGATCGTGACATGTTATTGTCATTTTTTGGCGATGGAGGTCACGACTAGCCAGAGAGGGTCGGAGGTGAAATCGAGGTAGCTTGGAGTTCATGGTGGTGAAGCAAGTTAAACGGCTGGGAGCGTTGGTGCTAGAGATGGTCGGAGCAAGACGCGACATTAGGGCAATGGACAGGTCGAAAATCGACTAGGGGCCTCGACCGTGTCAAAGTGATGGTCGACTAGTCGAGCACGATGAGAGAAATTCATTGGCGAGGTTGATTCGTAGAATTTTCAACCGAAGCTCCAGAAAAAAGTGGGATCATGCATGGTGTGCACTGGTATATCATGCATAGGGAGGGTTTGCATTTGTGGAAGAAGAGGATGAGGGAGTGATTAAAAGGTAGTTAAGCAAAGTAATTAAATTAGTTTAATAAATTATAATTTATAATCCAATAACTTATATTATTTGTATCTTGTTCATACGAGGTCCGATTGAGGTGTTGTTTTTGCTGTTGTGTTTGTATCGGGATTATCTATGCAATGGAGTTGAATTCGTCAAATTTGGAGCTAGTGTGAATTTTAGTCAAAATCGAATAATGCGGCTTCGATTTTGGACTATTTGGAAACGCAAAAGCGTTGGCTGGAACTTGGATGAGATTAGTCACCAGTTGATTGTACAATTATTATGTATATGATGATAGTATTGTATAGAAAATGTAAACTGTGTAATGAACAATGCAAGTTATTACTTTTGGACACCGTCTTATTTAATTAAACGAGTGAGAACATTATTATTGGGTATAATATCTCTAGTAGTCATCTATAAATGTATCATGGTCCAGACTACTTATTTACATATGTGATATTGCTTTGTGAAAATTGATAGTATGTTATGAATGTTAGAATTGATACAATCATTATAAACTTGCTTTAAAATCCCTGATATTTTGATATACGTTAAATTGGATAATTTGGGAAAATTGTGGAAATATATGTATGTACATATATATTGGGTTGTTTACACATTCGTGTGTCTGTTTGACATAAATGGATTAGTTTGGACATTTGTGGAAATTGGAAAGTGATGTTATAAATATTAGAAGTTAAACAATCACGATGGATGCACTTTGAAACCAATGCGATCTAGACATCCTAGGACTTATTCATGTTTATAATAAGTATTGCTAGCGTACTTATTATCGAAAATAACAAGATCTAAATATATTGCCGAAAATAATTTATTAATTTATAAAGTGATGGTTTTAAATTATAAAACAGGTTTTAAAATGGTTTTTTAAATAAAAGGTTTCAAAATGTAGTATAAGTATTGTAAAAATGTATTTTTAGTATATATATAAATGATTTTACAAATTGCTTAAGATTTTGTTAAATAAATAGAAGGATTTTATGTTATAATTTTTTATAAATGGTTTATAGTATTTTATTAAATATCTTAGTTTTACAAATAAATTAGTATATGTAAATATCTATCTTTTTAAAGGTATTTTAATATAAATAGAAATTTTATAAATGGAAAGTTTGGAATTTCTAAAGGAATTTAAAAGGGGTTTAAGATATTAACACTTATTTTATAATGGATTCTTTTTTAAAATGATTGAGAGGGTATATTACCTTGTGTAATAAATGGAGGTATACTTCGAGTTTTGAAATGGATATTCCAATGTAAATGGCAAGTATAAAAGTGATTTAGGGTTTATTATATCGATGTTTATGCAACGTCTTTTTTAACCCATATAACACACTTTTGAAAAGTAATTAAATCTTTAAAATGGAACTTTAAAGAAAATGGAATAATAAACGATTTTTGGCTTTGTCATGAACAATGTTTTAGTACCATTTATTTTTAAACCCTTAGACAATATTTTAAACTATTAAAATGTTATAAATAAGTTTGGGAAAATACTTATATCTTTAATAATAGGAATTTAAATAGGATAACATGTATGAAATTGTTTTGGATTTATCATGGCAATGTGTTAGTATTATTCGCCTTTAACCCATTTTGATTTTATTTACGCATGTAAATTGGTCTTTAAAATGGTTTTAAATGTAGTCATAAGTGAAATGGTTTTAGGTTAGTAGTTACAGTGTTTGAGTAACATTTGTCTTAAGCCATTTGAAATTGATTAGTCAATATACTTATACGATTAAGATAAGTGTATGAATACTTCAGGAAGTGTTGAAATGTATAGAAAATGAATAGTGATGTTTCAGTTAAATAGTAAAGTTTAATTAATAAACGGAGCTTCATTTTTAAAGGGGTTTATTGAGTGAAAATGATTTTTACTAATAAATGAGGTTTTTAATTAATAACGGAAGATTAAATAAAAAAGGGATTAGAAGCCATTTGTAGACTTGATCATGCTTATGTGTTTCAGTCGTGCTTTGTGTGTTACTTGCTTATGGACAGTATACGGGGACTTGGTTTCTCGTACGCGATTATCCTAGTTGTATTGTACTGTTGTTTATTTGATAGTTAAATAACCAACTATCATATCATGGCCAAAATGTACTTCAGAAATATCAAGAAGAAATATAATAATTATATGGTATAGTTATCTTCGGTGATATTATACTATATGTAAAAACTATTTTGCTCTTTTAGGATAATGATAAGGGAATCTGTCAGCTTAAATTGTTTGGAGATGATCTCTGCTCTTATGTAGTCTGATTATTTCACATAGAACTGGGGTTGAGATTCCCAGGAAATCGATCGATTGGTTTTGGAGCACCCAATAAGTGGGGAGTGTACTTACATGAGATGACTTGAAATCGTAACCACTATAAAACCATATATGTGTTCTTAGTTCGTGATGGACTCGTGAGTTGCTTCATGATGGCTTCAAGATTTTCTTCACGATGGCTTCGTAATCAGCGTCGTGATTGGCTCGTGATGCTAAAATCTATGTGGAGATCCAAGATCTGTTTGAGGTTCTCGAACATATGTAGTTGTTCATGATATTTTCATGATGTGGGGATCCATGTGTGATTCCAAGACCTTTGAAGTATGGGAATCCATGTATGATTCCAAGATTTATTGCAGAATTCATGCATGATGTAGCCTCGTGTAGAAGATCTATTTGGGTGGTCAGTCGTGGGCTATATTGCCGGACGTAGCCTCGTCAGCGGGAATGACTAAAATCAGAGATAGACGACATAGCCAGTAGGGTTAGAAAACCCATAAGGTGCATATGACTTCATTTGTAGAGATACTTATTGGGATATGCATGCGGGAGCGATGCATTAGGTCTTAGCAAGGCCAGTTATAGTTTTCCTATGGTACATTCACTAAAGATGCATGAATCTTCAAAAGGATATCTCTGATCCTTATATAGTAGTTCGGATTTGGCTTCCTTGAAGTATTCTATATGGAAATCCTACACAATTAGTGAACGTACCTTAGCGGTTGTATATCTATTATTATTGTGATGTCCACTCACTTGCATAGCAGCTATGTGATTATTTATATTTCACACCTTAGACATTATTATATTATCGTTGGATTTTATAGTAGAAATGGTTTAGTTATCGTAAGGTAAAAACATGTCCATGTTTATTGGCCTTACTTTGAAGGGTTTTGTGATATAAAAATCTATGTGATTTGAGTTTCTCGCGCTGATTTACAAGATTGATCCAGTGTTATTTACTTAATGTTCAGGCCAGCTCGAGTATGTTTCCACATTTGGCTGTGTTTCATTGGAGCTTTCGGAGAGGAGATGGATGATTTCCTACCGTAATTATTTTTATGCTGCATTACTTTTTTATATCTATCAGCATTTCTGAGGACAAGTTGTTATAACTGTCCAGGCTGTTGGTAGTTTAGTTTATTTTGATTGATGTATGTATATCAAAGTTTTCTTTTTGGTAAGGACCTTCTGAGATATTATATATGATTGTTCCGCATGTGAGATTCTGATATTATGTTCTCTTCTTTCTTGTTTTATTTCTTTATCGTTTTATTTTACCCTAACAATTTGTTTTTTGGGCACTTGGATGCTTGGCGCGTGAATACCATGGATGTGTTAGTGTCGACATTTGAGGGTTGAAAATGCAGATCATTACAGGCCTCCTTATAAAGTTGGGTTCTATGCTTCCTAACACTAACTATTTTAAGTAAACAACCATCTAAATATTTTAAAATACAATAGTTATCTTTTATATTCCCTAAACCAAATTCAACTTTTTTCAAATCATAACAAAAATTATATAACATATAGAAAAAAATCAATGCTAAATAATAAAATTTATTTTTTCGACTACATTTAGGATCATGGAATTTTAAATAAATACTTACTTGATCAGTTAAAAAATGATTCGTCAAATCCTATTGCATGCCTTCTAAAGAATTTGATCATTTGTCTCTTTCGGTATTTCCATTATCACACTTTTTATTAGAAATTACAAGTGTTGTGACGACCCGCCTTTTCGACCCTTGAAGATTAACCCTAGTACATCCTTGATATTCATTTGCTGCAAATTCAAGTGCCAGAAAGGCAGATTGATCAGGGTTAAAACAAAATAAAGACATAGCAGAGTAGAAAACCGAATCTCACACGAATGGCATAATCATATATTAATAACCACTGCATCTTTTACAGCCGAAAAATTTGAATACAATATCAGAGTCTAACCTAGATTCAGCCTGGATAGTTATAATTCCTTTGTCCTTACAAATGCTGAAAAACAACAAAACAAATGCAGTGGAAAAATAGAATATGTCTATATGTTGATGAAGATCTCCAATTCTCCTCTGGAA
This sequence comes from Allium cepa, assembly GCA_030765085.1. NCBI lineage: Eukaryota > Viridiplantae > Streptophyta > Magnoliopsida > Asparagales > Amaryllidaceae > Allium > Allium cepa. Next base: position 776,166,305 of record CM060935.1, read on the forward strand.
ACTCTAAGCGTCTTTAGCTAAACTTGAAACTACTCGGATCTAACCCATGTATTAAAAATACCCGAATCAGGCTTGGTAAACCAGCATGAGAAAATTCGAATTATAAATGAATATAACAATGTCATATATCAGATTGATGCCAATCAAAACATTTGAAAAGAAGGGTATCTCGTAAGACCAAGCCATACAAAAACATGAATAGATTTTTACCTTACAATAACCAAAATACCGTATACCAATTTTTTTGATACTATCATTAATGACATTAGTGTTAAAACACTTTTCAAATAAATATATACAAAAAGTAGGTATCAATACCCTGATAATGTCAAACGATGTATATAATACGAAAGGGGTAGCTGAAATGTTTATAAAGCATTACAGCTATTTTGGGAATACAACCAAAACCGTAAAGCTCGTATTGGAATTGGATTTTCAATATGATAAGGAACTATTAGCCATTTCCTCCGATGTGAAATCCACACATAACATCCTGTCTCCGATGATTATTCACTTTTTTCAAGCCATCCTCCATAGTACATTGTTACACTACTATGGAACAACGTATTTAGTGGCTTTGATCTTTCGCAATCGAGCCTCCAATACCTACCCATTTAAACCATTGAGGGTCCAAAGACTACTGGACTCCTCCATCAACAATAAAACTGATGGCCTGAAATATATGTCTTGTAGACCATATAGTACCAATTTAATACTTCCTAGGATGTGAGGCCCATGAAGCTCTTGTTTTTAAAAAGTCACGCTTTGCTTTTCACAAAGAAAATTCCACTTAAAATGGCACATTGCCATTTCCAACAACACACTATTTATTTCCGCAAATGTACAACCTTTGAGCTCGTACATCGCAGAGAAGGGTGTTAAGTTTAGGAGGAGTTGCCTTCTACACCACCAAACAAATGTACGTTTGTATAAATCAATGTACATGGTCTTTGGAATGCAATGTCAGACGTTCATCCAGGCACTCCTCCTACTACATCCCAAATCAACCTTAGGATCAGTAGTGAGTAGTCCTTGCATCGAAAAATTTTAGAACGAAAGCATTACTGCCATTATATATATATATATGATATGGGGATTAACCTAGGCGTTAGTGGAAACCAACCGTACATTGTGAAGATTTCCATCTTCAAAATCATTATCTTGAACATGCCTTTACTTTTGAACGTATACATTTGTTCCAAGTGGTTTTCGAATAGGAATCACCCAAATCCGACCCTAGTTTCTCCGAACTAATTATCGATAAAAAGATGTCTAGTATATAGGGAATCACCAATCATAATTCAATAATTTTTTTTATCAAATCAAGTATCTTTTAGACATATATTCTTTTAAACTATTCCATTTATCTTCTTAAGAGTATATGGAATCAATAAGACTCCTTAATCAAGTTCTCTGGTTAATTAAACCTTTTTAATCTTGGAATAATTCTAAATCATCTCATCTTTTACTTAGGAAAACACTTCTAAATCATTTATTCAAATTTTAACAAAGATTTCTTATTTCAAATCATAACTTTTAAACGGGTCAAGAACTATGCTACTTAAGACATCATTTACGATAAACCTAAATCAATTAGTATTGAGTAGAAGAGGGATCCATAGAAATTATAATAATTACACTCAGTGCTAATGTCCATATTTAACCTGTACCATTTGTCAAATAATGGTGAAATCACCTCTTAAATTCATATAGATAGTATAAGTTCCCATCTCGGAATTTAACACCAAGTATAAGAAGATTATTCCTGAACAATCCAAGTTGCAAGAATTTAATTATGGAAATTAAATCTCTAATACTTGTCTCGTTTTCAATATTTCGACCTTATCTATCTCTCGTCCACGAAAGAGGCTAGGTGAGCCAGGGTACTAGTTGCTTCTAAACATCTCACTATTTTAATTACCTCATATCCAGATCTTAGAATAGAAAATTTTGGTCTACTCATCGACTTTTAGAGCCAAAATTAAATCGCTTATTTTATGGTTACAAACAAATTTTCTTTTAACCATTTATTTTAACTCTTTTAAAATTGTTATAAAATTTCCAAATCATTTTCAAAATACTTAATTATTTATTTGAAAAAGATTACTAAAAAGATTGGGAGAGAATGATTAAGTTAAAACAATGATTTACATAAATTACGGAAAACATTTACTACTTTTATAACTCAAATCCCTTTTAAAATATTTTAACATATTTATAAAATTTATTTCATAATTTTAAAGATTTAAAAAATCCATTTAAAACATTTACCACTTAAATTTCCAAAACTGCAAAAAAAACCATGAAGTTTTTGGAAAAATTGATTTGGACTTAACTCAAAATTAACTTAATGAAATCTTGAATTTATTTCTTCATTTGAAAACTATCTTCAAAAGGGTCCGAAAAATGCTTATTAAGAAGAATTCTGACTTATATCGAACCCTGCACATTAATTTAACTTTTCAAGTTTGAAAATTAACGAACTACTGTTGTGCAGCGAGCTTGATTTTACCACTTTGGTTAAATTTTACAAAACTTGTCCAAAGCATTTCTAAATTGTTTTAATATCACAATATAGCTATTTTAACCAAATTAAAACTATATTTTGCTACTTCACCTCATTAAAATTTATTTTCACTTCCTTTCTCATTTTATAATATTGTATTATTATAATATTTAAATATCAACCATTTTATATTTCAAAACCATTGAGAGAGTTAATAAACACCATACACACATTAATAATGGATTTATTTTTCCATGAATTAACTGTAGTTATTATTTAACCATTTCTATTTTGATGAATATTATTTTCCCATAATTAGCAACCAATTGTCAACCAAATATAAATTAATTAAATATTCATCCAATATTCAACCAAGCATATTAATTTACTAATTAAACATGCATATCATCATTTTAAATTTTTAAATAAACAAATCTAAGCTTGAGTACTCACTATTGTTTTCCACTCCACCAAACTTTTTCGAAACTCCTTGAATCGATTTCGATGGAAATCCAACAACACTTCTCTATGCTATTTTTACTCCAAAGCTTCATAGATCTTGCTCTATGCGTCTAATAGGATCGACCTTGACCTTGGAAGTGGTGGACCTTGGCCTTGGTGCTTGGAAGAGGGGTAGGCGTGGGTTATAGAGGTGGTAGGGGGTGATTTTGCCTTGGTTTAGAGGTGGAATGATAACATATATGTGTGTGTGTTTTTATTTTTTCTTAGCTATTATTTCCTCATAAATTTCCTGAGAAGAGAACCCGTTAAAAGCTTGAGGAAGGAGAAGAAGATGATGAAAAAATGTGTGAATGAAGGAGTGAATGGGTGCATATATTTATGGACTTGAATTAAAAATATCTTCTCCCCTTCCTCCTCATGCTCACGCCCTACGTAATATGTCACCATGGGATCAGCCACCTTCCACCCCATGTGCCTCTATGTGTAGAAGGTGATGGTGATGGTTTCTTTTGACTTTATATGAAAAATATGATGATATTTTCAAATTTATTTTCTACATATCATGATATTTCTTCCATATGTATATATGTATATGTATTTGTTTGTGCATGTGCATGTGCATGTATGACATGTATATATGTGCACATGACACAAAAACAAGGTCGCAACGACTTAGTATGACTTTCATTTGTTAAACCGTTGGGAATCCAAAATCCGATTACCGATCATATTTTCAGTTATTTATTAAACTATTTATCTATGAAATCATAATTTGAAAATAATTTTTACCATTTATGAATTAAAACAAGATTATTTAATCTATAAAACCATATTAAATAATAAAATCCATTTATAAAAATACGATGTCGATCTACAAGTATACGACGAAGTTTGTATATTTTTGTACCACAATTTTACATATTTGTAAAACTATTATAAATAATTTAATAATTATTTACCCAATTATTCGAATATGAAATATCATTGACGATGCCATATAATTATTTTATTTCCACATATAAAATAAATAATTTTATTACATATTATTGCTTAAGTGGAGTAATAAGTGTATGTAAAAAAAATCATGCACGACATTTGATGGTTAAAGGCTGTTTATTGATAATTCCAAAGAATATATTTTTGTAAACATTTTTCAAAACAAAATCACCATTATTATTTATCATATAAAACATGATTATTTATGTTTAATAATATTATATTTGAATATATAAAATTAATTAAGTATTCCAATTTAAAGTGATAAAATTACAAGTTGTTACAAGGTGCATTCATAATTTGGGATTGGTATCCTCCATCTAATAAACTAAAAAATCATAATGGAGAAATTGTCATAAACTGTTGTATGATAACACAAAAAAAAAATTAATAACTTATATTGAGATTTTCAGTAGCAATATCCTTAAACTTTATATCCTTCAAATTTTTGTTATCGCGAGATCATTAAACTCAATTACCCAAAAACCCTAAATAACAAATATAATATTGATATGTAAAAGAAAAACAGATGTATGCAATGAATAGTAAACAAATCTCCTTTTGTTTATCAAAATTAGGAGCATCCACTAAATCTTCATCTGTCTTCATCTATTAGACAAAATAGAGATTTTTACTTTAAGGTTTGGAAATTTCTTTCTAACGATGTTTTGAGACCGTGTACGTGAGTTCTTCTGAAGGAGATGAAGAGACTATGGTTTGTTTAGGGCTGAATGAGAAAATAAATTTTGGTGGCCATACGCATATGAAAAAATTAATAGGTAATATTTAATAGTAGTCGATGCATTTTTCTAGGTACGAATAGTAGCATACTTATTTTATACCTATAAACACCTATCAAAAATTAAAAGTATTACAAGAGAATCATATTGAAGGGTATAAGTGCTTTAAAAAGATTTTTGTATATACCCAATTTATGTTTTGATGAATACATAAAGAAATATTTTTAGGATTTTAAACAATCATATTTATATAAACCCAATCTTGCCAATGTATACAAGTCAATAAATGATTTTAATTATTTAAAAACAAAAGAAATATTGACTTAATACTATATATTTACTAAAAAGATTTTCATCTGTGGTATACATAATTGTTCCTAATAATTAATATAGCATATTTTCAAAAAAAAAAGTATTTATCAAAGACTTTTAAGGTATTATTCATATACGATTATGGTTCATTATGTGCTACATGTAATATGTGTCATTTTACTCTCTTTTCATAGTTTATTTTTTTCTCTCCTATATTACCCTTTGATATTGATAAGGGGAAGAAAAGTTGGGCATATAGGCAGGGGAGTAAAAATATATTACAAAACTCATATCTTTATTTAAATGTAAAGTTGCCATTAAAATTAATGGGGAGAATGTTAGAACCTCTTTTTCAGATTTTGAAGAGACAACTATACATATGTTGAACTAGTTCATTTTTCAAGTACAAATATCTATGAAGAAAGACTATAGCAATCTACTAAAAAAAAGTGCTCAATAATTGAAGATCAAGTATAGTAGAGTCGTTCTATGTTGTAAGTCTTAGGATTACTTGTACAATTTCCTTTGATGATGACACACAAAGACAAAAATTTATACTAAAATCCGTACATAGAAAATATTTCATAAACTACTATTGATTTTCAAAGAAACTCAAACATCTGAAATTTATCTTAGACGTCTGAAAATGTTCTAAAATTAACAATTTCTTTTCTATTTCAAACCTTTTATGGAACAGACATCTGAAAAAATTAATCAGATATCTAAATGAATATTAAATGTTTGAATGATATTTTCAGACATCTAAATAATTGTTAGACTATTTTTTGAACTATACTTTCAAACATCTGAAATTCCAAACCAGCTGTCCGAGGAATGATTTAGACATCTTACAAGGGTGTTTATGAACTAATTCCTTTCTAGTTCATCCCTAAATAAATTCAGAAGTCTTATATAAATTCACATATCGTTATATGTTTAAATCATTTAAAAACCTAACATTATTCAAACTACTTTGTCAAACATGACATTTACGTCTCATGAATTGAAGTTGCTTATGTAGTACTACATTCAAACCGATGAGATGTGCGATAATCAGGAGTCAATGGTAATTAATTTTTGGGACGCTCTGGCTGAACTCTACAACAACGACGTAGGCTCTCAAGTCAGATGTACAACTCAAGAGGTCAGGACTGCATATTACTAGGGCATGCATGCGTTAGACAAAGATTATTAATGAGGTAATATTAGAAAATGTGTTTGAGACTACACATTCGACTTATGACGGTCGATACAATTTAAAATATCGCACACCCTTCATTGCCCATGATGCGTACTTCATACGTCAAAACTGGCTAGAAAGATTTGGATGGCCTTAAGATAACTGTATTGCTAGTTGGTTATGTAATGTTCATTAATGTGTCGAGAGCTTTTTGAATTGCCTTTTCAAATGATAATGTCTGTTGTTGTTGTCAAAGCTAATGCCTATGTGTAATGTTTGTTTATATATATCCTTGTGTATTGTATGTTGTCAGATCAAAAGATAGTGGTAGCACAAGTGTAATGTTTGTTTATATATTCTCTTTCTAGCTTACTTATTCATCATTCATAATCATCTTCTTCCTCACTCACAATAATAAATTCTTCATCGCAATGCCTTCTTGGCCTTCTTCTATCGGTTCAGATGCAGGTTACGTGCCTACGGAAAGTCCACATACTTATGAGGATTGGCTTATCGATTATCAAGAACAACACTATGAAGATGTCCGCGGTCAGTTTCAAAACCTTGAGCAACTGAGACTTCAGGAAGTGGTTGAACCGCCATACAATTTTGGCCGTCGAATCCAACTATGTCAATTCTGGCCGAATGGTTGCAATTACGCGGAATGGTTGGATGATCCTTTATGTCTAAGGGGCATAACCTATGCAAATGAACTAGAACTAGAGATAAGACGTCTTAGACTTTCTATACAGGAGTTGCAGTTTAATCGTCACGTCTAGTTTCTTCATATTTGTGGTCTATTATTACTGTGTCGTTTTTTATCAGTGTTCTATGTTCGTATATGTCACTAGTAGTTTTTTTATGTCACCAGTAGGGTTTTATAAGTTTTCTATCTACTCTCACTATTGGTTTTTTTTGTATGTTTATATGTAACTAGTTAGTGCTTAAAAGTATACACAAACATAAAGAATTCACATTGTACACCAACACATATAATTCATAGTTAAGCATACATATACAATTCACATTATACACCAACATGTATAATTCACAGTATACACAAAGATATAGAATTCACAGTATACTCGAGCATTATAATCCAAAATCCAAGAAAGTGAAAGTATATAAACATAAAGAATACACAGTATACTCAAACAATGACATAAGTACATAAGCTATAGGAACTGCAACATATAATAAAATGTCTACTACGCATAAACTAAAAGGTATACAACTAAAGGGATGCAACGTCGTCATCGTTTGCATCATCACCATCATCATCATCTCCGTCATCATCATCGTCCCCATCACCATCATCATCGCTATCACCATCATCATCATCATCTCCATTGTCATCATCGTCATCCTCATCACCATCATCCCCATCGTCCTCATCATCCCCATCGTCCTTATCTAAACCACCAGCATCATACCCACTGGGACCAGCATCACCTCCGCCTTGTGATTCGAAAGGCTCATATACAGCAAGTCTAGCTGATAGCTGGTCATTCTGCGCCTCTAGCATTTGTGTATGCTGCATGTACATATCATGCATGGTGTGTGTATGTGCAAGAGTCATATCGCGAAACACACCAAGTGAAACTCTGGCCTAGTCCAATCTAGAAGCATACTACATAAAGATGATATTTGACATAGTAAGAAACCAAGCATAAAATAAAGGAAAAATGACAATAAACAACAAGTGTACCTCATATGGAGGATATAACCCGACTAAAGGCACACCAGGATAATCGAGGTGATCTAGAAAGACTAAAGGCTGCTTAATCAAAGTACATGTCACGTCATATGCTATAAAAGTAGTATCAGGCTCCAACTGCATGGGAGTCTGGGAGAACTGTGACGGAATCGGTTCAAATGAAACCTGCGGTACTTGAACACTACCGGCTGCCAGATGAGGTCCTATTGATCAGATTTGACCCCACAGACATAATCTGGTACGATGAACCTGCAGGGTGCTACTCTAGCCCAATAAGCATCATAATCCCCATCGATGAAGAAAGTACTACTATCCATCCAGCCTGTCGTAGAGCATCTAAACACTGATCGCCGATCACCCTATGTCTACCAAAATGTCCTCGCAAGATAAAGGATCATATGGTATACGATGATCACCCGTAATCTGATAAGCACATCTCTCTCCCAAATACCACATAGGCGTAAATGTAGGTGTATGCAAAGCAACCCTACGTCTAGATAGTGAATACGCAACCATCAAGGGATGGTCGTCTACCAGAAGACCTGCATCTGCTAGATGAGTCCAATATGAGGCCCAAGGAGTCCGAATGATGTTACCTCGACTACGCATATCAAGCTGTGACCTAGTCTCCATCAAGTCATGTCGTACACCTAAGGGGACATGATGTATGTACTGCATAGTCTCCCATCGTCTCATCCAAGGGAAGTAATGCTCAGCGGCCCGACTAGCAGTGTCCTGTATGCGGGGATGCATGTTTGCCGTGTACTCGTAGTACCATAATGGAAAAATGTACCAAAAATCATGCATCTTCCTGACATCGCCAAGCGCAAATGAATCTAGAGCGGTATATAGGGTGCCTAATATCGCTGTGCCCTAGTCAATAGTATGTAGCTGGTCTAATCTGGTAAGAGATGCTAAATAGCCTAGTCTAACCGTACTTTTTTGGTTCGAAAAAAAGGTCGAACCAAACTGGTACAACAGAAATGCTCTAGTAGCTGCATCCATCATATCGGCTCTAGCTATATAACTGGTGATGTACTGCTGCAGGTAAGTCAACTTAACAGAACCACTAGTGACGAAGTTAACATCTATCAATGGTAAAAAAAACAGTAAACAGATTGGGCGACTCGTATAAATCATCAAATGGAAAAGGTCGAAGACCATGTCTTCCAATCTCAATCCCAGTAAACATGTAGAAATCAACTGGGGTGATCTAAGCTCAAAATCTAAAAAATGAAACGTATGCGTGGTGGGCCACCACCCCTCGGATATTGCCTGAATGAGAGGTCGATCAAAGGACTGAACAGGCCTAATCGACAAAAATATACCAAAAGGGCTAGCCTGTAGCCTCTCAATAATAGGACCGGGAAGATAGTCATAAAACTGGGTAATGCACTTAGCCCAACTACCCCGACGGTGAATGTAATGGTCCTATAGATAATTTATGAATTAACAATTTTTGATAGAGTAAGGGTTATTTAATATGAGTATGTAATGTACATATTAAAATAACAAGTTATAGTAATTTGCAATTTATACCTGTATGGTCGTCAAAGCGGTTTCGGCTCTATGTTGATAACCATTTGGTAGCTCGTGCAGTACACGTAGATCGTCTGGTGAAACTCTAGGTGAACCGTTCTTCGGGCGATTTTGGTTGGACGTGGCAGCATTTCGTTTAGATTTTCTAATTTTTAAAAAATTTAAAAGGAAAGAATGAGAGTAAAGTGAGGAGGGAGGGGAGGCGGTGCCCATTTTATGGGCGCCTGATTGTCAGGCGCCTATTAAATGGGAGCCTGATGACAGGCGCCCATTTAATGGGCGCCTGGCCACTGGGATCCCACCCCGGGTTAAAGGCTGAATGTTCAACGGGTTGAATATTTAGCCCTTAACCCACTGGAGATGCCCTTAGAATTCAGACATCTAAATAGCTGTAGGTTGAATTATTCCATGTAGGGATCAGTGCCAGCCTTTCAACTTTCCTATTTCACTTGATTCACCTACCTCCTCGCCCAGCCCAGCCCTATCTTCTTCCAATGTTTGTTCATTATCAATCAATTGAAAGACGATGCTGTTGCTGATGCCCTCCTTTCCAACTCTAAGAAACTCCTTAATTTTCTAGCCCCCTAAACTTAGATGATCACAAGATTGGCATCAAACTTCTAGAGATCTATTCATTTCAAGACATTTGCAAGATCCTGTTGTTGTCGATGGCCTCCTCTCCAGCTCTAAGCAACTCCTTAATTCTCCAGTCTCCCAAACTCAAAAGATGCCCAAAATCAGAAGATGCCCAAATTCAGAAGATGTATATTCGACGTTGATTTCATCTAATTGTGAGCTAGAGGAGTAGTCCCTTTTACTATCGTGCCATATTCCTAATTTTTGCGGTTCTGATCGAGATTTCGATAGTTTGACATTGGACCTCAATATTTTCTCTTAATACCAACATGTTGGAATCTCATATGGAATCAGATTTGGGAATCTGCTGCTTCTACGCAAGTGGCTGATGCGGCAACTCCTAATTATCATCCTGAAATACCTACCTGAAGAAGAAGATATAGATCACATAGTAGACCTAGAGGGGTAGTGTGTAGAAGTACAAGACATTTATCGCCACCCATTTGACAAACCACTCTCCATCAGGTGATCATGTTCTTTTAGGCAGGACTTTTACTCATGTTATTCTGAACACCGGTTCAGCCAGTCAAGCATTTCACATCGCTAAAAACGCTAGTTTTACATATGACATACACAGTAAAGATTTTGAAATTATTAAATCAAAAGAAACTGAAAGAGCTAACAATGATAAAATATGTTAATTTTTAGTTGGAACTTTAGAGGGTTTGGATTACTCATTAAAATATCCAAGATACAAAGAATTCTTTCGATAATGGGATAGGTATAGCTCTTCTATAAGAAACTAAGATTGATTCACCAAACCCTTCCCTCTTAGATCTATTGGTGGCAACACCCTCTCTGAATGGGTGTTTGTGCCTTCGATAGGTAGCTCGGTAGGAATCATGATATTCTAGAGGGGATCTAGATCTAAACTCTTACAAGCCGTCTATAACCATCATTCTTTACATGTCATCTTTATGGATCTTAATAATAATCCAATTCTTAATATCTCCAACATTTACGCACCTAATAATAGATTACTTAGAAATTTCTATTGTCACAATCTTATGACTTTTGAACCCTTTCCTACGGCCCCTAGATTTTTGGCAGTAACTTCAATGTGATTATACATATCGAGGAGCGTTCATATAGGGAGGGTAACTTCATTGATATGGAAGAATTCAATGACTTCATTAGTCAAAATTTCCATATTGAACTTCCACTTTCTGTAAGGAGTTTCACTTGGTCAAAGGGCAAGGAGAATCCCTCGATGGCTTTATTATATAGATTCTTCATGAGTGAGGAGTGGGAAGAGATGTTTCCACTCTCCAAATCCTACGGTCTAACTAGCCTAATTTCAGACCATTGCCCTATTTTATATAACTTTCACTCTAGTCTTCCTATAACTATACCCTTTAAACTTGAAAAATGTGGTTTAAGGATAATAACTTTATTAATCGAGTAATTTCGAAATGAAGATCTTTGGATAACCGGATTTTCGACAATGCAGCCAAAAATTAGGTTTTCAAGGTGCGGGAACTTCGACATCACCTTTAGACCCAGACTACTAATTTCATCGGTAATATATAGTATAAAATGAATAGAATCCTTAATGAGATATTAATGTAAAATAGGTCTATTGAACTTGGGAATCTAAGCTCGATGGAAAATGAAAAACTACATTTCCTAAATTTGGAAATGAATAAACTTTTAGGTCAAGACGAGATAATATGGTGCCAACGTTCTCGAATTCAATGGATTAATATGGGAGGTGAAAAGTACCAAGTTCTTTCACCATATTGTAAATGGTAAACGACGTTTAAACTGCAACAACTCTATTGAAATGAATGAAATAGAAATTAAAGAACAATCTGTGTTTAACAACATTTTTACTAACCACTATATAGATATTTTTGGTAGCAAATATAACCATAGAATTCAAGCAAATTGTTCCGCCCTTGACCTATCCCAGGTTCCTTCTTTGGATAAATTGGACTCTCGTTTCACCGAGCAGGAGGTCTGGATGCTATTAAGGGTTTTGCTAGTGACGTAGTCGTGGGACATGATGGTTTTCCGTTATTGTTTTATCAGCACCTTTGGCCTGCCATCAAAAATGATTCCATGCTTCTCTGGATGAATTTTTTGACGATAGGCTTCAACTAGGTAGATTCAATCATGCAAATGTAATCCTTATCCCTAAAAAACAAATTCGAGAGAAATCTCTGACTACAGATCAATCTCCTTAATTAATGGCCCAGTTAAAATAATCATTAAGGTTTTGGCTAATAGACTAAAAAATAAAGTGGATAACCTGATAGATAAATCTCAAACTGCCTTCATGCTGGACAGACATATCTTGGATAATGTTTCCACGGTTCCAGAAGTTATTAGCTACTATAAAAAGCATTCAACTCCATCGATTGGGATTTCTTACTAGATACGGTTAGAGCTAGGGGATTTGCCTCGAGGTGGGTCTCATGGATTGATCTCATCCTAAAATCTAGTGTGTCCTCTATTCTAGTTGATGGGGTTAAGTGAAATAAATTTCAGTCTAAGTGGGGCCTCAGGCAAAGTGACCCTTTCATCAACCCTTCTTTTTAATTTATCTATTGATGTTTTTGAAAAAAAAAATTAAGGATACCCTTAAACAATAACATTCTCCCCTCACTAGGGAGTGGGATTGCTAATGGAGGAATCTTCCCTTCACTACGTTGATGACACTCACTTATTCTGCTCTCACTTTCCTCACCATATTGTGTCACTTAGGCTAATTCTTTATAATTTCAAAACTTATATCGGGTTTGAAAATTAACTTCCATAAAATTTTGGTTCTAGTAATCAACGGTCACTCTAACCTTACTAATGATCTGGCAAATGCTCCAAATTATAAAACTACGAATTTGCTGTGACGACCGCCTTATACCACTGGCACCAATAGTATCAAATAGTGTGCTACAGTCATACCCGACCGATATAGGATGATCGTTGGGATGAATAATAAAAACATAGCATATAACCTGTCATATATCTCACATCGCATGGATAAAATATAATATCATTGATACAACAAAAGAGATAGTAAGAACAGTGTGAACTAATCATTAGAGTATAATATCCATAGAGTTATACATCAAATGTCATATAGTATACATCAGGATCAACTCCGTAAACTGTCTCAACAAATAGAAAAAAGCAAGTACTGCCATGGGCTCCATAGTGTTGCTTAGGGGGAAAACATAGAAATCATATATGTGTATAATACGAGATAGCTCCATCCAGCGCATCCTCCCCATAATTACTGCGTCATCTAGACCTGTTACGTAGTCTACTCATTTAATAGTACCTAAGACAATAAGAAGCAAAGCATAAAACCTTGGGAGACAACCGTCTAGTGTGAGTGGTAAATGAATCTTAAAGTTCTATATATGTAAATATGGTAAGGACCAAGAGTACACAAACCATACTTGGCATGTCCTTGCAACCAAAGAGTTAAAACATAAAACTATAACATGCTACTCTACAATATCATAAAGGTAATATACAACATAATATAGTTGAAGTCTAGATATCCCTATTTCCAGTACCTACTCCTAGTGATATCCCTAAGTGATAGTCCACTAAAGAAAACAACCAAAGCAATAATTGAATCCATCAAGCAACACACATTATTGCTCATCTCAGCGCTCTGAATATATGATAACTTATATGACTTCCTTACTGCCAGGGACTAGTGGAAATCTCAATTTTCATTGTACTCTAGTATCACGTAACCCAAAGCTCGATATGTATCTCTTAGCCTAAAGCTAGACACTAGACCTAAAGCCACTAGTCCAAGTTATACAAGTCCCTCTATTGACCCATGGGTGTTCCCACTTACAATAACCCTACTATGAGTACAACTGAAAACACTTCGAGTTACCAACGATTCCTAGCATATAAATCCATGCTCTCATTTGCTCCATTCAGTTTCCATTACCTAGGAACCCACCACATTCTCCATTCTAGACTCTCCCCTTTATTAAGTCGCTATCTTTGGTACCTACTCCCACCATGAATCACATAATGAAGATACATAGCTTTCGTCATGATGTTACATCACCATCTAACCTTGGTGTGAATGCGCCAACACCACCAACACGATCTACAGGACCTTTTCTTCATCCCTTTAAAGTTTGACTCTCATTGGACTCACCATGACAAGTCGCTACCGACCTCTTCATGTCGGTGTCGATCTGTCCCCTTAGCCAATTTTTGGTCAAGTTTCTTTCCTTCTCGTCCTTGCTTCTATTACTCCATACCTAGATGATTTGACCCCAACCTATCCATCTAAATAGCTCGGTCCTCACTCCAAAGCACCCACTTCAAGTTCTAGAAAACAACCTGTATCATATCGAACACTAAGCCAATTCCTTGCATCAATCCCTAAACAAGATCTTATAGCCATGCAATATCCAACCACGCCAACCACCAACTCGTCGAACCAACCGAAATAACTTAGTACCGACCTCTATATATCGGTGCCAACTTATGCACTTAGTGGATTTGGACCTCTGATTTGATCCCTAATCCCATACTCCATAGTTTTCTCTTTAAGTTTCGTCTAATTCTGACCATCTTTACCTTCGATATGTGAAATTCTCTAACATATCTTCGTAAACGTCAAAACACTAACAAATCATATCAAAACACAATATACAGTCATAGAATAACTTGTAATTACATCCATTCAAATAAGCAATTTATAGAATTATAGCAATCAAACAAATTCTAACCCAAACCTAAACAATCAATGAATGTACGAATACGAACAAGGTGGATTTCAAAGCCATTTCTACATATCATACTAAAATTTCTCAATTTAGATCATAAACAAATGTCAACATGTGATTAGAGTTAAAAAGGTATTTTTATAGTCAAAAATCATGTTAAAACTTATAATATTGCCATGTAAACATGCATACGATAGTGAGAAGGCATAAACCACTCACCAATAACCAAATTCAACCAATTTAAATGTAAATCCAATATGGACAGCAATCAAAAGCAAATCGATCATCTCTTTCTTCTAATCAACGATCAATTCACTAATCTTTAATTTGGTTTGATTTAAAGAGTAAATTGGGTGATTTTGGATGATATTAGATTATTCTAGGGTTAATGGGGTTTAGACCTGATTTGGAAGAGAGGAAAAAGTTTTAATTTGGCTGTTCATGCCTCTATTTATAGTGATATTTAATTAGACTAATGGGCCTACTTATGAGCTTCGTTAATTACACCCTAGTTTTGGCCAACAGTTATTAAAACTAGAAAAAGCCATAATGTTCTAACCGTAAGTCTATTTTTCTATTATGACCACTTTACTAAGTGAGAAACCATCATCCAGAAGCAATGGAATTTGTTTGAGACCCTAATTCAACTCATATCAAAAGTTATAGTCCAAACAAGATTTTCATGGTTAAGATGGTTGCATAGCAGTTTGTAAAAAAATCATAGGTGTTTAAAATATCCCTAAGAGTCATATCACAAAATTATAGAATCATACGATCTCACACGGGTAAAATAAAAATATTTTACGATCCTTCAATGCTTGAAATGCAGTTCATTACATTCTTCCCCCTTAGGAATTTTGCCTTCGAAATCCCTAAATAAACCAAAGTGTAAGCAACCACAATTATCGTGCATGCCTTCCAATATCATAATCAACTATTAAATGTCTCAAACAAGCAGCCGTGCAATCAATAGTATATGTGAATTTACCCTAGCATGTAGAATACTAACCTATCAAATATAATATACAATGATGAACGTAGATAAGATAAATGGTGGATTTCATCATTCAAAGTGCTTTGGACACGTAGTCCTCATGATATTCTCAGTCTCCCACATACAATCATCATCACTTCCGCTCCATTGTACCTTTAGTAGCTTTAACAACTTCCTCCTAAGCAGTTTTGTATCATACCCAACAATACGAAGAGGCTTACGAGATCCAGAAACTTCTAGTTCTACCTCAACATCTTCTAGCTAATCCTGTGTAATCATCATGCTTGGGTCATGCTCAAACTTCCATAGATAAGAGATATCAAACGTTGTGCACCCCGTTCATTTTTTGAGGTAAATCGACCCTATATGCATCCTCTCAACTATCGATAAGAGATCTACAAATCTTGGTGCCAATATTCCCTTTCTACCGAATCGAATTACATTCTCTAGAGGAGAAACCCACACCAGTGAGAAACCCACACTAGTACCATATCTCCGATAGAAAACTCTAAACCTCTTCGTCCCTTATTTGCTTAGCTTTTCTATCAATCCTAAGTAGCTTTCATTCATTGCTGAATGATCTCAATCTTTTTCGATGTCTCTCTAATCATGTCTAGCCCAGTATTCATTTCTCGTCGGCTTCCCACCAACATGAGTATTACATGGTCGGCCATGCAATGCTTCATATGGAGTCATACCAATATTAGAATGATAATTATTGTTGTATGCAAACTCCAGCAGATGCAAATGATCATCCCATAATCCTCCAAAATCTATAATGCAAGCTCGCAAGAGATCTTCCAATATACAATTTGCTCTTCGGTCTATCCATTCGTTTACGAATGATAAGCTGTACTAAGGTGCATCTTGGTCCCCAATTCCCCTTGTAAGATCTTTCAAAATCCACTAGTGAACAACGGGTCTTGGTCACTCACAACACTCTTTGGCACACCATGAATTCATATTACCTATTTTACATACAACTCTGCCAACTTGGATGTCGTTCTTCTTAACTTGACGGGTATGAGTCTGGCGCTATTAATCAATTGATCAACTAAAACCCAAATGTTATTCTGCCATGCTCGAGTCCGGGATATTCCATCAATAAAATCTATCGATACCTACTCCCATTTTCACTCAAAAATTTCTAGCAGTTGCAACTGTTCACTAGGTTTCTTCTACTTTGCCTTTACCAATTGGTAGTTCATACACTTTGAGATGAATTCCCCAACATCCCTCTTCATATCTTTCGAATAATAAGTTCGCTTCATATCCCATTACATCTTGTTACTGTCAGGAAGTACGGTCAACTTGGAATAGTGATACTCTTGTAGCACTTCATCTCGCAATCCATCAATATCAGGAACAAATAATTTCCTTTTCTTACGAAGCCAACCTTCCCGGTCAAGTTTGTATTGCTTTATATCTTCAGATTCTACTCCTTCTATCGTTGTTACGATCTTCGCTACCCTAGCATCTCGCTTCTAACTAGTACCTATCCTTTCAATTAGAGTAACCTGAGTGACAAACTTGCTAACATTTCTGGTTCCAACTCGCGATGAGGTCTGAAATCATATCCAGCAATATACTCAATCTGCTTCCATTCCAAGAACCTTGCTCCTAAACCATCATGTCTTCTACTCAATGCATCACCAACTGTATTACCTTTTCTTGGTGCATAGGAAATACCAAAATCATAAGAGGCCAAGAACTCTAACCAACATTGCTGACGAAGATTGAGATCCTTCTAGGAGAAAAGATACTTTAAAGATTTATGATCCATAAATAGCTCAAACTATCTCCTAATAGATAATGCCTCCACATCTTCAAAGCAACTATTGCGGCCGATCCCAAATTATGATTCGAATAATTTCTTTCATGCGGCTTTAGCTTTCAACTAGTATAGGCAGTAACTTTTCCTTTCTGCATCAATAATGCACCTAATCCAGTACCACAGGCATATATGTATGTAGTCAACTCTTCATTTCCACTTGAAATGATTAATATTGGTGCACTCATCTTTCCCTCAGAATCATAAATCATGCTCACACTATGCATCCCATATACAAGCCCGATTCTTCTTCATCAAATTGGCCAATGGTGTCGCTAACTTTGAGAATTCCTTAATGAAGTATCCATAATATCTTGCTAATCCTATAAAACTCCTCAAATCTGTAGCATTCTTAGGCTGGTTCTAATCTTGGACCGCTTTCGACTTCGCAGGATCCATTTTTATACCTTGTCCAGAAACGACATGACCCAAGAATCTCACTTCTTCTCTCCAGAAGTGACCCTTAAGAACTTAGCTTTTAACTTGTGTTTCCTCAATATCTCTAGCACAATCCCCAAGTGCATCTTCTGCTCCTCTTTAGTCTTAGAATAAATCAGAATATCATCCACGAACATAAGTACAAACATGTTCAACTAGTCTCTGCAAACCCGATTGAAGAGATCCACAAAGTGTGCCAGACTGTTGTCAGCCTGAACGACATTACCAACCACTCATAAAAATCCAATGGCGTATGAGGCGCAGTAAAGGCACACTCTCCTTTGCTGCTCTCAACTATTAAAATCCTGCTGTCAAATCCATTCGAGAGAACACCTTTGCACCATGAAGCTGGTCAAATAAGTCACCAATGCAGGGGAGTGGATACTTGTCCTTCTTCATCACTTTATTCAGCTCATGATATCCATATACGACCTCAAAGAGCCATTTGATTTAGTCGCAAGTACTATTAGCACACCCCAATGAGATATGTTCCTTCAAATGAACCATCTCCTTTATAGGTCATTCACTTGCACCTCTAATTCCGTCTGCTCTCTTGGTGTCATACGCCTTAAAGGCATAACTATGGGTTTGGCTTCCTTCACTAAGTCTATTTGAAACTCAATCTCTCCATGCCACTGCAATCCATTTACTTCCTTAAAGACATCGAGATACTTTCTAGCGATCGACATAGACGACAACCCCTCCCATGGAACCTCTAGCGAATATGAAAGCTAACCATCACCACATCCTCTAGGTAGGTAGTTAATCACTACCATCTTCCAATTCACATATATGATTGTCACCAGTAGCTTCTTGCAATCCACTATAGTTGCATAACTCTTTAGTAAGTCTATTCCTAAGATAATCCAAACCCAAAGAAATTCAAAACAATGCAATCACAAACAAAAGGGCATTCATGACTCATTAAAACTAAACCTCTACAAACCAGGCATATGCTAGTAGAGCCTCCATCAGCATTTTTCATGATCAATGGCAGGTTTACTATCCCCGGTTTCAATTTCAATCTGTCTATTGTCACTAAATATAAATGAATGTGAAGCCCCAATATCCAAAAAAAACTCGAATATAAATATCATTAGTAGAAAGCAAACCTAGAATAATGACCTACTTCTCCTTTGTCGAGGGAGAACTTGAAGGGGTTGGGAATTTGTCCACAACATACGCTTTCATAGCCTGCTTATCCTTCATCGGTTTCGAGCAATCCTTCTTTTGATGCCCAGGCCTAACATAGTTGAAGCACTTCTTCGTCTCACTCACCTTACGATCCTTAATAAGTGACCCATCTCCTTGCACCCATTTCAAGTAGGTTCCCACTTTCTTTTTTTTGACCATTCTCCCTTGAGACTGCTTCCTTTTTCCATTCCGCTTCTTCTTACTACCACCACCTTGTTGCAATGTTGGCTCCTCCTTCTCTGTGGAAAAAACAAAAGCCGTAGATTTGGGGTATAGATTTTCATAATGAAGTACTTTCTCAACAAGCTTCTTAAACGGCTCATCAACGTGGTCTGCCAATTTCTCTCCTAGATAATCATCAAAACCAATGATGAACTTCTCGCTCTTTCTGAAGGGAGTATCGATGAATGACATCCCATACTTTGACAAAGTATCAAACTCCATAAATTACCATCTCTCCTTGCCTGAAATCAGAAAACTTCATGAACGACACTGACTTTTAAGCAGCCAAAACGAACTTCTCCTTGAACCTTGTATTAAACTATTCCTAACTAAACTGATCTTCAAGTGTAGCAATAGTCACGATGTTCCACCAATTCATGGCCTGCCCTGAAGTTGTCTAGATACTAACTTTCTCTTCATAGCGTCATCCGCTTCCATATCAATGTGCTTACAAGTATTGATCTAATCTTGCACTTCTATGGTGTTCCACAAAATAGCTTTCCTCCCAAAGTAGAGTAGTCTTTGCTTAACTTAGCGAAATCAGCCTTAGGCGCTTGCTAGGGATCACCTCCACCAATAGCCATACCAAGAGCATTCCTCATCATTGTTGTCATCATAACATTTAACATAGCTTAAAAATCAGGCGCAACAGCTCTTGATTATGATCCTTCTTCAACTCCTGAAGTAGATCTCATATTATTCCTTGTATGTTGGCTCATTCTTATCTATAACAAGAATGATCAGTCTCTCATAAAAAATTATGTCCATAGTGCTCACATGCATGCGACTTATACTATATAATATATTATTATGTAGTTTTGAAAACCAAAGTACATAACAAGTACGCACTCTCTTATATATATACACTTTTGATCTAGTCTAAGACGTTAACACATTCCCTATCTCTATTGGATCACGGTGTCAACTTCGGTAAATCATCTAACTAAAGCTTTAGTACAAAATGCGACGATCGCCCTATGCCACCAGCACCAATAGTATACAAATAATGCACTAAAGTCGTGTCTGGTCGATATAGAATGATCATTAGGATGAATAATAGTAAACACAACATATAACATATTGTATATCTCACAGCACATTGATAAAATGTATTATCATAGATACAAAAAAAAGACAGTAATAACAATGTGAACTAATATCAGAGTATAATATCCATAAAGTTATACATCAAATGTCATAGAGTATACATCAGGATCAGCTCCATAAACTGTCCTAACAAATAGAAATAAGCAAGCATTGCCACTAACTCCACAGTATTGCTCAACGAAAAAACACAGAAATCCATTTATGTATATGATACGAGATAGCTCCATCTAGCTCATCCTCAGAATAGCTACAGCGTCACCTAGACCTGTTATCTAGTCACTCATTTAAGAGTACAAAAGATAATATGTAACAGCCCGCAAATCCGTACACCTGAGTCAACTCTATTCTACAACAATCAACTCAAGTTGTACAGAAATACGAACCATTTGGGTTAAAGAGGAAGAGGTAGAAGAAGAGAAAACAAGATCATCATCAGAATCTAACCATCGCAGCGGAATAAAATATAATAGATAATAAATAATCTTTACTCAAAATCAAATACATCAGTTTACATATATTACATCATCAGAGTACATCAGTCACAGCTCACATCAATAACATACAATGGGTACACAACAACTCAACAGCGGAATATATATATATAAACAAATACGAATGTACGTATCGTCAATCCAGCTCGTCTCCTGAGCTCCATAGCATTTCCTGTATCCTATAATACTCGGTCTGACCCGAGCATTATAGTCAAATAATACCCGAGTCAGTCTGGAATACCAGCGTGAGAAAACCACACCCAATTGATTATTAAAGTTTCAAAAATCCTTTGAAAACAAAAGCATCTCGTAAGACCACGCCACAAATAAACATATCGGGTTTTTACCTTACGATAGCTAAAACAATATTTTTTATAGAAATCCTCTGATATTATAATAGGGTCTATATACAAATACTTATAAAATAGCCAAAATTGTTACATTCATTAAATTCCAGCTACTAGCCACAAAAGTGGGAAATACAAACAAAACTCGTACAAGGCTCGTAGGGAGAATGGATTTCCAACAATGACTAGGTACTGGGGTACCACCTGTCACAGTACGGGGCCTAGATCACCGTACCGAGGATTACTCCCTTCATCCCCTGCGACACAAGGCCGGAACCATTCCTTACTGAACAGTCCCGAACATGATAAACCCCGTGGTTGGCGCGACCAACCACCCACTAAGCCGAAATATATAAGGGACATCTAGACAGGGGAAATATCTTGTCCTGCTTGGGCATGACCCACCTAACCTTGCTGCATATCCCCTGATTTTCAGTCATTCCCGGTTGACGAGGCTTGAGGCTAAGCGTTACCTTTAGAACGTTTTCACTTAGAATGCCCATCGTCCACCTGACGATGTTTCGCAAGCATTCATCCATACAAGTCCGTCCCGGGTTCGAACGGAACCGAAGGCACTATTCCTACTACATCCATTTTGGAAATATCCTCAGGATTAGTAGCGACTAGCCCTTGCACTTCACTGCTCCATCTTCGACTCCGAACACGTTTTTCGTACGAAAACGTACAAACCGGATCAAAGTGGTTTTCGAGAAATAAATCTCGATCTCGGTCTCTTCGAAACGATTAACGCATTTGGCCAATATTGATAGTCGGTTATTTAACTATCAATTTATATTCACAAACAACCATCAACCAATAAATAATTTCCCAAATTATTTATTAATCCCAAAAATATCTTCACAAGATAAAATTTTCAATTTTAATCCATTATGAAAACAGTTTCGAACTAGTTTCCTCTCATAGAATACTCTTTGCAATTATTTATTTCCACTGAAACGCCAAGTATAAAATACTTTAGATTTTAAATAATTTTAAATCACATTATTATAAAATATACTTATAATATTAAAATTTAAAACTACTTTAATACTTTGTTCAAAATGTATACTTAGAATACTTTAAACAAGACCACTTTATAAAATATAACTATAATAATAGTTTTGAAAACATTTTGTTTAGAAGTTAAACATTTAGAGATAATAAATTTCTAAACATGCTTTTTAAACAACATTAAAAACTTTAACTTATATTTAAAATTGCTTTGAAAACCATACTTGGCTATCTAGAGAAATACTCTGCTCTTTCACATTCTTTTAAAAATAAATCTCCATTTATTTGTTTTACAATTTTACCATTCTTTTAATAAATTCACACCTTGAATTTATATTTCCAAATCCACTTCATCTTATAAACCCAGTTTATAAATTTCAATATCTCATTTTTCTTTAATTTCAATGCCAAACACTTAAGTAAATTTACGATTTATTTCTAACTTACTTCACTTTGAAATAAATTCCTTACCTTACTTCATTTATTTCAAAATCTTTTAACTTGAAGATTTTTATTTCTTTATTATGATTTAAACTCTTTAACTGAAAATACCAATTCAGATTCCCAAATTTCTTCTTTATCTTTAATTAACTTCAAACTTGGATATTTAAAAATAAATTCTTTATCCTTTATTTAGTTATTTATTTTTTTTCAAATTCTCTATAGTTATTTTACTTAAAATTTACTCTTTTATTTCATTTCAAAAATCTAATTCTATAGATTCTAATAACTCAGTATGCCAAATATTCAATCCAACCATATCATCCAATACATCAATTATCAATAAAATTTTCACAGGATATCAAATATTCATAACAGAGAATATCAAACAATTCTAAATAATTTTGAGGAATCCTGTTGGATCCCTCCAACCTGTTTTCCCTGCATCCACAGATGTTAGCACAACATAAAATATGAATCCCAAAATATATTATACTATAGCACATCAATCAATTCAACCATTCAAACAATTTTTTTTTTAAATTTAATCTTTTAAATTTAAACTTAAATTAACTGAGTGAGATTTACTCACCTTTAGTTTGCTTGTAACCAGTTTCCATCTCAACTTGTTCCCCTCACAAATTTGACCTTGTATAAACAATTCATGATTAATTTCTATTTAAACTAATTTTCGTTTAATAAATTAGTTTTAAAACTAAAATAGGTTAAATATGCTCATAGAACAGATTGATCACTTTAATAATTTATTTTTAAAACAGACCAGTAATTTAAAATGTGAGTATGTCTACTTCTTTTTATTTTGAAACTACATATATATTTAAAATAATTTATAGATTTCAAAACTTTCACATTTAAAAATTTCTATTTACTTTTCAAACCTTTATACATATTCTGTCTACCACAATATATATCTATACCTGTGTATATTCTGGAAACTGCATATATACATTTTATTAAATTACATAAAATACATTATACCTTACTGCACTATTTCTATCTTTTTTTCAGTTTTAAATTCCCAAAACCTAAATCAGATTAAATAAAAAAAACGAAAACAAATACCTCATGCCGATCCTCTGAGTTCGTCGTTCTTCTTCCCCTATGCGCGCCTCCACTCGAGCATACGCAAACACCAAAATGACGCACGACCAACCTGACAAAATCGATACCGAAAATCAACGAGCTACCTCCCCTTTGCGCTTCCAGATGTCGCATCCATGAGCTGCCGCGGCCCTTGCAAAAGTTTACCACACACCAACGCGAAAAACCGCGGCACCCCCTTCCACAAAAATCATCACGTCGCGACCGCACCGCCTTGCTTTGCTCGAATCGAAGAAGCCCTCTCAAAAATCGGCCGCGACTTCTTTCACTCTTTCCCCTTTTTTTCTGAGAATTTGATTTGCGAATTAAAGAACAGAAGAGGAAAGGGAAGCTCGAGTTTAATAACAATATCGAATTCATTGAGAACCCATTACTTCGCTCTGCCCCTTTTTTTAATTAATTACTGGCTTCGATTTTAGGAGGGGTTCGGTTTGATTTTAACGAAGGAGATGCCATTATTATTATTTTATGAATGGATTTCGAAAGAAGAGTGAAGCTCGGTTTTGATTTATTAAAGATGGAAGCTTGTGGGAGAAAACTCGCTACAGTATTTTGAAAAATGATAGAAATCGCGGCTGATAGGAAAGGAAGCGGCTGAAAGTGACCAGATATAAATATATATATATAAGTTAAATTTTTGGTATAAACCACAACGTGTTTATAAATGGTACGCTCACATAACAACTCCGATTAATACGAAATTTGAAATCCGATAACAACTCAATAATACGGACTCAATGGAATTGGTTTGTTGAATTCCGAGACTGTGCCTCAGAAGGCTATTTTTAACCTCCATTTAAACCATAAAATTTTAAAACTAAACAACTCAGTGTTAAATTCAATTATAACACTTCTATTATATTCAATGTTATCAATATAAATTTTATAAGCCTTCAAATTATTTTTAACAAGCTTAAAATTCCAGGTTCAATATTTTATCCAACTTCAAATAATTTAATTCAATAATTTAATTATCAAATAATTGGTGATATTTGAATTTAAATTAAAAGCTAACTTTTAAATATCCAAAATCAATTGAATATTCCAATTTTAAATACTCAAATATTCCGGGTTGTCACATTCCTCCCCCCTTAAAAGAATTTCGTCCCCGAAATTACTAATTAGGATGAATAGTCCAATACCCGTTTACTTATTTCCAAACCAAACAATTCAACATCTAACTAACTATCTTTTTGTAAAAGACCCATTACTATTCTTATTAACTTCTCAACTTTCCCATAGTTTCAAATTATACCATTCGTTTAATCATTCGAGTTTCAATTTAAAACCAAATTTTGAAATATCAAAATTTTCTAACTCCCTAAATTCCCGAAAAATTTCGCCAGCGTCTCCTTTGCGCGGCTAGCTCGGTACAACTACAAAAGGGCTCTATGGCCTCCCAAATCCAAAAAGAAAACAAAAAGCCAAGTGGCTCAATCCAAATCCAAATCCCAATCAATTTTCATACCAAATTTAAATACATACCTTTTGTCGGGCAATTCCAATTTATCTTCTGAAATCAAAATCAATTCTCTTTTCACTTTATATTACCTGCATATCCGACTAAGCAGTAATATCCAATCACAACATTTCAAAACATTTTATTGACTTCCTTACCAATATCAATATCTACTTATCCAAATATTTACTTGGAATATATTTATATTATCAATTTCCAATTCAGAATTCACTATTCCTTTCTTAAGTTTAGTATAAGTATTTAATATGCTTTTATATTCATTATCACCTTACCACTTCAGTTTATATCATTTCTATTCAAATTAATTCTTTCATTTATATGAATTCAATTTATCTCTAACTTGAAACATTTGAATTTTATTTTTCATTTATTACTAATTCATGTCATTACTTTAGTTAGTTTCATTTACTAATTAATTTCAATTTCTAGTTTGAAATCGTTTTGCTGTTAACTAAATTTTCCAAAAATCTTCAAAAAATTTCTAACTCCCAAAATTTCTGAAAAATTTAGGCAGAGTCCCCTTTGTACAGAGGAGCTTTTGCAAGTTGACAAAAGAGATAAATATATATACGTCGACCCACACGGTCGGAAAAACCAAAAACAGTTCATATTTCCTATTTTAATTGCGTAGGCGTACCTTATTTAGCATTTTAAGCAAGCGGCTTATTATTTTTAGCTAATAGCCCAACCCAAATCCAGCCATACGGCTTCCAGGTACCTGTACTTACTCAATTTTAAACATGTAAGTGCCAAATATATGCAGTTTAACTATATTTCACTTATTAGCAATAGTTAAAACATATGAATACTAAAAGAAACTCATTCCAAACATTTTTCCGTAAGCAATTTATATAGTTTCCATGCTAATTCAACTGTCCCAATTAATTTATAACCATTTTCATTTGATTTGAATGGTTTTCAATCCATTCGTATACCACTTTATCAATTTGAATGGTTTGAAACTCAATCGCTTACATTAAACTTATTCTTCGCAAACCGAACTCATATTTAATTCAATTGCTTTCAAAATCAATTTATTTTACTTCTATCGACTCATAGAATTTTAATTACTTCCATTTACATCCAATGATAATTTATTCTTTGCAATTTGACAACATCTATGTGAATAAATAAGCATTCATGGTTTATAATCATTTTAAATGGATTTCAACTCAATTCTATTCCGTTTTTAAATTTATTCACAATCCATATATTCCTATTTTTATTACATTTTAGATTTGAATCCATTCACTTTACATCTCACTTTATTAACCAACTAGTTCATTCAAAACCATTTACAACCTAGGTTCATCTTGATTGCCACTAAAATTTCCCTTTTTATTTAATCCATCCTCAATCATTTATTTAGCTCGACACATTCTATTAAATTTCATTTACAATCCATTTATTTACATTTCATTCCACGTTGGTTTATTCCAAACTAATTTATTTAGCTCGAAGACAATCCAAGCTATTCCATTCAACAATCATTTCTCAACTTAGCTAAACCACATTCATTTAAATCCATTTTATTAACTTAAAAACATTCTATTTCCTTATTGTCCCTAATGTTTTTTCAATTCCATAACAATTTAATTGGTTTACAATTATTTATTCTAGAATTTCATCACATTAATATTATTTATAACTCACTGAATTTTACTTCGATTAAAAATTTATTTTCTCTTGATTTAAAACCAATCCAATATTATTAAACTTTGTTTAAGTTGAATTCAATCCAACTCTCCTTCATTCATTTAGCTTAAGTCAAGTTCCTTCAATTTATTCAAATTTTATACTTAAGCTCATTTTTATTTTGCAACCAATTTCTCCTTTCAATTTTACTTGATTCTATTTCAATCCAATCTCATTTTAAATTTGCAACTTCATTTGATTGGTTATTATAAAATTTAACTTTCCAGATTCACTCATTCAATTTATTACAAAGCCATTTCCAACTTATTTTCACTGATTTAAATTTTATTTGCAATTCATACCATCACTATTTTAAATCCATTTCCCCTTTTTTTCTCTCTTTTTTTTATATACATTCCCAATTATATTTAATTTGATAACACTTCAAGTTAAATTTTAATCTATAATCTTAAGTTCTGGATCCATTATCCATTTTCAAATTACCATTCACTTTTTTAAATTACCATCCAATTTTATTAACTTACGTTGCAATTTCATTCACAAATCAATTAATTAAATTCAAGGCCACATTTAATTATATTTTCTTCATTGACAATGTAAGTCAAATTTAATTATAAGTTGAGTTTTATTTTCAAACCTCATCATAAACTCACAATTCAATTTCATTAATTAATTTATTAACAAATTAGTTCTCTCCTTTTTATAGCACAATACTTGATTTTATTTCCAAATATCACTTCTTTTAATTTTCTTAGTTCACATTACTTTATAATTCAAGTTTGGATTTTTATTTATTTTTCAATTTATCAAAAATATTTATTTTGGGTTTTCTATCTCACCTTCAAATTTAACAAGTCACAACTTATTGTTTTATACAATTCCATTCATCATAAGCTTGAATATATTCATTTTTTTTTATTTTTTTAACTCAAGCCTTCTATTTATTTATATCCCAAGCATATTTTGTTACCTTGGGTTTTAATTCTTTTATAAGTTATTCTAATTTATTTACTTCAATTCAATCCTTACCCAATTTAATTTCTATTTATTCAGGTAAGAATCTAATTCCATTCTATATCTTAATTGAATTCCTATTCCAATTCAATTTAATTTTAACTCGGATTTATTTAATCCAATTCGATTTCAACTTAGTTCGAATACACTGGATATTATTTTCAACTTATTCAATCAATTTCATTTTCAACTTTTCTCTTTAAATTTTAATTCCAACATTCAAAGCCTATATTTCCTTCCTGATTTAAAACTCAACTCAATTTTATAAGCTTACAATTTATCTCATCAGGATTTTTAAACTCCCGGCTTTGGCTTCAAATCATTTTGAAATCTCCAATATATCAAACCACATTTCTCAAAAATTTTAATCCAATCCTAACTTTTATTCCCAACAAATTTCCTTATAAATTTTCAAAACATCTGCTTTCCTAAACAAATCAATTTGGTAGCAATTCTTCACTCAGAAATTCGAAAATGAATACTGATGATGCGGCCGTCGTCATCAGAATTATTTTCCAATAATCCAAGTGATTTCAATGCTATATCACTTTCAAAATCCATTTATAACAATTCCCTTTCAGAAATATCTCCAAAACAATGCTATCATTAATCTTCAAAAATACTTCCAAATCCCCAGGATTTAAATTTCCAAATCTTGCTTAAATAAGTTTTAACTATATTTCTTTTGTACAGTTTATGCTTATACAAATTCTCACTTGAATACATTTCAATTTTATAATTACATTTATAATTCATATTTATACATTTCATTTCATTATAACTTTATTTCCTTCAGACTTTGGTTGTTATTTTTTTCAATTTCTAGTTAAATTGTCATTTAACAATGATAATACTTTAATATTATCATTTCTAACATCCAAGCAGCCATATATTAACTAAATAGCTTACAAAAACTTTCTTTATATCGAAAATATAGTTTTGGGTAAAATTATTTCATTTACCCATATTTAAAACAACACCGTGTCGATTGCTCTATTCAAATGTTTAGAAACCCCTTCGATGCAGTTGCGCAGACTGTGTCGACGAAGGTCCATATGCCACTCAATAAACCAATCAACACAATATTAAAACAATTTATATTCACTAATAAATACGCGCTCATATTCATTAATACGCTCAAACTCATTATAGAGTACTACGGACTCTAATTTATGAGTAATTCCCACCAGAGCCAAGGTTACCACCAACCTAAGCTCTGATACCAACTGTAACAGCCCGCAAATCCGTACATCTGAGTCAACTCTATTCTACAACAATCAACTCAAGTTGTACAGAAATACGAACCATTTGGGTTAAAGAAGAAGAGGTAGAAGAAGAGAAAACAAGATCATCATCAGAATCTAACCATCGCAGCGGAATAAAATATAATAGATAATAAATAATCTTTACTCAAAATCAAATATATCAGTTTACATATATTACATCATCAGAGTACATCAGTCACAGCTCACATCAATAACATACAATGGGTACACAACAACTCAACAGCGGAATGTATATATAAACAAGTACGAATGTACGTATCGTCAATCCAGCTCGTCTCCTGAGCTCCATAGCATTTCCTGTATCCTATAATACTCGGTCTGACCCGAGCATTATAGTTAAATAATACCCGAGTTAGTCTGGAATACCAGCGTGAGAAAATCACACCCAATTGATTATTAAAGTTTCAAAAATCCTTTGAAAACAAAAGCATCTCGTAAGACCACGCCACAAATAAACATGTCGGGTTTTTTCCTTACGATAGCTAAAACAATTTTTTTTATAGAAATCCTCTGATATTATAATAGGGTCTATATATAAATACTTATAAAATAGCCGAAATTGTTACATTCATTAAATTCCAGCTACTAGCCACAAAAGTGGGTAATACAAACAAAACTCGTACAAGGCTCGTAGGGAGAATGGATTTCCAACAATGACTAGTACTGGGGTACCACCTGTCACAGTACGGGGCCTAGATCACCGTACCGAGGATTACACCCTTCATCTCCTGCGACACAAGGCCGGAACCATTCCTTACTGAACAGTCCCGAACAAGATAAACCCCCTGGTTGGCGCGACCAACCACCCACTAAGCCGAAATATATAAGGGACATCTAGACAGGGGAAATATCTTGTCCCGCTTGGGCATGACCCACCTAACCTTGCTGCATATCCCCTGATTTTCAGTCATTCCCGGTTGACGAGGCTTGAGGCTAAGCGCTACCTTTAGAACGTTTTCACTTAGAATGCCCATCGTCCACCTGACGATGTTTCGCAAGCATTCATCCATACAAGTCCGTCCCGGGTTCGAACGGAACCGAAGGCACTATTCCTACTACATCCATTTTGGAAATATCCTCAGGATTAGTAGCAACTAGCCCTTGCACTTCACTGCTCCATCTTCGACTCCGAACACGTTTTTCGTACGAAAACGTACAAACCGGATCGAAGTGGTTTTCGAGAAATAAATCTCGATCCCGGTCTCTTCGAAACGATTAACGCATTTGGCCAATATTGATAGTCGGTTATTTAACTATCAATTTATATTCACAAACAACCATCAACCAATAAATAATTTCCCAAATTATTTATTAATCCCAAAAATATCTTCACAAGATAAAATTTTCAATTTTAATCCATTATGAAAACAGTTTCAAACCAGTTTCCTCTCACAGAATACTCTTTGCAATTATTTATTTCCACTGAAACGCCAAGTATAAAATACTTTAGATTTTAAATAATTTTAAATCACGTTATTATAAAATATACTTATAATATTAAAATTTAAAACTACTTTAATACTTTGTTCAAAATGTATACTTAGAATACTTTAAACAAAACCACTTTATAAAATACAACTACAATAATAGTTTTGAAAACATTTGCTTTAGAAGTTAAACATTTAGAGATAATAAATTTCTAAACATGCTTTTTAAACAACATTAAAAACTTTAACTTATATTTAAAATTGCTTTGAAAACCATACTTGGCTATCCAGAGAAATACTCTGCTCTTTCACATTCTTTTAAAAATAAATCTCCATTTATTTGTTTTACAATTTTACCATTCTTTTAATAAATTCACACCTTGAATTTATATTTCCAAATCCACTTCATCTTATAAACCCAGTTTATAAATTTCAATATCTCATTTTTCTTTAATTTCAATGCCAAACACTTAAGTAAATTTACGGTTTATTTCTAACTTACTTCACTTTGAAATAAATTCCTTACCTTACTTCATTTATTTCAAAATCTTTTAACTTGAAGATTTTTATTTCTTTATTATGATTTAAACTCTTTAACTGAAAATACCAATTCAGATTCCCAAATTTCTTCTTTATCTTTAATTAACTTCAAACTTGGATATTTAAAAATAAATTCTTTATCCTTTATTTAGTTATTTATTTTTTTTCAAATTCTCTATAGTTATTTTACTTAAAATTTACTCTTTTATTTCATTTCAAAAATCTAATTCTATAGATTCTAATAACTCAGTATGCCAAATATTCAATCCAACCATATCATCCAATACATCAATTATCAATAAAATTTTCACAGGATATCAAATATTCATAACAGAGAATATCAAACAATTCTAAATAATTTTGAGGAATCCTGTTGGATCCCTCCAACCTGTTTTCCCTGCATCCACAGATGTTAGCACAACATAAAATATGAATCCCAAAATATATTATACTATAGCACATCAATCAATTCAACCATTCAAACAATTTTTTTTTAAATTTAATCTTTTAAATTTAAACTTAAATTTACTGAGTGAGATTTACTCACCTTTACTTTGCTTGCAACCAGTTTCCATCTCAACTTGTTCCCCTCACAAATTTGACCTTGTATAAACAATTCATGATTAATTTCTATTTAAACTAATTTTCGTTTAATAAATTAGTTTTAAAACTAAAATAGGTTAAATATTCTCATAGAACAGATTGATCACTTTAATAATTTATTTTTAAAACAGACCAGTAATTTAAAATGTGAGTATGTCTACTTCTTTTTATTTTGAAACTACATATATATTTAAAATAATTTATAGATTTCAAAACTTTCACATTTAAAAATTTCTATTTACTTTTCAAACCTTTATACATATTCTGTCTACCACAATATATATCTATACCTGTGTATATTCTGGAAACTGCATATATACATTTTATTAAATTACATTAAATACACTATACCTTACTGAACTATTTCTATCTTTTTTTTTAGTTTTAAATTCCCAAAAACCTAAATCAGATTAAATAAAAAAAAACGAAAACAAATACCTCCTATCGATCCTCTGACTTCGTCGTTCTTCTTCCCCTATGCGCGCCTCCACTCGAGCATACGCAAACACCAAAATGACGCACGACCAACCTGACAAAATCGATACCAAAATCAACGAGCTACCTCCCCTTTGCGCTTCCAGATGTCGCATCCATGAGCTGCTGCGGCCCTTGCAAAAGTTTACCACACACCAACGCGAAAAATCGCGGCACCCCTTTCCACAAAAATATCACGTCGCGACCGCACCGCCTTGCTTTGCTCGAATCGAAGAAGCCCTCTCAAAAATCGGCCGCGTCTTCGTTCACTCTTTCCCCTTTTTTTCTTCTGAGAATTTGATTTGCGAATTAAAGAACAGAAGAGGAAAGGGAAGCTCGAGTTTAACAAGAATATCGAATTCATTGAGAACCCATTACTTCGCTCTGCCCGCTTTTTTTTATTAATTACTGGCTTCGATTTTAGGAGGGGTTCGGTTTGATTTTAACGAAGAAGATGCCATTATTATTATTTTATGAATGGATTTCGAAAGAAGAGTGAAGCTCGGTTTTGATTTATTAAAGATGGAAGCGTGTGGGAGAAAACTCGCTACAGTATTTTGAAAAATGATAGAAATCGCGGCTGATAGAAAAGGAAGCGGCTGAAAGTGACCAGATATAAAAATATATATATATATAAGTTAAATTTTCGGTATAAACCACAACGTGTTTATAAATGGTACGCTCACGTAACAACTCCGATTAATACGAAATTTGAAATCCGATAACAACTCAATAATACGGACTCAATGGAATTGGTTTCGTTGAATTCCGACACTGTGCCTCAGAAGGCTATTTTTAACCTCTATTTAAACTATAAAATTTTAAAACTAAACAAGTCAGTGTTAAATTCAATTTTAACACTTCTATTATATTCAATGTTATCAATATAAATTTTATAAGCCTTCAAATTATTTTTAACAAGCTTAAAATTCCAGGTTCAATATTTAATCCAACTTCAAATAATTTAATTCAATAATTTAATTATCAAATAATTGGTGATATTTGAATTTAAATTAAAAGCTAACTTTTAAATATCCAAAATCAATTGAATATTCCAATTTTAAATACTCAAAAATTCCGGGTTGTCACATAATAAAAAGCAAAGCATAAAACCATAGGTGAAAAATGGTTTGCTGTGAGTGGTAAACGAATCTGAAAATATTATATAGGTAATATGGTAAGGAACAAGAGTATACAAACCATACCTGACACGTCCTTGCAACCGATGAGTTAGCACGTAATATTATTATGACAACGCGCAAATCCATCCCTTTCAAACTGATAATAAACCACACTTGTCTAACCCAAACCAAATGGAAAGTCGAAGAATCATGAGAAAGTAAGAAGAGAGAAGAAGAGAAGAGAAGAAGGAGAAAAAGGAACTAAAACAATCATAGAATCTCACAATCGCAACGGAACAACATATATAATATAATATCAATGATCTTTACAGAATAGAAACAATAATATACATACATCCATTAAAGTACAACAAATCACAATCACTAATTATCAGTCTGGACAGTTATAATTACATGTCTTCACGATTGCTGATAATTTAACAATAATGCAATGGAAAAATAAATATATATGTGAATACTACCAGAAGACTTCTAGCTCGCCTGTTGAAGCTCCAAAGCATCCAAATCTATATCTATAAATATACTCGGTCTAACCTAAGCATTGAAAGGGAAGAAAGCCCGGTTCTATAACAACCCGCATATCTTACGATTGTATATTTAAATGTTTATTTAAATATAGCATCGTTAGTCGGATTAAAGTCCAAAATGCTACTTTTTATAAACAGTCGAATTAGGATTCGAGATCACTTCCATTGAGTTCAAAATGGCATTTGCGACCTTTTTGAGGATATGTTTGGAGTTGAGTAGAATTTTGCTATTTTTCTATTGGACTTTGGGTTTGGATTTCAGCCCATTAACCAACATAATACCCTAACTCCACCTCCTCTCCTCTTCATTCATTTTCATTTCCTAACACTTTCAAGCTAAAGTAAAATGGGGGAAAGAAAGGGAAATCAAAATTCCTAAGCCTTAGTTTACTAGGAAATTCAAATTCAAGCTCCAAAATCAAAGAGAAGCTTAGGTAAGCATCCTCTTCATCTTCTCCATCTCAATCTCTCTTCAGTTTTCAGAAATTCCTAAACCCTAACTTAGGAAATATTTTCTTATGAGCTTAGATTGGACCTTCTTCAGTTGAAGTTGAAGAGTGGTTGATCTTTCCTTGTCTTAAAGCTTCTCATTTGTTGTTTTTGGTTTAAATGTGAGTTTTTGAACTCACATCTACGTCTATAGCTTTCACTGTTGTTAGGTATGCATTGCTAACATCTATTTCATGTTAAATTGCTTTTGATTTGAATTGATTTGGTGAATTTTTCAATTTTGGTATTTTGAAGTCAAAATCTTTAAAGATCCTATCTTCGATGTTTGGACATGATATTTGGGGTGTATCGAAGAGCCTATAGGGCTGGGTTGTCGCTGCGCATAAATGCTCAGCCTCCGTCGCTCATCTGATTGCTTCCAAATCAATTTGGCCATCATTAGCCTGGGCAAACTGTTGCCCCAGAATAGGCAACCAAACGTCTGGTTGGAAGGTCCAGACGTATGGGTAAGGCAGCCAAAAAAAATATACGGCAGAAAAAATAAAATGGCAGAGACAAAATCCAAACGTCTGGATTAGTGGTTTAGACGTCTGGTTAGTATTCAGACGTTTAGTTAGAGTTCAGACATTTGGGAGGTTTCTGAAATATTTCCAGAACCTGAATCCAGACGTCTGGATTGAACCTCCAAACATTTGGAACTGCAAAAAATTTCCTATTTTGGCTTTTTTTGATTGGATTTTCAATTTTTATCGATTTTTGTTGATCTGATTGGTTGTTGTCATTTAACCGACTTTAATGACTTCTTTTCTGGACTTTTTTGAATATCCATTATGGATTTGATATCAATTTTTATGGATTTAATTCACGTTGTTGAATGTGAATTTTTGGGTGATTGATTGTTTTTACAATCATTTCTGTGATTTGTCACTTTAAAATACAAATGTTTCTATACTTGTAGTAAATACTAAAACTCTTTTATCAAAACGATTTCAACATTTACATTCAATATAAAGCTCGCCTTTAAAAACCATTTTCCAATCTATTAGTATATACAAACCTTTACCTCATTCGTTTGAGAAATCCAAATAAACGACTTAGCAAAACAAGTGGTATGAAATGCTTGCGTTTACTTTGTCGGTTAATTCTTAGACTTGTTCGATTGAAATCTTGTGACAATTTTCGGGTGAAAATGTACAATTTGTTTGTAAATATTTAAGTTAAGCCAGTGGTTATGGGACATGAAACTAAACTCATTTACTTACTAGCTTAGTGTAATTCACACTTCTTATTGATCAACGGTGATCATTTTATGGTTTGGACTAGTGATATGTGATGTTTCTCTGTCCACGTGGGGGACTATACCTCGTTTATTGAGCTTCGTCTCATTTCTTTTATAGGCTAACGACCTATGGATTTTTGGAGTTTCGATTCATTTTTATGGGCTAGCGACCCATGTTCTTTTACGGAGTTTGGTTCATTGGACCTACCGTTGTTGTACTACGTCATTGTTCAGGCTTATCAGGTTCATCGGACATATCGTTGTTGTACTACGTCGTTGTTTTGGCTTATCAGGTTCATCGGGCGTACCGTTATTGTACTAGGTCGTTGTTCCGAATTATTCAAGTTTCAGGTTCCTCGGGTGTACCATTATTGTACTACGTCGTTGCATCGGCTCTATGGTTAGCGACCATGGAATAGCGACCCGTTTGTGATACACATGTTGGTGAGTTTTTATGCTCCTATTTTTGATAGGCCTTCCCCTTTTATCTAGCACTTGTACCTATTCTTTTGTGATGTAGTGGAACTTACATGATCACTACTTTTATGTACACTTTTATATGTTATATTCATATCTGTTTCCGCTTTAGTAATATGAATAACTGTGACTAATTGTTTATTTTATATTTGTTTCCGAAGACCACATAGCCACTATGTAGTAGCCTTGTGTTTGTATTTGATATGTCGAATTTCCTCTTGAAAAAAATGCACATATTACTATTTGACTATCGGTACTCGCACAAAGCAATGACACATATGGTCGCTCCTCAGCAGCCTTATTCTTCGTGCTAGTCGACGACATTACCACGTAGTGTCCTTGGCTAGTGTGAGTATAGAGGTGGGGCGTCACATGATTAGTTTGGTAACCCAGTATGAGAAAATACATCTAAACTGAACTTTATTTTAAAGTTATAAAAACTTTCCTTTATCAAAACAAAGGTATCTCGTACGACCACACCCACACATAAACACGGGCGGGTTTATACATTACGATAGTCAAAACCTTTCATATCAAATCTTGTTATATTATACTAGTATCTAGTATACAAATAATATTTTATAGTCGATATTGTTACATTATTAAATTCTAGCATACTAGGCTCTACAAACAAAATAGCAGACACGTAGTGGAGAATGGATTCCATACAAATGACGAGGTAAATGGACTATCTTCCGACACTACTTCTATAGAGGAATGTACCAAGGCCTACAGAACATCTGCACCTCTACCAACACAAGACCGGCCTATCTCTCCCTTTAGATAGCACCAAATGTGTCATCACCATGGTCGTTACCTACCTATTTAAGGGCCCTCATCATATACATCCACAATAATTTAAACCCAAACATCATAGCAGGAATAGAGATATCTAAAAGGGTATGGTCATATCCTAATGGTTGCGAACCACATAGCTTTGTCGCATCTATCATGTTTCGGCCATTTTCGGGTACGAGGCTTGAGGTAACGATTACCTTTCACTTTGCACATTTTACTTTGAATGCCACGCTGTCATTCCATGGTCACACAACTGATTTCCACAAACATATAACTCCTGAGCTCGTATGTCTCAGGAAAGAATGTTAAGCTAAGAAAAGTTGCCTTCTACACAACCAAGCAGATGATATATTTATAAAGATCACTTTATATAACTAGACATGCAACATCAGACATTCGTACATACAATTTGCCCAGGAACAGGACAAACCAAAGGCACTCTCCTACCATATTCTATCGGGAATTACCCCTAGGATTAGTAGTGAGAAGTCCTTGCATATTGTAAATTTTCATAACGAAG
Organism: Allium cepa; assembly: GCA_030765085.1. NCBI lineage: Eukaryota > Viridiplantae > Streptophyta > Magnoliopsida > Asparagales > Amaryllidaceae > Allium > Allium cepa. Next base: position 776,203,973 of record CM060935.1, read on the forward strand.
CATTACTGCCACCATAAATATATGATATGTAAATTTCACTTCGAGGGACTAGTGGCAAGTAGCCCTGCATCATAAAGATCTCTATCTTTGAAACCATAATCATAAACCTGCGCTTTCGAATGCATATACGCTGGTCTAAAGTGGTTCTTGGACAAATCCAAACCTGAGCTCTCAAGACCAACAACGATAAAGAGACCAAATTTGATAGTTGGTTATTTAACTATCAAAGCTAACAATAATATCTAGCACCATAAGCAATTAGTAGGCCCATTTAATGAATCTTTAATTAATTAATTTTTTTCCAAATACATACTTTAAATTATCTTTTAAAAGATATATTCCCAAAATCATTTCACATTTGATAAGGGAAAACATTCCCATATACTTATATTAACGATATAAGCATATTCACAAATCATTTCATTTTCAACACTTGGAAAAATATTTCCATATACTTATACCAACGGTATAAGTATATTTAATGACATTACCATTTGGTGACACGCCAAATAGATTTCTATAACCATACAACTCCAGAGTTTGCACGCCTTCGAATGGGTATTAAGTTTAGGAAGCAAAGCTCCTACACCACCAAGCCTTTAGTACGATCATAAGAACCAATTCGTGTAAGTCAAAATATCATTAAATGGATCAAAAGGAATGTTGCGTAAAACATCATTACGACAACCCAAAACACTAGTATAGGGATTCGATTTAGTTATATATATATATATATATATATATATATATAAATCCTGTATACTATATAAAACATTCCTTTTCGGAAATCATTTACTAAAACAACAATGTTATAGTCCATGCCTTTCTTACTTCCCTGAAAACGTCTTTTACAACAATAAATGTTAAAATCTTTATTTTTGGTACGTATCACATTTTAAAACATTTTTCAAACTATTAAATTCCATTTGGAATTATTGCTTTCAAAAACTTTACTTCCAAAAGATAAATTACTTTTAAAACCATTAACTTCATCCGAGTATTTCTTTCCAACATTCTTTTAAATAAAAATCCATATTTAAATCTCAACATAAATAATTTCCATGTTTATAAACTTATTTTTATAAATCTTCCTTCGATTTTACAAAACTCATATTGTATAAAATCCCTTTATTTAAAAAAATTCTATTTATAAATCCATTCTTTTATAAAAACTAATTCTACTATTGAAATCCATTTATAAACAACTTCAAAATTACTTGCTAAATATTTATAAATTCTAATTATAAATCTATATCTTTATTTATAAAATATTACCTCTGTAAATCCTTTTTATAAACTCATTCAAAATCTTTATTTAAAGTATTTCATAAAATTATACTTTTATAACATCAAAAATCATAACTATTTATTTATTTAAAAATAAATTCATTCCTTTTAATAAATTCAAAAATCATTGAAACATATATATACCTCCAAAATTTCTTCAAAATCCTTTTTAAATCAAAATCATAATTTAGTATTTCGAAATACCAAAAATAAGTCCTAGTCACTAAATAAGTTAAATCATATCACCATCAATAACATAGCATCCAACACATCATATATCAGCAAATATATAAAAAGTGAAATCAATAGTGGTGAGGAATCCTATTGGATCCGTCCAACCTGTTCCCCTACATCATATATAGCGTATAATCAAATAACATAAAAATCAACCGCTTCGAGGCGGGATTTGTATACAAAGGGTCATCCACTCTTACATGAGAACGTAATAGAGTCTCATCCGCTCCAATAGGATGGAATATATCCGAACCAAGAAATATATATAATATATCATTCAAACAAGCAAAAAACGACATAAGTAAAAGTATTCCCACTTATATAAAAATATAAGTAGGCCAGAGAGGTGAGTTTACTCACGAAAATGCTAGAAATCGCCAAAGCGCTCCGGTTTGAATTAAAATCAAACGGTCGTTCAATTTAACCCAAAATTCCTACTAGCTCTGAATTCATCCAATCAAACTCCATAGCGTAGTGCTCCCCGATACGAATGCAACACAGCTTGTCACGCTCGATTTGGACCTCGTACGAGAAAATTATGGATTAATTAACATTTGATATAATTAAAATTAAAATTAATATAATTTAAAATTAAACTTTAAACATAACCTTTCTTCCATCTCATATCCCTCTCATGCACGCTACAGGTACACACGTGTTTTTTTTTTAAAATTGACGATCATTCGCCGCGCCATCCCTTATGATGCTGAGTTACCGCAGTGCTCTCACATGCGCGGCTTGCCTCCTCCATACTTGTGTGTGCAAGATCGTCTCGAGAAATCCAAATTGCCGCAACAAATACATGGGCTTTGCCACCACCTCGAGCCACCTTGCCTCGATCCAACTGATGAACAATTTCTTATAGTTGCTCTCTACATTTTTTTAGATGAAGTCAAAGGCCAATTTTGCCTCTAGAGGCTCCGATCGACGATGGTCATTCGATGGTTATGTGTTTAATGGCGTTTAAATACATTTTAGTAGCTAGGGTTTTAGCAAATGAAGGAAGGATGATGACCTTTATCTAGAAATTAAACTTGGCGCTATTCATCATCGAAAATTTCGAACTCCAAAAGAAGCGTCCCGCTTGGCGTTCTATATGTTATACCCCTATTCTAAACATAATGGAATATGTATCGGAAGCCAATTCCATCGTATACAGAAGTTAGCTTTCAAAATCAAATTATATTAATTTAAATTCCTTTAGTTGATTCCTATGCATTTTGAGCTCGCATGAACCAAACGATACATCCAATTGCCATGGAATTTGACAGCATATAATAATTCACTATTATGAATCCAATGAAATTGGTTTCATCGAATCGCCCAAAAAGACTATTTTTACACGTTAATTAAATATAAAATTTCCAATTTCTGTGTATTCACTTTTTATTCAAATTTAAAAGTTTGCTAACTCCATTCTTATTTAAATCATCTTTAGAAATCATTTTCATTCATTTTAAAGTCAAGATTCCATTTATGTAAACATTTCAAATATTAAATTTAACAAATTAAAAATCAAATAAATCTCTATATTCGAAATATAAGTTATTTAACTTATAAAATTTACTTTTAAATATTTAAAATCAATTAAATATTCAAAATTCGAATGACTAAAATTTTGGGTCATTGCATTCTCCTCTCCTTAAAAGAATTTCGTCCCCGAAATTACCAAGTAAGAAAAATGCCACAAAACCCATTAACTTTTTAAAGACAATTAGTTGAAATAAATTACAAAATTTATAATTCTTAAAAACAATTCAAAGATTTCAACTGATATCATATATTCATTCATTCCAAGTTATATAACCAAAATCAAATTTTAATTATCAAAAAAATTTCCAAAATTCTCCCAAAATTTGTAATGCCTTAAATTTACGAAAATATTCGTCAGCGTCTCCTTTGCATGGCTCGATCACAAAAAATCGCAATATATATAATCACACATATGCATCTCATCTTCGATGATGAGGCATCCCATAGAGGAAAAAATATAAAAGTAAGATATGTTATCCAGATGTATACCTTTTATTATATTAGCAATGATATATAATGAATAATGCGAAAGCTAGCTCCAAATGCACTGCATACGCCATCCTCACCTATTAAACACTCAATAACCAATAAGAACAAGTATATAGAAAATAATATCAATATATAACATAACTACTACAACATCTATATCCAAATATACGAAATGTAAGGAAAAGAAACCATCAAGCAATTAGTATTCATCCAATTAATTCATAACCATATCAATTTGCATTTTCTAATATCTACATTTAATTCATTAAACCCTATACGATGTACATATATCATATGCATGCAAAACCATACCTGATCGCTCGCTCGATCACACAATTTCACTTCCGAACTAGTATCGCTAACTCGACCACTCTAGTGCGGACTCAGATCCCGTTCCTTGATTAGAAAACCGTTATTCTCCTAGCATAGCAATATACTATGATAGAGAATATCAAAGTCAATCGAAAATCAATATCTAGGGTTCGCTGTCGAGAAATTGAGTGAAAAATCGTAACTCGGATAGGTGTAAATCACCTCAAAATTGTAAACTCGAATCTGGATCAAACAGTTATGCAAATAAAATAATATATGTACAACTTACGTATTTATTCAGTTGGTTTCTTATTATATCCCATTCTTTTATTTTCATTCAATTCCTTTTACCTCCATTTGATCCGCCTCAATTAAAATCGAATTCGATTATTCATATGAACTTCACTTACATCCAATTTATTAATATTCTTTTATTAATATTCACTTTAAATTCAATTCATGTTTGTTTGCAACCAAATTGGTCACAAACACCTGAGAATAGATTTAAGTAGTGAAATAAATGAAGAAATTAAATGAAAACTGAGGAATATTGCTGGATATGAAGAAAATTATTATAGAAAGCAAAAACAACAAGGTTTATAGTGGTTCGGTGCAGATTGCCTTCGTCCACTCTGAATTCGTTCTTTGTTGCTCCACAACTCAACTTGATTATTGTTACAATCAACCAGAAATAGCTTAATAGAAAGTTAGAACAAAAGGAAATTGGTTACAAAAATGGCAGAGTTTCACTTGTGAGCCAAAAAGTGAAGTCCCCCAAAATAGTCCCCCTGCCTCTGCATTTATAGATGAAGACAGCCTCCAACCTGACTAACATCTCGAGACCTGGACACCCTCGACTATTTAGGCCCACCACAGGGAAGGCTAAGCCTAACTCACTATGCCGATCCATATCATCATGCTGACCCGAACAATACCATGATTGACCTCATCATTTCCACATGCTATGCCAATCGTATACTCATGAACACATCATGCCAACCCGAACCATACCATGCCGACCCCATAATCATGAATACATCATGCCGACCCGACCCATACCATGCCATGCCGACCTGACTCCATGCTGATGTGATCACTACCATTGCCAGGCTGACCTGAGACCATGCTGACCTAATCACTTCCATTGCCATGCCGACCTCTCCAATATGTCGTCCCGATCAATATTCTGACCCGTTCTCGTATATGCCACTAATAAGCCTATCCATTCACACACCCTTTAACTCTCCAAACGTCTATGTCGACCCCTATTCTGCTAAACTAACCTTCATTATTCGAATGTCATGTATCATCTATTCGTCAACCTTATTTACCCGAGGCTGGATATAACTATCCAGATATCATACTCTATTATATTGATGTTGTCTCATGGCCATCTTTCCATCAATAGTCAAGTATGGTCTCTGTAATCACAATTGTGTAGCCAGGCCAAGGCCCCGGGTAACACTTGCTCCCTAAAGTACGTCTTGTGAATAACATGACATGCTTTGAATTGGAGAAAAATCCAAGTTCCTAGGGGCAGGCCTATCCAAGTCGTTGGTTGATCATTGTTCTTTATTATTCTTCAATGAAACAGGTCCGATGTCCAGTTCCATTTGAATACATAAATTTGGTCATATGAAGCCTTCTGGTTTCCTCCTGGCTTAATCTTTTAAAATATTAAATTCATAAATTCCTTCTGAACCTGCCCACAATCATGTTTCTGGGGTACCCTAACTTTCATGACATCGTTTTCCATTTGGGTTTTCCAAATTACCAGTCCTCTTGTTCTTCCTCCTATCTTATGTATACCCATTATTCAAGCACATCTTCCCTCTTCCTTCATTGTTATATATATATATATATATATATATATATTATATGTTTTTTTGCCTTTTTTTAGGGTCGCCATTTTGTATGCCGACCTATAATTATCATGCCCATATAGGGGTTGGTACAGTTTGAGGCCGACCCCTTTTTCAGCCAATGACCATGTCACTTGGGGTGACCGGTTCATATTCCTCTTTCATTACTCATATAAAGGCCCACTTACTTCCTTCTTTCTCTTTTACTCTAACTTCCCAACGCGTGCAAACCTTGCCCGCTTCTCTCTTCCCTTCCGAACGTTCCAAAACAAGACTAGAAACCCCCTTCCTTAATTCAAATTCGACTGCAAGATCATCTTTTTGATACCGATTGACATCTATTCACTTCTAATCCAAGCTTTGGCCTTGCATTTCGTATCGAATAAGTATAGTTTCTTCCTTGTTTGTGTGGTTGGGTCATGAGTCTTTAAGTTTAGATGTGTTCAACGGATTTGATTATGCTTTGCATTAGAGGAGGAGAAAACGAAGGAGTAGGAGAAGGAGGATGAAGAAGGAGGAGAGAAAAAAGAGGATGAAGGAGGGTTCGGTAGCAGGCGAGGGATCGGTGTAAGGTAATTCATGGAGGATTGACATTAGCGATAAGAAAGGTCGGTAGGGAACATGCCCATGTAAGGGTTTAGTATGTTCTTGTTCGGCATAGATTTAGTGTTAGAGATGTCAAGGTTGGTGTAGGCAAGGATATTTGGAGGTATTAGTATGTAGGCTAATAGAAAGGGATCAGCAATTAGCCGTAGATAGGGATCGGTATGTAGGCTAATAGGAAGGGATTGGCAATCAGCTATAGATAGGGATCAGCATTTCCATGCAAATTAAAATTTAGGGATTGGTTATGGGATTAGGACATAGGGATCTCCATACCTTACCGGGTTTGGTGTTAACCCAATTAACACCATCTTAACTCGAGTTATTCAAACACATGACTGTATACCGCCTCACCCAAGCATAAAGTGACTGATAATAACACGGCTAGCATATGCGGATCAATGAACTATAATTTGAACAAACAAATTCCCAATCTACTCAACATGAACCAAGTATAAAATTGGCCCAACATACTCGAACAATGGACTTCACAATCCAAAACATCAACATCCAATCCCAAAGCTTTTATCGTCGATCACCTTTTACGTCATTTGAGACAGTCAGCGATGACGTTCTCTCTGGACGAAATCTCTAAGTTTCGACGTTTTACTTTTGCTTTTCTAATTTTGAACTACTTACATTCATTTAATATTGCACTACACTAGTTCACACACGGCACGAGGGAATAGGTTATTATTTCAAATATTGATTGTCTATTGAGTATAGCTAACAAGGATCCCAAGTTATACGAAGCATTCAACCACAATGTCTTCTACATCTGTTATGAAATCAAGTTTCGCTACCTTGTCTGACAAGCCTCCACTGAGGTAGAAAAAGGAAAATGGAGAGACAACTGATCCACAAGAAAGTCTTTTTCTGACACCCCAGTTCTTCCTGCAGAAACAATTGAACCAGCTCTTGATGTCACGGAGGGTGCCATTATTCTAGACAATCTGGTTGACTCGCAGGCATCCAGAATCGGTAAGACCGCTCTTCATCGACTATGTTCAATTCATGGGATTCCTTTCGAAGAAGTTCTCATCTTGCCGAGGCAAAAAAACCTCACTTGCCTCCAATCGGATATACTGCATGCAACAAATTCACGTGTTAGGCTGGATGCGTGCCACCGTTTAACTCTTTCATTCAGGAAGTTCTGAGATTTATGGGAATCGTTCCTACTCAGCTACACCCTAATAGCTACGACTTTGTTCATAGCACCTTTCTCCTCTTCATGAATGTGCTATTTCGCTTGCCAACTCCCGTGGACATCCGATACATTTATAACTTCAAAAGACGGGCCGATGGTCCTTCGTGCGTCTTCCTCGAACCTATGCCCAAATGTCAGGTCTTAATGGGCTCATGGAACAAACTCTCCTTATTCAAACACAAATGGTTCTACATACGGTATCCTCCCGACTTCATAAGAAGATGGTTTGAAAAACGTAAGTACTATTTCTGCCTTTGCCTTCAATTCATAGATTCTAATTGTAGTTTCTTTCTCAGCTATACTAATCCCTTCAATTCTTTAATGCGTTCAACCTTGACCTATAAGGCGTCAAATACTCCAGAGTCATTGCAACCATTCACGCTAGTCTAGTGGAGGACCGGGACATCAAGCTCCTCGTCACTAATGAGTTTCTCTCTTTATTTGGGCTATTAGAGGATGGCCCTAAGATTGGTCTCCCTGGAAGCAGAATTATTTCGAAGGCTATCGCTGAGAGAAGGGAGGAAATAAACGATCCCATGGTGCCCCCTATTGAGAGAATCCAAGAAGGCCCAAAGAGGGAGAAATAAAAACAGAAGATGTTGGGCAGAGGAACGAAGGTGTGGGCCTTGGGAAAACATCAACAGTTGATGCGCCATACACTAGTCAACCACAATCTCCCTCGAAAAGGGGGAAAAAATTGGCGTACAAGATATGAACAAGGAAAGATGGAGCAACCCCAATATTTGCCATAGTTTCAGTTGAAAAAGAATTTTCTTCTCAATAGATGGAGAGTTCGTTGAAGGGATTCTTTGACATTCCATTCCAAGAGGATTTATTAAATTAAAATTTCACCAATCTCGACGTCGAAGGGCTTGACTCACCCTGAGAAGTGGCGAAGGGGTATAGCCTTCTAATAGAGGAGAAAGAACTCCAATAAGCAAAGCCGACGTCACTGGTCTGTCGAAGGAAAACACTAGGACACGCACAAGCATTTGAAACACACCATACACTTGTGATTAATTCTTCACATAATGACTACTAATATGCTTCTATTTGGTTCTTTAGCAATCGCAATGCCTTACTTACATGCTTTCGATCGTCTCTGTGGCTCTTCCATTTACCACCACCCAGGTTGGGATTCCGAATGGGGAAGACGCCGAGACAAAGATGAAGGATGGGATATAGACTATCATTCACAAGAATCTTCATCTTCATGCAGAAGGAAACCTCGGACACACGCTTTATGCCAAGGCAATCCATCAAACCCTCATACACATAGCGGGGATAAATCTTCACACCGGGGTTCCCAAGCCGCCGCTCCCCACGAGCAACGTTCTGGGTCATAAGTACAAGGCAGTCTCGTGAGCGTCGTAAACATCCACTAGTTGCATCTGAACATATCCCCCTAGCTCCTGCCCAAGATCCTACCACAGTAGAGAAACTAGCTGAACTCAAAGCAACTTTCCCGAAAATCTGCTTTGACGGGCTTAAGTTTCTTCTTTCCATACACATCATTCCTGGAAGTGCCAAGGAAAGTTTGTTAGCATGCATGAATGATGTGTATGTCCAGCATGGGGCGTTCCTTCATTTGGCTGAAAAGTTTCCAAAGTTTCCATGGGGCGTCAGCATGAAATCGATCGCCTTCAGTTAAACGCCATTTGTGATAAAGATATCATCAAATCTCAAGACGCTGAGCTGCTCGAATATAAGACTCAACTCGTCGGTGCAAAGAAAAATGTTGAGGAGACGGTTGAGGCAGTAAAACGCCTAAAAACTTCACATAAGAGGTAACTCGATGTTGCACTTCAACATAGTCGCACTTTGGCTTTAGAGAAAGAATCCTTGCAAAAGGAGAGACATTTTAACCCACCGCATTGAGAAGCTGGATAAACAATTGTTCAATGGGAGGGAAGAAAAAGTCAAGGCATAGGAGGAGTTGTAGAAATACTATGAGGAGATTTTCAAAACAAGGAACTTAATGGGAAAACTTGATGAAAAATTGGCCCAAATTGAAGCCTTGAAAGAAGCCACCTGCAAAGAGGGCAGGAAAGACATGCTCGTAGAGCTAACTCCTGAGTTTAGGCAGCGACTGAGTCCGACAGGGACGAGATTAAATGCTTATTCGATCCACTAATTGCCGAATTCATTACACAAGTACTCCTCTACCGCGACTTAACTTTTCTGGGCGAAGGCTATCTCGAATCACTTGCCAAAGCTTGGGAGATCGTTACAAGGATCAAGAAAGAGGAGCTGGGAGTGGCAGAGCTTGATGAGGGGGCACTTGTGCAGGTAGTGCTCCGAGGAAATGAGCCATCTGACTTAGCAGCCGCAAACTTCAGTTCAGCAGGGCTCCCACATCGCCTAAGGAATGGGAAGGCATCGTAGGGCCTTCTGGAACTGAGCCTCAGGGTCCTTCTCTTGTTCAACAGGATAGGATGTCATCAGAACAACATGTTCGTAATGATTTAGTCAAGCCTAAAATTTGGTCATATACGCTGTCTCCCATCGTTGAAAGGAGCACCTCGGCGACCATCGAAAGCTAACCGGATGCTGGTACTATACATAACTCTTTCAAATTAGAGAATTTGTTATTTCCGGCACATAACAGATGTAGATTAACGCTTATTTTCTAATGAAACTTTGTAGGTCATCCCAGTCTTGAATTAACTCCTAGAAGCAATGTCGCCACGGAGTAGGAAGGAGACATGACCGAAGCTTCAGCTGCCATAGATACTCCAAGGCCCGACACTTAATTGATTGGGGCACACGATGAAGACAATCTCGAAGACCCGTCTTTTATCGAGAAGCATGACAATGTTGTGGTCATGGGCGCTTCAGAGCATACCACCAAACTCAACTTGAAAGAACAAATTGAAAGGAGGAAAAATTTAAATGCAAAGTCAAGGGTGAACTTGTTATTTGGTGGTTGAAGATCCTCTTCATAGGCCTTTGCCATTCATCCCGCCCGACGGGACGACTCCTATTGTGGTTCCTTCTCCTTGTTTAAGGAATTTTAGAGATTGTAAATAAAAATTTTTTGTTTCCTGATTAATCATCGAGTGAATTGTTATTTTAATAGTAGAGAAATTGCTTCCCTTCGAGTAATTATAATAGTTCTCGCAAGTTTCGTTGATAATTCACTATATCGATCTCGAAGCCTCCGCTTAGGCCCCATTTCACGTCGCAAGCGGTGATAAACCGGAACCGTAACAAACAGTTGTATTTTACCGCTGACCGTTCGATCCACTTGTGTCGATCTTGGACTAAGAGTCATGGGGTAGCGAGAAACTGAAAGCTCGCTTGTCCATCCACTGAGTTTTTCAATTAGCCTATGGCTTGGGGACCTAGAATTTTTTAGTCCATGGTCAGGGATTTATGTTTTTCGCCAAGTCGTTTATATTCTAGTCCGCGCTCCTGGACATAGAAATTTCTCTCAAGTCATTTATACTCTAGTCCGCGCTCCGGGGACTTGTGCGCTTCGAGGACTAAGAAATTTTTCTCAAGTCGTTTATACTCTGGTCCATGCTCCGTGGACTCAGAGTACTATAGTCCATGCTCTAGGGACTTGGAGAGTTTTCTTAAGTCATTTGTACTCTATTCTGCACTCTAGGGACTTAGAATACTCCAGTCCATGCTCCGGGGACTTAGAGATTTTTCTCAAGTCATTTATACTCTACTCCACGCTCCAGGGACTTAGAGTACTCTAATCCGCACTCCGGGATTTAGAGTTTTTTCTCAATTTTTTATACTCCAGTTTGCACTCTGAGGACTTATAACACTCTAATCCACACTCGGAGGACTTAGAGATTCTTCTTAAGTCATTTATACCCTAGTCCGCGCTCTGAGGACTTAAAGATTTTTCTCAAGTCATTTATACTCTAGTCCGTGATTCGGGGAATTAGAGTACTCTAATCCGCACTCCGAGGACCTAAAGATTTTTCTCAAGTTGTTTATGCACTTGTCCGATCTCCGTGGACTTAGGGATTTTTCTCACCGTCGGTGACCTTTGTTCCTCATTGCAAAAATTGCCTTTTGATTCATCTACAGAAGTTGCCCACTGAACTAACTTAAAACATCCCCTTATTCATTTTCTTCGAGGATCGGTGCAACTGGTCGATTATTAGCCTTATACTTTTGTTAATACATCACATTTTCGATATCAGTCAGTTCTACCACACAATTAACATAATCATGCAATAACAATAATGTATGCAAAGGGAGCTTCAAGCTTTTATTCATCAAAAAAACAAGGACAAATAACTTGCCTTATCACATATCAAAAAAGTCGAATACCAAAGAAAATATTGAAAACAAATACTATTGAAATATGAAAGAAATAGTCTAGGTGAAATAGCATCGTAAATGCTCGCTATTCCATGCTCTCGAAAGTGTTACGTCATCAATAGTCACTAGCTTGAAAATTCCTTCTCCAAGCCTTTGTTTAATGACGTATGGCCCTTCCCATGTTGGGTTCATGTGCGATGGGACTGGAAAATTTTGTTTCAGAACAAGGTCGCCCACTTCGAAAGTTCTTGGTCAGACCTAAGTATTATATTATCAAGCTACTCGATGTCGATATGTAGTCGCTCTCAAATCGGCCTCTTCATGCTTCTCATCAATAAAGTCTAGTGACTCCAATAAGAGAGTTTGTTTTGTTCTAGGATCGTAGTATGTTACCTGTTGAATAGGGACTTCGAGTTCTACAAGAATGACTGCTTCAGCTCCGTAAGCAAGAGCGAATGGAGTGTGGCCGATCGCAGACTTATAATTGGTCCTATTGGCCCAGAGTGCCATGGGAAGTTCATCCACCCACTTGTCTTTAGCCTTTTCTAAACACTTCTTCAAGATAGATTTTATAATCTTGTTTATAGCTTCAACTTGTCCATTTTCCCGAGGATGGGCGACCGCCACAAATCTCTTTTCAATGTGATATCATTGAAAAAATTCATTAAACTCGGTACTGCCAAATTGAGTCCCATTATCAGTCACAATAGTCCACGGAAGACCGAAGCGGCACACAATGTTCTGAACAACGAAGTTGATGACTTTCTTAGTTTTAATCGTAGGTAACGGCTCCACTTCATCCTCCTTGGTGAAGTAGTCAACTACGTCAATTTCATATTTCGCACCACATTTGGAAATTAGCAAAGAGTCGATGATATCAATTCCCCATGCAGTGAATGGCCATAGACTAGCCATTTTCATAATCTCCATCGGCGGTGCCCTTGGGGCTTTTGGATATATTTGGCATTTATCACATCGTCTCACATGATCTACGGCGTCTCGGTTCACAGTCAGCCAATAGTACCCATAACGGAGTATCTTTTTTGCTAGCATTTGGCCTTAGTTTGATTGCCACATTTTCCCCTCATATACTTCTTTCAAGACACGCTTTATCACATCATGGGTGATACACCTAAGTAAGGGAATAGAGAATCCTTTTCGATACGTAATTCCTCCTAGCATAATACACCGTGAAGCTTTACGAAGGACTTGTCACTTTTTGCTCGTCTTCTCGGGCATGATTCCATGCGATGGGTATTCTTTAAATGGAGTTATCCATGAGTCCCTTTCGGGTTCTGTTCCCGGTACTTGATCAATTTTCATCGCATTTATACTTAAGGTATGTAGTATCTTGACTGGAACCAAGCCCATCTGTTGTGTATCACCAATGCTCGTGAACTTTGCCAACGAATCGGCTTCTCCATTCTACTCATGTAGGATATGCAAAATGTCATATAATTCAATATTCGCTGGAAACACCTGAACTCGGTTAATATATGGGGAAAGCCGTTATCCCTTTGCCTAGTAGTCCCCTCTAACATGGTGCACCACCATGTACAAGTTGCAAAATATTTTGACAAATTTCACCCCGAGCTCTCTAGCAAGCTTATGTCCAGCAATTAACACCTCACACTCAGCCTCGTTGTTCATAGCTGAGAAATCAAGCTTCATAGCATAGATAATTGACATGTTCTTAAGGTTTACAAGAACTACACCTACGCTGGAACAATGATCATTGGATGTTGGTATTTAGCTTCCATTATATAATACGGATTACACTGCCCTCTAAGGGCTCGTCCTGCATGGTAAACTCCGCTATGAAGTCGACTGATGCTTGTCCCTGGATAGCTCTTCGAGGTAGATATGTGATGTCATACTGACTGAGATTGATGTTCCACTTAAGCAGCCTCGCGGACGTCTCGGGTCGTTGTAGGAACTATCGTATAGGCTGATTGGTGTAGACATTGATTGGTTATGCCTAGAAGTACGGGCAAAGTTGGCGCTACACGATCACCAAGTAGTACGCCAATTTATCTTTCTTTAGGTAGTTTCTCTCTGCCCCCTTTAATCATTTACTGACATAGTACGTCAGTCTCTATATCCAGTTATTCTCACGAATCAATGCGGCACTTATGGCATGTGGCAATACTGCTAAGTAATATACAACTGCTCATGATCTACCGGCTTTGACAAAATTGGGGGTCTCTCAAAATGATTCACCAAAGGTCGAAATGCGCCTTTATAGTCTTGCATCCATTCGAAATTCATTTCCCCCTCCTTATCAAATCGAAGAAAGGAATGCATTAATCGGTTGCCTTGGAGATGAAACGACTAAAGGCAGTGACCTTCCCATTCAGGCTCTACACTTGCTTAATAGTTCTGGGTGCTTGTATATCCCGAATGGCTTGAATCTTCTCTGGATTTATTTCGATTCCTCATGTATTAACAATAAAGCCTAGGAATTTCCTTGATGCAACATCGAATGAGCACTTTAAAGGGTTGATTTTCATGCTATAAAATTGGAGGATATCGAACATCTCTGATATGTCTCAAATGTGGTCGTTTGGTTGTCGTGGCTTCACGAGCATATCATCCACATAGACTTCCATCGTCTTCCCGATCTGATCTTTGAACATTTGGTTAACCAAACACTAATAGGTGGCTCCTGTGTTCTTTAATCCGAACAGTTTACTACATAACAGTAATCCAATGATCGTAACAAAGCTGGTGTGCTCCTAATCTGGGACGTGTGTCGGGATTTGGTTATACCAAAGTACGCATCCATAAATGACAACAATTCATGCCCTGTAGTTTAATTAACTAGCCGATCAATTCTAGGCAGGGGAGAACTATCCTCAGGGTGTTTAGGTTTAAATAGTCAATTTCCTATTTGCCTTCTTCACCAGCACGGGGATAGATATTCATTCGGGATAGTGGGCGTCGTGAATAAACCCATTGGCTTTAAGTTTATCCAACTCCTCTTTGAGGGCTATGGATCTCTTCGGATCTCGTCTTTTCTACTTCATGGGGACATACTTCAGATCAATATTCAATGCATGGCTCACGATGGCAGGTAAGATCCCACAAATGTCAGAATGAGTCCAAGCAAATACATCCAGATTCACTCCGAGGAAATCAGTAAGTTCTCTCATCATCAAAGGGCTGAGTCGTGATCCAATCTTCAACACCCGTAATCGGTCCTCGTGGCTGACTGAGATATCAATCGTCAGTTCAGCCAAAGCTACTTTGGCCTCCATGGATTCCTCCTCATCATCCTTTAGATCTATATCTCTATAGAACCGAATGTGGTGCCCAAGCCAAGGCTTAAGCTCTATTTGACAATCTTTAGTAATCTGGATGCAGACAGACTTTTCCATGCCCTTTCCTTTCTCTTTCAGCTGAGCCTCTCTTAACTCGGCCATTTAAGAGGCATGGTGAGTTGTCTGATCACCATGCACAACATCCACTCCATTATCTACCGAGAATTTCAACGTCAAACACCATAGGGAAAGGGCTTCCCGAAATTCAGCCAGGGTCGGACAGCGCAGAAAGACATTGTGCGGTGAATCAACATCCAAGACAATGGATGGTAGGATCCGCACTCTCCTAAGTTCATCTTCTCCCAACTCAACTGACAATTCAACATAACCTACTGCTTCGGTAGCCACACCATCGAAACTGTATATACGAGCTTTAGATGGTTTCAAATCATTAGCCTCCATTCTCATTTGATCATACGCATTCTCAAAGATAATGTTCACAGAACTTCCACAATCAATCAAAATTCTCCTCACCAGAGCAGGGCCAATCGTGGCTAAGATAACCATCGAATCAATATTAGGGGTCATCCATCATCGTACGTTGTTGCTTAGCCGGAGTTCCATCCTCCATATTCTAACAATATTCAATGTCCACATGTTTCATTGAACTAGCATAATGCTCCATTTTGTACCAACTCCGGTCCGTAAGGTGCGGTCCACCAACTATCGTGTTTATCACCAACCTCCCACCGGTCTGAATGGGCTCCTCAATCGGGCATGGAGCTTGCCCTCGATTGGGATTAGATGTTCCCTGACCACCCTCCTACGGATTCTTGACAAACCGGTGCAACTTTTTATGGTGAATCAATTTCTAAATGGCATCGTGAAGATGCCTACATTCATCAGTATTGTGCCCATAGCATTCTTATGCCCATAGCATTCATGAAACTGACAGTACTTTTTGGTTTGCCTCTATTCCTCAGTCGATTCTTTTGGACACGACTTCCTATATTGGAAAGTGTTACTGGTCGACATATAGATGTTCTCTAGGGATGCATTTAGAGGTGTATAGTCGTTATACATAGGAATCCTTGACTTCCGCTATCCGGACTCCCTTTTCCGATCTGGATTTCCTTCTCCACTCTTCTTCTGTTGACCCGGCTTATTTTGAACATTAACCTTTACCTTTCCAGAGCTTTCGCTAAATTTCTTCACTGTGATGTTGCTTTGTACCACTTCTTCGCTTGGCCCAGCAACATTGCTTCTTCTAGACAATCTGGCCTCTTCCTTTCTCATGAACTGGTTTGCCTTTATGTAGAAATGCTCCAGCGTGGCCAGCGACTTTCCAGCTAGCCAATCACCAAACACGGATTCTGGGTCAACCCCTCTTGTTACAATCATAAGTATGGCATGGTCCTTTGGGTTACTAACTTCAGTGGCAGCAACATGAAATCTCTACAAGTAATCCTTCAGTGAATCCCCCGGCGCCTGGATTACACTAGATGGCGACATGACATCTTTGGTGCGAGTGGCGTGAATTTGGAACTTCTCCACAAATCTCATAGCCAACTCATCAAATCTTGAGATCGATCATGGGGGTAACCTTATGAACCACATTGTAGCAATCCTGGATAGAGTTATAGGAAAGTACCTACATTTAGTAGCATCATTCACCCTCGTCGAATCCATCAACCATTCGTACCTCATGATGTGTTGTCAAGGGTCAGTCTTTCTTTCATAAGCGGGCACCGTAAGCATGTTGAACCTCCTAGGATACTCTGCCTGTAAAATGTTTTCGATGAATGGGGTATGACTCCTGGAGACTCCTTAGCCATCGTTTGTCAAACCCTGGTTTTCCCTCATTAGCTGTCTGACCAATGCGGATAAATCTAGTGTTTGGATGGGTGGCGCCAGGAGGTGGTCGTGCTATGCCCTGTATGAATGTTCTGGTTGATGCCTCCGAGGAATTTCACGCCTCCTTGGCCTATTATCTTCCAGATGTGTATCCTGGGCATTCGCCTCATTATCATTCTAGAGAGGTTGTTGATCATCATCCATGCATGCTGCAGTGTTTAAGTTTCCGGTTCCAAGCTGAGTACGCCCCCCCTCAGTTGCAGTTGAGGAGCCATGCCCCTAGTTGAGGGATCGGTACCGACCCCTAGGGAGGGCCCAACACTGACCCGGTTTGGCAGACCATAACGGTCTGCCAAACATTGCTCCATCGCTTTAGTTCATGTCGTTTTAATCTTGCGATGCCTACACCTATGATGCTCGTTTGATAAGGTTGAGCTATCAGACGTCGAGTATGAAGCGAGACCTCCTCCGATGTTTTGGCATTGCTGTTAAGCAATCTGTTTCATCAGGTTGACAATAGCCTGGATTTTATCGTTTAGCTGCCTATGGCTCTCCATCAGTTCCCTCATCAAGTCGTTAAATTCAGCTATAGTAACGGAATCTGCGGGGTTCTGGACTGCAGCAGGCTCCACATTCGCAGTAGCAGGCTGGTTGCTTGGGCCCTCTTGTTGGAATTGGTAGTTTCGTGGGCAACAACATTGTAGGAAGTAGATCTAGTGAACCTTAACATCTTGATTTCCTTTGCTTAGATTTTGAAAAATCTGAATAGCATATGCAAGCTTCTAAAAATGAACCTGGATCTCCCTTGGGGTATTTCTTCAATCTAGTAGCAACAAAGGTGATCCTATAGCCTAAGATCGACTCTCTCAGTGAAAGCACCAAAATGTTTGAAACCAAATTAGTCAAAAACAAAGGGGAATAGATTTGTAGTGAAAGAAATGAAGAAATTAAATGAAAACTGAGGAATAACAATAGATATTAAGAAAATTATTATAGAAAGCAAAAATCAACAAGGTTTATAATGGTTCGGCGCTGCACGCCTATGTCCACTTTGAATTATTTCTTTATTGCTCCACAACTCAACTTGATTACAGTTACCGTCAACTAGAAATAGCTTGAGAAAAAGTTAGAACAAAACAAAATTGGTTACAAAAATGGTAGAGTATCACATGTCAGCCAAAAGGAGAAGGCCCCCAAAATGACCCTCTGCTCCTGTATTTATAGATGAAGGCAGCCTCCAACCTAACTGACATTTCGAGACCTGGACCCCCTTGACCATTTGGACCCAACAGAGGTAAGGCTAAGCCCAACTCACTATGCCGATCCGTATCATCATGCAAACCCGAACCATACCATGCCGACCCCATAATCATGAATATATCATGCCGATCCAATCCATGCCATGCCATGCAGACCGGATACCATGCTGACCCAATCACTACCATTTCCATGCTGATCCGACACCATGCCGACCTGGTCACTACCATTGCCATGCCGACCTCTCCAATCTGCCGACCTGATCAATACGCCAACCCGATCCGACTCGTTCTCGTATATGCCACTAATATGCTGATCCATTCATACACCCTTCAACTCGCCAAACGTCTATCCCAACCCTTATTCCATCAAACTAACTGTTATCCCGCTTTTTTGGCAAAGCCGCGATACCAAAAGATCGATCAAGAACAAAAGACAGTTCGTCTCAGAGATTGGTTGTACTTCACTTCGTTATGGATATCGATGAATTTTTGTCCAAGCCCGGATCAGGCTACAATTGATAAGACATAACAAGAAAGACCATGAAAGCCGGTGTTTCAAATTTCAGGTTGATCGGAGTTCGTATGAGAGAGATATGATCGATGCAAGTTAGCCAAAGTACACAGTTCGAAACCATCGGCTTGTTGAGAGGACGCCCATTTCGAACCGATGGAGTTCGAACCCATCAGTAACTCCTCTATTCGAATACATCGGTTTGCACATACTTCGAGTCGAACGAGTTCGAACCGATCAGGCGTGATAATTGGTCGCTTCGAACCCAACGGTTCGAACCCATCAGATAGGCATCATCTCAACAAGTTCGAATCCATCAAGCTCCATGTACTTCGAGTCAATGACATTCGAATCGATCAACAAAATATTGATCACTTCGAATCGATCAGTTCGAATCCATCACATGGGCATCACCTGAGCACTGTTTCGTATCCATCCAGTCCGGAGCACTTCGAATCCATCACCATATACCCTACTTCGTATCGATCGACCTCGCATCCATCAAGAATGCCAGATCATTCTTTCGTATCCATGAATTCTGCCATGTTTGAATCCACTCGGCTCGCCTTGATCCCCTTCATATCGATCCATTTCGAATCCATTGATGCGAACTGGGTCGCGGCACACGATACGAACGAGGCAAAATCCATGGGTGCGAAGAGGTCAACTCGGAGATAAAGCAGGATCGATGCGAGGAGTGTGCGCCACGTCACCATAGATCCACGTGAGCGATCGAGTCGAAGGGAATGGATTCGAAGTGATGGGTTCGAATGCAACAGCTCTCACAAAAAACCACAACTTGAATCGATCATATCTTCTAAACCACTGATCCAAATGCAACGAAATTTTCACAGTAGCTTCTATATAAGGTAATGATTATTCCTGCCAAGTTTCAGATCGATTGGACCATTTCTTGATGGGTTCGAAATCACTTCGAATCGATGCCAGATCAAGCCGAAACTTGGTTTGGTCGGTCGCGTGGGCCCACTCACGTGCCAGAAGAAGTCTTCCGAAGTTGGAGCGAGGTCTGGGCCTCCTACGCCTATAAATAGCACCCTGAAGCCTTCAGAAAAGGGGGATCTTTTGGAGCTTCCACCATTGAACGTCCAGACTCTGTCGGATTGAATTCCATACTTCATTATCGCTACTGTATTCAAGATTTAAAAGCTATCATCAGCTGTAATCCGTTGTAATCATCAAGTGAAGCAATAAAGAAAGAACCTTCAAAGTGGACGTAGGCACGAACGCCGAACCACTATAAATCTTGTGTTGTTTACTGTTATTTGTGATTTGCTGCATTTATTATCTCTTGGATCTAAGTTCTGTGTTAATTATTATGGATCTGTGTTGATAAACGGGTGCTTTCACGACTATTGGGTGTTTGTGGTCAATTTTGACGCAAACATTTTGGTGCTTTCACTGAGAATTAAACTCAGGAGAATTTGAATTTGGAGACTTAGGAATTTAGATCTAAGAACCATGACGAGACAAACAAGTAAGAAACAAAGGCCAGAGAGGAGCGAACACCAAGGAAGTCAAGAGGCTTCCTCAGGAGCGAACCAAGCTTCGATCT
Organism: Allium cepa; assembly: GCA_030765085.1. Taxonomy (NCBI): domain Eukaryota; kingdom Viridiplantae; phylum Streptophyta; class Magnoliopsida; order Asparagales; family Amaryllidaceae; genus Allium; species Allium cepa. The sequence goes on from CM060935.1 coordinate 776,224,241, forward strand.
TCATCACTAGGGACGAGATGGAAACAATGATGAAGAAACAAGAGGAGTTGATCCAGAGTTTATTTCAACAAATAGGACAACTTGGAGTACAGAATCAAGGAGTAACCGGAGTCCATAACGGAGCAGGACCATCCAGCGTAGCACCTGAACTAGGGGGCATGCCCATAGAGAACGTTGACCCAATTTCAGAGAGAGAGAGAGGAACATCTGCACAACCCGGGAGTAGTAGAGGAGTGAACTCTCGGTCAAGGGAGCAGATCCCAGATTTCCCTCGTGGACTCGGGGGGCAGGTCGATAGCGATGAGCGAAGGTTACATCTTGGAGACAATGACAAGTTGGCAGAAATGGTTAGGCGAGCTTTGAGAGGCGGTTTGGTGAACAAAGATTTGGAGGATGTTAATAGGAGTCCTTTTACTTCGGCAATCAGGCAAGGTAGGAACCCACCAGAGTTCAAGTTACCATCGTTGGACATGTATGACGGGAGAACGGACCCCACGGTCCATCTGACGAAATATATGAGGCATATGGAAGTGCTGGGGGCATCAGAGGAGGTTATGGCCCGGTGCTTTCCATTGTACTTAGCGGATATTGCGGCATTATGGTTCAGGCAACTAGAAGATGGATCCATCGGAACATGGATGATTTAACTGAGAGATTTATGAGGCAATTCAGGGTTCACATTACAAGACCCAAGAATGTGATGACTCTGGCAACTTTAAAACAGAAGGCTGGGGAGACATTGAGGAGCTTTCTGACGCGATTCAATGCGGCAGCGGCATCGGTGGATCGACCAGATCCATCCATGGTTATGATGGCAACTGTTTCTGGAATAGCTGATGGCACGGATTTTAAAAATTCATTGACAAAAGATCCACCTATGGATCTAGGAGAATTCTATCATGAGGCAGAAAAGTTCTTGTGATTGGAAGACGCGAGTGCGGAAAGAGAAGAAGGAGATGAGCTCAATGTTTACACAGTCAAAGATGGAAATCCTCTAGAGAAAGGTACGGAAACTAGCAAGGGAAAGCGAAAGGCTGAGAGTGGCTATAACAGGTCGATGCGGCCACGAAAGGAACCAAGATTTACCACATACTCAGAGCTGAACGAGAATCTAGAGCGAATCTATCAGGATACCAAAGAACAGGTCCCGTACCGCAGACCAATGCGAAGGGACCCAACTTCCGACGAAAGAAAATCAGATAAGTATTGCATATTTCATGAACTAAATAGTCATAACACCAATGATTGTAGGCATCTGAAGGACGAGGTGGAAGGGCATATCAGGAACGGTATGATCCTTCAGTATGTGAGGAAACAGACTCCAGCAGTGGAGCCAGAGTGCCCACCGTCTACCTCAGCTAGAGGTGGCCCTGAGTCGGGACAACGTCTGATTATCCATTGATTGACTGAAATAACGATGAACAAGTAGTAAACCTCTCACTAATGCGGTTAGATCATTTACACATGTGAGCGATCGCGCACGATCCACAGACATGCTCTAAATAACTACCAACCGCATCATAGTGAGAGTTTACACTTTGACATCCCTGCTTTGCTTTCTGCTTTGATTTTGATTTGAACATTTAGACTCTGTTTGTATGGACATTTCTGTTGTGAGATTCGTATAATCGTTTCTCTTATATTTGCAATTCCATGAAAGAATTTATCTTCATGCCCGTTGGATCGCGAACGGTCCACGAGCACCTTTTGTATGGCGATGAACCGCCAAAGTCTTTGATTCAGAAACTCCCCCGAACATGAATTCCGGCATCGATAATACTAAGTCCCTCCCGGGCACACATAATTTGCCTCGAACGGCAAACGATCGCGAACGATCACAATCAGCCTCGAACAGCACGCGATCGCGAATGATCACAATCAGCCTCAAACGGTACACGATCGCGAACGATCACAAATAGCCTCGAACGGCATCCGACCGCGAACGGTCACGATTCAATTATATGACAGTTGATCGCGAATGATCACTTCCTGCCTCAAACGGCACCGACCGCGAACGGTCATGATTCACTTATTATGAAATCCGACCTCGAACGGTCACCATTCGCCTTGAAGGGCACTTGATCGCGAACGATCACCATTTGCCGCGAACGGCATCGACCGCGAACGGTCCCATCTCTTCAATTGCCGCGAAAGGCATCGACCGCGAACGGTCCCATTCAATCTTCTGCCATGAATAGCATCGACCGCGAACGGTCCTATCACATCCTTTGCCGCGAACGGCGCAGACCGCGAACGGTCCCGATTCATCCTAAATAAATCAATCCCGAACGATCGTCATTTGAGGACACATGAAATTATCAAGTTCTTTACAGGTCGATGATAGGATATGAACATCCAACTCGAGGCATTACAGAAAACACCTTCCTACCGCAAGGCATGTTTTGGGGGGCAAATGTTATCCCGCTTTTTGGCAAAGCCGCGATACCAAAAGATCGATCAAGAACAAAAGACAGTTCGTCTCAGAGATTGGTTGTACTTCACTTCGTTATGGATATCGATGAATTTTTTTCCGAGCCCGGATCAGGCTACAATTGATAAGACATAACAAGCAAGACCATGAAAGCCAGTGTTTCAAATTTCAGGTTGATCGGAGTTCGTATGAGCGAGATATGATCGATGCAAGTTAGCCAAAGTACACAGTTCGAAACCATCGGCTTGTTGAGAGGACGCCCATTTCGAACCGATGGAGTTCAAACCCATCAGTAACTCCTCTATTCGAATCCATCGGTTTGCACATACTTCGAGTCGAACGAGTTCGAACCGATCAGGCGTGATAATTGGTCGCTTCGAACCCAACGGTTCGAACCCATCAGATAGGCATCATCTCAACAAGTTCGAATCCATCAAGCTCCGTGTACTTCGAGTCGATGACATTCGAATCGATCAACAAAATATTGATCACTTCGAATCGATCAGTTCGAATCCATCACATGGGCATCACCTGAGCACTGTTTCGTATCCATCCAGTCCAGAGCACTTCGAATCCATCACCATATACCCTACTTCGTATCGACCGACCTCGCATCCATCAAGAATGCCAGATCATTCTTTCGTATCCATGAATTCTGCCATGTTCAAATCCACTCGGCTCGCCTTGATCCCCTTCGTATCAGTCCATTTCGAATCCATTGATGCGAACTGGGACGCGGCACACGATACGAACGAGGCGAAATCCATGGGTGCGAAGCGGTCAACTCGGAGATAAAGCAGGATCGATGCGAGGAGTGCGTGCCACGTCACCATAGATCCACGTGAGCGATCGAGTCGAAGGGAATGGATTCGAAGTGATGGGTTCGAATGCAACAGCTCTCACGAAAAACCACAACTTGAATCGATCATATCTCCTAAACCACTGATCCAAATGCAACGAAAATTTCAAAGTAGCTTCTATACAAGGTAAAGATTATTCCTGCCAAGTTTCAGCTCGATTGGACCATTTCTTGATGGGTTCGAAATCACTTCGAATCGATGTCAGATCAAGCCGAAACTTGGTGGGGTCGGTCGCGTGGGCCCACTCACGTGCCAGAAGAAGTCTCTCGAAGTTTGAGCCAGATTTGGGCCTCCTACGCCTATAAATAGCACCCTGAAGCCTTCAGAAAAGGGGGATCTTTTGGAGCTTCCACCATTGAACGTCCAGACTCTGTCGGATTGAATTCCATACTTCATTATCGCTGCTGTATTCAAGATTTAAAAGCTATCATCAGCTGTAATCCGTTGTAATCAATTAATATCATCAAGTGAAGCAATAAAGAAAGAACCTTCAAAGTGGACGTAGGCACGAACGCCGAACCACTATAAATCTTGTGTTGTTTACTGTTATTTGTGATTTGCTGCATTTATTATCTCTTGGATCTAAGTTCTGTGTTAATTATTATGGATCTGTGTTGATAAACGGGTGCTTTCACGACTATTGGTTGTTTGTGGTCAATTTTGACGCAAACACTAACCATTGTAATTCTAACGTCCTATATCATCTATTCGTCAACCTTATTTACACGGCGTTGGATATAACTGTCCAGATATCATACTCTAGTCATATTGATGTCGTCTCGTGGCCATATTTCCCATCAATAGTCAAGTCTGGTCTTTGTAATCACCTTTGTGTAGCTAGGCCAAGCTACCAGGTAACAATGTTTAACAACATTTAATTCCATATTCAATTTACTTAGTATATTTTCTTCTAATACTACTTACAACACTTAACAACCATTTCAAAAATTATGTACTTAAGTTCATTAACATTTTCTATAACACTTCTTATTTTCATTTCACTTCAATACTTAAGTTCATATTCAATTTTACCAAACAACATTCTAAATCCTATTCAATCCATTTTATAAATCAAGTTGAATTGCATTTTATAACTTATGTTTATCTTCATTTCACTAATTCATTTTATTAGTTCATTTCATTCATTCCTTACAAATCACATTCAATTTCATTTAACTTAAGTTGGATATCACTTTATAATTCAAAATTACTTTTCTTAACGCTCATATTCAACAAATTAAATTTTGTTTTAGCTTAATATTCTTTAACTCTTTAGGTTATACAAACTTATTTATTTAAAATTTCATAATTTATTTGATTTAAGTTTATTCACCTAAAATATTTATGATTCAGATCATTTCAAATTCAATTCACTTTCATTTAACCTTTCTTAAGTTAAACTTCATTTTATTTACTTCATTTCTCTAACTCAATTTATTTATCTTTACTTAAGTTAATTCTTTTATTTCATATCTCAATTTCAAATTTCCTTTATTTTCTTAACCAAAATGTTCAACCATTTAAAATTTGATTTTACTTTCCTGTTCAAATTCATAAGTTGTAAACTTATTTCTTATTTATATTATTCTTTCAGATATTTATAAAAACAAACTAGGAATTTTACAATCAAAACTTTCTTTATCAAAACAAAACTTCAATAGTAAATTATTAAGATAGCAACTCATCACTTAGAAACTCGAAAATGAATATTGATGATGCTGCAGTAATCACCCGAATTATTTTTAAGCAAATAAAGTGAGTTTAATGCTTTTTATTTCATTCTAAATTACATTTTTATTAAAAAATCACACTCACAAATCTATATTTATATATAATTTCGCTCTGCTTATAAAAAACCCCTTTTATTATTTTTTATCTTCGTTTATATTATGATAATAACAACTTTTATTAGAACACAAACAACAAATGATAAATGGTAATAATCAAATAATATTATTCACTTACAACCAAACAATCCATAGATAACTATAATAATTTTTGAATAATTATTCCTTTATATATAAAATATAATTTAGGTAAAAATATTTCATTTACCCACTTTAAAATAATATTGTGACAGTTTGCCTTGCTTAAATGTTTAGAAATCCCTATCAATAACATGGTGTCCCACGTATCGACTAGAATTCATAACCCACATCAACAGTTAAATTACCATAATACAAAACATTTTAATAATCACTAACAAATACGCGCTCATATCTATACACTCGACTCATTCCAGGGCATTGCTAACCTAATCTATAATAAGTACACATCCAAAGCCAAGGTGTTCACAAAATCCTAAGTTCTGATCCAAATGTGACGACCTGCAAATTCGTCTCGTTCGAGTTGACAATAAACCACACATGTCTAACCCAAATCGAACGGAAAAATGTATAATCATAAGAAAGTAAGAAGAGAGAAGAAGAGAAGAGAAGAAGAAGGAGGAAAAAAACTAAAACAATCACAGAATTTCACAATCGCAGCAGAACAACATATTTAATTTAATACCAATGATCTTCATAAAATAGAAACTATAATATACATACATCCATTAGAGTACAACAAATCACAATCACTAATCATCAGCCTGGACAGTTATAATAACCCGTCCTTATAATTTTCGATAATTTAACAACAATGCAACGGAAAAATAAACATATATGTGAATACGAGTAGAAGACTTCCTGCTCGCCCGTTGAAGCTTCAAAGCATCCAAATCTATATCTGTAAATATACTCTGTCTGACCCGAGCATTGAAAGGGAAGAACGCCCAGATAAGTCAGGTAACCCAGCATGAGAAAAAACACATCTCAAGTGAACTTTATTTTAAAGTTATAAAAACTTTCCTTTGTCAAAACAAAGTTATCTCGTAGGACCACGCCCATACATAAACACGAACGGGTTTTTACCTTACGATAACCAAAACCTTTCGTATCAAATCTTGTTATATTATACATATGTCTAGTATACAAACAATATTAATCATAGCCGAAATTGTTGCCATTATTAAATTCCAACATACTAGGATCTACAAAAAAATGACAGGCACGTAGTGGAGAATGGATTTCCATATAAATGACCAGGTTAAGGGACTATCTTCCAGCACTACTTCTCTAAAGGAATGTATCGAGGCCTACAGACCAGCCCATCTCTTCCTTTAGATTGTACCAAATATGTCACTACCACGGTCGCTACCTACCTATCCGAGGGCTCTCATCACATACATCCACAATAATTTAAAACTAGAACATCATAGTGGGAATAAATATATCTAGAAGGGGATGATCATATCCTAATGGTTGTAACCACGTATCCTCACCGCATCTACCATGTTTCGGCCATTTCCGGGTGTGAGGCATGAGGTAATGATTACCTTTTACTTTGCACATTTCTCTTTGAGTGTCACACTTCCATTCCATGGTCACACAACTGATTTCCACAAATGTATAACTCCTGAGCTCATAAGTTGCAGGAATGGTGTTAAGCTAAGAAAGGTTCCTTCTCTATAACCAAGCAGATGATACGTTTATAAATATCAATTTATGTAACTAGAAATACAACACAAGACATTCGTCCATATAAGTTGTTTAGGAATAGGAAAAACCGAAGGCACTCTCCTACCACATTCTATCGTGGACTACCCCTAGGATTAGTTGCGGGAAGTCCTTGCATATCTTAGATTTTCATAACGAAGCATTACTACAACCATAAATATATGATATGGTAAATTTCACCTCGAGGGGCTAGTGGCAAGTAGCCCTGCATCATATAGATCTCAGTCTTCAAAATCATAATCATAAACCTGCACTTTCGAACGCATATACGTTGGTCTGAAGTGGTTCTCGAATAAATCCAACCTTGGTCTCTCCAGATCAATAACGATAAAGAGGCCAAATTTGATAGCTGGTTATTTATATATCAAAGAAAACAATAATATCTAGCACTATAAGCAATCACTAGGCCCATTTAATGAATCTTTTATTAATTAAATCATTTTCCAAATATATATACTTCAAATTATCTTTGAAAAGAAATATTCTCAAAATCATTTCAAATTTGATAATGGAAAACATTTCCATATACTTATATTAACAATATAAGCATATTCACAAATCATTTCATTTTCAACACTTGGAAAAATATTTCCATGTACTTATATCAACTGCATAAGTATATTTAATAACACTACCATTTGGAGACACACCAAATAGATTTCTATAACCTTACAACTCTAGAGTTTGTATGCCTTTGGGTGGGTGTTAAGTATAAGAAGTAAAGATCCTGCATCACTAAGCCTTTTGTATGATCATAAGAACCAATTCATGTATTTCATGTTGGAAGGTCAAAGTATATTTATTGGGTCAAAACGAATGTTGTGTAAAACATCGTCACGACAACCCAAAATACTAGTATGGGGATTCGATTTAAATATATAGATAAATCCCTATACTATATAAAATATTTCCATTTGGAAATCATTTACTATAATAACATTGTTATAGTCCAAGTCTTCCTTACTTCCCCAAAAAAGTCTTTTACAACAATAAATGTTGAAAATTATATTTTCGATAAGTATCACATTTTAACATTTTTCAAAGTACTAAATTCCATTTGGAATTATTACTTTCAAAACCTTTACATCACAAAGATAAATTAATTCTAAAACCATTAACTTCATCAAAATATTTCTTCCCAACATTCCTTTAAATAAAAATCCATATTTAAATCTCAAAATAAATCATTTCCATATTTATAAAACTATTATTATAAATCTCCTTTTGATTTTATAAAACTTTTATTTTATAAAATCCCTTTATTTACAAATTCTATTTATAAATCTACTCTTTTATAAAAACTAATTCTACTATCAAAATCCATCTATAAACAACTTCAAATCCATTTACTAAATGTTAAGTTCTACTTATATATCTATTTCTTTATTTATAAAATATTACTTCTATAAATCCTTTTTATAAACTTATTCAAAATCTCTATTTAAAATATTTCATAAAACTATACTTTTATAACATCAAAAATCATAACTTTTTATTTATTTAAAAATAAATTCATTCCTTTTAATTAATTTAAAAATCACTGAAACTTATATATACCTCCAAAATTTCTTCAAAATCCTTTTTAAATCAAAATCATCAATTTAGTATTTCAAAATACCAGAAAAAAGGCCCAGTGCTGCTAAAGCAGTAATTAAGTCAACTTATATCACTATTCATAACAAAGCATCCAATACATCATAATCAACAATATATGAAAAGTGACATCTATAGTGGTGAGGAGTCTTATTGGGTCTCTCTAACCTATCCCCTGCATCATATACACATATAATCAAATAATATAAAAATCGACGGCTTCGAGGCGGGCTTCGTATATAAAGGGTCATCCGCTCTTACACGGGAATATAACAAAGTCTCATCTGCTCCAATAGGCGGGAATATATCCAAAACACTAACATATATAATATATCATCCAAACAAGCAACAACCAACATAAATAAAATTATTCCTACTTATATAAAAATATAAGCAGGCCAGAGAGATGAGTTTACTCACGAAAATGTCAGAAATCGCTAAAGCGCTCCGGTTTGAATTAAAATTGAACAACCGCTTAATTTAACCCAAAATTCATACTAGGTTAGAATTTGTCCAATCCAACCCCATAGGATAGTGCTCGCCGATACGAATACAACAATCTGTCATGCTTGATTGGACCTCATATATGAAATTTAGAATTAATTAACATTTGATATAACTAAAATTATAATCAATATAATTTAAAATTAGACATTAAACTTAATCTTTCTTCCATCTCATGCATGCTAAGATACACGTGACTTTGCTGTTTTTGAAATCGACGATCGTTTGTCACGCCATCACTCGTGATGCTAAGCCACCGTTGTGCTCACCTGCACGTCTTGCCTCTTCCATGCTTGTGTGCATGAGATCGTCTCGAGAAACCCAAACTGCAGTAGCAAACAGAGGGACTTTTCCGCCACCTCGCCTTAATCCAACTGTTGAACAAGTTCGTATCATCGATCTCAACATTTTCCTAGGTGAAGTCGAAGGCCAATTTTGCCTCTAGATGCTTCGATCGACGATGGCCGGTCGATGGTTATGTTTTTAATGGCAGCTAAAAACATTTTAGAAGCTAGGGTTTTGGAAAATAAAGGAAATATGATGGCCTTCACATAGATAATAAACTCGGCACTATTCTTCATGCGAAAATTTCGAACTCCAAAAGTAGCTACCGTCTGGCGTTCTATATGTTATACTCCTATTCTAAACACAACGAAATATGTATCGAAAGCATTCCATCGTATATAGAAGATAGCTTTTCAAAATCGAATTATATTAATTTAAATTCTATTAATTAATTCCTATGTGTTTCGTACTTGCAGGAACCAAACAATACATCCAATCGCCATGAAATTCGACATCACATGATAATTCAATATTACGGATCCAATAAATTAGTTTTGTCGAAATCCGAAACAGTGCCCAAAAAGACTATTTTTACATATTAATTAAAATATAGAATTTCCAATTTTTTTTATTCACTTTTTAATTTAAAAGTTTGCAACTCCATTCTATTTTAAATAGAATTTAAATCAACTTTAAAAATTGTTTTCATGCATATTAAAGTTAAGCTTTCATTTATGTAAACATTTCAAATATTAAATTAAATAAATTAATAATAAAATAAATCACTATATTTGAAATATAAGTTATTTAACTTATAAAATTTACTTTTAAATATTTAAAATCAATTAAATATTCCAAATTCGAGTGACTAAAATTTTGGGTCGTTACAATTATAATATGCTACACTGTAATAACATAAAGGTATTATACAACATAGAATTTTGGAAGTCCAGATATCCATATCCCTAGTACCTACTCGCGATGATAAACCCAAGTGATAGTCCACTAAATAAAACAACCAAAGCAACAAAAAGCAACCATTAAGCAACATACGCGATCACTCATCGTGTGCTCTGAACATATCTTTGTGTCGTTGTATCACACAGCCCAAACCTCGATATACATGTCTTATAGCGCAAAGCTAGACATTAGACCCAAAGTCACTGGTCTACAGTATATAGGTCCTTTTATCGGCCAATGGGCGTCCCCACTTACTATACTCCTGATTTGACTACAACGAAAACACTCTTGAGTTACCAACGATTCCTTAGCACACACATCTGAGCCCTTCTTTGCTCCATTCAATTTCCATTATCCAAGAACCCACCAAATTCCCCGTTCTATGCCTCTTCCCTTTATTAAGCCGCTATCTTCAGTACCTACTACCACCACGAGTCGCAAACCAAAGATGCATATATTTTATTATACTATTACATCATCTTCTGACCTTGATGTGAACGAGCCAACACATTCAGCACAATCTACAAGACCTCACCTACATCCCCTAGAAGTTTCACTCTCATTGGACTCAACATGACAACTCGGCACCGACCTCTTCATGTTGGTGCCAACCACTTCCCTTAGCAAATTATTGGCCAAATTTCTTTCCTCTCTTCCTTGCTTCTAGTAATCCATGTCTAAATGCTTTAACCCCAACCTAGCAATCAAAACAACTCGGTCCTCACTTCAAAGCACCCACTTCAAGTTCTAGAAAACTACATGGTATTATATCCAACACTTATTCAATTCCTTATATCAATACATGAACAAGATACCCTAGCCATTTTATCCAATCGTGCCAACCGTCCACTTGTTGGACCAACCGAAATAAATCAGTACCGACCTCTTTATGTCGGTCTTCATTTGTGCACTTAGTAAATTTAGACCCGCAACTTGAACTCCAAGCTCTTCCCACACTCTAGAGCTTTCCTTTCAAGTTTCATCCAATTTCGAACATCTTTGTCTCTAATTTGCCAAATTCTTCAACCAATCTTCCTAAGCATCCAAAACAATAACAAACTATATCAAAACATAACATACATACAGTCATAGACTAACATGCAATTACATCCATTCAAATTATCAATTCATAGAATTATAACAATCAAACAAATTCTAATCTAGATTTAAACAAACAATAAACATATGAATATTCACAAGATGGATTTCAAAGCCATCTCTACAAATCATACTAGAATTTCTCAGTTTAGATCATAAACATATGTCAACATGTCATAAAAGTTAGAAAAGGATTTTTATGGTCAAAAATCATGTTAAAACCTATAGTTCTACCGTATAAACATGCATAGGTTAGTGAGAAGGCATAAACCACTCACTGGTTATCAAATTCAACCTATTTGAGTGTAGGTCTAGTATGAACAGTAATTAGACGAAATACAAATCAACCAAATTGATGATTTCTATCTATTAATCAATGATATATTCGCCAATCTTTAATTCGGCTTAATTTAGAGAATAATTGGTTGATTTTTGACGATTCAAAGGTTAATGGGGGTTTTGATCTGATTGGGAGAGAGGAAAAAGTTCTAATTTGGCTCTTAAGCCCTATATTTATAGTGATCTCTAATTAGACAAATGGGCATATTTATGGGCTTCATTAATTGCACCCTAATTCTACCAAGCAGCTATTGAAATTTAAAATAGCCATAATTTTCTAACCTTAAGTTTGTTTTTCTATGGTGACCACTTTACGGAATTCGAAACCATCATCCTAAAGCAATAGAATTAGTTTGGGACCCTAATTCAACTCCTATCAAAAGTTTTAACTCTAATAATATTTTCAAGGTTAAAATAGTCACATAGAAATTTAAAAAAAAAATCACAGATGTGTAAAATATCCCGATGAGTCATAACTTAAAATTAAAGAATCATATGACCTCATAAAACTAAAATAAAATATTTTATGATCCTTCGATACCTAAAATACGGGTCGTTACATTTGCCGATAAACTATTTAGGAATTCCCATTAGTCATTTGAAGCTTAAAAGAGAGGATTGAATACAGCTACATAAAATAAATAAAGGACCCCCACTATGCAAAACGAATTGCCTGTCTAGGGCAGGTAGGATGATTGTCGTCAATTCATTTTTATCTACTATTCCCTGGATGTTCTATTTCCTCTTTCTTAACTAGGTAATTAATAAGATTGATATAATTAGTAAGAAATTCCTTTAGAAAGGGAGAACAAACCTTTCTAAGCTAAACTATCTTGTTAATTGGAAACTTGTTTGTAAACCCAAGATCCAAGGAGGTCTTAGAATAACCAATCTGAAGGCATTAAACATCTCATTATTATTTAAATGGATTTTGAACTTTATAAATAATAACCCATCCACTTAGAAAGAAATCATTAGCCACCAATACTACAATGGAACCAAAAATTATATAAACCAAAAAGCCATCCGTTATATTTCTTCTAGGAAATTATTTCATCATCGTTTCACATTTTTAAATAGGGTCTAAAATTTAACTTACATGATGGCAATATAATAAAATTTTGGAATGACCCTTGGGTCGAGCTTATTGCCTTAAAAAATGAGTTTCCTGACCTTTTGCTCGATTCTAACAACACGAGCGATCTTTTTGCCATCATTTTTGTGTTTCATGAAAATTTCATTTGGAATCTTTCTTTTAGCCAAAATCTAGTAGGTCGCGCATTTATCCAAATTCAAAACTTGATTGATAAAATTAACCCTATCAATCTAGATGACCAACATGATAACTTAATTTGGTGTTGGGATAATAGTAATAGATACAACTCAAAGTCCATGCATATGTTTTTGACTTTTTTAGGTATCCGCACTCAACATTTCTTCAAATATGTCTCAAAAATGAGAGTTCCCCATAAAATAAAGTTTCATATATGAATAGCGCTACATAATAAATTGAACAACATTGAATGTCTTAACTCTAAATTATCTAACAATACTAACCACAACATGTGTTACTTCTATAATCATCATACACTCATCATTTATTCTACGAAGGTCGGTGTACCCAAAATTTATTATTAGCAATTTACCTTATATTTTTAACACTAGCATCAATTTAGTTATTCATCCATTGTTTGAATGTTGGATTAGTTTTAAATATAACTTCATTAAAATATCTAGAAACTATTTAGGTGCAATTTATTCAATCATTAGTTGGGGCCTCTGGGGCAAAAGAAATAATTATTATTTTAATAATGTGAATAAAAATCCCTCTTCTATAATATACGGTCATTCCTAGTGTATTTTTTGTCGGAGAGATGCGAATTGGAGATCTTGACTACTGCTTCATATAAAAATGAACAATATTCAAAATGTTTGTATCTAAGACTAGCCATATAATTGTAGAAATTAAATTTTAAGGAACAATAAATAATTGACACACACACAATTCATTTACAGTTATGTATGTAAATTTTATGAAAGTATAAAATAGAACTAAATAAAAATTTAGTTTTTGAATGTTTTTTTTTTAAACTATCAAAAGTAAAAAAAGAAATTGGTTAAGTTAGGCATATGTAAATTCATATTAAGAACAAAATAGAACTAAACAATACATAGAAAAACAAAAAAATTAGCAAAGGTAACAAAGAATCTAAGCATATCAATAAGGTGAATACACACACACACACACACATATATTATGAATGGATGAAGAACATATATGGACCTAAATTAAAACAATACAGTAGTCATATATCCAATTCAGATGGAAGATAGTTTTGATTTATATATACAAGATGATCAATTAAACAGATGATGAATGTTACAAAATCTAAGCATATGAATGATAAAACGTGTAAATAAATCAAATTAAGAATTATCTTAGACGTTTCCTATAAATCACACCTTGAAACAATGAATCAAAACTCATAGACTCAGTTGAATTAATCTCCAAACATTGAAATGACCAAGAGATAAGAACCACCTTTTCTTAATATTTGATTTTGGAATTATATGCCCTAGAGGCCATTGAAATTTTTGGTTATAGCTTGGAGGAGAGGAAGAGAAAAAATTACAGATGGAATAAATCAATGAATCACATAAAGGGGGCAATAAAAGATAATTAAGATAATGGTGATTCACCTTCCTTTAATTAACTCTTCACCCTATAATTTAAAGTTCAAAAAGCCCTCCTCTTCCCTCCTTTTTTGGCCGACCATAACAAGAGAGAATGGATTTCAGAAACATTCCAAAATCTAATTGGTATTTATCCTATTTAAATCCAATTTGAATGTTCTACCAATATCGTGTACCGATACACGGGTTTATAATTTTTTTATATGCACTTTATTAAGTACAAATGATATTCAAATAAATCAAATAAATTTTAAAAATTCATATTTTGCAAATATTAATTGATTTAATTAATTAATTATAATGATGAATTAATTAAATCATGTGGTTATTTAGTCTATTTACCATTTCGGTTGTGCGACTCAAAGGTGTAACTTCAGTTGGTTGATATTGAACAATTCGAATATCAACGTTCATACATCACCTTAGCTAATGGCATTACATTTTGGCTGAATTTGTGGCTTATGCATGTTTTAGTAAAATCCAATACTTTTTATAAACGATACCCGCTAGTAACAATTATCTATGCCAATTCTCTTCGTTAACAGTATACCACATTAGGACGTATGGAAATTGGTTTTGGTCAAAATTCTACTATCATCAACATTCAACTTGGTTAATTCAAAAACAAAGTCTTTGGTTCTATAATAACATTTACCATTAATCGTGTTACGCTGGCCAAAGATTTCATCTTTGAGTTGACTACAATTGACCATGATATTAACCCCATATAATGGAGGAGATCAATTCTCTATTGAATAGTGTTTCAGTTTCAATGCTTAAACTCAAACACAACTATAGTCAATTAATGAATGTCATGCCATGATTTAATTATAATCAAAATGGAGTGTCCACATTGAAGTTAACCATTACCCTTAATCGAGAGAACTGTGTAACATCATCACTTCAAGATTCTCTATTTGACCTTAATATTAACCAACAAAGAATTATTAAGTGGGTCATTCCATAGTTATCTTACAACTATTAGTACATTACCCCTTGTTGCCACAACATCCATGAGTACTACGCTATCCAATATTTAGAGAGTATCACATAATCTAGTCTTAGTGGGTGAATCGATATCCTTTCTTGAAACATCTTAATAAGGCATATGTAAAACAATATGTTATTTTCAATGTGATAAAATTCTCATATTACAATACTTTTTAATTACTATCAATAACATATCATTTAAGGATTTTCTATCTATATACTTTAAATTAATTACATCATTATTTTTATCACTATATAATAAAATATAAAAGAAAGAAAAATACATTTTGTTTTGAACAGCATCGGCTATTGAGTTAGTTAAATGTTGCAAATTACATAATTATCTTAAGAGCATACCCCTAACTCTATCAATCTCCCACTTGCACTTCGGATTTATTATGGTATCTTATTCCAACTTCTTTGATCCGTTTTCTCAAAAACTGATCGGGTCAGTCCCTTAGTGAATGGATATGCTATATTGTTTTAATTATCTGCTATGTCAATCAAAGATATCTAGCATTGATAAACTGCATTTGTCATGTGGAACCTCTTAGAATATGTTTCTTCACTTCCAATAAGTTATAGGCTCTTTTGTGATCAGTACCACGATAGTGTTATCATATAACAATGACATGAGATTCTTAACATTAGAATCACCCCTAGCTCAACTATAGATTTATACATTTATCTATACTTATAATACTAGTGTTATTCATGGCGACGTACTTAGACTTCGGTTGAATTTGCCACTACTTATTGTTCGAAACATTTCCAACTTAAAGTTCCCTACTAAGATTGAACATGAATTTACCATTGACATACTCTTCTCGATGGTATTTAGAAAGCTCGAGTCTGAACACTCCTTTGTAAGTAGTTCATTATTTCTATAAACGGTCCTGTAGTATTTTGAAAATACTTTAGAATACTCTCAATTTTCATATAGTACTCTGAACTTGGATTTGATATGTAATGACCTAGAATTTAATTGCAATTCAAATGAATATTTAATTATATTTAAAATAATTAATAAATGGATTCTTATTAATAAATAAAACTATTTTAAATTATAACTAATGATAATAAAATAATTTTCAAAATTTGTTTAACAAAATATATAGTTCATAGAGAAATAGAAAATGTGATCGGAAGTTATTTTTCGAAATATAGGTTTTTCATTCGTTAAAAGTTGTTCAAAAGGTTATAACACTATGTTAAACATACATGCACATAATACAAACTAATTTGACATGATGTGTACATGTTAATATATGCATATGCATGCTTCTCCTTAAACATATAAGTTAATATAAGATTTTATATCATAAATATATATGCATAACATATTTAAAAATATATTTGCCAACAAGTACACTAGAGAACATGGCATGAATAGTCAAAAGTAAGAGGGGAGTACAATGGACTGAAATTAGAGGGGAGAAGAATATGGCGATGCATGCATACTTACATTTTAATATAAACACTAATATAATTTTTAATTTATTTTCTAAGCCTATTAATACCCACTAACTTTCATTCTATTTATCCCTCCCTCCACTTTGAAAATCCTAAGAGCTTAGGAAAACTTAGCCATGGCCTCCTTTTCATAATTTTAAAAATAGAAAAAATCACTTGTTTTGGCTATAATCTCTTCCTTAATTGACAAAAACATTTCTACATCATCTATAACACCTCTCATACATAAATACAAGTCTGTCCACCCTAAAACTATGATGGTTAAGCCTACACATCCTAAGGTCGAGTTCAATTAGCATAGGCCGAGCCATCTTGGAGGTCCAAGCACCCAAAAGTACCATATTTGCAAATTTTCTAAACCACTTTCGAGTTTTGGAATAAAGTTCGCTTTGATTTAGAAAATTTTCGATGAGTAAAACTAATATTTTTGGTAAATAAAACAACTTGTTTTAATGATATATATGTTGTAAAATTATAATGTTTGTCGTGTTGAAATATCATGTTGTTTGGATAATTGGAAGTTCGTTGTTTGGTATAGATTTGTGATTTGGATAATATGTTGATATGTTGGATATGTGTATGGATATGGATATGTGATATTGATTTATGATATAATGGTAGTGTTGTTTGTGAAACAAAACCAAGTATGTTGTGAGATATTTGTGAACAACCTACTACTTTAAAAAGTCGCAAAGACTTGAGTTTTGATTTGAAAACGAAAGTTTCCTTCTAGCTTTAGATTTTTGAAAATATTTTTCCAAGCTTTTACCTTTTGTTTAAGTTTTTAAAACTCTTACGCTTGTGTAACATGTGTTAGCTAGAGTTAAGTAAGATTTACACCTAGAAATTAAATCTAATGAACTACGCTTATAGTGATAGTAGTTATGGATGCAGTTCGGCAAATTTCATGATTTCAAGTTTTTAATTGTTTTCTTTTGAATTTTTTTTGAAAATACATTTCAAAATAATTAACTAAGTCAAAAGTTTAAGTTTTAATTATTTAATAATTTATTCTGTTAATTTATTAATTAGGGTAATTATTATTTAATTAATTAATTAAGTAATTAGGTTAAGTAAGTTAAGATTAAGAAATTTTTAACTAAGTTAATTTTTTTAATTAAGTAAGTTTTAAATAATGATTAATTAGGATAAAGGAAAATGTATTTTTATTTAATCAAGTCTATTTTAATTAATTAATTAGATTTAATTATTTAGTAAATTATTATTTAATAAAAGGTTAATTATCTTCTTAATTAAGGTTTAGTTTCTTAAATAAATGTTATTTAATTAAAGTATTGTTAAGGTTTAATTATAAATAAAATTAGGATTATTACTGATTTAATTTTGATTTAATTAAGATAGATTAAATTTTAGTTGAGTTTTAAACTTATGATTAAATCAAGGTTTATATGTTTTAAAGTTTTTTTAAAACCCTATCAATTATTTATATTTAACCAATTTTCTTGTTTGGGTGAATTGTTGAAAACTAAGGATCTCTTATTCATGTTGTTAAGTAGCCAAATGAATTAAAGTAGTTGTAATAAAACGTTGGCACATTTTATTAAAAGTAAATCGACTTGTACTTATCACAAAATACCACACTTCGAAAACATGATGAATACAACGGGGTTAATTTCGATATGTGGGTCATGATAATCTAAGCATATGGAACGTACATTCATATGTAAATCTTTACACCCTGATAATGGGATTTACACCCGAATAATGGGATAGTCCATTACAAATAACTTGGTCCTTTAAAATTATCGATCATGGGTTTTGGGAGATCGGGATCGGATATTAGTTGTTATCTGAAAGCCACTTCGAACCAACGTAAGCATTCGAATTGGAAATAGTAAAAGCAAGGTCCAAGATGAAGACTTCAAGGTGCAAGGGATGTTTGCTACTAAGCCTGAGGGTGATTCCAAAATGAGTGTAGTGGAGATAGTGTCTTTGGTTCATTCATCTCCTGAATGACTTGGATGGATAAGTGTTGACATTGTGGCAACATATGGAAGTAAATGTTAGCATTCCAAGTGGCAATGCTAAAATAATGTTAAAAGTAACCTAAGGCCTTATCAACCAGGAATGACTAAATCAGGGAAGATGTGGTAAGGCTAGGTGGGTCTCTCCCATGAGGGTAAGGTCATCCCTATCTAGAGTCTTTATTATTAACTCATTTATGCTTCGGCATGGTTGTTTATCCCAACCGAAGGATGATCATTTTTGGTACTATCCAAAAAAGGGTAAACTGGTCTTGCTTGGCAAAGGTCGATAGGTTCAACCTCGGTGTTATTTTATCTAGAGATGCAACGTGATGAGTGGTACCTAGTAGCCCAGTAATTGCATAGAATCCATTCTTCAAGAAGTACCTTCGGTCTTAGTTGTATACGTGTTATGCTAAAATTTAATTAATGTGAAAATTTCGACTATGTGAACTATTTACTTGAAAACCCTAGACATTATGATAATATCACTTGATTTCTATATAAAATGTTTTGGTTATCATAAAGTAAAAACTTGTCCATGTTTATGTGCGGTGTGGTCTTACGAAATACCTTTGATTTTCAAAGTGTTTTATAAAAGTAAAAATTAAATTGTTTGAGTTTACTCACACCCGACCCATGTCTGACCCAGAGTTTTATTTTCTTTTCCTAAACTCTTGGGTACTCAAATTTTTTTGAGTAGCCAAGTGATCCAAGATTCTTACATAAACATTTTAAAGGAGCTAGAGTAGGTGGCTTCACCATTAACTAGTTATTATTTTTTTGCCGTGTTTATGCATGATCTACATATTTTATGATGGGTAGGTGGTTATAGCTGTCAGTTGAAGCTGTAAAGTAATGACTCCGATATATCATTTGTATGGAAATGACTATGTAATACATTATGTTATCTATTATATGTTGTTCTGATTCATGGAGACATTCTATGATCGTGTAGTTTCTTCTTATCTTTCTTTTTCTTTTATCCTTAATGGCTCATCTTTCCATGCAAGAAAGGCGGCCGTTACAATTTTGGTATCATAGCTAGGCTAAGCAAACTCTTAGCTTTGGGTTGTGGGTCAACTTCGAGAGTGCGTATTTGTAATTTTTATTCGTGTGTGTGTGTGTATATATGAGATAGATCAGCTTGATAGGTTTGATTAGTACCCTTCCGTTAAGATTTATCTTTTCTAGTATTCTAAGATTATCTTACTATGTCTATGTAGTAACACATAAGTAACTGGGATAGACGAGGTAGGGGAGTAGGTAGCACTACAACAACAAATGGTCGAACCCTAAATCCTGGAGGAGTTTGGATTGTTGAAGAGGTAGTACTAGAGCAGCCAAGAATGAATTTCGCAACCTTATGCAAGGATTACACCAAACTAGGAAGGAAACCATTTGAGGGAACTTAGTCTGCAATGGAAGTGCAAGCTTTATTGTGATCTCGTGAAAAGATTTTTAAAGGTCCTGATTTATCCGATGAACAGAAAAGGTTTTTAGCAGCATGTCAACTGCAAGAGGGAGCAGCAGCTTGGTGGGACTCTCTTACTACAAATATTCTACAAGAAGACTTTCAGTGGCCTGATTCAAAAAAAAATTGAGGACTAATTCTTGCCAACAGGGGGAAAGAACAGGATGTACCGCAACTTCATAGACTTGAAGCATTGGGATCTACCTGTAGCATAATATGAGATGAAGTTCAACAAGCTATTTTGTTTTGGACCAGAAATGATCAACACTCTATTAAAGAAGAAAGAGATGTTTGTTTTGGGTATGAAGGAGGAATACCATAAAAAATGACTCTCATGTCCAAGGTACTTTTGTGGATCTTCTTGATATGGCTCTGAGGTATGAAGCCTTGGAAAGGAAGAAGCCTACTTCAGCAGCACCTAGTGGAAATACCAGTGGAGGTAGTTCTTACAAGAGGAAGTTCAATCTGAATTGGAAGAATCAAGGAATCATATTTCAAGGTCCTGTCCGAACCATGAAGCCTTGAAGCAGCAAAGTGAACCCATCTCTCCAATGGTCCTGAAGTCACTTTGTTTCAATTGCCATGAACTGTACCATATGGTTAAGGACTGCCCACTCATAAAGAAGGTGCAGGAGCCCAAGGTATATTCGATTAAGAATGAACCGACTAATTAAACCGATGTGAAGGGAAAAGGCATCCTCGAAGGTACTTTACTGATTAATGGTATTTTAGTTCAAGCATTATTTGATATCAGTGCCTCTCGTAGTTTTATTTCTTATGAATCAGTAGATAAATTTCATCTTATCCCTAGTATTGTAGAAAACCTTATGTGTATGTCTAACCTCATGGGTGGGGTAACCCATTTGAGTATGATCAGTAAGAATATGCCAATTTCCTACCTTTCTCGTTACTTTTCTTATAACTCGTATGTTTTAGACTTTAAAGGATTTGACATTATTCTTGGTATGGATTGGTTATCGAAATATGGAGCTACTTTAGGTTATGCTGAAAGGACTATATCATTAGAAACTAATTTGGGAAGAATTGCTAAAATATCATGCAAGAATCCTAGTATTAATATGTAGACGTTGTTAAGAATTTTCTTGATGTGTTTGAAGAAGTCAATAGCTTACCCCATACCGAGAGATAGAGTTCCATATTGATTTCGTCCCTAGTGCTAGACCTGTGGTTCAACCCAAGAGAAGGATGGCCCCGAAATAGTGGATTGAATTAGAAAAGCTAACCAATGACCTATTAAGAAGAGGGTTGATTAGACCCAGTCATTTGAGTTGGGGATCAGCTGTGGTATTTATGGCTAAGTCTGATGGATCTTTAAGGTTGTGCGTGGATTATAGAGAGTTTAATAATTTGACCATTAAGAACAAGTATCCTTTACTCTGCATCGATGATCTTTTTGATTAACTTCATGGAGCTACGGTATTTTCTTAGATGGATCTAGCTACTAGATTCCATAATTGATGTTGTTGAAGATCTACTTTTAGAGGCCCTGGTTATTTTTTGAGCGATTGGTTATGCCTTTCGGGTTGACCAATGCACCTGCGTATTTTGTAGATCCTATTAATCATGTTTTTCGAGATGTTCTTAATAATTTTATGCTAGTTTTCATCGATTACATCCTTATCTACTCCAAATCCGAGGAAAAGCGTAAACATCGTTTAGAAGTGATGTTGGAGACATTGAGGAGACATGTCCTAAAGGCGAAATTTTTTAAGTTCCATTTTTGGAAATAGGAGGTAAGGTTCTTAGGACATATTATAACGGGAGAAGGTATTTCAATAGACCTGGTGAAGGTGGAAGCTGTTCGAGAACGGAAGCGACCATGGACTCCTACCTAGGTTCGTAGTTTCTTAGGTTTGGCTGGATATTATAGGAGGTTTATTCAAAATTATTTCAGGATGTCATCCCATTTGACTAAGCTGACTAATAAGGGGAGAACGGACTCCAAAGTGTGAAGAGCATTTTTGGAATTGAAGAAGAGATTGACTAGTGCAAAAGTTTTAGCTGTTCCAAATGGAATTAGTGGATCCATAGTTTACACAAATGCATGTGGAGTGGGCTGGGTGCTATTTTGATGCAGCATGGTAGGATGATTGCATATGCAAGCAGACAGTTAAAGCCTCACGAGAAGAATTGTGCTACGCATGACCTAGAGTTGTTGGTTGTTGTCTTTGCATTGAAAACGTGGATACACTACTTTTTGGGTATGGATCCTTCTATTCCTCTTAGCTCCTTTATTATCTTCAGAGATTTTAGGAGTAAGTTTTCTTTCTTTAATTAGGTGAAAAATTCGAGCTCTTTACGGATCATAAATCCCTGAAGTATCTTTTTACTCAGAAGGATCTGAACCTGAGGCAACAAAGGTGGTTAAAGTTCCTGGCAGCTTATGACTTGGATATTCCTTATACGCTAGGGTAGGCTAATGTAGTGGTGCATGCCTTGAGCAGGAATGTTGTTTTGACTCTTTTGGAGGTTAGCCTAACTCTCCTAGAATGAATAGCGAGCAAGCAAAGGGAAGAAAAATCTTAGTGGCGATCATCAGGAAGGTTAAGGAGGGCGGTGTTCGAGATTTAAGGTTGATAAGTGAGGAGTTTTGAGGATGAATGGACGAATCTATATACCAAATGTTAATGGTCTTAGGTAGGAAGTTTTGTCAAAATTCCATCATTCTAAGTTGAGTATCCATCTAGGTGTCTTAAAGATGCATAAGGATATGAAGCGAATATTTTGGTGGAAGGGAATGAAGAGAGACATCTCTATCTTTGTTAGCAGGTGTTTTTACTGCCAATAAATAAAGGGCGATCACTAAAAGATAGTCAGATTATTACAAACCTTGGAGGTTCCTAATTGAAAATGGAAAATGATATAAATGGATTTTATCGATGGTTTACCCAGAACCAGAAAAGGAAATAAAGGAGTGTGGCTGATCGTGGATAGGCTAACTAAGAGTGCACATTTTATTTCAATGAAACCAACAAGGACGGTTGGTTCTTTGGCTGAAATTTTTATGAGAGAGATAGTTAGGTTGCATGGAGTTTCCGTGAGTATTGTAAGTGATCGATACCCCATATTTACTAGTCAATTTTGGGAAGCATTGCAAACAACCCCTCTAACAGAGTTGAGCTTAAGAATAGCATATCACCCTCAAATAGGCGGATAGATGGAGTGGGTGAATCGAATTCTTGAGGATCTCTTGAGGGCATTTATTCTATATTATGATGGATCATGGGAGGATCATTTGCATTTGGTTGAGTTCTCCTACAACTATAGCTTCCAAGCAAGCATCAGAATGGCATTGTATAAAGCCCAATATGGAAGACCGTGCAAGTCACCAGTATATTGGGTTGAGGCAGGAGATAGATTAGTTCTTGGACCGGACATGAACCGAGAGGCTACATAGAAAGTTGCAGTGATTAAAAAAAGAATGAAGGAGGCCTAAGATCACCAGAACAGTTATGCTGATAGGAGACGAAGGGATTTGAAATTTATGGTTAGAGACTTTGTGTTTGTAAAGATTTCACCAATAAGAGAAGTTGTTAGATTTGGAAAAGTTGGGAAGTTAGCTCCAAGGTATGTTGGACCTTTCCATATTCCTAAAAGAATCAGATCACTTACATATAGGGTCTTGTTGGCAGAGAGATTGGTGGCAGTTCATAATGTGTTCCATATGTCTCATTTGAGGAAAATATGTTCATTACCCATCTTTGGTTATAGGGACATTAGTTCAAGAGGAATTGGAAATAGAACCAAACTTGATAGTGGTTAGACATCCAGATTATCTTGTGGATCAAGATGAAAAGAGGTTACATAAAAAGGTAGTGTAACTAGTCAAGATCCAGTGGAGTGAGGATCCAAGAGACTGCACTTGGAAGACTGTGGATCGTTTGAAAGGAGCCTATCCCGAGTCGGTGTTAGGATAGCTAGTCGTAGGTTGTATGTATAGTTTTTTTTTGCTATGGATCCTTGGTGTATATATAGCGTATTTTTGTTTGCTATGGATTCTTAGTGTATATATTTGTTTGTGATTTATGAATGGATATATGGCTTTTTGCATAGTTTGAATTATCTCCTTGATTGCTAATTTCAGGACGAAATTCTTTAAAAGAGGGAGAGTGTAAAGAACCGAAACTTAATCTCTATTTAAATGAGTGTTTAATTATATTTTAAACTATTAATAAATGGATTTTTATTAACAAATAAAACTGTTTTAAATAATAGCTAATGATAATAAAATCGTTTTCAAATTTTGTTTACCAAAATATATAGTTCATAAAGAAATAGAAAATGTGACTCGAAGTTATTTTTCAAAATACCAATTTTTCATTCGTTAAAAGTTATTCAAAAGTTTATAGAACTATGTTAAACATATATGCACGCAATATGAACTAAGTTAACATGGTGTGTACATGTTTATATATGCATGTGCATGCTTCTCCTCAAACATATAAGCATATAAGTTAATATAAGATTTAATATCATAAATATATATACATAACATATTTAAAAACATACATTTTCAACAAGTACATTAGAAAACATGGCATGAATAGCTGAAAGCAAGAGGGGGAGTACAATGTGTTGAATATGCTTGTATATGAATATAATTTTTGTTTGATGATAATGAACATGTATATATTCATTTAAATGTACTTGTTAATGTACTATTTTATTTTCACATAACTAAATAATTATTTGCCGAATAAAATAAATAAAACAGAATTTGAGTTCAACATATATTTTATTCAAACAAATATTTTTTATTACAATTTTAGAATAGTACAAAGTTTCAGCTCTCACTGTATATACAAAATTTCAATTACAATACAATTTCAAATTACAACACAATTTTTCACTATATAATTGTCATTTACATTTGCACCTCACTACTTATCACTCGTTCACTCATATTTGTTCTTCAACTATATTCCAATTTGTATCCAGCACCTGAATTATCTGCAAAATAAATACTAGCATGGTAAAATTGAAAAGGACGTATTTTTTGTAGTGCAAGTTAAAGTGTGTGTTTTTGAAAATATTATTTGCCTCGGTTATTTATGTTGTTCATCATCATTTTCGTTTGAATCCATTCCTTCACGAACAACTTGCGCGGTGTATCACTATACATGCCACAAGGCCGTGCACACCGATATACACTTGATAAAACTGCAGGAACAAGTGAGCACAAGATCAAGCCCAACCAAATGGTGGATTCAGCACAGGTGAGTCGATAAAACTGCAACAACCCACACATACCAAAGACCAGACAAGGTCACAAAAATAAACCATTAAAACTCAAGATAAGTGCACGAATCAAAGGCACAAGCATGACTCAAAAGTAATGCATCACTGAGGTATAAACACACATGACAACAAGCCAGTGGAATCAACAAGTAAATGGTAGTACATGAGCATGATATGATCAAGCATAGTATCTGTAGAAGTTAAATGAAATGATCAAAGAGGAACAGTCATAAGCAACTCAACCTGACATGTCACAAGCTCCAAACTCAAAGTAAACCATGGACCAAAATATGCATACAGACTCAACTAGACAAAACAACTTCAACTAGATACAAGTGTATACAAGTTTCAAACTGCCAAGACAACCCATTCCAAATGAATGGGCAAGATGACCAGCATTCAAGTGCAAATAGTTCAGAACCAAGGCAATGGGTCAGAAAGAACTCAAGTGCAGATACTGCAACAATTGAACAAAAGAGGGACAACACGGCAGTGGTTAGAGCAGAGCAGCATACAGGGAAATGGATATGAATCTCGAGGCAATATAAACAGGATAACTCAGATATGCAACCATGTACAAGTCAACAAAGCAAAGCCTCAACGCCAAAGAGCAAAAAAACTGGAGCATGGATATACATCAACATGACCACATACATATATACATATGTTTGCACACATGTATACACATATATACACGTAGAACAGTTCAGTTACAGATTCCAACCTAGTATATGTTCAATCAAGTGTATCACCACTCCAAGTACAAAGCAATGCAAGTCAATGCAAGGGACAGGCAACATCAAGTGCATGACAAAACAAGGGCAATGCTCAAAGCCACACAATAGTAAATGAATAAAGCAGTCCAATTTCACCAGACTCAATACAACAAAGAAGACCACATGAAAACATGGAACTAGAACCAAATCAGTCAAGAGTCAAATGAACACAAATGTCAATGGCACCAGGGCAGTGCATATGAAACAAGACCAGACTTCAAAATCAAGATCATTTACAACTTGATCTTGAACGTATATATAATGCCCAAGAAAACGCAGACAACAAAACATACTCAAAAAACCAAAACTACACCAGACTTCAACATGAAGTGCACTCAGGGCAGATGGATTTAGTGCACAAATGTATACAAGAAGCCAACAACACAAGTTCAGCATAAAACAAGCAGAACAAGGCATCACAATATACATATATGTGCGTAAACACACACATATATATGCAGTGGAAAACAAACTCAACCAACAAACAGGAAGCAATTTTACAAGTGTTCAAAAATAAAGCAGTTACTTGCGTAACGATACAACTACAGATGCGAGCAAGCAGTCAAAAAAATGTCATGGTTTAAAAGAAAATGTAACAACAGTTAACAAAAATTCATAGTGCCAAAGTCAAAGCCGATAAGGTGAATTGAAGAAGTCATGGCCATACAAATGGAATAGAGGGTAATAAAATTCATATATTCACGGTGCTGAAGTCATAGGAGAAAAGATCGAAACTAACTTAGAGAAAATCAAATAATATCAGAAATAGAACAAAAAATCGGAAAATAAAACAAGTTGTGGTAACCAAGCGACGCATATCAAATAAGTATTCGAATTTAACCAGTCTAAAAATATCACATGTATTCAAGAAAAATCGAACGGTTGAGAAAAATTAGCAGACAAATTCAAATGAAATATTTGAACGAAAACTAAGGAGATCGATCCCTATAAATTACCATATCATCATCGGCAGAAAAGAGCATAGATTTCAAGCATATCAGCGAGAGTAAATAAAGGAAATTATATACTAGTATTATCCATTTTCGAACTCGATAAATTGAAGCAGCCAAAGTCGAACAAAGCAGAAATCAATCCAAAGAAAATGTATATTTCAATCGAAGCAAAAGAACAAGCGACATCTTCAATTTGCAAAGCCCTAATTCTTGAAAGAGGAATGAATAAAGAAGAATAGCCAAAGTTTTACACGAGAAAAATAAAAAGGGGAACACTTCTTTTAGTTTATTTTTGGGTCGGATTTATTTATTTATAGTTGGGCTTAAATATATAATTAGGATTTTGCCTTTCTTTTATTATATCTATAATTTTTCTTATAAAAACTTTTGTTAAATTCTAGTCATGTGACTATGTTACTAACTGCGGTGGTGTAGTCCGAGAATTCACAACTCAACGGCTGAGTTGTGGTAGGGTTTTGAGTGTAGAGTTAGGTTAGTCGATAGCAGGTGTCTCAAGTTTACGTGTGTAAGCATCTGACTACTTAATTTCTTGTAGAAACCTTGGGAGTAGCACGTAGGCAGGGTTTTTCCGAAGCTGGGTAAATCTGTGTTGTTCTATTTCGTCTTTTATTATTCTGTTATTATCTGTGCTGCAATTATTATCTTTTGCATAGCAAGTGACATTAAACTGGATCCCTACCAGATTTATTAAAAAAGGAAAAGCTACAAAAAAAAGGACACAACAAGCTATGTGCAGAAAAAATAAAAAGAGAACACATCCACACAAGAGAATCAAAGAACAAAAGCAAAGAAAAAAAGAGGGAAAAAAGCACAGAAAATATGGGATCCATGCCTCAATCTGGTCATCAAGATAAGCATGCATGTAGCCCTCATTTCCCATCAATATTTCTTGCCTTAAGTCATTCCATAACACTTCATGGCTCCTCTTGATTCCATCATAACACCTCATGTTCCTTTCATTCCATATTACCTTCAAAAACTTTTTCAAAATGAAGAAAAAAAGTTTCTTTTTCTCATCCCTCCACCTAGTTGCTTTTTCAATTATACCCCATCGAACAGCAGATACAGAAGATACATCAACCCTCCCAATTTTACTCATAGTTTTACTCCAGAGATGATGTACATATGGACACTCAAAATACAAGTGTTTAATACTTTCATTGTGCATGCATTAATTTTTATTATTAGTAGTATCACCCTATTTACCCTCCTTCTAGGGTGAAATCGATCCTTCAAGTGGTATTAGAGTTAGGAACAAAAAC
Source organism: Allium cepa (assembly GCA_030765085.1). NCBI lineage: Eukaryota > Viridiplantae > Streptophyta > Magnoliopsida > Asparagales > Amaryllidaceae > Allium > Allium cepa. The sequence goes on from CM060935.1 coordinate 776,252,755, forward strand.
TATTTTTTTTTAAATTTAATTTTTTCAAAACCAATTTTTATTTTTTAAAATTTGATTTTTAGACAGCTTCTTTTAAAATGCTTTTGCTGAGGGTCAATCTATAGTTAGACCACCTATGTTTAATGGTGAATATGCTTACTGGAGAAATAGAATGAAAATTTTTCTGAAAACCATTAATGCTTGGAATATTGTTTAGATGAGATATAGGACACTAACTATAGTGATAGATAATCAGGATATTGAAAAACCGATGGATCAATGGATAGATCTTGAAAATAAACTACAGAATGCTAACACTAAAGCTATGAATTTTATTATTTATTCATTGGATCAAATTAAATTTAATGTTGTCTCACATTATTTAACTGCGTAAGAAATTTGGCACACATTTGAATTGATTCACGATGGAACCTCTCAAATCAAAGAATCCCACCTTTCCATGCTTAGTAGCAAATACGAGAACTTCACAATGGCAAAGGATGAGAATGTCAAAGAGATATAGGGATGACTTTCTAATCTCGTATACAAATTAAAAGCTCTTGGAAAACCATTCACAGATTGAAACAGTCCGAAAATCCTCAGAGTCTTTCCACGAAATTTTGAAGCAAAAGTCACTACCATTCGAGAATCAAAAAATTTGAAACAAGTTAAAGTCGATGAACTAATCGGAAATCTCACCACTTATGAGCTAAAAATAAAATTTAAGGAAGAACGTGAAGGAGGTGATACTCGAAAGAAATCAGTAGCTCTTAAAGGAACAACTGAAAGTGAAGATGACGACGATGATGGAGCTGCTGAACTGATGCTATTAACAAAGAGATTCAAAAGATAGAACCACAAATACGGAAATCCAGCTCTACATCAACAAACGAAAAGAAAAATAGTCAAAGTACTAGACAATTCAGAAGAGCAGGAGATCATATGTCACAAGTGCAACAAACCCAGTCATATCAACCCCAAATATCCTCAGAATCGACTCAACCAAGGAAAGAAACCAAAATGGAGAAGTTTTGCAGCTACTTGGGATAAAAGTGACGAAGATGATAAAAGCACTGGCAGTGAGAGTGAAGAAGGAAATCTGTGTCTTTACGGAGAAACAACTGACAATGATGATGACGAGCCAAACGAGGTATAAAAACTTACCCATTCAAAATTACATATATATTCTCACGAAGTAAATGGCTGTTTTGAAAGACTTAGGAGAAGTACGCTAAAATGAATCAAAAAGAGATAGTTTGATAGAATTAAATAAAAAGCTTGATAAATTGGTTAAAAACTATCAAAATAAGAGCCCTAAGTGTTATAAGTGTCAATCTTTTGAACAAGAAATTGAAAAATCAGAATTTAAGATTAAATCACTTGTAAATGAAATTCTAATTTTGAAAGAAAGTGAATAAACTTGGAAAGAAAATTCTATTAAAAAGTGCACTCAATTATTGAATGAAAATGAATCTCTCAAAACACAAGTCCAACAAATGTCCATAAATTTAGGAAAAAATTTCAAAGGAGAAAGATTGTTAAATATGCTATTAGGGAAACAAACTGTTAATACCGTTAGACAAGTACTTAGGTATAATCAATCTGACCATGTTAGAAACAAAATTAATCAAGTCAATTAAAAGTGCACGATTTGTGGAAAACTGGACACAATCACAATATTTGCTAGTATAGACCCAAACACGTGAAAAACATTCCAATTTAAGTTCCAAAAGGCACAAATATAAAATCCCTTAAAGTCAAACAAATTTGGATGCCAAAAGGAACAAATATAGATTGTCTAGGGTTTGCACAAACATATTTTTCAAAATCATTTGCGACTAACAACTGTGGACCTATAAAAACAAATGGGTCACAAAAATATTTTCTCTTGTAGGTGTGGTGGTAGGCTAAGGAACAAGAGTGTTACCTGGATTTTGGCTGTTCCAGGCACACGACGGGGGCAAATCAAAGTTCCTTAGCCTAGTGTAAAGGTGGCAGAATCACAATGGGCAACAATGAAAAATTAGCAGCAAAGGTAAAATAGGTAACGGTATATTTATCTAAAATGATATATCACATGTTGAAAATCTGCACCATAATCTGATTCAATTCAGCGAATTATATGATAAGGAAATAAATGTTGATTTTTATTCTGATTTATGAAAAATTATTGGCCAACTATATTTTCATGCCGAGAACACTATAAATACCTCTAAAGTCTTTGTACTATATTTCAAATAGAATTACTTGAACTAACTATGTTGCAAGTTTAGGTGATAAGAGATGTTGTTTTTGCATTGATTGATGATTACTTAAGATACATGTGGATATATTTGTTTATCTTACTACTTCTAAATCTGACACTATGTTCCCTGTTTGTTTATTTGCACGGTTTCAATTCAGATTCAAAATAATTTCATTTAAAATCTCTAAAGAGGATTTTAAGGTATTTTTTGCAACTCCACAATTTGGTCTAAGATATCTATCTAATGATGACCTTAAGTCAAAGGAAAATTCATATGCAGATTAGACCGGTAGTCTAGTTGATAGAAAAATTACTAATGGAAAGTGTTTTAGGTAGAGACAATCATTAAATGCATCACATTTTCAGAGAAAATATATGCATATTTTTTATTTCAACTGATTTTCAATCGGCAGGCATATTTTTTATATAACCCCTTCCAGAAAATAGTTTCGTTGACTTCATTTCAGATTAGGCATTTTTAGAAAATTTGATTTTATAATTATTTTTGGATTTGATCTTAATTGGCTACATTATCTAATCTGACTTCCTACTGATTATTAAAAAGATAAATAGTGATTGAAAAAGTGACGATTGTTGATATTAATCATATATTATGACTCGAGAAAGTATGTTTAGTAAATTTCTTTAAAAATTCTAAATAAGGTTTATAATAACTTTTGTTGGTAAAAATTCCATGAACCTCTCTATTTCTATCATATTTCTAACGACCATCACTCATCAAAATCCAATATAGTATGTCAAAATGTGGTATTTTAAACAGGAAATTATTCATTTTTTTATTTTATTTTTTTAATAAAAACATCCAAAGTATTCGCTTCCATTTAAAAGTCCTCAAGGTTATGCAAGGGTGAATTACTTGGAATATTTATATATGTGCTTTCATGCTCATTTAAAAGTCCTCATGGTTATGCATGTATGGAACACATTTCAAAATTGATTAATAGACAAGTTGATTCTAATCCCATTTAAAATTCCTCATGGTTATGCGTGGTTAGAAGATGCTTGAATTTTTTTAAAAAAAATGGGAATACTACGAATCTCATTTAAAAGTCCTAATGGTCATGCATGGTTAGTAGATATTCAAATTCCTGATATAAATATACCATAAACAGACATGACTATATGGTTTTATATGCCGACATCACCCCTATCACTCTAAAGTGCAATATGTGCTTAACAGAGTATTTACAATTTTCGTTTGATTTTAGTTTTTATTAAATTTAATATTTATACTCGATTGGGTATTAATCCAGTATTAGTGTCTACCATTTTATCTCTATTTTTTAACACTATTATTCTTTTTGCTGATAACAAAAGGGGGAGAGAAAAGTTGAGATTTTGGCAAATAAAGTTCAAATATTTTATTTTTTATTTGCATATTTCCATCTAGGTTTATTTGCATATTTTAATTTATTTTCATGCATATATGAAGTGGGAGCATTGGTGTAGGGGTAACAAATAGAGTTCATCAATGACCAAATACATTTACTACATTCGAAATCTTAGTATATGTTTGTTATCATCAAAATGGGGAGATTGTGGAATGCGCTTGTATATGAATATGATTTTTGTCTGATGATAATAAACATATATATATATATATATATTTGTTAAATGTATTTGTTATTGTACTATTTTATTTTCACATAATTAAATAAATATTTACCGAATAAAATAAATAACACAGAATTCAAATTCAAATAGATATTTTGTACAAACGAATATATTTTTTATTACAATTTTTGAATAGTACAAAATTTGAGCTTTCACCATATATACAAAATTTCAATTACAATATAATTTCAAATTATAACACAATTTTTCACTATACAATTGTCACTTACATTTGCACCTCACTACATATCACTCATTCGCTCATATTTGTTCTTCAACTATATTCCAATTTGTATCCAGCATCTGAAATATCTACAAAATAACTATTGATGTGGTATAATCGAAAAGGAAATATTTTTTACAGTGCAAGTTAAACTGTGTGTTTTTGAAAATATTATTTGCCTTAGTTATTTGAGTTGTACGTCATCATTTTCGTTTGAATCCATTCATGCATAAACAACCTATGACATGCACAGCGTATCACTATACATGCCACAAGGTCGTGCACACTGATATACACTTGATAAAACTGCAGGGACAGGTGAGCACAAGGTCAAACCTAACCAAATGGTGGTTCTAACTCAGGTGACTCGAGAAAACTGCAAAAACCCACTCATACCAAAGACCAGATAAAGTCAACAAAATAAACCATTCAAACTCAAACAAGTGCACAAATCAAAGGCACAAACATGACTCAAAAGAAATGCATCTTTGAGGTACAAACAGACATGATAACAAGCCGGTGGAATTAACAAGTAAATGGTAGTACATGAGCATATCATGCTCAAGCATTGTATCTGTAGAAGTTAAATGAAATGATCAAAGAGGAACAGGAGAAGCAACTCAACCTAACATGTCACAAGCTCTGAACTCAAAGAAAACCATGGAACAAAATATGCATACAGACTCAACTAGACAAAAAAATTCAACTAGATACAAGTGTATACAAGTTTCAGACTGCCAAGACAACCCAGTCTAGATGAATGGGCAAGATGACCAGCATTCAAGTGCAAATGGTTCAGAACCAAGGCAATGGGTCAAACATAACTCAAGTGTAAAGACTGCAACAATTGAAAAAAAAAGAGACAATACAGTAGTGGTTGGAGCAGAGCAGCATATAAGGAAATGGATACGAAACTCGAGGCAATACAAACAGGGTAACCCAGATATGCAACCATGCACAAGTCAATAGAGCAAAGCTTCAACACCAAAGAGCAACAGAACTAGAGCATGCAGATACATCAACATGGCCACATACATATATACATATGTTTGCACACACGTACACATATATACACATGCATAATAGTTTAGTTACAGACTCCAACCAAGCATATGTTCAATCAAGTGTATCTCCACTCTAAGTACAGAACATTGCAGGTCAATGCAAGTGGACAGGCAACATCAACTGCATGATAGAACCAAGGCAATGCTCAAAGCCACATAAAAGTAAATGAATCAAGCAGTTCAATTTCACCAGACTCAATGTAACAGAGAAGACCACATGAAAACATGGAATTAGAACCAAACCTGTTAAGACTCAAATGAAAACAAATGGCAATGGCACCAGGGTAGTGCACATGAAACAAGACCAGACTTCAAAATCAAGATCAGTTACAACTTGAACTTAAACATATACATAATGCCTCAAGAAAATGCAGACAACAAAATATACTCATGAAACCACACCTACACCAGACTTCAACATGAAGCGGACTCAAGGCAGATGGATTTAGTGCACAAATGTATACATGAAGCTAGCAACACAAGTACATCATAAAACAAGTAGAACAAGGCATCACAAGATATGTATATACATGCGCGAACACAAACATATATATGCAGTGGAAACCAGACTCAACCAACAAACAGCAAGCAATTTTACAAATGTTCAAACAAAAATGAAATAGTTACTTGAGTCACGATACAACTACAGATGCGAGCAAGCGGTCAAAACAATGTCATAGTTCAAAAGAAAATGTGACAGTAGCTAACAATAATTCATAGTGCCAAATTCAAAGCAAACAACGTGAATTGAAGAAGTCATGGCCATAAAAATGGAATAGAGGGTAAAAAAATTCGTATATTCACGATGTCGAACTCATAGGAGAAAAGATCGAAACCAACTCAGAGATAATCAAACAATATCATAAATAGAAAAAAAAATTAGAAAACCAAACACGTTGTGGTAGTTAAGTAAAGAATATCAAAAAAATATTCGAATTGAACCAGTCTAAACAAATCACATGTATTCAAGAAAAATCGAACGGCCGAGCAAAATTAGCAAACAAATTCAAATGAAATATTTGAATGAAAATTAAGGGGATCGATCCCTTTAAATTCCTATTTCATCATCGGCAGAAAAGAGCATCGAGTTCAAGCATATGAAGAAGAGTAAATAAAGAAATTTACAAACCAGCATTATTCGATTTGAACTCGACAAATTGAAGCAGCCAAAGTCGAAAAAAGCAGCAATCAATCCAAAGAAAACATATATTTCAGTCGAAACAAAAGAATAAGCGGCGGCTTTAATTCACAAAGCCATAATTCTTAAAAGAGGAACGAACAAAGAAGAACGGCCAAAGTTTACGCGAGAAAAATAAAAAGGGGAACACTTATTTTAGTTTATTATTCATCCAGATTTATTTATTTTGTAGTTTGGCTTAAATATATAATTAGGTTTTGCTTTTGTTTTATTTCATCTATAATTTTTCTTTTAAAAACTTTGTAAAATTCTAGTCGTATGACTAAGTTGCGAACTACGGTGGTGTAGTTCGAGAATTCGCAACTTAGTGGTTGAGTTGTGGCAAGGTTCTGAGTGTAGAATTAGGTTAGTCGATAGCGGTTGTCACAAATTTATGTGTGCAAGCATCCGACTACATAATTTCAAGTAGAAACATTGGGGGCAGCACGTAGGCAGGGTTTTGCCATAGCTGGGTAAATCTGTTTTGTTCTATTTCTGCTTTTATTATTCTGCTATTATCTATGTTGCAATTATTATATATATATATATATATATATATATATATCCACGTTAACTTTTATTATTATTAGTATCACCCTATTTACCCCCTTCTCCTTTAGGGTGAAATCGATACTACATAGTGGACCGAAATTAGGGGTAGAAAAATATGGTGATGAAGCCATACTTACATTTTAATATAAACACTGATATAATTTTTACTTTGTTTTCTAAGCCTATAAATACCATCTAACTTTCATTCTACTTAATTTACAATCTCTTCCTACACTTTGAAAATCCTAAGAGATTAAGCAAACTTAGCCGTGGCCTCCTCATCACAATTTAAAGAATAGAAAAAAAATCACTTCTTTTGGCTACAATCTCTTCCTTGGTTCACAAAAAAATTTCTACATCATCTAAAACGCCTCTCGACAAAAATGCAATCCCATCCACCCTAAAACCATAATCGCCGAGCCCAAACATCCCAGGGCCAAGCCCAATTAGGCCGAGCCACCTTGGAGGTCCAAGCACCCCAAAGTACCATGTTTACAAATTTTCTAAAGCATTTTCAAGTTTTGTAAAAAAAAGTTCGCTTTGATTTAAAAAATTTCGATGAGCAAAACTAATATTTTTAAAAAAGAACACAACTTGTTTTAATGATCAGTATGTTATGAAATTATAGTGTTTGTCGTGTTGAAATATCATGTTGTTGGTTGATATATGATTGCAAGCTGGTTGTGTGGCATAGATTTGTGATTTGGATAATATGTTGGATATTTATATGGTATGAGTATGTAATATTGATCTATGATATGATGGTAGTGTTGTTTGTGAAATAAAACAAGTATGTTGTGAGATGGTGGTGAAAAAACTAGTGCTTTAAAAAGTCGCAAAGTCTTGAGATCTGATTTGAAAATAAAAGCTATTTTATAGTTTTGGATTTTTGAAAATATTTTTCCAAGTTTTTACCTTTTGTTTAAGTTTTCAAAACTCTTACAATTGTGTAACATGTGATAGCTAGAGTTAAGTGAGATTTCCACCCAGAAATCAATTCTAGAGAACTGCGCTTATAGTGATAGTCGCTATGGATGCAGTTCGCGAAATTTCGCGATTTCAAGTTTTTAGGTGTTTTCCTTTGGATTATTTTTGAAAATTCATTTCAAAATAATTAAGTAAGTCAAAAGCTTAGTTTTTAATTATTTAATAGTTTATTTATTTAATTTTTTAATTACATAATTATTATTTAATTAATTAATTAGTAATTAGGTTAAGTAGTTTGATATTAAGAAACTTTTAACTAAGTTAATAATTTTTAATTAAGTTTTCAATAATGATTAATTAGGATAACATAAAATTAATTTTTACTTAATAAATTTTATTTTAATTAATTATTTAATTAGAGTTAATTATTTAGTAAATTATAATTTAATAAAAGGCTAATTATCCACTTAACTAAGGTTCGGTTCTTAGATAAATGTTATTTAATTAAATACAATTAAGGTTTAATTATAAATAAAATTAGGATCATTAATGATTTAGTTTTGATTTAATTAAGATTAATTACAGTTTAATTACGTTTTAAAATGATTAAATCAAGGTTTATCTCTTTTAAAGTTTCTTTTAAAATTCTATCGGTTATTTACTTATAACCAATTTTCTTGTTTAAGAGAATTGTTTTAAAACCAAGGATCTCTTTTCCATGTTATTAAGTAGCCAAATGAATTAATGTAGTTGTAATAAAATGTTGGAACGTTTTTTTGAAAGTAAATCGACTTGCACTTATCACAAAATACCGCACTTCAGAAACGTGATGAATACAAGGGGGTTAATTTCAATAAGCTGATCATGATAGTCTAAGAATATGGAACATATGTTCATATGTAAATCTTTACACTCTGAAAGTGGAATAGTCCACTATAAACAACATGACCTTTTAAAATTGTCAACATTGGTTTGGAGAGACCCGGATCAAATATTAGTTATTATCCAAAAACCACTTCGAATCAACGTAAATGCTCGAATTGGAAATAGTGAAGGCAAGGTCCAACATGAAGACTTTGAAGTGGAGAAAGTGCCTTTGGTTCGTTCATCATCTCCTGAAATGAATTATATGGATGAGTTTTGACATTGTGGAAACATATGAGAGGCGATGTTAGCATTCGAAGTGGCAATGCTAAAATGAAGATAAATGTAGCCTCGGGCCTTATCAACCGGGAATGACTAAAATAGGGGAGATGTAGTAAGGCTAGGTGGGTCACTCAGGAGATGATGAACGAACCTGACTAAAATAGGGGAGATGTAGCCTCGGGCCTTATCAACCGGGCCTTATCAACCGGAGTTAGCTGAACCACTATAAAATCAGTGTTCTTTACTGCTTTCATTTTAATTTCGACTGTTCTTCATATTACTCTCTACATATATTCTATCTGTTATATGTGACCGTTAGTTGGTGCTTTCATTTGCATTTGGGTGTTAGTGACCAATTTTGGTGCTAATAATTACACTAAGTAATTAATCTTTAATTAATTCCATTAAATAATATCCTTTTAATTACATTCATCAAGTAATTATCACATTGGTTCATTATCTCAATTAATTAACCTTTGATTATTAATTAATTTAACCTTTAATTAAATTAATTAACTCTTAAAAAATTAATCCTTTAATTACTTACATTAAGTAATTATCATTTAAGTAATTAATCTCTAATTAGGTACATTAATTAATTCCTAATTTCCAATTAATCTATAATTAATTTATAACCCTTAATTATTAATTAATTAATCCTTAATCATTAATTAATTAATTTCCCTTTAATTACTTCATTAATTTAATTAATCATTAATTATCTAAGACCTTAATTAACTTTAAGATAAATCTTTATTTTTATTAATGACTTGCTTATCATTAACATTATTTAAAAACATTTTATCTTTAATTAACACTTAATTTAATTATAAATTAAGTCTTTAAAAATAACATGAAAATAATTTTATCTTAGCTTATAGTTAACAAAACATATAACTTCTTTAATCAAAGAATTTAAAAACATTTATCCTATAATAGTTTAAACTAGGTTTAATTTAAATTCATAACTTGCTTTATTATTTAAACTTTAAAACAGTTTTGAACCTTACTCCAGGTTTGACCCGATCTTCACCCAAAACCTACCATGAGTTCCCTTACCCCTTTATTTTAATACTTAAACTATTAAAACTTTAAAACCAGTAAGCTTATCACTCACGTTCTACTCGAATACGAACCCGAGTCTCCTTTCCACATGCCTGAGTGTTCCTTCGAGTCAACATTCCTTTCTAAACACTGACACCATCAAAACCATCGTGCAAATGCACCGACCAACGCCAGAGCTTCGGCCTCTAAGATTTCTGTCGACAGATCGCCCATGACCCACAGTTGCCATCCGACCACCTAGAAGCACACATCAAACTCGAAAACAAAATCGAGTTACGTCGATCGAAAAGGCACATCAGCCATCACTAGAAGACTGCATCGACACGACGACGCCGTCCACCAGAGATCGTGAAACCCTGGCTACACACTCGCAGGCCCTCCACGCAGCCTTTCCCCATGGTCCGAAGATCCCCGATCATCCAAAGACGCCGTAGTGACCTAAAACGCGACCTCGACCATACTAAGGGTTTAAACCCTACTTTGACCGATTGTTGACGCCATGGTGATTGAGAAAAGCTCTACCCATTTTTCCCCGACTCGGCGACTCCCCTGCAACCTCCAGTGGCGACAACGAGGTCCCACCACCCTCCAGTCATCAGAAATTGCCCAAAAGCCAAAATCCGATCAACTTCGAAATGCTCACACAATAAAACACTAAAAATCTTAAATTTTCTTTTAAAAATCATAGATTTCAAAATTGATTCAAGTTATATTCTTGAATCAGCAAATTATGATGTTTTATTTTTAATATGTTTTAAAAATCTACTGTAATACCTTGATTTCCAGAGATGTATAGACTTTTTTTACCTAAATACATTTTTAAATCTTGAATTGTGTTTAAACAAACATATCTTGTTTGAAATTCACAACCTACAAGTGAATGTATAAAGAGAAACTTGATTTTTGATCATAATTTTTAACCTGATAGTAGAAACTGAGATATGCTTATATAAACAGACATGCACACTTTAACACATACATATATACAGAGATTTACTTAATATATATACACGCAAGGACAATTCATTCCAGCAATCACATGCAACCAGATTTTAATTTACTTAAACTTTTAAAATAAATTGTTTACTAACAGATGAGATGAATAGAGAAAGCCTGGAAAAATAATTCTTGAAACAGGAAATTACTTTGAATTTATTCTTGCCACTTGATTTGAATCTAAGCTTGAATCTGATGTTGTAGAATCTTAAATTGAATTAGCTTAGCTTCAGGTTTCAAATTGTAAAGATGATTGATAGTTGTTTGCTTCCTTTGATTTGTTTATCGGTTTTAGTGTTAAAGGTTTTGTTTTGATTTGGTAATTTGTTTTACAGGGTTTGAGTTTTGATCTGGTTGAGAAATGTTTAACAGATTTGAGTTTTCTTTTTCTTTGCTTTTGAAATGAAGATGGTAAAAAGAAGTGAAGAAAGAAGGTAGATGTTTATATAGACCAAATTTATGACTTTTCAAAAAAATTTTTTAAAGAAAATGAAAATACAAAGATGACACTTGTTCAATTCTTAACATTTGTCATTTACAATTGATTATTAAATTACACATGTTATTAACAAGCTTTTATAATTAAACACTTGTCATTATATATTTTTAATTATTTTTAAATGTTAATATAAAGATTTTGTATTTAATTTACTAATAAATACTTTCTTAGTTTATACAAATAAAACTTTTAAAAGAAAATAAATATAAAACCAATTATATTCTAAATAAAATCATATATAATAAAATTTTAAATCCAAAATATTTTAAAATATTTATCTTTTAAATTTCAATTTAAATCCAGATTCAAATTCAATTTTAAAATCCAATTTAAAACCAACCTATATATATATGTAAACAAACACAAATTCAATTTACAAATTTTAAGTAATTATATTAAGAGATTATCAAATAAATATTCATTCAAATATTAATATTTATTATCGGATTTGTTTGTTAAATCTATAAATCTGTATTTTTCAATAGTTAAATCAGATAATTATCCAATATACGATGCCCAAAAATCCGGATTATCACAGTTATTAGAGGTACAAAGGGGTTACATGCTGATAGTTATTGGATAACTAAGGAATGGCACACTTGATAATTTTTTATTAGTTAATATAAATAAGGTCAAACAGAGAATATCGAAGTGACAGTATTACGCAGTTCTCTCAACTTGAGAATAATGTTGAACTTAAGTATGGGCACTCCACTTTTGTTGTTCTTAAATCGTGACACGATGTCCATTGAACGACTATATTTAGGTCGAGTTGATGCATCGGAAGTGAAACACTATCCAATAGAGAATTCGTCTCCTCGGTTATATGAGGTTAGTATCACTGTCTACTGAGTCAATTCAAAACCAATGTCTCTTCCCAAAGCAATTTTGTTGATTATTATTTTATTATTGAACCAAATAATTCATGTTTGGACTACAAGTTGAATGTGGACAATATTAGAATTTTGACCGGTATCAAATTCCATATGTCCTAGTGTGATATAGTTTAACAATGAGAATTGATGTAAATAATTGTCACTATAGAGGACCGCTTAAAATAAGAAAATTTAGATTTTATCGAAACTACATAAGTGATAAATTTTGACATAATGTCACACCACTGCTAAGGTGATGCGTGAAAGTTAATGTTTGAATTGTTGGATATTAATCATTGACTGAATTTACACCTAAGAGTCATACAACCACAATGTTAAATACTCTGACTACCACCTAGTTTAACTAAATTATAACTGTTATATATTAATCAACTTAATTAATATTTGTGAAATATTAATTATTACATTTTATTTGATTAGCGTTAATCAGTATTGAAAATAGTGCGTATACAAAAATTATATGCGGACATATTGACATACGATATCGATTTATGTTTAAATATGATTTAAATAGGAACTGTCTGACCTTGTTTAAAATGAAATGGAAGCCCATATGGGTCCAAGTATTGTCAAGCCATAGCTTGAGGGGAGGAGAGGCTTGAGATGATATTTGTGGAGTTTGAATTGGTAGACGAAAGAGTGGATCCGGATCCACATTTACTTTCATTTACAACAACCTAATACTTGTAGTATTATTACACCTCACTTTTGCAATAACCCGGCCCGAAACAACCTAAGTTCCAACCCAAAAGGGCCAATCTAAACTTAGGTTTTGAATTATTGAAATCAAAGAAGGAGTTGACTATGAAATTATCATAAATTGCAGAAACAATATAAATTCTATCAAATTAACATAAATAATTGAGAATCTCTATCTTGAATTCACATTTCAAAATAAAAAAGAATTTCGGGGGATTTTATATTTTTTTTCTTCTCAATCCTAGAAAAGCATATTCAAAAATCCACAGATATGTATACTAATCAATTACTGAAATAAAAATATTAAGGTTTCCACTCACTATTGGTCCTTAGCGTTGCATTTCTTTGGATTTGTAACACCCACTATAATTTCATTCAGATCTCTCCTTTTGATATACACAACAAAGGATTTGTGTGTGCGTGTTTGCGCGCATGCGCGTGTGTGTATTAGATTAGGAAAGGTTGGAGGAGAAAAGGTTTAGAAATTTGATAATAAACAAAGATAGATTAGAATTTCTTTCCTTAAGCCTTAATGGAATTTTCTGAGTTTATAAAGATATAAACTGATAGAGCTTCACAGATTTTCCTAAAATATTTGTGAATAAAAGTGAGGGGTCTGGAGTCTTACTTATAGAGGTTGAAATACACCAGAACTGTAGGATGAAACTAAACGGATAAATCTAGAGCGTCGAAATTAATAAAACCCTAGCCGCCACCATCAGGTAGCGCTCTACCGCCTCCTATAAACTGGTCAACCACTAAGGGTCGACCGATATGGCCTATGGAGTCGACCGCTCCCCTTATATTTAGGAACGTTTGAATTTTCTGTTGCTTAATTAAATTTATTTCGTAATTAACTTTTAACGTTAATTGTTAAGTTTAATGTTTACTTAACCCACAAGTGTGATCATAGTTAATTTTTGGAATTCAAACTTTAAATTGAAAATAATAATTTGAATTTGAACTAAATTGACAAATCTGAAAACTTCAAACCTCTTAACCACTTCGTTTGAGCTCCGTTTTCAGCATATTATATATGGAAACATATCAGAATTTTTCCACAAATGCAATGGAATAGCTTTTGTAGTCAAATTCCAACTTTTGTAAAAATTTCATATTTATCCCTAACTTAATTAATTAAATTTCCCTTGATTTACTTATTTAATTAGGTTTGATTTTATAGGGTGTTACATTCTCCTCCATTAAAAAGGATTTCATCTTGGAATCTTTCAAAAGGGGAACGGTTTAACATGTAATAACATCCATGTTATACAACAGTGTTATCTACACAACCATCTACTCAACCAAAGTGCAATGTGATTATGTACGCAAGACATACTATAAAAGGGCACAATCCTAGCATGAATGTGATCGTGTTATGCAAATATATATATATATATATATATATATATATATGAAAATATCCTAAACATGCATAAAACTGCTATATGAGTGTACCTAAGTGATGGTGAAAAGGTGTAGCAACTAACTCTTACCATCCAATTTAGCAACCACGATGCAACCAAAACTCTAATTTTGGAGAGAAAATTTACTGGAGAAAGGCTTAGGATGTGAAGTTCTCATGCCTTCCATTGGATTTTCTCCCCATTGTACTTGGACCAATCTAATTCCTTATTGTGGTGCTTTCTAGTTCAATGCTTCACAATGTCTGTAATGTCACAAGACATCAGTGACTCTATCTTAAAATCCCCCAATTAATTAGGCTCTATTATAATGTTTGTGCTGTGAAGGTATTTCCTCAAATACGGAATGTGAAAAAGGTCGTGGACTCCAGCCAACTTATAAATTTTCTATTTTTTCCATATTGGGAAAGGCCCAATAGATCTTGGGGCCAACTATTCAAATCTTACAACTTTCACACGCTGCCTAATCAGCTTTAACTTTTCAAAGTCTCGCAATCCAAATCTGTTCTAAGTAGAATTTGTCAGTGGTTACCCACCCACAAGTTGGCGATTTGTATGGCCTTTCAAAATCTGCTTCAAAGGTTCCATACCAATCATCTATTGGTGACTACTACTAAATGTGAATTCTACTAAGCATAAGTGCTGATTGTAACATCCTATAAAGTCCAAGATGCAAGCACTCAACAAATCCTTCAAGATCTCATTCATTTCTCTAGTTTGTCCATTGTTCTTCTATCGTAGACGATGCTTAGATTTAACAATGTTCCTATACATAGTTCTTAAAGCTACCAGTAAACTCCTCCAAAATTTTCTAGTAAACTAAGGGTCCCCATCACTAAGATGCAAACTACAACTCCATGAAGCTTTGTTGGAGATGATGCGGTTTTATTGCTTCTAACATAAAATTAAGCCACTGTCCTCCTCATCTTTGATCAGTAGGAAATTCTCTTCGCATTCATGTATATTTCATCTTTTCCTCGAATGGTGATAGTATTTGAGCTAAATTTTGTTTTTCCTAAAATTCTGAAGTTTTAGGATTGAAATATTTATTCACATTAGGCTGCTAACCTAATTTCCTCATTAATTTCTAATCTTACCTATGGTTTATCACCTGTTAAATGTGCACATAAAATTTCACTATTTACTTTGCTTCCACCATATATATATATTTACCAAGTGGTTTAATCCCATTCACAAAGCCAACATAGGAATAAAACAGGGATATATGTTACACCAAATTATTCACTTTTTCAATAACCAAGGGAGACAACTAGCATTTACAACCTAAGAACTCTAAAAAAATTGCTGGAAGCTTATATTAATTATCGATTGATATAAGTGTTGTTGAGGTCCTAATGTTTCTTAATAAATTAAGTTGGTTATTTCTCAATATGTCATTCCATTATTACCCTTTTTCCTTAATTTTCTTTTTCAATATCTAATTAATATAGTTAATTCATTTCCTCAATTAATATATCCATGGCAATTGATAATTGCTATTAGAATTGGACTATTTTCAACTAATAGTTCTTTAATCCCTTTATTCTTCTTCAGGCTTCAAAATCCATTCACTAATCAAATTTCTTTCATAAATGCCATATAAATTTTCCTTAATCAGTCCTTTTTCAATTCCCTTTTGCCTCTAATTAATTACAAATTTATTCCCCATTAGATTTGTAATTAATGTCCACAAATCAAAATTTGTTAATCACTAACTAATACGTATATAATTGTAATCTATGCGTTATATATATATATATATATATATATATATATATATATATATTCTATTCTTTAAGCATGGCTATATGTATGTATATTTCTAACTACTAATTTCTATAACTAGAATACTCATTTTCATATTTTAATTTATCGGAGCTATCCTTCTAAAATGATTACTGTTATAATTTCTCATAAATTAACCATAAGTGAAAATTTTGCTTTGTTTGAAATTACAAGGAATTATTTATTTTCTTTTTATTGAAATAGGCAGGTAAACTATGAAAAGGGATATCCACCTCTTACACATCTCTTTCCTTTTAAGTTATTCCTTGTTATCTCAAACAACGCACTTTTATATATATTTCGAAATTTGATATTTTTTTGAAATTACATGAAAACTACTCCAAAATTAAAATATTCATATTCTATGGGCAATGTAAGTTACAACCAATTATAGATCTGCAATATCTTATCAACTTTACCACCTTCTTCAAATAGAGGTTTGAGACTGATTTCAAATTTCCAAATCAGATTGTATATTCTATTGCTATTTTATCCATATCCATTAAAAAACTTAGTCTGCCCTACCTAGGTTGTGATCCTTATCTATTCCATAAAAATTGTTCATTATAAAACCAAAATTTTAGCAATCATACAAATAATTTTAAATAAACTATTTTCATACAAATAAAATTATTTCAAAATCAGCATTTATTACCTCATTTCTTGTAAAACATAAAATTGCACAAACATAAAGTACCAAATTAAAATCAGCTTAGAAACTTTTATGAAGAATTCAAAGTTTCTTAGTTCCAAATAAGAGCAAAATAATTTCTACTTGTAAAACTTTCTTCATTAAAGATTTATCTCTTTAAAAGTCAGACTTTCAACTCATAGAATTCGAAGATTGCTTGGTTTTCAAAAATGAACTATGGAAAACTTCCATTTTTAATGACTTGCTAAAATAAAGACTTACTCCTTTTAAATAGGATCTTTAACACAAAATATTCAAAATCTCAATTATCATTCTAAATAATAGACCTTTATTATTCCAAAGTGTTTTTTAGTCACACAAATTATCATTTTCAAAATAATAGTTTTTTCTCGGTTATCATTTCAAAATAACAATATCTCATTCTAAAATATAGATTAATCTCTATTGCCTTATTACTCAAAATATACCCTTTTTGGTAAAATACTTTTTTTAACTCTGTTAAAAATCTTAAAATCTTGTGCAATCCTATTTTTACCCGTTGCAATAATATTCTTATTCAAAAATGGTTTGAATAGGAAAAACATACATATAAAACTATCGCCTTTATATAAGTCTTTTTCCTCATATAAAAAATATCAAACTCGTTTATTTACTATCACCATTTAAATTGCCAAAAACACCTTATATAACTTTAAACGATAGAGAAATGGAGTAGACAAAGGTAATTCTTATCTTATTCTTATTACTCCTCTTATAATCTTTTATTACTAGATTAAAATTCTCAATTCTATCACTACTTAAATTTAGCTATCATTCTCTGTATTTCCTTATATGGGAATGTTCCTCCTATCTACCTTGTCGAACATTCTTAACCTTCTAATCTTTCTATCCTACGTTAATCAAGTGTCTTTTCCATTTGTATAGTGTTTCAAAGGAAATTTAAAGAAAAGTGGCTCTAATTTTATAAGGCAGGAAAAATCATGCATTTCTTAAAAGAAATTACCTTATTAAAAATCTTTAGACTAAAAAGTTTTGGCTCAATAGTTTAGATAAAGTACTTTAAGAATGCAAAATCCTTTTAAATTAGAACTTTCGAACACAACAATTTATATATTATAAACCTCTAAATTTATTTTCTCTTTTCAAATTAACATCTTCTAAACTTATAAAGTAGAAGAAATCATAAAATTAGAAGAATTCAAAATTGAAGAATCCAAAAGTTGACAACTTTAAATTAAAAAAAATTAATTGAAAAATTAACAAACGAGAACCTTCTCCCTCTTTTTTTGAACCTTTCAAGTAATTAAAAATCATCCACCATTTTGATTTTACAATATTTCACCATTTCTTCCTAAACTTTTTTACAAATGGTAATATATTTCCAAAGCTATCAAAAATTTCCAACTTATAATACATAAGACTTTCACTTAACGATCTTTTGAAAAAGCTCATTCAAAACTTTCAAGGATTTTTCAAAAAAAAAATTAACCACTCGTTTCTCGAAGGGTAGGATTTAAAAATATGGGCTTTGATTGTTCTTCCCTTTGAACTCCTATTCAATCATTCTAAAAATCTAGTTATATTCTTATGGTCATTAATATACACCTTCTTATGGAAGCTTGTTTCACTACTTCATTCCTTCCATATGAATACTATGTCGTATAACGTCTTACTATTACCTAACATTTATATTTACAGCTCTCATAAATGTCACTTTATCTATGCTAAATGGTTGCTATCTTAATGAACATTTCCTAAAGACATTTATTCGCATGTTTAACTTTACGTACCTAACTTTATCCTTACCTTCCTTATGACGATCCGGAATTTTGGACATTTGAAATTGGAACATTTAATTGATTTAAAGGTTAATTTTTAACGTGAATTTCAAATATGTCCAATTATTGGATAATTAAATTATTGAATTTAATAACTGGGAATTAGAATAAAATATGAAATCTGGAGTTTCAGGCTTGTTAAAGATAATTTGAAGGCTTATAAAATTTATATTGATAATAGTAAAGGTAATAGGACTTCTAAAAATTGAATTTAAAGATGATTTGTTCAGTTTTTAAAATATATCGTTTAAATCGATATTTAAAAATAATCTTCTGAGGCACAGTCTTGGATTTCAAGAAACCCAGTTCCATTAGATCCGTAGTAGTGTATTATTATCGGATTTCAAATTTCGTAGTGTTTGGAGTTGTCGTATGGTCGCACGGTAGGTAAACACGCTGAAATCTATATCTAAAATTCAATATAACAACTGGGTCCAAAATCCTATCTTCTCCATATGATCGAATTAGAACCCGAAACCTTTTCCATTGCGTTCGGAATAGGGGTATAACATTATAAATGCCCAGCAGCATGCATCGATAGGAGATCAAGATTTTAAGATGTGTTATCGAGATGATTTGAATTCAAAATATAATATATATATATATATATATATATATATATTTAATATAATAATGTTTTCACGCAAGCAAATTTAAAAACACGTGTTCCCTGGCATAACGCATGTCCACCCTGTTAACACGTGTCCCCTCCTCCTCTTTCTAAATTCGAAACCAAAAAAAATGGCCAAGCAAAATCAAAGGGGTGCGAACGTGTTCTCCATTCTTTTATCTTAAATGCAAATTAAAAAAATGGCAATAGAAATCAAATCGAATTCGTTAAAAAAAGGGGCGATGTTGATCGAATAAATCAAACAAGGTAGAGCAGATTAGTCGATAGGAAGAGGAGAGATCGAGCATAGGTTCATCTCTACAGGAGGATGCGGCTACTATCGCACACCGTCCAGGCTATCATAGCATCTATAGAGCCAGGTATTCGCTTAGCTTTGGGAAGTGGAGCGACGTGTGTTCGAGTCGAGGTCGAAGGAGGTCGCGAGCTCGATGGTTTCAAGGTTGGTGATGGAGCCTCGCGAGAGGGATGGGGTCGAGGCAATGATTTTTTTTGGTATTTTCTCTCTCTGTTTTTTTTTTCAATATGTATATACATATAGGAAATCGAAAGAAAAAATTACAGCAAAGGCAAATTTTATATATATATATGCAATGACTAAGAATGTATGCATATATATGCAGATTTTTATATATTTACAGAAAGATTATAATATATAGATAAAATTTTGGAAAATATAGGAATCTGAAATTTAACAACAAAATATATATAGGAATATAGATACAGTAAAGCATGAAGTTTTATATAGATTTACAATGTTTTAAAGCACTAGTTAATTTTTAAAAATATATGTATCTGAGATTTTGGGAAAAATCGGTTATTAAAACTTATACATGATATTTCTATAAGTATATAGTTTCAAAAGAAAAATAGATATACACATTTTAAATCTACTGGGTTATTTTCAAAATAATGTAGTATGAAGATAAATTTATTTAATAAACTTATTTAAATTATTTTAGTTACTAAAAGATTTTAAAAGGGAAATTAGTTTAAAATTTAATTCTTTGTTTAAATTAAATTATTAGTTAAAAATAAAATAAATTTATTAAACGATAATTAATTGTTCGATTAGTTCAAATATTGATAAACCGTATAAATGTTTTTTGTACAAGGTCTTGAATCGGGAGGAGACAAGCCAGTTTCGATCGGATTTGCAAAATAAAACAAAGGTAAGTTAATCTCACTCATTTGGATTACCATTTAAATTTATATAGTTAAATTTAAATTATTGGTTGAATGACTGAATTGATGGGATGTGATATTATGTGTGTGTATTGGAGTGATTGATTCCCGCACTATATAGCGGATGAGACCCTATGCGCCCCGCATAATAGCGGATGACCCTTTATACCATGATATTCCACCTCGAAGTGGAATCGGTATTTTATTTGCTGACTAAAAACTATGGATGCAGGGAAATAGGTTGGAGGGATCCAACTGGATTCCTCAAAGTAGTGGAATTTATTTTTATAGTCTATGTTTTCTTTGATAATCTATGATAGATTATATTGAATATATTGGGAATTGAAAATATTGAATGCTATGATTTGAC
Organism: Allium cepa; assembly: GCA_030765085.1. Lineage (NCBI taxonomy): Eukaryota > Viridiplantae > Streptophyta > Magnoliopsida > Asparagales > Amaryllidaceae > Allium > Allium cepa. Next base: position 776,273,740 of record CM060935.1, read on the forward strand.
TAAATATATTTTGGGTATATTGAGATATCAAAAATATGAAGATTTAATTTTTAAAGGAAAATAAAAGAGGGAACTTTAAGAAAAATAATTATAGAGAATTTGGATAAATTAAAGGATGAATTGGAAAAGAATAAAAGTTGATTTTTAAATTCTAATAAATAAATTCTGAGTATTGGAAAATCTTTTTCTGAATAAATGGTAATAAATGAATTTTAAACTTAAGTGGTATTATTTAAAGGAATAAGGGATTTATTTTTAAATTCAAGGTTTAAAATAGTTGGGAGAGATAAAGAAGAATTTTGAAAAAAAAAGTATGAAATTGGTATTTTCAGTTTAAATAAGATTTTAAATCATAATAAATGAATTTATTTTAAAGTGGAGTAAATTTTGGAAATTGATTTAGAAATTGATTTAGTGTTTGAAACTGTACTTTAAAAGGAGGATGAGACTATGGAATTTATAAACTGGGTTTATAAAGCGAAATAAGATATCAGTGGATATCTGGAAGTATAAATTCACGGTGGGAGTTATAAACGAATGGGTAATTGGTTTTAAAAATAAATAGTGGTCTTATTTTTAAAGTGTGGGAAAGAAATTTACGGGTTTAGGCGTAAATTAAATTGGGATAAATCGAGAAGGATTCATGAACTGATTAAATGGACTATATTAGAATGGGAAGTGTATTTTCCTGAAAAAGCTAAGTATGTTTTCAAAGCGGATTTTCAAGTAGAACTTAAAAGTTTTAAAGTTGTTTAAAAAAAATGATTTTGAGAAATTAATTATTTAAGTTGTTTATTATTTTTGAAAGTAAATATTTATTAAGTTAATTATATAAGTAAATTATTTTAAAGGTTTAATTGGTATTATGATTTTTAAAAGACAATTATTTAATATTTATACCATATAGAATGACTTTTATTTTAAATCTAGTTTTGGCTTAAGTTTACATGAAAACTTATTATAAAGTTTTCATAACTAGTATTTTAAATAAAATGTTTTTAAGTAGTTTTATTTTAAGCGTTTTAAAGTATATATTTGGAGTAAGTGATTTAAATTGATTTCAAACTCTAATGTACTAAGACTTGGTGATTTCCAGTGGAAATAAGCAATTGGGTGGAAATTTATTTCGCAAGAGAAAAAGTAACTTGAAAACTATTTCAAAAGGTTGAAGTGTAGAAAAATAACTTGTGAAGATATTTTGAAACATATAATTTGGAAAATTATTAAGGCTTGATGGTTGTTTGTGGATGTTATATGATAGTTAAATAACCGACTATCAGTATTGGCCAATGCGCTGATCGTTTCGAAGAGATCAAGATCGGGATTAATTTTTCAAAAACCACTTCGATCCGGTTTGAATGTTTTCATGAGGAAGACAAGAGCTTCGAGTCAAAGATGGAGCAGTGAAGTGCAAGGGCTAATCGCGACTAATCCTGAGGGTGATTCCAAAATGGATGTAGTAGGAGTAGTGCCTTCGGTTCCGTTCGGACGGGGAACGGACTTGTATGGACGAATGCTATCAGAACATCGTCGGGAGGACGATGAACATTCTAAGTGATAGTTGTTCTAAAAAGGTAACATATAGCCTCAAGCCTCATCAACCGGGAATGGCTAAAACAGGGGAGATGCAGCAAGGCTAAGTGGCTAGCAACCAATTAGGGTAAGGCCATCCCTGTCTAGATGTCCTTTTTTTGGCTGTGTGGGTGGTTGATGATCGCAACCATGGGGTAATCTTATTCGGACTATCCAGTAAGGGGTAGCTCTGGTCTTGTGTAGCAGGGGATAAGGATTGCTCCTCGGTACGGTGATCTAGACTACGTACTATGACGGCGGCACTCCAGTAGCCCTGCCATTGTATGGAATCCAATCTCCAATAAGCACTTGTACGGTTTTGATTGTGCCCAACTATTGCTGAAACATGAGATGCCAGCATTTCAGCTAGATTCTATTTTACTTTTTATGATGCTATTATAGTATCAAATGGATTCGATAAAAAATGTTTTGGTTATCGTAATGTAAAAACCCGACATGTTTGTTTTTGGCGTGGTCTTAAGATATACCTTTGATTTCAAAGGATTTTGAAAACTTTAATAATCCAGTTGAGTGTGTTTTCTCACGCTGGTTTTCTAGACTGACTCGGGTATTGTTTTATTATAATTCTCGGGTCAGACCGAGTATTGTAGGACACAAGATAGGATGATGTGGAGCTCAGGAGACGAGCTGGATGCGAGATTATCACACGTACTTGATGTATATTCCGTTGTACAGTGTAAGCTGTATATTCAGCTTTGGGAGGACTAGTTAGTAAAACTGTACTGAGTAATATTGTTGGTTTGTGCTGTACTCTGATTGATGTAACGTATAAATAGTTACAGATTCTTTTGTATGAAAATTTGTGGTTATATATTATATGTTGTTCCGCTGCGATTATGAAATTCTGATGTTATTTTCTATTTCTTCTTCTACCACTTTCTTCTTTAGCCCTAATGGTTCGTATTTCCATTCACTTTGAGTTAAACTGTTGGATAATATTGTTGGCTCGAAGGGTACGGAGTTGCGGGCTGTTGCAGTGGTATCAGAGCTGAAGGTTAAGCGAGAAACTTGGCTCTGGTGGGGATTACTTATTAGAAATAGAGTCTGTAGTACTCTAGAATGAGTTTGAGTATAAATAGATATATGCACGTATTTATTAGTGAATATAAAATTTGTTTTATGTTGTGTCGACTTATCGGTTGAGTATTCATAAATTCTGGTCGGTGCAGTCTGGACAACTATATCGATAGGGATTTCTAAACTCTTAAGCCAGGAAAACCGACACGGTATCATTTTTAATAGGGTAAATGAAATAATTTTACCCAAATTATTTTTATATATAAAAGTAATAATTTTTCGTAAATTATTTTAAGTATATGGTTTCTTGGTTGTTAGGAAATGATAATATTAAATTATTACCATTGTTGTTAGGAAAATTGAATAAAAATTAAAATTATAACCAAAGTTAAGGGATTTATAGAATGGAAATTGTAAATGTGAATTACAAATGTGATTTAAAATTGGACTGGAATAAAATTCCAGAGTAACATTTGAATATGGATTGATGGGATTTGAAATTTGAAATTTTGGTAAAATTTAATTTCATTTGGGTTTGAAAATAACTTTCAAAGACTTTGGAGGAATAATTGTGATATTATTTCGGAAATATTTTTGAGTTGGATATGAAATTTGATGGGATTTGGAATTTAAAATATTTTAAAAGTTTTTTAAAAAAAAGGTAAAAGCATTGAACTCTTTTCGGCCGCTGGAAAATTACTTCGGTGATGACTACAGCATCATCGATGTTCATTTTCGAGTTTCCAAGGAAGGAATTGCTACCAAATTGTTTTGAATTGGTATTTGTTTGCAAAAATTGGATTAGATTTTGGAATGCAAATAATAAATTTATTAGGATATATATGTTTCCAAAATTGATTTTGAATGTTTAAGTAATAGCTTGAACTCGGGAGTCTTGTTTAAAAATGTTTGTGAAGAAAAAATGAGTTCAGTAACTTATAAGATTTAAAATTTGTTAGAATAGAAAATTTTAACTTAAAGAAGAGTAAAACTAAAATTAGTATGAAAACGAAGTAAGCTAGAAAGAAAACTAATTGGGTGAAGTAAAATTTAAAGAAGTAAGTAAATGGAATTCAAATAAGTTGGAAAAACTTACAAAAGTTAAAAATTTGAATTAAATTGAAATGTAAATGAACTAACCTAGATAAAAGTAAATTTTGAGGAAAGAATCTAAATTGGTTAAATGGAGTAACCGTTGAAATAAAATTTATTAGGTTGGAAAGATAAATGTGTGAATGAACAAACTAATTTAATTGGTAAACAAATGAAATTCAAATTGAATATTTGAATCGATTTAAATTGTGTATGTAAAGTTGAAGAATTCTTCAAGGGGATTAAAAGAAGTAAAATTTTGGAAATAAACTTTTATTTGAGATTTAAAATAAATTAGTAAGTGAAACTAATTGAAGAAATGGTTAATTGAATATGGTTTGAGATAAGATGAATAGAATTCAATATTTAAAAATGAAAGATAAATTGAATTCAAATGGAAATTAAATAAAATGGGTATAAAGCTTAAGTGGTAAAGTGAAATAAATATAAGAAGTATATAAATACTTACATTGAACTTAAGAAATGAATGGTGAAATTCTTAAGTAAATTTGGTTTTGGGGAAAATATTCTAAGTGATTAATTGTATGAAGATTTAACTACAAGTCATGAAATGAGAAAATTGTGAATAAGTGGATAGAAATCAAAATGAATGTGAATAAAAGAGAATTGATATAGCTAATAATCAATTAACATAAATACGTAGGATGTATGTATATTATTTTATTCGTATACCGATTTGATCCAGATTAGAGCACAGAATTTTGAGATAGTTATATCGATCCGAGTTGGGATATTTCACTCGATTTTCAACGGCGAACCCTGGATATGGATTTTTGATTGATTCTGGAAATTCTCTATCATAGTTATGGCTATGCAAGGAGAATGACAGTTTCAGATCAAGAGACGAGATCTGAGTCTGCACTAAGAAGTCGGGTGGACAATACTAGTTCGGAGGTGAAATCGTGTGATCGAGTGAGCCATCGGATTTGGTATTGCGTACGGATGATTTAAGTGCATCTTACGGGCTTAAGTAAAGAAAATATTGAAAATTTTGTAAAGTGATGAATAAAATGGTTTTGAATTCTGTGAATGGATATTATTGCTAAGTAGAATACGGGTATTTTAAAACAAAGGATAAATTGTTGTTTTTAAATTCAGAAGATAAATTTGATTTTCTGAAAAAGTGGTATGTATTTAAATTTTTTGTATGAAATTTGATGATTTTCTGATCTAGCCACTTGGCGTTTTGTTTTCTTTTGAATCTGGAGGCCTAAAGAGGCAATTTTGTGGTCGTGCCGAGCTAGCCACGGAAAGGAGACGTTGGCGAAATTTTTAGAAAATTTAGAGAGTTAGAAAAATTTTCAGAAAAATTTGATAATTAAAAATTTGAATTATAATTTGCATGGTTTAATAGGTAATGTTGTTTTGGAACTATGGAAGAGTTTAGGAAGTTAGTGAGGGCGATAATGTGAGTTTAATAAAAAGATTCGTTTAAACTGTTTGGTTTTGGAAAATAATGAACAGGTATTGGATCATTCTTCCTAATTAGTAATTTCAGGGATGAAATTATTTTAAGGGGGAGGAATGTGATGACCTAAAATTTTGGACATTTGAATTGGAATATTATTGATTTTAAATATTTAAAGTTTAATTTTTAGCAATAATTTCAAATATCTCCATGTATTGGATAATTAAATTATTGAATTTAGTAATTGGGAATTGGGTAAAATAAGAAATCTAGAGTTTCAGCCTTGTTAAAAATAATTTGTAGGCTTATAAAATTTGTATTGATAACACCAAATGTAATAGGACTTCTAAAAATTGAAACTAAAGATGATTTGTTCAGTTTTAAAAATATATCGTTAAAATCGATATTTAAAAATAGACTTCCGAGGCACAGCCTTGGATTTCATTAAAACCAGTTCCATTGGATCCATAATAGTGTATTATTATTCGATTTCAAATTTCGTAGTGTTTGGAGTTGTGTACGGCTGTACAGTAGGTAAATGCGCTGAAATCTATATCGAAAATTCAATACAAGGACTGGGTCCAAAAAACTATCTTCTCTATACGATCGAACTAGGACTCGAAATCTTTTCCATCGCGTTCAGAATAGGAGTATAACATTTTAAACGTCTAGCAGCACGCATCGATAGGAGATCAAGATTTTAAGTTGTGTTATCGAGACGATTTGAATTCAAAATATTATATATATGTATTTAATATAATAATGTTTTCACGCAAGAAAATTTTGAAACACTTGTTATCTGGTATAACGCATGTCCGCCCTGTTAACACGCGTCCCCTCCTCCTCTTTGTAAAATCGAAACCAGAAAAAATAAATAAAATGGCCAAGCAAAATTAAAAGGGAGCGAACATGTTCCTCCCTTCTTTCATCTCAAATCCAAATAAAAAAAAATGGCGATCGAAATCAAATCGAATTCGTTAAAAAAAGGGGCGACGTCGATCGAATAAATCTAAAAAGGCAGAGCATATTCGTTGGTGGGAAGAGGAGAGATCGAGCATAGGTTCATGTCTATAGGAGGATGCGGCTGCTATCACACGCCGTCCAGGCTATCGCAGCATCTATCGATGTAACGTCTCGAAAATTTTCGACTTTCGAAAATTCAACATCGATACTCACTTTATCGACTGCCGAGAAATCGAAGGCCGGAAACACGAAATGTTATGGGTTTTAAGAAAGAAGAAAAGAAGAAGAAAAGGTAGAAGAGAGAAAATAGAGAGAAAAGAAAACAGAACGGAACAGAAAACAGAAAATAGAACAACATCAGAATCTCACAATTCGCAGCGGAACAACATATAATAAATAAATGAATAATCTTTAAACAAAGAACTATATCTCTTATTACATTACATTTCATTACATCATATCATCAAAGTGTACATCATCAAACAATGCAGCGGAAAAGAAATACTATATAAACTAGTAATACGCCATCCAGCTTGCCTCCAGCAACTCCTGAATTCCAGAATATCCTGATAAACCTAACTCTTGACTGCCCGTGTGGAAATTGGTGGGCACCCAGAGTTTAGGAAGGAAAACAATAAACTCCGAGTCAGTCATGTGACTGGTGTGAGAATTCAAAACAGTTTATTTTTCTTTTTTAAAATCAAAATAGAGGAATATTTTTAAAGTCAATTCGCAATGCTTTTAAAAATGAGACTACCATAAGGCCTCCCGCACACACACAATGCAAACGCAGAATCGGAGGAGATTTCTCTTTATGATAGTCAAAGATGCTTGATACGCATTAAAAAGAACATTTGATATTATTACTAGTGCATAGTGTAGAAATTATTTCGAAAATAAAGATATAAATCTTAGCCAGCATAGACATTTCGCACTTATGCCTACTATAGCTACCATGTTCAATAGCGGGTTACCGCCATATTCCATGACAGGTTATACAACTAAAACCGTACGAGTCTCGTATTTGAAGAATGGATTTTCCAACAAATGGTCAGGCCAAGGAACTTCCCATTGCCACATGGAAACGCCTCTGGAAGGACGCCCCGAGAACCACCGTTCTCCGCTAAACAAAGCCGGGAATCCCTTTTCCCAAGGAATATTACAAACCCTCAGATATGCCACCCCCGGTCCTTTGGAACCTTTCACCGAGCGCTCGTCACCATCATCACACAATCATAAAGTGTTTTCAACATGAGTAAGTATCTGGGCTCCATACCATGATACTACCCTTTTCCAGAAGGAATGGTCATACCCTAGGGAAGCGATCCCTGGAAACCTTGCCGCACAATTCCTGTTTCGACCATTACCGGTTTGTGAGGCTCGACGAAGTCACGTCCACAAAAACATACTTTATACAAAAGCCATGCTTTGGGTCAACAAATGATCATAGAAATGATCACCAGGATAGACGATCAAATAAATGATCCTATCACAAATAATCAACACAATGATCATTTACAGCTACACTCAGCATGTCACATTACCAAATTGGGAATATATCGCTGATAACTTCAACTATATAACCTCTGAGCTCGTACGTCTCAGAGAAGGGTGTTAAGCTAAGAGAATAAATTCTCCGCCACCAACAGAAATATATTTGAAAGAAATCGGCTTTACATCTCAATTTGTAATGTCAGACACACAATCCATACAAGTCTGTTCCGGGCTCGAACAGAACCGAAGGCACTTACAAAGAAGTCCTTGCAATCCGGATAATCTCTAATCACGTTCGGATTTCCCATCACATATGGAGATCTCAATACCGGGGATCAGCCAGTGCAGAGACAATCAACAAGAAATCCTTTCGCTTTCGAAAATATCCGGTCTTCAACACCGGTCTTCGAATGCAATTCATAACGACGTATCACATATTCGGAACGGGTTATACGACCCCAAGGTCCTTTCCCGGTTAACCCGAATGGTGAGCGCTTATTTTAAAAAATAAATGTGGCATCCAATTTCAAACAAATAACAACAAATACCTATTTAAAGGTAAATATTGATAGTCGGTTATTGAACTATCAATAGATATGCCAACATCACCAGATTCCAAATAATTTTCCAAATTATTTATTTTCCAAAAAAAAATATCTTTACAAGATATATATTCTCCATTCTTCAAAAATAAATCAATATTTATTTTTAAACTCATTTTCCAAATTTCATTTATAAATTCCATATTGAATTTACATTCCAAAATATTTATGAATATACGATTTCCATTCAATTTCTAATATTCATTTTCAATTTATCTTCAAAAGGATAAATTCCAAATATTACTTAATATTGGAAAAGCATTTCTATACTTATTAAAAATAAGTAATTCACAGATCTTTTTATTTTCTATACTTAGAAAATATTTAATATACCCTAATCGAAATTAAGTATATATGTCATTCTTTAAGGAAATCATTCACTTAAACATATTTATTTGGGCCAAAACGAATGTTGCGTAAAGCATCGTTACGACAACCCAAAATCACTAGTATAGGGATTCGAAATTAAAAATAGATATATAAATCCCAATACTATACAAAATATTTCCTTTCGGAAATCATTTACTATAACAACAGTGTTATAGTCTATCATTTCCTTTTATTTCTCGAAAACGTCTATTTCAACAATGAATGTTGAAATCTATGGTTTCGAATCTCAATACATTTTAAAACATCTTTAGATCGTTTTAATTCTATTTAAAACATCACATCCAAAATAATTTCTTTAACATAATATTCACTATTCAAAAACGTGAATATACTTGTTAATAAATTTCATCACTTCTATTCATTTTATTTTAAAGGATTATTCACTGTCTAAAACATGAATATAACTCCATTAATAAATTACAACAATTTTACTTATCAAAATAAGTCGTTGCGAATTTATAAAACAACTTTTATAAATTCTATTTCTATTTATTTTATATCAACTCCTTTTATAAATTTCCTTTATAAATCTATTCAATTTCATATCTCAATGATATACTAAAATTTCATATTATAAGTTAAATACTTATAATTTATTTGTTTACAAAATCATTCCTTCAAACTTCCCAAATCTATAAATCTTATAACTTCTAAGATTCATTTATTTATCCACATCTATTTCCTAAATAACTTTATAAATTTTATTTATAAAATTCTATTTATAACTTCACCGTTATAATTCTATAAATTTCATTCATTAGTGAAATTCATTCACAATTCTTTCTAATACTTATAAAAGCTCGTTTTATTATTCCAATATTTTTTTATTTACAAATATCAATTTATAAATCTTTTAATATAAAACAATTTATATTACTATTTTAAAACGTCTTTCAACTCCTTATAATTTCATCATTTTAATTTATAAAATAATCAAATTTCATAAATTCTATAGATTTCATTCCTTTATGAAATTCATTTACAAATCATTCTATCACTTATAAAAGCTCGTTTTATAATTCAAGATATTCTAAATTTATAAATATTAACTTATAAATCTTTTAATATAAAACAATTTATATTATTACTTTAAACATCTTTAAACTCTTTTAAAATTTCATCATTCTGATTTATAAAATAAAAATTTTATAAATCCTATTTTTAAACTTCTTATAATAAATTTAGAAATCCCAGTTCAAACTATTTTATAAAATCACTAATCCCATATTTTCAAAAATCAACTTTTAACTGTATTTCTCAAAAATCATAATTTTTATAATATTAAAATTATAACGTTTATTTATTTAAGATGAATCAATTCCAAAAATATTTTATAAACGTATATTTTCAAAAATCACTTTAGAAATTAAAATCGTTGTTTTAACTTCAAAAATTGGATTCGATGATGCAACACATCAATAGTCAATCACGACTTTCAAATATCATATATCATCCATGATAAACAATCAAATATCACAATATATGAATCAAACAAATATTTGTGAGGAATCCAGTTGGATCCCTCCAACCTGTTTCCCTGCATCCACAGACATTAGCACAATACCATTCCACTTCGAGGTGGAATATCGCGGTATATGGGATTTTATAAATATTATCCGCTTACTAACGGCGCAATAGGGTCTCATCCGCTATACAAATGCGGGAAATCAATCAACTGCAATATATACATATGCCAATATATATATATATATTGCTATATATATAATATAATACCAATTCCACTTCGAGGTGGAATATCGTGGTATATGTGTGTAATAAATAACGTCCGCTTACTAACGGCGTATAGGGTCTATTCACATCCAATATATATATCAATCATCATTCAATCATTCAATCAACACAGTCAAACAATTTTAAATCTAACTATTTAAAATTTAAATAAACAACAAAATTCCTTTTGAGTGAGAAGTTCTCACCTTTGCTTTTATTAGCAATCCTTTTCCTTCTTGACTCGATTTTCTTGATTTATACCTTGTATAAATATTTACACAATTTATTAATATTCGAATCAATCGAATAAATTAAATTTCTTTCTTGATTGTTTAATTAATCAATAGTTTTATTTAAACCAATCTCTTCTTTAATAACTATCATTTAGTCCTTAATTACCCTTTTTTTTCCAATAATAAATAATGTTTCTTTTGACAAGTCATTTTATTAAATAAGTAAAATTTCCAACTAATTTTCTTTTACAAATTCCTTTTTTAACAGATATCGTTTAGTAGCTTAAAAATAATTCAAATTAACCAATGTTTTTAATTCAAACTAATAAATTAAATTTCAATAGTTAAAATGATTAAATAAATTACTTGAATGATTTACTACTTTAAATAAATTAGTTTTAACTTAACATAATAACTAAATCATAAATTTCTTTTAAGCTAATTTCCTTACATTAGTTTTCAACTTGAAATAGATATTATTATTCATTTTTTTCTTTTATTGTAAACAGATTGTATTTTTTTTATTTAATTCAAACATCACTATATATTTTAATAAAAACAAAACTGCATAAAGTATTATTATTATTTTTCTGTTTTTAACTTTTTAAACTTTACATATAGTTATTATTATTATCTATAATACTGTATTTATAACTTACTGACTGCATTTTTTTTCTTTTTTTTTCACAGCATAAATGCTTATTAAATTAAATCAAAACAAAACAAAATAAAATAAAATAAATGAAAAGCATATACCTCACTGCCGATTGCAACCCAAAACCAACATCCCCAAATCGACACTCGATCGCGACCCAATACTGCCCTATCTCGCGTCGCTCTCCCCCAAAGTTGCGACCCAAAATCGCCGCCATCGGTCGCGACCCTGCCTCCATCGCGCGCGCCTCGCGTCGCCACTGCCTCGACTGCCGAACCCCTAAATTCACGGCCAAGGCGCGCCGCCGCCTATTCGAATCGCGATATCATCTCCTCGCGCGAACGCCCACTGCCGCGCGCTAGCACCAAATCGCGATACCCCAGCAACTCGCGTGCGCCGCTATCCCAAATCGCCGCCGCGCCTTGCAATCGAGCTCGCCGCCATCTCCATGTTCGTCTGCATCGCCGTTCGTTGCTTTGCTTGCTCGGCTCGCGAACCCCCTCGTGTGCGCGATTTCAGTTGCCGATCGCCCCCCATTTCTCTCTTCTTCTTTTTGTTATTTGCTGAAGGTCGAATGAGGGAGAGAGAGTGAGGCGCGAGATTTAGTGAATTCACGAGAAAGGGCTTCGGCCATTTTTTTCCTTTTTATTTTCTTCGATTTGAAACTGAAGAGAGGAAGGGAGACGTGATATTTACAGTCCAATGAAGCATGCTTTCCACGATTATTTTCGTGATTCTTGGCATGATTTTAGGCGTGAGTTTAGGAACGTGCTGATGTTGACAATTTAAATTTAAATTTAAATTGAATTTGATTACGTTCCAATGCGTTTACGCGTCGTGTGATCCCATATCAACTCCTAAAAATACGAAAATTGAAATCCGGTAATAATTCAATATTACGGACCCAATGGAACTGGTTTCGTCGAATTCCAAGACTGCGCCTCGGACGGCTATTTTAAACATCGATTCAAACGATTAAATTTCAAAACTGAACAATTCATTTTCAATTTCAATTCTGAAGTTCCTATAATTTTCAATATTATCAATATGAATTTTACAAGCCTTTGAAATATTTTTAATTGGCTTAAAATTGAAGATTCAAATTATTATTCACTTTCAATAGATTAAATTTTATAATTTAATCGCCATATTCAAAGTTATATTGAAAATTCAATCCAAACCATCATTCAAATATTTAAAATTAATTAAATATTCTCAAATTAAATTATTTAAAAATTCTGGGTCGTTACAATCTTCCCTCCTTAAAAGAATTTCGTCCCGAAATTACAAGTTAAGAAGAATTCCCCTATCCCGTCTATTATTTTTCACAACTCAAAATAGTTTTATCAACTTACTAACCTAAATCTTTTTACTAGAGATTCACTATCATTTCAACTAGCTTTCCAACTTCAAATATAAGTTCCAAACAACATTGTTTTCCTTACAATTTAAATTTAAATTCAAATTCAAATTTCAAACTTTCAAAATTTCTCAAAATTTTTCTAACACCCTAAATTTTCGAAAAATTTCGCCAGCGTCTCCTTTGCGCGGCTAGCTCGGTACGACTACAAAATGGCACCACGGCCCCTCAGAATCAAGAAGAAAAGAGAAAAGCCAAATGGCTAGAGAAGAAAGTCATCAAATTTCATACTGAAATTGAAATACGTACCTTTTTGTCGAGCAATTAAATTTTATCTTTGAAATCAAAATCTCAATTCCTTTATATACATGTATAACCTGCTAGTAGTAGCATCCAAAATATCCAATTCCAACATTCAAACCATTTTGCCTATTCTATTACAAAATTTTCAATATATGTTTCTTATACGTTTTTCACTTCACTATTGAAGTTACATATCCATTTTCATCAAATTTTACATTTCAATTCAATTCACAATTTCAAATCTATTTGAATTAAATTCTCAATTCTAAATATTGAATTCTATCGATTAACTTTCATTTAGTAATTCATATTACTACTTTAAATTAGTTTCATCCACTAATTCATTTTAAATTTCAATTTTCCATATTCAATTCACCTCGAATTTACTTAATTACTAACAAAGGGAATTTCAATTTATTTCTTTTACTTACTTGAATTTATATACAAATTCAAATTTATCTTCAAATTTAGCTCACGACTAAACTTTAATTTAACCAATTCAAATTCCAATTCATTAATCCATGAATTAATAATTTATCAAGTTAGTTCACCTGAATTCAATCCATTTTATTTCTTATTTAATTCCATATACTAATGATAATAATTTAATATTATTACTTCCTAACAATCATACAACCATATACTATAATAATTCATAGAAAATCATTTCTTTTCTATACAAAATAGTTTTGGGCAAAAATATCTTATTTACCCGATTCAAAAACAATTTCATATTCACTAACAAATACGCGCTCATATCTATTATTAAACTCAAACTCCTTCTATAGTACTGCTGACTCTATCTCTAACGAGTAACACTCAACAGAACCATGGTTGTCGCTTAACCATATGCTCCGATACCAAATGTAACGTCTCGAAAATTTTCGACTTTCGAAAATTCAACATCGATACTCACTTTATCGACTGCCGAGAAATCGAAGGCCGGAAACACGAAATGTTATGGGTTTTAAGAAAGAAGAAAAGAAGAAGAAAAGGTAGAAGAGAGAAAATAGAGAGAAAAGAAAACAGAACGGAACAGAAAACAGAAAATAGAACAACATCAGAATCTCACAATTCGCAGCGGAACAACATATAATAAATAAATGAATAATCTTTAAACAAAGAAATATATCTCTTATTACATTACATTTCATTACATCATATCATCAGAGTGTACATCATCAAACAATGCAGCGGAAAAGAAATACTATATAAACTAGTAATACGCCATCCAGCTTGCCTCCAGCAACTCCTGAATTCCAGAATATCCTGATAAACCTAACTCTTGACTGCCCGTGTGGAAATTGGTGGGCACCCAGAGTTTAGGAAGGAAAACAATAAACTCCGAGTCAGTCATGTGACTGGTGTGAGAATTCAAAACAGTTTATTTTTCTTTTTTAAAATCAAAATAGAGGAATATTTTTAAAGTCAATTCGCAATGCTTTTAAAAATGAGACTACCATAAGGCCTCCCGCACACACACACAATGCAAACGCAGAATCGGAGGAGATTTCTCCTTATGATAGTCAAAGATGCTTGATACGCATTAAAAAGAACATTTGATATTATTACTAGTGCATAGTGTAGAAATTATTTCGAAAATAAAGATATAAATCTTAGCCAGCATAGACATTTCGCACTTATGCCTACTATAGCTACCATGTTCAATAGCGGGTTACCGCCATATTCCATGACAGGTTATACAACTAAAACCGTACGAGTCTCGTATTTGAAGAATGGATTTTCCAACAAATGGTCAGGCCAAGGAACTTCCCATTGCCACATGGAAACGCCTCTGGAAGGACGCCCCGAGAACCACCGTTCTCCGCTAAACAAAGCCGGGAATCCCTTTTCCCAAGGAATATTACAAACCCTCAGATATGCCACCCCCGGTCCTTTGGAACCTTTCACCGAGCGCCCGTCACCATCATCACACAATCATAAAGTGTTTTCAACATGAGTAAGTATCTGGGCTCCATACCATGATACTACCCTTTTCCAGAAGGAATGGTCATACCCTAGGGAAGCGATCCCTGGAAACCTTGCCGCACAATTCCTGTTTCGACCATTACCGGTTTGTGAGGCTCGATGAAGTCACGTCCACAAAAACATACTTTATACAAAAGCCATGCTTTGGGTCAACAAATGATCATAGAAATGATCACCAGGATAGACGATCAAACAAATGATCCTATCACAAATAATCAACACAATGATCATTTACAGCTACACTCAGCATGTCACATTACCAAATTGGGAATATATCGCTGATAACTTCAACTATATAACCTCTGAGCTCGTACGTCTCAGAGAAGGGTGTTAAGCTAAGAGAATAAATTCTCCGCCACCAACAGAAATATATTTGAAAGAAATCGGCTTTACATCTCAATTTGTAATGTCAGACACACAATCCATACAAGTCTGTTCCGGGCTCGAACAGAACCGAAGGCACTTACAAAGAAGTCCTTACAATCCGGATAATCTCTAATCACGTTCGGATTTCCCATCACATATGGAGATCTCAATACCGGGGATCAGCCAGTGCAGAGACAATCAACAAGAAATCCTTTCGCTTTCGAAAATATCCGGTCTTCAACACCGGTCTTCGAATGCAATTCATAACGACGTATCACATATTCGGAATGGGTTATACGACCCCAAGGTCCTTTCCCGGTTAACCCGAATAGTGAGCGCTTATTTTAAAAAAAAAGTGTGGCATCCAATTTCAAACAAATAACAACAAATACCTATTTAAAGGTAAATATTGATAGTCGGTTATTGAACTATCAATAGATATGCCAACATCACCAGATTCCAAATAATTTTCCAAATTATTTATTTTCCAAAAAAAATATCTTTACAAGATATATATTCTCCATTCTTCAAAAATAAATCAATATTTATTTTTAAACTCATTTTCCAAATTTCATTTATAAATTCCATATTGAATTTACATTCCAAAATATTTATGAATATACGATTTCCATTCAATTTCTAATATTCATTTTCAATTTATCTTCAAAAAGATAAATTCCAAATATTCACTTAATATTGGAAAAGCATTTCTATACTTATTAAAAATAAGTAATTCACAGATCTTTTTATTTTCTATACTTAGAAAATATTTAATATACCCTAATTGAAATTAAGTATATATGTCATTCTTTAAGGAAATCATTCACTTAAACATATTTATTTGGGCCAAAACGAATGTTGCGTAAAACATCGTTACGACAACCCAAAATCACTAGTATAGGGATTCGAAATTAAAAATAGATATATAAATCCCAATACTATACAAAACATTTCCTTTCGGAAATCATTTACTATAACAACAGTGTTATAGTCTATCATTTCCTTTTATTTCTCGAAAACGTCTATTTCAACAATGAATGTTGAAATCTATGGTTTCGAATCTCAATACATTTTAAAACATCTTTAGATCGTTTTAATTCTATTTAAAACATCACATCCAAAATAATTTCTTTAACATAATATTCACTATTCAAAAACGTGAATATACTTGTTAATAAATTTCATCACTTCTATTCATTTTATTTTAAAGGATTATTCACTGTCTAAAACATGAATATAACTCCATTAATAAATTACAACAATTTTACTTATCAAAATAAGTCGTTGCGAATTTATAAAACAACGTTCATAAATTCTATTTCTATTTATTTTATATCAACTCCTTTTATAAATTTCCTTTATAAATCTATTCAATTTCATATCTCAATGATATACTAAAATTTCATATTATAAGTTAAATACTTATAATTTATTTGTTTACAAAATCATTCCTTCAAACTTTCCAAATCTATAAATCTTATAACTTCTAAGATTCATTTATTTATCCACATCTATTTCCTAAATAACTTTATAAATTTTATTTATAAAATTCTATTTATAACTTCACCGTTATAATTCTATAAATTTCATTCATTAGTGAAATTCATTCACAATTCTTTCTAATACTTATAAAAGCTCGTTTTATAATTCCAATATTTTTTTATTTATAAATATCAATTTATAAATCTTTTAATATAAAACAATTTATATTACTATTTTAAAACGTCTTTCAACTCCTTATAATTTCATCATTTTAATTTATAAAATAATCAAATTTCATAAATTCTATAGATTTCATTCCTTTATGAAATTCATTTACAAATCATTCTATCACTTATAAAAGCTCGTTTTATAATTCAAGATATTCTAAATTTATAAATATTAACTTATAAATCTTTTAATATAAAACAATTTATATTATTACTTTAAACATCTTTAAACTCTTTTAAAATTTCATCATTCTGATTTATAAAATAAAAATTTTATAAATCCTATTTTTAAACTTCTTATAATAAATTTAGAAATCCCAGTTCAAACTATTTTATAAAATCACTAATCCCGTATTTTCAAAAATCAACTTTTAACTGTATTTCTCAAAAATCATAATTTTTATAATATTAAAATTATAACGTTTATTTATTTAAGATGAATCAATTCCAAAAATATTTTATAAACGTATATTTTCAAAAATCACTTTAGAAATTAAAATCGTTGTTTTAACTTCAAAAATTGGATTCGATGATGCAACGCATCAATAGTCAATTACGACTTTCAAATATCATATATCATCCATGATAAACAATCAAATATCACAATATATGAATCAAACAAATATTTGTGAGGAATCCAGTTGGATCCCTCCAACCTGTTTCCCTGCATCCACAGACATTAGCACAATACCATTCCACTTCGAGGTGGAATATCGCGGTATATGGGATTTTATAAATATTATCCGCTTACTAACGGCGCAATAGTTTCTCATCCGCTATACAAATGCGGGAAATCAATCAACTGCAATATATACATATGCCAATATATATATATATATATATATATATATATATATTGCTATATATATAATATAATACCAATTCCACTTCGAGGTGGAATATCGCGGTATATGTGTGTAATAAATAACCTCCGCTTACTAACGGCGTATAGGGTCTATTCACATCCAATATATATATCAATCATCATTCAATCATTCAATCAACACAGTCAAACAATTTTAAATCTAACTATTTAAAATTTAAATAAACAACAAAATTCCTTTTGAGTGAGAAGTTCTCACCTTTGCTTTTATTAGCAATCCTTTTCCTTCTTGACTCGATTTTCTTGATTTATACCTTGTATAAATATTTACACAATTTATTAATATTCGAATCAATCGAATAAATTAAATTTCGTTCTTGATTGTTTAATTAATCAATAGTTTTATTTAAACCAATCTCTTCTTTAATAACTATCATTTAGTCCTTAATTACCCATTTTTTTTCCAATAATAAATAATGTTTCTTTTGACAAGTCATTTTATTAAATAAGTAAAATTTCCAACTAATTTTCTTTTACAAATTCCTTTTTTAACAGATATCGTTTAGTAGCTTAAAAATAATTCAAATTAACCAATGTTTTTAATTCAAACTAATAAATTAAATTTCAATAGTTAAAATGATTAAATAAATTACTTGAATGATTTACTACTTTAAATAAATTAGTTTTAACTTAACATAATAACTAAATCATAAATTACTTTTAAGCTAATTTCCTTACATTAGTTTTCAACTTGAAATAGATATTATTATTCATTTTTTTCTTTTATTGTAAACAGATTGTATTTTTTTTATTTAATTCAAACATCACTATATATTTTAATAAAAACAAAACTGCATAAAGTATTATTATTATTTTTCTGTTTTTAACTTTTTAAACTTTACATATAGTTATTATTATTATCTATAATACTGTATTTATAACTTACTGACTGCATTTTTTTTTCTTTTTTTTTCACAGCATAAATGCTTATTAAATTAAATCAAAACAAAAAAAATAAAAATAAATGAAAAGCATATACCTCACTGCCGATTACAACCCAAAACCAACATCCCCAAATCGACACTCGATCGCAACCCAATACTGCCCTATCTCGCGTCGCTCTCCCCCAAAGTTGCGACCCAAAATCGCCGCCATCGATCGCGACCCTGCCTCCATCGCGCGCGCCTCGCGTCGCCACTGCCTCGACTGCCGAACCCCTAAATTCACGGCCAAGCCGCGCCGCCGCCTCTTCGAATCGCGACATCATCTCCTCGCGCGAACGCCCACTGCCGCGCGCTAGCACCAAATCGCGACACCCCAGCAACTCGCGTGCGCCGCTATCCCAAATCGCCACTGCGCCTTGCAATCGAGCTCGCCGCCATCTCCATGTTCGTCTGCATCGCCGTTCGTTGCTTTGCTTGCTCGGCTCGCGAACCCCCTCGTGTGCGCGATTTCAGTTGCCGATCGCCCCCCCATTTCTCTCTTCTTCTTTTTTTTATTTGCTGAAGGTCGAATGAGGGAAAGAGAGTGAGGCGCGAGATTTAGTGAATTCACGAGAAAGGGCTTCGGCCATTTTTTTCCTTTTTATTTTCTTCGATTTGAAACTGAAGAGAGGAAGGGAGACGTGATATTTACAGTCCAATGAAGCATGCTTTCCACGATTATTTTCGTGATTCTCGGCATGATTTTAGGCGTGAGTTTAGGAACGTGCTGATGTTGACAATTTAAATTTAAATTTAAATTGAATTTGATTAAATTCCAATGCGTTTACGCGTCGTGTGATCCCATATCAACTCCTAAAAATACGAAAATTGAAATCCGGCAATAATTCAATATTACGGACCCAATGGAACTGGTTTCGTCGAATTCCGAGACTGCGCCTCGGACGGCTATTTTAAACATCGATTCGAACGATTAAATTTCAAAACTGAACAATTCATTTTCAATTTCAATTCTGAAGTTCCTATAATTTTCAATATTATCAATATGAATTTTACAAGCCTTTGAAATATTTTTAATTGGCTTAAAATTGAAGATTCAAATTATTATTCACTTTCAATAGATTAAATTTTATAATTTAATCGCCATATTCAAAGTTATATTGAAAATTCAATCCAAATCATCATTCAAATATTTAAAATTAATTAAATATTCTCAAATTAAATTATTTAAAAATTCTGGGTCGTTACAATCGAGCTAGGGGTTCGCTTAGCTTTGGGAAGTGGAGGCGGCGTGTGTTCGAGTCGAGGTCGAAGGAGGTCACGAGCTTGATGGTTTCAAGGTTGGTGATGGAGCCTCGCGAGAGGGATAGGGTTGAGGCAGTGATTGTTTTGGGTATGTTCTCTCTCCGGGTTTTTTCAATATGTATAAATATAGGAAATCGAAAAAAAACTACAGTAAAGGCAAGTTTTATATATATATGCACTGACTAAGAATGTATGCATATAAGATTTTTATATATCAACAGAAATATTATTATATATAGATAAAATTTTGGAAAATATAAGAGTCTGAAATTTAACAGCAAAATATATATAGGAATATATATAGTAAAGCATGAAGTTTTATATAGATTTACACATGTTTTAGAGCACTACTTAACTTTTAAAAATATATGTATCTGAGATTTTGGGAAAGGTCGGTTTTTAAAACTTATACGGGATATTTTTATAAGTATATAGTTTCAAAAGAAAAATAGATATATACATTTTAAATCTACAAGGTTAATTTCAAAATAATGTAGTATGGAGATAAATTTATTTAATTAACTTATTTAAATTATTTTAGTTACTAAAAGATTCTAAAAGGGAAATTAGTTTAAACTTTAATTATTTGTTTAAATTAAATTATTAGTTAAAAATAAAATAAATTTATTTAACGATAATTAATTGTTCGATTAGTTCAAATATTGATAAACTGTATAAATTTTTATACAAGGCCTTGAATCGGGAAGAGACAAGCCGGTTTAGATCGGATTTGCCAAACAAAAACAAAGGTGAGTTAATCTCACTCATTCGGATTACCATTTAAATTTAAATTATTGGTTGAATGATTAAATAGACTGGATGTGATATTATATATATATATATATATATATTGGATTGATTGATTCCCGCACTATATAGCGGATGAAGACCCTATGCGCTCCGCATAACAGCGGATGACCCTTTATACCGTGATATTACACCTCCAAGTGGAATTGTTATTTTATTTGTTGACTAACATCTATGGATGCAAGGAAACAGGTTGGAGGGATCCAATTGGATTCCTCAAGGTAGTGGAATTTATTTTTATAGTCTATGTTTTATTTGATAATCTGTGATAGATTATATTGATTATATTCGGAATTAAAAATATTGAATGCTATGGTTTGACCGAATATATTTTAGGTATATTGAGATATCAAAAATATAAAGATTTAATTTTTAAACGAAAATAAAAGAGAGAATTTTAAGAAAAATAATTATAGAGAATTTGGATAAATTAAAGAATGAATTGGAAAAGAATAAAAGTTGATTTTTAAATTCTAATAAATAAATTCCGAGTATGGGAAAAAGATTTTTGAATAAATGGGAATAAATAATTTTTTTTTAACTTAACTGATATTCTTTAAAGGATTAAGGGATTTATTTTAAATTCATGGTTTAAAATAGCCGGGAGAGATAAAGACAAATTTTGAAAAAAAGTATAAAATTGGTATTTTCAGTTCGAATAAGATTTTAAATCATAATAAATGAATTTATTTTAAAATGGAGTAAATTTTGAAAATCGATTTGCAAATTGATTAGTGTTTGAAATTGTACTTTAAAAGGAGGATGAGACTATGGAATTTATAAACTGGTTTATAAAGTGAAATAAGATATCAGTGGATATCTAGAAGAATAAATTCACGGTGGGACTTATAAAGAAATGGGTAATTGGTTTCAAAAATAAATAGTGGTTTTATTTTTAAAGTGTGGGAAAGAAATTTATGGGTTTAGATGTAAACTAAATTGGGATAAATGGAGAAGGATTTATGAACTGATTAAATGGACTATATAGGAATGGGAAGTGTTTTTTCCTGAAAAAGCCAAGTATGTTTTCAAAGCGATTTTTAAGTAGAACTTAAAAGTTTTAAAGTTGTTTAAAGAAAATGTTTTTGAGAAATTTATTATTTAAGTTGTTTAGAACTTTTGAAAGTAAATATTTATTAAGTTAATTATATAACTAAATTATTTTAAAGGTTAAATAGTATTATGATTTTTAAAAGATAATTATTTAGTATTTATACCTTATAGAATGACTTTTATTTTAAATCTAGTTTTGGCTTAAGTTTACATGAAAAATTATTATAAAGTTTTCATAACTAGTATTTTAAATAAAATGTTTTTAGGTAGTTTTATTTTAAGTGTTTTAAAGTATATATTTTTGGATTAAGTGATTTAAATTGATTTTAAACTTTAAAGTACTAAGACTTGGTGATTTCCAGTGGAAATAAACAATTGGGTGGAAATTTATTTCGCGAGAGAAAAAGTAATTTGAAAACTATTTCAAAAGGTTGAAGTGTGGAAAAATATCTTGTGAAGATATTTTGAAAAAAATAATTTGGGAAATTATTAGGGCTTGATGGTTGTTTGTGGAAGTTATATGATAGTTAAATAACCAACTATCAATATTGGGCAATGCGCTGATCATTTTGAAGAGACCGGGATTGCGATTAATTTCCCGAAAACAAATTCGATCCGGTTTGAATGTTTTCGTAAGGAAGACAAGTGCTTAGAGTCGAAAATGGAGCAGTGAAGTGCAAGGGCTAATCGCTACTAATCCTGAGGGTGATTCCAAAATGGATGTAGTGGGAGTAGTGCATTCGGTTCCGTTCAGACCGAGAACGGACTTGTTAGGACGAATGCTACCAGAACATCATCAGGAGGACGACGAGCATTCTAAGTGAGATGTGTTCTAAAAATGTAGCACATAGCCTCAAGCTTCATCAACCGAGAATGGCTGAAATAGGGGAGATGCAGCAAGGCTAAGTGGCTAGCAACCAATTAGGGTAAGGTCATCCCTGTCCAGATGTCCCTTTTTTGGTTGTGTGGGTGGTTGCTGATCTTAACCGTAGAGTGATCTTATTCGGACTATCCAGTAAGGGGTAGCTATGGTCTTGTATAGCATGGGGTTAGGGTGGATCCTCGGTACGGTGATTTAGATCACGTACTGTAACGGGCGGTACCTCAGTATCCCTGCCATTGTGTAGAATCCAATCTCCGATAAGCGCCTGTATGGTTATTGTGCCCAACTATTGCTGAAACGTTTGATGCAAGCATTTCAGCTTGATTTTATTTTACTTTCTATAGACAGCATTATAATATCAGACGGATTTGATAAAAAATGTTTTGATTATCGTATGGTAAAAACCCGAAATGTTTATTTGTGGCGTGGTCTTACGAGATACCTTTGATTTCAAAGGATTTTGAAAACTGTTTTAATCCAATTGAGTGTGTTTTCTCACGCTGGTTTTTCACACTGACTTGGTTTTTGATTTATTATAACGCTCGAGTCAGACCGAGTATTATAGGATACAGGATAGGATGTTGTGGAGCTTAGGAGACGAGCTGGATGGTAAGACGTATCACACGTCCTTGATGTATATTCCGCTGTGCAGTATATGCTGTATATTCTGCTTTGGGAGGACAAGTTAGTAAAACTGTCCTAAATAGTGTTGTTGGTTTGTGTTGTACTCTGATTGATGTAATGTATAAACAGTTACAGATTCATTTTTATTACAGTCAGCGGTTATCAATTATATGTTGTTCCGCTGCGATTATGAGATTCTGATATTGTTTTCTATTTCTTCTCTACCTCTTTCTTCTTTAGTCCTAATGGTTCGTATTTCCGTCCACTTTGAATTGAACTGTTGGAGAATATTGTTGGCTCGAAGGGGTACGGATTTGCGGGCTATTACATTCCCATAATTACCCTAATGGTCTCGTAAATCTATTTAATTTATAACTCCTCACTTAATGCTCATTCATTACCTATTAAAATTCAGAGTTACAACCTTTCCTTCGACGATTCCTATCCCTATTATTTAAAATGCTTATTGGGTCCACAATGATAAGGAAGTCTAAGTCCAACAAAAAAGTCTAAATTTAACTCTATTTATTTTTCCAACTCATAGCTCCATTGCCTACTCTTTCGGAATATGGCAGCATCAATTCTATAGTCGGAATTTATAATGTCGGGCATAAATTCAAAATAAGTACATGTAAATATTTATATACAGTAAGGTTTTTGAAACATATTTTAAAAAATAAAAAGTATGCCACTCATACAAGTACTTCTCTCCATTGATCGGGTAACCTAAGATCAGATACCAAATGTAACAACCTGCCCCAAAAAAGACCTAAATTCCGACCCAAAAAAGGCCCATCAAAACTAAGGTCCATTCCAAAGCTGGCTTTTGTTTGGTGAAAAGAAAAACTGTACAGAGCTATCTATCCATTCTTTTAGAACTCACAGCGGAAGGAATAAAATATAATGACAATAATAGTGCCCATTTATTCCAAATCATTTCAAATGCCATAATACATAACAACAACCGTTACAATAGTTTTTCAAAAATACATTTCATGGGTACAATAGAAAATAATACAAAATGATAGATAGTATCTGCCATAAGTTTCACTCTCGCCATCTTCAAGCTTCATCAACTCCTTCTCTAACCTGTGTTGTAATGAGGAGGGAGTAAAACCAACAAATGTCTAGTGAATAAAAACCTCGGGTCTTACCATTTCAGAACTTGGGCAGTGTATTTCAAAATTAGAATATGTTTACATACATAAACCATTTAATACTTCTTATAAGGAAAGGAGGCGGGTCCACGATCAACCACTTAATAACTTTCATTCTCGAAGCAGGTCTTCAAATCCCATAACCCAAATCCCACATAATAAATGTCTAATAATGCAAGAGATAGTACCAAGCCAGTTAATACCTTTTATTTGAAAATAACCAAACTTTAGCCATTTTAGACCTCAATTGAGGAAGGCCCCATCATTAATACATATTCCCAAGGCGGACCCCTTAATGGCAACTATCTAGCTGACTTCATATGGAATCTCTTAAGCCACTTAATATTTCTTTATGAAAAGACAAAACTTCAATTAGCTACTTAATACCTTATCCCAAAGCAGACCCCTATCGGGCTAACATGCCAAATAACTAGACCCTTGGCCACTTAGTACTTCATCTAGGAAAAAGAGGCGGGTCCTCAAACAACCACTTAATACCTCAAAACCCCGAAGTAGGCCTTTCTTATTATGTCCCATACTCATAATAACGTCTCACATTATTCCAACTATACATAGGAAATGGTAGCCGGATTAATTGGGTAGATTTACCCTATAGAATTTGGGACTAAGCTCGCGTCATCATAAATATTTATCATAGAAGATGTCTCACATCAATAGGAAGTGTACACAACTATTGTTAGCCGCATAGTGAAGGGAAGACTTCTTCATGCAACTCTACTGATCTCGCATCCATATGACTTAGCCATAATTTGAATAATCTCCATATATATAACATTCATCTCACTGTTTCATAATTAAGGCCTTATAAAGAATCTTCCTTATTACGCCTTAAAACATCGGTTACTTTCCTAAGGGAAATTTAATGACAATTACTACCTAATTACTTATGCAGTTATATGCCATAATTATATGTTTATTATGCTAATAGAAATAATATATATTCACACCTAATAAATTCTAAGCGTGTGATTCATATGCCCTAAACTTTCGTTAATTGTCAATTCATTTAACCATAACACTAATACAAATCTTTTTTCTTCAAATTTCCAAGATTACAATATCCATAACAATCCATTTTAATATTCATAATAAGGATGAAGTATCCATAACCAAAACTGCTATAAATAGAAATCCAATTTATTACATCAATTAAATGGAATATCCTAACAATAAGGCTTGTAATTCTAACTTCATATTTTATTCAATTCCTCTTTTCAAAGTGATAAACAATGGAATTTGTATGGAATAAGCTGTGTATAGAATTCGTACTCTAAGCCCTTATTTTATTATTGAAAACTCATAATTTGAATCAAAGAAGGATGATAAGTAGAACAGAATACAAATTTATCAAAAATTACAAAAAAAATATAAATTTCATCAAATTAACATAAATAATTGAGAATCTCCATCTTGAATTGACATTTTGAAATAAAAAGCAAATTTAGGGGGTTTTATCTATTTTGTTTTCACTATCCAAAAATACCTAGGGCATATTCAAATCCATATATATACATACACACACACACACTAATCAATTACTAAAACAAAAATACTAAGCTTTCCGCTCACTGTTGGTCCTTAGCTTTGCTTCTCTTTGGATTTTCAATGCCCACAAAAATCTTCTTCAAATCTCTTCTTTTTGATATATATATATACAACAAGAGATTTGTGTATATATTAGATTTAGAAAGGTTGGAGGAGAAGAGGTTTAGAAATTAGATAATAAAAAAGATAGATTAGGATTTCTTGTCTGAAACCCTAATGGAATTTTCCAAATTTATAAAGAAATAAACTAATAGAGCTTGACTAATTTTCCCAAAATATTTGTAAATAAAAGTGAGGGATCTAGGGTCTTATTTTTAAAGGTTGAAACACACCAGAACCGTAGGACGAAACTAGGTTAAAATGGATAAATCTAGAGTGTTGAAACTTATAAAACCCTAGCCGCCACCATTAGTAGCGGTCGACCGCTTCATATAGACCGGTCAACCGCTAGGGGTCAACTGCTCCCCTTATATGTTAGGGAGCGATTGATTTTTCCATTGCTTAATTAATTTTATTTCGTAATTAACTTTTAACGTTAATTATTAATTTTATCATTTACTTAACCCCCAAGTCTAATCATAGTTAATTTTTGGAATTCAAAATCTAAAATTAGATACTCGATTGAATTTGAATTCAAACTAAACTAATTTAAATCCCAAAACTTCAAATGCTCATAACCTCTTCGTTTGAGCTCCGTTTTCAGCATCTTATATACGAAAATAGATCAGAATTTGCCATAAATGCAATGGAATAACTTTCATAGTCAAATTATATCTTTTTAAAATTTTCATTTTCTCTCTAACCTAACTAGTTGAATTTCTCTTAATTTAGTTATTTAATTAGGGTTGATTTTACAGGGTGTTACAACATTTTTGTTTACTTTTGGCTCTCTCTCCGCTTCTACTTATAGCTATAGGGCCCATTGCTCCTCCTCCATAATTTTGAAACTCATAAACATAATTACAAATCGAATAGAAGAAAGGTGCATAGATTTCTAAATCTGGTAGCGCTTTCTGGAAGAGATTGGATTCAAATCCTAGGAGTTTAGTAGATTCAGCATTCAAGTTGTTGTCATTATGCTACGATTGAAGTAATATACCAATTCACAATTATATATATATAGCATTCATTTATTATGCTATATCTAGCTAGATTAGTTATATAAATCAAAATTCCTCATATGTGCACACTGTCACCCTATGATTTATATATCTCCATATATAATTGTCAAAATAAAAATAAAATTTTCATAAATATATGCACTATTTTATTTTCGAGTAAAATTTAAAATAATTCAAATTTAAAATTACTTTAAAAGCAATTTTAAACAAAATTGATTTTTTAAATCAAAATCAATTATTATTAAATATTTGTAATTGTAGTTGATAATTTTTAAATGTATATTGTTTTCAAAATTAAAAAAGTTACGTTTATATATATATATATATATATATAATTTATGAATATATATATACACACATATTTATTTATATATATAATTTGATCTATAATATACTGAAATTAAATTAATTTTAATAAATTAAACATATATATATGTTAAATACATAAATTTATACACATTACTTGATATTTTATTTCACAAATTTTTTAATTTTGTAAGGATTTTTCTAAATTTCATACAATTTTAAATTTACAAAAGTATATTTAATTTTGCAAAAATGTTAATACAGCTGAAATGAAATACGTGTATATTATATTTATATTTTTTATTATATAACATTATTTTATATCATATATTAATTTTATTTGTATAAATGTGTATAAATGTGTGTGTGTGTGTGTATTTTTTACGTGTTAGATAAAAATAAGATAAAATATTGTACATACATATTTTTTAATGATATATAATTCCTAACAAATTTTAAATTCTAAATTTAAACTTAAAAAGAAATTTGAGATCTAAAGCTATTTTTAAATTTGAAATTTAAGTTTAATTATTCGTTATTATGTTTATAAAATTATACACATACACCCACCCTGCCTCATATAAGCTTACTTTTACATTATTTTATGTATATACACAAATACGTATTTACATATATATGGTCTTTTATATATATTTTATACCATTTAATTATATGTACATATATGTATATAAACTAAACAGCATATATGTATATGGAAGGCAAACATGTCCGTTGCAGTGTAAATCCTAACACTTAGACATAGGCACGTTAAATCGTGCATGCAGTAAATATTGCACACGCACGTGTATATGATACACACGTCCACTCTATATATGTAATGTATAACATCAAATAAAACATTTTATTAATAAATAAAATAAAATAACAATTATATTTCAAAATAACTTAGATCAGATCTAAATCAATTTACACTTCATTGGTCAATAAGATCCAAAATGGTAAAAAAAAAATCGAAGTTCACCCATTTAACCAGCTGTATTCTTGCCTAGATCCAACAGCTTGTGTATTAAATACACATGTTCATTTTTATGATAATTCAACTGTGAATTAAACGAAGTAAGTTGATCCATTTTAGTATTATTAGACCTTGAATTGCAAACATTTATATGCATCAATCTGAAGAGTTACTAACTCTCCTATGTCTCCTACTAGATGGCTACTTTGTCCTTAATTCAAAACAATTATAAAGTATTAGATACTCTTTGTTATGTAGCTAATGCAACAAGTACAGTTATTCTAATAGATTTATTTCAAAACATATATTCATAACAAGATAAAATTATATTCATTTTCGGTCAATACCGAAAATAATTATTATTTGACAAACAATATTTAATATATTTATGAAAATAATTTTTCATGTCTTTATGCATCCATCAATAAGTATTATATTGCATGCTTTTGTTATTTCTGTCATTACTATAATTGCATATGAAATACGACGTTCCATTCGACTACTTACCATGGGGCATTTATTTATTTTGCTTTAACTAGTTTAAAGTTGAGAGTTTTCAATCAAATATCTTAAACTCACAGAAAAAAACCTTAACTAAAAACAATTTTCTGTATTAAAACACAATTGGAATAAAATCATATTTCTTATTCCATGTCAAATATCTTTCAATATTTCAAACAATTCTAGTTTTCAATGTCTCTTCATGAAGTACAGGTGATCATTCACTCTCTTCATCCCAATTGTGCCCTAGCTACATCTATTCACGTGCATTCACTTTCCTTTCTAAAATGGTCTAACCATTCAAAACAAATCCTTACTATGATCATTCATATCGAATATATGATCTTGCACTATGGTTTACTAGCTTGTTTCAAACGAAGTAATTTCATCAAAGTTTTGTACATTACCAATAGCTACTATTCACTATATAACAATCACATGTGATCGTATATGGTTCAAACGTCCACATTCTTACTTTGCTTTTAGAGTTTGAAACTCGTAGAAGACAATACACGATCTCCTATAAATAAATACTTAGATGATCGAGGCACCAATGTTTTAGTGGTTGTATAAATTGGCTCTTGCATGCGTCTAAAAGTGACAACATGCCAAATGATTTATTGGTAAGTATATTTTATATTTCTATGTCAATTTTAATTTAATTCAATTGTATATTTTAACTAATAAATATTTTATCATTTCTTATTAGTTGCACAAATTTATCAATGTAATTATTTTAACTTTACATAGCAAATGTTCTTACAATATCAGAAAGGCTAAATGTTATCTTTTCATTTCTCAAATAAGGCTCATATTAGACTTTTATGTTTCTCAAAACCCGAAGAAAAACATTAGAATCTTTTAATTTCTCTAGTGGATGTTAAGACTTGCTTGTCTTAGGATTCTAACCTTGTAGAGATCAACAAATCATAGGCCTGCAAACTATGGATAACACTTTATCGATTGTATCATATACAAACTCATAACCCTTCGTCTTTGTCCTAATCTCATCTCAACCTTAAGGAAGATCAACAAATCGAGATAGATCAATCACTCGTACCCACCATTTCGTATTGACCTAAGTGTAATGCACACACCGTGAGGAAGATCAATAAATATGTGCATGTTTCTTATCTCATCTAATTAATACATTAATAGTATTAAACATAACATCCCTACTTGAGAAAGATAAACAACTAAGGAATATGAAAGTAGTCTATTAATATATAAATGATAGACGGCAACTTGTATTAAAGATTTATAATCTCTAATATATATTTTGAGTGACATCGATTCTGTGAACAGCCTACCTTTTATGAAATACCCTCATAATTCAAGTGTCGAACATATCTGAAATCATGGTATATGTACATACGTATTTGTTCCTTAAATCTAAATTATGGTACCTTATAGTTCTACTTAAGATTATACGTTCATATTACATAAGTTTAATTCTTATATAACCATTTATAATTTAACAAACATATATAATAGTCTTAGGTATTTTAATTTCTTGAAAATGCATAAATAGAAGAGTCATTGGAAACTGGATTACCTGCCTAAATTGGGTGCACCATGAGTGAGGGTGCACCCAATTTCTTGAAAGAATAATTTTTTGAAGTTATTGAATGGAGGCATGTCACCAAATAAGCACATATATTGGTTATGTACGGTGTACCCCAATGGCGGAAGATGAGCTCTTTGATGTGACTTAGGTAATGAGACTTCATCTTCAGGAATTCCATTCTATATGCAAATTGATTTCAGTTCATATGGCTAACTTGGATGCCATTTGATCGGGAGGATTATCTAGGATCATTTGTAGGGGCACATCTTCCCTGGGAGGTCGTAGTCTTATGGTTTGGATACTGGGGTAGCGTAGAGTTGAAGCTCTTGTGCAATTGAACATCTGACCCTAGAAGGCGATAATGTCAATGCCTGAGTAGTAAAGGAACTTGCTCCTGAAGACATAGGTGATATAGAATCTAGTTGGAAATGAGGAGATCGTCGTCGATAGACTATGTTGAACTAAAACACGATAATGAATGAGGTCAAGTATGAATTATTTTAGTTTTTTTCTTTAACTAATGTCCATGTGGTCGACGTGTAAGATCCAATGGATGTTGACGTATGTTGACCAATGAAATTCTAAACATCGACTGGGGAAGTGAGATGTGTCATTCTATGTGCCGTGTACCCCGTATTTGTAGCACGGAGTACACGAATATTCTATGTAGATTTCCCACTCGTGCTGGCAAATAAGCCCCATTGCACGATGGAATAATGTGTCGAATCGCATGGATTGATCGAATGTCGAAGATTGTTTGATGTGATCGTTCTGCAAAACTGTCTCGCCAAAACTTGAACAAAGATATGCGTTCAACACAAGAACTCAATAATACTCCTTCTTGAACACATGAAAGATAATGTATTGTTGAAAGTGCCAAATCCATGGGGCAATAGCATGAAATTAATACCAACGGTGAGCGAACCTGAATCTTTTCCATGACAACTTTGGGTCAAACCCATAACATCCCTCAAAATGCTTCATTTTGAGTTCGACGTCGATCTAGGGTCAACATCACCATCATAACCTCCGCAATGCAAATCAATGATTGAATGGTAATGTTGGTAATATTGGTACGATCTGGGACGATCATGGGGACACCATATACTTTAATCAATTTGTCCATGTGGTCGACGTGTAAGATCCAATGGATGTTGACGTATGTTGACCAATGAAATTCTAAACATCGACTGGGGAAGTGAGATGTGTCATTCTATGTGCCGTGTACCCCGTATTTGTAGCACGGAGTACACGAATATTCTATGTAGATTTCCCACTCGTGCTGGCAAATAAGCCCCATTGCACGATGGAATAATGTGTCGAATCGCATGGATTGATCGAATGTCGAAGATTGTTTGATGTGATCGTTCTGCAAAACTGTCTCGCCAAAACTTGAACAAAGATATGCGTTCAACACAAGAACTCAATAATACTCCTTCTTGAACACATGAAAGATAATGTATTGTTGAAAGTGCCAAATCCATGGGGCAATAGCATGAAATTAATACCAACGGTGAGCGAACCTGAATCTTTTCCATGACAACTTTGGGTCAAACCCATAACATCCCTCAAAATGCTTCATTTTGAGTTCGACGTCGATCTAGGGTCAACATCACCATCATAACCTCCGCAATGCAAATCAATGATTGAATGGTAATGTTGGTAATATTGGTACGATCTGGGACGATCATGGGGACACCATAACCCAAAAACGCACCTTGAAATCGATATCGAAATTCAGCGTCGAGTTTGTGAAGGTGACAAATTGATTGAAGTAAGCGAACAGTGGCAAAGATCGAAGCGAAGTAACGATGGATTTGGAGTTGGCCATTAGCATTCGCTAGGTAGCGGAGGCAAGGTCTAAAATCACAAAAGGAAGAAGGCTCATAATTAGCAAAATCAAAGTAAAAGGTGAAATTTTCCGAAGTGTCAAATTTATGCAAAACATGGGAATTATGTTGGTTCCGACACGATTAAACACCTTGATAACGACATGATTAAAACAGGAAGAAGATTGAAAATTGAATGAAGATTTCAACAAATGAATAGAATAACATCCAACAAATGAACAAAGATTTCAAGCGGAACACTTGGTTTCTGAATCTATCGAGTCGATGTGATTACTACTTTTTGAAGAAATGCGATACTTCAGGAAAGAAGTTCATAGATTAGAAGCGTCTTGCTAAGATATGGTTACATTATTTGTCTCAATCCAAAGCATGATTAGTTATCAAATGTTATCCAGCTTTTGGACCAAAAGCAATTTATTAATTCAAACTCCATTGTGATATGCAAAAGAGTCAAGAAGCTCGAGAAAAGTCAAGATTGGTATAAAGATGAAGTAACGAAAGTTCGGACATAATTTTGTACAAGACAAATCATTTGGTATCAACATGATTTCAGGTGGGGATTTCAAGTTGAGTTGACTTTGGTATCTACTATTGAAGTTACATATAAAGCGGTCTTTCATCTTGATGAAAAAGATAAAAGATATAAGTAAGGCCAATCATGTCGGCACCGACATGACTGGTGTTATGGAATATTGGCTTCTAGATTGTGGTATTCACTCGATATACTTGGTAGAGTCTATTCTAATGTTCGCATATAAGACCAACTTGAAGTTTGAAGAGAAAAGACAAGTATCTAACCACAACCAATCGTGTCGGTACCGACATAATTAGAGGAAGATGTTCTTACATTAGAAGGCTAAGTGATCTCTAAAAATTTAAGATCCCTGGTGATAAGATAATGTCGGTACCGAAAGGATTAATAATGTCTTGCCGATAGGATATGTGTTATAAGAGTTCGTCGTTTTCTCTTCTTGAATGCCTGGATCTTACTCTTACCTAGTATTCTGCAAGCCAGGAACTTTGGTGATGAATTCGCCTATAAATAGTCATCTTCCAGCAACGAAAAAGGATCTTAATTCCATTATTTCCATGAAGTGTTGTTGCATCCTAGTTTAATTTGTTTTCTTGCTTGAAAATCATTGTAATTACTTGTATTTAAGGCAATCAAATAGCAGTAAATGTTATGTGGACATAAGCATTTATTTGAGGCCAAACCACTATAAAATTTTGTGCATTCTCTCTTTTACTATTTTGAATTTCTTATTCTATCGTCATTTTTGTTTATTATGGAGGTATTGTGCCATTTTTTGATTCAACGGTGTCCAAAATTAGCCATATAACTACAGAAATCAATTTTAAAGGAATAGTTAATAATTGACGTATATAGTTCATTTACAACAATGCATATAGATTTTATGAAAGTTTAAAATATATCTAAATCAAAACCAGTTTTTAAAGCTTTTTTGTTTTCAAAATTATCAAAAATAAAATATAAGAAATTGGAAAAATTAAGCATATGTAAACTCATGATATAAACAAAACAGATCTAAATAATACATAGAATAATAGCAAATTAGCAAAGGTAACAAAGAATCTAAACATATCAATTTGAGTCATGTTTGTATATTCTGATAGGATGAAGAACATACGTAAATCTAAACTAAAACGTTACAATAGTTATATCCGATTAAGACAGAAGTTGGTTTTGATTTACATATACAAGATGATCAATTAAACACACGATGAATCTTCAAATTCCTATGTGAATCTTAAAAAATCCAATCATGTGAATGATAAAACATATAAATAAATTAATTTGATAATTACCTTGGATGTTGCTTATAAATCACATGTTGAAACGATGAATCAAAACTCCTAGACACCATTGAATCAATCTCCAAACCTGGCAGGGATTAAGAGATAAGCATAACTTATTGTTTTATGATTTTATTTGATATTTGATTTTAGAATTCTATGCCCTAAAGGCCAATGAAGATTTCAGTTATAGCTTGGAGGAAAGGAAGAATTTTTTTTACAGATGGAATGAATCAATGAATTGCAAAAAAGAGGCGATAAGGCAATAAAAAATAATTAAAAATAGGGGTGATCCACCTTCATTTAAATAAGTCTTAGCCCTTTCATTCAAATTCGAAAAATCCTCCTCTCCCCACTTTATTAGGTGGCCATAACATGAGAGAATGTGCCTCAAAATCATTCCAAAATCCAACAAGTGTTTATCCTATTTAAATCCAATTTAAATGTTCTACCAATGTCTTATATCGATATGGGTGTTTATAACTTTTATATATGCATAAAATAATAATGATATTAAAATAAATCAAATAAAATTTTAATAATTAATATTTCATGAATATTAGTTAGTTTAATTAATTTACAACAATTGTAAACCAATTGAATCATGTGATTATTTGAAATATTCATCATTTCGGTTATGCGACCCGAATGCGTAAATTCAGTCGGCGGTTAATAATGAACAGTTCGAATATCAAATACGTTAACTTAACTAGTGTTGTGGCAATTTGGTTGAATTTATCACTTATATATCTTTTAGTAAAATCTGATTTTACTTATTATAAGCGGTACCCGATAATAACGATTATTTACACAATTCTGTTCATCAACACTATGACACATTAGGATTTACGGAATTTGAATTTAGTCAAAATTCCAGCATTGTCCATGTTCAACTAGGTTAGTCCAAAAATAAAGTCATTGGTTCTATAATAACATATATTATTAAACGTACTACTCCGATGAGAGATTTTGACTTTGAGCTGACTACAATTGACCATGATACTAAAACCAAGTGGGCCTGAATTCATAGTGGGTGGTGCGATAGTCTTTCATATGTCATGTTCATGAAAGGATCTACATCACTTAGGCATTTGGTTCATCTTGGATGTTAGATAGACTCAAGGGAGTTTGTAACTGGACATGCATGTTGACTATTGTTGGTTACCATGCATGTTGGCGTAAACTCTTTTTGTATGTTTAATTTTGGTATGTTGATTTTTTGTTTCTTGTTGATTATTATGTTACTTGTTGATTTCTATTATTTCCTATTGTTGCTTGATGATTTCTTATTGTTGCTTATTGATTGCTATTGTTACTTCTTATTGCTAGTTTTTGCTTGTTGCTAATTATGGTTGATCGTTATTGCCTGTTGTTGTTGACTTGGAATGCCTGATTGTTTGTGTGCTGATTGTCGTTGATTATTGTTCCTTGTCACTGCTTATTTGAGTGTCTGGTTGCTTACATTCTAGTTATAATTTCCTATTATAGCTTGTTCAGAGAATGATAGAAATAGCTATCTAAAATATACCGTCTAATACTTATGCGCATTATAGAGGTCGAGGTGGGATTTGTATGAGTCTATTGCATTTTGATGTGACTCAAAGTCTACGGTATGATTATATACTAAATTGTTTTAGTTTACTCTACAATTGGTAGTCATGTATGATTGTAGCAGCATAAATTAGTACACTAGAATTACATATTTTTAAATTTTGTGTTGTTGTTGAGTTGGTGCATAATCCTTCTTGTATAATACAATTAGGTACTAAAGGAAGAGAAGAAGCTATTTAGATGCTTACTTGTTTAGATTTACATTTAAATCATAAGTAGCTCTCTTGAAAAGAAGAGGTATGTACTTCGGGAGACATGGGACAATGTAGGTTATCGTGTGTTTCCTTGATAAACAAAATGCATCTTAATTTGGGAGTTTTATAACGCTAGTCACATAAGAGAAGTACTGTCGAAATTTTCTAAAATCGGGACTCGAGGATTTTAGTCGGTCCTATTACTTTGTCGTACTCATAAAAATTTCAAGGATGAAATCCTTTTAAGGTAGGGAGAATGTAACAACCTTCATATTTAACCAATAGATATGTAAATAACTATTAGATCATTAATTAACGGAACATCCATTGTACTCGATTTCAAAGATGGATGAACTGGAACCTATGACACCTGCCGTTGAGACCACAATTCCACCACGAGAAAGATGAGTACAAATATGGTTATATTTGGAGTCGTTAAATTTCGATGAATTGGATCATCTCTCTTTTACTATTTTGAATTTCTTATTGTATCCTTGTTTTCATTTTTTTGGAGCGTTATGCCATTTTTTGGGTCAACCATATCCAAAACTAGCCATATAACTATAGAATTAAATCTTAAAGGATAATATATAATTGACATATACAATCATTTACGGCAATTTATGTAGATTTTATGAAAGTATAAAATAGATCTACATCAGAACTAGTTTTCAAAGTTTTTTGTTTCCAAAACTACCAAAAATAAAAAAAAGAATTTGGATAAATTAGGCATATGTAAATTCATGATAATAACAAAACAAATCTAAACGATATAAAGAATAACAATATATTGGCAAAGGTGACAAAGAATCTAATCATATCGATTTGAGATGTGTTTATATGTTCTGAAGAGACGAAGAACATATGTAGATCGGAATCCAAACAATACAATAGTCATATATTAGATTTAGATGGAAAGTGGTTTTGATTTACACATACAAGATGATAAATTAAGCACACAATGAATCTTAAAATATAAATCACACGATGAAACGATGAAGTTGAACTTCTAGACTCTGTTGAATCAAGTTCCAAACTGGGTAGGGATTAAGAGATAAGAATCAATTATTGTTTTGATATTTGATTTTGGAATTTTGTGCCTTAAAGACCATTGAAAATTTTGGTTGCAGCTTGGAGGAAAGGAAGCATAAAAATTTCAAATGGATGAATTACTGAATCACATAAACGAGGCAATAAAAGATAACTAAAAATAGGGGTGATTCTCCTTCGTTTAAATTTTCGTTCAAATTCAAAAAATCCTCCTTTCTCCCCATTGTTGGTCGGCCATAACATGAGAGAACGAGCCTCAAAATCATTCCAAAATCCAATTAGTGTTTATTCTATTAAAATCTAATTTAAATGTTCTACTAATATCGTATGTCGCTACGCACATTTATAACATCTTTATACACACTTTATTAAATGCTAATGGTATTTAAACAAATCAAATAAGATTTTGGTAATTAATATTTCACAAATATTAATTAATTTAATCAATTTGAAAAAATTACAAATTGATTAAATTATGTGATTGTTTGGAGTATTCATCATTTTGATAGTGTGGTTTAAATGTATAAATTCGGTCAGTCATTAATATCGAACAATTGAGATATCAACATTCACATGTCACCTTAGCTAGTATTGTGACATTTTGGCTGAATTTATTGCTTATACATCTTTTAGTAAAATCTCATTTTAATTATTCTAAGTTGTACCCGATAGTAATGATTATTTACATCAATTCTCTTCATCAACAATATAACACATTAGGACTTGCGAAATTCGGTTTATTTAAAATTCTGATATCGTCCACATTTAACTAGGTTAGTCCAAAAACAAAGTCTCTTGTTCCATAATAACATTTATTATTAATCTACTACTCTGGCGAGATATTTTGACTTTGAGTTGACTACAATTGACCGTTATATAAACCCTTTATAATCAAGGAGACAAATTCTCAATTGGATAGCATTTTACTTCTGATGCTTCAACTTAGACCTAATTGTAGTCATTTATGAGACGTCATGTCATGATTTGTCTATAGTCAAAGTAGAGTGTCTACATTAAAGTTCATCATTATTCTCAAGTCGAGAGAACTATGTAACATCATCACTTCAAGATTCTTTGTTTTACCTTAGTTATATTAACTAATAGAAAACTCTTGAGTGAGTCATTACATAGTTATCCAATAACTATTAGTATGTAACCTATTAGTGCCTCTAGCAGCTCACGAAATACATTTCCCAACATTTAGAGAGGTTACATACCCAGTGGCTGAATCGGTATCATTTCTCAAAATATCTTGACTAGGAATATTTAAAACAATATGTTATTTTCAATGTGGTGAAATTCTCATGATTACAACACTTTGTAATTATTATAACATAACCTATCATTTAAGGATTTTCTATCTGTATACTTTAAATTTATTGATTAATTATTTATATCATTATATAACAAGTATATAAAAGAAAGAAAAATACCTTTTATTTTAAACAAGATGGTTGTAGAGTTATTTATACGTTACAAATTTCATAATTGCCCTAAGGGCACACCCCTAACTCTATCATAGAAGAAAAAGGAGTTGGAGATGATAATTTCCAGATCTCTATCGATCATAAATAGAAAAATAAAAAACCAATAAAGATATCAATTATATAATTCAATAGTTAGAGATCATAAGCAGTAAAATTAAAACAATATTCAGGAAGAAAACCTACACAAACTATTGGCAAAACCAATGCTCTATTATCTGAAACAAAATTGTGTGGATTATATTCAGATTATTAAAATCTTCTATTAACTTTCAACTTCCTTTTTTTATTTTAGGAGGTGATTTCTTAGGACTAAAGAATGAAAATTTGTAGGAAAATAAAAAATCCTCATTATAAAAACTTTAATTGAGGTATCACATAAGAAAAAAAACATTTAGCAATCAAATATAAATTTAGAAAGAAATATTTAAAATGAACATGCCATTACAAATCAGATGAGATTGGAAAAAAAGGATGGTTTGGTTTTTTCCTTCATAATCTAGAGGAGAGAGGATAGAGAAGAAATATCATATTCTTAGGATGTATAAGGCATCAAAATATTTGTTGGTCTGAAAATGGATTTCTATGCAATCTTAAGAGTGCTAATATTAGTCGCTTTAAACTAAGTAGGTTGGAAAAAGGGGTTACAAACATGGAGGCAAAAAATAATAGTAAAGGAATGAGAAGTGAAAAAAGAAGAGTTAGGAGGATTAGTTTAAGGAGAGTTTATTTGAATTTTGGCGAATGCCCACTGGGAAAGGTGGATTGCAATATTCTAATCAATTAAGAAAAAAAAATGGAACAAATGTTTAGGCTCTGATGGATGACATAAAATGAAGAAATAGGAAGTGTAAATTGCATGAAGAATAAGAGAGCACATTGAGATACACAATTTTCATAATATAGCACAAATATTTCAATTCCTAAGTTTTATCATTATACACAAGGCATCAATATCTCAAATTAATCTAAATAAGCATCATAAAATTGTAATGCATTGGGAATTATCTAAACTAAACCTTATTAGTCCAATGTTTGAGAAACCAACCAACCACCTATTGCTAAAAACGAAAAGTTTCTCTTAACCTGCAAATATGATAATAATAAACAAAGCACATAATATGAAATTTGAATTCTTACAGACTATATCACACTATTATTATACTTTAATCACAAAATAATTAGATGTCGAACGACCATTCATAAATGACTAGATCCTTTATTATACTATATTCTAAAACATGCAAAATTAGTGTAATAAATAAATAAATAGACATGAATGAAAGCTTTCCTACCACATACAATGTACAATGAGTCAAAAAACCTTGGCCAAGTACCCACATTAGACATTATACGGATAATTTATATCTTGGACTAATAGTTTTTTCAAATAAAATTGAAGAATAAAAAATGTGAACCAAAAAAAGGATATATTAAAAATATCTAATACTTTTATTAAATTGAGAATTGCATCAAACATTATTACAATGCTAAAATATTAAGGAAATCCTTGTATAAATGTAATAACCCTCATATTTAATGAACGGATATTTAAATAATCGATTTAAATATTAATTCGTTAATGAACAGAACACCCATTGTGCTTGATTTCTAGAGATGGATAAACCAGAACTCAAGACACCCGTCGTTGAGACCGCAATTCCATCACGAGAAAAATGAGTATAATCTTGGTTATGTTCGAAGTCGATAAATATCAGGGATAAATACTATTGGATGAAATGAATTTGGCTAAGCCCATTAGCTTGCCCATAAGTTAGCTTATATGTGTAATAATACACACCCAGTGGGCATGAATTTTCGCTACGTTAAAACCCAAGTCCGTTAAAGTACCGATCTTTGATTTGGTATCCTGTAATAAATAAATAAACGTATATTAGAGCACTAACGATATAACTCATAGTGGAATAATTAAATAGAATAAGTCACATAATTATTGACCAAGATTGACATTTCAAATGTTTAGTGTTCTTGTCAGCATCGAGCGTGGATAAGGAACCCGTTCTTCAAAAATATCCTATGGGTTTTAATGAGAAAGGGATTAGAACAATGTTTTGATGACTGATAAATTATACACTTCGTACATAACACTAGTCCATGTCAATTGTCTTCTATATCTAGTTATGATGTTTTGTTTTCAATCAGTCGTCTCGACTTTACATAGCGTGCGATATGTTCCATCTACCCATAGTTGACAATAACTACATGTGTGTGTGTGTATATAAGTACCATGGACCCCCATTAGACCAAAATACTATCCCCGCTAGTATTCCTTAACTCAACACCCTGCCAGAATCCATCACCCTCGCCGTGTCACACTCGCATCACCGCGTGTACTGAGGAACTCCCGAGGTGCCTAATAATGGCTTTCCAATAATTTAGTCGTGCTCTATGTTGCATTTTTAGGGATTTTCTTATCTACTTCCCAGTTGTAGGCTCAACTCTGTGAACCGTAAATTGGTGGATTGTTCCCCCACTAGCTGTGGACTCGGCTCTACGGACTACCCCATACACGTTTTTGAAAGACCTCTCTAATAGGGTTAACTAGCCTTGCCTCCTAACAAACAAACTAGCAAACAACTTGGCGATGCATGACCGAATATGGTTCGTACACTAGCAGGTAGTGTAGCCCGTTAGGTGTAACCCATATCTTTTCCATTGACCATTAAGGATTGATGACGTTCTCGACATATGTGCAACCCTACTCCTTAATTTGGTACCAACACATGATGACATAGCATTGTTCTTCACTCACCATCCGATCTAGGTTGTCTATTGCAATCAAGGCAATACCCTCTTTCCTATTTTATTAAAGCAGACTCGCTTTTCTATTGCAGTATTCCTAATTTACTAGTTATTTACATACATGTATATTTCATGTCCATCATAATGTATAATTGAAAACATATTTATTTAATTATTTCTATTCTTTACTTTCAATCAATGATGTTCAATAAATCTTACATAACTTACTTGCAATGATCCACTTTTTTGTATAGTTTAAGCGGACATTCAATCACATATGACCCACTCAAATTGAACGAAAAGGCGAATAGTTAGGGAAAAAGAAAGAAGACAAGAAGAAACCAAACAACATAGAATCTCACAACGGAATGAATAAGCTATAATATACAACAAATCTTTACACAAAAATGCAGGTTATACTAACCTATTTTATCTCGAACAATTATAACAATCTGTCCTCACAATTGCTGATAAATACAACTAATAAACAACATAGCGGAACATAAAGAATTACATAAATATATCTTGGACCTCTAGCTCGTCTCCTGAGCTCCAATGCATCCAAAGAATCTGAAATATGCTTGGTCTGACCCAAGCATTATAATAAAATAATACCCGAGTCAATCTGGAAAACTAACGTGAGAAAACACACCAACTAGATTTTAAAGTTATGTAAAAGAAATTCTTTGAAATCAAAAGTATCTCATAAGACCATGTCGCACATAAACGCGGATATGTTTTTACTTCGCTATAACCAAACCATTTCGTATGAAATTCTCTGATATTATAATAGTGTCTAAGATACAAATACTTATTAATCATAGCCGAAATTGTTACATTAATTAAATTCCAGCATAATATGTATACAACTAAAACCGTAAAGGCACGTATTGGAAAATGGATTCCATACAATGACTGGCTGCTAGAATACCGCCCATCACGTGCATTATTAGATAAAATAATACCAAGGACCTCGCTAGGATCCCCTACTAACATAGGGCTAGCCTAACACTTGACTAGTAGTACCGATTATGATCACCCCTCAATTAATGGGCCCCGAAGCATAAAAATGAGAGATGATATTGACTTTATATAGGAATGATCATATCCTACTTAGGAGTGACCCACTTAGCCTTGCTGCACCCACGTTTTAGTCATTATCGGTTGATGGAGATTGAGGCTACGTTTTACCTTTCATATAGCACTTTCCACTTGGAATGCTAACGCTATCCTTCAAGTAGTAATGCAATGCTAGCATTCATCCATACAAGTTCGTTCTGAGACTGAACGAAACCGAAGGCACTACTTCTACTACATCCGTTTTGGAATCACCCTCAGGATTAGTAGCAAGCATCTCTTACACTACAAAGGGCTTCGTCTTTAATTCCATCATCTTCAAGATGTCTTCACTTAGCAACGCTTGAGTTGGATCGAAGTGGTTTTCGGATAACATATATGGTCCTGGTCTCTTCGAAACAACTTTTGACAATTTCTGGTAAACTCAACCCCGGCTTTTTAGGAAATAAACAGTCAAAGATAAGAGCGGGGGTTACCTCCTAACTGTCAGTGAACAGATTTTCCTATCATTTGTCCTAGGAGAACGAAACAAGATTATACGTACAGTATAGCACCTCTGACAGTAACTGTACAGTATAATTCTTGTGTTTCTCCTAGGTATTTCTAAAGTTATAATTTTGGTCCAGAATCGATAGTCGTAACTGTCTTACAATCAAACAATTCGTGCATAGATTTTATTCCCTAAGGAAAAATAGCACTTTTAAGCACAAAACAACCCTGGGCCCCTTAAATTCATCTTTTCATTAATTTAGAACTATTTTGGAAAACATTTACATACTTATCACAATGGTATAAGTATATTTGCAATCATAAGAAAAGATTCTTACTTCAAATTCCATTTAATCTTGGGTTATAATTGAGTCATTTATAACGAAGATGATAATTATTATGTAGGGGAAAGAATGTTCCCTACCACCATAATTAAGAAGGTCAATCGGAAAACCAAATCCCTTATATAATAACCTTTTTATTAAATTAGTTTTTTTATATATGAGTTGAAAATTCATTTATAAAGTTCCTCCCCAAATCCTATCTATAAATATTAAAATACATTTCCAGTCTCTTTATAAGTTCAAAATCTAATTTAACAACTTCTTAAATTCGCTCATTATTTCATTTCTAAAATCTTTTATAAACTTCTTTATTACAAAAGCCTTTGTCAACTTATTCTACAAAATATTTGCAACTCTTTTATAAACACCTAAATTCACTTATAAAGCCCTTTATAAATTTTCCAAATAGAATTTACAAACCACCTCGGCCCCTCTTCCGCCTCTCTTCTCAAATGTAAACTAGACCACTTCCCCATCACCTACCTTGGCTTCCCTCTTCACCCCACTAAACTCGCCCGACTGGGCTGCATCCCGCTTATCTCCAAGATTGAATCTCAACTTTCATCATGGAAGGCCAAATCTCTTTCATCAGCAGGCCGTCTTATTCTTGTCAAATCCGTCCTATCAGGCCTTCCTTCATACTGGATGTCGTTTCATAAACTGCCGAATTGGGTTATAAACAAAATTGACGCTATTAGACGATCTTTTCTCTAGAATGGCAATAAAGCAAAATGTTTGATCAATTGGAAGTCTGTCTATTTGCACCAAGATCATGGTGGCCTAGGAATAGTTAACCTTGGCTCTTTCGACATAGCTCTCCTATCCAAATGGCTTTGGCGTATCATAACACTGGGCAATTTCGAAAGAGTGGATACTTCAGCTTCATTATTACTCCAACCCTCATCTAGTCCTTCACTCCACCCCTCGTCTTAAACCTTCTCCCTTCTGGGCTAGAGTTTTACAATCCTTACCCCGTGTCAAATCCTATTCCACGTCTCCATTGGCAATGGAAGTAGCTGTCTTTTCTGGCTAGACATATGGCATGATCAAACACCCCATGCCCGCTCGTTCTCTAACCTATTTTCCCATACCTCCCACCATAACTCAACAGTTGGCAAGATTTCAACCCCTGTCCCAGACTGCCTATGTCCCCCAACTCTCTTTGACCTTAACATCTTGAATGATCTCACTTCAGCCACTAACCTGCACCTTTCTCTCCAGCTCTTTAACACAACAGGCCAATATACATGGGCCTTATCTGCTGAGAAAGGCTTATCGGTCGCCTCATGCTACTCATTCCTTAACCACCCGGGCATATCATTCTCTTTCGCAAGACTATGGAAATGCAGACTCTCTCCCCGCATCCTTTTTTCCTATGGTGCCTTATCCATGCTCGTATCAACAACAAAGATAGACTTAGACATATGAATATCCCTCTAGAGCCTCTTTATGCCTTGTGCTCTATGCAAGATGGATCCATTTCCCATCTCTTTTTTGGCTGTGATTTCTCCTACTACATTTAGGCCATGACCAGTGCTAATCTAATCGGCTACGTCCCTGTCCTCCACTCGTTCTTTGACTACTGGCAGTATAACCCTTCGGATAGAAAACTCAACTCCTTCGTTG
The DNA here is from genome assembly GCA_030765085.1 of Allium cepa. Lineage (NCBI taxonomy): Eukaryota > Viridiplantae > Streptophyta > Magnoliopsida > Asparagales > Amaryllidaceae > Allium > Allium cepa. The sequence goes on from CM060935.1 coordinate 776,318,599, forward strand.
CCATTTACAATTGGTGCATCTGGAAAGAAAGAAATGCATACGTTTTCAACAAGCCCAAATGCAGTATTAAAGGAATCTGTAACCGAATCTCCTACCTATTTACTTTCTAGACGGGTTCAGCACGAAGGATGCCTTTCACTCTGCATCTCCCTCCTAGTGACAATGCTCCTACTGACTATTTGGAAAGTACATGGGAAGTCTCTTCTTGTTGTCCCCTTTCTGACTAATATGTATGATCATCACCTTAATAGTCGGTAGTAGTAATGCTCTTACTTTGGCTTGGACTTTTATACAATGCTGCTGTTTTTTGTATATATTTCTTTCTGTATACGCTGAACTTAGGACCAGATTGGTCCAAGAATCTTATTTTTTAGCTATCGATCAGGCCTATTGGTCGACTAATACAAATTTATATTAGGTGGAAAATAGGCATAAGGACAAACTTTGAAAAAAAAATTAGGCTGAAGGACAACAAGTTTCATTTTTAGACTGAAGGACAAACTTTGAAAGTAATTAGGATGAAGGACAATGCTAGTTAGAACTAGCATTTTGTATAGTGTAAAAACTGAATAAAATGCTAATTAGAACTAGCATTTTTTATAGTTAAAAAACTGAATATAATGCTACTTTGAACTAGCATTGTCCTGCAGCCTATTTTTCTCAAAGTTTGTTCTTCAGCCAAAAAATGAATCTTGATGTCCTTGAGACAATTTTTTTATCAAAGTTTGTCATTTTTCCTAATTCTAATCGGCTGTATATTCTCACGCTACACACCTATTTCCCACAAAAAAACTCCTTAAATCAAAGTCCTACAATATAATTATATAACTCGTTAGTTTTCATAATAAGACCATTTCCTCAGTTTTGCAATAAATTCCTAAATGGAATTATCTTCTCCATTTATCAAATAACATTAGTTTCCATTTTAAAGGATATTACTTAAGGAAACATTTCCTTCATTTATAGAAACACTTTAATAAATCTATTCTTCGCCTTTTAAACAAGATTAAACATTGACAACATTTTATACAAAAAAGTTCACAAATATTATTTCAATTTTTTCAATCTTCTTCAAACCCTCAAAAATCCCTTTAATATAGGTTGTCCCTTTAAATTTCCTCTTAAACACAAATATTTATTATGATAATAATTTCTATAAAAATAATACTTTAAAATAATTATTAAAAAGATTTACTTAAGAATATATATTAGATTAGAAAGAATAACCAAACAAATTATGAAAAAGTAGAAAAATTTTGAATTTTTGTAAATTAAAATATTACTGAAATTCTAAAACAATCAAAAATACTATATTCAAAACCACAGTCACTATAGCACTTAATAAATGCTATTACTACCAATTTAACTAAAAAGAGTTCAATTTTCACATATGTCGAAGTCATCGAAAATGGCCAACAGTCAAATTCAACATCTAACAATTCATTTACGAGAATATAGTTGAATATATAACAATAGGAATATACCGCAGTCATAAATTACTATTGTGAGAAATAAGGATTTCTCAACACGTTTTACTGTTATTTCAATTTTTTGTTGTCAATTTCTTTTAACAGATATTCTATCCAAATAGTCAAATAGTTTCACCTAAACATAAACATTAAAATTTCATCTACTATATAGCACACTGATAGATCAAAAAGGTGAGTTGTACTCACAAAAGTTCCAGTTATTGCCAAAGGTTCTGGTTTGGAACTAAAATCAATAATGTCTGATTTTATCCCAAATTTCAAAGGTCCCTAAATTTGACCAAACCAGATCCATTTTGAACCTTTCGCTGTTACGAGCACAAAGCATAAGTCCGCGTCTCGAGTGGACCTCGTATGCAAAAGATATTCAATTTTATAACTTAACGATCTAAATTACTTTTTAATTAACTAATTACCCTTTTATTAAAACTAAATACCATATTAAACTAATACTCTACCCCAAATCCTTCTTCCACACATTAATACCTTCATGTACATGAACCAGAGAACCCAAAATGTGCACACCTTCAATCGACCATTACTTTGTCAATTGTCGATGAAATCACCTCAAACCAATTCCGATGAACTCCACATTCGACAAGCTTCACGACCATCGCCCTAAACTCCCGCTCGAAGCCTCTGACTAATCCGTAACCTCCAGCCCCTATTTTACCATACAAAATGTTGTGGCCTCCTCTGCTATAATGCATGCCACCGAACTCTGACATTAGGTGCTACTCTCTCCTCTGCTCTACTGCATGCCATCGAACTCTGACATTAGGTGCTACCCTCTATGCCGAACGCAACTTCCTTTTGGCCTCTCGATGCCACAATCGAGAAATATACCCAACCCTAGCTTCCATGCAAATTATCGACCTCCTCCATTTAATGCCGCACCTTACCAAAACAATCCCATATGAAGACTCCAACTTTATAAATACTAAGATCAAGTTTTTAGATTTTTATGTTGAGTGGAATTTGAGTTTGAAAATTTTGAAGTTTTGAAAGTAAGTGGATCCTTTGTTTTTCTTATTTAAGTAATTAATTGTATGGGATGGAGCAAGAAAAAGAAGGGAAGAGAAGAAATGTGTGTGATTGAGTACAAATGGTTGGGTTTGACTTATATATATTGTACATTTTCCGGTATCTCATTACACCGCTTTCCGTCCGCATACGGACTCCAACCGACAAAACAAAATTCGATAACGTTCAGAATAACGACGCGATCTCAAAACAATAGTAATATACACTGATTATTGAATCTGGAAAATCACAAAAATGCTTTTATTTGCCGATAAGTCATCAAACGATAATTTCAATACTTTCCAAATTAAAAATTATGGAAAATCCTATAAAATAAATCAAACATACGTCAACATAAATCGAGTCTAAAAAATACAAATAAATATTTTGATTATTTATTTGACCTGTTAATATTGCAAATAAATTTATAATTGAATTCACTATTAATATTCATTTATTCCAAAAGAGTTAAATAAAGCTATTTAATCCATTAAGTTATTCCATGAAAATTCAGTTATTGAAACGCTATTCAATATTTAATTCATCAATTAAAAGATTTTAATTAATCACTATAATTGAATTAAGGATATTAACTTTAATTTAATCCTTGTATTTGGCAGTTTGAGTTACTAAGCATTTTAAACCAACATATAATATTTAAATCAATTAAATATTTCAATATCGAATGACCAAAATTTTAGGTCGTTACGTTATTTTTGATTTGTTCTCATAATTTATTATAATTTGTTATCCTTTTCTAATTTATTGATTGAGGTGTCATATATTATTTCCCTTTCATATTACATTATTGGATGAAATCTCCTATTTCCTTTTTTTACTAGTATCTCTCTTTAATTGCCTATTAATTATATCTTCTTTTCTACACCATCTTGAGTTACCTACTTTAGATTTCTCATTTAAATTGTTGTTATTATTCCTAGTTACATTACTTATGTTATGCCTAAGGATTTTTATATATTAATAGATTGGAATTGCTTCTCCATGGAAATTGTTAACATTATAATTCTTTATAATTTACTTAAAAGAGGCTTGTGTTATGTGTGAAATAATAAAAAATTGTCTTTTATTTTTCTAATGGAATAGACAATATAAAATACCATTGTTCCCTTATTTTGTACATCTCTTCCTTTTTATTTACATTCCTTGTTATTTCAACAAATACACTTTGGTTTGTATTTTTAGACAATTTATAGAAATTCACATCGTTACACAACTTAATCTCAATTTAATTTACAATCGATTCTAATTTATCTTCAACAATATGATTTCATTAACAAGTTATTTATAGATCTAGGGACTATTTATACTCCTAACTTTCCATATCCAAATGTATACAATATCTATAAAGTTTAGGGTTTACCATAACATATTGTTATATTTTCCATAATCATATCGCACATATAATTAAATATGTCATTTGTGTTTTATATAAATTTCTTGTGCGTATAAAATTTAACATCCAAATCATAATTTATATCTAGGCATAAATGAAATAGATCTACAATGATATAAATCCAATACTATTACAACATGTATAATTTCCCATTCATCTTGCCTTAGCTTTCCAATTCTCCAGATCTAGATTCATTCCCTTTTTATTCGACTCCCTCTTACTTTAAATCCTAAATATAAAAAGGGTATATACCTACTAGAATTACAGATCTAAGGAAATGATTAAAAATTTAGATTTGAGTTTAAGATTCATGATTTACCTTCATTCCACTGTTCTGAATCAGTCCTATTCTTCTCTTATTTTATTCTCCAATTTTCTCTACTTATATGTAATATAATATTTTTACTACTTTTAGATTTTAGAGGAGAAGAAAAAATGGTAGAGTTTCAGTACGTACTAAGTTTTTTGAATAAATTTGGGTTTGGTTAGCTATTAATTTATAGAGGTTAAGGATTGATTTGGAATGTTAGATTTAGCCTAGGAATTCTTGAGATCCATCTTGGATGCACATCACTAATTTGGAAATAAAGAAAAATAATTGGACCAATCAACGTCATCCCATCGCATGCCCCAGTTTACCAAATTCCACACAGTCGAATGATCATGTCCTCGGTTGGCTGCTATCATTCGACCTAGGTGCATATTAGGTCAACCGTGATTTAATTTTAACAATGATTTAGTTAGCGTGTTGTGATTTGTTTAGTTTAATTCCTTATTTGACCTATCGCAATAATTTTTTTCCACTTTACTCAGATTTTCTTTAATGTTAACATTTCATAACGTCTAAATTTCCATTATGTTAGTAATTAACATTAATTCACTTCTATTACCATAATTACGTATGTAATTTTTTCCGATTTAAAAACTTCAAACGTTAATAACTTTATCATTTGAATTCTGATCGTAAAACATTATATATAAAAAGTGATCAGAAAATCGCCATGAACCAAGTGGTGCAAATTTCGCATCCAAATACCGATGTTTGTAAAAATTCTATTTTTGGCGTAATTATTAGTTATATTAATTATCATAAAAATTACGGGCGTTACATACTCCCTACCTTAAAATAATTTCTTCCCCGAAATTCTTCAAGGACTAACTAATGTACATTCTAAACTAACCAATCAATCAGCATGTGACCTATTTTGCAACCAATCGTGTCCAAATGAACGGTGCATCACAACATATAGCAATTCAAAATCGGCACCTCCTATATGAATACATCTTTTTAAAACAATTTGAAAATATGATCCGCACAACATAAATATACTAACAGTTCTATAGGTATGCAAATTTTAAAAATTAAAAACTTTTTCTTTTACATCCAAAATTTCCCATACTTCCACAAATAGAAGTATAGTTCAACCAATTTTGCATTCAATTCCTACCATCCATAAATCCTAGCATACCGTCGTTTACATCCAAATTTAGAAAAATCTAGTTTTCTGAATTTATATTCTTATGTCGGAAAAGGGGCTTGGTGGAAAATTCCATATTTCCATCCTTCTCTTATATGCCCTTTTTTCCACTGTACCTCCGAACCTTCTCTTTTGACCCTAAATATTTTCGAATACAGTCGGCATAAGTAATTTTTTTTAAATATTTAACTTTGAAAAATAGAATTATTATAAAGTCAATTTAAGTTCAACTACAGACAAGGTATAAAGAAAGTGATTTCATAGCCATAATAGATTTCTCTTTTTTCTCTAGCCGTATTTTACTTTACTGTCACTTCTGCCACACAGTAAAATCTATACTAGTTAACCTCTCAACTATTCCCCATGTCAAGTATGTGTCATTTCATAAATTTGAAAATCCCTTCTTTTTCAACTCATAAATATTTTTACTTTTTTCTCTAGCCGTATTTTACTTTACTGTCACTTCTACCACACAGTAAAATCTATACTAGTTAACCTCTCAACCATTCCCCATGTCAAGTATGTGTCATTTCATAAATTTGAAAATCCCTTCTTTTTCAATTGATATATATTTTTATATTACTCTTTGTAATATTTGTATAAATCTTTAGACTTAAAAAAAATTCATCACAAAATTTCTTAAAATCTGTTCACAAAGGTGCTTTTTTTCCAAAACCAAGAATTTGAACAAAGATTTCAAAAGCACGCATATATATACATACATACAGACATATACACATACATACATACGTATGCGTTCAAAACAAATTTTTCCACGCTACAGGAAATTAGGGTATAAACAATAGTTTAATTACCATAGTGGACTCTATCTACTTATGCGGCAAAGTTCAACCTTTCAAAAGCTCTTATTTCATTTATAATAACAACCAACACACAAATTCATTTATAAATTTCAGCTTTTAAGATACATGGACATTGACTTACGACTTCACAACAACTTTCCTTTGTCCTTCACTCCTCAAAATTTATCTTCCCAAAACTTTAAGGCTTTTGGAACTTAACTGTTACTTTTCTTTTAGTAGCTAATTTAATAAATTCCCTAATTTATTTTATAAACTTCCAACATTTATTTATTTATTTATTTTGCATTAATTAAGTGTCTTTTTAGAAATTTCTTTGTCTTATTATTTTCATAATAATATTGTGATCCATAGTGAAAACACATAAAAACGAATAATTCCATAACCATTGTATGTGCTTTACATACAGAAACAACTAATGCTTATAGCCCAACTAAAGGTAAAACAACTGCTAGAAGGAAATACAGCTACTACGGCCTATGGACATTTCAAATGTGCCATCATTCTCCAACCCATATATTTTAACTTTCCTTTATGACTTCTGAGGAATAAGGTTCATCCAATACTTCCATTACCACATCCAATTATGGAATAAACTGTGCATTCTCCTATAGTGTAGTGGTTAAGAAATACAAACTATACACATTTTGAATAACACCTTGGTAACTGGCTTGGCAGAATAACTTTTCCACCTCTATTTTGCCTTCCTTAACTTTGAGTTTACCAATGTCCCCTCTGTGTGTTTGTCATCTTATTACCTTCTTTTAATCCAAATCTCTTTATAGTACTTTCAAATCTTGGTTCTTAATTTCTCTATTCTTGATTATCCATATGAATATACCCTAAAACTTGTAAAAATGTACTTTAATACCAGTTATCATACCGTTGTAGGTTCTTCTAATGGCTTGAACACATGTCTCATCAATATTCCTCACACTCTACGGGATTGCTTATTGTTATTATATAAGTAGTCACTATCTTCTTCATAGCCTTACCTTTTTCTTGTCTTACAGAGGTAGGCATTCCTATCTACTCCATATTTAAAATTTTGGTTTGGTCTTTGCCATTTTTTCCCAAAATTAAAAACTTCAAAGTTTTGAAATATTTAATCCCAAAACCTTTGTCTTTAAGAGTACAACTTAGAAACCTTTTACTAAATTCAAAATACTTGGCATCTTAACTTTTAAAACTATAATTTTAATTTTTTTACTTTAGCATATTCATTTAATCTGAAAGGAAATGTTAGCTAAATTAGTTTTAAAAAGTTCCTTTCCTCTTTTTTTTCTTCAAATCATTTTTTCCTTTTAAAGACTTTTCAACTTTTACTTCTTAAAAATTGGGATTTTTAATTCAAACCATTTATTATGTTTTTCGTTTAAAATTCATTTTTTAACCAAACAATTTCTTTTAAAGAATGCACTTTACAGTACTTCTAACGATCTTTATAATTTTTAAACAATAAAAACTGGAGTATATAAGAACAACTCTTACTCTATCATTTTCTTATCACCTATACTATTTCCACTTCCAATCCTTGGCAAAGTCTCTAATATCATGTGAAGGGGATTTTAAAAGATACTTGTAATAAATGCGCACAACAATGGAAAATGTCCATTTTCATTTGTTTTGCCTTTAATTCCTATGTTGCTTCTAACTAGATCACTAGCACTATTTTAAATATAATCTTCTAACGTTCTTCCAATTACTAACATTATTATAAATTCGTTATATTGTTTTTATCAATATTTTACAATATTATTACTATTCAACCTTCCTCTACCTAAATTGTCCTTATTCCAATTGCTTTTCTCTCAATTTATTATCTTCTTGGTTAAATCATCATAGTGCATTCGCCTACTTCTTTATTTTTAGGTTTTAATCTTCTTTCCCGATATCTTTTTACCTCATTTCACACTTGTACCACTTCCTATTATCCTCCTCTAAAAAGAGTTTTCCAACTTAAAAATTTTCTGCTTAGAAAAATCAACGAGCTACATACGCTCGACTATTTTTTTCAAAAGAATTAACTTTTTTATTAAAACCCATTTAATGTCATTCTCAGTCCAACAAATTTTAAATTTTCTACTAAAATTTTTCTTCAATATTTACTCATTTTTAAAAAATAGGTTTTTTGTACCTTCAAATAATTCCTTTGAAAATTATTTCAAGTATATTACATATATTTTTTCTCAAACTTTTATATTAAAATCGTTTTAACTTTTAAAACAATTTTCTATTAGGTTGGATTCGGAGTGGATTTCTATTTGTCCATTCTTTTGGACTTCTCTTCTTTCAACTTACTTATTAGCTTATCTTCTTCCAGCTATAAAATCCAGCTATCATCTTCGAGCGATTACTTCACACCTCCCTTCGAAAACTCAATTGCTTCCAGATATCCATAACATATGGACTCTTATTATCCCTTTTATGGAACTTTTGTACACCATTAATTGGCATCATACGGGGATCTACAATCATTGGGCTATTGGGAGCCCTACTAAGAAGTCACGTACTGTCCAACTTCAAGGACCTTCCATATGATACACTCATGCTCTTTTAAGTCAACGCCTTTTTATACGACCTATTTCCCGTAGGGTAATCATGGTAGGTGTATATTTTCAACTTCTTTCATTATTCCGACTTATAATCAACTTATCCATAATTTAGTGTATGGTTGCAACTACTCTATAGTCGGAATTTATAGGATTCGGTGTATAATATATTTATACTTATAGTTCTTTCTTTTTTCAAGATCGACTAACCTAAGCTCTGATACTAAATGTAACAATCCGCACCACATTGGGTTTGAATTTTCGCTAAATCGAAAACCTAAATCCACTAAAGTACAAATTGTTGGTTTGGTATCCTGCAAATAAACAAATACATGCAAACCATAACACTAGCAATATAACTCACAGCAGAACAATAGGTTATGATAAATCACATACTTATTGAACAAGATTGACACTTCAAATGTTTAGTATCATTGTTAACATCGAGCAGCATGGATAGGGAACCTGTCCTTTAAAGATATTACGTGGGTTATAATAAGGAGGGAGTCAGAACAATGTTTTGGTGACTGGTCAATCATACACTTCGCACATAACACCATTCTATGCTGATTGTCGTTGATCTCTTATCATGTCTTTCATTTTGAATTAGTTGTCTCAACCTTACATACGCATACAATAATTCCCATCTACCCATACAGACCAGCCTAGTGTGTACGTGTGTGCCTATACACATATACACACACATACCATGGTCCCCCATTAGGCCAAAATACTATCCCCGCTAGTATCCCTTAACTCAATACCCCATCAGGATCCATCACCCTCGCTATATCATGCTATCGTCGTCACGCGTACAAAGGAACTCCCATAGTGCCTAATAATGGCTTTACAATAATTTAGCCCTTCTTTATGTTATATTTTAAAGGATTTTTTTCATGTTCTCGGTTATAGACTTAACTCTACGAACTAAAAATATGGTGGATTCAGCCCCACCTGCAGTGGATTCGGCTCCATGTACTACCTCATTCATGTTTTTCAAAGACCTCTCCAATTGAGTTAACTTGCCTTGCCTCATAACACGAAAACTAGAAAAATCTATGGTGATACATGACATCACGTGGTCTGTACACTAGTAGGTAGTGTTGGTGTAACCTCTATCTTTTCCATTGACCACTGAGGATTGATGACGTTCTCAACCTATGTGCAGTCTTACTCCTTAATTTCGTACCAATACTTGCTGACGTAGCATCTTTCTTCGCTCACCATCCAATTTAGATTGCTTATTGTGAATAAGGTAATACTCCCTTTCCTCTTTTATTGAAGCTGAATTCCTTTTTTATTGGGACATTCATTTGTCTACACGCAAGCGTATATTCTCCATGGGTCCTATGGTTGGATATGTCTCACATCAGTATAATGTATACACAACTATTGGTAGCCCTTGTAGTAGGCAGGCTTCTATTGTGTAAACTACTTATCTTGCATTCCAACCTATCATAATGACTATGTCATTCTTGTTTACTGAGTTATTTACGTAAATATATATTTCATGTCCGTCACAACATATATTTGAATATACATTCATTTAATTATTTCTTTTCTTTACTTTCAATCATGATATTCAATAAATCTTATATAACTTACTTTTGATTTATTATTATCATTAGCTATCCATCTCTAATTTATAGGCTAAAGTGTCACTTATTATTTCCTTTTCATTTAAAATTGTTGGATGAAATCTCATGTTTCCTTTTTTGCATAACTAACGTCTCTCATTAATTTCCTATTTTGACCTATTACTTCCATATTCATTTAATTGTATCTTCTATGTTTACCATTCATTTTGTACACCATCTTAAATTACCCACTTTATGTTTCCTATTTAAATTGTTTTTATTATTCCTACTTGCATTGCTTTAGTTATACCTATAGATTTTTGTATCTTAATACATTGGAATTGCTTCTTTTCCCAAAGGAAATTATTAACATTGTAATTCTCTACAATTTATTTAAAAGAGGACTTTTTTTTTGAACTGGTACTTTATATACAACAAATCAATGGGACAACATATCCCATGTCAAATAAACGTTCAAAAGCAAGTTTCGAACTTGTGACATCCTGCACCAAGCCGAATCAATTAACCACTTGGACAATGGTGCTTGTCTTAAAAGAGGACTTACGTTATGTGTGAAATAATAAGAAATTATCTTTTATTTTTCTATAGGATATATAGTGCAAAACATGATGATTTTCATATTTTGCACATATTTTGTACTTTTCTTCCTTTTTGTTTACATTCCATGTTATTTCAACCAATATGTTTTTTTTGGTATTTTCAGACAATTTATAGAAATTTACGTTATTGCACAATTCGTTCAAACGTATTAAAATATTATTTAATCCTAATTTAATTTGCAATCAATTCTAATTTATGTTCAACGATCTATATAAACTAATCAAATGTGGAATCCCAATATGATTTCATTAACTAGTTATTTATTAATCTAGGGACTATTTATACCCTTAACTTTCCAAATCCATATGTATACAATATCTATCAAGTTTAGGGTTTTTCGTAACATATAGGCATATTTTCTATAATTATTACGCATATGCAATTAAATATCCCATTTATGTTTTATATCAATTCCTTACACGTATAAAATTTGATATCCAAATCATGATTTATACCTAGATATAAATAAAATAAATCTACTATGATTATTATTATAAAATATTTAATTTCATGCCTGTGACGACCCGGAATTTTTGGATATTTGAAATTGGAATATTTAATTGATTTTAAATATTTGAAAGTTGGTATAACTTGAATTTCAAATATCACTATTTATTTGGATAATTAAATAATTGGATTTAATAATTGGAAATTGGTTAAAACAGTAAATCTTGGTATTAAGCTGGTTAAAAATATTTGAAGGGCTTATAAAATTTATAATGATGATGCTGAAGATAATAGAAGTGTTAAAATTGAATTTAAAAATGTTTTGTTCTGTTTGAAAATATATTGTTTAAATTGATATTTAAAAATAGCATTCCAAGGCAGAGTCTCGGAATTCAACGAAACCAGTTCCATTGGATCCGTAATAGTGTATTATTATCAGATTTCAAGTTTCATAGTGTTTGGAGTGTCGTGTGGCCGTACGATATATAAACGCGCTGAAATCTCTATCGATAATTCAATATAATAACTGGGTCCAAAAGCTATCTTCTGCATACGATCGAATTAGGACTCGAAACCTTTTCCATTATATTCGGAATAGGGGTATAACATTATAAACACCTGGTGACACGCCTCGAAAGCATGTAAAAAATTTAAGCTTCGAATTCAAGACGAATTGAATTTGAATTTAAATTCAAAATATAAATAATATAATTGCATCGCAACACTGCTGCAAGCGCAGACACGTAAAGAAAATTTCAAAACATGTGTTCACCTGGATAACCTTCTCTGAGAAAGAAAAAAATAAACCTATCGTTCAAAAATAATAGCCTAACGACTTCCTTTCTTCAAAATCAAGCCCTCTCCAGTTCAATTAAAAAGGGTCGCCTCCTTATCCGATTCAAATTCACAAAAATCAAATCAAATCGCGAGACCACAGGCATCGACAGTGGGGTAGCTGCGATTGTTTGTGAAGGAGGGTGTGGTGTTGCGATAGAAGTGGTTTGTCGAGGTGGATTGGGGCTCGTACTCAAGCTTGGCGAAATCGCAGTGGCTCATGGAATGTCAAGGGGCCGAGGTCAAGATGGGGAGCAGTTTTGACTTGGGTCTGTTCGAGATGTCGGTGAGGGTTGAGGTTGCACGAGCTCGAGATGGTGCTCGTTAGTGTCAGTGAAGGTATTTTCTTTGATTAGAAATATATATAGTTTATTTATTTTAAGTTTAATAATAAATGTGGATATATATGAACATATACAGTAAAAGCAGAAGGTGAAAACATATTTTATATAAATGCACTCACATATGTTAATATATATACTCATGCCTATTTTTAAATATAATATATACATATATAAACAGAAAACTTTATTTATATGTATGTATATATATAAAAGATTTTGGGAAAATATAGGAGTTTATATGAAAATTAGATTTTTTTAATGTATATAGATTATTTTTGTAAGCATATGTGTTTTCAAAAATAAAAAATAAAAAATAAATATACATATTTTAAACTTGCTAGTTTATTGTAAAAATGGATTAAGGTGATTAATTTATTTGATAAACTTATTTAATTATTTTAGCTACTAAAGGATTTTTAAAAGGAAAATTATTAGTTAAATTAGATTGTTAATTAACTAAACGGTAATTAATTGGTCGATGAATTCAAATATTTATAAACCGTATAAATGTTTATACAAGGTCTTGAATCGGGAAGAGACAAGCCAATTTGGATCAGATTTGCAAAACAATCATAAAGGCGAGTTAATCTCACTCATTTGGATTACCTTTTAAATTTAAATAGTTAAATTTAAATTATTGGTTGTTGCTTGGATCGATAACTTAATATCTGTTTGGATGTGGTATATTATATATAATAGTATATATATATTGGAGTGATTGATTCCCACACTATATAGTGGATGAGACCCTATGTGCCCCGCATAACAGCGGATGACTCTTTATACCATGATATCCCCATCAAAGTGGGATTAGTCTTTTATATTGTGCTAACATCTGTGGATGCAGGAAAACTGGTTGGAGCGATTCAACTGGATTCCTCAAAACGTTGAATTTATTTTATATTCAACGATGTGATTTATTTGATGATCAGTGATAGATTAATTGATTGTATTTGGGATTGAAATGATACAATGCTATGCTTGGCTGAATATATATGGGTATTTTGAGAAATGGAAAAATATATATAAGTTTGGATTATTAAAGTAAATGAAAAGAAAATTCTTAAGTAAATAATTATTGGGAATTGGATGAATTGAGTAATAAATTTTAAAGGGAATTTAAAACCAGGTAATTGGTTTGAAATCGATTTAGTATTTTGGAAATTGTGATTTAAAGCAAAATGAGAAATGGAAATTTGTAAACTGGTTTATAAATGAAGTGGAATATTTATCAGTGGACAAATTTGAAAGTATAGATTCTGGTTGAATTTATAAGAAAAGGTGCAATTCATTTTTAAAATAAAAGGTGATTTTATTTTTAAAGGTTCAAAAGATTTCAAAGTATAAACTAGAAGTTTTAAAAATGTTTTTTATCATGTTTTTGAAAATTTGTTATTATTTTTAAGTGAAAAGTAAATATTTATTTAAGTTAATTTTGGTAGTTAATTATATTTAAAGGTAAATTAGTATTATGATTTTTAAAAAAGGAATTTTGACATAAATAATTGATATAATAACTTTGTTTTAAAAGGAAATTTTTGTTTAAGTTTTACTCAGAAACTCCTATAAAATTTCTTAAGTAATATTTTTATTTAAGTAATTTTAGTAGCCTTAATGTAAATACTGTAAGTATATATTTTGAAAGTGATTATAAAGAGATGAGAATGTGTTTTAAAAATAAAAAGTGGTTTTATTTTTAAAATGTTGAAAGAAATTTACGGGTTTGAGACGTAAATTAAATTTGGATAAATCGAGAAGGATTTATTAACTGATTAAAAGGATTATATTTGGATGGAAAGTGTGTTTCCTTGAAAAGACAGGTATGCTTTCAAAGCATATTTTTAAGCATAAGTTAGGGGTTTTAAAGTGGTTTTAAAGGAATATTTTTGAAAGAAATTATTATTTAGAGTTTTAAAAATTTTAAAAGAAAATATTTATTAAGTTAATTATATAATTAAAGTGTTTTAAAGGTTTAACTAGTATTATGATTTAAAAGATAATTATTCAATATTTGTACCTCATAGAATAACTTTTATTTTAAATTTAGTTTTGGCTTAAGTTTTACATGAGATGTTATTATAAAATTGCATAACTAGTATTTTAAATAAAGTGTTTTGAGTAGTTTTTATTTCAAGGGTCTTAAAGTATATTTTGGGATAAAGTGAATTAATTTTTTTAATCTAAAGTATTAAGACTTGGTGATTTTCAGTGGAAATAAAACTATTGGGTGGAAATTTATTCTACGAGAGAAAAAGTGATTTGAAAACTATTTTCAAAGGGTTGAAGTGTAAAAAAATATCTTGCGAAGATATTTTGAAATAAATAATTTGAGAAATTATTAAGGCCTAATGGTTGTTTGTGGATGTTATATGATAGTTAAATAACCAACTATCAATATTGGCCAATGCGCTGATCGTTTCGAAGAGACTGGGATCGGGATTAATTTTTCGAAAACCACTTCGATCCGGTTTGAATGTTTTCGTGAGGATGACAAGAGCTTGGAGTCGAAGATGGCGGAGTGAAGTGCAAGGGCTAATCGCTACTAATCCTGAGGGTGATTCCAAAATGGATGTAGTAGGAGTAGTGCCTTTGGTTCCATTTGGACTTGGAACGGACTTGTATGGATGAATGCTTTCAGAACATCGTCAGAAGGACGATGAGCATTCTAAGTGAGACATGTTCTAAAAAAGTAGCGCATAGCCTCGAGACTCATCAACCGGGAATGGCTAAAACAGGGAAGGTGTAGCAAGGCTAAGTGGCTATTAACCAATTAGGGTACGGTCATCCCTGTGTAGACGTCCCTTTTTATTCGGCTGTGTGGTCGGTTGTTGATCCCAACCACGGGGTGATCTTATTCGGACTATCCAGTAAGGGGTAGCTCCAGTCTTGTGTTGTTGAGGATCAGGAGGGATCCTCAGTACTCTGATCTAGACCAGGTACTGTGACGGGTGGTACCTCGGTAGCCCTGCCATTGATGGAAATCCAATCTCCAACAAGTGCCTTCGGACTTTTTTGTATAGCTATTATGCTGGAATTTAATAAGTGTAACAATTTCGACTATTTGATTAAGTATTTATGTATAGACACTACTATAATATCATAGGATTTGAAAAGAAATGTTTTGGTTATCGTAAGGTAAAAACCCGACATGTTTATTTATGGCGTCGTCTTACAAGATACCTTTGATTTTTAAAGGATTTTGAAAACTTTAATAATCGAGTGTGTTTTCTCCCACTGGTTTTCCAGACTGACTTGGGTATTATTTTACTGTAATGCTCGGTCATACCGAGTATTATAGAGTATAGATTCTGGATGGACTGCTGTGAAGCTCAGGAGACGAGCTAGATGATGAGGCGTATTTCCGTAGATTTATATTCCGTTGTGTAGTGTAAGCTGTATATTCTAGTTTGGGAGGACAAGTTATTATAACTGTCCTGAATTGTGTTGTTGATTTGTGTTGTACTCTGATGATGTAATGTATAAACAATTATAGATTTTTTTTATAAAAAACTATTGTTATCTATTATATATTGTTCCGCTGCGATTGTGAGATTCTGATGTTGTTTTGTTTTCTAGTTTCTTCTTCTACCTCCTTCTTCTTTAACCCTAATGGTTCGTATTTCCGTTCACTTTGAGTTTCTATGATGGAGAATAGTGTCGACTCAAGGGGTACGGGTTTACAGGCCATTATAGTGGTATCAAAGTGAGGGTAAGCGAGAACCTTGGCTCTGATAGGGATTACTCAATACAAATAGAGTCCGTAGTACTTTAGAATGAGTTTGAGTGTATTAATATATATTGGCGCATATTTGTTAGTGAATATAAAAATTGTTTTATATTGTGTTGACTTATCGGTTGAGTGTTTATAAATTCTGGTCGGTGCAGTCTGGACAACTCTATCGATAGGGATTTCTAAACTCTTAAACTAGGCAAACCGACACAGTATTGTTTTTAAAAATGGGTAAATGAAATAATTTTGCCCAAATTATTTTTGTATATAAAAGAAATAATTTTTGTAAATTATTATAGTATATGGTTGCTTGGTTGTTAGGGAATGATAATATTAAACTATTATCATTGTTGTGTAGAAATTTAAAACAGAAATTGAAATCTTAACCAAAGGTTAAGGAAACAAATTCAGATAACAAAATGGAATTTGAAATGTGAATTATAAATGTGATTTATAAATTGAAATAAGATGACAGAGTAATTTTTAAATAGGGATTAAAAGGATTTGAAACTGAAATTTTAGAAATTAAATTCCTTTGATTTGAAAATGATTTTCAAAGGTTTTGGAGAAATAACGGTGATATTATTTGGGAAATATTTTTGAACTGGATATGAAAGTTGGTGAGATTTGGAAAATGTTTTTAAAGGGATAAAAGCACAAAACTCTTTCGGTCATGGAAAATAAATTCGGTGATGACTGCAGCATCATCGATGTTCATTTTCGAGTTTCCCAGAGAGGAATTGCTGCCAAAATGTTTTATATTGGAGTTTTTTTGCAAAACTAGGTTTGATTAGAAATTAAAAGGATAATTTGATAGCAAATGAATTATGTATATATAATTGATTTCAAAAATGATATTGAAATGTTGAGAAATTGTTTAAAAGACTCTAGAATCTTATCTAAAATGTTCATGGAATATAAATGGGTTTGATAGTTGATTAAAAAAATTGAAATTTGTTGGAATAAGATTCAACTTAAAAAGGGTTAAATAAAAGTAAGTATGAAAACAAAATAAGTTGGAAGGTAAGCTAATTAATTGAAGTGAATTAAAAGAAGTTAGCAAATGGAATTTAAATAAGTGGAAAACTTATGGAAGTTTAAAAATTTGAACGGAAGTGGAATGTAATGGAATCTAGTTAAGTAAAGTGAATTTAAAGAAAAAGTCTAAGTAGACTAAGTGAAATGGTTACTTAAATAAAAATTTATAAGTTGGAAATAGATTTGTGAATGAACAAATGAATTTACATTTGTAAGTAAGTAAAATGGAAGTTGAATATTGGAATTAAATTGAAATGTGTTAAATAAAGTGAAATGGAAAATTAGTCATGTTGGGATAAATAAAACAATGTATTGAAATTAAAATTAGTGAGTAAACTAATTGATTTAAATGGTAAGCAAATGAATGCAAATTGAAAGTTGGATGACATTTAAATCGAATTATGTAAAGTAAAGTGAAGTTGAAGAATTAATTCGAAATGGACTAACGATAATAAAGGTATGGAAATAAAAAGTGTATGAGATATGTATAAATTAGTAAGTAGACCTCATTAAAGAAATGAATGATTAAATATGGTTTGAGATAAGATGAATAAAATTCAATATTCAAAGTTTGAAGATAAATTGAATTCAGAATGGAATTGAAAATTTAAGTTAAATGAAAGTAAATGTGAAAGCTTTAGTAGTAAAGTAGAAATAAATCTTTAAGTGTGCAAAATATTTGTATTGAACTTAAGAAATGGATGGTAAGATTCTTAAGTAAAATTTTGGAATTGGAAAAAAACTAAGTTAGTATCTGAATAGAGATTAAGTAAAATTGTGAAATGGGATAATTATGAATAAGTGGATGAAAATCAAAATAAAGGTGTATAAACAAATTTTGATATAGCTAATAATCAATTGAGATAAAATGTGTAGGATGTATGTATATTATTTTATTCGCATAGCGATTTGATCGGGATTCGAGCACAGAATTTCGAGATAGTCATATCGATCCAAGTTGGGATTCTTCACTCGATTTTCGACGGTGAACCCTGGATATGGATTTTTGATCGATTCTGGAAATTCTCTATCATAGTTGTGGCTATGCAAGGAGAATGATGGTTTCTAATCAAGAAACCAGATCTGAGTCCGCACTAGGAAGTTGGTTGAACGATACTAGTCGGAAGTGAAATTATGTGATCGAGTGAGCGATCAGATTTGGCATTGCGTGTGGATGATATATGTACATCGTACGGACTTGAATAAAATTGATATTGAAAATTTTGAAAAGAGATAAGTAAAATGATTTTGAATTCTGTGATTGGATATTATTGCTAAGTAGGATATACAGGTGTATTAAAAGCAAAAGGAAATTGATGTTTTTGGATTTCAGAAGATAAAATTGAATGGCCCGACAAAAAGGTATGTATTTAAGTTGTCAAATGAAATTTGATGGGTTTCTGATCTAGCCACTTGGCATTTTATTTTATTTTGAAATTTTGGTACCCATAAAGGCATTTTGTAGTCATACCGATCTAGCCGCGTAAAGGAGACGTTGGCAAAAAAATTTAAAAATTTAGAGAGTCAGAATTTTTTGATAATTTGAAATTTGATTTTAAATTATAATTTGAACCGTTTAGTAAGTAATATTGTTTGAAACCTATGTATGGGTTTGGAAGGTTAGAAAGAGGGTTGGTGTGTCTTTAATAAAAAGATTGTTTTGGAAATTTGTTTGAAACTGTTTGATTTTGGGAAGAAAAATTAACGGGTTGTGGAACACTCCTCTTAACTAGTGATTTTGGGGATGAAATTCTTTTAAGGGGCGAGGAATGTGACGACCTGGAATTTTTGAATATTTGAAATTGGAATATTTAATTGATTTTAAATATTTGAAAGTTAGTATAAGTTGAATTTCAAATATCACTATTTATTTGGATAATTAAATAATTGGAAATTGGTTAAAATAGTGAATCTTGGTTTTAAGCTGGTTAAAAATATTACAAAGGCTTATTAAATTTATAATGATGATACTAAAGATAATAGAAGTGTTAAAATTGAATTTCTAACTGTTTTGTTCAGTTTGAAAATATATTGTTTAAACCGATATTTAAAAATAGCCTTCCAAGGCACAGTCTTGAAATTCAACGAAACCAGTTCCATTAGATCCGTAATAGTGTATTATTATCGGATTTCAAGTTTCGTAGTGTTTGGAGTTGTCATGTGGCCGTATGATATATAAACGCGCTGAAATCTCTAACGATAATTCAATATAATAGCTGGGTCCAAAAGTTATCTTCTCCATACGATCGAATTAGGATTCGAAACCTTTTCCATTGCGTTCGAAATAGGGATATAATATTATAAACGTTTGGCGACATGCCTCGATAGGATGTAAAAAATTTAAGCTTCGGATTTAAGACAAATTAAATTTGAATTTAAATTCAAAATATAAATAATATAATTGCATTGCAACACTGTTGCAAGCGCAGACACGTAAAGAAAATTTCAAAACACGTGTTCACCTAGATAACATGCGTCTTCTCTAAGAAAGAAAAAAATATAAACCTATCGTTTGAAAATAATCTCCTAACGACTTCCTTTCTTCAAAATCTAGCCCTCTCCAGTTCGATTAAGAATGGCCGCCTCCTTTTCCAATTCAAATTCATGAAAATCAAATCAAATCGCGAGAACCCGGGCATCGATAGTGCGGTAGCCGCGATTGCTTGTGAAGGAGGGCGTGATGTCGCGATGGAAGCGGTTTTATCGAGGAGGATTGGGGCTCGTACTCAAGCTTGGCGAAATCGCGGCGGCTCTTGGAACAACGAGGAGCCGAGGTTGAGATGGGGAGCGGTTTTGACTTGGGTCTATTCGAGATGTCGGCAAGGGTTGAAGTTACGCGAGCTCGAGATGGTGCTCGTTAGTGGCAGTGAAGGTATTTTCTTTGATTAGAAATATATACAGTTTATTTAAATTTAATAATATATGTGGATATATATGAACATATACAGTAAAAGAAGAAGGTGAAAACATATTTTTATATAAATGCACTCACACATGTTAATATATATAATCATACCTATTTTTAAATTTAATATATACACAAATAAACAAAAAAAATTATATATATATATATATAATATTTTGGGAAAATATAGGAGTTTATATGAAAATTAGTTTTCAAAATGTATATAGATTATTTTGTAAGCATATATGTTTTCAAAAAAAATATACGTATTTTAAACTTGCTAGTATATCGTAAAAATGGATTAAGGTGATTAATTTGTTTGATAAACTTGTTTATTTATTTTAGTTACTAAGAAACTTTTAAAAGGAAAATTATTAGTTAAATTAAATTGTTAGTTAATTAAATGGTAATTAATTGTTTGATCAATTCAAATATTTATAAACCGTATATGGAGGCATCACAGGATTTATAGTGGTTCGGCGATCTTGCCTACGTCCACCCTGAAGTTTATGTCTTTATTGATTCACTTGATGATTTTGATCCGTTACAGCAGGTTTGTTTATACAAGGTCTTGAATCGGGAAGAGATAAGCCGGTTTGGTTCGGATTTGCAAAACAAAAGGAAAGGTGAGTTAATCTCACTCATTTGGATTACCTTTTAAATTTAAATTATTGGTTATTGCTTGGATTGATAATTTAATATCAGTTAGGATGTGGTATATAAATACACACACACACACACACACACACACACACACATATATATATATATATATGTATATGTATATATGTATATATGTATATATGTATACATACATACATATATATCTATATAAAGATATATATATGTGTGTGTGTGTGTGTATATGTATGTACAGACATATACATATATATATATCGATATATATATATATATATGTATGTATGTGTGTGTGTATCGGAGTGATTGATTTGCACATTATATAGCGGATGAGACCCTGTGCTCCCCGCATAATAGCAGATGACCCTTTATACCGCGATATCCCCTTCAAAGTGGGGTTGATATTTTATATTGTGCTAACATCTGTGGATGCAGGGAAACAGGTTGGAGGATTCCAACTGGATTCCTCAAAACGTTGAATTTATTTTATATTCAGCGATGTGATTGATTTGATGATCTGTGATAGAATATATTGATTATATTGGGGATTGAAATGATTGAATGCTATGATTGGCTGAATATATATGGGTATTTTGAGAAATGGAAAATATATATAAGTTTGGATTTTTAAATTAAATGAAAAGAAAATTCTTAAGTAAATAGTTATTGGGAATTGGATGAATCGAGTAATAAATTTTAAAGAGAATTTAAAACCAGGAAATCGGTTTGAAATCGATTTAGTATTTTGGAAACCGTGATTTAAAGGAAAAATGTGAAATGGAAATTTGTAAACTGGTCTATAAATGAAATGGAATATTTGTCAGTGGATAAATTTAAAAGTATAGATTCCGGTGGAATTTATAAGAAAAGGTGCAATTAATTTTAAAAATAAAAGATGATTTTATTTTTAAAGGTTGAAAAGATTTCAAAGTATAAACTAGAAGTTTTAAAAATGTTTTTTTCGAATGTATTAGAAAATTTATTATTTTAATTATTTTTAAGGGAAAAGTAAATATTTATTTAAGTAAATTTTGGTAGTTAATTATTTTTAAAGGTAAATTAGTATTATGATTTTAAAAAAAGGAATTTTAACACAAATATTTGATATAAGAACTTTGTTTTAAAAGGAAATTCTCGTTTAAGTTTTACTCAGAAACTCTTATAGAATTTATAGGTATTATTTTTATTTAAGTAATTTTAGTAGCCTTAATGTAAATAATATAAGTATATATTTTGAAAGCGATTATAAAGAGATGGAAATGTGTTTTAAAAATAAAAAGTGGTTCAATTTTTAAAGTGTGGAAAAAATTTACGGGTTTGAGACGTAAATTAAATTGGGATAAATCGAAAAGGATATGTGAACTGATTAAATGGATTATATTTGGATGGAATGTATATTCCCTAAAAAGCAAAGTATGCTTTCAAAGCAGATTTTTAAGCATAAGTTAGGGGTTTTAAGGTGGTTTAAAGGAATGTTTTTGAAAGAAATTATTATTTAGAGGTTTTAAATTTTTAAAAGTAGATATTTATTAAATAAAGTATTTTAAAGGTTTAACTAGTATTATGATTTAAAAGGTAATTATTTAAAATTTGTACCTCACGGAATAACTTTTATTTTAAATTTAGTTTTGGCTTAAATTTTACATGAGAAGTTATTATAAAATTACATAACTAGTATTTTTAATAAAGTGTTTTAATTAGTTTTTATTTTGAGGGTTTTAAAGTAATTTTAGGATAAAGTGATTTAAATTTTTTTAAATCCAAAGTATTAAGACTTGGTGATTTTCAACGGAAATAAAACAATTGGGCGGAAATTTATTCCGTGAGAGAAAAGTGATTTGAAAATTATTTTCAAAGGGTTGAAGTGTGGAAAAATATCGTGCAAAGATATTTTGAAATAAATAATTTGAGAAATTATTAAGGCCTGATGGTTGTTTGTGGAAGTTATATTATAGTTAAATAACCAACTATCAATATTGGCCAATGCGTTGATCGTTACGAAAAGATCGAGATCTGGATTAATTTTCAAATAACCACTTCGGTCCGATTTGAATGTTTTCATGAGGAAGACAAGAGCTTGGAGTCGAAGATGGAGCAGTGAAGTGCAAGGGCTAATCGCTTCTAATCCTGAGGGTGATTCCAAAATGGATGTAGTAGTAGTGCCTTCGGTTTTGTTCAGACCTGGAACGGACTTGTATGGATGAATGCTTCCAGAACATCGTCAGGAGAATGATGAGCATTCTGAGTGAGATATGTTCTAAAAAGGTAACGCATAGCCTCGAGCCTCATCAACCGGAAATGGCTAAAACAGGGCAGGTGCAGCAAGGCAAAGTGGCTAGCAATCAATTAGGGTAAGGTCATCCCTGTCTAGATGTCCCTTTTTATTCGGCTGCGTGGGCGGTTGCCGATCCCAACCGTGGGGTGATCTTATTCGTACTATCCAGTAAGGGGTAGCTCCGGTCTTGTGTTGCTGAGGATCAGGTGGATCCTCGGTACTCTGATCTAGACCGGGTACTGTGACGGGCGGTACCCCAAGAGCCCTGTCATTGATGGAAACCCAATCTCCAATAAGTGCCTTCAGACTTGTTTGTATACCTATTATGTTGGAATTAATGAGTGTAACAATTTTGGCTATATGAATAAGTATTTGTATATAGACACTACTATAATATCAAAGGATTTGATAAGAAATGTTTTGGTTATCGTAAGGTAAAAACCTGGCATGTTTATTTGTGGCATGGTCTTACGAGATACCTTTGATTTTTAAAGGATTTTGAAAACTTTAATAATCCAATTGAGTATGTTTTCTCACGCTGGTTTTCCAGACTGACTCGGGTACTATTTTACTGTAATGCTCGGGTAAAACCAAGTATTATAGAGTACAGATTCTGGATGGACTACTGTGGAGCTTAGGAGACGAGCTGGACGGCGAGGCGTATTTCCGTAGATTTATATTCCGCTGTGCAGTGTAAGCTATAAATTCAGCTTTGGGAGGACATGTTATTATAACTGTCCTGAATTGTGTTGTTGATTTATGTTGACTCTGATGATGTAATGTATAAACAATTACAGATTCTTTTGTATAAAATTCTATTATTATCTATTATATATTGTTCCACTGCAATTGTGAGATTCTGATGTTGTTTTCTATTTTCTTCTTCTACCTCCTTCTTCTTTAACCATAATGGTTCGTATTTCTGTTCACTTTGAGTTGCTATGATGGAGAATAGTGTCGTCTCAAGGGGTACGGATTTGCGCGTCATTACAACATCACCTTACTTTAGCTTTCCAATTCTCCAGATCTGGACCTTTCCTTTTTTATTTGAATACCTCTTACTTTAAATCCTAAATATAAAAAGGGTATACGCCTATTAGAATTATAGAGCTATGGAAATGATTGGATTAAATTTAGATTTGAGTTTAAGATTCATGATTTACCTTTATTTCTACATTATGAATCGATCATATTCTTCTCTCCTCTTATTCTCCAATTTTCTCTACTTATACATACATACATATATATATATATATAATAGTTTTACCACTTTTAGAATTTGGAGGAGAAGAGAAAATGGTAGAGTTTTCATATGCACTGAGTCTTTTAAATAAATTAGAGTTAGCTTAGCTGTTAATTTAAAAGAGTTAGGGATTGATTTGGAGTGTTAGATTTAGCTTAAGAAATCTTGAGATCCATCTTGGATGCACATTACTAACTTGGCAGTGGAGAAAATTAATTTGATCAATCAGTGTCATTTGATCGCACGCCCGAGTTTACAAATTTTACACGTCAACGGTCGACCATTTTTGTCCTTGGGTCGACCGCTACCGGTTGAGCTGGGTGCATCTTGGGTCGCCCGTTGTTTATTCTAATGGTGATTTAATTCGTGTGTTGTGATTTATTTAGTTTTATTCCTTTTTTGACCTTTTGCTATAATTTATTTCCACTTTACTCAGATTTTCTTAAACTTAAAATTTCTTAACATCTAAATTTCCTTTAACATTAGTAATAACATTAATTAATTTTTGTTACCACAATTACATATTTAATTATTTTGATTCAAAACTTCAAAAGTTAATAACTTTTTCATTTGAACTCCGATCTTAAAACATTATGTATGAAAATTGATCAGAAAATCGCCAAGAACCTAATGATGTGGTTTATAACCAAATTCTAACGTTTGTAAAAATTATATTTTCAACATTATTTATTTATTTATTTAAATTAATTGCCGTAAAAATTTCAAGGTGTTACAATGTGTAGCTTTCTCTTCAATCATTTTCATTTCAAGGTTACTTTTCCTCTTCCTCTCCCGATCTTTTTTTTGCTAATTACTTTATTAACCTGCTAAACCTAAATCACTAATTATTGCCTAAATAAAATTCCTAAATAAAATTCCTAAATTCATGAAATATCACCATAAATCTTCTTTCCTCATTGCTCGCGTTACCATCAAGGAATTAGCTTAAATTGAAGTTTAGAGTTAAATCTCAACTTTAAAGAAAAATAAAGAATGGGCTTAGTGATTTAAGCTTGATTTGGTGAAGAAGAAGGTGAGTAGGACATTTCTCTACTCGTATTTACTTGTTATACTTCATTAATTTGTTATTTGTGATTTTGAAGTAATTTAGATAATGTTAGCAAAGTAATTAGGCTTATATTTATGTATGAAACATGTTATATCATTACGTCATTTAGAAACCTTTAAAACAGCGTTAGGAAAATTTAGTAAGCTTTGTATTTAGTTTTGGGTTGATTAATTGATTGTGAATGACTATTTAGGGCTTAATAGGGAGTTATAGTTATGATTTGGAAATTATATAATTGTACTGAAATTATATAATTGTATAAATATTATATATAAACGCTTTGAGAAAGTTAATAAGATAATAAAGTGGTTTAGGAGCTCTAAACTTGTTAATGAAGTAAATAGAGGTCTAATGAAGCTTAATAAGTACTTATATTATTTAATGTGAAAAATGATTCTTATAAGTGAATGGTTTGTATATAAATATTATTTATGTAAATAATAAATTTATAAATAAAAGATGTATTCTATTAAATAGCGCGAGATTTTACAAAATAGTATGAATGGTATATTTTGTAAAAAAAGCAAAATATTTTATAATATAATATGAAGAAAAAAATTATAGAATAGTTATATGGTTTTATAAAATATCTATCAAGGGAATACTTAATTTTAAATGAAGAGACTAAGTATTATAAAGGCTTAAATTGATTTATAAGCTAGTAATGTACTTTATAAAATAATATGAGATTTTATAAAATAGTATTAAAGAGATATTTGCCTTTTACTAAAAAATATTGAGCTAATAAAATAATATTAGATTTAATAATAATTAAATTACTTACTTAAATATACATGTCTCTATGTATGCATGAGCGGCTATGCATATACATGATTTTGAATTTACATAATAGCCAAATAATTCTTATAACGTAACCAGATTTTACGTATGTAGTTGTCGGCATATATAAGTTTTCTGTATAAATAATTATGTAAATGTTTGTAGGAATATCTATATTGGTGCGCAAGCACATTCTAAGCATCTAATGTAGCCATAACGATAATCGGATGCGCTATGTGACATAGGAAGTATACCGGGTCGAGTAATCGCTCCGATAAAGTTCAAAACGTGACTTGTGAAGAAATGAGTGTTTGTGTATACGTGTGTGCATAGGTATGCTCAAGTAGGTGCATCGACACATGTATAGGCAACATTTAAGACAACAGGGTTAGTTGAGTTTGGTTTGGCGTGTTAAAGGAGGTCGGGTCGATAGATTTGCTTATTGATCTCTTCATGTGCAAAAAGTGGATTTTGTATCAAAACCAGTTTTCGAATACATAAGAAACCACTTTTCATACATCAACCAATGGGCTTTGAAGGAGGTCTGATATGGTGAAAGTAGGCTAGAGGAGCTAGGCAATGTATTAGGCGAAGTTACAAAAGAAACAGAGTTTGAATCGGCGATTGTTGCGGGCGATTAGTACTTTCCATAGGCTTACTGCCTGGGATACGCTACCACCGGTCCAACCCTGTCTATACTACCGATCCAATGGTGGAGCATGGACCTAGGCAATAAATCCAGTTAGTATGCAAGTTAAACGGGGTTTCTTTCCTAGTTTCATATGCGGGTTGGCGCGACGCTTGGCTTGACTTTGAGAGGCTTTGGGCTACTCAGGGAATTCGAAGGTACGACGAAGCTCGAGATTTATATACTAATGTAAAGTGTCTCATATGTGATCAATAATGCCCAACGACGATTGGGCATGAGATTGGTATGATGATTAATGGCACGATCACGTCCAACGAGCATGTACGATTGATTAAAGCGATCCTCATCCTTTGGCATCGGCCTTTGGTAGATATGTTTTTTTGTATGGTATCGATCTTATATTAGTGATTGTACATAGTATTGGTGTTATATTATTGACCATGTAGTGTATTGGCTTTATATTATCGGTCGTAAATGTTATTGACCTTACAGTAGCAATTTTACATATAGACAGATGATGACGAGATATTGGTCTTCATTTGTAATAGGCATATATGATCACATGACATGTATTTCAATGTGTATACCTATATATGGCATCAGTGTTCCATTGTGGTCTTGATAGCATATGATATGGGATACTATTATTCTCTTTTTCATAGAGCCATATGTTGATTATTCGAGAAATCCATTATAACTAGAAAAGGGTAGATTATGACAAGCATCTACTATGGGTCAAATAACACGTTATGCTCACTGTGGGGTAAAGTGAGATCCACAAAGGTCTCGGGTATATAGAGTAGGTCATATATCACTTATGCTCATTATGGGATATAGTAAGACCTACACGAGTTTGACCACTCTAGGTGCGACTTGGGGTCTATGGTAAAATTTGATATTGAATCTATTTACCTTTAGGGCTAGGTTTCAAGTATATAGAGCTGGTCAAATGTCACTTGTGCTTATCATGGGTTACGGTGAGATGTACACTAGTTCGACCACTCTATGTGCGAGTTGGGGTCTATGGTACAATTCGGTACAGATTCTATTTACTTTATACCCTCCACAAAGTTCATTGGATCATGTTAGATATCCTTAGTGAACTCCACCCATCGGCAATGATGGATGTCAATTTGTGTTCTCCAGTTTCTGGTTATTGTTAGGATTGTGTGCGTTATACTAGCTAGTTAATATTATTATGTACTTAATGTTAGACTTATTTTATGATATCTTTATTAAACCTCTACTTTTATATTTGGTTATTTGTATCAAATATACCATTACGAGGAAGTTACATTATATTAGTTATGCTAACTCATTGATTACAAGAGAAGAGCATGTTATGGTATGATTCCTTATTTTTTTTGGGATAAGTATACTTTACTTATTATAGGTAGTCTGGATTACCCCTGAGCCACATTCGTGGAGAGGATAGGTTGTGCCTTAGTATTTTCCTATTTTATTTATATATAGTTCTGATATATAATAATTTGAGATATTTTCCCTTACACTAAGCTTATGTATGACCCATGTTTTGTTTATATCATGGCAACTCTCGGGTACTCGATTGAGTAATTTGGGAGTCAGGTTATTTTGGAGATACACTTTTAGGATAGCTCGAGCATGCTGTGGAGGCATTATCGATACTTTGGATATATTTGATATTGTAGCAGTACATGAAAGAGATGTATTTATATATAAGATTTTCTGTATCAGATACTATTATTCTGAACTCTATATGTATGGAGTTCATGTATTCCAACTATCGGTATTAATATTCATTTGTCGATTGCTTCTACTAGTGCAGGTTTTATATATGTAGTTTATTCATCCATGTTCATATACATTCGGTATAATACATGATATCATTCCATTGTGATATTCTATCGATATGGCTTGGTATAGTGTTTTTTTTATTTACCTTAACAAACTATCTTTTGCGGTATTTAGAAGTCAGATGTTGTCATGCGATATGGATTTTTTAGGGTATTATGAAGGGCTAGTTGTTATAGTTAGTATTAGATCCTAGGCTCTGAAAGTGTGCTATGGATCGTGTAATATGGATATAATACAGTATATTGATGATAGTTATATGGTAAATAATGTGGAATATAAAAGCAGCAAAGTAAAATGACACAAGGAATTTTTATACCGGTTCGAAGCACCGCCTACGTCCAGTCCCAGACTCCTTCTGGAATTTCACTAAAACAACAACCCTCACTTAACTCGGAGGAACAGGTCTATACATCCCCTGAGCAGCCGAATGGGACCTGAGCAGCAGAACAGGATTTTGCCTCAGCAGCCGAAGAGGACTTCACACGTCTGAGCAGTAGAACAAGACTTCAATAAATACAAAAGATTGTTTTGACTTTGTGTGTTCTAATAATATAGATTTGTCACTAGTAGTACACCCTTCCTATAATCTTCTCCTCGAGTATAAATATATATATTTGAAGTTTATGAAAAATGGAAAGGTATAATATTGCTTTAATGTAGAATTATTGAAAGTATTATAGCAAATAGATTCAAGAGAGTTTGATTATAAAGATAAGAAAATTCAGTTATAATTCGGTGATTTGGAATCAAGTTGGAGTATGTATTTATAGTGGTTAGAAAGAAGCGATTGTTGATGAAGAATTTTGATTAAAGTGTTGCGTCCAAATCTTTTCATAGAGATTCGTAACTCTTCACAAATAGTCGTGTCTTTTCAAAAAGTGGCTGTTGTAGAAATTCAATCAACTGAACCTCTGGGTCAGTCAACTGAATATTCAAACGAATTATTAAATATATATGTATATCTGTGCACCTGTGCATGTTGCATGGAATTTTTAGGGTCAATCGACTGACCTGATAAAATCTATGCAATTTGCACAGTTTACACAGGTATAGTAATATATACAACTTTAAAGGATTTTATATGTTTCATATGCTTATATATGTATAAAATATTTGACAATAAGATGATTAAATATATAAGCTAATATATACGTAAACGAGGAGAGATTTTAACAAAATTGACCTAAGACTCAAAACTTAAAATAATATAGTTGATGCACCGGTTTTGAAGTCTTGTCTCCCTGTAGTATATATTCTCTTTATGTCATAGCAGTCATCAAATCTGTATGTCGTAGTGATAGCTTTGTGTCAGGAATCAAAACCAAGTCTCAACATTCTCCCCCTTTTTGATTGATGACAATCTGTAAATAGATATTAGAATTCGATTGTATATATAATATAAATACTTACTCCCCCTGAATCTTTGATATATATATATATCCTGCATTCTTAATGTTAGTGATAATATTTCTCCCCCTTTGTCATCGAAAAAAGGAATAAAGATTATAAAAGTATGAAGTATTGACAGATATGATATGAAGAAACCGAACATTCATACATTACACATATCAAAAAAATATCTTGAAATAATACGAAAAGAGTGGCTATTTAGTACAAGCCATGTTGTAATGTTTTGAAATAAAAGACTAATGTTTATAGAACATAAGAGGCAAATATTAAAATAAGCAACGACTTACTCTATTATACGCTTATCCCTAAATTTATGCTATATATTCCTACAAGTATTTAATCTTTTCTCCCACTTAATCTGTGCTTGCATCGTTTATTCCTGCAAATAGTATTAGAGCAATATCTTTCTCCCCCTTTGTCATCGACAAAAAGGAGAGTTCATATGATGACATAAATTATATTCCATATAAGTGTTAACATAGAACAATATAGAATAATTACTACTTATAATGTAAGGTATAAAAAATTTAACATTTAAAGCATGTGATAGCTAGGGTTCTTACAATTTCCTAATTTTTAGAAAACCAGACCCATTTGGGTATGGTTGAACCTTTAAAACTATAATTTTCATTATTAACTACCATATCAAAATAATTATCAATGTATTTTTCTACATTTTTCCAATTAACAGGAACCCAAATACTTAGATAATTCTTATTCATATTTCCCATTAATGATTTTGTACTTCAAGAGAAATTATAGACATTATTGGTCATAACAGTATTTGAATTTCTATAAAAAATGGATTTAGACTTTACTAGAAATTTAGTAGTAGCACTAACATTTTTACGATACATGAATGTGTATCTAGTGCTATTTCGACGATTAGTTTTATTATACCTTAAACCACTTTTATCATATAAAGGTCTAGAACATGATAAAATCATGTTTAAATCATTTTAACTTTTATTAAATTTTGTGACTTCAGTGTTAAATTTATAAAATCTAGCTTTAAAGTCACAATTATTATTTTCAAAAGAAATAATACTGTTTTTCAAAATATCAATTTTCTCATTTAATTCAAAATTTTCATTTTTTAACGTACAATTCTCATTTTTGAGAAGAAAATTTTGAGATTCCGAATTATCTAAAGAGGATTGTAATAAATCATTTTGTCTTTTCAAATCAAAAAATTCTTTTGAAAATTTCTCTCTTTTTCAAATATGGTATTCTGTTCATCTAGAAAATCTTTAACAGTTATAGAATTATTCTTTAAAGAACAAAGTTGATTTTCTAAATTTATCTTCTTATTTTTCAATTTCTCATTTTCACGTTCTACGGATTTCATCTTTTCTAAAATAATAAAATTAAGCTTTGAAGTCTTATCGCTTATACTAACTAATTCATTATTATCTTTTACAGAAATTTGTAAATCAGAAAGTACCATTTTGTCGTCCTCACTGGTGGCTTTGACAGGGATTTTTCCCGTTGTATTTTGATTAGATCGTTTTCTAGCCATTATTCTATGATGTTGTGACGATCGATAGAATTCCAGGCTTTGATACCAAATGAAAGTGTGTTATGGATTGTGTAATATGGATATACAATAATACAGAGTAAAGTGATGATAGTTATACGGTTAATAATGCGGAATATGAAAGCAGTAAAGTAAAATGACAGCAGGAATTTTTATATTGGTACGGAGCATCGGTCCTATGTCCAGTCCGAGACTCCTCTGGAATTTCACTAAAATGACAACCCTCACTTAACCCGAAGGAACAGGTCTATACAACCCCTGAGCAGCCGAACAGGGACCTCAGCAGTAGAACAGGATTTCGCCTCAGCAGCCGAAGAGGACTTCACACGCCTGAGCAGCAGAACAGGACTTCAACAAATACAAAAGATTGTTTTGACTTTGTGTGTTCTAATAACACGGATTTGTCACTTGTAGTACACCCTTCCTATAAACTTCTCCTCGAAAATAAATATATATATTTGAAGTTTATGAAGAATAGAAAGGTATATTATTGCTTTAATGTAGAATAATTGAAAGTATTATAGCAAATAGATTCAAGATAGTTTGATTAGAAAAATAAGAAAATTCGGTTTTAATTCGGTGATTTGGATTCAAGTTAGAGTATGTATTTACAGAGGTTAGAAAGCAGCGACTGTTGATGAAGAGTTTCGATTGAAATGTTGCGTCCAAATCTTTTTGTAGAAGTTCGAAACCCTTCACAAATAGTCGTTCCTTTCAAAAAATACTTGTTGTAGAAATTCAGTCGACTAAACCTCTGGGTCAGTCGACTGAATATTCAAACGAATTTTTAAATATATATTTGTATATTTATGCACTTGTCTGGTTCAGTCGACTGACCTGGTAAAATTTGTGCAATTTGCACAGTTTATACAGGCATAGTAATATTTACAACTTTAAACATTTTTATATATTTCATATGCTTATATATGTATAAAAATTTGAGAATAAGATGATTAAATATATAAGCTAATATATACGTAAACAAGGAGAGATTTTAACAAAATTGACCTAGGACTCAAAACTTAAAATAATATAATTGATGCACCGGTTTTGAAGTCTTATCTCCTTGTAATATATATTCTCTTTTTGTCGTAGCAGTCGTCAAATATGTATGTCGTAGTGATAGCTTTGTGTCATGAATCAAAACCAAGTCTCAACAAGCTCGACTCTCTGGGCCAACTGAACCAGTTTGAGTTAAATAATCTGGTAGAAGTAGATAATTGAGAGAATGTACTAACATTATTCTGCTATAAAATTCTACATACAATACTTATCTAATGAACTTTGATATATTTCTATCTCTAGTTGCGGAGGTATCTTCGTTCAAGCTATTAGTATAAGGAGATGGGGGTACAAGAGCGATTGTAGTTTAGTAGCATGAGATGCTTGATTGGTCCGGAGACTATTTGTCT
Organism: Allium cepa; assembly: GCA_030765085.1. Taxonomy (NCBI): domain Eukaryota; kingdom Viridiplantae; phylum Streptophyta; class Magnoliopsida; order Asparagales; family Amaryllidaceae; genus Allium; species Allium cepa. The sequence continues at coordinate 776,351,720 of CM060935.1, forward strand.
ACTGCATATGATGTTCCATCACCTGTAAACATTCCAGCATCTACGATAGGTATAAGAGGTGGTGTAGCACTTAGGGAACCTGTATTTCTTTCTCCACCACTTTTAAACTTTCCAAAGTTATGTCGTACTTCCTTATCCCTAGCAGGAAGCAGTATCTAAGTACTGAGGCTATTACTGAGACACAACCTTGGATATGCGTTTGTGATAGGGTTTTTCTAATATGGCTTAGGGGATGTTCTCTTGTGGGGGATTGTCTCCCAGTATCTTGAGGGGAAGGCTTTGGCTTAGTAGGATATAGTAGAAGAGGAAACTGATGAGCAAGCCATGCCTTGGATTGATTCTAAGCAACGCCTAGGTCCTTGGTTCATTTTTAAGACCGAAATGGGTGTGTGGTTTGAGCATTTCATCCATTAGCAGTAAAGTAGATTATCGGTATAAGAGTATGCTTAACAACTTGATCTTTTGGTTCAATTCAAGATTGAGATGGTTACTACTTTATTGAAAAAGGAAAAGGAGTTTTTCAAAGGTCTTTAGGCATCGACTGAGGATCCATTACATAGTCTCTCCATTTTAGGGTCCACTTCTAAAAGTCTCAGGGTGATGGCTCTTCTCCAAGAGGGCATGAACGAAATACCAAATTGAGGTAGCAATGTTAAAAAGCAAAACAAAGTTCCAACCGAACCATAAAGCCCAAGATATAGCGAAAGATCAAGCATATGCAAAGGAAAGAGTTGATATAGTGTGCCATCCTTGTGGTACCAAAGGAATTTCATTATGGAATGTCATTCCATTAAGACGAAGCATAAGTGCTTCAATTATGATCAGCTTGGCCACTTAAGGAAGAATTGTCCTACACTTCTTGCAGTAAGTAGTGATAATGACTTATGCTTTATAGGCATTATTGGGCTTTAGCAGGACTACAGCTCAAGAAAAGAAGAAGTCCTTGTAACAAGGTATGCTTTAATTGTAAGTTCCTTGCTTGCGTTCTTTTCGATGCATGTGCTGTATATTCATCTATTGTTAGTTACTTAGTAGATTTACTACCTTTCATAGTAGGTAAATTTTTATTTAGTTTTAACTTGTATGAGTAACCTTAATTTATAAGCTAAGGTGTAAGAACTGAGAGTACTACCATTCGAACTTAATGCATAAGCATTCGATTTGAGTGGGTTGTTTGATGAAGTATGACCTAGTTTTACACCCAACTAGGATTTGGTGATTGCCCAATAATGAGAAAAGGCCGACTGGGTGACATACACATTTTTTTGTAGGGTTATTTGTATTAGAACTGTTTATGTTTGTGTTAATAAGCCTTAGGAGATGGGATTTGTGCCATGCGCTGCATGGATGTTCTCTAAGGATTCGTCCATCCATGTACAAGTTCCTAGTCCTAAGTTTAAGAATGGGGTATCTAGGTGATTTGCACTAGTTATGAAAGTGTTTTTCACTTGATTCATATAGGCAAGAACATGAATCAGATTTTTGAAATAGCCAAGGGATTTTCAAAGCGCAACTCTGGTCATGCTAGGAAAGCTCAGTAGTCGGACCAAGGAACCAGATTAGACTTCATATGAAATGAATCAGTTGGCCGACAATAGCTTAACAAAGAAACCATGAGAGCGAACAAATTATTAGATTGTGCGTCATACATTATTTTTGATGATCTATACACATTGTGCTAGCATGAATAATTATTCTATAGTATAGGCACCTAGGGATAGTTTGGGAAAGTACTTCTTGACTAGTTTTGTGACTATATAGATAATCTTCTAAGTGGTTATATGATACTTGCCTAGTACACTTAGAATATTATCCTTATTATCATTGTGCAGTTGAAGTGAGTTTGAACCTAAGCAAGCATAAGTGTTTATATACCATCATTTAATGACGATTCAATTAGTAAAGTTTTCTCTTTGTGAGAACAAGTTCTATCCGGAAGAAAATGGAAGCTAAGACTTAGATTGATGAATTCGTTCGAAAGATTGAGGATCAATGATCTAACATATTGTATGAGTTTTCCATTTTATAGTGGGTGGTGTGATATTCTTTCATGTGTTGTGTTCATGAAAGGAGCTACATCACTTAGCCATTTGGCTCATCTTGGATGTTAAATAGACTCAAGGAAGTTTATAACTAGACATGCATGTTTGACTATTGTTGGTTACTGTGCATGTTGGTATAGACTCTTTTTGTATGTTTCAATTTGCTCATGTTGATTTTTTGTTGCTTGTTGATTATTATTGTTGCTTATTATCGCTTGTTGATTTCTATTATTGCTTATTGTTCCTTGGTGATTCCTTATTGATTGCTATTGTTACTTCTTGTTGCTAGTTGTTGCTTGTTGCTAATTATGGATTGATCGTTATTGCTTTTTGTTGTTGGCTTGGTATGTCTGATTGTTTTTATGCTGATTATTATTTATTATTGCTGCTTTTTTGAGTATCTGGTTGCTTACATCCTATTATAGCTTGTTCGAAGATTGATAGTAATAATTATCTAAATAGATCGTCTATCATCCATGCCCATTATAGGAGTTGAGGTGGCATCTATATGAGTCTATTGCATATTAGTTTGACTTAGAGTCTATAGAATAATTAGATACTGACTTGTTTTAGTTTACTCTATGATTGGCAGTCATGTATGATTATGGTAGTGTCGGTTAGTACACTAAAATTACACATGTTTAAGTCTTGTGTTGTTGTTGAGTTGGTGCATGATCCTCCTTGTATAATACAATTAGGTACTTGAGAGCAGAGGCAAAGTTATTTAGATGCTTACTTCTTTAGATTTGCATTTAAATCATGAGAAGCTCTCTTGAAAAGAAGAGGTATGTACTTTGGAAAACATGGGGAAATAAAGGTTATCGCATGTTTTTTAGATGTGAAGTGCATCTTAATTTGGGAGTTCCTGTAATGCTAGTCGCATAAGAGAAGTACTACCAAAATTTTATAAAATTAAGACTCGAGGATTTTGGTCAATCCTGTTACTTTGCCGTACTCATAGAAATTTCGAGGTCAAAATCCTTTTAAGGTGGGGAGAATGTAACAACCCTTATATTTAATAAACAGATATGTAAATAATTAATTTAAATATTAGATGGTTAATTAACGAAACATCCATTGTACTCGATTCTAAAGATGGATGAATTAGAACCCAAGAGACTTGCCATTGAGAACACATTTCCCTTATGAGAAAAATGAGTATAAACTTGGTTATGTTTGGAGCCGTTAAATATCAAATATGTATAGGGTTTGATGAAATGATTTTGGGTGAACCTATTAGCTTGCCTTTAAGTTAGCTTATATGTAGCTAACTCTTCACTCATTTTCATTTCAATTTTTCTTTTCATTTTCCTCTCCAAATCTTTTCCTAATTACTTGCTTAATCTACTGAATTTAAACCACTAATTCTTGCCTAAATAAAATTCCTAAATTCATGAGAAAATGACCATAAAGCTTTTCTCATTATTCCTTACATAACCCATTAAGCAATTAGCTTGAATTGAAGTTTAGAGCTAAATTTCAACTTTAAAGAGAACTAGAGAATGGGTTGATTTGGTGAAGAAAAAGGTGAGTATGACGATTCTCTACTCATATTTACTTATTATACTTCATTAATTTGTTATTTGTGATTTTTAAGTATTATAAAGTAATTTAGAGAATGTTAGTGATGTAATTAGGCTTATATTTATGCCTTAAACATGTTTATATCATAACATTATTTATTAGAAATCTTTAAGACTATGTTATGAAAAGTTAGTAAGCTTTGGATTTGGTTTTGGGTTGATTAAGTGATTGTGAATGATTTTTTATGGCTTAATTAGGAGTTCTAGTTATGATTAGGTATTTATATAATTGTATTAAAATTATATATGAATGTTTTGAGAAAGTTAGTAAGCTAATTAAGTTGTTTAGAAGCTCTACACTTTCCAATAAAGTGACTAGAGATTTAACAAAGCTTAATTAGTAATTAAAAATATTATTTAAAGTAAAGAAATGATCTTTATAAGTGATCGGTTTATATATAAATATTAGTTTTGTAAAGGGATAAAATTATAAATAAAAGAGATATTTTATAAAATAGCATGAGATTTTATAAAATAGTATTAATGAAATATTTTATAAAATAGCATAAAATTTAATAAAATTATATTTACAAAAAAGTTATAAGGTTTTATAAAATATTTACGAAAGGAATACTTCATTTTAAATGAAGAGATTAAGTATTATATAGGCTTAAATTGATTTATAAGCTAGTAGTGTATTTTATAACATGATAGGATATTTTATAAAATAATATAAAGAGATATTACAAGTATATTGAAAAAGATTGAGTAAATAAAAGTAAGATTAGGTTTGGTAATAATTGAATTTACTTACAGATATTACGTGTCAATATGTGTGCACGAGTGAGTGCGTGTTAGATGATAGTCTAATAGTCAAATTCTTGTATTATGGCTAGAAGTTATGTAATTGTGCATAAATATAAGTTTATTTGTGTAAATAATTATATATATGTGTGTGTGGGAATATCTATATTTGTATGATAGCATGTTATGAGCATTTCATGTAGCTATAGCGACATTGGATGTGCTAAGTTACACGGAATGTATACCGTGTCAAGTAATTGCTTCGGTAAATTTTGAAGTGTGACTTGTGAAGTAAATGAATGTTTGTTTATACATGTGTGCATAGGCATGCACAATTAGGTGCATCGACATACATGTGGGAATCACTTAGGACAAAAAGGCCGGCTGAGTTCATTTTGGCGTGTTAGAAGAGGATGGGTTAGTAGATTCTCCTTTTGAATTCTACACGCACAAAGAGTGGATTTTGTATTAAAATCGATTTTTGAATATATAAGAAACCACTTCCAAGATATTAATAAATAGGCTCTGGGAGAGGTCTGATGTGATGAAGGAAGGTTAGAGGAGCTAGGCGATGCATCAAGCACAGTTATAGAAGAAACAGAGTTCGAATCGGCGATCATGTGGGCGGTTAATACTTACCTTGGCTTAATTCCTAGGACAAGACACCACCGATCCATTAGTGGCTATACCACCGGTACATCGGTGGAGCACTGGCCTGGGCGGTAAGCCTAGGCAACATGCAGGTTAAATGGGGATTCTTCCTCGGTTTCGACACACGTTGGAGCGATGCTTGGCTTAACTTGGGAAGACCTTGTGCTATTCGAGGAAGTAGAAGGCATGGTGAAGCTCGAGATCCGAACACTAATGTAAGGTGATTTGTATGTGATTAATAATGACTAATAACAATTGGGCAAGGTGTAACGATCGTCTTTTTGACCCTCGAATGTTAACACTAAATACATACACGGTGTTCGTGTGTTGAACACCTAAGTGCTGGAAAGATAGAAATTTATGGTGAAATAAAAGAAAATGAAGTAAAAAAGAAAGAAGAACACGATATCAGAATCTCACATGCAGAACAATAATATATAGTATCTCAAAAGTGTAGTAGAAAGCATTGCTCCAACATATATAAACCTTAGAGTTACAAAATAACAAATACTATAGTCAGCCTGGATAGTCATAACTAGTTGTCCTCACAATGCTGAATACCTACATACATAATAGTGAACAAAAATGAAAATAGGTAGGCAAGTAGATAGATAGGTAGAAGCATCAAGCTCGTCTCCATAAACTTGAACCATCCAACTCTAAGACCTGCTTTACTCAAGCTACTCAAAAGAGTGCAAGATGAATTTTGGGAAAACAAATACCACGTGTCAGACATAAGTCTGGTATGAGAAACTCAAAAAAGAAATAATAGTACTTCCGAGACCAACCGAATCATTGGATTGGTTTTCCTTCGAAAGGACCTAACTCAGTTGATATTTCCGTTAAGTGATATTATAGACAATATCTAAGGTGTGTAATATAAATACAACAATAGCTGTGATGCTTACATTGGTCACACCAAAACATATTAGAGTACAACTAAAACCGCCAAGGCACGTTCGTATATGAGTTTCCATTTGAGGTGCCCTCGGTACTTCAAGGGGGACGTCCATGACAAGGTCATAGATTTTCTTTCAAGCGTTGTATATCTCTAGATAAAATATAGCATAAGGTCAACATAGCTGAACCATACTCGATGTGTGATTCAAGTCATATCGATTCCCGCTAGAAACAATCGATAACGTTTCTAGATATAGAGTTGATATACCCTTGAGGTTAGCTATACGCCCTAGCCAAGCCCCTTATCTATTTTCTATCATTTCCCACTGGTGAGGATACGTTTGACATCTCTCCATAGGCCTTATATCGCTCAAAACAGAGCTCAGATCCTTTTAAGGATTGCAGCATAAGTCATCTAACAAATGCTAATGCTGACCTCTCCCACGGACTTAACCTTAGGATAGACAGTTCAACTCTATAGTAGTTCCTCTCAACTGCTACCAAAGCATAGGAACCATATAATAGCGTTGAAATGGCATTCGGTAAGAAACCAATACTTATCTAATCCTAGACTATTCAAAACCAATCGATCAATTTTAGGATAACTCAATTCTAGTTCTTTAAAAAGTAAGTGAAATATAGGGACGTTACATATGAATGCACCTCTCTAGGGGTTCTGAAATTGTAAGATGCCGTGAAGCTTTATTACTTACCAAGTTAATTTGGTCCATTTCAATAGTCGACTAATCGACTATTAAATTTCAAGCGAATGTTTATGGAAATTAAGGTTCGTACACATAACACGTTTCTGACATTCAAACTAACTATTCCTTGGGCAAGAGGAAATTGGTAAGTTAGAGCATTGTCGCTTCATCCTTACTCGAACAACAATCTTGACTCCTACAAACAGAGAAGTATACCTCGCTCGACTTTTAGTCTTAAGCATAGTAAAACTAGCATCCCATAAACACATTTAACTACACATTCATTTTTAAAGTGTAACTTCTTATCCCTTCTTCCATAATAGTTTTTGAAAATATTTGCATATAAGTTAGAAACAGTTTTGAAATAATATATAAGTCAGAAATATGTTTGAAATAATATAGATATGTATAATAGTTTATTTATGAAAGCTATTATATTTAGTAGTGTTTAAAATAAACCGAAAAGCGATAAGTAAAATAAGAATTTTTTATGCTTTATTAATATTAGAAATAAGTTTCATGAAGTTATATATATAATACCCTTTTAAAGGCCTATAAATAGTTTATAAATAGTTTTATAAAATATTACTTTGAAAATAATTACTTAATATTAATTAGTAAACTTTTAATATTTTAACGAAATAAACAAGTTTCGTATATATAATAAGAAAACCTTTACTTTATAAACTCAAATAAATTCTTTTAAAATAAATTTAAACTACTAACTTCTTCAAAAATACTTATATATCTTTTATAAAACTCTTTTGTAAAGATTTCATAAAATCTAGGTAATAACATTTTGAATTTTACTAAAACTTGTTTTTCCAAAAACATATCACGATGGTCTTCTGCTCCTTTTGAAAATTTATGGCGGCATCCTCTTCTTCCCCTTCTTTGCCTTCTTTCTCTTTGGATTCTGCTTCTTTTCCCCCTCTTCCTTCCTCTTCATCTTTAACTTATATTCCTTCGATTTCGATCTCTTCTTCCTCTGCTCTATCTGCTTCCACATCTCTTCCTTCTTTCACTTGCCAATCTGGTTCTGTAACCTCTTGTAACAATAATGTCTCGTTGAATGGTAATTGGTCTTCTCTTTTTAAATCTCTCCCTCGTAATGCTGGGTCGTATAAACCGATTCATTTTGATATTCCAAGGGATCAATCTCCTTCAGTTTTACCAGATCTTGTCAAAGAGGAAGGTGTCAAATACTGGAATAATCACTTAGTTGGTTTCTTTTTGGATGGTACACCTTCTTTCTTAATAGTGGTTAATTTCTTGAAAAGATATTGGAAGATTAGGGGCGAAGTTGATTTTAAATCAGATGGATTCAATTTTTACTTTAATTTCTCTAATCAAGAAGATAAAGAACAGGTTCTTAATGCTGATCCTATTTTTATAAGAGGCAGAATGTTCATAATTACTAAATGGGAACCATCTATTGGTATTTCACAAGCATAGATCAAGAAAGTTCCAGTGTGGATTCATTTTCATAGAATTCCTATTATTCTTTGGACACTTGTAGGGATTAACTAGTTAGCTTGTCATGTTGGTAGGCTTATCTGTTTTGATAAAAGTACTGAGAAACTACAAAGATTTAAATATGCCAAGGCTTTAGTGGAGATATCACCTAATTTTGAACTACCGGAGTCTATTTTCATACCTGGATTAGGTGGAAACTGTCCAGATGTTAAATTGTCATATGATTGGAGGCCAAAAATTTGTACAAATTGCAAGATATTTGGTCATGATACTGTTAGTTGTGAACTAGTTAATTATATAAAGGAGTTTGATTCACAGAAGAAAGATAATCAAGTTGATAATAGTGATAAGAAACAAGATGATTATGGATTTTTTTAATAATAACAGTACAGGCCAGAGATGGAAGAATATGGACAGGAGAAATAAAGGAGTTTGGAAGAAAAAGGAGTTATTATCTAAACAAAAAGTGCATTTGAGTGTTGATCATGAGAGTGGTGTGGAAGTTGGTAAGGGTAGTGAAGCAAGTACATCTTGTCTTCCATCAGTAACCTTTAATCCTTTTTCAGTTATATCACATGATTTACTTTCTGAACCAGCAACCACGGCCTCTTCCTCATCAATTGATTTACCTTCAAAAGCAGCAGTTAAAGTTGTGACTTCCTCTTCTTCTGCCAATTCTAGTTCATCTTGCAGTTCTCAATTTAGCTTTCAGTCACCTTCTTTGTTGACATCAAACTCTTCATCGCCTTATATGCATTTATCTGCACCTGATCATATTATTCTTCCTCCTTCCTCTAAATCAAATGATCCTAATATCCCTGGTGATTTGAATTATGGGAAGGATTTCAAACCTCGGGAAGTTCTTCCTATAACATCCACAAAAAATAAATCTCATCCAAGATACACAAGAAAAAAACCATCCTCTTTGCTTCCCCCTCTTCAATTGAAATGAATAATATTTCTTTTTGGAATGTAAGGGGTGCTAACTTGTCCTCTAAACAAGTTGAGATTAGAAATTTGATCAAAGTTAATGATATTCATCTGATGTGTGTTTCTGAAACAAAGTTAGATATACAGTCTACTCTTAGGGCTGTGAAATTGATATCTCCTTCTTGGCTATTTGATCATAATTTTGATGAATCAAATTATGGCAGACTGTTAACCTTGTGGAATCCATCTATCTTCAAACTTTCTAGGATCATTGCTACAGATCAATTCATTCATTATCAATGTGTTCATTTGCCTTCTAATTTGAATTTCCTTTTTACCTCAGTTTATGCTCATAACTCCTTATCATTGAGACAATCTTTTTTGGATCAACTTCCTTCTCTAAATCTTACCTCTGCTCCTTGGTTGATAGGTGGTGATTTCAACTGTATGCTTACTAGTAATCAAAAGTATGGTGGTTGTCCCCTATCTCTGAAAGATATTGCACCTCTTAATAGTGCCATAAACCTATCTAACCTGATTCCAGTCAAATCTTTTGGCTCGGTCTTTACCTGGTCTAATAGTAGTAGGAATGGAAATTTAACTCTTTGTAAATTGGATCATATTTTTGTTAACTTACATTTCCTCCAAATCTGGCCCAAACCATTCTATGATACACTTCAACCTTCTTTATCTAATCACTATCCCTTAATTTTCATTGGGGTATTGATGATAATCGTGGTGGTATTTTTTCATTTAAATTTTTTAACTTTTGGACTAAGCATGTGGATTACTCTAATATTCTTAAACAGATTTGGAAGATGCAATTTGGTAGGAACCCATTGGCTAATGTTTTACTCAAGATGAAGGCTCTTAAATTTCAATTAAGGATCTGGTCTGCAGCTAATTTTGGTAAAGATTCTAAGCTCTCTTCTCACATTAGGAATGAGCTTATTAAAATTCAGGAAGAATTGACTGTTAAACCAAATGATGCAATATTGCAATATTTTGAATTAGAATTAAGGAAGAAGCTAGAACAAGTTATTGATAGCGAATTGTCATCCATTAAACAGAAGGTTCACCTGAAATTTGAGAAGGAAGCTGATAGAAATACAAAGTATTTTCATAATTTTCTAAATGCAAAAAGAGTAAGAGAATGTATATCTCAGATTAAAGATATGAATGGTAATGTGATCAGATCATCTGATGGTATAAATGATGCTTTTGTACAGTACTTCACTTCCATACTTGCTCCTTCCAATTTCTTTATTCCTGACATAAAGCCTCTCTTTGACATAAATCTTCCAGTTTTATCTTTCTCTCAATCTGCTTCTTTGATATATGTTATTACTGATGAGGAGATTAGATCTGCAGTGTTTAGTCTAGATCCTAATAGCTGTGGAGGTCCAGATGGGTTTAATGCTCATTTTTTGCAACATAGTTGGAACACAATTGGTGATGATATTGTTAAAGCTACACAGTTCTTTTTTCTCGACAATAAATTACCTACTGGTCTTTCTGCCACTTCCATTGCCTTAATCCCCAAGATTGACAACCCTTCTTCAGTTGCTGATTTTAGACCAATATCTTGTTGTAATATCATCTATAAAATCATTTCAAAAGTTTTGGCTAATAGGCTGCAGTTAGTATTACTATTTATTATCTCTAATAATCAAGCTGCTTATATTAGGGGTAGATCCATTAGTGATAACATCCTACTAACTCAGGAACTTTTGTTTGGGTATGAAAGGAAAAATATATCTCATAGATGCATGATAAAATTGGATATAAAGAAAGCTTTTGACTCTATGGCATGGAGTTCTATTTTGGCCATAATGTCTAGGATGAACTTTCCTAAACCTTTCTTAGCTTGGATTTTCACATGTATTTCTTCACCCATGTATTCAATTTCGAGAGAGGGTGGTCTCCATGGATATTTTAAAGGTACACAAGGTGTTAGACAAGGTGATCCTATTTCAGCCTATCTTTTCATAATTGCATGGAATTACTCAATTCTATTTTGAAGGATCTAGTTATTAAGAAAGAATTTGATTTACGTCCTAAATGTAAACATCCTTTAATTACTCATCTTCTTTTTGCTGATGATCTCGTCATTTTTTCAGAGCCTACTCACAGAAATATCCAGAATATTTTGTCATCCCTGCAGTTTTTTTATTCCATCACTGGACTTCAAATTAACATTTCAAAATCCAACATTTTTGTTGCTGGTTTGCCTCTCTCTAAGAAGACTGATATCATTAATTGCTCTGGACTTCAGGAATTGCCTACAAATTCATTTTACTTGGGTTTACCTCTTATTAGTTCTAGAATAACAAGTCATAATTGTTTGCCTTTATTTGAAAAAATTATTGAAAGGTTGAGGATATGGCCATGCAATAAATTAACACAGGCTGGTAGGCTTACTATTATTCAATCTATTGCTATGGCTATGACTACATATTGGACTAGGCACTTTATTATTCCAATTAAACTCATCAATATGGTAACAAGTGCTCTAAATAAATTTCTTTGGCATGGTGATCCTTTCTCGAGGAAGCTTATACCTATTTCATTCTATAAATTGTTTGAGCCTAAAAAGTATGGTGGACTTGGTATTACAAATATTCTTCTCTGGAATAAGGCAGCTATCTCTGTTTACTTCAACAAAATTTTCACACTTGATAAAAATTTATGGTCACAGTGGGTTAATCAGAATCTCATTGGTAAGAAGAATTTCTGGAATATGAGAGAACCTCAAAGTTGTAGTTGGACTTGGAGAAATATACTCAAACTCAGGGAAACCTTTTTGCCTTATATACAATGTAACTATGCAGTGATTAAAGGTTTATCATTTTGGAATTCTCCATGGGCTAGGCAAGGTTTGATTTTAAGTTCTCTAGTGGACTACAATTTAAGAAGGAGCTTTGGAATTTCTAAGGATGCAATGGTTGAAGAATATATACATGATGGTGCTATTGTTTTACCATATTCTAGCTCATTTCAATTAAGAAGTATGTGGAATACTATTACAAATTCTCAACTTATCAATAGTGATAATGCCTTAATTTGGTCCACTAAGCTGAATTGTCACTCTATTAAGCTTGTATATCAACTATTTTGTAAAAGTGATACTGTCTTTCCATGGTGTACAAGAATATGGAATAATGGTTGTTCAGCAAAGCACAACTTGTTATTGTGGAAGGTAATGGCTAATGCTCTGAATACAAAGGATAAGCTCTGTAGATTGGGTATTATCTCAGAAGATTTATGTGTACTCTATAATGCAGAATCAGAAACTAATACTCATCTATTCTTTGAATGTCCTTTTGTCTATCAAATATGGTATAGGCTTTTATCTAATAGTGGTTTTTACAAGCCATCAAATGTCAGTTCAATTGAATGGTTTAACGTAGTCAAAGCAACTAGATGGAAGACTCGTTCAACTAGGCTTGTGCTTAAGCTGCTTAAAAGATTGATTCATGCTGTGTGGACTGAGAGGAATAATAGGGTATTTGGTTTTGGAGTTAAGAATGCATCTCAGCTCTACTCCATGATTCATAGTAGTATTTTGAAAGATTTAAGGTTTGACAATGTTTGAAGATTTAAAGTCAATCATTGTCTCCATATTTCACTGAATGATCAGATAGCTCTCTGAATATTGTCATTATGCGGCATGGATTGAATTTGCTTCATTGCTGTCTACGTGAAGTTTGGTAGTATCGTCTGATACATGCTGTGTTTTAACATTTGTAATACCTCTGTTTTGTATTGGTTGTATTATGCTCACTTGAGTAGTGATTACTTGTTTTGCCTGTAATGTGTTGGTCTTGTTTGTCAAGTGTTGGTGCTGAGTGAGTTGTAATTTTGTAATGAAACATTAGTTAATAAAATGAGCTGTTTCTCTTGCTTTATCAAAAAAAAAACTTGTTTTTCCAAAGCGCATCCATAGCGACTATCGCTATATGGACCATAATTTTTTTAAATGTTGTTTTATAAACAAAATAACTTTTAAGCACAAATACTTACTACCTTTTGTACCACTATAAGTATAGAAAACACCTCATTTGAAAATATTCAAAAGATAGAGTTTTAAAAAGAGAGATGGAAGAGAGGGATTCAAAGTGCATTTATAGCGGCTATCGTTATATGGACAATTTCATGTTATATACAATATTCAAACTTCATTCAACCAGATATAGACATATGATTCTCAAGTTCATATCGTATCTTAAAGGAGAATTGAATAACATATACACAAATATATATAAGCAATAAAAGCAAGTAGAAAGTAAGTAAATGCAACAACATCAAATGCTTCTTTAGCGACTATCGCTATAAAAGCAATAATAAATCTACTCTATTACATATATTCATTCAATATCCAAGTCCCAAGTCCCAAGTCCATCCCATATGCCATTACGTATGCTCTATATTAAAAGTAAAATTCCATGTCAAAAATTCCATTACATATGAACAATTGACAAGTCCAAAAGTCCATTACATATGTCATTACAAATGCTCAATAAGCAACATAAATCAAGGCCTTCCAAGGCACAAGAAATAAAAAAATCACATGCTTTTCAAAGCACATAGATATAAATTTACCAATTTAATTAGTTACGGTCTATTATTATTAATAGCAAGTAAAAGTGAAAAGTTATGGTTTTCATTCAAGGAGTGAGATTACTCATTTTTATTCAAATACAAAGCTACTACTTTCTACCACAACGAAGCAACAACAAACTACTTCCTACCCTCAACTAGGGGTGCACACGACCCATACTAAATCTACCTCAACCCACTAACCCGACCCAACCCACATAAACCCGACCTAACCCATCTTAATTTAGGTCGGATATGGGTTGCAATTTGTATCCCATACTATATACGGGTCGGCTGAAATATTTTTTTCAACGAACCCTCTTTTAACCCAACCCAACCCTATATAAAAAAAACTAATTTAATATCAGCCCATGTAAAATTAGAACAGTCAAAATCTAGAATAAAATTTATGCATTCTTGAATAAATATACCAAAAAAACATATTTGATGTCAGTCCAAAATACATAGGATTGACTAAGAGATTTCGAAGGGCATTTTAATGTATTTTGAAATGGAAATCTTACTCTAATATGTAGCGAATTAATTTCGTATGATGTATCTTATAATGAAATTCTAATAAATATGCATTGTAGTGAATTAGTTATATTTAATTTATGCTAGCTAAAATTTGATATTTTAAGCTGAATATTTTAATACTATATTATAATTTTTACTTTATATTCTCATTTTTGTATTAGATTAATGTAATCCAACCCTACTAAACCCGACCCAACCCGTACTTCAACCTAATCCATGTCCAACCTCATATAGGGTCGGATACGGGTTGAACTACCTTTAACCCATACCTATACGGGTCGGGTGAAGTACTTGGTCAAACCCGACCCAACCCATACTCAGTGCAGCCCTACCCTCAACCCAAACTAGCTCCAAGCTCTTCCCCTTCCTTTCAAATGCCCACGACCAAGCAAAGGGAGACCCAAAAAAGCATATGACTTAGAATGAAATGAGGAGAAATGCTTTGAATCTTCTACTTCTAAGGTGATAGAATGATTTGAAATGATGTTCTAAGGCTTGCTTGAGAGTCTAGCAAAGCCTAGCTAAGAGATTCTCTGATTAAAGAAAGTTTTAAGAAGAGAAAGCAAAGAATAAAAGTGTAAAGAGTTTAGACTCTTTGTGAATGAATTAGCAACCATACAAATGAGCCTTGAACATTCTTTTATAGAATCTAAAAGGTGGCAAACGATCTCTTCCTACCCCTTTTTGACTGGCCACTATAGGAGAAAAGTCTCTCATTGAACCCATGCTTCTTATACCTTGCTTTCCCTTAATTTGTGCTTGATTTAGGGGTTCATTAGTAGTTTAAAGCTCCACTTAGTTTTAATTAACTTTGGTCAGCTAAAGAGAGGTATTAATTATTGTGACCATGAAGATATGTGTTCATGTATTACTATTCTAGTTTCAAAATATTTATACAATTTTTATTGAATAAAAAATTGATTTTTTTAAATAAAACATACTTCGGTCATATTTACAATTTTCTCCAAACTATTTAATTTCATAAAGAAATTTCTATAATAAGTTCACCATCAATATTTATTAACTAAAAGAAGGTTATTTGATTATTAAAAACCATTAATTAAACATTAAAATCAATTAAATATTCATAAATCAAAACGATAAAATTTCAGGTCGTTTCATAAGAGATCGGTATGGTGATCGGTTGCACGATCAAGTCCGATGGGCGAAGTGATCCACATCCTTTGGCTATGGAATTAGGTAAATGTGAAGTAATTAATTGAAGTAAACATCATACTTACCCAAGGATGAAGCCAAAGGATGTCGACCACTCCGCTCAATTGTACAAGCCCGTCAGACATGATCGTGCGATCGATTACAGTGCTAATCTCTCATGTAACGATTTAAAATTTTATCGCTTTGGTTTATGAATATTTAATTAATTTTATATATTTAATTAGTGGTTCTTAATAATAAAAGCCCTCTTTTAATTAATAAATAATGACGATGAACCCATTATAGAAATTCTTTTACAAAAATAAATAGTTCGGAGAAAAATTTAAAATATGGCCAAAAAAAATTTAATTTAAAAAATAACTTTTTATTCAATAAAAATTGTATAAATATTTTGGAGTTAGAATAGTAATACATGGGCAAATATTTTCACGTTCACGACAATTAAAACCACTCTTTAGCTGACCAAAATTAATTAAGACTAAGTGGAGATTTAAACTACTGAAGGACCCATAAATCAAGCATTAAGTAAAGAAAGCATGGTTTAAGAAGCATGGGCTCAAGGGAATATTTTCTCCTATAGTGGTCGGTCAAAGCGGGGTAGGAGGAGATCATATTCCACTTTTCAAATTCTATAAAAGAATGCCCAAGTCTCATTTTTATGGTTGCTAGCTCATTCACAAAAATCTAAACTCTTATTCTTCTCGTTATCTTCTAAAAACTTTCTTTAATTAGAGAACCTCTTAGCTAGGCTTTGCCAACTCCCAAGCAATCCTTAGAACATCATTTCAAATCATTCCATCACCTTGAAGTAGAAGATTCAAAGCATTTCTCCTCATTTCATTCTTGGTTGTGTGCTTTTTAGGGTCTCCCTTGGCTTGATCGTGGGCATTTGGATGGAAGGGGTAGAGTTTGGAGCTAGTTTGGGTTAAGGGTAGGAAGTAGTATATTGTTTCTTAGTTGTGGTAGAAAGTAGTAGCTTCATCTTTGAAATGAAATTGAGTTATCTCACTCCTTGAATGAAAACTATAACTTGTCAATTTTGATTGCTATTAATAATAATAATAATAGACCAAACTTAATTAAAGTTATAAACTCATATTTGTGTGCTTTGAAAAGCATTTGATTTGATTATTTGTTTTGCTTTGTAAGGCCTTGATTTTTGTTATTTATTGAGCATATGTAATGGCATATGTAATGGACTTTTGGACTTGAACTTTGGACTTGTTAATTGCGTGTATGTAATGGACTTTTGGACATGGACTTTGACTTGTAATGTTGAGCATATGTAATGGCATAAGGGATGGACTTGGGACTTGGATATTTAATAAATATATGTAATGGAGTAGATTTTTTATTGCCTTTATAGCGATGGTCGCTATAAAAGCAATTTGATGTTGTTGCATTTACTTGCGTTTTACTTACTTTTATTGGTTATATATATGTATGTATGTATGTATGTATGTATGTATGTATATTTGTGTATATGTTATTTCATGCTTCTTTGAGATATGATATGAACTTGAGAATCATATGTTTATATGTGGTTTAGTGAAGTTTAAATATCGAATATACATGGAATTGTCCATATAGCGATAGTCGCTATACATGCACTTTGAATCCCTATCTTCTATCTCTCTTTTAACACTATATCCTTTGAATATTTTCAAATTAAGTGTTTTATATACTAATAGTTGTATAAAAGGTAGTATTTGAGCTTAAAAATTAATTTGTTTATAAAATAAGGTTTCAAAAGTTATGATCCATATAGCGATAGTCATTATGGATGCACTTTGGAATAGCAAGTTTTTGTAAAGTTCAAAATGTTATTGCTTAGATATTTTTATCAAATATTTTCAAAAGAGTTTTATAAAAGATATATAAGTATCTGAAAGAAGTTGGATTTTAAATTTATTTTGAATTTATAAAGTAAATGTTTTCTTATTATATATACAGAACTTGTTTGTCTCATTAAAATAGTAAGAGTTTTCAAATCAATATTAAGTAATTTTTTTCAAAGTATTATTTTCTATAACAGTTATAAGTATTTAAAAAGGTATTTTATATGTATATAACTTTATGAAACTTCTTTCTTATTTTAATAATGCATAAAAAGTTCTTATTTTACTTCTCTCTTTTAAGTTTATTTAAACTCTACTGAATATAGTAGCTTCCATCAATAAACTATAATACATTTCTATATTATTTCAAAACCATTTCTAACTTATATATTATTTCAAAACTGTTTTCAACTTATATAAAAATATTTTCAAAAATATTATGAAAGAAGGGATAATAATTTACACTTTAAAAATGAATGTGTAGTTAAATGTTTTTATAGGATGTTCATATTACTATGCTTAACAATAAAAGTTGAGCGATGTAGACTTCTCTATTTGTGAGTGTCATATTGATGTTCGAGTAAGGATGGAGTAATTGTGGTCTAACTTACCAACTTCCCCCTTGATCAAGGAATAGTTAAGTTGGAATGTCGAAAACATGTTAAATGTACGAGCCTTAATTTCCATAAGCATGTGCTTGAAATTCGATAGTCGATTAGTCGACTACCAAAATGGACCAAGTTAACTTAAGAAGTAACAAAAACCTTCACGGATTCATATGTTCTAAGAACCCCTGGGGAGGAACATTCATATGAAACATATCTATCTTTCACTTACTTTTCAAAGAATTGGAATTGAGTTAACCAGAAATTCATCGATTGGTTCTGAAGAGTGCAGGACCGGATAAGTATTGGTTACTTACCAAATACCACTTCAAAGCTATTATACATGTCCTATGTTTTGAAGAAGTTGAAAGGAAGTGTGGTAGAGTTGAACTGTCTATGCTACGGTTAAGTCTAAGGGAGAGGTCAGCATTAGCATTTGTCAGACAATTCATGTTCGAATCCTTGAAAGGGTTCGAACTCTATTTTGAGTGATGTAAGGCTCATAGATAGGTGTCAAATGTATCCTCACCGGTAGGAAATGATAGAAGATAGAGCAGGGGCCTAGCCAGGGGGCTTAGCTAACCTCAAGGGTATATCAACTTCATATATAGAGATGCTTATCAACTATTTCTAGCTGGAGTTAATATGACTCGGATCATATACCAAGGGTGTCTAGCTATTTTGACCTTGTGTTATGTTTTATATAGAGATATACGATGCTGGAAAGGGAATATCTGATCCTTATCATGGAGGTTCGCCTTGAAGTAATAAGGTCACCTCAGACTGAAACCCATATATGAATGCGCCTTGACGTTTTTAGATGTACTCTAATATGTTATGGTGTGACTAATTATTTGCAACCAAATTGATCACAAACAACCAAGAATAGATTTATATAGAGAGGTAAGTGAATAAATACAAAACTAAATTAAGGAAATGATTAAACTAATGATAGATAAAAAGCAATAATCAGAGACACGGAGATTTATAGTGGTTTGGCATTCAATGCCTACGTCCAATTTGAAGATTATCCTTTATTGATTGCTTATAAATATGATTACAGTAGTAAGGAACAACAAACACTTGATTACAATTGAACCTAGAGTAACCAATAGCGTAAAGATCCTTAGAATGACCTATTGGGCCAGTATTTATAGGTGAAGATGACCACTAATCTCTCTGAAACTTCACTAAAGGACCTTCTAATCACTTGGACTACTAGAGGGATCGCTAGGCCCAATTCCCAATGAAGAGGGATCTGTGCCGATCCCTTCATTAGTCATTTTTTGATAGCGATCCCTATGGTGGCTTCTCCATGCTAAATATATTTGTCCTTCAATTCTTATGTCATTTGGACCGTTGGAACTTGAGTAATTACTTGATCTTTGACTTGATATCACTTATGTACTGCTTACAGCCGAACCCTCTACAGGGGTGTATGTCGATCCCTCGAAGGTCATTCTTATAATGTGCGATCCCAAGGATAGGTTCCTTAGGGTCCATTTGCCTTGCCCTCCAAATATCATAGGCTTTGGACATGTATATCCTATGATATTGATTGTTGTATGCGTGAAATGCACTTGATCCTTGATGGATGTCGACCCCTCTCCGGTGAAGCCTACCGACCCCTCTTGATCAAGTATGTTGATCCCACCAATGTACTAACCAACGCTGAGCCCTTCCATTCGTTGAGCCATATTCCATGCTTTGAGCATCCTGCATTCCACTCCATCGAATCCATTCAATTATGACTCTATTTAACCATCTAGACTTGACTTTCGGGTCCTAAAATCATCTCCCCAGAATCATCTACCTTGATAGTAGTCGGATCTAACTTGTGCATCCAGTTCAATATAGTCGGGCTAGAATGCCGATAACACCAATGTAAGCATCATAGTTGTTGTCACAATTATATTACACACCTTTAACATTATCATGATATTACCTAACCTATATATCAATTAAATTGGGTCCTTTTGAGGGGAAACCAATCCTGTGATTTGGTTAGTTACGGATTTGTTTTTATGTGTTTATATACATTTCTAAGTTTCCCATGCCAAACATATGTCTGACACGTAGTATTTGTTTTATCAAAATTCCTTATATGTTCTTATGAGTAACTTGAGTAAAGCAAGTCTTAGAGTTGGAAACTTCAAGCTTATGAAGATGAACTAAAGGGATTTAATCTCCAAATTCCAGATGATATTATGACTTACGACTTTCCAAATATCAACATTGAAGGGCTCAATTCTCCTGCTAGGAGTGGTGAAGGCATTCATCCTATTGATAAAGGAGGGAGACCACCCATATGCAAGGCTACAACCACCGGTCTTTGAATACTAGGACACTCACAACCACATGCACTTCACTGCATGCTCTTCATTAATCCTTTGCATGATAATTACTCAATGTTCTCATTTGGTCTTTGCAAGTGTGATTACTTAGTCCTGGGCCTTCGATCGATTAAGAGGTTCTTTGACGTATCATCAATATAGCCACGATTCAGAGTCTAGTAGGTGCAGGGAAAAGATAATGGATGTGAAGAAACTATCACTCAAGGGAATCTTCCTCTTCCAAGGGCCAATACCAATCTCAAACATCTCACCAAGGAGAGTAGCCTAATTTCCTGCTAATACCGGAGACCAATCTCCCTACCGCGGCCCTCAAATCACTATATCACATGAGCAACACTCTGGTTCTTCGAGCACAAAGCAATCTCGTAACCGTAGACTGAGGAAGCAACTAATTGCTGCTTCTAATCCATTCTTCCCAGCTGCATCTTCTGACACCTCTACAGTGGAGAAATTGGCCGAGTTTAAGGCCACTTTTCCAAAAATCTGCTTCGATGGGCTTAAATTCCTTCCCACGATACATATGATTCTAGAGCACGCCAATTCAAGTTCTCTCGCGTGTGTTAATGACATGTTCATCTAGCATGAATTGTTTCAACACTTGGCAAAAAAATCTTTGAAGTGTCGATCGAGCGACAATTGAAATAGATCGTCTCTAGTTGGAGGCGATACATGATAAAGACATAATCAATCCCCATGATAACGAACTATTGGAATTGACAACAAAACTTTCTGAGGCAGAGAAAAGTGCCTAAGAAACATCGGAGGCAATGAGCTATTTTGAAGCTTCCCATAAGAAAGAACTCGATTTTGCCCTCAATCGTGGCAGGGCACTTGCTTTGGAAAAAGGTTCCTTACAAAAGGAAAAAAAATATCTTAGCCTGCCACATCGAGGAACTCGAGGAGCTTCTCAAGAAACAGAGGGAAGAGAAAATTGAGGCTCAGGAAGAATTGCAAAGGTACTGTAAAAAGGCTGTCGAAGCCAGGAGCCTAAAAATAAACTCGATGAGCGATACGCCAAAATAGAAGCTATTAAAGAGAAGGCTTGAGAGGAAGGTTGCAAGGAGATGATGGGAGAGATTGAAACCAGAGAAGAAGATGCTAAAGTGTCTGGTAAGGATGAAATCAAGGACTTGTTTGATCCATTGATCATTGAATATAATGCCAAAGTCCTCATTCACCGCGACTTGAGTTTTCTAGGCGATGTTATCTCGAATCACTTGCTGGAGTTTGCTATCACAATGTTGAGATGAAAATGAGGGAGTTAGGCAGAGTGGAATTTGACGAAGAAAAATTAGTGCAAGAGATCCTTCATGGAAACGAACCCATAGATCTGGCTACTGTGAGACTCTGATACTTTAACATTTCTTCACCTTCTGACAATGGAGAACATATTATCGGATCCTTGAAGGCCAATCCTAAGGGCCCCTATTCTTTCGAAGCGGCTGGAGCATCGGTTTCTTTTGGCCCGGAACAGGCTTAGGCTATGATCTAGATTAGCCCGGTTATCAATCCAAAGTGTAGTCCCCTATTTTACAAGGGGCACTCCAGCTACCACCAAGAGCCAGTAGGATACGGGTATTCCACTTTATCCTCCAATTTATGAAAGGCATTGTTCTTCGCACCCAATAGTTTTAGGTTTATCTCCTTGATTTAACAAATTTGTAGGTCTTTCGGGTCCCGGTTAAACTCCTAAAAGCGATGCTACTGTGGAGCAACAAGAGAAACTAGCAGAAATTCTGGCGGCCACTGATGTACCAGGGCCTAATGCTTAAGTCATCGGAGCTCTTGACAATGATAAGGTTGAAGATACGCTCCCAGTTGATGAATTCGACGATGTTGTGATTAACGGTGCCTCCGAACGCATTGATGGTATTAGCTTGAAAGAACGTATCGAGAAGGAGTACTGAAGAAAAAGGCTAAAGTTGATCCCGTCGTGGTAGACATCCACACCTTGTGCCACTACAAGTTATTCCACCTGGAAGGTCAATTCCCAATGAACTCCCTCCTAGCTTTATAAGCTCCCTTGCAAAAGGTGCCAAATGGTCCAGAAAGAGAAGCATTAGGGGCTCAAGTGGCACCACTCCCAAAAAATCCAAAAGGAAGAGGAGGTCAAAGAAATAGCCACCACTTTGGCTCCCTGTGTGCATAGTCTTCATAGCTGCTTGTTTGTCATTTCTTTTATTAGTTGTGGTTGTACGGGTATGATTCCTGGTTTTTGAAATAACTTGTACCATGATCTCAAAAATTATCATGTGAATAAAAGTTCTTGTTTTTATTGAACTTCCGTATGAATTGCTATTTAAGTAGTTGAACTATTACTTTCCATTCAACGTACTTGTATTCGTTGTCTATTAATTCTAGTAACAATCCACTAGCTCTATCCCAAGACCTCTATATGGTCGTGGCCTTAAGGCATGTCAAACGCCAGGCTCAAGCCTTAATGTTACTCCATTCAATTTAGCTATTTTGGAGTAACTATACTCCTGCCCCCAGTCTTAATTAGTAGGGTTGGATGATGGATGATCGAACTCCATCCTTAGCAAGTTTATACGCCTCCTGTTGGTTTCAGGCAAGAGTTCATGGAATAGTGAATTGTTGAACCTTATTCAGCCATCTGTTTACGATCATATCAGGACTCTGGGGATAAGAGGTAGTTGATAGATGGTCGAATTGCACCCAATCTATATTTATACTCTAGTCCACACTCTGGGGACTTATAGTTATTTGGCAGATGGTCGATTCACATCCGATTTGCGTTTATACTCCAGTCCGCAATTTGGGGACTTAGAGTTGTGTTGAGGTGGTCGATTCACACCCGACTTATGTTTATACTCTGGTTCGCACGCTAGGGACTTCGAGTTATTTCGCGAGTGTTCGATTCACACCTGACTTGCATTTATACTCTAATCCACACTCTATGGACTTAGAGTAACTTTGTAGGTGGTCGATTCAAACCTGACTTATGTTTATGCTCTATTTCGCACTCTGGGGATTTAGACTTATTGCGGGGAGCAGTTGGATCATACTCTCTTTAATTGATTGATTTACCCACAAGGGTCTGGGATTTGATATAGGGAGTGATTGTTTATGTCACGATCGCTCTTTTTTATCTCAATTCCATAGTTTTAAAAGATTTATTCGATCATCAAATGGCCGAGCCACATTTATTCCTTGTGGTATATCCGGTCCATTGCATTATGAAGGTGAATTATCTAATAATCAAGTGGACCAGGCTCATCTTGTTTAGTCCTACTAGGAATTAGCACGATTGATTAATTTCAAACTCTAGAAGCATGTTCATATATATCGACATCAATTAGTTTCCTCATGTGACTAATACATCATGCTATAGCAATCATAAATATAAAGGAAGTCTGAAACTTTATTCACTAAATGAAAAGCAATAGCATAAACTGTCTTATTACACATCTCGAAAATCAAATGCTAAAGCAAATTCTGAAAGCAAAAACAACTGAAATGAAAAAGGAATAAGCTAAGTGAAATAGCACCGTAGATACTCGCTATTCCACGCCTTTGGAAGTGTGATGCCATCGACAGTCCCTAGCTTGAAAGTTCCCTCTCCAAACCTCTGTTCAATGACATGCGGTCCTTCTCAAACTGGATTCATGCATGATGGGATAGGAAAACCCGTTTCAGGACAAGTTTGCCGATTTAAAAGGTTCTAGGTCAGACTTTAATGTTACAATATCGGGCGACTCAGTGTCAATTCGTAGCTGTCGTCGGATCTCTTTCCTCGCACTTCTCATCTATAAAGTCAAGAGATTCCAAGTGGAGATCTTTATTTCTTTTGGGATCATAATAAGTCACTCGATGAGAAGGAACTTTGAGCCAAATAGGAATGACGGCTTCAGAATCATAACCAAGGGCGAATGAAGTATGGCTAGTTGCGGACTTGTGGATGGTCCTGTTATCCCACGCTGTTGTAGGAAGTTCATCCATCCATCTGCCTATAGCCTTTTCCAATTATTTCTTCAGAATGGACTTTATGATTTTTTTACAGCTTCAACCTATCCATTTGCTTAAGGGTGAGCGACTGCTACAAATCTCTTTTTAATATGATACCTTTGACAGAAGCCTTTGAATTCACTGCTATCAAACTGAGTCCCATTATCCGTCATAATAGTTCGTGGAAGACCAAAAAGACATATGATGTTTCGAAAAATAAAGTTGATTAATTTCTTGGTTATGATCGTGGCTAAAGGTTCTGCTTTGGCTCATTTAGTGAAGTAATAAACTGCGACGATAGCGTATTTTGCACCACATTTAGAGGTCTGTAAAGAACTTATAATGTCTATCCCCTACATAGCAAACGACCATAGGCTGACTATTTGCATGATTGCCATCGACAGAGCTATTGGAACTTTTGCTATGTGTGGCACTATCGCATTGTCTTACATAGTCAGTGGCATCTTGATTGATGGTTGGCCAATAATACCCATAACGGAGTAATTTCTTCGCCAGAGTTTACCCCCCAATGTGATCGCCACATTTCCCATCATGAACTTCTTTTAGGACATTTTTTTTCTCGTTATGAGTGACACACCGAAGTAGGGGAAGAGAGAAATCTTCTGTACATAATCCCTTCATGCATAACATATCATGAAGCTTTACCAAGAACTTGTCGTTTTTCATTTCTTTGATCTGGTAGGACTCCATGTACCAAATAGTTTTTTATCAGAGTAATCCATGATTCCCTCTGAGGCTCTGCTTCCAGTGTCTAGTCAATTTCCATCATGTTTACATTTGGAGCGGGGCTTTTAATACTTCGACCAGAACCAAGCCCATCTGCACTACGTCATCGGTGCTAGCAAATTTTGCCAATGAAGTTTCGATCCCGAGGAATATGTGAGATGTCATAGTACTCAAATTCGGCCAAGAACTCTTGGACTTGGGTAAGGTATGAGGCAAACCATTGTCCCATGGCTTGATAATCTCCCCTTACTTGGTACACTACCAACTGTGAACCGCAAAAGATTTCAAAGGATTTTATTTTGAGTTCTCTAGCGAGTTTAAGTCCTGGAATCAAAGCTTCATATTAAGCTTCCTAGTTTGTCGAGGGGAAATCAAGCTTTAAAGCATAACAGATTGACCTATCTTTAGTAGTTACAAGCACAATTCCAGCTTGAGAATTATGATCATTAGATGCTCTATCAGTATACAGTTTCCACCATATGGTAGGGATTTCGATGCCTTCCAGAGAATCATCCTGTATAGTAAATTCTGCTATAAAATCTGCCAGTGCCTGACCCAAGATAACCCTTCGAGGGAGGTAAGTAATATCGAATTGACTGAGCTTGATATTCCACTTGAGTAACCTTCTAGATGTCTCAGGTTGCAGTAGAACCTATCGTAACGACTGGTCGGTGTAAACATTGATCGGGTGTGCCTAGAAGTATGGACGAAGCAGTAACGACCCAACTTTTACTCCACTGAAAGTCGCATCATCTTGAAGAAAGAAAGGGATAGAAAAGAGAAAAATAGAGAAGAAAGAAAGAAACACATCAGAATCTCAACAGCGGAATGAATAAATTATATTAATCACATAAATATTACATAATACAACATCTACCAGACTTACATAGCTTATACATCACATACTAGACAGTTATAAACACATGTCTAGTTATTACAACTCAATACAACACAAACATTTGACTCAGAGATCACACAGCGAAATACTATATATGTATATATATATATATATATATATATATATATATATATCTACAAATGCTGAAGCATCCTGCTCCACTGCTCCTCCAGAATTCGTTAAAGCTAACCTGAATCTCTTGGCTACTCGTAAAAATTTGAGTACCCAAAAGTTTAAGAAAACAGAAGGTAAACACCGGGTCAGACATGGGTCTGGTGTGAGTAACAGGTTAAAGCTGCTTAACTTTTGAAAACCTTTGAAAACAAAAGGTATCACGTAAGACTCCCCACACATAAACATGGGTAAGTTTTTGCCTTATGCTAACCAAAACATTTGATAGGAAATCCAGTGATATTATAATAGGGTCTAGGGTTTTCAAATAAATAAGAAATAGCTAAAATTGTTACATGATTAAATTCCAGCATACTTGCCACAAAGTGGGTAATAAAATCAAAACCGTAAGGGGAACGTAGGAAGAATGGGTTTCCATCAATGGCAGGCCTACTGGGGTACCGTCCGTTATAGTACGTGGCCTAAATCCACCCTAAATCCTCTGCAACACAAGGCCGGAACCATCCCTTACTGGGTAGTCCCAAACAAGTCAACCCCGCATTTGGCACGCGTTCCAAATGCCCACACAGCCGAATAAAAAGGGACTTCTTGACAGGGAAAATCTTGGCCTACTTGGGTGCTACCCACTTAACCTTGCTGCACCTCCCATGTTTTAGCTATTCTCGGTTGATGAGGCTTGAGGCTACGATTACCTTTAGAGAATACATCTCTTAGAATGCTCATTGTCCACATAACGATCTTCTGAAAGCATTCAATCCATACAAGTTCATTTCGGATTCGAACGAAACCGAAGGCATTATCTCGTTACACTCATTTTGGAATCACCCTCAGAGTTAATGACGATAATCCTTGCACTCTAAGTCTTCATATTAACTTGAAATTCATGACCTATCATTAATTTGGATCGATGTGGTTTTCGGATATCCAAATTTGGAAACCCGATCCCGGTCTCATCGAAATCCAAAACGCCATCTTTTAGGTCCAAGTTGTTTTAAAGTTAAAACAATTCAATTCCATTATTTATATACACACAGATAAATAATTCACAATCTTACAAAAGATAATCCACATTATCATCACAAACAGATAATTCACATTGTCATCATAAACAGATAATCCACATTATCATCACACTTCAACCAAAGCATCCATATCACACAGCATTAGTTATCTCATATCTGAGATCTCAAACCATTCAAGACAATCAATATCATCCATCCATACTCAAGCAATGATCTATACCATCTCTAATTAATTTAAAGTGAATTAAATTAATTACTTCATCTCTAACTAATTTAAAATAAATTAAATTAACTACTTCATTCTATAAATCCTGCTTACTTGAACATTAATTAATTACAAATAAAAATTAATCACCAACTAATTTCTATCTTAATTAATCATCCCTGATTAATTATCCTTTAATTACATTCAAGTAATTATCCTTTAATTAATTTCACAAATTAATTATTCTTAATCAAGTACAGTAATTAATCCTTTAATTACTTCATTAATTAATTAATTACATTAATCCTTAATTAATTACATTAATTGATTATTTAATAAACCTTATTATTGATTAATTAATCTTAATTAATCAACTTTTAATTACATCATTAATTATATTAATTGATGATCCCTAATTATATTTTAATTAACTACTCTATTCAAATTAATTACATTAAGTAATTAATCTTTAATTAAACCACATTTATTAATCACTCTTGATTAATCCCATCCAGTAATTAACTTCCCTTAATTACTTCTTTAAATAAATTAAATACTCCTTAATTAATTATTTTTAATTAATCCCTTGATTAATTACACAAAGTAATTAAACTCAAATTACTTTCATTAACAAATCACCATTCAATTAATTACATCCAGTAATTATCCATTAATTACTTTCCTAAGTAATTATACTTATCAAATCATCAAGTGATTATTATAAATTAATTAAACTTAATTAATTAACTTAAACTAATCAAATTTATTTAATTAATTGCCTTTAGTAATTAATTCCTTTAATTACTTTCATTAAGTAATTATATTTAAGACAGTCTTACAAATTATTATCCTTAATTAATTAATCTAATTAATTACTAAAATTAATCACATTAATCAATTATTAAATAATCTCAAGTTAATGACCTTCATTAAGTATTAACAACTCTTTCATTACCTTT
Organism: Allium cepa; assembly: GCA_030765085.1. NCBI lineage: Eukaryota > Viridiplantae > Streptophyta > Magnoliopsida > Asparagales > Amaryllidaceae > Allium > Allium cepa. The sequence continues at coordinate 776,379,788 of CM060935.1, forward strand.
CTTACGTAATTAACTTAGATCAATCATTATTAATTACAAACTAATTTATCCTTAACAACCCATTAATTAATCTCTAATTATTTAGTTAACTAAGTGCTTAACTGTAACTTAATTAATCTTTAATTTCTTGATAAATTAATTCCTAATCATTAATTTAAATCTAACCTTATTTAATTAATGATCCTTAATTACAAATTAAGTATCACTTAAATAATTAACTTAAACCTTAATTAATTAATTTAAATCCTTAATTACTAAATTAATTAATCCAAATCATTAATAAATTAAATTAACTAATTGTCCATTTTAATTACCTTAATAATTTAATGAATCACAAATCATTAAATCATAATTATCTTTAAGATAAACATCTTTCTATTAATGATTAAATTATCATTAACAAAGCATTTAAAAACAATTTACTTTTTAAATTTCATTTTAAATTTAAGATGTAAAATGAATACAAATTTGACTTTAACAAAGTTTAAAACAATTTAAAAACCTTTTAAATCTCATGTTAGAGAAATACTTATTTTATAAAAGAATTTTTAAAAGAGTTTAAACCAATTTCATTTTTACATTCAAACTATTTAAAAATATACTTTAAACATTCGAAGTTGTTTAAAACATTTTAAACTTCAAAAGCTTAAATTATTTCAAAACTAAGATTCAAATTAGATTTTGAATCCAGATTTAAAACTTTGGTTTAAACTTAGTTTAAATCTCTACTTTATATTTTAAAATTTAGTTTTAAATCTAAAAACTGACAGGTTAAAAACCTGTAACATAACAATTTACCCGAGCCCATCCCCAAATTGCTTAGAGCCAAAATCAAAATGCTTCGAGCAAATCACTTAAATTACTCGAGAAAACTCGAGTACACTACTCTGCCTAAACCAACATCATCAGAAATCAAACAGTGCACCGTGCACATGCACGGTGGCGCCGTTCATCTCCTATCATCGTCGAAGGCTTCTTCAAGTCGCCGGTCATCCAATCTCACAAACTTGATCATCAGAAATCCCAGAACAACTCGAAATTGAATTTGAGCATCACATCCAAACCTGGAACAAGACCTGGAACACCACATCAAAACCTGAAAATGCCTCATCTTCGAATCTCCGACCACCAGAGATGCTGAAATTCTGGCTACACCTTCGCCAACCAAGCTTCCATCTCCCTAAATCTTGTTAAACTCGACCAACCATAGAGAAGTTGAGATGATCAAAATACTCAATCCTAGTTAAAACTAGGGTTACAAACATCTTCGACCTCCCATCGCCACCACAGTGCCTTGGACACTGTCCTAATAATTTTCCATCACTCTCTGATCACTCCTCCATCAACACTAAAGATCCCGACCCCTATAATCAAGTAGATCACCAGAAACCACTAATTGTCCATTATCTGTTCAACATAGAACTACACACGCATTCCCAAACTAAAAATTATAATTTCAGTTTTAAAAATCAAGTTTTAGTTTAGGTATTCGATTTGTAATCCTGAATCAATGATTTACAAAGTTTGAATTTTGACTTATGTTAAATTTACTATGTTGTTAAGTATTTCCAGAGACAACACAAATTTGTTTTAACTTAAACAAATTTTTAAACATAAAACTATGATACAACAATCATATTTTATTCAAGATTAAGTCCTAACAAGGATTGGATCAAGAGCAAGTGATTTTTTATTAGATCTTGAACCTGGAAACTAGAATCAGAGAAAACATCCAGACACACAGCAATGCACACACCAAAATATTCATATACATACACACAGAGATTTACTTATAAATATATTCACAAACATACTTGTTTTCAGAGATGAACATGCAACAGAATCGTATAATTAAATTTTAAAATAGTAATGTTAATCACCTGAAAGAAATGAAAAGCAGAGCTTTCAGATTTATTTTGAAAAACCTTGAAAACCTTTGAACTTTTAAGAACTGAATGGCCCTTGAAAACTTCAAAACTGGAATGCTTCTTTGATTTAAAAATGCAGTTGCATGCAGGCTGGAGTTTTGATTTGAGAAATGGTTTGCATGCAGGCTTGTTCTTGATTGATTCCAGGTTGTTGAAGAATGGTTACAGATTTGCTTCTGAAAATTTGTTTACAGGTTGATTAAAAGCTTTGTGCACTTGATTTGAAAATGAACTGCTGGTTTTGAGTTAAGTGTTTGCATGCTCTTGATTTTTACAGTGGATTACAGGTTACTTATTTCATTTGGAAAATGGTTTGCATGTCTTCTGGTTTTGAGGAAGATGATTACAGATTTGTTTTGGATCTTTTAAAAATGAATTACAAATCTATTTTGGTTTGGAAAGATGGATTCAGATTTGTTTCATGAGGAGTTATTTAACTTAGCTTTAGATTTCAGATTTTAGAAAGATAGGGAAAAAAAGAAAATGAAGGAAGGAGAAATGGTTATATGTAGGCTGAAATGTTTTATAAATAAAAATAAAAATAAAAGAAAACTAAATTTTAAGAATGCCACTTGTTAATCCTCTTAACACTTATCACACACATTAATTATTTAAATTACACGTGTTATGTGAAGCCTTAAGATATTTACATTTGTCTTTTAAGTAATCTTTATTTATTTAAATGTAAAGTAAAAAGCCTTTTCTTAATTTACTAATTATGAATACTTATTTAAATGTATATGAATTCCTTAAGAAAAAAAATATAAAACCAATTATATTCATTAATAAAAGCTTATATAAATATCTAAAATCCAAAACAATTTAAAATCTATCTTTTGAATTTTAAAACTTTTAAATTCAAACTCAAATCAAATTCAAAAGTCCAATATTAAAATCAATTTATATGTATACATATATAACTACCTATTTAATTTGAAACAACAATTCTATTTTTATTAAAATCTATTTGTAACAATAATACATTGTTAATATTGTTTGAAAATAACAAATTATCAATTTGAAATAATTTATAAAAGAAATTATCTCTTTATCATAAATTACTTATTTTATTATCTTACCAAATGAATTAATATATCATATATTAATTTGTACTTTAACTTATATATATTTCAAATCATATTTATCAAAGAAAATAAAACAAATCTTTTTTGTTAATTTTAATTTAAACTTAAGCTTAAAAATATTTTAAACAATTAACATTTTATATTAAGTATTTTAAAACTATATAATTATTTATTTAAAATAATCTTTAAAAAGTTTTATATTAAATTAAATCAAATTTCCAAATTACTAAAAATATATTAGAATTTGAAAACATAATTTTATTTGTTTAAATTCAAATTAAAGCTTATCTATTTACAATATATACAAATACATTATAAATAGAAAACATTTTATTAGCTTTTAAAAGACAAATTCGCCAATTAAATATTTATTGAAAAGAAGATTATTAAATTAATTCAAATTTATTAACAGAGATTATCAAATTAATTTAATATTTATTACAGATTATTAAGTTGATATTGCCCAAAATTCTGTATCATCACATTCCTCCCCCTTAAAAGAATTTCGTCCTCGAAATTTAAAAGAAAATGTAATTTAATAATCCCATTAAGGATTTTAATTTTAAATCACAAGCATATATTATCAATCATATGCTAACAACCATAGCAACCAATTCACTCAATTAAACAAATCTTGTTGAGTCAAGATTTTTATAGAGTTTTGATTTCTGACAAAGGGATAAGCCGTGATCGACAAAAAGAAGTTATTCATTAAAGAGACACAAAGAGCTCCATATATTAGAGGTTGATTATTTGGTATGTTAATAATGTTATTTATGTTAAAATCTACCCTCAAATAATCTTATACCTTCAATCTTTGAATATATATATATATATATATATATATATATATATATATGAATGAGTGCACATTAACTGTGCAATCTGGGCTAAACCGGTCGATCGGTTAAAACAAGGCAGTCGACCGTTTCTGCCCAGAATGCTCAGTTAACGTGCACAAATGTACATAACGTATATATATTCAAATTCCTTTCTACTAGTCCTTTTTGACCCGTCGACCGTTTTCAAACAGAAAGCAACCTTTCGTATAGACACTTCCTTTTCTTCAACGGTTGCTTCTCTTTCTCTTCACCAATGATCATGACCTTTGTTTGTACCTTTTCACAAAGGGTTACAACTGTTTATTTCTTATATAAACATCATGAAATCATTATTCCATTTAACTAATTCTATTATTCTAATCTCTATTCTATGATCTCAATCTTATACTCTCAAGCGCTCAAATTGCTCATATTCTATCATATATCGTTTTTGAATCCTGAAATTTATTTAACATTCTTTTGATTCAATACGATATCCACTTCCAAATCTTCATATATACAAATATTCTATTTGAGGATAAGATTACAGGAAGTTTGTACTACAAGTGACAAAATAGTGTTAGCAAGAACACATACTGTCAACAAACAATTATTTTCATCTTTGTTGAAGTCCCCGGTGTTGTAAGAGGCAAGTGTTGAAGTCCTCGGTGTTGTAAGAGGCAAGTGTTGAAGTCCTCAGCGTATTAGAGGTGTGAAATCCCGTTCGTCTGCTCGGGTGTTGTAAACCTTTTCCTCCGGGTGAAGCGAGGTAGTTGGTAGTGAAAATCTAGATAGAAGTCTGGGACTGGACGTAGGACGGTGCTTCGAACCAGTATAAAAATCTCTGGTGTGCTTTTTTTTTACTGAATTTTCTGTTATCCGTGATTAGTCATATTTTTGAGTGTTATACATCATATTACACGATCCGTGTGTACTATATTAGCACGTATACATTTTCATTTGGTATCAGAGCGAGGTCATCATATAACCGTAACATAGTTATTTGGTATATACTTGTAATATGGCAAATAACGCAATTACTAGCACTCAAAACACCACTTACACGGAAGGTCAATCGACACAAAGACCTCCATTTTTCAATGGTCTAAACTATAGCTATTGGGCAACATGTATGTCATTCTTTATGCAATCAAACAGTTATGATGCCTGGAATGCTACTCAAAAAGAAATAGTGAATCCAACAACTGATTATTTAGAATGGACAGCGGCTGAGAAAACGGCAGCAGCCGTAAATGCAAAAGCAATAAATATGTTGTTTTGTGCATTAGACCAAAATGAATATAACCGTGTTAGTATCTGCACTACTGCATATCAAATTTGACAAACGCTAAAAACCACTCATGAAGGTACTAACAAGGTTAAACAAGCCAAAATAGCCATGCTGAAAAGTCAATTTCAAAATTTCAAAATGAAACCAAATGAGACAATCAATGATATGTATTCACGTTTTCAAACTATCCACCATGCACTTATTGGCTTAGGACAAAAGTATTCTGATTTTGATGTTGTTTCAACAGTCCTACATTCTCTGACTAGTGAATGGGAAGGAAAAGTATTAGCAATTGAAGAAGCTAATGACCTTTCCGTCATGAAGCCAGATGAATTGATAGGAAATCTAATGTCCTATGAAGCTAACTTGCAGACTAGAAAGGAACAAAAAGAAGAAAAGAAGAACGTGGCATTCCATGCTGAAAAAGACAAAAATGAATCAGAGTCTGAAGATGAAGATCTGGCATTCATAGCAAAAGGTTCAAAAAATTCCTAAAACAGCGAAAAGCCAGTCGTTATAACAGAAAGAAATTTGGATCAAATAAACCAACATCATCCGCTATAGAATGCTTCAACTGTCACAAAAAGGGGCACATGCACAAGGATTATCCGGAGCAAAAGAAGAAGTCAGAAAATGACAAATTAAAATATAAGAAGGACAAATCAAAGAAACGAGCATTCTCGGTAACGTGGGATGATACAGACTCATCAGAAGTGATAATGATACGGAAGATGAACAAGCAAAAGTCTGTTTCATGGCAACAGAAGACGAGGTACAAATTCCTACATTTGATGAAGTACTTGATATTAATGTTGAATTGATAGTCAAATATGAAGACATAAAACGACAGCTAAAAGAAGCCAAAGCAGATTTGTAACGATTGCGATTTTTCGTTGCCGAAAAACCGAAATGTTAGGGTTTTAAGAAAGAAGAAAGAGGAAAAGAAGAGGTAGAAGAAGATAGAAAATAGAGAGAAAAGAAAATAGAAAATAGAAAGAAAACAACAGTACAATAACAGAATCTCACAATCGCAGCGGAACAACATATAATAAATAAATGAATAATCTTTAAACAAAGAACTATATCAGTTATTACATTACATTACATTACATTACATCATATCATCATCAGAGTGTACAACATCAAACAACAACAAATAGCGGAAAGAAATACTATATACTAGTAATACGCCATGCCATCCATCTTGCCTCCAGCAACTCCAGAATATCCTGATAAACCTTAACTCTCGACTGCCCGTGTGGAAATTGGTAGGCACCCAGAGTTTAGGAAGGAAAACAATAAACTCCGAGTCAGTCATGTGACTGGTGTGAGAACTCAAAACAGTTTATTTATCTTTAAAATCAAAATATAGGAATATTTTTAAAGTCAATTCGAAATGCTTTTTTTTAAAATGATACTACCATAAGGCCTCCCGCACACACACACAATGCAAACGTAGATCGGAGGAGATTTCTCCTTATGATAGTCAAAGATGCTTGATACGCATTAAAAAGAACATTTGATATTATTACTAGTGCATAGTGTAGGAAAATATTTCGAAGGTAGAATATAAACCTTAGCCAACATACGACCATTATCGTATGCCTACTATAGCTAACTATGTTCAATAGCAGGTTACCGCCACATTCCATAGCAGGTTATACAACTAAAACCGTACAAGTCTCGTATTGTTTCTTTGGATTTCCAACGAATGATCAGGCCAAGGAACTTCCCATTGCCACATGAGAACGCCTCTGGAAGGACGTCCCCGAGAACCAAACCGGATCTCTGCCAACACAAGGCCGGGTTACCCCTAACTGGGTAATAACTGACACGAGTATGCCATTCCCCGGTCCCATTGGACCTTTATCCGAGCGCTCGTCACCATCATCACACAATCTTAAATAAAGTGTTTCAACATGAGTAAGTATCTGGGCTCCATACCATGATACCACCCTTTCCAGACGGAAATGCACATACCTAAAGGGAGCTACCCATCATAACCTTGCTGCATCTTTCCTGTTTTGACCATTCCGAGGTGTGAGGCTCGACGAAGTCACGTCTACAAAGACACACTTTATACAAAAGCCGTGCTTTAGGTCAACAAATGATCATAGAAATGATCACCAAGATAGACGATCAAACAAATGATCCTATCACAAATAATCAACACAATGATCATTTCACAGCAACACTCAACATGTCACATTACCAAATTGGGAGTATATTGCTAATAACCTTCAACTATATAACCTCTGAGCTTGTACGTCTCAGAGAAGGGTGTTAAGCTAAGAGAATAAATTCTCCGCCACCAACAGAAATATATTTGAAAGAAATCGGCTTTATATCTCAATTTGTAATGTCAGACACACAATCCATACAAGTCTGTTCCGGGCTCGAACAGAACCGAAGGCACTTACAAAGAAGTCCTTGCAATCCGGATAATCTCTAATCACGTCCGAATTTCCCATCACATATGGAGATCTCTATACCGGGGATCAGCCAGTGCAGAGACAATCAACAAGAAACCCTTTCGTTTTCGAAAATATCCGGTCTTCAACACCGATCTTCAAATGCAATTCATAATGACGTATCACATATTCGGAATGGGTTATACGACCCCAAGATCCTTTCTCGGTTAACCCGAATAGTGAGCGCTTATTTTAAAAAAAAAAATAAGTGTGGCATTCAATTTCAAGCAAATCACAACAAATACCTATTTAAAGGTAAATATTGATAGTCGGTTATTGAACTATCAATCGATATGCACAACATCACCAGATTCCAAATAATTTTCTAAATCATTTATTTCCCAAAAATATCTTTACAAGATATATATTTTCCATTCTTCAAAAATAAATCAATATTTATTTTTAAACCCATTTTCCAATTTCATTTATAAATTCCATATTGAATTTACATTTCCAAAATAACTATGAATATACGTTTTCAATTATTCATTTTCAATTTATCTTCAAAAAGATAAATTCTCTAAACTTATCACTTCACATTGGAAAAACATTTCCATAATTATTTATAAGTAATTCACAAGTCTTTTTTTTTCACTTGGAAAATATTCAATATACTCTAATCGAAATTAAGTATATATTTCATTCTTTAAGGAAATCATTCTCTTAAACATATTTATTTGGGCCAAAACGAATGTTGCGTAAAACATTGTTACGACAACCCAAAATCACTAGTATAGGGATTCGAAATTAAAATAGATATATAAATCCCAATACTATACAAAACATTTCCTTTTGGAAATTATTTACTATAACAACAGTGTTATAGTCCACTATTTCCTTCTATTTCTCGAAAATGTCTATTTCAACAATGAATGTTGAAATCTATAGTTTCGATAGTTAATACATTTTAAAACATCGTTAGATCGTTTTAATTCTATTTAAAACATCACATCCAAAACATTTCTTTAACATATTATTCACTATTCAAAAATGTGAATATACTTGTTAACAAATTTTATCATTTCTTTTCATTTTATTTCAAAGGATTATTCACCGTCTAAAACATGAATATAACTCCATTAATAAATTACAACAATTTACTTATCAAAATAAGTCGTTGCGGATTTATAAAATAATGTTTATAAATTCCATTTCTATTTATTTTATAACAACTTCCTTTTACAAATTTCCTTTATTAACTTATTCGATTTATAACTCAATTATATACCGAAAGTCCATATTATAAGTTAAATGCTTATAATTTATTTATTTGCGAAAACGTTCTTTCAAACTTCCCAAATTATAAATCTTATAACTTGTAAGATCCATTTATTTATCCAAAATCTATTCTCTAAATAACTTTATAAATTTTGTAAACCTACTGTTTATAAAATTCCATTTATAACTTCACCGTTATAATTCTATAAATTTCATTCATTTATGAAATTCATTCACAATTCATTCTAACACTTATAAAAGCTCGTTTTACAATTCCAATATTTTTAATTTATAAATATCAATTTATAAATCTTTTATATGGATCAATTTATATTATTCTTTTTAAACGTCTTTTAACTCCTTTATAATTTCATCATTTTGATTTATAAAATAATCAAATTTCATAAATCCTATTTTTAAACTTTTTATAATAAATTTAGAAATCCCAATTTAAACTATTTTATAAAATCATTAATCCCATATTTTCAAAAATCAACTTTTAACTGTATTTCTCAAAAATATAATTTTTTATAACATTAAAATTGTAACGTTTATTTATTTAAGATGAATCGATTCCAATATTTTTTATAAACGTATACTTTCAAAAATCATTTTAGAAATCCCTTAAAAATCAAAATCGTTATTTTTAAACTTCAAAATTGGATTCGATGATGCAACACATCAAATAGTCAGTCACGACTTTCCAATATCATATATCGATATGATAATCAATCAAACATCTCAATATCTAAAATCAAATAAATATTTTTGAGGAATCCAGTTGGATCCCTCCAACCTGTTTCCCTGCATCCACAGACATTAGCACAATACCCATTCCACTTCGAGGTGGAATATCGCGGTATATGGGATTTTATAAAATATTATCCGCTTACTAACGGCGCAATAGGGTCTCATCCGCTATACAATGCGGGAAATCAATCAACTGCAATATATACATATGCCAATATATATATTGCTATATATAGATATATCCTACTATATCTAATATCACAACCAATTAGAAATCAATAAATAACTGCAAATCTAACTTTAAATTTTTGAGTGAGAAGTTCTCACCTTTGCTTTTATTTTGCAATCCATTTCCAATTCAACTTGTTTTCTTCACTATTTTTGAACCTTGTATAAATATTATACACATTCATTAATATTCAAACAGATTGAATAATAAATTTGCGTTCTTGATTGTTTAATTAATCAATAGTTTTATTTAAACCAATTTCTTCTTAAATAAATTTGTTTAAACTAATTTTTTTCTTTAAAAATTTTATTTAACTAAAATTTAAATTTCCTTTCAAATTAAATTTATTTAACCAAGATTTTATTTTAAATAACTAATTCCTTTTATAAATTTCCTTTATTAAAACAATTTCTTTTAAATAATCAAATTTATCTAACTAATGATTAAATTCTCCCTTTTATTTTAATAAATGTGATTAACTAAAAATTATATTTTAAACTAACAATTTTATTCTTAATATAAAAATCTGAACTAATATTTTCCTTTAAAATCTTTTAACAACTAAAAATAACTAAATTGATAAATAGACAAATTAATTGCCATTTTTTTTTTAAATTGTGAAATATTAAATATTTTACTGTAAAATTCCTTTTTGAATCAAAATACATACCTATATATGCATTTTAAAATCTAGTGAAATAGAAATCTGTTTCCTGTACATATTTAACTTCATATTCAAATTAAACAACTATTTCATGTCTTCATTTTTTTTTTCTGTATATACATTTATATATATAAATTTAAAATTTGCATAAAATTTTTCTATAAAAAAAATAACTGATACCTTACTGCAGTCGTTCGACTTCGCCTCCATCATCCTGCGCACGCGAGTCCACCATTTCCATCAACACCATCGCAAGTTGCGACGTCGCCGTCCCCACGAATTTGCGTGACACCGCGATTGACCGTGACCCCCAAACTCCAAGTGCCACCGCCGTGCCCTAGCCGACTTCATTGTTCGCCATCGTACGCGAGCACCTCGTCGTTGCCGTCACCAACACAAATACCAAATTGGCGCCTCCTACCCTAGGCTTGCGAGCGCCGCTCGATCCTGTCTCGAACCACCACTGCCACCTGCTTCTTTGAATCGCGGCCCACTGCCTCCTTCGCCTCCACCATCGCGACCTCGGCCTACGCGCGCGGTCGATTAGATTCTCGATCCCCTTTCTTTCGTCGTTCGATTTTTTATTTTTTTCCTCACAGAGGATCGGCCAATTTATTTTAAAGTCTCGGCCATTATCTGATTTTAAAACGAACGAGATGGGTATACTTTAAAGGAAGAACATAGGGAACAGGATTACGTGCTTGCACGATTTAACCAAGATTTTAGGCGTGATTTTCTGCGTGTTTTAAGGGAGAACGTGGTGAAGTTTGACTCAATTTTAAATTTAAATTGAATTCGATTCAATTTCAATGCGTTTACACGACGTGTGCTCACATATCAACTCAGAAAAATACGAAATTTGAAATCCGACAATAATTCAATATTACAGACCCAATGGAACTGGTTTCGTCGAATTCCGAGACTGTGCCTCGGACGGCTATTTTTAAATATCGATTCAAACGATATATTTTCAAAACTGAACAATTCACTTTCAAATTAAATTCTGAAGCTTCTATTATCTTCAGTATTATCAATATGAATTCTACAGGTCTTTGAAATATTTTTATTCAGCTTAAAAACACATGAGAGCACAATCTTCAAAATTTCAAATCCCCTTTACTTTTACACTCAAAAGCGTTCTCCTTTTTTATGGGAGTCGATTCACGATGGCAGAAGTTGGTGATTCAGGTTCGGCGGTTCGATTGATGGAGTTGGATTAAGGTGATGGTCAGAGGAATTATCGATTCTGTGAATTGGCGAGGTGATTTGTACTGGTTCGTGGTGGAGTAGGTGAACTCGCAGGCGATGGAGTATCAGGTGGTTTGTGGTTCGTGGTTCGAGTCTGTGGTTGAAGGTGGCGATTTTGGGGAAGTGCGATTGGGGCTGTGGTTTCGAGTTAGTCAATGACAGAATCAGACAATTTGCTGGTGGAGGAGCAGGCGTTATTGGCAGTGGAATAGTTGAATCGATGAGGGTGGTCGCGATAGTTATTGGGGGAAGTTAGGTATGTAAGTGATAGGACTCTTTTTTTGGTATGGTAGAGGTTTGTTATGCAGTGAAGGTTTGTGTGTAAGCAGTACACCAATGGTGTAGCAGCAAGTTGTGGTATGAAGCAGGGGGAGTTTGAGGTGATGAAGTGAAGGGAATTGATGTTGTGAAGTATATGCAGATAAGTGGTCGAGGATGTGCAGGGGTGTGCACTTTGGAATGATGAGGCATTGGTAAATGCTGCGATGAGGGGAGCATTTTATTATGGTGGAAGCTTGCTTGTTGTAGATGAGTGGTGGTGATGGTGGCTTTAGGATGTAACAGTGGTGAATTGGGTGATGAAGGTGAGGTGTTTGGAGCTGTCTAGCGACAAAGGAATGTGAATTGAAGTGAATTGAATGTAAGGAGGAGGTTAACTGTTCATTGTAGTGTGGTCATTGCACTGAAATGTTGCAGTATATTGATGGTTGTGGTTAATGATGTGATTGGTGATATGAGATGGTTGTAGTAGTAGGGTAATAACTGGAGTGATGGTGGATGTTCAGTAGGGGTATGAAATGGTCAGGGAGGTTAACAGAAATGTTGGCAGATAGGTTTGTACTGTAGACAGATTTGTGGTTGTATGGCTGTTCGGTTGGAGAGAATGGTCGGTGAGTTGATAAGAGGCTTGTATATGATGGAATGAGTTGTATGCAGTTTAGAGTATGGTTAGTTGATGATAGGTGAGAAGGGTGGAGGGAGGTGATAGAAGTGGCTGGCCTGGCTGAGGACCGCTGTGGGTAGATGTGCAGTACTGTGTTGGGTTGAACAGGCAGTTTGAAGAAGTTTGTGGCAAGTTCACTTTGAAGGCAGTTTGATGATGAGATTTGCAGAAGTCAGTGAAGGGTTTTGTATGCATAAAAGAGCACAGGAATTTGTACAATGCATTGCAATTGAAATTTGTTAAAGGAAAATTGAAATGGAATTTTTAAAAAAAAAATGAAATAGTGTATGTTTTTTTTTTGAATATGCAAATGCAAACGTAACTGGAAAACAAGCACCGAAAACAAAAAAATGAAAACAAAAATCAACAAACAAACATACACACACAATTTTTTTTAATTGCAAACACACACAAAATAAAAGCGCACACAAAAATAATTCGAAGAATAAAAAATTAAAATCAAAACTATTTCCCGGCAACGATGTCAAAAACTTGTTTAACGACGAATTTTATATCGAGTTAGAAAATCGCAGAAAAATTTAGAATAAAAATTAACCGCAAGTTCACGGCGTACAATTGTTAGTACATGGCGAGTACGGGTCGATCTGTAGAGAATTGTTGATTTTAAATCTCTATTCAATCAAATTAACCAAAGTCGAGAGATTGTTAAGCTAAAAGTGTAGAAAAATGACAAAAAAAAGTGATAAAAACATGAGAGTGTGAAGACAATTTAGAGACAAATCCACTCTCTAGATCACATAGTTCAACAGATTATGAAATTATGATCTCTCTTTTTTGGTCATTAGTGAATTAAAATGATGTGTTTAGCATAAGTATAGCTTATTTATATTATAAATTAGCTCAACATAAGCCATCAAACTATAACACATCCCTTAAACCACTATTTAATTCTCATGAAAAATGACAATGATGTTGAAAATAAAGTCTATTTTAAGCATAGTCTATTTTTCCATTTATAAACAGGCTCGTGTTTTGGTGTTGGCATAGGAAGATGCGGTGATGCAGCTGAGCTATCACTTGAGAAGGTTATATTAGTCGATGAGTTTGATTTGTTGGATGGCATTTTTCTACTGAGTTTGAAACTTTTTGTTTTTTTTTAAAATCATATGTGTATATATACGATGAGAGTTTTTTTTTTAAGTGTGGTGTACAATCAATAAGAATTTAGAGCCAGAAATTGAATTATTGGTTAATAATTTACTTTGAAATGAATGGTCTTTAGAAGGATGTTTTAGTTTATGAAATATTATGTAGCTAATTCAAATGTATAGATTAAATGATTAAGTTTTTAAACCCATAGTTAAGTGAACTAAATTCATGTCTGACTTTTGTTTAGATGAAGTATATTCTAGCCAATTAAAGTATGAGATATATTACTCATGTACTATATTCCTTACCATTATAATTCTTGTTATTAAATATCTTCGAAAGATATTATTCCTAATTCTCTTCGTAATTTTATAAATGAGTTTTCTAGTTATGGTTTAGTAAATATATCGGCAATTTGATTTTCGGTAGAAATATATTCTAAATTGATAATTCCTTTTTCGATATTGTCACGTAAAAAATGGTGACGAATATCGATATGTTTTGTACGAGAGTGATTTACCGGATTTTTAGATAAATTTATTGTACTTGTATTATCACAATATATTGTAGAATTTGTTAAATTTATATTAAAATCTTTAAGTGTTTGTTGCATATATATGACTTGAGTACTAGCTAAAGCGGCAGATATATATTCCGCTTCACAGGTTGAAAGCGAAACACAATTTTGCTTCTTACTAAACCAAGATACAAGTGATTTTTCAATGAAATGGCACGTACCACTTGTACTTTTTCTATCTGTTCGAGATCCACCAAAATCAGCATCACTAAATGAAACTAACTCGAATGGACAATCTTTTGGATAGAAAAGACCAAAGTCCTTAGTATTATTAAGATATCGCATAATTCGTTTTACGGCTCTTAAATGTGATTCTTTAGGATTAGCTTGAAAACGTGCACATAAACATACACTCATCATTATGTCTGGTCTACTAGCGGTTAAGTAAAGTAAAGAGCCTATCATACTTCTAAACAATTTTTGGTCTACACTCTTGCCATTTTCATCTCGATCGAGATGAGTTGTGGTACTCATAGGAGTAGGTGTGCCAGAAGTGTTTTCCATTCCAAAACATTTAATTAGATTGGCACAATATTTTTCTTGGTTTAAGAAAATTCCATTCGTTAATTGTTTAATTTGAAGTCCGAGATAATAAGATAATTCTCCCATATGTGAATTTCGAACTTCTTAGTCATTATATTTGAATATTCTTTACACAATTTTTCATTAGTTGATCAAATATAATGTCATCTACATATATTTGAATTATTAAAATGTCTTTAGTAGTGTTTTTAATGAATAGAGTTTGATCTAGTTTTTCGATTTGAAATACCGAATCTAGTAGATAGTTCTTAAGTCTCTCATACCAAGCACGAGGTGCTTGTTTAAGACCATATAATGCTTTCTTTAATTTATATACATGATCCAGATATTTTTCATGAATGAATAAAGGGTGTTGTTCTACATATACATTTTCATTTATAAAACCATTTAAAAAAGGTACTTTTAACATCCATTTAAAAAACCATTTAAAAAGGCTAATAAAATACGTATTGCTTCAAGTCTTGCAACTAGAGCAAACGTTTCTTCGTAATCGATTCCTTCTTCTTGATTATAGCCTTGTGCTACTAATCTTGTTTTATTTCTAGTAATATTTCCAAATTCGTCTGCTTGATTTTTATAGATCCATTTAGTTCTAATAACTGACTGGTCATCAGGACGAGGAACTAACTTCCAACCATTATTTCGTTCAAACTGATTTAACTCTTCTTGCATGGCAATAATCCAGTATTCATCCGTTGAAGC
Organism: Allium cepa; assembly: GCA_030765085.1. Lineage (NCBI taxonomy): Eukaryota > Viridiplantae > Streptophyta > Magnoliopsida > Asparagales > Amaryllidaceae > Allium > Allium cepa. The sequence goes on from CM060935.1 coordinate 776,395,368, forward strand.
TTCTTTTGAATTTTTAGGCTCAATAGTTGAAAGAAAAGCAAGATGACCCATTTGGTTTAGTTGACTTCTTGTTTGAACTTGCGAATCAATCTCTCCAATTATATTTTGTGTAGGATGATCTCGTAGGATTCTAGGAGGAGATCTAATTTGATTGTTATTGATTTGATTAGTATTTTCATTATTTTCAAAACTTATATTTTCTGTGTTGGATATAATTTCTTCATCATCTTTGATGATTGTATTTTTATTAAAGTTTTCATCAAAAGATACATGTAAAGTTTCTTCTATTACATTTGTTCGTTTATTGAAAACACGATATGCCTTACTTCGTTCTGAGTAACCTACAAAAATACCATGGTCAACTTTTGGATCAAAATTTCCAAGTTGGTCTTTTGTGTTAAGAATAAAACATTTTGACCCAAAGATTTTAAGTACGAAATATTAGGTTTTCTTCCATTAAAAAGTTCATATGAAGTGTTTTTAGTTAAAGGTCGTATGGAAATACGATTTAATACATAGCACGCAGTTGCTACAGCTTCTGCCCAAAAATGCTTTGGTTATGTACTTCCATTTAATAACGTTCTTGCGCATTTTTGAAGAGTTCTATTTTTCCTTTCTACAACTCCATTTTTTTGTGGAGTTCTAGGAAATGAAAAAGTATGATTTATTCCTTTCTTTTTACAAAATAATTCAAACGATTCATTTTCAAATTCGCCTCCATGACCGCTCCTTATATTTTTGACTTTTAAATTCTTAATATTTTGAATTCTTTTAACAAAATTTTTGAAATAATCAAATGTATCACTTTTGTTTTTCATAAATATCTTCCATGTATATCTTGATAAATCATTAACTATTACAAAAACATATCGATTATGGTTAATAGATTGAATTTGTGTTGGTCCGAATAAATCCATATGTATAATTCTAATGGTTGTAAAGTTGAAATAACTTTCTTAGATTTAAAAGATGATTTAGTTAATTTTCCTAATTGACAATCATTGCAAATATTACTTATTTTAAAATTTATTTTTGGTAAGCCTTTGACTAATTCATTTTTTGAAAGTTTTTGAATAGATTTAAAATTAATATGACAAAATCTTTTGTGCCATAACCATGGATCATTATCTTTGACCATTAAACACATATCTTTATTATTCTTAATTTTCATATTTAAAACATAAATATTTCTATCTCTCTTTCCTTCAAAAATAAGATTTTGATTTTGATCAAAAATACAACATTTATTTTCAAAAAAAGTTATTTTAAAACCTTTGTCGCATAGTTGACTTATGATTAATAAATTATGTTTTAAGTTTTTAACTAAAGAAACATTTGTAATAAGGGGTAAATTTGATATACCGTAGTTGCACACATCTCCTTTACCAATGATGAAACCTTTTGAGTTATCTCCGAAGGTAACGGAGCCACCATCAAAGTATGAAATATTTGTAAGCATTTTTTTGTCTCCGGTCATGTGTTTTGAGCAACCACTATCCAAAATCCATTTTCTTTTCTTGAATGGGACCTGCAAAAAATATTAATAAATATATTGGTACCCACCTTTTAATAGGGTCCTAAGAGTTAGATCTTAGCAAACCAAACCCAAGTGGGTTTAGTATCCCTTTTATAAAGATAATTACTATTTTTGTGAACTGTTTCTATAAAGGAATTTATATATTTGTTCCGAATTAAATTATTGTTTGTTTTCGGAACCCATATTTTGATTTCCTTTTTCTTTTTAGTGTGTCTTGGTATGTTATTTTACAATACTATACTATGTTTTGAATTATCTTCCTTTTTGAAATTAGCATTTTTCTTTGGAAGAATTTTGATTCCTTTTTGAAACCTAATCCATTTTTATTTGAAGAGGATTGAGAATTTTCGAGAATTTTAGATAAATTTTCTCTTCCCTTATTAAAATTAGAAACATTTTTAGTAATGTTATCTAATTTAAATTGAAGACTAGTATTTTCTAATTCAACTTGTTTTAGTTTATTTTTTAAATTGTGATTTTCAGAAATAATTTCATCATTCTTTGTCTTTTGAGTTTCAATTTCTTGGCTCAAAAGTAAAAGTTGCTATCTGAGTTTGAGAGAGATTCTTGAACTTTTTCAAGTTCTTCTTCCAATATTTTTTTCTCGTCTTTTAACATACTCTTTCAAATTCAGCTTTGTTCTGATTTTCAAGTGTCTCTTTAAGTTTCTTTTTGAGAATTTTTATAGTATTTAAAAATTCAGTGTTTACTTCTATTAAATCATCATAAGATAAATCACTAACCTCAGATTCTTGAGCCATGAAGCACACATTTGCTTGTTCATTGTTGCTATCACTATCACTATCTGATGAATCTGAATCTGAATCGTCCCATGTGACAGAAAAAGCCTTCTTTTTAAATTTTTCTTTCTTATTCTTGTTGTTGATGTTTTTCTGGTTCTCCTTCTTTAGCTCCGGACAGCCTTGTATCATATGACCTTTCTTGTGACAATTAAAACATTTTATATTTGAGCATGAAGGTTTGTTTAAGAAATTCTTTTTGACACCGTTTTTATTTCCTTTTCTATATTTTAAGAATTTCTTGAAATTTTTGGTAATAAATGCTAGATCCTCATCTTCAGACTCCGATTCTTCCTTTTCTGCGTGAAAAGCCACATTTTTTCTTTCATGTGCTTGATCTTTCTTAGCTTGCATGTTAACTTCATAAGACATAAGGTTTCCAATTAATTCTTCTGGTTTCATTGTAGATAGATCGTTTTCTTCCTTGATTGCTAAGACTTTTCTCTTCCATTCATCAGTGAGTGAATTTAGAACCTTAGATACAATATCAAAATCCATATATTTTTCTCCTAATCCTATTAAGGCATGATGAATGTCTTGAAATCTCGAGTACATGTCACTGATGGATTCATTCTGTCGCATTCTAAAGTTTTGGAACTGGTTCTTTAGGATGAAGATCTTTGTTTGTTTGACCTTGTTTGTGCCTTCATGTATGGTTCTAAGTGTATCCCATATCTGATGTGCAGTAGTACAAATGCTAACACGATTGAACTCATTTCTATCCAAAGCACAAAATAGCATATTCATAGCTTTGGCATTTGTACTAGCTTCATTCTTCTGAGTTTGTGTCCATGCAGGGTAATCAGTTGTGGGTACAACGAACTCTGCTTGAGTTGCATTCCAGGCTTCAAAGCTTGTTACTTGCATATAAATCCTCATCCTTGTAGCCCAATAATTATAGTTTAGTCCATTGAATAGAGGGGTTCTTTGGGTAGATTGTCCTTCTGCGAATGTAGAGCTATAGGCAGGTGTTGTGCCTGTCTTGTATTATTTTCCATATTATCAATATGTCAAATGGCGGTGTTATGGTTATAGGACGCCCTTGCTCTGATACTAATTGAAAGAAGCTATGCAGTAGGATCGTATAATATGGAATAGTGGAATGGTCTAGGTAGATAGCAATAAGCAGTAAGTAAAGTAGACACCAAGACTTTGTACTGGTTCGGACCTCTTGTCCTACGTCCAATCTCTAAGCTCCTCTTAGGAATTCAACTAACCAACAACCCTCACTTAACCCGGAGGAATAGGTTTACAACTTACCCTAACAACCGAACGGGATTTCTTGCCTCAACTACTGAAAAGGACTTCAACTAGATACAAAGAGTATTTCTGATTCGTTGTGTTCTTGATAACACTAATGAGTCTAATTGAGTACAACTTTCCTATAATCTTATCCTCAAGAATATGAAATGTGTTTATGAAGATTTAGGAAATATAAATTGCTATGAATCAAAAGAGTATTTAAGATAAATCAGAGATTCAAGCAATTGAAGTGGTTTGTAATTGCTTTTGAAAACTTATGAAATCTGAAAATATGATCAAGATAATAGAGAGATTAAAGCAATTAGAATTCATAATTTGCAAATGTTAGAATCATGTATTTATAGGTGTAGAAGAGGTGTATCTATTTGCAAAAGATCCAGGCAAGGGATGCACCATTACCATTGGAGAATGGTTGCAACTCCCGGGAAGAAGAAGATGTCTTTTCATAAAAAATTCGTAGGTTTGAATTCAGTCGACTGAACATGGAATTTCAGTCGACTGAAACTGTGCATGTTGTAATTCTATAATAGGTTCAGTCGACTGAAATTTCCTGTTCAGTCGACTGAACTGGCAGTTTCTACACAGTGAACACTTAACTAAAATATTAAGTTATGAAATGTGTTGTTGTGTTTGTACAAGTTTCTTGAGGATAGATTTTAACAATAAAACTAAGACTAAGACCTATATATGATAAGTACTCATGATATCCTTGGTCTTCATAGTCCTTCCTTTAGCTTTGCGCATATCTCTTCCTTTTTGTTGAAGCACATTGTCATTGATCAAAATATAGCGTATTAACATTCTCCCCCTTTTTGATTGATGACAATACCTATGTTTGTAGAGATGTAATTATCTTTCCTCCCCCTGAATATATGCACTAGCTTTCCTACAAAACAAAGTTAGTGACATAGAATTTTCTCCCCCTTTGTCATCGACAAAAAGGAAGTAATAATTCGTAGAAGTATATAATTGTCAAACAAAGCAACCACATGCATGCATAACCATAGTGTGAATCATACAAACCATAGAGTATCACGAATAAAAGAAGGCTATTTATACAAGCCTTTTCAGAAGTGTTTCAAAATTAATAAAGAGTTCCGAAAATCAAACCATCAAAATGATCAAGGATCCCTGTCCCAATTATAAGAGCCATCAGTAGTCGTTCCATAACCAACCACACTCACTCCATGATCCAACTCGGTCTCGCATTCTCCTGCGAACACCCCACTTGAATACAATTGAAAGTTAGAACCACCTGCATCAATAGCCACAAAAATTGGTTGATAGTTGACTGCTTGGATGTCTCATCATCAGCAGGCTCATTTTCATATCCTTCGATGGCGACACCATGTTTAGCTTCCTTATTGTTATTGCATGTGCCATCAGTGGTTTGATATGGGTAGTTGGTTTCAGCAGCGAGACCTTTGTTCTTAATTATAAATTTAAAGGCATTGTTCATGAGACCTTCATTGCATCCTTGATCACCACCATTTGCATCATAGTCTACAAGCTCTTGTTCTGAAAGTGAGATTAGTTTGCCAGTTGAGAGTTGGTTTATTAATCCTTCTGTTGGTGCTACAGCAGAAAATGCCCAACAACATCCTTCATGAAAACAGAAGGCTTCGGTGTACTCGGGAGTTTAAAAATATCGAATCATCTGCAATCTTTTTGAAAACAAGCTTTTCCAATGTATATATATGCACGTAAAGCGCTTAGAAGTTTCTAGCGGTGGTGGTGCAAGAAGGTATAGCGGGAATATAGTAGAAAATAACAGAGGCGCAAAAGACTTCATTAAGTACAAAATCAAATATTTCAAGTTAATTTATTCTCATTCTCGCATCATTTGTATATGAAAAGGAAACGTTGTTTAATCTTAATGACAAAACCGAAGCATATTATGATTTATGCAGTTCAAATTGGTGACTCTAGTAGATTTTTAACTTATATTGAGCACTTATGTGTTAAAATAAGGTGTTTGCCATAATTTTGTTGATTTGGTTCAAAAGAGAATATGTCAAATTAGTCTTTTTATATTAATGTTGCTTAATCATGAGCTAAACAATTTTGATTTAGTGGATATAGTAGAAAATAATGGTGCTTAAAGCATATCTACTATTTAATAGCGCTATATTGAAAAAACGTAGTGGCCGAAGAGCGTTATGCGCTATAACAGGGTTTGTGGAGCTTTGACTGCACAGATACATACATTCACACACATATGCAAGGTTTTCAAAATAAAATTTTGCACTGTAAATTTTAAATCGAAATATGATTTAAAGCATAAATCGTAGATTCAAAAGATTCATATTTTAATATTTCTACACGTTATGAAATTGATTTCAATGTTCGAACTTTTCAATCTAAACTTAAAACTCAATTTTATCTTTTGTTCTATTTTTTTATATAGAAAACATTAGGATTCAAACAATAAATCCAAATAAGTATATTTAATTTATCAACATGGATTGGATCATTTGTCAAAATTTCAGCTTTAACTAAGTTTGAGTCGAAAGAAATCGTATTGTAAAGGGGGATATTCGATGTGAAGTGGAATTGAAGTCGCAGGATATTTGATAACAATATGTATGGGTCTGCACAAAGTACACTTGCAATTCTTTGCATTTTGGCATACTTGGTCAAAATAGCTCGTGGTTTAATTGGATACAATTGGAATTTAGGGTTAAAGTAGCTATTTTCTGTACTTCAATACAATTACGGCAGAGCACTATACTGCAAGCTAATAAGAAGTAATTTTGTGTTCCAATAGTTGGCAAAGAAGCCATAACTATTGTGGTTGTAAATGTTGAATGATTGTTTAAAACACCAAGCGATTTACAGACTTAGGAACATGTTTGGTAGAACAATGGAAATTGACTCAAGAATTTGGAGGTCAATTGGAGCTAAGGAAACTACTCGGTACTGACCACACTTTATTTATCCATGTGGGTCTCTGAAGCTCTGACACATGGAAATATGGCTTGTGTGATCGTCTTGAAGTGCATTTCTCAAAGAATTGATGAACAACTTTAAGGATTTTCTGAAGGAAAACAAGAAAATGCAAGTAATAACAGAACCTCTGGAAACAACGTCATCCTTAAGGAAAAGTACTCGGAACATAGTGGATCGAGATAGAAGATCAAGTGAGGGAAGAAGGCATAGAAATGGTGACAATTATTATTTGTTACCAATAATATTTAACCGGTTATAGTTAAATGAAATTAAAATGTTATGTTAATGTGAGTTAAGACTATAACTATAAAAGGTGAATGCAATAAAATGTACATAAATATCAGTTACATTCATAAGGCAATAATTGAATTAATAAAAGAGTAAACAAAAGATAAATAAATTTATTTATTGGGATTTAAATCATAATAAAATTTACAAAATTCAATGTAATTGAAATATTGCAACTAATATGGTAAAAATGATAATCGGAGAATATTAATGTAACAAAATATAAACCAATGTTAACTAGGTCTATAGAATAATGATCGGTTGAATAAAAAGATTGAAATAAAAATTTAATCAATTTATTTGAAATTAAATTATAATTAATTGGATCTAATTACAGTTGAAATTGAATACTATAATTAGTGTAATATTTAACATTTAATCGACATGTAAATTTGTTTTAAATTATTATAAATGTCTAAGTAATCAAAAATAATAAAATTTGTTAATTATAGGATTTGAAATTAAAAAGTGATTTAATCAATTTAATAATAATTTATTTAATTAATAGGAAAATAGTCATTTTGGCCACTATCTTGGATTTTGAAGAAACCAGATTCATCGGATCTGTATGAATTATTGTAGGATTTCAAGTTTCGTAGCGATCAGACTTACGTTTGATCGTACAGACTCAAAACGCGTAGAAATCAATTTAATTAAATTCGATTTGAAATAAGTTGTTTTTAAGCAACTTCTTCATACGATGGAAGTAGGACCTGAAAAATGTTCCATTGAGTTTAAAAATATCGAAAACATCTATTTTGATATATGGGATGACCCATTTTCGTTCCGGAGACAGAATGGGCTTTCGGGTTGTTATCATCAGTTCAAATCTATTCGGATGTTCATTCTTTCTTATCGGACTTCGTTAGTATATATTGTTTTGTTCAAAACCCTAGCAACTTTTCATTTCTCATTTCTGTACATGCAACTCCATCTGCATATTCCTCTATCTCAATGGCTGAAAACCATGAATTCTCCATTTCAGTTTCAATTCAAAATTCAACTTCAAAATCAAATCTCTCCAAACCCTATCATATTATATATCCATGTGAAGCTCTCGATGAGCGCAAGCCAAATCTGTAGTTTGTTTTTCGCTTTGGGTTTATGTATGTTTTGAACTCGAGGAACAATTCTCGGCCGTTCATTGTGCGTCGATCAACTTCGACTGATCGTCAAATTGCGGGTACCGTATTGCTGAGAGTGTTGAGGGGAGTTCATTTAGGTGTGTTGCACATCGTTTCAACGACTAGTTCGTCAGGCATAATTCAATTAGGGTATTACCCAGGGCGGCGGCTGCTCCATTTTCCACGATCGTGGATGGTGGGCGAACGCGAGGGGGGTCGCGGTGTTCATCTGGTTGAGGCGCATTGACTATTGGCGGCGCTACCTAGGTCGGTGGCGTGATGAGCGATGATACGGGCGGCGGCTGTATGACACCCCACCTCTATACTCACGCTAGCCAAGGACACCACTGGGTAATGCCATCGACTAGCACGAAGAATAAGGCTGTTAAGGAGCGACCCTCCATATAATGGATTTGTGCGAGTACCGATATGTCAGATGGTATTATCATGCATTTCATTTCAAGAGGAAATCCAACATAACAAATACAAATCCAAAGCTAGTACATAGTGGCTATGTGGTCTTTGGAAACAAATATAGAAATAAGCATAACACAAATCATTCACAGATATCCATATCACAAAGGCGGAAACAGATATGAATATATCACATAAAAGTATACATCAAAGTAGTGGTCATATATGATCCACTACATCACAAAAGAATAGGTATAATTGCTAGACAAAAGAATAAGTATACATCAAGGAATATCTATCTCGAAAGTATAACAACAAAAACTACCAAATCTAAAGTAGTTAGACAAAAGCCAAATGATGGTCCCAAATAAGGAGTCAAGCAGAAGCACCTGCGACATCTCGGTCTGACCCGAGTGTTATTTAATAAGAAAATAATAAATAGACCAGTCTAGCTATAAATATCAAATAAAATGAGATAGGATACGAGATATGACAAAAACGTACGACAATAATAATGCCATACTATGAAAAGTGTACATTAGATAACAACAAAAATCATACAACATTTCGAATATTCTCAAACACAAAAAAGAATGTCATATTCTTCAACATATTCACCAAACCACAAATATTGATAAAACATATCAATGTGAATCACAAAAATTGGTGAAACAAAAATTCTAGAAATCATCCATTAGAAATCCAGAAAACACAAAGGGGGAGGCCTATCACAAATGGAAGCATGAAAACTCACCAACACGTGCATCACAAATGGGTCGCTAACCCATGGTCGCTAACCGTAGAGCCGGTGCAAGGACGTAGTATAATAATGGTACGTCCGAGGAACTTGAAACTCGAATAAACTCAAAACAACGACGTAGTACAATAACGGTACGTACGATGAGCCGAACTCCATAAAATAACATGGGTTGCTAGCCCATAAAAATGAGTCGAAACTCAAAAGAACCCATAGGTTGTTAGCCTATAAAAGAAATGAGACGAAACTCAATAAAACGAGGTGCAGTCTCCTACATGGATAAAGAGACATCGCATAACGCTAGTCTAAACCATAAAATGATCATCATCGATCGACAAGAAGTGTCGATTACATTAAGCTAGTAAATAAATGAGTTTAGCTTCATGTCCCACAACCACTTGCTTAACTTAAATATTTACGAACAAATTGTAGATTTCCACTCGAAGATTGTCACAAGTTTTTCAATCGAACGAGTCTAAAAATTAACCGACAAAGTAAATGCAAGCATTTCATACCGCTTGTTTTGCTATGTCATTTAATTGGATTTATCGAACGAACGAGGAAAAGGTTTGTATATACTAGTAGTTTGGAAAACAATATAATAAATGAGCTTTGTATTAAAATAGAGTTGAAAACATCTTAGGGATAGGGTTTGAATATTTACTACTAGTATAGAAACCTTTGTATTTCAAAGTGACAAATCACAAAAATGATTGCAAAAACAATCAATCACCAAAAATTCACATACGAAGACATGATTCAAATCCATAAAAATCGATGCTGAATCCATCAAAATGGATATTCACAAAAATCCCAAAAAACGAGTTATCAAAGTCAAAAAAGTGATAACAACTAAACGGATCAACAAGAATCGATTTAAAATTGGAAACCCGCCAAAAAATGCAAAATTGGATGAGAGAAGCAGGTTCATCGACTGAACTTTGTGGTCAGTCGACTGATTCCATACCTGGAAACTTTCGGTTTGCAGGTTCAGTCGATTGAACACAGAGGTCAGTCGACTGATACAGGGAAAGGAATTTTTTGTCCCCAGGTTTAGTCGGCTGAACTCCGAGGTTAGTCGACTGATACGGGGACAGAAATTTTCTTCCACCAAATTCAGTCGACTGAACCATATTTATAGTTAAGTCGACTGAACTGCAATTTACAGTATTCTCAGCCTAGCCCCAAGAAGGGCAAAAATACTAACTGGACGCGATCGAACGAGCAACGGAGACTAGAGATTTATGCCAAGCAACAACCCGCCTTATAGGCTCTTCGACACATCCCAAAAACATGTTCAAACATCAAAGATAGGATTTTAAATATTTTTGACTTTAAACACCAAAACTGGAATATTCATCAAACCAATTCAATTCAAAGACAAATAGATAAGGAATATATGTTAGGAATTACTCCTAACAACTATCAAAGATATAGACATAGATGTGAGTTCAAAAAATCACCTTTAAACCCAAAAACAATGAAGGAGAAGCTTTTAAAACAACGCAATATCAATTCCTCTTCACTACACCCCTAGAATCTCCAATCTATTATTAAAGGTGAAGTTTTTTCTAATTTAGATTATAGGAATTTCTGAAGTTTAAAGAGGGATTGAGATGGAGAAGATGAAGAGGATGCTTACCTAAGCTTCTCTTGGATTTTGGACTTGAATTAGAATTTCCTAAGAAAACTAGGGCTTAATAATTTCTAATTTCCAATCTTTTCCCTCATTTTTCTCTTGAGCTTGAGTGTTAGGAAATAAGGAATGAAATGAATGAAGAGGAGTTGGGCTAGAGTATTTGGTAAAGGAGTTGGGTTCTCATATTGGGTTAGTGGGCTGAAACCCAAACCCAAAGCCATAAATGAAAATATCAAAATTATACTCAACTCGGAACATATCGATATCTATACTCAAAAAGGTCGCAAACGTCGTTTTAAGCTCAATGGAAGTAATCTCGAATCCTAATTCGACTATTTGTAAAAAGTAGCATTTCGGACCAAAATCCGACTAACGGTGCTATATTTAAATAAAGTATTTAAATATACAATCGTAAAATATGCGGGTTGTTACAGACTCCCCTCCTTGAAGAATTTGCGTCCTCGCAATTCTTAAGAGGAAAACAAAGAGTAACAACCATAAAAGCATATCAACACTAAAGAAAATTTGAAATAAGAAGTTCACCTCTAAGGAGCAAGAGAGAGTAAGTCCGGATGCATTCGCTCGATGAATTCTCTGGATTCCCAAGAGCAATCCTTAGGATTTGAGGACCATTGAACTTTCACAAGCAGAACATCTTTATTTTGAAGGCGTTTAACCTCCGTAGCAATGATACGAATGTGATGTTGCTCATAAGTCAAATGAGGCGATACTTCAATTTCTTCTATGACCTCGGGATCAAGAATAGTATCGAAATCCCTAAGGCATTTCCGTAGTTGAGAACCGTGAAACACGTCATGAATAGCAGAAAATTTAGCCGGTAATAAGAGGCGATAAGCCACGGAACCAATACGTTCGGTGATGGGAAATGGACCAATATATCGAGGCGCTAATTTTTCCGATCGACTGAAATGCACAACACCCTTCATAGGGAAAACATGAATGAACACCAAATCTCCCACAGAAAATTCTAATTTCCTTCTTCGATTATCGGCATAGGGTTTTTGTCTACTTTGAGCTTCTTTCATCCTATGACGAATAAGGTCAATCTTTTCTATGAAATCATGAATAAAATCTAGACCTAAAACCAGCTTCTCGACGACCTCAAGCCAACAAGAAAGTGATCGACAAGGCCTTCTATAGAGTGCCTCGAAAGGTGCCATACCAATACTAGATTGGAAGCTATTATTATAGAGAAACTCAACAAGAGAAATACGATCTTCCCAATTTTCACCAAAATAAAAAACACATGCACGAAGAAGATCTTCAAAAGTTTGATTCACACGCTCTGTTTGTCCATCTGACTGAGGATGATAAACGGTGCTAAAATTAAGCTTCGTTCCCATAGCTTTTTGAAGACTCTTCCAAAATCCACTAGTAAACATGGATCACGAACGCTAACAATAGAAGAAGGAACTTCATGCGATTTAACAATTTCTTTAACATAAAGTTTGGCTAAAAGAGGTACGGTCCGATTAGACCGAACGGGAATAAAATAGGCAGATTTTGTAAGCCTATCTACAATCACCCATAAACTGTCATGACCCAAACGAGAATGGGGAAGACCGTCAATAAAGTTCATGGAGACTTGATCCCACTTCCAAACTGGAATATCCAAAGGTTGCAATAACCCATCGGGCCTTTGATGCTCGGCCTTAACGAGTTGGCAAGTCATGCAACACTTAGTGAAGCTAGCAATATCAGATTTCATTCCATCCCAATAATAAAGTCGCTTCATATCCATGTACATTTTACTACTACCGGGATGAATGGTAAATTTAGAACGATGAGAATCTTCTCAAATGTCTTTACAAAGATCACTAGTATTTGGTATGATAAGTCTACCAAATTTTCGAACGCCGCCAAGCATCGATTTCAAAGTCTTTCAAACCATCGCTATTTTTATCCCCACAACTTTGGCTAAGAATAATTCGGGAACATGTTTTTGAGCTTTAAGAATGCGGTCTAAAAGAGTAGGATGAGCCTCAAGGCTACATAGAACAAGAGATGAACATAAATCGGGTTCACGACCTCGAATCTCATAAGTGGATATAGTCTCGAGATCATTCCATTCAGATAACATCTTTGTGAAAGGGTTTGAATATTTACTACCAGCATAGAAACCTTTGTATTTCAAAGTGACGAATCACAAAAATGATTATAAAAACAATCAATTACCAAAATTCACATACGAAGACGTGAACAAGCCCATAGAAATCGATACCGAATCCATTAAAATGGATATTCACAAAAATCCTCAAAAGAGAGTTATCAAAGTCAACAAAAGTGATAACAACTAACCGGATCAATAAGAATCGATTTAAATTGGAAACCACCCAAAAAGTAAAAATTGATTGAAAGAAGTAGGTTCAGTCGACTGAACTCAGTGGTCAGTCGACTGATTCCATACCTAGAAACTTTCGGTTTTCAGGTTCAGACGAGTGAACACGTAGGTCAGTCGACTGATACAGGGACTGGAATTTTTTGTCCTCAGGTTCAATCGGCTGAACTCAGAGGTCAGTCGACTGATACAGGGACAGAAATTTTCTTCCTCTAGATTCAGTCGACTGAACCTACAGTTCAGTCGACTGAACTGCAATTTGCAGTATTCTCAGCTTAGCCCCAAGAGGGGAAAAAAATCCTAACCGAATCCGATCGAACGAGCAACGGAGACTAGTGATTTATGCCAAGCGGCAATCCAGCCTTATAGGCTCTTCGACACATCCCAAAAACATGTTCAAACATCAAAGATAGGATTTTAAAGATTTTTGACTTCAAACACCAAAATTGGAATATTCATCAAACCAATTCAATTCAAAGACAAATAGATAAGGAATAGATGTTAGGAATTACTACCTAACAACTATCAAAGATATAGATATAGATTGTGAGTTCAAAAACTCACATTACAAACCCAAAAACAATGAAGGAGAAGCTTTCAAAACAAGGAAAGATCAATTCCTTTGCACTACACCTTTAGAATCTCCAATCTATTATCAAAGATGAAGTTTTTCCTAAGTTAGGTTAAAGGAATTTCTGAAATTTGAAGAGGGATTGAGATGGAAAAGATGAAGAGGATGTTCACCTAAGGTTCTCTTGGATTTGGACTTGAATTAGAATTTCCTAAGAAAACTAGGGCTTAGGAACTTCTAATTTTCAATCTTTTTCCCCATTTTTCTCTTGAGCTTGAGTGTTAGAAAATGAGGAATGAAATGAATGAAGAGGAGTTGGGCTAGAGTATTTGGTAAAGGAGTTGGGTTCTCATATTGGGTTAGTGGGCTGAAACCCAAACCCAAAGCCCTAAATGAAAATATCAAAATTCTAATCAACTTGAAACATATCAATATTTATACTCAAAAAGGTCGCAAATGTCGTTTTGAGCTTAATGGAAGTAGTCTCGAGTCCTAGTTCGACTGTTTGCAAAAAAATAGCATTTCAGACCAAAATCCGACCAACGATGCTATATCTAAATATACAATCATAAAATATGCGGGTTGTTACAGGTTGTGTCGATATAGCATGCGTTCTGTGATGGGTTCTAGGGTTTCGAACATAAGTGAAGGGTGATATGGCTGGTGAGTGTTTTGTCTTGTTTTTTTGATTAAATTTTAGAATGTTCCAACCTTAATAACTTTTTCATACGAGCTCGGATTCACGTGCGGTTTGTTCCACTGCGATCGTATTGAAATTTGAGACATTTATAAATTGGTTTGGGTGAATTCTGAGACTGTTCAAATTTGGGGCTTAATTTGGATTTCAAATTGATTTGAAATTAAAGGTGAGTGTTTTAACCCACTCACAATTACTAAAGTATCTTATATTTGTTAAATTAAAATATGACATGATTAGAAATCAATTGATCGATGTTTGGTATATTAAATTTTCATTTTAGTTAAATTTGATCATATTTGTATTTAATCATCGTTTAATTTAATATTGAATTTAATTGTCAATTTAGCACCTGTTATTGATAATCAGTTATCTATTGATGTTGCCGGTTGATTTGGATGATGACTGTATTGGATGTTGATTATTGATATTGGATGACTGGACGTTGTATATTTTTATATTGTTATAACATTGCAAGTTCCCTATGGGTTGATACATACCCGAACGATCTATAGATTAAGGAAAAATCGTTATGGGTTGAAATGATAGACTCGAGTGATTTTATGGATTTTATCTAATTCAGGATGCGGTTTGAAATGATATAAAACCGTAAAATCTGTAATGGTGGATGGAAATGATAAATATCCGTATCACTTGACCGTAGGGTAGAAAATTATATACGGACACCAGATTAGTTAAATTAAAGGATTTTCAATTCTTCAAATTTTGAATTTCAGTTGACCAACATTTTTGAAATAGAAACTGATTTATATAACCAAATTATTTTCGATAATCAAAGCATTAATGCTGAAATTGGAATTGATTTAATGAATTGTTCAAAGGGTATAAATTGAAATTTCAAAGTTGAAGTGTCAAACATAAATGAAATTATCAAAATTGAGTTATTGAAAATGTTTGGATATAACTTTGAAATCTATTTTAAGTTAATTTTAACTATTTTAACTAAATTAACTAATCAATTTAAACCATTTTAATCTATTATAACCTATTTAATCCAATTTAATATATTTTACCAATTTTAATATAATGTAAATTTATTTACTCTATTTCAAATCTATTTAGTATAATTTAAATCTATTTAAACTATTGTTACCATTTAAACTATTTCAATCTATTTTAAAATATTTTAAAACTATAGAACTATTTGTGACTACCTAGACTATATTCTAAAATTTCAGACTGTGTAAAGTTGAAGTATTTATATTTAAAATCCCTGATGATAATACAACCTAAATTAGAATTTGGAATTTGATATTTTTTTGAAATGACATATTTGCGTAAATATGATTTGAAAGTGAATATAGTTCTGAAAGTGAATATGATTTCGAGAGGAATATGATTTGAATTCAAATGTGACATTTTGATATTAATTGTAATTTGACGTTTGAAATGTAAAAGAACCATCCGGTGTAAAATAAGCGTTTGGCTGTTAAATAGACCGAGATCAGATATTGTCATACTCTCTGCCAATACCGAAAATCACTTTAACAACTATATACATGGTGGAGATTCCAGAAATGCAGTAGGATGGTTTGGCGAGCGATTTTGTATGAGGTATTTACGTGACTCTAACTCCCGTGAGTTAGCTTAGATGCGACTAAAACAGGAGCTATACCGAGCCAAGTGATGTCATTCCTCCATCGTGCACATTTCTTCGATACTATATTTTGACTTTGTGATTGATTTGGTGGCTACCCTCCGAATTTGATATGGGAGTGTGTCCAAGGTGGGTGGTAGCAGCTACTATGCATTACCACCAGTTCAGGAGTGCAATTAGTATATCTACTATGACATTGCCTTGAGTGCCGCGTTTACATGCCCGCCTTCTACAAGCTTGGTTTGTGCCATACCTATGGAGTGCCCTCTGATAGACCTCTAGTTTACGGAGGAATTACGGTACTGTATAGACTGTGGGAACATATAAATGTGTTAAGGAGGATATGGGTAACGCTTTAATGCTATTTTAATACTTTACTTTACTGTAGATACTATTATAATAGCGTACTGTACTACATAATTGATAGTTTAACAGATCCGTAAGAGATGAAAATTCCGAACATCTCTTAAATTATTGCACTCACATTAGTCACTGTATAGAGGATGTCAAACCTCGTAAACATCCCTGACGCCGTTACACTCATATTTATTTACTGTTGATTTGACTTGCATAAGATCTTTTAGCTCTGACTCGATTGTGTTTTGTCTTTTCAATTCGCTCGGGTCAGTCTGAGATTTTCAGTTTATCGAAGACTGCTTTCTAAAGGATGAAGACAAAGATTTTGTACTATTACTATTTATTATATTTATTCCACTGCATCATGTTGTTCCGCCGAGCTTATTTATTATTTATTCTTGTTGTATGTAACTCTGATCTATATTCTAAAAGTAAAATCAACGTTATTTGTAAACAGCTTCATGAATGTTTATTTGATTATTATATTTTGTCGTTCCGCTGCGAGATTCTGCATTTGGTTTCTTTCTTTCTCTGCTTTTTCTTATTTATCCTATAATAATCTGTCCTTTTGAATGGTTTGAGTTTGACATGTGTGTCTTATCGTTGATTTAAACCGTCCAAAATGACATGTTGTTACAATTTACAGACACTTAGAAATTTACTAACGACACTTAAACATTAATAAAATTATATCATGAAATCTAACTCGAAAACTCACCTTAAGCCTAAAAGACAATCGGGAAATAAACGTTAACGATTTTGCACAATCGAATAGCATAGAAATAATGAAATCTACTTGAACATAATTATTTTAAACCCTATAAATTTTTAATGGCAAAAAAAAGATGAATGGCATAAGTAAATTTCTTTTATTAATTTTAGATTAGAAGTTGACTAGTTAAGATATTTAATTCTATTTAAGAAATGTATGTACGACAATATTTTTGTGTTAAATTTCTGGGGAATGAATTGTCATAATTAATTATATTTGATTATATCATATTGTTTTCTATTACAATAGATTTCATCATTTTTTCTCAAACAATAAAGACGATAATGATTCAATATTTTTGATTGAAGTTGTACTGAATGTTCTTTAATACGTTAAACCGTAGCACGTAATTTTGGCTGCAAATTATTTTTTACTACTTGATCTTAATTAAGTTGCATAGTTTAATAAAATTTAAAATCCCACCTACAATTAAAATCAATAACGACTTAGTTTTAACAAAATTAGTTAGATTTGTATACATTGTTTAAACAATAAAAAGAAAAGACGGTTATGTAGAAATTTGATGGAGAGCTTTTGATTTTGTTGTTTGAAGAATGATGGAAAATATTAGTTGAGTCATAGTTTTAGGAAAATAATAAGTTTACGAAAAGACAGATATTGGTGCATAAGTAATTCATTGAATAAGAGAAAAAACGAGAGAAGTGCTTAAGAATGTAAATGATATTTGTAAACACAATACAAACCAGGGCAAAACTGGACAAGCCCGACCAAATAAATTCACTTTTCACTTCCTTGTATCTTGCGTGTCGCTTTCACTTCCTTTAGCATCAAGGACTAAGAGGTTCATTTGGAAGATTTTAGCTCTGCGAATGTGAACTGTTGGCCGCATGTGTATGCTTCCAAGGTGTCTGTTGAAATGGCTCTATGAGACGCAGTACTATTTATGCGATTTCTAACGAATATCTTATGGGCTGCGAGGCGATGGGAAGGGCAAGAGAGTTGTTTTTAAATGTGAGAGAATATGCGATTAACTGGAGTGAGATGACTGTTGGGTCTTTAAATGGCAACGGTGTTACTGATTAACATAAGAATTTCTTTTATTTCTGGATATGCTATTAGAGTAAAAAGGATCATAGAAGCGTCTGGTAAAAATGGCAGAATACCAGTAGATCATGCTGAGCTCTTTGTTTGCAAGATGCAAGCTTTTGTAATTTATAAAAGCCTGAATACTGATTTTATTTGTTTTTTATTTTTTATTTTCTTTCTACGGGAGCCCTCAAAAAACTTTTTGTATCACAGCAATGGGAAGATGATGCAATAGAAAAAAGAACGCTGGAACGCTTCTGGAAAAAAGGAGGATCAAGTTGGCCATAGAGACATTTTCGGTATCTTATGTATTTTTCTCTTTTCATTTATTTATATTTACGTATTTGACTGATATATCATTCATCATGTAAGTTGCATATTTAAGGTGTCTGCATTTATTCATGTCACAGCTGAGCCATCAGGCCTTGATTTTTCATTCTTCTGTATTCCCTAAAAATTAAAATGAAAAAGTTAATGATTATTAGATAACTGAATGGACATTACAATGTTCAGTGAATTGATGGAAATATATTTAACGATCATATCCCGAAGACTTTAGGATGAACGAAATAGTCCAATGAAGATTTGATGCAAGGTTATTTTATTATTTTCATGGCTCAAGGCTGTCGAGTTAGAACTGTTGAATCATGTTTTTGATTCATGATGAAGAACATCAACAAATATTGACGAACATAGATCACAAGATGGTGTAACGTGATGACAAAAAGAGAATGGAACTTCAACCAAGTCAAGACTTCAATTCAGAATATATTATGTATATTTATCACGATTTTGAGTCTTAGTTATGCGTAAATATTGTTAAAATCATTCTTCAAGTAGTCACACACACAAATGGATTTAATTTCAAAATATAATATTTCTAGGTCAGCCAGTCGACTGACCTGTGTCAGTGCATTGGTACTTGCTCTACAATGCACTTTTTTGAAATTCAGGACTGACGCTTCTGGGTCAGTTGACTGAACGGCAAATATCTGCTATTTGACTGAAAAGACACGTTCTTTCACGAAGGGCTTTCAATCCAATTTCAAGAAGAACGGATGCAACTTTTGATTGAGATCTTTTACGAATAATTGCATCTCTATATCCTCTATATAAACATGTTTTGATTCTTTTCAAAACCACTGAATTCTTGCTCCATATTCTTTGCAATTCAAAGCAATCACAAACTCTATATCGCTTGAATCTTTGAGTTAATATATACATTCTTCGATTCTAAATAATTATCTTCCTTTCAATCAATACACACACAACTCTTGAGCATTTGATTATAGGAAGGGTGTACTTCAAGACGTATCCGTGTTATCAAGAACATACTAGTCAACTAAGCTTTCTGTATCAAGTAGAAGTCATGTTCGGTTGCAGAGGTAGAAAGTCCTCTTCGGCTGTTGAGACGGAAATTCTGCTCGGCTGCTCAGGTGTTGTGCAAACATGTTCCTTCGAGTTAAATGAGGGTTATTGTTTTAGTGAAATTGCAGAAGGAGTCTGAGACTGGACGTAGGATGGAGGTCCGAACCAGTACAAAAATTTCCGGTGTTATTTTCTATTACTGCATTTTTATTCCGCACTATTGACTATATAGCTATCTTCATTATTCTCTGCATGATTGTATATCCATATTGCACGATCCATAGCATAGTACACTTTTATTTGGTATCAGAGCATAAGGTCATCCTATAACCGTCACACAGTTATTTGATATTTTAGTAATATGAATAGCAACACTAACACCGGTTTATGAAAGGACAATCCATAGCACGACCTTCATTATTTAATGGCATGAATTATAACTATTGGGCTACTCGAATGCATATATATATATATGTAAGCAAATAGTTTTGATTCATGAAACATTACACAATCAGAATATCACGTACACACAACTGAATATTCAACATGGTCAAACACACAAAACAATATGCTTCTTCAAATGCCAAAGCCACGAACATGTTATTTTTTACTTTAGATACAAATGAGTAATCGTGTTAGTATGTGCAATACTGCTTATGAAATATGGAGAATGCTAAAAGTCACTCATGAAGGTACTAACAAAGTTAAACAAAACAAAATATCTATGCTCAAGAATCAATTTTAAAATTTTAGGATGAAGCAAGAAGAATCTATAAGTGATATGTATTTCAGATTTCTAGATATTCATCATTCTTTATTAGGACTAGGAGAAATATATTCTGACTTTGATATTGTTTCAAAAATCCTTAACTCTTTAATGGATGAATGAGAAAGAAAAGTCTTAGCTATTGAAGAAGCTAATGATCTTTCTACCATGAAAACAGAAGAGTTAATAGGAAATCTAATGTCCTCTGAAGTAAATTTACAGGCTAAAAGAGTACAAACATAAGACAAGAAAAATATAGCTTTTCATGCTGAAGAAGAAGACTCAGATTCAGATGAGGAAGACATAGCATTCATTGCCAAAAATTTTAAAAAAAAAATTGAAATATAGAAAAAGGAACAAGAATAATGGAAAACGAAGTTTCAACAACAATTCCAACAAACAATCAACCTCAGCAATAGAATGTTTCAACTGCGACAAAAAGAGACATGTGCAAAAAGATTGTCCAGAATAGAAGAAAGCATACAACAACAAAAATAAAAAGGACAAGTTCAAGAGAAAAGCTTTTTCAGTAACATGGGATGACTCAGATTCTTCATCTTCTGAAAGCGAAAGCGACAATAATAATGAACAAGCGAATGTATGCTTCATGGTAAAAAGATAATAAGGTTAGTGATCTAACTTTTATGATATGATAGAAATAAATTCAGAACTTCTAGACACTTTAAAAATCTCAAAAGAAAATATAAGAATGCTCTGGAAAATCAGAAGAAAACAGAATTCGAAAGAGAAATGCTTAAAGACGAGAAGAAAATATTAAAAGAAGAACTTGAGATAATTCAAGATTTACTTTCTGACAATTCTCAACTCGCTCTATTAAGTCAAGAAATAGAAGCTCAAAAAGAAAAGAATAATGCTCTAGCTTCTGAGAATCATGAGTTAAAAACAAAAATTAAAATTGTTAAGTTAGATAACACTAGTCTCAAAACTAAGCTTGATGACATTACTAAAAATATTTACAATTTTAATAAAAGGAGAGAAAATATATCCAGGATAATTGAAAATTCTCAACCTGCTTCAAATAAGAAGGGATTAGGTTATGTTAAGAAATCAAAAGCTTCACCTAAAAATGAATATAAAAGGAGAAATAATTCAAAACCTAAGACTTCAAAAGAACTTTTAAATGGAAAGTCCATTTTGAAAACTATAAAAATATGGATCCCTAAAACAAACAATAGTTTGATTAAAAAGAAACATATAAATTCATTTTTTGAATTTGTGCATAAAAATAAGAATTATATTTTCAAAGAGGATACTAAACCCTCTTAGGCTTGGTTTCCTAAGACCTAACTCTTAGGAACCTATTAAAAAGTGGGTACCAATGATGTTCTTTATTTTCTTGCAGGTATCACTTAAAAAGAGAGGAAAATGGATACTTGACAGCGGTTGCTCGAAACGTATGACCGGTGACAAAAATATGCTATCAAATATTACTTACTCAGATGAAGGCCCTATCACTTTTGGAGACAATTCAAAAGGGTATATCATCGAAAAAGACGATGTCTGCAATGTCGATACATTTAATTTACCTCTTATTTCCAATGTTTTATTAGTTAAAAATTTGAAGCACAATTTACTTAGTATCAGCCAATTGTGTGATAAATGATTCAAAATCACTTTTTTTTGAAAATAAGTATAGCATTTTTAATCAAAGTAATAATCTTATTTTTGAAGGTTTTAGAGATAAAAATATTTATGTTTGAATATGAATATAAATTATAATTCAAGTATGTGCTTATTAGATAAAGATAATGATCTTTGGTTATGACACAAATGATTTTGTCATATAAATTTTAGAACCATAGCAAAATTATCTGCAAATGATTTAGTAAAACGTCTACCAAAAATGAGTTTTAAAGTAGACCATATTTGTGATGCATGTCAGGAAAGTTAACCAAGTTATCTTTTAAATCTAAAATGGTTATTTCAATGATGCAACCACTGGAATTACTACATATGGATATATTTGGACCAACACAAATACAATCCATAAATCATAGTAAATATGTGTTTGTAATCGTTGATGACTTTTCTAGATATGCTTGGACAATTTTTATGAAAAACAAAAATGATACCTTTGATCATTTCAAATCTTTTGTTAAAAGAATTCAAAATTTTAAAGGTTTAAAAATTAAAAATATAAGGAGTGATCATGGAGGTGAATTTAAAAACGAAGTTTTTGAACATTTCTGTAAGAAGAAAGGAATAATCCACAACTTTTCGTTCTCAAGAACTCCTCAAAAAATGGAGTAGTAGAATGGAAAAATAGAACCTTACAAGAATGTGCAAGGACTTTGTTAAATGGAAGCACATTGCAAAACACTTCTGGGCAGAAGCTGTTGCTACCGTCTGTTATGTCTTGAATCGTGTTTCTATTCGACCACCAACTAAGAATACTAATTATGAATTATTTAATGAAAGCAAACCAAACATTTCATATTTTAAAGTTTTTGGTTCAAAATGTTTTATTTTAAATATAAAAGATCAGCTTGGCCAATTCGATCCAAAATCCGATGGAGTCTTTGTAGGATATTCGAAATGAAGCAAAACTTATCGAATTTTTAATAAAAGAACTAATATCATCGAAGAAACACTTCATGTATCGTTCGATGAAAATTTTAAACAAATTCCAAGTATTAAAGATGATGAAGAAAATATCACAAATACAGAATCTACAATTTTTCAAAATAATGAAAACACTGTTAATAATAATAATATTGAATTAAGGTCTCCTTCTAGGATACTAAGAAATCACCCCGTAGAAAATGTAATGGGAGAAATTAATTCAAATGTAAGAACTAGAAATCAATTAAATCAAATGAGCCATGTAGCTTTTCTTTCTAATATAGAACCTAAAAATATAAAAGAAGCCTCAGCTGATGATTATTGGATTATAGCTATGCAAGAAGAACTGAACCAATTCGAAAGAAATGACGTCTGGGATTTAATTCCAAGGCCTAGTAACAAATCAGTCATTGGTACAAAATGAGTTTTCAAAAATAAAGCAGACGAATAAGGTAATATAACTAGAAATAAAGCTAGATTAGTAGCACAGGGATATAATCAGGAAGAAGAGATTGACTACGAAGAAAAGTTTGCTCCAGTCGCTAGACTAGAAGCAATACGAATCCTACTGGCTTATGCATGTTTTTATAATTTTAAATTATATCAAATGGATATAAAAAGTGCTTTTCTAAATGGTTTTATAAAAGAAAATGTTTATGTTGAACAACCACCTTTATTTATTCATGAACAATTTCAAGATCATGTCTATAAATTAAAGAAAGCTTTGTACGGTCTTAAGCAAGCACACGTGCTTGGTACGATCGTCTTAAAAGTTATCTATTAAATTCTGCCTTTGAAATTGGAAAGGTTGATCAAACTCTTTTTATTAAAAGAAATAAACAAGATAATTGTTCAAATTTATGTTGACGATACCATTTTTTGTTCCACAAATGAAAATTTATGTCAGGAATTTTCAAAAATAGTGAATAAAGAATTTGAAATGTCACATATGGGTGAATAAAATTATTTTCCTGGTTTACAAATTAAACAATTGGAAAATGGTATTTTTATAAATCAAGAAAAATACTAACAATTTGATTACACGTTTTGGTATGAAAAATATTTCTACCAAACCTACTCCTATGAGTATATCTGTACATCTTGATAAAGATGAAAATGGTAAGAGTGTTGACCAAAAATTATATCGAAGTATGATTGGATCGTTACTATATTCAACAGCTAGCAGACCTAACATAATGATGAGTGTTTGCTTGTGTGCACGATTTTAAGCAGATCCCAAAAAGTCACATATGCGAACAGTAAAACGCATACTACGGTATCTTAGTAAAACCAAGGATTTTGGACTATTTTATCCGAAAGAATGTCCTTTTAAATTAGTATCATATAGTGATGCTGATTTTGGAGGAAGTCGGACGGATAGAAAAAGAACAAGTGGAATTTGCTACTTATTGGACGATACATTGTGTCTTGGTTTAGTAAGAAACAAAATTGCGTTTCACTTTCGACATTTGAAGCATAATATATATCTACAGCTTTGGCATGTGCTCAAGTCATCTATATGCAACAAACGCTTCAAGATTTTGGTTTTAATATAAATAAATCAATTATTTATTGTGATAACTCAAGTGCTATTAATTTATCTAAAAATCCAATCAAGCATTCATGAGCAAAACATACTGACATTCGTCATCATTTTCTTCGTGATTATATTGAAAAAGATCTAATAAATCTTGAATTTGTATCCTCTAAAAAACAATTGGCCGATATATTTACAAAACCTTTAATATGAAATGTTTTTATAAAATTAAAACGAGAACTTCGAATCGTCGCATCTAAAGCTTTATAATTTTTCTCATAAATTATGACCTAAAGATTATAAAGTTTTATAAAAATATTTTGGCTTTCTCTGAAATTACCCGAGCCTCCTATGTAATCTAATTTTTTTATCCATAATAAATTTTCTATTTTAATTATGGTAGAAATTTCTTGAAACTTTTTGTCCACCCTTTGTTTAGTCTCTCTTTACCTATAAATTTATCAAGATTTCTTCTTTCCTTTCACACCTTGAATTTTATATATACATCAACTCCAAACTACTCTGAAAACTTCTTCTTCCTCAACTATGCCATCAAACTCCTTGAACTCAAACAGCTCGGACTCAAAAATCTCCTATACTTCTATCACTTTCGATTCTCCAAATACACCTTCACTTCACACTCCAACTCCCATTCATGAACATGTTCCCATTATTAGAGTTCATAACCATCATACCAGTTATGCGCCTCCATCAAAGAAGTCGAAAAGTTCATTACTTTTTAGCGCACCCTCTACCAAACAAAAGGTGGATGAAATTCATCACTATCAACAACAATCTCTGGATTTTCAAAAAGAATTGTGGTATGAATAGAAAATGAACTCGCGGCGGCTATCTTTTCTAGAGCACGTAGCTCTAAAAATTCCTCCTCTTCTAGTATTCAAGAACCTGTTCGGGTTCGATATCTTTGGTTACCTAGCCCACAACGTCCAGCCGTATCACCGAACTCATGGGAACGTGGACAAGGATGGTCACCAATTCACAATGAGACACCAACTAAGAAAAATGAGAAGTCTACTCCAAGCCCGTCCTCTAAATAATGTATCTTTTCATTATTCAACTCCGCCTCAACCATTTTGAAAGAGTTCGAAGACAAACAACCATCTTGATCATTTCTTATTTTTTGAATGACATATGTGTTATGACTGTATAATTAGTGATTGTATTTCATCTATATTATGTTATCAATAAGTTATTCTAAAATTTTATAACCAAAAGCCACTAATTTCTAATTAAGCCAGGTCAGTCGATTGAATAGTCTGAGTCAGTCGACTGATTACAGAGTGTAAAAAATCTCAGGTTCAGATTCAGTCGACTGACTCAGGTAATTCAGTCGATTGAACGGTGTTTTCTGGACAATAACTGCCTCTACCTACCACTTTTTAACTCACCTTTTTAACTTTCATCTTCATTCCTTCAGCCCTACACTTCGAAATTTACATCTCCAACATTACCAAATTTCACATTTTTCTCAATTTTTCTTACTT
The DNA here is from genome assembly GCA_030765085.1 of Allium cepa. Classification (NCBI taxonomy): domain Eukaryota; kingdom Viridiplantae; phylum Streptophyta; class Magnoliopsida; order Asparagales; family Amaryllidaceae; genus Allium; species Allium cepa. The sequence goes on from CM060935.1 coordinate 776,421,319, forward strand.
CTCCATAGCCCATAGACAATTAAAGCGCGTCAAAAAGGCTTCTTCTTCATCTTCTACTCCAATAGACTCTCAAATTGCTATTTGGCTTGTCCATGATAAAGCCATTCAAAGATGGATAAACATGCAAGACTCCTGTATTTATGAAAACTCCTTTGTTCATTATTCCGACTTCAACACTTATGGCATTCGGGAACTTTCAGAACAAAGCGGTTTGGATACTTTTCTCGATTACAAGAAGAACAATCTAAAAATCAATCATACAATGGTCAAGTTATTCTACGCAAACTTGAATCTTCAAGAACCGGCACCTAGAAATCGAGAAAACTGCATTTGGAATTTGGTATGTGGAATTTCAGTTTTTCTTTCTATAGGTCGTATGTATCATTTGCTTCAAACACGAGTTGGGGGTATTAATCTTTGGGATGTAAATTTTGATATGAGAATTCGGGATAATATAAGTCATTTATTCCTAGAAGATGATGCTATAGACGTCAATTCTATGTCACTTCGGCCAAAAGCTAGACTCATGCACAAGTTTTTTTTGAAAAGTATAATTCCACGAACTGGGTCGTATGAATTAGTATATCCTGATAATTTCCGTGTTCTATATGCTATATAGGAAAATTTACGTGTAAATTGGACTTAACTTCTTATGGACAAATTCTTAAGTTTTTACCAAGGAAAAACGAATATGATTTACGTTGGTGAATATATAATACGCATTTTAAATGATTTTGGTATAAAATCACCGGAATCGGAATTCTCCATAGTCGGTTTATTCAATATTCGTACCATAAGACTCATGCAACTCCCTGATCGTCCAGAACCCTTTATTACATTTCAAGATTGGCAAGCAACACAATGTCAAAGGCGACAATCCACATTGCTGAAAATCTTCTTCTCAACATCAGTCTTAATAATTCGAAGAAGAAGTTATTCTTCGTCCGGTTATTGATCAAACTTCAAGGGAAGCTATTGATTTGCTCGCACAAAACCAACTTATTTTTGACTCTCACCTCAATAAAATGGATAAGAAGCTTAACAAGATTAAGGGGTTTTTCACAACTTTATGGGAAGCAATTTCTTTTGCAGCTTCTTCTACCGGAACTTCACACTTGGACCCTGGAAAAAGGCCTGCTCCACATTTCTCGTGGTCTACTTCCGAAGCCACAAGCTCCAGCACAAGTGGCACTGGCGAAACATCTCGTGATGTTGATAAAAGAAAGAAACCGGCTCAACCGGAAGAGGAAGATCCCTTTGATTGGGATGCAGAATAAGTTGACCTTTGATCTTTTGGCTTAATGCTTAGTAAGTTATCTTTCTACTTATTCAAAAATAATCTTGTTTTAACCTTGTTTATCTATTTTTCAAAACTACATTCGTAATGTGCTTTGTTTGAATTAATATGACTATGAACTGTGTAATATATTGTGATATTTGTGATGTGTTGTATGAATTTTGTGTTGATATTGTACGTGTATGTGATTATGTTTATTATGGTGTATTGGCTATCTCTAAGTATTCACAAAGGGGGAGAAATTATTGTGTTTACTAATAATTTTTTGCAGATTTAAATCATTGTCATACATTCAGGGGGAGAAAACTAATATTATATAACTTGTATTGTATATCGTTAAATATATATATGTTGTCATCAATCAAAAATGGTGAGAATGTTGAATCATGTTTTTGATTCGTGACAACGAACATCAACAAATATTGACGAACATAGATCATAAGATGGTGTAACGTGGCGACAAATAGAGAATGGAACTTCAACCAAGTCAAAACTTCAAATCAGAATATAGTATGTATATTTATCACGATTTTGAGTCTTACTTATGTGTAAATATTGTTAAAATCATTCCTTAGTCACACACACAAAAATGGGTTTAATTTCAAAATATAATATTTCTATTGTGATCTATGCAATATAGCACATGTCAGTCGACTGACTCAAGTCAACCAGTCGACTGACCTGTGTCCGTGCACAGATACTTGCTCTACAATGCACTTTTTTGAAATTCAGTCGACTGACACTTCTGAGTCAGTTGACTGAACGGAAAATAATGGCTATTTAATTGAAAAGACACGTTCTTTCACGAAGGTTTTTCAATCCAATTTCAAGAAGAACGGATGCAACTTTTGACTGAGATTTTTCACGAATAATTGCATCTCTATATCCTCTATATAAACATGTTTTGATTCTTTTCAGAATCATCGAATTCTTGCTTTATTCTCTTAATCTATTCTTGCTCTATATTCTTTGCAATTCAAAGCAATCACTAACTCTATATCGCTTGAATCTTTGAATTAATATATACATTCTTCAATTCTAAATGATTATCTTCCTTTCAATTAATACACACACAGATACTCTTGAGGATTTGATTATAGGAAGGGTGTACTTCAAGACATATCTGTGTTATCAAGAACATACTAGTCAACAAAGCTTTCTGTATCTAGTAGAAGTCCTGTTCGGTTGCACAGGCAGAAAGTCCTCTTCGACTGTTAAGGCGGAATCCTGTTCGGCTGTTCAGGTATTGTATAAACCTGTTTCTTCGAGTTAAGTTAGGATTATTGTTTTAGTGAACTTGCAGAAGGAGTCTGGGACTGGATGTAGGACGGAGGTCCAAACCAGTATAAAAATCTCCGGTGTTATTTTCTATTACTGCAATTTTATTCCGCACTATTAACTATATAGCTATCTTCATTATTCTCTGCATTATTGTATATCCATATTGGACGATCCATAGCATGGCACACTTTTAAGAACAAAAGGAGTTAGAGCTACACTGTATATCATATGCTTGGTATGTATAAATGGTATGCCCACTTTTCTTACTTTGTTTGCAATGTCACTGAACTTTCATTCACCTGATATATGAAAATGATGTAGTTGTTTCTGCCCTAAGGTATAATTTTCTTGTATAGTTTTATAAGAAGCATGTACTTTGCATCACATAGCATTTCGTTTTATAATGTATATCATTCTAATATACATGTATGATGTATCCAAATTTGGGAAAGTAAGAGCAAGTATAGCTGCACTAGAACCGCACTAAAATTAAAATAACAAATATAATATGACAAATACATTATTGTTAAGAAAAGACCTAGAGAAGGGTTAATGTTATCAAATTGTTGGGTAAGATGGTTGCATTGCAATCCCACAAAGCCCTTCTTTCGCATCTATATTCCTCTCCAATCTTATGTATCCGCTTTCTCCCCATGACAAACCCCATGAATTTTTCACCAACCAATACTTAGTTCCGTCAATAGTCGTTCCATAACCAACCATACTCACTCCATGATCCAATTCAGTCCCGCATTCTCCTGTGAACACCCCACTTGAATACAACTGAAAGTCATAACCACCTGCATCAATAGCCACTGAAATGGGTTGATTGGCGACTGCTTTAAGAAGGGATGTTTCATTATTAGCAGGCACGTCTTCATATCCTGCGATGGTGGCAACATGATTAGCTTCCTTATTGTTATTGCACATGCCATCAGTGGCTTGGTATGGATAGTTGGTTTCAGTGGTGAGGCCTTTGTTCTTAATTATAAACTCAAAGGCATCGTTCATGAGTCCTCCATTGCATCCATGATCACTGCCATTTACATCACAGTCAACAAGCGCTTGTTCTGAGAGTGAGATTAGTTTGCCAGTTGAGAGTTGGTTTATTCCTTCTGTTGATGCTACAGCAGAGAATGCCCAACAACATCCTTCATGAGAACCGAAGGCTTCAGTATATCAAGGAGTTTAAAAATATCAAACCATCTGTCTTTCTCGTTGACAACAAGCTTTATCAATGTATATGTACATACATTCAGACACACATATCCAAGGTTTTCAAACAGAATCTGAATTGTAAATCATAAAATTTGAACTTCAAATTGAAATGGAATTTGATTCGTAAATTGTAGATTCCAAAGATTCATTTTCTAAGGTCTCTACACACTTTGAAATTGATTTTGATGTTTGAAATACTTCATCTAAACCTAAAACTTGATTTTCTCTTTGTTCTATTTTTATTTTGTTTAGAGAACATTATAATTCGAATCGTGGATCCGAAGAAGTATATTTAGTATATCAACATGGATTGAATGATATCTCTAACTTTTGGGTTTTAACTGTGTTTTAAATCGGATCGTAAAGGATGATATCCGATTTCAAATGGGATTTAAATGTAAGATTTTTGATAACAATACGTACATGAATCTGCACAAAACATACTAGTAATTCTCCACGGTTTGGTATATTTGGACAAATATGTTCATGGTATAATTAGGTACAACTGGAATTCAAGGGTAAAGTTGCTATTTTCTGTGAGCACCATGGTACAGGCTTATCCACGCCCCCAAACCAAATATACCACACCGCCCCCAACCCCCACCCCCCCCCCCCCCCACCCCCAACCCCAAACAAAAAAAAAACCAACAAAACACGCACACACACTCTCCATGATAGCAACATGATAATAATCTAAAATCAATCGTGTTCCAATTAGTTTCTTGGTAATAGCAACAGATCATATTACTTGTGCGTAACATTCTAATATTTTTCGGTGTTTAAGTGTTGACTTGTGTCAATATTTTAATGTACAGATTTTTATGTGCGAAGAAAAGTGTTAGTGGCTTACCGCATTGTCCTTGGTTCTTGACCGGAGTGACAGCACCTTTTGTCCTCCAATCCATACTTTCAGGAACTGCCGAGAAATTTGCATACCTAAATGTTCCCTCTAACTTGTTTGCATTTACTTTTGAAGGCTTGTATCCATTGTAGATAGCCTTAAATTCCTTGTTCGTGAGATCAGCAAACTTATTGGTGCCTAATTTGTGCTTGTGTTTTCCTGCAGCATTGAACGATTCAATGTACTCAACGTTAGCCCGGAAAATTTTTAGTCGGTGTGCCTTTTCTGCTGCATTTTTGTATATTCGCCCATATTGGATCATCCATTGCTCATGTCTATTCTCCATAAAATTTGTGGCAATGGACAGAGAAGGAAAAACACATAAGTTGAGCAAAGCAAATAAAAGTACAATTGTTGACGAAGAAGAAGACATAACTGCTGCTATTGTAGATGCTGAATAATTGTTTAAAACACTGAGAGATAATTGCTTATATAAAGAGTTAATAAGTGGATCTTCATATTTGTTTGCTGAGGAAGCTGGTGTAACTGCATGTGCTGTGACGGTGCCGCTGATTGCTTCATGATGGTATGTTTTAATTGTTGTTATTATGTGTACCTGTGTAGGAGTTGCGTTTATTTAAGCTTAAATGTAGTTTAGGTTATGATGTATTTTTAAAGATGTTTCTAGTTTAAAAGAAAATGGCTAATTTTGAAGTAAGTCAAACTGTGGAAATGTTTTGGCTTATTGGTTGGCTGCTTTTATTCGTTATCAAAAAGAAACAACGGAAGGAGAATATTACACGAGAGCACCTTCAACAGATGAAGTAATGGCTTGATATTATATTGAGTTCATCAGCCTATTCAGCTATAGAAGTTATGCTAGAACAGTTATGTTATCATTGAGACAAATTTGTCACTTTCACTCAATGCTAATATTCCCTTCTCTCTTAGAAGCCTTGTCTGTTTCATCATATTCTCTGTTATCTTTATCTCCTGAAATATGCGAATCCAGCAGAAGAATGTTCATGTAGCAAAACAATATATATATATATATATATATATATATATATATATAGACACACATCATACACACACACACATGGGTTAGATGCATAAACATGGCATACATACTAGTGTATATATGCATATACATAACCCATACTTACCTGTTTACATATGTATGTACATGATTACATAACAGTCACTTAGGTGTACAAATACATCCTTGCATACATCTGTACATGCATGCATATGTGTGTGCAGCATATAGAGATCTCTGCATATATATTTGTATATACATATACACACACACACACTTATGTATGTATGTATGTGTAGCATGCATACATAAACATATGTGTACATACATACACATATATGTTCAGTTCATAGGTACAGACATATGCACATATAAATGTATATAAGGGTGTGCATAAAAACATGTGTGTACTCTAAGCTATAGTGCTATATGGATAGCATTCAAACTCTTGCGAGGCAGTTTTCGGTCTTATGAATCTCCATTTGATATACAAATAAAAGAAGAAGAAAAACATCATGGTTTACATTGTCTTGAAACTCACCCGTGTAAAATAACCCACACTCATCATATATCCTAGTTATATAATGGCCTTTAAAATAAAATAAGCTTCACTATCTTGATGTCTGTATTTGAGTTCCTGGAATCATTTCATATTCGATCTATGAAGTTTCAAGACATGAGGGGTAATGATAGATGGTTTGCTATTTATAGTTTGTGGGGTTTCATATCTGATGCAAAACATCCACTACAAGAAAAATCGGTATTTGCGTCGGCAGAAAACCGACGTTGACCGATTCTAGCCGACGCAAACCGATTCTAAAAACCGACGCAAAAATAGACGTCATCACTAAGCATTCGAGTTGGGTTTTGCGTCGGTTTCGTCACCATTTTAGTGTCAGAAAGTGACGGCTATATCCACGTGGCCATTTTTTTCAAAATTCTGTTGGCCGTGACTAGTCGATTCTAGCCGACGCAATCCTGTAACCACACAGCCGATTCTAGCCGACGCAATCATGTAACCAAACAGCCGACGCAAGCCGATTCTAGCCGACGCAAACCTGTGTTCTGCTGTTTGCGCCCTCAAACCACAATATAAAAATTTCTATCGAACTATAACAACATTCAATCTTAAGTATAACACCAAGCTCTCATCAATCAAACATAACATTCACAATTCTCCATCAAACAACAACTATATATCCAAAAACTCATCAATCAAACACAACGTTCACTAATATACATCATACTCAACAATACATATAAGTACTATCAAACAAACCATACATCATTGTCCTACTCATCATCATACATCAAACAACAATAAGTTCAACACAAAGCGACGCAAATAATGTGACAAGCACAACCTTACCTACTCATCATCTCCAGACGCATCCTCTCCAGGCATTCTTCCATGCTCTGCCAGGTATGCCGCGATATGCGTGTCGAGCTGCTGTGCAAAAGCATTGCTCTTCCGCCAGTCATTGATCTCCGCAACCTGCTGACGCAACAAAGCTATCTGCTCATCTGTCTGGGATCTCCTGTAAGCCCTCTGGAATGATATCGCCTGTGAAATAGTTAATAGCTAGTTATAATTTATGCTTCATATCATATTAAATGTATATATTAGTTAATGAAGTAGTTTACCTTCATATTTCCATAACTATATCGCCTATTTCGCGTAGGCAGATTTACAACGGTGTCCCAAATATGGTTTGACTCCTCAACGGTCAACTCCTCAAGTCCGGTGGTCTGCGCCACACGTGTCTGCTCCGCCTCACATGACTCCTGCGATTATAAATAAAAGTTTGACACGGAAAAAATTTAATTTACGATTTTTTAGCTGTGAAATAAAGTATCATCAAACACTGTATACAGATAAGCATGTTTATCATTACAGATTGAGATTTGGCGTCTGTCCATCTATACGAAACATTTCCTTCCTCGTTTGTCTCCTCCACAGCATGTGTGGCAGTAAACAACTCAGCCATCGTATACTCGCGATTGTACTTCTTAGACTAAAAATATACATATGAATAAGCAATGTTACCAATATGATTAAATAATGTTACAGATATTTATAAACACAATTTATAAATTTACCAATTCGTTTTTATGTTGCTGAAAAGATTTCGAGCCACCACGATGTACAGCGGGATTCTTATTCTTGTTTTCGCGATTCCGCGCTGTCCTACACATTTAAACACAAGGTTAACTTTATTAATGCAACTAATATACGAAATCTTAAAAAATTTAAATTACAATTCGAAAGTGGATAGCTTACTTTGAATTCAGGAGTATCCCAAAGCCGAAGAAACCCACTATATACGTCAGCGCTCATACAACTTGGCTTTTTTTCCTGCACTCTTTGCTTTAGTTATCGTGTTTCTATAATTTTTTCTCATTCTTTGATTCCAATGATTTCTAAACATTTCCAGATTCTAGGGCTCAACACGTGTGACAGCCTGCATATTGAAATTAACTTGAACTATAAACATTCTATTGTCATTCAAATCAAATAAAAATTTATACTTAATTACCATCAAATCTTCCCATATTGCATTCTTTACAGGCGTGGGGATGTCGCCCCACCGTGGCCAATAGCCGGACATCCTACTCATAAGCGCCTGTCTCGACGTTTGTAAAATGAAATCTGAAGGCTCCACCTCGAAGCCCCTGTATAAACTTTGATGTACATATTTAATATATTTTAAATAACATACTTGAAATATATTTGATACTTATCATGCCGTCTTCGGAACTAACTCGGCAACGGGACGTAAATCCGGCGCACTGCCACTGGCACATGCGTCGGAAGAAGGAGAATGCTCAGACCTACTGCCGTGTCTCCTGTAAGACATATCTGCCACAAACATATCATATCATATATCGTATATCATATCAGAACATATCATATCATATATCGTATATCATATCAGAACATATCATATCATATCAGAGCATATCATATCATATCATCGCATAAAATATTCCACTTGATTCAGACTTTAAATATTACATATGTCATAAAAATATATTATACAACATGCAATTCAAATATTTACATATGTCATATTCAGACTTTAAATATTACATATGTCATAAAAATACATTATACAACATGGAATTCAAATAATTTTAATTATCAGTCTTCGTCGTTCTCTGATTCAGACTCGGTCTCGTACTCTATATCGTTTTCTTCAACACTTTCAAATGCATATACCAAAACATTTGATTCATCATTCAACAACCCTACATCAATGTCATCGGTTATTATTACTTCAGTATTTGGCTAAAGATCCGTTTGATACGCTGTTTCGTCTGGAATATTATTTCCGTCAAATGTAAATTTTGCCTTTGTTTTAAAAACAGCAGACCAATCCGCTTTATCTCTTTTCAAGGATGGATTCGGAGCAAAATAAACCTGTAACGCTTGCTTGGCCAATACGAAAGGATCATACTTATAGTAATGTGAAGTATATTTTATTTCAATAAGTTTATAATCTTTGTGCACGTTGATTCCAGTATCAGGAACATTGCTAAATCAGTTGCATTTGAATAAAAAAACTTTTTCTGCAGGTTGTACGTAATATGTCAACTCTAAAACCCGTGTTAAGACACCGTAAAAATCTTTTATATGCTCATCTAGATCGTCACTACCTTTGACAAATACACCGCCGTTATATGTCAATTTTTCGGCACCGTAATCTTTGGTGTTGGATTTAAATCCATTGACGAAGAATATTGGATACGTCTTGACATTTCTTTTTGTTCCGATCCCAAGATGTCGTAATCCCTCGTCAACGACACAGTTTATTGGATCATAAACGTAATTTGAAAACCATTTAGCAAATTCTTTACTGAGATCGCCAGATGGATGCAGTGATTCGTATATACTGCAAATATGTAATATGTTTTAATATAATTAATATGTAAGTATAATTAAATTATATATGAATTTATTATTACCTGACAAATGGTGCAACTTCTGGACAATTTAGAAGAACATATGTGTGTGCTACATGGTGATCTCTATCGTCTAACTATATTTCCACACATTTTCCAGCATGTCGGCCATGTTATCTAAAAATAGATGACATTGCTTGAGAAGAATCACGTTCAACGACTTCTTCATTACGAAGAACACTTACAAACGATAATTTCACATGATCACTAAAATAATGAGAGAAAGAATGAAGCTTCTTCTTCAAGATATGATTTGCAAATCGAACTTTCAACTCGTGATTTTTGCCTAACTTTTTTCTTCAAATGATTCAAGTACCTATTACAAATTTATTTTAAATATAGGTATATAAAACTGAATTTTAAACTAACATAAATATTGTCAATATTCAATATTACCTCTCAAATGGATTCATCCAACCATATTGAACAAGACCTCTAAGAAGTGCTTCGGATGGAAGATGAACAAGTAGATGTTCCATTACATTAAAGAAACCTGGCGGAAATATTTTTTCCAGCTTGTAGAGAAGTATAGGAATTTCTACTTCAAGTCTACGTATACGGTCGACTTTTAACGTCGTCGAACAAAGTTGTTTATAAAACAAACTTAATTCTGTTATAACGCTCCATACTTTTACGGGTAACAGTTCTTTGAGAATCACGGGTAATAGATATTCCATCATGATATGACAATCGTGACTTTTCATCCCACTCAATTTATTTTTTTAAAGTCAACACATCTACGAAGATTAGAAGAAATTCCATCAGGACATCTTAGTGCTTCCACCCACTTTAGCACGAGTTTTACTTGCTTACTGTCTAGCTCATAGCATGCTTTGGGTTTTTTTATTGTCATTGGATTTCATAAGAAGCTCGGGACGTTTACAAAAGTTTGCTATATCAAATCTTGAATTCAAATCGTCCTTTGTTTTCCTCTTTACATTCACAACTGTATTAAACACATTATCAAACACGTTTTTTTCATTATGCATCACGTCAATATTATGTCGGAGTAGGAGATCTTTCCAGTAGAGTAACTCCCAAAATATACTTTGTTTGCACCAATTATGAACGTCTGATTTACTTGGAATTTCAGTCTGCACTCCAGTTTCATGTATTTTCGGATACTCCTTTACAATTTCATATATTTCTTCGTTTGACCAAATCTTCGGTGGTTGCATACTCTCTTCTCTGTTAGCTATAAAGTTTTTTCTATCTCTTCTAAAAGTATGATTGAGATGGAGAAAACACCGATGACAATCAAACCAAAAAATTTTCTTTCCATACCGTAGCGAAAACGCCCGTGTTTCTTTCATGTAATAAGGACAAGCTAGACGACCAGTCGTACTCCAACCTGAAAGCGTCCTGTATGCAGAAAAATCACTAATAGTCCACAACAAAGAAGCAAACATACAAAAATTCTTTTTTCTTGAAATGTCGTACGTTTCAACTCCTTTATTCCATAGCGTTTTCAACTCTTCGATCAATGATTGTAAGTAAACATCGATTCCTCGTGTTGGATCGTCAGGCCTAGGGACGACAGTAGTGAGAAACATATATGGAGTTTTCATACACATCCATGGAGGTAAATTATAAGGAGTTACGATAATAGGCCGTGATGAATATTTACTACCAAACTGAGAGAATGGTGCAAATCCATCCGTACATAAACCGAGTCTGACATTACGGTTTTCGGCAGCAAATGCGGAATAAGTTCTATCGAAATGTTTCCATGCTTCTCCATCAGATGAATGTATCAAAGTTCCTTCTTCCGGTGTTCTCACACTGTGTCATCGCATGTGGCACGCCGTAGCAAAAGATGCATATAACCTTTGAAGGCTGTGAGTGATGGGTAAATAATGTATCCTCTTGTATAGAACTTTTTTTTCTTGGTTTGTATCTTTCTTCATTACATAATCTGTATTTTCTAAGCTCAACGTCATCTTTCCAATACAACATGCAACCTTTTATACATGTATCTATCTTTTGGTACGGCAGACTAAAAGCGGATATAAGTTTTTTCATTTTATAATGACTATCGCACATCAGATTATAGGATGGCATGTGTCGTTTTGCTGCTTGTACAACTGCTGTAAATCCAGCTTCTGTAAGGTTGAATTTTGATTTCATAGTAATGTATTCGGCGGTTACTGATAATTCGGTTCCACTTTTACAACCATCCCACAATGGCCTTTTAGCAGAGTCCAATAAATCATATATTTTTTTAGCTTCCACAGTCGGTTCTTCTTCGACATTTACATCTTCATAGTCATCTTGATCAAGCATTGGAAACATTGATCATGCTGCATCTTTCATCATATTTTCTATTGGATTCGTCATAACATTATTGTCATCTAACGCTACAGGATTAGGTGTGGGTGCAAGAAGTTCTCCATGACGATCGCACAAGTAATAATTCGGCACAAAACCATTTTTATACAAATGTACTTCAACTATATCTGCTTTCCAATGCTTCAAATGTTTGTACTTACTACACGGGCAACGAAGTTCTTCGTTATTACGATTATTAGATTTAGCGAATCTAATAAATTCGTGTACACCGTTACAGAAATGTTTCTTTATTGAACCTTTCATACCAGTTCTGACTTCATACATCCAACTACGGTCGAGAAAATAATCGAACAGTTTTCCTGATTTGAAAATATATGTTAGAAACACAATAAAGTTTATCGTTTATTAATCCAAATAATCAATTCGATTTATTTTTTGCCTTTTGCTTTATTGTTTTAACTTTGATGGTCGACCATCCTACTTCCCATTACAAATATAATAAAGTAATTACATTTCGTAAATCATATCATTTTAAACGGTTTACAAAATTTCGGCAGCACTTCCCCTTCGTTCCCTGTATCGTACACAAATACGTGTACACAGAGAGCAAAACGGAAGTGCTATCGAAATTTTGTGAACCGTTTAAAATGATATGATTTACAAAATGTAATTATACTTTATTGTATTCGTAACTTGTCTAATATAGGGACAAATCCAACAAATATTGTATAAGATGAATATAGATGTCCGTTCTGTGGAAAATCGAACAGTTATATAACGATCATATACAACACTTGTTAGACGGGGCCAAAAATTCTCTAAGGGGTTTAAAAAATAAAACTTTTATAATTAACAATATTCATTCAACTATTTAAATATTCATTAACTAAATTTGAAATTTTACAACGTAATTTTAACTTTCGTTTAACTATTTTAATTTTTAATTTGTCGATTATGTAAACTAAAATAAGTTGTTCACACATATAATTAGTAAAAATAGATTTTTTTATACTAAATCAACTAATACCTTTTATCATCAACTAATGTACACCATTAACATCAACCCATACGCAATGACCAACAATTACAAATTGATAATCAACTTTTTTTCCTAATTTCCCTAATTTCAAGCCGACAATGTCAAAATTATATTTGCAAACCAATCTAAAGCAGTAATATCATCGAATAATACGAACCAATCATCAATTTCTAATCTATCATCAACTAATTTCAAAATTTAGGGTTTAAATCATACCTCATATAAACTGAAATTGGAAAGAAAGGAGATACCGGAAAGCTTTGAAGAGCGTCGAAGGCTAGATGTTGACTTGAGACGGCGGTGACGGCAGGCGGCTGCGGCGGGTGACGAGGAGGAGGGTTTTGACGGGAAAATGGAAGGGAAGAAAAATGAGAAACTGCTCGCGGGTTTTTGCTTCTGTAATGCGATATTGCGTCGGCTAGAATCGGCCGCGTTTTTAGCTGATTTTCGCCGACGCAAAGCCTGGACACTATATAGGTCGATTCTAGTAGTGACCTCCAGCTGAGGATCATGTCAAGTGCAGGACATGCTTGTGTCGACATCCTTTTAGTTTTACTTAACATCTTCCATTAATATTACTGAATGAGCCTGAACCAAATCAAAACATTAAATATTACTAAGAAACTATACAGACATTTAATTTTGTGAAGTAATTTTATGGAGAGTAAGCTAGCATACATGTAATATGTATTGAATAATGAAATTTCATCTATCCACACTATACACGTACAAGGGTTGAGCATAGTAAAACCTTAAGCACTGAGTTTGAATCAGCTGATCTGCGCCTGTTCTATATTTAAACGCTCTTAGTATTTATCATTTATGTTGGGTTTATTTCTACGCATCATGCAAAGCAACAAGTCAAAATTTGATAGAGTTTGCTAGTTCAATATCAATCATACATTATTGAAACCATAAGAGTGGCCTGAACTGCATTGCTACCCTAATTTTTTTTTTTGTTTTTTTGTTTTGTTTTTTTGTTTTTTGTTTTTTTTTGTTTTTGTTTTTTTGATTAAGAAGTATGCAGTGTGCGCACCATGAAACGATGTATTCTGTATATACAGTGCAAATATAAGGAGGTAAGAGTATGACACTAGACACCATCTTCCTCTAATTTACAATATAACTATTGATTGTAACAATTCAGTATCACAACTTTTTTAATTAAGAACTTGAGGTTAAAAGGCGAATGTTATAAACCAGTTGGGTAAGATGTTTGCAGAGCAATCCCACAAAGACCTTCTTGAAAATTGACATCCCTCTCCATTCTTATGCACCCGCTCTCACCCCATGACGCTCCCCATGAATTTTTCACCAACCAATACTTGGTTCCATCAGCAGTCGTTCCATTACCAACTGCAGTCACTCCATGATCCAATTCGGTTCCACAGTCTCCTGTGATACGCCACTTGAATACAACTGGAAGTCTGAACCAGAAGCATTAATAGCTACAGAAATTGGTTGCTTGGCAACAGCTTTAAGAAGAGATGCTTCATCATTAGCAGGCACATCTTCATATCCTGTGATGGTTAGCTTCCTTATTGTTATTACATGTGCTGTCAGTGGCTTCGTACGGGCAGTTGGCTTTAGTAGTGAGGCCTTAGTTTGCTATCATAAACTCAAAGGCATCATCCATGAGTCCTCCATTGCATCCTTGATCGAGCCATTTACATCGCAGTTGACGGGTTCTTGTTCCGAGAGCGAGATTAGCTTGCCAGTCGTAAGTTGATATATTCCTTCTGTTGATGCTATTGCTGAGAATGCCCAGCAACATCCTGTCATGAAAATTGAAGTCGTCGCTCTGATGGTTTAGTATATTAAAGTGTTCTAGAATACGAAACCTTATGTATTTTTGTCATAAACAAGCTTTTCCAAGCTATACATGACTTTTATCTAAGGATTTATTAGGTTATGGATTAATGACCGTCATTAAGAAATCAATTATTTTCCAAATGCTCCCTTGTTCCTTTCCGGAACTGTTAATATTACTTGCATACAACATTCACTGTACAGATATTATGATGTATCAATATTTTACTGTATAGACTTTATGAAGAAGAAACAAATGCTTACAGGACGGTTCTTGAGTCTTGACGGGAGTTACAGCAACTTTAGTCCTCCAATCCATACTTGCAGGAGCTGCAGTGAAATTTGCATACTTAAATGTTCCTTCTACGTTAACTCTGTTGGGATTTGAAGGCTTGAATCCATTGTAGGCAGCCTTACACTCCTCGTTTGTTAGATCAGCAAACTGATTAGTCCCCAATTTATACTTGTGCTTTCCTGCTGCATTGAAAGACTGAATGTACTAAGTATTAGCTTGGAATATCTTTTGTTGGTATGCTATCTCTGCTGCATCTTTATATCTCATCCATATCGAGTCATCCACTGTTCATGCTTGTTCTCCATGTAATTGGTGGCCCTGGATAGAGAAATAAAAGCACATAAAATGAGCAGAGCAAACCACAGATATTTTGTCGTTGGAATAGTTGCTAAAGAAGCCATAGTTGCAACTGTTAATGCCGAATTATTGTTTAGAACACCAAAAGTTGATTGCTTATATGGGAATTAAGGAGTCGATCAACTCTTTGTTTGCTGCGATAGGCAGAACACCTGTATGTGTTGTGAAGGTGCTGCTGATTTCTCCATGATGGTATGTTTTGACTGGTATTAAATTATATATATACCGGAGTAAGAGTTACGTTGTTCGTTTAAGCTTGAATATAGTTTTGGCTATGAAGTACATTGAAGGTGCACCTTGTGGCTAAATGCCAAATAAATCAAATTGTGGGAAATATCTTGGCTTTTAAGGTGTTTGTTTTCATTTCTTATAAAGCAAACAATGAGAAAAACATGATATTGTACATTTAACATCTCTAACAGAACAAGTGATGGTTTTATATTATAGTCATTAATCCACCTACTTCGGCTATTATGATCCTTGGTACGCTACATCACACAAATAATATTATAATCATTAGCACTAATGCATCACTTTCAGCCGTTGCTATATTGTGGCCTTGCTATACAGTCAAACTCGATTGCTGTAAATAGTAGATATCTTCTGTTGAGACCAGTTACCCATTAAAACAGTAATTGAATGCTCTTCGGCTATCATCTAGTTGAAGAATATATGTGCTCATAAATAAATTAGTACGTACTTAATTACTTGTGTATGGATACCCTAAGCTTAAAGATAAAATGCTAGTAAGCTATATTGTACATGAAATATTGGTAAGTGATTCAACAAGAAGCCATATATATATATATATATATATATATATATATATATATATAGTGTGTGGTAAGAGTATATTACTATATGCAGGCCATTTACAATGTTACCATAACCATAGCTTCGAATAATTCAGTATCATAACTTTTTTACATGAAGAACTTGTATTGAGAGAGAGTAAATATCATCAAGCTGTAGGGTAAGATGGTTGCATAGCAATCCCGCAAAGCCCTTCTTCAGCATCGACATCCCTCTCCATTCTTATGTACCCGCTCTCACCCCAAGACACACCCCATGAATTTTTCACCAACCAATACTTAGTTCCATCAGCAGTCGTTCCATAACCAACTGCAGTCACTCCATGATCCAGTTCGGTCCCACAGTCTCCTGTGAATACCCCACTTGAATACAACTGGAAGTCTGAGCCAGAAGCATCAATAGCAACAGAAATTGGTTGATTGGCAACTGCTTTAAGAAGAGACGCTTCATCGTTAGCAGGCACATCTTCGTATCCTGTGATGGTCACAACATGGTTAGCTTCCTTATTGTTATTACATGTGCCATCAGTGGCTTGATATGGGTAGTTGGTTTCAGTAGTGAGGCCTTTGTTTGCTATTATAAACTCAAAGGCATCATCCATGAGTCCTCCATTGCATCCTTGATCGGAGCCATTTACGTCACAGTCGACAAGTTCCTGTTCTGAGAGTGAGATTAGCTTTCCAGTTGTGAGTTGGTTTATTCCTTCAGTTGATGCTACAGCAGAGAATGCCCAGCAACATCCTGTCATGAAAATGGAAGGTATTAGTCTGATGGTTTGACAGACTAAAGAGTTCAAGAATATGCAATCTTATACATTCTTGTCACAAGCAAGCTTTTCCAAGCTATACATAATTTTTGTTTAGGGATTTATTAGGTTTTGGATTTACGATCGTTACTGAGAAATCAACTATGTTCCAGATACTGCCTTGTTTCTTTCTAAAACAGTTAATATTACTTGCATACATCATTTTCAATACAAGTTTAATCATATATCAATATGAAGGTGAAATAAAAAATGCTTACCACATTGTCCTTGATTCTTAACAGGAGTCACAGCACCTTTAGTCCTCCAATCTATACTTGCAGGAGCTGCAGAGAAATTTGCGTACTTGAATTTTCCTTCTATCGTAACCCCCTTAGCTTTTGAAGGCTTAAATCCATTGTAGGCAGCCTTAAACTCCTTGTTTGTCTGATCAGCAAATTGATTAGTGCCCAGCTTGTACTTGTGCTTTCCTGCTGAATTGAATGATTCGATGTACTCAACATTTGCTTGGAAAATCTTAAGCCGGTATGATTTCTCTGCTTCATCTTTATACACTCGTCCATATTGAGTCATCCACTGTTCATGCCTATTCTCTATATAATTGGCGCCACTCGATAGAGATGCAAAAGCACATAAGATGAGTAGAGCAAACAAGTGATACTTTTGTGTTACAATAGCTGCCAAAGAAGTCATAGTGGCAACTGTTAATGCTGAATGGTTGTTAAGAGCACTATGAGATGATTGCTTATATAAGGTATGAAGGAGTTGATCAACTCTTTGATTGCTGTGAAAGGTGGAGTACCTGTATGTGCCGTGAAGGAGCTGCTGATTATGGTATGTTTTTATTGTTATTAAATTATATGTACACCAGAGTATAGGTTACGTTGTTTGTTTAAGCTTAAATATAGTTTTGGTTATGAAGTATCATTGAAGGTGCACCTTCTGGCTAAGTGGAAATAAATCAAAATGCGGCAAATATATTGGCTTGTTAGGTGTCTGCTTTCGTCTATAGTAGCAATAAACAATGCGAAAGGATGATATTATACAATTAACACCTCTAATAAAACAAGTAATTGCTTGATATTATAGTCGTTAATCAACCTACTTAGCTGTTATAGATCCTTGCTACACTACTTCACAAGAATAATATAATAATCCTTGGGGCATATTTATCACTTCCATTTGTTACTATACCCTGGCCTTGGTTTACAGTCGGTGAAAAATAAAGTATAAAAGTGTGTTTTCTCTTATGCTGTGCTGGCAATCCAGGTGAATAGCTCTGCTAGCCATCGATCTCATCCAAAGGCAGCAGTTTACCCTCTTTTATTCTTTGGATCATGGGCCTTCATATTTTTAGCCCAGTATGTAATCTATATATTCTGTGCATACTTTACATTGTAAATTATTCGATTGTGTACATCAATAAAATAATTTCTTTTCAGCAAATATAATACACTGCATTTCTAACTGGGTATCAGAGCTAGGCTATCGTGTGATAACTACACAAGTTGATCAGAGATCTTGTTCCATCAGAATTGATATCATCATTTGGATTCCTCTCATCAAAAATTCACCATCTTCTCATTTGAGAGTTGCTGCCATCACTGAATCAGTGCCTCGCCAGTTCATCAATCTGGCTGCATCTGATAATCACTGAAAGCTTGGTGGTATAAAACATTCACATCCATTGAAAACCGATCAAGAAAATCAAGAAAAGTCTTCTGTTAAATCAAGATTCAACCGAATCACCTATTTCTTTATTCTCAATTCAAGATTTTCAAGGTAAGAATTCTTATACCTGATCATTTACGGCTCTGAATATTCATCATGAATCAAGATGATGATGCAAGCCCACAAACGTCCACCACAAGGGTATCCCTCAGTCAAAATCAATCAAATCCAGTTAATGATCTGATGAATTCCACCATCAAACCTCAGAGCCAATTGCTCTCAATCCAACTTGATGAATCCAACTTCCTACTCTGGAAATTACAAGTAGAAACATCAATTAGAGGTTATGGATTAGAGGATTATATTCTTGGAACAAAAATTACACCACCAAAATTTATCAAAGACAGTGAGGACAAATTAGTTCCAAATCAAGAATATATAGCACATCAAAGGCAAGATAGACTTGTATGTGCATGGATGATGTCATCCATAAGTGCATCTATTCTACCACAACTTATAGGCTGTAAAACTGCTCAAGAAGTATGGACAACAATTGAAAGAAATTTCACATCTCAATCATCTGCAAGGATTATGCATCATAGAAGACAATTACAAAGCATCAGAAAGAATGAAATGACTATGAATGAGTATCTACTCAAAGTCAAAAATTTATGTGATCAGTTATCTTCAGCAGGACATAAGATCTTTGATTTTGAACAAGTTTTGTATATAATCAGTGGTCTGGACAATGAATATGAAGCTGTTGTGGCAATTATCTCTACTATGGAACCAACTCCCTCACTACAGTTTGTATACTCCACTCTCTTATCACATGAAGGAAGAATTGAACATGGCAAGACAGTAAACTCAGATATATCTGTTAATTACATTTACAATAAAGGCAAACAAGGACAAGGGAAGGGCAGTCCAATAACTATCAAAGTGGGGGACCATCTTTTAGAGGCAGGAGAGGTGGCAGAAGTAATAACAACAATAAAATAAGATGTCAAATTTGTGAAAAATATGGACATGGAGCAAGCAAGTGCTATTTCAGGTTCAACAAGGATTATACTCCATCTCAACAAAATAGCAATGCTAGTATCAATAGTGTAAATATGCCCAAAGACAACAACAACAATGATCAGCCAGAGATTCTAAACACTGAAGCTGCTACAGATGATATATGGCACCCAGACTCTGGAGCAACAAACCATGTCACCAATAATCTCAGCAACTTAAATTTGGATAACAAGGAATACAAAGATACGCAAAATCTTTTTGTTGGCAATGGTAAAACTATTCACATTACACATACTGAAAATGCAAGCCTAAATGGACCCAAAAAATTATTCCTAAAGAATTTATTAAGGGTCCCTTCAATTAAAAAAAACTTGATTAGTGTTTCCCAATTTGCAAAAGATAACAATGTCTTTTTTGAATTCTACCCTGATCATTGCATAGTCAAAGATATACTAACTTAAGAAATCATTTTGCAGGGTAAAGAAAACAATGGATTATACAAATTTGATTTCTGTAGCTCAAAAGTATCTGAAAATAAAGAAAACACCTGTGTAATGAATGTCATAAATAACAATGTATTTGATTTATGGCATTACAGACTGGGTCACCCCAGTGCAAAAATTGTGAAGCATGTTATGAATAATAATAATATTCCTAGTAATATTTCTGATTCATATATGTGCACCTCTTGCCAATTGGAAAAAAGTCATAAACTTGTATTTCCAGAGTCACACACTTGCTACACAAAACCACTTGAATTAGTAGCCAGTGATTTATGGGGACCAACATCTATTAGTTCTGATTATGGCCACAAGTATTATATATTCTTCATAGATGCTTACTCAAGATTTGCATGGATTTATATGCTAAAAACCAAGTCAGAAGCTAGTAATATAGTTATTCAGTTTATAAATAAGGTTGAAAATATGACTGGAAATCATGTTTGTACTTTTCAAACTGATGGAGGAAAAGAATTTTTACCACCAAAAACTTTCTTTGAAAGAAAATGAATTAATCATAGGACTACATGTCCATATACTTCAGAGCAAAACGGGATCATTGAAAGAAAACATAGACATATTGTTGAAACTGGTCTGACATTGCTAGCACAAGCTTCTATGCCCCTAAAGTTTTGGCCAGAAGCATTTAATACTGTTGTGCATTTAATAAACTTACTTCCAACCAAAAATCTCAATTTTAAATGCCCACAGGAAGTGCTAACTAAGGTCAAACCAGATTACAAACATCTAAAAGTCTTTGGCTGTCAATGTTTTACTTGTTTAAGGCCATATAATACTCACAAACTAGATTTTAGATCTAAACCATGCACCTTCTTAGGATACTGTAATAAACAGAAAGGATATAGATGTCTTGACAACAAAAGAAATATATATATTTTTTTTTCCAGACATGTAAGATTTAATGAACAGGTATATCCATATAGCAATACTGCAATCAGAACCACTGAAAAAGTGAGAAATACAAGGCTTGTTATACCTGATTTACCTGATGGAGTTGATGTTATACCCTCAACTCAACCCATGAATAAAGGCTCAAGCACCAGCTCTCAACTCACCATGCCTACTAGGGAGCCAGGTCAAGAGCAAGATGACGGGACAGATGATAGCAATGATCAACAGGAGATCAGCTGTCAAAATAATCAAGATGCCAGCAACGATACTGTGGTTTGCAACAGTCCTGATAATAATTCAGACATCACTGTCAGAAACAATATCAATATTCATCCAATGCTAACTAGAGCAAAATGTGGTATACATAAACCAAAAATTATTAACATCACTACAAGTCAAGATGAACCATCCTCTTACATAGAAGCTACCCAAAATGATAAATGGAAAGCTGCTATGCAGGAGGAGTATAATGCTCTAGTTAACAAAGGAACTTGGACTCTTGTTAAAAAACCAGAAAACAAAAACATTGTTGGATGCAGGTGGACATTCAAATTAAAAAGAAATGCTGATGGTTCAATTTCTAAATATAAAGCAAGGCTGGTTGCAAAAGGGTATTCACAATAGCATGGTTTTGATTTCTCTGAAACATTCTCCCCTGTTGTGAAACCATCATCTATTAGAATCATTCTAACCATTGCTTTAAATAAAAATTGGAGCATCAAACAATTAGATGTCAACAATGCTTTTCTGAATGGTGTGTTACAGGAAGAAGTATTTATGGAGCAACCAGAAGGATTCACTCACAAATCAAGAATGGTGTGCAAACTCAACAAGGCTATCTATGGTTTAAAGCAAGCACCAAGAGTCTGGTTTGACAAACTCAAGTCAACACTTGTGAAGTTTGGCTACAAACCTCTAAAATCTGACAACTCCATTTTTACTAAGATTAATAATTTTTCTACTACTTATATTTTAATCTATGTTGATGATATTATCATTACAGAAAGCAGTATGACAGAAATAAAGAAAGTTACTGAAATGTTCAATTCAGAATTTTCTGTTAAAGATCTAGGTGATCTGAATTACTTTCTGGGAATTGAAGTTCAAAGACATGCAACTTCAGAAATGCATATCAGTCAAAGAAAATACATTGCAAATATACTGTCAAGAGCCAAAATGGACAAAGCCAATACTCTACCAACTCCTATGATCACAAATCATCAACTATCAAAGTATAAGGGAGAGGCAATTCAGAATGCAAAGCAATACAGGAGTATAGTAGGTGCACTACAATATGTAACTATCACAAGACCAGACATATCTTTTAGTGTCAACAAAGTCAGTCAATACATGCAAAATCCCCTTGACAATCATTGGAAAGCAGTAAAGAGAATTCTCAGATATCTCAAAGGGACAATTGATCATGGACTCATCTTAAAATCAAGTCAATCACTCAACATCAATGCATATGCCGATGCTGATTGGGGGACAGACACTGATGATCGCAAATCTACATCAGGCTACTGCATCTACTTAGGAAAAAACCCAATTTCATGGAGTGCAAAGAAACAGAACACAGTGTCACGATCTAGCACAGAAGCTGAATTTAGGTGTGTTGCTAGTGCAGCAGCAGAAGTTATGTGGGTCGAATCTTTTCTAAGTGAACTTAACATAACAACAGACAAAAAGGCAACAATTTGGTGTGACAACGTGAGTACTATTTCTCTATCATCCAATCCAGTTCTCCATTCTAAGACTAAACACATAAAACTGGATCTCTATTTCATAAGAGAACAAGTCATAAAGGAGAAGCTAAGACTCGGATACATACCATCTATACACCAAAAGGCAGATATACTTACTAAACCTTTGTCAAGGCTCAACTTCGCAAGACTTAGAGATGAACTCAACGTCGACACCGCTAATCCATGTCAGAGATCTCAAAGAGCCATTTACATACCAGAATAAAGCAGGCGTAATACTTTTTCGATCATGGATTGCTGAATTTCTTCTTCGTCTCGAGCAGCCGCCATACTTTATTTTTTATCACAAACCCTAACCTAATCGGGTTTGAAGGGGGCAGTGAAAAATAAAGTATAAAAGTGTGTTTTCTCTTATGTTGTGCTGGCAATCCAGGTGAATAGCTCTGCTAACATTTCAGCCATCGATCTCATCCAAAGGCAGCAGTTTACCCTCTTTTATTCTTTGGATCATGGGCCTTCATATTTTTAGCCCAGTATGTAATCTATATATTCTGTGCATACTTTACATTGTAAATTATTCGATTGTGTACATCAATAAAATAATTTCTTTTCAGCAAATATAATACACTGCATTTCTAACTCAGTCAGACTTGATTGCTGTAAACAGCAGATATCTTTTTTCCTCTATTAGATCACATATCCCTCTCATCATACTTTCCGACGTCTTTATCTTTGGTTTATCTGAATCCAGTATTAAGCTCATCCATTCAATTAGTAATTAAATGTTCTTCGGTTATCTTCTAGCTGAAGAATATACATGCATTCATACATAAATAAGCACGTACTTATTAACTTATGCGGAGTAACATTCATATATATCGTACATCATACACGTGCATTGATACATACATGCGTGTGCATGTACATACATAAGTAAAAACATATGTAGGCATGTATGTGCGTGTAAACATACATAAGTGTGTGGATAGATGTATGTATCCACATACTGACGCACGTGCTGGTATCGGCTCCTACAAGGATACCAGCCTTCAAGTTCATATGGGACTATTTTTCAAAACTCACAACTTCCAATGAATTAGACAAATGTGAAAATCCAACATGATTATGATCTGCATATCTTGAAACTCTTTCGCAGGTGATCCTCGTGTTAATAGCTTAAATATTTAACAACTTTGTACTTGATAAACACCAGTATCTTGATGAGTATGTTATAGAGGCTTCACCGTCAATTCACCTTTGGTATATACTAGTTTCAAAACGTCATATCAAGATGGATTGTTTGATTTGTATGATTCATGTGGTTTGTTGTGTAGGAAAACAAATTTGCTTGCATTTTCAAGGCTGAAATAATGTAGCCTCCCAACATTGCACATACTTTTGACGGCTTTGTTGGTCAATTTATTTGGACTCCTCTATTTGCTGAGTACATACCCTCTTGTCTTGTAATTTTTTAAAGGAAAATTAATTTAAAAGGACAAAAATTTGTATATTTTTAGCCTCAAGGACACGACCTCAATATTTTAACCATAAGGACAAACATTCTCCTAAAAATTATTCATAAGGACAAACATTCTTCTAAAATTATTCATAAGGATAAACATTCTCTCAAAACTGCTATCGAACTAAAAACTGATACCTAAAAACTGCTACCGGTAACTACAAACTGATACTTAAAAACTGCTATCAATAACTAAAAACTGATACCCAAAAAAATTGTCCTTCCGGCTAAAATGTTGAAGGTCTGTCCTTGAAGCTAAAATGCTGAGGAATTTTGTCCTTGACAATAATTTTCTATTTTTTAAATGACTAAATCACCCCTATTTTTATATTTTATTACTACCTTTTATTTTCATCTTAAGCTCATTTTATATAACCGTAATAACTTAGTCCTTATCAATTTTGACATCAACATCACATGACTTAAGAAGTCAAAGCCTAATTGAATTACCTTTTATGACAAATGAATTAGTATGAATCGGATCATCGGTTTTAGATATAATTAATTGGAAAAATACAAAAATTGCTAAAATTCTCAAATTAACTTTGTAAATCTCCAAGCAATATGTTTCTGTATGTCAGTTTATAAACCAAACCAAAGTTAAAAATTATATGAATGAAGACGCTGTAGATCTTTGTTGTTCGGGTTTGAGTTGGAAATAAATTAAAACAAAAAGGAAGAAAGTTAATTTTAATATAATTTTGGTGTATGCAAGGTAAACTGAGATTGAAATAGAATTTGTCATCTATGTTATGAAATACATCGTCATATGAATTTCTATATGTTGGATTTTGATCAAACACAAGCTTTTGTATTTGTCTTCTTGTTTACTGGTGTTTTGGAACACACGATGCATAGGTACATACAATAAGTAAGCTAAAGTTATAATTTTATAATAGTTTGTGAGCATATATTTCGACAATTTCGGCCAATGCACATAACCAAGAATCTTTGACAATATGGCCATTTTTTTTGTTTAGTGTATCATATAGATATTATTCATAAGTGAAAATTTGTCTCGCATTTCTCTAATTAAAAATAATTCTTTAGAACACCCATTTCATTTCTTATTTAAACTGAAGTCCATGAAACTAACAAAAATTGAAACCTTAACAAATGGTGATTGAACGTGGCATTTTGGTGTTTATAGGTGCCGTTCAGTCAGATGAATTGATTGATGGTGAATTTGGCTATAATTTCACCTTTGGTGATCGAAAAATCGATTTTTGATCAACTGCACCAGAATCAGGGGTTTGATAAATAATTGGAAGAGTCGAGACGAGTGCCATTCGGTGTGGGTTTTGATATAGAGTTGATCTTTGTTAAGCGGAGGCGGACAAGGTTCTCAAGATTAGATTCAAATTGTAAATCTTAAAATTGATACTTCAAATTGAACTAGATTTAAATCTTAAATTATTGATTTAAAGAACTCATATTTTAATGATCATATGTTCTTACATGCTAAGAAGAATCACTGTTTATACATATTTAAATTGTAGATTCAAAAAACTCATATTTTAATGATTATACATTCTTATATGCTATGAATTTTGCTCTACGAATGTTATCAAATAGCATTTAAGTATGCAAACCAAATCCCTCCAAAAAAAAAAAAAAAAATTACACACACACATAGATTCTTCTTTCTTTATTAATGTTTTGTATAATTAAAATTGAGATGGATGTTTTAGCTTCTAAATCTAAATCTAGAACTTAATTAACTCACTTGTTTGTCATTATTTAGTCTAAGAAATGATAAAAATTGAATCGTAGATACAATTAAGTAACTTGATATTTTTTATTTTAACGTGAACTGAATAATTTTTTTAGTTGAGACTTCAGTTGAGTTTTGAATCATTCCTTGAGAAGCAAACCATTATTAAAAAGATTCGATTTTGAACGAGATTCTAGTAGTAAGATTTTATGATTTTTTTTATAACAATAAAGGTGAACTCCGGTCAAAGACAGAGCCGAAGATGGCATGGCAAAAGTTTTGCTATGTAAATATTTGGGTTGCAATTTTAATTTTGTGAGAATGAGCGTTGTCGATATATTTTGGAATGAAGTGTTCTACATATATTTGCGTTTATTGTATGTTGTAAAATTAAAAAAATACCGGCAGTTTAAATATTTGCACTACAACTTCAAATAATTGCACTACAATTAATTGCGTTATATATGTTTTGTTACAATTAATTGGACTAGGAAACAAAAGCAATATTATTAGACATTTATATAACATACGCTGAGGACATTCGATTTAATATTTTAGAGTCATAAACATTTAGCAAATGTATTGAACTTGATAATGATTGAGGAAGATTTCACAATATTAATCTTAAAATCATTTTGAACAACGATTCTATAAAAAGAAAAACATTGTTTTCACGAAACATTTAGCAAACATTGTCGATCATTCGCTGAGGACACCAAATATTATAACATTTTATTGAAGATTATTACCTACATGTCTTGTTGAATAAGCCGAGTTGTACTTATTGTGAGATAGGATCCTCCGTTCTCATTTCTCATGTGTTCCATATTTATTCACGATCTCAACCTCACATTAATTAATTAATAAAACATTCAATGATTTTAGAAAGAAGATGAATCAATTAGATTTAGTGGGCACATGGGCACAAGGACACCCGAATGTTTGGGGACAGGTGATTACATTCCACCTATTCTATATTCCAATTGCTTAATTTTTTCCGTAGGGATATTAAATTGGTTGATATCAATTTTTTTCCATAGGGATGTGACAAACTACAAATGTTTGCGGTTACATACAAACTATGCCACCTCCTATCTGGGCCCTTGAGCAACAACATAACAACTCTGAATTTCTGTTCAGTAATAAGAACGCAGTTTGAATAATGGAAACATCTACCAGCTCATTGAACGTATGCATCAAATATATGGAGGTAAGAGTATCACTATATGCAGGCCATTTACAATGTTACTATAACCATAGCTTCTAGTCATTCAGTATCATAACTTTTTTGCATGAAGAACTTGTATTGAGAGAGAGTAAATATCATCAAGCTGTAGGGTAAGATGGTTGCATAGCAATCCCGCAAAGCCCTTCTTCAGCATCGACATCCCTCTCCATTCTTATGTACCCGCTCTCACCCCAAGACACACCCCATGAATTTTTCACCAACCAATACTTAGTTCCATCAGCAGTCGTTCCATAACCAACTGCAGTCACTCCATGATCCAGTTCGGTCCCAGTCTCCTGTGAATACCCCACTTGAATACAACTGGAAGTCTGAGCCAGTAGCATCAATAGCAACAGAAATTGGTTGATTGGCAACTGCTTTAAGAAGAGACGCTTCATCGTTAGCAGGCACATCTTCGTATCCTGTGATGGTCACAACATGGTTAGCTTCCTTATTGTTATTACATGTGCCATCAGTGGCTTGATATGGGTAGTTGGTTTCAGTAGTGAGGCCTTTGTTTGCTATTATAAACTCAAAGGCATCATCCATGAGTCCTCCATTGCATCCTTGATCGGAGCCATTTACGTCACAGTCGACAAGTTCCTGTTCTGAGAGTGAGATTAGCTTCCCAGTTGTGAGTTGGTTTATTCCTTCCGTAGATGCTACAGCAGAGAAAGCCCAACAACATCCTGTCATGAAAATGAAGGCATCAGTATGATGGTATCATATACTAAAGTTTTCTAGAATGTGAAACCTTTTGTGTTCTTGTTGAAAACAACCTTCTTCAAGCTACACAAGTTTTATCCAAAGATTTAGCATTTTACAAACTCTTGATCAAGTGTTTTCATGTTATAAAATTTTAATATTCGGATTTTATGTGTTAAGAAAAAAAAAAGTGCTTACCACACTGTCCTTGATTCTTGACAGGAGTCACAGCACCGTTAGTCCTCCAATCCATACTTGCAGGAGCTGCAGAGAAATTTGCATACTTAAATGTTCCTTCTACCTTAGCACTATTCGATTTTGTAGGCTTAAACCCGTTGTAAGCAGCCTTGAACTCCTCATTTGTCAGATCAGCAAACTGATTAGTGCCCAATTTATACTTGTGCTTTCCTGCAGCATCGAACAATTCAATGTACTCTACATTAGCTTGGAAAACCTTAAGTCGGTTTGTTTTCTCTGCTGCATCTTTATATACTCGTCCATATTTAGCCATCCACAGTTCATGCCTGTTCTCCATGTAATTGGTGCCTCTGGATAGAGAAGAAAAATCGCATAAGATGAGTAGAGCAAACAATAGGTACTTCTGTGTTACAGTAGTTGCCAAAGAAGCCATAGCTGCAATGTTAATTAATGCTAAATGATTGTTTAGAACACTAAGAGATGATTGCTTATATAGGGAACAAAGGAGTCGATCAACCCTTTGTTTGCTGCGAAAGGTGGAGCACCTGTATGTGTCGTGAAGGTGCTGCTGATTTCTTCTTGATGGTATGTTTTCATTTTATTAAATTATACATACACCGGAGTATGAGTTACGTTGTTTATTTAAGCTAAATTGTAATTTTGGTTATATATGAAGTATCATTTAATGTGCACACTGTGGATAAATGGGAAATAAGTTGAATTGTAGCAAATATCTTTGTTTATTAGTTGGCTGCTTTCATTTGTTATTAAAACTAACAGTGGAAAAAGAAGAATATAATACATTTACACCTCTAACAGAACAAGGGCTTAAATATTGTAGTCATTATCTGCTTACTTAAGCTGTTAGAGATCCCTAATACGCTACGTCACAAGAATAATATGATAATCATCAGGACAAATTTGTCACTTTACTGTATTTTGGACTCATTCTGCAATCAAACTCATTTGCTGTATACAGCAAGTATCTTCTGTTTCCTCTCGGCGATGCCTTATCTCATTCATCACATTCTCCAATATTCGTAGCTTCAATTTATCTGAATTCATTCTTGGGCTCACCCATTAAATTAGTAAATAAATGCAGAACATACATGCACACAGATGCATTCATATATATATATATATATATATATATATATATAAAGCACATATACATACATATTGTTTGTCCCACACACGTGCATATTTAGTGCATATTTACATCATATATACATACATATATACTCATGTGTGTATGTAAACATATGTTCCTATGTGCATGCTACATATATGTATGTCTGTACATACTGACATACATGCATACATAATGGTATTGGCTACAACAAGGTCAGCCTTCAAAATCACGTGAGCCCGTTTTTCAAAAGTCATGAATTCTCATGTTTAATTTGAAAATCTATAATAACCTACATATGTTGAAGTTCTTTCATATGCAATTCAACTAACACTAGTGTTATAGTCTAACTATTTAACGACCTTATCCATAAAATAAACATCCGTATCTTTGATACACATAGGTTTCAAGGCATATAGATCAAGATAGATGGGATTTGTATAATCATGGTATTGTGTGTATTAGAAAACAAACTCACATGTGTTTTTTGTGACATACTTCATCTGATCTACTCTCTACATTCAACTGTGGGTCATGTCAAATTCAGACCATACTTCTGCTGTTTTCTTAATGCAATACTTCGTCGTATGAATTATGCTACATTTGATCATGTGCTTCCATGTTTGTGTTCTTGTTCACTAGTACTTTGCAGTATATGATGCATGTGTGTTGAAAAGAAATAAACATGTGGTAGTTAGAATTTTATAATAATCTTTGTTAGTACATATTTTGAAAATTCCAACTCATGCACACATGTCCATCTCTGTGTGGATTTGAGCCCAAAGCGAAATTCAGTTATCCAACATTTTACATATGTTGTAGAAGAATTTAGTTTCAAAAAATAAATGTTTTACATGACAATTTATAAGGCAAAAAAAAAAAAAAATTGTCGCCGTCACCTCTAGATACAAACTCTAAAGGTAACCAAAGGGGCATAACATATTTCTAATAATCTTTTACAATTGTAATTATGTGAAATAAAATTGAAAAAGAATCGGCCTTGTTAAAAAAAATATAAAAAATTGGGAACTATGTGGCGGCCAAAGCCACACAAGCCCATGGCAGGCTGTGGGTGCACATTAGGTTTTCATAGGTTCGTACAAGTATGGTTAAGTCATAACATTGATATCCTAGACTTGTAGTTTCTAAATTTCGGTTGAACCTATTTAACTTTGCATCAAACCTGAAAGAATCAATATATATATATATATATATATATATATGTGTGTGTGTGTGTGTGTGTGTGTGTGTGTGTCATATTTTATATAAAAATTATATTTGTTAGTTTCGTTGTTTTAATCGAACCATCAAGATTTTGAAATCACACATGTTTCCATATAAGGAATAATCATTCAATACTTCGGATCAACATTTGTTTCGTACAGATCGAATGCAGTTTTCATCTTTATGCATATGCTAACATCAAGACATCAACAGTACAAATCCAAATGTTTGGTCAAATCATTTAGCAATCGTATCCTAACTTCAATCCAATTTTCGTCCATTTATTCGACTTGATTCGCAATGCAACTATAACCCACAATTACCATCATCTTTACCATTTTCAATTTGAGAGATGAATGGATGCATGAATAAAGAGACGTGCTGTAATACATCGAGGTTAACGAAGAAGGAGGTGGCTCAAGAACACATGTTGTCGGAGTTTCTTCTTTACGCTTTGGTGTCAATTTTTTTACAATGCTAAATAGTGAAACAAGTCTGCGTACTCAAAACCAAAACGATTATGTTTCAAAGCACGTGATCACATGAAACGTGAATAAACTGACTACTACGCATTTCGTCAATTTTGTCCAAAAGCAAATATAACGCATACACGGACATTTCAAAACAGAGTTCTCTAAATAATGGTATTTAATATGGTAGAGCTAGGGGTATTATGCTTTAGGGACAATTATGTAATTTGTTACTTATATCTAACTCTGTGACCTATTTTGTTTGTAATAAAGGTATTTGATTTCTATTATATATATATATATATATATATATTAATATAATTAATTAAGTAATTAATTTAAAGTATATAAATAAGAAAATTTTTATATGAAATATTATGTGATTGTAATTGCAAATAGCTGCAATTCGTGAGTAATTAATCACAATATAAATTAATATTTTATTTTAAATATTTTTCAATCAAAATGTTCCGAGAAAGAATATCAATACATCAGTTGAGAACAGAATACATAATGCTCTCAAAATGTTCGGCAGTGTATTACTCATGACTGCCAAAGACAATAAAGGGTTACATAGTGATAGTTATTGGATAACCATGGAATGACTCGTTCGAGGGTATCCTATCGGACCTATCGGTTAATAACAACTAAGTCAAATGGAAAATCTCAAAGTAGCGATTTTACATAATTTTCTCAACTTTAGAAAATTGTTGAACTTTAATGTGGAAACTACATTTTGATTATAGTTAAATCGTGACATGACGTCCATTGAACGACTATAGTGGGTCTGAATTAAAGCATTAAAAGTGAAACACTTTTCAATTGAGAATTCGTCTTCTAAGTTGTATGGAGTTAGTATCACAGTTAGCTATAGTCAAACCAAATTCAAAATCTCCGTACAGAGTATTGCAGTTAATAATAGGTGTTATGATTGAACCAAGAACTTTGTTTATGGATCAACTAAGTTGAATAAGATGGCATTGGAATTTTGAGCAAAACCAAATTCCATAAATTCTAAAGTGATATAGTGTTGATGAAGAAAATGTATGTACATAATTGTTACCAAAGGGTACCGTTTAAAAAATTATAAAATATGATTTTACTAAAATATCTGTAAGCGATGAATTTGACCAAACTGTCACACCACTAGCTAATGTGACATGTGAACGTTACTATTTGAATTGTTCAATATTAATTGCCGACTGAGTTCACACCTTTCAGTCACACAGCCATATTTTTGAATTCTTCAAAAAACCACACGATTTAATTAATTTATAAAATTTTGTAAATTAATTAAATTAATTAATATTTGATAAACATTAATTATTATTTAATTTAGTTGATGTTTGAGAGTTGTTTGTAATTATTTGATGTATATATACAAGTCATATTTACGCGCGTCGATATACAATACCGATGTAATTTTAAACATGGTTTGAATGAGAGATAATTACTTGAAGGGATTTTGGTAATTCTGCACCATAAATGGCCATCTATGTCAGGCCATACAAGAGCAATTATAAGGGTAGAAAGAGAGAGAGAAAGTTAAGTGATTGATCAGTGATGTTTCAATTGAAAGAAACAGAAATCTTTCATTCTTTCAGTTAAAACAAATTCACTAATTTATTTCCTTCATTCATTCCTTTTCAGTCATTTTTTCCTCCTCTCCTCATCATCACTGAAATTACCATGAGAAAATTTCAAAAATTTTCAACTCCAAATCAAATGAAAACATCACATAAAATAAAAGTTAAGGGTCTGTTTGGTTTCATTTTGTGTTTTGTGTTTTGCATTTTCAACATTCATAACAAAACACAAGGATAACGGAAGAGAAATTCAAAATTTTGTCATTATGATGATGATGGTGGGACGGCGAAGAGGATGTATAGATGACGAAGGAGATGGATTGTTTTCCTTTTTTGTTATTTCTCAAACACGAAAAATAAAATAAATTTATTTTATACTTTATATGTTAGCTTCATTTTTCAAATTGGCTGTTTTAAAAAAAACATGCTTCATTTGCTTGTTTTTTGGACGAAAACACAAAACTAAAAATGACAAACCAAACGGAGTCTAAGTAGTTCATAATTTTTTTTGCAAAGCTTGGTGTGTATCTACTTGAGATCTGAAAAGAAATATCAAATCAAAGTGCTACAAAGTGTAAGACTTTTCAAGTTTGATTATTCTATTTTATTTAGATTTTTATAAGTTCATTATCACCATTTATACACATATTTAATTGCCTTGTAATAATCTTGTATGAATAATATAATTTAACAATTGATTAAAGTCTTTAATACCTTAAAGTACAATTGTTTAAAATAAAAATCGAACAACATGTATGTAGTTATTTTCGGCCATGAATTTTTTTCATAATTTATTATGTAAAATTTTAAACTAATTTTTTGTTCATGGCTTTGTACAATGTTTTACGTACTTGAAACTGATCCAAAATTGGTTAAAACTTATGCAAATATTTATTTAATATTTCAAATTGTATGATCATAGTCAAGTTGTACAAATGTGTGTAAAATTTTAATATTACCGTATTTTTTTAAATCGGTAATTTATATTATAAGTATTAGGCACATTAAATTTAAAAGAGTTCTGATAGATAGGTGTGTCCATGGGAACTTTAAACGGATACTATAAGCAAAAAATTCATTGTATTTAAATGAGATTTAATGCATTACATATAAAATTTTAAAGCAATTAAGAAAATTTTAAAAGAAAATTTGTATATGAAAGATCTTTTATGTAGTTAATTACGCAAGATATTAAAATATACGTGGAAACTTTTAATCACACTTTACATATAGAAAACTTAAAGGTTAATAATTATAATTAGAAACTTATCACGCCAAAATATTAATACTTAATCAAAATTTTAAAATTATCGTATATTATAATTATATTATAAAGTGGAGCGTTCAATGACATCCCTATTTTACAGCACCCCCATGGCCTCTTATTTCCACCACACATTCTGATTTAAATAATGTTTGGTTCTCTCTCTTCCACATCATAACATTATTTATATCAGATTGTGTGGTGGAAATCAACGCACAAGGGGTGCTACAAAATAGGGGTGTCATTGAACGCTCCTCTATTAAAAGTAACTTAATATGGCAATACATATTTAAATGCTTATTATATGCATAATAGATGTGCATATATACATTCCAATATCTACTCATGTATATATTACATCAAGTTATATTTAGTTGAATCATTATGCTATGCTTACGTGTCATTCTCTAATCACGTCGTTCATTTACAATTTACACCATATATGTTCATGCGACCTTTCTCATATCCAAAAGTGATAGATGTAATTCCTAATTAATTGCACGGTTGTCACATTTATGATCCATTAAGTTATTTCCGTAATTAACAATTTGATCTTTCATATGCTATGATAGAACACAAACACCTAACTATATATATATATATATATATATATATATATATATATATAAGTACGTATATATTTATATGAGTATCACACTTCTAATATATTCAAACGTGATATATGTCATTTTATTGTCTGTTTATGTTATATGTGTGTATATAATATTCAAAACATACATTAATTCAAACTTAATCGATGTGACTAATTATAAATAAATATAAAATAACGTTAAATAAAATATGGTTTTGTTGAATAACTATATTAGATCAAGTAAAATCCATTAGACTTTATAGGCCCATTATGATCCAAATAAGATTTTTTTTAGATCTACATATTTCACCTGCTGCAGACCAATCCAATTTCTTCATGATATGCACGAAGAACGGAACACAAGCTTTTCTCAAATGTTTCTTTGATTTGAGTGGTAATAACGAATTATTCATTCGATGTCATATTACATTAAATGTGGAGTTGAAAGTTCTAAAATATCTTTTCAAGCTAGAATGAGCCGTCTCTACCTTATTGGAGGTTCAATTATTATAATGTTTTAGCTTATCCGTCCACGCATGGACGAAATGTTGCCTTACAAAAAACCACATATTCAAGATATAGTCAATGGCTTTTCTGTATTCTTTCGAATTCTCAACAAATTATGCCCAAGGTTCTTTGAACTCTGCTTCAAATTGTATTCATACACAATACATCTATTCTTCCTCGAACATTTTCGCAATCACCTTATTTTTAAACAAATTACTATAGTTTTGAACGGCATTCTTCATCATGTGATATTCACATATCATCCAATTCGTCTTAAGGAATACTTGTTTTAGTGCAATGAGTAAAGCGAACTCCTTTACCATCTCAGCTACATCTGGATATTTTTTTGAGTGTACAAATATTTCAAATTGTTTAGAGCCCACTCATAATTCTTTGCTTTTTTATGAGATAAAAAGAATGAGCAGTGCAAAATGTTTTACCCGTCGATGTCATGCCTACCATATCAAATAACGGTATCTCAAAACGGTAAGTCTCGTAAGTACAGTCAAGCAACAAGATGGAAGGAAAACATGTTAATAACGCACTAGAATTTGGATGCAACCATATAACATTTAACATATTATCTGCTGTCTCGTCTCTTGTATACCGATACACATAATGTTTATCTTCAAATAATTTCATAGAGTGTTGCATGGCTGATCTACCTTTCATCTTGCTAATTTTCATTTTGTTCTTCAGACTGTATACGGTTTTTAAGGTAGATTAGCTCTTTCTTAATACCAATAAGTGCATCTCTAGGTGGAACGCCAACCATTGTCATATTTTTACATTTTTTCTCTTCCAAGGTCATTCTACCAACAAATGGATGACCAACCAAATCATTGGGTAATAAATGATTATGTCGATTGTAAGCCACATCTATACCACACACATTGTTACCTTTATAGATGCCTTTGATTATAAACCAAAACTAAGGCTGCCAATTAGAATCGAGTAGACCCGAATTCAAATCAAACCCGATGGGTCTGAGGTTGGGTTTAGATGATGAAAAATACCATAAAGACTCGATCAAACCCTACCCGAACTGATCTGAAAGACCTGACAAAAAACATTGAAATATATGCATTTTTAGAGTTATTACTCAACTAGAACCAAACCGACCCAACCAAATCCAAACCGAAGCTCAGGTGAGTCGGGTCTAGATTTTAAAATGTATAGTTTGAACTCGACAAAACTCGATCCGTCTCGGACTGTGGCCCATCAGGTTAGGTCTGGGTCTATTCAGTCGGGTCTAATTGCCACCCTTACTTCGGACACGTCTCTTAGAATTTTCAACCATAGAATTATGAGGTTTGTATTTTCCACTCTTTCACAAACGTGTCAAACTTTAGGCTTTCTTCCTGAATTAACTTGTCGGATTTAGTAATAACCATAATGGTATTCACTTTTTTAGCTTCCGTTTGACACCAATGAAGGTCTCATGAGAAGGAAAAACTTGCAAAAGTTTATACTTCAATCAAATAATATGCAGGAACAACATCTATTTATATATACAAAATAGTTGAACAATAGTAGTACTCACTTCGTTGGTCAGAAAATGATGAGTGAGATCTGCTTTAATGTTCTCATTCCCACTTCCGTGGACATCTTCCCCAATACAGTTTTGTCCATCGTCACCGAATTTTTTGTTTATTTCGACATTCAAATTCCCTCTACGACAACATCGTCGAAAGTTACACCGCATGTCGAATTCTCACAAACAATAGATTTTGCACTCAAACCAATATTTATTTCCTATTAACAAAGAAGTAATGGAAAAAAATTACGAGCTATATAAAATAAACATATCATTTGACGGTATACAACACAATTGGCTTTTTTTACCAAAGACATTATAATACCGACAATTATATTATGCAAACGGCTAGACGATGCAGATAAAAGTCGATTTTTATCCCCTCCAGGTCGCGGTTGATTTATTGTTCAAAACCAAAAAAAATTCGAAAAAAAACAAATTTTAAAATTAAAAAGCTCAAAAATTACCTGCGATTTCAGATTGCAATCTTCCACTTGAT
The DNA here is from genome assembly GCA_030765085.1 of Allium cepa. Classification (NCBI taxonomy): domain Eukaryota; kingdom Viridiplantae; phylum Streptophyta; class Magnoliopsida; order Asparagales; family Amaryllidaceae; genus Allium; species Allium cepa. Next base: position 776,458,301 of record CM060935.1, read on the forward strand.
TTTCATCTCCTATCATTTGAATATGAAATCTTGTGAGAGATTTCGATGAATTGTTGAAGATAGTTCCAGGGTTTAAGATTCTAATTAGCAAGATAATTGAACCACAACTAAAAGATAATTGAACCACGACTAAAAGATAATGAAGAGGTGGGTATTAGGAAGACTATTAAAAATGTTTTTTAAGATATTTTTTTAAAATTTAGGTCACTTTTGAAAAATTATTGCGCCATTAGGTCGGTTTTAAAACTATTTATAAATATAGGTCACTTTGGACATGTTAGCGTAACGCTTGCAAAACTGTACTGCCAGCATTTGAGATGTCGTCAATATATAGGTGGAACCCAATGCACAAGGCTCATGCACGATGGCGGACTCTTGAGAGGCCGATAATGTACGCGGTCTTTCCCTCGCATTGCAAAGAGGCTGCTTTCGAACTCGAACCTGCACGTCCAGATTACCATACGGATGACCTAACCATCGCAACAAGGCTCTACCTCAGATGTCGCCGATATCTATTTTAAAAATAAAATAAAATTATACTGACGACATTTCAAAAGGCGCTAGTACGTTACAAATTTATATACTGACGCCTTTTGGGATGTCGAATGTTTTCTGCCTATTTAAATATTAAACGAAATTGGTGACTTTTGAAAAAGTGGCATGATTATTTTCTAAAACGATACTGACACCTTTTGAAATGCCGCTAGTGCAAATTATAAAAAATAAACAAACCGATGACATTTT